>CM049426.1:125501891-128001891 GCA_026929855.1 Poa annua
GTGGAGATGGACTCGGTGTTCGGTCCCTCTCGAGGAAGAGTGGACTTTGCTGGTGAGCTGGACTCCTAGAACGAGGAGTCGGTGGCCTTGCCAGGGGTTCTGAAAGGATGATATATTTCTTGGGCCACAGGGCGAAGCCATGCTTGACATGTGCCAATTTCTTCTCCTCGTCACCTCCAGAAAACTCAAGTTGCAAGGTTTCAAATCCCGCCATAAATTCGTCCACCCCAACACGAGCGTAGCCATCTGGAATTTCACCACAATGGTAGAGTTCTCCAGGTTGAATTACTAATGCTTGGCCCACCACCACCTTCAAAGTTATTGCTCTCATTGCTATATGTAGCTCACAACCTATAGGCTCTATGATGTCATCCACTGGATAGGGACCATCGACTTGATGCGTGGAACCAACGTTGCTTCTACGCTGAGATGGGGCGGCATCGGCTTCATGATCTAATTGTACCCTCTCCTAAGGTTCTGTTCTTTGCTTCTTCAATGCTTTCAGTTCCTCCCGTGTCTCCTTCAGGCCACGTTCCAATTATGATATCCGGACGGCCTCCTTCTTCTTACCTCTGCTACGGCTACTATAAATGTGAGCGGATTCCAGCCACGCAGTCTTAACCGTAGCACCGCCAGGATAGCCTCGAGCTCGTCCAACATGTTCAGGATTCCCCAGGGCCCGTGTCAGCTCGTCATCCTCTCTATCGGGTTTGAAAACACCATTGCGAACATCACAAATTGCATCTTCAAACTTCTATTTGATTATGTCAACGAGATCCTTCCATTTTCCTTCTCCAACAATATATCCGGTAACTGGGTCCAACCCTGCCCCATGCGCGAACAACCAGAATGTTGACCTCTCGGGCCGGTGAAGTGTCTTTGGACAGACCACTTAGGAATGGCGCTCTTGTAGCCACCAATCCCCAATGTATGGTGGTCTACCTTCAGCCCAGCATTAAACTTATTTATTGGAGATCGGGCCACAGCCATAGGTGATTCCCTATACGCCTTAAACGATGCCCATTCAGATTCTAACTTCTCCCTTGTGCTCCACTGAAATTTGGCTCTTCTTTTGTTTCTTCATGTTGATTCCATAACTTTTTCTTCCAGTTCCATAATTGTTCCGCCACCTTAATAAGAATCCACTTCTTGAGGTTGTCCTTCTTCACTTTAGAGAGATCTGGCGGGAGGGTGAAATGTGACAACAGCGTGTTATTGACCAAATCCTTAAGAACTTGGTGGACATAACATGGGTCCTTCACATCTACGGCCGCCGGCTTATTCCATTCACGTATGCTGATTGCATGTGCCTAACAATACTCCAGCTTGACTTCTGACTCCATTCCATTACCATAGTCATTCAAAAATTGTTCGAAATCATAATCATTTACATCTCCTCCAGCTCGAGCATCGTTAAAAGTAAGTTGTTCTATTTGGTCTTCCATCTCCTCGTCTCGTTTAAATTGTACTTCTTCTATCTGCTCGTCTTGCAAGTGCTCCATAGCTCAAATGTACCTGCAATCCATAGCTCGGGCATTATAATCAATTTTACATTTATTCATCTGAAAAACATATGCAAGTACAATAATTGGAACGAGTATAGATCATATAGCACAACAAGGTGGCAGCGAAGAAAAACAGTGTATGCTCATCTTGCATATCTAACACAAAGCAATATATGGATAATATTTTAGAATTTTGCATATCTAACACAAAATCATCTTTTTTCCTTCACATTACAATCATCTCAATTTGCATATCTAACACAACATAATATATGGAACATATATTACAATTTCATATATTAGACATTTACAATCATCTCAATTTACAACACAAAGATAGACACTGGAAATGGACTGAAACATTAGGAATGTAGCAATCAATCTTGCCAAGAGTGAGAACAAATGGAAATTCATCATACAAGGTTCGTCTTGGCAGCGAGAAGCAAGACCTCCTGCAAGCCGTGGACACACCCGAGCAGCAAGGACCTCCTGCAAGTTGTATAATGAATTGTATATCAATCAAAACAACTATATAATGAATTGTATATCAGCTCTAGCAAAAACAGTAGAGAATGTCTTGCAAACACCTAGCCCTCGACATACAAAATCAGTAGAGAAAATGTCTTTCACTATTTAAACATGGTAAGAGATCTAGCCAGATATGTAGGATACATTGCTAAAATCATTTCAGCAATATTAGCACCACCAGATCATGTTGCTCACTAGCAGCAGACAGAAACTATTAGCACCTAAGGAAAGCATGCATAAATATTAGCACAATGTCTCCTTCAAATCGTGCAAGGAATCTCGCCCATTTTATTTCTAGCAATACCGAGAGCACCTCCAGATAACTAGCAACAATTTCTATGGTGTTGCTTGAGCTTGGAGATGTAAAAATACTTGTGAATTTTTCTGGTAATATACCACAGTAGGAGCCTCTCCTACTGTTTTTGCTTCAAAAAATAATCTTTCTAGTAAAAATAATCTTAGTTTGCAAAATAAATGGGCTGCCAAAATATTTGTGCTGCAGAAAAGAGGGATGTATAGATTTATGAAGAACAGAGTTGTGTTACTTCTATACTCTAGCATATAGTGGGAAAATTATAATTAGGTGAACGATCCTAATTTCAGTAGTTCAGATCACATGTTTTATACTTTACTAAAACAGGAAATAGAACCATAAGATGTTAGTTATGCATTGACAACTGCCATATAAGACAAACAAAAATGAGAAGAAGCTTAATATGTAGTTACATAACATTCCCCTTAATTTGGTGTTACTAATGAAGAACCAGAGAATAGTAAACAACAAAGAATTAAGACTTGTAGTACTGATGCACCATTACATTAAGAGTGAGTAAAAATGCACCATTATATTAAGAGTGAGTACTGATTCCACATTTTGTAGCACATCATTAAGAGTGAGTAAAAATGCACCATTACATAGCAAGCAAGCAATACATATAGCAACCTCTCGCACCATTACATAGCAAGCAAGCAGTAAAAATGCAGTACATATAACAAGCAAGCAAGCATTTGTAGTACTGATATTTCACCAAATGACCATCTAATGCATCTAAACTTGATGCTACTACAAGCAAGCATTTGTAGTACACCAAGCATTTGTGGTTCTTATATTTCACCGAACGGATCGGGCATTGGCCGACGGCGGGCAGCAGTGTTCGACGGCGAGCAGCAAGGACCTCCGACGCGATGGCGGGCAACACGGGCGCGACGGCGGGCAGCAAGAGAGATTAAGGGGAAGGGATACCCTTACTGTGGAGGATTACGCGGGCCGTGGATGATGACGACGTGGGCCGTGGACGAGGACGACGCGGGCCGAGGGCGGCGAGGGGTGGAGGAGGCTCGGCCGAGGCACGTCGTTGCGGAGGACGGCGGCGAGAGACGGGGGCCGGAGCGGAGCAGGGCTTCGCCGAGGGAGGAGGAGGGCGCGGACGCGGGCCGTGGACGAGGACAACGTGGGCCGAGGGCGGCGAGAGGTGGAGGAGGCTTGGCCGAGGCACGTCGTTGCGGAGGACGGCGGCGAGAGGCGGGAGCCGGAGCGGAGCAGGGCTTCACCGAGGGAGGAGGAGGGCCCTGGAGCGGAGAAGCCAAATTTTTCGGGGAGGGCTTCGTCGAGGGATTTTGGGGAAAGATTGCAAATTTTTCGGACACGGCAACCCTAAACGGCGCGGAAGGACCTTTAGTCTCGGTTCCAGCCACGAACCGAGACTAAAGAGTCTTTAGTCGCGGTTGGTAACACCAACCGGGACTAAAGGTCTGACTAGGCCGCGGAAATTGCGCGCGAAGCCCAGCGGCCCTTTTGTCTCGGTTGGTGTTACCAACCGAGACAAATGAATTTTTTCCCCTTATTTCTTTTTACTGGTTTTTGTTTCTGTTTTCTTTCAAATTGTTTGAATTGTTTACTTTTCTGTTCTTATTTTTGTTTACTTATTTTTTGAATAATTTTAGTTTCTAGTTTATTTTTATGTTTTGTTTTATATTCTTTAATTGTAAGATGCCAAGGTGATTTCTTCAAATTATATCATAAAATATAATGGGCACCCAACTAATTTGTGAAGGAAGTACAAAAAAATATGATTCCAAATGGCACCCAACTAATTTTCACTAAGATTGGTGCACATATGATGGATGATCACCAAGTATGTGTTTTTTCTTTGAATTCTAAGAAATTTCCCCTAGTTAATTGAGTGTATGTTGATTTTTCAAAAGTAATTCAAATTTGACCTGCAACTGTTTGATAGTTTCGTCTGAAACTTTTGGAAAAATCATTTTAAGATACACAACTAGTGATTATATGATAGAAACATTGATAGTTCAAGAAAATATCAGCTCTTCCGACGAATAGTCATATCGACCGTTTTGATCGGTTTCACGAAAAAATGTAATAAAGTGATAAACACCTCAAAAAATCAAATCCTTTGGCATGGGCTCCTTATATGTGTACTAGTTACTATGAAAAATGATAAACTTGATTTTTGACAACATTTGCAAAAATATCTTCACAAAAAGGTCTTTCAATGCTGAACATCTAGAAGTTTCAAGCCAAATGACCAAGTTATGGACATTTCGACGACATAGTTTGTGATAATTATCTTATACTCCACACATAGGTGCATCTTGGTATATTAAACAATCTTGACAAAGGGATTCTTCAAATTATTTTCATAAATATCATTTTCCCTTTTTAAGTGGAAAAAAGGAGGTTTTTTGTGACGGGAGTACAGAAAATATGATTCCAAATGGTACCCAACTAATTTTCACTAATATTGGTGCACATATGATGGATGATTCCCAAGTATGATTTTTTAATTTGAATTCTAACTAATTTCCCCTAGTTAATTGAGTTTATGTTGATTTTTCGAAAGTAATTCAAATTTGAACTACAACTATTTGATAGTTTGGTCTGAAACTTTATGAAAAATCATTTTAAGGTACATAACTAGTGGTTATATCACAGATACATTGATAGTTCTAGAAAATATCAGATCTTCCGATGAATAGTCATAGCAACCGTTTTGATCGTTTTTACGAAAAAATGTAATAAAGTGATAAACACCTCAAAAAATCAAATCCTTTGGCATGGGCTCCTTATATGTGTACTAGTTTCTATGAAAAATGGTAAACTTTATTTTTGACAACATTTGCAAAAAAAGTCTTCACAAAAAGGTCTATCAATGATGAACATCTAGAAGTTTCAAGCCAAATGACCAAGTTATGGTCATTTCGATGACATAGTTTGTGATAAAGATTTCATACTCCACTCATAGGTGCATCTTGGCATATTAAACTATCTTGCCAAAGGGATTCTTCAAATTATTTTCATCAATATCATTTTCCTTTTTAAGTGGACAAAATGAGGTTTTCTGTGAAGGAAGTACAGAAAATATGATTCGAAATGGCACCCAACTAATTTTCACTAAGATTTGTGCACATATGATGGATGATCCCCAAGTATGAGTTTTTTCTTTGAATTCTAACTAATTTCCCTAGTTAATTGAGTTTATGTTGATTTTTCAAAAGTAATTCAAATTTGAACTACAACTGTTTGATAGTTTGGTATGAAACTTTTGGAAAAATCATTTTAAGGTACACAACTAGTGGTTATATCACAGAAACATTGATAGTTCTAGAAAATGTCAGCTCTTCTGATGATTAGTCATAGCGACCGTTTTGATCGTTTTTAAGAAAAAATGTAATAAAGTGATAAACACCTCAAAAAAATAAATCCTTTGGCATGGGCTCCTTATATGTGTACTAGTTGCTATGAAACAATGATAAACTTGATTTTTAACAACATTTGCAAAAAAAGTCTTCACAAAAAGGTCTATCATGTATGAACATCTAGAAGTTTCAAGCCAAATGACCAAGTTATGGTCATTTCGACGACATAGTTTGTGATAAAGATCTCATACTCCACACATAGGTGCATCTTGGTATATAAAACAATCTGTCCAAAGGGATTCTTCAAATTATTTTCATAAATATCATTTTCCTTTTTTCAAGGGGAAAAAATGAGGTTTTTTGTGAAGGAAGTACGTAAAATATGATTCCAAATGGCACCCAACTAATTTTCACTAAGAGTGGTGCACATATGATGGATGATCCCCAAGTATGTGTTTTTTCTTTGAATTCTAACTAATTTCCCCTAGTTAATTGAATTTATGTTGATTTTTAGAAAGTAATTCAAATTTGAACTACAACTGTTTGATACTTTGGTATGAAACTTTTGAAAAAATCATTTTAAGGTACACAACTAGTGGTTATATCACAGAAACATTGATAGTTCTAGAAAATGTCAGCTCTTCTGATGATTAGTCATGGCGACCGTTTTGATCGTTTTAAGAAAAAGTGTAATAAAGTGATAAACACATCAAAAAATTAAATCCTTTGGCATGAGCTCCTTATATGTGTACTAGTTGCTATGAAACCATGATAAACTTGATTTTTAACTACATTTGCAAAAAAAGTCTTCACAAAAAGGTCTATCATGTATGAACATCTAGAAGTTTCAAGCCAAATGACCATGTTATGGTCATTTCGACGATATAGTTTGTGATAAAGATCTTATATTTATATTCTCGGTTGGTAACACCAACCGGGACTAAAGAAGCACATGGATCTTGTGTTTCTTTAAAGCTCTTGTGAGCCGTTGGATCAAGATGTGTTTCTTTTGAAGGCTTCTGAGCTGTTGGATCAGCACTATCATGACCACTTTGTGAGTCACATGACCCTATATTTGTAGTCTCGGTGGGTAACACCAACCGGGACTAAAGAAGCACATGGATTGAGTGTTTCTTTAAAGCACTTGTGAGCCGTTGGATCAAGATGTGTTTCTTTTGAGGGATTATGAGTTGTTGGATGGGCACTATCATGACCAGTTCGTGAGTCACATGACCCTATATATAGTCCCCTCTTGAACATGTTCGGCATTCATTGTCTCCTCATTCTACTTCATCGACAGAATGCAAAGCATTTGGATTCCCTGCATACGCCCGATGGTGCATTTGATATGCAGGCACTCACGAGCCACAGTTGGGCTGTATGCAGGTGAAACTGTGTGTTTTGTTCCATGCATCTACAAACTACTTCAGTTCATCGAAAGAATACAAAGCATTTGGATATTTCACATCAACAATAATATCCCTATCTAGTGTTTACTTGTTCTTCTGATTGCACCGTAACCACGGACAATCTTCTTCATTTAACTTGATACTTGGATCAGCGTTCACTTTGAAGGGCGGAATGTCATGAAACTTATCATAATCCTCTGACATGTCTGTCTTGTCCTCCACTCCCACAATGACTCTTTTCCCTGAAAGAACTATGTGGTGCTTTGGCTCATCGTGTGATGTACTCGCTTGCTTATCTTTTCTTTGTTTGGTAGGGTAGACATGTCCTTCACATAGAAAACCTGAGCCACTTCACTGGCTAGGACGAATGGTTCGTTCTCGTACTAAAGATTCTTGAGATCCACTGTTGTCATTCTGTATCGTGGGTCTACCTCTACCCGGCCTCGTAGGTTGAACCATTTGCACTTGAACAAAAGGACCTTAAAAGTAGGTCCATATTTAAGTTCCCATATCTCCTCTATGTAACCATAATATGTGTCCTTTGTCCCGTTGCAGTTTGTTGCATCAAAGCGGACTCCACTGTTTTGGTTGGTGCTCTTTTTATCTTGGTTGGATGTGTAAAATATATTTCCATTTATCTCGTACCCTTGAAAAGTCAATATAGTTGAAGCTAGTGATGTGCCCAATAAGTATAGCTGTTCTTCAACATTGGTGTCATTAATGAGACGTTTTTTTAACCAACTGCTGAAAGTATTCATGTGTTCTCCATCAATACAATCTTCAGATTTCTCCGGGTATTTGGAGCGTAAAACATTCTTGTGTTCCTCGACATAGAGACCCACCAAACTGGAATTATGTAGAATGGTGTCGTGTGCTTGAGTAAAATAATCCCCGTCTTGCAATATTGTTGCTTTCTTTCCTAGGGTGCTTTTTCCATGCAGTCTCCCCTCATGACGTGATTCAGGAACACCGATCGGCTTCAGATCAGGAATTAAATCTACACAAAACTCATTGACCTCCTCTGTTCCATAACCCTTGACGATGCTTCCTTCTGGCCTAGCCCGGTTATGCACATATTTTTTTATGGTTCCCATGAACCTCTCAAAGGGGAACATGTTGTGTAGAAATACAGGACCGAGAACAGAAATCTCTTCGACTAGGTGTACTACAAGGTGCGTCATAATATTGAAGAAGGTTGGTGGGAACACAACCTCAAAGCTGACAAGACATTGGACCACATCCTTCTCTAAATTTTTTAGAGTTAGTGGATTGATGACCTTCTAAGAAATTGTATTGAGAAATGCACATAGCTTCACAATGGGTTCTCGAACATTTTCCGGTAGAAGCCCTCTCAATGCAACCGGAAGTAATTGTGTCATAATCACGTGACAGTCATGAGACTTTAGGTTCCGCAATTTTTGCTCTGCCATGTTTATTATTCCCTTTATATTTGATTAGAAGCCAGATGGAACCTTCATACTGCGATGGCACTCAAAAAATATTTTCTTCTCTTCTTTCGTAAGAGCGTAGCTTGCAGGACCTGGCTGATTCTCTGAATGAGTATCCTCTCAATGCATCTCTTTGCTCATACGTTGATGGGCCTGCCTTCCTTTCGGTGTAACTTTTTTTGACTTCCCATCTTTTGACTTCCCATACATGCCCAAGAAGTTTAGCAGGTTGCAGCAAATGTTCTTTGTCACGTGCATCACGTCGATTGCAGAGTGAATCTCTAGCATTATCCAATATGGCAGCTCCCAAAATTTAGATTTCTTCTTCCACATGGGTACGTGGTTGTTTGCGTCACTCGGAACAGTGAGTCTGCCAGGATCCTTTCCAAAGATTACATTTAAATCCTTGACCATATCATGTATAACAGAACTAGAAGGGCGGGTAGGCCTCGGCCGATGATCTGCCTCACATTCGTAATGTTTGCCTTTCTTCCTTAACGAATGCTTGGGTACAAGAAACCGACGATGACCCAGGTACACATTCTTGTTACCTAAATGTATACTATCAGTCTCAGCTAAACTGAACGGAAGTTTACCACCTAGACGGGGGGGGGGGTGAATAGGTGGTGACCAATTTTTATGTCTTTTTTCAGTTTTATGCAAGCGGAAAGTAAGTTGTCTATATGTGAACTAGATGAAACAAGTGCTAGACAACAAGAAAGCTAAGCAAGAAGATATATAATAAAAAAATAAAGGAGATTGAGTGGAACGAGATAACCAAAGAAGAACTCGGAGACAAAGATTTTATCCCGAGTTCCACCACATAGGTGTACGTCTCATTGGAGAGGTGTAAGCTACCACAAAGGTAAGCTCAACGCCACAAAGGCCTCACCCTATTCTCCGTGAACTCGACCACAAAGGTACGAGCTCACTTTTCCACTAAGGACTCCTTTAAGTGCGGAGAAGATCCCGTACAAATTCGTGAGGCACACACCCACAACTGAATTGTGGGCTCCCACAAAGACCACAAGAGGTCTTGACCACAAAGGTCTCCAAACCAACAAAAACAACCAAGTAAGAACCCTAGGTTTCCAAAGGAAAGCCTAGCACTAGATCCCTCTTGATAGAGAGGGGGAGATTCTATTTCCTTTGGTGGAGAGCTAGATCTAGGTGTTCTCCCTCACTTCCCAAAAGATCAAGCGATTTGGGTGGAGGAGTGGGGAGATCCAAAGCTTAAAAGCCCAACAACAATGGAGGAGAGAGAGTGTAGAATCGTCACTTACTCTTGGAGAAGATGAAGTCTTTAAATAGGGCCCCTCGAAAACGAGCCGTTGGTGTCTAGAAAATTCCCTCAGCGGTACTACCGCTGAACGTTACCTAGGCAGAATTACTCTCCAGCTCCAGCGGTACAACCGTTAAAGCTGGGGCAGCGGTACTACCACTGCACAAGAGGTACTACTGCTGGGTCCTTAGCCGTAGCACGGAAAGGACTCCAGCGGTACTACCGGAGTGATACTGCCTGGTACCGTAGCCTATGCCGAGTGATTTCCTAATTCCAGCGGTACCTCCAGCGGTAGCTGGCGGTACTACCGCCACGGATAGGAACGGTACCTAGGCGGACGAGTTCGTCAGCAACAGCGGTACAAGAGGCACTACCGTTGCTTCCCAGGCTAGCGGTACTACCGCTGGGTCCTTAGTAGAAAAACGAAGGACACCAGCGGTACTACCGGACCTCTACCGCTTGGTACTGTAATATATGCTGAGGGTTTTTCAAGGTCCAGCGGAACTACCGCTGGAGCAGCGGAACTACCGCTGGACTGAAAAACAGAATCACACCCAGAGAACACTGGCCACTATCTCCTTTTTCAACTCTTGATAAGACCTGTAAACTCTGCAAATAACTTAGCACACTCATTAGTCCTGTGGATGTGTTGTCAACAATCTCTAAAATCAATTTAGAGGAAATGCACTTTCAATCTCCCCCTTTTTGGAGATTGATGACAACACACCCACAAAGGTTCACAAAAATTAGAAGGAGCTCCCCCTAACGATATGCATCATTTGAGTTTTGCGTTTGAATACAAAATGCATATACATTAGGATCAACACTCACCCTCGTTTTTGCAAACCGAGCAAGTCACCACAACAAAAGAGACAAAGATTAAACAAACACTTGCACAAGGGTAGAACTTAATAAAGTTATTACAACACAAAGTCATGAATGAAAATAAAGTTTACCAACCATGTCTTCCCCTTGAGTTTGTCAAACCAACGAGAGAGAAAAATACATCGAGCACAAGTGAAAAGATTCAACTGAAAAGCAAACTTGTGCCCCAACCCTTGCAAATGCCCGTGAACCTAGACACATATCCCCCTTTGGCATCAAGATAACAAAAATGAGAGAAACTCTAATGACCCAAGAGGAAGTCACTCATCCGAGGCGGTGTCATCTTCTTCCATGTCCTCATCTTCCTCGTTGTCATTGCCTTCTTCATATTCATCTTCATTATCAACATCTTCATCAACGGTTGACTTCCAAGGGTTATGTGAGGTGGAGGCATCATCTAGAAGATCGGCATCAACCCAACCGTAGAGAGGTTGCATCCACTCTTGAGAGGTAGTAATTCTATCCTCCAAACCCGCGATGCATGGCACACCCAAATGCTCAAACCGTTGATGCGTGCGAACACGCTCTTCCTTGCTTCTAACCTGAGCTTGGTAAGCCTTTCGTTAACTATCATCTTGGCAGGAAAAGACCACCTTGAGAACATTAGAGAGCCATTTCTTGAATCCTTTGTCTTGTTCTTTCTCTTGGCGGCGAGGAAGTTCAAACAAGGGGTCTTGCTCTTCATCATCAGAGGTCTCTTCCTCTTGCTCATTGGAAAAGAGGGGAGGAAGATGCTTCTTCATCATCAATTCCTTGACCCTATGAGTAGTGAGGCCCTCATGGGTATCTAAACCGACCAAGTCCAAGCCTTTTGCCATCCAAGCAAACTTGATGAGCTTCATGACAATAGCACCAAAGACTAGTGCTCTTTTCTTCATGACCACGTCGTACATCTCATGCCAAAGAATGTCCATGACGTCCAACTTCTTGCCTTCACCAAACATGTGATAGCTCTTGTTCATGAATCTTGTCAAAATTCCCAACCCGAGGAGCAATGGTGTTGCGAAAATCCTATGCATGATGTACCACTCCCGAACCAAGTTCTATTGTTCTCCAACCATGGCTCGTCGTTGAATATATAGGTCAAAGAGTTCATGAGGCTTCATCGCGGGAAGAGAGTAGTCAATCCGGAAGTATTGCTCCACGGTGATGTTGCTCAAGCTAAAACCAAGCTCTTCCACATGAAGCAAACTAGCAAATTGAGCCCAAGTGGCTTCAAGCACAACTCCCCTTGACATCCATTTGACCCTCCTTGGCTCATTGTCAAAGAAATGCATGGTGGCAAAGAATTGAGCCACAAGAAGCTCACTATAGTCCTCTTGCACGGCAATGAAATCATATATGCCAAACTCCTTGGAAATCTCAATAGCGCCTCCAAAATACTCCGGATGTAACTCCATATGCTCGTGTTGATGCTAAATTGCGTCACAACTTTGGTCTTGTGATTGGAAAGGACCTCATTGAACACCCTTTCTTGAAAAAGATTGTGGAATTCAAGGTTGGTGTAGTTGCGGTTCCGACGAGTGGCATATGCATTCTCCCTCCGAAGCCTCACAAAATCACGAGAGGACATATAGTTGAGTGACCGAGGAGGAGGTGCATTGGGAATTACCTTTGATCTAGCTTGAGCTTTGGCTGGATTTGAACGCTCACGGCGAGTTCCAACTGTTATCACTTCCTGGCTGCTTTCTTCTTCCTCAATCTCAGGCTCATTGAACGGACCCTTGCGACCCCGCTTAGCCACACGCTTGGAACCACTTCCTCGAGACCCCTTGCTAGGACCTAAGAAAGCAGAGAGAGGTAGCAAGGGGATAAGTATTGCATTTCATAAGACCCAAAGGAAAAGAATCAAGATTGCACAATTTCTGGAAAAATCCCAGCCAGCGGTAGTACCGCTGGTCTAGCGGTAGTACCGCCAGTTTCAGATCTGGCGGTTTTGAACAATGAACTGCCCCGATTTATGGATTTATCCAAACAAACTTTGCAAAACTGATTCTAAACTGAGTACCTACTCATTCCTAATCATTCTACCAACTAGAATATCGGGAAAACAAAATTTCCAACTATTCTCAATGAATCTACTAAGTTTAGAAGGATGGAAAAAGTTACCGGAACTCATGATGGAGAAGGGGAGGAAGGAGATGCTCCTCAAACTTCTCAAAGGCGTGGAGGGTCCGTCCAATGCCGGTGAGAAGCTCTCCTGGCGGCGATGTTGACTCCGGTGACGGCTGAGAGGTTTTTCCTGTGGGGGTCGGGTGTGGAGAGAGTAAAAAGTGAACTTTTACCCCTCCACGCCCTACTTAACCCCTCAGGAAAAATCACTCAGCGGTAGTACCGCTGGCCCCAGCGGTAGTACCGCCACCTGGTACTCACCGGTACTGTAGGGGTACTACTGCTCCTGGGAGGGAGCGGTAGTACCGCTGCCTGGTAACAACTATGGCGCGAGCAGTACTACGGCTGCCTGAGAACTGAAGTTCCAGGCAGCGGTAGTACCGCTGGGCGAGCGGTAGTACCGGGCAGTAGAGGCCAAATCGCTTCCAAGTTGGTCTAAGAAAATGCAATGGGATGGAATTTTTGTTTGAGGTGAGAAAGGAGGCTTAGGATAGAGAAACAAACTGAGAAGGACTTACACACTCAAAGAGCAAAAACAAAGGAACAAGATAAATCCAAAAAGAGTGTGTAATCCAAAAGACTCAAGAGAGACAATGCAAGTGTAAAACCAAAAATAAATCCAAAGAAATCCAATGACTTAAAAAAATTGTGGTGGTTGAAGCCATCGTGTATGAGTTGAAGCATGGCACCGCGAAGATATATCTTGGGTCCATAACTACTTCTCATCATTGAAGCTCACAAATTACATATTTGATTTGAAGATTTAGCAATGATTCGTTACTATATGCATAATAGGGGGAGATAGGATCCAATGTATTAGGAAAACGCTCCCCCCTAAGTCCATGCGTGCATCTTATTCTAATAGTGCAATAAGCATTGGAGAGCGTGTTTGGATATCAAGCTCTGTAGCCTATGCTCCTAACTATCAAGCTCTATTGGATCAAGCAATCACTTTGGACAACAACATAAGAAAGGAAGAGAACAGAAAGAGGAAGTTCAGTGCAAGTAAGGTTCATTCTTTGGGAACACACAAGAGACAACACACCTCTGAAGGCAGTGGACATAAACCATGGAATCACTCCAACAACGGTAGTGGCGAAAAGCATCATGGTCATAACCATAATGGAGGATACAAAGGTAGATATGGAGGATACAAAGGAAACAATGGAGGATACAAAGGAAACAATGCAGGATACAAAGGAAATAATTGTAGCGTACCTGCTCTCAAAATAAGGCAGATACCTGTGTATAGTGCAAATCCCTGGATCGTTTCATTTGCACACACAGTTTACGATGTAATATCACAACAAAGGTCAATTTTATTACATCGATGATCCAGAATTACAAAATATTCTTTACAAATTGCATAGCATAAAGCTAGCTTTGAAAAGTACACAGCGGAAATACAATAGCAGTGAGCCTCTATAACTTTCATGCTGCCACAGGCGAAAACATGTTGGTTGTAGACTCGAAACCTTTAAACGAAACCTCACTCGTCATCTGATCAATCTGCAATAAGAAAAATATTGCAACAACGTGGGTCAGATTCCATTAAAAATGGAGTCTGGCAAGTGACACTATAGTGGACACTTATGGAATAACTCTAAAGCCTATATGAATATTTGGCTGGTGGAGCTCAAGGCTAATTTGCATAAAGCCAATTTTTCCTATTCTTTTGAAAACACTTTTCTTCTATTCGAGACATCCGTGGCATGAAATCCACTGTCTCATTCTACCCTTGTTCACCCATCAAGTTTTACTTTTGAAGTTGGAATGGTGGAATCCTCCGTTGACGTCCTTGATCAGCTGCTCAAAATTGTCCGTAACCGGGGACACGGCTAAGTACTTAGTTTTACACTCTGCAGAGGTTGTGCACTTTCACCATTGTACCCATTCAACCCAAAGTATCCTTTACACACCATTTGTGATAAGGAAAGGAGAGAATGAGACGAGATCTTTCTGAAGCATTTTCCCTCCCCATACTGGCTTGACCCGTTCCACCTAACATCCCCCTACATCTGCTTGTCAAGCCGGAGAGAGTCCACGCAACATAATTGATCAAGCCAGAGCCCATATGGCAATGGCTGCACTGGAAGCAATCGTCACTCGGAGTTCTTCAGATTCCTCTGTTCCTGGGTGGCCGTTCTCAAGTGTACTTCTGGGTGAAAACCACCATACTCATGGCCCTAAGTAGAATAGAAATTCATCCTAGGCGAAGACAACCACAAGCATAGTCCCAAAAGCCACTCAACATAAACCATCCGACCAATTACCACCCAGGTGTTTCATTAACTTAGTGGATGTGCACTCTCAGGTAAAAATCACCATGCTCACAGCCCTAAGTAGAATAGAAATTCATCCTAGGCGAAGACAGCCATGAGCACAGCCCTGAGTAGTCACTTAACCTTTTATAAAATCTTTCATCAATTGCATAGCATCAATATTTCTGCTAAGTATGACATAGGAACCTAGACACAGGAATAAGGGATTCTACAGGTTTAGCATAGTAACACATGCATATAAAAATACACTAAGTAATGCATAAAAATAGGAAGTTTATGAGGTGTGCCACTTGCCTTTGAATGTTCTCGTTGTTCACACACTCTTTTCAACAACGAACGTTAGCTCTCCGTTTAATCTAAACAATATAAGCAAGCAACAATACAACAATCAACAGCAAGCACAAATCCACAATGCAAACAAACACATACTAAATGAATAAATAAGTTTATAAAACTTTCTAAGGAAAATATGTTTATGCATGATATGTAAATATTACTAAGGGCTAGGAATACATTTTCATGCCATGGAAATCTTTTAAGTTATGCAAGGCAATTTGGTTGGTCCAAAAGGACTAAGGCTAAAGTCTTAAGTTGGCTAAACATACTTTATTTTATCTCTTCTTGAAATAAGCACTCTAATGGCTTAGCCATGATGTGCAACATACTTAGAGAAAAATACTAAGTCATTTGTTCAAGTTGATCACAATTATTATCAACTCTTTGTAAATTGGACATTCACTATAGTGAGAGAGACAGACACCCGGCCAGCCACTTAAATTGTGGAACAGGTCTCATGTACGTGGACATGTAAGGTTTGTTTCCAGGCCGCTTCATCCCACTATGCTGCTAGGATCCAACAACTTCAAGATGATAACATCATGATCAAACTTTGACTAAGTCTAAAAGACAAGATTAGACAAGAGTGAGAAGATGGAAAGAAAGATGTAGTTGTCCTCCAGGCTTCATCTCCAGACTTGTAGTATTCTCCTTAATGATGTCTTGATTGAAGTTCTGGGTAGTCCTGATGAATCTTCATACTTGATGATTCTTGTGTCCTCGAGGCTGATCTTGGATTTACTTAGTCTTCATGAAATCTCAGAGGTGAAGAAAAGACAGAGAGAAAGACTTGGAGATTAAAAGGGAGTTGGCCTTCTTGAACTTCTTCTCACTTTTCTTCTAAGTGCTTGACATCTTGAGGATGCTTCCAGAGTCTGTTTTCTTCTAAGTCCTCCATGAAGTCTCAGAGAAAAGAAAGAGAGAGAGAACAAGACTTGGAAAATATTTCTGGTTGGTCTTCATGATCTTCTTCTTGATTTTCTTCTAAGTGTTCCTTCTCCTTGAGGATACTTCTGAAGTCTTGTTTTTGGCTAAGTCCTTCCATGGTCTTCTAGCTCCATCTTGAAAACTACTAAGTGTCTAGTGCATAGCACTTTTCACAAAATACTAAGTTTGAAAATAATCCTAACTTAGAGAAACTATTGAAGAGGGGTTTTCCTTTGAGAATTATATCTACAATATAACATATGCTATGAATGAAATGAAATCTTAAATCACAAGAAACATCGAAATCACTTTTGTGATTTCCTTTATAAATATGCATGAGTTTATAAATGCAATTTAAATAAATTCCTAGTTTTGGAAAATAAAATAAAAGGAATCATTATAAGATTAAAGTTTCCTATGACTAAATTTTTATAACAAAATCTTATAATTAATATGAATAGACAGAGAGCATTTAATTAAATCTATTGCAATTGGATTTAATCAAAATTAATGTTTCTATTAAAAGTTATTTCAAAATTAGTCAAACCATTCAATTTAAACACACAACTATGAAATCATTCAAAATTTACTCCAAACTATTTTATATCAGTGGTATTAATTTACATATATTCTAAAGTTTCTAAAACATATTTATTTGCAATTTTTGGATTTATAGATTTAAAGTTATTATAAATATACTCAAATTCTCCATTTGAAATTTGAATATTTTATACTAAGTCAAATTTGAATTTTGTCTGATCCAAATTATTCTACACATCCAGAGCTTTCCAAATATATAAAAATTATTAAATTTGGAGTTGTGGTTGAAAAGTTGTGAGAGATCTAAGTGACAGGGGTGTTTCTGCAAAATTGCCAATTAAAATTAATTAGGGAAATTGTTTTCCACGTGGCAGCTGACTGGGCAGTGACGTGGCTGCCACGCGGCGCTGACGTGGTTAAGTGGATGAATCTGGATCGTTAGATCCAGATCCGATGGATCACATCTAACCGTACCGGTTCGTCTTAATGATCTAATCCTAGCCTTTGATCGCAGATCGGACGGTGCTGAGGTGTGGACCTTACCGTGGCGGCGCAGCTCGCCGGAGATGGCGCGGACGACGGCGCCGTGGCTCGGCGTGGACGCTCCGGTTGATTCCTTGCTTCCCCGAACGCGTGGAGACCAGCTCCGGACGCGGCGCTTCAAGGCGGAGTGAATGGTGGCGTCGGCTTCGTCTCGTTCGTCCTGGAGTCGTGTGGGAATGCGGCCGGAGGTGCGGGGAACTCCGATGTGCTCGGGTCGTGCAAGGATCCGTCGCTGGGCTGCACAAAATTTTGCCCCAAGGCTTGAGGAGATGCGCAATGAAATAGGAGAGACGAGGAGCGCGGTATCGGGCGGGGAAGCGCTCACCTCGTTGCGGGATCGGAGAAAAACGGCGGCGGCGCTGGATGAACTCCGGCGAGCTTTCCAGCGGCCTGGCGGCGAGATTTAATTAGGGTTTCGAGGGGGAAAAGATGCGGCGGGGTCCGGGGTATAAATAGGAGGCATCGGAGACCAAATCCCGCACGAATCGGAGGAGATTTCTTCTCCGAATCGATCTCCAGTTTTTGCGTTCGTTCGGTTTGAGGAAGATGAAGATCCGCTGACGTCAGCATGACGTCAGCCAGCATTTTATTTTCTGATTTTATTTCCTTAATTCATATCTTTTGATTTATAACTTCAAATGATGTCAAACAAAATTCTAAAAATTTGTAAAATTAATATCTCTCTGTTAAACCAGTTGTAGGTGTGTTTTAAACATTTTTGAAAATTAATATTTTGAAATATTGCTTAATTACAAATTTGACACTTAAGTCCAATTTGGATATATTTCTTATTTAAATTTTCTTTTGGCTAAAATAAATTTGTAAAATACCCACATTTCAATATGTTTGAATTTAAGTTATTTAAACTTGTTTTGCTGAAATCATTCATCTTTATCTTGGCATATTATTAAGAACAACATATAAATAATGGTTTTAGGAAAATGTGAAATATAGGGTATTCATTTTTAATTGAAAAATAATTTGTGCAACATTATATTTTAATTATGATAATTCATTTGAAAACTTCATAACAACTTTGGAAAGGATTTTTGTTTTAATTTTATTCTTATTTAGAATATATTAATCATTTTATGCTTTGAAAATAGATGAAATTCCTTTAAGCACATGAAATGTTTATTTGGCTAATTCAGTAATTTAAATTCTATGAAGTTGTAAGGTTATACACTATAGGCTTATAATTTCCAAACTATATTTTGAACTTAGTTAAAGGAATGCAAACCATTTGGTAATTATATACCATTTTGAATAATCTTATATTTATGAATAGATATGGCTAAGTGGTTTAATTCAAATACTTATAAGTAAACTATTTACTTAAAATAAAATGGATTGTAGTTGGTAAAATATTTGTCGAATTATATTTTAAGATTTTGAATTACATGGGATAATAAAATGTTTTAAACTGTGACATTTGAAATATTAAACTTTGAAGTCTTTTATAGTTGGTTTCCTCATGCATTTAATATTTTATTTTAATAAAAAGAAAAGTTTTAAATTTTAGTGATTTTTGAACATTATAAAATGTTGGGATGTTACAGACTACCACCCTTAAAAGGAATCTCGTCCCCGAGATTCGGAGAGGCTAGAAAAGAAAGCAAGGGCTTGAATGATTCTGATAACTCGAGATGTCTTGAGAAATAAAATTTCGGACATGGAAACTTGAAAACTTGTAGTGAATGGTTTTTCTGATTAGAAAGATGAAAGGAAAGATAGTTTGAGATTTCTGGGTTTAAGTGAGTGGGTTTGAATTTTCTAGGTGGCTACCACCCTTAAAAGAAAAGTTTTGTTGATAATTCAACATCCTAATGCACAACCAAAATTCAAGATAATCCATTACAAACATCATCTAACAAACATCAATCAGTAAAGTTCAACACAAACAACACATACGTAAAATTTCAAACTTCTTTTGAGAAATCGAACTAATCGTTTATCGAACGAAAGGTCGGGGAATTACAAAAGTAACAGTACTGCCATACCACTATTTGATAGGTCAATACACTAAATCGATACGATAAGCTAAAAGATAAATGGTGGTCCCTCTAACATGGTTTTGATTGCTACACTTATCCTTCCTAAATACTACGCTTGCGTTTTATTGCGTGGTTATTTGCCACAGGCGTGATTTCTCCCTCAGTTGACTCTTCAGACAGCACTTCTTCGGGGTCTTCTTCCACTGGTCCTTCCTTCTTCGTAGCTGCAGATACAGTCACATCTCCAGTGCCTTGGTCACCTCCTTCTTCAGCTACTGGCGGTGGTGGAGGTGGAATGAGTTGAGCCTCAAGCATGGCAATTTGCTGATCCTTCCCAAGGTTCTCCAAATGTAGGTCATGGATGAGTTCCTCCAACTGACCAATAAGATTTTCAGAGGCCTGGAGTTCTTGGGTTTTGCGTGTATGACGGCTTGAGCATGATTTGCGACGTCAGAAGTCTGTTGGACTCTCCTGGTCAGACGGTTGATGAGATAATCCAAGTCTTCAAACGTCTTATTAACAAGGGGCACGTCCAGGCGATTTCCCGTGCGAGCCATCGAGAGACCATGTGCATTCCTCTTCCCAAAGACACGGAAGGGCGATCCTGGTGCTAGCTTGAATCGATACTTGTAACACAAACGAGCCATTAAGTCCACCATAGCTATGTTCACTCCTTCAATCCACTCTGGGTAGTAGGTGACATAGTCCACGGGCTCGAAGTCTGGCATCGTTGGATCCGGGGTCATGATGGTGCGTATTTCCCAACGTATCCCATGGGGTATGTCGGTCTCCTCCTTCCTTCCTCGGAAATAGGGTGGTGGTAGCTTCAATACACTTGTCAATCTAGACAGCTGCCTCCCAAAGATGAAATCCGACAAAACTCCAGCATACGCAGTCTCAGTGTATTCTCCCATCTAGAATTTTGAATAGGTAAGAGTATTAGAATTTAAGAGAAAGGGAAAGATGCAAGACATGATACTTAATGTAAGACAATATTAAAAGAATTTTCAACATTTACTCAAGTTTTGGAAACCTAGTTTAGTTAACTATTTAACCTTTGGGGTCTTAGTCCAATCCTAGGGGTTTCGAACCTACAGGCAACACAGTGCTCTGATACCATCTGTAGCGTACCTGCTCTCAAAATAAGGCAGATACCTGCGTATAGTGCAAATCCCTGGATCGTTTCATTTGCACACACAGTTTACGATGTAATATCACAACAAAGGTCAATTTTATTACATCGATGATCCAGAATTACAAAATATTCTTTACAAATTGCATAGCATAAAGCTAGCTTTGAAAAGTACACAGCGGAAATACAATAGCAGTGAGCCTCTATAACTTTCATGCTGCCACAGGCGAAAACATGTTGGTTGTAGACTCGAAACCTTTAAACGAAACCTCACTCGTCATCTGATCAATCTGCAATAAGAAAAATATTGCAACAACGTGGGTCAGATTCCATTAAAAATGGAGTCTGGCAAGTGACACTATAGTGGACACTTATGGAATAACTCTAAAGCCTATATGAATATTTGGCTGGTGGAGCTCAAGGCTAATTTGCATAAAGCCAATTTTTCCTATTCTTTTGAAAACACTTTTCTTCTATTCGAGACATCCGTGGCATGAAATCCACTGTCTCATTCTACCCTTGTTCACCCATCAAGTTTTACTTTTGAAGTTGGAATGGTGGAATCCTCCGTTGACGTCCTTGATCAGCTGCTCAAAATTGTCCGTAACCGGGGACACGGCTAAGTACTTAGTTTTACACTCTGCAGAGGTTGTGCACTTTCACCATTGTACCCATTCAACCCAAAGTATCCTTTACACACCATTTGTGATAAGGAAAGGAGAGAATGAGACGAGATCTTTCTGAAGCATTTTCCCTCCCCATACTGGCTTGACCCGTTCCACCTAACATCCCCCTACATCTGCTTGTCAAGCCGGAGAGAGTCCACGCAACATAATTGATCAAGCCAGAGCCCATATGGCAATGGCTGCACTGGAAGCAATCGTCACTCGGAGTTCTTCAGATTCCTCTGTTCCTGGGTGGCCGTTCTCAAGTGTACTTCTGGGTGAAAACCACCATACTCATGGCCCTAAGTAGAATAGAAATTCATCCTAGGCGAAGACAACCACAAGCATAGTCCCAAAAGCCACTCAACATAAACCATCCGACCAATTACCACCCAGGTGTTTCATTAACTTAGTGGATGTGCACTCTCAGGTAAAAATCACCATGCTCACAGCCCTAAGTAGAATAGAAATTCATCCTAGGCGAAGACAGCCATGAGCACAGCCCTGAGTAGTCACTTAACCTTTTATAAAATCTTTCATCAATTGCATAGCATCAATATTTCTGCTAAGTATGACATAGGAACCTAGACACAGGAATAAGGGATTCTACAGGTTTAGCATAGTAACACATGCATATAAAAATACACTAAGTAATGCATAAAAATAGGAAGTTTATGAGGTGTGCCACTTGCCTTTGAATGTTCTCGTTGTTCACACACTCTTTTCAACAACGAACGTTAGCTCTCCGTTTAATCTAAACAATATAAGCAAGCAACAATACAACAATCAACAGCAAGCACAAATCCACAATGCAAACAAACACATACTAAATGAATAAATAAGTTTATAAAACTTTCTAAGGAAAATATGTTTATGCATGATATGTAAATATTACTAAGGGCTAGGAATACATTTTCATGCCATGGAAATCTTTTAAGTTATGCAAGGCAATTTGGTTGGTCCAAAAGGACTAAGGCTAAAGTCTTAAGTTGGCTAAACATACTTTATTTTATCTCTTCTTGAAATAAGCACTCTAATGGCTTAGCCATGATGTGCAACATACTTAGAGAAAAATACTAAGTCATTTGTTCAAGTTGATCACAATTATTATCAACTCTTTGTAAATTGGACATTCACTATAGTGAGAGAGACAGACACCCGGCCAGCCACTTAAATTGTGGAACAGGTCTCATGTACGTGGACATGTAAGGTTTGTTTCCAGGCCGCTTCATCCCACTATGCTGCTAGGATCCAACAACTTCAAGATGATAACATCATGATCAAACTTTGACTAAGTCTAAAAGACAAGATTAGACAAGAGTGAGAAGATGGAAAGAAAGATGTAGTTGTCCTCCAGGCTTCATCTCCAGACTTGTAGTATTCTCCTTAATGATGTCTTGATTGAAGTTCTGGGTAGTCCTGATGAATCTTCATACTTGATGATTCTTGTGTCCTCGAGGCTGATCTTGGATTTACTTAGTCTTCATGAAATCTCAGAGGTGAAGAAAAGACAGAGAGAAAGACTTGGAGATTAAAAGGGAGTTGGCCTTCTTGAACTTCTTCTCACTTTTCTTCTAAGTGCTTGACATCTTGAGGATGCTTCCAGAGTCTGTTTTCTTCTAAGTCCTCCATGAAGTCTCAGAGAAAAGAAAGAGAGAGAGAACAAGACTTGGAAAATATTTCTGGTTGGTCTTCATGATCTTCTTCTTGATTTTCTTCTAAGTGTTCCTTCTCCTTGAGGATACTTCTGAAGTCTTGTTTTTGGCTAAGTCCTTCCATGGTCTTCTAGCTCCATCTTGAAAACTACTAAGTGTCTAGTGCATAGCACTTTTCACAAAATACTAAGTTTGAAAATAATCCTAACTTAGAGAAACTATTGAAGAGGGGTTTTCCTTTGAGAATTATATCTACAATATAACATATGCTATGAATGAAATGAAATCTTAAATCACAAGAAACATCGAAATCACTTTTGTGATTTCCTTTATAAATATGCATGAGTTTATAAATGCAATTTAAATAAATTCCTAGTTTTGGAAAATAAAATAAAAGGAATCATTATAAGATTAAAGTTTCCTATGACTAAATTTTTATAACAAAATCTTATAATTAATATGAATAGACAGAGAGCATTTAATTAAATCTATTGCAATTGGATTTAATCAAAATTAATGTTTCTATTAAAAGTTATTTCAAAATTAGTCAAACCATTCAATTTAAACACACAACTATGAAATCATTCAAAATTTACTCCAAACTATTTTATATCAGTGGTATTAATTTACATATATTCTAAAGTTTCTAAAACATATTTATTTGCAATTTTTGGATTTATAGATTTAAAGTTATTATAAATATACTCAAATTCTCCATTTGAAATTTGAATATTTTATACTAAGTCAAATTTGAACTTTGTCTGATCCAAATTATTCTACACATCCAGAGCTTTCCAAATATATAAAAATTATTAAATTTGGAGTTGTGGTTGAAAAGTTGTGAGAGATCTAAGTGACAGGGGTGTTTCTGCAAAATTGCCAATTAAAATTAATTAGGGAAATTGTTTTCCACGTGGCAGCTGACTGGGCAGTGACGTGGCTGCCACGCGGCGCTGACGTGGTTAAGTGGATGAATCTGGATCGTTAGATCCAGATCCGATGGATCACATCTAACCGTACCGGTTCGTCTTAATGATCTAATCCTAGCCTTTGATCGCAGATCGGACGGTGCTGAGGCGTGGACCTTACCGTGGCGGCGCAGCTCGCCGGAGATGGCGCGGATGACGGCGCCGTGGCTCGGCGTGGACGCTCCGGTTGATTCCTTGCTTCCCCGAACGCGTGGAGACCAGCTCCGGACGCGGCGCTTCAAGGCGGAGTGAATGGTGGCGTCGGCTTCGTCTCGTTCGTCCTGGAGTCGTGTGGGAATGCGGCCGGAGGTGCGGGGAACTCCGATGTGCTCGGGTCGTGCAAGGATCCGTCGCTGGGCTGCACAAAATTTTGCCCCAAGGCTTGAGGAGATGCGCAACGAAATAGGAGAGACGAGGAGCGCGGTATCGGGCGGGGAAGCGCTCACCTCGTTGCGGGATCGGAGAAAAACGGCGGCGGCGCTGGATGAACTCCGGCGAGCTTTCCAGCGGCCTGGCGGCGAGATTTAATTAGGGTTTCGAGGGGGAAAAGATGCGGCGGGGTCCGGGGTATAAATAGGAGGCATCGGAGACCAAATCCCGCACGAATCGGAGGAGATTTCTTCTCCGAATCGATCTCCAGTTTTTGCGTTCGTTCGGTTTGAGGAAGATGAAGATCCGCTGACGTCAGCATGACGTCAGCCAGCATTTTATTTTCTGATTTTATTTCCTTAATTCATATCTTTTGATTTATAACTTCAAATGATGTCAAACAAAATTCTAAAAATTTGTAAAATTAATATCTCTCTGTTAAACCAGTTGTAGGTGTGTTTTAAACATTTTTGAAAATTAATATTTTGAAATATTGCTTAATTACAAATTTGACACTTAAGTCCAATTTGGATATATTTCTTATTTAAATTTTCTTTTGGCTAAAATAAATTTGTAAAATACCCACATTTCAATATGTTTGAATTTAAGTTATTTAAACTTGTTTTGCTGAAACCATTCATCTTTATCTTGGCATATTATTAAGAACAACATATAAATAATGGTTTTAGGAAAATGTGAAATATAGGGTATTCATTTTTAATTGAAAAATAATTTGTGCAACATTATATTTTAATTATGATAATTCATTTGAAAACTTCATAACAACTTTGGAAAGGATTTTTGTTTTAATTTTATTCTTATTTAGAATATATTAATCATTTTATGCTTTGAAAATAGATGAAATTCCTTTAAGCACATGAAATGTTTATTTGGCTAATTCAGTAATTTAAATTCTATGAAGTTGTAAGGTTATACACTATAGGCTTATAATTTCCAAACTATATTTTGAACTTAGTTAAAGGAATGCAAACCATTTGGTAATTATATACCATTTTGAATAATCTTATATTTATGAATAGATATGGCTAAGTGGTTTAATTCAAATACTTATAAGTAAACTATTTACTTAAAATAAAATGGATTGTAGTTGGTAAAATATTTGTCGAATTATATTTTAAGATTTGGAATTACATGGGATAATAAAATGTTTTAAACTGTGACATTTGAAATATTAAACTTTGAAGTCTTTTATAGTTGGTTTCCTCATGCATTTAATATTTTATTTTAATAAAAAGAAAAGTTTTAAATTTTAGTGATTTTTGAACATTATAAAATGTTGGGATGTTACAATAATGGAGGATTCAAGGGAAACCATCACCATGGTCATAATCATGGGAATGGTCATCACCGTCCTAACTATGAAGGGAAGAAAGATTTTCTGATGTGACTTGCTTCAAGTGCAAGAAGACGAGACATTATGCAAATGACTGCCCAGAGAGAAAGGCTGATGAGAATTCCAAGCCCAATCCTTTCAGAAGGGACAAGTGAACCACATCAATGTGGAAGAAGTACATGATGAACCTGATGCAGTGATTGGTACGTTCTTGCTCAATTATTTTGCATCATTAGTCATACTGGAGCATTGCATTCATTCATACCAAGAGCTTCTGTAAACAAACATGGGCTAGCTGAGGAAAGCCTAGGAAAACCCAAGGCTTAGTAAGTTCACCAGGAGGAGAGATGATAGTAAATTCTGGGTGTAGACAGTTACACTTAAAGATTGGAAAGCACATTTTCCCAACGAACTTAGTCATCCTAGAAACCCAAGGCTTGTACGTTATCATCGGAATGGATTGGATGACTCGTTTTGAAGGAATCATAGACCGTGCAAATAGAGCTATCACCCTCACCACCCTAGAGAAAAAGAAGATTAAATTCAGATCAACTTTCGAACTTAAGAAAGTTAGGCTAAATTCTCTTAAGGGGGTTAGCGTTGGTGATGTGCTTATTGTTAAAGAATACCCAGATGTTTTTTCCAGAAGAACTACCGGGAATGCCACCCGATAGAGATGTAGAGTTTCTCATCGAACTGAAACCGGGTACTGGACCAATAGCTAAGAGACCATATCCTATGGTCGTCGATGAACTGAAAGAGCTCAAGAAGCAACTGGAGGAACACATTCAGAAAGGATTTATTCGTCCAAGTTCATCGCCATGGGGAGCACCAGTCTTATTGGTTAAAAAGAAAGATCAAACCCAGAGGCTAGTCACGGACTACAGGGATATAAATGAGCAAACTATCAAAAACAAGTACCAGTTACCCAAGATTAATGAACTATTTGATCAACTAGAAGGTGCTTGTTTTTTCTCAAAGATCGATCTTCGATCAGGGTACCTCCAAATGAAAGTTAGATAAATGGATATACCCAAGACTGCATTTGTTACGAGATATGGCTCTTACGAGTACACCGTAATTCCTTTTGGATTAACCAATGCTCCAACCTATTTCATGAACATGATGAATAAAGTGTTCATGGATTTTCTGGATAAGTTTGTGGTAGTTTTCATCGATGATATTTTAATCTACTCCAAGAGCCACAAAGAACATAAAGAGCATTTGCGTTTGGCATTGCAGAGATTACGTGAAGATAAGTTATATGCCAAATACAACAAATGTGAGTTTTGGTTAGAACAAGTCGGATTTCTAGGTCATGTGGTGTCCAAGGAAGGTATAGCGGTGGATCCTGAAAAAGTTTCAGCTGTAACAAATTGGGAGCTGCCAAAGAATATGGGAGAATTACGGAGTTTTCTTGATCTAGTAGGATACTACCGAAGATTCATTAAAAACTTTTCCAAGATAGCCAAGGCCTTGACGGAATTGCTGAAGAAGGAGAAGAAGTTTGAGTGGACTGAGGCATGTGAAGCCAGTTTTCAGGAATTGAAGAAACGTCTAGTTTCAGCCCCAGTTCTATGCTTACCAGATTTAGAGAAGGAATTCCAAGTGTACTGTGATGCTTAACGCCAAGGTCTGGGAAGTGTATTGATGCAGGAAGGCAGAGTGGCATCTTATGCCTCTAGACAACTCAAGAAACATGAAGCAAATTATCCAAACCACGATCTCGAGTTAGCATCAGTAGTACATGCCCTGAAGACATGGAGACCCTATCTGATGGGAAAAAGATGTGAAGTATTCACTAACCACAAAAGTTTGAAGTATATTTTCACTCAGAAGGAATTGAACATGAGACAGAGAAGATGGTTGGAACTTATAAAAGAATATGATCTAAGTCTCCAATACCATCCGGGAAAGGCTAATGTAGTAGCAGATGCCCTGAGTCGTAAGGTGTATGTGAATGGCCTCACGGCAGGAGAAATACCCGAGGATTTATGCAAGGCATTCAAGGACCTCAGATTGGAAGTAGTACCAGAAGGTTTTGTAGCCTGATTAGTAGTACAACCAATTCTGATGGACAAAATACGCGAAGCTCAGAAGGGAGACAAGGAAATAGAAGAAATCAAAGTCAATCTAAGAGCAGGAAAGCTAAGGGATTCCATGAAGATGATCAGGGAATTTTGTGGTTTGAAAAACGTGTGTGTGTGGCCAATGACCCTGATCTTAGGAAGTTAATTCTGCAAGAAGCCCATCAGACACCTTATTCCATTCATCCGGGATATACCAAGATGTATATGGATGTGAAGGAGAGATTTGGTGGAACAATCTGAAGAGTGAAATAGCAGAATATATCGCAAAGTGTGGTGTATGCAGTCGAGTATAAGCAGAACATCAGAAACTAGCAGGACTTTTACAACCTTTGAAAGTGCCAGACTAGAAATGGGATTCTATTGGAATGGATTTCATCACAGTATTACCAAGGAACAAATCGGGTTATGATTCTATTTGGGTTATTGTTTGCCGTCTAACAAAAATCCATTTGCGAGCCACGGGCGCAATGGTGTCATCAAAATCCATGCCTTCTATTTGTGCAAACCCTTGCGCCACTAACCTTGCCTTGTTTCGAATGACGACTCCATTCTCATCTTGCTTGTTCTTGAAAACCCATTCGGTTCCAATGACGTATATCCTATGATCTTGTGGTTTATCCACGAGTGACCATACTTCATTGCGGGTGAAGCACTCATTTTTTTCTTGCATAGACATGATCCAATCGGGGTCTTGCAAGGACTCTTGTACCTTAATAGGTTCAAAACGAGAGATAAACGAGTGATACTTGCTAAAGTTGGCTAAGTGCTTTAACTTTATACGAGTGAGTACTCCCTTTGAGATGCTTCTAAGTATCTTGTTGACTTGCATCCCACTTGCTTTTCTTGTGGCTTTGATGTTTCTTGTGATGCCCTTGTAATCAACAAACTCTCCTTTTATACGTTCTAGTTCTTGACGCTTAACTTGAGCTTGATCTTGAGAGATAGGTCCATCTTGTTCTTCTTCTTGAAAAAGGTCAAGGAGTTGAGGGCTTGGCGTTTGATATTGGACATGATTCTCTTCGTGAGATTCTTGTTGAACTTGTGGTGTATTTGGTGGCTCTTCTTGTGTTGAGTTTGACTCTTCCTGAGTAGAGCTAGGCTCCACTTGAGTTGAGTCATTCTCCATGGGGTTTGAGCTTGGTCCTTCTGCATTAAAGACTTCAACTTTTTGAGCTTGATGAGCCTCATAAGGCAAGATGTGCCCAATGCCCATTGCCTTAATGACTTGAGAAGGATCTTCATCACCTACATCACGTGAAACAACTTGCTATTTTTGGGAGCCATTATTCTCATCGAAATCCACATCACAAGATTCTTCAATCCTTCCCAAGGAACTATTGTAGAATCTATAGGTGTGGGAATCCGATGCATATTCAACAAAAAAAAACCTCAATAGTTCTAGATTAGAATTGACCAAGCCTCTCTTTCTTGTTCTTGACGAAGCATTTGCATCCAAAGACGTGGAAAGAACTTGATGGTGGGCTTGTTCCCGGTAAGAAGCTCGTAGACGGTATTGTTGTGGAGGGAGTGGAGGAAGCGCCGGTTTGTAGCATGAACGGCAGTGGCAATGGCTTCACCCCAAATGTTGTAGGGTGAATTGAATTCATTCAACATAGTTCTTGCCATCTCAATGATTGTCCGGTTTTCGTCGCCACAACACCATTTTGTTGGGATATGTAAGGTGAAGAGTATTGATTCTTGATACCTTCCCAATCAACAAAATCTTGCATGTTGTAGTTCTTGAATTCGGTGCCATTGTCGGTTCGAATTTCCTTGATCCTCTCATCATATTGACGTTGAGCTTGTGTGGCAAAGTCGATGAAGCATTTTTTGGTCTCATCCTTGGACTTTAGGAGAAATACCCAAGTGTACCTTGAGTAGACATCCACAATCACAAGACCAAACTTCTTCCCTCCAAGAGTGTCATAGTTGGAAGCTCACGGAGATCCAAATGAAGGAGCTACAATGGGCTAAAGGTGGTGACGATGCTCTTGGAGGGGTGAGCCTTGCCCTTTTGCTTCACGGTATGCATGCACTACACACACGATCTCTTTCGAAGTCAACATCGGTGAGTCCAATAACATGATCATCTTTTAGGATTAGTTTAAGATTTCTCATGTTGACATGGCCTAGCCGGCGATGCCAAAGCCAACCCTTGTCAACCTTGGCCATTAGGCATAGTGAGGAAGAGGGGTTATCTTGCGAGAAATCAGCCACATAAAGACCGTCCTCAATATGCCCAACAAAGACCAATTTGAGATTATCACTCCTAAAGACCATCACTTTATCTTTAGTAAAATAGCAATCATAACCAATGTTCGTAAGATTATTGATGGAAAGTAAGTTGTAACCAAGGGATTCAACAAGCATGACATTCTCGAGAGACACGTCTTTCGTGATTGCCACCTTGCCGTATACCAATACCTTTTGCTTTGTATTATCTCCAAAGGTGATGTAGGAGGTGCGGTTGACGTCATCAATGAAACTCTCAAGCAACTCCTTTTCTCCGGTCATATGATGAGTGCATCCACTATCAAACACCCATTTAGGGCCACCGGAGAGATATCCCTACACACAATCAATTCTTGGATTTAGGAACTCATTTAGGAATAGGTTCCTTGGCATTAGAAACAAGAGATTTGGGTACCCAAATGGAGTACCATCTAAAAGCACTACGAGGACCAATAAATTTAGCATAAAAATCTCCTCTTGTGTACTTACACAACACATAAAATGGGTTAGCTTTTTCCTGCGAAAAGGTGGTTAGAATTTCCCTTATAGACACTTTCTTCAACCACAACTTTCTTGCCTTTGCCAACCTCCTTGTGTCCTTCACGCACAAAGTTAACATTCTTCAAAGGATTTTCCTTCTCCTTACCATCCTTCACTGTGATGTAACCAAGTCCTTGATGTAGGTCTCTCATCTTTTGTTTAGCAAGAATCTCATTTAGAGTCTTCCCACCTTTACTAGATATGAGACGTTCCTTCTCAAGTTGCACCTTCAACTTCTTATTTTCCTCAACAAGTGAGGCTTGACCATTCAAGGGGTTAGAAGTACTAGCAATATTTTCAACAATAATGGGAGCACTTTAAGAACCAAGAGACTTGTCATAAGTAGCTCGAAGTTGATCATACTTCTCCTCAAGTTTCATGAACTCATCCTTGATAAGCTTATGGGCATTCTCAAGGTGTTCAAGATCCTTAGTGAGAGAGGAATGAGCAACCTCAAGTTTCTTTTTAGATGCATCAAGTACTTGAGACATTTCAAGTGCCCTATCTATAGAGTCAACATCTTTAGCTTTGTCAATCTTATAAGTTTCCACTTGTTGAGATTGAGTAAGAGTTATGTTTTTCATTAGTGAGCTCTTGCTTAAGGAGATTGAATATCCGTCTCCCATCATCAATATGGGATTCAAGTTTCTCAATGGTATCGTCACGTGAAGAGACGGTGTCCATTAATACTCGAATTGAGACAGAGCATCACCACGTAGGGATGTACCATACCTGCACTTAAAATGTTGCAGGTACCTGTGTATAGCGCAAATCCCTGGATCGATTCGTTTACACACACAATTTACGATGTAATATCACAACAAAGTATCAATTTTATTACATCGATGATCCAGACTTACAAAATATTCATTACAAGTTGCATAGAGCGAAGCTAGCTTTTAAAGAATAAGCAGCGAAAATACAATAACAGTGAGTCTCCATCATCTTCATGTTGCCACAGGCGAAAACATGTTGGTTGTAGACTCGAAACCTTTAAACGAAACCTTACTCGTCATCTGAACGACCGGCAATAAGAAAAATATTGCCACAACGTGGGTCAGTTTCCATTAAAAATGGAGTCTGGCAAGTGACACTATGGTGGACACTTAGTGGAAAACTCTAATAACGTATATGCATATTTGGCTGGTGGAGTTCAAAGCCATTTTGCATAAAGCCAATTTTTCCTAACTCTTTGGAAAACACTTTTCTCCTATTCGACACATCCGTGGCATGAAATCCACTATCTCATTCTACCCTTTTTCACCCATCAAGTTTTAACTTAGAAATTGGAATGGTGGAATCCTCCGTTGACATCCATGATCAGCTTCTCAAATTGTCCGTACCGGGGACACGGCTAAGTACTTAGTTTTACACTCTGCAGAGGTTGTGCACGTTCATCATTGTACCCATTTAGCCCAAACTATCTTTACACTCTTATAGTGATAAGGAAAAGGAGAAGAATGAGACGAGATCTTTCAGAAGCATTTTCCTGAAGGGGATCGGGTGCAGAAAACAAAAAATTTCCTAACAACGATATCCCTAAAACATGCCAAGATCAATTCTATGCAGATATAGTAGTACGAACGGAGATCGGAATACATACCCTTGTAGATCGAAAGCGGGGATTACGTTCCCGTACAAACGTTGTCGGTGAAGACCGACGAAGACAACCTCAAGGTCGTGTAGAGGAAGCCGACCTCCGAGCACCGCTAGCGCAGCACCTCGCAGGGCGTTACACACATACGGTGGAAACGACGGCCTCCGAAGCTCCAGTCCAGGACGAGCAGCGGAAGACTTGGATCAGAACACCCGCAGCGCGGCAGCGGGCTATGGTGGAAGAGATCCCCCTCTCAACTCGGTGCCACTCCGACAAAGGGATTTACGAAATCGAGAGAGAATTTGGGAATTAATTGGTTAATTAAAAGGCCAGGGGTGCTCCTTCTTATATAGGCTCCCAGGGGGGAGCCAACCTCCTCACCAGGCAGTGTGGGACTAATCCAACATGCCTGGTGCGGCATGGCTGGGTCCGCCGGCCATCTCGTGGGCCTCCTGGCGCACTTGGGTCGGCCCCCAAGCCCCCCACCGAATTCCCCTAGGGAATTTTCCCCTCTTGGGCCTTCTTTCGACCAGAAGGTCCATTTAGTGAAATCAGTCTAAATAAATTCGAAAATAAATATATAAAATCATTTTTAGACATCAATTACACTAATTAATATCAAATATATTATATATAATTTATTCTAGTTTCAAAAACTCTTTCGTTGATGCCCGATCTCCATCAGACCCCTCCCGGGACGTTCCCGGTGATCTCTTTCCTTTCCGGTTGTCTTGTCGAAACCACTTAAGTGTGTTACCCTAGCAGTTCGATATAATAACAGGTATGATCAAGACTCCTCTATGATAAACGACTAACTCGTAGGCCTGGACCCCATGAATTAATCCCTGTGATATAACGAATGACTTTCATCTATCAAACCTGAACGTAAAGTCTTAAACCTTTTGCCATCGCGATACTTAGCGTGTTCGAGCGTCGTTCCATAGATATCTCCATACCTAGCTTGACCTCTTTACCGACAACGCTATCTTCTACTCGTCTATGATTTCATGTCTCCGTGACCTAGTCACATGCTTGCAATCTCATTAGACATGATCTCACCGAGTGGGCCCTAAAGTATCTATCCTGCTATGCGGACAGGCAAATCCCGCTCTTGACCCCTCGTCTCAACTACTCCTTTCCAATACCCAAAATTATCACCGTTATTTTCATACTAAATAAGATACGATGTTTGGTGCAATCAAAGTATCTTCCAGGAATAACAATAAGAGTTGGTCTCACGGTCAAAGGCGTAATGACTACGTCCTCCAAATCTGGGTATGTCCATCACATCGTTCTCCAACGATATGACTTCCATTGCCAACCGGTGCCATGCCCTATGATCGGGAAACCTCGATCACCGATCGTGCAACGAAACTAGTCTTAGTAGAGGCTACTAGGGACTTGGTTGTTTACGCATCACACCCGTAATAATGTTTTCGCTTAATACGGTTATAGCATGACACAAAAAACCTATTATGAACAAACTTGGTAAAACCTTAACACCCATAGCTAACTGGTGTTTTTCATGCTTGTCAAGTGGGAGAGGCTTCGTCAACGGATCTGCAACATTCAGATCCGTATGCACTTTGCAAATCTGCACATCGCCTCCTTGTACTTACTGACGTATCACATGGAAGCGTCGGAGAATGTGTTTGGCGGGGGAGTGAGACCTTGGCTCCTTGGCATCAGCAATGGCACCCATATTGTCACAGAAGAGGATCACGGGGTCTTGCACGCTCGGGAACACTCCAAGTTCAATGACGAACTTCCTCAGCCACGTAGCTTCATTCGCGACTTCGCAAGCAGCAATGTACTCCGACTCCATTGTATATTGTGCGACAATGGGTTGCTTCCCACTTCTCCAGCACACAGCACCTCCATTCACCTTGAACACATAACCTGTATGTGACTTAGTGTAACATCCCAACATTTTATAATGATTGAAAATCACTAAAATTTAAAACTTTTGTTTTTGATTAAAATAAAACAATAAATGCATAAGAAAACCAACGATGAAAGACTTCAAATATAATGAAAGAGTTTGATATTTCAAATATCTCAGTTTATCATTATTTTCAAAAGTTGTTTCAAGTTAAACATTTTATTATCCATTGTATTTCTTAAAACCTCAATATCTAACTTGACAAATGTCTTACAAAATTTCAACCCATTTTCATGTAATAAAAAGTATCTTTGCAAGTATTTGATTTCAACCACTTAGCCATAGCTAATCATAAATTAAAATAATATTACAACTATTAAAAACATGGTATAATTGTCAAATGGTTTTCATTCTTTTAACTAAGTTCAAAACATAGTGTTGAAATTTAAAACCCTACAGTTTATAACTTTAATAAATTCATATATTCTTTATAATAAATGAATTAAATCTAAAATCTTTTCCAAAGTTGTTTTGTGAAGTTTTCAAATGATTTATCTTAAAATAAAATATATAATTGCACAAAATAAAATTTAATTAGAGTTGAATACATTATATTTTCTATTACTTCAAAATTACTTATATTTAGTTATTCCACTATTATACCAAAATTAAGATGAATGGTTAAAGCAAATGAGTTTAAATAAATTGAATTCAAACATACTGAATGTGGGTGATTTCATAAATTAATTTAACCCAAAATGAAATTGTTAAATCCCTAATTTCAAAGTTAACCTAAAATAGGCAAAATTGTATTTTATGAATATTTCAAAATATTATTTTTCAAAATGTTCAAAAACATGCCCACAACTGGTTTAACACAAAGATAATGCTTTTACAAATTTTTCGATATTTATTTGACTTGATTTGGAGTCTTAAATCAAAAGTTGTAAAAGAAATAGAAAAACAGAAAATAAAAAGAAAAATCCCTGACAGCGGGACCCACCTGTCAGGGGAGGTTGTCTTCAACCTCCAGCCCAAAAATCGCGCCCGAAACGCCGGCGACTTCCCTCCTCCAATCCTCGCGAATTACGGCACCAAATCAACGCCCCTCCGGTCCTATATAAACCCCACGATCTCCTCTACGTTTCCCCCATGAAACCCTAGCCCAATTCGCCGCCAGGCTCTAGAATTTCATCGCCGGAGCTCCACTGCCGCCGCCGCGTCTTCCACCGTGTCCGACGAGATGCGAGAGGCCCCCATGGACAAGACCACGCCCAAAGTCCTTGCCGTGTCCCATAGAACCTCTCCGGCTCCTTCACGAGAAATAAGACGACCGTAGAGCTCTCTACGTCGACCAACCGAAGGTCACCGGCCCCGGCGCACTCCGTCCACCTCTGGACGTAGCTCGGGGAAGCGCTGCTCGACGATGACCCCTCCATCATCCTCGGCGTGATGCACCGCACGCAGAGCAGCCCTCGACGTGACCTAGGGGCCTCCAAAGCGTCGTCTCCATGCTAAACCGAGCCGCGTCGCCGCTTCCTTTCTCATCTCCGGCGAGGAGCGCGCCGCCACGGTAAGGTCCCCTTCTTCTCTACCGTCCGATCGGGATCTTGCGACAGGGGTTAGATCGGCTAAAATCGAACCGGTACGATTCGTCCCCGTCCATTGGATCTGGATCTAGTGATCCAGATCAACCAGAGCCGAGCCGAGCCGAGCCACGGCTCCGGCTAAGCCCAGACCAAGCTGAGACCGAGCCCAACCAATCATGGACAGCCACGTTGCTAGAACCATTTTCTGTTTTATTATTCGAATAGATCTAAATGGTTGTTTTGTAGAAAAGACCCTGCACATTAGTTTTATCATATCTTTTTCTCTGTTTATCCAAATTAAAATATTTTAATACATTTGGAAAACCCTTAACATGTAGAATATTCTAGATCTGTTAGAATTCAAATTTGACTTAGTTTAAAATATTAAAATTTTAAATGGTGGATTTGAGTATTTTTGTCATAACATTAAATCTATAAATTCAAAAATTGCAAATAAAATTGTTTTAGAAACTTTGGAATATTTGTAATATGATGCCTCTGTTATAAAATATTTTTGAGTATTATTTTGATGATTTATTAGTTGTATTGAATATTTTGACTATTTTTGACATATCTATTAACAGAAACATTATTTTTGATTAAATCCAATTGCTATAAATTTAATTAAATGCCCTGTATATATTAATACCATTTATAAAATTTTGTTATAAAAATTTAATCATAGAAAACTTTGATCTTGTATTTACCCTTTATTTTATTTTTCCTATAATAAAATTTTATTTAAATTGCAATTATAACTTTATGCATACTTTATAAATATCACAAAAATTAGAATAATGTTTCTTATGATTAAATACTGCATTTCATGCATAACTTATTTTATTGTATAGTTATACTCCCCATTGGAAAACTCCTTCCTCATTTTCTCTAAGATTGGATTATTTTCAACTTAGTACTTAAGTAAAGTGCTATACACTTAGACACTTAGGATTTTCAACTTGGAGCTAGAAGGCCAATGAAGGACTTAGCCAAAACAAGAATTCAGAAGTATCTTCAAGGAGTAGAAGCACTGAGAAGAAAATCAAGAAGAAGTCATGAAGACCAATCATCTATATTTTTCTAAGTCTTGCTTCCTCTCTCCTTCTTTTCTCCCTTCTTCTCTTGGCCCTTATGATGACTAAGTTAGATACAAGACCAGCCTCGGTGATACAAGAATCATCAAGTCTACCTAAAATTCAATCAAGACATCACCAAGGAGAAAGTTACAAGTCTGGAGATGAAACCTGGAAGACCAACTACATCTTTCTTTCTATCTTTTCCCTCTTTCCTAATCTTGTCTTTCACTTTAGACATAAACAAGTTTTGATCATGTTATTACCATCTTTGAAGTTTGTTGGATCCTAGCGGCATAGTGAGATGAAGTGGCCTGGAGACTAACCTTACATGTCCACGTACATGAGACATGTTCCACAACTTAAGGGGCTGGCCGGGTGTCTGTCTCTCTCACTATAGTGAATATCCAATTTAAAAAAAGTTGTTAATGATTGTTGATCACCTCAATGAATAGAGTTAGTGTTTCCTCTAACTATTCTATGCACCTCATGCCTAAGTCATTAGAGTGCTTATTCAAGATGATATATAGCAAAGTTATATTTCCAACCTATGACTTTAGTCCTTAGTCATTTTGACCAGCCTAATTGCCTTGCATTAACTTAAAAGATTTTCATGGCATGAAAAGAATTTCTAGTCTTTAGAAATATTTTACATATCATGCATGACATACATCCTTAGAAGTTTTATAAATCTTATTTGTTCATTATGTATGTGTGTGTATGCATTGTGTTGTGAAGTGTTGAATATTGATTGTTGTCTGTCTATATTGTTTAGATTGAACGGAGAGCTCCGAGTTACGTTGAAAACAATTTGTGAGTAAAGACATCATTCAAAGGCAAGTGGCACACCTCATAAACCTCCTACTATTTTCTATATGCATTACTTAGTGTATTTTTATATAAGCATGTGTAGAAATTGGCTTTATGCAAAGTCTGTGTAGAAATTCCTTATTCCTGTGTCTAGGTTCCTATGCAATACTTAGTTGAATTATTGATGCTATGCAAATGTTGTTTTGTGAAAATCTAAATTCTACTAAGTTAAGAATGAAACACCTGGGTGGTAAAATGTTGTATGGAGTCGAGTTGAGTGGCTACTCAGGCCCATGTGTATGGTTCCTGGAGTACGTGCACTTGTGAACGGCCACCCAGGAACAGAGGAATCTGAAGAACTCCGAGTGACGATTGCTTCCAGTGCAGCCATTGCCATATGGGCTCTGGCTTGATCAACTAAGTTGGGTGGAATCGCCCCAGTTTGACAAGCATATGTAGAGGGTGTTAGGTGGAACGGGTCAAGCAAGAGTGGGCGGGAAAATGCTTCTAAAGATCTCATCTCATTCTTCTCCTTTTCCTTATCACTATAAGAGTGTAAAGGATAGTTTGGGTTGAATGGGTACAATGGTGAACGTGCACAACCTCTGCAGAGTGTAAAACTAAGTACTTAGCCGTGTCCCCGGTACGGACAATTTGAGCAGCTGATCACGGACGTCAACGGAGGATTCCACCATTCCAACTTCAAAATTTAAAACTTGATGGGTGAACTAGGGTAGAATGAGACCGTGGTTGTCATATCACGAATGTATCGAATAGAAGAAAAGTGTTTTCCAAAGAGTTAGGAAAAATTGGTTTTATGCAAAATAGCCTTGAACTCTACCAGCCAAATAAGCATATAGCTTATTAGAGTTATTCCACTAAGTGTTCACCATAGTGTCACTTGCCAGACTCCATTTTTAATGGAATCTGACCTACGCTGTTGCAATATTTTTCTTATTGCAGATTGATCAGTTGACGAGTGAGGTTTCGTTTAGAGGTTTCGAGTCTACAACCAACATGTTTTCGCCTGTGGCAACATGAAAGTGATGGAGACTCACTACTATTGTATTTCCACTGTTTACTCTTTCAAATCTAGCTTTATGCTATGCAACTTGTCTTGAATATTTTGTAAGTCTGGATCATCGATGTAATAAAATTGATACTTTGTTGTGATATTACATCGTAAACTGTGTGTGCAAACGAATCGATCTAGGGATTTGCACTATACACAGGTATCTGCCTTATTTTAAGTGCAGGTACGCTACACTTAGAGTCATCGGGTCTGAGCAGAAACTTGCATCCACGTAACCTGTTACGCCAAGTTCTTCATCGCAACCACAATAGATAAGGAACATTTCCTTTGTCTTATTGAGATACGTAAGAATGCTCTTAACAACAATCCAATGCGTCATTCCAGGATTACTCTGGAACCGGCTTGTCAAACTTAGAGCTAATGCCACATTAGGCTTAGTACTCAACATTGCATACATAATCGGTCCTATGGCTGAAGCATAAGGATGTTTAGTCATATCAGCCTTGTCCAGTTCCGTTACCGGACACTGTGCCTTCCGCAATGTTTTTTTCTTGATAACCGGCAGAGAACCCTTCATTGCCTTCTCCATACCGAAACGCTTCAGTATTTTATCAAGATAAGTACTCTGACTCAACGCTAATAGGCGTCTTGATCTATCACGATAGATTTTTATGCCTTAGACGTATGCAACTTCTCCTAAGTCCTTCATCGAAAATTTACTGTTCAAATATTCCTTCACGCTATTCAGAAGTTCCACATCATTTCCAATCAGCAATATGTCATCTACATATAGTGCTAAGAACACAACCGAGCTCCCACTCATTTTCTTGTAAATGCAGGTCTCTTCTAAATTTTGGACAAATCCAAAACCTTTGATTACCTCATCAATGCGAAGATTCCAGCTCCGAGATGCTTGCTTGAATCCATAGATGGATCTCTGAAGCTTGCATACCTTGTTAGCATTTCATTGATCGACAAAACCTTCCGGTTGTACCATGTAAAACTCTTCCTCAATGTTTCCATTTAGGAAGGCTGTTTTGACGTCCATATGCCAGATTTCACAATCGTAATAGGCAGCAACTGCTAACAAAATCCGAATAGACTTAAGTATCGTTACCGGTGAAAAAGTTTCATCGTAGTCAATCCCATGAACTTGTCAGAAACCTTTTGCGACAAGCCGAGCTTTATAGACGGTCACATTACCATCACCATCAGTCTTCTTCTTAAAGATCGATTTATTCTCGACAGCCTTGCGCCCTTCAGGAATATCCATCAAAGTCCACACTTTGTTATCATACATGGATCCTATTTCGGATTTCATGGCTTCTAGCCATTTCTCGGACTCTAGACTCGCCATTGCTTCCTTGTAGTTCGTAGGTTTGTCTTGTTCAATTAACATGACGGTGCAAACCATGTTGCCATACCATTCTGGTGCGATCCGAGATCTACCAGACCTACGAGGTAGAATACGTTCCTCGATAGTTTCTCCCACTCCATCCACGGAGGACGTTTCTGGAATTGCTTCCGTTGCGCCACTCGGAATCTCGAGTTCAGGATCAACGATCTCATCGAGGTCTACCTTCCTCCCACTTGCTCTTTCACGAGAAACTCCTTCTCCAGAAAGGTACCGGTCTTCGCGACAAACGTTTTGCCCTCAGCTTGGTTGTAGAAGGTGTATCCAACGGTTTTCCGCGGATATCCTACAAAGACGACTTTCTCCGACTTTGGTTCGAGTTTGTCGGGCTGTAGTTTCTTAACATACGCCTCACAACCCCAAACCTTCAGAAACGATAACTTAGGCTTCTTGCCATACCATATTTCATACGGTGTCGTTTCAACGGATTTGGACGGAGCCCTATTTAAAATGAATGTGGCTGTTTCTAACACATAACCCCAGAAGGACACGGGCAAATCGGTAAGAGACATCATAGATCGGACACTATCCAGTAGAGTACGATTACGTCGCTTGGACACGCCGTTACGTTGCGGTGTTCCGGCAGACGCAAGTTGGGGTACGATGCCACAACTCTTCAGATGTGTGCCAAACTCAAAACTCAAATACTCGCCACCACGATCAGATCGTAGGTGCTTGATTTTCTTGTTAAGCTGATTCTCAACTTCACTTTGAAATTCTTTGAACTTTTCAAAAGTCTCAGACTTGTGTTTCATCAAATAGATATAACTGTATCTGCTCAAGTCATCAGTGAAGGTGACGAAGTAACGATAACCATTGCGTGTCGAAACGCTCATCGGTCCACACACATCTGTATGTATGATCCCCAATAAATCCGACGCCCGTTCAACGAAACCTTTGAACGGTGTCTTGGTCATTTTGCCCATAAGGCATTCGCAGGTATCGAGGGATCCGAAATCCAACGAGTCCAAAAGTCCATCGGAGTGGAGTTTCTTCATGCGCTTTACACCAATATGACCAAGACGGCAATGCCACACATACATGGCGGTATCATCACTACACTTAATCTGTTTGGCTTCTATGTTATGGATGTGAGTACTACGATCGAGATTCAAGAAGAATAAACCATTATTCTCGGGAGCATCAACATAAAAGATATCATTCATATAAATAGCTCAATTGCTTGATACTGATTTAAATGAATAACCGTCTTGTAACATGCAAGACCCACTTTTAATGTTTACACTCAAGGATGGTCGAAAATAACACTTATTTAAAACCAAAACTAATCCCGATGGTAGATGTAAAGGGAGCGTGCCGACAGCCACCACGTCGACTCTCGATCCGTTGCCGACGCGGATCGTTACCTCATCCTTAGCCAGCCGCCGTTTATTCCGTAACTCCTCCTGAGAGTTACATATATGAGCAACAGAACCAGTATCAAATACCCACGTGTTGCTCCGGGCGGATGTACGGTACACATCTATAACCTGTATATCAAATATACCGTGCTCTTTGTCGATTGTCTTGCCAGACTTCCTATCCTCCAGGTAGTTGGGGTAGTTGCGCTTCTAGTGACCTTTTCCCTTGCAGTAGAAGCACTCCACGCTAGCTCTGGCACCATATCTGTTAGTCTTGGGCTTGGCAATCATCTTGCCCTCCATCCTGGACTTCCAGCTCTGCTTTCCTTGCCACCGGATTTCTTAAAATCGACGGTCTTGTTGACCATCAACAGCGTGTGCTCCTTCTTAATCTCCACCTTAGCAGTCTTGAGCATCACGAACACTTCACCCAGGGACTTAGCCATGCCCTACATGTTGTAGTTCATGACAAAGCCTTTATAGCTAGGGGGCAACGATTGCAACACCCTGTCAATCGCCAGCTCATTGGGAATCTTGCATTCCAAAGCCTTCATGCGTTGAACGTAGCCACACATCTTGACCACATGCTCGCTCACAGTGCTATGCTCCTCCATCTTGGCTGAGAAGAAAAGCTCAGAAACTTCATATCTCTCAGCCTTAGCCTGCGCCGCGAAGACAGCCTTGAGATCAGAAATAATCTCAAAGGCGCTCATCTTCTCGAAGCGCTTTTGTAGGTCGGCTTCCATGGCGTAGAGCATGCCACTCTGGAAAAAGGCAGAATCCTCCGATCTGGTCTGGAAGACCTTCTTCTCATCCTCAGAGTCTTCATCTGTGGGAGGGTCACCTATGGCGGCCTCAATGATGTAGGCCACCCTATGGGGAGTGAGGAGGATCCTCAGGTTTCGGAACCAGGCCATGAAGTTTGATCCATTGGTCTTAAGCTTTTCTTTCTCAAGGAACAGACCTAGGTTAAACGAGGGGCGAGACATCTACAATGGAATTTGCAACAACATAAGACTTTGTTCATAATAATTTTGAGTTATAGTATTTTTAGAAAATAACTAACATAACTCCCACTCAAACGAACATCCCTCCTGGTCGTTTAAGCGATTACACGACCCCCATCCATTGCACCACTCCTCATCGTCAGAGCAGGCGGCACAACTTCAAGAGTAGACAACTGTCTGCCACACCAATTTTGTGACTTGTGCTCGAACTTTCGGCCTCCGTGTTCCGAAGCCATATCTGCATATGCTAGGCTCGCCACTATAACCTCCATGCTGACGCTTGTGCAACATGGCTTACACCCACCGTATGCGAACGCCGATATGTCTGAAACCCGATCATCACGGCTTGTCTCAGAACGTAGAACTTTCTTGGTGGTGCGCGTTGGAGGAAGAACACTAGTGGTATTTTTGAAGGGATCATCTTATAGAATTACCGCCGCGTAACTAATATATACTATATATATAATCACACAATATAAGATGCAGACAAAACATCAAATGTAATGCAATGTGATATAGTCCATTGCGCCATGGTCTTCTTGGCGCCCGCAGTTTATAAACAATATAATAAACCTACCTTGACCATATCACATAACCTCTGCAAAATCAAGTTAGACGCTTCTACTTTATCTTTTGCATATTTTACGTGGCTTGGGGCTTTCGTAAATAGAACCGCTTCATACCTACGAACCTTATGACCACAACAACGATCCAATAATTGCATGTTTAAGCATCGCTTTCGGGTCCTCCATTGAAAATACAAGACCAACTAAAGAGAGAGAAACTGACACCCGCCAGCCACAGATACGATACAAGCCGTATGTCAGTAGTGGAACCAGTCTCGCGTAAGCGTATGCGTAAAGTCGGTCCGGGCCGCTTCATCAACTCGATGCCGCTGGAATCACAAGTGCATGCTAGAGCGTAGCAAATAACAGGAACGGTGCCCCCGTGCAGAACACGGGTTCTAACCGCGTACAACTATATCTATGATAGATCGGCTCTGATACCACTGAAGGGGATCGGGTGCAGAAAACAAAAAAATTCCTAGCAACGATATCCCTAAAACATGCCAAGATCTATTCTATGCAGATATAGTAGTACGAACGGAGATCGGAATACATACCCTTGTAGACCGAAAGCGGGGATTACGTTACCGCACAAACGTTGTCGATGATAACTGACGAAGCCGACCTCAACGTCGTGTAGAGGAAGCAGACCTCCGAGCACCGCTAGCGCAGCACCTCGCAGGGCGTTACACACGTACGGTGGAAACGACGGGCTCCGAAGCTCCAGTTCAGGACGAGCAACGGAAGACTTGGACCGGAGCACCATCAACGCGGCAGCGGGCTATGGTGGAAGAGATCCCCCTCTCAACTCGGCGCAACTCCGACAAAGGGAATCACAAAAATCGAGAGAGAATTTTGGAATTAATTGGTGAATTAAAAGGCCAGGGGTTCCCCTTGTTATATAGGCTCCCAGGGGGGAGCCAACCTCCCCACCAGGCAACGTGGGACTAATCCCACATGCCTGGTGCGGCATGGCTGGGTGCGTAGGCCCCCCACCGAATTCCCCTAGGGAATTTTCCCCTCTTGGGCCTTCTTCGACATGAAGGCCCATTTAGGGAAATCAGGCTAAATAAATTCGAAAATAAATATATAAAATCATATTTAGACATTAATTACACTAATTAATATCAAACATATTATATCTAATTTATTCTAGCTCCTAAAACTCTTTCTTTGCTGCCCGATCTCCATCCGACCTCTCCAGGGACGTTCTCGGTGATCTCTTTCCATTCCGGTTGTCTTGTCAAAACCCCCTAAGTGTGTTACCCTAGCGGTTCGATATAATAACAGGTACGATCAAGACTCCTATATGATCAACGACTAACTCGTAGGCCTGGACCCCATGAATTAATCCCTGTGATATAACGAATGACTTTCATCTATCAAACCTGAACGTAAAGTCTTAAACCTTTTACCATGGCGATACTTAGCGTGTCCGAGCGTCGTTCCATAGATATCTCCATACCTAGCTTGACCTTGTTACCGACAACGCTATCTTCTACTCGTCTATATGATTTCATGTCTCCGTGACCTAGTCACATGCTAGCAAGCTCATTAGACATGATCTCACCGAGTGGGCCCTAGAGTATCTATCTTGCTATGCGGACTGGCACATCCCGCTCTTGACCCCCCGTCTCAACTACTCTTTTCCGATTCCCAAAAGTATCACCGTTATTTTCATACTAAATAAGATACGATGTTTGGTGCAATCAAAGTATCTTCCAGGAATAACAATAAGAGTTGGTCTCACGGTCAAAGGCGTAATGACTACGTCCTCCAAATCTGGGTATGTCTATCACATCGTTCTCCAACGATATGACTTCCATTGCCGACCGGCGCCATGCCCTATGATCGGGAAACCTCGATCATCGATCGCGCAACGAAACTAGTCTTAGTAGAGGCTACTAGTGACCTGGTTGTTTACGCATCACACCCGTATTAATGTTTCCGCTTAATACGGTTATAGCATGACACAAAAAACCTATTATGAACAAACGAGATATGATAAAGAATACACTTTATGAATTGCCTCTGGGGCATATCTCCTTCATTTCCCTCCCACTCTGGCTTGACCCGTTCCACCTAACACCCTCTACATCTGCTTGTCAAGCCGGGGCGAGTCCACGCTACTTCGTTGATCAAGCCAAACCCCATTGGCAACAGCTGCACTGGAAGCAATCGTCACTCAGAGTTCTTCAGATCCCTTTATTCCGTGGGTGGCCGTCCACAAGTGTAATTCCACAGGTAAATCCCCTGGGAACCCACTGAACATAAACCATACAACCACTTTCCACCCAAGTTTTTCATTCTTAACTTAGTAGAAATATAAATTTTCACAAAACATCATTTTCATAGCATCAATATTTCTACAAAGTATTATATAGGAACCTAGACACAGGAGTAAGGAAATCTAAACATGGCTTGCATAGCAATACTATCCTACACATGCTTCTATAAAAATACTCTAAGTAATGCATAAAAAAAATAGTAGGAGGTTTATGAATGTGACACTTGCCTTTGGATGATGTCTTTGCTCAGAAACTCTTTTCAACGTAACTCGGGGCTCTCCGTTCAGTCTAAATAATATAGACAAACAACAATTCACCAATCAATATGAAACACATCACAACACAATGCATACAAACACATGCAGAATGAACAAACAAGTTTCATAAACTTCTAGGGAAAAATATGTCATGCATGATGTGCAAAAATATTTCTAAGGACTAGAGATGCATGTCATGCCATGAAAATATTTTAAGCTCTGCAAGGCAAATAGGTTGGTCAAAAATGACTAAGTACTAAGGTCATAAGTTGGATAAAATACTTTGCTATAAATCATCTTAAATAAGCACTCTAATGGCTTAGCCATGATGTGCATAAATACTTAGAGATATACTAAGTCTATTCTTCAAGGTTATAAACAATTATTAACAACTCTTTGTAAATTGGATATTCACTATAATGAGAGAGACAGACACCCGGCCAGCCACTTAAGTTGTGGAACACGTAAGGACCCCTTTGACTACCCGTCAGAGTTGCCCACGTTATGTAAACAGATTACGATCCCAATGATCAGTGCATCACGATCACATAACCAACATGGTATACAAAGTTACATCATAGAACTCGGATAGTATAAGACTTACATTACTAATGGGCTCATGACCAATTCTGCAAACATCGTCGCACTTGGCGAATATTAACTAAGGTTCAGCGGAAGATTCGGCTAGCGTCGGCCCTCATCACGTCCTGACGCATTCCCACAGAGCAGTTGAGCGGGACACTCAGTTGGCGTAGTCGTCGGCGTACTCCTCCTTCTTTTTGTACATCTCCTCATCGGAACCTGTACGTTTGAATATCCAGGGACATAGCCATATGAGTACATTTACGTACTCGCAAGACCACCTCTACGTCTAAGTTTTTATGATAATGCAAGTAAAGCATTTTCGAAAACTAGGACAGCTCCTATATACAACTATAGGGCTTATTTTCGAATATGATGATTTTAGGCATAGAGAATACGACATCTCTATATCTTTGTTGAAGAAAACATTTAGAGATAGAATTTTCTTCTCTTAGATATAGCAAGGACATATCTAAGTACAGAAACTTTCTTTTGTAAAAGTTTGTCAAAACACTAGGATAGGGGTAACCCTTTTTCCTGACTTGAGATCAGACTGGTTGTCTCCCCGAGATCAACAATCCTGACCCAAATTTCGTACCTCCCAGGTACCACCTTTTTTGCCTCCTTGTTTTCCTCCAAAAAACACATCCCTTTTTAAAACTAAAACAGCCAACATGCCTAGTGGGACCTTTCCAACCGTCCATGACCGCGGACGCGGCTATTCAAATAGAGTTACACTCTGCAGAGGTTGCACACTTTACCCACACCAATCGGTCCTTCCGCCGTGTCTGCCACGGCCCGTCACACGACAGTATGCGGGGGTCCGGATAACACGATCAAAGTTTTCCACCATGTCCACCCTAGTATCGGGGCCTCCCGGTAGGTTTGTTCTCCCCGACACCGTGTGCTCCACTAGACCTCTTGGTCTTTCCTCGGGATGCAACACTACCACGGCAGGAGACCCGCCGTAATACGTCCGGCGCGATCATCACATGTGTATTGCCCCATCCAGACGGCAACCCGGCTTCGAGGGCCCAGCCCCCATAGAAACTATGAGAGCCCCAATACTAAAACAGACAAGTTTCCGGCTAAGCCCTACGCATGTCTGGTAGTGTGGTTGCACGGGTTAATTGTTCGGGCTGCAGCTAGGGTCACACTTTGTTTTTCAAAACACCTTCTCCTCCCACTACTCCCAGCAGCTCGGGTTTTCGCAAACATCTCCGATTGCACCTAGCAACTCGGGTTTTAATAAAACACTTGTTCGCCGACTGCTCCCAGCAGCTCGGGTTTTTCCTCCAAAAACATTTTTATCAAACCAGGCTCCCATCCTATAGTTTCGAGGTAAGAGAATAGGAGTATACTACTAGAAAACTTAATCTTCTTGATGGAGCCTTCAACAACAAGGCTCATCAAGTAAAAACTTACTTTATAACACCTATTAATAATCTAGTAGATAACTTTGGCCAAACAATATTTTGTAAAATAGTTATCGGGTGGCAGGGTGCCACAAAAGAAGTAAAACATGTATTATTTTATTTTGAAAACAAAACATGCTTGATAAAATAGTAGGATTGATTATAATGGTGAGGTGGCTTGCCTAGCTCAGCAATACGTCCTTGGTCTTGATCTTGATGTTCCTCTGGTTCACTCCTCTGTTCCAATTCCTTCCCGATCGTATCTAACGTCGTAAACAGGAAGAGGAACAACACTCAGAAAACAAGACAATACCACAAAGACATATCAAACATCAAGCATCGCACGAGTCATTAAGCTAGCAATCAAAAGCGAACAACTCCTTTAGCTATACAACAACAATCAACAAAGTCCACGCTAAGACAACAACAGATTCTCCTAAGTAAATATACACAACAACTCTGAGTATTAAAAAAGTAGTTCTACAGAACACTAAAACAACACATCACTTAGAGTTATTATATCATTTAATAAGAGCTGCTATATTAGTTTTAAGGAAATACTTCAGACAAAAGTATTTTAGTAGTTCAGGAAATACTTCAGACACAAGTATATTAATTGTTTAGAAAATACTTCAGACAAAAGTATATTAATAATGGTTTAGGAAATACTTCCGACAAATGTATCATAACACACAAGCAAGTATTAATATCAACACTAGCATTGAGCACACTCACATGCTAACATGTTATTAGCTGAAGAAACACCTACTATCAAGTAACTAAGCAACAAGCAATGGTAACACCACTGTCCAAACAAGTTTATGACTAAGAGCTAAAATGGTGCATTAGGCTTATTTAATAGGAAACCACAATTAAGACCACTTCAACAATTGAATCAAACAATCACATACTAACCACGTGTTGACAACAATCTAAAATAAGAAAGTCATACATTAAGCAATGCAAAACACAAGAAACTACTGGATAAAATTTACTACCAAACAATCATTCGCATGCATAACACACAAATGAATTTAGTGCAACTCTTAGGAAACAAGATGAACTATGTGAAACTCAAAAGTGAAGGGACTAACAATACTTTTAGGAAATTCATTAAGGTTATTAAAGGATAACCTAAGTTTCTGGACTTATGAGTTACTAAGCACATCAACACATAACAATCCAGGTAAATAGGGAATTAACTTATTACATTTATTAGATAAATAAGATGATGTTTAAAGAGATAGAACATAACACACAAACATACCCACAAGCAAGGCATATAAACACAATTGATGTTATTAATAGGGTACAACATGAATAATGCTAAACATAAGTAAACAATGCACCACATCTATAAACGTGTTTTAACCAAATTATTATGGTTGAGTTAAGGTTCTGGTTTTCAAAAGTTGACTAGTAATATTTCCACAATTCATATTTGCTAAGAACAGATGATTAAAATCTAATATTGTTATTAGCCAAAAGTTGATGTTTTGGGAGATGAATCATAACTCCTAATACAATGTTTAGAACATTAAATCCTTTTACAACAGTACTCCTAGTAACTATAGGAAACTATGAATATTAGATTTGCATTCAAAGCTATTATTAAATAGAAACTAAAAACCACACAAATGCTACTGATCTCAAAACCTAAATGTTTATAGTTTCAGTTTTAAGTACCTCTTAGATGCAACACAAATTTTTATGGATAGGTATTGGTTTTATCATTCTGTAGAAATTGGATTCACTTAATTTGGACACTCCTAGCTCCATATATTTCAGTTTTAGTGGAACACACACATTTTACCATTAATAGTGTGCACCACAAGATATGATTTATTTTTAGAAAAATACAACTTTGCATGATAAACAAATTGCATAGGTACCACATAAAAATAATACTAAACCATTTGCATAAACATATAAAGCACAAACAATTAAAACTAGATACATGCAAATAACATAAAATAAGAATATCCATTTTAAAGTGTAATAACCTACTGTTTTAGAAAATAATCTACCATGAGCAAAATACAAGCTGTAAAATTCTACCAAGATAGGATATGATAGAAACTACTAATATCCACCACATTCAATTGGATTTACTCCAAAAATTGTTTTTAATAACCAGCTAAACATCATCAAACATTTACTGTTGTTAAATTTAAACTTAACATAACTTTAGTTATACAAATCTCCTGAATGCAAGACTACTGGATCTAGGTAGGTATTAGTTTAAGCTTTACATAGAAATAAAGTTTGCAAGATTTGGATTTACATAACTCCCACAATTAATTAAAAGGTAAAAAATATACTTTTTACTAGATCTAACCTAGCACACACATGAAAACATAATTTGGAAAAGGGCCAGTGCCACATGATTAAGAAAACACATAGCTATGCTACAAAATTTATTTCAAAAATTTTGCATGCACAGATCTAGCAGAAATTAATTAAAGATGCACTGCAAGATTAACAGGGAAATAACAGAAAATATGGATCAGGGAAAAAAAACAAGAGGCGGGCCGGATCTGCCCGGAGATGGGCCGCCAGAGGCAGTCCGGCCCAGGGTGCTGCCCGCGCGTCTCAGGCGGTAAGTCACCACCGGATCGCGAACGGACGGCAGGGATTAGATCCGGAGGGGTTCAAACAGAGTCGTTCATCAGAGATCGGACGACTCCAGCGCTTCTTCTTCCTCCCGACGGGAAGGACGCGACCAGAACCCTAGCGGAGGTGACGAGCTTGAGGGGATCACCTAGGGGTCTCGAGCGGTGACGAGGAGAGGTCCAGGAGGGTGCAGAAACACGAGGCGATGCAGGGGAGGTCGCGGTTGGGGCGGAGACGCTCCTGAACGATGGCATAGTCGACGGCGTCCGGCTCGGGCACGCCAAAGTCGCTCGAGTCCGGTGCTCGTGAAAGTGCACAAGGATGCCTTAGAGGTTGCCCGAGAGGAGGGGAACGAGACGGTGCAAAGAGAGGGAGAAAAGATGGCCGGGGTCGACGACATTCTTGCTCGAAAGAGCTCGGGTCGAGCGATGATCTCCTTGCGTTCCAGCGCTGGAGGCGAGGAGAGCTTGAGAGATCTCGCAGGGGATGGGAGGGTGGAGAGAGGGGAACGTAATGGGCAATGTGGGAGTGGTTGTGGTGGTCTCGGTCGAAAAAGAGGAGGGGGTGGCCGGTTTACTTGTTTCGGCCAAGGGCAGGGGAGAGAGAACTCGAGGTGGCGATTGGGGAAGAGGGGCGGTGGAGGAGTGTCTATGTGTGCAGCTGCAGGTTTAGGAGGCTAGCATTTGGCTCGGGGTTGTTGGAGGAGGGGAGGTAATTGCTTTGATGTCTTCTACCTACAAGGTGCTCGACAGAAGGCCCAAAAGAAAAAGAAAAATGATTAGGGGCTATGGTTTGACAGGGGGTGAGGCCAAGGGATGCAGGGGTGTGTGGGTATCCAATGCTAGTCTAAGATCAGGGTTCGGGAGGATGGGAGTGGAGGTTTTAGATATAGATGAGATTAGGGCTGATTGAGCTTGTTAACTATGCAAACAAGGATTAGTCAATTATTTGACATAAAAATAACAAAACACGATGGATTGGCTAGAGGGCAAATAGTTTTAACACTTTGTTTAAAACCTTGGGCCAAAAGGGTTTAATAACAGCTAGATACAAAAATGACAAGTTACTATCTAGTAACATTACATATGGTCACATTATAATGTAGCACTCAGAACAATCAAGAAACAGTGATAAAACATTTTTGTAAAATATAAAGAATTATATAGGTGGATAGTAGAGGTGGTGAGGATGAGGTTAGGTGGGTTGCATTTCCAAATTGAATAAAATAAACTCTAATTATCATGTTCTAGAAAGACTAAAAATTAAGGGAAATGAAGATAGTTATTTCCTATTTGAAAAAGGGTAATATTTGAGTTTCTCCTAAAATCAAACATTATAATAAAGAGTTAAACACACCATAACCATATGGCACAACATTTAAAGCATGAATGGTCTCAATTAAATTATATAAATAAAATGTTGTCTCATACACCACCACATGAACACACATAAAATAACACACTTATGGGAAACAATCCGAGCACATAACATATTGGTCAACCACACATACAAAAGATAAACATCCACACTTATAGAATAAATCACTGTATTTGTGAGGTGGTGATCAATACAATAATTACAAGATTTTTAAAGAAAGAAGATTAAACCACTATCTAGTAATAGTTTCCAAAGACATATTAAATTAGGAGTTCTTAAAATAAAAGTTGCTAGGACTATTTCAACATAAAGCTTTTGGGAAAACTTTTATTTTCAAATAACTGTCTTTCGGTAATTGCTAACATTAAAACAGCATGGTAAATAGTGTTTATTTAAAAAGAAGATTGGGAGAAGATATATGGACTACTTCACTTGTCAAAACATTGATCTCAGAGTTCAGGTTATAACTTGTTTGAGTTTTAGTCGGTTGTTATTTAGACGTCATCAACACAAACAACAAAACACAACTTGACAAACAAAGCATACAAGGGAAAACACATTCCTTAACAAGACATTTCAAAAAAAAAATTTGCTGGCTCAGAATTTTGGATCTCTTATAATTATGTTTTTGTTGCTTCCAAAATTTGGGGTGTTATAGAACAGGTCTCATGTACGTGGACATGTAAGGTCAGTCTCCAGGCTGCTTCATCTCATTATGCCGCTAGGATCCAACATACTTCAAAGATGATAATAACCTGATCAAAAAAAATTATGTCTAAAGTGAAAAACAAGATTAGAAAAGGGGGAAAACATAGAAAGAAGGATTTAGTTGGTCTTCCATACTTCATCTCCAGACTTGTAACTCTCTCCTTGGTGATGTCTTGATAGAATTTTTGGTAAACTTGAAGAATCTTCAGACTTGATGATTCTTGTATCACCGAGGCTGGTCTTGGATTAACTTAGTCATCATGAAGTCTTAGAGAAGAAGAAAAGAAAGAGAGAAAGACTTAGAGAATAAAGGGGGTTGGTCTTCTTGGACTTCCTCTTGATTTTTCTTCTAAGTACTTCTACTCCTTGGAGAGGCTTCTGATGTCTTGTTTTCTTGGCTAAGTCCTTCATTGGCCTTCTAGCTCCATGTTGAAATTCTAAGAGTCTAAGTGCATAGCACTTTACCAAAATACTAAGTTGAAAATACTCCTAACTTAGAGAAAATTATGAAGAGGTTTTCCTATGAGGAGTATATCTATATGAGAAAACATGTTATGCATGCAATGCACTTTTTAATCATAAGAAACATCATATTAACTTTTGTGAAATTTATAAAGTATGCATGAGGCTTTAAATGCAATTTAATTAATTTCAATTTTTGCAAAATATAATAAAATGAATAAATATAAGATGAAAGTTTTATGTGATTAAATTTTTATAATTTTTTTTTAAATAGTGTTAATAGACAGAGGGATTTAAATAAATTTATATCAACTGGATTTACTCAAAAATAATCTTTCTATCAAGAGTTATGTCAAAATTACTCAAACTGTTCAAATTAACCATATAACTATTGTATCATTAAAATAATACTCAAAAATATTTTTTAACAGAGGCATGATATAACACATATTCTAAAGTTTCTAAAACAATTTTATTTGCAATTTTTGGATTTATAGATTTAAAGTTATGACAAATATACTCAATTCATCCATTTGAAATTTGAATATTTTAAACTAAGTAAAATTTGAATTCTAATAGATCTAAAATATTCTACAAGTCAAGGGCTTTAATTTGATATAAAATATGTTAAATTTGGATCTGTGATTGAAAAGATATGAGGGTTTGAATATGCAGGGGCTTTTCTGCAAAAGTGCCAGATCTGTTGACTGGGCGCTGACTGGATCTGACGTGGCTGCTGACGATGCAATGCTGACTGGATTAATTGATTCGATCTGGATTGTCAGATCGTGATCGGATGGATCTGACTCACCTGTACCGTTTCGGCTAAAGAGATCTAATCGGGGCCGTTGGATAAGGATCGGACGACGCAGGAAGAGATGCTCACTGGGCGGCGCTCCGGTCGCCAGAAATGGAGGTCTCGGCGACGTTCGTGTAAGGACCCCTCTGACTACCCGTCAGAGATGCCCATGTTATGTAAATAGATCACGATCCAGATGATCAGTGCTTCGCGGTCACATAACCAACATGGTATACAAAGTTACATCATACAACTCGAAAAGAACAAGACATACATAAATAATGGTCACATGACCAAGTCTGCAATCATCGTCGCGCATGACGAAAATTAACTAAGGTACAATGGAAGATTCACGGCTAGCGTCGGCCCTCATCACATCTTGACGCAATCCCACAGAGCAGTTGAGCGGTGACACTCAGTTGGCGTAGTCGTCGGCATACTCCTCCTTCTTGACGTACATCTTCTTAATGAAACCAGGACGTTTGAATATCTAGGGACATAGCCATATGAGTACATTTACGTACTCGCAAGACCACCTCTAAGGCGTAAGTTTTCATGATAATGCAAGAAAACATTTTTTCGAAAACTGGGATAGCTGCTATATACGACTATAGGGCTTAGTTTTCGAATACCATGATTTTAGACATAGAGAATACGACATCTCTATATCTTTGTTGAAGAAAACATTTAGAGATAGAATTCTCTTCTTTTAGATATAGCAAGGACATATCCAAGTTCAAAACTTTCTTTTGTAAAAGTTTGTCAAAACACTAGGATAGGGGTAACCCTTTTTCCAGACTTGAGATCGGACTGGCTGTCTCCCCGAGATCAACCATCTTCACCCAAATTCCGTACCTCCCAGGTACCACCTTGTTGCCTCCTTGTTTTTCTTCTGAAATACCCTTTCCTTTTTTAAACTAAAACAACCATCATGCCTAGTGGGACCTTTCCAACCGTCCATGACCGCAAACGCGGCTATTCGAAAAGATTTACACTCTAGAGAGGTTGCACACTTTACCCACACCAATCAGTCCTTCCGCCGTATCTGCCACGTCCCGTCATACGACAACATGCGGGGTTCCGGATGACGCGATCAAAGCTTTCCTCTATGACCACCCTAGTATCGGGCCCTCCCGGTAGGTTTGTTCTCCTCGGCAACGTGTGCTCCACTAGACCTCTTGGTCTTTCCTCGGGACGCCACACCGCCACGACAGGAGACCCTCTGTAATCGTCCGGCTGCTGATCCTTAGCAGTGTATTGTCTCTTCCGGACGACAACCCGGCTTTGAGGGCCCCTCCCCCATAGAAAGTATGAGAGCCCCAATAATAAAACAGACAAGCTTCCGGCTAAGCCCTACCCATGTCAGGAAGTGTAGTTGCACGGGTTAATTGTTCGGGCGGCAGCTAGGGTCACACTTTGTTTGTCAAAACACTTTCTCCTCCTACTACTCCTACTAGCTCGGGTTTTCGCAAACATCTCCGATTGCTCCCAGCAACTCGAGTTTTAATAAAACACTTGCTCGCCGATTGCTCCAAGCAACTCGGGTTTTCCTCGGTAAAATAATTTTATCAAATAGGTTCCCATCCTATAGTTTTGAGATAAGTAGATGAAGGTGGACTACTAGAAAACTTATTGATGGAGCCTTCAACAACAAGGCTCATCAAGTAAAACTTACTTTGGTAACACCTAGAGTATTTCTAGTAGGTAGCTTTGGCCAAATAATATTTTATAAAAATAGTTTTTGGGTGGCAAGTTACCACAAAAGAAGTGAAACATGCATTATTTTATTTTGAAAACAAAACATGCTGGTTAAAATAATATGATTCATTATAGTGGTGAGGTGGCTTGCCTGGCTCAGTAATATGTCCTTGGTCTTGATCTTGATATTTCTCAGGTTCACTCCTTACTTCCAGTTCCTTCCCGATCGTATCTAACGTCGTAGACAGGAAGAGGAACAACACTCAGAATACAAGACAATGCCACAAGGACGTAACAAACAGTAAGCATCGCACAAGACATTAAGCTAACAATCAAAAGCAAACAACTCATTTAGCTAAACAACAATAAGCCACAAAGTCCATAGAGCTAAGGCAAACAACAGATTCTGCTAAGAAAATATACACAACAACCTTGAGTATTAAAAAGGTAGTTCTACAGAACACTAAGACCACACATCACTTAGGGTTATTATATCATTTAACAAGAGCTGTAATATTAGTTTCAAGAAATTCTTCAGACAAAAGTATCTTAGTAGTTCAGGAAATATTTCAGACAAAAGTATCTTAATTATTTAGGAAATACTTCAAACAAAAGTATCTTAATCACACAAGCAAGTATTAATATTAACACTAGCGTTGAGCACACGCACATGCAACCATGTTGCTATTTCTAAGACCCATTCTAGTAAGTAATCAATCAACCATAAAAGGCTAACACTAATGTTCACCCAGGTATTTGATTAAGAGCTAAAAAGGTGCACTAGACTATTTAATAAGATGCCACAACTAAGACCACATCAACAATTAAACCAAACAATCACACACTAACCCCGTGTTTACAATAATCTAAAATAAGGAAGTCATACATTAAGCATTACAAAACACAAGAAACTACAGGATAAAAATTTAACACCAAATAGTCATTCAAATGCAATCATGTTACTAGTTCCATAAACAAATACCAATAAGTAGTTGATCAATCAAACAAGGTTAACACCATTGCTCACACAAGTTGTTGATTAAAAACTAAAAATGTGTAGTTGGCTGATTTAACAAAACACCACAAAGGAGCGTGTTGACAACAATCACACGCACATTCAAAACTATTACTAAACAGAAACTTAAAATCATGAAAATGCTACTGGTCTCAAAACCGTAATGAATATAGTTTCAGCTTTAGGAGTTTCCTACATGCAAGGTTAGTTTCTATGGATAAGTATTGACTTAAGCTTTCTGTGGAAATTGGATTCACTCAATTTGGACACTGCTAGCTCCATATATTTCAGTTTTAGTGAAATAAACATGTTTTAGAAATAATAGTGTACCTAATAATGTATAAATTATTTTTATACAAATCCAGTGTTGCATGTTAAAGAAAACACAAGGATAATCCACAAAAATACTCCTAAACTATTTGCACAAACATATATAGCTCAAAAAATTAGAACTAGACACATGCAAACCTCAGAAAATAAATATATTATTTTTGAAGTGCAAACACCTACTATTTAAGAGAATACTTCATCATGTGCAAAATACAAGCTGGAAAATTTTACAAATCTAGGATATGAAATATACCACTCATATCTACCACATTCAATTTGATTTACTCCAAAAATTATTTTAAATAATGAATTAAAATACCTCAAACAGCTACTGATGTCATTCTCAAACTTAATAGAACTTTAGTTATAAGCATCTCCTGCATGAATGGGTTACAGATCTAGGTAGGTATTATCACTAGCTTTCCATAGAACTAAAGTTTGATAGATTTGGATCTATAGAACTGAAGTTATAATCTAAATACTGAAAAAGAAACATTTTAAAAGATGCAACCTAGCATACACATACAAATTTATTTTTGAAAACGGCCAAAGCCAAATGGTTAAGAAAACTCACAGGAACTCTAAAAAATTTACTTTAAGATGTTATGAGGCACTTATCTACCACAAACAATTTAAAGCTAGGATAGTAATTCTCTGGAAATTAAACAGGAAAAGGATGTTTAAAGGAAAAGGATTAGATGGGCCATATCTGGCGATGTTGAGCCGCACATAGGCGGTCCGGCCTGCTTTGGCGCGCGGGAAGTGAAGGGCTGCGCGGTTGTCGGATCTGGCGTGGACGCCCAGGATTAGATCGGCAAGGTTCAAAACAGGGCCGTTGATCCGAAAATCAACGGTTCCTTGTCGTCTCCTTCCTCGGGCCGGTCCGAGCGGGGCAGGTAACCCTAGAAATTGAGCCGAGCTCGGGAGGCTCACATTGGGGACCAGAGGAACAACGAGGAGAGGTCTAGGAGGGCGCGGATGCACGGAGAGGGCCTCAGGTGGTCGCGGAACTCGATTACGAGCATCAGGTCGTCGTCGCGGTCTCCGGCGCCCGTGCGGGCATGGCGAGGCTATGGCGGCTCCACTCCTTCTGCCAGGGAACTGAGATGTCAAAAAGGTATCCAGGGAAGATTGGATCTCGCAGGAAGAAAAATCGAGGACAGAGGTAGATGGAGAAGATGGCATCGCCAACCACAAGATCATGGTCCGAGCGTCCGTTCTCTGACGATTTCGGGCAGAGGAGGGAGAGGTCTCGAGAGGACTCGCTCGAAGTGATAGAATGAGGTGAGGGCAGTGCGAATGGCAGAGTGGGAGATGAATGAGGGCCTCGTGACTCTTATCCGAGCGGGTGCCCGGTCTACAGTGGACGGCGTGCACTGCATGAGTGGCGTGGTCGAAGGGGAGGCATAGGGCAGGAAGGGTGGTGCCAGGCGTGTGTTTGGAGGGAAGAGGGAGCGCACGGGCAAGGTGTAGCGAGTAGAGAGGGTGCGAGTAGGTTGGAACACGAGGGAGGCCTCGTTGCTCACTGGACGTAGAGGGCGGCACTCGGGAAAACAGGAAACGACAAGGGAAAGAGCCAGGGCCTTGCCATGGCACTCATGACGCCTAGGGGAGGTCATTGGCGAGAGGGAGGGTCACCAGAAGGACAAGGGAACCGATTGGAGGGAGGGGGAGGTGCTCGGTCGTTTTCTGCGCAGCAGGTGTTTGTAGAAATGCCCAAGAGAGAAAAACAAACTATATTGGAGCTACGACTGGGCAGGGTCGATGACCAAAACTTGCAGGAGATGAGGGAGGAGTAGTGCATGCCCAAGACAAGGTTTTGATAAGAGGGGTGTGTTGATTTAGGGTTTTGAATACTTTGGGCTGATTAGACTAGGTCTGTTTGAAAAGTTGGATTAGTCAATCCCATGACAAGAAAATTAAGATACAAGATGATTTGATTAGAAGGGGTCTAGGTATAGGTTTTGGGCTTAAGAGATGAGGTCAAAAGGGTTCAACAACACGTGATACAAAAATGACTACAGGCTATCTAGTAATGCACAAATTGTCACCTTATTATGAAGCACTCCAAACATCCATGGATTAATGATAGAGCATTTTTGAATATTTTAAATAAGGTTATGGATAGATAGTGGAGATGGTAAGGATGAGGTTCGGTGAGTTGCATTTCCAAACTGAAATAAATAAACCCTAATTATCATGTTCTTTAAATGCTAAAACTTAATGAGATGGGAGATTAATTTTATATCCATATAAAATAGAAATTTTGTAAACATCAGCACAAAACAATCCTACAAGAGGTACTACATTCCACTCCATCAAAACAAGCAAAACAAACATTTTAGATACCAAAATTAAATAATGTGCACTTAAATGCTGCTAAATTCAATCACCACATGAACACTCATAAAATAACACACTCATGGGAAACAATTTAAGCACATAACATATAGGTCAACCACACATACAAATAGATAAACATCCACCCTAAGTTAAACCACTATATTTGGGAGGTGGTGATTAATACAATAATGACCAGATTTTTAAAGAAAGAAAATTAAACCACTTTCTAGTAATAGTTTTCAAAGACATAACAAATTAGGAGTTCTTAAAATAAAAGTTGCTAGGACTAGCAACACATTATTCTATATTAGGACCTTTTATATGGTCCTTTATTGTTTTTCCAACATATGTTTTATGGAAATACTTTTACTCTCTCAAATAATAGGTCTTTTGGGTAGTTGCTAAAATTAAAACATCATGATAAATAGAGTTTCTTAAAATAAGATAAGAGAAGATTCATCCACTATTATACTTGTCATAACCTTGATCGTAGAGATCTTATTTTCACTTGTTTGAGTTTTAGTAGTTTTTTCTTTTAGAAGTCAACAACTCAAATAACAAACCACAATAAAACAAACATAGCAACAAAAGTGATACACAGCCATTAACAAGACATTTCAAAAAGTTTTTGTTGGTCCCAAATTTTGGGTGTTTTATAATTAAGTTTTTCTTGCTTCCAAAATTTGGGACGTTACAGACCTCCCCCCCTTAAAACAATCTCGTCCCGAGATTCCTAAGCGGGTACTACAAGAGTGTAAGGTTAGGGGGTTTTATGCTCCTTCATCTTCATGCATTGTTGATTCTCAAACGAGGTCTCCTTGTCAACATGACATCTGATCTCTCCAGGACGACTTGGGTCTTTGTTGAAGGTGTTAACATGTTGGTTGATGATGACGCCGGGCTCTTGTTGAGTTGACTTTAAAAGCTCCAGGGTTTCGGGCGCAAGGAACAACTTTGTCACAACTATCAAATAAAACTAGCAAGCGTCTTCCCCCCCCCCCCCCCCCCCCCCTTAAAAAGGGGACACTTGAAGGGTCAAAATTAGTGGTAAGTTATTGCCGACTTCACAGTGGTGTTGGTCTTGGGTTGCACGATGATATTCATCTTGGTCGCAGCCCCTCGTTGCATGGGGGTTGATGTAGACACTAGTGCTAATATTGTGTCTTGTGGGTCTAGCAGTTAGACACGCGCAAACAGTTTTCAAGCCTCCCAGGGCGTTAGCTCGGTAGACTTTGACTCTCTCTCCTTTCATAATAAGCCATGGGGTGCTGAGATCTGCTAAAGACGTCTAAACTGGTTTGATGTTAGGTGTTATCAAACATCAACAGTCTTCGATCTTCTCGTCGCTCTTGGTGTCTTGATGGATATGATGTCTTCTATTGCGTCCATCATTGGTTTTCCCATGAAGAAATTTGATGAAGACTTTCTTGGTTCTTTGGCTTCATGATGCTTTATAAAAGTCTTCAAAGGTCAGTCGGATCTAAGTTAGCCTAAAAGTCATTCCTTTCTGTAAAACTCAAGTCAGGGTCAGTTGAGTTAATACAGTTGACGCGCAGAACGCACTGACGACACTAGCTTGATGGCACATCTTCATATAGACCATCTTCCATGCTGGTTTTCTCCGTTGTTGCTGACGTCGATCTTCTTTGCACGTCACCGCTTGATGTTTTCATAAAGTCTTCAAAAAGTAGTGGCTCTTACTGACCTTAGAGTCTTTTAGTGTTGCCACATATAAGTGAGACTTCCGTTGGCACTTCTCTTATGATCTTTGTTTGTTGGTCTCGAGGAGGCTAGTTAGTAACAAGTCGGTGGTGTTAGATGCTACTTTACACATTAAGTTGGTGATGGTATACTTGTAATTTTGATAAGTTAATTTGACTAGGCAAGGCTTGGCACAACATGAAGGGTGGCTTTATTTGGGTGGTCTTTCGTATCAGATGTAGTTAAAAACTCTCACATGATAATGTTTAGATCAGAGGGGAAGCATTTTAGGTGGTTTAGAGGACAAGTTTATAAGTACATTAGGGTTCATCTATGGCAAAAAGTTAGGAAAAGTTTTCGTGTATAGATAACAAGATGTTAAAACAAATTTTAAGGTATGTGCCTAATATGCATTGCTTACAAGGCGTGTTTGTGAAAAATACAAGAGAACAACATATCCACAATAAGCAAACAAACAAGGCACACACAAGCAACAAGCATACCAGCAAAAGAGCACACAAGACACCTATAGAACAGAAAGGGCACTCAACAATCGTGTTAGTTGGAGAATCCAACCAAGGGTCATATCCTAGAAGTCCTATGGGTCTTGGTTAGTCCTACTTGTTCGAGTCTTCATTTCATCTGCTTGGGCTCATGCTGGAAAGCTTGAGAATTGCCGAAATTGCAATTGGAGTACCATTGTTGGAGTTGAGGTATTGATAGTGAGACTGATTCGACAAGCTGGGGTTGCTTAGTAGTTTGTTTCTTCACTTGACGACCAGCTTGATGTCATATGCTAAAATCTTGAGACTGAACTTTGCCTTCTCGGTACTAGTTATATAGGTCTCATTTGGGATCATCGTCAAGTCTATACAAGTTTTTTGAATAGAGACAAGATAGTAGAGAAAAGTCTTTCGGAATACTTTAAATTAGAGATGTAAGGTCAAGATATTTGGAGAATTGATGAGGAGTGGAAGACATAATAAGCTTACCCAGAAGAAATAGATTTATGTCGAAAAAGGTTTTAGCAGAACATTTCCTTCCTACGCTAACGACCATGCTAACTAAGGTGAACGATGGCTCTGATACCAAGTCTGTAAGGACCCCTCTGACTACCCGTCCGAGATGCCCATGTTATGTAAACAGATCACGATCCCAATGATCAGTGCATCGCGATCACATAAACAACATGGTATACAAAGTTACATCATACAACTCGAATAGAACAAGACTTACATAAATAATGGTCACATGACAAGGTCTGCAATCATCGTCGCGCATGCCGAAAATTAACTAAGGTACAACGGAAGATTCACGACTAGCGTCGGCCCTCATCATATCTTGACGCAATCCCACAGAGTAGTTGAGCGGTGACACTCAGTTGGCGTAGTCGTTGGCATACTCCTCCTTCTTGACATACATCTTCTTAATGAAACCTGGACGTTTGAATATCCAGGGACATAGTCATATGAGTACATTTACGTACTCGGAAGACACCCTCTAGGTCTAAGTTTTAATGGTAATGCGATTAAAGCATTTTCGAAAACTAGGATAGCTCCTATAAACAACCATAGGGCTATTTTTGAATACCATGATTTCGGACGTAGAGAATACGACATCTCTATATCTTTGTTGAAGAAAACATTTAGAGATAGAATTCTCTTCTCTAAGTAATAGAAAGGACATATCCAAGTTCAAAACATTCTTTTTGTAAAAGTTTGTCAAAACACTAGGATAGGGGTAACCCATTTTCCAGACTTGAGATCGGACTGGTTGTCTCCTCCAGATCAACCATCTTCACCCAAATTTCGTACCTCACAGGTACCACCTTGTTGCCTCCTTGTTTTTCTTCTGAAATACACTTTCCTTTTTAAAACTAAAACAGCCAGCATGCCTAGTGGGACCTTTCCAACCGTCCATGACCGCGGACGTGGCTATTCGAATAGATTTACACTCTGCAGAGGTTGCACACTTTACCCACACTAATCGGTCCTTCCGCCGTGTCTGCCACGGCCCGTCATACGACAACATGCGGGGGTCCGAATGACGCGATCAAAACTTTCCTCTATGACCATCGTAGTATCGGGGCCTCCCGGTAGGATTGTTCTCCTCGTCACCGTGTGCTCCACTAGAACTCTTGGTCTTTCCTCGAGACGCCACACCGCCACGATAGGAGAGCCTCCGTAATCGTCCGGCTGCTGGTCCTCAGCAGTGTATTTTCTCTTCCGGACAACACCCCGGCTTCGAGGGCCCTGTCCCCATAGAAAGTATGAGAGCCCAAATACTAAAACAGACAATCTTTCGGCTAAGCCCTACCCATGTTAGGTAGTGTGGTTGCACGGGTTAATTATTCGGGCGGCAGCTAGGGTCACACTTTATTTTTCAAAAAACTTTCTCCTCCGACTACTCCAAGCAGCTCGGGTTTTCGGAAACATCTCCGATTGCTCCCAGCAACTCGAGTTTTAATAAAAACACTTGCTCGCCGATTGCTCCCAGCAACTCGGGTTTTCCTCCGTAAAACAATTTTATCAAATAGGTTCCCATCCTATTGTTTTGAGATAAGTAGATGAAGGTGGACTACTAGAAAACTTAATCTTTTTGATGGAGCCTTCAACAACAAGGCTCATGAAGTAAAACTTTATTTGGTAACACCTAGAGTTTTCTAGTAGGTAGCTTTGGCCAAACAACATTTTGTAAAAATAGTTTTTGGGTGGCAAGTTACCACAAAAGAAGTGAATCATGCATTATTTTATTTTGAAAAAAAACATGCTAGATAAAATAATAGGATTCATTAAAGTGGTGAGGTGGCTTGCCTGTCACAGTAATATGTCCTTGGTCTTGATCTTGATATTCCTCAGGTTCACTCCTTACTTCCAGTTCCTTCCCGATCGTATCTATCGTCGTAGACAGGAAGAGGAACAACACTCAGAATAGAAGACAATGCCACAAGGACATAACAAACTGAAAGCATCGCACAAGACATTAAGCTAACAATCAAAAGCAAACAACTCATTTAGCTAAGCAAAAATAAGCCACAAAGTCCATAGAACTAAGACAAACAACAGATTCTCCTAAGAAAATATATACAACAATCCTGAGTATTAAAAAGGTAGTTCTACAGGACACTAAAACCACACATCACTTAGGGTCATTATATAATTTAACAATAGCTGTTATATTAGTTTCAGGAAATACTTCAGACAAGAGTATCTTAGTAGTTCAGGAAATACTTCAGACAAAAGTATGTTAATTGTTTAGAAAATACTTCAAACAAAAGTATCTTAATCACACAAGCAAGTATTAATATTAACACTAGCGTTGATCACACGCACATGCAACCATGTTACTATTTCTAAGACCCATTCTAGTAAGTAATCAATAAACCAACAAAGGCTAACACTAATGTTCACCCAAGTATTTGATTAAGAGCTAAAGAGGTGAACTCGACTATTTAATAAGATGCCATAACTAAGACCACTTCAACAATTAAACGAAACAATCACACACTAACCACGTGTTGAAAATAATCTAAAATAAGAAAGTCATTATTAAGCATTACAAAACACAAGAAACTACGGGATAAAAATTTAACACCAAACAGTCATTCACATGCAACCATATTACTAGTTCCATAAACAAATACCAATAAGTAGTTGATCAATCAAACAAGGTTAACACCATTGCTCACACAAGTTGTTGATTAAAAACTAAAAAGGTGTAGTTAGCTGATTTAACAAAACACCACAAAGGAGCGTGTTGACAACAATCTAATGTAAACCAAAAAACAACCAACATTTCAAAACATCACCACTTACTGGATCAAAACATAACACACAAACATACCCACAAGAAAAACATATAAACACAATTGATGTTATTATTAGGGTATAACGTGAATAATGATACACATAAGAAACAATGCACCACACATTAACAAAGTGGTTTGAAGACAAGTTATTATGGTTGAGTTGAGGTTCTGGACTTCAAAAGTTGATTAGTAATATTTCTACCATCCACATTTGCTAAGAACCACACATTAGTAATACTTCTATTAGCCAAATGTTGTTGTTTATGGGAGATAAATCATAACTCCTAAGATAATGTTCAGAACGTTAAATCCTTCTACCACAGTACTCCTAGTAACTATAGGAAGCTATGAAAATTGGATTTGCATTCAAAGCTAGTACTAAACAGAAGCTAAAAATCATGAAAATGCTACTGGTCTCAAACCATAATGAATATAGTTTCAGCTTTAGGAGTCTCCTACATGCAAGGTTAATTTCTATGGATAGGTACCGACTTAAGCTTTCTGTGAAAATTGGATTCACTCAATTTAGACACTGCTAGCTCTATATATTTCAGTTTTAGTGAAACAAACATGTTTTAGCAATAATAGTGTACCTAATAATGTATAAATTATTTTTATACAAATCTAGTGTTGCATGTTAACTAAAACACAAGGCTACGCCATAAAAATATTCCTAAACTATTCGCACAAACATATATAGCTCAAATTATTAGAACTAGACACATGCAAATCTCAGAAAATAAATATATTATTTTTGAAGTCCAAAAACCTACTGTTTAAGAGAATACTTCATCATGTGCAAAATACAAGCTGGAAAATTCTACAAATCTAGGATATGAAATATACCACTCATATCTACCACGTTCAATTGGATTTACTCCAAAAAGTATTTTAAATAATGAATTAAAAATCCTCAAACAGCTACTGATGTCATTCTCAAACTTAATACTCCCTGCGGCTGGATAAGATTGTCGCGGCAAATACACTGTGCTAGTACAAAAGCTATGCTAGCTTGCGACAACTAATACCGATCGGAGGGAGTAGAACTTTAGTTATAGGCATCTCCTCCATGATGGGTTACAGATCTAGGTAGGTATTCTCACTAGCTTTCCATAGAACTAAAGTTTGAAAGATTTTGATATGTAGAACTCAAGTTATAATCTAAATACTGAAAAAAAACATTTTACAAGATGCAACCTAGCATACACATACAAATTTATTTTTGAAAACGGCCAAAGCCAAATAGTTAAGAAAACTCGCAGGAACTCTACAAAGTTTACTTCAAGATATTATGAGGCACAGATCTACCACAGACGATTTAAAACTACGATAGTAATTCTCTCGAAATTAAACAGGAAACGGATCTTTAAAGGAAAAGGATTAGATGGGCCAGATCTGGCGATGCTGGGCCGCACATAGGCAGGCCGGCCTGCTCTGTCACGCGGGAAGTGAAGGGATGCACAGCCGTCGGATCTGGTGTGGACGCCCAGGATTAGATCGGCAAGGTTAAAAACAAGGCCGCAGATCCAAAACTCGACGGTTCCTGGTCGTCTCCTTCCTCAGGCCGGTCTGAGCGGGGCAGGAAACCCTAGAAATTGAGCCAAGCTCGGGAGGCTCACCTTGGGGACCAGAGGAACAACGAGGAGGGGTCTAGGAGGGCGCGGATGCACGGAGAGGGCCTCAGGTTCCCTGACGATTTCGGGCAGAGGAGGGAGATGTCTCGAGAGGACTCGCTCGAAGTGATAGAGTGAGGTGAGGGCAGTGCGAATGGCATGGTTGGAGAGGGAATGAGGGCCTCGTGACTCTTATCCGAGCGGGTGCCCAGTCTACGGTGGACGGCGTGCACGTCATGAGTGGCGTGGTCGAAGGGGAGGGATAGGGAAAAAGGGCGGTGCCAGGCGTGTGTCTGGAGGGAAGAGGGAGCGCACGGGTAGGGTCTAGCGAGAGGAGAGGGTGCGAGTAGGTTGGAATACGAGGGAGGCCTCGTTGCTCACTGGAAGTCAAGGGCGGCACTCAGGACAACAGGAAACAACAAGGGAAAGAGCCAGGGCCTCGCCATGGCACTCATAATGGCTAGGGGAGGTCATTGGCGAGAGGGAGGGTCACCAGAAAGATGAGGGAACCGATTGGACGGAGGGGGAGGTGCTCGGTTGTTTTCTGCACAGCAGGTGTTTGTAGAAATGTTCAAGAGAGAAAAAACAAACGATATTGGAGCTATGACTGGGCAGGGTCGATGACCAAAACTTGCAGGAGATGAGGGAGGAGTAGTGCATGCCCAAGACAAGGTTTTGATAAGAGAGGTGTGTTTATTTAGGGTTTTGAATACTTCGGGCTGATTAGACTAGGTCTCTCTGCAAAGATGGATTAGTCAATCCCATGACAAGAAAATTAAGATACAAGATGATCTGATTAGAAGGGGCCTTGGTATAGGTTTTGGGCTTAAGAGATGAGGTCAAAAGGGTTTAACAACACTTGATACAAAAATGACAACAGGCTATCTAGTAATGCACTAATGGTCACCTTATTATGAAGCACTCCAAACAAAGCATGGATTAATGATAAAGAATTTTTGAATATTTTAAATAAGGTTATGGATAGATAGTGGAGATGGTAAGGATGAGGTTAGGTGAGTTGCATTTCCAAATTGAAATAAATAAACCCTAATTATCATGTTCTTGAATTGCTAAAACTTAATGAGAGGGAAGATTAATTTTATATCCATATAAAATAGAAATTTTTTAAACATCAGCACAAAACAATCCTACAAGAGGTACTACATTCCACTCCATCAAAACAACCAAACCAAACATTCTAGATACCAAAATTAAATGATGTGCAATTAAATGTTGCTAAATTCAATCACCACATGAACACTCATAAAATAACACACTCATGGGAAACAATTTAAGCACATAACATATAGGTCAACCACACATACAAATAGATAAACATCCACCCTAAGTTAAACCACTATACTTGGGAGGTGGTGATTAATACAATAATGACCAGATTTTTGAAGAAAGAAAATTAAACCACTTCCTACAAATGGTTTCCAAAGACATAACAAAGTAGGAGTTCTTAAATTAAAAGTTGCTAGGACTAGCAACACATTATTCTCAAAATATGTTAGGACCCTCTATATGGTCCTTTATAGTTTTTCTAACATATAGTCTTTTGGGTAGTGGCTAAAATTAAAACATCATGATAAATAGAGTTTCTTAAAATAAGATAAGAGAAGATTCATGCACTATTATACTTGTCATAACCTTGATCTAAGAGATCTTATTATAACTGGTTTATGTTTTAGTAGTTCGTTCTTTTAGAAGTCAACAACTCAAATAACAAACCACAATAAAACAAACAGAGCAACAAGAGTAATACACAGCCATTAACAAGACATTTCAAAAAGTTTTTGTTGGTTCCAAATTTTGGGTGTTTTATAATTAAGTTTTTCTTGCTTCCAAAATTTGGGACGTTACAGCCCGGCTCGGGGGGAGAAGCTTCGGTGCCTCCGGTAACTTCCCGGACGCGCTGACGGCTGCTCCGACGCGGCGCGTTGTGCTGAAAGAGATGGAGGTGATGACGTTGTCTCTTGCGTCCCGGAGTGGCGTGGAGACGAGGCCGGAGTGGTTCGGGCGTCGCTGAGCTTCGGCTCGTCCTCCCCCTCTTGATTAGCTGCAAAGGGAGGTCGGGAATGGGTTTGGAAGATGCGTGCGAGGACGGCGAGAAGGATAGGAGGGGTCTAGGGCACGGGTGCCTGCTTACCTCGCCGGAATCGATGAATTTGTGGTGGCGGCTTCGGTGCCCTCCGGCGAGCTTTTCCGGCGGCCTGGGGCAGGATTTGTTAGGGTTTGAGAGGGGAAATAGAGACAAGGGTGTGGTGTTTATGTAGGGGCAGGAGAGGGCGCAAATCCTGCACGAATCACGTCAAATTTGGAAGGAGGAATCGCCGGTTGTTTTCGGGTGCGGGAATTTCGCTGGAGGTTGAAGACGACCCCCCCTGACAGGTGGGTCCCGCATGTCAGTGATTTTTCTTTTTCTTTTCTGTTTTTCTATTTCTTTCATAACTTTTGATTTAGGACTCCAATTTAAGTCAAAATAATTTCTATAAATTTGTAAAATTCATATCTATGCTTTAAAACATTAGTGGGCATGTTTTGAAAACTTTTTAAAGTTTATAATTTTAAAATATTGGTTTAATACAAATTTGACCATATAGGTCAACTTTGAAATTAGGGATTTAATAAATTCATTTGGGGTTAAATAAAAATTATGAAACTACCACTTTCATATATATTTGATATTATGTTATCTTACTCTCATTATCAATAACCATTAAAATTTATTTTGGTAGAAAAGTAAATAACAATTTATAATTTATTTTACAAGAAATGGGAAAAATAATTTATTCATTTTCAAACTAATAATACTTGTGCAAAATTTGTTTTCCTAATATTATAAATCATTTGAAAACTCCATATATGCATTTGGAAAACATTCTACCTTTATCATATTTCTCATCTTGAAATTATTCATGAAAATATTTTTTATGTTTTGAAAGTTGATGGGAATGATTTAAATTAATTACCAAAATATAATTTTAGGTTTAAGAAATACTTTGTATAAAAGAATTTAAACTAAACTCCAAAATTTTAAATAGTGATTAGTTGGATATTTTAAATTTTAAATATCTAGAAAATGCTATGAAGTCTTTTAAAGTTGATTTTCTTATGCTTTTATAGTTTCATCTTAATCAAAAATAAAAGTTTAAATTTTTAGTGATTTTTTAACATTACAAAATATTGGGATGTCATAGACTACCACCCTTAAAAGGAATCTTGTCCCCGAGATTCTGAGAGGCTAGAAAGACAAAGCAATTGCTTAGAATGATTCTGATAACTCGAGAGGGGGAGAAATCTAGCTGTTGACACAGAAACTACAACCGAGCAGAGAATGATTCCGCTGATTGGGGATAATAGAATGAAAGATAGGCTTGGGTCTCAGGGTTTAAGCGACTCGGTTTGAATTATGTGGGTGGCTACCACCATTCAAAGCAATTTTTGTTGTCAGTCTAGAAACTTTGTTTAATCTTGCTTACTTTTCTGATGTAGAGTGTACAAGTATTCAAAATACAATGGTATGTGGTGATACGGCAAGTTTTAGCACTCCCATTTTCCACTCGGTCCTTGGAGAGATTTATCCTTGTTCCACTCAGGGCAGCCACTGACATAGTGCCCTGTTACTCCGCATCTGCGGCATGTCACGGGACTGATGATTTTCTGTTGAGAGTGGATAAGGCCGTTCTCCTTCACCTTTTCTGGGCACTTATCAGCTTAATGTGCCTTGTCCTTACATTTGAAGAAATTTACGTCGATTAAGTTCTTCTTCTTCTTAGGTGTTTCCAGGGCTAACAGTTCTTCCAAATCTTGTTTGGTATATTCTATCTCAATTGACGACATCCAGTCTCGTTTGATGTGACAATTTTGAGCCAGGTGATCTCTTTCACACTTATTGCAATACTTGGAGGTACTTTTGGATATATTCGGGTGTGACTTTACTCTGACTTCATTTTCCATCTTGGTAGGAGCTACAATCGTCCGTGGACAATGATTTGGTTCAGTGTCCTTACCAATCTTCTTATTTATGCATTTCGATGAATAATGTCCTTGTTTTTTGCACTTGTAGCAATTGATGTGGCTATGATCTTTTTTGGATTTAACCTTTTATCCTTGTTCTTCCAGGGTCTTCATGAGAGACTGTTGCATTCCTTCCTTGGTTTGCTGGATAACTTGTTGCACCAAGGAATAAAGTTGACACTGTATTGGGACATGATTTGTTCCTTCACACAAAAAGCAAGTAACCTGAGTTATGGGGCATCCCTTAAGTAGATGTCTTGTATCACCATGGGGCCACTCATCGGGAAATTCTTTGGACGTATTGTAACATCCCAACATTTTGGAATGTTCAAAAAACACTAAAATTTAAAACTTTTGTTTTGATTAAAATAAAATATTAAAATGCATAAGAAAACTAACTATAAAAGACTTCAACCAATTTGAAAAAGTCTATTATTTCAAAATTCCCAATGTGTCATTATTTTCAAAAGTCATTTCCAATCAAACATTACATTATCCATTGTATTTCAAAAACCTTAATATGTAATTTGACAAATGTTTTATAAAGTACAAACCATTTTATTTTAAGTAAATAGTTTAGTTACAGTAATTGATTTCAACCACTTAGCCTTAGCTATAAATAAATTAAAATAATAATTACAAGTGTTATTTTAAACTATTGAAAACATTGTCTATTTGCTAGAAGATTATTATTCATTTACCTGAGTTCAAAACATAATTTGGATATTACAAGTCTATAGTTTATAACTTAAAACCTCATAGATTTTATAATTACTTAACAACCCAAATAAACATTTCATTAGCTTAAATGATTTTCATTTATTTTCAAAACATTAAATGATTTTTCTGAATATATTCAGTATAAACAATGAATTAAAACTAGAATATTTCCAAAGGTATTTTTATATAGTTTTCAAATGAATTATCTTAATATAAATTATATTGGTGCACAAATTATTTTGAATTAAAATGAATACATTATTTTCATATAGTTTGTGTTATGTTATTTAGTAATATACTAAAGCCTAAAATGAACTTAGTATTTGGAAATGAGTTTAAATGACTAAAATTCAAACATATTGGAATGTGGGTATTTTACAAATTTTATTTAGCCAAAGGAAAATTTAATTAAGATATAATTTCAAATTTGACTTTAAGTGTCAAATTTGTATTTAATCAATATTTCAAAATATTATTTTTCAAAAATGTTCAAAACATGCCCACAACTGGTTTAACACAAAGATAATAATTTTACAAATTTTTAGAAATTTGTTTGACATCATTTGGACAAATAAATCAAAAGTTATAAAGGAATTAAATAAAACAGAAAACAAAAAGAAAAATACCTGACATGCGGGACCCACCTGTCAGGGCGAGAGGTTGTCTTCAACCTCCCGCACGAGAATCTTGCCCGAAACCGCCGGTGATTCCTCCCATCTTTTCGCGTGATTTCCTCCCCTAATCAACGCGCCTCTCTGTCCTATAAGTAGACCGCGAGCTCCTCTCCCTTTTCCCCCTCGAAAACCGTAGAAACCTCGCCACCGGGCTGCTCGAATTGGAGCCGCCACTGCCGCCATTTCCGCCGCCTGTTTCTTCGGATTTCGGTGAGCACGGTCGACCCCGAGCTCCCCCTCGTGCCTTCTACTCCTTCCCTTGACCGTGCGCGTCCATCTGACATTCTCGTGTGTCCTTTCATGCGCCAGGTCGACGATACCGTGCGCAACCGAAGCACGTCGCCGCCACCCGCGACTCCGGCGAGCAAAAGGAGGAGAAGGGGGGGTACACCGGAGCAAATCACCGCGCCAACGACTTCGCCTCGACGCCCTCTACCCGTAGGTATGACCCGCTCGTCTCGGAACACAGTAGAACACCGGGAACGGCTGTTGCCGATGCGTCGCCGCCGCGGATTGAGGTCACCGGAGTAACTCCGGCCGGCCGCGCCGCTAGTTTTTGGGTCAATGTCCCTGGACCGTCTGATCTACCCTGTGCGACCCAGATTAGAAGTTTTAATCGAAACGGTACGAACAGATCTGGACCGCCAGATGCAGATCTGACGGCCCAGATTCTTTGACTTATCCACGTCAGCGCCAGAGTGTCAGCCCTGTCAGCGCACAGTCAGCAACCACGTGGATTTTGATTTCTTTTAATTATAGAAAATAGCAGTTTTGTAGAAAAGCCCCTATCTATTCAAACTATCATATCTTTTTCTCTGTTTATCCAGATTCAAATATTTTTATATATTTGGAAAGCCCTCGACATATAGAATAATATGGATCTGCCAAAATTCAAATTTGACTTAGTTTAAAATATTCAAATTTCAAATGGAAGATTTGAGTATTTTTGTCATAACTTTAAATCTGTAAATTCAAAAATTGCAAATAAAATTGTTTTAGAAACCTTGGAATATTTGTTAATTGATGTCACTGCTATAAAATATTTTTGAGTAATATTTGAATGAATTCATAGTTACATATTTAATTTGAATAGTTTGAGTATTTTCAACATAACTATTAATGGAAATATTATTTTTGATTAAATCAAATTGCAATAAATTTAATTAAATAACCTCTGGCTATTAACACTGTTTATAAAAATTGTGTTATAAAATATAAATTACATAAAACTTTAATCTATATGCTTTCCTTTTATTATGTTTGCAAAATTGGAGACTAATTAAATTGCAATTATAACTTTATGCATACTTTATAAATATCACAAAAATTAGTATTATGTTTCTTGTGATTTAAAATTGCATTTCATGCATAGCATATTTTATTTTATAGTTATATTTCCCATAAGGAAAACTCCTCCCCCATTTTCTCTAAGTTATAAATATTTTCAAACTTAGTATTTTGGTAAAAGTTTTATAACATAAACACCTAGAATTTTCAACATGGAGCTAGAAGACCAATGAAGGGCTTAGCTAAAACAAGACTCCAGAAGAATCTCCAAGAAGTAGAAGCACTATAAGAAAAATCAAGAAGAAGTTCATGAGAAAGTTACAAGTATGGAGAAGATTCCTAGAAGACCAACTACATCTTTCTTTCTATCTTTTCCCTCTTTCCTAATCTTATCTTTCACTTTAGACATAAACGATTTTTTATCATGTTATTACCATCTTGAAGTTTGTTGGATCCTAGCGGCATAGTGAGATGAAGCGGCCTGGAAACTAACCTTACATGTCCACGTACATGAGACCTGTTCCACAATTTAAGTGGCTGGCCGGGTGTCTGTCTCTCTCACTATAGTGAATATCCAATTTAACAAGAGTTGTTAATAATTTTTGATCACCTTGAAGAATAGAGTTAGTATTTTCTCTAAGTAGTTATGCACATCATGACTAAGTCATTGAGGGCTTATTCAAGATGATTTATAACAAAGTATTTTGTCCAACCTATGACTTTAGTTCTTATTCATTTTGACCAACCTAATTGCCTTGCATTAACTTAAAAGAATTTCATGGCATGACATGCATCTCTAGTCCTTAGAAATAATTTGCATATCATGCATAACATGTTTTCCTTAGAAGTGTTATGAAACTTATTTGTTAACTACGTATCCGCATGTATGATTGATGATTGTTGTATTGTTGTTTGCTTATATTGTTTAGATTGAACGGAGAGGAAACGTTCGTTGTTGAATAGAGTTTGTGAACAACGACAACATTCAAAGGCAAGTGGCAAACCCCCCATAAAAGTCCTATTATCTTTCTATGCATGAGTAGATTATTTTCTATAAGCATGTGTAGGATAGTATTGCTATGGAAGCCATGATAGACCTCTTTATTCCTGTGTCTAGGTTCCTATGAAAATACTTAGTAGAATAGTGATGCTATGCAAAACTATTTTGATGAAAAAGATAAAGTCTACTAAGTTTTAATCAAACACCTGGGTGGAAATTGGTTGCTTGGCTGTATGAGTTGAGTGTTATTCCCGGGGGATTTACCTGTGGAATATTCACTTGTGGAAGGCCACCCAGGAGCAAAGGAATCTGAAGAACTCCAAGTGAAGATTGCTTCTCGTGCAGCCATTGCTAATATGGGCTCTGGCTTGATCAACTAAGCTGCGTGGACTCTCCCCGGCCTGACAGGTGGTGGTAGAGGATTTTTAGGTGGAGCGCGTCAGGCCAGAGTGGGAGGGAAAATGCTTCTGAAAGATCTCGTCTCATTCTTTCCTTTCCTTATCACAAATGGTGTGTAAAGGGTAATTTGGGTTGAATGGGTACAATGGTGAACGTGCACAACCTCTGCAGAGTTAAAATCTAAGTACTTAGCCGTGTCCCCGGAAACGGACAATTGAGCAGCTGAACGAGGACGTCAACGGAGGATTCCACCATTCCAACTTATAAATTAAAACTTGATGGGTGAACAAGGGTAGAATGAGACAGTGGATTTCATGCCACGGATGTCTCGAATAGAAGAAAAGAGTTTTTTAAAAAGTTAGGGAAAAACTTGCTTTCTGCAAAATAGCCTTGAGCTGCACCAGCCAAATAAGCATATAGGTCATAGAGTTATTCCTCTAAGTGTCCACCATAGTGTCACTTGCCAGACTTCATGTTTAATGGAATCTGACCCACGTTGTTGCAATATTTTTCTTGTTGCAGATTGTTCAGATGACGAGTGAGGTTTCGTATATAGGTTTCGAGTCTACAACCAACATGTTTTTCGCCTGTGGCAACATGAAGTTGTTGGAGACCCACTGCTATTGTATTTCCGATGTGTACCTTTTCAATGCTAGCTTTATGCTATGCAACTTGTATCGAATATTTTGTAAGTCTGGATCATCGATGTAATAAAATTGATACTTTGTTGTGATATTACATCGTAAACTGTGTGTGCAAACGAATCGATCCAGGGATTTGCACTATACATAGGTATCTGCCTTATTTAAAGTGCCGGTACGCTACAGATGGTATCAGAGCACTGTGTTGCCTGTAGGTTCGAAACCCTAGGTTTGGATAGAAATAGGATTTGACCATAGGATTCAAAATCTATTTTATTCAGTTTTCTGAAAACAAAATTTTTTATTTTGTCTTCCTCATACTCTCATCTACTATCAACCTTCTGAAAACATCTTATCTTTTTTTCTAGATGACCATGTTCTTATAGTCTAAGTCTGATTCTGCTGCTTCATATGGAAAAGCTACAATGCAACATGAAGTTCTACATGCATGGAAGACCACTGAAGAAACAGGATTCGGCCAACACTTCTAAGATATCCAATAAAGTTGAACAAGAACTTGAAGCACTCATGAAGGAGGTAGATTTGACCACCACCTAAATAGAATAACGATATCGTGTTAGTGTGTTGATCATATCAACTTGACTATATGACAATACTAGATTGTTTGTTTGTTGTGAACCTTGTTGCTTGATGTTTGTTAGATGTTGATTGATTATGTTATAGATTGGTTGCCTTATTTCGTTTTATTGAACTAGGATTCCTCCATAAGTACAAATAATTCAACTCATTGCTTTCTAAAGCAAAAAGATGTCTCACCCCAATACCAACATCAATGATTTGCATACAACTATGCGACTACTATTAGAGAACCAGAGTCAGCTGTGGAAGTTGATCAATGACCAACTGCCTAAGATTGATCAAAACCATAGTGATTTTGAAGAGAACCTTATGACCAAACTAAAGGCATGCAAAACTTGTGGAGATATAGGACATACGTCCAAAGATTGTTCTGATGAGTGGCCCCATGGTCATACCAGACGCCCAGTTAAAGGATGCCGCACAAGACGGGTTACTTGCTTCCTGTGTGAAGGAACAAACCATGTCCCAATTCACTGTCAACTTTATCCCTTGGTGCAACAAGCTAACCAGCAAACCAAGGAAGGAATGCGACAGTCTCTCATGAAGATCCTGGAGGAACAAAGACAAAAGGGTGAATCCAAGAAAGATCTTAGCCATAGACAAGTGCAAAGATAAGGGACACTATGCCAGTGGCTGCCCTGAGTGGAAGGAGGATAAATCTCTCCAAGGACCTAGTGGAAAACGTGAGTGCTAAAACATTTCGTATCCACCAGAGGCCATTATATTTTGAATACTTGTACGCTCTACATCAGAGAAATAAACAAGATTAAATAAAGTTCCTAGACTGACCACAAAAATTTCTTTTAAGGGTGGTAGCCACCCAGATAATTCTAACCCAGCTACCTTAAACCCAGAGATCCCAAACCATCTTTTTTTCGAGCCTCCCCAATCAGAAAATTCATCCCCTGCTAGTTTCCAGTTTTCATGTTAGAAATTTCATTTCTCAAAACATCCCGAGTTATCAGAATCATTCAAGCATTTGCTTTGTCTTCCTAGCCTTTCTGAATCTCGGGGACGAGATTCCTTTTAAGGGTGGTAGTCTGTAACATCCCAACATTTTGGAATGTTCAAAAAACACTAAAATTTAAAACTTTTGTTTTGATTAAAATAAAAAATTAAAATGCACAAGAAAACTAACTATAAAAGACTTCCACCAATTTGAAAAAGTCTATGATTTCAAAATTCCCAATGTGTCATTATTTTCAAAAGTCATTTCCAATCAAACATTACATTATACATTGTATTTCAAAAACCTTAATATGTAATTTGACAAATGTTTTATAAAGTACAAACCATTTTATTTTAAGTAAATAGTTTAGTTAAAGTAATTGATTTCAACCACTTAGCCTTAGCTATAAATAAATTAAAATATAATTACAAGTGTTATTTTAAACTATTGAAAACATTGTCTATTTGCTAGAAGATTCTTATTCATTTACCTGAGTTCAAAACATAATTTGGATATTACAAGTCTATAGTTTATAACTTAAAACCTCGTAGATTTTATAATTACTTAACAACCCAAATAAACATTTCATTAGCTTAAAAGATTTTTATTTATTTTCAAAACATTAAATGATTTTTCTGAATATATTCAGTATAAACAATGAATTAAAACTAGAATATTTCCAAAGGTATTTTTATATAGTTTTCAAATGAATTATCTTAATATAAATTATATTGGTGCACAAATTATTTTGAATTAAAATGAATACATTATTTTCATATAGTTTGTGATATGTTATTTACTAATATACTAAAGCCTAAAATGAACTTAGTATTTGCAAATGAGTTTAAATGACTAACATTCAAACATATTGGAATGTGGGTATTTTACAAATTTTATTTAGCCAAAGGAAAACTTAATTAAGATATAATTTCAAATTTGACTTTAAGTGTCAAATTTGTATTTAATCAATATTTAAAAATATTATTTTTCAAAAATGTTCAAAACATGCCCACAACTGGTTTAACACAAATATAATAATTTTACAAATTTTTAGAAATTTGTTTGACATCATTTGGACAAATAAATCAAAAGTTATAAATGAATTAAATAAAACAGAAAAGAAAAAGAAAAATACCTGACATGCGGGACCCACCTGTCAGGGGGAGAGGTTGTCTTCAACCTCCCGCACGAGAATCTCGCCCGAAACCGCCGGCGATTCCTCCCATCTTTTCGCGTGATTTCCTCCCCTAATCAACGCGCCTCTCTGTCCTATAAGTAGACCGCGAGCTCCTCTCCCTTTTCCCCCTCGAAAACCGTAGAAACCTCGCCACCAGGCTGCTCGAATTGGAGCCGCCACCGCCACCATTTCCGCCGCCTGTTTCTTCGGATTTCGGTGAGCACGGTCGACCCCGAGCTCCCCCTCGTGCCTTCTACTCCTTCCCTTGACCGTGCGCGTCCGTCTGACATTGTCGTGTGTCCTTTCATGCGCCAGGTCGACGATACCGTGCGCAACCGAAGCACGTCGCCACCACCCGCGACTCCGGCGAGCAAAAGGAGGAGAAGGGGGTGTACACCGGAGCAAATCACCGCGCCAACGACTTCGCCTCGACGCCCTCTACCCGTAGGTATGACCCGCTCGTCTCGGAACACAGTAGAACACTGGGAACGGCTGTTGCCGATGCGTCGCCGCCGCGGATTGAGGTCACCGGAGTAACTCCTGCCGGCCGCGCTGCTAGTTTTTGGGTCAACGTCCCTGGACCGTCCGATCTACCCTGTGCGACCCAGATTAGAAGTTTTAATCGAAACGGTGCGAACAGATCTGGGCCGCCAGATCCAGATCTGACGGCCCAGATTCTTTGACTTATCCACGTCAGTGCCAGAGTGTCAGCCCAGTCAGCGCACAGTCAGCAACCACGTGGATTTTGATTTCTTTTAATTAGAGAAAATGGCAGTTTTGTAGAAAAGCCCCTGTCTATTCAAACTATCATATCTTTTTCTCTGTTTATCCAAATTCAAATATTTTTATATATTTGGAAAGCCCTCGACATATAGAATAATATGGATCTGCCACAATTCAAATTTGAATTAGTTTAAAATATTCAAATTTCAAATGGAAGATTTGAGTATTTTTGTCATAACTTTAAATCTGTAAATTCAAAAATTGCAAATAAAATTGTTTTAGAAACCTTGGAATATTAGTAAATTGATGTCACCACTATAAAATATTTTTGAGTAATATTTGAATGAATTCATAGTTACATATTTAATTTGAATAGTTTGAGTATTTTCAACATAACTATTAACGGAAATATTATTTTTGATTAAATCAAATTGCAATAAATTTAATTAAATCACCTCTGCTATTAACACCGTTTATAAAAATTGTGTTATAAAATATAAATCACATAAAACATTAATCTATGTGCTTTCCTTTTATTATGTTTGCAAAATTGGAGACTAATTAAATTGCAATTATAACTTTATGCATACTTTATAAATATCACAAAAATTAGTATTATGTTTCTTGTGATTTAAAATTTCATTTCATGCATAGCATATTTTATTTTATAGTTATATTTCCCATAAGGAAAACTCCTCCCCCATTTTCTCTAAGTTAGAAATATTTTAAAACTTAGTATTCTGGTAAAAGTTTTATAACATAAACACCAACATGGAGCTAGAAGACCAATGAAGGGCTTAGCTAAAACAAGACTCCGGAAGAATCTCCAAGAAGTAGAAGCACTAGAAAAAAAAATCAAGAAGAAGTTCATGAGAAAGTTACAAGTATGGAGAAGATTCCTAGAAGACCAACTACATCTTTCTTTCTATCCTTTCCCTCTTTCCTAATATTATCTTTCAATTTAGACATAAACGATTTTTGATCATGTTATTACCATCTTGAAGTTTGTTGGATCCTAGCGGCATAGTGAGATGAAGCGGCCTGGAAACTAACCTTACATGTCCACGTACATGAGACCTGTTCCACAATTTAAGTGGCTGGCCGGTGTCTTTGTCTCTCACTATAGTGAATATCCAATTTAACAAGAGTTGTTAAGAATTTTTGATCACCTTGAAGAATAGAGTTAGTATTTTCTCTAAGTAGTTATGCACATCATGACTAAGTCATTGAGGGCTTATTCAAGATGATTTATAACAAAGTATTTTGTCCAACCTATGACTTTAGTTCTTAGTCATTTTGACCAACCTAATTGCCTTGCATTAACTTAAAAGAATTTCATGGCATGACATGCATCTCTAGTCCTTAGAAATAATTTGCATAACATGTTTTCCTTAGAAGTGTTATGAAACTTATTTGTTAACTACGTATGCGCATGTATGATTGATGATTGTTGTATTGTTGTTTGCTTATATTGTTTAGATTGAACGGAGAGCAAACGTTCGTTGTTGAATAGAGTTTGTGAACAACGACAACATTCAAAGGCAAGTGGCACACCCCCCATAAAAGTCCTATTATCTTTCTATGCATGAGTAGATTATTTTCAATAAGCATGTGTAGGATAGTATTGCTATGGAAGCCATGATAGACCTCTTTATTCCTGTGTCTAGGTTCCTATGAAAATACTTAGTAGAATAGTGATGCTATGCAAAACTATTTTGATGAAAAAGATAAAGTCTACTAAGTTTTAATCAAACACCTGGGTGGAAATTGGTTGCTTGGCTGTATAAGTTGAGTGTTGTTCCCAGGGGATTTACCTGTGGAATATTCACTTGTGGAAGCCCACCTAGGAGCAAAGGAATCTGAAGAACTCCAAGTGAAGATTGCTTCTCGTGCAGCCATTGCCAATATGGGCTCTGGCTTGATCAACTAAGCTGCATGGACTCTCCCCGGCCTGGCAGGTGGTGGTAGAGGATTTGTAGGTGGAGCGCGTCAGGCCAGAGTGGGAGGGAAAATGCTTCTGAAAGATCTCGTCTCATTCTTTCCTTTCCTTATCACAAATGGTGTGTAAAGAGTAATTTGGGTTGAATGGGTACAATGGTGAACGTGCACAACCTCTGCAGAGTTAAAATCTAAGTACTTAGTCGTGTCCCCGGAAACGGACAATTGAGCAGCTGAACGAGGACGTCAACGGAGGATTCCACCATTCCAACTTATAAATTAAAACTTGATGGTTGAACAAGGGTAGAATGAGATAGTGGATTTCTTGCCACGGATGTCTCGAATAGAAGAAAAGAGTTTTTCAAAAAGTTAGGGAAAAAGTTGCTTTCTGCAAAATAGCCTTGAGCTCCACCAGCCAAATAAGCGTATAGGTCATAGAGTTATTCCTCTAAGTGTCCACCATAGTGTCACTTGCCAGACTCCATTTTTAATGGAATCTGACCCATGTTGTTGCAATATTTTTCTTATTGCAGATTGTTCAGATGATGAGTGAGGTTTCGTATATAGATTTCGAGTCTACAACCAACACGTTTTTCGCCTGTGGCAACATGAAGTTGTTGGAGACCCACTTCTATTGTATTTCCGCTGTGTACTTTTTCAATGCTAGCTTTATGCTATGCAACTTGTATCGAATATTTTGTAAGTCTGGATCATCGATGTAATAAAATTGATACTTTGTTGTGATATTTCATCGTAAACTGTGTGTGCAAACGAATTGATCCAGGGATTTGCACTATACACAGGTATCTGCCTTATTTAAAGTGCTGGTACGCTACAGATGGTATCAGAGCACTGTGTTTCCTGTAGGTTCAAAACCCTAGGTTTGGATAGAAATAGGATTTGACCATAGGATTCAAAATCTATTTTATTCAGTTTTCTGAAAACATTTTTTTTTATTTTGTCTTCCTCATACTCTCATCTACTATCAACCTTCTGAAAACATCTTATCTTTTTTTTTCTAGATGACCATGTTCTTATAGTCTAAGTCTGATTCTGCTGCTTCATATGGAAAAACTACGATGCAACATGAAGTTCTACATGCATGGAAGACCACTGAAGAAACAGGATTTGGCCTATCTCTCCACAAGTTTTGCATGTCTTCGGTTTTGTCATAAGACTCTCTAGCTACTCACTATGGTTTTGATTAATCTTAGGCAGGTTTCATGATCAAATTCCACAACTGACTCTGGTTCTCTAATAGTAGTCGCATTGTTGTGTGCATATCATTGGTGTTGGTATTCGGGTGAGACATCTGTTTGGTTTGAAAATAAATGAGTTGAATTATAGGTACTATGGAGGAATTCTAATTCAATAATTCAGAACAAGGCACCCAATCTCTAACAAAATCAATCAACATGGTTCAAACACAAGCAAACACATACGTAACAAAACTTCAAACTTCTTTTCAAAAACTGAACTAATCATTTATCGAACGAAACACACCAATGTCAGTGAAAGAAAAAATTGATAGTACTATCATACCACAATTTGATAGGTCAATACATCCACGGATCTCGTTATTCAAATGGATAGGTGGTCTAATCTAACTTTTTCTTGAGTGCCTCGAGTTCTTCCTCTACTTCCTTGAGCTCTTCAAGATACTTCTGGGTGTTGTGAAGTCTAAAACAAAGTCTTTCTGTAAGATACTCGATGGCTCTCCATGCTGCATTTCTTGCTGAATCAAAGAATGATCTGTGAAGTATTGGGTTGGTGAACATGCAGTCACCCTCAGTCTTGTGGTTATCTTCTTTGCTCTTGTATAGATGGACTTGCACCCACCAGTACTCTTGGCCTTCATCCATGAAAGGAAAACCTTTGTATACTGCTCCTCCTTCAAAACCCAAGCTCCTCGTGTTATCCTTCCAAGGTCATCGTCATCACTGGTCCCTTCTTGAGTGATTCAATGAGGTTGGTCATCTAAAAACAAGGGAAGATAATTAGAAAGGAAATAGTTAAGATAGTTACAAGAAGGATGTTTGAAAAGTTCTTATTTTTAACAAACAAAATGAAATAGATTTTCAATCCTATGGTCCAAGTCCTATTTCTATCCAAACTTAGGGTTTCGAACCTACATGCAACACAATGCTCTGATACCATCTGTAGCGTACCTGCACTTAAAATATGCCAGGTACCTGTGTATAGTGCAAATCCCTAGATCGATTCGTTTGCACACATAGTTTACAATGTAATATCACAACAAAGTATCAATTTTATTACATCGATGATCCAGACTTACAAAATATTCATTACAAGTTGCATAGCGCGAAGCTAGCTTTTAAAGAATAAGCAGCGGAAATACAATAACAGTGAGTCTCCATCATCTTCATGTTGCCACAGGCGAAAATATGTTGGTTGTAGACTTGAAACCCTTAAACGAAACCTCACTCGTCATCTGAACGATCTGCAATAAGAAAAATATTTCAACAACGTGGGTCAGATTCCATAAAAAATGGAGTCTGGCAAGTGACACTATGGTGGACACTTAGTGGAAAATACTTTGCTATAAATCATCTTGAATAAGCACTCTAAACAATTATTAACAACTCTTTGTAAATTGGATATTCAGTATAGTGAGAGAGAAAGACACCCGGCCAGCCACTTAAGTTGAGGAATAGGTCTCATGTACGTGGACATGGAAGGTTAGTCTCCAGGCCGCTTCATCTCACTATGCCGCTAGGATCCAACATACTTCCAAGATGATAATAACCTCGTCATAAATTATTTCTATCTAAAGTGAAAAACAAGATTAGAAAAGGGGGAAAAGATAGAAAGGAGGATGTAGTTGGTCTTCCATACTTCATCTCCAGACTTCATCTCCTTGATGATGTCTTGGTTGAATTTTTGGTAGACTTGATGAATCTTCAGACTTGATGATTCTAATATCACCGAGGCTGGTCTTGGATTAACTTAGTCATCATGAAGTCTCAGAGAAGAAGAAAAGAAAGAGAGAAAGACATAGAGAATAAATGTAACATCCCATTATTTTGGAATGTTTAAAAATCACTGAAATTTTAAACTTTTGTTTTAGATTGAAATAAAACATTAAAAGCATAAGAAAAACAACTATAAAAGACTTCATAGCAATCTCCAAATTGTTTATTATTTTAAATATATATCAATTAATATTTATTTTCATAAGTTGTTTCAAGTTATACATTTTATTATCCTTTCTATTTCTTAAAAGCTCAATATGTAATTTGATAAATGATTTACAAACTTCCAAACCATTTTCTTGTAATAAAAAGTTTCTTTATAAGTATTTGATTTCCCCTACTTAGCCATAGCTATTCATAAATTAAAATAAAATTTACAAATGTTCTTTTAACTATTTAAAACATGGTCTATTTTGCTAAGATGATTTTCATTAAATATAATCAATATAAGAAATGAAATAATTTTCCAAAGGTATTTAATGGAATTTTCAAATGATTTATCATACTATAGAACTTAATGGTACATAAAATAATGTGAATTGAAAATGAATACATTATATTGTCCTTTTAATTTCAAATAGATGTGTTATGTTATTTAATATTATACTAAAGTTGTTTTGTACCTGCACTTAAATAAGGCAGATACCTGTGTATAGTTCAAATCACTGGATCGATTCGTTTGCACACACAGTTTACGATGTAATATCACAACAAAGTATCAATTTTATTACATTGATGATCCAGACTTACAAAATATTCAATACAAGTTGCATAGCATAAAGCTAGCTTTGGAAGAGTAAACAGCGAAAATACAATAGCAGTGAGTCTCCATCAACTTCATGTTTCCACAGGCGATAACATATTGGTTGTAGACTCGAAACCTCTAAACGAAACCTCACTCGTCATCTAAACAATCTGCAATAAGAAAAATATTGCAACAACGTGGGTCAGATTCCATTAAAAATGGAGTCTGGCAAGTGACACTATGGTGGACACTTAGTGGAGTAACTCTAATAACCTATATGCATATTTGGCTGGTGGAGTTCAAGGTCCTAACTTTTTGGAAAACACTTTTCTTCTCTTCGAGACATTCGTGGCATGAAAACCACTTTTTCATTCTACCCTTGTTCACCCATCAAGTTTTATTTCTAAAGTTGGAATGGTGGAATCATCCATTGACGTCTGTGATCAACTGCTCAAATTGCCCGTACCGGGGACACAGCTAAGTACTTAGTTTTACACTCTGCAGAGGTTGTGCACGTTCACCATTGTACCCATTCAGCCCAAACTATCCTTTACATACTTATAGTGATAAGGAAAAGGAGAAGAATGATACGAGATCTTTCAGAAGCATTTTCCCTCCCACTCTGGCTTGACCCGTTCCACCTAACACCCTCTACATCTGCTTGTCAAGCCGGAGAGAGTCCACGCAACATATTTGATCAAGCCAGAGCCCATATAGCAATGGCTGCACTGGAAGCAATCATCACTCGGAGTTCTTAAGATCCCTTTGTTGCCTGGGTGGCCATCCACAAGTGCACATACTCAGGTATACACCATAGAAATGGTCCTGAGTAGCCACTCAACTTCGCCTCTGTATACAACCAATCCACCCAGGAGGTTCTTTCTTAACTTAGTAGAATTTAGATTTTCACAAAACAACATTTGCATAGCATCAATAATTCTACTAAATATTGCATTGGAACCTAGACACAGGAATAAGGAATTTCTACACAGGTTTAGCATAGCAATACTATCCTGCACATGCTTATTGAAAATACACTAAGTAATGCATATAGAAAATAATAGGAGGTTTATGAGGTGTGCCACTTGCCTTTGAATGATGTCTTTGCTCACAAACTCTTTTCAACGTTATTCGGAGCTCTCCGTTCAATCTAACAATATAGGCAAACAACAATACAACAATCATAAAACAAAACAACTCAACACATACAAGCATACATAATGAACAAACAAGTTTCATAAACTTCTAAGGAAAACATGTCATGCATGTGTAACATCCGAATTTTGCAAAAATTTAAAACTTTGCATTCATGCATCATTCATCATTTAGGCATAACAATTTATTACATAAGTACAAAATTTTATTTCAGTTAAGAGTTTAAATAATTTATAATTTCAATAAAGTGTTTATTTAAACTTCTTCAATAATTATAATTTTCATAATTTATCTAATAGGCAAGAATAATACTAAAAAGTTCTAAATTTAATAATCTTTCCAAAACATATTTTTATGAATTTTTCTAAAGTATTTTTGGCTTAGTATAAAAAATCATTTTGAATAAATGGTGAAAACAGAAATTTATTTGAGAAAAGAAAAGAGAAAAGGAAACGGGCCGGCCTCCCTATCTACCGCGCGCGCGCTCCCTCTCCCTCTCGCTGACAGGTGGGACCCACCTGTCAGGTGAGTCTTCCACCTCCAGACGTGAATCCCGCGCGGATTTCTCTCCGGTTTCGATCCGATTTTGATTCCAAAAATCGTGGAGTTTGTTTCCTTTTGCGCCCCCATATAATCCCCACCCCTGCCGCCTCAACCCGCGCCAAACCCTAGCCTCTTTCGCCTCCAGGCCGCTCGGATTTCCGAGCTCCGCCGCCGCTCTTGCCGACGGTAAGTTTTAGCAACTCCGGCGAAATCCGCTGCCCCCGAGTCCTTCTTCCCCGCTAGTTCTGTTTACTTTAACCGTGCGCATCTTCGTGACTTCGTGGTTGGTCTCTTACCGCAGCCGAACGCCGTCCCCGTCCGCGAACCCCGCCGCCGGCCGCAAGCACCAACTCCGGCGAGAATTTCCCGGGGAACGGCGACGCTCCGAAGAACCGCGCTTCACCACTGACCCCGCCTCGACGTCCTCTACGTAACGGTAAGACTCGTTCGTCCCGTAGACCTCTAGGACTCGAACGCGCACGATGCCGTCCGTGGCGCCGCCGCGGTCGGAGGACCTCCGGCGACTCGCGCCGCCCGCGCCGAGCCTCTGTTTGTGAACCGTTGGATCTAGATCCAACGGTTCTAGATCCGTTTAATCCCGAGCGCACGTTTTTAAGGAGATCGGACGGCCGCGCGGCCGATCCGCGTCGAAGCGGTACCATCCAATGGGATCGCGCCACGTAGCCCCTCTTATTTTCTTTTTCACAGGAATTTTATAAATAAAACAGAAAATATGCAAAACTTAGAAAATTCATAACTTATGTTCTTAAATCCAAATTCAATGAATTTTATATCCATGGATAGCCCTGCTAGTGTAGTTTAATTCTACATCATTTGTTTTTGCTTTTGATAAATAATAATACATAAGATCATCCGAGGAGTAATTTGGCTATTAAATCCATAACTTAAATAATAAAAATGTTTTACAAATAAACTCAATTGTTTTAGGTTTAGGTTATTAACCTCTGCCCCAGGAATATTAATATGTGTCTTATTTGAAAACTTTATTAGAACAATAAAAGTTGTAATTGTAGAATCTAAATTTTGCTATATCGTTTTCAATTATTCAATTGTTAAGTGAAATAAGAAATTCCTAGAATTGCATCCCATGCATTTAATAACAGAAGATATAATTTATTGATAAGTGTGGCTAATTATACACATGGCATATCATGCATGCATACATCTTTTGTTTGGTGTTGTGAGATATCGTGTGCATATTTATTTGTATGTATTGCTTGTGCTAGATTGCGAAGGAGAGGAAGGACCTGCGTGTGATTGCTATTCTTGTTGTGCCTACCCCTCCTGCTGCCAAGGCAAGTGACTTCATAAAACACCTACTATTTTATTCTATTGCATACCTAGTGTTTTAAGCAGTATTTGCAAAAGTAGTATGCATGATAGGTTTCTGGGAGATTTGTAGTATACTATGTAAACCTGTTAGGTTACACCTTAGAAATTCCAGTTAGATCCCTATTATAATTTAGTGGAAGTACCTGCGGCAAAAATGATTGTTTTATGGTTGATGTGATAAATGAAAATTTCCACTAAATTAATTTAACGCCTGGGTGGATTGGGTCGATCGAGGAGGTTTCAAGTTGAGTGGCTTCTCAGGGCCAAGTTTCATGGTTGTCTTCGCCCAAGATAGTTTCCACTTACTTGGGGCCCATATATGCGGTGTTAACCTGAGTTGCTCACTTGTGGTAGGCCACCCAGGGCTATGAGATTTAAGTTTACACTGAGTTTAGTTGCTTATCGTGCAACCATTGGTCAATATGGGCTCTGTCTTGATGGAGTAAGTTGATGTGGACCTGGGTCAAAAGATTGATGGTGGTAGAGTTGATAGGATGGTGGTAATCTCTTAGTATGATCATGGGAAAGCAACTTCTAAAAAGTCTCGTCTTGATCTTCTCCTTTTCCTTCTCACTAAAGGAGTGTAGAGGATAGTTTGGGTTGATTGAGTCTAATGGTGAAAGTGCACACCCTCTCGAGAGTTAAAACCTAAGATCTTAGCCGTGTCCCCGGCATCGGACAAATTGAGTGACTACACAAGGTTGTCTTCTGAAAATCTCTTCATCCCAATTTCTTAATAAAACTTCGTTGGGTGAACATGGGTAGGAGACATGGACTTGTCTCGAGATGTCTCTGAAAGAGAAGATATTGATTTAAGAAAATTGTTTATCAAAAGTAGGAAAAAACTTGCTTTACGCAATAGCCTTGAGCTCCACCAGCCAAATAAGCATATAGATATAGCTTAGTAGAATATTAGAAATCAAAGTCACTTGCCACCACAATTCAGTTGTGCTGACCCTTTATAGCTGGGCTGCAACTAAAACTTGCAGAATGTCCGAATGAGGAGTAAGGGGGTCGTCTTCGAGCTACAACCAACATGATCTGCCAGTGGCTTCATGGAGATGCTATAGCTCCATGCTATCTTTTGTTTTGCGTTTGAACTCTGAAATAAAGTGTGAACTATTTATTCAGCTAGCGTTTTCAGCTATGCAAAATTGTTAGGATTATCTGTTTTTGGATCATTCGTCTCGTATTGTAATAGATTATGACATCGTACTGTGATATTACATCTTATTGGAAATTGTGAGACTTATGTGATCCAAGTCTTCCACACTATTCATAAGTGCCATTGCTATCTTAAGCAAGGGCACTACAGATGGTATCAGAGCACGAATGTTGCCTGTAGGCTCGAAACCCCTAGGATTGGATACAAACCCTAAAGTAAATATTTTTAAAATCAATAAAATTCAAAATATAAAAATTTGTCAGACTTCTTTTCTTATAATATTTTCCTTACCTTCTACATTCTTAATTTTTGTTTCATCTCATTAATTCTTACCCCTTAAAAATTTTTGTAGATGAAGAACTTCACTCGAGAGATATCCCCGCAGAAAGGAGACAAGTACTACTTTAGTGACCAGCTCCTTAATATTTCCAAAACCTTGAGGTTGATGCCGCCAGTCTTGAGGGGCAAAGAAATTATGTCCGAAGATTACCCTGAAGGTCGTTGGAAGATCGAGGCAGAAGTTCTACCTCGTCTTGATCCCCCTGGATCGCTGTCGATCCGTTTCCGATCTAGATACCCCAACTAGAAGAATGGAGTGGAGATGGCGATGCTGGAGACCTTGTCCCGCATCATTGAGCAGTTCTATGACGAGATCAAGCCCAACTCCGTCTTTCGTCACTTTGCCAGGAGGGATAGCATTGGACAACCCGTTCAACCCTCACTTAGGGGTATGAATGAGAAGCATCATGGAGACCTTGGAGCTCATTGCCATAACTTGGATATACTTCTGGGACAAGAGATTTTCTACAGGGCAGATTTAAGGCGCGTTGACCGTCACGTTAAAGAAAGCTTAGAGGAAGAGAAGGATATCCTTCGTGTAGAAAATCAGCTGCTAACTAAGGAGAACAAGGAGCTTGAAATCAAGATTTATCTGCAAGACGATAGGATTGCGCAGAAGGATGCCCACATTTTGGCATTGCAGGCACAGTGTGCTCATTTGTGTGAACAACTAAGCCAAATGGAACTTCAGGCAAAGAAGAACCACCCCCTGATGTCCCAGAGCCCCTAGTGATAACCTATCCCGATTAGGACACTCGCAAGGAAGCCACGGGTGTCAAGAAGCGCAAGTGTGGGAACACCCGCAATTACATAAGGAGTTCAAAATTTTGATTAGAGAGACCACCAGTTATCCTTACCTTACGAGTATTTCTCCTTATCTCATCGAAGTTGTATTGACCTACCAATTTGTGGTGAGGCGGTACCTTGAAAACCATGTCCTAGCTTGGTACTCAAAATCTCTAAATTTTCGAATTTATAAAATACTTCGAGAGTGTTTGTTGGTTGCTGTTTGATGTGTTTCTGTGTAATGTGTTGTTGTGCATGGGTAGATTTTCCTCTGTAGTCTCTTTCTATCTCTACTTACCTATGCTCACACCATACAGATGCCTCCACGTCGTGATCCTGACAAGAACAATGCCAACGAAATGATGCAACAAATGATGGCAGCTCAGACACAGTTGATGACCATGATGGCTCAGTTCATGGCAAACCAAAACAATCCGCCACCACCACCAGCACCGCCGCCACCACCACCCCCACCCCAAGTTGATCGCCTTGCTAGATTCTTGAGGCTCAGACCCAACAAATTCTCCACAGCTACAGAATCTATCGTAGCCGATGATTGGCTACGCTCTATGAACAAGGATCTAGTTACTTGCGAGTGTACTGAAATGGAGAAAATAAGGTTCACTTCTCATCTACTGGAGGGACCAGCGGCACAGTGGTGGGAAACATATCAGATCACTCACCCACTTGAAGGACTTACTTGGGAAGCCTTTAAAGAAGGTTTCCGTAATGCTCACATCTCAACTGGGATCATGAATCTGCAAAGGGATGAGTTTCGTACCCTGAGACAGGGAAATCGTGCGCTGAGGGAGTACATGGAGGACTTCAATTCCCTCTCATGCTATGCCCCAGAGGATGTAGACACCGATGCAAAGAGGAAGTATAAGTTTCTGAATGGACTCAATGGTGAGCTGAAAATACCATTGTCTGTGGCTTATGCTCCCAATTATCAGGATCTTCTTGATCATGCCAGTACTCTGGACAGCAACATCAAGAAGGAGGAGAATAGGAAAAGGAAGTTCAGCGCCAATAAGTACAACACTAATCTGATGCAGAAGAAACCATTCGTTCCAGAGAACAGCGGAAGTCACCACAGTCACAAGATTGGAGGTGGCCACAACCATAACGGTCATATCCATAAAGTAGGAAGTTCCGGATACAGAGGAAATGGGCAGGATGGTAATGGACACAATCACCCGTTCAATGGGAACAATAGTGGAAAAGAGCAACACCGCCACAACAATGAACCGAAACGGGATATTAGTCAAGTGACTTGCTACAAGTGTGGGAACAAAGGACATTACTCCACAGACTGTCTAGAGAAGAAGAAGGCACCGGAAGCTTCAAAGCCTAATCCGTTCCAGAAGGCACAGGTGAATCATCTTGATGTGGAAGAAGTGCAGAATGAACCAGATGCAGTGATTGGTACGTTCCTACTACATACCTTTCCAACATTAGTCTTGTTCGATACTGGAGCATCTCACTCATTCATCTCAAGAGCATTTGTTAATAAACATAAACTGTCTACTACAAGCCTGCTAAATCCGGTTAGGGTAAGTTCCCCAGGGGGGGGGGGAATGCTTGCACAAACCGATTGTCAAAACTTGAGGTTAGAAATTGGCAAACACTCGTTTCCGGTAAACCTGATAATACTAGAGACCCAGGGATTGGATGTTATACTCGGTATGGATTGGTTGGCCAAGTATGAAGGAGTGTTGGATTGTGCAAATAGATCCATTACACTCACCACCCCCGAGAAGAAGAAGATTAGATACAAATCCAATTTCTAACTTAAGAAAGTTAAGCTGAATGCTCTTAAGGGGGTTAGCCTGGGAGACGTTCGCGTGGTAATGGATTACCCTGATGTTTTTCCCGAGGACTACCGGGAATGCCACCCGATAGAGATGTTGAATTCCTTATAAATTTGGTTCCCGGAACCGGACCCATAGCTAAGAGACCATACCCAATGGCCGTAGCCGAATTGAAAGAACTCAAGAAGCAACTAGAGGAGCAACTACAGAAAGGTTTTATCCGCCCAAGTTCTTCACCTTGGGGAGCACCCATTCTGTTCGTAGAGAAAAAGGATAGTACTCAAAGGCTGGTCACGGATTATCGAGCAATCAATGAGTTGACAATCAAGAACAAGTGCCCTCTACCAAAGATTAATGAGCTCTTTGACCAACTAGAGGGGGCTTCGGTATTCTCTAATATTGATTTGCGATCAGGATACTTTCAATTGAAAGTAAGAGAATTAGATATCCCAAAGACCGCTTTCACCACCAGATATGGACTGTATGAGTACACAGTAATGCCGTTTGGTTTAACCAACGCACCGGTGTACTTCATGAACATGATGAACAAGGTGTTTATGGACTTTCTGGATAAGTTTGTTGTGGTGTTCATTGATGACATCCTGGTTTACTCCAAAAGTCAGGAGGAACATGAAGAACACTTACACCTGATACTACAGAGACTTAGAGAACATAAACTGTATGCCAAATTTAGTAAATGTGAATTCTGGCTAGAACAAGTTGGTTTCCTATGACACGTTGTGTCGAAAAATGGAATAGCAGTAGACCCAGAAAAGGTGTCAGCAGTGACAAAATGGGAGGTACCCAAGAATGTGGCGGACATTCGTAGTTTCCTTGGACTGGCAGGTTATTATAGAAGATTTATTGAGAACTTCTCCAAACTTGCCAAACCACTGACCTCACTACTGAAGAAGGAAGTCAAGTTCAAGTGGACTGAAGAATGTGAAATAAGTTTCCAGGAACTAAAGAAACGGCTGGTGTCAGCACCTGTTTTATGTTTGCCAGATATAGAGAAGAAATTCCAAGTATATTGTGATGCCTCGCACCATGGACTAGGAAGTGTCCTGATGCAAGAAGGGAAAGTGGTTTCATATGCTTCTAGACAGCTTAAGAAACATGAGGTCAACTATCCCACCCACGATCTTGAGTTAGCATCAGTAGTGCATGCTCTAAAGACGTGGAGACCCTATCTATTGGGAAAGCGTTGTGAGGTATTCACAGATCATAAGAGTCTGAAATATATTTTCACCCAGAAAGAATTGAATATGAGGCAAAGAAGATGGCTGGAACTTATTAAGGACTATGATATGAGTTTACAATACCACCCAGGAAAGGCTAACGTGGTGGCAGACGCCCTGAGTCGTAAGGTCCATGTAAATGGACTGACAGCAGGAGAATTGCCCGAGGATTTAAGTAAGGCATTTAAAGACCTCAGATTAGAGGTAGTACCCGAAGGATTTCTAGCAACACTGGGCGTACAACCTTTGTTGATGGATAAGATTCGGGAAGCCCAGAAGGGAGACAAAGTAATGAATGAAATCAAAGTCAACCTGAGCGAAGGAAAGGCCAAAGGTTTTCGGGAGGATGAACAAGGCACCATGTGGTTTGAGAAACGCATATGCGTGCCTCAAGATGAGGATCTTAGAAATTTGATTCTTCAAGAAGCGCATAACTCACCTTATTCCATACACCCGGGAAACACCAAGATGTACATGGATGTGAAGCAAAGATTTTGGTGGAATAACCTGAAGAGAGACATCGCAGAATATATAGCTAAGTGCGATGTATGTAGCTGAGTAAAGGCTGAACATCAGAAGCCAGCAGGATTGTTGCAACCTTTACCTATACCGGATTGGAAATGGGAACAGATAGGAATGGATTTCATTACAGGATTACCGCGTACCAGATCGGGATATGATTCGATTTGGGTAATAGTGGATCGATTGACAAAGGTGGCCCATTTTGTGCCAGTAAAGACTACCTACTCAAGTGCTAAGTTGGCAGAAATTTACATGAGGAGGATAGTGTGTTTGCCTGGTATTCCCCAGAGGATTGTGTCTGACAGAGGTACCCAGTTTACCTCGCACTTCTAGAAACCACTACATGAATCGTTGGGTACGAGATTAGAGTTCAGTACAGCATTTCATCCCCAAACGGATGGGCAGACGGAAAGAGTAAACCAGATTTTGGAAGATATGCTGAGGGCATGTGCATTAGACTACAAGTCTAGTTGGGATGATAATTTGCCGTATGCCGAATTGTCCTATAACAACAGCTACCAAGCGAGCATAGAGATGTCGCCGTTTGAGGCGCTCTATGGTAGGAAATGCACCACACCACTACTTTGGAGCGGTGTTGGAGAGCGTAGTTTATTCGGACCATGATATAATCCAGGAAGCCGAAGAGAAGGTTCGAATGATCAAGGACAGATTGAAGATCGCGCAGTCCAGACAGAAAAGCTACGCAGATTCGAAAAGGAGAGAGATCACATATGAGATAGGTGACAGGGCATATTTGCGAGTGTCACCGATGCGTGGTGTGAAGAGGTTCGGGATCAAGGGTAAACTTGCACCTCGATTCATCGGGCCCTTTAAGATCCTTTCCCACAAGGGAGAAGTGGCGTATGAGCTAGAATTGCCGAAAGTTTTGTCAGCGGTTCACAATGTTTTCCATGTGAGGCAATTGAAGAAGTGTCTAGCGTACCTGCACTTTAAATAAGGCAGATACCTGTGTATAGTGCAAATCCCTGGATCGATTCGTTTGCACACACAGTTTACGATGTAATATCACAACAAAGTATCAATTTTATTTCATCGATGATCCAGACTTACAAATTATTCGATACAAGTTGCATAGCATAACGCTAGCATTGAAAAAGTACACAGCGGAAATACAATAGCAGTGAGTCTTTATCACTTTCATGCTGCCACAGGCGAAAAACATGTTGGTTGTAGACTCGAAACCTATAAACGAAACCTCACTCGTCATCTGAACAATCTGCAATAAGAAAGATATTGCAACAACGTGGGTCAGATTCCATTAAAAATGGAGTCTGGCAAGTGACCCTATGGTGGACACTTAAAGGAGTAACTCTAATAACCTATATGCATATTTGGCTGGTGGAGTTCAAGGTCCTAACTTTTTGGAAAACACTTTTCTTCTCTTCGAGACATTCGTGGCATGAAAACCACTTTTTCATTCTACCCTTGTTCACCCATCAAGTTTTATTTCTAAAGTTGGAATGGTGGAATCATCCATTGACGTCTGTGATCAACTGCTCAAATTGCCCGTACCGGGGACACAGCTAAGTACTTAGTTTTACACTCTGCAGAGGTTGTGCACGTTCACCATTGTACCCATTCAGCCCAAACTATCCTTTACATACTTATAGTGATAAGGAAAAGGAGAAGAATGATACGAGATCTTTCAGAAGCATTTTCCCTCCCACCTGCCTTGACCTGTTCCACCTAACACCCCCTACATCTGCTTGTCAAGTCGGAGAGAGTCCATGCAACATAATTGATCAAGCCAGAGCCCATATGGCAATGGCTGCACTGGAAGCAATCGTCACTCGGAGTTCTTCAGATTCCTCTGTTGCCTGGGTGGCCATCCACAAGTGCACGTACTCCAGGAACCATAGACATGGACCGGAGTAGCCACTCAACTTCGCCACCATTAACAACCAATCCACCCAGGAGTTTCATTAACTTAGTGGATGTGCACTCTCAGGTAAAAATCACCATGCTCACGGCCCTAAGTAGAATAGACATTCATCCTAGGCGATGACAACCATGAGCACAACCCTGAGTAGTCACTTAACATTTTGTAAAACTGTTCATCAATTGCATAGCATCAATACATCTACTAAGTATTATATAGGAACCTAGACACAGGAGTAAGGGAATTCTACACAGGTTTAGCATAGCAATACTATCCTACTCATGCATATAAAAATACACTAAGTAATGCATATAGAAATAATAGGAAGTTTATGAGGTGTGCCACTTGCGTTTGAATGAAGTCTTCACTCACAAACTCTTTTCAACGAACTCGGGTCTCTCCGTTCAGTCTAAACAATATAAACACACAACAATACAACAATCATAAAGTTAAACAACACAACACATACAAACAAGTTTCTTAAACTTCTAAGGAAAACATGACATGCATGTTATGCAAATTATTTCTAAGGACTAGAGATGCATGTCATGCCATGAAATTATTTTAAGTTAATGCAATGCGATTAGGTTGGTCAAAATGACTAAGGACTAAAGTCATAAGTTGAATAAAATATTTTGTTTTATATCATCTTGAAGAAGCCCTCTAATGGCTTAGTCTTGATGTGTAGAAATATTTAGAGAAAATACTAAGTCATTTCTTCAAGATGATCAACAATTATTATCAACTCTTTGTAAATTGGACATTCACTACAGTGAGAGAGACAGACACCCGGCCAGCCACTTAAATTGTGGAACATGTCTCATGTACGTGGACATGTAAGGTTGTCTCCAGGCCGCTTCATCTCACTATGCTGCTAGGATCCAACAAACTTCAAAGATGACAACATCATGATCAAACTTTGTTTAAGTCTAAAACACAAGATTAGGAAAGAGGGAAAAGAAAGAAAGAAAGATGTAGTTAGTCTTCTAGGCTTCATCTCCAAACTTGTAGCTTTCCCCCTGGTGATGTCTTGAATGAATTTTTGTAGACTTGATAAATCCTCAGACTTGATGATTCTTATATCACCGAGGCTGGTCTTGGAATTAACTTGGTCTTCATGAAGTCTCAGATAAGAAGGAAGAAAAGAGAGAGAGCAAGAAAGACTTAGGGAATAAAGGTGGTTGGTCTTCTTGAACTTCTTCTTGCTTTTCTTCTAAGTGCTTCTACTCCTTGAGCATACTTCTGAAGTCTTGTTTTGGCTAAGTCCTTCAATGGCCTTCTAGCTCCATCTTGGAAATCCTAAGTGTCTAAGTGTACAACACTTTACCAAAATGCTAAGTTGAGAATAATCCTAACTTCAAGAAAAATAATGAAGAGATTTTCTATGGGAAATATATCTATATGAGAAAATAAGTTATGCATGCAATGCACTTTTTAAATCCTAAGAAATATCATACAAAATTTGTGATATTTATAAAGTATGCAATTGGCTATAAATGCAAGTTAATTAATTTCTATTTTTGGAAGATATAATAAAAGGGATAATTATAGGATTAAAGTTCTCTATGATTAAATTTTTATAACAAAATTTTATAAATAGAGTTAATAGACAAGGATCATTTTATAAATTTTATAGCAATTTGCTTTAATCAAAAATAATATTTCTATTAATAGTTATGTTGAAAATACCCAAATTATTCAAATTAAATATATAACTATGAATTCATTCAAATATTACTCAAAAATATTTTATAGTAGTGGCATCAATTTACAAATATTCCAAAGTCTCTAAAACAATTTTATTTGCAATTTTTGAATTTACAGTTTAAAGTTATGACAAAAATACTCAAATTCACCATTTGAAATTTGAATATTTTAAACTAAGTCAAATTTGAATTTTGGCAGATCCAAAATAATCTACATGTCAAGGGATGTCCAAATATATAGAAATATTTGAATTTGGATAAACAGAGAAAAAGATATGATAGTTTGAATAGACAGGGGCTTTTCTGCAAAACTGCCAATTAATTAAATCGCGAATATGATTTTACACGTCAGCGCTGACTGGGCGCTGACTCTGCGCTGACTGTGCGGCTGACGTGGATAAGTGAAGCAATCTGGGCCGCCAGATCCAGATCCAATGGATCAGATCTAAGCGTATCGATTGGATTAAAACTTCTAATCTACACTGTAGATTGCAGATAGGGCGGCTTAGAGCGAGTGAACGAGGTCGTGGCGGCGTCGGTGACCGGAGGCGAAGGAGACGGTGGTGCGGCGTCGGGCGTGGATGGCGCCGGCGTTGTGGTGCCTCCCCGGATGCGCGGATGGTCCCCCCCCCCCGTGCGGCGTGGCTCGGCGAAGAGAATGGAGGCGGTGGTTGGTGCGGGGTGCTCCGGTGCTCGTTCTATTCCTCGCCGGAGTTCGCGGGGCGACGGCTTCGGTCGAGCACGGGCAGCTCGATCTGGCGCAATATAAATCACAGGAAAAATTTCAGGGATGCGCACGGATGCGAGGGAGAGGTAGGAGGGCTCACGGACTCCGGGAACGACTCACCTCGCCGGAAACGAAAGGAATACGGCGGCGGACACGGTGGACTCCGGTGAGGATTTCCGGCAGCCTGGGGGCGTGCTTGGCTAGGGTTTTTGAGGGGAAAGGTGGAGGAGGGCGTGGTCTTCAAATAGGGCCGGAGAGGGGGAGGCTTAATGGCCTTAATCGCCCGAATCACGCGAGTAATCGCCGGCAGTTTTCGGTCAAGGCGTGGTTTGCGGGAGGAAGACGATGCTGACGTTAGCGATTTTTCTTTTTCTTTTTCTGATTTTCCATTTTATTTATATCTTTTGATTTATAACTCCAAATGATGTCAAATAAATTTCTAAAAAAATTTAATATTCATATCTATGCTTTAAAATATTAGTGGGCATGTTATGAAAACTTTTTAAAATTAATTATTTTGAATTATTCATAAAATGTGAATTTGTCCATTTAGGTCAATTTTCAAAATATTAATTTAATAGTTTCATTTGGGGTTAAATTAAATTTATGAAATTACCACATTCTTATATAGTTGATATTAAGCTATTTAAACTCATTTTTTTGTAACCATTCACTTTTATTCCTGGCATATTAGTAGAATATAAATATTTTTAAGGAAATGGGAAATATAATAAATTCCATTTTTAATTCTAAATGTTTTGTGCACCATTACATTTTATATTAAGATAATTCAATTGGAACTTCATAACAAATTTGGAAAAGATTTTAGTTTTAATTCATTTCTTATTTAGAATATATTAATCATTTCATGCTTTGAAAATAAATGACATTCATTTAAGCAAATGAAATGTTTATTTGGATAATTCATTAATTTTAATCTATGAAGTTTTAAAGTTATAAACCATAGGCTTATAATTTTCAAACTATATTTTGAACTTAGTTAAAAGAATAAAACCATATGACAAAATTTATTATATTTAATTAGTTTCAAAGAACACTTGTAAATATTATTTTAATTTATGAATAGCTATGGTTATGTGGTTGAAAACAAATACTTATAAAGAAACTATTACAATAAAATGGTTTGAGGTTTGTAAAACATTTGTCAAATTAGATATTGAAGTTTTAAGAAATACAATGGATTAGAAAATGTTTAACTTGAAACAACTTTGAAAAAAATAATAAACTGAGATATTTAAATTAATAAACTTTTTCAATATGATTGTAGTCTTTTATAGTTGGTTTTCTTATGCATTTAAGGTTTTATTTTAATCAAAAACAAAAGTTTTAAATTTTAGTGATTTTCGAACATTATAAAATGTTGGGATGTTACAGACTACCACCCTTAAAAGGAATCTCGTCCCCGAGATTTTTTTTTGAAGCTTTATGACAGTAGGAAAGACTCCTACTGCCTCTGAATAACCAACCACAGCATTACATATTTACAGGGGGGGGGGGGCAGAGCCCCAAAATTTTCAAAGTCTATTAACTAAAGAAAAAATGAAGGGGTGTAAAGAGGACTTAGTCCTTTATTGTAGCAAAGAGAAATCTTCCTTAAATCTATCTTTCCATGAAGTCAAGGAATGTGGGAAGCCTTCGAATAGTAATTTGTTCCGCTCCTTCCAAATGCTCCAAGCAGCTGTGGTGAATATCTCCATAAACAAGGGTTTATTCCAATTAGCTCTACCAAAGGAGACAAGAGTCAATCTGTTGTTAGCAGGCCCCCAGCTAAAACCAAGTTCGCTCCAGCAATCTCCACTAAAAGGGCATTGAAAAAACAGGTGTTCCACCGTCTCCTCTGGAGCAGAATTGCAAAGCAAGCAAGAGTAGTTGTTTCAAATATTAAAATGCCTCCTTCTAAGTATGTTCCTGGTGTTGAGCCTATCAGCAAGCAGCAGCCAACAGAAGAACTTAAGCTTCAGTGTCAATTTGGATTTCCATAACCACAGGAAAGCGTCGTGAGGATTGATATTTCTGTGACAGAATTTATAATATTTAATGGCAGCATAGCTCTTTGAACCCCATTGAAGATCCAACTGTCACCAGCGGCATTACCATCTAGAGAGATATGAAGGGATGCTTGCTGCAGAGCTCTAACCTCATTTAAGGCCTGTGGTGATAAGGGCAGATGAAATAGGGCTGCTAAATCAGTAGTAGTTAAGAATTCTTGCATAGAAATATCCTCTTTCTGGGCATAGGAGTAAGCCCTGGGGTAAGAACTGGAGTTTTCAACTCCTAGCCAACTATCCTTCCAGAAAAGAACACTAGTTCAAGATAACACCTCACATTGAATTATCCCTCTAAAAGTTGGGTTCAATTTAAACACATCTCTCCACCAGAAAGAACCACATGGAGCCAAAGCATGAGGAACCTTCCCTGTATAATATGTTCTCCAAATAAGTTGTACCCACGGGGTGTCATTATTGTAATAGTATTTATGTAAAGCCTTCAGCAGCAGAGCTTTATTCTGGACCTTGAGATTAATTACACCTAATCCTCCTGTGTTTTTTGGTTTGCAAACCTCTTTCCAAGCAACCAGAGAGTTACATTTTTCCCCATCATCAGTTTTCTTGTTCCACAAACAGTGTCTCCTAATTTTTTCAATGTGCTCTAAAATTTTAGGAGGCACTTTAATAGAACACATGGCAAACATGGCAATTGACGTCAGTAAGGAGTTGATCAATGTTACCCTGCCACTGTAGGCCATCATCATATAATTAGCAGAGAGTTGTCTTTCAATCCGATCTACTAGCGGCATTAAATCAAGAACAGTAGGCTTAGTAGTCCCCATCGGCAAACCTAAATAGGTGAAGGGCATTTTCCCAACGCTACACTGCAGAATGTCAGCCAGCTCCTTAGCCCTAGACTCAGACAGGTTCAAAGGAATCATTGAAGATTTCTGATAATTAATGCATAGCCCAGTCGATGTTGCATATGTATTCAGGATTTCTTTCACTATGATAATCTGTTGGGGACATGCAGGCATAATCTGAATGGTGTCATCTGCATACTGTACAACAGGGTAGTCCATCCCAAACTCGGGGGAGAGAGGTGCTGTGAGGATATTATCTCAAAACGCTTTGTTGATAGCAGATTGGAGCAGATCAGCAGCCAGCACAAATAATAAGGGAGAAAGAGGGTCACCCTGCCTGACACCTCTCCTGCAATGAAACTGTCTCCCAGGAGTACCATTAATAGAACTGCAGACAGGCTAGACAGAAAGATAAGTTTAATCCAACTAATCCATTTAGAATCAAACCCCATGCTTACCATGATTTTGAGCATCGCCTCATGGTCAATAGTATCAAAAGCCTTAGCAAATCCAACTTAAGCACTATAATTTCTTTCTTGGAGGTATAACATTGGTGAATAAATTAGAAAGCCCAAGCTAAGCAATCCTGAATTGTCCTCCCCTTCAAGAAACCATACTGATTCTTATGTACTATCTTGAGAACAATTTTTTGCAATCTGTTGCAAGCAGTTTGGTGAGAATCTTGAGGCAGCAATTGAGCAAAGTGATCGGTCGATAATCATTAACACCAGAAGGAGCACCAATTTTAGGAACCTGTAGGGACCCCTCGGACAAGTCCGGGATGCCCACGTTATGTAAGAGATCACGATCCCAATGATCAGTGCATCGCAATCACATAACCAACATAGGTATCAAAGAGTTACATCATTCAAGTCGTACGAATAAAAGTCTTACAACACATAGACGGCCATACGACAAAAGTCAACAAACCTCGTCACGCAGGACAGAATTAACTAAGATAGCGGAAGCTCGTGGCTAGCAACGGCTCTTCACATCTCCGAGCGCAGATTCCCACAGTGCAGTTGACCGGTGACAACTAAGTGGCGAAGTCATCGTCGTACACCTCCTCCTCGATGTAGGTCTCCTCATTGCAATCTGGACATTTGAATATCCAGGGACATAGCCACATGAGTACAATTACGTACTCGCAAGACCACCTTTAGTTTTAAATTCTCATGATAGTGCAAGAAAAACACTTTTGGAAAACTGGGATGGCTGCTATATATACGACTATAGGGCTCAGTTTTCGAATACCATGATTTTAGACATAGAGAATACGACATCTCTATATCTTTGTTGAAGAAACATTTAGAGATAGAATTCTCTTCTCTTAGATATAGCAAGGACATATCCAAGTTCAAAACTTTCGTTTATAAAAGTTTATCAAAACACTAGGATAGGGGTAACCCTTTCTCCTGCCTTGAGATCAGACTGGATGTCTCCCCGAGATCAACCATCTTCACCCAAATTCCATACCTCCCAGGTACCTCTTTGATGTCTCTTTGTTTTCTCCAGAAACATTTCTCTTTTTAAACCAAATTGCCCATACGCCTAGATCAGTGGCCTTTCCAACCGTCCATAACCGCGGACGCAGCTATTCGAATAGATTTACACTCTGCTGAGGTTGCACACTTTACCCACACCTATCGGTTATTCCGCCGTGTCTGGCACGGCCCATCATACGACAGCATGCGGGGGTCCGGATAACACGATCAAAACTTTCCACTATGACCACCCTAGTATCGGGGCCTCCAGGTAGGTTTGTTCTCCTCGGCACCGTGTGCTCCACCATACCTCATGGTCTTTCCTCGGGACACCACACCGCCACGTCAGGAGACCTGCCGTAATCGTCCGGCTGTTGGTCCTCAACAGTGTATTGTCTCTTCCGGACGACAACCCGGCTTCGAGGGCCCAGCCCTCATAGAAAGTGTGAGAGCCCCAACACTAAAACAGACAAGCTTCCGGCAAAACCCTACCCATGTCAGGTAGTGTGGTTGCACGGGTTAATTGTTCGAGCGGCTGCTAGGGCAGTACTTTGTTTTTGAAAAACAACTTCCACACTTCCGACTACTCCCAGCAGCTCGGGTTTTCCTCCATAAAACATTTTTGTTCAAGTGGGTCCCCATCCTATAGTTTTGAGGTAAGATAACAGAATATACTATTTGAAAACTTAATCTTCTTTATAGAGCCTTCAATGACAAGACTCAACAAGTAAACCTCTTCTTGTAATACCTACAGCTATTCTAGTAGGTAACTTAGGTCAAACAGTATTTGGGAAAAATAGTTTTCGGGTGGCAATGCGCCACAAAAGAAGTTAAACATGCATTATTTTATTTTGAAAACAAAACATGCTTGATAAAATAATAAGATTTCATCATAGTGGTGAGGTGGGCTTGCCTTGCTCAAGGTACTGTCCCTGGTCTTGCTCTTCGACGAAGTCGTGCTCAGCTACCTCGTACTGCTCTTCCTCGGGTTGTGATTCTACCGTAACATGAAAAACAGAGCAGACTAGCGTAAGTCCTAAAATGCGAGTTGATAACAATCTAAAGTATAACAACAAACATCAAGCATCACAAACAGAAAACACAACTATTGCATCCAATATTTATTAGGGGCTGTTTACATGTTTTAAGCATAACTCTTAAGGTACTGCTCCTAAAATTAAACCCTTCTATCACATTACTCCTAACAATCATGGGGAACTCTGAAAATTAGCTGTGCATGAAAACTCGTCACCAAACAATATTTAAAAATCAGATAAGGGCTGCTGATGTCAAACTCAAACAGAAGATAGGTTCAGTTTTATAAGTCTCCTGAATGCATAATTAACCTTTATGGTGAGATATGAGTTTTCTCTTTAAGTGAAGATTTTATTCATCAAATTTGGATATTCCTAGCTCAAGTTATCCCAGTTTTAAAATAAAATATACTTCTGACCATTATTTATATGCAGAAAATGATAAGGGTTATTTTGGTGTCAAACCAGTGGGGTGAGTTAGATAAAAACTGTGGCTACCCCACAAAAATATTTCCAACATTTATCTATGGACAGAGGTGGCTCCACCAATTAAAACTAGACATGTCATAATCTCTGAAATTTCAGAAATGCAATTTAAGAGATTATTTCACTGTTGTTCAGGGATTTATTCACTAAGAATTATCAAGTTACTGGAAAAATCCACATTTGTAATATGTGATACCTCCAACACATATCTAATACATACAATTGGATTTACCTCAAAAAGTGTTTTTATTGAAGAGTTAAAAATCAACAAACGCCTACTGATGTTATTCTTAGAGTAACTATAACTTTTGCTACAGTAATATCCTGCATGCAATATTTACTAATCTAGGTAGACATTTTTACAAGCTTTCCAACAGATCCAAGATTGCATGATTTGGATTTACAGAACCCAAGTTATTAAACAAATGGTGTAATAGATACTTTTTACTAGATCTATTTTAACACTAAACAGGAAACACAGTTTCCACCAAATCCAATGCCACATGGTTAAGAAAACGTGCATGTATGTTACAAAATTTATCCCATCATTTTAGCCACTCCAGATTTACCACAAATGATTTAAAGCTAAACTCTAGATTTACTGGAAAATTAACAGGAAAAGAATAAAAGGGGAACAAGCCGAACGGGCCAGATCTGGGCCAGATCGGCCCAGAGGCCACGCAGAACGGCGCGAAATCGCGCGGGGACGGAGCTGGGCCGGCCCAAACGCGCGCGGCTGCGCGCGCACGGGGAGGTTCAAACCTGTCCGTAGATCTCGTGATCTACGGTCCACGGTCGTCGTCCTCCTCGTGACGCAGCGCGGACGAACCAGACGAGGGGGAGGGAGAGGGTGGCGCTGGCGCTCACCAGAGACCACGTTGGGCCAGGGGAAGGGTGGAGATCGACGGAGGGGGTGATGGCGAGCTCGAGGGTGCCTTCAGCTCACGCATGCAACGTCGGAATCCATGGCGACGGCGGCGGCGAGCTTCTCGGGTCGAGGACGAGCGCGGCGGCCACGGACACCTAGAAGAGAAAAGGAGGGCAGAGGGAGTTAGATCTCGACGAGGCGCGCTCGAGGGGCCAAGAATGGCAGAGAAAGGTGAAGAGGATCGACGATGAATGCCGTGGAAAGAGCTCGGTCTCCGATGGCGATTTCCTCTTCCAGAGCTCGAGAGAGGGCGTGGCTTTGGGTGAGGGTGGTATGGGTGAGCAGAGGAGGAGTGGGGGAACCTCGGGTAGGGTTTTAAGACAACCAAAAATTTATCCAAGTAATCCATGAACACCTTGTTCATGAGATTTATGAAATAGGCTGGAGCATTGGTCAGGCCAAAAGACATCACTGTGTACTCGAACAATCCGTAACGAGTGACAAAGGCTGTCTTAGGGATATCAGATTCTCTGACTTTCAATTGATGATAACCGGTGCGGAGATCGATCTTGGAGAAGACTCGAGCTCCATTGAGTTGATCAAACAGATCTGCAATCTTGGGTAGGGGGTATTTGTTTTTAATAGTCACATCATTTAACTTACGGTAATCCACACACAAACGGGTGGTACCGTCTCTCTTATCCACGAAGATGATGGGTGACCCCAAGGGCGACGCACTAGGGCGTATCATACCCTTCCTAAGTAGGTCATCCAACTGTTTCTTTAATTCTTCCAATTCTTCAGGATTCATCCGGTATGGTTTTTGAGCGATAGGCCCAGTACCGGGTACCAGCTCAATAATGAACTCAATATCCCTATCCGGTGGCATTCCGGGCAGTTCTTCGGGAAAAACATCGGGATAGTCACAAACTACCGGTACCTCTTCCAAAATGGCTCCAGCTACACTTTTATGACAATGACTTGAGGTGGAGTGGTAGGTTGAGAAGTGGGTAATCTCTTCTCCTTCCGGGGTGGTTAGTGTGACAGATTTGTTAGTGCAATCTATTTTCCCTCGATTTACTGCCATCCAGTCCATCCCTAAAACCACTTCTATCCCTTGCTTTCCTAATACCACCAAATCCGCATGGAATCGGGCCCCTTGAATTTCCACAGGAGCCTCCTTGCAAGATACAATGGCTTTAGTAGTGGCCCCCGGAATTTGCACACTCATAGGACGATTCAGCAAAGTTGGAACCATACCACTTTTCCTAACGAAAGGTTCCGTAACGAAAGAATGGGAAGCTCCTGAATCAAACAGAACTGATGCAGGAACTGAGCTGACAGGGAACGTACCCATAACCAGATCTGGTGCCTCTTGAGCTTCTTCTGCACTGATGTGATTCAGATGACCTCGGGTGGCAGGGGCTGCTTTCTTGGGATACGGGTTCTTGCCTCCAGGTGGACGGGGTGGACCTTGGTTCATCTTTGTCGCATTGGGGCGACCACCAGCGGGCTGTCTAGTGGGCAATCCCGCGAGAAATGTCCAGGCTGTCCACAAGTGAAACATCCTCCTGTGGGCTTCGGAGCAGGCGACCTGTTAAAGTTGAGGCCGGGGTTGGAACCACTTCCAGGACGAGGTGCAGGCGGGCGAGGAGAGTAGCTGGGTCTTGGTGCAAAGGTTGGAGGCCTTGGTGATGGATAAGAAGGTCTCGGTGGAGGTGAAGGGCGCGGACGGGGATAACTTCCAGCTGGGTTGCTGCTGCTACTGCCTTGCTGCATCAGTTGGCGACGCTTGCGGTTGTCAAACGAAGCCTTGCGTTTGTGTTCCATCATAATGGCTGCATCTGCCAATGATTCCAAGTCGGTGAAAGGCATCACCACCAGAATGCACTGCATTTTATCATGAAGTCCATTCATGAACCTCTCTTTCTTCTTGTCCTCTGTATCGGTATCGGTGGGCGCATACCTTGCTAGAGAAGTAAACTTCTCCAAGTACTCACCCACCGACATCCCGCCTTGCTTGAGCTGCAAGAACTTCTCTCGCATGATACTGACGAGTGCAGAGGGCACATAACGCTTCAAGAACTTGGTCTTGAATGCTGGCCAAGCCACAACTTCCTCCGGTGGCAACAGAGCACGAATGGCCTCCCACCATGCTCGGGCAGAACCAGAGAGGTAGTGAGTGGCGTAGACCACCTTCTCGTTGTCACCCACTTGGGCGACCCTCAAGTTGTTCTCTATAGTACGGATCCAGTCATCGGCATCCAGTGGCACTTCACTCTTGGAGAAAACAGGAGGATTTGTGTTCTGAAAGTCACGAAGCTTTGAGCGGGGTTCTTCATTCCCTTGGCCACCATTCTGATTGACTGCAATTTGAGCAAGATGCTGCAGGGTGGCAAGATTGGCGCTTCTCTCGGTGCGAGCCGCCTCGCGGTCCTCCATGAGAAGACGGAGCACCTGAGCCATAGATGGCTCGGGTGGTGGGGGTGGGGGTGGATCCCTTGCCATTCTGAATTTCCGAAATAAACACACATTATCATTCTACTACGAAACTTTTAAAACAAGTTTTTGAAAAAGGGTTCATCAAGCATACACAAAAACATATAAATTTCAGCAAGACAATATTCCTAAAAAGACATGATTCCATCCCATAGCAAGGTTCCAAAAGCATCATCACAAAGTGCACAACCACAAAACATTGACTGACATAGTTCTTACATCATCCAGACACACACACACGCTAACTAGACCACACAATCGCATACACTTATCGCGATGGTTCGGTCCTAACACAAAAGATACTGCGCAACCAACTACTCCACGTCCACGGCAGCGTCACTGTCAAAGGGTGGCTCGTTGGGGTCCTCGTCCTCAGACATCACAGCTCCCGAGTCCTCAGCATCCTCGCCTCGAAGGTCGTCATCATCCTGCTCGCTCACGGGCTCCATATCTACGTCCTCGGTAGGGTCCTCATCCTCAGGCAGAAGATCATCATTCTCCTTGCTCAGAGCCTCCACCTTACTCTCCAGCTCACTGATCCGCTCGTCTCGGGCATCAACGGTCGACCTGAGCATGTCAACCATCCGGTCAAGCTGGAACCTGTAGAAACGAGTAGTCTGGAGGCGTGCGAAGGTGGAACGGCGCTCCTTGCGCTCTATCTTGAGCTCTGCCTGGGACTCCGCTAAACGCTCCTCCGAGGACTTGAGCTTCAGCTCTAGGGTCTTCAGCTGGTCCTGAGAGGCCTCGAGTTGCGTCTCCAAGTCCTCTATCCTCAGCTCAGCTGCCGAGATCTGCACCTCAGCTCCGTCATGATTAAGACGGTGAAGGTCACTCTCGTACCGACTAATGACCAGCTGGGACTGGGTGTACTTGACGAGGAGTCCCAGCTCGGCCAAGTGGTTACCAAGAATAGGGTGGGGACATGGCGGCACAGGGTTACTCTGCGCGTCCAAGCCAGAGTAAAACTCAAAGCGGGTGCCGCCCAGCTCGGAACTATGAGCACACACCAAGCGGGCGAGAGCTCTCTGCAGCACGGTGACGAATGCTCCCATCTGAGTAGATGCAAGGGCATCCTCAACCAGCTCCTCGGCGAAGGGTGGCACCAATGGCCCTCGAATGATGCACCTCACAGCCCAGGACATCTCATCTCCCACCATGGGCAGACAACGTCCAATCAGCAGCTCTGGTAGCGGACGCCTCAGGTGCTGGATCAACTGGAGTAGGTCTGCCTGGAACAGACGCGAAACTCCGGTATCTGGCACAGCTCCCAACTGAATCGATGACGAGAACTGTCCGCTCATCTACACAAAATTTTAAATGGAGGTTTAACTAGTGAACGATGTATCAAATTTTAAACAGGTAAAATCATAAGATTTAATGCAGGTATAAAATTAATCAGTGAATAATATCAGAGAGGAGTGAGGAGTAGAAGTAGATTCTGCATATTTTAAGTATTTTTCTCCTAGCTATTTAGGAAAAAAACATTTTTGCGTGACGTCGACGCCCATCCTAGCTAAAGTCTCCTAAGGTCAACGATGGCTCTGATACCAAGTCTATAGGGACCCCTCGGACAAGTCCGGGATGCCCACGTTATGTATGAGATCACGATCCCAATGATCAGTGCATCGCAATCACATTACCAACATAGGTATCAAAGAGTTACATCATTCAAGTCGTACGAATAAAAGTCTTACAACACATAGACGGCCATACGACCAAAGTCAACAAACCTCGTCATGCAGGACGGAATTAACTAAGATAGCGGAAGCTCGTGGCTAGCGACGGCTCTTCACATCTCCGAGCGCTGATTCCCACAGTGCAGTTGACCGGTGACAACTAAGTGGCGAAGTCGTCGTCGTACACCTCCTCCTCGATGTAGGTCTCCTCATTGCAATCTGGACATTTGAATATCCAGGGACATAGCCACATGAGTACAATTACGTACTCGCAAGACCACCTTTAGTTTTAAATTCTGATGATAGTGCAAGAAAAACACTTTTGGAAAACTCGGATGGTTGCTATATATACGACTATAGGGCTCAGTTTTCGAATACAATGATTTTAGACATAGAGAATACGACATCTCTATATCTTTGTTGAAGAAACATTTAGAGATAGAATTCTCTTCTCTTAGATATAGCAAGGACATATCCAAGTTCAAAACTTTCGTTTATAAAAGTTTATCAAAACACTAGGATAGGGGTAACCCTTTCTCCTGCCTTGAGATTGGACTGGATGTCTCCCCGAGATCAACCATCTTCACCCAAATTCCATACCTCCCAGGTACCTCTTTGATGTCTCTTTGTTTTCTCCGGAAACATTTCTCTTTTTAAACCAAATTGCCCATACGCCTAGATCAGTGGCCTTTCCAACCGTCCATAACCGTGGACGCGGCTATTCGAATAGATTTACACTCTGCAGAGGTTGCACACTTTACCCACACCTATCAGTTATTCCGCCGTGTCTGCCACGGCCCGTCATACGACAGCATGCGGGGGTCCGGATAACACGATCAAAACTTTCCACTATGACCACCCTAGTATCGGGGCCTCCCGGTAGGTTTGTTCTCCTCGGCAACGTGTGCTCCACCAGACCTCATTGTCTTTCCTCGGGACACCACACCGCCACGTCAGGAGACCTGCCGTAATCGTCCGGCTGTTGGTCCTCAATAGTGTATTGTGTCTTCCGGACGACAACCCGGCTTCGAGGGCCCAGCCCTCATAGGAAGTGTGAGAGCCCCAACACTAAAACAGACAAGCTTCCGGCTAAGCCCTACCCATGTCAGGTAGTGTGGTTGCACGGGTTAATTGTTCGAGCGGCTGCTAGGGCAGTACTTTGTTTTTGAAAAACAACTTCCACACTTCCGACTACTCCCAGCAGCTCGGGTTTTCCTCCATAAAACATTTTTGTTCAAGTGGGTCCCCATCCTATAGTTTTGAGGTAAGATAACAGAATATACTATTTGAAAACTTAATCTTCTTTATAGAGCCTTCAATGACAAGACTCAACAAGTAAACCTCTTCTTGTAATACCTACAGCTATTCTAGTAGGTAACTTAGGTCAAACAATATTTGGGAAAAATAGTTTTCGGGTGGCAAGGCGCCAAAAAAGAAGTAAAACATGCATTATTTTATTTTGAAAACAAAACATGCTTGATAAAATAATAAGATTTCATCATAGTGGTGAGGTGGGCTTGCCTTGCTCAAGGTATTGTCCCTGGTCTTGCTCTTCGGCGAAGTCGTGCTCAGCTACCTCGTTTTGCTCTTCCTCGGGTTGCGATTCTACCGTAACATGAAAAACAGACGAGACTAGCGTAAGTCCTAAAATGCGAGTTGATAACAATCTAAAGTAACAACAAACATCAAGCATCCCAAACAGAAAACACAACTATTGCATCCAATATTTATTAGGGGCTGTTTACATGTTTTAAGCATAACTCTTAAGGTACTGCTCCTAAAATTAAACCCTTCTATTACATTACTCCTACCAATCATGGGGAATTCTGGAAATTAGATGTGCATGAAAACTCATCACCAAACAATAATTAAAAATCAGATAAGGGCTGCTGATGTCAAACTCAGACAGAAGATAGGTTCAGTTTTATAAATCTCCTGAATGCATAATTAACCTTTCTGGTGAGATATGAGTTTTCTCTTTAAGTGAAGATTTTATTCATCAAATTTTGATATTCCTAGCTCAAGTTATCCCAGTTTTAAAATAAAATATACTTCTGACCATTACTTATGTGCAGAAAATGATAAGAGTTATTTTGGTGTCAAACCAGTGGGGTGAGTTAGATAAAAACTGTGGCTACCCCACAAAAATATTCCCAACATTTATCTATGGACAGAGGTGGCTCCACCAATTAAAACTAGACATGTCATAATCTCTGAAATTTCAGGAATGCAATTTAAGAGATTATTTCACTGTTGTTCAGGGATTTATTCACTAAGAATTATCAAATTACTGGAAAAATCCACATTTGTAATATGTGATACCACCAACACATATCTAACACTTCCAATTGGATTTACCTCAAAAAGTGTTTTTATTGAAGAGTTAAAAATCAACAAACACCTACTGATGTTATTCTTAGAGTAAATATAACTTTTGCTAGATTAATATCCTGCATGCAATATTTACCAGTCTAGGTAGACATTTTTACAAGCTTTCCAACAGATCCAAGATTGCATGATTTGGATTTACAGAACCCAAGTTATTAAACAAATGGTGTAATAGATACTTTTTACTAGATCTGTCGGGGGGCTGCCCCCCGGGTAGGGGCAGATCCCGGTGAAATATAATGGATAACAACAGTGCTTGACCTTTGGCGACAGCGAAGGGCACCCCTTGGTGTGCCGAAAGGGCAGCTGGTCACTTGGACGCAGGGAAAGGCCAAAGGGCCCCGTGGCAGCCGTAAGGGTCATGCCTTGCGGCTATAAATAGACATCCTCGACCCTTGCATTTGTAGTACGGGCAAGAGCGGATGGTTCCTCTAAGAACTAGCTTCTCGAAGATGTCTTTGCTGGTAGACTAAGACATCTTCGGGAGGCTAGGCCTAGAGTTGCTCATCCTGAGATAAGTTCGGACATCTTCGGAAAGGATCCCGGACCTGGGACACCGAGAAGGTTCCCGGGTGATGGCGTACTCGGCTTTACCGGATAGGTATCCCGGGTAAGCACTAACCGGAATGTACGTGTTGATCTTGATCTTATGCAGAAGAGGCTCCCAGTGGCAAGAGAGGAGGTAGCCGGCGAGAGAGCTCCCGGTAGGCCGTCAACGGTCTGGAGCACGCTTTCCCGTATATCGCGGGGGGAAGTACCATTCCGCCTGACACGGAAGCATGGTCACCTCCCGCCTGACACGGAAGCATGGTCACCTCCCGCCTGACGCGGAAGCGCGTCAGCCGGTACGACAGCGGTACGACAAGACCTGTCATGCCTAGCCCGGCAATCCGAAAAAGGCTATCCGGGATGGGCAAAGACATGTCTTGTCTCTGACAAGGGGACAATGATGATGCAGGACGGCGCCTGCCGTCCATAGGGAGATGATGACGCGGGGGCTACACCGGATAGTCCGGCGACTAGGTCGCACTAGCCGGTGACGACATCCCGGCTAGACCTGTCCGGTGGGGCCGAGGCAGTTTAGGGTTTCCGGCCCTCCCGGCCGGAACTCTATAAAAGGCGCCATAACTGCTCCTGAGAGGGAGAGACCAACCTGAGAGCCCAAGCTATAGTTGCGTTTACTCTTAGAGCAGTTACTCCTCTTCACCTTGAGTTCATCTAGTTCTTAGTACTTCTACCCTTGATAGATCTTGTAGCAAGTTGTAGTTCTTGTACCACCAATATATAGAGAAGAAAGGCAGGAGTAGGGGTGTTACCTCCTCACGAGGGCCCTGAACCTGGGTATATCGTGTGTGTGCTTGGTGCCTTCGTGCATTTGTTTATGTTTGTTAGATCTTCCCTGTTGCGCTTTGTTCTTGTTTCGTGTTCTTGGGAGATCTCGGTTTTTACCGGGATCCTCCCCGTGCGAGTTCTTCAACTCGCTATCCCTCCCCGGATCCACCAACGTCCATCGGCCCCACAAATTAGCCATCCTATGGCATCTGCCGTGACACCACCACGACAGTTGGCGCCCACCGTGGGGCTGACAGAGGCGTTGGCTGGTGTACACATCCGGACGGGCTCACCGGTACGTTTCGACGTTCGGGTTCTCTCTGGTCTAGTCGTAAGACTTGGGGAGATGGATTTCGTCGCCGACAGCGCAGGCTGCTTCCGGAACAGACCGTTCCCGGGGAATGGATGTCTTATCGACTTCGGTGGTTTCACCACCTATGTGGTCACCGAGGTTGTCTGTAGCTACCCGGACCTAGTCCTGGAGGCTGATGACCCTCCCATGCTCTACGCAGCTCGGGGTCTCCGTACTGACAGCTCCCCGAGTTCCGTCGCAGTGATGATGGTCGGAACCACCGAGGAGGAATACCAGGATGCTGATGGCGATACCGACGGCGTCCCTCGTTTGGCCAAACCCCCGCAGGAAAGACCTGCGGCCCGAGATGGTAATCCGCAGCCGTCCCAGCCGCGACGCCGTCCGGATCCCCTCTCGGGTTTGGTAGCCAAGTTAGCTGTACCCGTGGTTACCGGAGCGGATACCCAGGCCACTTCGGCTGAGTTGGAGGAGCAGCGGAAATTGCTTCTCGCTGAGGCAAAGGAAATCGCCGAGCTCCGTCGCGAGCTCAGCGTTAGCCTCCGGGAGTACAATGCTGCTCACGGATTCACTAAGATAGACTCCCGGGAGAAGCGCATTGCAGATCTGCGCAAGAAGGGAAGAATGGTGAATGAGGAGCTGGCTGGTGGAGCCACCACTAGCAACACCGGAAGTCGGATTTCTGCGGGGAAGCCAGTGTACAGTTCACCGGCAAAAACCCTTAGGGCCGCCGAAGCCGCCATGGCAGAGTTGGTGGGGTTATCCGGTGAAGCCCTGCGCAAGCAACAGGAAAGGGTCAACGAGCTGGTGGTTGAGGCCAACCGGCAGAACCAGGCCTTCAAGAAGAAGAACCCCGGAGCAGGGTCACAGGTGCATTCAGCCAGACCCAATAGCCGGATGTCGGATGGGGAGGCCTCTTCCCCACATCCGAGCAGAAGCAAGAGCAAGAGCAAGAGCCGGAGCCGGAGTAGAGGTTCCGGGAGGAACAAGCAACTACAGACCTATGACCCGGCATTTGCCGGTATCCAGCAGGCGGGGCAAGCCGGACAGCATAACCCGGGACAGGCGGGGAGTACCCGTGGAGATGGTAACCTGGGTGTGGGAAACAGTAATCCGGTTGGCCGTGGTAACCCACCCCGGAATCCTCCCCATGTACAGGGAAACCCGCAGGGGGACATCATCTCCGCCCCCCGTCAAGCCGTGATCCCCGTACAGGATAGGTTCAACAATGGCAACTCGGGGATGCAGCAGCTCGAGTATCAGCCCGACGAGAACCCCTTGGGATCTCGGATAGGAACAAGACAGCTGAACCCGGCAGATGCAAGGTTCCGGCTGGACCGGATTCACCAGTCCGAGATGGTGGAAGAGCAAGGACCACCGGGACCTGCTTGCTTTGGACCTCGGATCATGCGGGAACCTCCTGTTCGGAACTTTCAGCTCAATAGGGGTGCCAAGACCTATGACGGCAGCAAGAAGCCGGAGGACTGGCTGACCGACTATGTAACTGCAGTAAGCATAGCCGGTGGAAACAGGCGATGGGCGGTACGTTATATACCGCAGATGTTGGAAGGACCTGCCCGGATCTGGTTGAACAATCTGAGAACTGGCAGTATAGACTGCTGGTTGGACTTTGAAGAAGCATTCATCAGCAACTTCACCAGCACGTACAAAAGGCCCAACAGACCTCAGCAGCTCGCCATCTGTAGGCAAAGGAGCAATGAGACTGACCGGGAGTACCTTACCCGGTGGAGCAATATTCGCAACTCTTGCGAAGGAGTGGTGGAGGCGCAGGCCATCTCCTGGTTTGCGCAAGGATGCCGGCATGGCTCTATGCTATGGCAGAAATTGCAGAGAAAGATGCCAACGACTTTGGCGGAAACCATGCGCATCGCCGATACCTATACGCTTGGAGATCCCATGCAACCCCTGGTGGATGTCGGAGACTCCAACAGGAGGAATGCGGGACCTCAGCGCTCAGGACCGAGCAGGAGCCATGATCGCCAAGAGTTCGGCCACAAGAGGAATCAGCCGGAATACCACCATGCCGCGCAGCATGTCGCAGCAGTAACCCGGGAGCAGGAGGTAGTCCCCCGGGAGCAGGAGGATGTCGGCAACAGCCAGCGTCAAAAGACAAATGGCCCGGCTTGGGGTCAAAGCCAGGAGGTGCAGAAGACTTGGGTGGAACAAAAGAAGCCCCTGACGTATGAAGAGATGCTGAATAAGCCATGCTGCTACCACACTCTGGAGGCCAACAAGCCCGCAAACCACTCTACTCGGCAGTGCAGCTGGTATCAGCGCACGTTGCAGGAAGGCAGCTCGGGAGCTATTCGGCAGAGTGCTCCGGCATCTCGGCCCAATATCCCGAGACCCCCTCCTCCGACATCGGGGGCCAATGCAGTTCGACTTCCCCCTCCTCCGAGAGGACCCCCACCTCGCCCAGTGAATGTGGTGCATACCCGAAACGACAACGGTAACCAATCCGGACACCAGCAGAGCAACTACCGGGAAGCGCATCAGAGCTATGTGGTCTTTGTAACGGAGCCCAATGACCGAAAGAGTGTGCGGCAGCGCGCTCTGGAGGTAAACGCTGTGATCCCGGCAGTGCCCAAATTCTTGCACTGGTCCGAGATGGAGATCACCTGGAGCCGGAAGGATCACCCCCGGGTTATGCCCAAGCCGGGAGCGTATGCTTTGGTGGTGGATCCGACCTTTATCGGACCCAACCTCAACGTCCGCTTCAGCCGGGTTCTGATTGACAATGGCAGTGCCATTAACATCATGTACAAGGACACGATGCTGAAGCTGGGAGTATCCATGAACACCCTGCTGCCCACGGAGACAACCTTCCATGGCATTGTGCCCGGGGTCTCTTGCTCACCCATGGGAAAAATCTGGGTTGAGGTGCAATTCGGAACTCGGGAGAACTGTCGAACCGAGAGCTTGGAGTTCGAGGTCGTGGACCTCGAGAGCCCGTATCATGCACTGATCGGTAGACCGGCCCTCGCCAAGTTCATGATCTCAACACACATGGGCTACCTCAAGATGAAGATGCCGGGACCTAATGGCATAATCACCATCTCGGGAGACCACAAGCGCTCCATGGAGTGTGCTTCGGCGGGGTCGTGCTTAGCTGAGTCCCTGGTGATAGCAGAAGAGAAGAAGAGGATCCAGCAGGTGGTGGCGATGGCTAAGACCTCACAACTCGGAATGCCCGGGATGCTGAACCCGGAACAGGGTGCATCATTTCAGCCCCCCAAGGAGACCAAGAAGGTGTCCGTAGACCCCAGCAACCCGGAGCGCCAAGTTATCATTGGCAGCAACCTGGACAGCAAATAGGAAGGCAAGCTCGTCGACTTCCTCCGTGAGAATCGGGATGCCTTTGCGTGGTCGAGTGACGATCTGCAAGGCGTCCCGAGGGAGTTGGCTGAGCACTCTCTGTTTGTTCGACCGGATGCGAAGCCGGTGAAGCAACCAACTAGGCGCCTCTCGGATGAAAGAAGAGCTGCGGTCATGGAGCACCTGGCTATACTACTGGCTGCCGGATTCATCATGGAGGTGCTACACCCGGATTGGATTTCGAATCCGGTCCTGGTGGAAAAGAAGAAAGAGGATCCCCTCCTGCTTAAGGTGTTGCGCATGTGCATCGACTTCACCAACCTCAACAAGGCATGTCCGAAAGACCCCTTTCCGCTGCCCCGGATAGATCAAGTGATAGACTCCACTGCCGGGAGTGAGCTTTTAACTTTTCTAGATGCTTATTCTGGTTTCCACCAGATACCTTTGAATCCGGATGATCAATTAAAAACCGCTTTTATTACCCCTTACGGGGCTTATTGCTATCGTGTTATGACTTTCGGATTGAGAAATGCTGGTGCTACCTACCAAAGGTGCATGCAGAAATGCTTGCATGACCAAATAGGCCGGAATGCCGAGGTCTATGTCGATGACATAGTCATAAAAACAAAAGAAAAGGCCTCACTAATAGATGATCTGAGGGAAACATTCAAGAACCTAAGAAGATTCCGGATGAGGTTGAACCCGGATAAGTGCACATTTGGTGTTCCGGCAGGAAAGCTACTCGGTTTCCTCATCTCAAGCCGGGGAATCGAGGTCAACCCGGGTAAAATTCGTGCTATAGAGAGCATGAAGTTGCCTGTGCGTCTCAAGGATGTGCAGAAGTTTACCGGGTGTCTGGCGTCCCTAAGTCGGTTTGTGAGCCAACTTGGGGAGAAGGCCTTACCTCTGTACCAACTGATGAAGAAGAGCAAAACATTTATTTGGACCCCGCCGGCGGATGCGGCGTTCAACGATTTGAAGAGAATGCTCTCAACAGCACCGGTATTGGCATCCCCATTGCCCAAGGAACCTATGCTGTTGTATATTGCAGCAACCAACCGGGTAGTCAGTGTCGCAATGGTGGTAGAAAGGAAAGAAGGGGGCAAGCTGATACAGAGACCGGTGTATTACCTCAGTGAGGTGATCTCGGAATCCAAGCAGAACTACCCGCACTAACAGAAGATGGCATATGGGGTGTACATGGAAGTGACCAAGCTCAAGCACTATTTTCAGGAACACCCGATCACTGTGGTGTGCGAAGCTCCTCTCGCCGAGATCATCGGTTGCAAGGATGCTAGCGGCCGGGTAGCCAAATGGGCCATCCAGTTGTCTCCGTACGCTCCGGCATACGAGAGACGAGATGCCATCAAGTCGCAGGCGCTGCCGGACTTTTTGGTAGACTGGGCCGAGATGCAGTATGAACCTCCGATACCGGATTACAATTTCTGGAGGATGCATTTCGATGGCTCAAAAGCTAAGATCGGATTGGGTGCCGGAGTGGTTCTCACCTCCCCGAAGCAAGATGTACTGAAGTATGTGCTGCAGATCCATTTTCGGGCATCCAATAATGTCGCGGAGTATGAGGCTTTGGTTCACGGATTGAATGTCGCCAAAGAAATCGGTATCCGCCGGATAGAGTGTTTCGGTGACTCCGACCTCGTGGTGCAACAGGTGTCGGGGAATTGGGATGCCCTTGATGCAAACATGGCCTTGTACAGGTTTCATGTGCAGAAAATTTCCGGATTTTTTGAAGGATGCGAGTTCAAGCACATACCCAGAGGAGAAAACGAAGCAGCAGATGTCTTGTCCAAACTAGGGTCATCCCGGGATGCCATCCCACCCGGAATAGCCCTGTAACATTTGAGGAAGCCGTCTATACAACCATCACCCGAGTCGGATTCTATCTTCATTCCCAAGGAACCTGGTTCAGAAGCAGTACCCATGGAAGTAGATGTCGGGAGCATAACATCGAACCCGGGGACTGCCTCCCAGTGCTCAGAGAGGCAAAGACAGATGATGATAGAGGTGATGTCGGCAGAACCAATGGACATAGACGCTCCAGCGTTCCCGGTGCGACCTGTCCCGGATGGGGCACAGCCCATTATGGTATACATCTTGGAAGGAACCCTCCCGGAGAATGAAGTGGAAGCCCGTCAGATAATGCGAAGATCAAAGGCATACACTGTCATTAACCAAGAGCTGTACTAGAGAAGTGTCACCGACGTGCTCCAGAGATGCGTGGAACCGGCAGAAGGGCAAGAGATGCTCCTGGAGATACACCAGGGAGAGTGTGGACATCATGCATCATCCCGGGCCCTGGTGGCAAAAGTATTCCGGCATGGGTTCTACTGGCCCACGGCGTTGCAGCAAGCAGAAGATATTGTCGGGAAGTGTGGAGGATGCCAGAGATTTGCTCACCGGATACACATGTCGGCGTCAGCACTGAAAACAATCCCCATCACTTGGCCATTTGCAGTATGGTGTTTGGACATGGTCGGGCAATTCAAACCGGCAAAGGGCAACATGACACATATACTGGTAATGGTGGACAAATTTACCAAATGGATAGAGGTCAAGCCAATCCGGAAGTGCGATGGACACACCGCTGTGCAATTCCTGAAAGACATCATCTTGAGATACGGATACCCACACAGCATTATCACAGATAATGGAACAAACTTTGCTGTGGGGGAATTCGCTCGATTTTGTGCTGAGAAGGGAATCCGGCTAGATGTAGCATCAGTCGCACATCCGGAAGCAAATGGGCAAGTCGAAAGGGCTAACGCCTTAGTCTTGGCTGGTATCAAAGCTCGCTTAATCGAGCCATTGTTGAGAACTCCGGGATGCTGGATAGAGGAGTTGCCGGCGGTGTTATGGGGTCTCCGGACTACACCGAATAGATCTACCGGGTACACCCCATTCTTCATGGTATACGGAGCTGAGGCAGTACTTCCAACCGACATACAGTATGATTCTCCGAGAGTAACAATGTTCACCGAGACCGAGGCAAAGGAGGCCCGAGAAGATAATGTGGATTTACTTGAAGAGGCAAGAGAATTGGCACTATCTCGGTCGGCAATTTATCAACAGAACCTCCGTCGCTATCATAGCCGGAAAGTACACCCGAGGGTGTTCCGGGAGGGAGATCTGGTGCTGAGGCTCATCCAACGCACGGCCGGAATGCATAAGTTGTCACCTCCATGGGAGGGACCTTTTGTGATAAGCAGGGCATTGCACAATGATTCTTATTACCTTGTAGACGCACAGGAGGCTAGGAAAGGTGTAATGGACAAGTCCGGTGAGGAAACCAAGCGTCCATGGAATGTAGCTCTACTTCGCCCCTTTTACACGTAAAGGGCTCAGTGTATGTTATATCTCAAATCTCAAATATCAATGAAAGTAAGGCTCCCCGGGAGGAACCCGGGGACTGCCTAGTTACGTGCATATTTTGTTACTTTTTTGTCAAGTTTAGTTACTGTTTTTCTGCCGGCATCCCGGGAAGGAACCCGGGGACTGCCGGATAGTTGTCTTGTGTTTTATTGTGTGCATGCCGGGAAAGTTCCGAATCCAATTCTCAAAGTCAAAGTAATGTATGTCATGTAAAATCATCTTGTGACTCGACTGACGAACGCCGAAATGGTAGTCAAGAGCAAAGAGAGGGAAGGTGGGGAACACGAAAATGGTCTCGGGGACTTGGAACAGGAACTTATCCGGCATGCTTATTTTTACTAACTTAGTTTTTTTTATGTCGGGAATTCGGTTAGTAGGAACTCGGATTGTTTTAAGTAATGTATGCCGTATGTGGAGTTTTGTGACTCGACTGTCGAACGCCGAAATGGTAGACAAGAGCAGAAATTACCAAAGTACGGTTAACATGAAAGGCAATTCGGGAACTAAAAGCTGAGTACATTGGCATAAGTTGTTCGAATAAATAGTTCGCGGTGAAGCAGAAACAATTTAAGTGTACGATACATATTGCATCCGGCATCCCGGGGATTTAACGAGTTTGCTACTAAGTGTTTTTAAGCGGTGGGGGAAGTAGGCTTCTCGACGGCGACTTCCGGAGCGACGACCTCGGGAGCGACGACCTCGGGAGCGCCGACCTCGGGAGCAGGAGTAGCTTCACCTTCAGCATCGGCAGCACCACTCGGGACGTCGGGATGCACCTCGGTCTCGGTGGCCTCGGGTATCGGCGAAGATGTTGCATCCCGGGAAACCACCTTCTCGGACGCAGCACCAGAAGCAGCGTCATCTCCCTCCAAGATTTCTTCTTCCCCATCGCCGGAAGCGGCATCATCTTCTTCGGAGTCCTCGTTATCTGACTCAGACTCTGAAGGAACGGTGCTGGCGGTGAAGGCACGGATGCTGGCCCACTTCGCAATGCGGTGCGCCACCTCTCGCCGCTGCTGGATCTTTGCCGGATCTTTAACCCAAGGCGACACCGTCCGCAGGCGCAGGATCGCTGCCAGATCAAGACCCTCGTACCAGCTGAGTACTTGGGTCAAGACTTGATCCGCACCAGCTCTAGCACCGGAGCGCTTCCAAGCGTGAATGCGGCTACCGGCACCCAGAAGTGCGCGCGAGAGCTCCGGGATCGAGAGCTTCCCGCGGAGGCTCGGCCACAAGGCGCCGTGGACGTGGATCGCCGCGCTGAGGAGCTCCGTCCCGATAGCCCGGAGAGGTACTATCCGGGCCTTCAGGGCAGTGAGGTGATCCTCAATGTCCCAGGCGTCCGAGATGGGACCCTTCCCGGCACGCTTCTCTCGAGCGGCGGCAACAGCCTTGGCGGCGGCTTCGCGGGAGTGCTCGAACTCTCCTTTAAAAAGAAGAGCTGTCAAAACGACTAAGTCACAAGAAGAGGAACAGCAAATAAAGGAAATAACAAGAGAGGAGGGTTGTCGGATTACTCACTGTTGAGATCCCGGTTCAGCACGGTGAGCTCGGCGAGCCAAGTGTCAGAACGCGACCGAAGAAGACCCAACTCGGCCTCGGCGTTATCCGCGCGTGACACTGACTGGTCCAGGGTCTCCTTCTGCTTCTTGCTCGCCTCGATGAAGCCCTTCTTCATCTCCGACATTGTAGCCTGGGCCTTGGCGAGCTCGCCGTTGAGGCGCGCAATCTCGGCTTGCGCGGTACCAAGGGCAGCCTTCTGGTCCACCGAGATCTGGCGCGCGGCATCCCGTTCTTCCCGGAAGCGCTCCTCGGACTTCTTCGACTGACCGAGTTCAGCGAGAACCCGGTTGAAGATGTTGCGGCGTTGTTGGCTGCACTCCTGATAGCAAGACAAAGAAGGCAAAGTCAGTATGGAAAAAGAAGTAAAGAACCCGGTTGGGAGGGTCTCGGGGACTCGGTGTTCGAGTCCTAATTTTTCTCTAAGATTGGAACCTAGTGATCTGCTATTCGGTGGAATCTAGAGCACTAAGCACCAATCTCGGGGACTAGTGGTGATGAAGCAATTTTTTAAGCAACCTACCCGGTTGGGAGGGTCTCGGGGACTCGGTGTTCGAGTCCTAATTTTTCTCTAAGATTGGAACCTAGTGATCTGCTATTCGGTGGAATCTAGAGCACTAAGCACCAATCTCGGGGACTAGTGGTGGTGGAAGGAACAAGTGTGTTTTGGATAAAAGAAGAAAAATTTACCTCGCTTATTCGGGTGACGTCCAACGCGGCAACCTGGAGAGCATGCAGAGCTTGAGCGCTGCGGCTCGGACCTGCAGCGTGCAAGTCCCCTGCAGTCTCGGAAGCATCGGCGGCAAGCCAGGCCTTGTTGAAGTCATCAACAACCCGGATGCCGGAGCTGCCGGCAACGCAGGTGGCAGCAATGTCCCGAGATCCTGAAGATGCAAAGGAGCTGACCGTTGCTCGCAACATCCGCAAGGCGGCAGTAGGGATCTCGGCAGGAGGTGGGGGTAACGGTGAGAACTTACCCGGGCGCGGCACCAACTCCTGGGAAGAAGATGTCGGAGCAGCTGCGGGCGGAGCAGAAGATATTTTCTGCCCAGAAGTCTTGCCGCGAGACTTGGGAATTTGTTCTGCAGGCCCGGAGGAGGCGGTAGGCCGTTTCTCCGGGATGGCCTTGGGCGCGGCTGGCCGAGAGGCCCCACTCGCCGCAGGTTGCCGGCGAGGGCTAGCGATCTCTGCCTCCAGTCCGGGAACCCGGCGCGGGCTATCCGGAAGAACAATCTCTCCCGGGGTGGTCGTGGCCTGCAGCGTGATCTCGTCGATCACCGGAGGTGCATCCGAGGTCACGACGCTTGCCGGTGTGACACCGGAGGCGGTGGATTCATTTCCTCGAGCGGAAGGGCGAGGAGGTGAAGGAGAGGCCCGAACCGGACTAGGAGTCCGAGTTCCCGGAGGAGGAGGAACAGTAGGTGTCGGGAGCTCGAGCGCGTCACTGAAAGAAAATGTCTTAGTAAAAGTTAGGGAGAGAGCGCAGTCGAATAACATGAGGCAAGAAAGACGTACCCGGAGTCCACAAGGGGAGGACCCCTCTGCCGGCGTCGAGGAGGCTTCTCGGTCGTCTTCTTGCTCGGTTTACCCTTCTTGGGGGGGTTGCCGGAGGCTTCAGCCACATCGGTGTCGGAAGCCGCGCGCTTCCGGCTCTCGGCACGTTTGGTCCCCACTGACGGTTTCGGAACCACGGCTGAAGCCCAATTCAGAGGGAGAGCGTCAATAACGTCAAGGATCTCGCAGTCAATCTCATCGTCATCCGAGGAAATGGAAACTGTCTCTGGGGTTGAAGGATTACCCGGGGCCTTAACGAAAGGGATGGCGAGATGGTCCTCGCCGTCGAGATCCTCTCTCGGCATCACGTCCGGTTTCGGGAAATCCGGGGCGTAGTTCCCGTTGACGTGGATGGCGTCTTCTTCGTGCTGACGCTCGAACAACTGCGCAAACAAGTTAGGTCGTGTCGGTGTCCAGGTGAGCGCATGTACAAAGGCGTAGGCGTGAAAGACTGATATAAGCACCTGGTCAACCGGTCGTTTCCGGGATCCCCCTATGACCCCCCATTCATAATCCTCCGTCATCTCCGTCCGAGCAATAGCTCGGGCACGACGGACGATCGCCGCGTGGCTTAGCCTATGGATACTGGTCCTGGTGGGGTCGAAGTTCCCGGACATGTGGCACATCTTGTGCACTCGGTGTTGAAGGGGGCAGACCCGACGAACAATAAAGCAGCGCAAGAGGTCATCCCCGGTCATATCCTGGGTGAGCACCTGCAGAACATCGTGCATGTATCCGATCTCCTCGCTGTCGGGAAGATGCTTCCAGCGACCGAATTCGCGCGGAGGACCCATGATGAATTCCGGCAGATTAATGAAGTCCGGGTTCGAGGATCCCGGGCCATCTTCCAAGGACTCCCGGTTCTTCACATAGAAGAAGCTGCGCTGCCATTTCCGGCAAGACTCTAATCCCTTGACGATGGGGAATCCGGAGTCCGCACGAGGGATGACGGTGGCAGCTCCGCAGTCGACCAAGTCTTTTACCTTCTGATCCGGGTTGGGGATGGCTTGTCGGCGGAGGATAAAATACTTGGCCCAGAGATCCACAAAGGGCCATATGCCAAGGTACGCCTCCGCGTAAGTGATGAAGACAGAAAGCATCATGATGGCGTTGGCGGGAAGGTGGTGAGGTTGCACGTTGTATGTGTCGAGGAAGTCGCGGAAGAAGGGGCTAGCCGGAAGCCCAAACCCGCGCTCAAATGCGATAGGAATACCACATATTCCCCGGGTTGGGGTTCCGGCGCAACCTCCTCTCCCGGTAGACGGCTCTCGACTTCCGGAGGAATCCGGTGAGTCCGATACAGCCAATCAAGATCCGACTGCTTTGTCTCGGATCCGTCCCAACATCCCCGGGCACGTTCTTCACCCATCTCGGAGAAGTACGCGGGAGTATTCGGGCTATTCTGCAGATGCAGCGGCGGTTAGTCGGAGTTAGTCTACCCGAAATGAGGATGTCGGGGCATAAACTGCTGAAAACTACCGGGTTCATGGGAAGCAAGATCTACCGTGGGTCAAATAATCAAAACTAAACGGAGGGAAAAAGACTCGCGCTAGACTGAAACGAGGCACAAATGCGAGTGACGAGTATGCGTCCTAATGCCACGGTGATTCTTCGCCGTGCGCTTCGGGCGCGCCGCTCGAATGTGGTCGCCGGCGGCGGCGCAGCCGTGCCCATGCTAGGGCACGGCCGGAGTCCGGCAGTTATTCTACCGAAGAAATGCATCGGAGTAGAGAGGAAAAACTCACCGGCGAAGGAGGTCGACGGCGTGCGAGAAGGACGACGGGGCACGAGCTCCGGCGAGACGGCGTACGGGCAACGAGCGCAGCGGCGGCAGTGAGCTCGAGACGGTGGAGAAGAGGAAGTGCGAAGGAGAAGAAGTGAGGGAGACCGTTCCGGTCCCCTATTTAGGGGGGGGATTCCGGAGCGGTTCCCGTTTTTCCCGCCCACGATCTCCACGATCGTGGGTGGGATCTATTTTGTGTCGCGGGCCACGTGGCGTTACTCGGAGCGCTCGATCCGGCCACACCGAGGGCCACAAGGCCCCAACGGTTCGTTTCCGGATCAGATGCGGCTCCATGGCGCGAGAACCCAAGCGACACCATGCGTGCGCAGAAGCACTCGAGTGCGCCTCTGCGCAGACGGGACGTCGGGTGGGCCCAGAATCGCTATATCGGATTCATCGGGAAATCAACGGTCGAGATTTGCTGAGATGGTGCTACTCGGTCGCAGGCTTCGCCTCCCGATTGAGACCATCTCGGTGAGAGGATCTCGGAAAGAACTAATCTAGGCATGGAATAAAAGATTGATGTCATGTCTTCTCGGAAGAAAGTTTGTTATTAAAGCTGATCCCGCACATCATCCGGGGTCGCTGTGCCGCACCAGCTTCGGGGACTAGTGTCGGGGGGCTGCCCCCCGGGTAGGGGCAGATCCCGGTGAAATATAATGGATAACAACAGTGCTTGACCTTTGGCGACAGCGAAGGGCACCCCTTGGTGTGCCGAAAGGGCAGCTGGTCACTTGGACGCAGGGAAAGGCCAAAGGGCCCCGTGGCAGCCGTAAGGGTCATGCCTTGCGGCTATAAATAGACATCCTCGACCCTCGCATTTGTAGTACGGGCAAGAGCGGATGGTTCCTCTAAGAACTAGCTTCTCGAAGATGTCTTTGCTGGTAGACTAAGACATCTTCGGGAGGCTAGGCCTAGAGTTGCTCATCCTGAGATAAGTTCGGACATCTTCGGAAAGGATCCCGGACCTGGGACACCGAGAAGGTTCCCGGGTGATGGCGTACTCGGCTTTACCGGATAGGTATCCCGGGTAAGCACTAACCGGAATGTACGTGTTGATCTTGATCTTATGCAGAAGAGGCTCCCAGTGGCAAGAGAGGAGGTAGCCGGCGAGAGAGCTCCCGGTAGGCCGTCAACGGTCTGGAGCACGCTTTCCCGTATATCGCGGGGGGAAGTACCATTCCGCCTGACACGGAAGCATGGTCACCTCCCGCCTGACACGGAAGCATGGTCACCTCCCGCCTGACGCGGAAGCGCGTCAGCCGGTACGACAGCGGTACGACAAGACCTGTCATGCCTAGCCCGGCAATCCGGAAAAGGCTATCCGGGATGGGCGAAGACATGTCTTGTCTCTGACAAGGGGACAATGATGATGCAGGACGGCGCCTGCCGTCCTTAGGGAGATGATGACGCGGGGGCTACACCGGATAGTCCGGCGACTAGGTCGCACTAGCCGGTGACGACATCCCGGCTAGACCTGTCCAGTGGGGCCGAGGCAGTTTAGGGTTTCCGGCCCTCCCGGCCGGAACTCTATAAAAGGCGCCATAACTGCTCCTGAGAGGGAGAGACCAACCTGAGAGCCCAAGCTATAGTTGCGTTTACTCTTAGAGCAGTTACTCCTCTTCACCTTGAGTTCATCTAGTTCTTAGTACTTCTACCCTTGATAGATCTTGTAGCAAGTTGTAGTTCTTGTACCACCAATATATAGAGAAGAAAGGCAGGAGTAGGGGTGTTACCTCCTCACGAGGGCCCTGAACCTGGGTATATCGTGTGTGTGCTTGGTGCCTTCGTGCATTTGTTTATGTTTGTTAGATCTTCCCTGTTGCGCTTTGTTCTTGTTTCGTGTTCTTGGGAGATCTCGGTTTTTACCGGGATCCTCCCCGTGTGAGTTCTTCAACTCGCTATCCCTCCCCGGATCCACCAACGTCCATCGGCCCCACAAATTAGCCATCCTATGGCATCTGCCGTGACACCACCACGACAAGATCTATTTTAACACTCAACAGGAAACACATTTTGGACCAAATCCAATGCCACATGGTTAAGAAAACGTGCATGCATGTTACAAAATTTATCCCAACATTTTAGCCACTCCAGATTTACCACAAATGATTTAAAGCTAAACTCTAGATTTACCGGAAAATTAACAGGAAAAGAATAAAAGGGCAACAGGCCGAACGGGCCAGATCGGCCCCGAGGCCACGCAGAACGGCGCGAAATCGCGCGGGGACGGAGCTGGGCCGGCCCAAACGCGCGCGGCTGCGCGCGCACGGGGAGGTTCAAACCTGGCCGTAGATCTCGTGATCTACGGTCCACGGTCGTCGTCCTCCTCGCGACGCAGCGCGGACGAACCAGACGAGGGGGAGGGAGAGGGTGGCGCTGGCGCTCACCAGAGACCACGCTGGGCCAGGGGAAGGGTGGAGATCGACGGAGGGGGTGATGGCGAGCTCGAGGGTGCCTTCAGCTCACGCATGCAACGTCGGAATCCATGGCGACGGCGGCGGCGAGCTTCTCGGGTCGAGGACGAGTGTGGCGGCCACAGACACCTAGAAGAGAAAAGGAGGGCAGGGGGAGTTAGATCTCGACGAGGCGCGCTCGAGGGGCCAAGAATGGCAGAGAAAGGTGAAGAGGGTCGACGATGAATGCCGTGGAAAGAGCTCGGTCTCCGACGGCGATTTCCTCTTCCAGAGCTCGAGAGAGGGCGTGGCTTTGGGTGAGGGTGGTATGGGTGAGCAGAGGAGGAGTGGGGGAACCTCGGGTAGGGTTTTAAGAGGAGAGGGCGAGCTGGGGGCAGCTCCAAAACCAGGGGCGGGTTTCTCGGGTTCCCTCGGGCAGGGGCGGTTTGGGGAAGGGGAGGGGAGTTCTGGTTGGTCCTCTGGGGCGGTGGAGAGGGGCAGAGAGGATGTTGGTCGGGAGGGGACTGGCTGGCCAGTGAGAAGAGAGGAGAGGGGCTCGAATTGGGTGAGAAAGAAAAGAAAAGAGAGAAGAGAGAGGAGAGATTCACCCTAGTCCATGACATGTGGGACCAGGAGGGGGTGCTGTTCTCCTCTTCTAGCAGGTGGAGTAGAAAAGAGTGAGAGAGAAATAGAAGGTGAATGCTTTGAGTGAAAAGCTCAAATGAATTTGAAAATCTAAGTTTGAATTATTCAAATATGATCCACAAAAGTAAAATGGGTCTACACCCCAAACTTACCGAAATTAAGAGAAGGTACTGAACTTACAAAAGCCCAAGTCAACTATCTCATTTGGCTTTCAAAGAAAAGATTTTTTTTGGTGATAAATAAAAGAATATCTCAAATGGTCATGTTAATTTGATGACCACAAAAGCTAGTGAGATACATATGCAAACAAGCTCTTGTGTGATAATTTAGAACAGGGTATGGAAGTATAAGTGACCTAGATGGAAATGTTTCAAAGGCATGCCAAAAACCATTTAGGGTTTGCTTAATAATAGCTCCTGGTTTGGCTAAGTTTTAACAACCATGAAGATCATAATAGTGGATACTTTTTTTTGGTGCTATGAGACTTTAGTGTTTTCAATGTCAGGAAACACTAGTGGAGCACACATAGCATAAGATGTGCAAACAAAATAAATCCTTACTCAAATTTCTACACACAAAAGTTTCAGCAAGAGGTGAAAAATTTAGAATAACACCACAATGCTAAAGCTAAGAGAATTGGGGTGTTACAGAACAATTGTAATGTATCCCGTGTTAATACTTTCTATATTCATTTTCCCCTCATAAAAATCAAAACAGAGCTGATATATGTCTTGCTTCACAATATGCCAGGTACTCTTTAAAAAATTCCCATTAAAACCATCCGGGCCAGGAGCTTTATCACCAGGCATGAGCTTAACAATATCATCAATCTCCTTTGTAGTAAAAGCCACTGAGAGCTCTTCCAAACCAGAAATTGGTTGGATAAGTTGATTCAGATCGAAAATCATCGGAGGGGAGTAAGACGTACCAAGTCTGTCTTTGAAAGTGTCAAAAATAACCTTTTCTTTTTCCATGTGGGAGACAGCTTCAGAGCCATCCGGTAGAACCAGCTTAGCAATATTATTCCTTCTGTAACGCTCAGAGGCAATAGAATGAAACAATTTTGTATTTTCGTCACCCAGCTTAGTCCATCTAACTGTACATCTCTTCTTCCAGTACTTGTTCTGATAATCAAGTAGCCTCAGCAAGTGTTTTTTCAGGATGACTCTACAGTTGTATTCAGGAACAGATAACCCTCTCTGATCTTCAAGAAGATTCAGCTCACTTATAGTCGTGTTTGTGTTATCAATACATATCTTGAGCTTCGAAATGCCTTTACTCCAATGCTTAATATCAGAACGTAGTCTTTTGAACTTAGCATTCAAATTAGCAGCACTATTACTCTTATGTGTAGGCTTACACCAACTAGCCTTCACTGTATCAAGGAATCCAGGATGGGCAGTCCAGTAATTTTCAAAACGAAACAACTTACTACCAGGGATAGAAGTTTTAATGGACACTATGCAAGGAGTATGATCAGAGGTCGGTTTGCCTTGAGGATTAACCACTGTATTCGGAAAAGAAGTAGTCCAGTGCAAAGACGTGAAAAACCAATCGAGCTTCTCGAGTAAAGGATCAACTTGCATATTACTCCATGTATATTGTCTTCCTTTTATAGGTAAATCAGTAAGGTTTTGTTCTCGGATAAAATCATTGAAAAGCATCATGTCAGCTGTATTGCCCCCTGGTTTATTGCAGTTGCTCGAAAAACGCATAAAGTTGAAGTCTCACAGGATTAACCAATCCTCATCATCTGGTATGTTCAAATCAAAAAACCATTTTACATAAGTATCTCTCTGTTCACCAGAACATGGACCATACACATTCACTAGTGTCCAAGACTGAGCAGATTGGGTGGAAGTGAAATAAACCGACAGTGCAAAGGGTTCACAATGCATGACCATGCCACTAAAGATAGCACTGTTCCAAATCACAATGAGACCACCCGAGGCCCCAGCAGAGGGGACATATACAAACTCATCAAAACGGGCAGGGCAACAAGTCTTAATAAACCCAGGATCAAAGTGGTACTTCTTAGTTTCTTGCAAACATATTATAGCACAACCACTAACATTAATAGCATTCCACAAAGCTAACTGCTTATCTCTGGAATTTAAACCTCGAATATTCCAGCACAAAACATAACAAGTTTTTAATATACTCATTAAAAAAACTAGATCAAATGGTGGATGAAGTGGGGGCCTCATCCAATTGGAGACTATCCAGCAGGTTTGCTCGAGAAACTTCTTCAGGTGGAACACCACATAAGTTGATAGCAATGATTTGCAGGACTTGGACCGGGGTGTCAGGAGGGATCTCAGTGTTTATGTCCTCTTGCTCCGCGATCAATTCTTCCACAGAAGTATCAGCATCCAAAGCTAGATCCGGCGTTCTCCTGGCCTTAACCTTTGATTTATAAGGCTTAGAATCAGAGACTGCATTGCACTTAAAGCCATCATATCTAGTACTTCTTGTACTTCGGCGTACCTGAGTGGAGCATGCTGGCACAAATCTCTTGATGCGACGAGCTATAACAGGAGCAGGTGTTGCAGACAATAATCCCAGATCAGCTGCAGAGTTCATCAATTGTTCCCTGCAGATATAAGGAACAATGGCCAAAGGGTTATCAGCCGGGGACTGAGCAATAAATAATTTCCTGGAAACTCTCCTTGCCCCAAACTGATCCAGTGGGTGATAGATTTCAGCAGAGCTTCTCTTGCCACCAATAGAATTGGAATGCCAAATCCAACTCTCAAAGCTGGGCTGTAAGATTGTGTCAGCAAAAGGATCCGGCACAGTCAGTCCTCTAATCTCTCCTGCAGCAAATGAAAAACCCCCCAAACTAGGGGAGTTAACAGGCACTAATGCTAAGGTTTTTCTCCAGGCCGCTTCATCTCACTATGCCGCTAGGATCCAACAAACTTCAAAGATGACAACATCATGATCAAACTTTGTTTAAGTCTAAAAGACAAGATTAGGAAAGAGGGAAAAGAAAGAAAGATGTAGTTAGTCTTCCATGCTTCATCTCCAAACTTGTAGCTTTCCCCTTGGTGATGTCTTGAATGAATTTTTGTAGACTTGATAAATCCTCAGACTTGATGATTCTTATATCACCGAGGCTGGTCTTGGAATTAACTTAGTCTTCATGAAGTCTCAGATAAGAAGGAAGAAAAGGTAGAGAGCAAGAAAGACTTAGGGAATAAAGGAGGTTGGTCTTCTTGAACTTCTTCTTGCTTTTCTTCTAAGTGCTTCTACTCCTTGAGGATACTTCTGAAGTCTTGTTTTGGCTAAGTCCTTCAATGGCCTTCTAGCTCCATTTTGGAAATCCTAAGTGTCTAAGTGTATAACACTTTACCAAAATGCTAAGTTGAGAATAATCCTAACTTAGAGAAAACTAATGAAGAGATTTTCTATGGGAAATATATCTATATGTGAAAATAAGTTATGCATGCAATGCACTTTTTAAATCCTAAGAAATATCATACAAAATTTGTGATATTTATAAAGTATGCATTTGGCTATAAATGCAAGTTAATTAATTTCTATTTTTGGAAGATATAATAAAAGGGATAATTATAGGATTAAAGTTCTCTATGATTAATTTTTTATAACAAAATTTTATAAATAGAGTTAATATACATGGATCATTTTATAAATTTTATAGCAATTTGATTTAATCAAAAATAATATTTCTATTAATAGTTATGTTGAAAATACCCAAATTATTCAAATTAAATATATAACTATGAATTCATTCAAATATTACTCAAAAATATTTTATAGCAGTGGCATCAATTTACAAATATTCCAAAGTCTCTAAAACAATTTTATTTGCAATTTTTTAATTTACAGATTTAAAGTTATGACAAAATACTCAAATTCACCATTTGAAATTTGAATATTTTAAACTAATTCAAATTTGAATTTTGGCAGATCCAAAATAATCTACATGTCAAGGGCTTTCCAAATATATAAAAATATTTGAATTTGGATAAACAGAGAAAAATATATGATAGTTTGAATAGACATGGGCTTTTCTGCAAAACTGCCAATTAATTAAATCGCGAATATGATTTTACACGTCAGCGCTGACTGGGCGCTGACTGTGCGCTGACTGTGCGGCTGACGTGGATAAGTGAAGCAATCTGGGCCGTCAGATCCAGATCCAATGGATCAGATCTAAGCGTACCGGTTGGATTAAAACTTCTAATCTACACTGTAGATTGTAGATCGGACGGCTTACAGCGAGTGAACGAGGTCGTGGCGGCGTCGGTGACCAGAGGCAAAGGAGACGGTGGCGCGGCGTCGGGTGTGGATGGCGCCGGTGTTGTGGTGCCTCCCCGGATGCGCGGATGGTCCCCTCGAGTGCGGCGTGGCTCGGCGAAGAGAATGGAGGCGGTGGTTGGTGGCGGGGTGCTCCGGTGCTCGTTCTTTTCCTCGCCGGAGTTCGCGGGGCGGCGGCGGCTTCGGTCGAGCACGGGCAGCTCGATCTGGCGCAATATAAATCACAGGAAAAATCTTAGGGATGCGCACGGATGCGAGGGAGAGGTAGGAGGGCTCACGGGCTCCGGGAACGACTCACCTCGCCGGAAACGAAAGGAATACGGTGGCGGACACGGTGGACTCCGGTGAGGATTTCCGGCAGCCTGGGGGCGTGCTTGGCTAGGGTTTTTGAGGGGAAAGGTGGAGGAGGGCGTGGTCTTCAAATAGGGCCGGAGAGGGAGGCTTAATGGCCTTAATCGCCCGAATCACGCGAGTAATCGCCGGCGGTTATCGGTCAAGGTGTGGTTTGCGGGAGGAAGACGATGTTGACGTTAGCGATTTTTCTTTTTCTTTTTCTGATTTTCCATTTTATTTATATCTTTTGATTTATAACTCCAAATGATGTCAAATAAATTTCCAAAAATTTGTAATATTCATATCTATGTTTTAAAACATTAGTGGGCATGTTTTGAAAACTTTTTAAAATTAATTATTTTGAATTACTCATAAAATGTGAATTTGCCCATTTAGGTCAATTTTCAAAATATTAATTTAATAGTTTCATTTGGGGTTAAATTAAATTTATGAAATTACCACATTCTTATATAGTTGATATTAAGCTATTTAAACTCATTTGTTTGTAGCCATTCACTTTTATTCCTGGTATATTAGTAGAATATAAATATTTTTAAGGAAATGGGAAATATAATAAATTCCATTTTTCATTCTAATTTTTTGTGCACCATTACATTTTATATTAAGATAATTCAATTGGAACTTCATAACAACTTTGGAAAAGATTTTAGTTTTAATTCATTTCTTATTTAGAATATATTAATCATTTCATGCTTTGAAAATAAATGACATTCATTTAAGCAAATGAAATGTTTATTTGGATAATTCATTAATTTTAATCTATGAAGTTTTAAAGTTATAAACCATAGCCTTATAATTTTCAAACTATATTTTGAACTTAGTTAAAAGAATGAAACCATATGACAAAATTTATTATGTTTAATTAGTTTCAAAGAACACTTGTAAATACTATTTTAATTTATGAATAGCTATGGTTATGTGATTGAAAAAAAATACTTATAAAGAAACTATTACAATAAAATGGTTTGAAGTTTGTAAAACATTTGTCAAATTAGATATTGAGGTTTTAAGAAATACAATGGATTATAAAATGTTTAACTTGAAACAACTTTGAAAATAATAATAAACTGAGATATTTAAATTAATAAACTTTTTCAATATGATTGAAGTCTTTTATAGTTGGTTTTCTTAAGCATTTAAAGTTTTATTTTAATCAAAAAAAAAAGTTTTAAATTTTAGTGATTTTCAAACATTATAAAATGTTGGGATGTTACAAAGTGTGACCCAGAGATGACAGAAACCCCGCTACCGGAAACAGTGCCACTAGAAGAAGTTCAGTTGGAAAGTGACCTGACGTATGAAGAGAAGCCAATCAAAATATTGGAGACTGCAGAAAGGGTCACACGAACCAAGACTATCAAATTTTGTAAGGTCCAGTGGAGCCACCATACCGAAGAAGAAGCAACTTGGGAACGGGAGGATGATCTTCGAGAAGAACACCCACATCTTTTTGCAGGCCAAACCGAATCTCGAGGACGAGATTCATATTAAGGGGGTTAGGTTTGTAACATCCCAATTTTGCAAAAATTTAAAACTTTGCATTCATGCATCATTCATCATTTAGGCATAAAAATTTATTACATAAGTACAAAATTTTATTTCAATTAAGAGTTTAAATAATTTATAATTTCCATAAAGTGTTTATTTAAACTTCTTCAATAATAATTTTCATAATTTATCTAATAGGCAAGAATAATACTAAAAAGTTCTAAATTTAATAATCTTTCCAAAACATATTTTTATGAATTTTTCTAAAGTATTTTTGGCTGAGTATAAAAAAATCATTTTGAATAAATGGTGAAAACAGAAATTTATTTGAGAAAAGAAAAGAGAAAAGGAAACGGGCCGGCCTCCCTATCTACCGCGCGCGCGCTTCGGCCCAGCAACGGCCCGGCGGCCGCGCTCGCTCTCCCTCTCGCTGACAGGTAGGACCCACCTGTCAGGTGAGTCTTCCACCTCCGGACGCGAATCCCGCGCGGATTTCTCTCCGGTTTCGATACGATTTTGATTCCAAAAATCGTGGAGTTTGTTTCCTTTGCGCCCCCATATAATCCCCACCCCTGCCGCCTCAACCCGCGCCAAACCCTAGCCTCTTTCGCCTCCAGGCCGCTCGGATTTCCGAGCTCCGCCGCCGCCCTAGCCGACGGTAAGTTTTAGCAACTCCGGCGACATTCGCTGCCCCCGAGTCCTTCTTCCCCGCTAATTCTGTTTACTTTGACCGTGCGCATCTTCGTGACTTCGTGGTTGGTCTCTTACCGCAGCCGAACGCCGTCCCCGTCCGCGAACCCCGCCGCCGGCCGCAAGCACCAACGCCGGCGAGAATTTCCCGGGGAATGACGACGCTCCGAAGAACCGCGCTTCACCACCGAACCCGCCTCGGCGTCCTCTACATAACGGTAAGACTCGTTCGTCCCGTAGACCTCTAGGACTCGAACACGCACGATGCCGTCCGTGGCGCCGCCGCGGTCGGAGGACCTCTGGCGACTCGCGCCGCCCGCGCCGAGCCTCTGTTTGTGAACCGTTGGATCTAGATCCAACGGATCTAGATCCGTTTAATCCCGAGCGCACGTTTTTAAGGAGATCGGACGGCCGCGCGGCCGATCCGCGTCGAAGCGGTACCATCCAATGGGATCGCGCCACGTAGCCCCTCTTATTTTCTTTTTCGCAGGAATTTTATAAATAAAACAGAAAATATGCAAAACTTAGAAAATTCATAACTTATGTTCTGTAAATACAAATTCAATGAATTTTATATCCACGGATAGCCCTGCTAGTGTAGTTTCATTCTACATCATTTGTTTTTGCTTTTGATAAATAATAATTCATAAGATCATCCGAGGAGTAATTCGGCTATTAAATCCATAACTTAAATAATAAAAATGTTTTATAAATAAACTCAATTGTTTTAGGTTTAGGTTATTAACCTCTGCACCAGGAATATTAATATGTGTCTTATTTAAAAACTTTATTAGAACAATAAAAGTTGTAATTGTAGAATCTAAATTTTGCTATATCGTTTTCAATTATTCAATTGTTAAGTGAAATAAGAAATTCCTAGAATTGCATCCCATGCATTTAATAACAGAAGATATAATTTATTGATAAGTGTGTCTAGTTATACACATGGCATATCATGCATGCATACATATTTTGTTTGGTGTTGTGAGATATTGTGTGGATATTTATTTGTATGTATTGCTTGTGCTAGATTGTGAAGGAGAGGAAGGACCTGCGTGTGATTGCTATTCTAGTTGTGCCTGCCCTCCTGCTGCCACGGCAAGTGACTTCATAAAACACCTACTATTTTATTCTATTGCATACATAGTGTTTTAAGCAGTATTTGCAAAAGTAGTATGCATGATAGGTTTCTTGGAGATTTGTAGTATGCTATGCAAACCTGTTAGGTTACCCCTTAGAAATTCCAGTTAGATCCCTATTATAATTTAGTGGAAGTACCTGCTGCAAAAATGATTGTTTTATGGTTGATGTGATAAATGAAAATTTCCACTAAATTAATTTAACGCCTGGGTGGATTGGGTCGATCGAGGAGGTTTCAAGTTGAGTGGCTTCTCAGGGCCAAGTTTCATGGTTGTCTTCGCCCAAGATAGTTTCCACTTACTTGGGGCCATGATATGCGGTGTTAACCTGAGTTGCTCACTTGTGGTAGGCCACCCAGGGCTATGAGATTTAAGTTTACACTGAGTTTAGTTGCTTATCGTGCAACCATTGGTCAATATGGGCTCTGTCTTGATGGAGTAAGTTGATGTGGACCTGGGTCAAGAGATTGATGGTGGTAGAGTTGATAGGATGGTGGTAATCTCTTAGTACGATCATGGGAAAGCAACTTCTGAAAAGTCTCGTCTTGATCTTCTCCTTTTCCTTCGCACTAAAGGAGTGTAGAGGATAGTTTGGGTTGATTAAGTCTAATGGTGAAAGTGCACACCCTCCCGAGAGTTAAAACCTAAGATCTTAGCCGTGTCCCCGGCATCGGACAAATTGAGTGACTACACAAGGCTGTCTTCTGAAATCTCTTCATCTCAATTTCTTAATAAAACTTTGTTGGGTGAACATGGGTAGGAGAGATGGACTTGTCTCGGGATGTCTCTGAAAGAGAAGATATTGATTTAAGAAAATTGTTTATCAAAAGTAGGAAAAAACTTTCTTTACGCAATAGCCTTGAGCTCCACCAGCCAGATAAGCATATAGATATAGCTTAGTAGAATATTAGAAATCAAAGTCACTTGCCACCACAATTCAATTGTGCTGACCCATTATAGCTGGGCTGCAACTAAAACTTGCAGAATGTCCGAATGAGGAGTAAGGGGGTCGTCTTCGAGCTACAACCAACATGATCTGCCAGTGGCTTCATGGAGATGATGTAGCTCCATGCTATCTTTTGTTTTGCGTTTTAACTCTGAAATAAAGTGTGAACTATTTATTCAGCTAGCGTTTACAGCTATGCAAAATTGTAAGGATTATCTGTTTTTGGATCATTCGTCTCGTATTGTAATAGATTATGATATTGTACTGTGATATTACATCTTATTGGAAATTGCGAGACTTATGTGATCCAAGTCTTCCGCACTATTCATAAGTGACATTGCTATCTTAAGCAAGGGCACTACAGCATGATATGCAAATTATTTCTAGGGACTAGAGATGCATGTCATGCCATGAAAATCTTTTAACTCAATGCAAGGAAATGTGTTGGAAAAAATGACTAAGGACTAAGATCAGAAATTGGACAAAAATAACCTTGTTATAAATTATCTTGAATAAGCACTCAAATGGCTAAGCCATCATGTGCATAAGTACTTGGAGAAAATACTAAGTCTATAAGGTGATCAACAATTATTATCAACTCTTTGTAAATTGGATATTCACTATAGTGAGAGAGACAGACACCCGGCTAACCACTTAAGTTGTGGAACAGGTCTCATGTACGTGGACATGTAAGGTTAAACTCCAGGCCGCTTCATCTCACTATGCCTCTAGGATCCAACAAACTTCAAGATGATAATATTATGATCAAAATTTTGTTTAAGTCTTAAGTGAAAGACAATATTAGGAAAGAGGGAAAAGATAGAAAGAAAGATGTAGTTGTCCTCCAGGCTGCATCTCCAGACTTGTAACTTTCCCCTTGGTGATGTCTTGAATGAATTTTGTGAACTTGATAAATCTTCAGACTTGATGATTCTTGTATCATCGAGGTTGGTCTTGGGTTTAACTTAGTCATCATGAAGTCTCAGAGAGAAGAAAGAAGGAGAGAAAGGAAGCAAGACTTAGAAATAAGAAAAATATTGCAACAACGTGGGTCAGATTCCATTAAAAATGGAGTCTCGCAAGTGACACTATGGTGGACACTTAGTGGAGTAACTCTAATTACCTATATGCATATTTGGCTAGTGGAGTTCAAGGCTATTTTTCATAAAGCCAATATTTCCTAACTTTTTAGAAAACACTTTTCTTCTATTCGAGACATTCGTGGCATGAAAACCACTGTCTCATTCTGCCCTTGTTCACCCATCAAGTTTTATTTCTGAAGTTGGAATGGTGGAATCCTCCGTTGACGTCCGTGATCAGCTGCTCAAATTATCCGTACCGGGGACATGGCTAAGTACTTAGTTTTACACTCTACAGAGGTTGTGCATGTTCACCATTGTATCCATTCAGCCCAAACTATCCTTTACACACTTATAATGATAAGGAAAAGGAGAAGAATGAGATGAGATATTTCAGAAGCATTTTCCCTCCCACTCTGGCTTGACCCGGTCCACCTAACACCCTCTATATCTGCTTGTCAAGCCGGAGAGAGTCCACACAACATAATTGATCAAGGCAGAGCCCATATGGCAATGGTTGCCCTGGAAGCAATCGTAACTCGGAGTTCTTCAGATCCCTTTGTTCCCTGGGTGGCCATCCACAAGTGCACATACTCAGGTATACACCATAGAAATGGTCCTGAGTAGCCACTCAACTTCGCCTCCGTATACAACCAATCCACCCAGGAGGTTCTTTCTTAACTTAGTAGAATTTCGATTTTCACAAAACAACATTTGCATAGATCCAATAATTCTACTAAGTATTGCATAGGAACCTAGACACATGAATAAGGAATTTCTACACATGTTTAGCATTGCAATACTATCCTACACATGCTTATTGAAAATACACTAAGTAATGCATATAGAAAATAATAGGAGGTTTATGAGGTGTGCCACTTGCCTTTGAATGATGTCTTTGCTCACAAACTCTTTTCAACGTTATTCGGAGCTCTTCGTTCAATCTAACAATATAGGCAAACAACAATACAACAATCATAAAACAAAACAACAGAACACATACAAGCATACATAATGAACAAACAAGTTTCATAAACTTCTAAGGAAAACATGTCATGCATGATATGCAAATTATTTCTAAGGACTAGAGATGCATGTCATGCCATGAAAATCTTTTAAGTCAATGCAAGGAAATGTGTTGGTCAAAAATGACTAAGGACTAAGATCAGAAATTGGACAAAAATAACTTTGTTATAAATAATCTTGAATAAGCACACAAATGGCTTAGCCCCTATGTGCATAAATACTTGGAGAAAATACTAAGTCTATAAGGTGATCAACAATTATTATCAACTCTTTATAAATTGGATATTCATTATAGTGAGAGAGACAGACACCCGGCCAACCACTTAAGTTGAGGAACAGGTCTCGTGTACGTGGACATGTAAGGTTAGTCTCCAGGCCGCTTCATCTCACTATGCCGCTAGGATCCAACAAACTTCAAGATGATAATATTATGATCAAAAATTTGTTTAAGTCTTAAGTGAAAGACAAGATTAGGAAAGAGGGAAAAGATAGAAAGAAATATGTAGTTGACCTGCAGGCTTCATATCCAGACTTGTAACTTTCCCCTTGGTGATGTCTTGAATGAATTTTTGCAAACTTGATAAATCTTCAGACTTGATGATTCTTGTATCATCGAGGTTGGTCTTGGGTTTAACTTAGTCGTCATGAAGTCTTAGAGAGAAGAAAGAAGTAGAGAAAGGAAGCAAGACTTCGAAAATATTGTTGGTTGGTCTTCATGGCCTTCTTCTTGATTTTCTTCTAAGTGCTTGTACTCCTTGAAGATACTTCTGAAGTCTTGTTTTGGCTAAGTCCTTCATTGGCCTTCTAGCTCCACGTTGAAAATCCTAAGTGTCTAGTGCATAGCACTTTTACCAAAATACTAAGTTTAAAGATAATCCTAACTTAGAGAAAATAATGAAGAGATTTCCTATGGGAAATATATCTATATGTGAAAATAAGTTATGCATGCAATGCACTTTTTAATCCTTATAAATATCATAAAAAAATTGTGATATTTATAAAGTATGCATTAGGCTATAAATGCAATTTAATAAATTTCTATTTTTGCAAAATATAATAAAAGGAATAAATATAAGATTAAGTTTTCTGTGATTAAATTTTTATACCAAAATTTTATAAATAGTGTTAATAGACAGAGGGGATGTAAATAAATTTATAGCAATTGGATGTATTGAAAATTAATTTTTATATTAAAAGTTATATTACGATTACTCCATTTATTCAATTTAAACATATAACTATTAAATCATCAAAATATTTCTCAAAATTATTTTATAACAGAGGCATCATATTACATATATTATAAAGTTTCTAAAACAAATTTGTTTGCAATTTTTGGATTTATAGATTTAAAGTTTTGATACAAATACTCAAATTCACCTTTTAAAACTTGAATATTTTAAACTAAGTCAAATTTAAAATCTAACATATCTAAAATATTCTACATGTCAAGGGTTTTCATTTGATATATCATTTGTCAAATTTCGAGTTAAGGTTACAAAGTTATATATATTTTAATTACAACGACTATTCTGCAAAACTGCCGGGTTAAATCTAAATATAAAAAAAAAATTCCACGTTGGCGCTGACTGGATCCAACGTGGCGTTGACTGTGCACTGACTCAGCGCTGACGGGGCGTTGACTGGATCAAATCTGGATCGTTAGATCCAGATCTGACGGCCAGAAATGAATCGTACCGGTTCGATTTCAAGGATCTAATCCTACGCATACAACATAGATCGGACGACCAGGAGAAGAGGATCTCACCGGGCGGCACAGCTCGCCGGAGACGATACCGACGGTGGCATCACGGCATTCTTCACGTTACACTGTGCTCCGGGATGAACGAGTCGTACCAGATCGAAGCGGAGGACGCGGGGAACACGTTGGCGAAGTGACGGAGGCCGGAGTGTCTCATGCCTTCTCCGGTTGCTGGCCGGAGTTGAGTCGGGCGGCGGCGAGCTTTGGGTGTGGACGCACTTCACGATCAGGCATGGAAAAATTAGGGGAAACACGTCACCGTGATGCGCACGAAGGTGCAAGGAAGAATGAGAGGGAAGGAAGGGCTCAGGGGGCTCGGTCATCGACGAAAACCTTGAAACTTACCGGCGGAAATGGCGGACGGAGGCGGAGGACTACGGCAGCCTAGTGGCGGGATTTCTAGGGTTTCTAGGGGCAAGAGAACGGAGGGCTCAGGGGCTACTTATAGTGCATAGAGGCGCGTTGATTTGGGCGCTAATCACGCGAATTGAAGGAAGGAGGCGCCGGCGTTCTCGGGCGTGATCTGCGTGGAGGTTGAAGACGACCTCAGCTGACGTCAGCATGACGTCACAGGTATTTTTCTTTTTCTTTACTGATTTTTCTATTTTCTTTATAACTTTTAATTTAAGACTCCGAATGATGTCAAATAAAATTCTATAAATTTGTAAAAATAATTTATGTGCTTTAAAACATTAGAAGGCATGTTTTGAAAACTTTTTACAATTAATAATTTTGAAATATTGGTCAAATACAAATTTGACACTTAATATCAAAATTGAAATTATAGCTTAATTAAATTTTCTTTTGACTAAATAAAATTTGTAAAATACCCATATTCAAATATGTTTGAATCTAAGTTTTTTTAAACTCATTTTCAAACACTAAATTCATTTTTGGCTTTAGTATAATATTAATACTATAACACAACTATATAGAAATCAAAAGGGAAATATAATGTATTCATTTTTAATTCAAAGTAATTTGTGCACCATTATATTTTATATTAAGATAATTCATTTTAAAACTTCATAACAACTTTGGAAAAGATTTTAGATTTAATTCATTTCCTTATATAGAATATATATTCATGAAAATCCTTTTATGTTTTGAAAATAAATGAAATCATTTAAGCTAAAGAAATGTTTATTTGGATAATTCATTAATTTAAATCTATGAAGTTTTTAAAGTTATAAATTATAGACTTGAAATTTCCCAAACTATGTTTTGAACTTAGTTAAAAAGAATGAAAACCATTCGGCAAATAAATCATGTTATAAATAGTTTAAAAGAACACTTGTAAATAATATTTTAATTTATGAATAGCTATGGCTAAGTGGTTGAAATCAAATTACCTATAAGTAAACTATTTTATTACAAGAAAATGATTTGAGAGTTTGTAAAACATTTGTCAAATTATATTTTGAGGTTTAAGAAATAAAATGGATAATAATTGGTTTAACTTGAAACAACTTTTGTAAATAATGATAAACTGAGATATTTGAAATATTAAACTCTTTAATATGTTTGAAGTCTTTTATAGTTGGTTTTCTTATGCATTTTAATATTTTATTTTAATCAAAAACAAAAGATTTAAATTTTAGTGATTTGTAAACATTCCAAAATATTGGGATGTTACAAAAGTCAAAATGATTGAATATTGAAAATGAGTTTAAGATAACTGAATATCAAACATGTATAACTGTGGTAATTTCATAAATTTTATTTAAACCCAAATGAATTATTAAATCCCTAATTTCAAAGTTAACCTAAAATAGGCAAAATATTCTTTTATGAGTATTTCAAAATATTATTTTTCAAAAATGTTCAAAACATTCCCACAACTGCTTTAACACAAAGGTAATGCATTTACAAATTTTTAGAAATTTATTTGACTTGATTTGGAGTCTTAAATCAAAAGATATGAATTAAATGGAAAATCAGAAAAAGAAAAAGAAAAATCTGACGTCAGCGATGATGTCATGTCGTCTTCAACCCCCGGCCGAAAATCACGCCTCCGATTCCTCTCCGAAATCCGGCGAAACCTTCGTGTAATTTGCTCCCCCTCTGCCCCATTTAAACCCCCTCGACCTCCTCTCTCCTTTCCCCTCTTTCCCCTTTCGTTTTGCGCCGCTAGGCCGTTCCAGTTTCTCGCCGGAATACGTCGAGGCCGCCGCCGTTTTTCCTCTGTCCCCGGCGAGGTAAGCCGCCCCAAGCACCGAGACCCCATCCATCCTCTCCCCCGTGTCGACCCGCACCTCCTCAACCCCTCCCTCGCTTCGTTTTCGCAGCAGTTCGTCGAGGAGGAACCGACCGAGGCTCGCCGGCGTTTGAGGAACTCCGGCCGCTTGTCCCCGCCATTCCAGGAAGAACCCAATGACGACGACAGCCACTTCGTCTTCAACGCGACACGTCGCGCCCGAATCCATCCTCCGCGACTCCGGGGAGCCTCCCTAGCCACCAGAACTTCCACACCGAGCTCGGGCGCCGCCGTCTTCTTCTTCTCCGGCGAAGAGCACCGCCGGCATCTGGTGAACCCCTGTAAGCCCTTGGATCTAAATCGTGTGGCTAAGATTAGATGACTTATAACAAACCGATACGGTTAGATCTGGACCGTCAGATATAGATCTGACGATCTAGATCTGTTTGACTTATCCAGTTAGCGATATAGTCAGCGCCCACGTGGACGACACGTCAGATCCAGTCAGCGCCACTTCGGAAAATGAATTTCTGCGAATTTTCTTAATTAGATTAAATTGGCAGTTTTACAGAAACACCCCTACTTATTAAAATTGTTATAACTTTTGATTCACACATCCAAATAAGATAAATTTTATATTTTTGGAAAGCCCTTGACATGTAGAATATATTAGATCTTTTAGAACTCAAATTTGACTTAGTTTACAATATTCAAATTTCAAATGGATGATTTGAGTATATTTGTAATAACTTTAAATCTATAAAGTTACAAGTCTGGAGATGAAACCTGGAAGACCAACTACATCTTTGTTCTATCTTTTCCCTCTTTCCTAATCTTGTATTTCACTTTAGACATAAACAATTCCTAATCTTGAAGTTTGTTGTGATATTGCATCGTAAACTGTGTGTGCAAACGAATCGATCCAGGGATTTGCACTATACACAGGTATCTGCCATATTTTAAGTGCAGGTACGCTACAGATGGTATCAGAGCACTGTGTTGCCTGTAGGTTCGAAACCCTAGGTTTGGATAGAATTAGGTTTGGCCATAGGATTGAAAATCTATTTCATTCAGTTTGCTGAAAATAAGAACTATTCAAACATCATTGTTGTAACTATCTTAACGATTTCCTTTCTAATTATCTTCCCTTGTTTTTAGATGACCGCCCTCATTGAATCACTCAAGAAAGGACCAGTGATGACCATGACCTTGGAATGTGAGACGGAGTTTCCAAGAGTCCTTAAAGATAACATGAAGAGTTTGGGTTTTGAAGGAGAAGCAGAATAAAAAGGTTTCCTTTCATGGATGAAGGCCAAGAGTACTGGTGGGTGAAAGTCCATCTATACAGGAGCAAAGAAGATGACCACAAGACTGAGGGTGATTGCATGTTCACCAACCCAATACTTCACACATCATTCTTTGATTCAGCAAGAAATGCAGCATGGAGAGCCATCGAGTACCTGGAAGAAAGACTTTGTTTTAGACTTCACAACACCCAAAAGCATCTTGAAGAACTCAAGGAAGTAGAAGAGGAACTCGAGGCACTCAAGAAAAGGATAGATTAGACCACCTATCCATTAGAATAACGAGATCCGATGATGTATTGACCTATCAAATTGTGGTATTGTAGTACTGTCACTTTTGTATTTCCATGACATTGGTGTATTTTGTTCAATAAACGATTAGTTCGATTTCTCAAAAGAAGTTTAAAAAAAATTCACGTATGTGTTTGCTTGTGTTTGAACCATGTTGATTGATTTTGTTGGAGATTGGTTGCCTTGTTCTCATTTATTGAATTAGGATTTCTCCATAGTACCTATAATTCAACTCATTTATTTTTTAAACCAAACAGATGTCTCACCCCAATACCAACACCAACGTTATGCACACAACAATGCAACTACTAAAAGAGACCCAGTTGCTTAAACCCAGAGGTCCCAAACCATCTTTCCTTAGGACCCTCGAATAAGAAAAATCATTCCCTGCCAGTTTTCAACTTTCCATGTTAGAAACTACATTTCTCAAAACCTCTCGAGTATCAGAATAATTTCAAACTTTTGCCTTTCTTTCTAGCCTCTCTGAATCTCGGGGACGAGATTCCTTTTAAGGGTGGTAGTTTGTAACATCCCAATATTTTGGAATGTTTAAAAATCACTAAAATTTTAAACTTTTGTGTTAGATTGAAATAAAACATTAAAATCATAAGAAAAACAACTATAAAAGACTTCATAGCAATTTCCAAATTGTTTTTTATTTTAAATATATATCAATTAATAACTATTTTCATAAGTTGTTTCAAGTTATAAATTTTATTATCATTTCTATATCTTAAAAGCTCAGTATGTAATTTGACAAATGATTTACAAACTTCCAAACCATTTTCTTGTAATAAAAAGTTTCTTTATAAGTATTCGATTTCCCCTACTTAGCCATAGCTATTAGTAAATTAAAATAAAATTTACAAATGTTCTTTTTAACTATTTAAAAAATGGTCTATGTTGCTAAAATAATTTTCATTAAATATAATCAATATAAGAAATGAAATAATTTTCCAAAGGTATTTAATGGAGTTTTCAAATGATTTATCATACTATAAAACTTAATGGTACACAAAATAATGTGAATTGAAAATGAATACATTATATTGTCCTTTTCATTTCAAATAGATGTGTTATGTTATTTAATATTATACTAAAGTCAAAATGATTGAATATTGAAAATGAGTTTAAGATAACAGAATATCAAACATGTATAATTGTGGTAATTTCATAAATTTTATTTAACCCCAAATGAATTATTAAATCCCTAATTTCAAAGTTAACCTAAAATAGGAAAAATTGTATTTTATGAGTATTTCAAAATATTATTTTTGAAAAATGTTCAAAACATTACAGAACTGGTTTAACACAAAGGTAATGCTTTTACAATTTTTTAGAAATTTATTTTACTTGATTTGGAGTCTTAAATCAAAAGATATGAATTAAATGGAAAATCAGAAATAGAAAAAGAAAAATCTGACGTCAGCGATGACGTCATGTCGTCTTCAACCCCCAGCCGAAAATCACGCCTCCGATTCCTCTCCGAAATCCGGCGAAACCTTCGCGTAATTTGCTCCCCCTCTGCCCCACTTAAACCCCCTAGACCTCCTCTCTCCTTTCCCCTCTTTCCCCTTTCGTTTTGCGCCGCCAGGCCGTTCCAGTTTTTCGCCAGAGTACGTCGAGGCCGTCGCCGCTTTTCCTCTTTCCCCTACGAGGTAAGCCGCCCCAAGCCCCGAGACCCCATCCATCCTCTCCACCATGTGGACGCGCACCTCCTCAACCCCTCCCTCGCTTTGTTTTCGCAGCAGTTCGTCGAGGAGGAACCGACCGAGGCTCGTCGGCATTTGAGGAACTCCGGCCGCTTGTCCCCTCCATTCAAGTAAGAACCCAACGGCGAGGATAGCCACTTCGTCTTCAACGCGACATGCCGCGCCCGAATCCATCCTCCGCGACTCCGAGGAGCCTCCCTAGCCACCGGAGCTTCCACACCGACTCGGGCGTCACCGTCTTCTTTTTCTCCGGCGAAGAGCACCGCCGGCATCTGGTCAACCCCTGTAAGTTCTTGGATCTAAATCGTGTGGCTAAGATTAGATGACTTATAACGAACCGATACGGTTAGATCTGGACCGTCTGATCTAGATCTGACGATCCAGATCTGTTTGACTTATCCAGTCAGCGATCCAGTCAACGCCCACGTGGACGACACGTCAGATCCAGTCAGCACCACGTCGGAAAATGAATTTCTGCGAATTTTCTTAATTATATTAAATTGGCAGTTTTACAGAAACACCCCTGCTTATTTATATTGTTATAACTTTTGATTCACACGTCCAAATTAGATAAATTTTATATTTTGGAAGGCCCTTGACATGTAGAATATTTTAGATCTGTTAGAATTCAAATTTGACTTAATTTAAAATATTCAAATTTGAAATGGATGCTTTGAGTATATTTGTAATAACTTTAAATCTATAAATCCAAAAATTGCAAATAAAATTGTTTCAGAGACTTTGGAATATTTGTAATATGATGCCTCTGTTATAAAATAATTTTTAGTATTATTTTGATGATTTAATAGTTATATGTTTAAATTGAATAGTTTGAGTAATTTTGACATAACCCTTGATAGACAAATCATTTTTTTATAAATCCAATTGCTATAAATTTATTTAAATCCCCTCTGTCTATTAATATTATTTATAAAAACTTTGTTATAAAAATTGAATCATAGAAAACTTTAATCTTATAATTATTCCTTTTATTATATTTTGCAAAAAACAGAAATTAATTAAATTACATGTATAGCCTCATGCATACTTTATAAATATCACAAAAATTAGTATGATGTTTCTTATGATAAAAAGTGCATTGCATGCATAACATATTTCTCATATAGATATATTCCTCATAGGAAAACCTCTTCATTAATTCCTCTAAGTTAGGATTATTTTCAACTTAGTATTTTAATAAAGTGCTATGCACTTAGACACTTAGGATTTTCAACATGGAGCTAGAAGGCCAATGAAGGACTTAGCCAAAACAAGACTTCAGAAGTATCTTCAAGGAGCAGAAGCACTTAGAAGAAAATCAAGAAGAAGTTCAAGAAGACCAACCTCCTTTATTCTCTAAGTCTTTCTTTCTCTCTTTCTTTCTTCTCTCTAAGACTTCATGATGACTAAGTTAAACCCAAGACCAACCTCGATGATCCAAGAATCATCAAGTCTACCAAAAATTCAAGCAAGACATCACCAAGGAGAAAGTTACAAGTCTGGGGATGATGTCTGGAAGACTAACTACATCTTTCTTCTATCTTTTTCCTCTTTCCTAATCTTGTCTTTCACTTTAGACATAAACAATTTTTGATCATGTTATTGCCATCTTGAAGTTTGTTGGATCTTAGCAGCATAGTGAGATGAAGCGGCCTGGAGACTAACCTTACATGTCCACGTACATGAGACCTGTTCCACAACTTAAGTGGCTGGCCGGGTGTCTGTGTCTCTCACTATAGTGAATATCCAATTCACAAAGAGTTGATAATAATTGTTGATCACCTTGAAGAATAGACTTAGTATTTTCTCTAAGTATTTTGTACATCATGACAAAGCCATTAGAGTGCTTATTCAACATGATTTATAACAAAGAATTTTATCCAACTTATGACCTTAGTCCTTACTCATTTCTGATAAACCTTTTTGCCTTGCAATAACTTAAAAGATTTTCATGATATGGCATGCATCTCTAGTCCTTAGAAATATTTAACACATCATGCATAAACATATTTTTCCTTAGAAGTTTTATAAAACTTGTTTGTTCATTATGAAAGTATTTGTATGTGATGTGATGTTGTGTTTTGTGTTGATTGTTGTATTGTTGTTTGTCTATACTGTTAGATTGAATGGGGAGCTCCGAGTTACGTTGAAAAGAGTTTGTGAGCAAAGACATCATCCAAAGGCAAGTGGCACACCTCATAAACTTCCTACTATTTTCTATATGCATTACTTAGTGTATTTTTATATAAGCATGTGTAGGATAGTATTGCTATGCTAGACCTGTGTAGAAATCCCTTACTGCTATGTCTAGGTTCCAATATAATACTTAGTAGAAATATTGATGTTATGCGAATGTTGTTTTGTGAAAATCTAAATTCTACTAAGTTAAGAATGAAACACCTGGGTGGTAAGTGGTTGTATGGTTTATGTTGAGTGGCTACTCAGGCCCATGTCTATGGTTCCTGGAGTACATGCACCTGTGAACGGCCACCCAGGAACAAAGGGATCTGAAGAACTCCGAGTGACGATTGCTTCCAGTTCAACAATTGGCAATGGGCTCTGGCTTGATCAACTAAGTTCCATGGACTCGATCCGGCTTGACAAGCAGATGTAGAGGGTGTTAGGTGGAACGGGTCAAGCCAGAGTGGGAGGGAAAACACTTCTGAAAGATCTCGTCCCATTCTTCTCCTTTTCCTTATCACTTCAGAGTGTAAAGGATAGTTTGGGTTGAATGGGTACAATGGCGAACATGCACAACCTCTGCAGAGTGTAAAACTAAGTACTTAGCCGTGTCCCCGGTACAGACAATTTGACCAGCTGATCACGGACGTCAACGGAGGATTCCACCATTCCAACTTCAAAATTTAAAACTTGATGGGTGAACAAGGGTAGAATGAGACCGTGGTTGTCATACCACGAATGTCTCGAATAGAAGAAAAGTGTTTTCCAAAGAGTTAGGAAAATTGGCTTTATGCAAAATAGCCTTGAACTCCACCATCCAAATAAGCATATACGTTATTAGAGTTTTTTCCTCCAAGTGTCCACCATAGTGTCACTTGCCAGACTCCATTTTTAATGGTATCTGACCCACGTTGTTGCAATATTTTTCTTTTTGCAGATTGATCAGATGACGAGTGAGGTTTCGTATAAAGGTTTCGAGTCTACAACCAACATGTTTTCGCCTGTGGCAACATGAAGTTGATGGAGACTCACTATTATTGTATTTCCGATGTTTACTCTTTCAAAGCTAGCTTTATGCTATGCAACTTGTATTGAACATTTTGTAAGTCTGGATCATGGATGTAATAAAATTGATACTTTGTTGTGATATTGCATCGTAAACTGTGTGTGCAAACGAATCGATCGAGGGATTTGCACTATACACATGTATCTGCTTTATTTTAAGTGCAGGTACGCTACAATAAAGGGGGTTGGTCTTCTTGGACTTCCTCTTGATTTTTCTTCTAAGTACTACTACTCCTTGGAGATGCTTCTGAAGTCTTGTTTTCTTTGCTAAGTCCTTCATTGGCCTTCTAGCTCCATGTTGAAATTCTAAGTGTCTAAGTGTAACGCCCCGGGAGTTATCCCCATTTTTTTTAGTTGTGTGTGTTTTCTTTTTCATCAACATGGCATCGCATTGCATCTCATTAATTTAATTTGTCGCATTTAATTTCATTTCCCACAAATAAATTCAAATGCATTTTCAAATTAATTAAAAATTTGTTATTTTCAATTCTTTAAAAATGTTAAAAATAAGTTTATTAAATTGCCTAGTTGAAAATAAAAATATTTTGTATAGTTTTCGTATTCAAATTCCTTTTCTTTTTTTCTTTAAAAATATAGTACAGAAATTAAAATGGGAGAGAAATAAGGCCCAAAGCCCACCTAAGCAAATCCTAGGGTTTCCCCTGGAAAAATTCTTTCCCACCCCCTGCAATTTTGCGGCCGCCCCTCCAGTTTTCTGCTTTTCCTTTTTTTTTCCTTCCTTTCTTTCCTTTTCTTTTCTTCCTTTTCTTTGTGCTTTTCTTTCCTTTCTTCCTTTTCCTTTTTTTCTTTTCTTTCCTTTTCTCCCTTCTCATTCCTCCACCCCGCACGGGAGAACCGCCCGACGCCTCCCGAGCCAGCGTGCTCCCGCGCCCGCGCCTCTGCTCCCGCGCCGCCGCACCGGCCCCTCGCCCCGACGCGCCCGGTCCGCCGCCGCCGCCTCCGGCCGCCGGCCACGCGTCGCCGTCGCGTCGAGCCCCTACGCCACGCCGCCTCCCGCTCGCCCGCACCGGCCAGCCCGAGCTCCCCTGTCCGCCCTTCCTCCGCCCGCGCCCCCGAGCACGCCACTGCGCACCAGCCGCCGCCGGCCGCGTCCTCCGGTCTCCCGTGCTGCCACCGCCTTGCGACGCCGCTGCGCCGCCGCGCCGAACGCCTCCGCACGCCTCCACCGCGCATGCGTGACCACCCCCCGCACGCATCCACCGCCGCGACGCCTCCCTGGCCGCCGCCCCCTACTCGCAGCGCACCACGCGCCTTTGTCTGTGCGCTCGCCGCCGCCGTGCGCGTGCTCGCATCTGTGCCGGCCGCCTTCCATTCGTCGTTTCCCCCGTCCGGTGACATCCCCGCATCCGCCGCCCGCAAGGTGTTCGACGCAATGTCCTCAAGACCCCGACGTCATTTTTTGTGTGTCCGAGTTGTCCACCCTTCGTGGTGTTGCTACATGCGCGTGCGCGTCCTCTTCCGGTGTCGCGTTGCCGTGACCGCCCGTGTCCGTGTTGCGGTGCCCGCCCGTGCGCACTTTCTTTCCGGTGTCCGATTGCCGTGCTCCTACGTGCCACGACTTCCCGCCCACTTCCACGACACCGACAAACGACGATGCCCCGGTTCCGCGACGACTACTTCCCCGATGGCAACTACTTCCTCTACGCACCGAAGACGTCGGTTTCGAACCCTAGTTCACCCGATCCGACGTACGGACCCAAACCCTAACCCTATACCTATTTTATGAAATTTCATATATCTTGTGCATATCGCATCATACTTGCATGTGTTGCATCTCTTGGGTTTGGTGGTGTAGCAAATCACCTAAATAATAAATATGGAATGTGTGGGGCAAATCAATATCTGTATTGCCCATTCCATTGAATTTGACTAGAACACCTTTGCCATGTCTTGCCACATTAATGAACATTTAATTTGATGGGTAGATAAATAACTCAAACATAAATATTAATTGTCGGAATCCCGGTTCCGCTTAATTTGGATTAAGTGCATCTCGCATTGCATCTTGCCATGTCATTCATCTGTCCCATGATCATGCTGGATCTTTTGCCGCAGTTGTAAAATGCATCTTTTGCGCTTCCAGTGTTTGTTGCTTCTTCGCGGATAAGACGTTGAGATGTGTGAGAAACGACAAGATCTGCTTCCATGCGGGATTCCAGGCAAGAAAAGTTTGCTTGTTTACCTATACATTGTCTTTCATTTCTGCCGTTGATCTCGGCTACCCTAGTATTCGATTCTTTATTGCGATCCCATCACATGTTTATCCTGCAGCCTATACAGCTTTATCCCCACATCCCATCACTTGTGGAATGCTTATCTGTTAGCCTTGCGAGTCGTAGAGCATGCTTAGAGTTGGTTGTGCGAGTCCTCTGTTGGTCGTTTATTTCATATGCTTAGTATGATAGATTATTCTACCTTAATAAAAATGTTGTCTTATATTGGGGTATTATATTAAAAAAGATAAGGCACCAGGCGGAAGGCCTTGCGAGGTGCTTTGTTCTGCTAAGTGTCGACCTAGGAACTGAGATTTTGTCCTCGGATCTAATTTTGAGCCCACTAACCACTTGTGGGAGGCCCTATGGAGCCCCCCTTGACTTTGAACGGATCTTCAGCTTGTGCATGTGCCGCAACTAGTTCGGGTTTTCCATTTGCTCATATCCATGTGCATGATGATGATGATTGATGAGAGGATACATGATACGGGGGGTCATATAGGGGTGGTGCGCGCGAATCGGACAGTTCCTACTGTGGTTTGAGCCGCATGGCACGTGGACACAAACTAATGAGTCCGCAATTGAGATTCGGCCGGACTCCTGACGCGGGTAACAACTCATATGTGTGGCACAAACTTGTTGTCGTGAAGGAATGAGTCGAGTTGAGAAGCCCTAATGTTTTTGACTAGGTTGATCATGCGAGTATGGGTACTGTAGTGCACCCCTGCAGGGTATAATCTTATCGATGAGCCGTGTCCACGGTTATGGACGATTTTGGTGATGATGCTGGCTAACAAGATCTAGACAACTTGCACCTAATTAATGTTAATTAACTTTACTAGTAATATAGAATTACTTTCACAATAAATGATAACTAAAAACTGTTCAACGTGTGAGTTTTCCCGAATTACTCCTCATACTTGGTTGAGGGGGTTAATCCGAGAATGGGTTATGTTTGGTGTTAGTTGTAGATGTTTATCTTATGCGCTCTCTTATCCCTCTCTCATTAAATGGAAGTTGTAGCGTGTCTCTTTAGGTTGCTAGTGCTGCTGCCGCTAAGTCCACCTCCCCTATATTTTGGGAGATGGTGTAGAAAGTAGGCAAGTCGGTTTTGCTTGCCAGGGAGTGCCCTGACCCTCTTTTGGGATGTGCTTTATGTGCAGTCAACAGGTTTAAAGTCTGACAACGTTAGCTTGGGAATACCACCGGCTTGGCTGGGCAGGGATATGGCGCCATTTCTTATATGCAGGACTCTTAGTCCAATTTGCATCTTAGCCGTAGTCAGATACTATTTTTGCGTCCGCTGTCATTTGAATCTTTGTATTGTATTATTTGTATCTTGACTCGTTCGAGAATTGTTGTATTATATATCTTCTGTTGTATTTGTGGATGTATCGGAATTGTTGTAATGTTATCACAATTCCACCCACATAATGCACATGTTTCGGCGTGCACATTATGTCTGGTGGGAGACCTAAAATCGTTATTATGCGGATTTATGCGGGATCGCTTAAATCTACATAGTACCGATTTTAGGGCGTCACACTAAGTGCATAGCACTTTACCAAAATACTAAGTTGAAAATACTCCTAACTTAGAGAAAATAATGAAGAGGTTTTCCTATGAGGAGTATATCTATATGAGAAAATATGTTATGCATGAAATGCACTTTTTAATCATAAGAAACATCATATTAACTTTTGTGAAATTTATAAAGTATGCATGAGGCTTTAAATGCAATTTAATTAATATCTATATTTGCACAATAAAATAAAAGGAATAAATATAAGATGAAAGTTTTATGTGATTAAATTGTAATAACAAAATTTTGTAAATAGTGTTAATAGACAGAGAGGATTTAAATAAATTTATAGCAATTGGATTTACTCAAAAATAATCTTGCTATCAAGAGTTATGTCAAAATTACTCAAACATTCAAATTAACCATATAACTATTGTATCATCAAAATAATACTCAAAAATATTTTATAACAGAAGCATAATATAAGACATATTCTTAAGTTTCTAAAACAATTTTATTTGCAATTTTTGGATTTATAGATTTAAAGTTATGATAAATATACTCAATTCATCCATTTGAAATTTGAATATTCTAAACCAAGTAAAATTTGAATTCTTACATATCTAAAATATTCTACAAGTCAAGGGCTTTAATTTAATATAAAAAAATTTAAATTTGGATCTGTGATTGAAAAGATATGAGGGTTTGAATATGTAGGGGCTTTTCTACAAAAGTGCCAGATCTGTTGACTCGGCGCTGACTGGATCTGACGTGGCTGCTGACGATACAATGCTGACTGGATTAAGTGATTCGATCTGGATCGTAAGATTGTGATCGGATGGGTCTGACTCACCCGTACCGTTTCGGCTAAAGAGATCTAATCGGCGATGTTGAATAAGGATCAGACGGCGTAGGAAGAGATGCTCACCGGGCGGCGCTCCGGTCGCTGGAAATGGAGTTTGCGGTGGTGTTCGTCTCGGGTGGAGAAGATCCGTTGCCTCCGATGACTTCCCGGACGCACTGACGGCTGCTGCGGGCGCGGCGCGTCGTGCTGAAGGAGATGGAGGTGACGACATTGTCTCTTGTGTCCCGGAGTGGCGTCGAGACGAGGCCATAGTGGTTCGGGCGCCGGCGAGCTACAACTCATCCTCCCCCACTTGATTAGCTGCGAAGGGAGGTCTGGAATGGGTTAGGAAGATGCGCGTGAGGACGGCGAGAAGGATAGGACGGCGCGTGAGGACGGCGTGCTTACCTCGTCGGAATCGACGAATTCGTGGCGGCGGCTTCGGTGTCCTCCGGCGAGCTTTTCCGGCGGCCTGGTGGCGGGATTTTGTAGCGTACCTGCACTTTAAATAAGGCAGATACCTGTGTATAGTGCAAATCCCTGGATCGATTCATTTGCACACACAGTTTACGATGTAATATCACAACAAAGCATCAATTATATTACATCGATGATCCAGAATTACAAAATATTTGATACAAGTTGCATAGCGTAAAGCTAGCATTGAAAAAGTACACAGCGGAAATACAATAGCAGTGAGTCTCTATAACATCCATGCTGCCACAGGCGAAAACATGTTGGTTGTGGACTCGAAACCTTTAAACGAAACCTCACTCGTCATCTGATCAAATCTGCAATAAGAAAAATATTGCAACAACGTGGGTCAGATTCCATTAAAAATGGAGTCTGGCAAGTGACACTATGGTGGACACTTAATGGAATAACTCTAAAACCTATATGCATATTTGGCTGGTGGAGTTCAAGGCTGATTTGCATAAAGCCAATTTTTCCTACTCTTTTGAAAACACTTTTCTTGAAATACAGATGAGTATGACATGAAAACCATAAATCTCATCTTCCCTTGTTCACCCATCAAATTTTACTTCTGAAGTTGGAATGATGGATTCCTCCGTTGACGTCCTCGTTCAGCTGCTCAAATTGTCCGTACCGGGGACACGGCTAAGTACTTAGTTTTACACTCTGCAGAGGTTGTGCACGTTCACCATTGTACCCATTCAAACCAAGGTATCCTTTACACACCATTTGTGATAAGGAAAGGAGAGAATGAGACGAGATCTTTCAGAAGCATTTTCCCTCCCACTCTGGCTTGACCCGTTCCACCTAACATCCCCCTACATCTGCTTGTCAAGCCGGAGAGAGTCCACGCAACATAATTGATCAAGCCAGAGCCCATATGGCAATGGCTGCACTGGAAGCAATCGTCACTCGGAGTTCTTCAGATTTCTCGGTTCCTGGGTGGCCATTCACAAGTGTACATACTCCAGGAACCATAGACATGGACCTGAGTAGCCACTCAACATAAACCATGCAACCACTTACCACCCAGGTGTTTCATTCTTAACTTAGTAGAATTTAGATTTTCACAAAACAACATTTGCATAGCATCAATAATTCTACTAAGTATTGCATAGGAACCTAAACACATGTATAAGGGATTCTACACAGGTTTAGCATAGCAACACATGCATATAAAAATACACTAAGTAATGCATATAGAAATAGGAAGTTTATGAGGTGTGCCACTTGCCTTTGAATGCTGTCGTTGTTCACAACTCTTTTCAACGATACTCGGGACTCTCCGTTCAATCTAACAGTATAGACCAGCAACAATACAACAATCAACAGCAAGCACAACTCCACAATGCATACAAACACATACTAGATGAATAAGTAAGTTTTATAAAACTTTCTAAGGAAAATATGTGTATGCATGATGTGCAAAATTTTCCTAAGGCTAGAAATGCTTTTTCATGCCATGGAAATATTTTAAGTTTATGCAAGGCAATTAGGTTGGTCCAAAAGGACTAAGGGCTAAGGTCATAAGTTGAATAAAATATTTTGTTTTATATCATCTTGAATAAGCACTCTAATGGCTTAGTCTTGATGTGCAAAATACTTAGAGAAAATACTAAGTTATTTGTTCGAGATGATCAACAATTATTATCAACTCTTTGTAAATTGGATATTCGCTAAAGTGAGAGAGACAGACACCCGGCCAACCACTTAAATTGTGGAACAGGTCTCATGTACGTGGACATGTAAGGTTTGTTTCCAGGCCGCTTCATCTCACTATGCCGCTAGGATCCAACAACTTCAAGTGGGTAATAACATGATCAAAAATTGTTTTAAGTCTTAAGTGAAAGACAAGATTAGGAAAGAGGGAAAAGATAGAAGGAATTATGTAGTTGTCCTCCAGGCTTCATCTCCAGACTTGTAACTTTCTTCTGGATGATGTCTTGATTGAGTTCTTGGTAGTCTTGATGAATCTTCAGACTTGATGGTTCTTGTATACTCGAGGCTGGTCTTGAATTTACTTAGTCTTCATGAAGTCTCAGAGGAGAAGAAAGGACAGAGAGAAAGACTTAGAGAATAAAAGGGGGTTGGCCTTCTTGAACTTCTTCTCACTTTTCTTCCAAGTGCTTGACATCTTTGGGATGCTTCCAGAGTCTGTTTTCTTCTAAGTCCTTCATGAGCTTCTTCTTGATTTTCTTCTATGTGCTTCTTGTCCTTGAAGATACTTCTGAAGTCTTGTTTTTGGCTAAGTCCTTCATTGGTCTTCCAGCTCCATGTTGAAAATCCTAAGTGTCTAAGTGTATAGCACTTTCCCAAAATACTAAGTTTGAAAATAATCCTAACTTAGAGAAAATGGGGAGGAGTTTTCCTTATGGAAAATATAACTATAAAATATGATATGCATGAAATGCAATTTAAATCACAAGCAACATAACACTAATTTTTGTGAAGTTAATAAAATATTGCAATTTAATTAGTTTCTAATTTGCAAAACATAATAAAAGGAAACATATAGATTAAAGTTTTATGTGATTTATATTTTATAACACAATTTTCTTTATAGATGGTGTTAATAGCCAGAGGTGGTTTAATTATATTTAATGCAATTTGATTTAATCAAAAATAATATTTCTATTAATAGTTATGTTGAAAATATTCAAACTATTCAAATTAAATATATAACTATGAATTCATTCAAAATTACTCAAAATTATTTTATAGCAGTGGCATTAATTTACAAATACTCTAAAGTTTCTAAAACAATTTTATTTGCAATTTTTGGATATATAGATTTAAAGTTATTACAAATATACTCAAATTCACCATTTGAAATTTGAATATTTTACACTATGTCAAATTTGAATTTTGGCCGATCTAAAATAATCTACATGTCAAGAGCTTTCCAAATATATAAAAATTATTAAATTTGGAATTGTGGTTAAAAAGTTATAGATGTTTTAATTACAGGGACTAATCTGCAAATTTTCCAATTAAAATTAAAATAGAAAAAGAATTACACGCTGGCGCTGACTGGATCTGACGAGGCACTGACTGGGCATCGACGTGGCTACTTCCTATTCGCTGATACCGGTTCGGAGAGAGATCTAATCTGGGCCGTAGGATTTGAATCGGGCGGTGGAGAGACGTTGACCGTACCTGGGCGGCGGGATCTCGCCGGAGTTGTGAGGGACGACGGCGCCGGCGCTCGGTCACGGACGGATTCGTCGCCACGGTGGTTTTCCGAACGCGCGGAGGGCGGCTTCCGACTCGGCGATCCAAAACGAGAAGAATGGCGGCGACGGCCAGATCCACCTCTTCCCGGAACGTCGTGGACGAGAAGATTCAGTCCGAGCACGAGACACTCCGATCGGCTGCGAAAGGAGACGAGGGAAGGTGTCAGGGGATGCGCACGGACGCGAGGGAGAGGTAGGAGGGCTCACGGGCAACGGGGAAGGCTCACCTCTCCGGGGAACAAAGAAAAACGGCGGCGGTAGCAATGGAGCTCCGGCGAGCTTTTCCGGCGGCCTGGCGGCGTCTTAGGGGCTAGGGTTTGGGGCAAAAGGAAGAGGAGAGCGCGGGGTTTATATAGGGCAGGAGGAGGGAACCAACCGCGCGTCGATCTCGCCGGATTTGGAGAGAAATCGGGGGCGGGATTTTCGGATGGAGGTTGAAGACGATCTGCTGACGTCACCGCTGACGTCAGCAGGTATTTTCTTTTCTAATTTTTCTATTTTATTTATATCTTTTGATTTATAACTCCAAATGATGTCAAATAAATTTCTAAAAATTTGTAAAATTATTATCTTTCTGTTAAACCAATTGTGGGCATGTTTTGAATATTTTTGAAAATTAATATTTTGAAATATTGATTAATTACAAATTTGACACTTAAAGTCAAATTTGAATTTCTATCTTATTTAAATTTTCTTTTGGCTAAATAAAATTTGTAAAATACCCACATTTCAATATGTTTGGATTTAAGTTATTTAAACTTGTTTTGCTGATATCATTCTTCTTTATTTTGGCATGATATTAAGGAACTAAATATAAATAAGGTTTAGAAAATGTGGAGTATAAGATATTCATTTTTAATTGAAAATAATTTGTGCAACATTATATTTTATAATATGATAATGCATTTGAAACTTCATAACAACTTTGGACAAGACCTTTGTTTTAATTTTATTCTTATTTAGAAAATATTACTCATTTCATGCTTTGAAAATAGATGAAAATCATTTAAGCAAATGAAATGTTTATTTGGCTAATTCATTAATTTAAAATCTATGAAGTTTTAAAGTTATACACTATAGGCTTATAATTTCCAAACTATATTTTGAACATAGTTAGAGGAATGAAAACCATTTAGTAATTATATAATCTTTTGAATAATCTTGTATTTATGAATAGATATGACTAAGTGGTTTAATTCAAATACTTATAAAGAACTAATTTATTTAAAATAAAATGGATTGTAGTTTGTAAAATATTTGTCAAATTATATTTTAAGGTTTTTGAAACAAAGTGGATAATAAAATGTTTAAACTGTGACATCTGAAATATTAAACTCCATTTTGAAGTCTTTCATGGTAGGTTTCCTTATACATTTAATATTTTATTTTAATAAAAGAAAAGTTTTAAATTTTAGTGATTTTTGAATATTATAAAATGTTGGGATGTTACAGATTTGTTAGGGTTTGAGAGGGGAAATACAGACGAGGGCGTGGGGTTTATGTAGGGGCATGTGAGGGAGCAAAACCCGCACGAATCATGTCAAATTTGGAAGGAGGAATCGCTGATTGTTTTCGGGTGCGGGAATTTCGCTAGAGGTTGAAGACGAACCCCCTGAGAGGTGGGTCCCGCCTGTCAGGGATTTTTCTTTTTCTTTTCAGTTTTTCTATTTCTTTTATAACTTTTGATTTAGGACTCCAATTTAAGTCAATTTAATTTCTATAAATTTGTAAAATTCATATCTATGCTTTAAAACATTAGTGGGCATGTTTTGAAAACTTTTTAATGTTTATATTTTTGAAATATTGGTTTAATATAAATTAGACCATTTAGGTCAACTTTGAAATTAGCGATTTAATAAATTCATTTGGGGTTAAATAAAAATTATTAAATTACCACTTTCATATATATTTGATATTATGTTATCTTACTCTCATTATCAATAACCACTAAATATTGTTTTGGTAGAATAGTAAATAAAAAATAATAATTTATTTTAAAAGAAATAGGAAAAATAATTTATTCATTTTCAAACAAATAATACTTGTGCAAAATTTGTTTTCCTAATATGATAGATCATTTGGAAACTCCATATATGCATTTGGAAAACATTGTACCTTTATCATATTTCTCATGTTGAAATTATTCATGAAAATAATTTTTATGTTTTGAAAGTTGATGGGAATGATTTAAATTAATTACCAAAATATAATTTTAGGTTTAAGAAATACTTTGTATAAAAGAATTTAAACTAAACTCCAAAATTTTAAATAGTGATATGTTGGATATTTTAAATTTTAAATAACTAGAAAATGCTATGAAGTCTTTTAAAGTTAATTTTCATATGCTCTTATAGTTTCATCTTAATCAAAAAATAAAAATTTAAATTTTTAGTGATTTTTAAACATTACAAAATGTTGGGATGTTACAAGGGAGCACATAACTTTATGCAAAGCAAGCATCCTAGCATTTCCATCCTCATCAATATTGTCTAACTCATGAGAAGGTAAAGGTGGCTTAGCATTAAAGATGGGAGCATTTGAAGGAGTAGGCACCTTTGGTCCCTTTGCCATGAGGCATTTTTGGGATTTCTTCTTGGAGGTAGTCTTTGGTGTAGTCCTAGGGGAGAGAGGACCCAAGTCCACACTCCAACTTGGCTACTTCATCTTGATCATCCTCGCCCCCCTTTGTCAATCTTGCAATGAGACACTTCTTGGAGGGAGATGCGTAGTCCTTGGTATAGTATATGTGAATAAGGAGCCGGGCTTAGCATGAGCTAAACCGGCTACTCCAACTTGCGCATCTTCCTCTTTTTCCTCATCATCGGACATGTACTCGGCCCCAACAAAATCCTTGCCTTCTCTTTTCTTGTTAATGGGGTTGGGGAGGAGCTTCTTCCTTGTCTCCTTGTCATACTTAGGCTTGTCTTCTCTTTTCTCATAGGGACACTTGTCTTAGAAGTGACACCGTTGATCGCAATTGTAGCAAGTCCTTCTTGTGTTCTTTGGGAGGCTTGCATTCTTGCTCATAAAGTTCTTGCCCCACTTCCTAGCAAAGAAGGCAAGATCCACCGGTAGCTCACTTATCGAAGTCATCTCTTCAAGTCAACTTCTTCTTCATATTCTTCGTAAACAACACGAGTCGCCTTGGCCTACAAAGCAAGGTTGGGAGAGTTCATGGTACGAACAAGTTGTATTGTTTGGTTTCCTTGATCAAGCATAGTTTGTTCTGCAATGAAAAGGAGATAAGATCATCCGGAGACATAGCCTTCTTGGCATCCAAGACTTGCATCATGAGAGCCATTTGCTTGTCATCGGGAGCAATTATTTGACAAATCATGTTCTTGATAAACTCATCATTCACATCAAACCCATCATTGTATTTGTCACACCCAAGGCCTTCGACCCTTACGCGACGAATGTCAAGTCTTGAGTAGGCATCTCTAAGGTTCTCACCATCCTTGATCACAAACAAATCCATCTCCCTCTTGGCATATTCATAGTTGGTCTTTTGGGTGCTGGATGTTCCTTCTTTAAGAATCACAACTCTATCCCACAACTCCTTGGCTGACTCAATGCGGTGGCCTTGATTGTAGAAACTTTTTGGAAGAGCACACATAATCTTGTCACGGGCACTGGAGTTGAGTTGCCGAAATACCCATTCATTAGGTGTCAAGCTATTTGCATCCATGGGCACAAAGCCTTGCTCAAAAATGTCCCAAAGCTCCTTGCACATATTGCGAAGATAAGATTCCATAGAAGATTTCCAAAAGGAAAAGTGAGTTCCATCGTACATGGGTGGGGCAACACCATTAATCATGTTTGGCAATGAGATAGGAGGGAGAGGGTGCGTGTGACCAACGGCGCCGTACGCGGGGCTAAGTTTGGTTGAGGGAGCGTCCTCCACCTTATTCTTTACATCGCCACTAGTGCTAATGTCGGGGGAAAGAGATATGGCGGCCAAACGCTTCTCAACTTCATTAGCCATGAATACTTCGAAGTTCTTGTTCACGCGATCCTCAATGGTTTTCTGAAGGGTAGCTTCACGGGAGGCCCACTTGTCCTCCTCGGCTTTCCTTGCTAACTCCTCTTCCGAAGGATTAACCATCTCGCACTTAAGACGGTAAAGCCCTTAAAAAGAGACCTTGGTGTTGGGGATATATCAACTAGGGGTATCTCCAACATGGATCAATCCGGCTAGTCCAGGGTGGCCCAAGGGTGGTAGGGCTGAAGCCTGCCGGGCGGCCCAGATAGCTAACGTACAAGGAAGTAGGCGGACAGTCAAAGGAAGGCGGAAGGCCGAAGGCCGAAGCCCATCAAGCCACCAAGCCCAAGACGGAAGGCGGCAATTAAGCCGGCTAGGTCTAGGACTCTGATTACTTGCCGGACAAGTACTTGCCTTGTATCCTGGGGTCTGGCCGCCTATATGAACCGGCCACCAGGAAGCCTTTAGGGCACGCTTCAATACGCATCATACACATTGTAACATGTTCACGGCTATTGCCTCATAGTGAATTATAGCAGCACGTAGGATCTCTCCACCGCTGCGGGATCTGAAGCTGGGTAAACTCGCCATGTTCAATCCCGTCCTCGACGACACCAATTTTCTTCCCCACAATCCATACGTAGGCTAGAGGACCCCCGTCTACTATCAACTATGCTGATACCACGACAGTTGGCGCCCACCGTGGGGTATAAGGTTCCTGGCGTCACGTTCCAGGCGGGAACACTTGGCGGCGTGGGCAACCAGATCGCCGTCGGCCGCGTCACAAGGTATGGCGGCCACAGCTACGTCAACTCGGATGAGTCCTGGCTCCTGGCGGACCACTACCTTATCGGATGCATAATCGTACCGATTGGAGGGATCGACGTCTTCATCGGGTACACGCAAGAGGCGTCCGGCCTACCGCGTTTCTACAACCCCACCCACCAACCCTTCGACCAAGCAGTCGACTGACAAGATGGATCTGAATCCGCCTTCTCCCAAGAGTCGGCCGAACCTGATTTCCACCTCGTCGGAGTTGTCGGACTGGGATCCGACTCCCAGCCGAAAAACAACGATCCTGAATCAATCCTTCCTGCTCTCCAGGAGGATGCGATGTCAGATGCCGGATCCAGATCTACCGTTCAAGTCAACGTAGACTCTGACTCTGATGATGATGCTAGTCTCTTCGAAGAGAAGAACAAAAGCCGCTTTTCCAATGATAATCCGGCTCCTTCAGAGGGCACAGCGGATACTGATATGCCTGACAAGCTGGCTATGATGGTTGTCGTTGTTCACGAGTCAACCCAGTCGCTTCTGAAACGCAAAACAAGCCGGTGGAAGATGCCGGCGACACCACTGTCGGTCAACTCATCGAAAGTTCCGACAAGGTGCGCGCAAAGAAGAAAACTGGCCTCGAGAAAGGCGGCAGCAGCAAACCCACAGATTTCCTCTCCGTCATCAAGGAAGTAGAAGAGATTATGCACACTCCGGTGAACAAGGATACCCCACTCGACGAAGTTGAAGAGCTTAGGATCAACATGCTTAAGCACTCTGTCTTCCTGCGCAAAAGAGAGGAGCATGTTGAGAGCCTTGCAAAGAAGATCGAGAAAGAACAAGAGAAGATGTCAGCTAAAACAAGCCAGCAGCTCTTCGAGGAAAAAAGGTCATCTAAAAACCGCCGTGATAAGAAGCCGTCAACACGTGCAACAACAACGGCTCAGGATCTTGGGTTCGACTGGCGCACGGCACCACAACGCGTAGACAGAAGGGGGGATGTTGTCTTCTGCACCCCCAGCCTTAACGCCGCCGCCGCGCTAGATACCCTAGACGACAAAACTGACACATCGGAGGAAAAGCTGGCCAATGCAAGACACTTCGTGAGCAAGGCCCTCGAACAACAAGCTCGCGCTGACTCCTATGGCCACATGGCGGATGCCCGCGGGGGAGACCTAGAATCCAAGTCAGGAAAGTGCAAAGGCGCTGACCCCGAAGGCCCGTCCGGCTCCAGTAGCCATGGCGACAAAAGGAAAGCAACGCCACCTCCAAAGAAGACGCCAGCGCCAAAACCAAGGCGGGACGAGAATTCAAGAACAGGAAGCAGAGGAGACCTACCACCTCCAGCCAGGATAATGTACAGCCGCCTAGAAAAGATGCCGGTAATGACCCTCCCAGGAGAGGTCGAAGCCGGTCTCCGCAGCATAGCACCGGCAGCAAGAGGAAGGAGGCGGTAGAAGGGCCCAGGCGCAGCGTAAGCCGGGCAGCGCAAGACGAGCCAAACGCAAACAGAGGCGTACAGCAGCTCAATCCAAAAGACGCGCGACACCGCCTACAAGACATAGCAAGAGGAAAGGAGCCGCTATATTCTGGACCAAAGTGCTTTGGCGACGCCATCCACAGAGAGCCGTTCCCTAAGGACATGACATTAGTGTCTAAAAATTGTTCTAGGTACAACGGCCTCGTTAAGCCAGATTCATGGCTAGCCGATTATGCCATGGCCATAATTGCCGGCGGAAGCAGTTATATTGCCGTCCGTTACCTACCTCTCATGTTGGAAGGCACGACAAGGGCTTGGATTGACAACCTTCCGGAAAAGTCTATCCATAGCTGGTACGACATGGAAAAGGTTTTCTCCCAGCACTTCCAAGGAACATACAAGCGTCCAAATACCTACACGGATTTGCAACGCTGTATCCAAAATCCGGATGAAACCATGACACATTTTGTCAGCCGTTGGATCTCCGAAAAGGCCAACTGTCACGGTGTTTCGGATGCACAGGCTATCCATGCCTTCTACACGGGTCTGCAGAAGAACTCCTTGCTCCGTCATCGGCACGTCCGTGAGCAAATCACGAACCTTGGCGAGATGCTTAACCTAGCCGCCCAATACGCTGCGGCGGATGACGACGCACGCGACGATGATCCAGACGTCAGCATCGTGCCAAAATGGAACAACAAACGCAAGCAGGCGACGGATGACAAAGCCGGACCTTCCAACGAGGTAGCTGTCGCGTTCCAAGGGAATGCCGGCAAAAAGAAGTGGAAGAATAAGAAAGACAATCACGACGCCAGCTCAGGCCCTAAGGCGGCCCGTATCACTTACGAGCAGGCAAAACTTTTGCCATGCCCTATCCACGCCTCACTTGGCAAGGTCAACCATATGCTTAGCGAGCGTCGTTTCATGGACGATTTCAAGAAGGACCCCACAGTTGGCTGGAAGTCAAAGATGTCAAAGAAGTACGACAAGAAAGACAACAAGGACGACGAGGATGATGAAGATATGTCAATCTCAAGCGAGGATGACGCGGCCGCCAAGAAAAACAAACCATATCCGAAGGTCAAAGAATCTCTCGTGTGTTTTGTCGGCACGCCTTCGGCTAAGGTGGAAAAAGCGGAGATGCGCGAACTTAACGCGACAGTGCCGGACGTCCTTCAGTATTTGAACTGGTCTGAGGCGGCGATCACCTGGGATTGGTCCGACCACCCTGATCACGTTCCTCACCCAGGCAAGTACGCCCTTGTCGTCGATCCCATTGTCGACAACTTCAGACTCACAAAGGTACTCATGGACGGCCGGCCCGATCCCATTGTCGTCAACTTCAGACTCACAAAGGTACCCTGATCGTCTGTTTTGGCCCAAGCCCGGCTCGCTCTCCTCTCTCTCACCGACGGCAGGGTCCCACAGCCTGACGTCGTATCTTCTTCAACCTCTGACGCGTTTTTCTGTTCGAGTTCATCTCCAAACCGGAGATCGATTTCGAGCCGTTTTAAAACAATTATATCTCTTCCCCACCCTCCGTAAATACCCCAGCGCCTCTCCTCGCCTCGCACCCCAAAAACCCGAGCAAACCCGCCTCCAGGCTGCTCGAGATCAAGCTCGACACCATCGACATTGCCGCCGCCGCGTTCTTTGTTTTTGGTGAGATCCGAGCACCTGAAAGCCTCTCGTTGCTCTCAAACTTCTTGCCATATCTATGTGCACACCCCTGACATCTTTTCCCTAATTTTCCCGCACGGTATCGAGCAGCTCGTCCGCAACCGAAGATCGTCGCCGTAGTCTTCCACTCCGGCGAGCAACCGGGAGAGCAAGAGGACACGCCAAGGTCGCCGAGCACGCCACCGAGACCGCCTCGACCTCGTCTTCATTCGGTTATGATCCATCTGCCCAAACCTGTTGCGACCCATCTTTTATTAAAGATGGAACACCTGTGTTAAGTGCTAGTCCCTGGATCTCTGCCAGCACCACAATACAAAATATAAAGTATCATTGCATAAGTATCAAATTTCTACAACGAGATCCAAAAATAGCTAAGTATAGCTTTATTACAAATTTCATAACCATGAAGGCTAGCTAGAATATTCAGAGTTCACAACAAAAGCAAATAGCAATGAGCCTCATCTTCAAGCATGCGCCACAGATAGACATGTTGGGTGTAGACTCGAGTCCAAACTTATTCTTCATCTGAAGTACCTGCACATTTGAATATGCAGCCCCCGAAGGAGGTTCTATATGCATATTTGACTTGGTGGAGTTGTAGGATGTTTTTGCAGAAAGCAAGTTTTCTCCTATCTTTTTGTAAAACGCTTTTAGTTTCAAAGACTTAGCACCAAGGGATGAAGCCCAAGTGCACCAACATTTATTTCCTTAGTCAAATTTTACTTCATGAAAATGGTGTTGAGATTCTTCCGTCCATCCTTGTCCAGTTGCTCGAAGTAGTCCATCACCGGGGACACGGCTAAGTAGTCAGATTGTCGACTCTGCAGAGGTTGTGCACTTTCACCTTTAGACTCAATTAACCTAGACATCCCATACACGCGGAGTGCATTAAGGAAAGGAGAGAATGGAGACAAGAACTTTCAGAAGAAGAATTCAACCATACTAGCAAGACCCGTTCCACCTACCAATTCTACATCTGCTTGTCAAGCTGACAGGTTGAACTCTCACAACTTAATTGTTCTAGACAGAGCCCATTGTCAAAAGGCTGGACGGGAAGCATCTAAACTTGGAGGGACTTAGTAATCTCTTTGTTCCTGGGTGGCCGTCCACAAGTGCACTTTTGGGTGACAACCACCATGCCCATGGCCCTAAGTAGAATAGACATTCATCCTAGGCGACGACAACCACAAGCATAGTCCCCAATAGCCACTCAACATAAACCATATCAACCAATCCACCCAGGTGTGTATTTTAAGTTTAACACTTAGAAATACTTCCATAACATGGCATGTAGAAAATTTTATAGCATTGCTAAGCATCTAATAAAACTTTTAATTGGCTGCATGGTAAAGGGTGGCTACACACTACTAGGGATTATGCAAAGTATAAAACTAATTTAGCATAATAAAATAGTCCAAAATTCTTGTCATGCATACTACTCAAAATATACTACTAATGCATATAGGAAAATATTGTGTAGTTTATGAATGTCACTTGCCTTGGTAACAGGAGCAACAAGCACAACAAGATTAACAATCACAAGCAAGTCCTTCCTCTTCTTCACAATCTAGCAATATATTAAATAAATAAATACACACACAATACAACACTTTAAACACCAAAACATAAACATGTATGCATACATGGTGTGTTATGAGTAAAGCAAGACACACTTATTAAGATTTTATTCCTTCTGTTATTAAATGCATGAAATGCAATTTCCAAGAATTTCTTATTTTAATTATCAATTAAATATTGGAAAAAATTATAGCAACATTAGAGTTCTACAACTACAAACTTTCATTCTTTTATGAAAAGTTTTCAAATAAACTCAAATTGAACTTTTTCATCAGAGGACAATAATGCAAATCTAAAACAATTAACTTTATTAGAAAAAAATTATTATTTAAGTTATGAATTTAAATAGCCGAATTGCTATTCTGATAATTGCACGAATTAAAATTATCAAAAGGATAAACAAATGATGTAGAAATAAATTACACTAGCAGGGATATCCGTGGATATAAAATTTATCAAATTTGGACTTACAGATCAAGAGTTATGAATTTTCTAAGTTTTGCATATTTTCTGTGTTAATTATAAAATTCCTGCGAAATAGGTAAATAGATCTGTCATGCGGCGCTCGCTGATTGGCTCATACCGCTTCGCGCGGATCACGTGAACCGTCCGATCTAAATAGAAATGAACGCGCTAGATCAAATCGATCTAGATCCGTTGGATCAAGATCCAACGGTCAAGGTTTAGAGGCCATAAACTAGCGGCTCTGTCGCCGGAGAACTCTCGACCACGGCGGCGCCATCGTCGGAATCACGCAAGGAGGGAAGCAGGGGGAGAAGAGAGTTACCGAACGGTGCAGGGCGACGCGGCGATGACGATGGCGCGACAGAGGCTGCGCGGGCTCCTTCTCCTCTCCTCAGATCCTCGCCGAAGACGAAGAAGCGGACGGCGACGTTGGTCGTGGACGAGGGCGTCGTTCGGCTGCGTAAAAAGGTAAGTCTCGATGTCAAGGAGTGGCGCACGATGCTAGAGAGAAGAAATAGAGGGGGGTGATGGCTCGGAGAGCACGGCCGTGGCCGAGGGCGGCGATTCCTACCGGCGGCAATGGCGGCGGTGAAAATCGATTCACGAGCGGCATGGGGGCGGAGTGTCTAGGGTTTTGGAGTGCGGGGATCGACGGCGGGGTGGAGGTTTATATGGGGTGGCTAAGGGAAACAAATCCCGTGGTTATTGGAGCCGATTTCCTCTCCGGATCGGAGAGAAATCCGTGGGGAAATCGCGTCGGAGGTGGAAGATGCACCTGAAAGGTGGGACTCACCTGTCGGCGTCAGGGAGAGGGAGAAGCGGGCTGCCGTGCTGATTTGCTGGGCCGATGCCGGGCCGAGGCAGCGCGCGCGCGGTAGATAAGAAAATGGGCCGGCTCGTTTTCATTTTCCTATTTTTCTTTTATCAAATTAATTTCTATTTTCAAACTGATTTCAAAATGGAATTTTAAACTTATTCAAAACATTTGAGAAAAATTCATAAAAATATATTTTGGAAAGCTTATTAAATTTAGAACCTTTTAGTATCATACTAGCCCAACAAATAATTTGATAAAAAGAAATATTATAAGAAGTATAAATAAACAACTTTATGGAATTATAAAATATTTAAACTTATAATTAAATTTTTATTTAGTACTCATGTGATTTAAATGTCATGCCCATATGATGAATGATGCATGAATACAAAGTTTTAAATTTTTGAGAAATTTGGGATGTTACAAAACCCCCTCTGGAACGCGTAGAACGTCTACGGCCGTGCGTCGCCGCCGCGCTGATTAGGTCACCGGAGTTCTTCGGGGAGTAGCGTCACTGCCCTTTATTTTTGCACCGTCAAATCAATTTTCAACGCTCTAGATTAGATCTCCTCGCGAAGGGGTATGGACAACCCAGAAGCCGCCACGTCGCCAAAGACCGCTTCCGTCCGCGCCGTGCCGCTTGTCCCGCATATGCCTGTGAAGTCGCCGAGCAAACCAGAAGCTGCCACGTCTCCCGAGAACCTCTACACGAAGATTATTACTATGTTTCTCATAGATTGGTCCCTACAATTTGAATCTATCATTAAATTTCACCCCTTTATCCAAAAATTATAACAAATTTTTTTTTGGAAAGCTTATGAAGTATAGAAACTTTTGGCATCATTATATTTATATTTTGTCAAATAATTATGTTTAATAACAGAAGTGGCATTAATAGTAATTTAAGCATAACTATAAACTAAAATTATACTCTTCATCAAACTCTTTTTCTATGAACTTGTATGGCTAGGTAATGGCTACAGGAATACTCCATTATTTTTGTTTAGATTATTTATGTGCTTTTGTGCAATTATTTTGATTAAAAGCTTTTTAGACATTATATAATGAATAAAATGAATTAGAAATTTTTTAAAATTGATTTTCTTCATGAATTCGAATTATAAGAGTACTTAGCATATTATAGCACTTTTGCCATAGAAAAGTACTTAGAAAATATTTGAGGATATTTATTTAACTAAAAGTGCTAAAACCTTCCTTAGAAAATTTGCTAAGTGTTGTCCATATAAAATAATTGAATTTCTTCGTTTCTAAGTCCTTAGTAAAATTTTGACCACAAGTGTGTGACCTTGGTCCTTAGTCATTTTTGGACCAACCAAACTTGCCTCACATTAACTCATATATTCCATATCATGGCATGCATCTAGTCCTTAGAAATATTTTTGCACATCATACAAGGCATATTTTCCTTAGTAGTTTTTATTGTACTTGTTTGTTTATGTTGTATTGTTTGTTATGTTAGAATTTTCGGAGAGGAACGGGGACTGCAGTTGCAGTTGCTGTTCTGCTTGTTGCCTAGGCAACTGGCACACCCCCATAAAATTCCTAAGTATTTTCTATGCATTACTTAGTGTATTTTCTAGATGCATGTGTAGGACTTAGTAGATCGCTATGCAAAACTTAGAACTCCATACTCCTTTGTGTCTAGAAACCTATATAATGACTTAGTACAATTATTGATGCTATGCAAATGTGTTTTACTAGAAAACTTAAATTCTACTAAGTTAATGTAACACCTGGGTGGAATTGGTTTTGAATGGTTTATGTTGAGTGTTATTCCTTAGGGGTGATCTCTAAGGGATGGTCACTTGTGGATGGCCACCCAGGGTAATAAAGGAACCAATGTTTTCTCTAAGTGAAGATTGCTTCTCGTGCAACCATTAGTCAATGGGCTCTGGCTAGATGGAGTAAGCTGCGTGGACTCGGCCCGACTTGACATGTGGTGGTAGATGGTTAGCTTGGAGCGCGTCAAGTTTGCAAGGGACGGGAAGATGCTTCTGAAAAGTCTCGTCTCAACTCTCTCCTTTTCCTTAGCACAATTTGAGTTCTTGAGGATAGTTTGGGTTAGTTGGGTCTAGTGGTGAAAGTGCACAACCTCTACAGAGTTAAAAACTAAGTACTTAGCCGTGTCCCCGGCTACGGACAATTTGAGAAGATGATCAAGGATTCAACACAGGCTCCCAGCATTCCAAATTCCTAAGTTAAAACTTGATGGGTGAACAAGGGTAAAAATACTATGGTTTTCAAGCCATATTGTCTCTTACTTTCATGAAAAGGTTTTACAAAAAGATAGGCAAAAACTGGCTTTATGCAAAATAGTCTTGAAACTCCACCAGCCAAATAAGCATATAGGCTATAGAGTTTCCCCTAAGTGTACACCATATTGTCACTTGCGAGACTCCATTTTTTATGGAATCTGACCCACTATGTTGCAAATTATTACTTGTTGCAGAAGTTTCTGATGAGGAGTAAGGACTACGTTTCGGTTTCGAGTCTGCACCAACATGTTATCGCCTGTGGCGTGACATGAAGATGGAGGCTCATTGAAGATTTATTTCCGCTGCTTTATTGTTTTAGCTAGTTTTAAGCTATGCAAAATTGTATCGAGCTATTTGTTTTCCCAAGTCCGGACCACTCGTGTAATATTGATACAATGTTGTGATATTCATCGTAAACTGCCATATTTTTTAGTGCAGGTACAATACAGTGTCTCTCTCCCACATAAGAATGTTAGGATCCATTTTTTTCAGAGAAAAAAATAACAAATAAAAGAAAAAACAAACAGATGCTCCAAGTAAAGAATATAAGATGTGGCAGAATTAAAATATAATTTCACTAGAGATAACCTGATAAGTTGGTGATGAAGAAGGGGATCCCTTGGGCAACCCCAAGCTTTGACGCCTGAATCTTCGTGAAATATGCTTGGGTGAACCACGGGAGCATCCCCAAGCTTAGACTCTTTCATCTTCCTGATCACATCATATAATCCTCTCTCTTGATCGTTGAAAATATTCTCCACACCATACTCAAAGTAAACTTCATTAAAAAGTTAGTGCATAATCAAAAAACACAATCGTAATAATGATACTGGACATTTGCTACAGCCACTGGTATTTTATGGAACCAAAATATCCACTAAAAAACAACAAAAGAAGCAATGCAAAATAAATGGCAGAATCTGTCAAAAACAGAACAGTCCGGAAGACGAATTTTTTCAAGGCACTTAACTTGGTCAAATCAGAAAACTCAAAACGAATGAAAGTTGCATACAGATATGAGGATCACGCACAGAAAATACTAGGTCATTTAGATGCTTCTGTAAAAAGTTACGAATTAAACGGTGGACAGCTAAAAACTGTTCCTGCGCATAGATCCAAATCTAGCATCAAATTTCTACTAGAGACTTTACTTGGCACAACTATGCAATAAAATAAAGATACAAAGGATTTGTTACACAGTTAAGAATGCTACTTGACGCAACAAATAAAAAACAGAAATAAAAATTGGGTTGTCTCCCATAAGAGATTTTCTTTAACGCCTTTCAGCTAGGCACAAAAAGCATAACTCAAGTGTAATCAAGAGAAGAAGCATCAACATTATAGTTTGTCCGAATAATATAGTCAAAAGGTAGCTTCACCTTATTTCTAGGAAAGTGTTCCATTCCTTTCTTAAGTGGGAATTGGTACTTAATATTTCCATCTTTCATATCAATAAGAGCACCAACCGTTCTTAGAAAAGGCCTTCCCAACACAATAAGACAAGAAGGGTTGCACTCAATATCCAAGACAATCAAATCAACGGGACAAGGTTATTATTAAACATGATAAGAACATCATTAACTCTCCCCAAAGGTTTCTTTAAAGCATTATCAGCAAGAAAAACATCCAAATAGCAATGCTCCAACGGTGGCAAGTCAAACATATCATAAAGTTTCATAGATATAATAGAAATACTTCCACCAAGGTCACACAAAGCATTGCAATCAAATTCATTCACTATTATTTTATTGATGGGCTCCCAACAATTTTCTAACTTCTAAGGGATAGAAGCTTCTAGTTTTAGTTTTTCTTCCCTAGCTTTAATGAGAGCATTTGGAATATGTGTAGTAAATCCCATATTTAGAGTGCTAGCATTAGGACTTGTAGATAGCTTTGGCAAGAACTTAATAACTTCATAGATATTACAATCATCATAATCAAAGTTATTATCATCGAAAGTAATGGGACAATTATCTCCTATGTTCTTTTAATTTTTAGCACTTTTATCAAGCATAGTTTTAGAAGTTTTAGGCAATTTTAAACGTTTGGAAGGAGTAGAAGAAACATTGCAAACACCAATTATGTTACCATTAATATAGGAGGTTTACTAGCATGTGGAATAACATTATTTTCAGTAGTAGTAATGGTGCAAACTCCAACAATATTATCTTCCTTAGCTAGTTCTTTCTCTCTTTCCCATCTAGCATTAAACTCAGCCATCATCCTAACATTTTCATCAATTCTAACTTGAATGTTATTGATTGTAGCAAAGGCCTTACTCTCTTTAGTATCATGAGGCCTGACTTTATATCTTAAAAGATCAACATCTAGAGCAAGACTATCTACTTTGGAGGCAAGAACATATATTTTCCCAAGCTTTTCCTCAACATTTTTATTAGGGTTATTTATCAGGCTGCCCTCAGTTGTGTCATAGACCTCAGTTTTTTTCTAGTCTCAAATCGTGCTCAGTTTTGCCCCTACTCTGTGCACAAGGATTCATTCTGTGACTCCTACCGTCTCTGTTAGCCTTCCTTACATGTGGGACCCAGAAGACAACCGTTGGTTGTGGGACCCATAAGAGAACCGTTGGCGCATCTTGTGGGACTCAATCGTTGAACGTTCGCTGGCGGCGGCGTGTGCTGTAAAACGGCGGAGCGCGTGCCCGGAGCTCGCAGCGGTGATCACGAATCAGCCAGCGGGTTTGGAATTGGAGGCGGGCACACACTGAGGTTGGTCGCGACCCCTCTTGGAATTAAGCAGCCGAGCGCGGGCGACCGTTCAGGCGGCGTTAACGGGGAGCGTCATCGACGGGAAGATCGCCGGGGAGGGCGTGACCGTCTGCTACAGCTATAGGGGTCGTGCGCGTAGGCTCTGAGATCCCCTTCGACTCCGTCCGATTGCAAATCGAGGTCGATGTCTACCTCTAGCTCTCGTGCCACGTCGCGGATCTAGATTCCGGCGCGCATGGAGATGTCGATCTTCCTCTATCCACGGTACCGGGCGGACATTGTTCGGAGGATTTCACGCACAAGGAAGAACAATAATTGTCTATTCTACGTGTGCAGGGATAATGGGGTTAGAATCGGAGCAATTTCATAAAAAAAAATGCATCTTGAATGGGGTGAATCGGAGAAATTTTACTAAATTGATCTGTTTGACATTATTGCATATGACTTGTTTATTTATTAGGGTCGATGCTCTGGCCCAGACGCTGACGGATGAACTGCTAGGAGAGCATGAAGAATGGTTGCCCATCATGCCACAGAGGGCAGCGACCGTAGCGCGAGCTTTGCGAGAAGATATAGATGGTGGAGCACGCATTGATGTTGTTGAGATTAGGAGGTTGAACCAGAAGATTAAGAAGCTCGAAGAACAAGCAAAAATTACCCTTTGCAATTACATTTGGGCATTTGTAGGTGTGCTAATCACACTAGGTGAGATGTTGAAATTGTATGGAAAGGCATGAATTTGGGGGAAATTATTAAGTTTGAAAGTGTATGAGATGTTTGAAATTCAGAACATTTATCAATGAAATGCATCTCTGAAAAATAATGATAATCCTAAAAAAAAAATCGGATTCCGTTAAAAAAGTGTGAATGCACTAATGGGACAACTACATCCAATTAGGCCCATTCGTAGTGGCCAAATGGGATTCTCTTAAAACATAGGTGAGAAGGGTCCAAAATGGTTAACAAATGGTGTGGCTGGGATTCGACCCCAGGACCGCGTTGTATGGTTGTCTCTATGGCTGAGCTGGTAACTGGGAGGAGAATGAGGAGATGTTGATATATGGAGGAAAGGAAGGTAGCTATAGTTACTGCATGACTTTGTTTATAAATTTGAAAATGCATTTTTGTACTGATTTTGTTTGTGACATTGCCTAACCACTTATGTAGTTATATCTTTGGTCACACATAAATTTGATATGCGGGCATGTGTTTTGCATTGATTTTTTTACGTTCATTAACCACTTGTGCATGTGGTTCAGAAATAGTTCAAACAAGAGCAAACACTATTTTACATTAGCACAAAGGGGCATATATACCTACATTACATATATTAAACTAAAAAAGAAAATTACATTTCATATAGGGCCCTATACCCTAACAGTTGGCGCCCCTTCGTCTGCGGGCGCCCCTTCTGTCTGTGATGACACACAAGTATAGGGGATCGCAACAGTCTTCGAGGGAAGTAAAACCCAAATTTATTGATTCGACACAAGGGGAGCCAAAGAATATTTGTAAGCTTTAACAAATGATTTGTCTAATGAGCTGCACCTGTGAATAGACTTGCTCGAGGAAGATTATCAGTAGCAACAGTTTTATAGCAGAGACAATAGTGAAATAACAGTAGCAGGAGAATTAAGACATAAATTGTGATTGATGTAGACAGCAGGATTAAAATACTGGCAATTAAGGTACACATTTTAATAAAGTACCGGAGCAAAGCATTAACACTCCATGAATACATGTGATCCTCACATCATAGCCATTCCCTCCGGTTATCCTAGTTGCTGTCAATTTGGGGCCATCGGTTCCGAACAATAACGTGTGTATACAACTCATAGATATGATCCAAAACAATATTTATCATCATAATTCAATAACATGTTCAGATATGAAATCATGGCACTCGGACCATAGTGTCAAGCATTAGGCATAACAAGTTGCAACAATGACGTAAAACACCGATAACGGATACTAGGCACTATGCCCTAACAATCTTACAGCTATTACATGAGTGATCTCATCCAATCCCTACCATCCCATCAAGCCTACAATGGTGAATTACTCACTCATGGACGGGGGAAACATGGATGGTTGATGGAGAGGCGGTGGAGATGGCGATGGAGATGATCCCCTTCGACTCCCCTTCCCGGCAGGGTGCCGGAACAGAGACTTATGGTCCCCGAACTAGGGTTCGCGATGGCCACGGCGCTCGGGTGTGTTCTCTGGAAAAGTGTCTATCCCCTAAGCGTTTTTAGGTCAGAGAGGTCTTGTCGCCGCGAGGGGGTTGCGAGGAGGTGGCCGAGGTGGCCGCACCACCTCCTGACGCGGCCAGATGGGCCCTGCGCCACGGGATGATGTGGGCCCCTCAGGCCTCTTCTCTGTTTTTTTCTCTGTTTGGTCTTCGTGGTTCTGAGTTTTTCTCAGATGAAAAAAAACTTCTGTTTGGATTTTGGGGTTATTTTTCAAAGTTGGTATTTCTGCACAAAAACAAGACACCAGGGTAATTCTGCTGAAAACATTGTTAGTCCATGTTAGTTGTATCCAAAACTCACAAATTAGAGGTTAAACAATAGCAAAAGTGTTCGGGAAAGTAGATACCTTTTGACCGTATCAACTCCCCCCAAGCTTAGCTTATTGCTTGTCCTTTGTGGCTTTGGAGGTTTAAGCCATTCGACTTCGGCGCCTGCGCCCTTCCACGAGGATGCAGGCAATGGCGCCCCTCGGGGCTTGGTAGCCGCCATCTTCCTCGTCAGGGAGGTTGCCGTTCTTTTCTATGGCGTTGGCCTGATTTCCGGATGATCTCTGGTAGCCGCCCTTGCGTCCGCTCCCGCGGTAGCCACGGCCTCGACCGCGGCTGCCACTGCCTTCTGCTTGCTCGCGCTCCTTGCTCAACCTTTTGAGGTCGTAGCAGGACTCCGTAGAGTGGTCGCGCCTGTTGTGGTTGATGCAGAAAGGCGGTGATCATCTTTCCTCTCTCCAGCCTCGGGGGAGTCCTTGCGGGTGCCTTTTGTGTCAGGCTCTGCCGCGAGAACTGCGGTGGCCTTGCGCTTTGGCTCCTCCTTCTTCTTCTGGCTTTTGGACCCCTCAGCATGATCGTTCCCTCTCGAGGACATTTTCACGAAGAGGAGTCCCTCTTCAGCCTTGGCGCACTTGTCCGCCATGTCGAACAGCTTGACCACAGAGGTGAGCTTGTCGTGGATGCCCAGTGTCTCGAGCATCCTGCTGTTTGTGACGCCCTCGCGGAAAGCGGCAATGACTTGAGTGTCGGGGATGTTCGGGATCTTGTTGCGCACTTGGCTAAAGCGCTGGATATACTTGCGGAGCGTTTCATCCTTCCTCTGCACCACAGCGCGCAGATCGTTGTGGGTGAGGGCACGCTCGTACGTCCCCTTGAAGTTGGAGACGAACTGCTTGCAGAGCTCCTCCCAGGAGTTCACAGAGTCCTCCGGGAGGTTCAGGAGCCACGACAGCGCAGAGTCGCGTAGCGCGTGGGAGAATCAGTTGGCCATGACCTTGTCGTCTCCCCCCGCAGCTTGGATGGAGGTGGTGTAGAGCTGCAGGAACTCGGCGGGGTTGCTGGAGCCGTCGTAGCCCTTGGGAAGAGCCGGCCTGAACTTCTGCGGCCAGACCACGCGACGCAGAGAGCGAGTGAACGCCATGCAGCCAGAGGTGTACGTAGCGACCCCGTGCTGAAGCGCGCCGCGGTTCTGCTGTCCCGCCTGGCCGAGCTCCTCCACGAGCCTGTTCTGGCGGTCTCGCTGGAGCTCCATCCCCACACGAGCGTCGGGCGCGGTGTGCTGCACGATTAAGCAATCGTCTGGCGAGGACGCGTGCGAAGCAGCCCTTTGTGCCGCAGCCGGTGCAGGCCCTGGAGGTGGCGGAGGCGCATTTGTTGCAACCGTGCCCGCGAGAGAGGGGTGCATGTTGGACTGCGAGGGAGCGGGGCGCGCCGTGGCAATGCCGACGAGGTGGTTGAGGCGTTGGAGCCACTTCTCGTGGGCCTCAGCGGTGGGCTGGTAGTGGAGCAGCTCCTGCGCCATGAGCAGCGCGGTGTGCGGCGCAGGGTCTGTCCTCCCTGGGCCCAAGCCGCTCGGGCGCTGCGTCGGGTGCAACGACTGCGCGTCCTCCTGGTGCTCGGCGTCGTGCTCTGGCACCTCCGCGTGAGGGCCAGAAGGGACATGCTCCTCGTGGCGGGGTCGGCCCCGCCGTGCGCGGGTGGTCGCGGCACCTGGGGGCGCGCGTGCTCCCGTGGGCGCACGTCGGTTGACTCGAGCGGCGCGGGTGGCGCGCGTGTTCACCATGGCGCGGAGACGAACTCGAAGTTTGTTGACGCGCCTACATCCCCTACCTGGCGCGCCAAATGTCGGGTTATGACTCCCAGGAATCGGGGCTAGTCACTTCCTGAAGTGTATTTCGAGAGGGGATTGAACGCGGAGGTCTAAACCCTCAAGTGGCTCCGCGACGTTGCTCGCCGGGCCCGAAGAAGACGCACACCCGACCAAGGAAGAAACCGTCCTTTACCCAGGTTCACGGCCCTTGTGTGGAGGTAAGACCGATACTCCTGCCTATCTGTATTATGTGTGAAGGATTACAGTACAATGGAGTTGGCCGGAAGCCCCCTTGAGGCAGTTCTTGCCTAGGGACGGAAGCGATGATCTTCTTCCTCCTCCAGCCAAAGGCTAACCTAACCAGTGTTGCTAGGGTTTACAAGGGTGTTTTGCACGCAAAGGGCCGACCCTTGCTACGATGCATGTCTTCTCTCTTTTATAGGCGCCTCGGGCCTTCTCCTTCGGCTTGGCTTTCAAGGTGGCTCCCACATGCCAGTGGCAGGGCGGAGCACAAGTCCACCGCGCTCCATTCGTCCATGGACTCGGTCCATTGTTGATAAAGGTGGCGCCGTGGCCGACGGGCGGCCGACCGCGCGGTACTATCAGCAGAGCGGGCAGTCTCTGAGGTGGAGCCCGCGATGACGATCTCTGTTGGCGGGTTGCGCCGTCCACCTGCTTTATCATCAGAGTAGAAGGTCCTCACAGCTGCGCAGCAGGCGGAGCAGCTTTGTTGACCACTTTATCGCCAGGGACAGCGACGGGGGTGTGTGCGTTACTTCATGAGCGTGGCAGAGGTCACGTGCGCCCTGCCGTGCTTCCTTGGCCGCGACGTTTCCCTCCAGGCATGAGGGGAGATTCCTGTTGGACTCCCCTCAGGCGGGTTGGTGCCTTTGGGGGGGGGGGTTTCCCTGAGGCGAGGGGTCCCTTGAGGCCCTCGTTTCCTCTTCAGACCCTCGAGGGGAATCGTCTCTCGAGGGTCCCGCCAGGCGGTGACGCCTGGTCCTTAGTTGTTTCGTCTGACTGGCCCGCGTGCGCGGCCTGGGGGGAATGGGCTCTTGACACCCCAGTTCCCACTGGGCCGACAACTAAGCATCCACAAATCGACATATTCCTTATGCGAACCATTTAAGCATGCTCACATGAATGAGTATATGGACAAAAATGAGAAACAAATAGAGTTCATTACCAGCCTCTTATCATAATTGTCATAGATCATCATAATTGTCTTATCACTTGTGTGCTTGAAAGATATGATATAATAGCCAAGCTCCATGGAGTAATTTAAGATAATGATCTCTGAAACAAACTATACAAAAGCAAAGTGAAACAACAAATATTTTTGTGTTTTCCAATTTGGAAACTAAAAACAGAACAGCCAGCAAAGACGATTTTTTTCGAGGACCTTAACATGCCCATATCAGAAAACTCAAAAATAATGAAAGTTGTGTAAACATCCCAGAAATATGCACATCAAAATTCAGGTCATTCCCACGTTCCAGTAAAACGTTATGAATTTTACGGTGGACAGAAGAAATATGTCCCTGCGCGAAACAGCACACAACAAAGCAAAATATTTTTATTTTTTGCATATTGAACTGAAATAAATACTAAGCATATTAATACTAGATACTAAAACAATCCAGCAAGAGAAATAAAAAAAATCTTTTTGGTATTTTTGGGTTTATGGAAAGCAAACAAAGCATAAAAAAATGAAAGAAAGGAAGAAAACTAAAGCGAAACATGGATATACAAAAGACCGAATGATATTGATGTGTAAATGAGTGTGCGTCGGTATACCTCCCCGAAGCTTAGGCGTTTGGCCCAAGTGGAGCTCAAGGCCAATGTGCCCATTCGTCGAGGTCGCGGGGGTGTGTCGAAGAGCTTTCCCGTAATATGAGCTCGAGGATGCGCCGGCGTGGTATCCACTATAATCCTCTGGTAGTGGCTCCTTCCTGCGATGCGTCTGGTGAAAACCAAGCATGCTCATCTGCTCCTCTAGCTCTACCAGCGAGTACGACCACGGTCTCCTGTCAAGACTAAATATAGAAGGTTGTGGCAAGGAAACTTCCTTTTCACGATCGTCAGCACAAACAACTCTAAACATGATATTCTCCAAAGTGAAGCTGTTAGTAACAAATTTGTGGCCTTTCATTGCAGAAAGGCCAAGATAGCATGGTTCAAGTGGTACATTATTAGGACTAATGGGCAGCCTACAAAATTCAGCAATACGAAGAGCAATAACGCCTAAAAATGGGGCCTCTAGCCACTAAACGGCGAGCAATTAAAGAGCCATGGTTATACGGGAATTCACCCTTAAGGGCGCCTGAAAGGAATGCAAGTTGCAAGTTAGAAACATTGCTAGTGTTTTCCCTACCAAGCACACTAGTACTAAGATAGTAAACAAAATACTTGATGGCAGGGAATTGAATGTTCGTTATCTTGCCGCGATGTGCGGAGGCGGATGTCATTGTCGGTCTCCTCTTGGTAGGTTTGGGCCAACTCCGGTGGATTTGAGACAATCCTCACCGTCGTCCCCCTGTTTGCTGTACCAACAATCCCACAAAACTCATCCAAGGTTAGGCTGCAAGGCATATCATATAACTAGAAAGAAATGGCATTTGCATAAGACTGGGTGTTGAAGCTGAAGGATTCCGAGAAAGTCTTTGTAAGCCAATAGTATTGTGGCCTCTAATCTCTCATGTAGGTGGTCAAGCCAACTCTTTCAACGAGAGTTTGGAAGTCCTCAAGTAAACCTGGTGCACGAAGGAAAGCATAACAAGGATAAGATGCGGCGTGAGGTTCTCCCGCATCCCCCTCATCTCCGATCGTCGGTGCGAGGATGTCCTCGTTGTAGCCCTTGGACGCCTTGTCCTCCTCTGAAAATCTCCCTCAGACACCTTATCAAAGTCACGGTTGTTCATCTTCCTTTTCTTATAATGAATTGGTATGGATCCAATCATGAGAGTTTTGAATTCTTCTTTATATGGGCAATCAATATTTCCCACTCTAATAGACATCATATTGGGAATTGTATTAACTCCAGGCATTCTATCAACTTTCTTGGGAAAATAAACAGTATGCTCCTTGTCATGAACATTAAAAGTAACTTTTCCTTTATTGCAATCAATAACAGCCCCTGCAGTATTTAGAAAAGGTCTTCCAAGAATAATAGACATATTATCATCTTCAGGCATTTCGGGAACAACAAAGTTAGTCATAATTAAGCAATTGGTAGTTATTTGGACAGGAACATCCTCCGAAATTCCAACATGAACAACAGTAGATTTATCAGCCATTTGCAAAGACATATCAGTAGGTATCAATTTTTCAAGGTGAAGTCTCTTGTAAAGAGAGAAATGCATAACACTAACTCCAGCTCCCAAATCACATAGAGCAGTTTTAACATAACTATTTTTGATAGAGCAAGGAATAGTAGGTATACCAAGCTTCTTTGGAACCTTACCATTAAAATAGTAATTAGCAAGCATAGTTGATATTTCCTCATTAGGAATCTTCATTTTGTTAGTCACAATATCTTTCAAATATTTAGAATAAGGAGGCAACTTAATAGCATCAATCAAAGAAATTTGCAAGAACAATGGTTTCATCCAATCACAAAATCTATTATAATGATCTTCCTCTTTAGATTTAAGTTTCATGGCAGGAAAAGGCATTGGTTTTTTGGACCCAAGGTTCTCCTTCATTACCATGTTTCTTAGCAAGAAAATCTTCTTTAGTGTACTATTTATTTTTAGCATGTTTTTCAGGTTCTTGTTCTATTTGTTCCTGATCCGAATTGGCATTTTATCCTTATCATTGTTACAAGCGTTATCATTGTTGTGTTTATTACCACTTTCAGTTTCAGCATCGGAAATAGATATACTATTAGGATCATTAACAGGTTCAGAGGATTCTACAGCAGTTTTATGTTTCTTTTTCCTAGAAGGAATACTAGGTTCATTCACTCATTGAGAATCTTGTTCAATTCTTTTATCATGTCCTTCAGGATACAAAGGATCCTGAGTTGATTTACCACCTCTAGTTGTTACTTCACAAACAAGTTTTTTTTAGCAATAGAGTTCTTTACTAGCAATTCTTTTTGCACTTTAGTTAGTTGATCTACTTGAGTTTGAACCATATGGAAGTGTTTAATTAGCACTTTAACATCATTAGAAGTTCTATCAACAATATAATGTAAATCACTAATAGCATGAGAATTTTTCATTAAATGATTCTCTATTCTTATATTAAAATTGCATTGCTTAACAATAAAATAATCAAATTCATCAAAGCATTGAGCAGGAGGTTTAGAGTAAGGAATATCTCTATCATCAAACCTTTGGATAGAGTGTACCTCAATAACGGTTGGAGGAGGAATAGGCTTACAGAATTCTTCAATAGGAGGTAAATACTTCACATCTCCAGATTTAACACCACTTTCTTGAAGAGATCTTTTAGCTTCCCTCATTGTTTCTTCATTTAATTCAATCATACCTCTCTTCTTCGGTGTTGGTGGAGGTCTTGGAGTCGGTCCAGGAATATCCCAATCATCATTATTCTTGCATATAGTAGCCAATAATTCTTCAGCTTCCTTGGGAGTCCTTTTCCTGAAAACACAACTAGCAAAACTATCCAGGTATGTCCTAGATTCAGCAGTTAGTCCACTATAAAATATATCAAGTAGATCATTTTTCTCCAAATCATGGTTCGGCTGCCCCCTCAAGATGCAACAAAAGCGTGTTCAAGCTTTGGGCAATTTCTCACCCTCATCATTATTAAAAAATTATATATTTTTAGCAAAGCATCATGTTGAGCACTAGCAGGGAAATATTTTCGAAAGAAAGCATCAAGCAAACCCTTAGGACTAGTAATGGAACCAGGAGACAAATTTCTATTCCAACTTTTAGCTTCTCCTTTTAATAAGAAAGGAAATATTTTAGCAACAAAGTAAGTGCGTATTTTAGTGTTTTCAGCAAATAATCCACTTAAAGCAGACAATTCATTCATGTGTTCTACAACACTTTCATTTTCAGTTCCACATAAATGTTCTCTTTCAACTATAGCTATATAAGCCAAATCAATAGAGAAATCATAATCTTTATGTTTTATGTTAACTGGAGATGTAGCAAATTTAGCATCAGGAGATAACTTATATTTAACAGCACGTTTTTCAACAAGTTTTTCACAGGCACTAGCATCTTTCAAAGCATTAATTTCTTGAACAAGAGCATCATCAAGATTCACAAACATATCATCACACTCATCATCAATATCACACGTAAATTCAGGTGAATTAACAGGTGTTTCAGCATTTTCATCAGGAATTTCAGCATTTTTAATTTGTTTAGATTTAGCAATAGTAGCATTTAAAAAGGGACATAATGAACCAGTTTCATCAAGAACAGTAGAAGCATCATCATAAGTAACTTCATATTCAGCAATAGTAATAGAACGTGCAGATTGTGGTGGTGTAACAAGCTTACTCAACACAGATGGAGAGTCAAGCGCAGCTGCAGAGTTTAGAGTTGTACCTTTCCTTGTAGTGGAGGGCGCAATGGGTAACTTCTTATCAACATTTCTTACCATGATGAATAAATTCCAGAGAAAAATATCACACTGAGGTGGGCTTGCAAATAAAGCTATGCTCCCCGGCAACGGCGCCAGAAAATAGTCTTGATGACCCACAAGTATAGGGGATCGCAACAGTCTTCGAGGGAAGTAAAACCCAAATTTATTGATTTGACACAAGGGGAGCCAAAGAATATTTGTAAGCTTTAACAAATGATTTATCAGATCAGCTGCACCTGTGAATAGACTTGCTCGAGGAAGATTATCAGTAGCAACCGTTTTATAGCAGAGACAGTAGTGAAATAACAGTTGCAGGAGAATTAAGACAGAAATTGTGATTGATGTAGACAGCAGGATTAAAATACTGTAGGCACAGGGACGGATGTATGGGCGTTGCATGGACGAGATAATTCATGTAATAACATGGCATAGGCATTTGCAGATAAATAATATAAAGCATCCATGCATTAACTAATCATAAGCATGTATTCCAATTTAGTTGTGCATGCTCGCAATGAGAAATTTGCACATCATGCTTTGTCCTGCCAGCCCGTTTGCAGCGGGGCCTCAAGAGAAATTACTGGCAATTGAGGTACTCATTTTAATAAAGTACCATAGCAAAGCATTAACACCCCGTGAATACATATGATCCTCACATCATAGCCATTCCCTCCGGTTATCCCAATTGATGTCACTTTGGGGCCATCGGTTCCGGACAATAACGTGTGTATACAACTCATAGATATGATCCAAAACAATATTTATCATCATAATTCAATAACATGTTCAGATATGAAATCATGGCACTCGGGCCCTAGTGTCAAGCATTAAGCATAACAAGTTGCAACAATGGCGTAAAACAATGATAACGGATACTAGGCACTATGCCCTAACAATCTTACAGCTATTACATGAGTGATCTCATCCAATCCCTACCATACCCTCAAGCCTCATGGATGGTTGATGGAGAGGCGGTGGAGATGGCGATGGCGATGATCCCCTTTGATTCCCCGTCCCGGCAGGGTGCCGAAACAGAGACTTCTGGTCCCCAAACTAGGGTTCACGATGGCGGTGGTGCTCGGGTGTGTTCACTGGAAAAGTGTCTATCCCCCAAGCGTTTTTAGGTCAGAGAGGTCTTGTAGCCGCGAGGGGGTCGCGAGGAGGTGGTCAAGGTGGCCGCACCACCTCCTGGCGCGGCCAGTTGGGCCCGCGCCACGGGGTGGTGTGTGCCCCTCAGGCCTCTTCTCCGCTTGGTCTTCGTGGTTCTGAGTTCCTCTCGGATGAAAAATAACTTCTGTTTGGATTTTGGGGTTTTTTCCGAAGTTGATATTTCTGCACAAAAACAAGACACTAGAGTAATTCTGCTGAAAACAGCGTTAGTCCGCGTTAGTTGCATCCAAAACACACAAATTAGAGGTAAAACAATAGCAAAAGTGTTCAGGAAAGTAGATACATTTTGGATATACCAGGATATCTGCCAGCCATCGGGGGTTAGCCTACTCCTTCACTCCGCCGGCCTCCTCGCCGTCCACTCCGCCGCCCTGTCCGCCCTCTTGTGTTCTTCACGGGCCCGGGCATTGACCTCCTCCCTCTTCTCCTTCTTCTCCATGGCAGCGAGGAGGCGCTCGGTCTCCTTGTTGGAGCAGTTGGCGATCATCGCGACCTCGTCGGGGTAAGGGTTGTGGAAGAAGTCTACTCCCACCACGGTCGATCCTCGCAACCTCATCGGAGGTTTCTCGTCGTCGCTGCCGGCTTCTCCGACGCCTCCTACCATGAGCGAGGGGCTGGGTGGTTGTCCTCGTCGCTGACGGACTCGGGGCTGGAAGGTAGAGAGTAGGTCGACATGGTGGTAGAGGGAGGAGGAGGCAAAGGGGCTGGAGAGGGATGAGAAGAAGGGAAGATGTCTTGGCACTATTTAATGACCCGATGAGGAGTGTGAATTACATGGGGTAGATGAAGAAGCATCGGGCGCAACTGCGTGAAAGCATAGGATTAGGCTTAGTAGTATGTGCGCGCCCGCCCGTAGGCAGCCGCAGCTGCGTTGCGGTCAATGCGGTGACTGCAAAAATAGCTGGGCTAGGATGCGACGCGACCCTGCATGCGTGCATTAACGCAAAGAGGTGAAAGCAAGTCCAAAGTGTCTCACACACGCCTGCAGAAACCCTCTGCGATAACTAGCTGTCCAGCAGAACGGAGACCGACTGAGGAAGCAAGAGGCACAACGTACTAAATTCTACCCCTATTTGCATTAATTCTACACTCGAGGCAGGTAACATTTGATTTGTTAAAATTTGTTCCATAGCTGCATGGCGTGCACATACCTAAAGAGAGGGACTGCATGGCACGCGCATGCTTGCAAACTACGGGGCGACGACCTGCAGACCCAGTTTAAGCAACACAAGAGCACCAGATCGACACTTATAACATCTCTAACGACTGACAACTAGCAAGTAAGCAAATCCTAGAGCAATTACACAAAAGTAATATCCTAAAGCAATGAGATTCGACTGCTTCTTCAATTTAGTCAGCTGCCTCCAGTTCTAGTTCATCAAGCCATTCGAAATGGTTGCATTTCATCACAATCTGAAACGAAAGATGAACCATAAATCTCAGATCCAAGGAAAAAGAATTCAGAGCAACGAGAAAAATAAATCATGAGATCTAACCTTCCCCTTTTGCTTGCTCTCGCATTTCACGAACTCTCGCCCCAAGTTGCCATTCTTATTCGACCTTGAAGTCAACCGTACCAATGGCGCAACATGTTCGCAGTCAGGACATGGCAACATGGGCACTGGACCATGCTGGGGCCACGAGGGGTGGAGGCTGAATTAGAGAACGACATATCTCGTCGCCGGAGAAGAAGAATCGTTTCTCTACGAGTGGGTGGAGAAGAATCGCAGAAGAAAGGGAGACAATGGTGGGCCAGCTCGAGCTTCTCTTTGTGTGGGTGGAGAAGGAAGGTGGTTGAGGCCCACAATTGGTCGGACCCGCCTGTTTTCAGCGGCCAATCAGGTGTCCGGAACGAACCTCTCGCGGATCGCCATTGGAATCCTTCTAGAAGACCGAATCTGAGGGTTGTCGTTTGGCGCCAGTGTTTGATCGGACGGTTAGGGTGCGACGGTAGGGTTTGATCAGATGCTGCGCTAGGGGTTCAAATGATCATAATTAACTTAAAAAAATCAAAATGACATGAGACCAGCGCCCAATTTTGTCATGTGTGATATATTTGCTAGAAAAAATATAAACATGGTTTATGGATAATTGATCGAAAATGGTTTCCACAAAAGAGCTATCTTTTATAGACTTGTTTAGAGTTCAATAATAGAGCGATGGGTTCAAATGAGCATAATTAATTTAAAAAATCGAAATGACATGAGACCAGCACCCAATGTTGTTATATGTGATATAGTTGCTAGAAAAAATTATAAACAAGGTTTCTGGATAATTGATCGAAAATGGTTTCCATAAAAGAGCTATCTTGTATAAACTTGTTTAGAGTTCAATAATAGAGCGATGGGTTCAAACGAGCATAATTAATTTAAAAAAATCAAAATGACATGAGACCAGCGTCCAATGTTGTTATATGTGATATAGTTGCTAGAAAAAATATAAACATGGTTTATGGATAATTGATCGAAATGGTTTTCATAAAAGAACTATCTTGTATAGACTTATTTAGAGTTCAATAATAGAGCGATGGGTTCAAATGAGCATAATTAATTTAAAAAAATCAAAATGACATGAGACCAGCGTCCAATGTTGTTATATGTGATATAGTTGCTAGAAAAACAATATAAACATGGTTTATGGATAATTGATCAAAAATGGTTTCCTTAAAAGAGCTATCTTCTATAGACTTATTTAGAGTTCAATAATAGAGGGATGAGTTCAAATGAGCATAATTAATTCAAAAAAATCAAAATGACATGAATCCAGCGCCCAATGTTCTAACCTCATTTAAAGCACATTTGCCTCAAATTTTGGCACATTTTTAGCACATTTTGACATTATTCAACAGAATGGAAACAAAAATAGTTCTAACATACATCCCACATCATTCAACACAAATACAACACACATAGTAAGGGTTGTTTCATACAAATACAACATGATTGATAGTTTCATAGAATCTTGGTGCTTTTTGGCACTACTTTGCTCCTAGTGATTCTTGTGGTACTTGCTATCATTTTGCTCCTTGTGATCACTGTGCTCAGTGCTTCTTCTCTTCTCCTCTTGTGTGTCGGTACTTTAACTGTCTTCTTCAAACAGACCACAGAGTTGAACAAAAAGTGAGCAGAAGGTTACGTAGCTAGGAGAACTCAGAACCACAGATTCGAAAAGTGGACAAAAAGTGAGCAGAAGGTTACATAAAGTGATAACAAATACGAAAATACCATAATTGCAGGATTTACACACCTAGGAGAACTCAAAACCACAGATGGTTGGTCAGCATCAGTTGGAGCATCCGTTTCAACATCAGTTTCAGTATCATTTTCAGCATCTTTTGGCTCAACATTTGAAGCGGCATCAAAATAAATATTTCGACCATCATCAACAAAATAATTATTATTTGCAGCATGATAATCAAACTCATGATTATTTGGACATCATGAACTAAATCATCATTTGGAGCAACATTTTCATCTTTTGTTGCATCCGGCTGCTGATCATGATTTTCATCAGAACTATCTCCAAACGCTGGATCTATAGCATTATCACAGTACTTACCGAAATGACCAGACCCACCACACCTTTTCAACTTACGCTGCCTTTCTCCAAGTCCAGCTCCTTCGCTGCGACGCCTGAACCGACTCTTCCTTGGTCTACCTACTGCTCTCTTCAGAACTGGAGCGCTAAGTCTGAATCCAGGGTTCACTCTGTCCCACTGTTGTTTTCCTTCCAAGCAGGCAAGGCATGTGCATATGTGGCTCTGAGCCTTCAACAGAGCAACACTCATGAACATAGTGTTGTATGTTCCCTACAGGACCTGAGAGAGAAGTGATGAAAAACAACGCATGAATGCATGGCAACCCAGTTATCTGCCATTGCCTACAACTACAAGTTCTAGCTTCTATATCCACTAGATATCTCCAGTTTATCTTCTCTTTATCCATTACTGACACCTCTGCTATACTATCTGACAATAGAATCATTTACATTACCAAGCCTATTGTTTTCCGCGTCAGTTCAGTCATCACCGAAGGGATAATAATGTGGCCCATCAATTTAGCCTCACCTATTCCATCACGAACATGAAACTTCTATGCGTATTCTATCCTTATCTTGTCAAGCAAATCCACTAAAGAAAGATCCTTAAATTTCCGGATGGCTACATTGAAAGATTCTGCAATAGTCTTGTGCACATAATCAACTTTGCTCAGTTCACTAAATTGTCTTCGGGCCTATTTATTGGAGTGGTGTGTCTCCAAGTATTCCTTTATTTTGGCATTGGTATATAACTGCCTCATGTGGTAGTTGTGCTTCCTCACACTGCAAGTCAAAGATGCTGGCCATAAATTGTCTGTATTTGTATTTCCTTTGAATTTCTTCACAAAATTTGCAGCAAGGTGACGAAAGCACTCCCTATACTCTACTCCGAGGAACACATTGTCCAGAACCACTTCTAAAACTTTGCAGGCATCTGTATGAATAACCAAGCCATTGGGATGTGCAATAGCCCGACGTAGATTCTGCAAAAAACCAAGTACAACTCTCCTCACACTCTGTCTCCAGCACACCGTATGCAAGTGGTAATACAAAATTATGTGCATCTACTGCACAAGCTGCTACTAACTATCCTTTAAACCTGCTTGTTAGGAAAGTAGCATCAATATCTAAATATTGCCTGCAGCCTGCCAAAAAACCCTGTTTAGAAGCCTCAAAGCACACAAAAACCCTTCTAAAGCATTCCTTGCTCCTTGTCACTCCCTTCAATGTATACTCCACATAGTGGTGATCAATTTCTACAATACTACCTGGGCTTGTCCTCTCCACTTCAGCTTTGAATAAATACAACAATTCAAAACTTTCATGCCAGTTACCATAGATAGATTCCATAGCTTTTTGTTTGCCATTGAAGATCCTCATGTATGGTTAATCTATCTTGAACTTGGCTTTGAACTAGGCTTTTATATTTGTCTGCAATTCCTTTGTACCCACTTGAAGGTTTGTTGTCACCCACTTCTTTATTGCTTTTGCCACCCATTTTGACTTGGCTCTACTGATTGTTTCCTCCCTTAGAGTTGATTCTTTGCATGTGTGGCTAAAAGGGTTCACTTTGACCTGAATATTCAAGCTTTTCCGCATTTTAGATGTGTGCATCCTCCATTAACAACCCTCAGTCACACAATGCACTGTGTAACGTTGTTTATCGCTCTTGTCAGCGATGAAAGCACGTACTGCCTTGATGCAGTACGATACAACTGCATTCCTACACACACTCATCGATGCAAAAATTGTACGTTCTAGCAACTGAGGGTTTTTAGGGTCCCTCTGAACAGCTGGAAGGTCTTCCTCCTCATTTTCATCTTCATCTTCTTGCTCGTTGTCAGCCTCATCTGTGATTTCAGCAACACGAGATGCCCGTAGTAAATTCTGAACAACATCAGAGTATAGCCTCTCTTCATCATCCAAAGATATGTCAGCATCAGCCTCCACTTCAGTAGGTACCCTTCTGTTGTTGCCCATGCTTGTCGAGCCACCACATCGCTTGGGATGAACTAAACTATTTTGGCTAGAATTGGCTTTACGACGAGATGGTTCTGTCCGAGAAGATGAACCTGTCACCCTTGCATTACTCCTAAATGTCGGCACAACCACATTTACTTGCAGCCTCACATTGAATTGATATTTCTCCTTATGCTTAGCAAACATGATAACGAATTCTACATCATTGCTAATTTTGACCCAATCCATCCCTCCATCGTAGTACATGAATTCCACTTCTTCATGCAAAGCCCAAGGATATGGGAAGCGAAGAACCTCCCCAAATTGCATGAAATTCCAATTGCAATCCATTGGCACTGAATAATCGAAACCTCGCTTGAATTTCTTGTTGTTGTCTTCATCCATGATGTAGCGGTTCCTTCTAACGTTCACCAAGAAATAAAACTGGAACTCCATCCTAACCCACGAAAAAACAGAGACGCAATCTGCACAAGCAAAAATTGGAAGCTATTGTAGAAGAAAGCTATGTCCAATTGCAGAAATAGACCGCGTCCTATGTATATCTGGTGGGTTCGTTGCATAGAAAACAAAAAATTTCCTACGGTGAGAACAAACCAACAAGCTAAGATCTAATCTAGGAGATGCTCGTAACGAGTGGAACATATTCCAAGAGAAACTCACCCTCGAAGACCTAAGCGTTTCGAGAATAATTCTCGTGGATGATGTAGTCGTTCACTCGCCGATCTCAAGATCGTGAAGATGTGCGCTGCAACGGGCAGCGCCTCCGTACTCGGTCACACGTACAGCTTGATGACGACCTCCGTTCCCTCGATCCAGCGGGGCAACGGAAGTAGTAGAACCACCAAGGAACTCCAACAACACGACATTGTGGTGTGGAGGAGAACTAAACAACCATGGCTTCGCCAAGTGGATGGCCGAGAGGTGGAGCAGCGGGAGGAGGAAGAGAGGATCAAGTGTCTACATAAGAGGGAGCTCTACCTCTCCTTATATAGGAGAGGGAGGCAGCCCAAGGGTGGTGCGGCTCAAGGAGCCCCCACCCATTCCTCTTCATGTGAGTGAAGCATCCACTCATGCCCACTCACTCTCTTTAAAACTCCAATCAAAAAATCCCAAGGGTTTTTTTATTAAATAAAACAATTTCATTTCTTTGTAATATTTGTTAATTCTATTAACAAACATTAACACTTATCCCCTCGGTTCATTTGTTAATTCTATTAACAACCATTGGCAACCATTGACAATTAACCCCTTGAACTATTGCAATATTAACCAAAACAATTTCGGTGTTGCCCAAACTTTTCTCTGAAATTCCGTGTCTACCCAAAAGCATCGACAAACCTTAAGTGTGTCACCCTACGGTTCATGAATAATGTAGACATGATCGAGACACCTCTCCGATCTGGAGAACCGTAATGACTCCTACATATTCGATGATGAATCTTGTGATCACGTGAACCAAAAAATGGCATAACCAATTCATTTTGTCTCGCTATATTTTACTTGTCCGAGATCACGTGATCATGTGATATCACTGAGAGGGCCCAGAGTATATCTCTCCGTCACCTGGATGGACAAATCCCTCTTCTTGATCCATGAGGCTCAACTAATACTTTCTGAATACCCAACGCCACCGTTATAGTCACCCTGTTACGGTGTGACGTTTGATGTCATCAAAGCATTCTTTGGGAAAGATGTCAGGAAATTCTCGGACCACCGGTTTATCTTCCATAGCAAGAAGAGGATGAACATTGAAAGCGAAAAGCTGAACAGATGGAGCTTTAGAATAGAAGTAGACTATTTGGCCAGAAGAATGGGTAAGGTTAACAGATTTCGCAGTACAGTCAATGACCGCTTTATTTTCCATAAGCCAATCTATCCCTAGGATGACATCAATATGCGAAGAACTAAGAGCAATAAGAGACGCTTGGAATGGAAGGTTCCCGATTAAGATCTCGTTGTTAAGGCTAACTTCCTTTGTAAGCCATTTGGATCCTGGTTGCTGCACTAAGACATGGTTGTCCATCTTTTCGAAATGAAAACCATTGTTGGAAGCAAAACTTTGCGAAATGAAAGAATGGGACGCACCAGAATCAAACAACACTTTAGCGAGGATAGAGTTCATAAATAGACTTCCAAGAACCACATCAGTAGCTTCCTCTCCTTCTTTTGCTATAAAATGATTCACCCTTGCGCGTCTACCCACAGACCTTTTGTCGATGTTGGGTGCCTGAGGACTAACATCGCAACCCTTAGGGCGAAAAGGTGGTGGAGGAAGTTGGTTTTGCGGACACTTGTAAGAGTAGTGGCCCAGCTCACCGCACTTGAAACAGGTGACCGAAGAGTTTGGGACCATTAGCGTTGTTTGCTTGACGAAACTCCTTGTTGTTGAAGCTGGGTTGGTTAGACGGGAAGAAAAACTCGGAGAGATTGGACTGTAGGTGGGTGGAGTTTGAATTGCATAGGGTATCCAAACCCTACGTTTCTGTGGAGGTGTAGATTTTCATGGAGATGAATGATGGGTTCGTAGCATGGAAAACAAAAAATTTCCTACGGTGAGAACAAACCAACAAGCCAAGATCTACTCTAGGAGATGCTCGTAACGAGTGGAACATATTCCAAGAGAAACTCACCCTCAAGACCGTAAGTGTTTCGAGGATAATTCTCGTGGATGATGTAGTCGTTCACTTGACGATCTCAAGATCGTGAAGATGTGCGCTGCGACGGGCAGCGCCTCCGTACTCGGTCACACGTACGGATTGATGACGACCTCCGTTCCCTCGATCCAGTGGGGCAGCGGAAGTAGTAGAACCACCAAGGAACTCCAACAGCACGGCGGTGTGGTGTGGTGGAGAACTAAACGGCCATGGCTTCGCCAAGCGGATGGCCAAAGGTGGAGCAGCGGGAGGAGGGAGAGAGGATCAAGTGTGTGCTCAAAAGGGAGTTCCCACCCCTCCATATATAGGAGAGGGGTGAGGTTGGGTCGTTGCCCTTAGGGGTCACTCCAACTCTTCCCTCTTGATGTGAGTGGAGCATCCACTCATGCCCACTCATTCTCTTTTAATCTCCACTAAAAAATCCCAAGAGTTTTTCTTTATTAAATAAAACAATTTCATTTCTTTTTAATATTTGTTAATTCTATTAACAAATATTAACACTTCCCCCTTGGTTCCTCTGTTAATTCTATTAACAACCATTGTCAACTATTGACAATTAACCCCTTGAACTATTTCAATATTACCCGAAACAATTTCGGTGCTGTCCAAACTTTTCTCCGAAATTCCGTTTCTACCCAAAAGCGTCGACAAACCTCAAGTGTGTCACCCTATGGTTCGTGAATAATGTAGAAATGATCGAGACACCTCTCGGATCAATAGTCAACAGCGGGATCTGGAGATCCGTAATGACTCCTACATATTCGACGATGAATCTTGTGATCGTGTGAACCAAAAACGTCATAACCAATTCCTTTTGTCTCGCGATATTTTACTTGTCCGAGATCCGATCATTGGTATCATCTATACCTTGTTCGATCTCGTTCCGGACAAGTACTCTTTACTCGTTCTGTGATATGACATCCTTGTGACCTAGTCACGTGCTTGCAAGCGGTGTCGATGTGATATCACCGAGAGGGCCCAGAGTATATCTCTCCGTCATCTGGATAGAAAAATCCCACTTCTTGATCCATGAGCCTCATCTAATACTTTCGGAATACCCAACGCCACCTTTATAGTCACCCTGTTACGGTGTGACGTTTGATGTCATCAAAGCATTCTTCCGGTGTTAGTGATTGACATGATCTCATGGTCTAAGGATTAGGGTTACTTCGTATGCTCAATACACCAATATAAACTTAATGACTTGATCGTATTGCTATACTTAATTTGGTTGTGTTCATCATATCATTCTCCTAATGACGTGATGCCGTTATTAACAACATCCAATGTTCATGATCAGGAAACCTTGATCATCAGTTAATCAACGAGCTAGTTAAACGAGAGGCGTTTCTAGGAACTCTAATTTGTTCATTAGTCACACATGCATTAATGTTTCCGATTAATACAATTCTAGCATGAGAAATAAACATTTATCATAAACATGAAAAAAGATAATAACCACTTTATTATTGCCTCTCGGGCATATTCCTTTCAGTCTCCCACTTGCACTAGGGGCAATAATCTGTATTACATTGTAATGTCCCTATCACCCATGGAGTTCCGGTGTTGATCATGTTTTGCCCTTGGGAGTTGTTTAGTAAAAGGGTCTGCCACATTCAGATCTGTATGTACTTTGCAAATCTTTATATCACCATCCTTGACATGTTCACGGATGGAGTGAAAACGGCGCTTGAAATGTTTGGAATTCTTGTGAGACCTTGGTTCTTTAGGATTGGCTATGGCACCATTGTTGTCACAATAGATAAACATCGGATCCAACGCACTTGGAACCACATCTAGTTCGGATATGAACTCCTTCATCCAAACTCCTTCCTGCGCTGCCTCCGAGGCAACAACATATTCGGCTTCTGTCGACGATCCCGCCACCACGGGTTGCTTGGAACTCCTCCAGCTTACTGCTCCTCCATTCATAAGAAATACGTACCCAGATTGTGACTTAGAGTCATCCGGATCGGTGTCAAAGCTAGCATCGACGTAACATCTTGCGACGATCTCTTCTTCACCGCCATACACGAGAAACATATCCTTAGTCCTTCTTAATAACTTTAGGATATTCTTTACCGCCATCCAGTGTTCCAAACCTGGATCAGATTGGTACCTGCTAGTCAAGCTAATAGCATGTGCCACATCCGGTCTTGTACATAGCATAGCATACATGATAGAGCCTATGGCTGAGGCATAGGGGATCTTGTTCATCAGTTCTCTATCTTTCGATGTAGCTGGACTTTGAGTCTGACTCAATGTCTTTCCTTGTAACATAGGTAAGAGCCCTTTCTTACTTTCATCCATTCTGAACTTCTTCAGAATCTTGTCAAGGTATGTACTTTGCGAAAGCCCAATCAAGCGTCTTGATCAATCTCTATAGATTTTGATGCCTAATATATACGATGCTTCACCGACGTCTTTCATCGAAAAACTATTGTTCAAATAACATTTTATATTATTCAAAAATTCTATATCATTTCCAATCAACAATATGTCATCCACATATAGTACTAGAAATGCTATAGAGCTCCCACTCACTTTCTTGTAGATACAAGCTTCTCCATAAGTTTGGACAAAGCCAAACCCTTTGATCACTTCATCAAAGCGGAGGTTCCAACTTCGGGATGCTTGCTTTAGTCCATAAATGGATCGGTGAAGTTTGCATACCTTGTCAGCATCCTTAGGATCGACAAAACCTTTGGGTTGCACCATGTACAACTCTTCCTCAATGTGACCATTAAGGAATGCAGTTTTGACATCCATTTGCCAGATTTCGTAATCGATAAATGCAGCAATTGCTAACATAATCCTAACAGACTTCGGCATCGCTACAGGAGAGAACGTCTCCTCGTAGTCAATTCCTTGAACTTGTCGAAAACCTTTTGCGACAAGTCGAGCCTTATAGACGGTCACATTACCATCAGCGTCAGTTTTCTTCTTCAAAATCCATTTGTTCTCAACGGCCTTGCGGTCATTGGGTAAGTCCACCAAAGCCCATACTTGGTATTCGTACATGGATTCCATTTCGGATTTCATGGCTTCTAGCCATTTGTTGGAATCTGAGCCCATCATCGCTTCATCATACGTCGCAGGGTCATCATTATCAACTACCATGACATTCATGACGGGGTTGCCGTACAGTTCAGAAGCTGTACGCATCCTTGTTGACCTGCGAAGTACGGTAGTATCCTCTTTCGGAGTTTCATGATCTTGATTATCATTAGTTCCCTCTTCATCTGGTGAAGTCAACTCCGGAACAATTTCCGACGCTGCACTACTCGCCATTCCAAGAAGAGAAGGTTCAATAACCTCGTCGAGTTCTACCTTCCTACTACTCACACCTTTTGAGAGAAACTCCTTCTCCAAAAAGGATCCATTCTTGGCAACGAAAACTTTGCCTTCGGATCTGTGATAGAAGGTGTACCCATTTGTTTCTTTAGGGTATCCTATGAAGATGCATTTTTCCGCTTTGGGTTCGAGTTTATCAGGCTAAAGCTTCTTCACATAAACATCGCATCCCCAAACTCTTAGAAACGATAGCTTAGGTTTGTTTCCAAACCATAGTTCATACGGTGTCGTTTCAACGGATTTAGATGGAGCCCTATTTAAAGTGAATGTAGCTGTCTCTAGTGCATGACCCCAAAATGATAGTGGTAAATCTGTCAGAGACATCATAGACCGAACCATATCCAATAAAGTACGATTACGACGTTCGGATACACCATTACGCTGTGGTGTTCCGGCAGGAGTGAGTTGTGAAACTATTCCACATTCTTTCATATGTGTGCCAAACTCGTAACTCAAATACTCACCTCCACGATCGGATCGCAGAAATTTGATCTTTCTGTTACGATGGTTTTCCACTTCACTATGAAATTCTTTGAACTTTTCGAACGTCTCAGACTTGTGTTTCATTAAGTAAATATACCCATATCTACTTAAATCATCCGTGAAGGTAACAAGATAACGATATCCACCGCGCGCCGACACACTCATTGGACCACACACATCGGTATGTATGATTTCTGTAACACCACAATTTTCTCAGCATTAGTAACTGTGGTGTTATCCTAGATTTTCAGCCTTAGCAAAAACTTTTGTGTGTGTAGAATTTTTGAGTCATGATTTTTTTTTTTGCACACCTTATGCTTGTTGTGCTCCACTAGCCTTCCATGATAATTGAAAACACTAAAACCTCAACAACAAAATTAAAATATCAACTATTAGGATCTTCATGGTTGTTAAAACTTAGCCAAACTAGGAGCAAATATAAAGCAAACCATAAATGGTTTTTGACATGCATCTGAAACATTTTGGTCTAAGGAATCTATAGTTTCACACCCTGTTCCAAATTTTCTCAAAAGAACTTGTTTGCACATAAATATCACTAGTTTAAGTATGCATCAAATATCAATGACCATTAGCTCTTCTTTTCTTTTCTGATTTTATTTCTCTCATCTGTTATTTAGGGAATTAATAAGTAAACACTAAATTTATCAAATTCTACCATTAGCTAGTGTTTGTTCATATTTTGTTTTGAATTTTCAAATTCAAAATATTCCTTAGGATTTTCAAAAGAAGAGAATGGACAAGAAGAAGAACCTAATCTAACTGAACCCTATCTAACCCTCCTCGATCTCTCTCTCTCTCTCTCTCTCTCTCTCTCAATCATCTCTGCTGGTGAAGAAGGGGACAGCACCCCCATGCCCTACCCCACCTGCCAGCCTCTCCTTTCCCCTCTCCTCCATTCATGTCTCACCTTTTCGCTCCATTGCCCAACCCGAGCTCACCCCCTTCGCTCCTACTGGTTTGGACACATCCCAGGCCGACCAACGTTCCCCTGCACCTCTCCACCGCCCTCCCCAGCCAATGGACGCGCCCCAAACCCACCTCTCTTCCTTGGACCCGAGGCAAACCCTAGAAAACAACACCCAGGCCACAACTCGCGTCCGCGGCCTCCCCTCTCTATTTCTCTTGTCCCAAACGCTCCCCTATCTCCCACACTCCACTCCCTCAGTCCCTCGCTCTAGCTCTCAAGCTCATTTGTCCAGGAGACGAAGAATCTCACCTCGGTAGCCGGCGTAAGAAAATCGCCGTGGTCGTCACTTCTCTCCACCATCCTTCGCCATTTTTGGCTCCTCGAGCGCGTCTCGACGAGACCTAATTTCCCCTACCCTCCTTTTCATGTTTAGGTGCCCGTAGGCGTCACGTTCGTCCACGACCCGAGAAGATCGCCGCCGCCATCGCCATGGACTCCGACACCGCCCGAGGAAGCTGAGGACACCGTCGTGCACGCCGTCGTCTCCTCCGTCGGCCCCTGTCCTTCCCCTGGCCTCGCTCGGCCTCTGGTGAGCGGTTGTTGCCGCCCTCCTTCTCTTCCGCGTCTGGTTCCTCCGTGCCGCGACGCGAGGAGGACGACGACCGTGAGCCGTAGATCGCGAGATCTACGGCCAGGTTTGAACCCCGCCGTGCGCGCGCGGTCTCGCGCGATTGGGCCGGCCCAGTTCGGCATCCCGTGCTGCTCCGCGTATCCTCTGGGCCGATTTGGCCCAGATCCGGCCGCTCGGCCCTTTTTCTGTTTAGAAATTCATTTTTCTGTTAATATTTCCAGAGAATCTTTAGTCTAGCTTTTATTCATTTGTGGTAAATCTAAATTAGCTAAAATGATGAGTCTAATTTTATAGCATGCACACACATTTTCTTAATCATGTGGCGTTGGATTTAGTCAAAAATATATTCCCTGTCGTATGGTAAAATAGATCTAGTAAAAAGTATCTTTTTTCACAATTTGTTTAATAACTTGAGATTTATAAGTCCAAATCATGCAAACTTGGATCGTCTGGAAAGCCAGTAAAAATGTCTATCTAGATTGGTAAGTCTTGCATGCAGGAGATTACTCTAGAAAAGATATAATTAGTCTAAGAATAACACCAGTAGGCGTTTGGAGATTTTTAACTCTAAAATAAAACACTTTTTGAGTTAAATCCAATTGGAAGTGTTAGATATGAGTTGAAAGTAGCATGTGCCACCAAGGTAGATTTTTCCTGTAAATATTTATTATTTATTGGGCAAATCTCTAAAAAACAGGGAGATATTCTCTTAAAATGCATTTCTGTAATTTCAGAGATCATTACATGTCGAGTTTTGTTTGGTTGAGCCACCTTTGCCCCTAGATTAATGTTGGGGGTATTTTTGTGGGATAGTCACATGTTTTATCTAACTCACCCCACTGGTTTGGCACCAAAATAATCCATATTATTTTCTGTACCTAAATAATAGTCAGAAGTTTATGTTATCTTAAAACAAGGATAACTTGAGCTAGGAGTAGCCAAATTTGATGAACAAAATCTCCACTTAAAGAGAAAACTCATATCTCACCAGAAAGGTTAATTCTGCATACAGAAGATCTATAAAACTGAGTCTATCTTCTGTTTGAGTTTGACATCAGTAGCTCTTATCTGATTTTTGATTATTATTTGGTGATAGATTTTCATGCTCAGCTAATTTTCAGAGATCCATATAGTGTTTAGGAGTAAAATGCTAGAAGGGTTTAATTTTAGGAGCAGTACATTAGGAGTTATGCCTTTTTCATGTAAACAACCCTTGATGACATTTTAAATGCATTAGTTGTATTTTCTGTTTTGTGGTGCTTGTTGTTGGTTAATATACTTTAGATTGTTATCAACTCGCATTTTAGGATTTACACTAGTCTTGTTTGTTTTCATGTTACGGTAGAATCGCAACCCGAGGGAGAGCAGTACGAGGTTGCTGAGCACAACTACGAAGAAGATCAAGACCAGGGACAGTTTTCTGAGCAAGGCAAGCCCACCTCACCATTATACTGAATCCTATTATTTTATCAAGCATGTTTTGTTTCCAAAGTAAAATAATGCATCTTTTATTTCTTTTGTGGCACCTTGCCACCTGAAAACTATTTTACAAAATATTGTTTGGCCAAAGTTATCTACTAGAATACTATAGGTGTTACAAAATGGGTTTTTCTTGATGAGCCTTGTTGTTGAAGGCTCCATCAAAAAGATTAAGTTTTCCAGTAGTTCACCTTCTTCTACTTATCTCAAAAACTATAGGATGGGGATCTATTTGATAAAACTATTTTACGGAGGAAAACCCGAGTTGCTGGGAGCAATCGGAGAGGTTTGCGAAAACCCGAGCTGCTGGGAGTAGTCGGTGGATTGGAGGTTGTTTTCGAAAAACAAAGTACTGCCCTAGCAGCCGCTCGAACAATTAACCCGTGCAACCACACTACCTGACATGGGTAGGGCTTAGCCGGAAGCTTGTCTATTTTAGTGTTGGGGCTCTCATACTTTCTATGAGGGTTGGGCCCTCGAAGCCGGGTTGTCGTCCGAAAGAGACAATACACTGCTGCGAATCAGCAGCCGGACGATTACGGCAGGTCTCCTGACATGGCGGTGTGGCGTCCCGAGGAAAGACCAAGAGGTCTAGTGGAGCACACGGTGCCGAGGAGAACAAACCTACTGGGAGGCCCCGATACTAGGGTGGTCCTAGTGGAAAGTTTTGATCGTGTTATCCGGACCCCCGCATGTTACCATATGACGGGCCGTGGCAGACACGGCGGAATAACCGATAGGTGTGGGTAAAGTGTACAACCTCTGCAGAGTGTAAATCTATTCGAATAGTCGCGTCCGCGGTCATGGACGGTTGGAAAGGCCACTGATCTAGGCGTATGGGCATTTTGGTTCTTAAAAAGAGGAAAGAAAAGGTTTTCCGGGGGAAAACAAGAAGGCACAAGTTGGTACCTGGGAGGTACGGAATTTGGGTGAAGATGGTTGATCTCGGGGAGACAATCAGTCCGATCCCAAGTCAGGAAAAAGGGGTACCCCTATCCTAGTGTTTTGACAAACTTTTACAAAAGAAAGTTTTTCACTACTTAGATATGTCCTTGCTATGTCTAAGAGAAGAGAATTCTATCTCTAAATGTTTTTCTTCAACAAAGATATAGAGATGTCGTATTCTCCATGCTCGAAATCATTGTATTCGAAAATAAGCCCTATAGTTGTATATAGGAGCCATCCTAGTTTTCAAAAATGCTTTACTTGCATGTCCTTGAAAAAAACTATAAAAACCTAGAGGTGGTCTTGCGAGTACGTAATTGTACTCATATGGCTTTGTCCCTGGATATTCAAATGTCCAGATTATAATGAGGAGGCCTACGTCGAAGAGGAGGTGTATGACAACGACTACGCCACTTAGCTGTCACCGGTCAACTGCACTTGTGGGATCAGCGCTCGGAGATGTTAAGAGCCGTCGCTAGCCACGAGCTTCCGCTATCTTAGTTAATTCCGTCCTGCGTGACGAGGTTTGTTAACCTTGGTCGTATGACCGCCTATGTGTTGTAAGACTTTTATTCGTGCGACTTGAATGATGTAACTCTTTGATACCTATGTTGGTTATGTGATTGTGATGCACTGATCATTGGGATCGTGATCTTTTACATAACGTGGGCATCTCGGACTCGTTTCGAGGGGTCCTTACAATTTCCAATAAATCCGTCGCCCGTTCCATCGTGCCGGAAAACGGGGTTCTAGTCATCTTGCCCATAAGGCATGGTTCACAAGTCTCAAATGATTCATAATCAAGTGATTCTAGGAGCCCACCAGAATGGAGCTTCTTCATGCGCTTAACACCAATATGACCTAAGCGGCAATGCCACATGTACGTAGCAATATCATCATTCAACTTGATTATTTTGGCATTCATATTATGAATGTGTGTATCATTACTATCAAGATTCAAAAGAAATAAACCATTCTTCATAGGTGCATGACCATAAAAGATATCATTGACATAAATCGAACATCCATTGTTCTCAGACTTAAATGAATAACCGTTTTGCATCAAACAAGATCCAGATATAATGTTCATGCTCAACGCAGGCACCAAATAACAATTATTAAGGTTCATCACTAATCCTGATGGTAGACGAAGAGGTAGCGTCCCGACAGCAATCACATCAACCTTTGATCCATTGCCGACGCGCATCCTCACCTCATCCGTTGCAAGTTGTCGTCTATTCCATAGTTCCTGTTTCGAGTTACATATGTTAGCAACCGAACCAGTATCAAATACTCAGGCGCTAATACGAGTACTAGTAAGGTACACATCAATAACGTGTATATCACATATACCTTTGTTTACTTTGTCGGCCTTCTTATCCGCCAGATATTTGGGGCAATAACGATTCAAGTGCCCAGAACCCTTGTAGTAAAAGCACTCAGTGTCAGGCTTAGGGCCAGCCTTGGTCTTTTTCTCAGGCGCGGCAACAATTTTGCCGCCTTTCTTGAAATTACACATCGGCTTGCTCTTCTTCCTTTCTTGAAACTAGTGGTTTTATTGATCATCAACACTTGATGCTGCTTTTTGATCTCCACTTCAGCAGTTTTGAGCATTGACAGAAGCTCAGGGAGAGTCTTCTTCCTGCCTTGCATATTGTAGTTCATCACAAAGTTCTTGCAACTTGGTGGGAGTGATTGGAGAACACGATGAATTCCTAACTCAATGGGGATCGATATACCCAGGTCTATGAGCTTATCGGCGTAACCAGACATTTTGAGTACGTGCTAGCTAACGGAGCTGTTCTCTTCCATCATGCAGCTAAAGAACTTTTCTGAAGCATCATAACTTTCTATGGCAGCATGGGTATCGAAAAACATTTTCAATTCTCCCATTGTATCAAAAGCGGTGTTATTCTCGAAATGTTTTCGCAGCTCCGGCTCTAAACCATACAGAATGCCGCAGTGAACTACACTGTGGTCCTCCTTCTGAGTCAGGAAAACATTTTTCACATCATCGGGAGCGTCATCAGCGGGCGGGGAACCTAGCGGTGCATCAAGCCCATTGACCTTTTGACAAGCTGTGAGGAGAATCCTCAGGTTAAGTGCCCAATTGGTGAAGTTGCTTCCATTGTTTGCTAGTTTCTCTTTCTCCATGAACATATTGAAATTGAAAGTAGGTGATGCCATGATCTACAACATATTTGCAAAGACTATTTAGACTAAGATTATGATAAATTAAGTTCAAGTTAATTCCAAATTATTACGTGAACTCCCACTCAAAAACAACATCCCTCTAGTCGTTTCAGTGATTACACGAACCAAATTCACTACACCAATAACCGATCATCACGAGAGATGGTGCAGCTGCAAAGGTGAACATCGACATGTTCATCATATCATCTATATGACTCATGCTTTACCTTTCAGTTACGTGTTCCGAGCCCATGTTTGTACATGCTAGGCTCGCCAAGTAGAACCGTAGTATTTGCGTGTGTAAATCTGGCTTACACCCGTTGTATGCGAACTTTGAGTCTATCGCACCCGATCATCACGTGGTGCTTCAAAACGACGAATTTTGTTAACGGTGCATACTAAGGAAGAGCACATTATTATCTTGATATTAACTGTGAGAGGGATCATCTTATAATGCTACCATCACGATCTAAGCAAAGATCTAACCAAAATAAGATGCTTAAAAGGATTAACATCACATGCATGGATAATGTGATATGATATGGTCCTTCTTGCAGTTGATCTCCATCTTGTGCATCTTGGCATGATCTCCATCATTCCACCGGCGTGGCACCAAGGTCCATGGCGCCTCCTTCTTGATTGTCCTCCAAATTTACAACATATCATCTAAATATGATATTTAGCACGCAGGCCATAAATTAAAAAGACAACCATTTGGCTCTTGCCGGTTTGTCATAATTTACAAAAGTATCATCTCATACATCAAATTTGTAACTTTGACCATATCACATCACATGCCCTGCAAAAACAAGTTAGACGTCCTCTAATTTATTTTTGCATATTTTACGTGGCTTAGGGCTTTCGAAGATAGAACCGTTCTTACCTACGAACATGAAACCACAACGGTGACGAAAATATTATTAGCAACATGTTCTATTTTATATCTTAACTATAGTAGGAGAGACAGACACCCGCAAAGCCACTTATGCAAAACAAGTTGCATGTCAGTCGTGGAACAAGTCTCATGTGCGTGGACATGTAAGGTTAGTCCGGGCCGCTTCATCCTACTATGCCACTAAGATACAAAATATACAAAGGAAGCAATAACATGATCATCAACGCCGACATACACATATGTGTTCTACCCGTACAAAGCATCTACGCATAGACCTGGCTCTGATACCACTGGTGGGTTCGTATCATAGAAAACAAAAAATTTCCTACGGTGAGAACAAACCAACAATCCAACATCTAATCTAGGAGATACTCGTAACGATTGGAACATATTCCAAGAGAAACTCACCCTCGAAGACCGTAAGCGTTTCGAGAATAATTCTCGTGGATGATGTAGTCGTTCACTCGCCGATCTCAAGATCGTGAAGATGTGCGCTGCAACGGGCAGCGCCTCCGTACTCGGTCACACGTACAGCTTGATGACGACCTCCGTTCCCTCGATCCAGCGGGCCAGCGGAAGTAGTAGAATACCAACGAACTCCAACAGCACGACGCCGTGGTGTGGAGGAGAACTAAACGGCCATGACTTCGCCAAGCGGATGGCCGAGAGGTGGACCAGCGGGAGGAGGAAGAGAGGATCAAGTGTCTACATAAGAGGGAGCTCTACCTCTCCTTATATAGGAGAGGGAGGCAGCCCAAGGGTGGTGCGGCTCAAGGAGCGCCCACCCCTTCCTCTTCATGTGAGTGGAGCATCCACTCATGCCCACTCACTCTCTTTAAAACTCCACTCAAAAATCCCAATGGTTCTCTTTATTAAATAAAACAATTTCATTTCTTTTTAATATTTGTTAATTCTATTAACAAACATTAACACTTATCCCCTTGGTTCATTTGTTAATTCTATTAACAACCATTGGCAACCATTGACAATTAACCCCTTGAACTATTTCAATATTAACCGAAACAATTTCGGTGTTGTCCAAACTTTTCTCTGAAATTCCGTGTCTACCCAAAAGCGTCGACAAACCTTAAGTGTGTCACCCTACGGTTCGTGAATAATGTAGACATGATCGAGACACCTCACCGATCAATAGTCAACAGCGGGATCTGGAGAACCGTAATGACTCCTACATATTTGACGATGAATCTTGTGATCGCGTGAACCCAAAAATGTCATAACCAATTCATTTTGTCTCGTGATATTTTACTTGTCCGAGATCCGATCATTGGTATCATCTATACCTTGTTCGATCTCGTTCCCGACAAGTACTCTTTACTCGTTCTGTGATATGACATCCTTGTGACCTATTCACGTGCTTGCAAGCGGTGTCGATGTGATATCATCGAGAGGGCCCAGAGTATATCTCTCCGTCACCTGGATGGAGAAATACCACTTCTTGATCCATGAACCTCAACTAATAATTTCTGAATACCCAACGCCACCGTTATAGTGACCCTGTTACAGTGTGACGTTTGATGTCATCGAAGCATTCTTCCGGTGTTAGTGATTGACATGATATCATGGTCTAAGGATTAGGGTTACTTCGTATGCTCAGTACAATAATATAAACTTAATGACTTGATCGTATTGCTATACTTAATTTGGGTGTGTTCATCATATCATTCTCCTAATGACGTGATCCCGTTATTAACAACATCCAATGTTCATGATCAGGAAACCTTGATCATCAGTTAATCAACGAGCTAGTTAAACGAGAGGCGTTACTAGGAACTCTAATTTGTTCATTAGTCACACATGCATTAATGTTTCCGATTAATACAATTCAAGCATGAGAAATAAACATTTATCGTAAACATGGAATAAGATAATAACCACTTTATTATTGCCTCTCGGGCATATTCCTTTCAATATCGAATGTTCAAATGCACAAACAAGCAAAAATTGGAAGTCGTTCCCCTCGGGAGCCTAGTCGTGGACGCGGCTGGTCTCCCGCCCGACGCTAGAATCGCCAGCTACTGCGGGGTTGCTGCCGCTCGCCATTTCGCCGACAACATCCTGGTTGGATGCACCAGCCCCTCACCTATCAACGCTCTGGCCGGGCGGATGAAGGATTCCCACCGCAGGTCGAGGCCGGAGTGGCGGAACGAGCGGCCCTAGTGGCGGAACGAGCAGTCGCAGGACGGTGGCGGCGGATCTGCTGGTGGTGCTCGATCTGGTGGCGACGCGGGAAGGCTCTGGCGGCGCAGGTGGTGGATTGGGCGACGCAGGTGGTGGATTGGTCGTCGCGGCGAAGCAGAAAACGTCGGCGCGCACGAACATATTGGGGATCAGGAGGTTGGGCGGGGCCCACCAGTAAGAACTGCACCCAGTCGGTCTCACCTTTAAGTTGCGGACCCATTGCCAGTAACGCCATCACACGAAATAGACTTCAAACTTTCCGTTCAGGGCAAACGATAGTACCTGTGAATAAACTAGGGGGAAAACTGATGATGATTCGCAACTAGGGGCCAAACTGAGTCCGACAAGCCTGCAAGGGACAATCCATTAACTGGCCATTTTTATTAAAGGTACTTTGTGTAGTGATGAAATCTTTAGCATGGTTTCAAGTTCAGAGGAAGTATTCCTATTATTTCTATAAGAATTACCATAAGGAATTAACATAACCACCACTATTATAGGAAGGATAGAGCTTATAGTTATTATTACCATAATTGTTCCTATATGCATTGTTGTTGAAATTATTATTTTTAATGAAGTTTACATCAACATGCTCTTTTTGTGCAACTAAAGAAGCTAAAGGAACATTATTTGGATCAACATGAGATTTACCATTCACAAGCATATACATGATAACATAAGAAGAGGTTTTTTCAAAATAATTTAACTTCTTACCTAGAGGAGTCCTTTCAGTATGCCACTCAGAATAATTAACCATCATATTATCTAGAAGTTTTGTTGCAGCCCCCAATGTGATGGACATAAAGGTACCTCCACCAGCCGAATCCAATAAGTTCCTTGAAGAAAATTCATTCCTGTATAAAAGGTTTGGATAATCATCCAAGCAGTAAGTCCACGAGTTGGGCAATTTTTAACCAAAGATTTCATTCTTTCCCAAGCTTGAGCAACATGTTCATTATCAAATTGTTTAAAGTTCATAATGCTACTTCTTAAACAAATGTTCTTAGCAGGAGGATAGTATTTTCCAATAAAAGCATCTTTGCATTTAGTCCACGAATCAATACCGTTCCTAGGCAATGAAGGCAACATTCTTTAGCTCTTCCTCTCAAAGAGAAAGGAAATAATTTCAGTTTAATTATGTCACCATCTATATCTTTATATTTTTTGTATTTCACAAAGTTCAACAAAATTATTAAGATGGGCAACAACATCATCAGTACTAACACCAGAAAACTGCTCTTTCATAACAAGATTCAGCAAAGCAGGTTTAATTTCAAGGATGTCTACTTTAGAAGCATGTGGAGCAATAGGAGTGCATATGAAATCATTATTATTGGTGCTAGTAAGTCACATAACTTAGTGTTCTCAAGAGTACTCATTTTAACAAAATAAAAGCAAAACTGAAATACAAAAATAAATCAAAGTAAAACTGGAATCTGCCCACAACACAATCAAAGTATTTTGCGGAAACTCAACGGTGAGGGTGTCAATCCCAACGGCTTGTTGTAACAAAAGGATTAAGCATATGTGTGGAAGAAAGAGTGATGTTTGCAGAAAGTAATAGGTTTGCAGTTGTGGGTTTATTAGATTAATGAGAAGGACCGGGGTCCACAGTTCACTAGCGGTGTCTCTCCATAAATAATAACAACATTCATCCATGCATGGTAAACAAATTACAGCTAGGTGATGACCCACAAGTATAGGGGATCGCAACAGTCTTCGAGGGAAGTAAAACCCAAATTTGTTGATTCGACACAAGGGGAGCCAAAGAATATTTGTAAGCTTTAACTGATGATTTGTCAGATCAGCTGCACCTGTGAATAGACTTGCTCGAGGAAGATAATCAAAAGCAATAGTTTTATAGCAGAGACAGTAGTGAAACAACCGTAGCAGGAGAATTAAGACAGCGATTGTGATTGAAGTAGACAACAGGATTAGAATTCTGTAGGCACAGGGACGGATGTACGGGCGTTGCATGGACGAGATAATTCATATAATAACATAGCATAGGCATTTCCAGATAAATAATATATAGCATATAAGCATGTATTCCAATTTAGTTGTGCGTGCTCGCAATGAGAAACTTGCACATCATCTTTTGTCCTGCCAGCCCGTTTGCAGCGGGGCCTCAAGAGAAACTACTGGAAATTAAGGTACTCCTTTTAATAAAGTACTGGAGCAAAGCATTAACACTACGTGAATACATGTGATCCTCACATCACAGCCATTCCCTCCAGTTATCCCAATTGCTGTCACTTTGGGGCCATTAGTTCCGGACAATAACATGTGTATACAACTCATAGATATGATCCAAAACAATAATTATCATCATAATTCAATAACATGTTCAGATCTGAAATCATGGCACTCGGGACCTAGTGTCAAGCATTAAGCATAACAAGTTGCAACAATAACGTAAAACACCAATAACGAATACTAGGCACCATGCCCTAATAATCTTACAGCTATTACATGAGTGATCTCATCCAATCCCTACCACCCCCTCAAGCCTACAACGGTGAATTACTCACTCATGGATGGGGTAAACATGGATGTTTGATGGAGTGGCGGTGGAGATGACGATGGCGATGATCCCCTTCGATTCCCCGTCCCGGCAGGGTGCCGGAACAAAGACTTCTAGTCCCCGAACTAGGGTTCGCGATGGCGGCGGCGCATGGGTGTGTTCTCTGGAAAAGTGTCTATCCCCCGTGGGTGTTTAGGTCTGAAGGGTTAAGTAGCCGCGAGGGGGTCGCATGGAGGCGGCCGAGTGGGCCACATCGCCTGCTGGCGCGGCCAGGGCCCACCCACGCCAGGAGGTGGTGTGGTGGCCTCGTGCCTCCTCTCCGCTTGGTCTTCGTGGTTCCTGGTCCCTCTCGGATGGAAAATAACTTCTGGTTGACTTTAGCCTTTTCTCCGAAGTTGATATTTCTGCACAAAAAGGAGACACCAGGGTAATTCTGCTGAAAACATCGTTAGTCCGCGTTAGTTGCATCCAAAACACACAAATTAGAAGTAAACCAATAGCAAATTGTTTTGGTAAGTAGATACGTTTTGGACATATCAAATCCCCCAAGCTTAGCTTATTGCTTGTCCTTAAGCAATTCAGTTAACAACTGAGTGAGATAAAAGAACTTTCACGAAATCATTTACTCATGTGATGTAAATATTCTCATTATGAGGACAAATGCTTAGATTATTCAAAACAAGGCATATATAAATGGTGTCACCCAATAGTTATGTAAACCATGAAAAGATGCCAATTATACCGATGATAAATAACATGGAACATATCAATTCACAGGACTTCAACAACTATAAGAAAGTACGATAAAGTGGTATCTCGTTAGCCCATATGTAACAGCAAAACATAAATGCCCAGGCACCTCTCAGTTTCAAGGGAAGACTAGAGATAAAGATATCAAAGAGAAAATCATCTAGATTACACTGTGGTTAACATATTAAGTGACAAGCACATTACACTAAGAATGACAATTATGCTCTCGAGAAGGTGCTCAAAGAAGGATGGAGACTCAACAGTAAAGTAAAAGATATGCCCTTCACTGAGGGAAGTAGGGATTCAAAATGTGCTAGAGCTTTTTATCATTTTTAAAATAGAGGTAAAATTGTTTTTTAGTGGTGCCTGTTAGGTCAACGAATGGTAATGGGTACTCTGCCCCCCTTGTCAACCAGACTTTCTTAAGGACGGCTCCCATGAAGGACGTTATTTCTACACAAGGGCAGATCATCCCACATTTCTCTTTTCTTTACACATGTAGTTAAAAACTATTGTCATTGCTTGACTGATTAGATCAGGCAAAAAATGTGAAGATAATGCAAGAATTAAAGTTGTAATTAATTTGGGGCTTGGCACCCCATTTGCCAGCTCTTTTTGCAAATTAATAGATAAGCAGATGTATATGCCACTAGTCTGGTTGGCGAAAGTCTGTCCAAAGGCAAACGACAAGGTTGATATCCGTAACCCCACATACTTCCTCATGAGCTCAAAACAGTGGCACAAATTGAGAAGTGTTTGAAGGTTTTAAAGGTTGCACATGCGAATTTACTTGAATGGTATGAAATTTCCATGTAAAGGTATTTATGGTGGACTCTTTGGAATAACTTGGTTTTCAGGGATTTGGAAGCACAATCATTTTCTCAGCTTAGTACAAGTGGACGCTAGCAAAATATGGGAAGCGGCAATTCAAGAGAGCAATAGTCGTCATAATCATACTTGCGACAAAATAGAATTAACGGAGACATAATAAAGATACAAGAACTCTGAGTCTAAATATGTCATCAAGTCTTAATTGACTTTTTGTTTTCATTCATAACATGTGTAAGCATGTGCCAAGTTGATTCAAATTAATTATTCAGAGGAGGATACCACAGTGCCATATTCTATTATGAGCAAAGCAATGCAAGCAAATATCTAAAGAGACATGACATTCATCATATATAAATTGGATACGATCATAAGAGAACACGAACTACTAAGTATCCACCAATCGACATATACCTTATGCGAACCATCTAAGCATGCTCACTTGAATGAGTATATGTACAAAAATGAGAAACAAAGAGAGTTTATTACCAGCCTCCTACCCAACTCGAAATTGTCATAGATCATCATAATTGCCCTATCACTTGTGTGCTTGAAAGATATGATATAATAACCAAGCTCAATGGAGTAATTGAAGATAATGACCTCTGAAACATACTATACAAAAGCAAAAAGAAACAGCAAATATTTTTGGGTTTTCGGATTTAGAAGCTAAAAACAGAATAGACAGTAAATACGAATTTTTTCGAGGGCCTTAACATGCTCAGATCAGAAAACTCAAAACTAATGAAATTTGTGTACACATCCCGGGAATATGCAAACGAAATTTCAGTTCATTTGGACATTCCTGTAAAAAGTTATGAATTTTACGGTGGACAGCAGAAATATGTCCCTGTGCGAAACAGCACAAAACAAACCAAAATATTTTTGTGTTTTTTTGCATATTGAACTGAAATAAATACTAATCTATATACTAGATACAAAAAAAAAACCAGTAAGAGAAATAACAAAAATCTTTTTGGTATTTTCGGGTCTATGGAAAGCAAAGAAAGCATAAATAATTGAACGAAAGAAAGAAAACTAAAGAGAAACATGGATATACAAAGTACGGAATGAGACTGATATATAGATGAGTGTGCGTCGTGTACCTTCCCCCAAGCTTAGACTTTTGGCCTAAGTGGAGCTCAATCCCACGGTGAATAATCGCCCCAACTCGGTGGGTTATGACCGGTGTAGTCGTACTCCGCATCGGCTGCGGTGGAGGAAGATCCCGAAGGTCCCGCATACCCCGGATCCGGGTACACGAAGCCGGTTGTCTCCAAGGGCTGAACGAAACCACCCCCATACTCCTCGTCGTTGCCCCTACTATCCGGTCCGTTCTGCTCCCCAACAAGGTTAAGAAGATTCTCTCAATGGTAGTTACTTTGTGGTGTTTTCTCTTAGAATAAGTTATGGTATAAGGGAGATAACGCAAGCTCCCACTTCCATCAATAAAGTCATGCCTCTTCATCGACTCAATATCAAGTTTCTCCATAGATAACAGCAAATCCTGAGGATGGGGGTATAAACAATGCAAAGCTAATAATCGTGAAGCAACTAGTCCTCCACAAACTCCTCCCTTATCGCTGTTAGCCGCGAACGGTTAGCAATCAGAGCATCCAAATTATAAGGCCTATCACAACGCAATGCAGCAGCAAGAAAAGCTAAATCAGGCAAGCCTAATTTACCAGTAGTTCTCCTAGCTAGAACACACTTAGCAATGAAGTATGCAAAATAACGAATGGAAGGGAGGTGAATACTCCTGATTTTACCGTCCTCCTTAGAGAAACTTCTCCCATAGCATATTTCTTCATATACATCCATCAATAGCCTTGGGTTACCCTTCGGCTTCTCCACTGATCCTCTGTTTGGAACCCTCATCACTGAACAGAAAACACCAAAAGGCAAGTCTACAGATTTGTTGTAAATTGTGTAATGCACGGTGGGGTTAGATGAGTTCAACTTACAATGAAAATTCTACACCACCGAAATAGACAAAATAGCATATTGATAAGGTAGATCTTCAAGAAAACGATCCAATCCTGCATTGGATAAGAGAGAGCTGAAATCTTGTGTAATCTCTGCAAATTCCATGAATTGTGAGCACGGGTAGACGACAGGGTACACTCCTTCCTCTTTATGAACTTTGTATTTTCCTTCCAACACTATCTCATGAGGATTTAGTGCATATGAATTCCCTTCCATGTTCTGAAATTTACAACAACCATCATAAAAATCGATTTTCATCCAACTAAATGAAGGGAAACCACTATAGTGACTTGCTAGAGGCTTAAGCATGCATCAAAACTAGTTTCTTCAACTTAGAACAAGCATTCAAACTCACTAAACAAGATATCTACATCAGCAAAATACTTTATATATACACCATTAAAAAAAATTTACTTGGATATTTGGAGGAGTTACATACCGGAGAGGAGATGCACCAAATTTCAGCACCAGAAATTGGCTGAATATGGAGATCGAAATCACAGGCGATAAGCAGCAAGAATGCGAGAATGAGCTATCCAAAAGTTATTTTTCGGGGAAGAGAAAGGAAGGGTAAGGAGAGAGAGCAAGTGGGGGGCCTGTGGGCCCCACACCACCAGCTGGCATGACCACTTGCCTGCCGCGCCACTAGGTAATGTGGTGGACCTGGGGGTCCCCCTGTTGCCTTTCAGGCACTTCCAGGTACCTCCTCAAAAAATATGATTTTTCATATAAAAAATTTAATTTTCTGAAAATGTTTATGTTTTTCATTTTCTGGTATTTTTCATTATTAAATTCAATACTGAAAAAATTATTTTCTAATAACAAATTCAACTAAACATTGCAAACTAAGTAATATTATAGTAGGTATAGCAAGGATGAGAGAAAGAAAATAGTTTAGCCTCTTTATGCATTTAAAATACACTTAATAACAAGGTTGATCAAGTCTTGCGACCAAATGAATTTTATATGACATGAAATATTTTAAACCATATGAAACACTCATGTTACCTTATAATGAATTGGTATGGATCCAATCATGAGATTTTGAATTCTTCTTTATATGGGCAATGAATACTTCCCACTCTAATAGATCTCAAATTGGTAATTGTATTAACTCCAGGCATTCTATCAACTTTCATGAGAAAATAAACGGTATGCTCCTTGGCATGAACATTAAAAGTAACTTTTCCTTTATTGCAATCAATAACAGCCACTGCAGTATTTAGAAAAAGTCTTCCAAGAATAATAGACATATTATCATCTTCGGGCAAGAACAACAAAGTCAGTCATAATTAAACAATTGGTAGTTATTTGGACAGGAACATTCTCACAAATTCCAACTGGAACATCAGTAGATTTATCAGCCATTTGCAAAGACATCTCAGTAGGTATCAATTTATCGTGGTGAAGTCTCTTGTAAAGAGAGAAAGGCATAACACTAACTCCAGCTCCCAAATCACATAGAGCCGTTTTAACATATTTTTTTTGATAGAGCAAGGAATAGTTGGTATACCTAGATCACCAAGCTTCTTTGTAACCTTACCATTAAAAGAGTAATTAGCAAGCATAGTAGATATTTCCTCATTAGGAATTTTCCTTTTGTTAGTCACAATATCTTTCATATATTTAGAATAAGGAGGCAATTTAATAGCATCAGTCAAAGCAATTTGCAAGAATAATGGTTTCGTCCAATAAAAAAATCTATTGTAATGATCTTCCTCTTTAGATTTAAGTTTCTTAGAAGGAAAAGGCATTGGTTTTTGGACCCAAGGTTCTCTTTCATTACCATTTTCTTAGCAATAAAATATTCTTTAGTGTACTTTTTATTTTTAGCATGTTTTTCAGGTTCTTCTATTTCTTCCTGGTCCGAATTAACATTTTATATTTATCATTGTTATTAGCATTATCATTTTTGTGTTCATTACCACTTTCAGTTTCAGCATCAGAAACATATATACTATTAGGATCAATAACAGGTTCAGAGGATTCTACAACAGCTTTATGTTTCTTTTTCCTAGAAGGAATACTAGGTTCATTGACTCGTTGAGAATCTTGTTAAATTCTCTTAGCATGTCCTTCAGGATACAAAGGATCTTGAGTTGATTTACCACCTCTAGTTGTTACTTCACAAACAAGTTTTTATTTAGCAATAGAGTTGTTTACTAGCAATTATTTTTGCACTTTAGTGAGTTGATCTATTTGAGTTTGAACCATATGAAAGTGTTTAATTAGCACTTTAACATCATTAGCAGTTCCATCAATAATATCATGTAAGTCACTAATAGCATGAGAATTTTTTATTAGGTGAGTCTGTATTCTCGTATTAAAATTACCTTGCTTAACAATAAAATCATCAAATTCATCAAAGCATTGAGCAGGAGGTTTAGAGTAAGGAATATCTCTATCATCAAACCTTTGGAGAGAGTGTACCTCAATAACGGTTGGAGGAGGAATATGCTGACATAATTCTTCAATACGAGGTAAATACTTCACATCTTCAGATTTAATGCCACTTTCTTGAAGAGATATTTTAGCTTCCCTCATTGTTTCTTCATTCAATTCAATCATACCTCTCTTCTTCGGTGTTGGTGGAGGTGTAGGAGTAGGTCCAGGAATTTCCCAATCATCATTATTCTTACATATTGTAGCCAATATTTCTTCAGCTTCCTCGGGAGTCCTTTTCCTGAAAACACAACTAGCAAAACTATCCAGGTATGTCCTAGATTCAGCAGTTAGTCTACTATAAAATATATCAAGTAGATCATATTTCTCCAAATCATGGTACGGCTGCCCCCTCAAGATGCAACAAAAGCGTGTCCAAGCTTTGGGCAATTTCTCACCCTTTTCTTGATTAAAGTTATAGATTTTTAGCAAAGCATCATGTTGAGCACTGTCGGCCCAGTGCGGACCAGGGTGTGCAGAGCCCACCCTCCACAGGCCTCGCACGCGACAGATTCAACAAATCAACTAAGGACCAAGCTACCGCTTGGAGAGACCCTCAAGAGGCAACTCCTCTTGAGGGCCTGAAGAGGAAGCCAGGGCCTGAAGAGGACCCCGCACTTCAAGAGACTCCCCAAGGCTCAACACGCCTGGAGAGAAGTCAACAGAAACCTCTCCATAGGCCTCCGTGACCCTGTGGAGACTCTTCGCGGCTAAGCAACTACCACAGGGCGCACATGGCCTCTACAGCAGCCGTAGAATGACGCGAGCACCACAGTTGCCATTCTGGTGATAAAGGAGTCAACAAAGCTACGCCGCTCGCGCTAGGACAGACAGGACTTTCCTCTTTGGTGATAAAGCGGCTTGACGGAGCAACGCTCCAAGAAGATCGTCATCGTGGGCTCCGCCACGACCCCTGCAATGTCTGCGAGCCATTCTGCGCAGTTTGAAACTTGTCGGCCAACGCCCAACTTTACCACGGATGGACCGTGTCCATGTACATTTCCGCGGCGGTGGACTCCTTCTCCTTTGCGCCACTGCCCTGTGGGAACCCACCCTCTGCGTACAGCGCAAGGAAGAGGACCGATGCGCCTATAAAAAGAGCAAGAGCTCCACCGTAGTAAAGGATCGGCTAATCGCATTTTGAACCCTCGGAACCCTAGCCAAGCGAGTAGGATAGCCCTCTGCTGGAGGAGGAAGAAGACCATAGCTTCCCTCTCCAAGCACAAAACTGCCTCAAGAGAGCCCTCGGCAAGCTCATTGTACTGTAATCTCCGCAGTGCAATACAGAAAAGCAGGAGTAGCGGTGTTACCTCCTCGTGAGGGCCGTGAACCTGGGTACGGGCCGGTGTTCATCTCTGTCGTGTTGTCCCTCTTCAGGGCCGGCGAGCACCGTCGTCATGCCTCTCGAGGGTTGTTTGACCTCCGTGTTCAATCTCCCTTCGAACAACTCTTCAGGGTTTGACTATCCCTGTTCCGTGGGAGTCACTCTCCGACATTTGGCGCGCCAGGTAGGGGATTGAGGCGCGTCAACGACCTCCGAGGCGCCGTGTGACGCCCTCAAATCGGTACTATGTAGATTTTAGCGCTCCCGCCGAAATCCGCATAATAACGATTTTAGGTCGCCCACCAGACATAATGTGCACGCCAAAACATGCGCATTATGTGGGTGAAATTGTGATAACATTACAACAGTTCTGATACATCCACAAGTACAACAGAAGATATAATTACAACAACGACTCGAACGAGTCAAGATACAATTGATACAATACAAAGATACAAATGACAACGGAAGCAAAATAGTATCCGACTACGGATAAGATGTAAATTGGACTAAGAGTCCTGAAGATAAGCGATGGCGCCATATCCCTGCCCAGCCAAGCCGGAGTGATTCCCAAGCTAACGTCGTCAGACTTCAAACCTGTTGACTGCACATAAAGCACATCCCAAAAGAGGGTCAGGGCACTCCCTGGCAAGCAAAACCGACTTGCATACTTTCTACACCATCTCCCAAAATATAGGGGATGTGGACTTAGCGGCAGCAGCACTAGCAACCTAAAGAGACACGCTACAACTTCCGTCTAATCAGAGAGGGATAAGAGAGCACATAAGATAAACATCTACAACTAACACCAAACATAACCCATTCTCGGATTAAACCCCTCAACCAAGTATGAGGAAGCAATTCGGGAAAACTCACACGTTATCAGTTTTAGTTACCATTTATTGTGAAAGTAATTCTATGTTACTAGTCAAATTAATTAACAATGTTTAGGTGTAAGTTGTCTAGATCTTGTTAGCCAGCATCATCACCAAGTCGTCCATAACCGTGGACACGGCTCATTGATAAGATTATACCCGGCAGGGGTGCACTACTGGACCCGTACGCGTTCGATCAACCCCAAAAGCAAAGCCAGAAGGTAGGGCATATCAACACGACAAATCTCTTATCTACAACCCATCCAGGGAACCGCATGATTGTGTGCACGGCTAATCAGGTCCAGTGCCCGCGGGATTGACCTTCATAGCACTCTAAGAACGTGCCACCCTATATGAGAATCGACTACTCCATCATCATGAGATCGTTAGGTAACCATATGCATGCATCAAATGGAAAGCCCGAACTACTTGCGGCGCCCTGGATAAGAGGCGGCTTAGATCAAAGCCGCATGGGGCTCCATAGGGCCTCCCACAATCGGTTAGTGCGCTCAAAATTGGATCCGAGGACAAAATCTCAGTTCCTAGTTCGACACTTAGCAGAACAAAGCACCTCGAAAGGCCTTCCGCCGGTGCCTTATCTTTTAATTATAATACCCCAACATAAGACAACATTTTTTATAAAGGTAGAATAATCTATCATGCTAAGCAGGTGAAATAAATAATACAGACAGACGACTCGCACAAACAATTCTAAGCATGCACTACGACTCGCAAGGCTAACAGATAAACATACAACAGGTGATGGGATGTGGGGATAAAGTTGTATGGGCTGCAGGATAAACATGTGATGGGATCACGATAAAGAATCGAATATTAGGGAAGCAGAGATCAACGGCAGGAATGAAAGACAATGTATAGGTAAACAAGCAAACTTTGCTTGCCAGGAATCCCGCATGAAGAAGATCTTGTCGTGGCTCACACATCTCAACGTCGTATCCGCGAAGAAGCAACAAACACTAGAAAGCGTAAAAGATGCATCTTATAACTACGACAAAAGATCCAGCATGATCATATGAGAATGATGCATAGCATGGCAAGATGCAATATGAGACGCACTTAATCCAAATTAAGCGGAACCGGGATTCCGACAATTAGTACTTATGTTCAAGTTATTTATCTACACATCAAATTTAATGTTCAGTAACATGGCAAGACATGGCAAAGGTGTTCTAGTCAAATTAAATCGAATGGGGTAATACATCTACTGATTTGCCCCCACACATTCCATATTTATTATTTAGGTGATTTGCTACACCCGCAAACCCAAGAGATGCAACACATGCAATTATGATGCGATATGCGCAAGATAGATGACATTTAATAAAATAGGTATAGGGTTAGCGTTTGGGTACGTACGTTTGATCGGGTGAACTAGGGTACGAAACCGACGTCTTCGGTCCGTAGAGAAGTAGTTGTCGTCGTGGAAGTAGTCGTCGCGGAACCGGGCATCGTCGTTTGTCGGTGTCGTGGAAGTGGGCGGGAAGTAGTCGTACTCGGTCATCCTCGTTGACGGGCGCGGACACGTAGGAGGACGGAAAACGGACGCCGGAAAGAAGCGCGCACGGGCGGGCACCGCGACACGAACATGGGCGGTCATGGCAACGCGGCACCGGAAGAGGCTCGCGCACGCGCATGTAGCAACACCTCGAAGGGTGGACAACTCGGACACAAATGCGACGCCGAAGGTCTTGCGGGCATTTTGTCGAACACCCGGCGTGCGGCGGACGCGGGGAGGCCACCGGACGGATTTGGCGTGCACGCGGCCGGAAGAGGAGGCAGCGGCGTCAGCGGCACGGCGCGGGCGAGCGCGGGGGCGCGGCGGCCGGTGCGGGAGGAAGCGGCGTGGGGCGGCGCGGGCCAGGGGGCGCGCGGGTGCGGGAGAAGCGAGCTGCGGCTCTGCTGGGTGTGGGGCGTGCAAGGCGGAGGTGCGCGGCGGCCGGCGGTGGAGCAGGGGAACGCCGTGGTGGCGGCCGGCCCGCTGCGGCGTGCGGCGCTGGAGAGGCCGGAGGCGGGGAGCAGGCGGGAGGCGTCGGGGGAGCGGGCTGGAGGCCGAGGCCCGGCGTGGGACGGCTGGAGGCGCGGCGTTGGGGACGGGGAGGCGGCCGGACGCGAGCAGGGGCTCGGTGCGGGAGGAGCTCGGGCCGGCTCTCTCCCGTGCGGGACGTGCGGGAGGAGGAGAGAGGAAAAGAATCAAGGAAGAAGGAAAAAGAAAAAGAAAGAAAAAGAAGAAGGAAAAGAAAAGAGAAAGGAGGGGAAAAAAGGGAAAAAGGAAAAGGAGAAAGTGGAAGGGGGCGGCTGCAAAAAGGCAGGGGGGTGGGAAAAAGTTTTTAGGGAAAAAATCCTAGGGTTTGGGTTAGATGAGCTTTGGGCCTTATTTCTCTCCTTTTAATCTTTTCTGTTTTATATTTTTAAAACAAAATATAAAAGGAATCTGAATACGAAAACTATACAAAATAGTTTTAGTTATAAATAGACAATGTAATAAACTAATTTTTAACATTTGCAAAAGATTTTTAAATAACACATTTTTAATTAATTTAAAATCCATTTGAATTTAATTGAGGAAATTTAATTTAAATGCAACAAATTAAATTAATGAGATGCAATGCGATGCCATGTTGATGCAAAAAGAAAACTCACAAAACTAAAAGGGGATAAAATCCGGGGCGTTACAATCGACACCACTAACAAGGGATCGCGTCCCGCGATCCACGCCGAGACCACAAGAAGAGAGGGGTAACTATCGAGTCTTCAGGCTCCGTGATGAACTTTTCGACACCACTAACAAGGGATTGTTGCTCCACCCTGAAAATCTCGGCACCACTAACAAGAAGTTCTGACTCCACCTTGAAGTTGTCGACACCACTCACAAGAAGTGCTGCTCATGTCGGTGAAGATTCGTGAAGATCGAACCTAATAGGATAAAAGGCAAGAAATCGTCCACCCACACATAGGATCCTAAACTTTGAAAGTTGGATAAGAGAAGAGACTCCAAAACAAATAAGATAAGAGGAGAAATAGAATCGAAGTAAGGAATAAAAAGAACCCTATTGAGATATTTTTAAAAATAATTTTAGTCAAATAGGTTTTGACACTCTAGAAACAACGACCGTTAGCGAGGTTATCCTACAGGCTTTTGCGGACCCGCTGCTTCGATAACCAATCGTATCGAAACAACAAGGAGATCAAAACCAAGGCTCTGATACCACTTTGTGATGCCCTCAAATCGGTACTATGTAGATTTTAGCGCTCCCGCTGAAATCCGCATAATAACGATTTTAGGTCGCCCACCATACATAATGTGCACGCCGAAACATGCGCATTATGTGGGTGGAATTGTGATAACATTACAACAGTTCTGATACATCCACAAATACAACAGAAGATATAATTACAACAACGACTCGAACGAGTCAAGATACAATTGATACAATACAAAGATACAAATGATAGCGGAAGCAAAATAGTATCCGACTACGGATAAGATGCAAATTGGACTAAGAGTCCTGAAGATAAGTAATGGCGCCATATCCCTGCCCAGCCAAGCCGGAGGGATTCCCAAGCTAACGTCGTCAGACTCAAACCTATTAACTGCGCATTAAGCACATCCCAAAAGAAGGTCAGGGCACTCCCTTGCAAGCAAAAACGACTTGCCTACTTTGTACACCATCTCCCAAAATATAGGGGAGACTTAGCGGCAGCAACACTAGCAACCTAAAGAGACACGCTACAACTTCCGTCTAATCAGAGAGGGATAAGAGAGCGCATAAGATAAACATCTACAACTAACACCAAACATAACCCATTCTCGGATTAACCCCCTCAACCAAGTGTGAGGAAGCAATTCGGGAAAACTCACACATTATCAGTTTTAGTTACCAATTATTGTGAAAGTAATTCTATATTACTAGTCAAATTAATTAACAAGGATTAGGTGTAAGTTGTCTAGATCTTGTTAGCCAGCATCATCACAAAGTCTTCGATAACCGTGGACACGCCTCATCGATAAGATTATACCCCGCAGGGGTGCACTACTGGACCCGTACTCGTTCGATCAACCCCAAAAGCAAAGCCAGAAGGTAGGGCATCTCAACACGGCAAATCTCTTTTCTACAACCCATTCAGGTTACCGTATGATTGTGTGCACGGCTAATCAGGTCTAGTGCCCGCGGGATCGACCTTCATAGCACTCTAAGAACGTGCCACCCTATATGAGAATTGACTACTCCATCATCATGAGATCGTTAGGTAACCATATGCATGCATCAAATGGAAAGCCCGAACTACTTGCGGCGACCTCGATAAGAGGCGGATTAGATCGAAGCCGCGGGGGCTCCATAGGGCCTCCCACAAGCGGTTAGTGTGCTCAAAATTGGACCTGAGGAAAAAATATAAGTTTCTAGGTCGACACTTAGCAGAACAAAGCACCTCGCAAGGCCTTCCGCCGGTGCCTTATCTTTTAATTATAATACCCCAACATAAGACAACATTTTTATTAAGGTAGAATAATCTATCATGCTAAGCTGGTGAAATAAATAATACAGACAGACGACTCGCACAAACAACTCTAAGCATGCACTACGACTCGCAAGCCTAACAAATAAACATACAACAGGTGATGGGATGTGGGGATAAAGCTGTATGGGCTGCAGGATAAACATGTGATGGGATCGCGATAAAGAATCGAATATTAGGGTAGCAGAGATCAACAGCAGGAATGAAAGACAATGTATAGGTAAACAAGCAAACTTTGCTTGCCTGGAATCCCACATTGAAGCAGATCTTGTCGTGGCTCACACATCTCAACGTCGTATCCGCGAAAAAGCAACAAACACTGGAAAGCGTAAAAGATGCATCTTAGAACTACGACAAAAGATCCAGCATGATCATATGAGAATGATGCATGGCATGGCAAGATGCAATATGAGACGCACTTAATCCACTTTAAGGGGAATCGGGATTCCGACAATTAATATTTATGTTCAAGTTATTTATCTACACATCAAATTTAATGTTCATTAACATGGCAAGACATGGCAAAGGTGTTCTAGTCAAATTAAATGGAATGGGGCAATACATCTATTGATTTGCCCCACACATTCCATATTCATTATTTAGGTGATTTGCTACACCCGCAAACCCAAGAGATGCAACACATGCAATTATGTTGCGATATGCGCAAGATAGATGACATTTAATAAAATAGGTATAGGGTTAGGGTTTGGGTCCGTACGTCGGATCGGGTGAACTAGGGTTCGAAACCGATGTCTTCAGTCCGTAGAGAAGTAGTTGTCGTCGTGGAAGTAGTCATCGCGGAACCGGGGCTTCATCGTTTGTCGGTGTCGTGGAAGTGGGCGGGAAATAGTCATACTCGGTCAACCTCGTTGACGGGTGCTGGCACGTAGGAGCTCGGCAAACGGATGCGGGAAAGAAGCGTGCACGGGCGGGCACCGCGACACGAACACGGGCGGTCACGGCAACGCGGCACCGGAAGAGCCATGCGCATGCGCATGTAGTAACACCTCGAAGGGTGGACAACTCGGACACAAATGCGACGCCGAAGGTCTTGCGGGTATTTTGTCGAACACCCGGCGTGCGGTGTACGCGGGGAGGCCACCGGACGGAGACGGCGTGCACGCGGCCGGAAGAGGAGGCAGCGGGGACAGCGGCGCGGGCGAGCGCGGGGGCGCGGCGGCGGCGGCCGGCGCGGGAGGAAGCGGCGTGGGGCGGCGCGGGGCAGGGCGCGCGGCTGCGGGAGAAGCGAGCTGCGGCTCGGCTGGGTGCGGCGATTGCATGGCCGAGGTGCGCGGCGGCCGGTGGTGGAGAAGGGGAGCGCGGCGGCGGCGGCCGGCTCGCTGCGGCGTGCGGCGCTGGGGAGGCCGGAGGAGGGGAGGAGGCGGGAGGCGTCGGGGGAGCGGGCTGGAGGCGGAGGCCCGGCGTGGGACGGCTAGAGGCGACGGCGGCAGCGGGGCGCGCGGCGGATCTCGAGCCGGAGGTGAAGCATCGGTGGCGCGCGGGAGGCTGGCGCGCGGCGGAGGAGGCCGGCGCTGCGCTGCGCGGCGCTGCGGACAGGGAGGCGGACGGACGCGAGCAGGGGCTCCGTCCGGGAGGAGCTTGGGCCGGCTCTCTCCAGTGCGGGACGTGCGGGAGAAGGAGAGAGGAAAAGAAGGAAGGAAGAAGGAAAAAGAAAAGGAAAGAAAAACAAAAAGGAAAAGAAAAGAGAAAGGAGGGGGAAAAAGGAAAAAAGGAAAAGGAGAAACTGGAAGGGGGCGGCTGCAAAAAGGCAGGGGGGTGGGAAAAAGTTTTCAGCGGGAAAAAATCCTAGGGTTTGGGTTAGATGAGCTTTGGGCCTTTTTTCTCTCCTTTTAATCTTTTCTGTTTTATATTTTTAAAACAAAATATAAAAGGAATTTGAATACGAAAACTATACAAAATAGTTTTAGTTTAAAATAGACAATATATAAACTAATTTTTAACATTTACAAAAGATTTTTAAATAACACATTTTTAATTAATTTGAAATGCATTTGATTTTAATTATGGAAATTTAATTTAAATGCAACAAATTAAATTAATGAGATGCAATGCGATGCCATGTTGATCCAAAAAGAAAACTCACAAAACTAAAAGGGGATAAAATCCAGGGCGTCACACGCCGCCACGCCATGACGGACACTCGCGCTGCGCGCGCCACCCGCGCCAGCAGGCGCGCACCCAAAGGAACCAACGCCGCGCCTGGCGCCACCGCCACTCGTGGACGGGGGGGTCGCCCCCGTCGTGAGGAGCGCGCCAACACCGAGCCGCATGTGGAGCACCCCGAGAGTGAGCCGACGTGGAGTCCTCGCGCAGGACGCAGTACCAGAGCGCCTCCTCTCAAGGACACGCGGAGCCTGGCCCGCACACGGCTCTGCTCATGGCGCAAGAACTTCTCCGCTACCGGCCTACTGTAGAGGCTCACGAGCAGTGGCTGGAACGCCTCGACCACCTCGTCGGCATCGCCACCACTCGCCCTGCTCCGTCGCGGTCGATTGTGCACCACTCCCTCGTGGGCACGACATTGCCTGACGCGCCTCCGCCACCTCCCGGACCTGCTCCGGCCGTGACACAGAGAGCTGCCTCACACGCATCCTTGCCGGGCGACTGCCAAATCGTGCAGCGCACAGCGCCAGACGCGTGCGTGGGGATGGAGCGCCAGCGGAACTGCCAGAATCGCCTCGTGGAGGAGATTGGCCAGGCGGGCCAGCATAACCGCGTGGCTCTGTAGAACGGGGTCGCCACGTACACCTCGGGCTGCATGGCGTTCACCCGCTCTGTGCGCCGCGTGGTCTGGCCTCAGAATTTCAGGCCAGACCTCCCAAGGGCTACGACGGCTCCAGCAACACCGTCGAGTTCCTACAGCTCTACACCACCTCCATCCAAGCTACCAGAGGATATGACAAGGTCATGGCTAACTGGTTCTCCCACGCGCTTCGTGACTCCGCGCTGTCGTGGCTCCTTAACCTCCCTTAGGACTTTGTGGGCACGTGGGAAGAGCTCTGCAAGCAGTTCGTCGCCAACTTCAAGGGCACGTACGAGTGCGCACTCACCCACAACGACATGCGCGCTGTGGTGCAGAAGAAGGATGAGACCATCCGCAAGTACATCCAGCGCTTCAGCTAGGTGCGGAACAAAATTCCAAGCATCCCTGACACTCAGGTCATCAGCGCCTTCCGCGAGGGCGTCACAAACCGCATGATGCTCGAGAAGCTTGGCATCCACGACAAGCTCACCTCTGTAGTAAAGCTATTCGATCTGGCTGACAAGTGTGCCAAGGCTGAAGAGGGACTCCTCTTCGTCAAGATGAGCTCGCGGGGAGACGACCCTAGCAAGGGGTCCAAGAGCCACAAGAAGAAGGAGGAGCCAGAGCGCAAGGCCACCGCAGTCCTCGCGGCAGAGCCTGACGCCAAGGGCTCCCGCAGGGGCTCCCCCGAGCCTGGCGAGAAGAAGGAGGATGACCGTCCATTCTACGTCTACCACAACAGGCGTGGCCACTCTACCGAGACCTACTTCGACCTCAAGAGGCTAAGCAAGGAGCACGAACAAGCTGAGGGCAGCGGCAGCCACGGTCGAGGACGCGGCTACCGTGGGAGCGGATGCAAGGGCGGCAACCAGAAGTCACCTAGCACTCAGGCCAAACACCGCCGAGAAACACAGCAACCTTCCTGACGAGGAAGATGGAGGCTACCAGGCCCCGAGAGGGGCCATGGCCTACATCCTTGGCGGGGCTCAGGTGCCCACGTCGAACAACCAGTTCAAGCAGTTCGCTCGCTAGCTCAACGTCACGCACCCCAGTGTCGAGACCTCCAGGCCCCTCAATTGGTCGCATTACAACATCACTTTCGACGCGCAAGACCACCTCAAGTCTACCAAGACTGTTGGAACCCTCCCGCTGGTCTGCTCCCCCACCATCAACAACATCGCCGTCTCCAAGATGCTCATCGATGGAGGCGCAGGCCTGAACGTCATCTCCATCGAGACTTTCGAGACGCTTCAAGTGCCCTACGAGTGGCTCATGCCCTCTAGGCCCTTCACAGGAGTCACCAGCGGCTCCATCGAGCCTCTAGGGCAGGTCCGCGTCGCTGTCACCTTTGGCACACAGAAGAATTACCGTACCGAGCTCATCGACTTCAATGCCGCGCACATCGGCTTGCCGTACAACGCCATCCTCGGCAACCCCGCCCTCGCGAAGTTCATGGCCTTCACACATCATGCCTACAACATGGTCGAGATCCCCGGCAGCGCTGGCACCATCTCCATCCACGGCCACGTCCTGGACGCCACGCGCGTCGTCGAGACAGCCTACAAAGCAGCCGCCTTGGCATTTCCGGCTGTAGAGGACATGGAGCCTCTCGAGAGGGCCAAGAAAAAGAAGCAGCTGTTCTCTCAAGAGACAACTTCCACGAAGAAGGTCTCCCTAAGCACCAGCAGCTCGGGGGCTGAGGGCTCGGGGGCTAGCGACACTATTGGCGCCGCTGTGCCTCCCAAATAGGAAGGCGCGCTTGTCGCCTTCCTCCGGGAAAACTCTGACATGTTCGCATGGACTCCGTCAGATATGTCTGGTGTACCGAGGGAGGTGATCGAACACCACTTAGCCGTGTGTCCAAACGCACGCCCCGTCAAGCAAAAGGGATGAAAGCAAGCCCCGGAGAAGCAAGCATTCATCGTCAAAGAGGTCGAGAAGCTCAAAGCGGCAAATGTTGTCCGCGATGTCGCGCACCCCACTTGGCTCTCCAACGGCGTGGTTGTCCCAAAGCCCGCCGGAGGAGGCCGCCTTTGCATCGACTACACTGATGTCAACAAGGCCTGCCCCAAGGACCCATACCCCATGCCGAGAATCGACCAGATCGTGGACTCCACGGCACGCTCCGACCTCCTCTGCTTTCTCGACGCCTTCTCTGGTTATCACCAGATTAAGATGGCTAAGGAAGACGAGGAAAAGACGGCATTCCTCACCCCTTGTGGTTTGTATTGCTATGTCTACATGCCCTTCAGTCTGAAAAACGCTGGCGCCACCTTCCAGAGGCTCATGAGGATAGCCCTTGGCGAGAAAATGGGCAGAAATGCCGAGGCTTACGTCGATGACATCGTCGTCAAGTCTCGAGAGGGAGATACTCTCCTCGGGGATCTTGAAGAGACCTTCGCCATCCTGCGCAAGGTGAACGTCAAGCTTAACCCCGCCAAGTGCGTCTTCGGGGTGCCCTCAGGCAAATTACCGTGTTTCCTCGTGTCCCACCGTGGCATAGATGCAAATCCTGACAAGATCAAGGCCATAGAGGAAATGCAGTCTCCCCGCCGGCTCAAGGACATGCAACGCATGGCAGGCTTCATGGCCAGCTTGGGCCGCTTAATCTCCAAGTTCAGCGAGAGAGCCCTGCCTTTCTTCAAGATCATGAAGAGATCTCGCACCTTCAAGTGGACGCTTGAAGCGGAAAAAGCCTTTGAGGACTTGAAAAGGTTCTTGGCCAACCCACCAGTCATGGTTGCCCCAAGGACAGGCGAGCATCACAGACCACCAGCGCCGTCCTGGTGGTAGAAAGAGAAGGGCCAGTCCTCCACAACAAGAGCGCAACCACTCCAAAGCCAAAACTGCCTGACGAAGAGCTCGACAAAGGGGCAGGCTCCACAAGCCCACCGCCAGGCCCAAAGACAAAAGCCGAGCCTGGCCCAAGTCCTGATCTTGCCAAGAAGACTGAAGAGCCTCCACAGGCTGCTCTCGCCAAGGAGCCTGAAGAGCCTCCACAGGCCAATCCCCTCGAGGGCCCTGAAGAGCCTGCTCAGACAGACAGTGTTGCGCCTAAACTGACAACCCTTATTGAGCATCCCATCTACTTCGTCAGTACAGTACTGCGGGATGCTCGCGAACGGTACACAATGCAGCAGAAGCTCCTCATTGCGCTCCTCATCGCCTGAAGGAAGCTGGAACACTACTTCCAGGGACACTCCATCACGGTGGTCACCTCATTTCCCCTCGAGCCGATCCTGTGCAACCCTAACGCCACAGACCGTGTCGCTGGATGGAACATAGAGCTACAGCCATTCAACTTGCGCTTCGATACCACAAGGGTCATCAAAGGAAGAGCGCTGGTAGACTTTGTCGCCGAATGGACTGATCTAACCCCTGAAGAGCCTCTAGGAGAAGAGACAGAGCCCTCTAGAGAAAATATGCCCAGCCACTGGACCATGAAGTTCGACGGAGCCTTCGCCTACCGCAATGGTGGGGCTGGCGTCGTCCTGATCTCGCCCAAGGGTGACAAACTCTATTATGCGGTCCTGCTGTGCTTCGTGATCGACAAGATCTCCAACAACATTGCTGAGTACGAGGGCTTCCTCGCCGGCCTACGGGTCGACATCGCTCTAGGCGTCAAACACCTGCTCATTAAGGGCGACTCCTAGCTGCTCGTCAACTTCTCCAACAAAAGCTACAAGCCTATGGACGACCACATGGCCGCATACCTTGAAGAGATCCGCAGGCTTGAGAAGCACTTCAGGGCATGGAGCTCATGCACATCCCAAGAAAGGAAAATCAAGAGGCTGATGACATTGCCAAGGGCGCATCAAGGAGGCAAGCTCAGCTGCCAGGCGTCTTTGAAGAAAGACTCGTCAAGGCTTCCATAAAGCAGCCTCAAGAAGCCATGCCCGCAAGCACATACGAAGCGCTCCCACCACCGCCTACAATTGCGGCTCCCGACTACGGACCCCAGATAGGGGAGCACCTGTTGCTCACAGCGGTGCATCAAGAAACTGGCTGGATTAACGAGCTCAAGGACTACCTCGCCAAGGGAATCCTCCCCGAGGAAGAGGTCGAAGCAGAGCGAGTCGCTCGCCAGGCAAAATCCTACCACATCCTCGAGGGAGATCTCTACCGCAAGCGCCAACATAGCATTGCGCTCAAATGCGTCCCTCCTGGAGAAGGAAGGAGCTTAATCAAGAAAATCCATTGCGGGAATGCGGCCACCATTCGTGCGCCCGCACCCTCGCAGGCAAGGTCTTCATGAGTGGCTTCTTGTAGCGTACCTGCACTTAGAATATGGCAAGGTACCTGTGTATAGTGCAAATAACTGGATTGATTCGTTTGCACACAAAGTTTACGATGTAATATCACAACAAAGTATCAATTTTATTACATTGATGATCCAGACTTACAAAATATTCTATATAAGTTGCATAGCATAAAGCTAGCTTTGAAAGAGTAAACAGCGGAAATACAAAAACATGTTGGTTGAAGACTCGAAACCTTTAAACGAAACCTCACTCGTCATCTGATAAATCTGCAATAAGAAAAATATTGCAACGTGGGTCAGATTCCATTAAAAATGGAGTCTGGCAAATGACACTATGGTGGACACTTAGAGCAAAAACTCTAAGAACCTATATGCTTATTTGGCTTGTGGAGTTCAAGTCTATTTTGCATAAAGCCAATTTTTCCTAACTCTTTGTAAAACACTTTTCTTCTATTCGAGACATCCGTGGCATGAAATCCACGATCTCATTCTACCCTTGTTCACCCATCAAGTTTTATCTTAGAAATTGGAATGGTGGAATCCTGCGTTGACATCCGTGATCAGCTGCTCAAATTATCCGTACCGGGGACACGGCTAAGTACTTAGATTTACATTCTGCAGAGGTTATGCACGTTCACCATTGTACCCATTCAACCTAAACTATCCTTTACACTCTTATAGTGATAAGGAAAAGGAGAAGAATGAGACGAGATCTTTCAGAAGCATTTTCCCTCCCACTCTGGCTTGACCCGTTCCACCTAACACCCTCTACATCTGCTTGTCAAGCCGGGGCGAGTCCATGCAACTTAGTTGATCAAGCCAGATCCCATATGGCAATGAGTGCACTGGAAGCAATCGTCACTCGGAGTTCTTCAGATTCCTCTGTTCCTGGGTGGCCATCAACAAGTGTAATTCCACAGGTAAATCCCCTGGGAACCCGCTCACCATAAACCATACAACTACTTTCCACCCAGGTGTTTCATTCTTAACTTAGTAGAATTTAGATGTTTACAAACCAACATTTGCATAGCATCAATATTTCTACTAAGTATTATATAGGAACCTAGACACAGGAGGTTAAATTACATATTGAGGTTTTAAGAAGTACAATGGATAATAAAATGTTTAACTTGAAACAACATTTGAAAATAATGATAACTGAGATATTTGAAATATTAAACTTCTTCAATATGTTTGAAGTCTTTTATAGTTGGTTTCCTTTTGAATTTTAATATTTAAATTTAATAAAAACAAAAGTTTTAAATTTTAGTGATTTTTAAACATTCCAAAATATTGGGATGTTACAGACTACCACCCTTAAAAGGAATCTCGTCCCCGGGATTCGAAGAGGCTAGAAACAAAAGCAAGTGCTTGGAATGATTCTGATAACTCGAGAGGTTTTTAGAAATGTAATTTCTAACATGGAAACTTGAAAACTGGCAGGAATGATTTTTCTGATTGGGGATGCTAGAAAGAAAAATAGGCTTGGATCTCCAGGTTTAGGCAATTGGGTTTGAATTATCTGGGTGGCTACCACCCTTAAAGAAAAGTTTTCTTCATAGTTAAACATTCTAACTCATACAAGAATATCAAGACAAATCATTACAAACAACATCTAACAAACATCAAGCAACAAGGTGCTAACACAAAGCAAACAACTAGTATTGTCACACAACCTAAGTTCGTATGAACAATACACTAACACGATATCGTTGTTTTATTTAAGTGGTGGTCAAATCTATCTCCATCATGAGTGCTTCAAGTTCTTGTTCAACTTTTATGGATATCTTCGAAGTGTTGGCCGAATCCTGGTTCTTCAGTGGTCTTCCATGCATGTAGAACTTCATGTTGAATCGTAGCTTGTCCATATGAAGCAGCAGAATCAGACTTAGACTATAAAAACATGGTCATCTAGAGTAAGATAAGGTATTTTCAGAAGGTTGATAGTGGATGAGAGTACGAGGAAGATAAAATGAAAAAGTTTTGTTTCTAGAAAAGTGAATAAAATAGATTTTCAATCCTATGGTCCAAACCTATTTCTATCCAAACTTAGGGTTTCGAACCTACAGGCAACACATTGCTCTGATACCATCTGTAGCGTACCTGCACTTAGAATATGGCAAGGTACCTGTGTATAGTGCAAATCCATGGATCAACTCGTTTGCACACACAGTTTACGATGTAATATCACAACAAAGTATCAATTTTATTACATCGATGATCCAGACTTATAAATATTTGATAAAAATTGCATAGCATAAAGCTAGTTTTGAAAGAGTAAACAGCGGAAATACAATAGCAATGATTCTCCATCACTTTCATGTTGCCACAGGCGAAAACATGTTGGTTGAAGACTCGAAACCTTTAAAAGAAACCTCACTCGTCATCTGATCAATCTGCAATAAGAAAAATATTGCAACAACGTGGGTCAGATTCCATTAAAAATGGAGTCTGGCAAGTGACACTATGGTGGACACTTAGAGGAAAAACTCTAATAACATATATGCTTATTTGGCTGGTGGAGTTCAAGTCTATTTTGCATAAGGCCAATTTTTCCTAACTCTTTGGAAAACAATTTTCTTCTATTCGATACATTTGTGGCATGAAATCCACGATCTCATTCTACCCTTGTTCACCCATCAAGTTTTATCTTAGAAATTGGAATGGTGGAAACCTCCGTTGACATCCGTGATTAGTTGCTCAAATTGTCCATATCAGGGACACGGCTAAGTACTTAGATTTACATTCTGCAGAGGTTGTGCATGTTCACCATTGTACCCATTCAACCTAAACTATCCTTTACACTCTTATAGTGATAAGGAAAAGGAGAAGAATGAGACGAGATCTTTCAGAAGCATTTCCCTCCCACTCTGGCTTGACCGGTTCCACCTAACACCCTCTACATCTGCTTGTCAAGCCGGGGCGAGTCCACACAACTTAGTTGATCAAGTCAGAGCCCATATGGCAATGGTTGCACTGGAAGCAATCGTCACTCGGAGTTTTTCAGATTCCTCTGTTCCTGGATGGCCGTCCACAAGTGTAATTCCACAGGTAAATTCCCTGGGAACCCACTCAACATAAACCATACAACCACTTTCCACCCAGGTGTTTCATTCTTAACTTAGTAGAATTTTGATTTTCACAAAACAACATTTGCATAGCATCAATATTTCTACTAAGTATTATATAGGAACCTAGACACAGGAGTAGGGAATTTCTACACAGGTCAAGCATAGCAATACTATCCTACACATGCTTATATAAAAATACACTAAGTAATGCATATAGAAAATAGTAGGAGGTTTATGAATGTGCCACTTGCCTTTGGATGATGTCTTTGCTCACAAACTCTTTTCAACGTAACTCGGCTCTCCGTTCAATCTAAACAATATAGACAAACAACAATACACCAATCAATCTAAAACACAACACATTGCATACAAACACATACATAATGAACAAACAAGTTTCATAAATTTTTAAGGAAAATATGTCATGCATGATGTGTAAAATATTTCTAAGGACTAGAGATGCATGTCATGCCATGAAAATCTTCTAAGTTAATGCAAGGTAAATAGGTTGGTCCAAATGACTAAGGACTAATGTCATAAGTTGGACAAAATAACTTGGTTATAAATCGTCTTGAATAAGCACTCTAATGGCTTAGTCATGATGTGGAAAATACTTAGAGAAGATACTAAGTCTATTCTTTAAGGTGATCAACAATTATTATCAACTCTTTGTAAATTGGATATTCACTATAGTGAGAGAGACAGACACCCGGCCATCCACTTAAGTTGTGGAACAGGTCTCATGTACGTGGACATGTAAGGTTAGTCTCCAGGCCGCTTCATCTCACTATGCCGCTAGGATCCAACATACTTCAAGATGGAAATAACATGATCAAAAGTTTGTTTATGTCTAAAGTGAAAGACAAGATTAGGTAAGAGGGAAAAGATAGAAAGGAAGATGTAGAATATTCTCCTTGCTTCCTTTTCTTCTTGATGTGATGACTTCATTGCAATTTTGTAGACTTGATGGCTCTAAAGACTTGATGGTGTTGATAGCCTCCAGGTTATTCTTGAATATAACTTAGTCATCCAGGGGTCTAAGAGAAGAAGGAAAAAAATGAGAAGGGAGAGCAAGACTTGGAAAATATAGTTGGTTGATCTTCATGACTTCTTCTTGATTTTCTTCTAAGTGCTTCTACTCCTTGAAGATACTTCTGAATTCTTGTTTTCTTGGCTAAGTCCTTCATTGGCCTTCTAGCTCGATGTTGAAAATCCTAAGTGTCTAAGTGCATAGCACTTTACCAAAATACTAGGTTGAAAATAATCCTAACTTAGAGAAAATAAGTGAGAAGTTTTCCTATGAGGAGTATAACTATATAATAAAATATTTTATGCATGCAATGCACTTTTTCATCATAAGAAAGAGCATACTAATTTTCTGATATTTATATAGTATGCATGAGGCTATAAATGCAATCTAATTAATTTCTATTTTTGCAAAATATAATAAAGGAATAAATATAAGATTAAAGTTTTATGTGATTAAATTTTTATAAAAAAATTTATAAGTAGTGTTAATAAACAAAGGGGATTTAAATAACTTTATAGCAATTGGATTTACTAAAAAATAATCTTTCTATCAAAAGTTATGTCAAAAATATTCAAACTCTTCAAATTAAACATATATCTATTGAATCATCAAAATAATACTCAAAAGTATTTTATAACAGAGGAATCATATTACAAATATTCCAATGTCTCTAAAACAATTATATTTGCAATTTTTGGATTTATAGATTTGAAGTTATTACAAAAATACTCAAATACACCATTTGAAATTTGAATATTTTAAACTAATTCAAATTTGAATTCTAACATATCTAAAATATTCTACATGTTAGGGGCTTTCCAAATATATAAAATTTATCAAATTTGGAGAAGTGGTTAGAAAGTTATGAAGGTTTGAATAGGTAGGGGCTTTTCTGTAAAACTGCCAATTAATTCTAATTAAGAAAATCAATTTCCACGCTGGCGCTGATTGTGCGCTGACGTGGCCGCTGACTTTGCGCTGAGCTAGATAAGTGGATGGATCTGGGCCGTTGGATCTGGATCTGATGGTCCAGATCTGGTCGTACCCCTTGGCTAACAAGAACTAATCGCAACCGTTAAAAAGAGATCGGAGGGTTCACACGCGTTGACCAGAGGGTGGCGGCGGAAATTCGCCGGATGTGGGGACGATGGCGGCGCGGGCTCGGTCGGTCGAAGGAGGAGGTGTTCCGGCGGGTCCCGGGCTCGGGGAAGACCACCTCCGGATGCGGCGCGACACGACGGGTCGGATTGGGGTGGTGACCCCGAGCAGCTCGTCCTTGAGCGGTGGGGAGAGGCGGCCAAAGCGACAACGGCGAAGGACCTTCGGTTCAAGCTCACCCCCGACGTTTGGCTCGCATAGGAGAAGAGAAGAAGGGGTCAGGAGGTGCGCAAGAAATAGTGGAATGAAATAGCGAGGGTCTCGGGTCTGAGGGTGGTTTACCTCGCCGGAAAGGGGAGAAACACGGCGGCGGAGGACATGAACTCCGGCGGGCAAATACGGCGGCCTGGGGGCAGGAAACAGAGAGTGAGGAGAGGGGAAAGAGATAGGCGGCCATGGGGTTTATATAGGGTAGGAGGGGTGTGGGTTTGGGGGCGTTAATCGTGCGAATTGAAGGGAGGAGGCACCGGAGGTTTCGGGCGCGATTTTTGGGCTGGAGGTTGAAGACAACCTTTGTCTGACAGGTGGGGCCGCGTGTCAGATTTTTCCCCTTTTCTTTTCTTATTTTCTATTTTCTTTATAACTTTTGATTTAGGACTCCAAATGAAGTCAAACAAATTTCTATAAATCTGTAAAATTCATATCTATGCTTTAATACATTTGTGGGCCTGATATGAAAACTTTTTTAAAAAAAAATCATATTTTGAAATATTGGTTAAATATAAATTTGACACTTTATGTCAAATTTTAAATTATAGTTTAATTAAATTTCATTTTGGCTAAATAAATTTAATGAAATACCCACATTCAAATAAGTTTGAATTTAAGTTATTTAAACTCATTTTATGTAACCATTCATCTTTATTTTGGTATATTAGTAGAATAAGTAAATATAAATATTTTTAAGGAAATGGGAAATATAATCAATTAAATTTCAATTCACAATATTTTGTGTACCATTATGTTTTATGATAAATTATTTTGAAAACTCTATAACAAACCTTCGGAAAATATTTTAGAGTTATTTCATTTCTTATATTGAGTATATTCAGGAAAATCATTTTATATTTTTTGAAATTAATGAAAATCATTTAAGTTAATGAAATTATTACTTGGATAATTAATTAATTATAAAATCTATGAAGTTTTAAAGATGTAAAGTATAGACTTAACTTTCCATTACTATGTTTGAAACTTAGTTAAAAGAATGAAAACCATTTGGCAAATAGATCATGTTTTAAATAGTTAAAAAGAACACTTGTAAATATTATTTTAATTTTATGAATAGCTATGGCTAAGTGGTTGAAATCAATTACTTATAAAGAAACTTTTTATTACAAGGAAATGGTTTGAAATTTTTTAAAACATTTGTTAAATTACATATTGAGGTTTTAAGAAGTACAATGGATAATAAAATGTTTAACTTGAAACAACATTTGAAAATAATGATAACTGAGATATTTGAAATATTAAACTTCTTCAATATGTTTGAAGTCTTTTATAGTTGGTTTCCTTTTGCATTTTAATATTTAAATTTAATAAAAACAAAAGTTTTAAATTTTAGTGATTTTTAAACATTCCAAAATATTGGGATGTTACAGACTACCACCCTTAAAAGGAATCTCGTCCCCGGGATTCGAAGAGGCTAGAAACAAAAGCAAGTGCTTGGAATGATTCTGATAACTCGAGAGGTTTTGAGAAATGTAATTTCTAACATGGAAACTTGAAAACTGGCAGGAATGATTTTTCTGATTGGGGATGCTAGAAAGAAAAATAGGCTTGGATCTCCAGGTTTAGGCAATTGGGTTTGAATTATCTGGGTGGCTAACACCCTTAAAGAAAAGTTTTCTTCATAGTTAAACATTCTAACTCATACAAGAATATCAAGACAAATCATTACAAACAACATCTAACAAACATCAAGCAACAAGGTGCTAACACAAAGCAAACAACTAGTATTGTCACACAACCTAAGTTCGTATGAACAATACACTAACACGATATCGTTGTTTTATTTAAGTGGTGGTCAAATCTATCTCCATCATGAGTGCTTCAAGTTCTTGTTCAACTTTTATGGATATCTTCGAAGTGTTGGCCGAATCCTGGTTCTTCAGTGGTCTTCCATGCATGTAGAACTTCATGTTGAATCGTAGCTTGTCCATATGAAGCAGCAGAATCAGACTTAGACTATAAAAACATGGTCATCTAGAGTAAGATAAGGTATTTTCAGAAGGTTGATAGTGGATGAGAGTACGAGGAAGATAAAATGAAAAAGTTTTGTTTCTAGAAAAGTGAATAAAATAGATTTTCAATCCTATGGTCCAAACCTATTTCTATCCAAACTTAGGGTTTCGAACCTACAGGCAACACATTGCTCTGATACCATCTGTAGCGTACCTGCACTTAGAATATGGCAAGGTACCTGTGTATAGTGCAAATCCATGGATCAACTCGTTTGCACACACAGTTTACGATGTAATATCACAACAAAGTATCAATTTTATTACATCGATGATCCAGACTTATAAATATTTGATAAAAATTGCATAGCATAAAGCTAGTTTTGAAAGAGTAAACAGCGGAAATACAATAGCAGTGATTCTCCATCACTTTCATGTTGCCACAGGCGAAAACATGTTGGTTGAAGACTCGAAACCTTTAAAAGAAACCTCACTCGTCATCTGATCAATCTGCAATAAGAAAAATATTGCAACAACGTGGGTCAGATTCCATTAAAAATGGAGTCTGGCAAGTGACACTATGGTGGACACTTAGAGGAAAAACTCTAATAACATATATGCTTATTTGGCTGGTGGAGTTCAAGTCTATTTTGCATAAGGCCAATTTTTCCTAACTCTTTGGAAAACAATTTTCTTCTATTCGATACATTTGTGGCATGAAATCCACGATCTCATTCTACCCTTGTTCACCCATCAAGTTTTATCTTAGAAATTGGAATGGTGGAAACCTCCGTTGACATCCGTGATTAGTTGCTCAAATTGTCCATATCAGGGACACGGCTAAGTACTTAGATTTACATTCTGCAGAGGTTGTGCATGTTCACCATTGTACCCATTCAACCTAAACTATCCTTTACACTCTTATAGTGATAAGGAAAAGGAGAAGAATGAGACGAGATCTTTCAAGAGCATTTCCCTCCCACTCTGGCTTGACCGGTTCCACCTAACACCCTCTACATCTGCTTGTCAAGCCGGGGCGAGTCCACACAACTTAGTTGATCAAGTCAGAGCCCATATGGCAATGGTTGCACTGGAAGCAATCGTCACTCGGAGTTTTTCAGATTCCTCTGTTCCTGGATGGCCGTCCACAAGTGTAATTCCACAGGTAAATTCCCTGGGAACCCACTCAACATAAACCATACAACCACTTTCCACCCAGGTGTTTCATTCTTAACTTAGTAGAATTTTGATTTTCACAAAACAACATTTGCATAGCATCAATATTTCTACTAAGTATTATATAGGAACCTAGACACAGGAGTAGGGAATTTCTACACAGGTCAAGCATAACAATACTATCCTACACATGCTTATATAAAAATACACTAAGTAATGCATATAGAAAATAGTAGGAGGTTTATGAATGTGCCACTTGCCTTTGGATGATGTCTTTGCTCACAAACTCTTTTCAACGTAACTCGGCTCTCCGTTCAATCTAAACAATATAGACAAACAACAATACACCAATCAATCTAAAACACAACACATTGCATACAAACACATACATAATGAACAAACAAGTTTCATAAATTTTTAAGGAAAATATGTCATGCATGATGTGTAAAATATTTCTAAGGACTAGAGATGCATGTCATGCCATGAAAATCTTCTAAGTTAATGCAAGGTAAATAGGTTGGTCCAAATGACTAAGGACTAATGTCATAAGTTGGACAAAATAACTTGGTTATAAATCGTCTTGAATAAGCACTCTAATGGCTTAGTCATGATGTGGAAAATACTTAGAGAAGATACTAAGTCTATTCTTTAAGGTGATCAACAATTATTATCAACTCTTTGTAAATTGGATATTCACTATAGTGAGAGAGACAGACACCCGGCCATCCACTTAAGTTGTGGAACAGGTCTCATGTACGTGGACATGTAAGGTTAGTCTCCAGGCCGCTTCATCTCACTATGCCGCTAGGATCCAACATACTTCAAGATGGAAATAACATGATCAAAAGTTTGTTTATGTCTAAAGTGAAAGACAAGATTAGGTAAGAGGGAAAAGATAGAAAGGAAGATGTAGAATATTCTCCTTGCTTCCTTTTCTTCTTGATGTGATGACTTCATTGCAATTTTGTAGACTTGATGGCTCTAAAGACTTGATGGTGTTGATAGCCTCCAGGTTGTTCTTGAATATAACTTAGTCATCCAGGGGTCTAAGAGAAGAAGGAAAAAAATGAGAAGGGAGAGCAAGACTTGGAAAATATAGTTGGTTGATCTTCATGACTTCTTCTTGATTTTCTTCTAAGTGCTTCTACTCCTTGAAGATACTTCTGAATTCTTGTTTTCTTGGCTAAGTCCTTCATTGGCCTTCTAGCTCGATGTTGAAAATCCTAAGTGTCTAAGTGCATAGCACTTTACCAAAATACTAGGTTGAAAATAATCCTAACTTAGAGAAAATAAGTGAGAAGTTTTCCTATGAGGAGTATAACTATATAATAAAATATTTTATGCATGCAATGCACTTTTTCATCATAAGAAAGAGCATACTAATTTTCTGATATTTATATAGTATGCATGAGGCTATAAATGCAATCTAATTAATTTCTATTTTTGCAAAATATAATAAAGGAATAAATATAAGATTAAAGTTTTATGTGATTAAATTTTTATAAAAAAATTTATAAGTAGTGTTAATAAACAAAGGGGATTTAAATAACTTTATAGCAATTGGATTTACTAAAAAATAATCTTTCTATCAAAAGTTATGTCAAAAATATTCAAACTATTCAAATTAAACATATATCTATTGAATCATCAAAATAATACTCAAAAGTATTTTATAACAGAGGAATCATATTACAAATATTCCAATGTCTCTAAAACAATTATATTTGCAATTTTTGGATTTATAGATTTGAAGTTATTACAAAAATACTCAAATACACCATATGAAATTTGAATATTTTAAACTAATTCAAATTTGAATTCTAACATATCTAAAATATTCTACATGTTAGGGGCTTTCCAAATATATAAAATTTATCAAATTTGGAGAAGTGGTTAGAAAGTTATGAAGGTTTGAATAGGTAGGGGCTTTTCTGTAAAACTGCCAATTAATTCTAATTAAGAAAATCAATTTCCACGCTGGCGCTGATTGTGCGCTGACGTGGCCGCTGACTTTGTGCTGAGCTAGATAAGTGGATGGATCTGGGCCGTTGGATCTGGATCTGATGGTCCAGATCTGGTCGTACCCCTTGGCTAACAAGAACTAATCGCAACCGTTAAAAAGAGATCGGAGGGTTCACACGCGTTGACCAGAGGGTGGCGGCGGAAATTCGCCGGATGTGGGGACGATGGCGGCGCGGGCTCGGTCGGTCGAAGGAGGAGGTGTTCCGGCGGGTCCCGGGCTCGGGGAAGACCACCTCCGGATGCGGCGCGGCACGACGGGTCGGATTGGGGTGGTGACCCCGAGCAGCTCGTCCTTGAGCGGTGGGGAGAGGCGGCCAAAGCGACAACGGCGAAGGACCTTCGGTTCAAGCTCACCCCCGACGTTTGGCTCGCATAGGAGAAGAGAAGAAGGGGTCAGGAGGTGCGCAAGAAATAGTGGAATGAAATAGCGAGGGTCTCGGGTCTGAGGGTGGTTTACCTCGCCGGAAAGGGGAGAAACACGGCGGCGGAGGACATGAACTCCGGCGGGCAAATACGGCGGCCTGGGGACAGGAAACAGAGAGTGAGGAGAGGGGAAAGAGATAGGCGGCCATGGGGTTTATATAGGGTAGGAGGGGTGTGGGTTTGGGGGCGTTAATCGTGCGAATTGAAGGGAGGAGGCACCGGAGGTTTCAGGCGCGATTTTTGGGCTGGAGGTTGAAGACAACCTTTGTCTGACAGGTGGGGCCGCGTGTCAGATTTTTCCCCTTTTCTTTTCTTATTTTCTATTTTCTTTATAACTTTTGATTTAGGACTCCAAATGAAGTCAAACAAATTTCTATAAATCTGTAAAATTCATATCTATGCTTTAATACATTTGTGGGCCTGATATGAAAACTTTTTTTTAAAAAAATCATATTTTGAAATATTGGTTAAATATAAATTTGACACTTTATGTCAAATTTTAAATTATAGTTTAATTAAATTTCATTTTGGCTAAATAAATTTAATGAAATACCCACATTCAAATAAGTTTGAATTTAAGTTATTTAAACTCATTTTATGTAACCATTCATCTTTATTTTGGTATATTAGTAGAATAAGTAAATATAAATATTTTTAAGGAAATGGGAAATATAATCAATTAAATTTCAATTCACAATATTTTGTGTACCATTATGTTTTATGATAAATTATTTTGAAAACTCTATAACAAACCTTCGGAAAATATTTTAGAGTTATTTCATTTCTTATATTGAGTATATTCAGGAAAATCATTTTATATTTTTTGAAATTAATGAAAATCATTTAAGTTAATGAAATTATTACTTGGATAATTAATTAATTATAAAATCTATGAAGTTTTAAAGATGTAAAGTATAGACTTAACTTTCCAAAACTATGTTTGAAACTTAGTTAAAAGAATGAAAACCATTTGGCAAATAGATCATGTTTTAAATAGTTAAAAAGAACACTTGTAAATATTATTTTAATTTTATGAATAGCTATGGCTAAGTGGTTGAAATCAATTACTTATAAAGAAACTTTTTATTACAAGGAAATGGTTTGAAATTTTTTAAAACATTTGTTAAATTACATATTGAGGTTTTAAGAAGTACAATGGATAATAAAATGTTTAACTTGAAACAACATTTGAAAATAATGATAACTGAGATATTTGAAATATTAAACTTCTTCAATATGTTTGAAGTCTTTTATAGTTGGTTTCCTTTTGCATTTTAATATTTAAATTTAATAAAAACAAAAGTTTTAAATTTTAGTGATTTTTAAACATTCCAAAATATTGGGATGTTACAGACTACCACCCTTAAAAGGAATCTCGTCCCCGGGATTCGAAGAGGCTAGAAAGAAAAGCAAGTGCTTGGAATGATTCTGATAACTCGAGAGGTTTTGAGAAATGTAATTTCTAACATGGAAACTTGAAAACTGGCAGGAATGATTTTTCTGATTGGGGATGCTAGAAAGAAAAATAGGCTTGGATCTCCAGGTTTAGGAAATTGGGTTTGAATTATCTGGGTGGCTAACACCCTTAAAGAAAAGTTTTCTTGATAGTTAAACATTCTAACTCATACAAGAATATCAAGACAAATCATTACAAACAACATCTAACAAACATCAAGCAATAAGGTGCTAACACAAAGAAAACAACCTAGTATTGTCAGACAACCTAAGTTCGTATGAACAATACACTAACACGATATCGTTGCTCTATTTAAGTGGTGGTCAAATCTATCTCCATCATGAGTGCTTCAAGTTCTTGTTCAACTTTTATGGATATCTTCGAAGTGTTGGTTGAATCCTGGTTCTTCAGTGGTCTTCCATGCATGTAGAACTTCATGTTGAATCGTAGCTTGTCCATATGAAGCAGCGGAATCAGACTTAGACTATAAAAACATGGTCATCTAGAGTAAGATAAGGTATTTTCAGAAGGTTGATAGTGGATGAGAGTACGAGGAAGATAAAATGAAAAAGTTTTGTTTCTAGAAAAGTGAATAAAATAGATTTTCAATCCTATGGTCCAAACCTATTTCTATCCAAACTTAGGGTTTCAAACCTACATGCAACACATTGCTCTGATACCATCTGTAGCGTACCTGCACTTAGAATATGGCAAGGTACCTGTGTATAGTGCAAATCCCTGGATCAACTTGTTTGCACACACAGTTTACGATGTAATATCACAACAAAGTATCAATTTTATTACATCGATGATCCAGACTTATAAAATATTTGATAAAAATTGCATAGCATAAAGCTAGTTTTGAAAGAGTAAACAGCTGAAATACTATGGCAGTGATTCTCCATCACTTTCATGTTGCCACAGGCGAAAACATGTTGGTTGAAGACTCGAAACCTTTAAAAGAAACCTCACTCGTCATCTGATCAATCTGCAATAAGAAAAATATTGCAACAACGTGGGTCAGATTCCATTAAAAATGGAGTCTGGCAAGTGACACTATGGTGGACACTTAGAGGAAAAACTCTAATAACATATATGCTTATTTGGCTGGTGGAGTTCAAGTCTATTTTGCATAAGGCCAATTTTTCCTAACTCTTTGGAAAACAATTTTCTTCTATTCGATACATTTGTGGCATGAAATCCACGATCTCATTCTACCCTTGTTCACCCATCAAGTTTTATCTTAGAAATTGGAATGGTGGAATCCTCCGTTGACATCCGTGATTAGCTGCTCAAATTGTCCATATCGGGGACACGGCTAAGTACTTAGATTAACATTCTGCAGAGGTTGTGCATGTTCACCATTGTACCCATTCAACCTAAACTATCCTTTACACTCTTATAGTGATAAGTTAAAGGAGAAGAATGAGACGAGATCTTTCAGAAGCATTTCCCTCCCACTCTGGCTTGACCCGTTCCACCTAACACCCTCTACATCTGCTTGTCAAGCCGGGGCGAGTCCACACAACTTAGTTGATCAAGTCAGAGCCCATATGGCAATGGATGCACTGGAAGCAATCGTCACTCGGAGTTTTTCAGATTCCTCTGTTCCTGGATGGCCGTCCACAAGTGTAATTCCACAGGTAAATTCCCTGCGAACCCACTCAACATAAACCATACAACCACTTTCCACCCAGGTGTTTCATTCTTAACTTAGTAGAATTTTGATTTTCACAAAACAACATTTGCATAGCATCAATATTTCTACTAAGTATTATATAGGAACCTAGACATAGGAGTAGGGAATTTCTACACAGGTCTAGCATAGCAATACTATCCTACACATGCTTATATAAAAATACACTAAGTAATGCATATAGAAAATAGTAGGAGGTTTATGAATGTGCCACTTGCCTTTGGATGATGTATTTGCTCACAAACTCTTTTCAACGTAACTCGGCTCTCCGTTCAATCTAAACAATATAGACAAACAACAATACACCAATCAATCTAAAACACAACACATTGCATACAAACACATACATAATGAACAAACAAGTTTCATAAATTTTTAAGGAAAATATGTCATGCATGATGTGTAAAATATTTCTAAGGACTAGAGATGCATGTCATGCCATGAAAATCTTCTAAGTTAATGCAAGGTAAATAGGTTGGTCCAAATGACTAAGGACTAATGTCATAAGTTGGACAAAATAACTTGGTTATAAATCGTCTTGAATAAGCACTCTAATGGCTTAGTCATGATGTGGAAAATACTTAGAGAAGATACTAAGTCTATTCTTTAAGGTGATCAACAATTATTATCAACTCTTTGTAAATTGGATATTCACTATAGTGAGAGAGACAGACACCTGGCCATCCACTTAAGTTGTGGAACAGGTCTCATGTACGTGGACATGTAAGGTTAGTCTCCAGGCCGCTTCATCTCACTATGCCGCTAGGATCCAACATACTTCAAGATGGAAATAACATGATCAAAAGTTTGTTTATGTCTAAAGTGAAAGACAAGATTAGGTAAGAGGGAAAAGATAGAAAGGAAGATGTAGAATATTCTCCTTGCTTCCTTTTCTTCTTGATGTGATGACTTCATTGCAATTTTGTAGACTTGATGGCTCTAAAGACTTGATGGTGTTGATAGCCTCCAGGTTGTTCTTGAATATAACTTAGTCATCCAGGGGTCTAAGAGAAGAAGGAAAAAAATGAGAAGGGAGAGCAAGACTTGGAAAATATAGTTGGTTGATCTTCATGACTTCTTCTTGATTTTCTTCTAAGTGCTTCTACTCCTTGAAGATACTTCTGAATTCTTGTTTTCTTGGCTAAGTCCTTCATTGGCCTTCTAGCTCGATGTTGAAAATCCTAAGTGTCTAAGTGCATAGCACTTTACCAAAATACTAGGTTGAAAATAATCCTAACTTAGAGAAAATAAGTGAGAAGTTTTCCTATGAGGAGTATAACTATATAATAAAATATTTTATGCATGCAATGCACTTTTTCATCATAAGAAAGAGCATACTAATTTTCTGATATTTATATAGTATGCATGAGGCTATAAATGCAATCTAATTAATTTCTATTTTTGCAAAATATAATAAAGGAATAAATATAAGATTAAAGTTTTATGTGATTAAATTTTTATAAAAAAATTTATAAGTAGTGTTAATAAACAAAGGGGATTTAAATAACTTTATAGCAATTGGATTTACTAAAAAATAATCTTTCTATCAAAAGTTATGTCAAAAATATTCAAACTATTCAAATTAAACATATATCTATTGAATTATCAAAATAATACTCAAAAGTATTTTATAACAGAGGAATCATATTAAAAATATTCCAATGTCTCTAAAACAATTATATTTGCAATTTTTGGATTTATAGATTTGAAGTTATTACAAAAATACTCAAATACACCATTTGAAATTTGAATATTTTAAACTAATTCAAATTTGAATTCTAACATATCTAAAATATTCTACATGTTAGGGGCTTTCCAAATATATAAAATTTATCAAATTTGGAGAAGTGGTTAGAAAGTTATGAAGGTTTGAATAGGTAGGGGCTTTTCTGTAAAACTGCCAATTAATTCTAATTAAGAAAATCAATTTCCACGCTGGCGCTGATTGTGCGCTGACGTGGCCGCTGACTTTGCGCTGAGCTAGATAAGTGGATGGATCTGGGCCGTTGGATCTGGATCTGATGGTCCAGATCTGGTCGTACCCCTTGGCTAACAAGAACTAATCGCAACCGTTAAAAAGAGATCGGAGGGTTCACACGCGTTGACTAGAGGGTGGCGGCGGAAATTCGCCGGATGTGGGGACGATGGCGGCGCGGGCTCGGTCGGTCGAAGGAGGAGGTGTTCCGGCGGGTCCCGGGCTCAGGGAAGACCACCTCCGGATGCGGCGCGGCACGACGGGTCGGATTGGGGTGGTGACCCCGAGCAGCTCGTCCTGGAGCGGTGGGGAGAGGCGGCCAAAGCGACAACGGCGAAGGACCTTCGGTTCAAGCTCACCCCCGACGTTTGGCTCGCATAGGAGAAGAGAAGAAGGGGTCAGGAGGTGCGCAAGAAATAGTGGAATGAAATAGCGAGGGTCTCGGGTCTGAGGGTGGTTTACCTCGCCGGAAAGGGGAGAAACACGGCGGCGGAGGACATGAACTCCGGCGGGCAAATACGGCGGCCTGGGGGCAGGAAACAGAGAGTGAGGAGAGGGGAAAGAGATAGGCGGCCATGGGGTTTATATAGGGTAGGAGGGGTGTGGGTTTGGGGGCGTTAATCGTGCGAATTGAAGGGAGGAGGCACCGGAGGTTTCGGGCGCGATTTTTGGGCTGGAGGTTGAAGACAACCTTTGTCTGACAGGTGGGGCCGCGTGTCAGATTTTCCCCTTTTCTTTTCTTATTTTCTATTTTCTTTATAACTTTTGATTTAGGACTCCAAATGAAGTCAAACAAATTTCTATAAATCTGTAAAATTCATATCTATGCTTTAATACATTTGTGGGCCGGATATGAAAACTTTAAAAAAAAAATCATATTTTGAAATATTGGTTAAATATAAATTTGACACTTTATGTCAAATTTTAAATTATAGTTTAATTAAATTTCATTTTGGCTAAATAAATTTAATGAAATACCCACATTCAAATAAGTTTGAATTTAAGTTATTTAAACTCATTTTATGTAACCATTCATCTTTATTTTGGTATATTAGTAGAATAAGTAAATATAAATATTTTTAAGGAAATGGGAAATATAATCAATTAAATTTCAATTCACAATATTTTGTGTACCATTATGTTTTATGATAAATTATTTTGAAAACTCTATAACAAACCTTCGGAAAATATTTTAGAGTTATTTCATTTCTTATATTGAGTATATTCAGGAAAATCATTTTATATTTTTTGAAATTAATGAAAATCATTTAAGTTAATGAAATTATTACTTGGATAATTAATTAATTATAAAATCTATGAAGTTTTAAAGATGTAAAGTATAGACTTAACTTTCCAAAACTATGTTTGAAACTTAGTTAAAAGAATGAAAACCATTTGGCAAATAGATCATGTTTTAAATAGTTAAAAAGAACACTTGTAAATATTATTTTAATTTTATGAATAGCTATGGCTAAGTGGTTGAAATCAATTACTTATAAAGAAACTTTTTATTACAAGGAAATGGTTTGAAATTTTTTAAAACATTTGTTAAATTACATATTGAGGTTTTAAGAAGTACAATGGATAATAAAATGTTTAACTTGAAACAACATTTGAAAATAATGATAACTGAGATATTTGAAATATTAAACTTCTTCAATATGTTTGAAGTCTTTTATAGTTTGTTTCCTTTTGCATTTTAATATTTAAATTTAATAAAAACAAAAGTTTTAAATTTTAGTGATTTTTAAACATTCCAAAATATTGGGATGTTACAGACTACCACCCTTAAAAGGAATCTCGTCCCCGGGATTCGAAGAGGCTAGAAAGAAAAGCAAGTGCTTGGAATGATTCTGATAACTCGAGAGGTTTTGAGAAATGTAATTTCTAACATGGAAACTTGAAAACTGGCAGGAATGATTTTTCTGATTGGGGATGCTAGAAAGAAAAATAGGCTTGGATCTCCAGGTTTAGGCAATTGGGTTTGAATTAACTGGGTGGCTAACACCCTTAAAGAAAAGTTTTCTTGATAGTTAAACATTCTAACTCATACAAGAATATCAAGACAAATCATTACAAACAACATCTAACAAACATCAAGCAACAAGGTGCTAACACAAAGCAAACAACCTAGTATTGTCAGACAACCTAAGTTCGTATGAACAATACACTAACACGATATCGTTGCTCTATTTAAGTGGTGGTCAAATCTATCTCCATCATGAGTGCTTCAAGTTCTTGTTCAACTTTTATGGATATCTTCGAAGTGTTGGTTGAATCCTGGTTCTTCAGTGGTCTTCCATGCATGTAGAACTTCATGTTGAATCGTAGCGTGTCCATATGAAGCAGCACAATCAGACTTAGACTATAAAAACATGGTCATCTAGAGTAAGATAAGGTATTTTCAGAAGGTTGATAGTGGATGAGAGTACGAGGAAGATAAAATGAAAAAGTTTTGTTTCTAGAAAAGTGAATAAAATAGATTTTCAATCCTATGGTCCAAACCTATTTCTATCCAAACTTAGGGTTTCGAACCTACAGGCAACACATTGCTCTGATACCATCTGTAGCGTACCTGCACTTAGAATATGGCAAGGTACCTGTGTATAGTGCAAATCCCTGGATCAACTTGTTTGCACACACAGTTTACGATGTAATATCACAACAAAGTATCAATTTTATTACATCGATGATCCAGACTTATAAAATATTTGATAAAAATTGCATAGCATAAAGCTAGTATTGAAAGAGTAAACAGCTGAAATACTATGGCAGTGATTCTCCATCACTTTCATGTTGCCACAGGCAAAAACATGTTGGTTGAAGACTCGAAACCTTTAAAAGAAACCTCACTCGTCATCTGATCAATCTGCAATAAGAAAAATATTGCAACAACGTGGGTCAGATTCCATTAAAAATGGAGTCTGGCAAGTGACACTATGGTGGACACTTAGAGGAAAAACTCTAATAACATATATGCTTAATTGGCTGGTGGAGTTCAAGTCTATTTTGCATAAGGCCAATTTTTCCTAACTCTTTGGAAAACAATTTTCTTCTATTCGATACATTTGTGGCATGAAATCCACGATCTCATTCTACCCTTGTTCACCCATCAAGTTTTATCTTAGAAATTGGAATGGTGGAATCCTCCGTTGACATCCGTGATTAGCTGCTCAAATTGTCCATATCGGGGACACGGCTAAGTACTTAGATTAACATTCTGCAGAGGTTGTGCATGTTCACCATTGTACCCATTCAACCTAAACTATCCTTTACACTCTTATAGTGATAAGGAAAAGGAGAAGAATGAGACGAGATCTTTCAGAAGCATTTCCCTCCCACTCTGGCTTGACCCGTTCCACCTAACACCCTCTACATCTGCTTGTCAAGCCGGGGCGAGTCCACACAACTTAGTTGATCAAGTCAGAGCCCATATGGCAATGGATGCACTGGAAGCAATCGTCACTCGGAGTTTTTCAGATTCCTCTGTTCCTGGATGGCCGTCCACAAGTGTAATTCCACAGGTAAATTCCCTGCGAACCCACTCAACATAAACCATACAACCACTTTCCACGCAGGTGTTTCATTCTTAACTTAGTAGAATTTTGATTTTCACAAAACAACATTTGCATAGCATCAATATTTCTACTAAGTATTATATAGGAACCTAGACACAGGAGTAGGGAATTTCTACACAGGTCTAGCATAGCAATACTATCCTACACATGCTTATATAAAAATACACTAAGTAATGCATATAGAAAATAGTAGGAGGTTTATGAATGTGCCACTTGCCTTTGGATGATGTATTTGCTCACAAACTCTTTTCAACGTAACTCGGCTCTCCGTTCAATCTAAACAATATAGACAAACAACAATACAACAATCAACCTAAAACACAACACAATGCATACAAACACATACATAATGAACAAACAAGTTTCATAACTTTTTAAGGAAAATATGTCATGCATGATGTGTAAAATATTTCTAAGGACTGGAGATGCATGTCATGCCATGAAAATCTTCTAAGTTAATGCAAAGTAAATAGGTTGGTCAAAAATGACTAAGGACTATGGTCATAAGTTGAACAAAATAACTTGGTTTAAATCATCTTGAATAAGCACTCTAATGGCTTAGTCATGATGTGGAAAATACTTAGAGAAGATACTAAGTCTATTCTTTAAGGTGATCAAGAATTATTATCAACTCTTTGTAAATTGGATATTCACTATAGTGAGAGAGACAGACACCCGGCCAACCACTTAAGTTGTGGAACAGGTCTCATGTACGTGGAGATGTAAGGTTAGTCTCCAGGCCGCGTCATCTCACTATGCCGCTAGGATCCAAAATACTTCAAGATGGAAATAACATGATCAAAAGTTTGTTTATGTCTAAAGTGAACACAAGATTAGGTAAGAGGGAAAAGATAGAAAGGAAGATGTAGAATCTTCTCCTTGCTTCCTTTTCTTCTTGATGTGATGACTTGTAGCACCCCAACTTATATTAAAGTTGGAACACCTGTGTTATGTGCTAGTCCCTGGATCACTGCCAGCACCACAGTACAAAATATAAAGTACCATTGCATAAGTATTAAAATTACTACAACGAGATCCAAAATAATAGCCAAGTATGGCATTATTACAAGTTGCATGGCCATGAAGGCTAGCTAAAGTTCAGAGTTCACAACGAAAGCGAAAATAACATTGAGCCTCATCTTCAAGCATGCGCCACAGGCAGTCATGTTGGGTGTAAACTCGAGCCAAACTCATGCAGCATTAGAATTTCCTGCACATTTGAATATGCAGCCCCCGAAGGAGGTCAATACAAAGATGTATTGGCAAGTGACTATGGTGGATGTATAATGACAAGTCTAAAATCTATATGCATATTTGGCTTGGTGGGGTTGGAGGCTATTTGCAGAAAGCAAGTTTTCTCCTATCATTTTGTAAAACACTTTTATTTCTCAAGACTTGGCACCAAGGGATAAATCCCAAGTGCACCATCAATACTTTCCTTAGTCAAAATTTTACATTACGAAAACAGTGTTGAGATTCTTCTGCCCATCCTTGTCCAGTTGCTCGAAGTAGTCCATTTCCGGGGACACGGCTCAATACTCAGTTTGTCGACTCTACAGAGGTTGTGCACTTTCACCTTTAGACTCAATTAGCCCGAAAATCCTATACACACGGAGTGTATTGAGGAAAGGAGAGAATTGAGACAAGAACTTTCAGAAGAAGGATGCAACCATACTAGCAAGACCCGTTCCACCTACCACTCTACATCTGCTTGTCAAGCTGACAGGTTGCACCCTCACAACTTAGTTATTCTAGACTGAGCCCATTGTCAAAAGGCTGCACGGGAAGCTTTCTAAACTTGGAGGGACTTAGTAATCTCTTTGTTCCTGGGTGGCCATCCACAAGTGCACTTGTGGGTAACAAACACCATACTCATGGCCCTAAGTAGAATAGACATTCATCCTAGGCGACGACAACCACAAGCATAGTCCCAAAAGCCACTCAACATAAACCAAACAACCAATTCCACCCAGATGTGTATTTAAAATTTTAACACTTAGAAACATTTCCAAAACAGGGTAACAATTTTTACAGCATAGCTAAGCAACTAATAAAACTTTGCATGGCTGCATAGGAGAAGGGGTGGCTACACAGTACTAGGATATTTGTAAAATACAAACTAACTTAGCATTATAGAATAAATCCAAAAACCTATCATGCACACTACTCAAAATATACTATTTATGCATATAGAAAATATGGGATATAGTATGAATGTCAGTTGCCTTGGTAACAGGAGGAACAAGCACAGCAAGAATAACAATCACAAGCAAGTCCTTCCTCTTCTTCACAATCTAGCACAACAATGAATAAAATAAATACCAACACAAAACCAACACAACACCAAACACGAACATGTATGCATGAATGATATGCTATGATTTTTTTGTCATTAAATGAATGAAATATAATTTCTAGGTATTTCTTATTTTATTTATCAATTAAATAAATTTAAAATAATATAGTAAAACTTTGATTTCTATAATTACAACTTTTATTGTTTTATGAAATCTTCAATTAAGCCATTTATTAATATTGCTGGACAGAGGGAGATAATATAATCCTAAAACAATTAAATTTATTTCTAAAACATTTTTATTATTTAAGTTATTATTTTAATGGCCGAAATCTCCTCTGATAATTATACAATTTATAATTTTCAAAGGGAAAAACAAATGATGTAGAAATAAACTACATGAGCAGGGCTTTCCAATGACATAAAGTTTATCAATTTTGGACTTACAGATTAAAAGTTAGGAATTTTGCAAGTTTTAATAGTTTTCTGTTTTAATTTCTAAATTTTATTCGAAATAGAAAAAGAATCGGCCACACGGCGCGATCTGATTCGCCCGTACCGGTTCGACGCGGATCGCAATCTAGAGCAGTTAGATCTAAATGAAAACGGACGCGCCAGATTAATCGCAGAGACGAAAAATAAAAATTAAAACGGAATTAGTTGGATCTAGATCCAACGGTCCTGGACGCGTTGACCTAACGTGGGCGGCGCGAGTCGCCAGAGACGCGCGGGGCGCGGCGGAGCCATGGCCGGCGTTTGCGCCCGAGGCGTTCTACGGTGCTAGGAGGGAAAGGAGCTCACCAGGAGATGTGCGACATCAAGGGGAGGGCGATGGCGCGGTGGCGATGACCGGAGCGTCCTCGTCTCCCCGGAAAAGCTCACCGGAGTTGCGCGCGGCGACGGTTCCTCTCGGTCGTGGACGGAGGCGGGGTGTCGCTGCAAAAACACATGCCCCACCGTGTCAAATCGATGCGCACGGTTCACAGGGAGCGAAGGGAGGTGGAGACGAGGTCCGAGGTGGCCGGAGTTGCTCGGGCGGCGGAGTTCTTACCGACGGTGACGGCGGGATTGCGTGAGCTCGAGCGGGCAGCCTAGGGGCTCTCGAGAGGTGTGATTTGGGGCAATCGGATGAGAGCGAGGAGGGCTATTAGTAGGGAGAGGATGCGAGATAAATGGAGCAGTAAATCGTCCATAATCGTGCGAATCAAATCGGCGTTTTCGGTCGGGGTCGGGGGCGTGATTTGGGGACGAACGTTTCCGTGGGTCTGATGATAGGTGGGTCCCACCTGTCAGCGACTGCGAGCGAGAGCGCGGGGCGTTGGGCCGCTAGCAGGCCGTTGCGCAACGCGTACGTGGCAGATAGCCAACGGGCCGGCCCGTTTCCTTTTCTTTTTAAATGAAAATAATATCTGTTTTTAAATACTGATTTCAAATATGATTTTTAAACCTATTCAAAACTTTTCAGAAAAATTCATAAAAATATGTTTTGGAAAGATTATTAAAAATGGGACTTTTTGACATTATACTTGCCCATAAATAAATTGATAACATTTTATTTATTTAAGGAGTTTCAAGTAAACACTTTATGGAATTATAGATTATTTAAATATTTAAATATATAATTTGAAGTTTTTATTTAATAATTTTGTGATGTAGTTTTATGCCTAATGATGAATGATGCATGAATGCAAGGTTTTAATTTTTTGCAAAATTTGGGATGTTACAGACTAACCCCCTTAAGAGGATGCTCGCCCTCGAGCTTCGGAAAGGTCAGCAAATAGGTGTGGATGGTCTTCTCGGAGGTCATCCTCTCGTTCCCAGGTGGCTTCTTCCTCGGTATGATGATTCCATTGGACTTTACAAAACTTGATGGTTTTGGTACGGGTGACTCTTTCTGTGATCTGCAATATCTTGATGGGTTTCTCTTCGTAGGTCAGGTCACTTTCCAATTGTACTTCTTCGAGGGGTACAGTATCCTTTAAGGGAACCCCCACCATCTCGGGGTGACATTTCTTCAATTGACTGACATGGAACACATTATGAACCGCAGACAGGGCTTCTGGTAGTTCTAATTCATATGCCACTTCACCCTTGCGAGAAAGAATTTTGAATGGTCCGATGAATCGCGGTGCTAGCTTTCCTTTAATTCCAAACCTCTTTACACCTCGGAGTGGCGACACTCTAAGATAGGTTCTATCACCCACCTCGTAGGCGACTTCTCTACGTTTAGAATCCGCGTAGCTTTTCTGGCGTGACTGTGCTATCTTCAATCTATCTTTAATTAATCTGACCTTCTCTTCTGCTTCTTGGATTATATCAGGTTCAAAGAAACTTCGTTCTCCTACACCACTCCACAACAATGGGGTTGTGCATTTCTTCCCATATAAGGCCTCAAATGGTGCCATCTCAATACTAGCTTGGTAACTGTTATTGTAGGAGAACTCGGCATAGGGTAGATTGTCATCCCAACTAGACCATAATCAAGCGCACAAGCTCTTAACATATCTTCTAAAATCTGATTTACTCTTTCAGTCTGGCCATATGTTTGCGGGTGAAATGCTGTACTGAATTCCAATATGGTTCCCAGTGATTCATGCAACTGCTTCCAAAAATGAGATCTGAACTGGGTCCCTCTATCGGACACGATACTCTTGGGGACGCCGTGTAGGCACACAATTCTCTTCATGTAAATATCGGCTAGCTTTACGCTGGTATAGGTGGTCTTCACGGGTATAAAGTGAGCTATTTTGGTTAAGCGACAAACAATAACCCAAATGGAATCATACCCTGATCTGGTCCTTGGTAACCCGGTGATGAAATCCATCCCGATAGAATCCCACTTCCAATCTGGTACCCTAAAAGGTTGCAACAGTCCTGCGGGTTTCTGATGCTCAGCCTTTACTCGACTGCATACATCGCACTTAGCGATATATTCTGCTATTTCTCTTTTCAGATTGTTCCACCAAAATCTCTCCTTCACATTCATATACATTTTGGTATTTCCTGGATGAATGGAATAAGGTGTTTCATGGGCTTCTTGCAGAATTAACTTCCTAAGATCAGGATCATTTGCCACACATACACGTTTTTTAAACCACCAGGTTCCTTGCTCATCTTCCTGAAATCCCTTGGCTTTTCCTGCTCTCAGATTGACCTTGATTTCTTCAATATCTTTGTCTCTCTTCTGAGCTTCACGTATCTTATCCATCAAATTTGGTTGTAGTACTAACGAGGCTACAAAACCATCTGGTACCACTTCCAATCGGAGGTCCTTGAATGCCTTGCATAACTCCTCGGGTATTTCTCTTGCCGTGAGGCCATTCACATAAACCTTACGACTCAGGGCATTAGCTACTACATTAGCCTTTCCAGGATGGTATTGAAGACTTAGGTCATAATCCTTTATAAGTTCTAACCATCTTCTCTGCCTCATGTTCAATTCTTTCTGAGTGAAAATATACTTCAAACTTTTGTGGTCAGTGAACACTTCACATCTTTTTCCCATTAGGTAGGGTCTCCAAGTTTTCAGGGCATGTACTACTGAGGCTAACTCGAGATCATGTGTGGGATAATTTATTTCATGTTTCTTGAGCTGTCTAGAGGCATATGATGCCACTCTGCCTTCTTGCATTAGCACACTTCCCAGGCCTTGGCGTGAAGCATCACAATATACTTGGAATTCTTTCTCTAAATCAGGTAAGCATAGAGCTGGGGCTGAAACTAGACGTTTCTTCAACTCCTGAAAACTGGCTTCACATGCGTCATTCCACTCAAATTTCTTCTCCTTGTTTAATAATTCCGTCAGTGCCTTGGCGATTTTGGAAAAGTTCTCTATAAATCTTCGGTAGTATCCTGCTAGACCAAGAAAACTCCGTAATTCTCCCACATTCTTTGGTGGCTCCCAATTGGTTATAGCTGAAACCTTTTCAGGATCCACTGCTATACCCTCCTTGGATACTATGTGTCCTAGGAATGCGACTTGTTCCAACCAAAATTCGCACTTGCTGAATTTGGCATATAACTTATGTTCACGTAGTCTTTGCAACTAGGCGCAAATGCTCTTCATGTTCTTTGTGACTCTCGGAGTAGATCAGAATGTCATCTATGAACACCACCACAAACTTGTCCAGAAAATCCATGAACACTTTATTCATCATATTCATGAAATAAGCTGGAGCATTGGTTAATCCAAATGGCATTACTGTATACTCATAAGAACCATATCTTGTAACAAACGACGTCTTTGGTATATCCATTTCTCTAACCTTCATTTGGAGATAACCTGATCGAAGATCAATCTTGGAGAAGACACATGCACCTTTCAATTGATCAAATAATTCATTTATCTTGGGTAACAGATACTTGTTCTTGATGGTGTGTTCATTTATATCCTTGTAGTCCTTGACTAGTCTCTGGGTTTGATCTTTCTTTTTGACAAATAGAACTGGCGCTCCCTAGGGCGAAGAACTTGGACGGATAAATCCTTTCAGAAGGTGTTCTTCCAGTTGCTTCTTGAGTTCTTTCAGTTCATCGACAGCCATAGGGTAAGGTCTCTTAGCTATTGGTCCGGTACCCGGTTTCAGTTCAATGAGAAATTCCACATCTCTATCGGGTGGCATTCCCGGTAATTCTTCCGGGAATACATCTGGGTACTTTTGGATAATCAGCACATCACCAAGGCTAACCCCCTTAAGAGAATTTAGCCTAACTTGCTTAAGTTCGAAAGTTGATCTAAATTTAATCTTTTGTTTTTCTGGGGTGGTGATGGTGATAGCTCTATTTGCACAGCCTATGATCCCTTCAAAACGGGTCATCCAATCCATTCCGATGATAACATCCAAACCTTGGGTTTCTAGGATGACTAAGTCTGCTGGGAAAAGATATTTTCCAATCCTTAAATCGAACTGCCTACAACCCGAATTTACTATCATCTCACCCCCAGGTGAACTCACTCTGATAGGTTTTCCTAAGCTTTCCTCGGCTAGCCCATGTTTGTTTACAAAAGCTCTTGATATGAATGAATGCGATGCTCCAGTATCAAATAAGACTAATGCTGGAAAGGAATTGAGCAGGAACTTACCAATCACAGCATCAGGTTCATCATGAACTTCTTCCACATTGATGTGATTTACTTGCCCCTTCTGGAAAGGATTGAGCTTCGAATTTTCATCAGCCTTCCTCTTTGGGCATTCAGTTGCATAGTGTCCTGTATTCTTGCACTTGAAGCAAGTCACATTAGACAAGTCTTTCTTCCCTTCATAGTTAGGACGGGGATTACCATTCCCGTGATTTTGGCCATGGTGATGGTTTCCCTTGAACCCACCATTATTTCCTTTGTACCCTCCATTGTTTCCTTTGTATCCTCCATTGTGGTTATGACCATGATGCTTTTGGCCACTACCACTGTTGGAGTAGTTCCATGGTTTATGTCCACTGACTTCAGAGGTGTGTGGTTTCTTGTGAGTCCCTTCAGAGTTACCCTTACTTGCACCAAACTTCCTCTTCCTATTCTCTTCCTTTCTTATGTTATTGTCCAGAGTGATTGCTTGATCCAGCAGAATTTGATAGTTAGGAGCATATGCCACAGACAAGGGTATCTTTAGTTCTCCCCTAAGTCCATTAAGGAATTTGTCCTTCCTTTTAGCATCAGTGTCGATGTCCTATGGTGCATACCTTGATAGCATACAGAAGTCATCCATATACTCCTTCAGAGTTCTACCTCCCTGCCTCAAGCTACGAAATTCCTCTTTCTTCAGGTTCATTATGCCAGAGGAAATGTAAGCATTGCGGAAACCATCCTTGAATGCATCCCAAGTCATGTCATCCAAGGGATGTGTCACGTGATAGGTCTCCCACCACATGGCAGCAGGTCCTTCCAGTAGGGCAGTGAACCTCACCTTTTCTGCCTCAGAACACTCACAGGTTACTAAGTCCTTGTTGACCGAACGGAGCCAGTCATCCGCTAGTATTGGTTCAGTAGCAGAGGAGAACTTATTAGGTCTAAGCCTGAGAAATCTTGCAAGTCTGTCCATTGGAGGTGGTCGTGGTGGGTGGTTGTTATTGTTGTTATTGTTGTTGTTGTTGGTTGCTGCAATGAACTGGGTCATCATAGTCATCAGTTGGGCTTGAGCTGCCATCAGCTGTTGCATAGATTCGTTGTTGTCGGTATCACGACGTGGAGGCATCTGTGGGGGTTTTAGCATGGATGAGTAAAAGATAGATAGAACTATAAGGAGGAATCCTACCCATGCACAAAACAATCAAGTCAAGCACACATCAACAACACACCACTTATAAAACAATGAACAAACCAACCAAAACCTTTGGCTTAAAGAAAGCGATATAAAAGTTTGGGAAATAAACTCACGAGGTTCCGAGGGTACAAGGGAAAGTACTGCCTTACCACAAGTTGACAGGTCAATACGAAGCTAATATAACGACGAGGTGTTTGATAAATGGTGGTCTCACTAACTAACTACTCGACCATGACATCTTCTTCCTCCTGAATCTCGATCCCTTCATTTGCGAGTACATACTTGAGTTCCTTTACTTCTTTCTCCAGGGCAGAGTTATGTTCTTGCAGTTCCCTCTTCTCAGTACGAAGCCTTTTGATCAAATCACTATCAGCCTCGAACTCGACTTCATTGCTCTTGAGTTCTGCCTTTTGTTCCCTGATAGTCTTGTTCTTCTCTTGAACTCTTTTCTCTTGCCTCCTGTACTTCTCCTCTTGTGCAGCGAACCTCTCTTCTTGTGCCTTAGTCACTTCCTCTTGATCCTTCACCTTCTCTTTGTTTTCCTTAAGTAAGGCACATAGCTCATCGTTCTTCAGGAACTCGGTGCATCGATCTTCATACAGTTCAGTGACAAGGATTTCCAGCTCCTGGAAATAAAGACTAAGGGGTTTTGCCTTGCCTCTTTCTCCGACATCATACAGGTAAGGTTCCCCATCCTCGTTTCTCCTTCCAAAGAAAATGGAGTAGTGGCCCCTCAACTCTGTGTCTTACCGTCCGCAGAGGCGCCCAATCAAATCTTGCATGACTAGATTGAGTCCTTTATCTTTGGAGTCGTTAACCATTTTGACCTCCAGTGGGGGCTCTTCTCCACGTCCTGGCTGAGTTGCTTTTATTCCCCAGCAACCCTCTTTGTTAAACTTCTTCAGGATGAAGCCCTTGCCTTGGGGTAGTGGTAACCCTATCTTCTCGCCGACGTCGAGAAGGTAACAGCCAAAACGGGTGTTCTCGAAGTCCTCCGCGGTGGTGAAGTGGAAGCTCGTCATCCTTTAGGTAGAAAGAAAGGAATTAAAACAAGAATTGCATAATATAAGGGAGTACTAGTCATGGTGTGTATTATTAATTTAGAAGGATACTAAGTCAAAATCTTAAGGTGATAAACAGATATTAACAACTCTTTGTAAATTGGATTTTTCACTATAGTGAGAGAGACAGACACCCGGCCAGCCACTTATATTGTGGAACAGGTCTCATGTACGCGGACATGTAAGGTTTGTCCCGGGCCGCTTCATCCCACTATGCCGCTAGAATCCAATATACTTCAAAGATGGTAACATTATGACCAAAAAGGGTCTTAACCAATCCTATGGGCTCGAACCTACAGGCAACACTTTGCTCTGATACCATTTTGTAGCACCCCAACTTATATTAAAGTTGGAACACCTGTGTTATGTGCTAGTCCCTGGATCACTGCCAGCACCACAGTACAAAATATGAAGTACCATTGCATAAGTATTAAAATTACTACAACGAGATCCAAAATAATAGCCAAGTATGGCTTTATTACAAGTTGCATAGCCATGAAGGCTAGCTAAAGTTCAGAGTTCACAACGAAAGTGAAAATAACATTGAGCCTCATCTTCAAGCATGCGCCCCAGGCAGTCATGTTGGGTGTAGACTCCAGCCAAACTCATGCAGCATCAGAATTTCCTGCACATTTGAATATGCAGCCCCCGAAGGAGGTCAATACAATGATGTATTGGGAAGTGACTATGGTGGATGTATAATGACAAGTCTAAAATCTATATGCATATTTGGCTTGGTGGGGTTGGAGGATATTTGCAGAAAATAAGTTTTCTCCTATCATTTTGTAAAACACTTTTATTTCTCAAGACTTGGCACCAAGGGATAAAACCCAAGTGCACCATCAATACTTTCCTTAGTCAAAATTTTACTTGACGAAAATTGTGTTGAGATTCTTCTGCCCATCCTTGTCCAGTTGCTCGAAGTAGTCCATTTCCGGGGACACGGCTGAGTACTCAGTTTGTCGACTCCGCAGAGGTTGTGCACTTTCACCTTTAGACTCAATTAGCCCGAAAATCCTATACACACGGAGTGTATTGAGGAAAGGAGAGAATTGAGACAAGAACTTTCAGAAGAAGGATGCAACCATACTAGCAAGACCCGTTCCACCTACCACTCTACATCTGCTTGTCAAGCTGACAGGTTGCACCGTCACAACTTAGTTATTCTAGACAAAGCCCATTGTCAAAAGGCTGCACGGGAAGCTTTCTAAACTTGGAGGGACTTAGTAATCTCTTTGTTCCTGGGTGGCCGTCCACAAGTGCACTTCTGTGTAACAAACACCATATTCGTGGCCCTAAGTAGAATAGACATTCATCCTAGGCAACGACAACCACAAGCATAGTCCTAAAAGCCACTCAACATAAACCAAACAACCAATTCCACCCAGATGTGTATTTAAATTTTTAACACTTAGAAACATTTTCAAAATAGGGTAACAATTTTTACAGCATAGCTAAGCAACTAATAAAACTTTTCATGGCTGCATAGGAGAAGGGGTGGCTACACACTACTTGGATATTTGTAAAATACAAACTAACTTAGCATTATAGAATAAATCCAAAAACCTATCATGCACACTACTCAAAATATACTACTTATGCATATAGAAAATATGGGATATAGTATGAATGTCACTTCCCTTGGTAACAGGAGGAACAAGCACAGCAAGAATAACAATCACAAGCAAGTCCTTCCTCTTCTTCACAATCTAGCACAACAATGAATAAAATAAATACCAACACAAAACCAACACAACACCAAAGACGAACATGTATGCATGAATGATATGCTATGATTTTTTTGTCATTAAATGAATGAAATATAATTTCTAGGTATTTCTTATTTTATTTATCAATTAAATAAATTTAAAATAATATAGTAAAACTTTGATTTCTATAATTACAACTTTTATTGTTTTATGAAATCTTCAATTAAGCCATTTATTAATATTGCTGGACAGAGGGAGATAATATAATCCTAAAACAGTTAAATTTATTTCTAAAACATTTTTATTATTTAAGTTATTATTTTAATGGCTGAAATACTCCTCTGATAATTATACAATTTATAATTTGTCAAAGGGAAAAACAAATAATGTAGAAATAAACTACATGAGCAGGGCTTTCCAATGACATAAAGTTTATCAATTTTGGACTTACAGATTAAAAGTTAGGAATTTTGCAAGTTTTAATAGTTTTCTGTTTTAATTTCTAAATTTTATTCGAAATAGAAAAATAATCGGCCACGCGGCCCGATCTGATTCGCCCGTACCGGTTCGACGCGGATCGTGATCAAGAGCCGTTAGATCTAAATGAAAACGGACGCGCTTGATTAATCGCAGAGACGAAAAATAAAAATTAAAACGGAATCGTTGGATCTAGATCCAACGGTCCAGGACGCGTTGACCTAACGCGGGCGGCGCGAGTCGCCGGAGACGCGCGGGGCGCGGCGGAGCCATGGCCGGCGTTTGCGCCCGAGGCGTTCTATGGTGCTAGGAGGGAACAGAGCTCACCAGGGGATGTGCGACGTCGAAGGGAGGGCGATGGCGCGCTGGCGATGACCGGAGCGTCCTCGTCTCCCCGGAAAAGCCCGCAGGAGTTGCGCGCGGCGATGGTTCCTCTCGGTCGTGGACGGAGGCGGGGTTTCGCTGCAAAAACACACGCCCCACCGTGTCAAATCCATGCGCACGGATCACAGGGAGCGAAGGGAGGTGGAGACGAGGTCCGAGGTGGCCGAAGTTGCTCGGATGGCGGGGTTCTTACCGACGGTGACGGCGGGATTGCGTGAGCTCGAGCGGGCAGCCTAGGGGCTCTCGGGAGGTGTGATTTGGGGCAATCGGACAAGAGCGAGGAGGGCTATTAGTAGGGAGAGGATGCGAGATAAATGGAGCAGTAAATCGTCCATAATCGTGCGAATCAAATCGGCGTTTTCGGTCGGGGTCGGGGGCGTTATTTGGGGACGAACGTTTCCGCGGGGGTGATGACAGGTGGGTCCCACCTGTGAGCGACTGCGATCGAGAGCGCGGGGCGTTGGGCCGCTGGCAGGCCGTTGCGCTACGCGTGCGCGGCAGATAGCCAACGGGGCGGCTCGTTTCCTTTTCTTTTATGAAAATAATATCTGTTTTTAAATACTGATTTCAAATATGATTTTTAAACCTATTTAAAAGTTTTCAGAAAAATTCATAAATATATGTTTTGGAAAGATTATTAAAAATGGGACTTTTTGACATTATACTTGCCCATAAATAAATTGATAACATTTTATTTATTTAAGGAGTTTCAAGTAAACACTTTATGGAATTATAGATTATTTAAATATTTAAATATATAATTTGAAGTTTTTATTTAATAATTTTGTGATGTAGTTATATGCCAAATGATGAATGATGCATGAATGCAAGGTTTTAAATTTTTGCAAAATTTGGGATGTTTCATGACTTCATTGAAATTTTGTAGACTTGATGGCTCTGAAGACTTGATGGTGTTGATAGCCTCCAGGTTGGTCTTGAATATAACTTAGTCATCCAGAGTTCTAAGAGAAGAAGGAAAAAAATGAGAAGGGAGAGCAAGACTTAGAAAATATAGCTGGTTGGTCTTCATGACTTCTTCTTGATTTTCTTCTAAGTGCTTCTACTCCTTGAAGATACTTCTGAAGTCTTGTTTTCTTGGCTAAGTCCTTCATTGGCCTTCTATCTCCATGTTGAAAATCCTAAGTGCATAAGTGCATAGCACTTTACCAAAATACTAAGTTGAAAATAATCCTAACTTAGAGAAAATAAGTGAGAAGTTTTCCTATGAGGAGTATAACTATATAATAAAATATGTTATGCATGCAATGCACATTTTAATCATAAGAAACATCATACTAATTATTGTGATATTTATATAGTATGCATGTGGCTATACACTACGGGAGTGGCAGCTCAGCCCGACGGTAATTATAACGCCGACGGCCAAATGTCGGGGCCATCGGCGTCACAACATGACACCGACGACTCGCGAAATACCGTCGGGGTCAAAGTGTCATTGGCGTCCTATCGATGAGCGCGACGACCACCATCGGCGTAGGAACACCGTCGTACTTCTGCCCCTGCGTGGTCGTCTGGGCGTAGCCATCTGACCGCGCCGTAACCACCCACTCTGACGCCGACGGCAATACCGTCGGGCTCAATACACTATTTTCCAGTTTTTCTTAAAATGTTAGATTACATTCAAACATGTTATTGTAGGGGTAGTAAATCACAATAAATAACATAAGAACTAATTTGTACAAATATTGTGATCAAATGTGGCCCTAATGCGGCGGGATTCTCTGGTCTTTGTACACATATGCGGGTATCTCCGGTGTTTTGTTGTGGCGGGGTTCCAGAACTTAGAGGTGAAAACCCCCGTTTCGGGTGTCAGGCATGGAATCGTGTGACGGAACATATGAAATGTTTGTTTTTTATGATCCAATATACCAACCTAACAAATCCAAGCAAAAAAATTCATGCGTCTACCCCCTCCCGGCGCTATTTAGAGGGGTAGATCGACAGGTCAGACTTTTCTCCAACGGGAGTAGGGTTTCGCCGTAGAGGGGGTCTGGAGCGTCAAGACCACATCAAAACTTGCATAGACCCCTAAACTATGTATACTAGTGTGTTGGTAGTTTGTGGGAACCAATATACATCTCCGAGGTGCGACCCGCTTCACTGACCCCTCTTACTCCGTAGTAAGTTCTTGCACTTAGAGGTGAAAACCCCCGTTTCGGGTGTCAGGCATGGAATCGTGCGACGGAACACATGAAATGTTTGTTTATTCTGATCCAATATACCAACCTAACACATCCAAGCAAAAAAAATCATGCGTCTACTGCCTCTCGATGCCGTTAGAGGGGTAGATTGACAGGTCAGACTTTTCTCCAGCGGGAGTAGGGTTTCGCCGTAGAGGGGGTCCGGAGCGTCAAGACCCCATCAAAACTTGCATGCATAGAGCCCTAAACTATGTATACTAGTGTGTTGGTAGTTTGTAGGAACCAAGATACATCTCCGAGGTGCGACCCGCTTCACTGAACCCTCTTACTCCGTAGTAAGTTCTTGCACTTAGAGGTGAAAACCCCCGTTTCGGGTGTCAGGCATGGAATCGTGCGACGGAACACATGAAATGTTTGTTTTTTATGGTCCAATATACCAATATACCACATCCAAGCAAAAAAAATCATGCGTGTACCCCCTCCCGGTGTCGTTTAGAGGGGAAGATCGACAGGTCACACTTTTCTGCAGCGGGAGTAGGGTTTCGCCGTAGAGGGGGTCCGGAGCGTCAAGACCCCATCAAAACTTGCATAGACCCCTATACTATTTATACCAGTGTGTTGGTAGTTTGTGGGAACCAAGTTACATCTCCGAGGTGCGACCTGGTTCACTGACCCCTCTTACTCTGTAGTAAGTTCTTGCACTTAGAGGTGAAAACCCCCGTTTCGGGTGTCAGGCATGGAATCGTGCGACGGAACACATGAAATGTTTGTTTTTTATGTTCCAATATATCAACCTAACACATCCAAGCAAAAAAATTCATGCGGCTACCCCCTCCCGGCGCCGTTTAGAGGGGTAGATCGTCAAGTCAGACTTTTCTCTAGGGGAGTAGGGTTTCGCCGTAGAGGGGGTCCGGAGCGTCAAGACCCCATAAAAACTTGCATAGACCCCTAAACAATGTATAATATTGTGTTCTGAGTTTGTGGGAACCAAGATACATATCTGAGGTGCGACCCGCTTCACTGACCCCTCTTACTCCGTAGTAAGTTCTTGCACTTAGAGGTGAAAACCCCCGTTTCGGGTGTCAGGCATGGAATCGTGCGACGGAAGACATGAAATGTTTGTTTTTTATGGTCCAATATAACAAACTAACACGTCCAAGTAAAAAATCATGCGTCTACCCCCTCCCGGTGCCGTTTAGAGGGGTAGATCGACAGGTCAGACTTTTCTCCACCGGGAGTAGGGTTTCGCCGTAGAGGGGGTCCGGAGCGTCAACACCCCATCAAAACTTGCATAGACCCCTAAAATATGTATACTAGTGTGTTGGTAGTTTGTGGGAACCAAGATAGATCTCCGAGGTGCGACCCGCTTCACTGACCCCTCTTACTCTATAGTAAGTCCTTGCACTTAGAGGTGAAAACCCCCGTTTCGGGTGTCAGGCATGGAATCGTGCGACGGAACACATGAAATGTTTGTTTTTTATGTTCCAATATATCAACCTAACACATCCAAGAAAACAAATTCATGCATCTACCCCCTCCCTGTGCCGTTTAGAGGGGTAGATCGACAGGTCAGACTTTTCTCCGGCGGGAGTAGGGTTTCACCGTAGAGGGGATCCGGAGCGTCAAGACCCCATAAAAACTTGCATAGACCCCTAAACTATGTATACTAGTGTGTTGGTAGTTTGTGGGAACCAAGATAAATCTCCGAGGTGCGACCCGCTTCACTGACCCCTCTTACTCTGAAGTAAGTTCTTGCACTTAGAGGTGAAAACCCCCGTTTCGGGTGTCAGGCATGGAATCGTGCGACGGAACACATGAAATGTTTGTTTTTTACAGTCCAATATACCAACCTAACAAATCCAAGCAAAAAATTCATGCGTCTACCCCCTCCCGGCGCCGTTTAGAGGGGTAAATCGACAGGTCAGACTTTTCTCTGGCGGGAGTAGGGTTTCGCCGTAGAGGGGTTCCGTAGCGTCAAGACCCCATCAAAACTTGCATAGACCCCTAAACTATGTATACTAGTGTGGTTGTAGTTTTTGGGAACCAAGATACATCTCCGAGGTGCGACCCGCTTCACTGACCACTCTTACTCCGTAGTATTTCTTGCACTTAGAGGTGAAAACCCCCGTTTCGGGTATCAGGCATGGAATCGTGCGTCGGTACACATGAAATGTTTGTTTTTTATGGTCCAATATACCAACCTAACACATCCAAGAAAAAAAAATCATGCTTCTACCCCCTCCCGGCGCCGTTTAGAGGGGTAGATCGACAGGTCAGACTTTTCTCCGGCGGGAGTAGGGTTTCGCCGAAGAGGTGGTCCGGAGCGTCAAGACCTCATAAAAACTTGCATAGACCCCTAAACTATGTATACTAGTGTGTTGGTAGTTTGTGGGAACCAAGATACATCTCCGAGGTGCGACCCGCTTCACTGACCCCTCTTACTCCAGCGGGAGTAGGGTTTCGCCGTAGAGGGGGTCCGGAGCGTCAAGACCTCATTAAAACTTGCATAGACCCCTAAACTATGTATACTAGTGTGTTCGTAGTTTGTGGTAACCAAGATACATCTCTGAGGTGCGACCCGCTTCACTGACCCCTCTTACTCTGTAGTAAGATCTTGCATTTAGAGGTGAAAACCCCCGTTTCGGCTGTCAGGCATGGAATCGTGCGACGGAACACATGAAATGTTTGTTTTTTATGGACAAATATACCAACCCAACACATCCAAGCAAAAAAATTCATGTGTATACCCCCTCCCGGCGCCGTTTAGAGGGGCAGATCGGTAGGTGAGACTTTTCTCCAGCGGGAGTAGGGTTTCGCCGTAGAGGGGGTCCGGAGCGTTTAGACCCGATCAATATTTGCATAGACCCCTAAACTATGTATACTAGTGTCCTGGTAGTTTGTTGGAACCAAGATACATCTCTGAGGTGCGACCCGCTTGACTGACCCCTCTTACTTTGTAGTAAGATCTTGCACTTAGAGGTGAAAACCCCCGTTTCGGGTGTCAGGCATGGAATCGTGCGATGGAACACATGAAATGTTTGTTTTTTATGGTCCAATATACCAAACTAACACATCCAAGAAAAAAAATCAAGCGTCTACCCCCTCTCGGCGCCGTTTAGAGGGGTAGATCGACAGGTCGGACTTTTCTCCAACGGGAGTAGGGTTTCGCCGTAGAGGGGGTCCGGAGCGTCAAGACCTCATAAAAACTTGCATAGATCCCTAAACTGTGTATAATAGTGTGTTTGTCGTTTGTGGGAACCAATATACATCTCCGAGGTGCGACCCGCTTCACTGACCCCTCTTACTCCGTAGTAAGTTCTTGCACTTAGAGGTGAAAACCCCCATTTCAGGTGTCAGGCATGGAATCGTGTGACGGAACACATGAAATGTTTGTTTTTTATGGTCCAATATACAAACCTAACACATCCATGCGTCTACACCCTCCCGGCGCCGTTTAGAGGGGTAGATCGATAGGTCAGACTTTTCTCCAGCGGGAGTAGGGTTTCGCCGTAGAGGTGGTCTGGAGCGTCAGGACCCCATCAAAACTTGCATAGACCCCTAAACTATGTATGCTAGTGTGTTGGTAGTTTTTGGGAACCAAGATACATCTCCGAGGTGCGACCCGCTTCACTGACCACTCTTACTCTGTAGTAAGTTCTTGCACTTAGAGGTGAAAACCCCCATTTCGGGTGTCAGGCATGGAATCGTGCGACGGAACACATGAAATGTTTGTTTTTTATGGTCCAATATACAAACCTAACACATCCAAGCAAAAAAATTCATGCTTCTACCCCCTCCCGGCGCCGTTTAGAGGGGTAGATCGACATGTCAGACTTTTCTCCAACGGGAGTAGGGTTTCGCCGTAGAGGGGGTCCGGAGCGTCAAGACCCCATAAAAACTTGCATAGACCCCTAAACTATGTATACTAGTGTGTTGGTAGTTTGTGGGAACGGAGATACATCTCCGAGGTGCGACCCGCTTCACTGACCCCTCTTACTCCGTAGTAAGTTCTTGCACTTAGAGGTGAAAACCCCCGTTTCGGGTGTCAGGCATGGAATCGTGCGACGGAACACATGAAATGTTTCTTTTTTATGGTCCAATATACAAATATAACACATCCAAGCAAAAAAAATCATGCGTCTACCCCCTCCCGGCGCCGTTTAGAGGGGTAGCTCGACTGGTCAGACTTTTCTCCGGCGGGAAGAGGGTTTCGCCGTAGACGGGGTCCGGAGCGTCAAGACCTCATAAAAACTTGCATAGACCCCTAAACTATGTATACAAGTGTGTTCGTAATTTGTGGGAACCAAGACACATCTCTGAGGTGCGACCCGCTTCACTGACCCCTCTTACTCTGTAGTAAGATCTTGCACTTAGAGGTGAAAACCCCCGTTTCGGGTGTCAGGCATGGAATCGTGCGATGGAACACATGAAATGTTTGTTTTTATGGTCCTATATACCAACCTAACACATCCAAGCAAAAAAAATCATGCTTCTACCCCCTCCCGGCGCCGTTAAGAGGGGTAGATCGACAGGTCAGACTTTTCTCCGGCGGGAGTAGGGTTTCGCCGTAGAGGTGGTCCGGAGCTTCAAGACCTCATAAAAACTTGCATAGAACCCTAAACTATGTATACTAGTGTGTTCGTAGTTTGTGGGAACCAAGATACATCTCTGAGGTGCGACCCGCTTCAGTGACCCCTCTTACTCCGTAGTAAGTTCTTGCACTTAGAGGTGAAAACCCCCATTTCAGGTGTCAAGCATGGAATCGTGCGACGGAACACATGAAATGTTTATTTTTTATGGTCCAATATACAAACCTAACACATCCATGCGTCTACACCCTCCCGGCGCCGTTTAGAGGGGTAGATCGATAGGTCAGACTTTTCTCCAGCGGGAGTAGGGTTTCGCCGTAGAGGTGGTCTCGAGCGTCAGGACCCCATCAAAACTTGCATAGACCCCTAAACTATGTATGCTATTGTGTTGGTAGTTTTTGGGAACCAAGATACATCTCCGAGGTGCGACCCGCTTCACTGACCACTCTTACTCCATAGTAAATATTTGCACTTAGAGGTGAAAACCCCCATTTCGGGTGTCAGGCATGGAATCGTGCGACGGAACACATGAAATGTTTGTTTTTTATGGTCCAATATACAAACCTAACACATCCAAGCAAAAAAAGTCATGCGTCTGCCCCCTCCCGGCGCCGTTTAGAGGGGTAGATCGACATGTCAGACTTTTCTCCAACGGGAGTAGGGTTTCGCCGTAGAGGGGGTCCGGAGCGTCAAGACCCCATAAAAACTTGCATAGACCCCTAAACTATGTATACTAGTGTGTTGGTAGTTTGTGGGAACGGAGATACATCTCCGAGGTGCGACCCGCTTCACTGACCCCTCTTACTCCGTAGTAAGTTCTTGCACTTAGAGGTGAAAACCCCCGTTTCGGGTGTCAGGCATGGAATTGTGCGACGGAACACATGAAATGTTTCTTTTTTATGGTCCAATATACCAATATAACACATCCAAGCAAAAAAAATCATGCGTCTACCCCCTCCCGGCGTCGTTTAGAGGGGTAGCTCGACTGGTCAGACTTTTCTCCGGCGGGAAGAGGGTTTCACCGTAGACGGGGTCCGGAGCGTCAAGGCCTCATAAAAACTTGCATAGACCCCTAAACTATGTATACAAGTGTGTTCGTAGTTTGTGGGAACCAAGACACATCTCTGAGGTGCGACCCGCTTCACTGACCCCTTACTCTGTAGTAAGATCTTGCACTTAGAGGTGAAAACCCCTGTTTCGGGTGTCAGGCATGGAATCGTGCGATGGAACACATGAAATGTTTGTTTTTATGGTCCTATATACCAACCTAACACATCCAAGCAAAAAAAATCATGCTTCTACCCCCTCCCGGCGCCGTTTAGAGGGGTAGATCGACAGGTCAGACTTTTCTCCGACGGGAGTAGGGTTTCGCCGTAGAGGGGGTCCGGAGCGTCAAGACCTCATAAAAACTTGCATAGGCCCCTAAACTATGTATACTAGTGTGTTCGTCGTTTGTGGGAACCAAGATACATCTCTGAGGTGCGACCCGCTTCACTGACCCCTCTTACTCTGTAGTAAGATCTTGCATTTAGTAGTGAAAACCCCCGTTTCGGGTGTCAGACATGGAATCGTGCGATGGAACACATGAAATGTTTGTTTTTTATGGTACAATATACCAAACTAACACATCCAAGAAAAAAATCATGCGTCTACCCCTCCCGGCGCCGTTTAGAGGGGTAAATCGACAGGTCAGACTTTTCTCCAACGGGAGTAGGGTTTCGCCGTAGAGGGGGTCCGGAGCGTCACGACCTAATAAAAACTTGCATAGACCCCTAAACTATGTATACTGCTGTGTTAGTAATTTGTGGGAACCAAGAAACATCTCTGAGGTGCGACCCGCTTCACTGACCCCTCTTACTCTGTAGTAAGATCTTGCACTTAGAGGTGAAAACCCCCGTTTCGGGTGTCAGGCATGGAATCGTGCGATGGAACACATGAAATGTTTGTTTTTATGGTCCTATATACTAACCTAACACATCCAAGCAAAAAAAATCATGCTTCTACCCCCTCCCGGCGCCGTTTAGAGGGGTAGATCGACAGGTCAGACTTTTCTCCGGCGGGAGTAGGGTTTCGCCGTAGAGGTGGTCCGGAGCGTCAAGACCTCATAAAAACTTGCATAGAACCCTAAACTATGTATACTAGTGTGTTCGTAGTTTGTGGGAACCAAGATACATCTCTGAGGTGCGACCCGCTTCACTGACCCCTCTTACTCCGTAGTAAGTTCTTGCACTTAGAGGTGAAAACCCCCGTTTCGGGTGTCAGGCATGGAATCGTGCGACGGAACACGTGAAATGTTTGTTTTTTATGGTCCAATATACAAACCTAACACATCCATGCGTCTACACCCTCCCGGCGCCGTTTAGAGGGGTAGATCGATAGGTCAGACTTTTCTCCACCGGGAGTAGGGTTTCGCCGTAGAGGTGGTCTGGAGCGTCAGGACCCCATCAAAACTTGCATAGACCCCTAAACTATGTATGCTAGTGTGTTGGTAGTTATTGGGAATCAAGATACATCTCCGAGGTGCGACCCGCTTCACTAACCACTCTTACTCCGTAGTAAGTTCTTGCACTTAGAGGTGAAAACCCCCATTTCGGGTGTCAGGCATGGAATCGTGCGACGGAACACATGAAATGTTTGTTTTTTATGGTCCAATATACAAACCTAACACATCCAAGCAAAAAAAGTCATGCGTCTGCCCCCTCCCGGCGCCGTTTAGAGGGGTAGATCGACATGTCAGACTTTTCTCCAACGGGAGTAGGGTTTCGCCGTAGAGGGGGTCCGGAGCGTCAAGACCCCATAAAAACTTGCATAGACCCCTAAACTATGTATACTAGTGTGTTGGTAGTTTGTGGGAACGGAGATACATCTCCGAGGTGCGACCCGCTTCACTGACCCCTCTTTCTCCGTAGTAAGTTCTTGCACTTAGAGGTGAAAACCCCCGTTTCGGGTGTCACGCATGGAATCGTGCGACGGAACACATGAAATGTTTCTTTTTTATGGTCCAATATACCAATATAACACATCCAAGCAAAAAAAATCATGCGTCTACCCCCTCCCGGCGCCGTTTAGAGGGGTAGCTCGACTGGTCAGACTTTTCTCCGGCGGGAAGAGGGTTTCACCGTAGACGGGGTCCGGAGCGTCAAGGCCTCATAAAAACTTGCATAGACCCCTAAACTATGTATACAAGTGTGTTCGTAGTTTGTGGGAACCAAGACACATCTCTGAGGTGCGACCCGCTTCACTGACCCCTTACTCTGTAGTAAGATCTTGCACTTAGAGGTGAAAACCCCTGTTTCGTGTGTCAGGCATGGAATCGTGCGATGGAACACATGAAATGTTTGTTTTTATGGTCCTATATACCAACCTAACACATCCAAGCAAAAAAAATCATGCTTCTACCCCCTCCCGGCGCCGTTTAGAGGGGTAGATCGACAGGTCAGACTTTTCTCCGGCGGGAGTAGGGTTTCGCCGTAGAGGGGGTCCGGAGCGTCAAGACCTCATAAAAACTTGCATAGACCCCTAAACTATGTATACTAGTGTGTTCGTAGTTTGTGGGAACCAAGATACATCTCTGAGGTGCGACCCGCTTCACTGACCCCTCTTACTCTGTAGTAAGATCTTGCATTTAGTAGTGAAAACCCCCGTTTCGGGTGTCAGACATGGAATCGTGCGATGGAACACATGAAATGTTTGTGTTTTATGGTCCAATATAACAAACTAACACATCCAAGAAAAAAATCATGCGTCTACCCCTCCCGGCGCCGTTTAGAGGGGTAAATCGACAGGTCAGACTTTTCTCTAACGGGAGTAGGGTTTCGCCGTAGAGGGGGTCCGGAGCGTCACGACCTAATAAAAACTTGCATAGACCCCTAAACTATGTATACTACTGTGTTAGTAGTTTGTGGGAACCAAGATACATCTCTGAGGTGCGACCCGCTTCACTGACCCCTCTTACTCTGTAGTAAGATCTTGCACTTGGAGGTGAAAACCCCCGTTTCGGGTGTCAGGCATGGAATCGTGCGATCGAACACATGAAATGTTTGTTTTTTATGGTCCTATATACCAACCTAACACATACAAGCACAAAAATTCATGCGTCTACCCCCTCCCGGCGCCGTTTAGAGGGGTAGATCAATAGGTCAGACTTTTCTCCAGCGGGAGTAGGGTTTCGCCGTAGAGGGGGTCCGGAGCGTCAGGACCCCATCAAAACTTGCATATACCCCTAAACTATGTATACTAGTGTGTTGGTAGTTTTTTGGAACCAAGATACATCTCCGAGGTGCGACCCGCTTCACTGACCACTCTTACTCAGTAGTATGTTCTTGCACTTAGAGGTGAAAACCCCCATTTCGGGTGTCAGGCATGGAATCGTGCGACGGAACACATGAAATGTTTGTTTTTTATGGTCCAATATACAAACCTAACACATCCAAGCAAAAAAATTCATGCGTCTACCCCCTCCCGTCGCCGTTTAGAGGGATAGATCGACATGTCAGACTTTTCTCCAACGGGAGTAGGGTTTCGCCGTAGAGGGGGTCCGGAGCGTCAATACCCCATAAAAACTTGCATAGACCCCTAAACTATGTATACTAGTGTGTTGGTAGTTTGTGGGAACGGAGATACATCTCCGAGGTGCGACCCGCTTCACTGACCCCTCTTACTCCGTAGTAAGTTCTTGCACTTAGAGGTGAAAACCCCCGTTTCGGGTGTCAGGTATGGAATCGTGCGACGGAACACATGAAATGTTTGTTTTTTATGGTCCAATATACCAAACTAACACATCCAAGCAAAAAAAATCATGCTTCTAACCCTCCCGGCGCCGTTTAGAGGGGTAGATCGACAGGTCGGACTTTTCTCCACCAGGAGTAGGGTTTCGCCGTAGAGGGGGTCCGAAGCGTCAAGACCCCATCATAACTTGCATAGACCCCTAAACTATGTATATTAGTGTGTTGGTAGTTTGTGGGAACCAAGATACATCTCCGAAGTGCGACCCGCTTCACAGACCCCTCTTACTCCGTAGTAAGTTCTAGCACTTAGAGGTGAAAACCCCCGTTTCGGGTGTCAGGCATGGAATCGTGCGACGGAACACATGAAATGTTTGTTTTTATGGTCCAATATACCAACCTAACACATCCAAGCAAAAAAATTCATGCGTCTACCCCCTCCCGGCGCCGTTTAGAGGGGTAGATTGACAGGTCAGACTTTTCTCCACCGGGAGTAGGGTTTCGCCGTAGACGGGGTCCGGAGCGTCAACACCCCATAAAAACTTGCATAGACCCATAAACTATGTATACAAGTGTGTTAGTAGTTTTTGGGAACCAAGATACATCTCCGAGGTGCGACCCGCTACACTGATCCCTCTTACTCCGTAGTAAGTTCTTGCACTTAGAGGTGAAAACCCCCGTTTCGGCTGTCAGGCATGGAATCGTGCGACGGAACACATGAAATGTTTGTTTTTTATGGTCCAATATACTAACCTAACACATCCAAGCAAAAAAATTCATGCGTGTACCCCCTCCCGGCGCCGTTTAGAGGGGTAGATCGACAGGTCAGACTTTTCTCCAGCGGGAGTAGGGTTTCGCCGTAGACGTGGTCCGGAGCGTCAAGACCTCATAAAAACTTGCATAGACCCGTAAACTATGTATACTAGTGTGTTCGTAGTTTGTGGGAACCAAAATACATCTCCGAGGTGCAACCCACTTCACTGACCCCTCTTACTCCGTAGTAAGTTCTTGCACTTAGAGGTGCAAACCCCCGTTTCGGGTGTCAGGCATGGAATCGTGCGACGGAACACATGAAATGTTTGTTTTTATGGTCAAATATACCAACCCAACACATCCAAGAAAAAAACATTCATGCGTCTACCCCCTCCCGGCGCCGTTTAGAGGGGCAGATCGACAGGTCAGACTTTTCTCCACCGGGAGTAGGGTTTCGCCGTAGAGGGGGTTTGGAGCGTCAAGACCCCATCAATATTTGCATAGACCCCTAAACTACGTATACTAGTGTGTTCGTATATTGTGGGAACCAAGATACATCTCTGAGGTGCGACCCGCTTCACTGACCCCTCTTACTCTGTAGTAAGATCTTGCACTTAGAGGTGAAAACCCTCGTTTCGGTTGTTAGGCATGGAATCGTGCGATGGAGCACATGAAATGTTTGATTTTTATGGTTCTATATACCAACCTACCACATCCAAGCAAAAAAATTCATGCGTCTACCCCCTCGCGGCGCCGTTTAGAGGGGTAGATCGATAGGTCAGACTTTTCTCCAACGGGAGTAGGGTTTCGCCGTAGAGGGGGTCCGGAGCGTCAGGACCCCATCAAAACTTGCATAGACCCCTAAACTATGTATACTAGTGTGTTGTTAGTTTTTGGGAACCAAGATACATCTCCGAGGTGCGACACGCTTCACTGACCACTCTTACTCCGTAGTAAGTTCTTGCACTTAGAGGGGAAAACCCCCATTTCGGGTGTCAGGCATGTAATCGTGCGACGGAACACATGAAATGTTTGTTTTTTATGGTCCAATATACCAACCTAACACATTCAAGCAGAAAAATTCATGCGTCTACCCCCTCCCGGCGCCGTTTAGAGGGGTAGATCGACAGGTCAGACTTTTCTCCAGCGGGAGTAGGGTTTCGCCGTAGAGGGGGTCCGAAGCATCAAGACCCCATCAAAACTTGCATAGACCCCTAAAATATGTATATTAGTGTGTTGGTAAGTTGTGGGAACCACGATACATCTCCGAGGTGCGACCCGCTTCACTGACCCCTCTTACTCCGTAATAAGTTCTAGCACTTAGAGGTGAAAACCCCTGTTTCGGGTGTCAGGCATGGAATCGTGCGACGGAACACATGAAATGTTGGTTTTTATGGTCCAATATACCAACCTAACACATCCAAGCAAAAAAATTCATGCGTCTACCCCCTCCCGGCGCCGTTTAGAGGGGTAGATCGACATGTCAGACTTTTCTCCAACGGGAGTAGGGTTTCACCGTAGAGGGGGTCCGGAGCATCAAGACCCCATAAAAACTTGCATAGACCCCTAAACTATGTATACTAGTGTGTTGGTAGTTTGCGGGAACGGAGATACATCTCCGAGGTGCGACCCGCTTCACTGACCCCTCTTACTCCGTAGTAAGTTCTTGCACTTAGAGGTGAAAACCCCCGTTTCGGGTGTCAGGCATGGAATCGTGCGACGGAACACATGAAATGTTTGTTTTTTATGGTCCAATATACCAACCTAACACATCCAAGCAAAAAAATTCATGCTTCTACCCCCTCCCGGCGCCGTTTAGGGGGGTAGATTGACAGGTCAGACTTTTCTCCACCGGGAGTAGGGTTTCGCCGTAGACGGGGTCCGGAGCGTCAACACCCCATAAAAACTTGCATAGACCCATAAACTATGTATACAAGTGTGTTGGTAGTTTTTGGGCACCAAGATACATCTCCGAGGTGCGACCCGCTACACTGACCCCTCTTACTCCGTAGTAAGTTCTTGCACTTAGAGGTGAAAACCCCCGTTTCGGCTGTCAGGCATGGAATCGTGCGACGGAACACATGAAATGTTTGTTTTTTATGGTCCAATATACCAACCTAACACATCCAAGCAAAAAAATTCATGCGTGTACCCCCTCCCGGCGCCGTTTAGAGGGGTAGATCGACAGGTCAGACTTTTCTCCAACGGGAGTAGGGTTTCGCCGTAGACGTGGTCCGGAGCTGCAAGACCTCATAAAAACTTGCATAGACCCTTAAACTATGTATACTAGTGTGTTCGTAGTTTGTGGGAACCAAAATACATCTCCGAGGTGCAACCCACTTCACTGACCCCTCTTACTCCGTAGTAAGTTCTTGCACTTAGAGGTGAAAACCCCCGTTTCGGGTGTCAGGCATGGAATCGTGCGACGGAACACATGAAATGTTTGTTTTTTATGGTTCTATATACCAACCCAACACATCCAAGCAAAAAAAATTCATGCGTCTACCCCCTCCCGGCGCCGTTTAGAGGGGCAGAGCGACAGGTCAGACTTTTCTCCAGCGGGAGTAGGGTTTCGCCGTAGAGGGGGTCCGAAGCGTCAGGACCCCATCAAAACTTGCATAGACCCCTAAACTATGTATACTAGTGTGTTGTTAGTTTTTGGGAACCAAGATACATCTCCGAGGTGCGACACGCTTCACTGACCACTCTTACTCCGTAGTAAGTTCTTGCACTTAGAGTGGAAAACCCCCATTTCGGGTGTCAGGCATGTAATCGTGCGACGGAACACATGAAATGTTTGTTTTTATGGTCCAATATACCAACCTAACACATCCAAGCAAAAAAATTCATGCGTCTACCCCCTCCCGGCGCCGTTTAGAGGGGTAGACCGACAGGTCAGACTTTTCTCCAGCGGGAGTAGGGTTTCGCCGTAGAGGGGGTCCGAAGCATCAAGACCCCATAAAAACTTGCATAGACCCCTAAACTATGTATATTAGTGTGTTGGTAAGTTGTGGGAACCAAGATACATCTCCGAGGTGCGACCCGCTTCACTGACCCCTCTTACTCCGTAGTAAGTTCTAGCACTTAGAGGTGAAAACCCCTGTTTCGGGTGTCAGGCATGGAATCGTGCGACGGAACACATGAAATGTTTGTTTTTATGGTCCAATATACCAACCTAACACATCCAAGCAAAAAAAATCATGCGTCTACCCCCTCCCGGCGCCGTTTAGAGGGGTAGATCGACAGGTCAGACTTTTCTCCGGCGGGAGTAGGGTTTAGCCGTAGAGGGGGCCCGGAGCGTCAAGACCTCATAAAAACTTGCATAGACCCCTAGTATATGTATACTAGTGTGTTCGTACTTTGTGGGAACCAAGATACATCTCTGAGGTGCGACCCGCTTCACTGACCCCTCTTACTCTATAGTAAGATCTTGCACTTAGAGGTGAAAACCCCCGTTTCGGGTGTCAGGCATGAAATCGTGCCATGGAACACATGAAATGTTTGTTTTTTATGGTCCTATATACCAACCTACCACATCCAATCAAAAAAATTCATGCGTCTACCCCCTCCCGGCGCCGTTTAGAGGGGTAGATCGATAGGTCAGACTTTTCTCCAACGGGAGTAGGGTTTCGTCGTAGAGGGGGTCCGGGGCGTCAGGACCCCATCAAAACTTGCATAGACCCCTAAAATATGTATACTAGTGTGTTGGTAGTTTTTGGAAACCAAGATACATCTCCGAGGTGTGACCCGCTTCACTGACCACTCTTACTTCGAAGTAAGTTCTTGCATTTAGAGGTGAAAACCCCCATTTCGGGTGTCAGGCATGGAATCGTGCGACGAAACACATGAAATGTTTGTTTTTTATGGTCCAATATACCAAACTAACACATCCAAGAAAAAAAATCATGCGTCTACCCCTCCCGGCGCTGTTTAGAGGGGTAGATCGACAGGTCGGACTTTTCTCCAGCAGGAGTAGGGTTTCGCCGTAGAGGGGGTCCAAAGCGTCAAGACCCCATCAAAACTTGCATAGACCCCTAAACTATGTATATTAGTGTGTTGGTAGTTTGTGGGAACCAAGATACATCTCCGAAGTGCGACCCGCTTCACAGACCCCTCTTACTCCGTAGTAAGTTCTAGCACTTAGAGGTGAAAACCCCCGTTTCGGGTGTCAGGCATGGAATCGTGCGACGGAACACATGAAATGTTTGTTTTTATGGTCCAATATACCAACCTAACACATCCAAGCAAAAAAATTCATGCGTCTACCCCCTCCCGGCGCCGTTTAGAGGGGTAGATCGACAGGTCAGACTTTTCTCCTACAGGAGTAGGGTTTCGCCGTAGAGGGGGTCCGGAGCGTCAAGACCCCATAAAAACTTGCATAGACCCCTAAAATATGTATATTAGTGTGTTGGTAAGTTGTGGGAACCAAGATACATCTCCGAGGTGCGACCCGCTTCACTGACCCCTCTTACTCCGTAATAAGTTCTAGCACTTAGAGGTGAAAACCCCTGTTTCGGGTGTCAGGCATGGAATCGTGCGACGGAACACATGAAATGTTGGTTTTTATGGTCCAATATACCAACCTAACACATCCAAGCAAAAAAATTCATGCGTCTACCCCCTCCCGGCGCCGTTTAGAGGGGTAGATCGACATGTCAGACTTTTCTCCAACGGGAGTAGGGTTTCGCCGTAGAGGGGGTCCGGAGCATCAAGACCCCATAAAAACTTGCATAGACCCCTAAACTATGTATACTAGTGTGTTGGTAGTTTGCGGGAACGGAGATACATCTCCGAGGTGCGACCCGCTTCACTGACCCCTCTTACTCCGTAGTAAGTTCTTGCACTTAGAGGTGAAAACCCCCGTTTCGGGTGTCAGGCATGGAATCGTGCGACGGAACACATGAAATGTTTGTTTTTTATGGTCCAATATACCAACCTAACACATCCAAGCAAAAAAATTCATGCTTCTACCCCCTCCTGGCGCCGTTTAGAGGGGTAGATTGACAGGTCAGACTTTTCTCCACCGGCAGTAGGGTTTCGCCGTAGACGGGGTCCGGAGCGTCAACACCCCATAAAAACTTGCATAGACCCATAAACTATGTATACAAGTGTGTTGGTAGTTTTTGGGAACCAAGATACATCTCCGAGGTGCGACCCGCTACACTGACCCCTCTTACTCCGTAGTAAGTTCTTGCACTTAGAGGTGAAAACCCCCGTTTCGGCTGTCAGGCATGGAATCGTGCGACGGAACACATGAAATGTTTGTTTTTTATGGTCCAATATACCAACCTAACACATCCAAGCAAAAAAATTCATGCGTGTACCCCCTCCCGGCGCCGTTTAGAGGGGCAGATCGACAGGTCAGACTTTTCTCCAGCGGGAGTAGGGTTTCGCCGTAGACGTGGTCCGGAGCTGCAAGACCTCATAAAAACTTGCATAGACCCTTAAACTATGTATACTAGTTTGTTCGTAGTTTGTGGGAACCAAAATACATCACCGAGGTGCAACCCACTTCACTGACCCCTCTTACTCCGTAGTAAGTTCTTGCACTTAGAGGTGAAAACCCCCGTTTCGGGTGTCAGGCATGGAATCGTGCGACGGAACACATGAAATGTTTGTTTTTTATGGTTCTATATACCAACCCAACACATCCAAGCAAAAAAAATTCATGTTTCTACCCCCTCCCGGCGCCGTTTAGAGGGGCAGAGCGACAGGTCAGACTTTTCTCCAGCGGGAGTAGGGTTTCGCCGTAGAGGGGGTCCGGAGCGTCAGGACCCCATCAAAACTTGCATAGACCCCTAAACTATGTATACCGAGGAACACATGAAATGTTTGTTTTTATGGTCCAATATACCAACCTAACACATCCAAGCAAAAAAATTCATGCGTCTACCCCCTCCCGGCGCCGTTTAGAGGGGTAGATCGACAGGTCGGACTTTTCTCCAGCAGGAGTAGGGTTTCGCCGTAGAGGGGGTCCGAAGCGTCAAGACCCCATCATAACTTGCATAGACCCCTAAACTATGTATATTAGTGTGTTGGTAGTTTGTGGGAACCAAGATACATCTCCGAAGTGCGACCCGCTTCACAGACCCCTCTTACTCCGTAGTAAGTTCTAGCACTTAGAGGTGAAAACCCCCGTTTCGGGTGTCAGGCATGGAATCGTGCGACGGAACACATGAAATGTTTGTTTTTATGGTCCAATATACCAACCTAACACATCCAAGCAAAAAAATTCATGCGTCTACCCCCTCCCGGCGCCGTTTAGAGGGGTAGATCGACAGGTCAGACTTTTCTCCTACAGGAGTAGGGTTCCGCCGTAGAGGGGGTCCGGAGCGTCAAGACCCCATAAAAACTTGCATATACCCCTAAACTATGTATACTAGTGTGTTGGTAGTTTGTGGGAACCAAGATACATCTACGAGTTGCGACCCGCTTCACCGACTCCTCTTACTCCGTAGTAAGTTCTTGCACTTAGAGGTGAAAACCCCCGTTTAGGGTGTCAGGCATGGAATCGTGCGACGGAACACATGAAATGTTTGTTTTTTATGGTCCAATATACCAACCTAACACATCCAAGCAAAAAATTTCATGCGTGTACCCCCTCCCGGCGCCGTTTAGAGGGGTAGATCGACAGGTCAGACTTTTCTACAGCGGGAGTAGGGTTTCGCCGTAGACGGGGTCCGGAGCGTCAAGACCTCATAAAAACTTGCATAGACCCCTAAACTATGTATACTAGTGTGTTCGTAGTTTGTGGGAACCAAGATACATCTCCGAGGTGCAACCCACTTCACTGACCCCTCTTACTCCGTAGTAAGTTCTTGCACTAAGAGGTGAAAACCCCCGTTTCGGGTGTCAGGCATGGAATCGTGCGACGGAACACATGAAATATTTGTTTTTTATGGTCAAATATACCAACCCAACACATCCAAGCAATAAAAAATCATGCGTCTACGCCCTCCCGGCGCCTTTTAGAGGGGCAGATCGACAGGTCAGACTTTTCTCCAGCGGGAGTAGGGTTTCGCCGTAGAGGGGGTCCGGAGCGTCAAGACCCCATCAATATTTGCATAGACCCCGGACTATGTATACTAGTGTGTTCGTAGTTTGTGGGAACCAAGATACATCTCTGAGGTGCGACCCGCTTCACTGACCCCTCTTACTCTGTAGTAAGATCTTGCACTTAGAGGTGAAAACCCCTATTTCGGGTGTCAGGCATGGAATCGTGCGATGGAACACATGAAATGTTTGTTTTTTATGGTCCAATATACCAAACTAACACATCCAAGCAAAAAAAATCATGCGTCTACCCCTCCCGGCGCCGTTTAGAGGGGTGGGTCGACAGGTCGGACTTTTCTCCAGCAGGAGTAGGGTTTCGCCGTAGAGGGGGTCCAAAGCGTCAAGACCCCATCAAAACTTGCATAGACCCCTAAACTATGTATATTAGTGTGTTGGTAGTTTGTGGGAACCAAGATACATCTCCGAAGTGCGACCCGCTTCACAGACCCCTCTTACTCCGTAGTAAGTTCTAGCACTTAGAGGTGAAAACCCCCGTTTCGGGTGTCAGGCATGGAATCGTGCGACGGAACACATGAAATGTTTGTTTTTATGGTCCAATATACCAACCTAACACATCCAAGCAAAAAAAATCATGCGTCTACCCCCTCCCGGCGCCGTTTAGAGGGGTAGATCGACAGGTCAGACTTTTCTCCTACATGAGTAGGGTTTCGCCGTAGAGGGGGTCCGGAGCGTCAAGACCCCATAAAAACTTGCATAGACCCCTAAACTATGTATACTAGTGTGTTGGTAGTTTGTGGGAACCAAGATACATCTCCGAGTTGCGACCCGCTTCACTGACTCCTCTTACTCCGTAGTAAGTTCTTGCACTTAGAGGTGAAAACCCCGTTTCGGGTGTCAGGCATGGAATCGTGCGACGGAACACATGAAATGTTTGTTTTTTATGGTTCTATATACCAACCCAACACATCCAAGCAAAAAAAATTCATGTTTCTACCCCCTCCCGGCGCCGTTTAGAGGGGCAGAGCGACAGGTCAGACTTTTCTCCAGCGGGAGTAGGGTTTCGCCGTAGAGGGGGTCCGGAGCGTCAGGACCCCATCAAAACTTGCATAGACCCCTAAACTATGTATACTAGTGTGTTGTTAGTTTTTGGGAACCAAGATACATCTCCGAGGTGCGACACGCTTCACTGACCCCTCATACTCCGTAGTAAGTTCTAGCACTTAGAGGGGAAAACCCCCATTTCGGGTGTCAGGCATGTAATCGTGCGACGGAACACATGAAATGTTTGTTTTTATGGTCCAATATACCAACCTAACACATCCAAGCAAAAAAATTCATGCGTCTACCCCCTCCCGGCGCCGTTTAGAGGGGTAGATCGACAGGTCGGACTTTTCTCCAGCAGGAGTAGGGTTTCGCCGTAGAGGGGGTCCGAAGCGTCAAGACCCCATCATAACTTGCATAGACCCCTAAACTATGTATATTAGTGTGTTGGTAGTTTGTGGGAACCAAGATACATCTCCGAAGTGCGACCCGCTTCACAGACCCCTCTTACTCCGTAGTAAGTTCTAGCACTTAGAGGTGAAAACCCCCGTTTCGGGTGTCAGGCATGGAATCGTGCGACGGAACACATGAAATGTTTGTTTTTATGGTCCAATATACCAACCTAACACATCCAAGCAAAAAAATTCATGCGTCTACCCCCTCCCGGCGCCGTTTAGAGGGGTAGATCGACAGGTCAGACTTTTCTCCTACAGGAGTAGGGTTTCGCCGTAGAGGGGGTCCGGAGCGTCAAGACCCCATAAAAACTTGCATATACCCCTAAACTATGTATACTAGTGTGTTGGTAGTTTGTGGGAACCAAGATACATCTACGAGTTGCGACCCGCTTCACCGACTCCTCTTACTCCGTAGTAAGTTCTTGCACTTAGAGGTGAAAACCCCCGTTTAGGGTGTCAGGCATGGAATCGTGCGACGGAACACATGAAATGTTTGTTTTTTATGGTCCAATATACCAACCTAACACATCCAAGCAAAAAATTTCATGCGTGTACCCCCTCCCGGCGCCGTTTAGAGGGGTAGATCGACAGGTCAGACTTTTCTACAGCGGGAGTAGGGTTTCGCCGTAGACGGGGTCCGGAGCGTCAAGACCTCATAAAAACTTGCATAGACCCCTAAACTATGTATACTAGTGTGTTCGTAGTTTGTGGGAACCAAGATACATCTCCGAGGTGCAACCCACTTCACTGACCCCTCTTACTCCGTAGTAAGTTCTTGCACTAAGAGGTGAAAACCCCCGTTTCGGGTGTCAGGCATGGAATCGTGCGACGGAACACATGAAATATTTGTTTTTTATGGTCAAATATACCAACCCAACACATCCAAGCAATAAAAAATCATGCGTCTACGCCCTCCCGGCGCCTTTTAGAGGGGCAGATCGACAGGTCAGACTTTCTCCACCGGGAGTAGGGTTTCGCCGTAGAGGGGGTCCGGAGCGTCAAGACCCCATCAATATTTGCATAGACCCCGGACTATGTATACTAGTGTGTTCGTAGTTTGTGGGAACCAAGATACATCTCTGAGGTGCGACCCGCTTCACTGACCCCTCTTACTCTGTAGTAAGATCTTGCACTTAGAGGTGAAAACCCCTATTTCGGGTGTCAGGCATGGAATCGTGCGATGGAACACATGAAATGTTTGTTTTTTATGGTCCAATATACCAAACTAACACATCCAAGCAAAAAAAATCATGCGTCTACCCCTCCCGGCGCCGTTTAGAGGGGTAGATCGACAGGTCGGACTTTTCTCCAGCAGGAGTAGGGTTTCGCCGTAGAGGGGGTCCAAAGCGTCAAGACCCCATCAAAACTTGCATAGACCCCTAAACTATGTATATTAGTGTGTTGGTAGTTTGTGGGAACCAAGATACATCTCCGAAGTGCGACCCGCTTCACAGACCCCTCTTACTCCGTAGTAAGTTCTAGCACTTAGAGGTGAAAACCCCCGTTTCGGGTGTCAGGCATGGAATCGTGCGACGGAACACATGAAATGTTTGTTTTTATGGTCCAATATACCAACCTAACACATCCAAGCAAAAAAAATCATGCGTCTACCCCCTCCCGGCGCCGTTTAGAGGGGTAGATCGACAGGTCAGACTTTTCTCCTACATGAGTAGGGTTTCGCCGTAGAGGGGGTCCGGAGCGTCAAGACCCCATAAAAACTTGCATAGACCCCTAAACTATGTATACTAGTGTGTTGGTAGTTTGTGGGAACCAAGATACATCTCCGAGTTGCGACCCGCTTCACTGACTCCTCTTACTCCGTAGTAAGTTCTTGCACTTAGAGGTGAAAACCCCGTTTCGGGTGTCAGGCATGGAATCGTGCGACGGAACACATGAAATGTTTGTTTTTTATGGTCCAATATACCAACCTAACACATCCAAGCAAAAAATTTCATGCGTGTACCCCCTCCCGGCGCCGTTTAGAGGTGTAGATCGACAGGTCAGACTTTTCTCCAGCGGGAGTAGGGTTTCGCCGTAGACGGGGTCCGGAGCGTCAAGACCTCATAAAAACTTGCATAGACCCCTAAACTATGTATACTAGTGTGTTCGTAGTTTGTGGGAACCAAGATACATCTCTGAGGTGCGACCCGCTTCACTGACCCCTCTTACTCTATAGTAAGATCTTGCACTTAGAGGTGAAAACCCCCGTTTCGGGTGTCAGGCATGAAATCGTTCCATGGAACACATGAAATGTTTGTTTTTTATGGTCCTATATACCAACCTACCACATCCAAGCAAAAAAATTCATGCGTCTACCCCCTCCCGGCGCCGTTTAGAGGGGTAGATCGATAGGTCAGACTTTTTTCCAACGGGAGTAGGGTTTCGTCGTAGAGGGGGTCCGGGGCGTCAGGACCCCATCAAAACTTGCATAGACCCCTAAAATATGTATACTAGTGTGTTGGTAGTTTTTGGAAACCAAGATACATCTCCGAGGTGCGACCCGCTTCAATGACCACTCTTACTTCGTAGTAAGTTCTTGCACTTAGAGGTGAAAACCCCCATTTCGGGTGTCAGGCATGGAATCGTGCGACAGAACACATGAAATGTTTGTTTTTTATGGTCCAATATACCAAAGTAACACATCCAAGCAAAAAAAATCATGCGTCTACCCCTCCCGGCGCCGTTTAGAGGGGTAGATCGACAGGTCGGACTTTTCTCCAGCAGGAGTAGGGTTTCGCCGTAGAGGGGGTCCGAAGCGTCAAGACCCCATCATAACTTGCATAGACCCCTAAACTATGTATATTAGTGTGTTGGTAGTTTGTGGTAACCAAGATACATCTCCGAAGTGCGACCCGCTTCACAGACCCCTCTTACTCCGTAGTAAGTTCTAGCACTTAGAGGTGAAAACCCCCGTTTCGGGTGTCAGGCATGGAATCGTGCGACGGAACACATGAAATGTTTGTTTTTATGGTCCAATATACCAACCTCACACATCCAAGCAAAAAAAATCATGCGTCTACCCCTCCCGGCGCCGTTTAGAGGGGTAGATCGACAGGTCGGACTTTTCTCCAGCAGGAGTAGGGTTTCGCCGTAGAGGGGGTCCAAAGCGTCAAGACCCCATCAAAACTTGCATAGACCCCTAAACTATGTATATTAGTGTGTTGGTAGTTTGTGGGAACCAAGATACATCTCCGAAGTGCGACCCGCTTCACAGACCCCTCTTACTCCGTAGTAAGTTCTAGCACTTAGAGGTGAAAACCCCCGTTTCGGGTGTCAGGCATGGAATCGTGCGACGGAACACATGAAATGTTTGTTTTTATGGTCCAATATACCAACCTAACACATCCAAGCAAAAAAAATCATGCGTCTACCCCCTCCCGGCGCCGTTTAGAGGGGTAGATCGACAGGTCAGACTTTTCTCCTACATGAGTAGGGTTTCGCCGTAGAGGGGGTCCGGAGCGTCAAGACCCCATAAAAACTTGCATAGACCCCTAAAATATGTATACTAGTGTGTTGGTAGTTTGTGGGAACCAAGATACATCTCCGAGTTGCGACCCGCTTCACTGACTCCTCTTACTCCGTAGTAAGTTCTTGCACTTAGAGGTGAAAACCCCGTTTCGGGTGTCAGGCATGGAATCGTGCGACGGAACACATGAAATGTTTGTTTTTTATGGTCCAATATACCAACCTAACACATCCAAGCAAAAAATTTCATGCGTGTACCCCCTCCCGGCGCCGTTTAGAGGTGTAGATCGACAGGTCAGACTTTTCTCCAGCGGGAGTAGGGTTTCGCCGTAGACGGGGTCCGGAGCGTCAAGACCTCATAAAAACTTGCATAGACCCCTAAACTATGTATACTAGTGTGTTCGTAGTTTGTGGGAACCAAGATACATCTCTGAGGTGCGACCCGCTTCACTGACCCCTCTTACTCTATAGTAAGATCTTGCACTTAGAGGTGAAAACCCCCGTTTCGGGTGTCAGGCATGAAATCGTTCCATGGAACACATGAAATGTTTGTTTTTTATGGTCCTATATACCAACCTACCACATCCAAGCAAAAAAATTCATGCGTCTACCCCCTCCCGGCGCCGTTTAGAGGGGTAGATCGATAGGTCAGACTTTTCTCCAACGGGAGTAGGGTTTCGTCGTAGAGGGGGTCCGGGGCGTCAGGACCCCATCAAAACTTGCATAGACCCCTAAAATATGTATACTAGTGTGTTGGTAGTTTTTGGAAACCAAGATACATCTCCGAGGTGCGACCCGCTTCACTGACCACTCTTACTTCGTAGTAAGTTCTTGCACTTAGAGGTGAAAACCCCCATTTCGGGTGTCAGGCATGGAATCGTGCGACGGAACACATGAAATGTTTGTTTTTTATGGTCCAATATACCAAAATAACACATCCAAGCAAAAAAAATCATGCGTCTACCCCTCCCGGCGCCGTTTAGAGGGGTAGATCGACAGGTCGGACTTTTCTCCAGCAGGAGTAGGGTTTCGCCGTAGAGGGGGTCCGAAGCGTCAAGACCCCATCATAACTTGCATAGACCCCTAAACTATGTATATTAGTGTGTTGGTAGTTTGTGGTAACCAAGATACATCTCCGAAGTGCGACCCGCTTCACAGACCCCTCTTACTCCGTAGTAAGTTCTAGCACTTAGAGGTGAAAACCCCCGTTTCGGGTGTCAGGCATGGAATTGTGCGACGGAACACATGAAATGTTTGTTTTTATGGTCCAATATACCAACCTAACACATCCAAGCAAAAAAATTCATGCGTCTACCCCCTCCCGGCGCCGTTTAGAGGGGTAGATCGACAGGTCAGACTTTTCTCCTACAGGAGTAGGGTTTCGCCGTAGAGGGGGTCCGGAGCGTCAAGACCCCATAAAAACTTGCATAGACCCCTAAACTATGTATACTAGTGTGTTGGTAGTTTGTGGGAACCAAGATACATCTCCGAGTTGCGACCCGCTTCACCGACTCCTCTTACTCCGTAGTAAGTTCTTGCACTTAGAGGTGAAAACCCCCGTTTCGGGTGTCAGGCATGGAATCGTGCGACGGAACACATGAAATGTTTGTTTTTTATGGTCCAATATACCAACCTAACACATCCAAGCAAAAAATTTCATGCGTGTAGCCCCTCCCGGCGCCGTTTAGAGGGGTAGATCGACAGGTCAGACTTTTCTACAGCGGGAGTAGGGTTTCGCCGTAGACGGGGTCCGGAGCGTCAAGACCTCATAAAAACTTGCATAGACCCCTAAACTATGTATACTAGTGTGTTCGTAGTTTGTGGAAACTAAGATACATCTCCGAGGTGCAACCCACTTCACTGACCCCTCTTACTCCGTAGTAAGTTCTTGCACTAAGAGGTGAAAACCCCCGTTTCGGGTGTCAGGCATGGAATCGTGCGACGGAACACATGAAATATTTGTTTTTTATGGTCAAATATACCAACCCAACACATCCAAGCAATAAAAAATCATGCGTCTACGCCCTCCCGGCGCCGTTTAGAGGGGCAGATCGACAGGTCAGACTTTTCTCCAGCGGGAGTAGGGTATCGCCGTAGAGGGGGTCCGGAGCGTCAAGACCCCATCAATATTTGCATAGACCCCGGACTATGTATACTAGTGTGTTCGTAGTTTGTGGGAACCAAGATACATCTCTGAGGTGCGACCCGCTTCACTGACCCCTCTTACTCTGTAGTAAGATCTTGCACTTAGAGGTGAAAACCCCTATTTCGGGTGTCAGGCATGGAATCGTGCGATGGAACACATGAAATGTTTGTTTTTTATGGTCCTATATACCAACCTAACACATCCAAGCAAAAAAATTCATGCGTCTGCCCCCTCCTGGCGCCGTTTAGAGGGGTAGATCGATAGGTCAGGCTTTTCTCAGCGGGAGTAGGGCTTCGTCGTAGAGGGGGTCCTGTAACGCCCCGGGATTTATCCCCTTTTGATTTGTGAGTTTTTCCTATTGCATCGACATAGCATCGCATTGCATTGCATTAATTTATTTGTTGCATTTAAATTTAATTTCCACAATTAAATTCAAATGCATTTCAAATTAATTAAAATTGTGTTTTTCAAATCTTTTGCAAATGTTAAAAACTAGTTTATTAAATTGTCTATTGAAAACGAAAAATATTTTTGTAAAGGTTTCGTGTTGAAATTCTTTTTCTATTTTGTTTTAAAAATATAAAACAGAAAATAATAACGGGAGAAAAATAAAAGCCCAAAAGCCCATCTAACCAAACCCTAGGTTTTCTACCTGAAAAACTCCCCCCCCCCCCTGCCTTTTGCAGCCACCCTCCTCCATTTTGCTGTTTTTGCAAAAGAGTGCCCCCACCCCTTCTTTTTCCTTTTTCCCCCTCCTTTCCTTTTTCTTTTTCTTTTTCCTTTTTCTTTTTCTTCTTTTCTTTTTCTTTCCTTCTCTTCCTTCTTCTTCCCGCAGCCCAGCCCGAGCGCCCCGATTCTCCCTGCTCGAGCTCGCCCCGAGCTCGTGCTTCCCGCGCGCTCCGGTCCGACGCCGCGCCGGCCGCCGGCCGTCCTCGCCGCGCCGCCCGGCGCCCCAGCGCCTCGCCTCCCCCGCGCGCCCTGGTCCTCCGCCGCACCCCCGTGCGCTCCACGTGCGCCGCGCCTGCGCTTGCGCCGCCATGCCCGCCGCCGCCTCTCCCGGCCGCGCCGCCGTCGTCCCCGCCGCCCGGCATCCCGAGCCGCGCCGGCCCCTGTCTCCCTCCACGCGACGCCGTTCCTGCCGCCGCCTCCGGCCACCTCCACGCCGCGCTCCCCACGCCGCGCCCTGCCTGCGCGCCCCCGGCCGCGCGCGCATTTGGGCCTCCACCGCCGCGGCCGCCGCCTCCCACCACGCGCCGCCGTCCGCCGGCCGCCCTCGCCGTGTCGCTGCACCCGCTGCGCCACTATGCTCCGCCTGCCGCGCGTGCCGCCGCGCCCCCGGCCTCCTCACTGCCGCCACGCACGCCCCGCGTCGCCCCGTGCTCCTCCACGCCGCCCCCGCGCCACCTTGCGCACCCGCCGTGCGCCGCAGTGCGTCCCCGCTGCCTCCTCTTCACGGCCGTGTGCACGCCGCCGCCACCACCCGCAAGGTGTTCGACACAATGCCCAAAAGACATTCGGCGTCGCAATTTTGTCCGAGTTGTCCACCCTTCGTGGTGTTGCTACGTGCGCCGCGCGTGCCTCTTCCGGTGCCGCATTTCTGTGACCGCCCGTGTTCGTGTCGCGGTGCCCGCCCGTGCACGCTTTCTTTCCGGTGTCCGTTTGCCTTGCTCCTCTGTGCCCGCGCCCGTCAACGAGGATGAGCGAGTACGACTACCCGACCACTTCCACGACACCGACAAACGACGACGCCCCGGTCCTGCGACGACTACTTCCCCGACGGCAACTACTTCCTCTACGCACCGAAGATGTCGGTTTCGAACCCTGTCTCTCCAGATCCAACGTGCGAACCCAAACCCTAACCCTAAACCTATTTTATTAAATGTCATCTATCTTGTGCATATCGCATCATAATTGCATGTGTTGCATCTCTTGGGTTTGCGGGTGTAGTAAATCACCTAATTAATAAATATGGAATGTGTGGGGCAACTCAATATATTTATTGACCAATTCCATTTAATTTGACTAGATCATCTTTGCCATGTCTTGCCATGTTAATGAACATTTAATTTGTGGAGTAGATAAATACCTTGCACCTAAGTATTAATTGTCGGAACCCCGGTTCCGCTTAATTTGAGTTAAGTGCATCTCAAATTGCATCTCGCCATGCCATGCATCATGCTCATATGATCATGCTGGATCTTTTGCCGTAGTTGTAAAATGCATATTTTACGCTTTCCAGTGTTTGTTGCTTCTTCGCGGATACGACGTTGAGATGTGTGAGCCACGACAAGATCTGCTTCCATGCGGGATTCCAGGCAAGCAAAGTTTGCTTGTTTACCTATACATTATCTTTCATTCCTGTCGTTGATCTCTGCTACCCTAGTTATCGATTCTTGAACTGCGATCCCATCACATGTTTATCCTGCAGCCCATACAGCTTTATCCCCACAACCTAATACTCGTTGCATGTTTATCTGTTGGCCTTGCGAGTCGTAGCGCATGCTTAGAGTTGTTTGTGCGAGTCGTCTGTTGGTCTTATGTTTCATCTGCTTAGTATTATTATTCTACCTTAATAAAATGTTGTATTATATTGGGGTATTATAATTAAAAGATAAGGCACCAGGCGGAAGGCCTTGCGAGGTGTTTTGTTCTGCTCAGTGTCGACCTAGGAACTGAGATTTTGTCCTCGGATCCAATTTTGAGCGCACTAACCACTTGTGGGTGGCCCAATGGAGCCCCCCTCGACTTTGAACGGATCTACAGCTTGTCCATGTGCCGCAAGTAGTTCGGGTTTTCCATTTGCTCATATGCATGTGCATGATGATGACGATGATGATGATGAGAGGGTATGTGATACGGGGGGTCATATAGGTGCGGTACGACACGAAGCGGACAGTTCCTACTGTGGTTTGAGCCGCATGGTGGCGTAGTCGCAAACTAATGAGTCCGCAATTGAGATTCGGCCGGACTCCTGACGCGGGTAACAACTCATATGGGTGGCACTTGGACTTGCTGTAGTGAAGGAATGAGTCGTGTTGAGAAGCCCTAATGCTTACTTGGGTTGATCATGCGAGTATGGGTACAGTAGTGCACCCCTGCAGGGTATAATCTTATCGATGAGCCGTGTCCACGGTTATGGACGACTTTGGTGATGATGCTGGCTAAGAAGATCTAGAGAACTTGCACCTATTTAATGTTAATTAAATTGACTAGTAATATAGAATTACTTTCACAATAAATTATAATTAAAACTGTTTAACGTGTGAGTTTCCCGAATTGCTTCCTCATACTTGGTTGAGGGGGTTAATTCGAGAATGGGTTATGATTGGTGTTAGTTGTAGTTGTTTACTTTATGCGCTCTCTTATCCCGCTCTGATTAGACGAAAGTTGTAGCGTGTCTCTTTAGTTGCTAGTGCTGCTGCCGCTAAGTCCACCTACCCCATATTTTGGGAGATGGTGTAGAAAGTAGGCAAGTCGGTTTTGCTTGCCAGGGAGTGCCCTGACCCTCTTTTGGGATGTGCTTTATGTGCAGTAAACAGGTTTGAAGTCCGACGACGTTAGCTTGGCAATCCCTCCGGCTTGGCTGGGCAGGGATATGGCGCCATTGCTTATCTTCAGGACTCTTAGTCCAATTCGCATCTTATCCGTAGCCGGATACTATTTCGCTTCCGCTGTCATTTGAATCTTTGTATGGTATTATTTGTATCTTGACTCGTTCGAGTCGTTGTTGTAAATTATCTTCTGTTGTACTTGTGGATGTATCGGAACTGTTGTAATGTTATCACAATTCCACCCACATAATGCGCATGTTTCGGCGTGCACATTATGTCTGGTGGGCGACCTAAAATCGTTATTATGCGGATTTCGGCGGGAACGCTTAAATCTACATAGTATCAATTTTAGGGCGTCACAAAGTGGTATCAGAGCCTTGGTTTCGATCTCTTTGTTGTTTCGATACGAATGGTTATCGAAGCAGCGGGTCCGCAAAAGCCTGTAAGATAACCTCGCTAACGGTCGTTGTTTCTAGAGTGTCGAAAACTATTTGACTTAAATTATTTTGATAATTATCTCAATAGGTTTCTTTTACTCCTTACCTCTATTCTATTTCTCCTCTTATCTTATTTGTTTTCGAGTCTCTTCTCTTATCCAAAATTTCAAAGTTTTAGGATCCTACGTGTGGGTGGACGATTTCTTGCCTTTTATCCTATTAGGTTCGATCTTTCGGAGTCGTCTTCGGCGTGAGCAACAATCCCTTGTTAGTGGTGTCGAGAATTTCAAGGTGGAGCAACAATCCCTTGTTAGTAGTGTCGAGAAGTTCATCCCGGAGCGTGAAGACTCGATAGTTACCCCTCTCTTCTTGTGGTCTCGGCTTGGATCTCGGGACGCGATCCCTTGTTAGTGGTGTCGATTGTAACGCCCCGGGATTTATCCCCTTTTGATTTGTGAGTTTTTCCTATTGCATCGACATAGCATCGCATTGCATTGCATTAATTTAATTGTTGCATTTAAATTTAATTTCCACAATTAAATTCAAATGCATTTCAAATTAATTAAAATTATGTTTTTCAAATCTTTTGCAAATGTTAAAAACTAGTTTATTAAATTGTCTATTGTAAACTAAAAATATTTTTGTAAAGGTTTCGTGTTGAAATTATTTTTCTATTTTGTTTTAAAAATATAAAACAGAAAATAATAACGGGAGAAAAATTAAAGCCCAAAAGCCCATCTAACCAAACCCTAGGTTTTCTACCTGAAAAACTTTCCCCCCCCCCTGCCTTTTGCAGCCACCCTCCTCCATTTTGCTGTTTTTGCAAAAGAGTGCTCCCACCCCTTCTTTTTCCTTTTTCCCCCTCCTTTCCTTTTTCTTTTTCTTTTTCCTTTTTCTTTTTCTTCTTTTCTTTTTCTTTCCTTCTCTTCCTTCTTCTTCCCACAGCCCAGCCCGAGCGCCCCGATTCTCCCTGCTCGAGCTCGCCCCGAGCTCGTGCTTCCCGCGCGCTCCGGTCCGACGCCGCGCCGGCCGCCGGCCGTCCTCGCCGCGCCGCCCGGCGCCCCAGCGCCTCGCCTCCCCCGCGCGCCCTGGTCCTCCGCCGCACCCCCGTGCGCTCCACGTGCGCCGCGCCTGCGCTTGCGCCGCCACGCCCGCCGCCGCCTCTCCCGGCCGCGCCGCCGTCGTCCCCGCCGCCCGGCATCCCGAGCCGCGCCGGCCCCTGTCTCCCTCCACGCGACGCCGTTCCTGCCGCCGCCTCCGGCCACCTCCACGCCGCGCTCCCCACGCCGCGCCCTGCCTGCGCGCCCCCGGCCGCGCGCGCATTTGGGCCTCCACCGCCGCGGCCGCCGCCTCCCACCACGCGCCGCCGTCCGCCAGCCGCCCTCGCCGTGTCGCTGCACCCGCTGCGCCACTGTGCTCCGCCTCCCGCGCGTGCCGCCGCGCCCCCGGCCTCCTCACTGCCGCCACGCACGCCCCGCGTCGCCCCGTGCTCCTCCACGCCGCCCCCGCGCCACCTTGCGCGCCCGCCGCGCGCCGCAGTGCGTCCCCGCTGCCTCCTCTTCACGGCCGTGTGCACGCCGCCGCCACCACCCGCAAGGTGTTCGACACAATGCCCAAAAGACATTCGGCGTCGCAATTTTGTCCGAGTTGTCCACCCTTCGTGGTGTTGCTACGTGCGCCGCGCGTGCCTCTTCCGGTGCCGCATTTCTGTGACCGCCCGTGTTCGTGTCGCGGTGCCCGCCCGTGCACGCTTTTTTTCCGGTGTCCGTTTGCCTTGCTCCTCTGTGCCTGCGCCCGTCAACGAGGATGAGCGAGTACGACTACCCGACCACTTCCACGACACCGACAAACGACGACGCCCCGGTCCTGCGACGACTACTTCCCCGACGGCAACTACTTCCTCTACGCACCGAAGATGTCGGTTTCGAACCCTGTCTCTCCAGATCCAACGTGCGAACCCAAACCCTAACCCTAAACCTATTTTATTAAATGTCATCTATCTTGTGCATATCGCATCATAATTGCATGTGTTGCATCTCTTGGGTTTGCGGGTGTAGTAAATCACCTAATTAATAAATATGGAATGTGTGGGGCAACTCAATATATTTATTGCCCCATTCCATTTAATTTGACTAGATCATCTTTGCCATGTCTTGCCATGTTAATGAACATTTAATTTGTGGAGTAGATAAATACCTTGCACCTAAGTATTAATTGTCGGAACCCCGGTTCCGCTTAATTTGAGTTAAGTGCATCTCAAATTGCATCTCGCCATGCCATGCATCATGCTCACATGATCATGCTGGATCTTTTGCCGTAGTTGTAAAATGCATATTTTACGCTTTCCAGTGTTTGTTGCTTCTTCGCGGATACGACGTTGAGATGTGTGAGCCACGACAAGATCTGCTTCCATGCGGGATTCCAGGCAAGCAAAGTTTGCTTGTTTACCTATACATTATCTTTCATTCCTGCCGTTGATCTCTGCTACACTAGTTATCGATTCTTGAACTGCGATCCCATCACATGTTTATCCTGCAGCCCATACAGCTTTATCCCCACAACCTAATACTCGTTGCATGTTTATCTGTTGGCCTTGCGAGTCGTAGCGCATGCTTAGAGTTGTTTGTGCGAGTCGTCTGTTGGTTTTATGTTTCATCTGCTTAGTATTATTATTCTACCTTAATAAAATGTTGTATTATATTGGGGTATTATAATTAAAAGATAAGGCACCAGGCGGAAGGCCTTGCGAGGTGTTTTGTTCTGCTCAGTGTCGACCTAGGAACTGAGATTTTGTCCTCGGATCCAATTTTGAGCGCACTAACCACTTGTGGGTGGCCCAATGGAGCCCCCCTCGACTTTGAACGGATCTACAACTTGTCCATGTGCCGCAAGTAGTTCGGGTTTTCCATTTGCTCATATGCATGTGCATGATGATGACGATGATGATGATGAGAGGGTATGTGATACGGGGGGTCAAATAAGTGCGGTACGACACGAAGCGGACAGTTCCTACTGTGGTTTGAGCCGCATGGTGGCGTAGTCGCAAACTAATGAGTCCGCAATTGAGATTCGGCCGGACTCCTGACGCGGGTAACAACTCATATGGGTGGCACTTGGACTTGCTGTAGTGAAGGAATGAGTCGTGTTGAGAAGCCCTAATGCTTACTTGGGTTGATCATGCGAGTATGGGTACAGTAGTGCACCCCTGCAGGGTATAATCTTATCGATGAGCCGTGTCCACGGTTATGGACGACTTTGGTGATGATGCTGGCTAAGAAGATCTAGAGAACTTGCACCTATTTAATGTTAATTAAATTGACTAGTAATATAGAATTACTTTCACAATAAATTATAATTAAAACTGTTTAACGTGTGAGTTTCCCGAATTGCTTCCTCATACTTGGTTGAGGGGGTTAATTCGAGAATGGGTTATGATTGGTGTTAGTTGTAGTTGTTTACTTTATGCGCTCTCTTATCCCGCTCTGATTAGACGAAAGTTGTAGCGTGTCTCTTTAGTTGCTAGTGCTGCTGCCGCTAAGTCCACCTACCCCATATTTTGGGAGATGGTGTAGAAAGTAGGCAAGTCGGTTTTGCTTGCCAGGGAGTGCCCTGACCCTCTTTTGGGATGTGCTTTATGTGCAGTAAACAGGTTTGAAGTCCGACGACGTTAGCTTGGCAATCCCTCCGGCTTGGCTGGGCAGGGATATGGCGCCATTGCTTATCTTCAGGACTCTTAGTCCAATTCGCATCTTATCCGTAGCCGGATACTATTTCGCTTCCGCTGTCATTTGAATCTTTGTATGGTATTATTTGTATCTTGACTCGTTCGAGTCGTTGTTGTAAATTATCTTCTGTTGTACTTGTGGATGTATCGGAACTGTTGTAATGTTATCACAATTCCACCCACATAATGCGCATGTTTCGGCGTGCACATTATGTCTGGTGGGCGACCTAAAATCGTTATTATGCGGATTTCGGCGGGAACGCTTAAATCTACATAGTATCGATTTTAGGGCGTCACAGGTCCGAAGCGTCAAGACCCCATCAAAACTTGCATAGACCCCGAAACTATGTATATTAGTGTGTTGGTAGTTTGTGGTAACCAAGATACATCTCCGAGGTGCGACCCGCTTCACTGACCCCTCTTACTCCGTAGTAAGTTCTTGCACTTAGAGGTGAAAACCCCCATTTCGGGTGTCAGGCATTGAATCGTGCGACGGAACACATGAAATGTTTGTTTTTATGGTCCAATATACCAACGTAACACATCCAAGCAAAAAAATTCATGCGTCTACCCCCTCCCGGCGCCGTTTAGAGGGGTAGATCGACAGGTCAGATTATTCTCCATCGGGAGTAGGGTTTCGCCGTAGGGGGAGTCCGAAGCGTAAAGACCCCATCAAAACTTGCATAGACCCCTAAACTATGTATATTAGTGTGTTGGTAGTTTGTGGTAAGCAAGATACATCTCCGAGGTGCGACCCGCTTCACTGACCCCTCTTACTCCGTAGTAAGTTCTAGCACATAGAGGTGAAAACCCCCGTTTCGGGTGTCAGGCATGGAATCGTACGACGGAACACATGAAATGTTTGTTTTTATGGTCCAATATACCAACCTAACACATACAAGCAAAAAAACCATGCGTCTACCCCCTCCCGGCGCCGTTTAGAGGGGTAGATCGACAGGTCAGACTTTTCTCCTGCAGGAGTAGGGTTTCGCCGTAGAGGGGGTCCGGAGCGTCAAGACCCCATAAAAACTTGAATAGACCCCTAAACTATGTATACTAGTGTGTTGGTAGTTTGTGGGAACCAAGATACATCTCCGAGGTGCGACCCGCTTCACTGACCCCTCTTACTCCGTAGTAAGTTCTTGCACTTAGAGGTGAAAACCCCCGTTTCGGGTGTCAGGCATGGAATCGTGTGACGGAACACATGAAATGTTTGTTTTTTATGGTCCAATATACCAATATAACACATACAGGCAAAAAAAAATCATGCTTCTACCCCTCGCGGCGCCGTTTAGAGGGGTAGATCGACAGGTCAGACTTTTCTGCGGCGGGAGTAGGGTTTCTCCGTAGAGGGGGTCCGGAGCGTCAAGACCCCATCGAAACTTGCATAGACCCCTAAAATATGTATACTAGTGTGTTGGTAGTTTGTGGGAACTAAGATACATCTCCGAGATGCGACCCGCTTCACAGACCCCTCTTACTCCGTAGTAAGTTCTAGCACTTAGAGGTGAAAACCCCCGTTTCGGGTGTCAGGCATGGAATCGTGCGACGGAACACATGAAATGTTTGTTTTTATGGTCCAATATACCAACCTAACACATCCAAGCAAAAAAATTCATGCGTCTACCCCCTCCCGGCGCCGTTTAGAGGGGTAGATCGACAGGTCAGACTTTTCTCCTACAGGAGTAGGGTTTCGCCGTAGAGGGGGTCCGGAGCGTCAAGACCCCATAAAAACTTGCATAGACCCCTAAACTATGTATACTAGTGTGTTGGTAGTTTGTGGGAACCAAGATACATCTCCGAGTTGCGACCCGCTTCACTGACTCCTCTTACTCCGTAGTAAGTTCTTGCACTTAGAGGTGAAAACCCCCGTTTCGGGTGTCAGACATGGAATCGTGCGACGGAACACATGGAATGTTTGTTTTTTATGGTCCAATATACCAACCTAACACATCCAAGCAAAAAATTTCATGCGTGTACCCCCTCCCGGCGCCGTTTAGAGGGGTAGATCGACAGGTCAGACTTTTCTCCAGCGGGAGTAGGGTTTCGCCGTAGACGGGGTCCGGAGCGTCAAGACCTCATAAAAACTTGCATAGACCCCTAAACTATGTATACTAGTGTGCTCGTAGTTTGTGGGAACCAAGATACATCTCTGAGGTGCGACCCGCTTCACTGACCCCTCTTACTCTAAAGTAAGATCTTGCACTTAGAGGTGAAAACCCCCGTTTCGGGTGTCAGGCATGAAATCGTGCCATGGAACACATGAAATGTTTGTTTTTTATGGTCCTATATACCAGCCTAACACATCCAAGCAAAAAATTTCATGCGTGTACCCCCTCCCGGCGCCGTTTAGAGGGGTAGATCGACAGGTCAGACTTTTCTCCAGAGGGAGTAGGGTTTCGCCGTAGACGGGGTCCGGAGCGTCAAGACCTCATAAAAACTTGCATAGACCCCTAAACTATGTATACTAGTGTGTTCGTAGTTTGTGGGAACCAAGATACATCTCTGAGGTGCGACCCGCTTCACTGACCCCTCTTACTCTATAGTAAGATCTTGCACTTAGAGGTGAAAACCCCCGTTTCGGGTGTCAGGCATGAAATCGTGCCATGGAACACATGAAATGTTTGTTTTTTATGTTCCTATATACCAACCTACCACATCCAAGCAAAAAAAATCATGCGTCTACCCCCTCCCGGCGCCGTTTAGAGGGGTAGATCGATAGGTCAGACTTTTCTCCAACGGGAGTAGGGTTTCGTCGTAGAGGGGGTCCGGGGCGTCAGGACCCCATCAAAACTTGCATAGACCCCTAAAATATGTATACTAGTGTGTTGTTAGTTTTTTGAAACCAAGATACATCTCCGAGGTGCGACCCGCTTCACTGACCACTCTTACTTCGTAGTAAGTTCTTGCACTTAGAGGTGAAAACCCCCATTTCGGGTGTCAGGCATGGAATCGTGCGACGGAACACATGAAATGTTTGTTTTTTATGGTCCAATATACCAAACTAACACATCCAAGCAAAAAAAATCATGCGTCTACCCCTCCCGGCGCCGTTTAGAGGGGTAGATCGACAGGTCGGACTTTTCTCCAGCAGGAGTAGGGTTTCGCCGTAGAGGGGGTCCGAAGCGTCAAGACCCCATCATAACTTTCATAGACCCCTAAACTATGTATATTAGTGTGTTGGTAGTTTGTGGGAACCAAGATACATCTCCGAAGTGCGACCCGCTTCACAGACCCCTCTTACTCCGTAGTAAGTTCTAGCACTTAGAGGTGAAAACCCCCGTTTCGGGTGTCAGGCATGGAATCGTGCGACGGAACACATGAAATGTTTGTTTTTATGGTCCAATATACCAACCTAACACATCCAAGCAAAAAATGCATGCGTCTACCCCCTCCCGGCGCCGTTTAGAGGGGTAGATCGACAGGTCAGACTTTTCTCCTACAGGAGTAGGGTTTCGCCGTAGAGGGGGTCCGGAGCGTCAAGACCCCATAAAAACTTGCATAGACCCCTAAACTATGTATACTAGTGTGTTGGTAGTTTGTGGGAACCAAGATACATCTCCGAGTTGCGACCCGCTTCACTGACTCCTCTTACTCCGTAGTAAGTTCTTGCACTTAGAGGTGAAAACCCCCGTTTGTCAGGCATGGAATCGTGTGACGGAACACATGAAATGTTTGTTTTTTATGGTCCAATATACCAACCTAACACATCCAAGCAAAAAATTTCATGCGTGTACCCCCTCCCGGCGCCGTTTAGAGGGGTAGATCGACAGGTCAGACTTTTCTCCAGCGGGAGTAGGGTTTCGCCGTAGACGGGGTCCGGAGCGTCAAGACCTCATAAAAACTTGCATAGACCCCTAAACTATGTATACTAGTGTGTTCGTAGTTTGTGGGAACCAAGATACATCTCCGAGGTGCAACCCACTTCACTGACCCCTCTTACTCCGTAGAAAGTTTTTGCACTTAGAGGTGAAAACCCCCGTTTCGGGTGTCAGGCATGGAATCGTGCGACAGAACACATGAAATGTTTGTTTTTTATGGTCAAATATACCAACCCAACACATCCAAGCATAAAAAAGTCATGCGTCTGCGCCCTCCCGGCGCCGTTTAGAGGGGCAGATCGACAGGTCAGACTTTTCTCCAGCGGGAGTAGGGTTTCGCCGTAGAGGGGGTCCGGAGCGTCAAGACCCCATCAATATTTGCATAGACCCCGGACTATGTATACTAGTGTGTTCGTAGTTTGTGGGAACCAAGATACATCTCTGAGGTGCGACCCGCTTCACTGACCCCTCTTACTCTGTAGTAAGATCTTGCACTTAGAGGTGAAAACCCCTATTTCGGGTGTCAGGCATGGAATCGTGCGATGGAACACATGAAATGTTTGTTTTTTATGGTCCTATATACCAACCTAACACATCCAAGCAAAAAAAATCATGCGTCTACCCCCTCCTGGCGCCGTTTAGAGGGGTAGATCGATAGGTCAGGCTTTTCTCAGCGGGAGTAGGGCTTCGTCGTAGAGGGGGTCCGAAGCGTCAAGACCCCATCAAAACTTGCATAGACCCCGAAACTATGTATATTAGTGTGTTGGTAGTTTGTGGTAACCAAGATACATCTCCGAGGTGCGACCCGCTTCACTGACCCCTCTTACTCCGTAGTAAGTTCTTGCACTTAGAGGTGAAAACCCCCATTTTGGTTGTCAGGCATGGAATCATGCGACGGAACACATGAAATGTTTGTTTTTATGGTCCAATATACCAACGTAACACATCCAAGCAAAAAAAATCATGCGTCTACCCCCTCCCGGCGCCGTTTAGAGGGGTAGATCGACAGGTCAGATTTTTCTCCATCGGGAGTAGGGTTTCGCCGTAGGGGGAGTCCGAAGCGTAAAGACCCCATCAAAACTTGCATAGACCCCTAAACTATGTATATTAGTGTGTTGGTAGTTTGTGGTAACCAAGATACATCTCCGAGGTGCGACCCGCTTCACTGACCCCTCTTACTCCGTAGTAAGTTCTAGCACTTAGAGGTGAAAACCCCCGTTTCGGGTGTCAGGCATGGAATCGTACGACGGAACACATGAAATGTTTGTTTTTATGGTCCAATATACCAACCTAACACATACAAGCAAAAAAACCATGCGTCTACCCCCTCCCGGCGCCGTTTAGAGGGGTAGATCGACAGGTCAGACTTTTCTCCTACAGGAGTAGGGTTTCGCCGTAGAGGGGGTCCGGAGCGTCAAGACCCCATAAAAACTTGAATAGACCCCTAAACTATGTATACTAGTGTGTTGGTAGTTTGTGGGAACCAAGATACATCTCCGAGGTGCGACCCGCTTCACTGACCCCTCTTACTCCGTAGTAAGTTCTTGCACTTAGAGGTGAAAACCCCCGTTTCGGGTGTCAGGCATGGAATCGTGCGACGGAACACATGAAATGTTTGTTTTTTATGGTCCAATATACCAATATAACACATCCAGGCAAAAAAAAATCATGCGTCTACCCCTCCCGGCGCCGTTTAGAGGGGTAGATCGACAGGTCAGACTTTTCTGCGGCGGGAGTAGGGTTTCTCCGTAGAGGGGGTCCGGAGCGTCAAGACCCCATTGAAACTTGCATAGACCCCTAAAATATGTATACTAGTGTGTTGGTAGTTTGTGGGAACCAAGATACATCTCCGAGGTGCGACCCGCTTCACTGACCCCTCTTACTCTGTAGTAAGTTCTTGCACTTAGAGGTGATAACCCCCGTTTCGGGTGTCAGGCATGGAATCGTGCGACGGAACACATGAAATGTTTGTTTTTTATGGTCCTATATACCAACCTAACACATACAAGAAAAAAAATCATGCGTCTACCCCCTCTCGGCGCCGTTTAGAGGGGTAGATCGACAGGTCAGACTTTTCTCCAACGGGAGTAGGGTTTCGCCGTAGAGGGGGTCCGGAGCGTCAAGACCCCATCAAAACTTGCATATACCACTAAAATATGTATACTAGTGTGTTGGTAGGTTGTGGGAACCAAGATACATCTCCGAGGTGCGACCTGGTTCACTGACCCCTCTTACTCCGTAGTAAGTTCTTGCACTTAGAGGTGAAAACCCCCGTTTCGGATGTCAGACATGGAATCGTGCGACGGAACACATGAAATGTTTGTTTTTTACGGTCCAATATACCAACCTAAAACATCTAAGCAAAAAATTCATGCGTCTACCCCCTCCCGCCGCCGTTTAGAGGGGTAGATCGACAGGTCAGACTTTTCTCCAACGGGAGTAGGGTTTCGCCGTAGAGGGGGTCCGGAGCGTCAAGACCCCATCAAAACTTGCATACACCCCCAAACTATGTATACTAGTGTGGTTGTAGTTTGTGGGAACCAAAGTACATCTCCGAGGTGCGACCCGCTTCACTGACCCCTCTTACTCCGTAGTAAGTTCTTGCACTTAGAGGTGAAAACCCCCGTTTCGGGTGTCAGCCATGGAATCCTGCGACGGAACAAATGAAATGTTTGTTTTTTATGGTTTAATATACCAACCTAACACATAAAAGCAAAAAAAATCATGCGTCTACCCCCTCTGTAACGCCCCAGGTTTTCCCAAATTTAAATTAGAAATTGTTTGTTTTTCTTTTTTTTTGCATCATCATGACATCATCATGCATTTAATTATTTGCATATTTTAGTACAACTCAAAATAATATTTATGCAAACCTTATTTGTTTTTCTCAAATAATAAATTTATCTCCATCTTTTTTAAATACAAAGTCCCCCAAATTAATATTGGGAAGGATTGTAAAATCATTTCAAATCAAATTTAAAATTTTGTAAATGTTTGCAAAGCTTCCCTCTCTCTTGTTCTCTCTTATCTTATTTCCTTTCTCATTTCTTTTTCCGCTCCCTTTTCTTTTCTTTCTTGTTTTTTTTTCTGGTAATTGAAAAAGAGAGCAGCAGGTTTTATTTTGGCCCAAGCCCAACAACTCTGGCCAACTTCCCTCCTGGCCTCGTTCCCCTTCCTCCGTACCGGGAGAGCACGCAGAGAACGTGCTCCATCTTCCCTGCCATGGCCCCCACCTCCAACCACTCCCCCCCATATTAAGCAAGCCAGGAACCCTTTCTACCAAACCCTAGCCGCTCCCCTCTCTCCCTCCTCGCTCGTCGCCGCCACCTTCCCCTCTGCTCCTTCTTCTCCACCTCGCTTCCCTCTGTTTTTTCTTCCACCATTAAACACCGGAGTCCACCCACACGTAGCGCCGCCACTACAGTGCCGTCGAAGACCATCAGAGGAGCCCCGAAGCTACGCCTCGACATCCTCATCGTCATCCCCGAAGGAATCGGGCCGGAGCCATCGGAATCGGACATGCTCGTCCGCGTCTTCTCCACGGCCGGCGACGCCCACCGCCGCGATTCGGCGCCTACAGTCGCCCTCGTGCATGAACAACAACCCCGAGCCCCTCCCGGTGAGCCTCCGGTTCCATCCCCTCGTTTTTACCTGTCGATTTCTTGCCGGAGACGCCGCCGCCGTGCTGAACTTGGTGCTATCCACCATTGTGCCATGGACGAAGCTCGAGCTCGGACCGTTGGTGCTCTTCTTGCCCACTTCACCTCGCCTCCTCATTTGCTTGCTCCCTGCACTCACACGCACGCCATCACACCCCCGCACCTCAGCCCCGTCCGCTTCCGGAGATCGTCGCCGACCTCGTTTTCCCGTTCGTCTTCCTGTTCGTGAAGTCTGAACTTCACTATCAAAGTTCAGTTATCGCGCCCGGGATGGTACATATTCAGTTCGTGTTCCTATCCTGACATCAAATGTACTGGACCAGTGGTTATGCTGCCCCGCTCCCTCCGACGAGTTCCTGGGATCGAATCCCTGCTCGCACCAATTATCCACCCCTTTTGTTCTTTGTTTGTGTTTTGTTCAGTTAAGACTAGAATCTGGTTCATATCAAATCCTTTCTTTTCTTATCAAAACCCACACCGTAGGCCAGTGGCAGTCGTCATGCTTTCTCCTGCCAGCCAGACACAAGTTCGATCCTCTCCATTCTATAAAAATCATTTTTTCCTTCTCTGCCTATTTTCTTTCTTTTGTATTTTAGCAAAATGGTAATCTATATATCTTTTGTGTTACAACTCCAATTACTACAAAGTTTATATGTATTTTTATCAACAAAATGCAATGAACAATAATTTGACTTCCATGCTCATGTTTGCATCTTGTTTTATTTGTGTTTTGGTAATTCATCTGATAACTAAGTAAATATGGAATGTGTTGGGATAATTACATATTTATTGCCCTATTTCATTTAATTTAATTAGATCACCCATGCCATGTGTTACCATGTTAACCAACATTTAATATTGTTGAGTAGATAAATAACTTGCACCGAAATATTAATTGCCGGGGTTGCTTTCCCGCTTAATTTGGATTACCTGCAATTTATTGCATCTTGCCATGCCATGCGTCATTCTCATATGATCATGCTGGATCTTTTGGCGTAGTTGTAAAATGCATCTTTTACGCTTTCCAGTGTTTGTTGCTTCTTCGCGGATAAGACGTTGAGATGTGTGAGCAACGACAAGATCTGCTTCCATGCGGGATTCCAGGCAAGCAAAGTTTGCTTGTTTACCTATACATTGTCTTTCATTCCTGCCGTTGATCTCTGCTACCCTAGTTATCGATTCTTGAACTGCGATCCCATCACATGTTTATCCTGCAGCCCATACAGGTTTATCCCCACAACCTAATACCCGTTGCATGTTTATCTGTTGGCCTTGCGAGTCGTAGCGCATGCTTAGAGTTGTTTGTGCGAGTCGTCTGTTGGTTTTATGTTTCATCTTCTTAGTATGATATATTATTCTACCTTAATAAAATGTTATCTTATATTGGGGTATTATAATTAAAAGATAAGGCACCAGGCGGAAGGCCTTGCGAGGTGCTTTGTTCTGCTCAGTGTCGACCTAGGAACTGAGATTTTGTCCTCGGATCCAATTTTGAGCGCACTAACCACTTGTGGGTGGCCCAATGGAGCCCCCCTCGACTTTGAACGGATCCTCAGCTCGTCCATGTGCCGCAAGTAGTTCGGGTTTTCCATTTGCTCATATGCATGATGATGACGACGATGATCGATGAGAGGTTACTTGATACGGGGGGTCATATAGGGGTGGTGCGCGTGAAGCGGACAGTTCCTACTGTGGTTTGAGCCGCATGGCGCGTGGACACAAACTAATGAGTCCGCAATTGAGATTCCGCCGGACTCTTGACGCGGGTAACAACTCATATGGGTGCCACTTGGACTTGCTGTAGTGAAGGAATAAGTCGTGTTGAGAAGCCCTGATGCTTGCTTGGGTTGATCATGCGAGTATGGGTACAGTAGTGCACCCCTGCAGGGTATAATCTTATCGATGAGCCGTGTCCACGGTTAGGGACGACTTTGGTGATGATGCTGGCTAACAAGATCTAGACAACTTGCACCTAATTAATGTTAATTAATTTGATTAGTAATATAGAATTACTTTCACAATAAATTATAAATAAAACTGTTCAATGTGTGAGTTTCCCGAATTGCTTCCTCATATTTGGTTGAGGGGGTTAATTCGAGAATGGGTTATGTTTGGTGTTAGTTGTAGTTGTTTACTTATGCGCTCTCTTATCCCTCTCTGATTAGACGGAAGTCGTAGCGTGTCTCTCTAGGTTGCTAGTGCTGCTGCCGCTAAGTCCACCTCCCCTAGATTTTGGGAGATGGTGTAGAAAGTAGGCAAGTCGGTTTTGCTTGCCAGGGAGTGCCCTGACCCTCTTTTGGGATGTGCTTTATGTGCAGTCAACAGGTTTGAAGTCTGACGACGTTAGCTTGGGAATCCCTCCGGCTTGGCTGGGCAGGGATATGGCGCCATCGCTTATCTCCAGGACTCTTAGTCCAATTTGCATCTTATCCGTAGTCGGATACTATTTTTGCTTCCGCTGTCCTTTAAATCTTTGTATTGTATCATTTGTATCTTGACTCGTTCGAGTCGTTGTTGTAATTATATCTTCTGTTGTATTTGTGGATGTATCGGAACTGTTGTAATGTTATCACAATTCCACCCACATAATGTGTATGTTTCGGCGTGCACATTATGTCTGGTGGGCGACCTAAAATCGTTATTATGCGGATTTCGGCGGGAACGCTTAAATCTACATAGTACCGATTTTAGGGCGTCACACCCTCCCGGTGCCGTTTAGAGGGGTAGATCGACATGTCAGACTTTTCTTTAGCGGGAGTAGGGTTTCGCCGTAGAGGGGGTCTGGAGCGTCAAGACCCCATGAAAATTTGCATAGACCCCTAAACTATGTATACTAGTGTGTTGGTAGTTTTTGGGAACCAATATACATCTCCGAGGTGCGACCCGCTTCACTGACCCCTCTTACTCCGAAGTAAGTTCTTGCACTTAGAGGTGAAAACCCCCGTTTCGGGTGTCAGGCATGGAATCGTGCGACGGAACACATGAAATGTTTGTTTATTATGGTCCAATATACCAATATAACACATCCAAGCAAAAAAATTAATGCGTCTACCCCCTCCCGGCACCGTTTAGAGGGGTAGATTGACATGTCAGACTTTTCTCCACCGGGAGTAGGGTTTCGCCGTAGACGGGGTCCGGAGCGTCTATACCCCATCAGAACTTGCATAGACCCCTAAACTATGTATACAAGTGTGTTGGTAGTTTGTGGGAACCAAGATACCTCTCCGAGGTGCGACCCGCTACACTGACCCCTCTTACTCCGTAGTAAGTTCTTGCACTTAGAGGTCAAAACCCCCGTTTCGGCTGTCAGGCATGGAATCGTGCAACGGAACACATGAAATGTTTGTTTTTTATGGTCCAATATACGAATATAACACATCCAAGATACAAATTTCATGCGTCTACCCCCTCCCGGCGCCGTTTAGAGGGGTAGATCGACAGGTCCAAGTTTTGTCCAGCGGGAGTAGGGTTTCGTCGTAGAGGAGGTCCGGAGCGTCAAGACCCCATCAAAACTTGTATCGACCCCTAAACTATGTATACTAGTGTGTTGGTAGTTTATGGGAACCAAGATACATCTCCGAGGTGCGACCCGCTTCACTGACCCCTCTTACTCCGTAGTAAGTTCTTGCACTTAGAGGTGAAAACCCCCGTTTCGGGTGTCAAGCATGGAATCGTGCGACGGAACACAGGAAATGTTTAATTTTTATGGTCCAATATACCAACCTAACACATCCAAGAAAAAAAATTCATGCGTATAACCCCTCCCGGCGCCGTTTAGAGGGGTAGATCGACAAGTCCGACTTTTGTCCAGCGGGAGTAGGGTTTCGCCTTAGAGGGGGTCCGGAGCGTCAAGACCCCATCAAAACTTGCATAGACCCCTAAACTATGTATTCTAGTGTGTTGGTAGTTTGTGAGAACCAATATACATCTCCAAGGTGCGACCCGCTTCACTGACCCCTCTTACTCCGTTGTAAGTTCTTGCACTTAGAGGTGAAAACCCCCGTTTCGGGTGTCAAGCACGGAATCGTGCGACGGAACACATGAAATGTTTGTTTTTTAAGGTCCAATATACCAACCTAACACATAAATTCAAAAAAAAATGCGTATACCCCTTCCCGGCGCCGTTTAGAGGGGTAGATCGACATGTCCGACTTTTGTCCAGCGGGAGTAGGGTTTCGCCGTAGAAGGGGTCCGGAGCGTCAAGACCCCATAAAAACTTGCATAGACCCCTAAACTATGTATACTAGTGTGTTGTTAGTTTGTGGGAACCAAGATACAACTCCGAGGTGGGACCCGCTGCACTGACCCCTCTTACTCTGTAGTAAATTCTTGCACTTAGAGGTGAAAACCCCTGTTTCGGGTGTCAAGCATGGAATCGTGCGACGGAGCACATGAAATGTTTGTTTTTTATGGTCCAATATACCAATATAACACATCCAAGATAAAAATTTCATGCCTGTACCCCCTCCCGGTGCCGTTTAGAGGGGTAGATCGACAGGTCAGACTTTTCTCCACCGGGAGTAGGGTTTCGCTGTAGAGGGGGTCTGGAGCGTCAAGACCCCATCACAACTTGTAAAGACCCCTAAACTATGTATACTAGTGTGTTGGTAGTTTATGGGAACCAAGATACATCTCCGAGGTGCGACCCGCTTCACTGACCCCTCTTACTCTGTAGTAAGTTCTTGCACTTAGAAGTGAAAACCCCCGTTTCGGGTGTCAGGCATGGAATCGTGCGACGGAACACATGAAATGTTTGTTTTTTATGGTCCAATATACCAACCTAACACATCCAAGCAAAAAAATTCATGCGTATACCCCCTCTCGGCGCCGTTTAGAGGGGTAGATCAACAGGTCCGACTTTTGTCCAGCGGGAGTAGGGTTTCGTCGTAGAGGGGATACGGAGCGTCAAGACCCCATCAAAACTTGCATAGACCCCTAAACTATGTATACTAGTGTGTAGGTAGTTTGTGAGAACCAATATACATCTCCGAGGTGCGACCCGCTTCACTGACCCCTCTTACTCTTTAGTAAGTTCTTGCACTTAGAGGTGATAACCCCCGTTTCGAGTGTCAGGCATGGAATCGTGCGACGGAAAAAATGAAATGTTTGTTTTTAATGGTCTAATATACCAAACTAACACATCCAAGCAACAAAATTCATGCTTGTACCCCCTCCCGGCGCCATTTAGAGGGGTAGATCAACAGGTCAGACTTTTCTCCAACAGGAGTAGGGTTTCGCCGTAGAGGGGGTCCGGAGCGTCAAGACCCCATCAAAACTTGCATAGACCCCTAAACTATGTATAATAGTGTGTTCGTAGTTTGTTCGAACCAAGATACATCCCCGAGGTGCGACCCGCTTCACTGACCCCTCTTACTCCGTAGTAAGTTCTTGTACTTAGAGGTGATAACCTCCGTTTCGGGTGTCAGGCATGGAATCGTGCGACGGAACACATGAAATGTTTGTTTTTTATGGTCCTATATACCAACCTAACTAATCCAAGAAAAACAAATCATGCGTCTACCCCCTCCCGGCGCCGTTTAGAGGGGTAGATCAACAAGTCAGACTTTTCTCCAGCGGGAGTAGGGTTTCGCCGTAGAGGGGGTCCGGAGCGTCGAGACCCCATAAAAACTTGCATAGACCCCTAAAATATGTATACTAGTGTGTTGGTAGTTTGTGGTAACCAAGATACATCTCCGAGGTGCGACCCGCTTCATTGACCCCTCTTACTCCGTAGTAAGTTCTTGCACTTAGAGGTGATAACCCCCGTTTCGGGTGTCAGGCATGGAATCGTGCGACGGACATGAAATGTTTGTTTTTTATGGTCCAATATACCAACCTAACACATCCAAGCAAAAAAATTCATGCGTCTACCCACTCCCGGCGCCGTTTAGAGGGGTAGATCGACATGTCAGACTTTTCTCCAACGGGTGTAGGGTTTCGCCGTAGAGGGGGTCCAGAGCGTCAAGACCCCATCAAAACTTGCATAGACCCCTAAACTATGTATACTAGTGTGTTGTTAGTTTGTGGGAACAAAGATACATCTCCGAGGTGCGACCCGCTTCACTGACCCCTCTTACTCTGTAGTAAGTTCTTGCACATAGAGGTGAAAACCCCCGTTTCGGGTGTCAGGCATGGAATCATGCGACGGAACACATGAAATGTTTGTTTTTTACGGTCCAATATACCAACCTAACACATCCAAGCAAAAAAAATCTTGCGTCTACCCCCTCCTGGCGCCGTTTAGAGGGGTAGATCGACAGGTCAGACTTTTCTCCAACGGGAGTAGGGTTTCGCCGTAGAGGGGGTCCGGAGCGTCAAGACCCCATCAAAACATGCATAGACCCCCAAACTATGTATACTACTGTGTTGGTAGTTTGTGGGAACCAAGATACATCTCCGAGGTGTGACCCGCTTCACTGACCCCTCTTACTCCGTAGTAAGTTCTTGCACTTAGAGGTGAAAACCCCCGTTTAGGGTGTCAGGCATGGAATCCTGCGATGGAACACATGAAATATTTTTTTTATGGTCCAATATACCAACCTAACACATCAAAGCAAAAAAAAATCATGCGTCTACCCCCTCCCGGCGCCGTTTAGAGGGGTAGATCAACATGTCAGAGTTTTCTCTAGCGGGAGTAGGGTTTCGCCGTAGAGGGGGTCCGGAGCGTCAAGACCCCATAAAAACTTGCATAGACCCCTAAACTATGTATAATAGTGTGTTGGTAGTTTTTTGGAACCAATATACATCTCCCAGGTGCGACCCGCTTCACTGACCCCTCTTACTCCAAAGTAAGTTCTTGCACTTAGAGGTGAAACCCCCCTTTCGGGTGTCAGGCATGGAATCGTGCGATGGAACACATGAATGTTTGTTTCTTATGGTCCAATATACCAACCTAACACATACAAGCAAAAAAATTCATGCGTCTACCCCCTCCCGGCGCCGTTTAGAGGGGTAGATCGACAGGTCAGTCCTATCTCAAGCGGGAGTAGGGTTTCGCCGTAGAGGGGGTCTGGAGCGTCAAGACCCCATCAAAACTTGCATAGACCCCTAAAGTATGTATACAAGTGTGTTGGTAGTTTGTGGGAACCAAGATACATCTCGGAGGTGCGACCCGCTTCACTGACCCCTCTTACTCCGTAGTAAGTTCTTGCACTTAGAGGTGAAAACCCCCGTTTCGGATGTCAGGCATGGAATCGTGCGACGGAACACATGAAATTTTTGTTTTTTATGCTCCAATATACCAACCTAACACATCCAAGATAAAAATTTCATGCGTCTACCCCCTCCCGGCGCCGTTTAGAGGGGTAGATCGACAGGTAAGACTTTTCTCCAACGGGAGGGTTTCGCCGTAGAGGGGGTCCGGAGCGTCAAGACCCCATAAAAACTTGTATAGACCCCTAAACTATGTATACTAGTCTGTTGGTAGTTTATGGGAACCAAGATACATCTCGGAGGTGCGACCCGCTTCACTGACCCCTCTTACCCCGTAGTAAGTTCTTGCACTTAGAGGTGAAAACCCCCGTTTGGGGTGTCAGGCATGGAATCGTGCGATGGAAAACAAGAAATATTTGTTTTTTATGGTCCAATTTACCAACCTAACACATCCAAGGAAAAAAAATCATGCGTCTACCCCCTCCCGGCGCCGTTTAGAGGGGTAGATTGACAGGTCCCACTTTTGTCCAGCGGGAGTAGGGTTTCGCCGTAGAGGGGGTGCGAGGCGTCAAGACCCCATAAAAACTTGCATCGACCACTAAACTATGTATACTAGTGTGTTGGTAGTTTGTGGGAACCAATACACATCTCCGGGGTGCGACCCGCTTCACTGACCCCTCTTACTCTGTAGTAAGTTCTTAAACTTAGAGGTGAAAACCCCCGTTTCGGGTGTCAGGCATGGAATCATGCGACGGAACACATGAAATTTTTGTTTTTTATAGTCCAATATACCAAACTAACACATCCAAGCAAAAAAATTCATGCTTGTGCCCCCTCCCGGCGCCGTTTAGAGGGGTAGATCGACAGGTCCGACTTTTGTCCAACGGGAGTAGGGTTTCGCCGTAGAGGGGGTCAGGAGCGTCAAGACACCATAAAAACTTGCATAGACCCCTAAACTATGTATACTAGTGTGTTGGTAATTTGTGGGAACCAAGATACATCTCCGAGGTGCGACCCGCTTCACTGACCCTTCTTACTCCGTAGTAAGTTATTGCACTTAGAGGTGATAACCCCCATTTCGGGTGTCAGGCATGGAATCGTGCGACGGAACACATGAAATGTTTGTTTTTTATGGTCCAATATACCAACCTAACACATCCAAGCAAAAAAATTCATGCGTATACCCCCTCTCGGCGCCGTTTAGAGGGGTAGATCAACAGGTCCGACTTTTGTCCAGCGGGAGTAGGGTTTCGTCGTAGAGGGGATACGGAGCGTCAAGACCCCATCAAAACTTGCATAGACCCCTAAACTATGTATACTAGTGTGTAGGTAGTTTGTGAGAACCAATATACATCTCCGAGGTGCGACCCGCTTCACTGACCCCTCTTACTCTTTAGTAAGTTCTTGCACTTAGAGGTGATAACCCCCGTTTCGAGTGTCAGGCATGGAATCGTGCGACGGAAAAAATGAAATGTTTGTTTTTAATGGTCTAATATACCAAACTAACACATCCAAGCAACAAAATTCATGCTTGTACCCCCTCCCGGCGCCGTTTAGAGGGGTAGATCAACAGGTCAGACTTTTCTCCAACAGGAGTAGGGTTTCGCCGTAGAGGGGGTCCGGAGCGTCAAGACCCCATCAAAACTTGCATAGACCCCTAAACTATGTATAATAGTGTGTTCGTAGTTTGTTCGAACCAAGATACATCCCCGAGGTGCGACCCGCTTCACTGACCCCTCTTACTCCGTAGTAAGTTCTTGTACTTAGAGGTGATAACCTCCGTTTCGGGTGTCAGGCATGGAATCGTGCGACGGAACACATGAAATGTTTGTTTTTTATGGTCCTATATACCAACCTAACTAATCCAAGAAAAACAAATCATGCGTCTACCCCCTCCCGGCGCCGTTTAGAGGGGTAGATCAACAAGTCAGACTTTTCTCCAGCGGGAGTAGGGTTTCGCCGTAGAGGGGGTCCGGAGCGTCGAGACCCCATAAAAACTTGCATAGACCCCTAAAATATGTATACTAGTGTGTTGGTAGTTTGTGGTAACCAAGATACATCTCCGAGGTGCGACCCGCTTCATTGACCCCTCTTACTCCGTAGTAAGTTCTTGCACTTAGAGGTGATAACCCCCGTTTCGGGTGTCAGGCATGGAATCGTGCGACGGACATGAAATGTTTGTTTTTTATGGTCCAATATACCAACCTAACACATCCAAGCAAAAAAATTCATGCGTCTACCCACTCCCGGCGCCGTTTAGAGGGGTAGATCGACATGTCAGACTTTTCTCCAACGGGTGTAGGGTTTCGCCGTAGAGGGGGTCCAGAGCGTCAAGACCCCATCAAAACTTGCATAGACCCCTAAACTATGTATACTAGTGTGTTGTTAGTTTGTGGGAACAAAGATACATCTCCGAGGTGCGACCCGCTTCACTGACCCCTCTTACTCTGTAGTAAGTTCTTGCACATAGAGGTGAAAACCCCCGTTTCGGGTGTCAGGCATGGAATCATGCGACGGAACACATGAAATGTTTGTTTTTTACGGTCCAATATACCAACCTAACACATCCAAGCAAAAAAAATCTTGCGTCTACCCCCTCCTGGTGCCGTTTAGAGGGGTAGATCGACAGGTCAGACTTTTCTCCAACGGGAGTAGGGTTTCGCCGTAGAGGGGGTCCGGAGCGTCAAGACCCCATCAAAACATGCATAGACCCCCAAACTATGTATACTACTGTGTTGGTAGTTTGTGGGAACCAAGATACATCTCCGAGGTGTGACCCGCTTCACTGACCCCTCTTACTCCGTAGTAAGTTCTTGCACTTAGAGGTGAAAACCCCCGTTTAGGGTGTCAGGCATGGAATCCTGCGATGGAACACATGAAATATTTTTTTTATGGTCCAATATACCAACCTAACACATCAAAGCAAAAAAAAATCATGCGTCTACCCCCTCCCGGCGCCGTTTAGAGGGGTAGATCAACATGTCAGAGTTTTCTCTAGCGGGAGTAGGGTTTCGCCGTAGAGGGGGTCCGGAGCGTCAAGACCCCATAAAAACTTGCATAGACCCCTAAACTATGTATAATAGTGTGTTGGTAGTTTTTTGGAACCAATATACATCTCCCAGGTGCGACCCGCTTCACTGACCCCTCTTACTCCAAAGTAAGTTCTTGCACTTAGAGGTGAAACCCCCCTTTCGGGTGTCAGGCATGGAATCGTGCGATGGAACACATGAATGTTTGTTTCTTATGGTCCAATATACCAACCTAACACATACAAGCAAAAAAATTCATGCGTCTACCCCCTCCCGGCGCCGTTTAGAGGGGTAGATCGACAGGTCAGTCCTATCTCAAGCGGGAGTAGGGTTTCGCCGTAGAGGGGGTCTGGAGCGTCAAGACCCCATCAAAACTTGCATAGACCCCTAAAGTATGTATACAAGTGTGTTGGTAGTTTGTGGGAACCAAGATACATCTCGGAGGTGCGACCCGCTTCAGTGACCCCTCTTACTCCGTAGTAAGTTCTTGCACTTCGAGGTGAAAACCCCCGTTTCGGATGTCAGGCATGGAATCGTGCGACGGAACACATGAAATTTTTGTTTTTTATGCTCCAATATACCAACCTAACACATCCAAGATAAAAATTTCATGCGTCTACCCCCTCCCGGCGCCGTTTAGAGGGGTAGATCGACAGGTAAGACTTTTCTCCAACGGGAGGGTTTCGCCGTAGAGGGGGTCCGGAGCGTCAAGACCCCATAAAAACTTGTATAGACCCCTAAACTATGTATACTAGTCTGTTGGTAGTTTATGGGAACCAAGATACATCTCGGAGGTGCGACCCGCTTCACTGACCCCTCTTACCCCGTAGTAAGTTCTTGCACTTAGAGGTGAAAACCCCCGTTTGGGGTGTCAGGCATGGAATCGTGCGATGGAAAACAAGAAATATTTGTTTTTTATGGTCCAATTTACCAACCTAACACATCCAAGGAAAAAAAATCATGCGTCTACCCCCTCCCGGCGCCGTTTAGAGGGGTAGATTGACAGGTCCCACTTTTGTCCAGCGGGAGTAGGGTTTCGCCGTAGAGGGGGTGCGAGGCGTCAAGACCCCATAAAAACTTGCATCGACCACTAAACTATGTATACTAGTGTGTTGGTAGTTTGTGGGAACCAATACACATCTCCGGGGTGCGACCCGCTTCACTGACCCCTCTTACTCTGTAGTAAGTTCTTAAACTTAGAGGTGAAAACCCCCGTTTCGGGTGTCAGGCATGGAATCATGCGACGGAACACATGAAATTTTTGTTTTTTATAGTCCAATATACCAAACTAACACATCCAAGCAAAAAAATTCATGCTTGTGCCCCCTCCCGGCGCCGTTTAGAGGGGTAGATCGACAGGTCCGACTTTTGTCCAACGGGAGTAGGGTTTCGCCGTAGAGGGGGTCAGGAGCGTCAAGACACCATAAAAACTTGCATAGACCCCTAAACTATGTATACTAGTGTGTTGGTAATTTGTGGGAACCAAGATACATCTCCGAGGTGCGACCCGCTTCACTGACCCTTCTTACTCCGTAGTAAGTTATTGCACTTAGAGGTGATAACCCCCATTTCGGGTGTCAGGCATGGAATCGTGCGACAGAACACATGAAATGTTTGTTTTTTATGGTCCAATATACCACCCTAACATATCCAAGAAAACAAATTAATGCTTGTACCCCCTCCCGGCGCCGTTTAGAGGGGTAGATCGACACGTCCGTCTTTTGTCCAGCGGGAGTATGGTTTCGCCGTAGAGGGGGTACGGAGTGTCAAGACCCCATCAAAACTTGCATAGACCCCTAAACTATGTACACTAGTGTGTTGGTAGTTTGTGGGAACCAATATACATCTCCGAGGTGCGACCCGCTTCACTGACCCCTCTTACTCCAAAGTAAGTTCTTGCACTTAGAGGTGAAACCCCTCTTTCGGGTGTCAGGCATGGAATCGTGCGATGGAACACATGAATGTTTGTTTATTATGGTCCAATATACCAACCTAACACATACAAGCAAAAAAATTCATGCGTCTACCCCCTCCCGGCGCCGTTTAGATGGGTAGATCGACAGGTCAGTCCTTTCTCAAGCGGGAGTAGGGTTTCGCCGTAGAGGGGGTCCGGAGCGTCAAGACCCCATCAAAACTTGCATAGACCCCTAAACTATGTATACAAGTGTGTTGGTAGTTTGTGGGAACAAGGATACATCTCGGAGGTGCGACCCGCTTCACTGACCCCTCTTACTCCGTAGTAAGTTCTTGCACTTAGAGGTGAAAACCCCCGTTTCGGGTGTCAGGCATGGAATCGCGCGACGGAACACATGAAATTTTTGTTTTTTATGGTCCAATATACCAACCTAACACATCCAAGATAAAAATTTCATGCGTCTACCCCCTCCCGGCGTCGTTTAGAGGGGTAGATCGACAGGTAAGACTTTTCTCCAACGGGAGTAGGGTTTCGCCGTAGAGGGGGTCCGGAGCGTCAAGACCCCATAAAAACTTGTATAGACCCCTAAACTATGTATACTAGTCTGTTGGTAGTTTATGGGAAACAAGATACATCTCGGAGGTGCGACCCGCTTCACTGACCCCTCTTACCCCGTGGTAAGTTCTTGCACTTAGAGGTGAAAACCCCCGTTTGGGGTGTCAGGCATGGAATCGTGCGATGGAAAACATGAAATATTTGTTTTTTATGGTCCAATTTACAAACCTAACACATCCAAGCAAAAAAAATCATGCGTCTACCCCCTCCCGGCGCCGTTTAGAGGGGTAGATTGACAGGTCCGACTTTTGTCCAGCGGGAGTAGGGTTTCGCCGTAGAGGGAGTCCGAGGCGTCAAGACCCCATCAAAACTTGCATCGACCCCTAAACTATGTATACTAGTGTGTTGGTAGTTTGTGGGAACCAATATACATCTCCGAGGTGCGACCCGCTTCACTGACCCCTCTTACTCTGTAGTAAGTTCTTAAACTTAGAGGTGAAAACCCCCGTTTCGGGTGTCAGGCATGGAATCGTGCGACGGAACACATGAAATTTTTGTTTTTTATAGTCCAATATACCAAACTAACACATCCAAGCAAAAAAATTCATGCTTGTGCCCCCTCCCGGCGCCGTTTAGAGGGGTAGATCGACAGGTCCGACTTTTGTCCAGCGGGAGTAGGGTTTCGCCGTAGAGGGGGTCGGGAGCGTCAAGACACCATAAAACCTTGCATAGACCCCTAAACTATGTATACTAGTGTGTTGGTAATTTGTGGGAACCAAGATACATCTCCGAGGTGCGACCCGCTTCACTGACCCTTCTTACTCCGTAGTAAGTTATTGCACTTAGAGGTGATAACCCCCATTTCGGGTGTCAGGCATGGAATCGTGCGACAGAACACATGAAATGTTTGTTTTTTATGGTCCAATATACCACCCTAACATATCCAAGAAAACAAATTAATGCTTGTACCCCCTCCCGGCGCCGTTTAGAGGGGTAGATCGACACGTCCGTCTTTTGTCCAGCGGGAGTATGGTTTCGCCGTAGAGGGGGTACGGAGTGTCAAGACCCCATCAAAACTTGCATAGACCCCTAAACTATGTACACTAGTGTGTTGGTAGTTTGTGGGAACCAATATACATCTCCGAGGTGCGACCCGCTTCACTGACCCCTCTTACTCCAAAGTAAGTTCTTGCACTTAGAGGTGAAACCCCTCTTTCGGGTGTCAGGCATGGAATCGTGCGATGGAACACATGAATGTTTGTTTATTATGGTCCAATATACCAACCTAACACATACAAGCAAAAAAATTCATGCGTCTACCCCCTCCCGGCGCCGTTTAGAGGGGTAGATCGACAGGTCAGTCCTATCTCAAGCGGGAGTAGGGTTTCGCCGTAGAGGGGGTCCGGAGCGTCAAGACCCCATCAAAACTTGCATAGACCCCTAAACTATGTATACAAGTGTGTTGGTAGTTTGTGGGAACCAATATACATCTCGGAGGTGCGACCCGCTTCACTGACCCCTCTTACTCCGTAGTAAGTTCTTGCACTTAGAGGTGAAAACCCCCGTTTCGGGTGTCAGGCATGGAATCGTGCGACGGAACACATGAAATTTTTGTTTTTTATGGTCCAATGTACCAACCTAACACATCCAAGATAAAAATTTCATGCGTCTACCCCCTCCCGACGCCGTTTAGAGGGGTAGATCGACAGGTAAGACTTTTCTCCAACGGGAGTAGGGTTTCGCCGTAGAGGGGGTCCGGAGCGTCAAGACCCCATAAAAACTTGTATAGACCCCTAAACTATGTATACTAGTCTGTTGGTAGTTTATGGGAACCAAGATACATCTCCGAGGTGCGACCCGCTTCACTGACCCCTCTTACCCCGTAGTAAGTTCTTGCACTTAGAGGTGAAAACCCCCGTTTGGGGTGTCAGGCATGGAATCGTGCGATGGAAAACATGAAATATTTGTTTTTTATGGTCCAATTTACAAACGTAACACATCTAAGCAAAAAAATTCATGCGTCTACCCCCTCCCGGCGCCGTTTAGAGGGGTAGATTGATAGGTCCGACTTTTGTCCAACGGGAGTAGGGTTTCGCCGTAGAGGGGGTCCGAGGCGTCAAGATCCCATCAAAACTTGCATCAACCCCTAAACTATGTATACTAGTGTGTTGGTAGTTTGTGGGAACCAATATACATCTCCGAGGTGCGACCCGCTTCACTGACCCCTCTTACTCTGTAGTAAGTTCTTAAACTTAGAGGTGAAAACCCCCGTTTCGGGTGTGAGGCATGGAATCGTGCGACGGAACACATGAAATTTTTGTTTTTTATAGTCCAATATACCACCCTAACATATCCAAGAAAAAAAATTAATGCTTGTACCCCCTCCCGGCGTCGTTTAGAGGGGTAGATCGACAGGTCCGACTTTTGTCCAGCGGGAGTAGGGTTTCGCCGTAGAGGGGGTCCGGAGTGTCAAGACCCCATAAAAACTTGCATAGACCCCTAAACTATGTATACTAGTGTGTTCGTAGTTTGTGGAAACCAATATACATCTCCGAGGTGCGACCCACTTCACTGACCCCTCTTACTCCGTAGTAAGTTCTTAAACTTAGAGGTGATAACCCCCGTTTCGGGTGTCAGGCATGGAATCGTGCAACTAAACACATGAAATGTTTGTTTTTTATGGTCCAATATACCAACCTAACACATCCAAGCAAAAAAATTCATGCTTGTACCCCCTCCCGGCGCCGTTTATAGGGGTAGATCGACAGGTCCGACTTTTGTCCAGCGGGAGTAGGGTTTCGCCGTAGAGGGGGTCCGGAGCGTCAAGACCCCATCAAAACTTGCATAGAACCCTAAACTATGTATAATAATGTGTTGGTAGTTTGTGGGAACCAAGATACATCTCCGAGGTGCGACCCGCTTCACTGACTCCTCTTACTCCGTAGTAAGTTCTTGCACATAGAGGTGAAAACCCCCGTTTCGGGTGTCAGGCATGGAATCGTGCGACGGAACACATGAAATGTTTGTTTTTTATGGTCCAATATACCAACCTAACAAATCCAAGCAAAAAAAATCCATGCGTCTACCCCCTCCCGGCGCCGTTTAGAGGTGTAGATCGACAGGTCAGACTTCTCCCCTACGGGAGTAGGGTTTCGCCGTAGAGGGGGTCAGCAGCGTCAAGACCCCATCAAAACTTGCATAGACCTCTAAAATATGTATACTAGTGTGTTGGTAGTTTGTGGGAACCAAGATACATCTCCGAGTTGCGACCCGCTTCACTGACCCCTCTTACTCCGTAGTAAGTTCTTGCACTTAGAGGTGAAAACCCCCGTTTCGGGTGTCAGGCATGGAATCGTGCGAGGGAACACATGAAATGTTTGTTTTTTATTGTCCAATATACGAACCTAACACATCCAAGCAAAAATGTTCATGCTTGTACCCCCTCCCGGCGCCGTTTAGAGGGGTAGATCGACAGGTCAGACTTTTCTCCACCGGGAGTAGGGTTTCGCCGTAGAGGGGATCCGGAGCTTCAAGACCCCATCAAAACTTGCATAGACCCCTAAACTTTGTATACTAGTGTGTTGGTAGTTTGTGGGAACCAATATACATCTCCGAGGTGCGATCCGATTCACTGACCCCTCTTACTCCGTAGTAAGTTCTTGCACTTAGAGGTGAAAACCCCCGTTTCGGGTGTCAGGCATGGAATCGTGCGACGGAACACATGAAATGTCTGTTTTTTATGGTCCAATATACCAACTTAACACATCCAAGCAAAAAAATTCATGCTTGTACCCCCTCCCGGCGCCGTTTAAAGGGGTAGATCGACAGGTCCGACCTCTGTCCAGCGGGAGTAGGGTTTCGCCGTAGAGGGGGTCGGGAGCGTCAAGACACCATAAAAACTTGCATAGACGCCTAAACTATGTATACTAGTGTTTTGGTAGTTTGTGGTAACCAAGATACATCTCCGATGTGCGACCCGCTTCACTGACCCCTCTTACTCCGTAGTAAGTTCTTGCACTTAGAGGTGATAACCCCCGTTTCGGGTGTCAGGCATGGAATCGTGCGACGGACATGAAATGTTTGTTTTTTATGGTCCAATATACCAACCTAACACATCGAAGCAAAAAAATTCATGCTTGTACCCCCTCCCGGCGCCGTTTAGAGGGGTAGATCGACAGGTCAGACTTTTCTCCAGCGGGAGTAGGGTTTCGCCGTAGAGGGGGTCCGGAGCGTCAAGACCCCATCAAAACTTGAATAGACCCCTAAACTATGTATACTAGTGTCTTGATAGTTTGTGGGAACCAACATACATCTCCTAGGTGCGACCCGCTTCACTGTCCCCTCTTACTCTGTAGTAAGTTCTTGCACTTAGAGGTGAATACCCCCGTTTCGGGTGTCGGGCATGGAATCGTGCAAAGGAACACATGAAATATTTGTTTTTTATGGTCCAATATACCAACCTAACACATAAAAGCAAAAAAATTAATGTGTTTACCCCCTCCCGGCGCCGTTTAGAGGGGCAGATCGACAGGTCAGACTTTTCTCCAGTGGGAGTATGGTTTCGCCGTAGAGGGGGTCCGGAGCGTCAAGACCCCATCAAAACTTGCATAGACCCCTAAACTATGTATACTAGTGTGTTGGTAGTTTGTGGGAACCAAGATACATTTCCGAGGTGCGACCCGCTTCACTGACCCCTCTTACTCCGTAGTAAGTTCTTGCACATAGAGGTGAAAACCCCCGTTTTGGGTTTCAGGCATGGAATCGTGCGACAGAACACATGAAATATTTGTTTTTGATGGTCCAATATTCCAACCTAACACATCCAAGCAAAAAAATTCATGCGTCTACCCACTCCCGGCGCCGTTTAGAGGGGTAGTTCGACATGTCAGACTTTTCTCCAACGGGAGTAGGGTTTCGCCGTAGAGGGGGTCCGGAGCGTCAAGACCCCATCAAAACTTGCATAGACCCCCAAACTATGTATACTAGTGTGTTGGTAGTTTGTGGGAACCAAGATACATCTCCGAGGTGCGACCAGCTTCACTGACCCCTCTTACTCTGTAGTAAGTTCTTGCACATATAGGTGAAAACCCCCGTTTCGGGTGTCAGGCATGGAATCCTACGACAGAACACATGAAATGTTTGTTTTTTATGGTACAATATACCAACCTAACACATCCAAGCAAAAAAATTCATGCTTGTACCCCTCCCGACGCCGTTTAGAGGGGTAGATCGACAGGTCCGACTTTTGTCCAGCGGGAGTAGGGTTTCGCCGTAGAGGGGGTCGGGAGCGTCAAGACACCATAAAAACTTGCATAGACCCCTAAACTATGTATACTAGTGTGTTGGTAATTTGTGGGAACCAAGATACATCTCCGAGGTGCGACCCGCTTCACTGACCCTTCTTACTCCGTAGTAAGTTATTGCACTTAGAGGTGATAACCCCCATTTCGGGTGTCAGGCATGGAATCGTGCGACAGAACACATGAAATGTTTGTTTTTTATGGTCCAATATACCAACCTAACATATCCAAGAAAAAAAATTAATGCTTGTACCCCCTCCCGGCGCCGTTTAGAGGGGTAGATCGACAGGTCCAACTTTTGTCCAGCGGGAGTAGGGTTTCGCCGTAGAGGGGGTCCGGAGTATCAAGACCCCATCAAAACTTGCATAGACCCCTAAACTATGTATACTAGTGTGTTGGTAGTTTGTGGGAACCAATATACATCTCCGAGGTGCGACCCACTTCACTGACCCCTCTTACTCCGTAGTAAGTTCTTAAACTTAGAGGTGAAAACCCCCGTTTCGGGTGTCAGGCATGGAATCGTGCGACAGAACACATGAAATGTTTGTTTTTTATGGTCCAATATACCAACCTAACACATCCAAGCAAAAAAATTCATGCTTGTACCCCCTCCCGGCGCCGTTTAGAGGGGTAGATCGACAGGTCCGACTTTTGTCCAGCGGGAGTAGGGTTTCGCCGTAGAGGGGGTCGGGAGCGTCAAGACACCATAAAAACTTGCATAGACCCCTAAACTATGTATACTAGTGTGTTGGTAGTTTGTGGGAACCAAGATACATCTCCGAGGTGCGACCCGCTTCACTGACCCCTCTTACTCCGTAGTAAGTTCATGCACTTAGAGGTGATAACCCCCGTTTCGGGTGTCAGGCATGGAATCGTGCGACGGAACACATGAAATGTTTATTTTTTATGGTCCAATATACCAACCTAACATATCCAAGCAAAAAAATTCATGCTAGTTCCCCCTCCCGGCGCCGTTTAGAGGGGTAGATCGACAAGTCCGACTTTTGTCCAGCGGGAGTAGGGTTTCGCCGTAGAGGGGGTCGGGAGCGTCAAGACACCATAAAAACTTGCATAGACCCCTAAACTATGTATACTAGTGTTGGTAGTTTGTGGGAACCAAGATACATCTCCGAGGTGCGACCCGCTTCATTGGCCCCTCTTACTCCGTAGTTAGTTCTTTCACTTAGAGGTGATAACCCCCGTTTCGGGTGTCAGGCATGGAATCGTGCAACGGAACACATGAAATGTTTGTTTTTTATGGTCCAATATACCAAACTAACACATCCAAGAAAAAAAATTCATGCTTGTACTCCCTCCCAGCGCCGTTTAGAGTGGTAGATCGACAGGTCCGACTTTTGTCCAACGGGAGTAGGGTTTCGCCGTAGAGGCGGTCCGGAGCGTCAAGACCCCATCAAAACTTGCATAGAACCCTAAACTATGTATACTAGTGTGTTGGTAGTTTGTGGGAACCAAGATACATTTCCGAGGTGCGACCCGCTTCACTGACCCCTCTTACTCCGTAGTAAGTTCTTGCACATAGAGGTGAAAACCCCCGTTTTGGGTTTCAGGCATGGAATCGTGCGACAGAACACATGAAATATTTGTTTTTTATGGTCCAATATTCCAACCTAACACATCCAAGCAAAAAAATTCATGCGTCTACCCACTCCCGGCGCCGTTTAGAGGGGTAGATCGACATGTCAGACTTTTCTCCAACGGGAGTAGGGTTTCGCCGTAGAGGGGGTCCGGAGCGTCAAGACCCCATCAAAACTTGCATAGACCCCCAAACTATGTATACTAGTGTGTTGGTAGTTTGTGGGAACCAAGATACATCTCCGAGGTGCGACCAGCTTCACTGACCCCTCTTACTCTGTAGTAAGTTCTTGCACATATAGGTGAAAACCCCCGTTTCGGGTGTCAGGCATGGAATCCTACGACAGAACACATGAAATGTTTGTTTTTTATGGTACAATATACCAACCTAACACATCCAAGCAAAAAAATTCATGCTTGTGCCCCCTCCCGACGCCGTTTAGAGGGGTAGATCGACAGGTCCGACTTTTGTCCAGCGGGAGTAGGGTTTCGCCGTAGAGGGGGTCGGGAGCGTCAAGACACCATAAAAACTTGCATAGACCCCTAAACTATGTATACTAGTGTGTTGGTAATTTGTGGGAACCAAGATACATCTCCGAGGTGCGACCCGCTTCACTGACCCTTCTTACTCCGTACTAAGTTATTGCACTTAGAGGTGATAACCCCCATTTCGGGTGTCAGGCATGGAATCGTGCGACAGAACACATGAAATGTTTGTTTTTTATGGTCCAATATACCAACCTAACATATCCAAGAAAAAAAATTAATGCTTGTACCCCCTCCCGGCGCCGTTTAGAGGGGTAGATCGACAGGTCCAACTTTTGTCCAGCGGGAGTAGGGTTTCGCCGTAGAGGGGGTCCGGAGTATCAAGACCCCATCAAAACTTGCATAGACCCCTAAACTATGTATACTAGTGTGTTGGTAGTTTGTGGGAACCAATATACATCTCCGAGGTGCGACCCACTTCACTGACCCCTCTTACTCCGTAGTAAGTTCTTAAACTTAGAGGTGAAAACCCCCGTTTCGGGTGTCTGGCATGGAATCGTGCGACAGAACACATGAAATGTTTGTTTTTTATGGTCCAATATACCAACCTAACACATCCAAGCAAAAAAATTCATGCTTGTACCCCCTCCCGGCGCCGTTTAGAGGGGTAGATCGACAGGTCCGACTTTTGTCCAGCGGGAGTAGGGTTTCGCCGTAGAGGGGGTCGGGAGCGTCAAGACACCATAAAAACTTGCATAGACCCCTAAACTATGTATACTAGTGTGTTGGTAGTTTGTGGGAACCAAGATACATCTCCGAGGTGCGACCCGCTTCACTGACCCCTCTTACTCCGTAGTAAGTTCTTGCACTTAGAGGTGATAACCCCCGTTTCGGGTGTCAGGCATGGAATCGTGCGACGGAACACATGAAATGTTTATTTTTTATGGTCCAATATACCAACCTAACATATCCAAGCAAAAAAAATCATGCTAGTTCCCCCTCCCGGCGCCGTTTAGAGTGGTAGATCGACAGGTCCGACTTTTGTCCAGCGGGAGTAGGGTTTCGCCGTAGAGGGGGTCGGGAGCGTCAAGACACCATAAAAACTTGCATAGACCCCTAAACTATGTATACTAGTGTGTTGGTAGTTTGTGGGAACCAAGATACATTTCCGAGGTGCGACCCGCTTCACTGACCCCTCTTACTCCGTAGTAAGTTCTTGCACATAGAGGTGAAAACCCCCGTTTTGGGTTTCAGGCATGGAATCGTGCGACAGAACACATGAAATATTTGTTTTTTATGGTCCAATATTCCAACCTAACACATCCAAGCAAAAAAATTCATGCGTCTACCCACTCCCGGCGCCGTTTAGAGGGGTAGATCGACATGTCAGACTTTTCTCCAACGGGAGTAGGGTTTCGCCGTAGAGGGGGTCCGGAGCGTCAAGACCCCATCAAAACTTGCATAGAACCCTAAACTATGTATACTAGTGTGTTGGTAGTTTGTGGGAACCAAGATACATCTCCGAGGTGCGACCCGCTTCACTGACTCCTCTTACTCCGTAGTAAGTTCTTGCACATAGAGGTGAAAACCCCCGTTTCGGGTGTCAGGCATGGAATCGTGCGACGGAACACATGGTTTTTTTTTTATGGTCCAATATACCAACCTAACACATCCAAGAAAAAAAAATCCATGCGTCTACCCCCTCCCGGCGCCGTTAAGAGGGGTAGATCGACATGTCAGACTTCTCCCCTACGGGAGTAGAGTTTCGCCGTAGAGGGGGTCAGCAGCGTCAAGACCCCATAAAAACTTGCATAGACCTCTAAAATATGTATACTAGTGTCTTTGTAGTTTGTGGGAACCAAGATACATCTCCGAGTTGCGACCCGCTTCACTGACCCCTCTTACTCCGTAGTAAGTTCTTGCACTTAGAGGTGAAAACCCCCGTTTCGGGTGTCAGGCATGGAATCGTGCGAGGGAACACATGAAATGTTTGTTTTTTATGGTCCAATATACCAACCTAACACATCCAAGCAAAAAAAATCATGCTTGTACCCCCTCCCGGCGCCGTTTAGAGGGGTAGATCGACAGGTCCGACTTTTGTCCAGCGGGAGTAGGGTTTCGCCGTAGAGGGGGTCCGGAGTATCAATACCCCATAAAAACTTGCATAGACCCCTAAACTATGTATACTAGTGTGTTGGTAGTTTGTGGGAACCAATATACATCTCCGAGGTGCGACCCACTTCACTGACCCCTCTTACTCCGTAGTAAGTTCTTAAACTTAGAGGTGAAAACCCCCGTTTCGGGTGTCAGGCATGGAATCGTGCGACGGAACACATGAAATGTTTGTTTTTTATGGTCCAATATACCAACCTAACACATCCAAGCAAAAAAATTCATGCTAGTTCCCCCTCCCGGCGCCGTTTAGAGTGGTAGATCGACATGTCCGACTTTTGTCCAGCGGGAGTAGGGTTTCGCCGTAGAGGCGGTCAGGAGCGTCAAGACCCCATCAAAACTTGCATAGAACCCTAAACTATGTATACTAGTGTGTTGGTAGTTTGTGGGAACCAAGATACATCTCCGAGGTGCGACCCGCTTCACTGACTCCTCTTACTCCGTAGTAAGTTCTTGCACTTAGAGGTGAAAACCCCCGTTTCGGGTGTCAGGCATGGAATCGTGCGACGGAACACATGAAATGTTTGTTTTTTATGGTCCAATATACCAACCTAACACATCCAAGCAAAAAAATTCATGCTAGTTCCCCCTCCCGGCGCCGTTTAGAGTGGTAGATCGACAGGTCCGACTTTTGTCCAGCGGGAGTAGGGTTTCGCCGTAGAGGCGGTCGGGAGCGTCAAGACCCCATCAAAACTTGCATAGAACCCTAAACTATGTATACTAGTGTGTTGGTAGTTTGTGGGAACCAAGATACATCTCCGAGGTGCGACCCGCTTCACTGACTCCTCTTACTCCGTAGTAAGTTCTTGCACTTAGAGGTGAAAACCCCCGTTTCGGGTGTCAGGCATGGAATCGTGCGACGGAACACATGAAATGTTTGTTTTTTATGGTCCAATATACCAATCTAACACATCCAAGCAAAAAAAATCATGCTTGTACCCCCTCCCGGCGCCGTTTAGAGGGGTAGATCGACAGGTCCCACTTCTGTCCAGCGGGAGTAGGGTTTCGCCGTAGAGGGGGTCGGGAGCGTCAAGACACCATAAAAACTTGCATAGACGCCTAAACTATGAATACTAGTGTGTTGGTAGTTTGTGGGAACCAAGATACATCTCCGATGTGCGACCCGCTTCACTGACCCCTCTTACTCCGTAGTAAGTTCTTGCACTTAGAGGTGATAACCCCCGTTTCGGGTGTCAGGCATGGAATCGTGCGACGAACATGAAATGTTTGTTTTTTATGGTCCAATATACCAACCTAACACATCCAAGCAAAAAAAATCATGCTTGTACCCCCTCCCGGCGCCGTTTAGAGGGGTAGATCGACAGGTCAGACTTTTCTCCAGCGGGAGTAGGGTTTCGCCGTAGAGGGGGTCCGGAGCGTCAAGACCCCATCAAAACTTGAATAGACCCCTAAACTATGTATACTAGTGCGTTGGTATTTTGTGGGAACCAAGATACATCTCCGAGGTGCGACCCGCTTCACTGACCCCTCTTACTCCGTAGTAAGTTCTTGCACATAGAGGTGAAAACTCCCGTTTTGGGTTTCAGGCATGGAATCGTGCGACAGAACACATGAAATATTTGTTTTTGATGGTCCAATATACCAACCTAACACATCCAAGCAAAAAAATTCATGCGTCTACCCACTCCCGGCGCCGTTTAGAGGGGTAGATCGACATGTCAGACTTTTCTCCAACGGGAGTAGGGTTTCGCCGTCGAGGGGGTCCGGAGCGTCAAGACCCCATCAAAACTTGCATAGACCCCTAAACTATGTATACTAGTGTGTTGGTAGTTTGTGGGAACCAAGATACATCTCCGAGGTGCGACCAGCTTCACTGACCCCTCTTACTCTGTAGTAAGTTCTTGCACATAGAGGTGAAAACCCCCGTTTCAGGTGTCAGGCATGGAATCCTACGACAGAACACATGAAATGTTTGTTTTTTATGGTAAAATATACCAACCTAACACATCCAAGCAAAAAAATTCATGCTTGTACCCCCTCCTGGCGCCGTTTAGAGGGGTAGATCGACAGGTCCGACTTTTGTCCAGCGGGAGTAGGGTTTCGCCGTAGAGGGGGTCGGGAGCGTCAAGACACCATAAAAACTTGCATAGACCCCTAAAATATGTATACTAGTGTGTTGGTAATTTGTGGGAACCAAGATACATCTCCGAGTTGCGACCCGCTTCACTGACCCCTCTTACTCCGTAGTAAGTTCTTGCACTTAGAGGTGAAAACCCCCGTTTCGGGTGTCAGGCATGGAATCGTGCGAGGTAACACATGAAATGTTTGTTTTTTATGGTACAATATACCAACCTAACACATCCAAGCAAAAAAAATCATGCTTGTACCCCCTCCCGGCGCCGTTTAGAGGGGTAGATCGACAGGTCAGACTTTTCTCCACCGGGAGTAGGGTTTCGCCGTAGAGGGGGTCCGGAGCGTCAAGACCCCTTCAAAACTTGCATAGACCCCTAAACTTTGTATACTAGTGTGTTGGTAGTTTGTGGGAACCAATATACATCTCCGAGGTGCGACCCGCTTCACTGACCCCTCTTACTCCGTAGTAAGTTCTTACACTTAGAGGTGAAAACCCCCGTTTCGGGTGTCAGGCATGGAATCGTGCGACGGAACACATGAAATGTTTGTTTTTTATGGTCCAATATACCAACCTAACACATCCAAGCAAACAAATTCATGCTTGTACCCCCTCCCGGCGCCGTTTAGAGGGGTAGATCGACAGGTCCGACTTCTGTCCAGCGGGAGTAGGGTTTCGCCGTAGAGGCGGTCCGGAGCGTCAAGACCCCATCAAAACTTGCATAGAACCCTAAACTATGTATACTAGTGTGTTGGTAGTTTGTGGGAACCAAGATACATCTCCGAGGTGCGACCCGCTTCACTGACTCCTCTTACTCCGTAGTAAGTTCTTGCACATAGAGGTGAAAACCCCCGTTTCGGGTGTCAGGCATGGAATCGTGCGACGGAACACATGGTTTTTTTTTTATGGTCCAATATACCAACCTAACACATCCAAGCAAAAAAAATCCATGCGTCTACCCCCTCCCGGCGCCGTTAAGAGGGGTAGATCGACATGTCAGACTTCTCCCCTACGGGAGTAGAGTTTCGCCGTAGAGGGGGTCAGCAGCGTCAAGACCCCATAAAAACTTGCATAGACCTCTAAAATATGTATACTAGTGTCTTGGTAGTTTGTGGGAACCAAGATACATCTCCGAGTTGCGACCCGCTTCACTGACCCCTCTTACTCCGTAGTAAGTTCTTGCACTTAGAGGTGAAAACCCCCGTTTCGGGTGTCAGGCATGGAATCGTGCGAGGGAACACATGAAATGTTTGTTTTTTATGGTCCAATATACCAACATAACACATCCAAGAAAAAAAATTCATGCTTGTACCCCCTCCCGGCGCCGTTTAGAGGGGTAGATCGACAGGTCCGACTTTTGTCCAGCGGGAGTAGGGTTTCGCCGTAGAGGGGGTCCAGAGTATCAATACCCCATAAAAACTTGCATAGACCCCTAAACTATGTATACTAGTGTGTTGGTAGTTTGTGGGAACCAATATACATCTCCGAGGTGCGACCCACTTCACTGACCCCTCTTACTCCGTAGTAAGTTCTTAAACTTAGAGGTGAAAACCCCCGTTTCGGGTGTCAGGCATGGAATCGTGCGACGGAACACATGAAATGTTTGTTTTTATGGTCCAATATACCAACCTAACACATCCAAGCAAAAAAATTCATGCTAGTTCCCCCTCCCGGCGCCGTTTAGAGTGGTAGATCGACAGGTCCGACTTTTGTCCAGCGGGAGTAGGGTTTCGCCGTAGAGGCGGTCGGGAGCGTCAAGACCCCATCAAAACTTGCATAGAACCCTAAACTATGTATACTAGTGTGTTGGTAGTTTGTGGGAAACAAGATACATCTCCGAGGTGCGACCCGCTTCACTGACTCCTCTTACTCCGTAGTAAGTTCTTGCACTTAGAGGTGAAAACCCCCGTTTCGGGTGTCAGGCATGGAATCGTGCGACGGAACACATGAAATGTTTGTTTTTTATGGTCCAATATACCAATCTAACACATCCAAGCAAAAAAAATCATGCTTGTACCCCCTCCCGGCGCCGTTTAGAGGGGTAGATCGACAGGTCCGACTTCTGTCCAGCGGGAGTAGGGTTTCGCCGAAGAGGGGGTCGGGAGCGTCAAGACACCATAAAAACTTGCATAGACGCCTAAACTATGAATACTAGTGTGTTGGTAGTTTGTGGGAACCAAGATACATCTCCGATGTGCGACCCGCTTCACTGACCCCTCTTACTCCGTAGTAAGTTCTTGCACTTAGAGGTGATAACCCCCGTTTCGGGTGTCAGGCATGGAATCGTGCGACGAACATGAAATGTTTGTTTTTTATGGTCCAATATACCAACCTAACACATCCAAGCAAAAAAATTCATGCTTGTACCCCCTCCCGGCGCCGTTTAGAGGGGTAGATCGACAGGTCAGACTTTTCTCCAGCTGGAGTAGGGTTTCGCCGTAGAGGGGGTCCGGAGCGTCAAGACCCCATCAAAACTTGAATAGACCCCTAAACTATGTATACTAGTGCGTTGGTATTTTGTGGGAACCAAGATACATCTCCGAGGTGCGACCCGCTTCACTGACCCCTCTTACTCCGTAGTAAGTTCTTGCACATAGAGGTGAAAACTCCCGTTTTGGGTTTCAGGCATGGAATCGTGCGACAGAACACATGAAATATTTGTTTTTGATGGTCCAATATACCAACCTAACACATCCAAGCAAAAAAATTCATGCGTCTACCCACTCCCGGCGCCGTTTAGAGGGGTAGATCGACATGTCAGACTTTTCTCCAACGGGAGTAGGGTTTCGCCGTCGAGGGGGTCCGGAGCGTCAAGACCCCATAAAAACTTGCATAGACCCCTAAACTATGTATACTAGTGTGTTGGTAGTTTGTGGGAACCAAGATACATCTCCGAGGTGCGACCAGCTTCACTGACCCCTCTTACTCTGTAGTAAGTTCTTGCACATAGAGGTGAAAACCCCCGTTTCAGGTGTCAGGCATGGAATCCTACGACAGAACACATTAAATGTTTGTTTTTTATGGTAAAATATACCAACCTAACACATCCAAGCAAAAAAATTCATGCTTGTACCCCCTCCTGGCGCCATTTAGAGGGGTAGATCGACAGGTCCGACTTTTGTCCAGCGGGAGTAGGGTTTCGCCGTAGAGGGGGTCGGGAGCGTCAAGACACCATAAAAACTTGCATAGACCCCTAAAATATGTATACTAGTGTGTTGGTAATTTGTGGGAACCAAGATACATCTCCGAGTTGCGACCCGCTTCACTGACCCCTCTTACTCCGTAGTAAGTTCTTGCACTTAGAGGTGAAAACCCCCGTTTCGGGTGTCAGGCATGGAATCGTGCGAGGTAACACATGAAATGTTTGTTTTTTATGGTACAATATACCAACCTAACACATCAAAGCAAAAAAATCATGCTTGTACCCCCTCCCGGCGCCGTTTAGAGGGGTAGATCGACAGGTCAGACTTTTCTCCACCGGGAGTAGGGTTTCGCCGTAGAGGGGGTCCGGAGCGTCAAGACCCCATCAAAACTTGCATAGACCCCTAAACTTTGTATACTAGTGTGTTGGTAGTTTGTGGGAACCAATATACATCTCCGAGGTGCGACCCGCTTCACTGACCCCTCTTACTCCGTAGTAAGTTCTTACACTTAGAGGTGAAAACCCCCGTTTCGGGTGTCAGGCATGGAATCGTGCGACGGAACACATGAAATGTTTGTTTTTTATGGTCCAATATACCACCCTAACATATCCAAGAAAAAAAATTAATGCTTGTACCCCCTCCCGGCGCCGTTTAGAGGGGTAGATCGACAGGTCCGACTTTTGTCCAGCGGTAGGGTTTCGCCGTAGAGGGGGTCCGGAGTATCAAGACCCCATCAAAACTTGCATAGACCCCTAAACTATGTATAATAGTGTGTTGGTAGTTTGTGGGAACCAATATACATCTCCGAGGTGCGACCCACTTCACTGACCCCTCTTACTCCGTAGTAAGTTCTTAAACTTAGAGGTGAAAACCCCCGTTTCGGGTGTCAGGCATGGAATCGTGCGACAGAACACATGAAATGTTTGTTTTTTATGGTCCAATATACCAACCTAACACATCCAAGCAAAAAAAATCATGCTTGTACCCCCTCCCGGCGCCGTTTAGAGGGGTAGATCGACAGGTCCGACTTTTGTCCAGCGGGAGTAGGGTTTCGCCGTAGAGGGGGTCGGGAGCGTCAAGACACCATAAAAACTTGCATAGAACCCTAAACTATGTATACTAGTGTGTTGGTAGTTTGTGGGAACAAAGATACATCTCCGAGGTGCGACCCGCTTCACTGACCCCTCTTACTCCGTAGTAAGTTCTTGCACTTAGAGGTGATAACCCCCGTTTCGGGTGTCAGGCATGGAATCGTGCGACGGAACACATGAAATGTTTGTTTTTTATGGTCCAATATACCAACCTAACATATCCAAGCAAAAAAATTCATGCTAGTTCCCCCTCCCGGCGCCGTTTAGAGGGGTAGATCGACAGGTCCGACTTTTGTCCAGCGGGAGTAGGGTTTCGCCGTAGAGGGGGTCGGGAGCGTCATGACACCATAAAAACTTGCATAGACCCCTAAACTATGTATACGAGTGTGTTGGTAGTTTGTGGGAACCAAGATACATCTCCGAGGTGCGACCCGCTTCATTGGCCCCTCTTACTCCGTAGTTAGTTCCTTCACTTAGAGGTTATAACCCCCGTTTCGGGTGTCAGGCATGGAATCGTGCAACGAAACACATGAAATGTTTGTTTTTTATGGTCCAATATACCAACCTAACACATCCAAGAAAAAAAATTCATGCTTGTACCCCCTCCCAGTGCCGTTTAGAGTGGAAGATCGACAGGTCCGACTTTTGTCCAACGGGAGTAGGGTTTCGCCGTAGAGGGGGTCGGGAGCGTCAAGACACCATAAAAACTTGCATAGACCCCTAAACTATGTATTCTAGTGTGTTGGTAATTTGTGGGAACCAAGATACATCTCCGAGTTGCGACCCGCTTCACTGACCCCTCTTACTCCGTAGTAAGTTCTTGCACTTAGAGGTGAAAACCCCCGTTTCGGGTGTCAGGCATGGAATCGTGCGAGGTAACACATGAAATGTTTGTTTTTTATGGTACAATATACCAACCTAACACATCAAAGCAAAAAAATCATGCTTGTACCCCCTCCCGGCGCCGTTTAGAGGGGTAGATCGACAGGTCAGACTTTTCTCCACCGGGAGTAGGGTTTCGCCGTAGAGGGGGTCCGGAGCGTCAAGACCCCATCAAAACTTGCATAGACCCCTAAACTTTGTATACTAGTGTGTTGGTAGTTTGTGGGAACCAATATACATCTCCGAGGTGCGACCCGCTTCACTGACCCCTCTTACTCCGTAGTAAGTTCTTACACTTAGAGGTGAAAACCCCCGTTTCGGGTGTCAGGCATGGAATCGTGCGACGGAACACATGAAATGTTTGTTTTTTATGGTCCAATATACCACCCTAACATATCCAAGAAAAAAAATTAATGCTTGTACCCCCTCCCGGCGCCGTTTAGAGGGGTAGATCGACAGGTCCGACTTTTGTCCAGCGGTAGGGTTTCGCCGTAGAGGGGGTCCGGAGTATCAAGACCCCATCAAAACTTGCATAGACCCCTAAACTATGTATAATAGTGTGTTGGTAGTTTGTGGGAACCAATATACATCTCCGAGGTGCGACCCACTTCACTGACCCCTCTTACTCCGTAGTAAGTTCTTAAACTTAGAGGTGAAAACCCCCGTTTCGGGTGTCAGGCATGGAATCGTGCGACAGAACACATGAAATGTTTGTTTTTTATGGTCCAATATACCAACCTAACACATCCAAGCAAAAAAAATCATGCTTGTACCCCCTCCCGGCGCCGTTTAGAGGGGTAGATCGACAGGTCCGACTTTTGTCCAGCGGGAGTAGGGTTTCGCCGTAGAGGGGGTCGGGAGCGTCAAGACACCATAAAAACTTGCATAGAACCCTAAACTATGTATACTAGTGTGTTGGTAGTTTGTGGGAACAAAGATACATCTCCGAGGTGCGACCCGCTTCACTGACCCCTCTTACTCCGTAGTAAGTTCTTGCACTTAGAGGTGATAACCCCCGTTTCGGGTGTCAGGCATGGAATCGTGCGACGGAACACATGAAATGTTTGTTTTTTATGGTCCAATATACCAACCTAACATATCCAAGCAAAAAAATTCATGCTAGTTCCCCCTCCCGGCGCCGTTTAGAGGGGTAGATCGACAGGTCCGACTTTTGTCCAGCGGGAGTAGGGTTTCGCCGTAGAGGGGGTCGGGAGCGTCATGACACCATAAAAACTTGCATAGACCCCTAAACTATGTATACGAGTGTGTTGGTAGTTTGTGGGAACCAAGATACATCTCCGAGGTGCGACCCGCTTCATTGGCCCCTCTTACTCCGTAGTTAGTTCCTTCACTTAGAGGTTATAACCCCCGTTTCGGGTGTCAGGCATGGAATCGTGCAACGAAACACATGAAATGTTTGTTTTTTATGGTCCAATATACCAACCTAACACATCCAAGAAAAAAAATTCATGCTTGTACCCCCTCCCAGTGCCGTTTAGAGTGGAAGATCGACAGGTCCGACTTTTGTCCAACGGGAGTAGGGTTTCGCCGTAGAGGGGGTCGGGAGCGTCAAGACACCATAAAAACTTGCATAGACCCCTAAACTATGTATTCTAGTGTGTTGGTAATTTGTGGGAACCAAGATACATCTCCGAGTTGCGACCCGCTTCACTGACCCCTCTTACTCCGTAGTAAGTTCTTGCACTTAGAGGTGAAAACCCCCGTTTCGGGTGTCAGGCATGGAATCGTGCGAGGTAACACATGAAATGTTTGTTTTTTATGGTACAATATACCAACCTAACACATCCAAGAAAAAAAATTCATGCTTGTACCCCCTCCCGGCGCCGTTTAGAGGGGTAGATCGACAGGTCAGACTTTTCTCCACCGGGAGTAGGGTTTCGCCGTAGAGGGGGTCCGGAGCGTCAAGACCCCATCAAAACTTGCATAGACCCCTAAACTTTGTATACTAGTGTGTTGGTAGTTTGTGGGAACCAATATACATCTCCGAGGTGCGACCCGCTTCACTGACCCCTCTTACTCCGTAGTAAGTTCTTACACTTAGAGGTGAAAACCCCCGTTTCGGGTGTCAGGCATGGAATCGTGCGACGGAACACATGAAATGTTTGTTTTTTATGGTCCAATATACCAACCTAACACATCCAAGCAAAAAAATTCATGCTTGTACCCCCTCCCGGCGCCGTTTAGAGGGGTAGATCGACAGGTCCGACTTTTGTCCAGCGGGAGTAGGGTTTCGCCGTAGAGGGGGTCGGGAGCGTAAAGACACCATAAAAACTTGCATAGACGCCTAAAATATGTATACTAGTGTGTTGGTAGTTTGTGGGTACCAATATACATCTCCGAGGTGCGACCCGCTTCACTGACCCTTCTTACTCCGTAGTAAGTTATTGCACTTAGAGGTGATAACCCCCATTTCGGGTGTCAGGCATGGAATCGTGCGACAGAACACATGAAATGTTTGTTTTTTATGGTCCAATATACCACCCTAACATATCCAAGAAAAAAAATTAATGCTTGTACCCCCTCCCGGCGCCGTTTAGAGGGGTAGATCGACAGGTCCGACTTTTGTCCAGCGGGAGTAGGGTTTCGCCGTAGAGGGGGTCCGGAGTATCAAGACCCCATAAAAACTTGCATAGACCCCTAAACTATGTATAATAGTGTGTTGGTAGTTTGTGGGAACCAATATACATCTCCGAGGTGCGACCCACTTCACTGACCCCTCTTACTCCGTAGTAAGTTCTTAAACTTAGAGGTGAAAACCCCCGTTTCGGGTGTCAGGCATGGAATCGTGCGACAGAACACATGAAATGTTTGTTTTTTATGGTCCAATATACCAACCTAACACATCCAAGCAAAAAAAATCATGCTTGTACCCCCTCCCGGCGCCGTTTAGAGGGGTAGATCGACAGGTCCGACTTTTGTCCAGCGGGAGTAGGGTTTCGCCGTAGAGGGGGTCGGGAGCGTCAAGACACCATAAAAACTTGCATAGACCCCTAAACTATGTATACTAGTGTGTTGGTAGTTTTTGGGAACCAAGATACATCTCCGAGGTGCGACCCGCTTCACTGACCCCTCTTACTCCGTAGTAAGTTCTTGCACTTAGAGGTGATAACCCCCGTTTCGGGTGTCAGGCATGGAATCGTGCGACGGAACACATGAAATGTTTGTTTTTTATGGTCCAATATACCAACCTAACATATCCAAGCAAAAAAATTCATGCTAGTTCCCCCTCCCGGCGCCGTTTAGAGGGGTAGATCGACAGGTCCGACTTTTGTCCAGCGGGAGTAGGGTTTCGCCGTAGAGGGGGTCGGGAGCGTCATGACACCATAAAAACTTGCATAGACCCCTAAACTATGTATACGAGTGTGTTGGTAGTTTGTGGGAACCAAGATACATCTCCGAGGTGCGACCCGCTTCATTGGCCCATCTTACTCCGTAGTTAGTTCCTTCACTTAGAGGTGATAACCCCCGTTTCGGGTGTCAGGCATGGAATCGTGCAACATAACACATGAAATGTTTGTTTTTTATGGTCCAATATACCAACCTAACACATCCAAGAAAAAAAATTCATGCTTGTACCCCCTCCCAGTGCCGTTTAGAGTGGTAGATCGACAGGTCCGACTTTTGTCCAACGGGAGTAGGGTTTCGCCGTAGAGGGGGTCGGGAGCGTCAAGACACCATAAAAACTTGCATAGACCCCTAAACTATGTATTCTAGTGTGTTGGTAATTTGTGGGAACCAAGATACATCTCCGAGTTGCGACCCGCTTCACTGACCCCTCTTACTCCGTAGTAAGTTCTTGCACTTAGAGTTGAAAACCCCCGTTTCGGGTGTCAGGCATGGAATCGTGCGAGGTAACACATGAAATGTTTGTTTTTTATGGTACAATATACCAACCTAACACATCCAAGAAAAAAAATTCATGCTTGTACCCCCTCCCGGCGCCGTTTAGAGGGGTAGATCGACAGGTCAGACTTTTCTCCACCGGGAGTAGGGTTTCGCCGTAGAGGGGGTCCGGAGCGTCAAGACCCCATCAAAACTTGCATAGACCCCTAAACTTTGTATACTAGTGTGTTGGTAGTTTGTGGGAACCAATATACATCTCCGAGGTGCGACCCGCTTCACTGACCCCTCTTACTCCGTAGTAAGTTCTTACACTTAGAGGTGAAAACCCCCGTTTCGGGTGTCAGGCATGGAATCGTGCGATGGAACACATGAAATGTTTGTTTTTTATGGTCCAATATACCAACCTAACACATCCAAGCAAAAAAATTCATGCTTGTACCCCCTCCCGGCACCGTTTAGAGGGGTAGATCGACAGGTCCGACTTCTGTCCAGCGGGGGTAGGGTTTCGCCGTAGAGGGGGTCGGGAGCGTAAAGACACCATAAAAACTTGCATAGACGCCTAAAATATGTATACTAGTGTGTTGGTAGTTTGTGGGTACCAATATACATCTCCGAGGTGCGACCCGCTTCACTGACCCTTCTTACTCCGTAGTAAGTTATTGCACTTAGAGGTGATAACCCCCATTTCGGGTGTCAGACATGGAATCGTGCGACAGAACACATGAAATGTTTGTTTTTTATGGTCCAATATACCACCCTAACATATCCAAGAAAAAAAATTAATGCTTGTACCCCCTCCCGGCGCCGTTTAGAGGGGTAGATCGACAGGTCCGACTTTTGTCCAGCGGGAGTAGGGTTTCGCCGTAGAGGGGGTCCGGAGTATCAAGACCCCATAAAAACTTGCATAGACCCCTAAACTATGTATAATAGTGTGTTGGTAGTTTGTGGGAACCAATATTCATCTCCGAGGTGCGACCCACTTCACTGACCCCTCTTACTCCGTAGTAAGTTCTTAAACTTAGAGGTGAAAACCCCCGTTTCGGGTGTCAGGCATGGAATCGTGCGACAGAACACATGAAATGTTTGTTTTTTATGGTCCTATATACCAACCTAACACATCCAAGCAAAAAAAATCATGCTTGTACCCCCTCCCGGCGCCGTTTAGAGGGGTAGATCGACAGGTCCGACTTTTGTCCAGCGGGAGTAGGGTTTCGCCGTAGAGGGGGTCGGGAGCGTCAACACACCATAAAAACTTGCATAGACCCCTAAACTATGTATACTAGTGTGTTGGTAGTTTGTGGGAACTGTCAGACCCTGAATACAAGCTACACAAACGAAACGTACCGGTTGGGCCACACAACCAAGAACATACTGGGGTTACCACTCCCAGGAAAACCATCAGGCCATGCTCGGAATGGATCATCGGCCGACAGTTCTTGGCGATCCCAACGTCACGTACGTTTCCAGATTGTGCACGCAAGACCCAAAAAGTCTTCCAACTCGTATACTTCAACCATACACACATGGTATACGAGTCGGATTTTTAACAGGTTGAAACCACAGAATAAACCTAAGACACAAAGAAAGGAAATAATATCCAAAAGCTCTCACTGAGCAAAATATATCAAATGGCACCAATCAGAGGACACATGTCCCAACATTACATCAAGCAGCGGAAACAAACCGGTCTGAGTACAGACAAGAAGCAAAGGGCTCAAGGCCGAAACGAAAAGAAGGCCCATCCACGCAGTCCACCAGGAAGTAGCCCAGGGGAACTCTAACTACTCGCCGTAGCTCTCGTCGTCGAACTCCACGTAGTATCCACCCAACTGGTCGAGTGAAGGATCCTCAACTGCAGAAAAACCACAGCCCGCGAACGGGTCAATACACCGAAGCGTATCGAACAAACTTAAGCTAACAGGTTACAAAACTGTAAGATTCCCAAAAATATGGGGGTAAGTGTACTTAGCGGCAGCAGCACTAGCAAACTAAAGAGACACGATAAACTTCCGTCTAATTAGAGAGGGATAAGAGAGCGTTTAAATATCCACCTACAACTGACACTAGTCATAACCCATTCTCGAATTAACCCCCTCAACCAAGTATGAGGAAGCAATCCGGGAAAACTCACACTTAACAATTTTTAATTACCATTTAGGGTGTAATTAATACTATATTACTAGTCACATTAATTAACAATGATTAGGTGTAAGTTGTCTAGATCTTGTTAGCCAGCATCATCACCAAAGTCGTCCATAACCGTGGACACGGCTCATCGATAAGATTATACCCTGCAGGGGTGCACTACAGTACCCATACTCGCATGATCAACCCGCTAAGGCATCTCAACACGACTCATTCCTTCACTACAGCAAGTCCAAGTGCCACCCATATGAGTTGTTACCCGCGTCAGGAGTCCGGCCGAATCTCAATTGCGGACTCATTAGTTTGTGACTACGTCACCATGCGGCTCAAACCACAGTGGGAACTGTCCGCTACGTGACGTACCACCCCTGTATGACCCCCCGTAACAAGTAACCTCTCATCGAAACATCATCATCCTCATCATGCACATGCATATGAGCGAATGGAAACCCGAACTACTTGCGGCACATGGACGAGCTGCGGATCCGTTCAAAGTCGAGGGGGGCTCCATTGGGCCACCCACAAGTGGTTAGTGCGCTCAAAATTGGATCCGAGGACAAAATCTCAGTTCCTAGGTCGACACTGAGCAGAACAAAGCACCTCGCAAGGCCTTCCGCCTGGTGCCTTATCTTTTAATTATAGAGCCCCAAAATAAGACAGCAGTTTATTATAGTAGAACAATATATCATACTAAACATATGAGATAAAGACAAAGGAACGACTCGCTCAACCAATCTTAAGCATGCACTACGACTCGCAAAGGCCAACAGATAAACATGCAAGGGGTTTTGGGTTGTGGGGATATAGCTGTATAGGCTGCAGGATAAGCATGTGATGGGATCGCAATTCGAGAACCGATAACTAGGATAGCATAGATCAAAAGGCCGGAATGAAAACCCGACGATCGTGTAACCGGTTAGCAAAAGCTTGCCTGGCAGCTCGTAGCCTGGCACGATAGCTGGAACCTCGGTGTCGTAGGTACTCGCAGCAGACACGTCGTCGTCTACCCAAAGAGAGCCAAACACCAACAATAGGAAACAATAATCAATACAGAGAAAAGCGCAAACAAAAAGACGATGCGACATGGTATGAGATGATTAGGTCCTATTAAAGCGGGGATGAAATCCCGGCAAAAGATTAGGGTGCAAGTTATTTGTGTATCCAACAATTTAAATGTTACTTCATATATAGCAGGTGTGGTGATCAAATTAATTTAAATGGAATAGGCATTAATTGCTCAACACCTTCCATATTTAGTATTTTAAATGCAAGTGATTTATTTTTAACTCAAATTAAATATTTAAGCATGGCAAGGTATGGTATAAAAGGTAAGAGCATATTAAATGAAATTAGGGTATTATATAATTATTACCCCTCCTCCATCTTTAATTAATTAATTGCATTTGTTAATTTAAACTAAGCATTTAAAATAAATAATGCAAAATGACATAAGAATAAGATATTAATGTTTATTACATTTTTCTGATATAAAAACATATAAAGTTTATTTAATTTGGAGTTATAAATTAAAAGTTATGCATTTTATAAGTGTAGGGGTGTTTTCTGAAATATCCAGGGACTTATCCGTGATGGGAGAAACTTCTGGGAGGGCTAAAACGCTAAGCAGGAAGTGCAGGGGTCTCTGTGTAAAAATTCCAGGCGTCACAGACTTTTCTCACCGTGTGGTTAGCTAGCCTGGGAGGCTGCCATGCGGGCCCGTGTGCCACGCGGCACTGACGTGCGAGTGTGTGCGCTGCGCGGGCTCCACGGTCGCTGACCGGTGGGGCCAGGCTGTAGCGTGCGTTGCAAAAATGGGGCCTTTTCCACTGCGCCCTGGAGTATCGAACTCGCGACGCGCGGGGGATAGCGCAGCGCTGTTAGCCGGTAGGGTTAGGTTAGTGATCTTGTTAGATCTAGGTTAGGTTAGTTTTTAGCTAATTAAAAGGTTAGCTATTTCTGACGAAACTGAAGGACAACAGACATACAGCGCGCGGCGGCGGCAGAAACTCGCCGGCGGCGACATTTCCAGCGGCGCTAGGCGCGGGCGTGAGGCGGGGTGCGTGCGGTGAAGGGTGCTCTTTCTGCTCCCATGCTCGACAGAGAAGGGGGGGCCTCGAGGCCTCTCGTTCTTGCTCGACACGGCTCGGGGACGCACGGTCCGCGACGGCAACACTCCGGCGCCGGCCAAAATACGTCGAGCGGAGGCGCGAAAGCAGGGGAAAAAGAGGGGAAACGGTGCCGCAGCTCACCAGGAGGCGGATGGCGAACGGCAGGGAGTCAAGGTGGGCGGAGACGAGCAGCCGGTGCTCGGGAAGGCGCGGCGGAGCTCGGGGCCGCGCGGTCGTCGTGGAAGAAGAAGAAGGAGTTGCTGCCTCCCGTCCGTCCTGCGCGCGTCGAGGGTGAAGAGGAGGTCGGGGGGGCGCTGCTGGCGCGAGGAGGAAGGAGATGGAGGCCGGAGTCACGCCGGCGACGAGCGGAGCCCCTCGGTTTCCATGGCGACGGCGGAAGCTAGGGAGCGAGCGGCGGCGGGGGAAGGAGGAAGAAAGGCCTAGGGTTAGGGTTTCGCTCCGGCTGCGCGGTTTAAAGAGAAGGGGAGAGAGAGGAGGTGGCCGTGGGGGCGGCATGGCAGCCTCTGCCATTGCCGTGCTCCTCCACGCTGGAAAGGTTGTACGGAGGGAAGAGGAAGAAGAAAACGGGCCGGGCTGGGGGTTTGCTGGGCCAGGGAGTGGCCCAGTTCGGCCTGGAGCTCCCTCCCCACATTTTTTTTCTGGTTTTTGAATTTCCTTTTTAAAACTTTTCTGTTTTTGTATTTTTCCAAACAAAACAGAAAGGAACCTCATAAAAACTTTTGAGCAATTTTTGCTAGTTTCAAAATTAGATATATTAATATCTAGTTTGGTTAATTATAAATAATTTGAAACTTCAAATGAATTTATTTGAAAGCATTTGAATTCAAAATAAGAATTTAAATTTGGAAAAACATTTGGGAGACATAATTAATTAAATGCAACCAATTATGGAAAGATGACATGATTCAACAATTTTATTGCACACCAAAAGGAAAGATACAGTAGGGCTGTTACAACACTCCCCCCCTCAAAGGAATCACGCCCCGAGATTCTTCATGGAGCAACAAAGAGGTTGGGGTATTCGGCACGGAGATGGTGTTCACGTTCCCATGTGGCTTCCTCGTCAGAATGATGAGACCATTGAACCTTGTAGAACTTGACAGTGTTGTTACGGGTGCGACGTTCAGCTTCGTCAAGAATGCGAATCGGTTGTTCCACATAAGAGAGATCTTCTCGAAGTTCAATTGATCCATGATCAACTGCACGACCTGGATCTTTGAAGCACTTCTTGAGTTGTGACACGTGGAAGACATCGTGCACTTTGGAGAGGTTTGGAGGAAGTTCCAGACGGTAAGCCAATTGACCACGCCTTGAAAGAACGTTGAAAGGCCCAACATAACGCGGAGCGAGTTTGCCTTTGATGCCAAAGCGTTGCGTGCCTCTCAGAGGGGTGACCCGAAGGTAAGCTTGATCACCAGGTGCATAGACCATGTCCCTGTGCTCGCTATCATAATAGCTTTTCTGCCGAGACTGGGCAATCTTCAGATTGTCACGAATGATGCGAACCTTTTCTTCAGCCTCCTGGATAATATCCGGCCCAAAGAATGGACGTTCACCAGCTTGAGACCAATTGAGAGGAGTTCTACATTTGCGGCCATAGAGAGCTTCAAATGGAGCCATGCCTAGACTTGCTTGGAAGCTGTTGTTGTAGGAGAACTCAGCATACGGAAGGCAATCCTCCCATTTCATGCCAAAGGAGATAACACAAGCTCTGAGCATATCTTCCAGAATCTGGTTTACTCTTTCAACCTGTCCACTTGTCTGCGGATGGTAAGCTGTGCTGAACAGAAGTTTGGTACCCAAGGCTTTCTGAAAGCTATCCCAAAATCGAGAAGTGAAGATACTTCCACGATCTGAGCTTATTGCCAAAGGAACACCATGTAAAGGCACCAGTCTTGTCATATAGAGTTCTGCCAACTGACTAGCTGACACTGTCTCTTTGACTGGGAAGAAGTGAGCCACTTTGGAGAGACGATCAATGACAACAAAGATTGCATCGTTGCCTTTCTTGGACTTTGGAAACCCAGTAACGAAGTCCATCTCGATCTTGTCCCATTTCCATTCAGGAATTTGCAGTGGTTGAAGAAGTCCAGGTGGTCTCTGATGAACTGCCTTGACACGACAGCAAACATCACAATGAGACACATAGCGAGCAATTTCACGCTTCATCCTGGTCCACCAATAGATTGACTTGAGATCCTGGTACATCTTTGTGCTGCCAGGGTGAATAGAAAGCGGAGTATCGTGAGCCTCCTTAAGAATGAGTTCTCTTAAGCTGTCAAGTTTGGGCACTACAATGCGTTCTTCAAACAGCAAGGTACCCTTGTCATCGAGAGAGAAACTCTTGTACTTGTCCTTGCCAATGTTGTCTTTGATATTCTTGACACCAGAATCACGCAACTGTGCGGCACGGATCTTATCCTCAAGTGTAGGAGTGGCAACCAAGTTTGCAAGGTAACCAGAGGGAACCACTTGAAGGTTGAGTTTCTTGAATTCTTCATGAATAGGAGGTTGGATGTCCTCAACCATGAGGTTGTTGCAATAGGATTTGCGACTGAGAGCATCAGCCATTACATTAGCTTTGCCTGGAGTGTAAGAGATGGTAAGATCGTAATCTGAGAGTTTCTCCAGCCACCTTGTTTGCCTGAGGTTCAAGTCTGGTTGAGTGAAGAGATATTTGAGACTCTTGTGATCAGTGAAGATCTCACAGCTGTGCCCCAACAAGTAAGGTCTCCAAGCCTTGAGAGCATACATGATTGCTGCAAGTTCAAGATCATGTGTAGGATAGTTGAGCTCATGAGGCTGCAACTGGCGAGATGCATAAGCCACAACTTTGCGTTCTTGCATGAGGACTGCGCCTAGTCCTTGAAGAGATGCATCGCAGAATATTTGGAAAGGTTTGGAAGTGTCTGGACCAACTAGAACAGGAGTAGAAGTGAGTTTAGCTTTCAAGAGATTGAAACTCTCATCACACTTTGGAGTCCAAAGAAACTTTCTATCCTTCCTTGTAAGATCGGTGAGAGGCTTAGCGATTTTGGAGAAGTTCTCAACAAATCGACGGCAATAGCTAGCCATGCCAAGGAAACTCCTGACTTGTTTCACCGATGTAGGAGGCAACCATTCAACAATGGCCTTCACTTTTTCTGGATCCACAGAAATGCCTTCAGAAGAGATGACATGACCAAGGTAGGATACTTTAGGAAGCCAGAATTCACACTTGGAGAACTTGGCGTAGAGACGGTGTTCTCGGAGTTTCGACAAGATAAGACGTAGATGTTCTCCATGTTCTTCCTCGGTTTTGGAATAGATAAGAATGTCATCGAGATAGACTACCACAAACTTATCGAGGTATTCCATGAAAACGAAGTTCATGAGACGTGAGAAAGTCGCCGGAGCATTTGTGAGACCAAAAGACATGACAGTGTATTCGTAGAGACCATAACGAGTGGTGAAAGCTGTCTTTGGAATGTCTTCTTTGCGGATCTTGATTTGGTGATAACCTGACCTCAAGTCCAACTTGGAGAAAACCTTAGCACCAGCCAGTTGATCGAACAGATCGTTGATGCGAGGGAGAGGATACTTGTTCTTGATGGTTTTCTTGTTCAGAGGACGGTAGTCAACCACCAGTCGCTCAGTCGTGTCCCTCTTTTTGACAAACAGAGTAGGACAACCCCAAGGAGAAGTACTAGGTTGAATATGACCTTTCCTTTCCAACTCCTCTAGCTGTCTCTTAAGCTCAGCCAGTTCTTTGGGGCCCATCTTGTAAGGACGTTTGGAGATAGGAGCAGTGCCCGGTTCTAGTTCAATAACGAACTCGACGGCTCTGTCAGGTGGCATGCCTGGTAATTCTTCAGGAAAGACGTCAGGAAAGTCTCGGACCACCGGAATAGCTTCTATGGAAGGAAGAGGAATAACATTGAGAGCGAAAAGCCGAGCCGAAGATGTTTGGTTTGGAGAATAGACTATCTGTCCAGAAGGATGAGAAAGAGTTACAGTCTTTGTGGAACAGTCTATCTTAGCTTGATTGGCCTTCAACCAATCCATGCCCAGAATGACATCAATATCCGAATTGCCGAGAATTATTAGAGATGCCAAGAAGATATGACCTCCAATTTGGATTTCATTGTCGAGGCTTATCTTGGACGAAGTCATTTGCACGCCGGGGGAAGTGACAGTGAGATTGCTCGAGAGGGGTTCGTGAGGTAAACTATGAGTTACAGCAAACTTAGTTGAAACGAAAGAATGAGATGCTCCTATATCAAACAACACTCTAGAAGAGATAGAGTTGACAGGAAGTGTACCAAGAACAACTTCTGGAGCTTCTTCTGCTTCCTCAGCCGTGATGTGGTTCACCCGCGCAGCACGTGCCGGAAGCCTGGTGTTGGGGACGAAAGGCCTAGCCGGGGCAGGTGCGCGGACCATCGCCTGAGTTGGAGAAGGGCGAGGTGGTGGAGGAAGTGTACGGGTCTCCGGGCAGTTGTTGGAGTAGTGGCCCGGTTTCCCGCACTGGTAGCAGGTCACGTTTGGGCGAGCGCCTGTTGGCCTTGGCGGTCCTCCGAAACCCCTCATAGCAAGAGCCGGGTTCGGTGGGCGAGGCGCGAGTCCTGGAGGTCCTGGCACGTAGGTAGCTCGTGCGAAGGCGCTGTTAGGCACCCAGAGCCGACGCTTCTGAGCAGGAGTGGCGGCGATTGACGACGAAGAAGAGTTGGTCTCACGAGAGTGCTTGCGCGACTCCTCGAAGACCTTGCGCCCATGCTCCTCATTGAGCGCGATGTTGACAAGGTCCTCGAAGTTGTCGGCCTTGACGAGGTTCAGCTTGTACTTGAGCGCGGGGTTGAAACCCTTGCGGAACTTGGCCATCTTCTTGGCCTCAGTGTTCACCTCATCTCCAGCGTAACGAGCAAGGCGATTGAACTCGCCATTGTACTCCATCACGTCCATCTTGCCTTGCGACAGCGAGTTAAACTGCTCGCGCATCCTGTCCATGAGACCTTCTGGGATGTGGTGGCGCAGGAAGGCTGCCCTGAAATCCCCCCAAGTGGTAACCACCCCGGGAGCTCTCATAGCCTGGAAGTTTTCCCACCATGAGGCAGACTTGCCCCTAAGCAGATAGGACACGTAAGGCACCTTGTCATGCTCAGCGACGTGGGCGATAGCAAGGGTCCTTTCCATCTCGCGAAGCCAATCATCAGCTTCCAGCGGCTCAGTGGGGGAAGCGAAGTTCCTTGGGCCCAGACCGAGGAAGTCCTTGATGGTCACACGTGCATTGCCTTCATTGCGATGCCCGTTGTTGTTCTGAGAGACTTGGTTCTCGGCCATTTGAGCCAGAACTTGGGTCATCTGACCAAGCAACTCCGTGATTGGAGGCGGTGGTGGTGCGTCCTCCGCATTGCGGTTGTTCCTGGTGTTCGTCATCCTGGAGACATTGGATATTAGAACCGCGACAAGATACACAAAGCCAGGGAAAACTTGGAAGGTCGAAATCTTGCTCAGGAAAACAGTTGCAAACTGTAGAATAACAAGGATAAGCTTCTCATACAAAGGTTCATAACCATATACTTAGTTAGCCATCAGTACAACCACCAAGGTTTCAGTACTACAAGGACAGCTACTAGTACAAAGTTAACCATCCGTACAACCAACACGGTTTTAGTACAAAGGATAGCTACTACAACAAGGAAAAGATACAACTCGAAGACTAGCTCTCGCTTCCCTCAGAAGACGAAACTAGGCTGCTGCGATGGGTGTAGCGACGATCGCAGTACAAGCGGTGGTCTCGCACAATGTGTCGCAACTGAACGGAGTAGGCATCTGGCATCTGTGTCCCGTACAGTAGTGGTCCAACGTGGTCTGGATCAGTAGTGATCAGGGGACCTCGCTCTGGAATGTATCCACCCACAGCAGACAGACGACTCGGAAAAGCGAGCTGGAACCTCGGGAAAGCGTCTGGTGGGACGTTCCCCCTGTCATACTGCCCCAGGTGAGAGAGTGCCCGGTGCAGCTGCTGACAGAGTGCTGCTATCTCCAAGCGTAGAGTCCCAGCAACTGAGTCTGAAGACTGGCCAAACTGAGCGGTCATGTCCAGAGCCACGAGCTCGTACTGAGAGTCCGTGTAGGGGTAGTATGGAACGTAGCAGAATGGATGGTCGTTGAAGCAGTAGTATTCCCTGCGCAGAGACAGCGCTGCATCGTAAGCTGCCAAGTGTACTGCCATGTCCACAGTGGAAGCCTCAGCAACGTGCTTGTGCGCAGTATCACCATCATCTCCGCTGATCCAAACAATAGCTCTGTAGAAGGTCTGTCCGTAATCTCTGGGGATCTCGGACACCTGGTACTCCGGGAGGTAGCTGAAACCGACATAGTCAACCATGCTTGTGAGAAGCTTCGGGTAACCGGTAGTCTGCTCACAGTGGGTCTTACGCACCACCTGATAGTGCGCCATCTACATAGCAGTTTGAAGTAGAAGTTAGCCTCCGGAAACAAAAGGACTGATTGCACAGAACGAATTGTACAATGACCAGGAGATGAAAACCAGAGAAAGGTAGAACAACAACTGATTGATTCGAGATTGAAACTGAACATAGCCGAAGAAGTTGATAACCACCAAAACGACACAAACCACCTGCAACTATGGTACTACGGAAAACCCAGAACACGTGATGTCCTAAATTTTAAAATTAAGGTGAGAAGGGAATTATCGTAACACTTCCTTACCAGAAGAACAGGGAGGGTGGGTGGGGAAAGAAGTAAAAGAACAGAATTCCTACTCTCACGTTTAAGATTTCCTGATAACTACAAAATATTTTTCTAGACTCAAACAACGACCAGTAGAAGGGAACCTGAGGGCGTTTAAGCTCTGATACCAACTGTCAGACCCTGAATACAAGCTACACAAACGAAACGTACCGGTTGGGCCACACAACCAAGAACATACTGGGGTTACCACTCCCAGGAAAACCATCAGGCCATGCTCGGAATGGATCATCGGCCGACAGTTCTTGGCGATCCCAACGTCACGTACGTTTCCAGATTGTGCACGCAAGACCCAAAAAGTCTTCCAACTCGTATACTTCAACCATACACACATGGTATACGAGTCGGATTTTTAACAGGTTGAAACCACAGAATAAACCTAAGACACAAAGAAAGGAAATAATATCCAAAAGCTCTCACTGAGCAAAATATATCAAATGGCACCAATCAGAGGACACATGTCCCAACATTACATCAAGCAGCGGAAACAAACCGGTCTGAGTACAGACAAGAAGCAAAGGGCTCAAGGCCGAAACGAAAAGAAGGCCCATCCACGCAGTCCACCAGGAAGTAGCCCAGGGGAACTCTAACTACTCGTCGTAGCTCTCGTCGTCGAACTCCACGTAGTATCCACCCAACTGGTCGAGTGAAGGATCCTCAACTGCAGAAAAACCACAGCCCGCGAACGGGTCAATACACCGAAGCGTATCGAACAAACTTAAGCTAACAGGTTACAAAACTGTAAGATTCCCAAAAATATGGGGGTAAGTGTACTTAGCGGCAGCAGCACTAGCAAACTAAAGAGACACGATAAACTTCCGTCTAATTAGAGAGGGATAAGAGAGCGTTTAAATATCCACCTACAACTGACACCAGTCATAACCCATTCTCGAATTAACCCCCTCAACCAAGTATGAGGAAGCAATCCGGGAAAACTCACACTTAACAATTTTTAATTACCATTTAGGGTGTAATTAATACTATATTACTAGTCACATTAATTAACAATGATTAGGTGTAAGTTGTCTAGATCTTGTTAGCCAGCATCATCACCAAAGTCGTCCATAACCGTGGACACGGCTCATCGATAAGATTATACCCTGCAGGGGTGCACTACAGTACCCATACTCGCATGATCAACCCGCTAAGGCATCTCAACACGACTCATTCCTTCACTACAGCAAGTCCAAGTGCCACCCATATGAGTTGTTACCCGCGTCAGGAGTCCGGCCGAATCTCAATTGCGGACTCATTAGTTTGTGACTACGTCACCATGCGGCTCAAACCACAGTAGGAACTGTCCGCTACGCGACGTACCACCCCTGTATGACCCCCCGTAACAAGTAACCTCTCATCGAAACATCATCATCCTCATCATGCACATGCATATGAGCGAATGGAAACCCGAACTACTTGTGGCACATGGACGAGCTGCAGATCCGTTCAAAGTCGAGGGGGGCTCCATTGGGCCACACACAAGTGGTTAGTGCGCTCAAAATTGGATCCGAGGACAAAATCTCAGTTCCTAGGTCGACACTGAGCAGAACAAAGCACCTCGCAAGGCCTTCCGCCTGGTGCCTTATCTTTTAATTATAGAACCCCAAAATAAGACAGCAGTTTATTATAGTAGAACAATATATCATACTAAACATATGAGATAAAGACAAAGGAACGACTCGCTCAACCAATCCTAAGCATGCACTACGACTCGCAAAGGCCAACAGATAAACATGCAAGGGGTTTTGGGTTGTGGGGATATAGCTGTATAGGCTGCAGGATAAGCATGTGATGGGATCGCAATTCGAGAACCGATAACTAGGATAGCATAGATCAAAAGGCCGGAATGAAAACCCGACGATCGTGTAACCGGTTAGCAAAAGCTTGCCTGGCAGCTCGTAGCCTGGCACGATAGCTGGAACCTCGGTGTCGTAGGTACTCGCAGCAGACACGTCGTCGTCTACCCAAAGAGAGCCAAACACCAACAATAGGAAACAATAATCAATACAGAGAAAAGCGCAAACAAAAAGACGATGCGACATGGTATGAGATGATTAGGTCCTATTAAAGCGGGGATGAAATCCCGGCAAAAGATTAGGGTGCAAGTTATTTGTGTATCCAACAATTTAAATGTTACTTCATATATAGCAGGTGTGGTGATCAAATTAATTTAAATGGAATAGGCATTAATTGCTCAACACCTTCCATATTTAGTATTTTAAATGCAAGTGATTTATTTTTAACTCAAATTAAATATTTAAGCATGGCAAGGTATGGTATAAAAGGTAAGAGCATATTAAATGAAATTAGGGTATTATATAATTATTACCCCTCCTCCATCTTTAATTAATTAATTGCATTTGTTAATTTAAACTAAGCATTTAAAATAAATAATGCAAAATGACATAAGAATAAGATATTAATGTTTATTACATTTTTCTGATATAAAAACATATAAAGTTTATTTAATTTGGAGTTATAAATTAAAAGTTATGCATTTTATAAGTGTAGGGGTGTTTTCTGAAATATCCAGGGACTTATCCGTGATGGGAGAAACTTCTGGGAGGGCTAAAACGCTAAGCAGGAAGTGCAGGGGTCTCTGTGTAAAAATTCCAGGCGTCACAGACTTTTCTCACCGTGTGGTTAGCTAGCCTGGGAGGCTGCCATGCGGGCCTGTGTGCCACGCGGCACTGACGTGCGAGTGTGTGCGCTGCGCGGGCTCCACGGTCGCTGACCGGTGGGGCCAGGCTGTCAGCGTGCGCTGCAAAAATGGGGCCTTTTCCACTGCGCCCTGGAGTATCGAACTCGCGACGCGCGGGGGATAGCGCAGCGCTGTTAGCCGGTAGGGTTAGGTTAGTGATCTTGTTAGATCTAGGTTAGGTTAGTTTTTAGCTAATTAAAAGGTTAGCTATTTCTGACGAAACTGAAGGACAACAGACATACAGCGCGCGGCGGCGGCAGAAACTCGCCGGCGGCGACATTTCCAGCGGCGCTAGGCGCGGGCGTGAGGCGGGGTGCGTGCGGTGAAGGGTGCTCTTTCTGCTCCCATGCTCGACAGAGAAGGGGGGGCCTCGAGGCCTCTCGTTCTTGCTCGACACGGCTCGGGGACGCACGGTCCGCGACGGCAACACTCCGGCGCCGGCCAAAATACGTCGAGCGGAGGCGCGAAAGCAGGGGGAAAAAGAGGGGAAACGGTGCCGCAGCTCACCAGGAGGCGGATGGCGAACGGCAGGGAGTCGAGGTGGGCGGAGACGAGCAGCCGGTGCTCGGGAAGGCGCGGCGGAGCTCGGGGCCGCGCGGTCGTCGTGGAAGAAGAAGAAGGAGTTGCTGCCTCCCGTCCGTCCTGCGCGCGTCGAGGGTGAAGAGGAGGTCGGGGGGGCGCTGCTGGCGCGAGGAGGAAGGAGATGGAGGCCGGAGTCACGCCGGCGACGAGCGGAGCCCCTCGGTTTCCATGGCGACGGCGGAAGCTAGGGAGCGAGCGGCGGCGGGGGAAGGAGGAAGAAAGGCCTAGGGTTAGGGTTTCTCTCCGGCTGCGCGGTTTAAAGAGAAGGGGAGAGAGAGGAGGTGGCCGTGGGGGCGGCATGGCAGCCTCTGCCATTGCCGTGCTCCTCCACGCTGGAAAGGTTGTACGGAGGGAAGAGGAAGAAGAAAACGGGCCGGGCTGGGGGTTTGCTGGGCCAGGGAGTGGCCCAGTTCGGCCTGGAGCTCCCTCCCCACATTTTTTTTCTGGTTTTTGAATTTCCTTTTTAAAACTTTTCTGTTTTTGTATTTTTCCAAACAAAACAGAAAGGAACCTCATAAAAACTTTTGAGCAATTTTTGCTAGTTTCAAAATTAGACATATTAATATCTAGTTTGGTTAATTATAAATAATTTGAAACTTCAAATGAATTTTTTTGAAAGCATTTGAATTCAAAATAAGAATTTAAATTTGGAAAAACATTTGGGAGACATAATTAATTAAATGCAACCAATTATGGAAAGATGACATGATTCAACAATTTTATTGCACACCAAAAGGAAAGATACAGTAGGGCTGTTACAGGAACCAAGATACATCTCCGAGGTGCGACCCGCTTCACTAACCCCTCTTACTCCGTAGTAAGTTCTTGCACTTAGAGGTGATAACCCCCGTTTCGGGTGTCAAGCATGGAATCGTGCGACGGAACACATGAAATGTTTGTTTTTTATGGTCCAATATACCAACCTAACATATCCAAGCAAAAAAATTCATGCTAGTTCCCCCTCCCGGCGCCGTTTAGAGGGGTAGATCGACAGGTCCGACTTTTGTCCAGCGGGAGTAGGGTTTCGCCGTAGAGGGGGCCGGGAGCGTCAAGACACCATAAAAACTTGCATAGACCCCTAAACTATGTATACGAGTGTGTTGGTAGTTTGTGGGAACCAAGATACATCTCCGAGGTGCGACCCGCTTCATTGGCCCCTCTTACTCCGTAGTTAGTTCCTTCACTTAGAGGTGATAACCCCCGTTTCGGGTGTCAGGCATGGAATCGTGCAACGGAACACATGAAATGTTTGTTTTTTATGGTCCAATATACCAACCTAACACATCCAAGAAAAAAAATTCATGCTTGTACCCCCTCCCAGTGCCGTTTAGAGTGGTAGATCGACAGGTCCGACTTTTGTCCAACGGGAGTAGGGTTTCGCCGTAGAGGGGGTCGGGAGCGTCAAGACACCATAAAAACTTGCATAGACCCCTAAAATATGTATACTAGTGTGTTGGTAATTTGTGGGAACCAAGATACATCTCCGAGTTGCGACCCGCTTCACTGACCCCTCTTACTCCGTAGTAAGTTCTTGCACTTAGAGGTGAAAACCCCCGTTTCGGGTGTCAGGCATGGAATCGTGCGAGGTAACACATGAAATGTTTGTTTTTTATGGTACAATATACCAACCTAATACATCCAAGAAAAAAATTCATGCTTGTACCCCCTCCCGGCGCCGTTTAGAGGGGTAGATCGACAGGTCAGACTTTTCTCCACCGGGAGTAGGGTTTCGCCGTAGAGGGGGTCCGGAGCGTCAAGACCCCATCAAAACTTGCATAGACCCCTAAACTTTGTATACTAGTGTGTTGGTAGTTTGTGGGAACCAATATACATCTCCGAGGTGCGACCCGCTTCACTGACCCCTCTTACTCCGTAGTAAGTTCTTACACTTAGAGGTGAAAACCCCCGTTTCGGGTGTCAGGCATGGAATCGTGCGACGGAACACATGAAATGTTTGTTTTTTATGGTCCAATATACCAACCTAACACATCCAAGCAAAAAAATTCATGCTTGTACCCCCTCCCGGCGCCGTTTAGAGGGGTAGATCGACAGGTCCGACTTCTGTCCAGCGGGAGTAGGGTTTCGCCGTAGAGGGGGTCGGGAGCGTAAAGACACCATAAAAACTTGCATAGACGCCTAAAATATGTATACTAGTGTGTTGGTAGTTTGTGGGTACCAATATACATCTCCGAGGTGCGACCCGCTTCACTGACCCTTCTTACTCCGTAGTAAGTTATTGCACTTAGAGGTGATAACCCCCATTTCGGGTGTCAGGCATGGAATCGTGCGACAGAACACATGAAATGTTTGTTTTTTATGGTCCAATATACCACCCTAACATATCCAAGAAAAAAAATTAATGCTTGTACCCCCTCCCGGCGCCGTTTAGAGGGGTAGATCGACAGGTCCGACTTTTGTCCAGCGGGAGTAGGGTTTCGCCGTAGAGGGGGTCCGGAGTATCAAGACCCCATAAAAACTTGCATAGACCCCTAAACTATGTATAATAGTGTGTTGGTAGTTTGTGGGAACCAATATACATCTCCGAGGTGCGACCCACTTCACTGACCCCTCTTACTCCGTAGTAAGTTCTTAAACTTAGAGGTGAAAACCCCCGTTTCGGGTGTCAGGCATGGAATCGTGCGACAGAACACATGAAATGTTTGTTTTTTATGGTCCAATATACCAACCTAACACATCCAAGCAAAAAAAATCATGCTTGTACCCCCTCCCGGCGCCGTTTAGAGGGGTAGATCGACAGGTCCGACATTTGTCCAGCGGGAGTAGGGTTTCGCCGTAGAGGGGGTCGGGAGCGTCAAGACACCATAAAAACTTGCATAGACCCCTAAACTATGTATACTAGTGTGTTGGTAGTTTGTGGGAACCAAGATACATCTCCGAGGTGCGACCCGCTTCACTGACCCCTCTTACTCCGTAGTAAGTTCTTGCACTTAGAGGTGATAACCCCCGTTTCGGGTGTCAGGCATGGAATCGTGCGACGAAACACATGAAATGTTTGTTTTTTATGGTCCAATATACCAACCTAACATATACAAGCAAAAAAATTCATGCTAGTTCCCCCTCCCGGCGCCGTTTAGAGGGGTAGATCGACAGGTCCGACTTTTGTCCAGCGGGAGTAGGGTTTCGCCGTAGAGGGGGTCGGGAGCGTCAAGACACCATAAAAACTTGCATAGACCCCTAAACTATGTATACGAGTGAGTTGGTAGTTTGTGGGAACCAAGATACATCTCCGAGGTGCGACCCGCTTCATTGGCCCCTCTTACTCCGTAGTTAGTTCCTTCACTTAGAGGTGATAACCCCCGTTTCGGGTGTCAGGCATGGAATCGTGCAACGGAACACATGAAATGTTTGTTTTTTATGGTCCAATATACCAACCTAACACATCCAAGAAAAAAAATTCATGCTTGTACCCCCTCCCAGTGCCGTTTAGAGTGGTAGATCGACAGGTCCGACTTTTGTCCAACGGGAGTAGGGTTTCGCCGTAGAGGGGGTCCGGAGCGTCAAGACCCCATCAAAACTTGCATAGAACCCTAAACTATGTATAATAGTGTGTTGGTAGTTTGTGGGAACCAAGATACATCTCCGAGGTGCGACCCGCTTCACTGACTCCTCTTACTCCGTAGTAAGTTCTTGCACATAGAGGTAAAAACCCCCGTTTCGGGTGTCAGGCATGGAATCGTGCGACAGAACACATGGTTTGTTTTTTATGGTCCAATATACCAACCTAACACATCCAAGCAAAAAAAATCCATGCGTCTACCCCCTCCCGACGCCGTTTAGAGGGGTAGATCGACATGTCAGACTTCTCCCCTACGGGAGTAGAGTTTCGCCGTAGAGGGGGTCAGCAGCGTCAAGACCCCATCAAAACTTGCATAGACCTCTAAAATATGTATACTAGTGTCTTGGTAGTTTGTGGGAACCAAGATACATCTCCGAGTTGCGACCTGCTTCACTGACCCCTCTTACTCCGTAGTAAGTTCTTGCACTTAGAGGTGAAAACCCCCGTTTCGGGTGTCAGGCATGGAATCGTGCGAGGGAACACATGAAATGTTTGTTTTTTATGGTCCAATATACCAACCTAACACATCCAAGCAAAAAAATTCATGCTTGTACCCCCTCCCGGCGCCGTTTAGAAAGGTAGATCGACAGGTCAGACTTTTCTCCACCAGGAGTAGGGTTTCGCCGTAGAGGGGGTCCGGAGCGTCAAGACCCCATCAAAACTTGCATAGACCCCTAAACTTTGTATACTAGTGTTTTGGTAGTTTGTGGGAACCAATATACATCTCCAAGGTGCGACCCGCTTAACTGACCCCTCTTACTCCGTAGTAAGTTCTTGCACTTAGAGGTGAAAACCCCCGTTTCGGGTGTCAGGCATGGAATCGTGCGACGGAACACATGAAATGTTTGTTTTTTATGGTCCAATATACCAACCTAACACATCCAAGCAAAAAAATTCATGCTTGTACCCCCTCCCGGCGCCGTTTAGAGGGGTAGATCGACATGTCCGACTTCTGTCCAGCGGGAGTAGGGTTTCGCCGTAGAGGGGGTCGGGAGCGTCAAGACACCATTAAAACTTGCATAGACGCCTAAACTATGAATACTAGTGTGTTGGTAGTTTGTGGGAACCAAGATACATCTCCGATGTGCGACCCGCTTCACTGACCCCTCTTACTCCGTAGTAAGTTCTTGCACTTAGAGGTGATAACCCCCGTTTCGGGTGTCACGCATGGAATCGTGCGACGGACATGAAATGTTTGTTTTTTATGGTCCAATATACCAACCTAACACATACAAGCAAAAAAATTCATGCTTGTACCCCCTCCCGGCGCCGTTTAGAGGGGTAGATCGACAGGTCACACTTTTCTCCAGCGGGAGTAGGGTTTCGCCGTAGAGGGGGTCCGGAGCGTCAAGACCCCATCAAAACTTGAATAGACCCCTAAACTATTTTTCTAGTGTGTTGGTAGTTTGTGGGAACCAACATACATCTCCTAGGTGCGACCCGCTTCACTGTCCCCTCTTACTCTGTAGTAAGTTCTTGCACTTAGAGGTGAATACCCCCGTTTCGGGTGTCAGGCATGGAATCGTGCGACGGACATGAAATGTTTGTTTTTTATGGTCCAATATACCAACCTAACACATCCAAGCAAAAAAATTCATGCTTGTACCCCCTCCCGGCGCCGTTTAGAGGGGTAGATCGACAGGTCACACTTTTCTCCAGCGGGAGTAGGGTTTCGCCGTAGAGGGGGTCCGGAGCGTCAAGACCCCATCAAAACTTGAATAGACCCCTAAACTATGTTTCTAGTGTGTTGGTAGTTTGTGGGAACCAACATATATCTCCTAGGTGCGACCCGCTTCACTGTCCCCTCTTACTCTGTAGTAAGTTCTTGCACTTAGAGGTGAATACCCCCGTTTCGGGTGTCAGGCATGGAATCGTGCAAAGGAACACATGAAATGTTTGTTTTTTATGGTCCAATATACCAACCTAACACATAAAAGCAAAAAAATTCATGCGTTTACCCCCTCCTGGCGCCGTTTAGAGGGGCAGATCGACAGGTCAGACTTTTCTCCAGCGGGAGTAGGGTTTCGCCGTAGAGGGGGTCCGGAGCGTCAAGACCCCATCAAAACTTGCATAGACCCCTAAACTATGTATACTAGTGCGTTGGTATTTTGTGGGAACCAAGATACATCTCCGAGGTGCGACCCGCTTCACTGACCCCTCTTACTCCGTAGTAAGTTCTTGCACATAGAGGTGAAAACCCCCGTTTTGGGTTTCAGACATGGAATCGTGCGACAGAGCACATGAAATATTTGTTAATGATGGTCCAATATACCAACCTAACACATCCAAGCAAAAAAAATCATGCGTCTACCCACTCCCGGCGCCGTTTAGAGGGGTAGATCGACATGTCAGACTTTTCTCCAACGGGAGTAGGGTTTCGCCGTCGAGGGGGTCCGGAGCGTCAAGACCCCATCAAAACTTGCATAGACCCATAAACTATGTATACTAGTGTGTTGGTAGTTTGTGGGAACCAAGATACATCTCCGAGGTGCGACCCGCTTCACTGACCCCTCTTACTCCGTAGTAAGTTCTTGCACATAGAGGTGAAAACCCCCGTTTTGGGTTTCAGGCATGGAATCGTGCGACAGAACACATGAAATATTTGTTTTTGATGGTCCAATATACCAACCTAACACATCCAAGCAAAAAAATTAATGCGTCTACCCACTCCCGGCGCCGTTTAGAGGGGTAGATCGACATGTCAGACTTTTCTCCAACGGGAGTAGGGTTTCGCCGTAGAGGGGGTCCGGAGCGTCAAGACCCTATAAAAACTTGCATAGACCCCTAAACTATGTATACTATTGTGTTGGTAGTTTGTGGGAACCAAGATACATCTCCGAGGTGCGACCAGCTTCACTGACCCCTCTTACTCTGTAGTAAGTTCTTGCACATAGAGGTGAAAACCCCCGTTTCGGGTGTCAGGCATGGAATCCTACGACAGAACACATGAAATGTTTGTTTTTTATGGTACAATATACCAACCTAACACATCCAAGCAAAAAAATTCATGCTTGTGCCCCCTCCCGGCGCCGTTTAGAGGGGTAGATCGACATGTCCGACTTTTGTCGAGCGGGAGTAGGGTTTCGCCGTAGAGGGGGTCGGGAGCGTCAAGACACCATAAAAACTTGCATAGACCCCTAAACTATGTATACTAGTGTGTTGGTAATTTGTGGGAACCAAGATACATCTCCGAGTTGCGACCCGCTTCACTGACCCCTCTTACTCTGTAGTAAGTTCTTGCACTTAGAGGTGAAAACCCCCGTTTCGGGTGTCAGGCATGGAATCGTGCGAGGGAACACATGAAATGTTTGTTTTTTATGGTCCAATATACCAACGTAACACATCCAAGCAAAAAAATTCATGCTTGTACCCCCTCCCGGCGCCGTTTAGAGGGGTAGATCGACAGGTCAGACTTTTCTCCACCGGGAGTAGGGTTTCGCCGTAGAGGGGGTCCGGAGCGTCAAGACCCCATCAAAACTTGCATAGACCCCTAAACTTTGTATACTAGTGTGTTGGTAGTTTGTGGGAACCAATATACATCTCCGAGGTGCGACCCGCTTCACTGACCCCTCTTACTCCGTAGTAAGTTCTTGCACTTAGAGGTGAAAACCCCCGTTTCGGGTGTCAGGCATGGAATCGTGCGACGGAACACATGAAATATTTGTTTTTTATGGTCCAATATACCAACCTAACACACCCAAGAAAAAAAAATCATGCTTGTACCCCCTCCCGGCGCCGTTTAGAGGGGTAGATCGACAGGTCCGACTTCTGTCCAGCGGGAGTAGGGTTTCGCCGTAGAGGCGGTCGGGAGCGTCAAGACACCATAAAAACTTGCATAGACGCCTAAACTATGTATACTAGTGTGTTGGTAGTTTGTGGGTACCAATAAACATCTCCGAGGTGCGACCCACTTCACTGACCCCTCTTACTCCGTAGTAAGTTCTTGCACTTAGAGGTGATAACCCCCGTTTCGGGTGTCAGGCATGGAATCGTGCGACGGACATGAAATGTTTGTTTTTTATGTTGCAATATACCAACCTAACATATCCAAGCAAAAAAATTCATGCTTGTACCCCCTCCCGGCGCCGTTTAGAGGGGTAGATCGACAGGTCAGACTTTTCTCCAGCGGGAGTAGGGTTTCGCCGTAGAGGGAGTCCGGAGCGTCAAGACCCCATCAAAACTTGAATAGACCCCTAAACTATGTATACTAGTGTGTTGGTAGTTTGTGGGAACCAACATACATCTCCTAGGTGCGACCCGCTTCACTGTCCCCTCTTACTCTGTAGTAAGTTCTTGCACTTAGAGGTGAATACCCCCGTTTCGGGTGTCAGGCATGGAATCGTGCAAAGGAACACATGAAATGTTTGTTTTTTATGGTCCAATATACCAACCTAACACATAAAAGCAAAAAAAATCATGCGTTTACCCCCTCCCGGCGCCGTTTAGAGGGGCAGATCGACAGGTCAGACTTTTCTCCACCGGGAGTAGGGTTTCGCCGTAGAGGGGGTCCGGAGCGTCAAGACCCCATCAAAACTTGCATAGACCCATAAACTATGTATACTAGTGTGTTGGTAGTTTGTGGGAACCAAGATACATCTCCGAGGTGCGACCCGCTTCACTGACCCCTCTTACTCCGTAGTAAGTTCTTGCACATAGAGGTGAAAACCCCCGTTTTGGGTTTCAGGCATGGAATCGTGCGACAGAACACATGAAATATTTGTTTTTGATGGTCCAATATACCAACCTAACACATCCAAGCAAAAAAATTAATGCGTCTACCCACTCCCGGCGCCGTTTAGAGGGGTAGAACGACATGTCAGACTTTTCTCCAACGGGAGTAGGGTTTCGCCGTAGAGGGGGTCCGGAGCGTCAAGACCCCATCAAAACTTGCATAGACCCCTAAACTATGTATACTAGTGTGTTGGTAGTTTGTGGGAACCAAGATACATCTCCGAGGTGCGACCAGCTTCACTGACCCCTCTTACTCTGTAGTAAGTTCTTGCACATAGAGGTGAAAACCCCCGTTTCGGGTGTCAGGCATGGAATCCTACGACAGAACACATGAAATGTTTGTTTTTTATGGTACAATATACCAACCTAACACATCCAAGCAAAAAAATTCATGCGTCTACCCCCTCCCGGCGCCGTTTAGAGGGGTAGATCGACAGGTCAGACTTTTCTCCAACGGGAGTAGGGTTTCGCCGTAGAGGGGGTCCGGAGCGTCAAGACCCATCAAAACTTGCATAGACCCCTAAACTATGCATACTAGTGTGTTGGTAGTTTGTGGGAACCAAGATACATCTCCGAGGTGCGACCAGCTTCACTGACCCCTCTTACTCTGTAGTAAGTTCTTGCACATAGAGGTCAAAACCCCCGTTTCGGGTGTCAGGCATGGAATTGTGCGACGGAACACATGAAATTTTGGTTTTTTATGGTCCAATATACCAACCTAACACATACAAGAAAAAACATTCATGCGTCTACCCCCTCCCGGCGCCGTTTAGAGGGGTAGATCGACAGGTCAGACTTTTCTCCAACGGGAGTAGGGTTTCGCCGTAGAGGGGGTCCGGAGCGTCAAGACCCCATCAAAACTTGCATAGACCCCTAAACTATGTATACTAGTGTGTTGGTAGTTTGTGAGAACCAAGATACATCTCCGAGGTGCCACCCGCTTCACTGAACCCTCTTACTCCGTAGTAAGTTCTTGCACTTAGAGGTGAAAACCCCCGTTTCGGGTGTCAGGTATGGAATCGTGCGAATTGAAACATGAAATGTTTGTTTTTTATGGTCCAATATACCAACCTAACACATACAAGCAAAACAATTCATGCTTGTACCCCCTCCCGGCGCCGTTTAGAGGGGTAGATCGACAGGTCTGACTTTTCTCCAGCGGGACTAAGGTTTCGCCGTAGAGGGGGTCCGGAGCGTCAAGACCCCATCAAAACTTGCATAGACCCCTAAACTATGTATACTAGTGTGTTGGTAGTTTGTGGGAACCAAGATACATATCCGAGGTGCGACCCGCTTCACTGACCCCTCTTACTCCGTAGTAAGTTCTTGCACACATAGAGGTGAAAACCCCCATTTCGGGCGTCAGGCATGGAATCGTGCGACTGAACACATGAAATGTTTGTTTTTTATGGTCCAATATACCAGCCTAACACATCCAAGCAAAAAAATTCATGCGTCTACCCCCTCCCAGCGCCGTTTAGAGGGGTAGATCGACAAGTCAGACTTTTCCCCAACGGGAGTAGGGTTTCGCCATAGAGGGGATCCGGAGCGTCAACACCCCATCAAAACTTGCATAGACCCCTAAAATATGTATACTAGTGTGTTAGTAGTTTGTGGGAACCAAGATACATCTCCGAGGTGCGACCCGCTTCACTTTCCCCTCTTACTCCGTAGTAAGTTCTTGCACTTAGAGGTGAAAACCCCCGTTTTGGGTGTCAGACATGGAATCGTGCGAGGGAACACATGAAATGTTTCTTTTTTATGGTCCAATATACCAACCTAACACATACAAGAAAAAAAATCATGCTTGTACCCCCTCCCGGCGCCGTTTAGAGGGGTAGATCGATAGGTCAGACTTTTCTCTAGCGGGAGTAGGGTTTCGCCGTAGAGGGGGTCCGGAGCGTCAAGACCCCATAAAAACTTGCATAGACCCCTAAACTATGTATACTAGTGTGTTGGTAGTTTGTGGGAACCAATATACATCTCCGAGGTGCGACCCGCTTCACTTACCCCTCTTACTCCGTAGTAAGTTCTTGCACTTAGAGGTGATAACCCCCGTTTCGGGTGTCAGGAATGGAATCGTGCAAAGGAACATATGAAATGTTTGTTTTTTATGGTCCAATATACCAACCTAACACATACAAGCAAAAAAATTCATGCTTGTACCCCCTCCCGGCGCCGTTTAGAGGGGTAGATCGACAGGTCAGACTTTTCTCCACCGGGAGTAGGGTTTCGCCGTAGAGGGGGTTCGGAGCGTCAAGACCCCATTAAAACTTGAATATACCCCTAAAAAATGTATACTAGTGTGTTGGTAGTTTGTGGGAACCAACATACATCTCCTAGGTGCGACCCGCTTCACTGACCCCTCTTACCTTGTAGTAAGTTCTTGCACTTAGAGGTGATAACCCCCATTTCGGGTGTCAGGAATGGAATCGTGCAAAGGAACATATGAAATGTTTGTTTTTTATGGTACAATATACCAACCTAACACATAAAAGCAAAAAATTCATGCGTTTACCCCCTCCCGGCGCCGTTTAGAGGGGCAGATCGACAGGTCCGACTTTTCTCCAGCAGGAGTAGGGTTTCGCCGTAGAGGGGGTCCGGAGCGTCAAAACCCCATCAAAACTTGCATATACCCGCTAAACTATGTATACTAGTGTGTTGGTAGTTTGTGGGAACCAAGATACATCTCCGAGGTGCGACCCGCTTCACTGACCCCTCTTACTCCGTAGTAAGTTCTTGCACATAGAGGTGAAAACCCCGTTTCGGGTGTCAGGCATGGAATCGTGCCACGGAACACATGAAATGTTTGTTTTTGATGGTCCAATATACCACCCTAACACATCCAAGCAAAAAAATTCATGCGTCTACCCACTGCCGGCGCCGTTTAGAGGAGTAGATTGACAGGTCAGACTTTTCTCCAACGGGAGTAGGGTTTCGCCGTAGAGGGGGTCCGGAGCGTCAAGACCCCATTAAAACTTGTATAGTCCCCTAAACTATGTATACTAATATGTTGGTAGTTTGTGGGAACCAAGATACATCTCCGAGGTGCGACCAGCTTCACTGACCCCTCTTACTCCGTAGTAAGTTCTTGCACATAGAGGTGAAAACCTCCGTTTCGGCTGTAAGGCATGGAATCGTGCGACGGAACACATGAAATGTTTGTTTTTTATGGTGCAATATACCAACCTAACACATACAAGCAAAAAAAATCATGCGTCTACCCCCTCCCGGCGCCGTTTAGAGGGGTAGATCGACAGGTCAGACTTTTCTCCAACGAGAGTAGGGTTTCGCCGTAGAGGGGGTCCGGAGCGTCAAGACCCCATCAAAACTTGCATAGACACATAAACTATGTATACTAGTGTGTTGGTAGTTTTTGGGAACCAAGATACATCTCCGAGGTGCGACCCGATTCACTAACCCCTCTTACTCCGTAGTAAGTTCTTGCACTTAGAGGTGAAAACCCCCGTTTCGGGTGTCAGGCATGGAATCGTGCCACGGAACACATGAAATGTTTGTTTTTGATGGTCCAATATACCACCCTAACACATCCAAGCAAAAAAATTCATGCGTCTACCCACTGCCGGCGCCGTTTAGAGGAGTAGATTGACAGGTCAGACTTTTCTCCAACGGGAGTAGGGTTTCGCCGTAGAGGGGGTCCGGAGCGTCAAGACCCCATTTAAACTTGCATAGTCCCCTAAAATATGTATACTAATATGTTGGTAGTTTGTGGGAACCAAGATACATCTCCGAGGTGCGACCAGCTTCACTGACCCCTCTTACTCCGTAGTAAGTTCTTGCACATAGAGGTGAAAACCTCCGTTTCGGGTGTCAGGCATGGAATCGTGCGACGGAACACATGAAATGTTTGTTTTTTATGGTCCAATATTACAACCTAACACATGCAAGAAAAAAAATTCATGCTTGTACCCCCTCCCGGCGCCGTTTAGAGGGGTAGATTGACAGGTCAGACCTTTCTCCAGCGGGAGTAGGGTTTCGCCGTAGAGGGGGTCCGGAGCGTCAAGACCCCATCAAAACTTGAATAGACCCCTAAACAATGTATACTAGTGTGTTGGTAGTTTGTGGGAACCAACATACATCTCCTAGGTGTGACCCGCTTCACTGACCCCTCTTACCATGTAGTAAGTTCTAGCACTTAGAGGTGATAACCCTCGTTTCGGGTGTCAGGCATGGAATCGTGCAAAGGAACACATAAAATGTTCATTTTTTATGGTCCAATATACCAACCTAACACATAAAAGCAAAAAAATCATGTTTTTACCCCCTCCCGGCGCTGGTTAGAGGGGCAGATCGACATGTCAGACTTTTCTCCAACGGGAGTAGGGTTTCGCCGTAGAGGGGGTCCGGAGCATCAAGACCCCATCAAAACTTGCATAGACCCCTAAACTATGTATACTAGTGTGTTGGTAGTTTGTGGGAACCAAGATACATCTCCGATGTGCGACCCGCTTCACTGACCCCATCTTTAGTAAGTTCTTGCACTTAGAGGTGATAACCCCCGTTTCGGGTGTCAGGCAAGGAATCGTGGGACGGACATGAAATGTTTGTTTTTTATGGTCCAATATACCAACCTAACACATCCAAGCAAAAAAATTCATGCTTGTACCCCCTCCCGGCGCCGTTTAGAGGGGTAGATCGACAGGTCACACTTTTCTCCAGCGGGAGTAGGGTTTCGCCGTAGAGGGGGTCCGGAGCGTCAAGACCCCATCAAAACTTGAATAGACCCCTAAACTATGTTTCTAGTGTGTTGTTAGTTTGTGGGAACCAACATACATCTCCTAGGTGCGACCCGCTTCACTGTCCCCTCTTACTCTGTAGTAAGTTCTTGCACTTAGAGGTGAATACCCCCGTTTCGGGTGTCAGGCATGGAATCGTGCAAAGGAACACATGAAATGTTTGTTTTTTATGGTCCAATATACCAACCTAACACATAAAAGCAAAAAAAATCATGCGTTTACCCCCTCCTGGCGCCGTTTAGAGGGGCAGATCGACAGGTCAGACTTTTCTCCAGCGGGAGTAGGGTTTCGCCGTAGATGGGGTCCGGAGCGTCAAGACCCCATCAAAACTTGCATAGACCCCTAAACTATGTATACTAGTGCGTTGGTATTTTGTGGGAACCAAGATACATCTCCGAGGTGCGACCCGCTTCACTGACCCCTCTTACTCCGTAGTAAGTTCTTGCACATAGAGGTGAAAACCCCCGTTTTGGGTTTCAGACATGGAATCGTGCGACAGAACACATGAAATATTTGTTTTTGATGGTCCAATATACCAACCTAACACATCCAAGCAAAAAAAATCATGCGTCTACCCACTCCCGGCGCCGTTTAGAGGGGTAGATCGACATGTCAGACTTTTCTCCAACGGGAGTAGGGTTTCGCCGTCGAGGGGGTCCGGAGCGTCAAGACCCCATCAAAACTTGCATAGACCCCTAAACTATGTATACTAGTGTGTTGGTATTTTGTGGGAACCAAGATACATCTCCGAGGTGCGACCAGCTTCACTGACCCCTCTTACTCTGTAGTAAGTTCTTGCACATAGAGGTGAAAACCCCCGTTTCGGGTGTCAGGCATGGAATCCTACGACAGAACACATGAAATGTTTGTTTTTTAGGGTACAATATACCAACCTAACACATCCAAGCAAACAAATTCATGCTTGTGCCCCCTCCCGGCGCCGCTTAGAGTGGTAGATCGACATGTCCGACTTTTGTCAAGTGGGAGTAGGGTTTCGCCGTAGAGGGGGTCGGGAGCGTCCAGACACCATAAAAACTTGCATAGACCCCTAAACTATGTATACTAGTGTGTTGGTAATTTGTGGGAACCAAGATACATCTCCGAGTTGCGACCCGCTTCACTGACCCCTCTTACTCTGTAGTAAGTTCTTGCACTTAGAGGTGAAAACCCCCGTTTCGGGTGTCAGGCATGGAATCGTGCGAGGGAACACATGAAATGTTTGTTTTTTATGGTCCAATATACCAACGTAACACATCCAAGCCAAAAAATTCATGCTTGTACCCCCTCCCGGCGCCGTTTAGAGGGGTAGATCGACAGGTCACACTTTTCTCCAGCGGGAGTAGGGTTTCGCCGTAGAGGGGGTCCGGAGCGTCAAGACCCCATCAAAACTTGAATAGACCCCTAAACTATGTTTCTAGTGTGTTGTTAGTTTGTGGGAACCAACATACATCTCCTAGGTGCGACCCGCTTCACTGTCCCCTCTTACTCTGTAGTAAGTTCTTGCACTTAGAGGTGAATACCCCCGTTTCGGGTGTCAGGCATGGAATCGTGCAAAGGAACACATGAAATGTTTGTTTTTTATGGTCCAATATACCAACCTAACACATAAAAGCAAAAAAAATCATGCGTTTACCCCCTCCTGGCGCCGTTTAGAGGGGCAGATCGACAGGTCAGACTTTTCTCCAGCGGGAGTAGGGTTTCGCCGTAGATGGGGTCCGGAGCGTCAAGACCCCATCAAAACTTGCATAGACCCCTAAACTATGTATACTAGTGCGTTGGTATTTTGTGGGAACCAAGATACATCTCCGAGGTGCGACCCGCTTCACTGACCCCTCTTACTCCGTAGTAAGTTCTTGCACATAGAGGTGAAAACCCCCGTTTTGGGTTTCAGACATGGAATCGTGCGACAGAACACATGAAATATTTGTTTTTGATGGTCCAATATACCAACCTAACACATCCAAGCAAAAAAAATCATGCGTCTACCCACTCCCGGCGCCGTTTAGAGGGGTAGATCGACATGTCAGACTTTTCTCCAACGGGAGTAGGGTTTCGCCGTCGAGGGGGTCCGGAGCGTCAAGACCCCATCAAAACTTGCATAGACCCCTAAACTATGTATACTAGTGTGTTGGTATTTTGTGGGAACCAAGATACATCTCCGAGGTGCGACCAGCTTCACTGACCCCTCTTACTCTGTAGTAAGTTCTTGCACATAGAGGTGAAAACCCCCGTTTCGGGTGTCAGGCATGGAATCCTACGACAGAACACATGAAATGTTTGTTTTTTAGGGTACAATATACCAACCTAACACATCCAAGCAAACAAATTCATGCTTGTGCCCCCTCCCGGCGCCGCTTAGAGTGGTAGATCGACATGTCCGACTTTTGTCAAGTGGGAGTAGGGTTTCGCCGTAGAGGGGGTCGGGAGCGTCCAGACACCATAAAAACTTGCATAGACCCCTAAACTATGTATACTAGTGTGTTGGTAATTTGTGGGAACCAAGATACATCTCCGAGTTGCGACCCGCTTCACTGACCCCTCTTACTCTGTAGTAAGTTCTTGCACTTAGAGGTGAAAACCCCCGTTTCGGGTGTCAGGCATGGAATCGTGCGAGGGAACACATGAAATGTTTGTTTTTTATGGTCCAATATACCAACGTAACACATCCAAGCCAAAAAATTCATGCTTGTACCCCCTCCCGGCGCCGTTTAGAGGGGTAGATCGACAGGTCAGACTTTTCTCCACCGGGAGTAGGGTTTCGCCGTAGAGGGGGTCCGGAGCGTCAAGACCCCATCAAAACTTGCATAGACCCCTAAACTTTGTATAATAGTGTGTTGGTAGTTTGTGGGAACCAATATACATCTCCGAGGTGCGACGCGCTTCACTGACCCCTCTTACTCCGTAGTAACTTCTTGCACTTAGAGGTGAAAACCCCCGTTTCGGGTGTCAGGCATGGAATCGTGCGACGGAACATATGAAATGTTTGTTTTTGATGGTCCAATATACCAACCTAACACATCCAAGCAAAAAAATTCATGCTTGTACCCCCTCCCGGCGCCGTTTAGAGGGGTAGATCGACAGGTCAGACTTTTCTCCAGCGAGAGTAGGGTTTCGCCGTAGAGGGGGTCCGGAGCGTCAAGACCCCATCAAAACTTGAATAGACCCCTAAACTATGTATACTAGTGTGTTGGTAGTTTGTGGGAACCAACATACATCTCCTAGGTGCGACCCGCTTCACTGTCCCCTCTTACTCTGTAGTAAGTTCTTGCACTTAGAGGTGAATACCCCCGTTTCGGGTGTCAGGCATGGAATCGTGCAAAGGAACACATGAAATGTTTGTTTTTTATGGTCCAATATACCAACCTAACACATAAAAGCAAAAAAAATCATGCGTTTACCCCCTCCCGGCGCCGTTTAGAGGGGCAGATCGACAGGTCAGACTTTTCTCCACCGGGAGTAGGGTTTCGCCGTAGAGGGGGTCCGGAGCGTCAAGACCCCATCAAAACTTGCATAGACCCATAAACTATGTATACTAGTGTGTTGGTAGTTTGTGGGAACCAAGATACATCTCCGAGGTGCGACCCGCTTCACTGACCCCTCTTACTCCGTAGTAAGTTCTTGCACATAGAGGTGAAAACCCCCGTTTTGGGTTTCAGGCATGGAATCGTGCGACAGAACACATGAAATATTTGTTTTTGATGGTCCAATATACCAACCTAACACATCCAAGCAAAAAAATTAATGCGTCTACCCACTCCCGGCGCCGTTTAGAGGGGTAGATCGACATGTCAGACTTTTCTCCAACGGGAGTAGGGTTTCGCCGTAGAGGGGGTCCGGAGCGTCAAGACCCTATAAAAACTTGCATAGACCCCTAAACTATGTATACTATTGTGTTGGTAGTTTGTGGGAACCAAGATACATCTCCGAGGTGCGACCAGCTTCACTGACCCCTCTTACTCTGTAGTAAGTTCTTGCACATAGAGGTGAAAACCCCCGTTTCGGGTGTCAGGCATGGAATCCTACGACAGAACACGTGAAATGTTTGTTTTTTATGGTACAATATACCAACCTAACACATCCAAGCAAAAAAATTCATGCGTCTACCCCCTCCCGGCGCCGTTTAGAGGGGTAGATCGACAGGTCAGACTTTTCTCCAACGGGAGTAGGGTTTCGCCGTAGAGGGGGTCCGGAGCGTCAAGACCCATCAAAACTTGCATAGACCCCTAAAATATGCATACTAGTGTGTTGGTAGTTTGTGGGAACCAAGATACATCTCCGAGGTGCGACCAGCTTCACTGACCCCTCTTACTCTGTAGTAAGTTCTTGCACATAGAGGTCAAAACCCCCGTTTCGGGTGTCAGGCATGGAATTGTGCGACGGAACACATGAAATTTTGGTTTTTTATGGTCCAATATACCAACCTAACACATACTAGAAAAAACATTCATGCGTCTACCCCCTCCCGGCGCCGTTTAGAGGGGTAGATCGACAGGTCAGACTTTTCTCCAACGGGAGTAGGGTTTCGCCGTAGAGGGGGTCCGGAGCGTCAAGACCCCATCAAAACTTGCATAGACCCCTAAACTATGTATACTAGTGTGTTGGTAGTTTGTGAGAACCAAGATACATCTCCGAGGTGCCACCCGCTTCACTGAACCCTCTTACTCCGTAGTAAGTTCTTGCACTTAGAGGTAAAAACCCCCGTTTCGGGTGTCAGGTATGGAATCGTGCGAATTGAAACATTAAATGTTTGTTTTTTATGGTACAATATACCAACCTAACACATCCAAGCAAAAAAATTCATGCTTGTACCCCCTCCCGGCGCCGTTTAGAGGGGTAGATCGACAGGTCTGACTTTTCTCCAGCGGGACTAGGGTTTCGCCGTAGAGGGGGTCCGGAGCGTCAAGACCCCATCAAAACTTGCATAGACCCCTAAACTATGTATACTAGTGTGTTGGTAGTTTTTGGGAACCAAGATACATATCCGAGGTGCGACCCGCTTCACTGACCCCTCTTACTCCGTAGTAAGTTCTTGCACACATAGAGGTGAAAACCCCCATTTCGGGCGTCAGGCATGGAATCGTGCGACTGAACACATGAAATGTTTGTTTTTTATGGTCCAATATACCAGACTAACACATCCAAGCAAAAAAATTCATGCGTCTACCCCCTCCCAGCGCCGTTTAGAGGGGTAGATCGACAGGTCAGACTTTTCCCCAACGGGAGTAGGGTTTCGCCATAGAGGGGATCCGGAGCGTCAAGACCCCATCAAAACTTGCATAGACCCCTAAAATATGTATACTAGTGTGTTAGTAGTTTGTGGGAACCAAGATACATCTCCGAGGTGCGACCCGCTTCACTTTCCCCTCTTACTCCGTAGTAAGTTCTTGCACTTAGAGGTGAAAACCCCCGTTTTGGGTGTCAGACATGGAATCGTGCGAGGGAACACATGAAATGTTTCTTTTTTATGGTCCAATATACCAACCTAACACATCCAAGAAAAAAATCATGCTTGTACCCCCTCCCGGCGCAGTTTAGAGGGGTAGATCGATAGGTCAGACTTTTCTCTAGCGGGAGTAGGGTTTCGCCGTAGAGGGGGTCCGGAGCGTCAAGACCCCATAAAAACTTGCATAGACCCCTAAACTATGTATACTAGTGTGTTGGTAGTTTGTGGGAACCAATATACATCTCCGAGGTGCGACCCGCTTCACTGACCCCTCTTACTCCGTAGTAAGTTCTTGCACTTAGAGGTGATAACCCCCGTTTCGGGTGTCAGGAATGGAATCGTGCAAAGGAACATATGAAATGTTTGTTTTTTATGGTCCAATATACCAACCTAACACATCCAAGCAAAAAAATTCATGCTTGTACCCCCTCCCGGCGCCGTTTAGAGGGGTAGATCGACAGGTCAGACTTTTCTCCACCGGGAGTAGGGTTTCGCCGTAGAGGGGGTTCGGAGCGTCAAGACCCCATTAAAACTTGAATATACCCCTAAAAATGTATACTAGTGTGTTGGTAGTTTGTGGGAACCAACATACATCTCCTAGGTGCGACCCGCTTCACTGACCCCTCTTACCTTGTAGTAAGTTCTTGCACTTAGAGGTGATAACCCCCATTTCGGGTGTCAGGAATGGAATCGTGCAAAGGAACATATGAAATGTTTGTTTTTTATGGTCCAATATACCAAACTAACACATAAAAGCAAAAAATTCATGCGTTTACCCCCTCCCGGCGTCGTTTAGAGGGGCAGATCGACACGTCCGACTTTTCTCCAGCGGGAGTAGGGTTTCGCCGTAGAGGGGGTCCGGAGCGTCAAGACCCCATCAAAACTTGCATAGACCCGCTAAACTATGTATACTAGTGTGTTGGTAGTTTTTGGGAACCAAGATACATCTCCGAGGTGCGACCCGCTTCACTGACCCCTCTTACTCCGTAGTAAGTTCTTGCACATAGAGGTGAAAACCCCCGTTTCGGGTGTCAGGCATGGAATCGTGCCACGGAACACATGAAATGTTTGTTTTTGATGGTCCAATATACCACCCTAACACATCCAAGCAAAAAAATTCATGCGTCTACCCACTGCCGGCGGCGTTTAGAGGAGTAGATTGACAGGTCAGACTTTTCTCCAACGGGAGTAGGGTTTCGCCGTAGAGGGGGTCCAGAGCGTCAAGACCCCATTAAAACTTGCATAGTCCCCTAAACTATGTATACTAATATGTTGGTAGTTTGTGGGAACCAAGATACATCTCCGAGGTGCGACCAGCTTCACTGACCCCTCTTACTCCGTAGTAAGTTCTTGCACATAGAGGTGAAAACCTCCGTTTCGGCTGTAAGGCATGGAATCGTGCGACGGAACACATGAAATGTTTGTTTTTTATGGTCCAATATACCAACCTAACACATACAAGCAAAAAAATTCATGCGTCTACCCCCTCCCGGCGCCGTTTAGAGGGGTAGATCGACAGGTCAGACTTTTCTCCAACGAGAGTAGGGTTTCGCCGTAGAGGGGGTCCGGAGCGTCAAGACCCCATCAAAACTTGCATAGACACATAAACTATGTATACTAGTGTGTTGGTAGTTTTTGGGAACCAAGATACATCTCCGAGGTGCGACCCGATTCACTAACCCCTCTTACTCCGTAGTAAGTTCTTGCACTTAGAGGTGAAAACCCCCGTTTTGGGTGTCAGGCATGGAATCGTGCCACGGAACACATGAAATGTTTGTTTTTGATGGTCCAATATACCACCCTAACACATCCAAGCAAAAAAATTCATGCGTCTACCCACTGTCGGCGCCGTTTAGAGGAGTAGATTGACAGGTCAGACTTTTCTCCAACGGGAGTAGGGTTTCGCCGTAGAGGGGGTCCGGAGCGTCAAGACCCCATTAAAACTTGCATAGTCCCCTAAACTATGTATACTAATATGTTGGTAGTTTTTGGGAACCAAGATACATCTCCGAGGTGCGACCAGCTTCACTGACCCCTCTTACTCCGTAGTAAGTTCTTGCACATAGAGGTGAAAACCTCCGTTTCGGGTGTCAGGCATGGAATCGTGCGACGGAACACATGAAATGTTTGTTTTTTATGGTCCAATATTCCAACCTAACACATGCAAGAAAAAAAATTCATGCTTGTACCCCCTCCCGGCGCCGTTTAGAGGGGTAGATCGACAGGTCAGACCTTTCTCCGGCGGGAGTAGGGTTTCGCCGTAGAGGGGGTCCGGAGCGTCAAGACCCCATCAAAACTTGAATAGACCCCTAAACAATGTATACTAGTGTGTTGGTAGTTTGTGGGAACCAACATACATCTCCTAGGTGTGACCCGCTTCACTGACCCCTCTTACCATGTAGTAAGTTCTAGCACTTAGAGGTGATAACCCTCGTTTCGGGTGTCAGGCATGGAATCGTGCAAAGGAACACATAAAATGTTCGTTTTTTATGGTCCAATATACCAACCTAACACATAAAAGCAAAAAAAATCATGTTTTTACCCCCTCCCGGCGCTGTTTAGAGGGGCAGATCGACAGGTCAGACTTTTCTCTAGCGGGAGTAGGGTTTCGCCGTAGAGGGGGTCCGGAGCGTCAAGACCCCATAAAAACTTGCATAGACCCCTAAACTATGTATACTAGTGTGTTGGTAGTTTGTGGGAACCAATATACATCTCCGAGGTGCGACCCGCTTCACTGACCCCTCTTACTCCGTAGTAAGTTCTTGCACTTAGAGGTGATAACCCCCGTTTCGGGTGTCAGGCATGGAATCGTGCAAAGGAACATATGAAATGTTTGTTTTTTATGGTCCAATATACCAACCTAACACATAAAAGCAAAAAAAATCATGTTTTTACCCCCTCCCGGCGCTGTTTAGAGGGGCAGATCGACAGGTCAGACTTTTCTCCAACGGGAGTAGGGTTTCGCCGTAGAGGGGGTCCGGAGCATCAAGACCCCATCAAAACTTGCATAGACCCCTAAACTATGTATACTAGTGTGTTGGTAGTTTGTGGGAACCAAGATACATCTCCGAGGTGCGACCCGCTTCACTGACCCCTCTTACTCTTTAGTAACTTCTTGCACATAGAGGTGAAAACCCCCGTTTCGGGTGTCAGGCATGGAATCGTGCGACGGAACACATGAAATGTTTGTTTTTGATTGTCCAATATACCAACCTAACACATCCAAGCAAAAAAATTCATGCGTCTTCCCACTCCCGGCGCCGTTTAGAGGGGTAGATCGACAGGTCAGACTTTTCTCCATTGGGAGTAGGGTTTCGCCGTAGAGGGGGTCCGGAGCGTCAAGACCCCATCAAAACTTGCATAGACCCCTAAAATATGTATACTCGTGTGTTGGTAGTTTGTGGGAACCAAGATACATCTCCGAGGTGTGACCAGCTTCACAAACCCCTCTTACTCCATAGTAAGTTCTTGCACATAGAGGTGAAAACCCCCCCTTTCGGGTGTCAGGCATGGAATCGTGCGACGGAACACATGAAATGTTTGTTTTTATGGTCCAATATACCAACCTAACACATCCAAGCAAAAAAAATCATGCGTCTACCCCCTCCTGGCGCCGTTTAGAGGGGTAGATCGACAGGTCAGACTTTTCTCCAACGGGAGAAGGGTTTCGCCGTAGAGGGGGTCCAGAGCGTCAAGTCCCCATAAAAACTTGCATAGACCCCTAAAATATGTATACTAGTGTGTTGGTAGTTTGTGCGAACCAAGATACATCTTCGAGGTGCGACCCGCTTCACTGACCCCTCTTACTCCGTATTAAGTTCTTGCACTTAGAGGTGAAAACCCCCGTTTCGGGTGTCAGGCATGGAATCGTGCGAATTAACACATGAAATATTTGTTTTTTATTGTCCAATATACCAACCTAACACATCCAAGAAAAAAATTCATGATTGTACCCCCTCCCGGCGCCGTTTAGAGGGGTAGATCGACAGGTCAGACTTTTCTCGAGCGGGAGTAGGGTTTCGCCGTAGAGGGGGTCCGGAGTGTCAAGACCCCATCAAAACTTGCATAGAAACCTAAAATATGTATACTAGTGTGTTGGTAGTTTGTGGGAACCAATATACATCTCCGAGATGCGACCCTCTTCACTGACCCCTCTTACTCTGTAGTAAGTTCTTGCACTTAAAGGTGAAAACCCCCGTTTCGGGTGTCAGGCATGGAATCGTGCGACGGAACACATGAAATGTTAGTTTTTTATGGTCCAATATACCAACCTAACACATCCAAGCAAAAAATGCATGCGTGTACCCCCTCCCGGTGCCGTTTAGAGGGGTAGATCGACAGGTCACACTTTTCTCCACCGGGAGTAGGGTTTCGCCGTAGAGGGGGTCTGGAGCGTCAAGACCCCATCAAAACTTGCATAGACCCCTAAACTATGTATACTAGTGTGTTGGTAGTTTTTGGGAACCAAGATACATCTCCGAGGTGTGTCCCGCTTCACTGACCCCTCTTACTCTGTAATAAGTTCTTGCAGTTAGAGGTGAAAACCCCCGTTTCGGGTGTAAGGCATGGAATCGTGCGAATTAAGACATGAAATGTTTGTTTTTTATGGTCCAATATACCAACCTAACACATCCAAGCAAAAAAATTCATGCCTGTACCCCCTCCCGGCGCCGTTTAGAGGGGTAGATCGACAGGTCAGACTTTTCTCCACCAGGAGTAGGGTTTCGCCGTAGAGGGGGTCCGGAGCGTCAAGACCCCATCAAAACTTGCATAGACCCCTAAACTATGTATACTAGTGTGTTGGTAGTTTTTGGGAACCAAGATACATATCCGAGGTGCCACCCGCTTCACTGAACCCTCTTACTCCGTAGTAAGTTCTTGCACACATAGAGGTGAAAACCCCCATTTCGGGCGTCAGGCATGGAATCGTGCGACTGAACACATGAAATGTTTGTTTTTTATGGTCCAATATACCAGACTAACACATCCAAGCAAAAAAATTCATGCGTCTACCCCCTCCCAGCGCCGTTTAGAGGGGTAGATCGACAGGTCAGACTTTTCCCCAACGGGAGTAGGGTTTCGCCATAGAGGGGATCCGGAGCGTCAAGACCCCATCAAAACTTGCATAGACCCCTAAAATATGTATACTAGTGTGTTAGTAGTTTGTGGGAACCAAGATACATCTCCGAGGTGCGACCCGCTTCACTTTCCCCTCTTACTCCGTAGTAAGTTCTTGCACTTAGAGGTGAAAACCCCCGTTTTGGGTGTCAGACATGGAATCGTGCGAGGGAACACATGAAATGTTTCTTTTTTATGGTCCAATATACCAACCTAACACATCCAAGAAAAAAAATCATGCTTGTACCCCCTCCCGGCGCAGTTTAGAGGGGTAGATCGATAGGTCAGACTTTTCTCTAGCGGGAGTAGGGTTTCGCCGTAGAGGGGGTCCGGAGCGTCAAGACCCCATAAAAACTTGCATAGACCCCTAAACTATGTATACTAGTGTGTTGGTAGTTTGTGGGAACCAATATACATCTCCGAGGTGCGACCCGCTTCACTGACCCCTCTTACTCCGTAGTAAGTTCTTGCACTTAGAGGTGATAACCCCCGTTTCGGGTGTCAGGAATGGAATCGTGCAAAGGAACATATGAAATGTTTGTTTTTTATGGTCCAATATACCAACCTAACACATCCAAGCAAAAAAATTCATGCTTGTACCCCCTCCCGGCGCCGTTTAGAGGGGTAGATCGACAGGTCAGACTTTTCTCCACCGGGAGTAGGGTTTCGCCGTAGAGGGGGTTCGGAGCGTCAAGACCCCATTAAAACTTGAATATACCCCTAAAAATGTATACTAGTGTGTTGGTAGTTTGTGGGAACCAACATACATCTCCTAGGTGCGACCCGCTTCACTGACCCCTCTTACCTTGTAGTAAGTTCTTGCACTTAGAGGTGATAACCCCCATTTCGGGTGTCAGGAATGGAATCGTGCAAAGGAACATATGAAATGTTGGTTTTTTATGGTCCAATATACCAAACTAACACATAAAAGCAAAAAATTCATGCGTTTACCCCCTCCCGGCGCCGTTTAGAGGGGCAGATCGACAGGTCCGACTTTTCTCCAGCGGGAGTAGGGTTTCGCCGTAGAGGGGGTCCGGAGCGTCAAGACCCCATCAAAACTTGCATAGACCCGCTAAACTATGTATACTAGTGTGTTGGTAGTTTGTGGGAACCAAGATACATCTCCGAGGTGCGACCCGCTTCACTGACCCCTCTTACTCCGTAGTAAGTTCTTGCACATAGAGGTGAAAACCCCCGTTTCGGGTGTCAGGCATGGAATCGTGCCACGGAACACATGAAATGTTTGTTTTTGATGGTCCAATATACCACCCTAACACATCCAAGCAAAAAAATTCATGCGTCTACCCACTGCCGGCGCCGTTTAGAGGAGTAGATTGACAGGTCAGACTTTTCTCCAACGGGAGTAGGGTTTCGCCGTAGAGGGGGTCCAGAGCGTCAAGACCCCATTAAAACTTGCATAGTCCCCTAAACTATGTATACTAATATGTTGGTAGTTTGTGGGAACCAAGATACATCTCCGAGGTGCGACCAGCTTCACTGACCCCTCTTACTCCGTAGTAAGTTCTTGCACATAGAGGTGAAAACCTCCGTTTCGGCTGTAAGGCATGGAATCGTGCGACGGAACACATGAAATGTTTGTTTTTTATGGTCCAATATACCAACCTAACACATACAAGCAAAAAAATTCATGCGTCTACCCCCTCCCGGCGCCGTTTAGAGGGGTAGATCGACAGGTCAGACTTTTCTCCAACGAGAGTAGGGTTTCGCCGTAGAGGGGGTCCGGAGCGTCAAGACCCCATCAAAACTTGCATAGACACATAAACTATGTATACTAGTGTGTTGGTAGTTTTTGGGAACCAAGATACATCTCCGAGGTGCGACCCGATTCACTAACCCCTCTTACTCCGTAGTAAGTTCTTGCACTTAGAGGTGAAAACCCCCGTTTTGGGTGTCAGGCACGGAATCGTGCCACGGAACACATGAAATGTTTGTTTTTGATGGTCCAATATACCACCCTAACACATCCAAGCAAAAAAATTCATGCGTCTACCCACTGTCGGCGCCGTTTAGAGGAGTAGATTGACAGGTCAGACTTTTCTCCAACGGGAGTAGGGTTTCGCCGTAGAGGGGGTCCGGAGCGTCAAGACCCCATTAAAACTTGCATAGTCCCCTAAACTATGTATACTAATATGTTGGTAGTTTTTGGGAACCAAGATACATCTCCGAGGTGCGACCAGCTTCACTGACCCCTCTTACTCCGTAGTAAGTTCTTGCACATAGAGGTGAAAACCTCCGTTTCGGGTGTCAGGCATGGAATCGTGCGACGGAACACATGAAATGTTTGTTTTTTATGGTCCAATATTCCAACCTAACACATGCAAGAAAAAAAATTCATGCTTGTACCCCCTCCCGGCGCCGTTTAGAGGGGTAGATCGACAGGTCAGACCTTTCTCCGGCGGGAGTAGGGTTTCGCCGTAGAGGGGGTCCGGAGCGTCAAGACCCCATCAAAACTTGAATAGACCCCTAAACAATGTATACTAGTGTGTTGGTAGTTTGTGGGAACCAACATACATCTCCTAGGTGTGACCCGCTTCACTGACCCCTCTTACCATGTAGTAAGTTCTAGCACTTAGAGGTGATAACCCTCGTTTCGGGTGTCAGGCATGGAATCGTGCAAAGGAACACATAAAATGTTCGTTTTTTATGGTCCAATATACCAACCTAACACATAAAAGCAAAACAAATCATGTTTTTACCCCCTCCCGGCGCTGTTTAGAGGGGCAGATCGACAGGTCAGACTTTTCTCCAACGGGAGTAGGGTTTCGCCGTAGAGGGGGTCCGGAGCATCAAGACCCCATCAAAACTTGCATAGACCCCTAAACTATGTATACTAGTGTGTTGGTAGTTTGTGGGAACCAAGATACATCTCCGAGGTGCGACCCGCTTCACTGACCCCTCTTACTCTTTAGTAACTTCTTGCACATAGAGGTGAAAACCCCCGTTTCGGGTGTCAGGCATGGAATCGTGCGACGGAACACATGAAATGTTTGTTTTTGATTGTCCAATATACCAACCTAACACATCCAAGCAAAAAAATTCATGCGTCTTCCCACTCCCGGCGCCGTTTAGAGGGGTAGATCGACAGGTCAGACTTTTCTCCATTGGGAGTAGGGTTTCGCCGTAGAGGGGGTCCGGAGCGTCAAGACCCCATCAAAACTTGCATAGACCCCTAAACTATGTATACTCGTGTGTTGGTAGTTTGTGGGAACCAAGATACATCTCCGAGGTGTGACCAGCTTCACAAACCCCTCTTACTCCATAGTAAGTTCTTGCACATAGAGGTGAAACCCCCCCCTTTCGGGTGTCAGGCATGGAATCGTGCGACGGAACACATGAAATGTTTGTTTTTATGGTCCAATATACCAACCTAACACATCCAAGCAAAAAAAATCATGCGTCTACCCCCTCCTGGCGCCGTTTAGAGGGGTAGATCGACAGGTCAGACTTTTCTCCAACGGGAGAAGGGTTTCGCCGTAGAGGGGGTCCAGAGCGTCAAGTCCCCATAAAAACTTGCATAGACCCCTAAACTATGTATACTAGTGTGTTGGTAGTTTGTGCGAACCAAGATACATCTTCGAGGTGCGACCCGCTTCACTGACCCCTCTTACTCCGTATTAAGTTCTTGCACTTAGAGGTGAAAACCCCCGTTTCGGGTGTCAGGCATGGAATCGTGCGAATTAACACATGAAATGTTTGTTTTTTATTGTCCAATATACCAACCTAACACATCCAAGAAAAAAATTCATGATTGTACCCCCTCCCGGCGCCGTTTAGAGGGGTAGATCGACAGGTCAGACTTTTCTCGAGCGGGAGTAGGGTTTCACCGTAGAGGGGGTCCGGAGTGTCAAGACCCCATCAAAACTTGCATAGAAACCTAAAATATGTATACTAGTGTGTTGGTAGTTTGTGGGAACCAATATACATCTCCGAGATGCGACCCTCTTCACTGACCCCTCTTACTCTGTAGTAAGTTCTTGCACTTAAAGGTGAAAACCCCCGTTTCGGGTGTCAGGCATGGAATCGTGCGACGGAACACATGAAATGTTAGTTTTTTATGGTCCAATATACCAACCTAACACATCCAAGCAAAAAATGCATGCGTGTACCCCCTCCCGGTGCCGTTTAGAGGGGTAGATCGACAGGTCACACTTTTCTCCACCGGGAGTAGGGTTTCGCCGTAGAGGGGGTCTGGAGCGTCAAGACCCCATCAAAACTTGCATAGACCCCTAAAATATGTATACTAGTGTGTTGGTAGTTTTTGGGAACCAAGATACATCTCCGAGGTGTGTCCCGCTTCACTGACCCCTCTTACTCTGTAATAAGTTCTTGCAGTTAGAGGTGAAAACCCCCGTTTCAGGTGTAAGGCATGGAATCGTGCGAATTAAGACATGAAATGTTTGTTTTTTATGGTCCAATATACCAACCTAACACATCCAAGCAAAAAAATTCATGCCTGTACCCCCTCCCGGCGCCGTTTAGAGGGGTAGATCGACAGGTCCAACTTTTGTCCAGCGGGAGTAAGGTTTCGCCGTAGAGGGGGTCGGGAGCGTCAAGACACCATAAAAACTTGCATATACCCCTAAACTATGTATACTAGTGTGTTGGTAGTTTGTGGGAACCAAGATACATCTCCGAGGTGCGACCCGCTTCACTGACCCCTCTTACTCCGTAGTAAGTTCTTGCACTTAGAGGTGATAACCCCCGTTTCGGGTGTCAGGCATGGAATCGTGCGACGGAACACATGAAATGTTTGTTTTTTATGGTCCAATATACCAACCTAACATATCCAAGCAAAAAAATTCATGCTAGTTCCCCCTCCCGGCGCCGTTTAGAGGGGTAGATTGACAGGTCCGACTTTTGCCCAGCGGGAGTAGGGTTTCGCCGTAGAGGGGGTCGGGAGCGTCAAGACACCATAAAAATTTGCATAGACCCCTAAACTGTGTATACTAGTGCGTTGGTAGTTTGTGGGAACCAAGATACATCTCCGAGGTGCGACCCGCTTCATTGGCCCGTCTTACTTCGTAGTTAGTTCCTTCACTTAGAGGTGATAACCCCCGTTTCGGGTGTCAGGCATGGAATCGTGCAACGGAACACATGAAATGTTTGTTTTTTATGGTCCAATATACCAACCTAACACATCCAAGCAAAAAAAATCATGCTTGTACCCCCTCCCAGCGCCGTTTAGAGTGGTAGATCGACAGGTCCGACTTTTGTCCAACGGGAGTAGGGTTTCGCCGTAGAGGGGGTCCGGAGCGTCAAGACCCCATCAAAACTTGCATAGAACCCTAAACTATGTATACTAGTGTGTTGGTAGTTTGTGGGAACCAAGATACATCTCCGAGGTGCGACCCGCTTCACTGACTCCTCTTACTCCGTAGTAAGTTCTTGCACATAGAGGTGAAAACCCCCATTTCGGGTGTCAGGCATGGAATCGTGCGACGGAACACATGGTTTGTTTTTTATGGTCCAATATACCAACCTAACACATCCAAGCAAAAAAATCCATGCGTCTACCCCCTCCCGGCGCCGTTTAGAGGGGTAGATCGACATGTCAGACTTCTCCCCTACGGGAGTAGAGTTTCGCCGTAGAGGGGGTCAGCAGCGTCAAGACCCCATCAAAACTTGCATAGACCTCTAAAATATGTATACTAGTGTCTTGGTAGTTTGTGGGAACCAATATACATCTCCGAGTTGCGACCCGCTTCACTGACCCCTCTTACTCCGTAGTAAGTTCTTGCACTTAGAGGTGAAAACCCCCGTTTCGGGTGTCAGGCATGGAATCGTGCGAGGGAAGACATGAAATGTTTCTTTTTTATGGTCCAATATACCAACCTAACACATCCAAGCAAAAAAATGCATGCTTGTACCCCCTCCCGGCGCCGTTTAGAGGGGTAGATCGACAGGTCAGACTTTTCTCCACCGGGAGTAGGGTTTCGCCGTAGAGGGGGTCCGGAGCGTCAAGACCCCATCAAAACTTGCATAGACCCCTAAAGTTTGTATACTAGTGTGTTGGTAGTTTGTGGGAAACAATATACATCTCCGAGGTGCGACCCGCTTCACTGACCCCTCTTACTCCGTAGTAAGTTCTTGCACTTAGAGGTGAAAACCCCCGTTTCGGGTGTCAGGCATGGAATCGTGCGACGGAACACATGAAATGTTTGTTTTTTATGGTCCAATATACCAACCTAACACATCCAAGCAAAAAAAATCATGCTTGTACCCCCTCCCGGCGCCGTTTAGAGGGGTAGATTGACAGGTCCGACTTCTGTCCAGCGGGAGTAGGGTTTCGCCGTAGAGGGGGTCGGGAGCGTCAAGACACCATAAAAACTTGCATAGACGCCTAAACTATGAATACTAGTGTGTTGGTAGTTTGTGGGAACCAAGATACATCTCCGAGGTGCGACCAGCTTCACTGACCCCTCTTACTCTGTAGTAAGTTCTTGCACATAAAGGTGAAAACCCCCGTTTCGGGTGTCAGGCATGGAATCCTACGACAGAACACATGAAATGTTTGTTTTTTATGGTAAAATATACCAACCTAACACATCCAAGCAAAAAAATTCATGCTTGTACCCCCTCCCGGCGCCGTTTAGAGGGGTAGATCGACAGGTCCGACTTTTGTCCAGCGGGAGTAGGGTTTCGCCGTAGAGGGGGTCGGGAGCGTCAAGACACCATAAAAACTTGCATAGACCCCTAAAATATGTATACTAGTGTGTTGGTAATTTGTGGGAACCAAGATACATCTCCGAGTTGCGACCCGCTTCACTGACCCCTCTTACTCCGTAGTAAGTTCTTGCACTTAGAGGTGAAAACCCCCGTTTCGGGTGTCAGGCATGGAATCGTGCGAGGTAACACATGAAATGTTTGTTTTTTATGGTACAATATACCAACCTAACATATCCAAGCAAAAAAATTCATGCTAGTTCCCCCTCCCGGCGCCGTTTAGAGGGGTAGATCGACAGGTCCGACTTTTGTCCAGCGGGAGTAGGGTTTCGCCGTAGAGGGGGTCTGGAGCGTCAAGACCCCATCAAAACTTGCATAGACCCCTAAACTATGTATACTACTGTGTTGGTAGTTTGTGGGAACCAAGATACATCTCCGAGGTGTGTCCCGCTTCACTGACCCCTCTTACTCTGTAATAAGTTCTTGCAGTTAGAGGTGAAAACCCCCGTTTCGGGTGTAAGGCATGGAATCGTGCGAATTAATACATGAAATGTTTGTTTTTTATGGTCCAATATACCAACCTAACACATCCAAGCAAAAAAATTCATGCTTGTACCCCCTCCCGGCGCCGTTTAGAGGGGTAGATCGACAGGTCCGACTTTTGTCAAGCGGGAGTAGGGTTTCGCCGTAGAGGGGGTCGGGAGCGTCAAGACACCATAAAAACTTGCATAGACCCCTAAACTATGTATACTAGTGTGTTGGTAGTTTGTGGGAACCAAGATACATCTCCGAGGTGCGACCCGCTTCACTGACCCCTCTTACTCCGTAGTAAGTTCTTGCACTTAGAGGTGATAACCCCCGTTTCGGGTGTCAGGCATGGAATCGTGCGACGGAACACATGAAATGTTTGTTTTTTATGGTCCAATATACCAACCTAACATATCCAAGCAAAAAAATTCATGCTAGTTCCCCCTCCCGGCGCCGTTTAGAGGGGTAGATCGACAGGTCCGACTTTTGTCCAGCGGGAGTAGGGTTTCGCCGTAGAGGGGGTCGGGAGCGTCAAGACACCATAAAAATTTGCATAGACCCCTAAACTATGTATACTAGTGCGTTGGTAGTTTGTGGGAACCAAGATACATCTCCGAGGTGCGACCCGCTTCATTGGCCCGTCTTACTTCGTAGTTAGTTCCTTCACTTAGAGGTGATAACCCCCGTTTCGGGTGTCAGGCATGGAATCGTGCAACGGAACACATGAAATGTTTGTTTTTTATGGTCCAATATACCAACCTAACACATCCAAGCAAAAAAATTCATGCTTGTACCCCCTCCCAGCGCCGTTTAGAGTGGTAGATCGACAGGTCCGACTTTTGTCCAACGGGAGTAGGGTTTCGCCGTAGAGGGGGTCCGGAGCGTCAAGACCCCATCAAAACTTGCATAGAACCCTAAACTATGTATACTAGTGTGTTGGTAGTTTGTGGGAACCAAGATACATCTCCGAGGTGCGACCCGCTTCACTGACTCCTCTTACTCCGTAGTAAGTTCTTGCACATAGAGGTGAAAACCCCCGTTTCGGGTGTCAGGCATGGAATCGTGCGACGGAACACATGGTTTGTTTTTTATGGTCCAATATACCAACCTAACACATCCAAGCAAAAAAATCCATGCGTCTACCCCCTCCCGGCGCCGTTTAGAGGGGTAGATCGACATGTCAGACTTCTCCCCTACGGGAGTAGAGTTTCGCCGTAGAGGGGGTCAGCAGCGTCAAGACCCCATCAAAACTTGCATAGACCTCTAAAATATGTATACTAGTGTCTTGGTAGTTTGTGGGAACCAAGATACATCTCCGAGTTGCGACCCGCTTCACTGACCCCTCTTACTCCGTAGTAAGTTCTTGCACTTAGAGGTGAAAACCCCCGTTTCGGGTGTCAGGCATGGAATCGTGCGAGGGAACACATGAAATGTTTCTTTTTTATGGTCCAATATACCAACCTAACACATCCAAGCAAAAAAATGCATGCTTGTACCCCCTCCCGGCGCCGTTTAGAGGGGTAGATCGACAGGTCAGACTTTTCTCCACCGGGAGTAGGGTTTCGCCGTAGAGGGGGTCCGGAGCGTCAAGACCCCATCAAAACTTGCATAGACCCCTAAACTTTGTATACTAGTGTGTTGGTAGTTTGTGGGAACCAATATACATCTCCGAGGTGCGACCCGCTTCACTGACCCCTCTTACTCCGTAGTAAGTTCTTGCACTTAGAGGTGAAAACCCCCGTTTCGGGTGTCAGGCATGGAATCGTGCGACGGAACACATGAAATGTTTGTTTTTTTATGGTCCAATATACCAACCTAACACATCCAAGCAAAAAAAATCATGCTTGTACCCCCTCCCGGCGCCGTTTAGAGGGGTAGATTGACAGGTCCGACTTCTGTCCAGCGGGAGTAGGGTTTGGCCGTAGAGGGGGTCGGGAGCGTCAAGACACCATAAAAACTTGCATAGACGCCTAAACTATGAATACTAGTGTTTTGGTAGTTTGTGGGAACCAAGATACATCTCCGAGGTGCGACCAGCTTCACTGACCCCTCTTACTCTGTAGTAAGTTCTTGCACATAGAGGTGAAAACCCCCGTTTCGGGTGTCAGGCATGGAATCCTACGACAGAACACATGAAATGTTTGTTTTTTATAGTAAAATATACCAACCTAACACATCCAAGCAAAAAAATTCATGCTTGTACCCCCTCCCGGCGCCGTTTAGAGGGGTAGATCGACAGGTCCGACTTTTGTCCAGCGGGAGTAGGGTTTCGCCGTAGAGGGGGTCGGGAGCGTCAAGACACCATAAAAACTTGCATAGACCCCTAAAATATGTATACTAGTGTGTTGGTAATTTGTGGGAACCAAGATACATCTCCGAGTTGCGACCCGCTTCACTGACCCCTCTTACTCCGTAGTAAGTTCTTGCACTTAGAAGTGAAAACCCCCGTTTCGGGTGTCAGGCATGGAATCGTGCGAGGTAACACATGAAATGTTTGTTTTTTATGGTACAATATACCAACCTAACATATCCAAGCAAAAAAATTCATGCTAGTTCCCCCTCCCGGCGCCGTTTAGAGGGGTAGATCGACAGGTCCGACTTTTGTCCAGCGGGAGTAGGGTTTCGCCGTAGAGGGGGTCGGGAGCGTCAAGACACCATAAAAACTTGCATAGACCCCTAAACTATGTATACTAGTGCGTTGGTAGTTTGTGGGAACCAAGATACATCTCCGAGGTGCGACCCGCTTCATTGGCCCGTCTTACTTCGTAGTTAGTTCCTTCACTTAGAGGTGATAACCCCCGTTTCGGGTGTCAGGCATGGAATCGTGCAACGGAACACATGAAATGTTTGTTTTTTATGGTCCAATATACCAACCTAACACATCCAAGCAAAAAAATTCATGCTTGTACCCCCTCCCAGCGCCGTTTAGAGTGGTAGATCGACAGGTCCGACTTTTGTCCAACGGGAGTAGGGTTTCGCCGTAGAGGGGGTCCGGAGTGTCAAGACCCCATCAAAACTTGCATAGAACCCTAAACTATGTATACTAGTGTGTTGGTAGTTTGTGGGAACCAAGATACATCTCCGAGGTGCGACCCGCTTCACTGACTCCTCTTACTCCGTAGTAAGTTCTTGCACATAGAGGTGAAAACCCCCGTTTCGGGTGTCAGGCATGGAATCGTGCGACGGAACACATGGTTTGTTTTTTATGGTCCAATATACCAACCTAACACATCCAAGCAAAAAAATCCATGCGTCTACCCCCTCCCGGCGCCGTTTAGAGGGGTAGATCGACATGTCAGACTTCTCCCCTACGGGAGTAGAGTTTCGCCGTAGAGGGGGTCAGCAGCGTCAAGACCCCATCAAAACTTGCATAGACCTCTAAAATATGTATACTAGTGTCTTGGTAGTTTGTGGGAACCAAGATACATCTCCGAGTTGCGACCCGCTTCACTGACCCCTCTTACTCCGTAGTAAGTTCTTGCACTTAGAGGTGAAAACCCCCGTTTCGGGTGTCAGGCATGGAATCGTGCGAGGGAACACATGAAATGTTTATTTTTTATGGTCCAATATACCAACCTAACACATCCAAGCAAAAAAATGCATGCTTGTACCCCCTCCCGGCGCCGTTTAGAGGGGTAGATCGACAGGTCAGACTTTTCTCCACCGGGAGTAGGGTTTCGCCGTAGAGGGGGTCCGGAGCGTCAAGACCCCATCAAAACTTGCATAGACCCCTAAACTTTGTATACTAGTGTGTTGGTAGTTTGTGGGAACCAATATACATCTCCGAGGTGCGACCCGCTTCACTGACCCCTCTTAATCCGTAGTAAGTTCTTGCACTTAGAGGTGAAAACCCCCGTTTCGGGTGTCAGGCATGGAATCGTGCGACGGAACACATGAAATGTTTTTTTTTATGGTCCAATATACCAACCTAACACATCCAAGCAAAAAAAATCATGCTTGTACCCCCTCCCGGCGCCATTTAGAGGGGTAGATTGACAGGTCCGACTTCTGTCCAGCGGGAGTAGGGTTTCGCCGTAGAGGGGGTCGGGAGCGTCAAGACACCATAAAAACTTGCATAGACGCCTAAACTATGAATACTAGTGTGTTGGTAGTTTGTGGGAACCAAGATACATCTCCGAGGTGCGACCAGCTTCACTGACCCCTCTTACTCTGTAGTAAGTTCTTGCACATAGAGGTGAAAACCCCCGTTTCGGGTGTCAGGCATGGAATCCTACGACAGAACACATGAAATGTTTGTTTTTTATGGTAAAATATACCAACCTAACACATCCAAGCAAAAAAATTCATGCTTGTACCCCCTCCCGGCGCCGTTTAGAGGGGTAGATCGACAGGTCCGACTTTTGTCCAGCGGGAGTAGGGTTTCGCCGTAGAGGGGGTCGGGAGCGTCAAGACACCATAAAAACTTGCATAGACCCCTAAAATATGTATACTAGTGTGTTGGTAATTTGTGGGAACCAAGATACATCTCCGAGTTGCGACCCGCTTCACTGACCCCTCTTACTCCGTAGTAAGTTCTTGCACTTAGAGGTGAAAACCCCCGTTTCGGGTGTCAGGCATGGAATCGTGCGAGGTAAGACATGAAATGTTTGTTTTTTATGGTCCAATATACCAACCTAACATATCCAAGCAAAAACATTCATGCTAGTTCCCCCTCCCGGCGCCGTTTAGAGGGGTAGATTGACAGGTCCGACTTTTGTCCAGCAGGAGTAGGGTTTCGCCGTAGAGGGGGTCGGGAGCGTCAAGACACCATAAAAATTTGCATAGACCCCTAAACTATGTATACTAGTGCGTTGGTAGTTTGTGGGAACCAAGATACATCTCCGAGGTGCGACCCGCTTCATTGGCCCGTCTTAGTTCGTAGTTAGTTCCTTCACTTAGAGGTGATAACCCCCGTTTCGGGTGTCAGGCATGGAATCGTGCAACGGAACACATGAAATGTTTGTTTTTTATGGTCCAATATACCAACCTAACACATCCAAGCAAAAAAATGCATGCTTGTACCCCCTCCCGGCGCCGTTTAGAGGGGTAGATCGACAGGTCAGACTTTTCTCCACCGGGAGTAGGGTTTCGCCGTAGAGGGGGTCCGGAGCGTCAAGACCCCATCAAAACTTGCATAGACCCCTAAAGTTTGTATACTAGTGTGTTGGTAGTTTGTGGGAACCAATATACATCTCCGAGGTGCGACCCGCTTCACTGACCCCTCTTACTCCGTAGTAAGTTCTTGCACTTAGAGGTGAAAACCCCCGTTTCGGGTGTCAGGCATGGAATCGTGCGACGGAACACATGAAATGTTTGTTTTTTATGGTCCAATATACCAACCTAACACATCCAAGCAAAAAAAATCATGCTTGTACCCCCTCCCGGCGCCGTTTAGAGGGGTAGATTGACAGGTCCGACTTCTGTCCAGCGGGAGTAGGGTTTCGCCGTAGAGGGGGTCGGGAGCGTCAAGACACCATAAAAACTTGCATAGACGCCTAAACTATGAATACTAGTGTGTTGGTAGTTTGTGGGAACCAAGATACATCTCCGAGGTGCGACCAGCTTCACTGACCCCTCTTACTCTGTAGTAAGTTCTTGCACATAGAGGTGAAAACCCCCGTTTCGGGTGTCAGGCATGGAATCCTACGACAGAACACATGAAATGTTTGTTTTTTATGGTAAAATATACCAACCTAACACATCCAAGCAAAAAAATTCATGCTTGTACCCCCTCCCGGCGCCGTTTAGAGGGGTAGATCGACAGGTCCGACTTTTGTCCAGCGGGAGTAGGGTTTCGCCGTAGAGGGGGTCGGGAGCGTCAAGACACCATAAAAACTTGCATAGACCCCTAAAATATGTATACTAGTGTGTTGGTAATTTGTGGGAACCAAGATACATCTCCGAGTTGCGACCCGCTTCACTGACCCCTCTTACTCCGTAGTAAGTTCTTGCACTTAGAGGTGAAAACCCCCGTTTCGGGTGTCAGGCATGGAATCGTGCGAGGTAACACATGAAATGTTTGTTTTTTATGGTAAAATATACCAACCTAACATATCCAAGCAAAAAAATTCATGCTAGTTCCCCCTCCCGGCGCCGTTTAGAGGGGTAGATCGACAGGTCCAACTTTTGTCCAGCGGGAGTAGGGTTTCGCCGTAGAGGGGGTCTGGAGCGTCAAGACCCCATCAAAACTTGCATAGACCCCTAAAATATGTATACTACTGTGTTGGTAGTTTGTGGGAACCAAGATACATCTCCGAGGTGTGTCGCGCTTCACTGACCCCTCTTACTCTGTAATAAGTTCTTGCAGTTAGAGGTGAAAACCCCCGTTTCGGGTGTAAGGCATGGAATCGTGCGAATTAATACATGAAATGTTTGTTTTTTATGGTCCAATAAACCAACCTAACACATCCAAGCAAAAAAATTCATGCTTGTACCCCCTCCCGGCGCCGTTTAGAGGGGTAGATCGACAGGTCCGACTTTTGTCCAGCGGGAGTAGGGTTTCGCCGTAGAGGGGGTCGGGAGCGTCAAGACACCATAAAAACTTGCATAGACCCCTAAACTATGTATACTAGTGTGTTGGTAGTTTGTGGGAACCAAGATAAATCTCCGAGGTGCGACCCGCTTCACTGACCCCTCTTACTCCGTAGTAAGTTCTTGCACTTAGAGGTGATAACCCCCGTTTCGGGTGTCAGGCATGGAATCGTGCGACGGAACACATGAAATGTTTGTTTTTTATGGTCCAATATACCAACCTAACATATCCAAGCAAAAAAATTCATGCTAGTTCCCCCTCCCGGCGCCGTTTAGAGGGGTAGATCGACAGGTCCGACTTTTGTCCAGCGGGAGTAGGGTTTCGCCGTAGAGGGGGTCGGGAGCGTCAAGACACCATAAAAATTTGCATAGACCCCTAAACTATGTATACTAGTGCGTTGGTAGTTTGTGGGAACCAAGATACATCTCCGAGGTGCGACCCGCTTCATTGGCCCGTCTTACTTCGTAGTTAGTTCCTTCACTTAGAGGTGATAACCCCCGTTTCGGGTGTCAGGCATGGAATCGTGCAACGGAACACATGAAATGTTTGTTTTTTATGGTCCAATATACCAACCTAACACATCCAAGCAAAAAAATTCATGCTTGTACCCCCTCCCAGCGCCGTTTAGAGTGGTAGATCGACAGGTCCGACTTTTGTCCAACGGGAGTAGGGTTTCGCCGTAGAGGGGGTCCGGAGCGTCAAGACCCCATCAAAACTTGCATAGAACCCTAAACTATGTATACTAGTGTGTTGGTAGTTTGTGGGAACCAAGATACAACTCCGAGGTGCGACCCGCTTCACTGACTCCTCTTACTCCGTAGTAAGTTCTTGCACATAGAGGTGAAAACCCCCGTTTCGGGTGTCAGGCATGGAATCGTGCGACGGAACACATGGTTTGTTTTTTATGGTCCAATATACCAACCTAACACATCCAAGCAAAAAAATCCATGCGTCTACCCCCTCCCGGCGCCGTTTAGAGGGGTAGATCGACATGTCAGACTTCTCCCCTACGGGAGTAGAGTTTCGCCGTAGAGGGGGTCAGCAGCGTCAAGACCCCATCAAAACTTGCATAGACCTCTAAAATATGTATACTAGTGTCTTGGTAGTTTGTGGGAACCAAGATACATCTCCGAGTTGCGACCTGCTTCACTGACCCCTCTTACTCCGTAGTAAGTTCTTGCACTTAGAGGTGAAAACCCCCGTTTCGGGTGTCAGGCATGGAATCGTGCGATGGAACACATGAAATGTTTCTTTTTTATGGTCCAATATACCAACCTAACACATCCAAGCAAAAAAATGCATGCTTGTACCCCCTCCCGGCGCCGTTTAGAGGGGTAGATCGACAGGTCAGACTTTTCTCCACCGGGAGTAGGGTTTCGCCGTAGAGGGGGTCCGGAGCGTCAAGACCCCATCAAAACTTGCATAGACCCCTAAACTTTGTATACTAGTGTGTTGGTAGTTTGTGGGAACCAATATACATCTCCGAGGTGCGACCCGCTTCACTGACCCCTCTTACTCCGTAGTAAGTTCTTGCACTTAGAGGTGAAAACCCCCGTTTCGGGTGTCAGGCATGGAATCGTGCGACGGAACACATGAAATGTTTGTTTTTTTATGGTCCAATATACCAACCTAACACATCCAAGCAAAAAAAATCATGCTTGTACCCCCTCCCGGCGCCGTTTAGAGGGGTAGATTGACAGGTCCGACTTCTGTCCAGCGGGAGTAGGGTTTCGCCGTAGAGGGGGTCGGGAGCGTCAACACACCATAAAAACTTGCATAGACGCCTAAAATATGAATACTAGTGTTTTGGTAGTTTGTGGGAACCAAGATACATCTCCGAGGTGCGACCAGCTTCACTGACCCCTCTTACTCTGTAGTAAGTTCTTGCACATAGAGGTGAAAACCCCCGTTTCGGGTTTCAGGCATGGAATCCTACGACAGAACACATGAAATGTTTGTTTTTTATGGTAAAATATACCAACCTAACACATCCAAGCAAAAAAATTCATGCTTGTACCCCCTCCCGGCGCCGTTTAGAGGGGTAGATCGACAGGTCCGACTTTTGTCCAGCGGGAGTAGGGTTTCTCCGTAGAGGGGGTCGGGAGCGTCAAGACACCATAAAAACTTGCATAGACCCCTAAAATATGTATACTAGTGTGTTGGTAATTTGTGGGAACCAAGATACATCTCCGAGTTGCGACCCGCTTCACTGACCCCTCTTACTCCGTAGTAAGTTCTTGCACTTAGAAGTGAAAACCCCCGTTTCGGGTGTCAGGCATGGAATCGTGCGAGGTAACACATGAAATGTTTGTTTTTTATGGTACAATATACCAACCTAACATATCCAAGCAAAAAAATTCATGCTAGTTCCCCCTCCCGGCGCCGTTTAGAGGGGTAGATCGACAGGTCCGACTTTTGTCCAGCGGGAGTAGGGTTTCGCCGTAGAGGGGGTCGGGAGCGTCAAGACACCATAAAAACTTGCATAGACCCCTAAACTATGTATACTAGTGTGTTGGTAGTTTGTGGGAACCAAGATACATCTCCGAGGTGCGACCCGCTTCACTGACCCCTCTTACTCCGTAGTAAGTTCTTGCACTTAGAGGTGATAACCCCCGTTTCGGGTGTCAGGCATGGAATCGTGCGACGGAACACATGAAATGTTTGTTTTTTATGGTCCAATATACCAACCTAACATATCCAAGCAAAAAAATTCATGCTAGTTCCCCCTCCCGGCGCCGTTTAGAGGGGTAGATCGACAGGTCCGACTTTTGTCCAGCGGGAGTAGGGTTTCGCCGTAGAGGGGGTCGGGAGCGTCAAGACACCATAAAAATTTGCATAGACCCCTTAACTATGTATACTAGTGCGTTGGTAGTTTGTGGGAACCAAGATACATCTCCGAGGTGCGACCCGCTTCATTGGCCCGTCTTACTTCGTAGTTAGTTCCTTCACTTAGAGGTGATAACCCCCGTTTCGGGTGTCAGGCATGGAATCGTGCAACGGAACACATGAAATGTTTGTTTTTTATGGTCCAATATACCAACCTAACACATCCAAGCAAAAAAATTCATGCTTGTACCCCCTCCCAGCGCCGTTTAGAGTGGTAGATCGACAGGTCCGACTTTTGTCCAACGGGAGTAGGGTTTCGCCGTAGAGGGGGTCCGGAGCGTCAAGACCCCATCAAAACTTGCATAGAACCCTAAACTATGTATACTAGTGTGTTGGTAGTTTGTGGGAACCAAGATAGAACTCCGAGGTGCGACCCGCTTCACTGACTCCTCTTACTCCGTAGTAAGTTCTTGCACATAGAGGTGAAAACCCCCGTTTCGGGTGTCAGGCATGGAATCGTGCGACGGAACACATGGTTTGTTTTTTATGGTCCAATATACCAACCTAACACATCCAAGCAAAAAAATCCATGCGTCTACCCCCTCCCGGCGCCGTTTAGAGGGGTAGATCGACATGTCAGACTTCTCCCCTACGGGAGTAGAGTTTCGCCGTAGAGGGGGTCAGCAGCGTCAAGACCCCATCAAAACTTGCATAGACCTCTAAAATATGTATACTAGTGTCTTGGTAGTTTGTGGGAACCAAGATACATCTCCGAGTTGCGACCCGCTTCACTGACCCCTCTTACTCCGTAGTAAGTTCTTGCACTTAGAGGTGAAAACCCCCGTTTCGGGTGTCAGGCATGGAATCGTGCGATGGAACACATGAAATGTTTCTTTTTTATGGTCCAATATACCAACCTAACACAGCCAAGCAAAAAAATGCATGCTTGTACCCCCTCCCGGCGCCGTTTAGAGGGGTAGATCGACAGGTCAGACTTTTCTCCACCGGGAGTAGGGTTTCGCCGTAGAGGGGGTCCGGAGCGTCAAGACCCCATCAAAACTTGCATAGACCCCTAAACTTTGTATACTAGTGTGTTGGTAGTTTGTGGGAACCAATATACATCTCCGAGGTGCGACCCGCTTCACTGACCCCTCTTACTCCGTAGTAAGTTCTTGCACTTAGAGGTGAAAACCCCCGTTTCGGGTGTCAGGCATGGAATCGTGCGACGGAACACATGAAATGTTTGTTTTTTTATGGTCCAATATACCAACCTAACACATCCAAGCAAAAAAAATCATGCTTGTACCCCCTCCCGGCGCCGTTTAGAGGGGTAGATTGACAGGTCCGACTTCTGTCCAGCGGGAGTAGGGTTTCGCCGTAGAGGGGGTCGGGAGCGTCAACACACCATAAAAACTTGCATAGACGCCTAAAATATGAATACTAGTGTTTTGGTAGTTTTGGGAACCAAGATACATCTCCGAGGTGCGACCAGCTTCACTGACCCCTCTTACTCTGTAGTAAGTTCTTGCACATAGAGGTGAAAACCCCCGTTTCGGGTTTCAGGCATGGAATCCTACGACAGAACACATGAAATGTTTGTTTTTTATGGTAAAATATACCAACCTAACACATCCAAGCAAAAAAATTCATGCTTGTACCCCCTCCCGGCGCCGTTTAGAGGGGTAGATCGACAGGTCCGACTTTTGTCCAGCGGGAGTAGGGTTTCTCCGTAGAGGGGGTCGGGAGCGTCAAGACACCATAAAAACTTGCATAGACCCCTAAAATATGTATACTAGTGTGTTGGTAATTTGTGGGAACCAAGATACATCTCCGAGTTGCGACCCGCTTCACTGACCCCTCTTACTCCGTAGTAAGTTCTTGCACTTAGAAGTGAAAACCCCCGTTTCGGGTGTCAGGCATGGAATCGTGCGAGGTAACACATGAAATGTTTGTTTTTTATGGTACAATATACCAACCTAACATATCCAAGCAAAAAAATTCATGCTAGTTCCCCCTCCCGGCGCCGTTTAGAGGGGTAGATCGACAGGTCCGACTTTTGTCCAGCGGGAGTAGGGTTTCGCCGTAGAGGGGGTCGGGAGCGTCAAGACACCATAAAAACTTGCATAGACCCCTAAACTATGTATACTAGTGCGTTGGTAGTTTGTGGGAACCAAGATACATCTCCGAGGTGCGACCCGCTTCATTGGCCCGTCTTACTTCGTAGTTAGTTCCTTCACTTAGAGGTGATAACCCCCGTTTCGGGTGTCAGGCATGGAATCGTGCAACGGAACACATGAAATGTTTGTTTTTTATGGTCCAATATACCAACCTAACACATCCAAGCAAAAAAATTCATGCTTGTACCCCCTCCCGGCGCCGTTTAGAGGGGTAGATCGACAAGTCCGACTTCCGTCCAGCGGGAGTAGGGTTTCGCCGTAGAGGGGGTCGGGAGCGTCAAGACACCATAAAAACTTGCATAGACGCCTAAAATATGTATACTAGTGTGTTGGTAGTTTGTGGGTACCAATATACATCTCCGAGGAGCGACCCGCTTCACTGACCCTTCTTACTCCGTAGTAAGTTATTGCACTTAGAGGTGATAACCCCCATTTCGGGTGTCAGGCATGGAATCGTGCGACAGAACACATGAAATGTTTGTTTTTTATGGTCCAATATACCACCCTAACATATCCAAGAAAAAAAATTAATGCTTGTACCCCCTCCCGGCGCCGTTTAGAGGGGTAGATCGACAGGTCCGACTTTTGTCCAGCGGGAGTAGGGTTTCGCCGTAGAGGGGGTCCGGAGTATCAAGACCCCATCAAAACTTGCATAGACCCCTAAACTATGTATAATAGTGTGTTGGTACTTTGTCGGAACCAATATACATCTCCGAGGTGCGACCCACTTCACTGACCCCTCTTACTCCGTAGTAAGTTCTTAAGCTTAGAGGTGAAAACCCCCGTTTCGGGTGTCAGGCATGGAATCGTGCGACAGAACACATGAAATGTTTGTTTTTTATGGTCCAATATACTAACCTAACACATCCAAGCAAAAAAAATCATGCTTGTACCCCCTCCCGGCGCCGTTTAGAGGGGTAGATCGACAGGTCCGACTTTTGTCCAGCGGGAGTAGGGTTTCGCCGTAGAGGAGGTCGGGAGCGTCAAGACACCATAAAAACTTGCATAGACCCCTAAACTATGTATACTAGTGTGTTGGTAGTTTGTGGGAACCAAGATACATCTCCGAGGTGCGACCCGCTTCACTGACCCCTCTTACTCCGTAGTAAGTTCTTGCACATAGAGGTGAAAACCCCCGTTTCGGGTGTCAGGCATGGAATCGTGCGACGGAACACATGGTTTGTTTTTTATGGTCCAATATACCAACCTAACACATCCAAGCAAAAAAATCCATGCGTCTACCCCCTCCCGGCGCCGTTTAGAGGGGTAGATCGACATGTCGGACTTCTCCCCTACGGGAGTAGAGTTTCGCCGTAGAGGGGGTCAGCAGCGTCAAGACCCCATCAAAACTTGCATAGACCTCTAAAATATGTATACTAGTGTCTTGGTAGTTTGTGGGAACCAAGATACATCTCCGAGTTGCGACCCGCTTCACTGACCCCTCTTACTCCGTAGTAAGTTCTTGCACTTAGAGGTGAAAACCCCCGTTTCGGGTGTCAGGCATGGAATCGTGCGAGGGAAGACATGAAATGTTTCTTTTTTATGGTCCAATATACCAACCTAACACATCCAAGCAAAAAAATGCATGCTTGTACCCCCTCCCGGCGCCGTTTAGAGGGGTAGATCGACAGGTCAGACTTTTCTCCACCGGGAGTAGGGTTTCGCCGTAGAGGGGGTCCGGAGCGTCAAGACCCCATCAAAACTTGCATAGACCCCTAAACTTTGTATACTAGTGTGTTGGTAGTTTGTGGGAACCAATATACATCTCCGAGGTGCGACCCGCTTCACTGACCCCTCTTACTCCGTAGTAAGTTCTTGCACTTAGAGGTGAAAACCCCCGTTTCGGGTGTCAGGCATGGAATCGTGCGACGGAACACATGAAATGTTTTTTTTTATGGTCCAATATACCAACCTAACACATCCAAGCAAAAAAAATCATGCTTGTACCCCCTCCCGGCGCTGTTTAGAGGGGTAGATTGACAGGTCCGACTTCTGTCCAGCGGGAGTAGGGTTTCGCCGTAGAGGGGTTCGGGAGCGTCAAGACACCATAAAAACTTGCATAGACGCCTAAACTATGAATACTAGTGTGTTGGTAGTTTGTGGGAACCAAGATACATCTCCGAGGTGCGACCAGCTTCACTGACCCCTCTTACTCTGTAGTAAGTTCTTGCACATAGAGGTGAAAACCCCCGTTTCGGGTGTCAGGCATGGAATCGTACGACAGAACACATGAAATGTTTGTTTTTTATGGTAAAATATACCAACCTAACACATCCAAGCAAAAAAATTCATGCTTGTACCCCCTCCCGGCGCCGTTTAGAGGGGTAGATCGACAGGTCCGACTTTTGTCCAACGGGAGTAGGGTTTCGCCGTAGAGGGGGTCGGGAGCGTCAAGACACCATAAAAACTTGCATAGACCCCTAAAATATGTATACTAGTGTGTTGGTAATTTGTGGGAACCAAGATACATCTCCGAGTTGCGACCCGCTTCACTGACCCCTCTTACTCCGTAGTAAGTTCTTGCACTTAGAGGTGAAAACCCCCGTTTCGGGTGTCAGGCATGGAATCGTGCGAGGTAAGACATGAAATGTTTGTTTTTTATGGTACAATATACCAACCTAACATATCCAAGCAAAAAAATTCATGCTAGTTCCCCCTCCCGGCGCCGTTTAGAGGGGTAGATCGACAGGTCCGACTTTTCTCCACCGGGAGTAGGGTTTCGCCGTAGAGGGGGTCCGGAGCGTCAAGACCCCATCAAAACTTGCATAGACCCCTAAACTTTGTATACTAGTGTGTTGGTAGTTTGTGGGAACCAATATACATCTCCGAGGTGCGACCCGCTTCACTGACCCCTCTTACTCCGTAGTAAGTTCTTACACTTAGAGGTGAAAACCCCCGTTTCGGGTGTCAGGCATGGAATCGTGCGACGGAACACATGAAATGTTTGTTTTTTATGGTCCAATATACCAACCTAACACATCCAAGCAAAAAAATTCATGCTTGTACCCCCTCCCGGCGCCGTTTAGAGGGGTAGATCGACAGGTCCGACTTCCGTCCAGCGGGAGTAGGGTTTCGCCGTAGAGGGGGTCGGGAGCGTCAAGACACCATAAAAACTTGCATAGACGCCTAAAATATGTATACTAGTGTGTTGGTAGTTTGTGGGTACCAATATACATCTCCGAGGAGCGACCCGCTTCACTGACCCTTCTTACTCCGTAGTAAGTTATTGCACTTAGAGGTGATAACCCCCATTTCGGGTGTCAGGCATGGAATCGTGCGACAGAACACATGAAATGTTTGTTTTTTATGGTCCAATATACCACCCTAACATATCCAAGAAAAAAAATTAATGCTTGTACCCCCTCCCGGCGCCGTTTAGAGGGGTAGATCGACAGGTCCGACTTTTGTCCAGCGGGAGTAGGGTTTCGCCGTAGAGGGGGTCCGGAGTATCAAGACCCCATCAAAACTTGCATAGACCCCTAAACTATGTATAATAGTGTGTTGGTACTTTGTCGGAACCAATATACATCTCCGAGGTGCGACCCACTTCACTGACCCCTCTTACTCCGTAGTAAGTTCTTAAGCTTAGAGGTGAAAACCCCCGTTTCGGGTGTCAGGCATGGAATCGTGCGACAGAACACATGAAATGTTTGTTTTTTATAGTCCAATATACTAACCTAACACATCCAAGCAAAAAAAATCATGCTTGTACCCCCTCCCGGCGCCGTTTAGAGGGGTAGATCGACAGGTCCGACTTTTGTCCAGCGGGAGTAGGGTTTCGCCGTAGAGGAGGTCGGGAGCGTCAAGACACCATAAAAACTTGCATAGACCCCTAAACTATGTATACTAGTGTGTTGGTAGTTTGTGGGAACCAAGATACATCTCCGAGGTGCGACCCGCTTCACTGACCCCTCTTACTCCGTAGTAAGTTCTTGCACTTAGAGGTGATAACCCCCGTTTCGGGTGTCAGGCATGGAATCGTGCGACGGAACACATGAAATGTTTGTTCTTTATGGTCCAATATACCAACCTAACATATCCAAGCAAAAAAATTCATGCTAGTTCCCCCTCCCGGCGCCGTTTAGAGGGGTAGATCGATAGGTCCGACTTTTGTCCAGCGGGAGTAGGGTTTCGCCGTAGAGGGGGTCGGGAGCGTCAAGACACCATAAAAACTTGCATAGTCCCCTAAACTATGTATACGAGTGTGTTGGTAGTTTGTGGGAACCAAGATACATCTCCGAGGTGCGACCCGCTTCATTGGCCCCTCTTACTCCGTAGTTAGTTCCTTCACTTAGAGGTGATAACCCCCGTTTCGGGTGTCAGGCATGGAATCGTGCAACGGAACACATGAAATGTTTGTTTTTTATGGTCCAATATACCAACCTAACACATCCAAGAAAAAAAATTCATGCTTGTACCCCCTCCCAGTGCCGTTTAGAGTGGTAGATCGACAGGTCCGACTTTTGTCCAACGGGAGTAGGGTTTCGCCGTAGAGGGGGTCCGGAGCGTCAAGACCCCATCAAAACTTGCATAGAACCCTAAAATATGTATACTAGTGTGTTGGTAGTTTGTGGGAACCAAGATACATCTCCGAGGTGCGACCCGCTTCACTGACTCCTCTTACTCCGTAGAAAGTTCTTGCACATAGAGGTAAAAACCCCCGTTTCGGGTGTCAGGCATGGAATCGTGCGACGGAACACATGAAATGTTTGTTTTTTATGGTCCAATATACCAACCTAACACATCCAAGCAAAAAAATTCATGCTTATGCCCCCTCCCGGCGCCGTTTAGAGGGGAAGATCGACATGTCCGACTTTTGTCCAGCGGGAGTAGGGTTTCGCCGTAGAGGGGGTCGGGAGCGTCAAGACAACGTAAAAACTTGCATAGACCCCTAAACTATGTATACTAGTGTGTTGGTAATTTGTGGGAACCAAGATACATCTCCGAGTTGCGACCCGCTTCACTGACCCCTCTTACTCTGTAGTAAGTTCTTGCACTTAGAGGTGAAAACCCCCGTTTCGGGTGTCAGGCATGGAATCGTGCGAGGGAACACATGAAATGTTTGTTTTTTATGGTCCAATATACCAACCTAACACATCCAAGCAAAAAAAATCCATGCGTCTACCCCCTCCCGGCGCCGTTTAGAGGGGTAGATCGACATGTCAGACTTCTCCCCTACGGGAGTAGAGTTTCGCCGTAGAGGGGGTCAGCAGCGTCAAGACACCATAAAAACTTGCATAGACGCCTAAAATATGAATACTAGTGTGTTGGTAGTTTGTGGGAACCAAGATACATCTCCGAGGTGCGACCAGCTTCACTGACCCCTCTTACTCTGTAGTAAGTTCTTGCACATAGAGATGAAAACCCCCGTTTCGGGTGTCAGGCATGGAATCCTACGACAGAACACATGAAATGTTTGTTTTTTATGGTAAAATATACCAACCTAACACATCCAAGAAAAAAAATTCATGCTTGTACCCCCTCCCGGCGCCGTTTAGAGTGGTAGATCGACAGGTCCGACTTTTGTCCAGCGGGAGTAGGGTTTCGCCGTAGAGGGGGTCGGGAGCGTCAAGACACCATAAAAACTTGCATAGACCCCTAAAATATGTATACTAGTGTGTTGGTAATTTGTGGGAACCAAGATACATCTCCGAGTTGCGACCCGCTTCACTGACCCCTCTTACTCCGTAGTAAGTTCTTGCACTTAGAGGTGAAAACCCCCGTTTCGGGTGTCAGGCATGGAATCGTGCGAGGTAACACATGAAATGTTTGTTTTTTATGGTACAATATACCAACCTAACACATCCAAGCAAAAAAATTCATGCTTGTACCCCCTCCCGGCGCCGTTTAGAGGGGTAGATCGACAGGTCAGACTTTTCTCCACCGGGAGTAGGGTTTCGCCGTAGAGGGGGTCCGGAGCGTCAAGACCCCATCAAAACTTGCATAGACCCCTAAACTTTGTATACTAGTGTGTTGGTAGTTTGTGGGAACCAATATACATCTCCGAGGTGCGACCCGCTTCACTGACCCCTCTTATTCCGTAGTAAGTTCTTACACTTAGAGGTGAAAACCCCCGTTTCGGGTGTCAGGCATGGAATCGTGCGACGGAACACATGAAATGTTTGTTTTTTATGGTCCAATATACCAACCTAACACATCCATGCAAAAAAAATCATGCTTGTACCCCCTCCCGGCGCCGTTTAGAGGGGTAGATCGACAGGTCCGACTTCTGTCCAGCGGGAGTAGGGTTTCGCCGTAGAGGGGGTCGGGAGCGTCAAGACACCATAAAAACTTGCATAGACGCCTAAAATATGAATACTAGTCTGTTGGTAGTTTGTGGGAACCAAGATACATCTCCGAGGTGCGACCAGCTTCACTGACCCCTCTTACTCTGTAGTAAGTTCTTGCACATAGAGGTGAAAACCCCCGTTTCGGGTGTCAGGCATGGAATCCTACGACAGAACACATGAAATGTTTGTTTTTTATGGTAAAATACACCAACCTAACACATCCAAGCAAAAAAATTCATGCTTGTACCCCCTCCCGGCGCCGTTTAGAGGGGTAGATCGACAGGTCCGACTTTTGTCCAGCGGGAGTAGGGTTTCGCCGTAGAGGGGGTCGGGAGCGTCAAGACACCATAAAAACTTGCATAGACCCCTAAAATATGTATACTAGTGTGTTGGTAATTTGTGGGAACCAAGATACATCTCCGAGTTGCGACCCGCTTCACTGACCCCTCTTACTCCGTAGTAAGTTCTTGCACTTAGAGGTGAAAACCCCCGTTTCGGGTGTCAGGCATGGAATCGTGCGAGGTAACACATGAAATGTTTGTTTTTTATGGTACAATATACCAACCTAACACATCCAAGCAAAAAAATTCATGCTTGTACCCCCTCCCGGCGCCGTTTAGAGGGGTAGATCGACAGGTCAGACTTTTCTCCACCGGGAGTAGGGTTTCGCCGTAGAGGGGGTCCGGAGCGTCAAGACCCCATCAAAACTTGCATAGACCCCTAAACTTTGTATACTAGTGTGTTGGTAGTTTGTGGGAACCAATATACATCTCCGAGGTGCGACCCGCTTCACTGACCCCTCTTATTCCGTAGTAAGTTCTTACACTTAGAGGTGAAAACCCCCGTTTCGGGTGTCAGGCATGGAATCGTGCGACGGAACACATGAAATGTTTGTTTTTTATGGTCCAATATACCAACCTAACACATCCATGCAAAAAAAATCATGCTTGTACCCCCTCCCGGCGCCGTTTAGAGGGGTAGATCGACAGGTCCGACTTCTGTCCAGCGGGAGTAGGGTTTCGCCGTAGAGGGGGTCGGGAGCGTCAAGACACCATAAAAACTTGCATAGACGCCTAAAATATGAATACTAGTCTGTTGGTAGTTTGTGGGAACCAAGATACATCTCCGAGGTGCGACCAGCTTCACTGACCCCTCTTACTCTGTAGTAAGTTCTTGCACATAGAGGTGAAAACCCCCGTTTCGGGTGTCAGGCATGGAATCCTACGACAGAACACATGAAATGTTTGTTTTTTATGGTAAAATACACCAACCTAACACATCCAAGCAAAAAAATTCATGCTTGTACCCCCTCCCGGCGCCGTTTAGAGGGGTAGATCGACAGGTCCGACTTTTGTCCAGCGGGAGTAGGGTTTCGCCGTAGAGGGGGTCGGGAGCGTCAAGACACCATAAAAACTTGCATAGACCCCTAAAATATGTATACTAGTGTGTTGGTAATTTGTGGGAACCAAGATACATCTCCGAGTTGCGACCCGCTTCACTGACCCCTCTTACTCCGTAGTAAGTTCTTGCACTTAGAGGTGAAAACCCCCGTTTCGGGTGTCAGGCATGGAATCGTGCGAGGTAACACATGAAATGTTTGTTTTTTATGGTACAATATACCAACCTAACACATCCAAGCAAAAAAATTCATGCTTGTACCCCCTCCCGGCGCCGTTTAGAGGGGTAGATCGACAGGTCAGACTTTTCTCCACCGGGAGTAGGGTTTCGCCGTAGAGGGGGTCCGGAGCGTCAAGACCCCATCAAAACTTGCATAGACCCCTAAACTTTGTATACTAGTGTGTTGGTAGTTTGTGGGAACCAATATACATCTCCGAGGTGCGACCCGCTTCACTTACCCCTCTTATTCCGTAGTAAGTTCTTACACTTAGAGGTGAAAACCCCCGTTTCGGGTGTCAGGCATGGAATCGTGCGACGGAACACATGAAATGTTTGTTTTTTATGGTCCAATATACCAACCTAACACATCCATGCAAAAAAAATCATGCTTGTACCCCCTCCCGGCGCCGTTTAGAGGGGTAGATCGACAGGTCCGACTTCTGTCCAGCGGGAGTAGGGTTTCGCCGTAGAGGGGGTCGGGAGCGTCAAGACACCATAAAAACTTGCATAGACGCCTAAAATATGAATACTAGTGTGTTGGTAGTTTGTGGGAACCAAGATACATCTCCGAGGTGCGACCAGCTTCACTGACCCCTCTTACTCTGTAGTAAGTTCTTGCACATAGAGGTGAAAACCCCCGTTTCGGGTGTCAGGCATGGAATCCTACGACAGAACACATGAAATGTTTGTTTTTTATGGTAAAATATACCAACCTAACACATCCAAGCAAAAAAATTCATGCTTGTACCCCCTCCCGGCGCCGTTTAGAGGGGTAGATCGACAGGTCCGACTTTTGTCCAGCGGGAGTAGGGTTTCGCCGTAGAGGGGGTCGGGAGCGTCAAGACACCATAAAAACTTGCATAGACCCCTAAAATATGTATACTAGTGTGTTGGTACTTTGTGGGAACCAAGATACATCTCCGAGTTGCGACCCGCTTCACTGACCCCTCTTACTCCGTAGTAAGTTCTTGCACTTAGAGGTGAAAACCCCCGTTTCGGGTGTCAGGCATGGAATCGTGCGAGGTAACACATGAAATGTTTGTTTTTTATGGTACAATATACCAACCTAACACATCCAAGCAAAAAAATTCATGCTTGTACCCCCTCCCGGCGCCGTTTAGAGGGGTAGATCGACAGGTCAGACTTTTCTCCACCGGGAGTAGGGTTTCGCCGTAGAGGGGGTCCGGAGCGTTAAGACCCCATCAAAACTTGCATAGACCCCTAAACTTTGTATACTAGTGTGTTGGTAGTTTGTGGGAACCAATATACATCTCCGAGGTGCGACCCGCTTCACTGACCCCTCTTATTCCGTAGTAAGTTCTTACACTTAGAGGTGAAAACCCCCGTTTCGGGTGTCAGGCATGGAATCGTGCGACGGAACACATGAAATGTTTGTTTTTTATGGTCCAATATACCAACCTAACACATCCAAGCAAAAAAATTAATGCTTGTACCCCCTCCCGGCGCCGTTTAGAGGGGTAGATCGACAGGTCCGACTTCTGTCCAGCGGGAGTAGGGTTTCGCCGTAGAGGGGGTCGGGAGCATCAAGACACCATAAAAACTTGCATATACGCCTAAAATATGTATACTAGTGTGTTGGTAGTTTGTGGGTACCAATATACATCTCCGAGGTGCGACCCGCTTCACTGACCCTTCTTACTCCGTAGTAAGTTATTGCACTTAGAGGTGATAACCCCCATTTCGGGTGTCAGGCATGGAACGTGCGACAGAACACATTAAATGTTTGTTTTTTATGGTCCAATATACCTACCTAACACATCCAAGAAAAAAATTCATGCTTGTACCCCATCCAGGCGCCGGTTAGAGGGGTAGATCGACAGGTCCGACTTTTGTCCAAAGGGAGTAGGGTTTCGCCGTAGAGGGGGTCCGGAGCGTCAAGACCCCATCAAAACTTGCATAGACCCCTAAACTATGTATACTAGTGTGTTGGTAGTTTGTGGGAGCCAATATACATCTCCGAGGTGCGACCCGCTTCACTGACCCCTCTTACTCCGTAGTAAGTTCTTGCACTTAGAGGTGAAAACCCCCGTTTCGGGTGTCAGGCATGGAATCGTGCGACGGAACACATGAAATGTTTGTTTTTTATGGTCCAATATTCCAACCTAACACATGCAAGAAAAAAAATTAATGCTTGTACCCCCTCCCGGCGCCGTTTAGAGGGGTAGATCGACAGGTCAGACCTTTCACCAGCGGGAGTAGGGTTTCGCCGTAGAGGGGGTCCGGAGCGTCAAGACCCCATCAAAACTTGAATAGACCCCTAAACAATGTATACTAGTGTGTTGGTAGTTTGTGGGAACCAACATACATCTCCTAGGTGTGACCCGCTTCACTGACCCCTCTTACCATGTAGTAAGTTCTAGCACTTAGAGGTGAGAACCCTCGTTTCGGGTGTCACGCATGGAATCGTGCAAAGGAACACATGAAATGTTTGTTTTTTATGGTCCAATATACCAACCTAACACATAAAAGCAAAAAAATTCATGTTTTTACCCCCTCCCGGCGCCGTTTAGAGGGGTAGATCGACATGTCAGACTTCTCCCCTACGGGAGTAGAGTTTGGCCGTAGAGGGGGTCAGCAGCGTCAAGACCCCATCAAAACTTGCATAGACCTCTAAAATATGTATACTAGTGTCTTGGTAGTTTGTGGGAACCAAGATACATCTCCGAGTTGCGACCCGCTTCACTGACCCCTCTTACTCCGTAGTAAGTTCTTGCACTTAGAGGTGAAAACCCCCGTTTCGGGTGTCAGGCATGGAATCGTGCGAGGGAACACATGAAATGTTTGTTTTTTATGGTCCAATATACCAACCTAACACATCCAAGCAAAAAAATTCATGCTTGTACCCCCTCCCGGCGCCGTTTAGAGGGGTAGATCGACAGGTCAGACTTTTCTCCACCGGGAGTAGGGTTTCGCCGTAGAGGGGGTCCGGACCGTCAAGACCCCATCAAAACTTGCATAGACATCTAAACTTTGTATACTAGTGTTTTGTTAGTTTGTGGGAACCAATATACATCTCCGAGGTGCGACCCGCTTAACTGACCCCTCTTACTCCGTAGTAAGTTCTTGCACTTAGAGGTGAAAACCCCCGTTTCGGGTGTCAGGCATGGAATCGTGCGACGGAACACATGAAATGTTTGTTTTTTATGGTCCAATATACCAACCTAACACATCCAAGCAAAAAAACTCATGCTTGTGCCCCCTCCCGGCGCCGTTTAGAGGGGTAGATCGACATGTCCGACTTTTGTCCAGCGGGAGTAGGGTTTCGCCGTAGAGGGGGTCGGGAGCGTCAAGACACCATAAAAACTTGCATAGACCCCTAAACTATGTATACTAGTGTGTTGGTAATTTGTGGGAACCAAGATACATCTCCGAGTTGCGACCCGCTTCACTGACCCCTCTTACTCTGTAGTAAGTTCTTGCACTTAGAGGTGAAAACCCCCGTTTCGGGTGTCAGGCATGGAATCGTGCGAGGGAACACATGAAATGTTTGTTTTTTATGGTCCAATATACCAACCTAACACATCCAAGAAAAAAAATTCATGCTTGTACCCCCTCCCGGCGCCGTTTAGAGGGGTAGATCGACAGGTCAGACTTTTCTCCACCGGGAGTAGGGTTTCGCCGTAGAGGGGGTCCGGAGCGTCAAGACCCCATCAAAACTTGCATAGACCCCTAAACTTTGTATACTAGTGTGTTGGTAGTTTGTGGGAACCAATATACATATCCGAGGTGCGACCCGCTTCACTGACCCCTCTTACTCCGTAGTAAGTTCTTGCACTTAGAGGTGAAAACCCCCGTTTCGGGTGTCAGGCATGGAATCGTGCGACGGAACACATGAAATGTTTGTTTTTTATGGTCCAATATACCAACCTAAAACATCCAAGCAAAAAAAATCATGCTTGTACCCCCTCCCGGCGCCGTTTAGAGGGGTAGATCGACAGGTTCGACTTCTGTCCAGCGGGAGTAGGGTTTCGCCGTAGAGGGGGTCGGGAGCGTCAAGACACCATAAAAACTTGCATAGACGCCTAAACTATGTATACTAGTGTGTTGGTAGTTTGTGGGTACCAATATACATCTCCGAGGTGCGACCCACTTCACTGACCCCTCTTACTCCGTAGTAAGTTCTTGCACTTAGAGGTGATAACCCCCGTTTTGGGTGTCAGGCATGGAATCGTGCGACGGACATGAAATGTTTGTTTTTTATGGTCCAATATACCAACCTAACACATCCAAGCAAAAAAATTCATGCTTGTACCCCCTCCCGGCGCCGTTCAGAGGGGTAGATCGACAGGTCAGACTTTTCTCCAGCGGGAGTAGGGTTTCGCCGTAGAGGGGGTCCGGAGCATCAAGACCCCATCAAAACTTGAATAGACCCCTAAACTATGTATACTAGTGTGTTGGTAGTTTGTGGGAACCAACATACATCTCCGAGGTGCGACCCGCTTCACTGACCCCTCTTACTCCGTAGTAAGTTCTTGCACTTAGAGGTGATAACCCCCGTTTCGGGTGTCAGGCATGGAATCGTGCGACGGAACACATGAAATGTTTGTTTTTTATGGTCCAATATACCAACCTAACATATCCAAGCAAAAAAATTCATGCTAGTTCCCCCTCCCGGCGCCGTTTAGAGGGGTAGATCGACAGGTCCGACTTTTGTCCAGCGGGAGTAGGGTTTCGCCGTAGAGGGGGTCGGGAGCGTCAAGACACCATAAAAACTTGCATAGACCCCTAAACTATGTATACTAGCGTGTTGGTAGTTTGTGGGAACCAAGATACATCTCCGAGGTGCGACCCGCTTCATTGGCCCCTCTTACTCCGTAGTTAGTTCCTTCACTTAGAGGTGATAACCCCCGTTTCGGGTGTCAGGCATGGAATCGTGCAACAGAACACATGAAATGTTTGTTTTTTATGGTCCAATATACCAACCTAACACATCAAAGCAAAAAAATTCATGCTTGTACCCCCTCCCAGCGCCGTTTAGAGTGGTAGATCGACAGGTCCGACTTTTGTCCAACGGGAGTAGGGTTTCGCTGTAGAGGGGGTCCGGAGCGTCAAGACCCCATCAAAACTTGCATAGAACCCTAAACTATGTATACTAGTGTGTTGGTAGTTTGTGGGAACCAAGATACATCTCCGAGGTGCGACCCACTTCACTGACTCCTCTTACTCCGTAGTAAGTTCTTGCACATAGAGGTGAAAACCCCCGTTTCGGGTGTCAGGCATGGAATCGTGCGACGGAACACATGGTTTGTTTTTTATGGTCCAATATACCAACCTAACACATCCAAGCAAAAAAAATCCATGCGTCTACCCCCTCCCGGCGCCGTTTAGAGGGGTAGATCGACATGTCAGACTTCTCCCCTACGGGAGTAGAGTTTCGCCGTAGAGGGGGTCAGCAGCGTCAAGACCCCATCAAAATTTGCATAGACCTCTAAAATATGTATACTAGTGTCTTGGTAGTTTGTGGGAACCAAGATACATCTCCGAGTTGCGACCCGCTTCACTGACCCCTCTTACTCCGTAGTAAGTTCTTGCACTTAGAGGTGAAAACCCCCGTTTCGGGTGTCAGGCATGGAATCGTGCGAGGGAACACATGAAATGTTTGTTTTTTATGGTCCAATATACCAACCTAACACATCCAAGCAAAAACATGCATGCTTGTACCCCCTCCCGGCGCCGTTTAGAGGGGTAGATCGACAGGTCAGACTTTTCTCCACCGGGAGTAGGGCTTCGCCGTAGAGGGGGTCCGGAGCGTCAAGACCCCATCAAAACTTGCATAGACCCCTAAACTTTGTATACTAGTGTGTTGGTAGTTTGTGGGAACCAATATACATCTCCTAGGTGCGACCCGCTTCACTGTCCCCTCTTACTCTGTAGTAAGTTCTTGCACTTAGAGGTGAATACCCCTGTTTCGGGTGTCAGGCATGGAATCGTGCAAAGGAACACATGAAATGTTTGTTTTTATGGTCCAATATACCAACCTAACACATAAAAGCAAAAAAAATCATGCGTTTACCCCCTCCTGGCGCCGTTTAGAGGGGCAGATCGACATGTCAGACTTTTCTCCACCGGGAGTAGGGTTTCGCCGTAGAGGGGGTCCGGAGCGTCAAGACCCCATCAAAACTTGCATAGACCCCTAAACTATGTATACTAGTGCGTTGGTATTTTGTGGGAACCAAGATACATCTCCGAGGTGCGACCCGCTTCACTGACCCCTCTTACTCCGTAGTAAGTTCTTGCACATAGAGGTGAAAACCCCCGTTTTGGGTTTCAGGCATGGAATCGTGCGACAGAACACATGAAATATTTGAGTTTGATGGTCCAATATACCAACCTAACACATACAAGCAAAAAAATTCATGCGTCTACCCACTCCCGGCGCCGTTTAGAGGGGTAGATCGACATGTCAGACTTTTCTCCAACGGGAGTAGGGTTTCGCCGTCGAGGGGGTCCGGAGCGTCAAGACCCCATCAAAACTTGCAAAGACCCCTAAACTATGTATACTAGTGTGTTGGTAGTTTGTGGGAACCAAGATACATCTCCGAGGTGCGACCAGCTTCACTGACCCCTCTTACTCTGTAGTAAGTTCTTGCACATAGAGGTGAAAACCCCCGTTTCGGGTGTCAGGCATGGAATCCTACGACAGAACACATGAAATGTTTGTTTTTTATGGTAAAATATACCAACCTAACACATCCAAGCAAAAAAATTCATGCTTGTACCCCCTCCCGGCGCCGTTTAGAGGGGTAGATCGACAGGTCCGACTTTTGACCAGCGGGAGTAGGGTTTCGCCGTAGAGGGGGTCGGGAGCGTCAAGACACCATAAAAACTTGCATAGACCCCTAAAATATGTATACTATTGTGTTGGTAATTTGTGGGAACCAAGATACATCTCCGAGTTGCGACCCGCTTCACTGACCCCTCTTACTTCGTAGTAAGTTCTTGCACTTAGAGGTGAAAACCCCCGTTTCGGGTGTCAGGCATAGAATCGTGCGAGGTAACACATGAAATGTCTGTTTTTTATGGTACAATATACCAACCTAACACATCCAAGCAAAAAAATTCATGCTTGTACCCCCTCCCGGCGCCGTTTAGAGGGGTAGATCGACAGGTCAGACTTTTCTCCACCGGGAGTAGGGTTTCGCCGTAGAGGGGGTCCGGAGCGTCAAGACCCCATAAAAACTTACATAGACCCCTAAACTTTGTATACTAGTGTGTTGGTAGTTTGTGGGAACCAATATACATCTCCGAGGTGCGACCCGCTTCACTGACCCCTCTTACTCCGTAGTAAGTTCTTACACTTAGAGGTGAAAACCCCCGTTTCGGGTGTCAGGCATGGAATCGTGCGACGGAACACATGAAATGTTTGTTTTTTATGGTCCAATATACCAACCTAACACATCCAAGCAAAAAAATTCATGCTTGTACCCCCTCCCGGCGCCGTTTAGAGGGGTAGATCGACAGGTCCGACTTCTTTCCAGCGGGAGTAGGGTTTCGCCGTAGAGGGGGTCGGGAGCGTCAAGACACCATATAAACTTGCATAGACGCCTAAAATATGTTTACTAGTGTGTTGGTAGTTTGTGGGTACCAATATACATCTCCGAGGTGCGACCCGCTTCACTGACCCTTCTTACTCCGTAGTATGTTATTGCACTTAGAGGTGATAACCCCCATTTCGGGTGTCAGGCATGGAATCGTGCGACAGAACACATGAAATGTTTGTTTTTTATGGTCCAATATACCACCCTAACATATCCAAGAAAAAAAATTAATGCTTGTACCCCCTCCCGGCGCCGTTTATAGGGGTAGATCGACAGGTCCGACTTTTGTCCAGCGGGAGTAGGGTTTCGCCGTAGAGGGGGTCCGGAGTATAAAGACCCCATCAAAACTTGCATAGACCCCTAAACTATGTATAATAGTGTGTTGGTAGTTTGTGGGAACCAATATACATCTCCGAGGTGCGACCCACTTCACTGACCCCTCTTACTCCGTAGTAAGTTCTTAAACTTAGAGGTGAAAACCCCCGTTTCGGGTGTCAGGCATGGAATCGTGCGACAGAACACATAAAATGTTTGTTTTTTATGGTCCAATATACCAACCTAACACATCCATGCAAAAAAAATCATGCTTGTACCCCCTCCCGGCGCCGTTTAGAGGGGTAGATCGACAGGTCCGACTTTTGTCCAGCGGGAGTAGGGTTTCGCCGTAGAGGGGGTCGGGAGCGTCAAGACACTATAAAAACTTGCATAGACCCCTAAACTATGTATACTAGTGTGTTGGTAGTTTGTGGGAACCAAGATACATCTCCGAGGTGCGACCCGCTTCACTGACCCCTCTTACTCCGTAGTAAGTTCTTGCACTTAGAGGTGATAACCCCCGTTTCGGGTGTCAGGCATGGAATCGTGCGACGGAACACATGAAATGTTTGTTTTTTGTGGTCCAATATACCAACCTAACATATCCAAGCAAAAAAATTCATGCTAGTTCCCCCTCCCGGCGCCGTTTAGAGGGGTAGATCGACAAGTCCGACTTTTGTCCACCGGGAGTAGGGTTTCGCCGTAGAGGGGGTCGGGAGCGTCAAGACACCATAAAAACTTGCATAGACCCCTAAACTATGTATACGAGTGTGTTGGTAGTTTGTGGGAACCAAGATACATCTCCGAGGTGCGACCCGCTTCATTGGCCCCTCTTACTCCGTAGTTAGTTCCTTCACTTAGAGGTGATAACCCCCGTTTCGGGTGTCAGGCATGGAATCGTGCAACGGAACACATGAAATGTTTGTTTTTTATGGTCCAATATACCAACCTAACACATCCAAGAAAAAAAATTCATGCTTGTACCCCCTCCCAGTGCCGTTTAGAGTGGTAGATCGACAGGTCCGACTTTTGTCCAACGGGAGTAGGGTTTCGCCGTAGAGGGGGTCCGGAGCGTCAAGACCCCATCAAAACTTGCATAGAACCCTAAACTATGTATACTAGTGTGTTGGTAGTTTGTGGGAACAAAGATACATCTCCGAGTTGCGACCCGCTTCACTGACTCCTCTTACTCCGTAGTAAGTTCTTGCACTTAGAGGTGAAAACCCCGTTTCAGGTGTCAGGCATGGAATCGTGCGACAGAACACATGAAATATTTGAGTTTGATGGTCCAATATACCAACCTAACACATACAAGCAAAAAAATTCATGCGTCTACCCACTCCCGGCGCCGTTTAGAGGGGTAGATCGACATGTCAGACTTTTCTCCAACGGGAGTAGGGTTTCGCCGTCGAGGGGGTCCGGAGCGTCAAGACCCCATCAAAACTTGCAAAGACCCCTAAACTATGTATACTAGTGTGTTGGTAGTTTGTGGGAACCAAGATACATCTCCGAGGTGCGACCAGCTTCACTGACCCCTCTTACTCTGTAGTAAGTTCTTGCACATAGAGGTGAAAACCCCCGTTTCGGGTGTCAGGCATGGAATCCTACGACAGAACACATGAAATGTTTGTTTTTTATGGTAAAATATACCAACCTAACACATCCAAGCAAAAAAATTCATGCTTGTACCCCCTCCCGGCGCCGTTTAGAGGGGTAGATCGACAGGTCCGACTTTTGACCAGCGGGAGTAGGGTTTCGCCGTAGAGGGGGTCGGGAGCGTCAAGACACCATAAAAACTTGCATAGACCCCTAAAATATGTATACTATTGTGTTGGTAATTTGTGGGAACCAAGATACATCTCCGAGTTGCGACCCGCTTCACTGACCCCTCTTACTTCGTAGTAAGTTCTTGCACTTAGAGGTGAAAACCCCCGTTTCGGGTGTCAGGCATAGAATCGTGCGAGGTAACACATGAAATGTCTGTTTTTTATGGTACAATATACCAACCTAACACATCCAAGCAAAAAAATTCATGCTTGTACCCCCTCCCGGCGCCGTTTAGAGGGGTAGATCGACAGGTCAGACTTTTCTCCACCGGGAGTAGGGTTTCGCCGTAGAGGGGGTCCGGAGCGTCAAGACCCCATAAAAACTTACATAGACCCCTAAACTTTGTATACTAGTGTGTTGGTAGTTTGTGGGAACCAATATACATCTCCGAGGTGCGACCCGCTTCACTGACCCCTCTTACTCCGTAGTAAGTTCTTACACTTAGAGGTGAAAACCCCCGTTTCGGGTGTCAGGCATGGAATCGTGCGACGGAACACATGAAATGTTTGTTTTTTATGGTCCAATATACCAACCTAACACATCCAAGCAAAAAAATTCATGCTTGTACCCCCTCCCGGCGCCGTTTAGAGGGGTAGATCGACAGGTCCGACTTCTTTCCAGCGGGAGTAGGGTTTCGCCGTAGAGGGGGTCGGGAGCGTCAAGACACCATATAAACTTGCATAGACGCCTAAAATATGTTTACTAGTGTGTTGGTAGTTTGTGGGTACCAATATACATCTCCGAGGTGCGACCCGCTTCACTGACCCTTCTTACTCCGTAGTATGTTATTGCACTTAGAGGTGATAACCCCCATTTCGGGTGTCAGGCATGGAATCGTGCGACAGAACACATGAAATGTTTGTTTTTTATGGTCCAATATACCACCCTAACATATCCAAGAAAAAAAATTAATGCTTGTACCCCCTCCCGGCGCCGTTTATAGGGGTAGATCGACAGGTCCGACTTTTGTCCAGCGGGAGTAGGGTTTCGCCGTAGAGGGGGTCCGGAGTATAAAGACCCCATCAAAACTTGCATAGACCCCTAAACTATGTATAATAGTGTGTTGGTAGTTTGTGGGAACCAATATACATCTCCGAGGTGCGACCCACTTCACTGACCCCTCTTACTCCGTAGTAAGTTCTTAAACTTAGAGGTGAAAACCCCCGTTTCGGGTGTCAGGCATGGAATCGTGCGACAGAACACATAAAATGTTTGTTTTTTATGGTCCAATATACCAACCTAACACATCCATGCAAAAAAAATCATGCTTGTACCCCCTCCCGGCGCCGTTTAGAGGGGTAGATCGACAGGTCCGACTTTTGTCCAGCGGGAGTAGGGTTTCGCCGTAGAGGGGGTCGGGAGCGTCAAGACACTATAAAAACTTGCATAGACCCCTAAACTATGTATACTAGTGTGTTGGTAGTTTGTGGGAACCAAGATACATCTCCGAGGTGCGACCCGCTTCACTGACCCCTCTTACTCCGTAGTAAGTTCTTGCACTTAGAGGTGATAACCCCCGTTTCGGGTGTCAGGCATGGAATCGTGCGACGGAACACATGAAATGTTTGTTTTTTGTGGTCCAATATACCAACCTAACATATCCAAGCAAAAAAATTCATGCTAGTTCCCCCTCCCGGCGCCGTTTAGAGGGGTAGATCGACAAGTCCGACTTTTGTCCACCGGGAGTAGGGTTTCGCCGTAGAGGGGGTCGGGAGCGTCAAGACACCATAAAAACTTGCATAGACCCCTAAACTATGTATACGAGTGTGTTGGTAGTTTGTGGGAACCAAGATACATCTCCGAGGTGCGACCCGCTTCATTGGCCCCTCTTACTCCGTAGTTAGTTCCTTCACTTAGAGGTGATAACCCCCGTTTCGGGTGTCAGGCATGGAATCGTGCAACGGAACACATGAAATGTTTGTTTTTTATGGTCCAATATACCAACCTAACACATCCAAGAAAAAAAATTCATGCTTGTACCCCCTCCCAGTGCCGTTTAGAGTGGTAGATCGACAGGTCCGACTTTTGTCCAACGGGAGTAGGGTTTCGCCGTAGAGGGGGTCCGGAGCGTCAAGACCCCATCAAAACTTGCATAGAACCCTAAACTATGTATACTAGTGTGTTGGTAGTTTGTGGGAACCAAGATACATCTCCGAGTTGCGACCCGCTTCACTGACTCCTCTTACTCCGTAGTAAGTTCTTGCACTTAGAGGTGAAAACCCCGTTTCAGGTGTCAGGCATGGAATCGTGCGAGGGAACACATGAAATGTTTGTTTATTATGGTCCAATATACCAACCTAACACATCCAAGCAAAAAAATTCATGCTTGTACCCCCTCCCGGCGCCGTTTAGAGGGGTAGATCGACAGGTCAGACTTTTCTCCACCGGGAGTAGGGTTTCGCCGTAGAGGGGGTCCGGACCGTCAAGACCCCATCAAAACTTGCATAGACCCCTAAACTTTGTATACTAGTGTTTTGGTAGTTTGTGGGAACCAATATACATCTCCGAGGTGCGACCCGCTTAACTGACCCCTCTTACTCCGTAGTAAGTTCTTGCACTTAGAGGTGAAAACCCCCGTTTCGGGTGTCAGGCATGGAATCGTGCGACGGAACACATGAAATGTTTGTTTTTTATGGTCCAATATACCAACCTAACACATCCAAGCAAAAAAAATCATGCTTGTACCCCCTCCCGGCGCCGTTTAGAGGGGTAGATCGACAGGTCCGACTTCTGTCCAGCGGGAGTAGGGTTTCGCCGTAGAGGGGGTCGGGAGCGTCAAGACACCATAAAAACTTGCATAGACACCTAAACTATGTATACTAGTGTGTTGGTAGTTTGTGGGTACCAATATACATCTCCGAGGTGCGACCCACTTCACTGACCCCTCTTACTCAGTAGTAAGTTCTTGCACTTAGAGGTGATAACCCCCGTTTCGGGTGTCAGGCATGGAATCGTGCGACGGACATGAAATGTTTGTTTTTTATGGTCCAATATACCCACCTAACACATCCAAGCAAAAAAATTCATGCTTGTACCCCCTCCCGGCGCCGTTTAGAGGGGTAGATCGACAGGTCAGACTTTTCTCCAGCGGGAGTAGGGTTTCGCCGTAGAGGGGGTCCGGAGCGTCAAGACCCCATAAAAACTTGAATAGACCCCTAAACTATGTATACTAGTGTGTTGGTAGTTATTGGGAACCAACATACATCTCCTAGGTGCGACCCGCTTCACTGTCCCCTCTTACTCTGTAGTAAGTTCTTGCACTTAGAGGTGAATACCCCCGTTTCGGGTGTCAGGCATGGAATCGTGCAAAGGAACACATGAAATGTTTGTTTTTTATGGTCCAATATACCAACCTAACACATAAAAGCAAAAAAAATCATGCGTTTACCCCCTCCCGGTGCCGTTTAGAGGGGCAGATCGACAGGTCAGACTTTTCTCCAGCGGGAGTAGGGTTTCGCCGTAGAGGGGGTCCGGAGCGTCAAGACCCCATCAAAACTTGCATAGACCCATAAACTATGTATACTAGTGTGTTGGTAGTTTGTGGGAACCAAGATACATCTCCGAGGTGCGACCCGCTTCACTGACCCCTCTTACTCCGTAGTAAGTTCTTGCACATAGAGGTGAAAACCCCCGTTTTGGGTTTCAGGCATGGAATCGTGCGACAGAACACATGAAATATTTGTTTTTGATGGTCCAATAAACCAACCTAACACATCCAAGCAAAAAAATTCATGCGTCTACCCACTCCCGGCGCCGTTTAGAGGGGTAGATCGACAGGTCAGACTTTTCTCCAACGGGAGTAGGGTTTCGCCGTAGAGGGGGTCCGGAGCGTCAAGAACACATAAAAACTTGCATAGACCCCTAAACTATGTATACTAGTGTGTTGGTAGTTTGTGGGAACCAAGATACATCTCCGAGGTGCGACCAGCTTCACTGACCCCTCTTACTCCGTAGTAAGTTCTTGCACATAGAGGTGAAAACCCCCGTTTCGGGTGTCAGGCATGGAATCGTGCGACGGAACACATGAAATGTTTGTTTTTATGGTCCAATATACCAACCTAACACATCCAAGGAAAAAAATTAATGCGTCTACGCCCTCCCGGCGCCGTTTAGCGGGGTAGATCGACAGGTCAGACTTTTCTCCAACGGGAGAAGGGTTTCGCCGTAGAGGGGGTCCGGAGCGTCAAGACCCCATCAAAACTTGCATAGACCCCTAAACGATGTATACTAGTTTGTTGGTAGTTTGTGGGAACCAAGATACATCTCCGAGGTGCGACCAGCTTCACTGACCCCTCTTACTCCGTAGTAAGTTCTTGCACTTAGAGGTGAAAACCCCCGTTTCGGGTGTCAGGCGTGGAATCGTGCGAGGGAACACATGAATTGTTTGTTTTTTATAGTCCAATATTCCAACCTAACACATCCAAGAAAAAAAATTCATGCGTCTACCACCTCCCGGCGCCGTTTAGTGGGGTAGATTGACAGGTCAGACTTTTCTCCACCGGGAGTAGGGTTTCGCCGTAGAGGGAGTCCAGAGCGTCATGACCCCCATCAAATCTTGCATAGACCCCTAAAATATGTATACTAGTGTGTTGGTAGTTTGTGGGAACCAAGATACATCTCCGAGGTGCGACCCGCTTCACTGACCCCTCTTACTCCGTAGAAAGTTCTTGCACTTAGAGGTGAAAACCCCCGTTTCGGGTGTCAGGCATGGAATCGTGCGAGGGAACACATGAAATGTTTCTTTTTTATGGCCAAATATTCCAACCTAACACATCCAAGAAAAAAAATTCATGCGTCTACCCCCTCCCGGCGCCGTTTAGAGGGGTAGATCGACAGGTCAGACTTTTCTCCAGCGGGACTAGGGTTTCGCCGTAGAGGGGGTCCGGAGCGTCAAGACCCCATCAAAACTTGCATAGACCCCTAAACTATGTATACTAGTGTGTTGGTAGTTTGTGGGAACCAAGATACATATCCGAGGTGCGACCCGCTTCACTGACCCCTCTTACTCCGTAGTAAGTTCTTGCACACATAGAGGTGAAAACCCCCATTTCGGGCGTCAGGCATGGAATCGTGCGACTGAACACATGAAATGTTTGTTTTTTATGGTCCAATATACCAGCCTAACACATCCAAGCAAAAAAATTCATGCGTCTACCCACTCCCGGCGCCGTTTAGAGGGGTAGATCGACATGTCAGACTTTTCTCCAACGGGAGTAGGGTTTCGCCGTAGAGGGGGTCCGGAGCGTCAAGACCCCATCAAAACTTGCATAGACCCCTAAACTATGTATACTAGTGTGTTGGTAGTTTGTGGGAACCAATATACATCTCCGAGGTGCGACCAGCTTCACTGACCCCTCTTACTCTGTAGTAAGTTCTTGCACATAGAGGTGAAAACCCCCGTTTCGGGTGTCAGGCATGGAATCCTACGACAGAACACATGAAATGTTTGTTTTTATGGTACAATATACCAACCTAACACATCCAAGCAAAAAAATTCATGCGTCTACCCCCTCCCGGCGCCGTTTAGAGGGGTAGATCGACAGGTCAGACTTTTCTCCAACGGGAGTAGGGTTTCGCCGTAGAGGGGGTCCGGAGCGTCAAGACCCATCAAAACTTGCATAGACCCCTAAACTATGCATACTAGTGTGTTGGTAGTTTGTGGGAACCAAGATACATCTCCGAGGTGCGACCAGCTTCACTGACCCCTCTTACTCTGTAGTAAGTTCTTGCACATAGAGGTCAAAACCCCCGTTTCGGGTGTCAGGCATGGAATTGTGCGACGGAACACATGAAATTTTGGTTTTTTATGGTCCAATATACCAACCTAACACATACAAGCAAAAATATTCATGCGTCTACCCCCTCCCGGCGCCGTTTAGAGGGGTAGATCGACAGGTCAGACTTTTCTCCAACGGGAGTAGGGTTTCGCCGTAGAGGGGGTCCGGAGCGTCAAGACCCCATCAAAACTTGCATAGACCCCTAAACTATGTATAATCGTGTGTTGGTAGTTTGTGAGAACCAAGATACATCTCCGAGGTGCCACCCGCTTCACTGACCCCTCTTACTTCGTAGTAAGTTCTTGCACTTAGAGGTGAAAACCCCCGTTTCGGGTGTCAGGTATGGAATCGTGCGAATTGAAACATGAAATGTTTGTTTTTTATGGTCCAATATACCAACCTAACACATCCAAGCAAAACAATTCATGCTTGTACCCCCTCCCGGCGCCGTTTAGAGGGGTAGATCGACAGGTCTGACTTTTCTCCAACGGGGCTAGGGTTTCGCCGTAGAGGGGGTCCGGAGCGTCAAGACCCCATCAAAACTTGCATAGACCCCAAAACTATGTATACTAGTGTGTTGGTAGTTTGTGGGAACCAAGATACATATCCGAGGTGCGACCCGCTTCACTGACCCCTCTTACTCCGTAGTAAGTTCTTGCACACATAGAGGTGAAAACCCCCATTTCGGGCGTCAGGCATGGAATCGTGCGACTGAACACATGAAATGTTTGTTTTTTATGGTCCAATATAGCAGCCTAACACATCCAAGCAAAAAATTTCATGCGTCTACCCCCTCCCAGCGCCGTTTAGAGGGGTAGATCGACAGGTGACTTTTCCCCAACGGGAGTAGGGTTTCGCCATAGAGGGGATCCGAAGCGTCAAGACCCCATCAAAACTTGCATAGACCCCTAAAATATGTATACTAGTGTGTTAGTAGTTTGTGGGAACCAAGATACATCTCCGAGGTGCGACCCGCTTCACTTTCCCCTCTTACTCCGTAGTAAGTTCTTGCACTTAGAGGTGAAAACCCCCGTTTTGGGTGTCAGACATGGAATCGTGCGAGGTAACACATGAAATGTTTGTTTTTTATGGTCCAATATACCAACCTAACACATCCAAGAAAAAAAATCATGCTTGTACCCCCTCCCGGCGCCGTTTAGAGGGGTAGATCGATAGGTCAGACTTTTCTCTAGCGGGAGTAGGGTTTCGCCGTAGAGGGGGTCCGGAGCGTCAAGACCCCATCAAAACTTGAATAGACCCCTAAACTATGTATAATAGTGTGTTGGTAGTTTGTGGGAACCAACATACATCTCCTAGGTGCGACCCGCTTCACTGACCCCTCTTACCCTGTAGTAAGTTCTTGCACTTAGAGGTGATAACCCCCGTTTCGGGTGTCAAGCATGGAATCGTGCAACGGAACACATGAAATGTTTGTTTTTTATGGTCCAATATACCAAACTAACACATAAAAGCAAAAAAAATCATGCGTTTACCCCCTCCCGGTGCCGTTTAGAGGGGCAGATCGACAGGTCAGACTTTTCTCCAGCGGGAGTAGGGTTTCGCCGTAGAGGGGGTCCGGAGCGTCAAGACCCCATCAAAACTTGCATAGACCCCTAAACTATGTATACTAGTGTGTTGGTAGTTTGTGGGAACCAAGATACATCTCCGAGGTGCGACCCGCTTCAGTGACCCCTCTTACTCCGTAGTAAGTTCTTGAACATAGAGGTGAAAACCTCCGTTTCGGGTGTCAGACATGGAATCGTGCGACGGAACACAGGAAAGGTTTGTTTTTGATGGTCCAATATACCAACCTAACACATCCAAGCAAAAAAATTCATGCGTCTACCCACTCCCGGCGCCGTTTAGAGGGGTAGATCGACAGGTCAGACTTTTCTCCAACGGGAGTAGGGTTTCGCCGTAGAGGGGGTCCGGAGCGTCAAGACCCCATAAAAACTTGCATAGACCCCTAAACTATGTATACTAGTGTGTTGGTAGTTTGTGGGAACCAAGATACATCTCCGAGGTGCGACCAGCTTCACTGACCCCTCTTACTCCGTAGTAAGTTCTTGCACATAGAGGTGAAAACCCCCGTTTCGGGTGTCAGGCATGGAATCGTGCGACGGAACACATGAAATGTTTGTTTTTTATGGTCCAATATACCAACCTAACACATACAAGCAAAAAAATTCATGCGTCTACGCCCTCCCGGCGCCGTTTAGCGGGGTAGATCGACAGGTCACACTTTTCTCCACCGGGAGTAGGGTTTCGCCGTAGAGGGGGTCCGGAGCGTCAAGACCCCATCAAAACTTGAATAGACCCCTAAACGATGTATACTAGTGTGTTGGTAGTTTGTGGGAACCAAGATACATCTCCGAGGTGCGACCAGCTTCACTGACCCCTCTTACTCCGTAGTAAGTTCTTGCACTTAGAGGTGAAAACCCCCGTTTCGGGTGTCAGGCGTGGAATCGTGCAACGGAACACATGAAATGTTTGTTTTTTATAGTCCAATATTCCAACCTAACACATCCAAGAAAAAAAATTCATGCGTCTACCACCTCCCGGCGCCGTTTAGTGGGGTAGATTGACAGGTCAGACTTTTCTCCAGCGGGAGTAGGGTTTCGCCGTAGAGGGGGTCCGGAGCGTCATGACCCCCATCAAATCTTGCATAGACCCCTAAAATATGTATACTAGTGTGTTGGTAGTTTGTGGGAACCAAGATACATCTCCGAGGTGCGACCAGCTTCACTGACCCCTCCTACTCTGTAGTAAGTTCTTGCACATAGAGGTGAAAACCCCCGTTTCGGGTGTCAGGCATGGAATCCTACGACAGAACACATGAAATGTTTGTTTTTTATGGTACAATATACCAACCTAACACATCCAAGCAAAAAAAATCATGCGTCTACCCCCTCCCGGCGCCGTTTAGAGGGGTAGCTCGACAGGTCAGACTTTTCTCCAACGGGAGTAGGGTTTCGCCGTAGAGGGGGTCCGGAGCGTCAAGACCCATCAAAACTTGCATAGACCCCTAAACTATGCATACTAGTGTGTTGGTAGTTTGTGGGAACCAAGATACATCTCCGAGGTGCGACCAGCTTCACTGACCCCTCTTACTCTGTAGTAAGTTCTTGCACATAGAGGTCAAAACCCCCGTTTCGGGTGTCAGGCATGGAATTGTGCGACGGAACACATGAAATTTTGGTTTTTTATGGTCCAATATACCAACCTAACAAATACAAGCAAAAACATTCATGCGTCTACCCCCTCCCGGCGCCGTTTAGAGGGGTAGATCGACAGGTCAGACTTTTCTCCAACGGGAGTAGGGTTTCGCCGTAGAGGGGGTCCGGAGCGTCAAGACCCCATCAAAACTTGCATAGACCCCTAAACTATGTATACTAGTGTGTTGGTAGTTTGTGAGAACCAAGATACATCTCCGAGGTGCCACCCGCTTCACTGACCCTTCTTACTTCGTAGTAAGTTCTTGCACTTAGAGGTGAAAACCCCCGTTTCGGGTGTCAGGTATGGAATCGTGCGAATTGAAACATGAAATGTTTGTTTTTTATGGTCCAATATACCAACCTAACACATCCAAGAAAAACAATTCATGCTTGTACCCCCTCCCGGCGCCGTTTAGAGGGGTAGATCGACAGGTCAGACTTTTCTCCATTGGGAGTAGGGTTTCGCCGTAGAGGGGGTCCGGAGCGTCAAGACCCCATCAAAACTTGCATAGACCCCTAAACTATGTATACTCGTGTGTTGGTAGTTTGTGGGAACCAAGATACATCTCCGAGGTGTGACCAGCTTCACTAACCCCTCTTACTCCATAGTAAGTTCTTGCACATAGAGGTGAAAACCCCCCCTTTCGGGTGTCAGGCATGGAATCGTGCGACGGAACACATGAAATGTTTGTTTTTATGGTCCAATATACCAACCTAACACATCCAAGCAAAAAAAATCATGCGTCTACCCCCTCCTGGCGCCGTTTAGAGGGGTAGATCGACAGGTCAGACTTTTCTCCAACGGGAGTAGGGTTTCGCCGTAGAGGGGGTCCAGAGCGTCAAGTCCCCATCAAAACTTGCATAGACCCCTAAACTATGTATACTAGTGTGTTGGTAGTTTGTGCGAACCAAGATACATCTTCGAGGTGCGACCCGCTTCACTGACCCCTCTTACTCCGTATTAAGTTCTTGCACTTAGAGGTGAAAACCCCCGTTTCGGGTGCCAGGCATGGAATCGTGCGAATTAACACATGAAATGTTTGTTTTTTATTGTACAATATACCAACCTAACACATCCAAGAAAAAAATTCATGATTGTACCCCCTCCCGACGCCGTTTAGAGGGGTAGATCGACAAGTCAGACTTTTCTCGAGCGGGAGTAGGGTTTCGCCGTAGAGGGGGTCCGGAGTGTCAAGACCCCATCAAAACTTGCATAGACACCTAAAATATGTATAATAGTGTGTTGGTAGTTTGTGGGAACCAATATACATCTCCGAGATGCGACCCTCTTCACTGACCCCTCTTACTCTGTAGTAAGTTCTTGCACTTAAAGGTGAAAACCCCCGTTTCGGGTGTCAGGCATGGAATCGTGCGACGGAACACATGAAATGTTAGTTTTTTATGGTCCAATATACCAACCTAACACATCCAAGCAAAAAATGCATGCGTGTACCCCCTCCCGGTGCCGTTTAGAGGGGTAGATCGACAGGTCACACTTTTCTCCACCGGGAGTAGGGTTTCGCCGTAGAGGGGGTCTGGAGCGTCCAGACCCCATCAAAACTTGCATAGACCCCTAAACTATGTATACTAGTGTGTTGGTAGTTTTTGGGAACCAACATACATCTCCGAGGTGTGTCCCGCTTCACTGACCCCTCTTACTCTGTAATAAGTTCTTGCAGTTAGAGGTGAAAACCCCCGTTTCGGGTGTAAGGCATGGAATCGTGCGAATTAACACATGAAATGTTTGTTTTTTATGGTCCAATATACCAACCTAACACATCCAAGCAAAAAAATTCATGCTTGTACCCCCTCCCGGCGCCGTTTAGAGGGGTAGATCGACAGGTCAGACTTTTCTGCAGCGGGAGTAGGGTTTCGCCATTGAGGGGGTCCGGAGCGTCAAGACCCCATCAAAACTTGCATAGGCCCCTAAACTATGTATACTAGTGTGTTGGTAGTTTTTGGTAACCAATATACATCTCCGAGATGCGGCCCTCTTCACTGACCCCTCTTACTCTGTAGTAAGTTCTTGCACTTAGAGGTGAAAACCCCCGTTTCGGGTGTCAGGCATGGAATCGTGAGACGGAACACATGAAATGTTTGGTTTTTATGGTCCAATATACCAACCTAACACATCCAATCAAAAAATGCATGCTTGTACCCCCTCCCGGCGCCGTTTAGAGGGGTAGATCGACAGGTCACACTTTTCTCCACCGGGAGTAGGGTTTCGCCGTAGAGGGGGTCCGGAGCGTCAAGACCCCATCAAAACTTGAATAGACCCCTAAACTATGTATACTAGTGTGTTGGTAGTTTGTGGGAACCAACATACATCTCGTAGGTGCGACCCGCTTCACTGACCCCTCTTACCCTGTAGTAAGTTCTTGCACTTAGAGGTGATAACCCCCGTTTCGGGTGTCAAGCATGGAATCGTGCAACGGAACACATGAAATGTTTGTTTTTTATGGTCCAATATACCAAACTAACACATAAAAGCAAAAAAAATCATGCGTTTACCCCCTCCCGGTGCCGTTTAGAGGGGCAGATCGACAGGTCAGACTTTTCTCCAGCAGGAGTAGGGTTTCACCGTAGAGGGGGTCCGGAGCGTCAAGACCCCATCAAAACTTGCATAGACCCCTAAACTATGTATACTAGTGTGTTGGTAGTTTGTGGGAACCAAGATACATCTCCGAGGTGCGACCCGCTTCAGTGACCCCTCTTACTCCGTAGTAAGTTCTTGAACATAGAGGTGAAAACCTCCGTTTCGGGTGTCAGGCATGGAATCGTGCGACGGAACACAGGAAAGGTTTGTTTTTGATGGTCCAATATACCAACCTAACACATCCAAGCAAAAAAATTCATGCGTCTACCCACTCCCGGCGCCGTTTAGAGGGGTAGATCGACAGGTCAGACTTTTCTCCAACGGGAGTAGGGTTTCGCCGTAGAGGGGGTCCGGAGCGTCAAGAACACATAAAAACTTGCATAGACCCCTAAACTATGTATACTAGTGTGTTGGTAGTTTGTGGGAACCAAGATACATCTCCGAGGTGCGACCAGCTTCACTGACCCCTCTTACTCCGTAGTAAGTTCTTGCACATAGAGGTGAAAACCCCCGTTTCGGGTGTCAGGCATGGAATCGTGCGACGGAACACATGAAATGTTTGTTTTTATGGTCCAATATACCAACCTAACACATCCAAGGAAAAAAATTAATGCGTCTACGCCCTCCCGGCGCCGTTTAGCGGGGTAGATCGACAGGTCAGACTTTTCTCCAACGGGAGAAGGGTTTCGCCGTAGAGGGGGTCCGGAGCGTCAAGACCCCATCAAAACTTGCATAGACCCCTAAACGATGTATACTAGTTTGTTGGTAGTTTGTGGGAACCAAGATACATCTCCGAGGTGCGACCAGCTTCACTGACCCCTCTTACTCCGTAGTAAGTTCTTGCACTTAGAGGTGAAAACCCCCGTTTCGGGTGTCAGGCGTGGAATCGTGCGAGGGAACACATGAATTGTTTGTTTTTTATAGTCCAATATTCCAACCTAACACATCCAAGAAAAAAAATTCATGCGTCTACCACCTCCCGGCGCCGTTTAGTGGGGTAGATTGACAGGTCAGACTTTTCTCCACCGGGAGTAGGGTTTCGCCGTAGAGGGAGTCCAGAGCGTCATGACCCCCATCAAATCTTGCATAGACCCCTAAAATATGTATACTAGTGTGTGGGAACCAAGATACATCTCCGAGGTGCGACCCGCTTCACTGACCCCTCTTACTCCGTAGAAAGTTCTTGCACTTAGAGGTGAAAACCCCCGTTTCGGGTGTCAGGCATGGAATCGTGCGAGGGAACACATGAAATGTTTCTTTTTTATGGCCAAATATTCCAACCTAACACATCCAAGAAAAAAAATTCATGCGTCTACCCCCTCCCGGCGCCGTTTAGAGGGGTAGATCGACAGGTCAGACTTTTCTCCAGCGGGACTAGGGTTTCGCCGTAGAGGGGGTCCGGAGCGTCAAGACCCCATCAAAACTTGCATAGACCCCTAAACTATGTATACTAGTGTGTTGGTAGTTTGTGGGAACCAAGATACATATCCGAGGTGCGACCCGCTTCACTGACCCCTCTTACTCCGTAGTAAGTTCTTGCACACATAGAGGTGAAAACCCCCATTTCGGGCGTCAGGCATGGAATCGTGCGACTGAACACATGAAATGTTTGTTTTTTATGGTCCAATATACCAGCCTAACACATCCAAGCAAAAAAATTCATGCGTCTACCCACTCCCGGCGCCGTTTAGAGGGGTAGATCGACATGTCAGACTTTTCTCCAACGGGAGTAGGGTTTCGCCGTAGAGGGGGTCCGGAGCGTCAAGACCCCATCAAAACTTGCATAGACCCCTAAACTATGTATACTAGTGTGTTGGTAGTTTGTGGGAACCAAGATACATCTCCGAGGTGCGACCAGCTTCACTGACCCCTCTTACTCTGTAGTAAGTTCTTGCACATAGAGGTGAAAACCCCCGTTTCGGGTGTCAGGCATGGAATCCTACGACAGAACACATGAAATGTTTGTTTTTATGGTACAATATACCAACCTAACACATCCAAGCAAAAAAATTCATGCGTCTACCCCCTCCCGGCGCCGTTTAGAGGGGTAGATCGACAGGTCATACTTTTCTCCAACGGGAGTAGGGTTTCGCCGTAGAGGGGGTCCGGAGCGTCAAGACCCATCAAAACTTGCATAGACCCCTAAACTATGCATACTAGTGTGTTGGTAGTTTGTGGGAACCAAGATACATCTCCGAGGTGCGACCAGCTTCACTGACCCCTCTTACTCTGTAGTAAGTTCTTGCACATAGAGGTCAAAACCCCCGTTTCGGGTGTCAGGCATGGAATTGTGCGACGGAACACATGAAATTTTGGTTTTTTATGGTCCAATATACCAACCTAACACATACAAGCAAAAATATTCATGCGTCTACCCCCTCCCGGCGCCGTTTAGAGGGGTAGATCGACAGGTCAGACTTTTCTCCAACGGGAGTAGGGTTTCGCCGTAGAGGGGGTCCGGAGCGTCAAGACCCCATCAAAACTTGCATAGACCCCTAAACTATGTATAATCGTGTGTTGGTAGTTTGTGAGAACCAAGATACATCTCCGAGGTGCCACCCGCTTCACTGACCCCTCTTACTTCGTAGTAAGTTCTTGCACTTAGAGGTGAAAACCCCCGTTTCGGGTGTCAGGTATGGAATCGTGCGAATTGAAACATGAAATGTTTGTTTTTTATGGTCCAATATACCAACCTAACACATCCAAGCAAAACAATTCATGCTTGTACCCCCTCCCGGCGCCGTTTAGAGGGGTAGATCGACAGGTCTGACTTTTCTCCAACGGGACTAGGGTTTCGCCGTAGAGGGGGTCCGGAGCGTCAAGACCCCATCAAAACTTGCATAGACCCCAAAACTATGTATACTAGTGTGTTGGTAGTTTGTGGTAACCAAGATACATATCCGAGGTGCGACCCGCTTCACTGACCCCTCTTACTCCGTAGTAAGTTCTTGCACACATAGAGGTGAAAACCCCCATTTCGGGCGTCAGGCATGGAATCGTGCGACTGAACACATGAAATGTTTGTTTTTTATGGTCCAATATAGCAGCCTAACACATCCAAGCAAAAAATTTCATGCGTCTACCCCCTCCCAGCGCCGTTTAGAGGGGTAGATCGACAGGTGACTTTTCCCCAACGGGAGTAGGGTTTCGCCATAGAGGGGATCCGAAGCGTCAAGACCCCATCAAAACTTGCATAGACCCCTAAAATATGTATACTAGTGTGTTAGTAGTTTGTGGGAACCAAGATACATCTCCGAGGTGCGACCCGCTTCACTTTCCCCTCTTACTCCGTAGTAAGTTCTTGCACTTAGAGGTGAAAACCCCCGTTTTGGGTGTCAGACATGAAATCGTGCGAGGTAACACATGAAATGTTTGTTTTTTATGGTCCAATATACCAACCTAACACATCCAAGAAAAAAAATCATGCTTGTACCCCCTCCCGGCGCCGTTTAGAGGGGTAGATCGATAGGTCAGACTTTTCTCTAGCGGGAGTAGGGTTTCGCCGTAGAGGGGGTCCGGAGCGTCAAGACCCCATCAAAACTTGAATAGACCCCTAAACTATGTATAATAGTGTGTTGGTAGTTTGTGGGAACCAACATACATCTCCTAGGTGCGACCCGCTTCACTGACCCCTCTTACCCTGTAGTAAGTTCTTGCACTTAGAGGTGATAACCCCCGTTTCGGGTGTCAAGCATGGAATCGTGCAACGGAACACATGAAATGTTTGTTTTTTATGGTCCAATATACCAAACTAACACATAAAAGCAAAAAAAATCATGCGTTTACCCCCTCCCGGTGCCGTTTAGAGGGGCAGATCGACAGGTCAGACTTTTCTCCAGCGGGAGTAGGGTTTCGCCGTAGAGGGGGTCCGGAGCGTCAAGACCCCATCAAAACTTGCATAGACCCCTAAACTATGTATACTAGTGTGTTGGTAGTTTGTGGGAACCAAGATACATCTCCGAGGTGCGACCCGCTTCAGTGACCCCTCTTACTCCGTAGTAAGTTCTTGAACATAGAGGTGAAAACCTCCGTTTCGGGTGTCAGGCATGGAATCGTGCGACGGAACACAGGAAAGGTTTGTTTTTGATGGTCCAATATACCAACCTAACACATCCAAGCAAAAAAATTCATGCGTCTACCCACTCCCGGCGCCGTTTAGAGGGGTAGATCGACAGGTCAGACTTTTCTCCAACGGGAGTAGGGTTTCGCCGTAGAGGGGGTCCGGAGCGTCAAGACCCCATAAAAACTTGCATAGACCCCTAAACTATGTATACTAGTGTGTTGGTAGTTTGTGGGAACCAAGATACATCTCCGAGGTGCGACCAGCTTCACTGACCCCTCTTACTCCGTAGTAAGTTCTTGCACATAGAGGTGAAAACCCCCGTTTCGGGTGTCAGGCATGGAATCGTGCGACGGAACACATGAAATGTTTGTTTTTTATGGTCCAATATACCAACCTAACACATACAAGCAAAAAAATTCATGCGTCTACGCCCTCCCGGCGCCGTTTAGCGGGGTAGATCGACAGGTCACACTTTTCTCCACCGGGAGTAGGGTTTCGCCGTAGAGGGGGTCCGGAGCGTCAAGACCCCATCAAAACTTGCATAGACCCCTAAACGATGTATAGTAGTGTGTTGGTAGTTTGTGGGAACCAAGATACATCTCCGAGGTGCGACCAGCTTCACTGACCCCTCTTACTCCGTAGTAAGTTCTTGCACTTAGAGGTGAAAACCCCCGTTTCGGGTGTCAGGCGTGGAATCGTGCAACGGAACACATGAAATGTTTGTTTTTTATAGTCCAATATTCCAACCTAACACATCCAAGAAAAAAAATTCATGCGTCTACCACCTCCCGGCGCCGTTTAGTGGGGTAGATTGACAGGTCAGACTTTTCTCCAGCGGGAGTAGGGTTTCGCCGTAGAGGGGGTCCGGAGCGTCATGACCCCCATCAAATCTTGCATAGACCCCTAAAATATGTATACTAGTGTGTTGGTAGTTTGTGGGAACCAAGATACATCTCCGAGGTGCGACCAGCTTCACTGACCCCTCCTACTCTGTAGTAAGTTCTTGCACATAGAGGTGAAAACCCCCGTTTCGGGTGTCAGGCATGGAATCCTACGACAGAACACATGAAATGTTTGTTTTTTATGGTACAATATACCAACCTAACACATCCAAGCAAAAAAAATCATGCGTCTACCCCCTCCCGGCGCCGTTTAGAGGGGTAGCTCGACAGGTCAGACTTTTCTCCAACGGGAGTAGGGTTTCGCCGTAGAGGGGGTCCGGAGCGTCAAGACCCATCAAAACTTGCATAGACCCCTAAACTATGCATACTAGTGTGTTGGTAGTTTGTGGGAACCAAGATACATCTCCGAGGTGCGACCAGCTTCACTGACCCCTCTTACTCTGTAGTAAGTTCTTGCACATAGAGGTCAAAACCCCCGTTTCAGGTGTCAGGCATGGAATTGTGCGACGGAACACATGAAATTTTGGTTTTTTATGGTCCAATATACCAACCTAACAAATACAAGCAAAAACATTCATGCGTCTACCCCCTCCCGGCGCCGTTTAGAGGGGTAGATCGACAGGTCAGACTTTTCTCCAACGGGAGTAGGGTTTCGCCGTAGAGGGGGTCCGGAGCGTCAAGACCCCATCAAAACTTGCATAGACCCCTAAACTATGTATACTAGTGTGTTGGTAGTTTGTGAGAACCAAGATACATCTCCGAGGTGCCACCCGCTTCACTGACCCCTCTTACTTCGTAGTAAGTTCTTGCACTTAGAGGTGAAAACCCCCGTTTCGGGTGTCAGGTATGGAATCGTGCGAATTGAAACATGAAATGTTTGTTTTTTATGGTCCAATATACCAACCTAACACATCCAAGAAAAACAATTCATGCTTGTACCCCCTCCCGGCGCCGTTTAGAGGGGTAGATCGACAGGTCTGACTTTTCTCCAACAGGACTAGGGTTTCGCCGTAGAGGGGGTCCGGAGCGTCAAGACCCCATCAAAACTTGCATAGACCCCTAAACTATGTATACTAGTGTGTTGGTAGTTTGTGGGAACCAAGATACATATCCGAGGTGCGACCCGCTTCACTGACCCCTCTTACTCCGTAGTAAGTTCTTGCACACATAGAGGTGAAAACCCCCATTTCGGGCGTCAGGCATGGAATCGTGCGACTGAACACATGAAATGTTTGTTTTTTATGGTCCAATATAGCAGCCTAACACATCCAAGCAAAAAATTTCATGCGTCTACCCCCTCCCAGCGCCGTTTAGAGGGGTAGATCGACAGGTGACTTTTCCCCAACGGGAGTAGGGTTTCGCCATAGAGGGGATCCGGAGCGTCAAGACCCCATCAAAACTTGCATAGACCCCTAAAATATGTATACTAGTGTGTTAGTAGTTTGTGGGAACCAAGATACATCTCCGAGGTGCGACCCGCTTCACTTTCCCCTCTTACTCCGTAGTAAGTTCTTGCACTTAGAGGTGAAAACCCCCGTTTTGGGTGTCAGACATGGAATCGTGCGAGGGAACACATGAAATGTTTGTTTTTTATGGTCCAATATACCAACCTAACACATCCAAGAAAAAAAATCATGCTTCTACCCCCTCTCGGCGCCGTTTAGAGGGGTAGATCGATAGGTCAGACTTTTCTCTAGCGGGAGTAGGGTTTCGCCGTAGAGGGGGTCCGGAGCGTCAAGACCCCATCAAAACTTGCATAGACACCTAAAATATGTATAATAGTGTGTTGGTAGTTTGTGGGAACCAATATACATCTCCGAGATGCGACCCTCTTCACTGACCCCTCTTACTCTGTAGTAAGTTCTTGCACTTAAAGGTGAAAACCCCCGTTTCGGGTGTCAGGCATGGAATCGTGCGACGGAACACATGAAATGTTAGTTTTTTATGGTCCAATATACCAACCTAACACATCCAAGCAAAAAATGCATGCGTGTACCCCCTCCCGGTGCCGTTTAGAGGGGTAGATCGACAGGTCAGACTTTTCTCCACCGGGAGTAGGGTTTCGCCGTAGAGGGGGTTCGGAGCGTCAAGACCCCATTAAAACTTGAATATACCCCTAAAAAATGTATACTAGTGTGTTGGTAGTTTGTGGGAACCAACATACATCTCCTAGGTGCGACCCGCTTCACTGACCCCTCTTACCTTGTAGTAAGTTCTTGCACTTAGAGGTGATAACCCCCGTTTCGGGTGTCAGGAATGGAATCGTGCAAAGGAACATATGAAATGTCTGTTTTTTATGGTCCAATATACCAACCTAACACATCCAAGCAAAAAAATTCATGCGTCTACCCACTCCCGGCGCCGTTTAGAGGGGTAGATCGACAGGTCAGACTTTTCTCCAACGGGAGTAGGGTTTCGCCGTAGAGGGGGTCCAGAGCGTCAAGACCCCATAAAAACTTGCATAGACCCCTAAACTATGTATACTAGTGTGTTGGTAGTTTGTGGGAACCAAGATACATCTCCGAGGTGCGACCAGCTTCACTGACCCCTCTTACTCCGTAGTAAGTTCTTGCACATAGAGGTGAAACCCCCGTTTCGGGTGTCAGGCATGGAATCGTGCGACGGAACACATGAAATGTTTGTTTTTTATGGTCCAATATACCAACCTAACACATACAAGCAAAAAAATTCATGCGTCTACGCCCTCCCGGCGCCATTTAGCGGGGTAGATCGACAGGTCAGACTTTTCTCCAACGGGAGAAGGGTTTCGCCGTAGAGGGGGTCCGGAGCGTCAAGACCCCATCAAAACTTGCATAGACCCCTAAACGATGTATACTAGTTTGTTGGTAGTTTGTGGGAACCAAGATACATCTCCGAGGTGCGACCAGCTTCACTGACCCCTCTTACTCCGTAGTAAGTTCTTGCACTTAGAGGTGAAAACCCCCGTTTCGGGTGTCAGGCGTGGAATCGTGCGAGGGAACACATGAATTGTTTGTTTTTTATAGTCCAATATTCCAACCTAACACATCCAAGAAAAAAAATTCATGCGTCTACCCCCTCCCGGCGCCGTTTAGAGGGGTAGATCGACAGGTCAGACTTTTCTCCAGCGGGACTAGGGTTTCGCCGTAGAGGGGGTCCGGAGCGTCAAGACCCCATCAAAACTTGCATAGACCCCTAAACTATGTATACTAGTGTGTTGGTAGTTTGTGGGAACCAAGATACATATCCGAGGTACGACCCGCTTCACTGACCCCTCTTACTCCGTAGTAAGTTCTTGCACACATAGAGGTGTAAACCCCCATTTCGGGCGTCAGGCATGGAATCGTGCGACGGAACACATGAAATGTTTGTTTTTGATTGTCCAATATACCAACCTAACACATCCAAGCAAAATAATTCATGCGTCTTCCCACTCCCGGCGCCGTTTAGAGGGGTAGATCGACAGGTCAGACTTTTCTCCATTGGGAGTAGGGTTTCGCCGTAGAGGGGGTCCGGAGCGTCAAGACCCCATCAAAACTTGCATAGACCCCTAAACTATGTATACTCGTGTGTTGGTAGTTTGTGTGAACCAAGATACATCTCCGAGGTGTGACCAGCTTCACTAACCCCTCTTACTCCATAGTAAGTTCTTGCACATAGAGGTGAAAACCCCCCCTTTCGGGTGTCAGGCATGGAATCGTGCGACGGAACACATGAAATGTTTGTTTTTATGGTCCAATATACCAACCTAACACATCCAAGCAAAAAATGCATGCGTGTACCCCCCTCCCGGTGCCGTTTAGAGGGGTAGATCGACAGGTCACACTTTTCTCCACCGGGAGTAGGGTTTCGCCGTAGAGGGGGTCTGGAGCGTCAAGACCCCATCAAAACTTGCATAGACCCCTAAACTATGTATACTAGTGTGTTGGTAGTTTTGGGGAACCAACATACATCTCCGAGGTGTGTCCCGCTTCACTGACCCCTCTTACTCTGTAATAAGTTCTTGCAGTTAGAGGTGAAAACCCCCGTTTCGGGTGTAAGGCATGGAATCGTGCGAATTAACACATGAAATGTTTGTTTTTTATGGTCCAATATACCAACCTAACACATCCAAGCAAAAAAATTCATGCTTGTACCCCCTCCCGGCGCCGTTTAGAGGGGTAGATCGACAGGTGAGACTTTTCTGCAGCGGGAGTAGGGTTTCGCCGTTGAGGGGGTCCGGAGCGTCAAGACCCCATCAAAACTTGCATAGACCCCTAAACTATGTATACTAGTGTGTTGGTAGTTTTTGGTAACCAATATACATCTCCGAGATGCGACCCTCTTCACTGACCCCTCTTACTCTGTAGTAAGTTCTTGCACTTAGAGGTGAAAACCCCCGTTTCGGGTGTCAGGCATGGAATCGTGAGACGGAACACATGAAATGTTTGGTTTTTATGGTCCAATATACCAACCTAACACATCCAAGCAAAAAATACATGTTTTTACCCCCTCCCGGCGCCGTTTAGAGGGGTAGATCGACAGGTCACACTTTTCTCCACCGGGAGTAGGGTTTCGCCGTAGAGGGGGTCCGGAGCGTCAAGACCCCATCAAAACTTGAATAGACCCCTAAACTATGTATACTAGTGTGTTGGTAGTTTGTGGGAACCAACATACATCTCCTAGGTGCGACCCGCTTCACTGACCCCTCTTACCCTGTAGTAAGTTCTTGCACTTAGAGGTGATAACCCCCGTTTCGGGTGTCAAGCATGGAATCGTGCAACGGAACACATGAAATGTTTGTTTTTATGGTCCAATATACCAAACTAACACATAAAAGAAAAAAAAATCATGCGTTTACCCCCTCCCGGTGCCGTTTAGAGGGGCAGATCGACATGTCAGACTTTTCTCCAGCGGGAGTAGGGTTTCGCCGTAGAGGGGGTCCGGAGCGTCAAGACCCCATCAAAACTTGCATAGACCCCTAAACTATGTATACTAGTGTGTTGGTAGTTTGTGGGAACCAAGATACATCTCCGAGGTGCGACCCGCTTCAGTGACCCCTCTTACTCCGTAGTAAGTTCTTGAACATAGAGGTGAAAACCTCCGTTTCGGGTGTCAGGCATGGAATCGTGCGACGGAACACAGGAAAGGTTTGTTTTTGATGGTCCAATATACCAACCTAACACATCCAAGCAAAAAAATTCATGCGTCTACCCACTCCCGGCGCCGTTTAGAGGGGTAGATCGACAGGTCAGACTTTTCTCCAACGGGAGTAGGGTTTCGCCGTAGAGGGGGTCCGGAGCGTCAAGACCCCATAAAAACTTGCATAGACCCCTAAACTATGTATACTAGTGTGTTGGTAGTTTGTGGGAAGCAAGATACATCTCTGAGGTGCGACCAGCTTCACTGACCCCTCTTACTCCGTAGTAAGTTCTTGCACATAGAGGTGAAAACCCCCGTTTCGGGTGTCAGGCATGGAATCGTGCGACGGAACACATGAATTGTTTGTTTTTTATGGTCCAATATACCAACCTAACACATCCAAGCAAAAAAATTCATGCGTCTACGCCCTCCCGGCGCCGTTTAGCGGGGTAGATCGACAGGTCAGACTTTTCTCCAACGGGAGAAGGGTTTCGCCGTTGAGGGGGTCCGGAGCGTCAAGACCCCATCAAAACTTGCATAGACCCCTAAAAGATGTATACTAGTTTGTTGGTAGTTTGTGGGAACCAAGATACATCTCCGAGGTGCGACCAGCTTCACTGACCCCTCTTACTCCGTAGTAAGTTCTTGCACTTAGAGGTGAAAACCCCCGTTTCGGGTGTCAGGCGTGGAATCGTGCGAGGGAACACATGAATTGTTTGTTTTTTATAGTCCAATATTCCAACCTAACACATCCAAGAAAAAAAAATCATGCGTCTACCACCTCCCGGCGCCGTTTAGTGGGGTAGATTGACAGGTCAGACTTTTCTCCACCGGGAGTAGGGTTTCGCCGTAGAGGGGGTCCAGAGCGTCATGACCCCCATCAAATCTTGCATAGACCCCTAAAATATGTATACTAGTGTGTTGGTAGTTTGTGGGAACCAAGATACCTCTCCGAGGTGCGACCCGCTTCACTGACCCCTCTTACTCCGTAGAAAGTTCTTGCACTTAGAGGTGATAACCCCCGTTTCGGGTGTCAAGCATGGAATCGTGCAACGGAACACATGAAATGTTTGTTTTTTATGGTCCAATATACCAAACTAACACATAAAAGCAAAAAAAATCATGCGTTTACCCCCTCCCGGCGCCGTTTAGAGGGGCAGATCGACAGGTCAGACTTTTCTCCAGCGGGAGTAGGGTTTCGCCGTAGAGGGGGTCCGGAGCGTCAAGACCCCATCAAAACTTGCATAGACCCCTAAACTATGTATACTAGTGTGTTGGTAGTTTGTGGGAACCAAGATACATATCCGAGGTGCGACCCGCTTCACTGACCCCTCTTACTCCGTAGTAAGTTCTTGCACACATAGAGGTGAAAACCCCCATTTCGGGCGTCAGGCATGGAATCGTGCGACTGAACACATGAAATGTTTGTTTTTTATGGTCCAATATACCAGCCTAACACATCCAAGCAAAAAAATTCATGCGTCTACCCACTCCTGGCGCCGTTTAGAGGGGTAGATCGACATGTCAGACTTTTCTCCAACGGGAGTAGGGTTTCGCCGTAGAGGGGGTCCGGAGCGTCAAGACCCCATCAAAACTTGCATAGACCCCTAAAATATGTATACTAGTGTGTTGGTAGTTTGTGGGAACCAAGATACATCTCCGAGGTGCGACCAGCTTCACTGACCCCTCTTACTCTGTAGTAAGTTCTTGCACATAGAGGTGAAAACCCCCGTTTCGGGTGTCAGGCATGGAATCCTACGACATAACACATGAAATGTTTGTTTTTTATGGTACAATATACCAACCTAACACATCCAAGCAAAAAAATTCATGCGTCTACCCCCTCCCGGCGCCGTTTAGAGGGGTAGATCGACATGTCAGACTTTTCTCCAACGGGAGTAGGGTTTCGCCGTAGAGGGGGTCCGGAGCGTCAAGACCCATCAAAACTTGAATAGACCCCTAAACTATGCATACTAGTGTGTTGGTAGTTTGTGGGAACCAAGATACATCTCCGAGGTGCGACCAGCTTCACTGACCCCTCTTACTCTGTAGTAAGTTCTTGCACACAGAGGTCAAAACCCCCGTTTCGGGTGTCAGGCATGGAATTGTGCGACGGAACACATGAAATTTTGGTTTTTTATGGTCCAATATACCAACCTAACACATACAAGCAAAAACATTCATGCGTCTACCCCCTCCCGGCGCCGTTTAGAGGGGTAGATCGACAGGTCAGACTTTTCTCCAACGGGAGTAGAGTTTCGCCGTAGAGGGGGTCCGGAGCGTCAAGACCCCATCAAAACTTGCATAGACCCCTAAACTATGTATACTAGTGTGTTGGTAGTTTGTGAGAACCAAGATACATCTCTGAGGTGCCACCCGCTTCACTGACCCCTCTTACTTCGTAGTAAGTTCTTGCACTTAGAGGTGAAAACCCCCGTTTCGGGTGTCAGGTATGGAATCGTGCGAATTGAAACATGAAATGTTTGTTTTTTATGGTCCAATATACCAACCTAACACATCCAAGCAAAACAATTCATGCTTGTACCCCCTCCCGGCGCCGTTTAGAGGGGTAGATCGACAGGTCTGACTTTTCTCCAACGGGACTAGGGTTTCGCCGTAGAGGGGGTCCGGAGCGTCAAGACCCCATCAAAACTTGCATAGACCCCTAAACTATGTATACTAGTGTGTTGGTAGTTTGTGGGAACCAAGATACATATCCGAGGTGCGACCCGCTTCACTGACCCCTCTTACTCCGTAGTAAGTTCTTGCACACATAGAGGTGAAAACCCCCATTTCGGGCGTCAGGCATGGAATCGTGCGACTGAACACATGAAATGTTTGTTTTTTATGGTCCAATATAGCAGCCTAACACATCCAAGCAAAAAAATTCATGCGTCTACCCCCTCCCAGCGCCGTTTAGAGGGGTAGATCGACAGGTGACTTTTCCCCAACGGGAGTAGGGTTTCGCCATAGAGGGGATCCGGAGCGTCAAGACCCCATCAAAACTTGCATAGACCCCTAAAATATGTATACTAGTGTGTTAGTAGTTTGTGGGAACCAAGATACATCTCCGAGGTGCGACCCGCTTCACTTTCCCCTCTTACTCCGTAGTAAGTTCTTGCACTTAGAGGTGAAAACCCCCGTTTTGGGTGTCAGACATGGAATCGTGCGAGGGAACACATGAAATGTTTGTTTTTTATGGTCCAATATACCAACCTAACACATCCAAGAAAAAAAATCATGCTTGTACCCCCTCCCGGCGCCGTTTAGAGGGGTAGATCGATAGATCAGACTTTTCTCTAGCGGGAGTAGGGTTTCGCCGTAGAGGGGGTCCGGAGCGTCAAGACCCCATCAAAACTTGAATAGACCCCTAAACTATGTATACTAGTGTGTTGGTAGTTTGTGGGAACCAACATACATCTCCTAGGTGCGACCCGCTTCACTGACCCCTCTTACCCTGTAGTAAGTTCTTGCACTTAGAGGTGATAACCCCCGTTTCGGGTGTCAAGCATGGAATCGTGCAACGGAACACATGAAATGTTTGTTTTTTATGGTCCAATATACCAAACTAACACATAAAAGCAAAAAAAATCATGCGTTTACCCCCTCCCGGTGCCGTTTAGAGGGGCAGATCGACAGGTCAGACTTTTCTCCAGCGGGAGTAGGGTTTCGCCGAAGAGGGGGTCCGGAGCGTCAAGACCCCATCAAAACTTGCATAGACCCCTAAACTATGTATACTAGTGTGTTGGTAGTTTGTGGGAACCAAGATACATCTCCGAGGTGCGACCCGCTTCAGTGACCCCTCTTACTCCGTAGTAAGTTCTTGAACATAGAGGTGAAAACCTCCGTTTCGGGTGTCAGGCATGGAATCGTGCGACGGAACACAGGAAAGGTTTGTTTTTGATGGTCCAATATACCAACCTAACACAGCCAAGCAAAAAAATTCATGTGTCTACCCACTCCCGGCGCCGTTTAGAGGGGTAGATCGACATGTCAGACTTTTCTTCTACGGGAGTAGGGTTTCGCCGTAGAGGGGGTCCGGAGCGTCAAGACCCCATAAAAACTTGCATAGACCCCTAAACTATGTATACTAGTGTGTTGGTAGTTTGTGGGAACCAAGATACATCTCCGAGGTGCGACCAGCTTCACTGACCCCTCTTACTCCGTAGTAAGTTCTTGCACATAGAGGTGAAAACCCCCGTTTCGGGTGTCAGGCATGGAATCGTGCGACGGAACACATGAAATGTTTGTTTTTTATGGTCCAATATACCAACCTAACACATCCAAGCAAAAAAATTCATGCGTCTACGCCCTCCCGGTGCCGTTTAGAGGGGTACATCGACAGGTCAGACTTTTCTCCACCGGGAGTAGGGTTTCGCCGTAGAGGGGGTTCGGAGCGTCAAGACCCCATTAAAACTTGAATATACCCCTAAAAATGTATACTAGTGTGTTGGTAGTTTGTGGGAACCAACATACATCTCCGAGGTGCGACCCGCTTCACTGACCCCTCTTACCTTGTAGTAAGTTCTTGCACTTAGAGGTGATAACCCCCGTTTCGGGTGTCAGGAATGGAATCGTGCAAAGGAACATATGAAATGTTTGTTTTTTATGGTCCAATATACCAACCTAACACATCCAAGAAAAAAATTCATGCGTCTACCCACTCCCGGCGCCGTTTAGAGGGGTAGATCGACAGGTCAGACTTTTCTCCAACGGGAGTAGGGTTTCGCCGTAGAGGGGGTCCGGAGCGTCAAGACCCCATAAAAACTTGCATAGACCCCTAAACTATGTATACTAGTGTGTTGGTAGTTTGTGGGAACCAAGATACATCTCCGAGGTGCGACCAGCTTCACTGACCCCTCTTACTCCGTAGTAAGTTCTTGCACATTGAGGTGAAAACCCCCGTTTCGGGTGTCAGGCATGGAATCGTGCGACGGAACACAAGAAATGTTTGTTTTTTATGGTCCAATATACCAACCTAACACATCCAAGCAAAAATATTCATGCGTCTACGCCCTCCAGGCGCCGTTTAGCGGGGTAGATCGACAGGTCAGACTTTTCTCCAACGGGAGAAGGGTTTCGCCGTAGAGGGGGTCCGGAGCGTCAAGTACCCATCAAAACTTGCATAGACCCCTAAACGATGTATAATAGTTTGTTGGTAGTTTGTGGGAACCAAGATACATCTCCGAGGTGCGACCAGCTTCACTGACCCCTCTTACTCTGTAGTAAGTTCTTGCACTTAGAGGTGAAAACCCCTGTTTCGGGTGTCAGGCGTGGAATCGTGCGAGGGAACACATGAATTGTTTGTTTTTTATAGTCCAATATTCCAACCTAACACATCCAAGAAAAAAAATTCATGCGTCTACCACCTCCCGGCGCCGTTTAGTGGGGTAGATTGACAGGTCAGACTTTTCTCCACCGGGAGTAGGGTTTCGCCGTAGAGGGGGTCCAGAGCGTCATGACCCCCATCAAATCTTGCATAGACCCCTAAAATATGTATACTAGTGTGTTGGTAGTTTGTGGGAACCAAGATACATCTCCGAGGTGCGACCCGCTTCACTGACCCCTCTTACTCCGTAGAAAGTTCTTGCACTTAGAGGTGAAAACCCCCGTTTCGGGTGTCAGGCATGGAATCGTGCGAGGGAACACATGAAATGTTTCTTTTTTATGGCCAAATATTCCAACCTAACACATCCAAGAAAAAAAATTCATGCGTCTACCCCCTCCCGGCGCCGTTTAGAGGGGTAGATCGACAGGTCAGACTTTTCTCCAGCGGGACTAGGGTTTCGCCGTAGAGGGGGTCCGGAGCGTCAAGACCCCATCAAAACTTGCATAGACCCCTAAACTATGTATACTAGTGTGTTGGTAGTTTGTGGGAACCAAGATACATATCCGAGGTGCGACCCGCTTCACTGACCCCTCTTACTCCGTAGTAAGTTCTTGCACACATTGAGGTGAAAACCCCCATTTCGGGCGTCAGGCATGGAATCGTGCGACTGAACACATGAAATGTTTGTTTTTTATGGTCCAATATACCAGCCTAACACATCCAAGCAAAAAAATTCATGCGTCTACCCACTCCCGGCACCGTTTAGAGGGGTAGATCGACATGTCAGACTTTTCTCCAACGGGAGTAGGGTTTCGCCGTAGAGGGGGTCCGGAGCGTCAAGACCCCATCAAAACTTGCATAGACCCCTAAACTATGTATACTAGTGTGTTGGTAGTTTGTGGGAACCAAGATACATCTCCGAGGTGCGACCAGCTTCACTGACCCCTCTTACTCTGTAGTAAGTTCTTGCACATAGAGGTGAAAACCCCCGTTTCGGGTGTCAGGCATGGAATCCTACGACAGAACACATGAAATGTTTGTTTTTTATGGTACAATATACCAACCTAACACATACAAGAAAAAAAAATCATGCGTCTACCCCCTCCCGACGCCGTTTAGAGGGGTAGATCGACAGGTCAGACTTTTCTCCAACGGGAGTAGGGTTTCGCCGTAGAGGGGGTCCGGAGCGTCAAGACCCATCAAAACTTGCATAGACCCCTAAACTATGCATACTAGTGTGTTGGTAGTTTGTGGGAACCAAGATACATCTCCGAGGTGCGACCAGCTTCACTGACCCCTCTTACTCTGTAGTAAGTTCTTGCACATAGAGGTCAAAACCCCCGTTTCGGGTGTCAGGCATGGAATTGTGCGACGGAACACATGAAATTTTGGTTTTTTATGGTCCAATATACCAACCTAACACATACAAGCAAAAACATTCATGCGTCTACCCCCTCCCGGCGCCGTTTAGAGGGGTAGATCGACAGGTCAGACTTTTCTCCAACGGGAGTAGGGTTTCGCCGTAGAGGGGGTCCGGAGCGTCAAGACCCCATCAAAACTTGCATAGACCCCTAAACTATGTATACTAGTGTGTTGGTAGTTTGTGAGAACCAAGATACATCTCCGAGGTGCCACCCGCTTCACTGACCCCTCTTACTTCGTAGTAAGTTCTTGCACTTAGAGGTGAAAACCCCCGTTTCGGGTGTCAGGTATGGAATCGTGCGAATTGAAACATGAAATGTTTGTTTTTTATGGTCCAATATACCAACCTAACACATCCAAGCAAAACAATTCATGCTTGTACCCCCTCCCGGCGCCGTTTAGAGGGGTAGATCGACATGTCTGAAATTTCTCCAACGGGACTAGGGTTTCGCCGTAGAGGGGGTCCGGAGCGTCAAGACCCCATCAAAACTTGCATAGACCCCTAAACTATGTATAATAGTGTGTTGCTAGTTTGTGGGAACCAAGATACATATCCGAGGTGCGACCCGCTTCACTGACCCCTCTTACTCCGTAGTAAGTTCTTGCACACATAGAGGTGAAAACCCCCATTTCGGGCGTCAGGCATGGAATCGTGCGACTATACACATGAAATGTTTGTTTTTTATGGTCCAATATAGCAGCCTAACACATCCAAGCAAAAAATTTCATGCTTCTACCCCCTCCCAGCGCCGTTTAGAGGGGTAGATCGACAGGTGACTTTTCCCCAACGGGAGTAGGGTTTCGCCATAGAGGGGATCCGGAGCGTCAAGACCCCATCAAAACTTGCATAGACCCCTAAAATATGTATACTAGTGTGTTAGTAGTTTGTGGGAACCAAGATACATCTCCGAGGTGCGACCCGCTTCACTTTCCCCTCTTACTCCGTAGTAAGTTCTTGCACTTAGAGGTGAAAACCCCCGTTTTGGGTGTCAGACATGGAATCGTGCGAGGGAACACATGAAATGTTTGTTTTTTATGGTCCAATATACCAACCTAACACATCCAAGAAAAAAAATCATGCTTGTACCCCCTCCCGGCGCCGTTTAGAGGGGTAGATCGATAGGTCAGACTTTTCTCTAGCGGGAGTAGGGTTTCGCCGTAGAGGGGGTCCGGAGCGTCAAGACCCCATAAAAACTTGCATAGACCCCTAAACTATGTATAATAGTGTGTTGGTAGTTTGTGGGAACCAATATACATCTCCGAGGTGCGACCCGCTTCACTGACCCCTCTTACTCCGTAGTAAGTTCTTGCACTTAGAGGTGATAACCCCCGTTTCGGGTGTCAGGAATGGAATCGTGCAAAGGAACATATGAAATGTTTGTTTTTTATGGTCCAATATACCAACCTAACACATCCAAGCAAAAAAATTCATGCTTGTACCCCCTCCCGGCGCCGTTTAGAGGGGTAGATCGACAGGTCAGACTTTTCTCCACCGGGAGTAGGGTTTCGCCATAGAGGGGGTTCGGAGCGTCAAGACCCCATTAAAACTTGAATATACCCCTAAAAAATGTATACTAGTGTGTTGGTAGTTTGTGGGAACCAACATACATCTCCTAGGTGCGACCCGCTTCACTGACCCCTCTTACCTTGTAGTAAGTTCTTGCACTTAGAGGTGATAACCCCCGTTTCGGGTGTCAGGAATGGAATCGTGCAAAGGAACATATGAAATGTTTGTTTTTTATGGTCCAATATACCAACCTAACACATAAAAGCAAAAAAATTCATGCGTTTACCCCCTCCCGGCGCCGTTTAGAGGGGCAGATCGACAGGTCTGACTTTTCTCCAGCGGGAGTAGGGTTTCGCCGTAGAGGGGGTCCGGAGCGTCAAGACCTCATCAAAACTTGCATAGACCCCCTAAACTATGTATACTAGTGTGTTGGTAGTTTGTGGGAACCAATATACATCTCCGAGGTGCGACCCGCTTCACTGACCCCTCTTACTCCGTAGTAAGTTCTTGCACTTAGAGGTGATAACCCCCGTTTCGGGTGTCAGGCATGGAATCGTGCGACGGAACACATGAATTTTTTGTTTTTTATGGTCCAATATACCAACCTAACACATCCAAGCAAAAAAATTCATGCTTGTACCCCCTCCCGGCGCCGTTTAGAGGGGTAGATCGACAGGTCAGACTTTTCTCCACCGGGAGTAGGGTTTCGCCGCAGAGGGGGTTCGGAGCGTCAAGACCCCATTAAAACTTGAATATACCCCTAAAAAATGTATACTAGTGTGTTGGTAGTTTGTGGGAACCAACATACATCTCCTAGGTGCGACCCGCTTCACTGACCCCTCTTACCTTGTAGTAAGTTCTTGCACTTAGAGGTGATAACCCCCGTTTCGGGTGTCAGGAATGGAATCGTGCAAAGGAACATATGAAATGTTTGTTTTTATGGTCCAATATACCAACCTAACACATAAAAGCAAAAAAATTCATGCGTTTACCCCCTCCCGGCGCCGTTTAGAGGGGCAGATCGACAGGTCTGACTTTTCTCCAGCGGGAGTAGGGTTTCGCCGTAGAGGGGGTCCGGAGCGTCAAGACCCCATCAAAACTTGCATAGAACCCCTAAACTATGTATACTAGTGTGTTGGTAGTTTGTGGGAACCAAGATACATCTCCGAGGTGCGACCCGCTTCACTGACCCCTCTTACTCCGTAGTAAGTTCTTGCACATAGAGGTGAAAACCCCCGTTTCGGGTGTCAGGCATGGAATCGTGCCACGGAACACATGAAATGTTTGTTTTTGATGGTCCAATATACCACCCTAACACATCCAAGCAAAAAAATTCATGCGTCTACCCACTGCCGGCGCCGTTTAGAGGGGTAGATTGACAGGTCAGACTTTTCTCCAACGGGAGTAGGGTTTCGCCGTAGAGGGGGTCCGGAGCGTCAAGACCCCATTAAAACTTGCATAGTGCCCTAAACTATGTATACTAAAATGTTGGTAGTTTGTGGGAACCAAGATACATCTCCGAGGTGCGACCAGCTTCACTGACCCCTCTTACTCCGTAGTAAGTTCTTGCACATAGACGTGAAAACCTCCGTTTCGGCTGTAAGGCATGGAATCGTGCGACGGAACACATGAAATGTTTGTTTTTTATGGTCCAATATACCAACCTAACACATACAAGCAAAAAAATTCATGCTTCTACCCCCTCCCGGCGCCGTTTAGAGGGGTAGATCGACAGGTCAGACTTTTCTCCAACGAGAGTAGGGTTTCGCCGTAGAGGGGGTCCGGAGCGTCAAGACCCCATCAAAACTTGCATAGACACATAAACTATGTATACTAGTGTGTTGGTAGTTTTTGGGAACCAAGATACATCTCCGAGGTGCGACCCGATTCACTGACCCCTCTTACTCCGTAGTAAGTTCTTGCACTTAGAGGTGAAAACCCCCGTTTCGGGTGTCAGGCATAGAATCGTGCGAATTAACACATGAAATGTTTGTTTTTTATGGTCCAATATACCAACCTAACACATCCAAGAAAAAAATTCATGCTTGTACCCCATCCAGGCGCCGTTTAGACGGGTAGATCGACAGGTCAGACTTTTCTCCAGCGGGAGTAGGGTTTCGCTGTAGAGGGGGTCCGGAGCGTCAAGACCCCATCAAAACTTGCATAGACCCCTAAACTATGTATACTAGTGTGTTGGTAGTTTGTGGGAGCCAATATACATCTCCGAGGTGCGACCCGCTTCACTGACCCCTCTTACTCCGTAGTAAGTTCTTGCACTTAGAGGTGAAAACCCCCGTTTCGGGTGTCAGGCATGGAATCGTGCGACGGAACACATGAAATGTTTGTTTTTTATGGTCCAATATTCCAACCTAACACATGCAAGAAAAAAAATTCATGCTTGTACCCCCTCCCGGCGCCGTTTAGAGGGGTAGATCGACAGGTCAGACCTTTCTCCAACGGGAGTAGGGTTTCGCCGTAGAGGGGGTCCGGAGCGTCAAGACCCCATCAAAACTTGAATAGACTCCTAAACAATGTATACTAGTGTGTTGGTAGTTTGTGGGAACCAACATACATCTCCGAGGTGCGACCCGCTTCACTGACCCCTCTTACTCTGTAGTAACTTCTTGGACATAGAGGTGAAAACCCCCGTTTCGGGTGGCAGGCATGGAATCGTTCGACGGAACACATGAAATGTTTGTTTTTGATTGTCCAATATACCAACCTAACACATCCAAGCAAAAAAATTCATGCGTCTTCCCACTCCCGGCGCCGTTTAGAGGGGTAGATCGACAGGTCAGACTTTTCTCCATTGGGAGTAGGGTTTCGCCATAGAGGGGGTCCGGAGCGTCAAGACCCCATAAAAACTTGCATAGACCCCTAAACTATGTATACTCGTGTGTTGGTAGTTTGTGGGAACCAAGATACATCTCCGAGGTGCGACCAGCTTCACTAACCCCTCTTACTCCATAGTAAGTTCTTGCACATAGAGGTGAAAACCCCCCCCTTTCGGGTGTCAGGCATGGAATCGTGCGACGGAACACATGAAATGTTTGTTTTTATGGTCCAATATACCAACCTAACACATCCAAGCAAAAAAAATTATGCGTCTACCCCCTCCTAGCGCTGTTTAGAGGGGTAGATCGACAGGTCAGACTTTTACCCAACGGGAGTAGGGTTTCGCCGTAGAGGGTGTCCAGAGCGTCAAGTCCCCATCAAAACTTGCATAGACCCCTAAACTATGTATACTAGTGTGTTGGTAGTTTGTGCGAACCAAGATACATCTTCGAGGTGCGACCCTCTTCACTGACCCCTCTTACTCTGTAGTAAGTTCTTGCACTTAAAGGTGAAAACCCCCGTTTCGGGTGTCAGGCATGGAATCGTGCGACGGAACACATGAAATGTTAGTTTTTTATGGTCCAATATACCAACCTAACACATCCCAGAAAAAAATTCATGCGTGTACCCCCTCCCGGTGCCGTTTAGAGGGGTAGATCGACAGGTCACACTTTTCTCCACCGGGAGTAGGGTTTCGCCGTAGAGGGGGTCTGGAGCGTCAAGACCCCATCAAAACTTGCATAGACCCCTAAACTATGTATACTAGTGTGTTGGTAGTTTGTGCGAACCAAGATACATCTCCGAGGTGTGTCCCGCTTCACTGACCCCTCTTACTCTATAATAAGTTCTTGCAGTTAGAGGTGAAAACCCCCGTTTCGGGTGTCAGGCATGGAATCGTGCGAATTAACACATGAAATGTTTGTTTTTTATGGTCCAATATACCAACCTAACACATCCAAGCAAAAAAATTCATGCTTGTACCCCCTCCCGGCGCCGTTTAGAGGGGTATATCGACAGGTCAGACTTTTCTGCAGCGGGAGTAGGGTTTCGCCGTTGAGGGGGTCCGGAGCGTCAAGACCCCATCAAAACTTGCATAGACCCCTAAACTATGTATACTAGTGTGTTGGTAGTTTTTGGTAACCAATATACATCTCCGAGATGCAACCCTCTTCACTGACCCCTCTTACTCTGTAGTAAGTTCTTGCACTTAGAGGTGAAAACCCCCGTTTCGGGTGTCAGGCATGGAATCATGCGACGGAACACATGAAATGTTTGGTTTTTATGGTCCAATATACCAACCTAACACATCCAAGCAAAAAATGCATGCTTGTACCCCCTCCCGGCGCCGTTTAGAGGGGTAGATCGACAGGTCACACTTTTCTCCAGCGGGAGTAGGGTTTCACCGTAGAGGGGGTCCGGAGCGTCACGACCCCATCAAAACTTGAATAGACCCCTAAACTATGTATACTAGTGTGTTGGTAGTTTGTGGGAACCAACATACATCTCCTAGGTGCGACCCGCTTCACTGACCCCTCTTACCCTGTAGTAAGTTCTTGCACTTAGAGGTGATAACCCCCGTTTCGGGTGTCAAGCATGGAATCGTGCAACGGAACACATGAAATGTTTGTTTTTTATGGTCCAATATACCAAACTAACACATAAAAGCAAAAAAAATCATGCGTTTACCCCCTCCCGGCGCCGTTTAGAGGGGCAGATCGACAGGTCAGACTTTTCTCCAGCGGGAGTAGGGTTTCGCCGTAGAGGGGGTCCGGAGCGTCAAGACCCCATCAAAACTTGCATAGACCCCTAAACTATGTATACTAGTGTGTTGGTAGTTTGTGGGATCCAAGATACATCTCCGAGGTGCGACCCGCTTCAGTGACCCCTCTTACTCCGTAGTAAGTTCTTGAACATAGAGGTGAAAACCTCCGTTTCGGGTGTCAGGCATGGAATCGTGCGACGGAACACATGAAATGTTTGTTTTTGATGGTCCAATATACCAACCTAACACATCCAAGCAAAAAAATTCATGCGTCTACCCACTCCCGGCGCCGTTTAGAGGGGTAGATCGACAGGTCAGACTTTTCTCCAACGGGAGTAGGGTTTCGCCGTAGAGGGGGTCCGGAGCGTCAAGACCCCATAAAAACTTGCATAGACCCCTAAACTATGTATACTAGTGTGTTGGTAGTTTGTGGGAACCAAGATACATCTCCGAGGTGCGACCAGCTTCACTGACCCCTCTTACTCCGTAGTAAGTTCTTGCACATAGAGGTGAAAACCTCCGTTTCGGGTATCAGGCATGGAATCGTGCGACGGAACACATGAAATGTTTGTATTTTATGGTCCAATATAACAACCTAACACATCCAAGCAAAAAAATTCATGCGTCTACGCCCTCCCGGCGCCGTTTAGCGGGGTAGATCGACAGGTCAGACTTTTCTCCAACGGGAGAAGGGTTTCGCCGTAGAGGGGGTCCGGAGCGTCAAGACCCCATCAAAACTTGCATAGACACCTAAACGATGTATACTAGTTTGTTGGTAGTTTGTGGGAACCAAGATACATCTCCGAGGTGCGACCAGCTTCACTGACCCCTCTTACTCCGTAGTAAGTTCTTGCACTTAGAGGTGAAAACCCCCGTTTCGGGTGTCAGGCATGGAATCGTGCGAGGGAACACATGAATTGTTTGTTTTTTATGGTCCAATATTCCAACCTAACACATCCAAGAAAAAAAAATCATGCGTCTACCACCTCCCGGCGCCGTTTAGTGGGGTAGATTGACAGGTCAGACTTTTCTCCACCGGGAGTAGGGTTTCGCCGTAGAGGGGGTCCAGAGCGTCATGACCCCCATCAAATCTTGCATAGACCCCTAAAATATGTATACAGTGTGTTGGTAGTTTGTGGGAACCAAGATACATCTCCGAGGTGCGACCCGCTTCACTGACCCCTCTTACTCCGTAGAAAGTTCTTGCACTTAGAGGTGAAAACCCCCGGGTGTCAGGCATGGAATCGTGCGAGAGAACACATGAAATGTTTATTTTTTATGGCCAAATATTCCAACCTAACACATCCAAGAAAAAAAATTCATGCGTCTACCCCCTCCCGGCGCCGTTTAGTGGGCTATATCGACAGGTCAGACTTTTCTCCAGCGGGAGTAGGGTTTCGCCGTAGAGGGGGTTCGGAGCGTCAAGACCCCATCAAAACTTGCAAAGACCCCTATACTATGTATACTTGTGTGTTGGTAGTTTATGGGAACCAAGATACATCTACGAGGTGCGACGCGCTTCACTGACCCCTCTTACACTGTAGTAAGTTCTTGCACTTAGAGGTGAAAACCCCCGTTTCGGGTGTCAGACATGGAATCGTGCGACGGAACACATGAAATTTTTGTTTTTTATGGTCCAATATACCAACCTAACACATCCAAGCAAAAAAAAATCATGCGTCAATGTCGGGGATGTGATCCCCGAGACCTCTAACAACAAGACTTTCGGTATGGAAAATTCCTGTAATTATTTGATTTTTAAGTTGATGCGCGATTCTGTGAATCCCCCATAAACTCGGGGACTAGTGTCGGGGATGTAATTCCCCGGTACCCTGAAGGTATGGGGCTGTAGTCTTGATGTACTTCCCCACCACCCCACTACTTCATTTCCCCCCTTTCCATTTGCTCCCAAAACCTCATGGAGGCATACCTAGCAGCTCGCGGAGCATATTGTAGCCCGGATATAAAGAGGAGAAATATACCGAGTAGGCTAGATGCTGCAGTAGGGGTTTTATCTCCTCACGAGAGCCCCGAAGCAGGGTAAATCCTTGTGTCCCTGTGTCGGTAGATTTTACCTGCGCGTGAATTCATCGCGCAATCCCTCCCCGAGATCCCCTAACGTCCATCGGCCCCACAAATTAGCCTACCCGTAGGCATCTGTCTGTTCGCCACGACGACAGTTGGCGCCCACCGTGGGGCGGAGTGGCGCTTGCGGGAACAATTTCGGACGGGACCCGGCATCCCAAAATCCGGGATCCTAAATCCGGGATCCCTACGCTGCGGGCAGTGGTCACTGACATCCTGCGCCGCGGGTAGCTGTCACCGGCATCCCAAAATCCGGGATCCTAAATCCGGGATCCCTACGCTGCGGGCAGTGGTCACTGACATCCTGCGCCGCGGGTAGCGGTCGCCGGCATCCCAAAATCCGGGATCCCTACGCTGCGGGCAGTGGTCACTGACATCCTGCGCCGCGGGTAGCGGTCGCCGGCATCCCAAAATCCGGGATCCTAAATCCGGGATCCCTACGCTGCGGGCAGTGGTCACTGACATCCTGCGTCGCGGGTAGCTGTCACCGGCATCCCAAAATCCGGGATCCTAAATCCGGGATCCCTACGCTGCGGGCAGTAGTCACTGACATCCTGCGCCGCGGGTAGCGGTCGCCGGCATCCCAAAATCCGGGATCCTAAATCCGGGATCCCTACGCTGCGGGCAGTGGTCACTGACATCCTGCACCGCGGGTAGCTGTCACCGGCATCCCAAAATCCGGGATCCTAAATCCGGGATCCCTACGCTGCGGGCAGTGGTCACTGACATCCTGCACCGCGGGTAGCGGTCGCCGGCATCCCAAAATCCGGGATCCTAAATCCGGGATCCCTACGCTGCGGGCAGTGGTCACTGACATCCTGCGCCGTGGGTAGCTGTCACCGGCATCCCAAAATCCGGGATCCTAAATCCGGGATCCCTACACTGCGGGCAGTGGTCATTGACATCCTGCGCCGCGGGTAGCTGTCACCGGCATCCCAAAATCCGGGATCCCTACGCTGCGGGCAGTGGTCACTGACATCCTGCGCCGCGGGTAGCGGTCGCCGGCATCCCTAAATCTGGGATCCCTGTGCGGCGGGCAGTGGTCATTGACGTCCCTGCGCTGCGGGTTGAGGTTGCTGACATCCCCGCGCGGCGGGTTGAGTTCGCCGACATCCCTGCGCCGCGGCTTGAGGTCGCCGACGTCCCTGCACTGCGGGTAGAGGTTGTTGACATCCCTGCGCTGCGGGTAGAGGTCTCCGACATCCCTGCACCGCGGGTGGAGGTCATCGACGTCCCCGCATCGCGGAAACCAGTCATCGACATCCCAAACCAGCATCCCTGCATCACGGGCGCCAGCCGCCGGAGTCTACTCCGACACTCATCATCAATGGACCCCTGGCAGTTGCACACCAGTTACCCGGGTTATGTCGCCTCCGACATCCGCAACCGCTCCTATGCTCCGTGAGTATCATCATCTATACCTTACATTTATGTTATCTTAGATTTATTCGGGAGCTGCCCATGCATGCTTAGTTTAATTGTTTACCCGGGAACGAGATATCGTAGCCCGGGGACTACCCTGTTGTGCCTATTTTGTCATCTGTTAGTTTTTTCCCCGGGGGCAAGATGTCTTGACCCGGGTACTCGCTTACTGTTTAGTTCTACCATGCATGCTTAGTCGGTGGAGTAGCGCGGTTTATATTTATTTATATGCTTGTTGTATCCTGCTTCTTGTTGTATCATTTGTGTGCCGGCATCCCGAAACTGGACTCGGGGACTGCCGTACTCCTTTGTCTTCCTGCCGTATCTGAAAATTTACCCGGGGACTCGGTGGAAACCGAGCCTCTGTACTATTGCGTGGTTTGCTGCTAGAGTTATTTTCTGTCTTTATTCTTGTTAAAATATATATGTCTTAACTAACGTTGAAAGGTGATATCGGTTTTACCCGTGAGGATATTCATGTCGAAAGTCTTGATTATATCGGTTATCTCGGATCCATCTTATATTTATTGTTACCTCAAGGTACATTGCATATGATCTGTGGTATCAGTTGGCCCACGTATCGCGGTATCATGCACAATTTCCAGATCCCCGTTTATTTCGGTTCGCCAATATATCATGGCATACTGCAATATCTCCGTATCGCTATTCAGGACGGCTCACCATTATATCGCGGCATCATACCATAGCCCCCGATCCCCTTTTATTTCGGTTCGCCAATGTATCATTGCATCGGGCAATATTTCCAAATCGTCATTTGTTTCGGTTTATCAAAGTTCGCTAAAGGCAACACCTGAGATACCGAAACACCTGTGATGTGCCCAGAGTGGCAGAGATACCGAAACATGTGTGATATGCCCAGAGTGGCCGACATACCGACATACCGACATACCGGCATACCGAGATACATGTGTGACATTGTGTGTGTAGACGTCTGTGTTGGTATACGCCCAGAGTGGCTAAACGCCGGCACATGAGACTCTGTGTCGGTATACGCCCAGAGTGGCTGCAAGCCGACACATGAGGCGTCCGTGTCGGTACACGCACAGAGTGGCTAAACGCCGGCGTGTGTTATGTGTTTGTGTCAGACCGGCGATGGCCGAAGACATCTATGTCGGTAAAACGCCCGGAGTGGCTAAGGAGCCGGCATATGACTGTATTTATGCAGGTACTCGGGGGAGCAAATGAAAACGATGAGGTTGAGATTTCTTCTAAGTCTGCGCGCGACTCTGCGAGTCCCCCGCAGCCTCGGGGACTAGTGTCGGGGATGTGATCCCCGAGACCTCTAACAACAAGACTTTCGGTATGGAAAATTCCTATAATTATTTGATTTTTAAGTTGATGCGCGATTCTGTGAATCCCCCATAAACTCGGGGACTAGTGTCGGGGATGTACTTCCCCGGTACCCTGAAGGTATGGGGCTGTAGTCTTGATGTGCAGGTATATTTACGTTTAAATGATGGAGGAATGAAGAAAAGAGAAGGAAAAGAGAATAGAAAGTGGCTTTGACCGGGTATGACCGAATATGGGCCGGAACCCTCTATTTTCTGGCCCGAGACGGGCATCGCAATGGGCTGTTAGCAGGTACTCGGTCAACCCGGCGTCGCCCCCATCACACCCACGGCCCCGACATCCTCATCCTCGACCTCGCCCGCATCCACGCCAGGCCGCCTCCAGCGTCTCCATCCCCGGCATCCACGACCTCGGCATCCCCTCCTCCAACGCGCCCCCGCGACTCCTCTGACACTGCAGCTCCCCGACCTCGGCCATCTCCGACATCAGCCCGGCGCACCTCACCTCGGGTGGAGGCGGTCGCCCAGGCATGCCCCGACCTCGGCTCCGGCTTGCCCGTCCCGACGTGCCCCGACCTCATCGCGAACGTGTTGGGTTCGGTCACGGCATGACCTCACCTCGGATGCAGACGAGCCCGGCGTCACGGCCCGCACGGCCCCCAACCTCGGCGGCTCCGAGGTCGCCTCCGGCGTGGCTTGTGTCTCCGGGAAGCCGCTCGGCATCCGCACGGCTCCGCCTCCGACCTCGGCGACCGCGGCGTCCCGTCCGCGACCTCACCTCATCTCCGCATCGGCGCAGCAGCACCAGCTCGGCCGCACCGTCCCCGACTCGTCCCCGGCTTTGGATATGCCAGTTGTCTCCTCCCCCTCGTCTCAGTTTCGTCCCCGCGCAGCACTGAGCTCGCTGCGCCCAACACCGGCATCCTGGCCGGCCAACTGTGGATTACAAGGTCAACAAGACCTCCGACTTGGGCAGACCGGGTACCCCCTCCTCAACTCGGTTGGTATCAGTTCGTCAGGCAGCAGCCTGTGGTGTTCTGATTTGCAGTCATGCGAGATAAGAAGATAGCAGCTAAAGGACATGAGAAGATAAGAAGAGGACCTGGAGATGTGGAAGTCAGGCACTAGAAGACGAAATCCAGTACACGTCCAGCACGGCTACAGTGACACTACAGTGCCCTGAGATGAGACAACAGTACACTGTGCGTGACGCAGTGAACAGTGCCGACAAGACCCCATCAGTCAAATCGTGAATAGTGTACCGCGCATAGTGTTTTCTGTTTTCTTGTCCCCGGCTTGTCCCCTGGGCTCTCCTATATAAACGGCACTAGGGGGAGAGGGAAAGGAGAGACCACCACCCCACTACTTCATTTCCCCCCTTTCCATTTGCTCCCAAAACCTCATGGAGGCATACCTAGCAGCTCGCGGAGCATATTGTAGCCCGGATATAAAGAGGAGAAATATACCGAGTAGGCTAGATGCTGCAGTAGGGGTTTTATCTCCTCACGAGAGCCCCGAAGCAGGGTAAATCCTTGTGTCCCTGTGTCGGTAGATTTTACCTGCGCGTGAATTCATCGAGCAATCCCTCCCCGAGATCCCCTAGCGTCCATCGGCCCCACAAATTAGCCTACCCGTAGGCATCTGTCTGTTCTCCACGACGACAGTCAACCCCCTCCCGGCGCCGTTTAGAGGGGTAGATTGACAGGTCAGATTTTTCTCCACCGGGAGAAGGGTTTCGCCGTAGAGGGGGTCCGGAGCGTCAAGACCCCATCAAAACTTGCATAGACCTCTAAACTATTTCTAATAGTGTGTTGGTAGTTTGTGGGAACCAAGATACATCTCCGAGGTGCGACCCGCTTCACTGACCCCTCTTACTACGTAGTAATTTCTTGCACATAGAGGTGAGAACCCCCGTTTCGGGTGTCAGGCACGGAATCGTGCGACGGAACACATGAAATGTTTGTTTTTTATGGTCCAATATACCAACCTAACACATCCAAGCAAAAAAAATCCATGCGTCTACCCCCTCCTGGCGCCGTTTAGAGGGGTAGATCGACAGGTCAGACTTTTCTCGAACGGCAGTAGGGTTTCGCCGTAGAGGGTGTACGGAGCGTCAAGACCCCATCAAAACTTGCATAGACCCCTAAACTATGTATACTAGTGTGTTGGTAGTTTGTGGGAACCAAGATACATCTCCGAGGTGCGACCCGCTTCACTGACCCCTCTTACTCCGTAGTAAGTTCTTGCACTTAGAGGTGAAAACCCTCGTTTCGGTTGTCAGGCATGGAATCGTGCGAGGGAACACATGAAATTTTTGTTTTTTATGGTCCAATATTCCAACCTAACACATCCAAGAAAAAAAATTCATGCGTCTACCCCCTCCCGGTGCCATTTAGTGGGGTAGATCGACAGGTCAGACTTTTCTCCTACGGGAGTAGGGTTTTGCCGTAGAGGGGGTCCGGAGCGTCAAGACCCCATCAAAATTTTCAAATACCCCTAAATTATGTATACTTGTGTGTTGGTAGTTTGTGGGAACCAAGATACATCTCCGAGGTGCGACCCGCTTCACTGACCCCTCTTACTCCGTAGAAAGTTCTTGCACTTAGAGGTGAAAACCCCCGTTTCGGGTGTCAGGCATGGAATCGTGCGACGGAACACATGAAATGTTTGTTTTTTATGGTCCAATATACCAATATAACACATCCAAGATAAAAAGTTCATGCGTCTACCCCCTTCCGGTGCCGTTTAGAGTGGTAGATCGACAGGTCAGACTTTTCTCCACCGGGAGTAGGGTTTCGCCGTAGAGGGGGTCCGGAGCGTCAAGACCCCATAAAAACTTGTATAGACCCATAAACTATGTATACTAGTGTGTTGGTAGTTTATGGGAACCAAGATACATCTCCGAGGTGCGACCCGCTTCACTGACCTCTCTTACTCCGTAGTAAGTTCTTGCACTTAGAGGTGAAAACCCCCGTTTCGGGTGTCAGGCATGGAATCGTGCGACAGAACTCATGAAATGTTTGTTTTTATGGTCCAATATACCAAACTAACACATCCAAGAAAAACAATCATGCGTCTACCCCCTCCCGGCGCAGTTTAGAGGGGTAGATCGACAGGTCAGACTTTTCTCCAGCAGGAGTAGGGTTTCGCCGTAGAGGGGGTCCGGAGCGTCAAGACCCCATCAAAACTTGCATAGACCCCTAAAATATGTATAATAGTGTGTTGGTAGTTTGTGGTAACCAAGATATATCTCCGAGGTGCGACCCGCTTCACTGACCCCTCTTACTCTGAAGTAAGTTCTTGCACTTAGAGGTCATAACCCCTGTTTCGGGTGTCAGGCATGGAATCGTGCGACGGAACACATGAAATGTTTGTTTTTTATGGTCCAATATATCAACCTAACACATCCAAGCAAAAAAATTCATGCGTCTACCCCCTCCCGGCGCCGTTTAGAGGGGTAGATCGACAGGTCAGACTTTTCTCCAGCGGGAGTAGGGTTTCGCCGTAGAGGGGGTCTTGAGCGTCAAGACCCCATCAAAACTTGCAAAGACCCCTATAATATGTATACTAGTGTGTTGGTAGTTTGTGGGAACCAAGGTACATCTCCGAGGTGCGACCCGCTTCACTTACCCCTCTTACACCGTAGTAAGTTCTTGCACTTAGAGGTGAAAACCCCCGTTTCGGGTGGCAGGCATGGAATCGTGCGACGGAACACATGAAATGTTTGTTTTTCTGGTACAATATACCAACCTAACACATCCAAGCAAAATAATCATGTGTCTACCCCCTCCCAGCGCCGTTTAGAGGGGTAGATCGGCAGGTCAGTCTTTTCTCCACCGGGAGTAGGGTTTCACCGTAGAGGGGGTCCGGAGCGTCAAGACCCCATCAAAATTTGCATAGACCTCTAAACTATTTCTAATAGTGTGTTGGTAGTTTTTGGGAACCAAGATACATCTCCGAGGTGCGACCCGCTTCACTGACCCCTCTTACTACGTAGTAAGTTCTTGCACATAGAGGTGAGAACCCCCGTTTCGGGTGTCAGGCACGGAATCGTGCGACGGAACACATGAAATGTTTGTTTTTTATGGTCCAATATACCAACCTAACACATCCAAGCAAAAAAATCCATGCGTCTACCCCGTCCTGGCGCCGTTTAGAGGGGTAGATCGACAGGTCAGACTTTTCTCGAACGGCAGTAGGGTTTCGCCGTAGAGGGTGTCCGGAGCGTCAAGACCCCATCAAAACTTGCATAGACCCCTAAACTATGTATACTAGTGTGTTGGTAGTTTGTGGGAACCAAGATACATCTCCGAGGTGCGACCCGCTTCACTGACCCCTCTTACTCCGTAGTAAGTTCTTGCACTTAGAGGTGAAAACCCTCGTTTCGGTTGTCAGGCATGGAATCGTGCGAGGGAACACATGAAATTTTTGTTTTTTATGGTCCAATATTCCAACCTAACACATCCAAGAAAAAAAATTCATGCGTCTACCCCCTCCCGGTGCCATTTAGTGGGGTAGATCGACAGGTCAGACTTTTCTCCTACGGGAGTAGGGTTTTGCCGTAGAGGGTGTCCGGAGCGTCAAGACCCCATCAAAATTTTCAAATACCCCTAAATTATGTATACTTGTGTGTTGGTAGTTTGTGGGAACCAAGATACATCTCCGAGGTGCGACCCGCTTCACTGACCCCTCTTACTCCGTAGAAAGTTCTTGCACTTAGAGGTGAAAACCCCCGTTTCGGGTGTCAGGCATGGAATCGTGCGACGGAACACATGAAATGTTTGTTTTTTATGGTCCAATATACCAATATAACACATCCAAGATAAAAAGTTCATGCGTCTACCCCCTTCCGGTGCCGTTTAGAGTGGTAGATCGACAGGTCAGACTTTTCTCCACCGGGAGTAGGGTTTCGCCGTAGAGGGGGTCCGGAGCGTCAAGACCCCATAAAAACTTGTATAGACCCATAAACTATGTATACTAGTGTGTTGGTAGTTTATGGGAACCAAGATACATCTCCGAGGTGCGACCCGCTTCACTGACCTCTCTTACTCCGTAGTAAGTTCTTGCACTTAGAGGTGAAAACCCCCGTTTCGGGTGTCAGGCATGGAATCGTGCGACAGAACTCATGAAATGTTTGTTTTTATGGTCCAATATACCAAACTAACACATCCAAGAAAAACAATCATGCGTCTACCCCCTCCCGGCGCAGTTTAGAGGGGTAGATCGACAGGTCAGACTTTTCTCCAGCAGGAGTAGGGTTTCGCCGTAGAGGGGGTCCGGAGCGTCAAGACCCCATCAAAACTTGCATAGACCCCTAAAATATGTATAATAGTGTGTTGGTAGTTTGTGGTAACCAAGATATATCTCCGAGGTGCGACCCGCTTCACTGACCCCTCTTACTCTGAAGTAAGTTCTTGCACTTAGAGGTCATAACCCCTGTTTCGGGTGTCAGGCATGGAATCGTGCGACGGAACACATGAAATGTTTGTTTTTTATGGTCCAATATATCAACCTAACACATCCAAGCAAAAAAATTCATGCGTCTACCCCCTCCCGGCGCCGTTTAGAGGGGTAGATCGACAGGTCAGACTTTTCTCCAGCGGGAGTAGGGTTTCGCCGTAGAGGGGGTCTTGAGCGTCAAGACGCCATCAAAACTTGCAAAGACCCCTATAATATGTATACTAGTGTGTTGGTAGTTTGTGGGAACCAAGGTACATCTCCGAGGTGCGACCCGCTTCACTTACCCCTCTTACACGGTAGTAAGTTCTTGCACTTAGAGGTGAAAACCCCCGTTTCGGGTGGCAGGCATGGAATCGTGCGACGGAACACATGAAATGTTTGTTTTTATGGTACAATATACCAACCTAACACATCCAAGCAAAATAATCATGCGTCTACCCCCTCCCAGCGCCGTTTAGAGGGGTAGATCGGCAGGTCAGTCTTTTCTCCACCGGGAGTAGGGTTTCACCGTAGAGGGGGTCCGGAGCGTCAAGACCCCATCAAAATTTGCATAGACCTCTAAACTATTTCTAATAGTGTGTTGGTAGTTTTTGGGAACCAAGATACATCTCCGAGGTGCGACCCGCTTCACTGACCCCTCTTACTACGTAGTAAGTTCTTGCACATAGAGGTGAGAACCCCCGTTTCGGGTGTCAGGCACGGAATCGTGCGACGGAACACATGAAATGTTTGTTTTTTATGGTCCAATATACCAACCTAACACATCCAAGCAAAAAAATCCATGCGTCTACCCCGTCCTGGCGCCGTTTAGAGGGGTAGATCGACAGGTCAGACTTTTCTCGAACGGCAGTAGGGTTTCGCCGTAGAGGGTGTCCGGAGCGTCAAGACCCCATCAAAACTTGCATAGACCCCTAAACTATGTATACTAGTGTGTTGGTAGTTTGTGGGAACCAAGATACATCTCCGAGGTGCGACCCGCTTCACTGACCCCTCTTACTCCGTAGTAAGTTCTTGCACTTAGAGGTGAAAACCCTCGTTTCGGTTGTCAGGCATGGAATCGTGCGAGGGAACACATGAAATTTTTGTTTTTTATGGTCCAATATTCCAACCTAACACATCCAAGAAAAAAAATTCATGCGTCTACCCCCTCCCGGTGCCGTTTAGTGGGGTAGATCGACAGGTCAGACTTTTCTCCTACGGGAGTAGGGTTTTGCCGTAGAGGGGGTCCGGAGCGTCAAGACCCCATCAAAATTTTCAAAGACCCCTAAACTATGTATACTTGTGTGTTGGTAGTTTGTGGGAACCAAGATACATCTCCGAGGTGCGACCCTCTTCACTGACCCCTCTTACTCCGTAGAAAGTTCTTGCACTTAGAGGTGAAAACCCCCGTTTCGGGTGTCAGGCATGGAATCGTGCGCCGGAACACATGAAATGTTTGTTTCTTATGGTCCAATATACCAATATAACACATCCAAGATAAAAAGTTCATGCGTCTACCCCCTCCAGGCGCCGTTTAGAGTGGTAGATCGACAGGTCAGACTTTTCTCCACCGGGAGTAGGGTTTCGCCGTAGAGGGGGTCCGGAGCGTCAAGACCCCATAAAAACTTGTATAAACCCATAAACTATGTATACTAGTGTGTTGGTAGTTTATGGGAACCAAGATACATCTCCGAGGTGCGACCCGCTTCACTGACCTCTCTTACTCCGTAGTAAGTTCTTGCACTTAGAGGTGAAAACCCCCGTTTCGGGTGTCAGGCATGGAATCGTGCGACAGAACACATGAAATGTTTGTTTTTATGGTCCAATATACCAAACTAACACATCCAAGAAAAACAATCATGCGTCTACCCCCTCCCGGCGCAGTTTAGAGGGGTAGATCGACAGGTCAGACTTTTCTCCAGCAGGAGTAGGGTTTCGCCGTAGAGGGGGTCCGGAGCGTCAAGACCCCATCAAAACTTGCATAGACCCCTAAAATATGTATAATAGTGTGTTGGTAGTTTGTGGGAACCAAGATATATCTCCGAGGTGCGACCCGCTTCACTGACCCCTCTTACTCTGTAGTAAGTTCTTGAACTTAGAGGTCATAACCCCTGTTTCGGGTGTCAGGCATGGAATCGTGCGACGGAACACATGAAATGTTTGTTTTTTATGGTCCAATATATCAACCTAACACATCCAAGAAAAAAAATTCATGCGTCTACCCCCTCCCGGCGCCGTTTAGAGGGGTAGATCGACAGGTCAGACTTTTCTCCAGCGGGAGTATGGTTTCGCCGTAGAGGGGGTCTTGAGCGTCAAGACCCCATCAAAACTTGCAAAGACCCCTATAATATGTATACTAGTGTGTTGGTAGTTTGTGGGAACCAAGGTACATCTCCGAGGTGCGACCCGCTTCACTTACCCCTCTTACACCGTAGTAAGTTCTTGCACTTAGAGGTGAAAACCCCCGTTTCGGGTGGCAGGCATGGAATCGTGCGACGGAACACATGAAATGTTTGTTTTTTATGGTCCAATATACCAACCTAACACATCCAAGAAAAATAATCATGCGTCTACCCCCTCCCGGCGCCGTTTAGAGGGGTAGATTGGCAGGTCAGTCTTTTCTCCAGCGGGAGTAGGGTTTCACCGTAGAGGGGGTCCGGAGCGTCAAGACCCCATCAAAATTTGCATAGACCCCTAAACTATGTATACTAGTGTGTTGGTAGTTTATGGGAACCAAGATACATCTCCGAGGTGCGACCCGCTTTACTGACCCCTCTTACTCCGTAGTAAGTTCTTGCACTTAGAGGTAAAAACCCCCGTTTCGGGTGGCAGGCATGGAATCGTGCGACGGAACACATGAAATGTTTGTTTTTATGGTCCAATATACCAACCTAACACATCCAACCAAAAAAATTCATGCGTCTACCCCCTCTCGGCGCCGTTTAGAGGGGTAGATCTACAGGTCACTCTTTTCTATTACCGGAGTAGGTTTTCGCCGTAGAGGGGGTCCGGAGCGTCAAGACCCCATCAAAACTTCATAGACCCCTAAACTATGTATACTAGTGTGTTGGTAGTTTGTGGGAACCAAGATACATCTCCGAGGTGCGACCCACTTCACTGACCCCTCTTACTCCGTAGTAAGTTCTTGCACTTAGAAGTGAAAACCACCGTTTCGGGTGTCAAGCATGGAATCGTGCGAGGGAAAACATGAAATGTTTGTTTTTTATGGTCCAATATTCCAACCTAACACAGCCAAGAAAAAAAATTCATGCGTCTACCCCCTCCCGGCGCCGTTTAGTGGGGTAGATCGACTGGTCAGACTTTTCTCCAACGGGAGTAGGGTTTCGCCGTAGAGGTGTTCCGGAGCATCAAGACCCCATAAAAACTTGCAAAGACCCCTAAACTATATGCGGTAGATCGAAAGGTCAGACTTTTCTCCAGCGGGAGTAGGGTTTCGCCGTAGAGGGGGTCCGGAGCGTCAAGACCCCATCAAAACTTGCATAGACCCCTAAACTATGTATACTAGTGTGTTGGTAGTTTTTGGGAACCAAAATACATCTCCGAGGTGCGACCCGCTTCACTGACCCCTCTTACTACGTTGTAAGTTCTTGCACATAGAGGTGAGAACCCCCGTTTCGGGTGTCAGGCACGGAATCGTGCGACGGAACACATGAAATGTTTGTTTTTTATGGTCCAATATACCAACCTAACACATCCAAGCAAAAAAAATCCATGCGTCTACCCCCTCCTGGCGCCGTTTAGAGGGGTAGATCGACAGGTCAGACTTTTCTCGAACGGCAGTAGGGTTTCTCCGTAGAGGGTGTCCGGAGCGTCAAGACCCCATCAAAACTTGCATAGACCCCTAAACTATGTATACTAGTGTGTTGGTAGTTTGTGGGAACCAAGATACATCTCCGAGGTGCGACCCGCTTCACTGACACCTCTTACTCCTTAGTAAGTTCTTGCACTTAGAGGTGAAAACCCTCGTTTCGGTTGTCAGGCATGGAATCGTGCGAGGGAACACATGAAATTTTTGTTTTTTATGGTCCAATATTCCAACCTAACACATCCAAGAAAAAAAATTCATGCGTCTACCCCCTCCCGGCGCCGTTTAGTGGGGTAGATCGACAGGTCAGACTTTTCTCCTACGGGAGTAGGGTTTTGCCGTAGAGGGGGTCCGGAGCGTCAAGACCCCATCAAAATTTTCAAAGACCCCTAAACTATGTATACTTGTGTGTTGGTAGTATGTGGGAACCAAGATACATCTCCGAGGTGCGACCCGCTTCACTGACCCCTCTTACTCCGTAGAAAGTTCTTGCACTTAGAGGTGAAAACCCCCGTTTCGGGTGTCAGGCATGGAATCGTGCGATGGAACACATGAAATGTTTGTTTTTTATGGTCCAATATACCAATATAACACATCCAAGATAAAAAGTTCATGCGTCTACCCCCTCCCGGCGCCGTTTAGAGTGGTAGATCGACAGGTCAGACTTTTCTCCACCGGGAGTAGGGTTTCGCCGTAGAGGGGGTCCGGAGCGCCAAGACCCCATAAAAACTTGTATAGACCCATAAACTATGTATACTAGTGTGTTGGTAGTTTATGGGAACCAACATACATCTCCGAGGTGCGACCCGCTTCACTGACCTCTCTTACTCCGTAGTAAGTTCTTGCACTTAGAGGTGAAAACCCCCGTTTCGGGTGTCAGGCATGGAATCGTGCGACAGAACACATGAAATGTTTGTTTTTATGGTCCAATATACCAAACTAACACATCCAAGAAAAACAATCATGCTTCTACCCCCTCCCGGCGCAGTTTAGAGGGGTAGATCGACAGGTCAGACTTTTCTCCAGCAGGAGTAGGGTTTCGCCGTAGAGGGGGTCCGGAGCGTCAAGACCCCATCAAAACTTGCATAGACCCCTAAAATATGTATAATAGTGTGTTGGTAGTTTGTGGGAACCAAGATATATCTCCGAGGTGCGACCCGCTTCACTGACCCCTCTTACTCTGTAGTAAGTTCTTGCACTCAGAGGTCATAACCCCTGTTTCGGGTGTCAGGCATGGAATCGTGCGACGGAACACATGAAATGTTTGTTTTTTATGGTCCAATATATCAACCTAACACATCCAAGCAAAAAAATTCATGCGTCTACCCCCTCCCGGCGCCGTTTAGAGGGGTAGATCTACAGGTCACTCTTTTCTCCTACCGGAGTAGGGTTTCGCCGTAGAGGGGGTCCGGAGCGTCAAGACCCCATCAAAACTTGCATAGACCCCTAAAATATGTATAATAGTGTGTTGGTAGTTTGTGGGAACCAAGATATATCTCCGAGGTGCGACCCGCTTCACTGACCCCTCTTACTCTTTAGTAAGTTCTTGCACTTAGAGGTCATAACCCCTGTTTCGGGTGTCAGGCATGGAATCGTGCGAGGGAACACATGAAATGTTTGTTTTTTATGGTCCAATATACCAACCTAACACATCCAAGAAAAAAAATTCATGCGTCTACCCCCTCCCGGCGCCGTTTAGTGGGGTAGATCGACAGGTCAGACTTTTCTCCTACGGGAGTAGGGTTTTGCCGTAGAGGGGGTCCGGAGCGTCAAGACCCCATCAAAATTTTCAAAGACCCCTAAACTATGTATACTTGTGTGTTGGTAGTATGTGGGAACCAAGATACATCTCCGAGGTGCGACCCGCTTCACTGACCCCTCTTACTCCGTAGAAAGTTCTTGCACTTAGAGGTGAAAACCCCCGTTTCGGGTGTCAGGCATGGAATCGTGCGATGGAACACATGAAATGTTTGTTTTTTATGGTCCAATATACCAATATAACACATCCAAGATAAAAAGTTCATGCGTCTACCCCCTCCCGGCGCCGTTTAGAGTGGTAGATCGACAGGTCAGACTTTTCTCCACCGGGAGTAGGGTTTCGCCGTAGAGGGGGTCCGGAGCGCCAAGACCCCATAAAAACTTGTATAGACCCATAAACTATGTATAATAGTGTGTTGGTAGTTTATGGGAACCAACATACATCTCCGAGGTGCGACCCGCTTCACTGACCTCTCTTACTCCGTAGTAACTTCTTGCACTTAGAGGTGAAAACCCCCGTTTCGGGTGTCAGGCATGGAATCGTGCGACAGAACACATGAAATGTTTGTTTTTATGGTCCAATATACCAAACTAACACATCCAAGAAAAACAATCATGCGTCTACCCCCTCCCGGCGCAGTTTAGAGGGGTAGATCGACAGGTCAGACTTTTCTCCAGCAGGAGTAGGGTTTCGCCGTAGAGGGGGTCCGGAGCGTCAAGACCCCATCAAAACTTGCATAGACCCCTAAAATATGTATAATAGTGTGTTGGTAGTTTGTGGGAACCAAGATATATCTCCGAGGTGCGACCCGCTTCACTGACCCCTCTTACTCTGTAGTAAGTTCTTGCACTCAGAGGTCATAACCCCTGTTTCGGGTGTCAGGCATGGAATCGTGCGACGGAACACATGAAATGTTTGTTTTTTATGGTCCAATATATCAACCTAACACATCCAAGCAAAAAAATTCATGCGTCTACCCCCTCCCGGCGCCGTTTAGAGGGGTAGATCTGCAGGTCACTCTTTTCTCCTACCGGAGTAGGGTTTCGCCGTAGAGGGGGTCCGGAGCGTCAAGACCCCATCAAAACTTGCATAGACCCCTAAAATATGTATAATAGTGTGTTGGTAGTTTGTGGGAACCAAGATATATCTCCGAGGTGCGACCCGCTTCACTGACCCCTCTTACTCTTTAGTAAGTTCTTGCACTTAGAGGTCATAACCCCTGTTTCGGGTGTCAGGCATGGAATCGTGCGAGGGAACACATGAAATGTTTGTTTTTTATGGTCCAATATACCAACCTAACACATCCAAGAAAAAAAATTCATGCGTCTACCCCCTCCCGGCGCCGTTTAGTGGGGTAGATCGACAGGTCAGACTTTTCTCCTACGGGAGTAGGGTTTTGCCGTAGAGGGGGTCCGGAGCGTCAAGACCCCATCAAAATTTTCAAAGACCCCTAAACTATGTATACTTGTGTGTTGGTAGTATGTGGGAACCAAGATACATCTCCGAGGTGCGACCCGCTTCACTGACCCCTCTTACTCCGTAGAAAGTTCTTGCACTTAGAGGTGAAAACCCCCGTTTCGGGTGTCAGGCATGGAATCGTGCGATGGAACACATGAAATGTTTGTTTTTTATGGTCCAATATACCAATATAACACATCCAAGATAAAAAGTTCATGCGTCTACCCCCTCCCGGCGCCGTTTAGAGTGGTAGATCGACAGGTCAGACTTTTCTCCACCGGGAGTAGGGTTTCGCCGTAGAGGGGGTCCGGAGCGCCAAGACCCCATAAAAACTTGTATAGACCCATAAACTATGTATAATAGTGTGTTGGTAGTTTATGGGAACCAACATACATCTCCGAGGTGCGACCCGCTTCACTGACCTCTCTTACTCCGTAGTAAGTTCTTGCACTTAGAGGTGAAAACCCCCGTTTCGGGTGTCAGGCATGGAATCGTGCGACAGAACACATGAAATGTTTGTTTTTATGGTCCAATATACCAAACTAACACATCCAAGAAAAACAATCATGCGTCTACCCCCTCCCGGCGCAGTTTAGAGGGGTAGATCGACAGGTCAGACTTTTCTCCAGCAGGAGTAGGGTTTCGCCGTAGAGGGGGTCCGGAGCGTCAAGACCCCATCAAAACTTGCATAGACCCCTAAAATATGTATAATAGTGTGTTGGTAGTTTGTGGGAACCAAGATATATCTCCGAGGTGCGACCCGCTTCACTGACCCCTCTTACTCTGTAGTAAGTTCTTGCACTCAGAGGTCATAACCCCTGTTTCGGGTGTCAGGCATGGAATCGTGCGACGGAACACATGAAATGTTTGTTTTTTATGGTCCAATATATCAACCTAACACATCCAAGCAAAAAAATTCATGCGTCTACCCCCTCCCGGCGCCGTTTAGAGGGGTAGATCTACAGGTCACTCTTTTCTCCTACCGGAGTAGGGTTTCGCCGTAGAGGGGGTCCGGAGCGTCAAGACCCCATCAAAACTTGCATAGACCCCTAAAATATGTATAATAGTGTGTTGGTAGTTTGTGGGAACCAAGATATATCTCCGAGGTGCGACCCGCTTCACTGACCCCTCTTACTCTTTAGTAAGTTCTTGCACTTAGAGGTCATAACCCCTGTTTCGGGTGTCAGGCATGGAATCGTGCGACGGAACACATGAAATGTTTGTTTTTTATGGTCCAATATACCAACCTAACACATCCAAGCAAAAAAAATTATGCGTCTACCCCCTCCCGGCGCCGTTTAGAGGGGTAGATCTACAGGTCACTCTTTTCTCCTACCGGAATAGGGTTTCGCCGTAGAGGGGGTCCGGAGCGTCAAGACCCCATCAAAACTTGCATAGACCCCTAAACTATGTATACTAGTGTGTTGGTAGTTTGTGGGAACCAAGATACATCTCCGAGGTGCGACCCACTTCACTGACACCTCTTACTCCGTAGTAAGTTCTTGCACTTAGAAGTGAAAACCACCGTTTCGGGTGTCAAGCATGGAATCGTGCGAGGGAAAACATGAAATGTTTGTTTTTTATGGCCCAATATTCCAACCTAACACAGCCAAGCAAAAAAATTCATGCGTCTACCCCCTCCCGGCGCCGTTTAGTGGGGTAGATCGACTGGTCAGACTTTTCTCCAGCGGGAGTAGGGTTTCGCCGTAGAGGTGTTCCGGAGCGTCAAGACCCCATAAAAACTTGCAAAGACCCCTAAACTATGTGGGGTAGATCGAAAGGTCAGACTTTTCTCCAGCGGGAGTAGGGTTTCGCCGTAGAGGGGGTCCGGAGCGTCAAGACCCCATCAAAACTTGCATAGACCCCTAAACTATGTATACTAGTGTGTTGGTAGTTTGTGGGAACCAAGATACATCTCCGAGGTGCGACCCGCTTCACTGACCCCTCTTACTACGTAGTAAGTTCTTGCACATAGAGGTGAGAACCCCCGTTTCGGGTGTCAGGCACGGAATCGTGCGACGGAACACATGAAATGTTTGTTTTTTATGGTCCAATATACCAACCTAACACATCCAAGCAAAAAAAATCCATGCGTCTACCCCCTCCTGGCGCCGTTTAGAGGGGTAGATCGACAGGTCAGACTTTTCTCGAACGGCAGTAGGGTTTCGCCGTAGAGGGTGTCCGGAGCGTCAAGACCCCATCAAAACTTGCATAGACCCCTAAACTATGTATACTAGTGTGTTGGTAGTTTGTGGGAACCAAGATACATCTCGGAGGTGCGACCCGCTTCACTGACCCCTCTTACTCCGTAGTAAGTTCTTGCACTTAGAGGTGAAAACCCTCGTTTCGGTTGTCAGGCATGGAATCGTGCGAGGGAACACATGAATTTTTTGTTTTTTATGGTCCAATATTCCAACCTAACACATCCAAGAACAAAAATTCATGCGTCTACCCCCTCCCGGCGTCGTTTAGTGGGGTAGATCGACAGCTCAGACTTTTCTCCTACGGGAGTAGGGTTTTGCCGTAGAGGGGGTCCGGAGCGTCAAGACCCCATCAAAATTTTCACAGACCCCTAAACTATGTATACTTGTGTGTTGGTAGTTTGTGGGAACCAAGATACATCTCCGAGGTGCGACCCGCTTCACTGACCCCTCTTACTCCGTAGAAAGTTCTTTCACTTAGAGGTGAAAACCCCCGTTTCGGGTGTCAGGCATGGAATCGTGCGACGGAACACATGAAATGTTTGTTTTTTATGGTCCAATATACCAATATAACACATCCAAGATAAAAAGTTCATGCGTCTACCCCCTCCCGGCGCCGTTTAGAGTGGTAGATCGACAGGTCAGACTTTTCTCCACCGGGAGTAGGGTTTCGCCGTAGAGGGGGTCCGGAGCGTCAAGACCCCATAAAAACTTGTATAGACCCATAAACTATGTATACTAGTGTGTTGGTAGTTTATGGGAACCAAGATACATCTCCGAGGTGCGACCCGCTTCACTGACCTCTCTTACTCCGTAGTAAGTTCTTGCACTTAGAGGTGAAAACCCACGTTTCGGGTGTCAGGCATGGAATCGTGCGACAGAACACATGAAATGTTTGTTTTTATGGTCCAATATACCAAACTAACACATCCAAGAAAAACAATCATGCGTCTACCCCCTCCCGGCGCAGTTTAGAGGGGTAGATCGACATGTCAGACTTTTCTCCAGCAGGAGTAGGGTTTCGCCGTAGAGGGGGTCCGGAGCGTCAAGACCCCATCAAAACTTGCATAGACCCCTAAAATATGTATAATAGTGTGTTGGTAGTTTGTGGGAACCAAGATATATCTCCGAGGTGCGACCCGCTTCACTGACCCCTCTTACTCTGTAGTAAGTTCTTGCACTTAGAGGTCATACCCCCTGTTTCGGGTGTCAGGCAGGGAATCGTGCGACGGAACACATGAAATGTTTGTTTTTTATGGTGAAAAATATCAACCTAACACATCCAAGCAAAAAAAATCATGCGTCTACCCCCTCCCGGCGCCGTTTAGAGGGGTAGATCGACAGGTCAGACTTTTCTCCAGCGGGAGTAGGGTTTCGCCGTAGAGGGGGTCTTGAGCGTCAAGACCCCATCAAAACTTGCAAAGACCCCTATAATATGTATACTAGTGTGTTGGTAGTTTGTGGGAACCAAGGTACATCTCCGAGGTGCGACCTGCTTCACTTACCCCTCTTACACCGTAGTAAGTTCTTGCACTTAGAGGTGAAATCCGCCGTTTCGGGTGGCAGGCATGGAATCGTGCGACGGAACACATGAAATGTTTGTTTTTATGGTACAATATACCAACCTAACACATCCAAGCAAAAAAATCATGCGTCTACCCCCTCCCGGCGCCGTTTAGAGGGGTAGATCGGCAGGTCAGTCTTTTCTCCAGCGGGAGTAGGGTTTCACCGTAGAGGGGGTCCGGAGCGTCAAGACCCCATCAAAATTTGCATAGACCCCTAAACTATGTATACTAGTGTGTTGGTAGTTTATGGGAACCAAGATACATCTCCGAGGTGCGACCCGCTTTACTGACCCCTCTTACTCCGTAGTAAGTTCTTGCACTTAGAGGTGAAAACACCCGTTTCGGGTGGCAGGCATGGAATCGTGCGACGGAACACATGAAATGTTTGTTTTTATGGTCCAATATACCAACCTAACACATCCAAGCAAAAAAATTCATGCGTCTACCCCCTCCCGGCTCCGTTTAGAGGGGTAGATCTACTGGTCACTCTTTTCTCCTACCGGAGTAGGGTTTCGCCGTAGAGGGGGTCCGGAGCGTCAAGACCCCATCAAAACTTGCATAGACCCCTAAACTATGTATACTAGTGTGTTGGTAGTTTGTGGGAACCAAGATACATCTCCGAGGTGCGACCCACTTCACTGACCCCTCTTACTCCGTAGTAAGTTCTTGCACTTAGAAGTGAAAACCACCGTTTCGGGTGTCAAGCATGGAATCGTGCGAGGGAAAAGATGAAATGTTTGTTTTTACGGTCCAATATTCCAACCTAACACAGCCAAGAAAAAAATTTCATGCGTCTACCCCCTCCCGGCGCCGTTTAGTGGGGTAGATCGACTGGTCAGACTTTTCTCCAGCGGGAGTAGGGTTTCGCCGTAGAGGTGTTCCGGAGCGTCAAGACCCCATAAAAACTTGCAAAGACCCCTAAACTATGTGGGGTAGATCGAAAGGTCAGACTTTTCTCCAGCGGGAGTAGGGTTTCGCCGTAGAGGGGGTCCGGAGCGTCAAGACCCCATCAAAACTTGCATAGACCCCTAAACTATGTATACTAGTGTGTTGGTAGTTTGTGGGAACCAAGATACATCTCCGAGGTGCGACCCGCTTCACTGACCGCTCTTACTCCGTAGAAAGTTCTTGCACTTAGAGGTGAAAACCCCCGTTTCGGGTGTCAGGCATGGAATCGTGCGAGGGAACACATGAAATGTTTGTTTTTTATGGCCCAATATTCCAACCTAACACATCCAAGAAAAAAATTCATGCGTCTACCCCCTCCGGCGCCTTTTAGTGGGGTAGATCGACAGGTCAGACTTTTCTCCAGCGGGAGTAGGGTTTCGCCGTAGAGGGGGTTCAGAGCGTCAAGACCCCATAATAACTTGCAAAGACCCCTATACTATGTATACTTGTGTGTTGGTAGTTTGTGGGAACCAAGATACATCTTCGAGGTGCGACCCGCTTCACTGACCCCTCTTACTCCGTAGAAAGTTCTTGCACTTAGAGGTGAAAACCTCCGTTTCGGGTGTCAGGCATGGAATCGTGCGAGGGAACACATGAAATGTTTGTTTTTTATGGTCCAATATTCCAACCTAACTCATCCAAGAAAAAAAAATCATGCGTCTACCCCCTCCCGGCGCCGTTTAGTGGGGTAGATCGACAGGTCAGACTTTTCTCCACCGAGAGTAGGGTTTCGCCGTAGAGGGGGTCCGGAGCGTCAAGACCCCCATAAAAATTTGCATAGACCCCTAAACTATGTATACTAGTGTGTTGGTAGTTTGTGGGAACCAAGATACATCTCCGAGGTGCGACCCGCTTCACTGACCCCTCTTACTCCGTAGAAAGTTCTTGCACTTAGAGGTGAAAACCCCCGTTTCGGGTGTCAGGCATGGAATCGTGCGAGGGAACACATGAAATGTTTTTTTTTTATGGACCAATATTCCAACCTAACACATCCAAGAAAAAAAATTCATGCGTCTACCCCCTCCCGGCGCCATTTAGTGGGGCAGATCGACAGGTCAGACTTTTCTCCAGCGGGAGTAGGGTTTCGCCGTAAAGGGGGTTCGGAGCGTCAAGACCCCATCAAAACTTGCAAAGACCCCTATACTATGTATACTTGTGTGTTGGTAGTTTATGGGAACCAAGATACATCTACGAGGTGCGACGCGCTTCACTGACCCCTCTTACTCTGTAGTAAGTTCTTGCACTTAGAGGTGAAAACCCCCGTTTCGGGTGTCAGGCATGGAATCGTGCGACGGAACACATGAAATTTTTGTTTTTTATGGTCCAATATACCAACCTAACACATCCAAGCAAAAAAATTCATGCGTCTACCCCCTCCCGGCGCCGTTTAGAGGGGTAGATTGACAGGTCAGACTTTTCTCCAGCGGGAGTAGGATTTCGCCGTAGAGGGGGTCCGGAGCGTCAAGACCCCATCAAAACTTGCATAGACCCCTAAACTATGTATACTAGTGTGTTGGTAGTTTGTGGGAACCAAGATACATCTCCGAGGTGCAACCCGCTTCACTGACCCCTCTTACTACGTAGTAAGTTCTTGCACATAGAGGTGAGAACCCCCGTTTCGGGTGTCAGGCACGGAATCGTGCGACGGAACACATGAAAAGTTTGTTTTTTATGGTCCAATATACCAACCTAACACATACAAGCAAAAAAAATCCATGCGTCTACCCCCTCCTGGCGCCGTTTAGAGGGGTAGATCGACAGGTCAGACTTTTCTCGAACGGCAGTAGGCTTTCGCCGTAGAGGGTGTCCGGAGCGTCAAGACCCCATAAAAACTTGCATAGACCCCTAAACTATGTATACTAGTGTGTTGGTAGTTTGTGGGAACCAAGATACATCTCCGAGGTGCGACCCGCTTCACTGACCTCTCTTACTCCGTAGTAAGTTCTTGCACTTAGAGGTGAAAACCCACGTTTCGGGTGTCAGGCATGGAATCGTGCGACAGAACACATGAAATGTTTGTTTTTATGGTCCAATATACCAAACTAACACATCCAAGAAAAACAATCATGCGTCTACCCCCTCCCGGCGCAGTTTAGAGGGGTAGATCGACATGTCAGACTTTTCTCCAGCAGGAGTAGGGTTTCGCCGTAGAGGGGGTCCGGAGCGTCAAGACCCCATCAAAACTTGCATAGACCCCTAAAATATGTATAATAGTGTGTTGGTAGTTTGTGGGAACCAAGATATATCTCCGAGGTGCGACCCGCTTCACTGACCCCTCTTACTCTATAGTAAGTTCTTGCACTTAGAGGTCATACCCCCTGTTTCGGGTGTCAGGCATGGAATCGTGCGACGGAACACATGAAATGTTTGTTTTTTATGGTCCAATATATCAACCTAACACATCCAAGCAAAAAAATTCATGCGTCTACCCCCTCCCGGCGCCGTTTAGAGGGGTAGATCGACATGTCAGACTTTTCTCCAGAGGGAGTAGGGTTTCGCCGTAGAGGGGGTCTTGAGCGTCAAGACCCCATCAAAACTTGCAAAGACCCCTATAATATGTATACTAGTGTGTTGGTAGTTTGTGGGAACCAAGGTACATCTCCGAGGTGCGACCTGCTTCACTTACCCCTCTTACACCGTAGTAAGTTCTTGCACTTAGAGGTGAAAACCGCCGTTTCGGGTGGCAGGCATGGAATCGTGCGACGGAACACATGAAATGTTTGTTTTTATGGTACAATATACCAACCTAACACATCCAAGCAAAATAATCATGCGTCTACCCCCTCCCGGCGCTGTTTAGAGGGGTAGATCGGCAGGTCAGTCTTTTCTCCAGCGGGAGTAGGGTTTCACCGTAGAGGGGGTCCGGAGCGTCAAGACCCCATCAAAATTTGCATAGACCCCTAAACTATGTATACTAGTGTGTTTGTAGTTTATGGGAACCAAGATACATCTCCGAGGTGCGACCCGCTTTACTGACCCCTCTTACTCCGTAGTAAGTTCTTGCACTTAGAGGTGAAAACCCCCGTTTCGGGTGGCAGGCATGGAATCGTGCGACGGAACACATGAAATGTTTGTTTTTATGGTCCAATATACCAACCTAACACATCCAAGCAAAAAAATTCATGCGTCTACCCCCTCCCGGCGCCGTTTAGAGGGGTAGATCTACATGTCACTCTTTTCTCCTACCGGAGTAGGGTTTCGCCGTAGAGGGGGTCCGGAGCGTCAAGACCCCATCAAAACTTGCATAGACCCCTAAACTATGTATACTAGTGTGTTGGTAGTTTGTGGGAACCAAGATACATCTCCGAGGTGCGACCCACTTCACTGACCCCTCTTACTCCGTAGTAAGTTCTTGCACTTAGAAGTGAAAACCACCGTTTCGGGTGTCAAGCATGGAATCGTGCGAGGGAAAACATGAAATGTTTGTTTTTACGGTCCAATATTCCAACCTAACACAGCCAAGAAAAAAAATTCATGCGTCTACCCCCTCCCGGCGCCGTTTAGTGGGGTAGATCGACTGGTCAGACTTTTCTCCAGCGGGAGTAGGGTTTCGCCGTAGAGGTGTTCCGGAGCGTCAAGACCCCATAAAAACTTGCAAAGACCCCTAAACTATGTGGGGTAGATCGAAAGGTCAGACTTTTCTCCAGCGGGAGTAGGGTTTCGCCGTAGAGGGGGTCCGGAGCGTCAAGACCCCATCAAAACTTGCATAGACCCCTAAACTATGTATACTAGTGTGTTGGTAGTTTGTGGGAACCAAGATACATCTCCGAGATGCGACCCGCTTCACTGACCGCTCTTACTCCGTAGAAAGTTCTTGCACTTAGAGGTGAAAACCCCCGTTTCGGGTGTCAGGCATGGAATCGTGCGAGGGAACACATGAAATGTTTGTTTTTTATGGCCCAATATTCCAACCTAACACATCCAAGAAAAAAATTCATGCGTCTACCCCCTCCGGCGCCTTTTAGTGGGGTAGATCGACAGGTCAGACTTTTCTCCAGCGGGAGTAGGGTTTCGCCGTAGAGGGGGTTCAGAGCGTCAAGACCCCATAATAACTTGCAAAGACCCCTATACTATGTATACTTGTGTGTTGGTAGTTTGTGGGAACCAAGATGAATCTTCGAGGTGCGACCCGCTTCACTGACCCCTCTTACTCCGTAGAAAGTTCTTGCACTTAGAGGTGAAAACCTCCGTTTCGGGTGTCAGGCATGGAATCGTGCGAGGGAACACATGAAATGTTTGTTTTTTATGGTCCAATATTCCAACCTAACTCATCCAAGAAAAAAATTTCATGCGTCTACCCCCTCCCGGCGCCGTTTAGTGGGGTAGATCGACAGGTCAGACTTTTCTCCACCGAGAGTAGGGTTTCGCCGTAGAGGGGGTCCGGAGCGTCAAGACCCCCATCAAAATTTGCATAGACCCCTAAACTATGTATACTAGTGTGTTGGTAGTTTGTGGGAACTAAGATACATCTCCGAGGTGCGACCCGCTTCACTGACCCCTCTTACTCCGTAGAAAGTTCTTGCACTTAGAGGTGAAAACCCCCGTTTCGGGTGTCAGGCATGGAATCGTGCGAGGGAACACATGAAATGTTTGTTTTTTATGGACCAATATTCCAACCTAAAACATACAAGAAAAAAAATTCATGCGTCTACCCCCTCCCGGCGCCATTTAGTGGGGCAGATCGACAGGTCAGACTTTTCTCCAGCGGGAGTAGGGTTTCGCCGTAAAGGGGGTTCGGAGCGTCAAGACCCCATCAAAACTTGCAAAGACCCCTATACTATGTATACTTGTGTGTTGGTAGTTTATGGGAACCAAGATACATCTACGAGGTGCGACGCGCTTCACTGACCCCTCTTACTCTGTAGTAAGTTCTTGCACTTAGAGGTGAAAACCCCCGTTTCGGGTGTCAGGCATGGAATCGTGCGATGGAACACATGAAATTTTTGTTTTTTATGGTCCAATATACCAACCTAACACATCCAAGCAAAAAAATTCATGCGTCTACCCCCTCCCGGCGCCGTTTAGAGGGGTAGATTGACAGGTCAGACTTTTCTCCAGCGGGAGTAGGATTTCGCCGTAGAGGGGGTCCGGAGCGTCAAGACCCCATCAAAACTTGCATAGACCCCTAAACTATGTATACTAGTGTGTTGGTAGTTTGTGGGAACAAAGATACATCTCCGAGGTGCGACCCGCTTCACTGACCCCTCTTACTACGTAGTAAGTTCTTGCACATAGAGGTGAGAACCCCCGTTTCAGGTGTCAGGCACGGAATCGTGCGACGGAACACATGAAAAGTTTGTTTTTTATGGTCCAATATACCAACCTAACACATACAAGCAAAAAAAATCCATGCGTCTACCCCCTCCTGGCGCCGTTTAGAGGGGTAGATCGACAGGTCAGACTTTTCTCGAACGGCAGTAGGCTTTCGCCGTAGAGGGTGTCCGGAGCGTCAAGACCCCATAAAAACTTGCATAGACCCCTAAACTATGTATACTAGTGTGTTGGTAGTTTGTGGGAACCAAGATACATCTCCGAGGTGCGACCCGCTTCACTGACCTCTCTTACTCCGTAGTAAGTTCTTGCACTTAGAGGTGAAAACCCACGTTTCGGGTGTCAGGCATGGAATCGTGCGACAGAACACATGAAATGTTTGTTTTTATGGTCCAATATACCAAACTAACACATCCAAGAAAAACAATCATGTGTCTACCCCCTCCCGGCGCAGTTTAGAGGGGTAGATCGACATGTCAGACTTTTCTCCAGCAGGAGTAGGGTTTCGCCGTAGAGGGGGTCCGGAGCGTCAAGACCCCATCAAAACTTGCATAGACCCCTAAAATATGTATAATAGTGTGTTGGTAGTTTGTGGGAACCAAGATATATCTCCGAGGTGCGACCCGCTTCACTGACCCCTCTTACTCTATAGTAAGTTCTTGCACTTAGAGGTCATACCCCCTGTTTCGGGTGTCAGGCATGGAATCGTGCGACGGAACACATGAAATGTTTGTTTTTTATGGTCCAATATATCAACCTAACACATCCAAGCAAAAAAATTCATGCGTCTACCCCCTCCCGGCGCCGTTTAGAGGGGTAGATCGACATGTCAGACTTTTCTCCAGCGGGAGTAGGGTTTCGCCGTAGAGGGGGTCTTGAGCGTCAAGACCCCATCAAAACTTGCAAAGACCCCTATAATATGTATACTAGTGTGTTGGTAGTTTGTGGGAACCAAGGTACATCTCCGAGGTGCGACCTGCTTCACTTACCCCTCTTACACCGTAGTAAGTTCTTGCACTTAGAGGTGAAAACCGCCGTTTCGGGTGGCAGGCATGGAATCGTGCGACGGAACACATGAAATGTTTGTTTTTATGGTACAATATACCAACCTAACACATCCAAGCAAAATAATCATGCGTCTACCCCCTCCCGGCGCTGTTTAGAGGGGTAGATCGGCAGGTCAGTCTTTTCTCTAGCGGGAGTAGGGTTTCACCGTAGAGGGGGTCCGGAGCGTCAAGACCCCATCAAAATTTGCATAGACCCCTAAACTATGTATACTAGTGTGTTGGTAGTTTATGGGAACCAAGATACATCTCCGAGGTGCGACCCGCTTTACTGACCCCTCTTACTCCGTAGTAAGTTCTTGCACTTAGAGGTGAAAACCCCCGTTTCGGGTGGCAGGCATGGAATCGTGCGACGGAACACATGAAATGTTTGTTTTTATGGTCCAATATACCAACCTAACACATCCAAGCAAAAAAATTCATGCGTCTACCCCCTCCCGGCGCCGTTTAGAGGGGTAGATCTACATGTCACTCTTTTCTCCTACCGGAGTAGGGTTTCGCCGTAGAGGGGGTCCAGAGCGTCAAGACCCCATCAAAACTTGCATAGACCCCTAAACTATGTATACTAGTGTGTTGGTAGTTTGTGGGAACCAAGATACATCTCCGAGGTGCGACCCACTTCACTGACCCCTCTTACTCCGTAGTAAGTTCTTGCACTTAGAAGTGAAAACCACCGTTTCGGGTGTCAAGCATGGAATCGTGCGAGGGAAAACATGAAATGTTTGTTTTTACGGTCCAATATTCCAACCTAACACAGCCAAGAAAAAAAATTCATGCGTCTACCCCCTCCCGGCGCCGTTTAGTGGGGTAGATCGACTGGTCAGACTTTTCTCCAGCGGGAGTAGGGTTTCGCCGTAGAGGTGTTCCGGAGCGTCAAGACCCCATAAAAACTTGCAAAGACCCCTAAACTATGTGGGGTAGATCGAAAGGTCAGACTTTTCTCCAGCGGGAGTAGGGTTTCGCCGTAGAGGGGGTCCGGAGCGTCAAGACCCCATCAAAACTTGCATAGACCCCTAAACTATGTATACTAGTGTGTTGGTAGTTTGTGGGAACCAAGATACATCTCCGAGGTGCGACCCGCTTCACTGACCGCTCTTACTCCGTAGAAAGTTCTTGCACTTAGAGGTGAAAACCCCCGTTTCGGGTGTCAGGCATGGAATCGTGCGAGGGAACACATGAAATGTTGGTTTTTTATGGCCCAATATTCCAACCTAACACATCCAAGAAAAAAATTCATGCGTCTACCCCCTCCCGGCGCCTTTTAGTGGGGTAGATCGACAGGTCAGACTTTTCTCCAGCGGGAGTAGGGTTTCGCCGTAGAGGGGGTTCAGAGCGTCAAGACCCCATAATAACTTGCAAAGACCCCTATACTATGTATACTTGTGTGTTGGTAGTTTGTGGGAACCAAGATACATCTTCGAGGTGCGACCCGCTTCACTGACCCCTCTTACTCCGTAGAAAGTTCTCGCACTTAGAGGTGAAAACCTCCGTTTCGGGTGTCAGGCATGGAATCGTGCGAGGGAACACATGAAATGTTTGTTTTTTATGGTCCAATATTCCAACCTAACTCATCCAAGAAAAAAAAATCATGCGTCTACCCCCTCCCGGCGCCGTTTAGTGGGGTAGATCGACAGGTCAGACTTTTCTCCACCAAGAGTAGGGTTTCGCCGTAGAGGGGGTCCGGAGCGTCAAGACCCCCATCAAAACTTGCATAGACCCCTAAACTATGTATACTAGTGTGTTGGTAGTTTGTGGGAACCAAGATACATCTCCGAGGTGCGACCCGCTTCACTGACCCCTCTTACTCCGTAGAAAGTTCTTGCACTTAGAGGTGAAAACCCCCGTTTCGGGTGTTAGGCATGGAATCGTGCGAGGGAACACATGAAATATTTGTTTTTTATGGACCAATATTCCAAACTAACACATCCAATAAAAACAATTCATGCGTCTACCCCCTCCCGGCGCCATTTAGTGGGGCAGATCGACAGGTCAGACTTTTCTCCAGCGGGAGTAGGGTTTCTCCGTAAAGGGGGTTCGGAGCGTCAAGACCCCATCAAAACTTGCAAAGACCCCTATACTATGTATACTTGTGTGTTGGTAGTTTATGGGAACCAAGATACATCTACGAGGTGCGACGCGCTTCACTGACCCCTCTTACTCTGTAGTAAGTTCTTGCACTTAGAGGTGAAAACCCCCGTTTCGGGTGTCAGGCATGGAATCGTGCGACGGAACACATGAAATTTTTGTTTTTTATGGTCCAATATACCAACCTAACACATCCAAGCAAAAAAATTCATGCGTCTACCCCCTCCCGGCGCCGTTTAGAGGGGTAGATTGACAGGTCAGACTTTTCTCTAGCGGGAGTAGGGTTTCGCCGTAGAGGGGGTCCGGAGCGTCAAGACCCCATCAAAACTTGCATAGACCCCTAAACTATGTATACTAGTGTGTTGGTAGTCTGTGGGAACCAAGATACATCTCCGAGGTGCGACCCGCTTCACTGACCCCTCTTACTACGTAGTAAGTTCTTGCACATAGAGGTGAGAACCCCCGTTTCGGGTGTCAGGCACGGAATCGTGCGACAGAACACATGAAATGTTTGTTTTTTATGGTACAATATACCAACCTAACACATCCAAGCAAAAAAAATCCATGCGTCTACCCCCTCCTGGCGCCGTTTAGAGGGGTAGATCGACAGGTCAGACTTTTCTCGAACGGCAGTAGGGTTTCGCCGTAGAGGGTGTCCGGAGCGTCAAGACCCCATCAAAACTTGCATAGACCCCTAAACTATGTATACTAGTGTGTTGGTAGTTTGTGGGAACCAAGATACATCTCCGAGGTGCGACCCGCTTTACTGACCCCTCTTACTCCGTAGTAAGTTCTTGCAATTAGAGGTGAAAACCCTCGTTTCGGTTGTCAGGCATGGAATCGTGCGAGGGAACACATGAAATTTTTGTTTTTTATGATCCAATATTCCAACCTAACACATCCAAGAAAAAAAATTCATGCGTCTACCCCCTCCCGGCGCCGTTTAGAGGGGTAGATTGACAGGTCAGACTTTTCTCCAGCGGGAGTAGGGTTTCGCCGTAGAGGGGGTCCGGAGCGTCAAGACCCCATAAAAACTTGCATAGACCCCTAAACTATGTATACTAGTGTGTTGGTAGTTTGTGGGAACCAAGATACATCTCCGAGGTGCGACCCGCTTCACTGACCCCTCTTACTACGTAGTAAGTTCTTGCACATAGAGGTGAGAACCCCCGTTTCGGGTGTCAGGCACGGAATCGTGCGACAGAACACATGAAATGTTTGTTTTTTATGGTCCAATATACCAACCTAACACATCCAAGCAAAAAAAATCCATGCGTCTACCCCCTCCTGGTGCCGTTTAGAGGGGTAGATCGACAGGTCAGACTTTTCTCGAACGGCAATAGGGTTTCGCCGTAGAGGGTGTCCGGAGCGTCAAGACCCCATCAAAACTTGCATAGACCCCTAAACTATGTATACTAGTGTGTTGGTAGTTTGTGGGAACCAAGATACATATCCGAGGTGCGACCCGCTTCACTGACCCCTCTTACTCCGTAGTAAGTTCTTGCACTTAGAGGTGAAAACCCTCGTTTCGGTTGTCAGGCATGGAATCGTGCGAGGGAACACATGAAATTTTTGTTTTTTATGATCCAATATTCCAACCTAACACATCCAAGAACAAAAAAATCATGCGTCTACCACCTCCCGGCGTCGTTTAGTGGGGTAGATCGACAGCTCAGACTTTTCTCCTACGGGAGTAGGGTTTTGCCGTAGAGGGGGTCCGGAGCGTCAAGACCCCATCAAAATTTTCAAAGACCCCTAAACTATGTATACTTGTGTGTTGGTAGTTTGTGGGAACCAAGATATATCTCCGAGGTGCGACCCGCTTCACTGACCCCTCTTACTCCGTAGAAAGTTCTTGCACTTAGAGGTGAAAACCCCCGTTTCGGGTGTCAGGCATGGAATCGTGTGACGGAACACATGAAATGTTTGTTTTTTATGGTCCAATATACCAATATAACACATCCAAGATAAAAAGTTCATGCGTCTACCCCCTCCCGGCGCCGTTTAGAGTGGTAGATCGACAGGTCAGACTTTTCTCCACCGGGAGTAGGGTTTCGCCGTAGAGGGGGCCCGGAGCGTCAAGACCCCATAAAAACATGAATAGACCCAGAAACTATGTATACTAGTGTGTTGGTAGTTTATGGGAACCAAGATACATCTCCGAGGTGCGACCCGCTTCACTGACCTCTCTTACTCCGTAGTAAGTTCTTGCACTTAGAGGTGAAAACCCACGTTTCGGGTGTCAGGCATGGAATCGTGCGACAGAACACATGAAATGTTTGTTTTTATGGTCCAATATACCAAACTAACACATCCAAGAAAAACAATCATGCGTCTACCCCCTCCCGGCGCAGTTTAGAGGGGTAGATCGACATGTCAGACTTTTCTCCAGCAGGAGTAGGGTTTCGCCGTAGAGGGGGTCCGGAGCGTCAAGACCCCATCAAAACTTGCATAGACCCCTAAAATATGTATAATAGTGTGTTGGTAGTTTGTGGGAACCAAGATATATCTCCGAGGTGCGACCCGCTTCACTGACCCCTCTTACTCTGTAGTAAGTTCTTGCACTTAGAGGTCATACCCCCTGTTTCGGGTGTCAGGCATGGAATCGTGCGACGGAACACATGAAATGTTTGTTTTTTATGGTCCAATATATCAACCTAACACATCCAAGCAAAAACATTCATGTGTCTACCCCCTCCCGGCGCCGTTCAGAGGGGTAGATCGACAGGTCAGACTTTTCTCCAGCGGGAGTAGGGTTTCGCCGTAGAGGGGGTATTGAGCGTCAAGACCCCATCAAAACTTGCAAAGACCCCTATAATATGTATACTAGTGTGTTGGTAGTTTGTGGGAACCAAGGTACATCTCCGAGGTGCGACCTGCTTCACTTACCCCTCTTACACCGTAGTAAGTTCTTGCACTTAGAGGTGAAAACCGCCGTTTCGGGTGGCAGGCATGGAATCGTGCGACGGAGCACATGAAATGTTTGTTTTTTTGGTACAATATACCAACCTAACACATCCAAGCAAAATAATCATGCGTCTACCCCCTCCCGGCGCCGTTTAGAGGGGTAGATCGGCAGGTCAGTCTTTTCTCCAGCGGGAGTAGGGTTTCACCGTAGAGGGGGTCCGGAGCGTCAAGTCCCCATAAAAATTTGCATAGACCCCTAAACTATGTATACTAGTGTGTTGGTAGTTTATGGGAACCAATATACATCTCCGAGGTGCGACCCACTTTACTGACCCCTCTTACTCCGTAGTAAGTTCTTGCACTTAGAGGTGAAAACCCCCGTTTCGGGTGGCAGGCATGGAATCGTGCGACGGAACACATGAAATGTTTGTTTTTATGGTCCAATATACCAACCTAACACATCCAAGAAAAAAAATTCATGCGTCTACCCCCTCCTGGCGCCGTTTAGAGGGGTAGATCTACAGGTCACTCTTTTCTCCTATCGGAGTAGGGTTTCGCCGCAGAGGGGGTCCGGAGCGTCAAGACCCCATCAAAACTTGCATAGACCCCTAAACTATGTATACTAGTGTGTTGGTAGTTTGTGGGAACCAAGATACATCTCCGAGGTGCGACCCACTTCACTGACCCCTCTTACTCCGTAGTAAGTTCTTGCACTTAGAAGTGAAAACCACCGTTTCGGGTGTCAAGCATGGAATCGTGCGAGGGAAAACATGAAATGTTTGTTTTTACGGTCCAATATTCCAACCTAACACAGCCAAGAAAAAAAATTCATGCGTCTACCCCCTCCCGGCGCCGTTTAGTGGGGTAGATCGACTGGTCAGACTTTTCTCCAGCGGGAGTAGGGTTTCGCCGTAGAGGTGTTCCGGAGCGTCAAGACCCCATAAAAACTTGCAAAGACCCCTAAACTATGTGGGGTAGATCGAAAGGTCAGACTTTTCTCCAGCGGGAGTAGGGTTTCGCCGTAGAGGGGGTCCGGAGCGTCAAGACCCCATCAAAACTTGCATAGACCCCTAAACTATGTATACTAGTGTGTTGGTAGTTTGTGCGAACCAAGATACATCTCCGAGGTGCGACCCGCTTCACTGACCGCTCTTCAAGTTCTTGCACTTAGAGGTGAAAACCCCCGTTTCGGGTGTCAGGCATGGAATCGTGCGAGGGAACACATGAAATGTTTGTTTTTTATGGCCCAATATTCCAACCTAACACATCCAAGAAAAAAATTCATGCGTCTACCCCCTCCCGGCGCCTTTTAGTGGGGTAGATCGACAGGTCAGACTTTTCTCCAGCGGGAGTAGGGTTTCGCCGTAGAGGGGGTTCAGAGCGTCAAGACCCCATAATAACTTGCAAAGACCCCTATACTATGTATACTTGTGTGTTGGTAGTTTGTGGGAACCAAGATACATCTTCGAGGTGCGACCCGCTTCACTGACCCCTCTTACTCCGTAGAAAGTTCTTGCACTTAGAGGTGAAAACCTCCGTTTCGGGTGTCAGGCATGGAATCGTGCGAGGGAACACATGAAATGTTTGTTTTTTATGGTCCAATATTCCAACCTAACTCATCCAACAAAAAAAATTCATGCGTCTACCCCCTCCCGGCGCCGTTTAGTGGGGTAGATCGACAGGTCAGACTTTTCTCCACCGAGAGTAGGGTTTCGCCGTAGAGGGGGTCCGGAGCATCAAGACCCCCATCAAAACTTTCATAGACCCCTAAACTATGTATACTAGTGTGTCGGTAGTTTGTGGGAACCAAGATACATCTCCGAGGTGCGACCCGCTTCACTGACCCCTCTTACTCCGTAGAAAGGTCTTGCACTTAGAGGTGAAAACCCCCGTTTCGGGTGTCAGGCATGGAATCGTGCGAGGGAACACATGAAATGTTTGTTTTTTATGGACCAATATTCCAACCTAACACATCCAAGAAAAAAAATTCATGCGTCTACCCCCTCCCGGCGCCATTTAGTGGGGCAGATCGACAGGTCAGACTTTTCTCCAGCGGGAGTAGGGTTTCGCCGTAAAGGGGGTTCAGAGCGTCAAGACCCCATCAAAACTTGCAAAGACCCCTATACTATGTATACTTGTGTGTTGGTAGTTTATGGGAACAAAGATACATCTACGAGGTGCGACGCGCTTCACTGACCCCTCTTACTCTGTAGTAAGTTCTTGCACTTAGAGGTGAAAACCCCCGTTTCGGGTGTCAGGCATGGAATCGTGCGACGGAACACATGAATTTTTTGTTTTTTATGGTCCAATATACCAACCTAACACATCCAAGCAAAAAAAATCATGCGTCTACCCCCTCCCGGCGCCGTTTAGAGGGGTAGATTGACAGGTCAGACTTTTCTCCAGCGGGAGTAGGGTTTCGCCGTAGAGGGGGTCCGGAGCGTCAAGACCCCATCAAAACTTGCATAGACCTCTAAAATATTTCTACTAGTGTGTTGGTAGTTTGTGGGAACCAAGATGCATTTCCGAGGTGTGACCCGCTTCACTGACCCCTCTTACTACGTAGTAAGTTCTTGCACATAGAGGTGAAAACCCCCGTTTCGGGTGTCAGGCATGGAATCGTGCGAGGGAACACATGAAATGTTTGTTTTTTATGGTCCAATATTCCAACCTAACACATCCAAGAAAAAAAAATCATGCGTCTACCCCCTCCCGGCGCCGTTTAGTGGGGTAGATCGACAGGTCAGACTTTTCTCCACCGGGAGTAGGGTTTCGCCGTAGAGGGGGTCCGGAGCGTCAAGACCCCTATCAAAACTTGCATAGACCCCTATACTATGTATACTAGTGTGTTGGTAGTTTGTGGGAACCAATATACATCTCCGAGGTGCGACCCGCTTCACTGACCCCTCTTACTCCGTAGAAAGTTCTTGCACTTAGAGGTGAAAACCCCCGTTTCGGGTGTCAGGCATGGAATCGTGCGAGGGAACACATGAAATGTTTCTTTTTTATGGCCCAATATTCCAAAATAACACATACAAGAAAAAAAATTCATGCTTCTACCCCCTCCCGGCGCCGTTTAGTGGGGTAGATCGACAGGTCAGACTTTTCTCCAGCGGGAGTAGGGTTTCGCCGTAGAGGGGGTTCGGAGCGTCAAGACCCCATCAAAACTTGCAAAGACCCCTATACTATGTATACTTGTTTGTTGGTAGTTTATGGGAACCAAGTTACATCTACGAAGTGCGACGCGCTTCACTGACCCCTCTTACACTATAGTAAGTTCTTGCACTTAGAGGTGAAAACCCCCGTTTCGGGTGTCAGGCATGGAATCGTGCGACGAAACACATGAAATTTTTGTTTTTTATGGTCCAATATACCAACCTAACACATAAAAGAAAAAAATTCATGCGTGAACCCCCTCCCGGCGCCGTTTAGAGGGGTAGATTGACAGGTCAGACCTTTCTCCGCCGGGAGAAGGGTTTCGCCGTAGAGGGGGTCCGGAGCGTCAAGACCCCATCAAAACTTGCATATACCTCTAAACTTTTGCTAATAGTGTGTTGGTAGTTTGTGGGAACCAAGATACATCTCCTAGGTGCGACCCGCTTCACTAACCCCTCTTACTCTGTAGTAAGTTCTTGCACATAGAGGTGAAAACCCCCGTTTCGGGTGTCAGGCATGGAATCGTGCGACGGAACACATGAAGTGTTTGTTTTTTATGGTCCAATATACCAACCTAACACATCCAAGAAAAAAAATCCATGCGTCTACCCCCTCCTGGCGCCGTTTAGCGGGGTAGATCGACAGGTCAGACTTTTCTCGAACGGGAGTAGGGTTTCGCCGTAGAGGGGGTCCGGAGCGTCAAGACCCCATCAAAACTTTCATAGACCCCTAAACTATGTATACTATTTTGTTGGTAGTTTGTGGGAACCAAGATACATCTCCGAGGTGCGACCCGCTTCACTGACCCCTCTTACTCCGTAGTAAGTTCTTGCACATAGAGGTGAAAACCCCCGTTTCGGGTGTCAGGCATGGAATCGTGCGAGGGAACACATGAAATGTTTGTTTTTTATGGTCAAATATTCCAACCTAACACATCCAAGAAAAAAAATTCATGCGTCTACCCCCTCCCGGCGCCGTTTAGTGGGGTAGATCGACAGGTCAGACTTTTCTCCACCGGGAGTAGGGTTTCGCCGTAGAGGGGGTCCGGAGCGTCAAGACCCCCATCAAAACTTGCATAGACCCCTAAACTATGTATACTAGTGTGTTGGTAGTTTGTGGGAACAAAGATACATCTACGAGGTGCGACGCGCTTCACTGACCCCTCTTACTCTGTAGTAAGTTCTTGCACTTAGAGGTGAAAACCCCCGTTTCGGGTGTCAGGCATGGAATCGTGCGACGGAACACATGAATTTTTTGTTTTTTATGGTCCAATATACCAACCTAACACATCCAAGCAAAAAAAATCATGCGTCTACCCCCTCCCGGCGCCGTTTAGAGGGGTAGATTGACAGGTCAGACTTTTCTCCAGCGGGAGTAGGGTTTCGCCGTAGAGGGGGTCCGGAGCGTCAAGACCCCATCAAAACTTGCATAGACCTCTAAAATATTTCTACTAGTGTGTTGGTAGTTTGTGGGAACCAAGATGCATTTCCGAGGTGTGACCCGCTTCACTGACCCCTCTTACTACGTAGTAAGTTCTTGCACATAGAGGTGAAAACCCCCGTTTCGGGTGTCAGGCATGGAATCGTGCGAGGGAACACATGAAATGTTTGTTTTTTATGGTCCAATATTCCAACCTAACACATCCAAGAAAAAAAAATCATGCGTCTACCCCCTCCCGGCGCCGTTTAGTGGGGTAGATCGACAGGTCAGACTTTTCTCCACCGGGAGTAGGGTTTCGCCGTAGAGGGGGTCCGGGGCGTCAAGACCCCTATCAAAACTTGCATAGACCCCTATACTATGTATACTAGTGTGTTGGTAGTTTGTGGGAACCAATATACATCTCCGAGGTGCGACCCGCTTCACTGACCCCTCTTACTCCGTAGAAAGTTCTTGCACTTAGAGGTGAAAACCCCCGTTTCGGGTGTCAGGCATGGAATCGTGCGAGGGAACACATGAAATGTTTCTTTTTTATGGCCCAATATTCCAAACTAACACATACAAGAAAAAAAATTCATGCTTCTACCCCCTCCCGGCGCCGTTTAGTGGGGTAGATCGACAGGTCAGACTTTTCTCCAGCGGGAGTAGGGTTTCGCCGTAGAGGGGGTACGGAGCGTCAAGACCCCATCAAAACTTGCAAAGACCCCTATACTATGTATACTTGTTTGTTGGTAGTTTATGGGAACCAAGTTACATCTACGAAGTGCGACGCGCTTCACTGACCCCTCTTACACTGTAGTAAGTTCTTGCACTTAGAGGTGAAAACCCCCGTTTCGGGTGTCAGGCATGGAATCGTGCGACGAAACACATGAAATTTTTGTTTTTTATGGTCCAATATACCAACCTAACACATAAAAGAAAAAAATTCATGCGTGAACCCCCTCCCGGCGCCGTTTAGAGGGGTAGATTGACAGGTCAGACCTTTCTCCGCCGGGAGAAGGGTTTCGCCGTAGAGGGGGTCCGGAGCGTCAAGACCCCATCAAAACTTGCATATACCTCTAAACTTTTGCTAATAGTGTTTTGGTAGTTTGTGGGAACCAAGATACATCTCCGAGGTGCGACCCGCTTCACTAACCCCTCTTACTCTGTAGTAAGTTCTTGCACATAGAGGTGAAAACCCCCGTTTCGGGTGTCAGGCATGGAATCGTGCGACGGAACACATGAAATGTTTGTTTTTTATGGTCCAATATACCAACCTAACACATCCAAGAAAAAAAAATCCATGCGTCTACCCCCTCCTGGCGCCGTTTAGCGGGGTAGATCGACAGGTCAGACTTTTCTCGAACGGGAGTAGGGTTTCGCCGTAGAGGGGGTCCGGAGCGTCAAGACCCCATCAAAACTTTCATAGACCCCTAAACTATGTATACTATTTTGTTGGTAGTTTGTGGGAACCAAGATACATCTCCGAGGTGCGACCCGCTTCACTGACCCCTCTTACTCCGTAGTAAGTTCTTGCACATAGAGGTGAAAACCCCCGTTTCGGGTGTCAGGCATGGAATCGTGCGAGGGAACACATGAAATGTTTGTTTTTTATGGTCAAATATTCCAACCTAACACATCCAAGAAAAAAAATTCATGCGTCTACCCCCTCCCGGCGCCGTTTAATGGGGTAGATCGACAGGTCAGACTTTTCTCCACCGGGAGTAGGGTTTCGCCGTAGAGGGGGTCCGGAGCGTCAAGACCCCCATCAAAACTTGCATAGACCCCTAAACTATGTATACTAGTGTGTTGGTAGTTTGTGGGAACCAAGATACATCTCCGAGGTGCGACCCGCTTCACTGACTCCTCTTACTCCGTAGAAAGTTCTTGCACTTAGAGGTGAAAACCCCCGTTTCGGGTGTCAGGCATGGAATCGTGCGAGGGAACACATGAAATGTTTCTTTTTTATGGCCCAATATTCCAAGCTAACACATACAAGAAAAAAAATTCATGCTTCTACCCCCTCCCGGCGACGTTTAGTGGGGTAGATCGACAGTTCAGACTTTTCTCCAACGGGGGTAGGGTTTCGCCGTAGAGGGGGTTCGGAGCGTCAAGACCCCATCAAAACTTGCAAAGACCCCTATACTATGTATACTTGTGTGTTGGTAGTTTATGGGAACCAAGATACATCTACGAGGTGCGACGCGCTTCACTGACCCCTCTTACACTGTAGTAAATTCTTGCACTTAGAGGTGAAAACCCCCGTTTCGGGTGTCAGGCATGGAATCGTGCGACGAAACACATGAAATTTTTGTTTTTTATGGTCCAATATACCAACCTAACACATACAAGAAAAAAAAATCATGCGTGAACCCCCTCCCGGCGCCGTTTAGAGGGGTAGATTGACAGGTCAGACTTTTCTCCACCAGGAGAAGGGTTTCGCCGTAGAGGGGGTCTGGAGCGTCAAGACCCCATCAAAACTTGCATAGACCTCTAAACTTTTTCTAATAGTGTGTTGTTAGTTTGTGGGAACCAACATACATCTCCGAGGTGCGACCCGCTTCACTAACCCCTCTTACTCTGTAGTAAGTTCTTGCACATAGAGGTGAAAACCCCCGTTTCGGGTGTCAGGCATGGAATCGTGCGAGGGAACACATGAAATGTTTATTTTTTATGGCCCAATATTCCAACCTAACACATACAAGAAAAAAATTCATGCTTCTACCCCCTCCCGGCGCCGTTTAGTGGGGTAGATCGACAGGTCAGACTTTTCTCCAGCGGGAGTAGGGTTTCGCCGTAGAGGGGGTTCGGAGCGTCAAGACCCCATCAAAACTTGCAAAGACCCCTATACTATGTATACTTTTGTGTTGGTAGTTTATGGGAACCAAGATACATATACGAGGTGCGACGCGCTTCACTGACCCCTCTTACACTGTAGTAAGTTCTTGCACTTAGAGGTGAAAACCCCCGTTTCGGGTGTCAGGCATGGAATCGTGAGACGAAACACATGAAATTTTTGTTTTTTATGGTCCAATATACCAACCTAACACATACAAGAAAAAAAATTCATGCGTGAACCCCCTCCCGGCGCCGTTTAGAGGGGTAGATTGACAGGTCAGACTTTTCTCCACCGGGAGAAGGGTTTCGCCGTAGAGGGGGTCCGGAGCGTCAAGACCCCATCAAAACTTGCATAGACCTCTTAACTTTTTCTAATAGTGTGTTGGTAGTTTGTGGGAACCAAGATACATCTCCGAGGTGCGACCCGCTTCACTAACCCCTCTTACTCTGTAGTAAGTTCTTGCACATAGAGGTGAAAACCCCCGTTTCAGGTGTCAGGCATGGAATCGTGCGACGGAACACATGAAATGTTTGTTTTTTATGGTCCAATATACCAACCTAACACATCCAAGCAAAAAAAATCCATGCGTCTACCCCCTCCTGGCGCCGTTTAGCGGGGTAGATCGACAGGTCAGACTTTTCTCGAACGGGAGTAGGGTTTCGCCGTAGAGGGGGTCCGGAGCGTCAAGACCCCATCAAAACTTGCATAGACCCCTAAACTATGTATACTAGTGTGTTGGTAGTTTGTGGGAACCAAGATACATCTCCGAGGTGCGACCCGCTTCACTGACCTCTCTTACTCCGTAGTAAGTTCTTGCACTTAGAGGTGAAAACCCTCGTTTCGGTTGTGAGGCATGGAATCGTGCGAGGGAACACATGAATTTTTTTTTTTATGGTCCAATATTCCAACCTAACACATCCAAGAAAAAAAATTCATGCGTCTACCCCCTCCCGGCGCCGTTTAGTGCGGTAGATCGACAGGTCAGACTTTTCTCCAGCGGGAGTAGGGTTTCGCCGTAGAGGGGGTCCGGAGCGTCAAGACCCCATCAAAATTTGCAAAGACCCCTAAACTATGTATACTTGTGTGTTGGTAGTTTGTGGGAACCAAGATACATCTCCGAGGTGCGACCCGCTTCACTGACCCCTCTTACTCCGTAGAAAGTTCTTGAACTTAGAGGTGAAACCCCCGTTTCGGGTGTCAGGCATGGAATCGTGGGACGGAACACATGAAATGTTTGTTTTTTATGGTCCAATATACCAATATAACACATCCAAGATAAAAAAATCATGCGTATACCCCCTCCCGGCGGCGTTTAGAGGGGTAGATCGACAGGTCAGACTTTTCTCCAGCGAGAGTAGGGTTTTGCCGTAGAGGGGGTCTGGAGCGTCAAGACCCCATCAAAACTTGCAAAGACCCCTATACTATGTATACTAGTGTGTTGGTATTTTGTGGGAACCAAGATACATCTCCGAGGTGCGACCCGCTTCACTGACCCCTCTTACACCGTAGTAAGTTCTTGCACTTAGAGGTGAAAACCCCCGTTTCGGGTGGCAGGCATGGAATCGTGCGATGGAACAAATGAAATGTTTTTTTTTATGGTACAATATACCAACCTAACACATCCAAGCAAAAAAAATCCATGCGTCTACCCCCTCCTGGCGCCGTTTAGCGGGGTAGATCGACAGGTCAGACTTTTCTCGAACGGGAGTAGGGTTTCGCCGTAGAGGGGGTCCGGAGCGTCAAGACCCCATCAAAACTTGCATAGACCCCTAAACTATGTATACTAGTGTGTTGGTAGTTTGTGGGAACCAAGATACATCTCCGAGGTGCGACCCGCTTCACTGACCCCTCTTACTCCGTAGTAAGTTCTTGCACTTAGAGGTGAAAACCCTCGTTTCGGTTGTGAGGCATGGAATCGTGCGAGGGAACACATGAATTTTTTTTTTTATGGTCCAATATTCGAACCTAACACATCCAAGAAAAAAAATTCATGCGTCTACCCCCTCCCGGCGCCGTTTAGTGCGGTAGATCGACAGGTCAGACTTTTCTCCAGTGGGAGTAGGGTTTCGCCGTAGAGGGGGTCCGGAGCGTCAAGACCCCATCAAAATTTGCAAAGACCCCTAAACTATGTATACTTGTGTGTTGGTAGTTTGTGGGAACCAAGATACATCTCCGAGGTGCGACCCGCTTCACTGACCCCTCTTACTCCGTAGAAAGTTCTTGAACTTAGAGGTGAAACCCCCGTTTCGGGTGTCAGGCATGGAATCGTGGGACGGAACACATGAAATGTTTGTTTTTTATGGTCCAATATACCAATATAACACATCCAAGATAAAAAAATCATGCGTATACCCCCTCCCGGCGGCGTTTAGAGGGGTAGATCGACAGGTCAGACTTTTCTCCAGCGAGAGTAGGGTTTTGCCGTAGAGGGGGTCTGGAGCGTCAAGACCCCATCAAAACTTGCAAAGACCCCTATACTATGTATACTAGTGTGTTGGTATTTTGTGGGAACCAAGATACATCTCCGAGGTGCGACCCGCTTCACTGACCCCTCTTACACCGTAGTAAGTTCTTGCACTTAGAGGTGAAAACCCCCGTTTCGGGTGGCAGGCATGGAATCGTGCGATGGAACAAATGAAATGTTTTTTTTTATGGTACAATATACCAACCTAACACATCCAAGCAAAAAAATCATTCGTCTACCCCCTCCCGGCGCCGTTTAGAGGGGTAGATCGATAGGTCAGTCTTTTCTCCAGCGGGAGTAGGGTTTCGCCGTAGAGGGGGTCCGGAGCGTCAAGACCCCATCAATACTTGCATAGACCCATAATCTATGTATACTAGTGTGTTGGTAGTTTGTGGGAAACAAGATACATCTCCGAGGTGCGACCCGCTTTACTGACCCCTCTTACTCCGTAGTAAGTTCTTGCACTTAGAGGTGAAAACCCCTGTTTCGGGTGGCAGGCATGGAATCGTGCGACGGAACACATGAAATGTTTGTTTTTTATGGTCCAATATACCAATCTAACACATCCAAGAAAAAAAAATCATGCGTCTACCCCCTCCCGGCGCCGTTTAGAGGGGTAGATCGACAGGTCACTCTTTTCTCCTACCGGAGTAGGGTTTCGCCGTAGAGGGGGTCTGGAGCGTCAAGACCCCATCAAAACTTGCATAGACCCCTAAACTATGTATACTAGTGTGTTGGTAGTTTGTGGGAACCAAGATACATCTCCGAGGTGCGACCCACTTCACTGACCCCTCTTACTCCGTAGTAAGTTCTAGCACTTAGAGGTGAAAACCCCCGTTTCGGGTGTCAAGCATGGAATCGTGCGAGGGAAAACATGAAATGTTTGTTTTTTATTGTCCAATATTCCAACCTAACACATCCAAGAAAAAAAAAATATGCGTCTACCCCCTCCCGGCGCCGTTTAGTGGGGTAGATCGACAGGTCAGACTTTTCTCCAGGTGGAGTAGGGTTTCGCCGAAGAGGGGGTTCGGAGCGTCAAGACCCCATCAAAACTTGCAAATATCCCTATACTATGTATACTTGTGTGTTGGTAGTTTGTGGGAACCAAGATACATCTCCGAGGTGCGACCCGCTTCACTGACCCCTCTTACTCCGTAGAAAGTTCTTGCACTTAGAGGTGAAAACCCCGTTTCGGGTGTCAGGCATGGAATCGTGCGAGGGAACACATGAAATGTTTGTTTTTATGGTCCAATATTCCAACCTAACACATCCATGAAAAAAAATTCATGCGTCTACCCCCTCCCGGCGCCGTTTAGTGGGGTAGATCGACAGGTAGACTTTTCTCCACCGGGAGTAGGGTTTCGCCGTAGAGGGGGTATCGACCCCTAAACTATGTATACTAGTGTATTGGTAGTTTGTGGGAACCAAAATACATCTCCGAGGTGCGACGCGCTTCATTGACCCCTCTTACTCCGTAGAAAGTTCTTGCACTTAGAGGTGAAAACCCTCGTTTCGGGTGTCATGCATGGAATCGTGCGAGGGAACACATGAAATGTTTGTTTTTTATGGCCCAATATACCAACCTAACACATCCAAAAAAAAAATCATGCGTCTACCCTCTCCCGGCGCCATTTAGTGGGGCAGATCGATAGGTCAGACTTTTCTCCAGCGGGAGTAGGGTTTCGCCGTAAAGGGGGTTCGGAGCGTCAAGACCCCATCAAAACTTGCAAAGACCCCTATACTATGTATACTTGTGTGTTGGTAGTTTATGGTAACCAAGATACATCTACGAGGTGCGACGCGCTTCACTGACCCCTCTTACTCCATAGAAAGTTCTTGCACTTAGAGGTGAAAACCCCCGTTTCGGGTGTCAGGCATGGAATCGTGCGACGGAACACATGAATTTTTTGTTTTTTTATGGTCCAATATACAAACCTAACACATCCAAGCAAAAAAATTCATGCGTCGACCCCCTCCCGGCGCCGTTTAGAGGGGTAGATTGACAGGACAAACTTTTCTCCAGCGGGAGTAGGGTTTCGCCGTAGAGGGGGTCCGGAGCGTCAAGACCCCATCAAAACTTGCATAGACCTATAAAATATTTCTACTAGTGTGTTGGTACTTTGTGGGAACCAAGATGCATCTCCGAGGTGCGACCCGCTTCACTGACCCCTCTTACTACGTAGTAAGTTCTTGCACATAGAGGTGAAAACCCCCATTTCGGGTGTCAGGCATGGAATCGTGCGACGGAACACATGAAATGTTTGTTTTTTATGGTCCAATATACCAACCTAACACATCTAAGCAAAAAAATCCAGGCGTCTACCCCCTCCTGGCGCCGTTTAGAGGGGTAGATCGACAGGTCAGACTTTTCTCCAACGGGAGTAGGGTTTCGCCATAGAGGGGGTCCGGAGCGTCAAGACCCCATCAAAACTTGCATAGACCCCTAAACTATGTATAATAGTGTGTTGGTAGTTTGTGGGAACCAAGATACATCTCCGAGGTGCGACCCGCTTCACTGACCCCTCTTACTCCGTAGAAAGTTCTTGCACTTAGAGGTGAAAACCCCGTTTCGGGTGTCAGGCATGGAATCGTGCGAGGGAACACATGAAATGTTTGTTTTTATGGTCCAATATTCCAACCTAACACATCCATGAAAAAAAATTCATGCGTCTACCCCCTCCCGGCGCCGTTTAGTGGGGTAGATCGACAGGTAGACTTTTCTCCACCGGGAGTAGGGTTTCGCCGTAGAGGGGGTATCGACCCCTAAACTATGTATACTAGTGTATTGGTAGTTTGTGGGAACCAAAATACATCTCCGAGGTGCGACGCGCTTCATTGACCCCTCTTACTCCGTAGAAAGTTCTTGCACTTAGAGGTGAAAACCCTCGTTTCGGGTGTCATGCATGGAATCGTGCGAGGGAACACATGAAATGTTTGTTTTTTATGGCCCAATATACCAACCTAACACATCCAAAAAAAAAATCATGCGTCTACCCTCTCCCGGCGCCATTTAGTGGGGCAGATCGATAGGTCAGACTTTTCTCCAGCGGGAGTAGGGTTTCGCCGTAAAGGGGGTTCGGAGCGTCAAGACCCCATCAAAACTTGCAAAGACCCCTATACTATGTATACTTGTGTGTTGGTAGTTTATGGTAACCAAGATACATCTACGAGGTGCGACGCGCTTCACTGACCCCTCTTACTCCATAGAAAGTTCTTGCACTTAGAGGTGAAAACCCCCGTTTCGGGTGTCAGGCATGGAATCGTGCGACGGAACACATGAATTTTTTGTTTTTTTATGGTCCAATATACAAACCTAACACATCCAAGCAAAAAAATTCATGCGTCGACCCCCTCCCGGCGCCGTTTAGAGGGGTAGATTGACAGGACAAACTTTTCTCCAGCGGGAGTAGGGTTTCGCCGTAGAGGGGGTCCGGAGCGTCAAGACCCCATCAAAACTTGCATAGACCTATAAAATATTTCTACTAGTGTGTTGGTACTTTGTGGGAACCAAGATGCATCTCCGAGGTGCGACCCGCTTCACTGACCCCTCTTACTACGTAGTAAGTTCTTGCACATAGAGGTGAAAACCCCCATTTCGGGTGTCAGGCATGGAATCGTGCGACGGAACACATGAAATGTTTGTTTTTTATGGTCCAATATACCAACCTAACACATCTAAGCAAAAAAATCCAGGCGTCTACCCCCTCCTGGCGCCGTTTAGAGGGGTAGATCGACAGGTCAGACTTTTCTCCAACGGGAGTAGGGTTTCGCCATAGAGGGGGTCCGGAGCGTCAAGACCCCATCAAAACTTGCATAGACCCCTAAACTATGTATAATAGTGTGTTGGTAGTTTGTGGGAACCAAGATACATCTCCGAGGTGCGACCCGCTTCACTGACCCCTCTTACTCCGTAGTAAGTTCTTGCACTTAGAGGTCATAACCCCTGTTTCGGGTGTCAGGCATGGAATCGTGCGACGGAACACATGAAATGTTTGTTTTTTATGGTCCAATATATGAACCTAACACATCCACGCAAAAAAATTCATGCGTCTACCCCCTCCCGGCGCCGTTTAGAGGGGTAGATCGACAGGTCAGACTTTTCTCCACCGAGAGTAGGGTTTCGCCGTAGAGGGGGTCTGGAGCGTCAAGACCCCATCAAAACTTGCAAAGACCCCTATACTATGTATACTAGTGTGTTGGTAGTTTGTGGGAACCAAGATACATCTCCGAGGTGCGACCCGCTTCACTGACCCCTCTTACACCGTAGTAAGTTCTTGCACTTAGAGGTGAAAACCCCCGTTTCGGGTGGCAGGCGTGGAATCGTGCGACGGAACACATGAAATGTTTGTTTTTATGGTACAATATACCAACCTAAAACATCCAAGCAAAAAAATCATGCGTCTACCCCCTCCCGGCGCCGTTTAGAGGGGTAGATCGACAGGTCAGTCTTTTCTCCAGCGGGAGTAGGGTTTCGCCGTAGAGGGGGTCCGGAGCGTCACGACCCCATCAAAACTTGCATAGACCCCTAAACTGTGTATACTAGTGTGTTGGTAGTTTGTGGGAAACAAGATACATCTCCGAGGTGCGACCCGCTTTACTGACCCCTCTTACTCCGTAGTAAGTTCTTGCACTTAGAGGTGAAAACCCCCGTTTCGGGTGGCAGGCATGGAATCGTGCAAAGGAACACATGAAATGTTTGTTTTTTATGGTCCAATATACCAACCTAACACATCCAAGAAAAAAAATTCATGCGTCTACCCCCTCCCGGCGCCGTTTAGAGGGGTAGATCGACAGGTCACTCTTTTCTCCTACCGGAGAAGGGTTTCGCCGTAGAGGGGGTCTGGAGCGTCAAGACCCCATCAAAACTTGCATAGACCCCTAAACTATGTATACTAGTGTGTTAGTAGTTTGTGGGAACCAAGATACATCTCCGAGGTGCGACCCACTTCACTGACCCCTCTTACTCCGTAGTAAGTTCTTGCACTTAGAGGTGAAAACCCTGTTTCGGGTGTCAAGCATGGAATCGTGCGAGGGAAAACATGAAATGTTTGTTTTTTATGGTACAATATTCCAACCTAACACATCCAAGAAAAATAATTTATGCGTCTACCCCCTCCCGGCGCCGTTTAGTGGGGTAGATCGACAGGTCAGACTTTTCTCCAGCGGGAGTAGGGTTTCGCCGTAGAGGGGGTTCGGAGCGTCAAGACCCCATCAAAACTTGCAAAGATCCCTATACTATGTATACTTGTGTGTTGGTAGTTTGTGGGAACCAAGATACATCTCCGAGGTGCGACCCGCTTCACTGACCCCTCTTACTCCGTAGAAAGTTCTTGCACTTAGAGGTGAAAACCCCGTTTCGGGTGTCAGGCATGGAATCGTGCGAGGGAACACATGAAATGTTTGTTTTTATGGTCCAATATTCCAACCTAACACATCCAAGAAAAAAAATTCATGCGTCTACCCCCTCCCGGCGCCGTTTAGAGGGGTAGATCGACATGTCACTCTTTTCTCCTACCGGAGTAGGGTTTCGCCGTAGAGGGGGTCTGGAGCGTCAAGACCCCATCAAAACTTGAATAGACCCCTAAACTATGTATACTAGTGTGTTGGTAGTTTGTGGGAACCAAGATACATCTCCGAGGTGCGACCCACTTCACTGACCCCTCTTACTCCGTAGTAAGTTCTTGCACTTAGAGGTGAAAACCCCCGTTTCGGGTGTCAAGCATGGAATCGTGCGAGGGAAAACATGAAATGTTTGTTTTTTATGGTCCAATATTACAACCTAACACATCCAAGAAAAATAATTTATGCGTCTACCCCCTCCCGGCGCCGTTTAGTGGGGTAGATCGACAGGTCAGACTTTTCTCCAGCGGGAGTAGGGTTTCGCCGTAGAGGGGGTTCGGAGCGTCAAGACCCCATCAAAACTTGCAAAGATCCCTATACTATGTATACTTGTTTGTTGGTAGTTTGTGGGAACCAAGATACATCTCCGAGGTGCGACCCGCTTCACTGACCCCTCTTACTCCGTAGAAAGTTCTTGCACTTAGAGGTGAAAACCCCGTTTCGGGTGTCAGGCATGGAATCGTGCGAGGGAACACATGAAATGTTTGTTTTTATGGTCCAATATTCCAACCTAACACATCCAAGAAAAAAAATTCATGCGTCTACCCCCTCCCTGCGCCGTTTAGAGGGGTAGATCGACAGGTCACTCTTTTCTCCTACCGCAGTAGGGTTTCGCCGTAAAGGGGGTCCGGAGCGTCAAGACCCCCATAAAAACTTGCATAGACCCCTAAAATATGTATACTTGTGTGTTGGTAGTTTGTGGGAACCAAGATACATCTCCGAGGTGCGACCCGCTTCACTGACCCCTCTTACACCGTAGTAAGTTCTTGCACTTAGAGGTGAAAACCCCCGTTTCGGGTGGCAGGCGTGGAATCGTGCGATGGAACACATGAAATGTTTGTTTTTATGGTACAATATACCAACCTAACACATCCAAGCAAAAAAATCATGCGTCTACCCCCTCCCGGCGCCGTTTAGAGGGGTAGATCGACAGGTCAGTCTTTTCTCCAGCGGGAGTAGGGTTTCGCCGTAGAGGGGGTCCGGAGCGTCAAGACCCCATCAAAACTTGCATAGACCCCTAAACTATGTAAACTAGTGTGTTGGTAGTTTTTGGGAAACAAGATACATCTCCGAGGTGCGACCCGCTTTACTGACCCCTCTTACTCCGTAGTAAGTTCTTGCACTTAGAGGTGAAAACCCCCGTTTCGGGTGGCAGGCATGGAATCGTGCAAAGGAACACATGAAATGTTTGTTTTTTATGGTCCAATATACCAACCTAACACATCCAAGAAAAAAAATTCATGCGTCTACCCCCTCCCGGCGCCGTTTAGAGGGGTAGATCGACAGGTCACTCTTTTCTCCTACCGGAGTAGGGTTTCGCCGTAGAGGGGGTCTGGAGCGTCAAGACCCCATCAAAACTTGCATAGACCCCTAAACTATGTATACTAGTGTTTTGGTAGTTTGTGGGAACCAAGATACATCTCCGAGGTGCGACCCACTTCACTGACCCCTCTTACTCCGTAGTAAGTTCTTGCACTTAGAGGTGAAAACCCTGTTTCGGGTGTCAAGCATGGAATCGTGCGAGGGAAAACATGAAATGTTTGTTTTTTATGGTACAATATTCCAACCTAACACATCCAAGAAAAATAATTTATGCGTCTACCCCCTCCCGGCGCCGTTTAGTGGGGTAGATCGACATGTCAAACTTTTCTCCAGCGGGAGTAGGGTTTCGCCGTAGAGGGGGTTCGGAGCGTCAAGACCCCATCAAAACTTGCAAAGATCCCTATAATATGTATACTTGTGTGTTGGTAGTTTGTGGGAACCAAGATACATCTCCGAGGTGCGACCCGCTTCACTGACCCCTCTTACTCCGTAGAAAGTTCTTGCACTTAGAGGTGAAAACCCCGTTTCGGGTGTCAGGCATGGAATCGTGCGAGGGAACACATGAAATGTTTGTTTTTATGGTCCAATATTCCAACCTAACACATCCAAGAAAAAAAATTCATGCGTCTACCCCCTCCCTGCGCCGTTTAGAGGGGTAGATCGACAGGTCACTCTTTTCTCCTACCGGAGTACGGTTTCGCCGTAAAGGGGGTCCGGAGCGTCAAGACCCCCATAAAAACTTGCATAGACCCCTAAACTATGTATACTTGTGTGTTGGTAGTTTGTGGGAACCAAGATACATCTCCGAGGTGCGACCCGCTTCACTGACCCCTCTTACACCGTAGTAAGTTCTTGCACTTAGAGGTGAAAACCCCCGTTTCGGGTGGCAGGCGTGGAATCGTGCGATGGAACACATGAAATGTTTGTTTTTATGGTACAATATACCAACCTAACACATCCAAGCAAAAAAATCATGCGTCTACCCCCTCCCGGCGCCGTTTAGAGGGGTAGATCGACAGGTCAGTCTTTTCTCCAGCGGGAGTAGGGTTTCGCCGTAGAGGGGGTCCGGAGCGTCAAGACCCCATCAAAACTTGCATAGACCCCTAAACTATGTATACTAGTGTGTTGGTAGTTTTTGGGAAACAAGATACATCTCCGAGGTGCGACCCGCTTTACTGACCCCTCTTACTCCGTAGTAAGTTCTTGCACTTAGAGGTGAAAACCCCCGTTTCGGGTGGCAGGCATGGAATCGTGCAAAGGAACACATGAAATGTTTGTTTTTTATGGTCCAATATACCAACCTAACACATCCAAGAAAAAAAATTCATGCGTCTACCCCCTCCCGGCGCCGTTTAGAGGGGTAGATCGACAGGTCACTCTTTTCTCCTACCGGAGTAGGGTTTCGCCGTAGAGGGGGTCTGGAGCGTCAAGACCCCATCAAAACTTGCATAGACCCCTAAACTATGTATACTAGTGTGTTGGTAGTTTGTGGGAACCAAGATACATCTCCGAGGTGCGACCCACTTCACTGACCCCTCTTACTCCGTAGTAAGTTCTTGCACTTAGAGGTGAAAACCCTGTTTCGGGTGTCAAGCATGGAATCGTGCGAGGGAAAACATGAAATGTTTGTTTTTTATGGTACAATATTCCAACCTAACACATCCAAGAAAAATAATTTATGCGTCTACCCCCTCCCGGCGCCGTTTAGTGGGGTAGATCGACATGTCAAACTTTTCTCCAGCGGGAGTAGGGTTTCGCCGTAGAGGGGGTCCGGAGCGTCAAGACCCCATCAAAACTTGCAAATATCCCTATACTATGTATACTTGTGTGTTGGTAGTTTGTGGGAACCAAGATACATCTCCGAGGTGCGACCCGCTTCACTGACCCCTCTTACTCCGTAGAAAGTTCTTGCACTTAGAGGTGAAAACCCCGTTTCGGGTGTCAGGCATGGAATCGTGCGAGGGAACACATGAAATGTTTGTTTTTATGGTCCAATATTCCAACCTAACACATCCAAGAAAAAAAATTCATGCGTCTACCCCCTCCCGGCGCCGTTTAGAGGGGTAGATCGACAGGTCACTCTTTTCTCCTACCGGAGTAGGGTTTCGCCGTAGAGGGGGTCTGGAACGTCAAGACCCCATCAAAACTTGCATAGAACCCTAAACTATGTATAATAGTGTGTTGGTAGTTTGTGGGAACCAAGATACATCTCCGAGGTGCGACCCGCTTCACTGACCCCTCTTACTCCGTAGTAAGTTCTTGCACTTAGAGGTGAAAACCCTCGTTTCGGGTGTCATGCATGGAATCGTGCGAGGGAACACATGAAATTTTTGTTTTTTATGGTCCAATATTCCGACCTAACACATCCAAGAAAAAAAAATCATGCGTCTACCCCCTCCCGGCGCCGTTTAGTGGGGTAGATCGACAGGTCAGACTTTTCTCCAGCGAGAGTAGGGTTTCGCCGTAGAGGGGGTCTGGAGCGTCAAGACCCCATCAAAACTTGCAAAGATCCCTATACTATGTATACTTGTGTGTTGGTAGTTTGTGGGAACCAAGATACATCTCCGAGGTGCGATCCGCTTCACTGACCCCTCTTACACCGTAGTAAGTTCTTGCACTTAGAGGTGAAAACCCCCGTTTCGGGTGGCAGGCGTGGAATCGTGCGATGGAACACATGAAATGTTTGTTTTTATGGTACAATATACCAACCTAACACATCCAAGCAAAAAAATCATGCGTCTACCCCCTCCCGGCACCGTTTAGAGGGGTAGATCGACAGGTCAGTCTTTTCTCCAGCGGGAGTAGGGTTTCGCCGTAGAGGGGGTCCGGAGCGTCAAGACCCCATCAAAACTTGCATAGACCCCTAAACTATGTATACTAGTGTGTTGGTAGTTTGTAGGAAACAAGATACATCTCCGAGGTGCGACCCGCTTTACTGACCCCTCTTACTCCGTAGTAAGTTCTTGCACTTAGAGGTGAAAACCCCCGTTTCGGGTGGCAGGCATGGAATCGTGCGACGGAACAGATGAAATGTTTGTTTTTTATGGTCCAATATACCAACCTAACACATCCAAGAAAAAAATTTCATGCGTCTACCCCCTCCCGGCGCCGTTTAGAGGGGTAGATCGACAGGTCACTCTTTTCTCCTACCGGAGTAGGGTTTCGCCGTAGAGGGGGTCTGGAGTGTCAAGACCCCATCAAAACTTGCATAGACCCCTAAACTATGTATACTAGTGTGTTGGTAGTTTGTGGGAACCAAGATACATCTCCGAGGTGCGACCCGCTTCACTGACCCCTCTTACTCCGTAGTAAGTTCTTGCACTTAGAGGTGATAACCCCTGTTTCGGGTGTCAAGCATGGAATCGTGCGAGGGAAAACATGAAATGTTTGTTTTTTATGGTACAATATTCCAACCTAACACATCCAAGAAAAATAATTTATGCGTCTACCCCCTCCCGGCGCCGTTTAGTGGGGTAGATCGACAGGTCAGACTTTTCTCCAGCGGGAGTAGGGTTTCGCCGTAGAGGGGGTTCGGAGCGTCAAGACCCCATCAAAACTTGCATAGACCCCTAAACTATGTATACTTGTGTTTTGGTAGTTTGTGGGAACCAAGATACATCTCCGAGGTGCGACCCGCTTCACTGACCCCTCTTACTCCGTAGAAAGTTCTTGCACTTAGAGGTGAAAACCCCGTTTCGGGTGTCAGGCATGGAATCGTGCGAGGGAACACATGAAATGTTTGTTTTTATGGTCCAATATTCCAACCTAACACATCCAAGAAAAAAATTCATGCGTCTACCCCCTCCCGGCGCCGTTTATAGGGGTAGATCGACAGATCACTCTTTTCTCCTACCGGAGTAGGGTTTCGCCGTAGAGGGGGTCTGGAGCGTCAAGACCCCATCAAAACTTGCATAGACCCCTAAACTATGTATACTAGTGTGTTGGTAGTTTGTGGGAACCAAGATACGTCTCCGAGGTGCGACCCACTTCACTGACCCCTCTTACTCCGTAGTAAGTTCTTGCACTTAGAGGTGAAAACCCCCGTTTCGGGTGTCAAGCATGGAATCGTGCGAGGGAAAACATGAAATGTTTGTTTTTTATGGTCCAATATTCCAACCTAACACATCCAAGAAAAATAATTTATGCGTCTACCCCCTCCCGGCGCCGTTTAGTGGGTAGATCGACAGGTCAGACTTTTCTCCAGCGGGAGTAGGGTTTCGCCGTAGAGGGGGTTCGGAGCGTCAAGAACCCATAAAAACTTGCAAAGATCCCTATAATATGTATACTTGTGTGTTGGTAGTTTGTGGGAACCAAGATACATCTACGAGGTGCGACCGGCTTCACTGACCCCTCTTACTCCGTAGAAAGTTCTTGCACTTAGAGGTGAAAACCCCCGTTTCGGGTGTCAGGCATGGAATCGTGCGAGGGAACACATGAAATGTTTGTTTTTATGGTCCAATATTCCAACCTAACACATCCAAGCAAAAAAAATCATGCGTCTACCCCTCCCGGCGCCGTTTAGAGAGGTAGATTGACAGGATAGACTTTTCTCCAGCGGGAGTAGGGTTTCGCCGTAGAGGGGGTCCGGAGCGTCAAGACCCCATCAAAACTTGCATAGACCTCTAAAATATTTCTACTAGTGTGTTGGTACTTTGTGGGAACCAATATACATCTCCGAGGTGCGACCCGCTTCACTGACCCCTCTTACTCCGTAGAAAGTTCTTGCACTTAGAGGTGAAAACGCCCGTTTCGGGTGTCATGCATGGAATCGTGCGAGGGAACACATGAAATGTTTGTTTTTTATGGCCCAATATTCCAACCTAACACATACAAGAAAAAAAATTCATGCGTCTACCCCCTCCCGACGCCATTTAGTGGGGCAGATCGACAGGTCAGACTTTTCTCCAGCGGGAGTAGGGTTTCGCCGTAAAGGGGGTTCGGAGCGTCAAGACCCCATCAAAACTTGCAAAGACCCCTATAATATGTATACTTGTGTGTTGGTAGTTTATGGGAACCAAGATACATCTACGAGGTGCGACGCGCTTCACTGACCCCTCTTACTCTGTAGTAAGTTCTTGCACTTAGACGTGAAAACCCCCGTTTCGGGTGTCAGGCATGGAATCGTGCGACGGAACACATGAAATTTTTGTTTTTTATGGTCCAATATACCAACCTAACACATCCAAGAAAAAAAAATCATGCGTCTACCCCCTCCCGGCGCCGTTTAGAGGGGTAGATTGACAGGACATACTTTTCTCCAGCGGGAGTAGGGTTTCTCCGTAGAGGGGGTCCGGAGCGTCAAGACCCCATCAAAACTTGCATAGACCCCTAAACTATGTATACTAGTGTGTTGGTAGTTTGTGGGAAACAAGATACATCTCCGAGGTGCGACCCGCTTTACTGACCCCTCTTACTCCGTAGTAAGTTCTTGCACTAAGAGGTGAAAACCCCCGTTTCGGGTAGCAGGCATGGAATCGTGCGACGGAACACATGAAATGTTTGTTTTTTATGGCCCAATATACCAACCTAACACATCCAAGAAAAAAAATTCATGCGTCTACCCCCTCCCGGCGCCGTTTAGAGGGGTAGATCGACAGGTCACTCTTTTCTCCTACCGGAGTAGGGTTTCGCCGTAGAGGGGGTCTGGAGCGTCAAGACCCCATCAAAACTTGCATAGACCCCTAAACTATGTATACTAGTGTGTTGGTAGTTTGTGGGAACCAAGATACATCTACGAGGTGCGACGCGCTTCACTGACCCCTCTTACTCCGTAGTAAGTTCTTGCACTAAGAGGTGAAAACCCCCGTTTCGGGTAGCAGGCATGGAATCGTGCGACGGAACACATGAAATGTTTGTTTTTTATGGTCCAATATACCAACCTAACACATCCAAGAAAAAAAAATCATGCGTCTACCCCCTCCCGGCGCCGTTTAGAGGGGTAGATCGACAGGTCACTCTTTTCTCCTACCGGAGTAGGGTTTCGCCGTAGAGGGGGTCTGGAGCGTCAAGACCCCATCAAAACTTGCATAGACCCCTAACCTATGTATACTAGTGTTTTGGTAGTTTGTGGGAACCAAGATACATCTCCGAGGTGCGACCCACTTCACTGACCCCTCTTACTCCGTAGTAAGTTCTTGCACTTAGAGGTGAAAACCCCCGTTTCGGGTGTCAAGCATGGAATCGTGCGACGGAAAACATGAAATGTTTGTTTTTTATGGTCCAATATTCCAACCTAACACATCCAAGAAAAAAAATATATGCGTCTACCCCCTCCCGGCGCCGTTTAGTGGGGTAGATCGACAGGTCAGACTTTTCTCCGGCGGGAGTAGGGTTTCGCCGTAGAGGGGGTTCATAGCGTCAAGACCCCATCAAAACTTGCATATACCCCTAAACTATGTATACTTGTGTGTTGGTAGTTTATGGGAACCAAGATACATCTACGAGGTGCGACGCGCTTCACTGACCCCTCTTACTCTGTAGTAAGTTCTTGCACTTAGAGGTGAAAACACCCGTTTCGGGTGTCAGGCATGGAATCGTGCGACGGAACACATGAAATTTTTGTTTTTTATGGTCCAATATACCAACCTAACACATCCATGCAAAAAAATTCATGCGTCTACCCCCTCCCGGCGCCGTTTAGAGGGGTAGATTGACAGGACAGACTTTTTCCAGCGGGAGTAGGGTTTCGCCGTAGAGGGGGTCCGGAGCGTCAAGACCCCATCAAAACTTGCATAGACCTCTAAAATATTTCTACTAGTGTGTTGGTACTTTGTGGGAACCAAGATGCATCTCCGAGGTGCGACCCGCTTCACTGACCCCTCTTACTACGTAGTAAGTTCTTGCACATAGAGGTGAAAACCCCCGTTTCGGGTGTCAGGCATGGAATCGTGCGACGGAACACATGAAATGTTTATTTTTTATGGTCCAATATACCAACCTAACACATCTAAGCAAAAAAATCCAGACGTCTACCCCCTCCTGGCGCCGTTTAGATGGTTATATCGACAGGTCAGACTTTTCTCCAACGGGAGTAGGGTTTCGCCGTAGAGGGGGTCCGGAGCGTCAAGACCCCATCAAAACTTGCATAGACCCCTAAACTATGTATAATAGTGTGTTGGTAGTTTGTGGGAACCAAGATACATCTCCGAGGTGTGACCCGCTTCACTGACCCCTCTTACTCCGTAGTAAGTTCTTGCACTTAGAGCTGAAAACCCTCGTTTCGGGTGTCATGCATGGAATCGTGCGAGGGAACACATGAAATTTTTGTTTTTATGGTCCAATATTCCAACCTAACACATACAAGAAAAAAAATTCATGCGTCTACCCCCTCCCGGCGCCGTTTAGTGGGGTAGATCGACAGGTCAGACTTTCCTCCAGCGGGAGTAGGGTTTCGCCGTAGAGGGGGTCTGGAGCGTCAAGACCCCATCAAAACTTGCAAAGACCCCTAAACTATGTATACTTGTGTGTTGGTAGTTTGTGGGAACCAAGATAGAACTCCGAGGTGCGACCCGCTTCACTGACCCCTCTTACTCCGTAGAAAGTTCTTGCACTTAGAGGTGAAAACCCCCCTTTCGGGTGTCAGGCATGGAATCGTGCGACAGAACACATGAAATATTTGTTTTTTATGGTACAATATACCAACCTAACACATAAAAGAAAAAAATTCATGCGTCTCCCCCCTACTGGCGCCGTTTAGTGGGGTAGATCGACAGGTCAGTCTTTTCTCCTGCCGGAGTAGGGTTTCGCCGTAGAGGGGGTCCGGAGCGTCAAGACCCCATCAAAACTTGCATAGACCCCTAAACTATGTATACTAGTGTGTTGGTAGTTTGTGGGAACCAAGATACATCTCCGAGGTGCGACCCGCTTCACTGACCCCTCTTACTCCGTAGTAAGTTCTTGCACTTAGAGGTGAAAACCCCCGTTTCGGGTGTCAGGCATGGAATCGTGCGACAGAACACATGAAATTTTTGTTTTTTATGGTCCAATATACCAAAATAACACATCCAAGAAAAACAATCATGCGTCTACCCCCTCCCGGTGCTGTTTAGAGAGGTAGATCGACAGGTCAGACTTTTCTCTAACGGGAGTAGGGTTTCGCCATAGAGGGGGTCCGGAGCGTCAAGACCCCATCAAAACTTGCATAGACCCCTAAACTATGTATACTAGTGTGTTGGTAGTTTGTGGGAACCAAGATACATCTTCTAGGTGCGACCCGCTTCACTGAGCCCTCTTACTCCGTAGTAAGTTCTTGCACTTAGAGGTCATAACCCCTGTTTCGGGTGTCAGGCATGGAATCGTGCGACGGAACACATGAAATGTTTGTTTTTTATGGTCCAATATATCAACCTAACACATCCAAGCAAAAAAATTCATGCATCTACCCCCTCCCGGCGCCGTTTAGAGGGGTAGATCGACAGGTGAGTCTTTTCTCCACCGGGAGTAGGGTTTCGCCGTAGAGGGGGTCCGGAGCGTCAAGACCCCATCAAAACTTGCATAGACCCCTAAACTATGTATACTAGTGTGTTGGTAGTTTGTGGGAAACAAGATACATCTCCGAGGTGCGACCCGCTTTACTGACCCCTCTTACTCCGTAGTAAGTTCTTGCACTTAGAGGTGAAAACCCCCGTTTCGGGTGGCAGGCATGGAATCGTGCAACGGAACACATGAAATGTTTGTTTTTTATGGTCCAATATACCAACCTAACACATCCAAGAAAAAAAAATCATGCGTCTACCCCCTCCCGACGCCGTTTAGAGGGGTAGATCGACATGTCACTCTTTTCTCCTACCGGAGTAGGGTTTCGCCGTAGAGGGGGTCTGGAGCGTCAAGACCCCATCAAAACTTGCATAGACCCCTAAACTATGTATACTAGTGTGTTGGTAGTTTGTGGGAACCAAGATACATCTCCGAGGTGCGACCCACTTCACTTACCCCTCTTATCCGTAGTAAGTTAATGCACTTAGAGGTGAAAACCCCCATTTCGGGTGTCAAGCATGGAATCGTGCGAGGGAAAACATGAAATGTTTGTTTTTTATGGTCCAATATTCCAACCTAACACATCCAAGAAAACAAAATTATGCGTCTACCCCCTCCCGGCGCCGTTTAGTGGGGTAGATCGACAGGTCAGACTTTTCTCCAGCGGGAGTAGGGTTTCGCCGTAGAGGGGGTTCGGAGCGTCAAGACCCCATCAAAACTTGCATAGACCCCTAAACTATGTATACTTGTGTGTTGGTAGTTTATGGGAACCAAGATACATCTACGAGGTGCGACGCGCTTCACTGACCCCTCTTACTCCGTAGTAAGTTCTTGCACTTAGAGGTGAAAACCCCCGTTTCGAGTGTCAGGCATGGAATCGTGCGACGGAACACATGAAATTTTTGTTTTTTATGGTCCAATATACCAACCTTACACATCCAAGCAAAAAAATTCATGCGTCTACCCCCTCCCGGCGCCGTTTAGAGGGGTAGATTGACAGGACAGACTTTTTCCAGCGGGAGTAGGGTTTCGCCGTAGAGGGGGTCCGGAGCGTCAAGACCCCATCAAAACTTGCATAGACCTCTAAAATATTTCTACTAGTGTGTTGGTACTTTGTGGGAACCAAGATGCATCTCCGAGGTGCGACCCGCTTCACTGACCCCTCTTTCTACGTAGTAAGTTCTTGCACATAGAGGTGAAAACCCCCGTTTCGGGTGTCAGGCATGGAATCGTGCGACGGAACACATGAAATGTTTATTTTTTATGGTCCAATATACCAACCTAACACATCTAAGAAAAAAAAATCCAGGCGTCTACCCCCTCCTGGCGCCGTTTAGAGGGGTAGATCGACAGGTCAGACTTTTCTCCAACGGGAGTAGAGTTTCGCCGTAGAAGGGGTCCGGAGCGTCAAGACCCCATAAAAACTTGCATAGACCCCTAAACTATGTATAATAGTGTGTTGGTAGTTTGTGGGAACCAAGATACATCTCCGAGGTGCGACCCGCTTCACTGACCCCTCTTACTCCGTAGTAAGTTCTTGCACTTAGAGGTGAAAACCCTCGTTTCGGGTGTCATGCATGGAATCGTGCGAGGGAACACATGAAATTTTTGTTTTTATGGTCCAATATTCCAACCTAACACATCCAAGAAAAACAATTCATGCGTCTACCCCCTCCCGGCGCCGTTTAGTGGGGTAGATCGACAGGTCAGACTTTCCTCCAGCGGGAGTAGGGTTTCGCCGTAGAGGGGGTCCGGAGCGTCAAGACCCCATCAAAACTTGCAAAGACCCCTAAACTATGTATACTTGTGTGTTGGTAGTTTGTGGGAACCAAGATACATCTCCGAGGTGCGACCCGCTTCACTGACCCCTCTTACTCCGTAGAAAGTTCTTGCACTTAGAGGTGAAAACCCCCGTTTCGGGTGTCAGGCATGGAATCGTGCGACGGAACACATGAAATGTTTGTTTTTATGGTCCAATATACCAATATAACACATCCAAGATAAAAAATTCATGTGTATACCCCCTCCCGGCGCCGTTTAGAGGGGTAGATCGACAGGTCAGACTTTTCTCCACCGGGAGTAGGGTTTCGCTGTAGAGGGGGTCTGGAGCGTCAAGACCTCATCAAAACTTGCATAGACCCCTAAACTATGTATACTAGTGTGTTGGTAGTTTGTGGGAACCAAGATACATCTCCGAGGTGCGACCCACTTCACTGACCCCTCTTACTCCGTAGTAAGTTCTTGCACTTAGAGGTGAAAACCCCCGTTTCGGGTGTCAGGCATGGAGTCGTGCGACGGAACACATGAAATGTTTGTTTTTTATGGTCCAATATACCAACCTAACACATCCAAGCAAAAAATGCATGCGTCTACCCCCTCCCGGCACCGTTTGGAGGGGTAGATCGACAGGTTAGTCTTTTCTCCTGCCGGAGTAGGGTTTCGCCGTAGAGGGGGTCCGGAGCGTCAAGACCCCATCAAAACTTGCATAGACCCCTAAACTATGTATACTAGTGTGTTGGTAGTTTGTGGGAACCAAGATACATCTCCGAGGTGTGACCCGCTTCACTGACCCCTCTTACTCCGTAGTAAGTTCTTGCACTCAGAGGTGAAAACCCCCGTTTCGGGTGGCAGGCATGGAATCGTGTGACGGAACACATGAAATGTTTGTTTTTATGGTACAATTTACAAACCTAACACATCCAAGCAAAAAAATGATGCGTCTACCCCCTCCCGGCGCCGTTTAGAGGGGTAGATCGACAGGTCAGTCTTTTCTCCAGCGGGACTAGGGTTTCGCCGTAGAGGGGGTCCGGAGCGTCAAGACCCCATCAAAACTTGCATAGACCCCAGAACTATGTATACTTGTGTGTTGGTAGTTTGTGGGAACCAAGATACATCTCCGAGGTGCGACCCGCTTCACTGACCCCTCTTACTCCGTAGTAAGTTCTTGCACTAAGAGATGAAAACCCCCGTTTCGGGTGGCAGGCATGGAATCGTGCGACGGAACACATCAAATGTTTGTTTTTTATGGTCCAATATACCAACCTAACACATCCAAGCAAAAAATTCATGCGTCTACCCCCTCCCGGCGCCGTTTAGAGGGGTAGATCGACAGGTCACTCTTTTCTCCTACCGGAGTAGGGTTTCGCCGTAGAGGGGGTCTGGAGCGTCAAGACCCCATCAAAACTTGCATAGACCCCTAAACTATTTATACTAGTGTGTTGGTAGTTTGTGGGAACCAAGATACATCTCTGAGGTGCGACCCACTTCACTGACCCCTCTTACTCCGTAGTAAGTTCTTGCACTTAGAGGTGAAAACCCCCGTTTCGGGTGGCAGGCATGGAATCGTGGGACGGAACACATGAAATGTTTGTTTTTTATGGTCCAATATACCAACCCACATCCAAGAAAAAAAATTCATGCGTCTACCCCCTCCCGGCGCCGTTTAGAGGGGTAGATCGACAGGTCACTCTTTTCTCCTACCGGAGTAGGGTTTCGCCGTAGAGGGGGTCTGGAGCGTCAAGACCCCATCAAAACTTGCATAGACTAGTGTGTTGGTAGTTTGTGGGAACCAAGATACATCTCCGAGGTGCGACCCACTTCACTGACCCCTCTTACTCCGTAGTAGGTTCTTGCACTTAGAGGTGAAAACCCCCGTTTCGGGTGTCAAGCATGGAATCGTGCGAGGGAAAACATGAAATGTTTGTTTTTTATGGTCCAATATTCCAACCTAACACATACAAGAAAAAAAAAGTATGCGTCTACCCCCTCCCGGCGCCGTTTAGTGGGGTAGATCGACAGGTCAGACTTTTCTCCAGCAGGAGTAGGGTTTCGCCGTAGAGGGGGTTCGGAGCGTCAAGACCCCATCAAAACTTGCAAAGATCCCTATACTATGTATACTTGTGTGTTGGTAGTTTGTGGGAACCAAGATACATCTCCGAGGTGCGACCCGCTTCACTGACCCCTCTTACTCCGTAGAAAGTTCTTGCACTTAGAGGTGAAAACCCCGTTTCGGGTGTCAGGCATGGAATCGTGCGAGGGAACACATGAAATGTTTGTTTTTATGGTCCAATATTCCAACCTAACACATCCAAGAAAAAAAATTCATGCGTCTACCCCCTCCCGGCGCCGTTTAGTGGGGTAGATCGACAGGTCAGACTTTTCTCCACCGGGAGTAGGGTTTCGCCGTAGTGGTGGTCCGGAGCGTCAAGACCCCCATCAAAACTTGCATAGACCCATAAACTATGTATACTAGTGTGTTGGTAGTTTGTGGGAACCAAGATACATCTCCGAGGTGCGACCCGCTTCACTGACCCCTCTTACTCCGTAGAAAGTTCTTAAACTTAGAGGTGAAAACGCCCGTTTCGGGTGTCATGCATGGAATCGTGCGAGGGAACACATGAAATGTTTGTTTTTTATGGCCCAATATTCCAACCTAACACATACAAGAAAACAAATTCATGCGTCTACCCCCTCCCGACGCCATTTAGTGGGGCAGATCGACAGGTCAGACTTTTCTCCAGCGGGAGTAGGGTTTCGCCGTAAAGGGGGTTCGGAGCGTCAAGACCCCATCAAAACTTGCAAAGACCCCTATACTATGTATACTTGTGTGTTGGTAGTTTATGGGAACCAAGATACATCTACGAGGTGCGACGCGCTTCACTGACCCCTCTTACTCTGTAGTAAGTTCTTGCACTTAGAGGTGAAAACCCCCGTTTCGGGTGTCAGGCATGGAATCGTGCGACGGAACACATGAAATTTTTGTTTTTTATGGTCCAATATACCAACCTAACACATCCAAGCAAAAAAAATCATGCGTCTACCCCCTCCCGGCGCCGTTTAGAGGGGTAGATTGACAGGACATACTTTTCTCCAGCGGGAGTAGGGTTTCGCCGTAGAGGGGGTCCGGAGCGTCAAGACCCCATCAAAACTTGCATAGACCCCTAAACTATGTATACTAGTGTGTTGGTAGTTTGTGGGAAACAAGATACATCTCCGAGGCGCGACCCGCTTTACTGACCCCTCTTACTCCGTAGTAAGTTCTTGCACTAAGAGGTGAAAACCCCCGTTTCGGGTAGCAGGCATGGAATCGTGCGACGGAACACATGAAATGTTTGTTTTTTATGGCCCAATATACCAACCTAACACATCCAAGAAAAAAAATTCATGCGTCTACCCCCTCCCGGCGCCGTTTAGAGGGGTAGATCAACAGGTCACTCTTTTCTCCTACCGGAGTAGGGTTTCGCCGTAGAGGGGGTCTGGAGCGTCAAGACCCCATCAAAACTTGCATAGACCCCTAAACTATGTATACTAGTGTGTTGGTAGTTTGTGGGAACCAAGATACATCTCCGAGGTGCGACCCGCTTCACTGACCCCTCTTACTCCGTAGAAAGTTCTTGCACTTAGAGCTGAAAACCCCGTTTCGGGTGGCAGGCATGGAATCGTGCGACGGAACACATGAAATGTTTGTTTTTTATGGTCTAATATACCAACCTAACACATCCAAGCAAAAAAATTCATGCGTCTACCCCCTCCCGGCGCCGTTTAGAGGGGTAGATCGACATGTCAGTCTTTTCTCCTGCCGGAGTAGGGTTTCGCCGTAGAGGGGGTCCGGAGCGTCAAGACCCCATCAAAACTTGCATAGACCCCTAAACTATGTATACTAGTGTGTTGGTAGTTTGTGGGAACCAAGATACATCTCCGAGGTGCGACCCGCTTCACTGACCCCTCTTACTCCGTAGTAAGTTCTTGCACTTAGAGGTGAAAACCCCCGTTTCGGGTGTCAGGCATGGAATCGTGCGACAGAACACATGAAATGTTTGTTTGTTATGGTCCAATATACCAAACTAACACATCCAAGAAAAATAATCATGCGTCTACCCCCTCCCGGCGCTGTTTAGAGAGGTAGATCGACATGACAGACTTTTCTCCAACGGGAGTAGGGTTTCGCCATAGAGGGGGTCCGGAGCGTCAAGACCCCATCAAAACTTGCATAGACCCCTAAACTATGTATACTAGTGTGTTGGTAGTTTGTGGGAACCAAGATACATCTCCTAGGTGTGACCCGCTTCACTGACCCCTCTTACTCCGTAGTAAGTTCTTGCACTTAGAGGTCATATCCCCATTTTCGGGTGTCAGGCATGGAGTCGTGCGACGGAACACATGAAATGTTTGTTTTTTATGGTCCAATATATACCCCCTAACACATCCAAGCAAAAAAATTCATGCGTCTACCCCCTCCTGACGCCGTTTAGAGGGGTAGATCGACAGGTCAGACTTTTCTCCACCGGGAGTAGGGTTTCGCTGTAGAGGGGGTCTGGAGCATCAAGACCTCATCAAAACTTGCATAGACCCCTAAACTATGTATACTAGTGTGTTGGTAGTTTGTGGGAACCAAGATACATCTCCGAGGTGCGACCCACTTCACTGACCCCTCTTACTCCGTAGTAAGTTCTTGCACTTAGAGGTGAAAACCCCCGTTTCGGGTGTCAGGCATGGAGTCGTGCGACGGAACACATGAAATGTTTGTTTTTTATGGTCCAATATACCAACCTAACACATCCAAGCAAAAAATGCATGCGTCTACCCCCTCCCGGCACCGTTTGGAGGGGTAGATCGACAAGTTAGTCTTTTCTCCTGCCGGAGTAGGGATTCGCCGTAGAGGGGGTCCGGAGCGTCAAGACCCCATCAAAACTTGCATAGACCCCTAAACTATGTATACTAGTGTGTTGGTAGTTTGTGGGAACCAAGATACATCTCCGAGGTGTGACCCGCTTCACTGACCCCTCTTACTCCGTAGTAAGTTCTTGCACTCAGAGGTGAAAACCCCCGTTTCGGGTGGCAGGCATGGAATCGTGCGACGGAACACATGAAATGTTTGTTTTTATGGTACAATTTACAAACCTAACACATCCAAGCAAAAAAATGATGCGTCTACCCCCTCCCGGCGCCGTTTAGAGGGGTAGATCGACAGGTCAGTCTTTTCTCCAGCGGGACTAGGGTTTCGCCGTAGAGGGGGTCCGGAGCGTCAAGACCCCATCAAAACTTGCATAGACCCCAGAACTATGTATACTTGTGTGTTGGTAGTTTGTGGGAACCAAGATACATCTCCGAGGTGCGACCCGCTTCACTGACCCCTCTTACTCCGTAGTAAGTTCTTGCACTAAGAGATGAAAACCCCCGTTTCGGGTGGCAGGCATGGAATCGTGCGACGGAACACATCAAATGTTTGTTTTTTATGGTCCAATATACCAACCTAACACATCCAAGCAAAAAATTCATGCGTCTACCCCCTCCCGGCGCCGTTTAGAGGGGTAGATCGACAGGTCACTCTTTTCTCCTACCGGAGTAGGGTTTCGCCGTAGAGGGGGTCTGGAGCGTCAAGACCCCATCAAAACTTGCATAGACCCCTAAACTATTTATACTAGTGTGTTGGTAGTTTGTGGGAACCAAGATACATCTCTGAGGTGCGACCCACTTCACTGACCCCTCTTACTCCGTAGTAAGTTCTTGCACTTAGAGGTGAAAACCCCCGTTTCGGGTGGCAGGCATGGAATCGTGGGACGGAACACATGAAATGTTTGTTTTTTATGGTCCAATATACCAACCCACATCCAAGAAAAAAAATTCATGCGTCTACCCCCTCCCGGCGCCGTTTAGAGGGGTAGATCGACAGGTCACTCTTTTCTCCTACCGGAGTAGGGTTTCGCCGTAGAGGGGGTCTGGAGCGTCAAGACCCCATCAAAACTTGCATAGACTAGTGTGTTGGTAGTTTGTGGGAACCAAGATACATCTCCGAGGTGCGACCCACTTCACTGACCCCTCTTACTCCGTAGTAGGTTCTTGCACTTAGAGGTGAAAACCCCCGTTTCGGGTGTCAAGCATGGAATCGTGCGAGGGAAAACATGAAATGTTTGTTTTTTATGGTCCAATATTCCAACCTAACACATACAAGAAAAAAAAAGTATGCGTCTACCCCCTCCCGGCGCCGTTTAGTGGGGTAGATCGACAGGTCAGACTTTTCTCCAGCAGGAGTAGGGTTTCGCCGTAGAGGGGGTTCGGAGCGTCAAGACCCCATCAAAACTTGCAAAGATCCCTATACTATGTATACTTGTGTGTTGGTAGTTTGTGGGAACCAAGATACATCTCCGAGGTGCGACCCGCTTCACTGACCCCTCTTACTCCGTAGAAAGTTCTTGCACTTAGAGGTGAAAACCCCGTTTCGGGTGTCAGGCATGGAATCGTGCGAGGGAACACATGAAATGTTTGTTTTTATGGTCCAATATTCCAACCTAACACATCCAAGAAAAAAAATTCATGCGTCTACCCCCTCCCGGCGCCGTTTAGTGGGGTAGATCGACAGGTCAGACTTTTCTCCACCGGGAGTAGGGTTTCGCCGCAGAGGTGGTCCGGAGCGTCAAGACCCCCATCAAAACTTGCATAGACCCCTAAACTATGTATACTAGTGTGTTGGTAGTTTGTGGGAACCAAGATACATCTCCGAGGTGCGACCCGCTTCACTGACCCCTCTTACTCCGTAGAAAGTTCTTGCACTTAGAGGTGAAAACGCCCGTTTCGGGTGTCATGCATGGAATCGTGCGAGGGAACACATGAAATGTTTGTTTTTTATGGCCCAATATTCCAACCTAACACATACAAGAAAACAAATTCATGCGTCTACCCCCTCCCGACGCCATTTAGTGGGGCAGATCGACAGGTCAGACTTTTCTCCAGCGGGAGTAGGGTTTCGCCGTAAAGGGGGTTCGGAGCGTCAAGACCCCATCAAAACTTGCAAAGACCCCTATACTATGTATACTTGTGTGTTGGTAGTTTATGGGAACCAAGATACATCTACGAGGTGCGACGCGCTTCACTGACCCCTCTTACTCTGTAGTAAGTTCTTGCACTTAGAGGTGAAAACCCCCGTTTCGGGTGTCAGGCATGGAATCGTGCGACGGAACACATGAAATTTTTGTTTTTTATGGTCCAATATACCAACCTAACACATCCAAGCAAAAAAAATCATGCGTCTACCCCCTCCCGGCGCCGTTTAGAGGGGTAGATTGACAGGACATACTTTTCTCCAGCGGGAGTAGGGTTTCGCCGTAGAGGGGGTCCGGAGCGTCAAGACCCCATCAAAACTTGCATAGACCCCTAAACTATGTATACTAGTGTGTTGGTAGTTTGTGGGAAACAAGATACATCTCCGAGGTGCGACCCGCTTTACTGACCCCTCTTACTCCGTAGTAAGTTCTTGCACTAAGAGGTGAAAACCCCCGTTTCGGGTAGCAGGCATGGAATCGTGCGACGGAACACATGAAATGTTTGTTTTTTATGGCCCAATATACCAACCTAACACATCCAAGAAAAAAAGTTCATGCGTCTACCCCCTCCCGGCGCCGTTTAGAGGGGTAGATCAACAGGTCACTCTTTTCTCCTACCGGAGTAGGGTTTCGCCGTAGAGGGGGTCTGGAGCGTCAAGACCCCATCAAAACTTGCATAGACCCCTAAACTATGTATACTAGTGTGTTGGTAGTTTGTGGGAACCAAGATACATCTCCGAGGTGCGACCCGCTTCACTGACCCCTCTTACTCCGTAGAAAGTTCTTGCACTTAGAGGTGAAAACCCCGTTTCGGGTGTCAGGCATGGAATCGTGCGAGGGAACACATGAAATGTTTGTTTTTATGGTCCAATATTCCAACCTAACACATCCAAGAAAAAAAATTCATGCGTCTACCCCCTCCCGGCGCCGTTTAGTGGGGTAGATCGACAGGTCAGACTTTTCTCCACCGGGAGTAGGGTTTCGCCGTAGAGGGGGTCCGGAGCGTCAAGACCCCCATCAAAACTTGCATAGACCCCTAAACTATGTATACTAGTGTGTTGGTAGTTTGTGGGAACCAAGATACATCTCCGAGGTGCGACCCGCTTCACTGACCCCTCTTACTCCGTAGAAAGTTCTTGCACTTAGAGGTGAAAACGCCCGTTTCGGGTGTCATGCATGGAATCGTGCGAGGGAACACATGAAATGTTTGTTTTTTATGGCCCAATATTCCAACCTAACACATACAAGAAAAAAAATTCATGCGTCTACCCCCTCCCGACGCCATTTAGTGGGGCAGATCGACAGGTCAGACTTTTCTCCAGCGGGAGTAGGGTTTCGCCGTAAAGGGGGTTCGGAGCGTCAAGACCCCATCAAAACTTGCAAAGACCCCTATAATATGTATACTTGTGTGTTGGTAGTTTATGGGAACCAAGATACATCTACGAGGTGCGACGAGCTTCACTGACCCCTCTTACTCTGTAGTAAGTTCTTGCACTTAGAGGTGAAAACCCCCGTTTCGGGTGTCAGGCATGGAATCGTGCGACGGAACACATGAAATTTTTGTTTTTTATGGTCCAATATACCAACCTAACACATCCAAGAAAAAAAAATCATGCGTCTACCCCCTCCCGGCGCCGTTTAGAGGGGTAGATTGACAGGACATACTTTTCTCCAGCGGGAGTAGGGTTTCGCCGTAGAGGGGGTCCGGAGCGTCAAGACCCCATCAAAACTTGCATAGACCCCTAAACTATGTATACTAGTGTGTTGGTAGTTTGTGGGAAACAAGATACATCTCCGAGGTGCGACCCGCTTTACTGACCCCTCTTACTCCGTAGTAAGTTCTTGCACTAAGAGGTGAAAACCCCCGTTTCGGGTAGCAGGCATGGAATCGTGCGACGGAACACATGAAATGTTTGTTTTTTATGGCCCAATATACCAACCTAACACATCCAAGAAAAAAAATTCATGCGTCTACCCCCTCCCGGTGCCGTTTAGAGGGGTAGATCGACAGGTCACTCTTTTCTCCTACCGGAGTAGGGTTTCGCCGTAGAGGGGGTCTGGAGCGTCAAGACCCCATCAAAACTTGCATAGACCCCTAAACTATGTATACTAGTGTGTTGGTAGTTTGTGGGAACCAAGATACATCTATGAGGTGCGACGCGCTTCACTGACCCCTCTTACTCCGTAGTAAGTTCTTGCACTAAGAGGTGAAAACCCCCGTTTCGGGTAGCAGGCATGGAATCGTGCGACGGAACACATGAAATGTTTATTTTTTTATGGCCCAATATACCAACCTAACACATCCAAGAAAAAAAATTCATGCGTCTACCCCCTCCCGGCGCCGTTTAGAGGGGTAGATCAACAGGTCACTCTTTTCTCCTACCGGAGTAGGGTTTCGCCGTAGAGGGGGTCTGGAGCGTCAAGACCCCATCAAAACTTGCATAGACCCCTAAACTATGTATACTAGTGTGTTGGTAGTTTGTGGGAACCAAGATACATCTCCGAGGTGCGACCCGCTTCACTGACCCCTCTTACTCCGTAGAAAGTTCTTGCACTTAGAGGTGAAAACCCCGTTTCGGGTGTCAGGCATGGAATCGTGCGAGGGAACACATGAAATGTTTGTTTTTATGGTCCAATATTCCAACCTAACACATCCAAGAAAAAAAATTCATGCGTCTACCCCCTCCCGGCGCCGTTTAGTGGGGTAGATCGACAGGTCAAACTTTTCTCCACCGGGAGTAGGGTTTCGCCGTAGAGGGGGTCCGGAGCGTCAAGACCCCCATCAAAACTTGCATAGACCCCTAAACTATGTATACTAGTGTGTTGGTAGTTTGTGGGAACCAAGATACATCTCCGAGGTGCGACCCGCTTCACTGACCCCTCTTACTCCGTAGAAAGTTCTTGCACTTAGAGGTGAAAACGCCCGTTTCGGGTGTCATGCATGGAATCGTGCGAGGGAACACATGAAATGTTTGTTTTTTATGGCCCAATATTCCAACCTAACACATACAAGAAAAAAAATTCATGCGTCTACCCCCTCCCGACGCCATTTAGTGGGGCAGATCGACAGGTCAGACTTTTCTCCAGCGGGAGTAGGGTTTCGCCGTAAAGGGGGTTCGGAGCGTCAAGACCCCATCAAAACTTGCAAAGACCCCTATAATATGTATACTTGTGTGTTGGTAGTTTATGGGAACCAAGATACATCTACGAGGTGCGACGCGCTTCACTGACCCCTCTTACTCTGTAGTAAGTTCTTGCACTTAGAGGTGAAAACCCCCGTTTCGGGTGTCAGGCATGGAATCGTGCGACGGAACACATGAAATTTTTGTTTTTTATGGTCAAATATACCAACCTAACACATCCAAGAAAAAAAAATCATGCGTCTACCCCCTCCCGGCGCCGTTTAGAGGGGTAGATTGACAGGACATACTTTTCTCCAGCGGGAGTAGGGTTTCACCGTAGAGGGGGTCCGGAGCGTCAAGACCCCATCAAAACTTGCATAGACCCCTAAACTATGTATACTAGTGTGTTGGTAGTTTGTGGGAAACAAGATACATCTCCGAGGTGCGACCCGCTTTACTGACCCCTCTTACTCCGTAGTAAGTTCTTGCACTAAGAGGTGAAAACCCCCGTTTCGGGTAGCAGGCATGGAATCGTGCGACGGAACACATGAAATGTTTGTTTTTTATGGCCCAATATACCAACCTAACACATCCAAGAAAAAAAATTCATGCGTCTACCCCCTCCCGGCGCCGTTTAGAGGGGTAGATCGACAGGTCACTCTTTTCTCCTACCGGAGTAGGGTTTCGCCGTAGAGGGGGTCTGGAGCGTCAAGACCCCATCAAAACTTGCATAGACCCCTAAACTATGTATACTAGTGTGTTGGTAGTTTGTGGGAACCAAGATACATCTACGAGGTGCGACGCGCTTCACTGACCCCTCTTACTCCGTAGTAAGTTCTTGCACTAAGAGGTGAAAACCCCCGTTTCGGGTAGCAGGCATGGAATCGTGCGACGGAACACATGAAATGTTTGTTTTTTATGGTCCAATATACCAACCTAACACATCCAAGAAAAAAAAATCATGCGTCTACCCCCTCCCGGCGCCGTTTAGAGGGGTAGATCGACAGGTCACTCTTTTCTCCTACCGGAGTAGGGTTTCGCCGTAGAGGGGGTCTGGAGCGTCAAGACCCCATCAAAACTTGCATAGACCCCTAAACTATGTATACTAGTGTTTTGGTAGTTTGTGGGAACCAAGATACATCTCCGAGTGCGACCCACTTCACTGACCCCTCTTACTCCGTAGTAAGTTCTTGCACTTAGAGGTGAAAACCCCCGTTTCGGGTGTCAAGCATGGAATCGTGCGACGGAAAACATGAAATGTTTGTTTTTTATGGTCCAATATTCCAACCTAACACATCCAAGAAAAAAAATATATGCGTCTACCCCCTCCCGGCGCCGTTTAGTGGGGTAGATCGACAGGTCAGACTTTTCTCCGGCGGGAGTAGGGTTTCGCCGTAGAGGGGGTTCATAGCGTCAAGACCCAATCAAAACTTGCATAGACCCCTAAACTATGTATACTTGTGTGTTGGTAGTTTATGGGAACCAAGATACATCTACGAGGTGCGACGCGCTTCACTGACCCCTCTTACTCTGTAGTAAGTTCTTGCACTTAGAGGTGAAAACACCCGTTTCGGGTGTCAGGCATGGAATCGTGCGACGGAACACATGAAATTTTTGTTTTTTATGGTCCAATATACCAACCTAACACATCCATGCAAAAAAATTCATGCGTCTACCCCCTCCCGGCGCCGTTTAGAGGGGTAGATTGACAGGACAGACTTTTTCCAGCGGGAGTAGGGTTTCGCCGTAGAGGGGGTCCGGAGCGTCAAGACCCCATCAAAACTTGCATAGACCTCTAAAATATTTCTACTAGTGTGTTGGTACTTTGTGGGAACCAAGATGCATCTCCGAGGTGCGACCCGCTTCACTGACCCCTCTTACTACGTAGTAAGTTCTTGCACATAGAGGTGAAAACCCCCGTTTCGGGTGTCAGGCATGGAATCGTGCGACGGAACACATGAAATGTTTATTTTTTATGGTCCAATATACCAACCTAACACATCTAAGCAAAAAAATCCAGACGTCTACCCCCTCCTGGCGCCGTTTAGATGGTTATATCGACAGGTCAGACTTTTCTCCAACGGGAGTAGGGTTTCGCCGTAGAGGGGGTCCGGAGCGTCAAGACCCCATCAAAACTTGCATAGACCCCTAAACTATGTATAATAGTGTGTTGGTAGTTTGTGGGAACCAAGATACATCTCCGAGGTGTGACCCGCTTCACTGACCCCTCTTACTCCGTAGTAAGTTCTTGCACTTAGAGGTGAAAACCCTCGTTTCGGGTGTCATGCATGGAATCGTGCGAGGGAACACATGAAATTTTTGTTTTTATGGTCCAATATTCCAACCTAACACATACAAGAAAAAAAAATCATGCGTCTACCCCCTCCCGGCGCCGTTTAGTGGGGTAGATCGACAGGTCAGACTTTCCTCCAGCGGGAGTAGGGTTTCGCCGTAGAGGGGGTCCGGAGCGTCAAGACCCCATCAAAACTTGCAAAGACCCCTAAACTATGTATACTTGTGTGTTGGTAGTTTGTGGGAACCAAGATAGAACTCCGAGGTGCGACCCGCTTCACTGACCCCTCTTACTCCGTAGAAAGTTCTTGCACTTAGAGGTGAAAACCCCCCTTTCGGGTGTCAGGCATGGAATCGTGCGACAGAACACATGAAATGTTTGTTTTTTATGGTACAATATACCAACCTAACACATCCAAGAAAAAAATTCATGCGTCTACCCCCTACCGGCGCCGTTTAGTGGGGTAGATCGACAGGTCAGTCTTTTCTCCTGCCGGAGTAGGGTTTCGCCGTAGAGGGGGTCCGGAGCGTCAAGACCCCATCAAAACTTGCATATACCCCTAAACTATGTATACTAGTGTGTTGGTAGTTTGTGGGAACCAAGATACATCTCCGAGGTGCGACCCGCTTCACTGACCCCTCTTACTCCGTAGTAAGTTCTTGCACTTAGAGGTGAAAACCCCCGTTTCGGGTGTCAGGCATGGAATCGTGCGACAGAACACATGAAATGTTTGTTTTTTATGGTCCAATATACCAAAATAACACATCCAAGAAAAACAATCATGCGTCTACCCCCTCCCGGTGCTGTTTAGAGAGGTAGATCGACAGGTCAGAGTTTTCTCCAACGGGAGTAGGGTTTCGCCATAGAGGGGGTCCGGAGCGTCAAGACCCCATCAAAACTTGCATAGACCCCTAAACTATGTATACTAGTGTGTTGGTAGTTTGTGGGAACCAAGATACATCTTCTAGGTGCGACCCGCTTCACTGAGCCCTCTTACTCCGCAGTAAGTTCTTGCACTTAGAGGTCATAACCCCTGTTTCGGGTGTCAGGCATGGAATCGTGCGACGGAACACATGAAATGTTTGTTTTTTATGGTCCAATATATCAACCTAACACATCCAAGCAAAAAAATTCATGCATCTACCCCCTCCCGGCGCCGTTTAGAGGGGTAGATCGACAGGTCAGTCTTTTCTCCAGCGGGAGTAGGGTTTCGCCGTAGAGGGGGTCCGGAGCGTCAAGACCCCATCAAAACTTGCATAGACCCCTAAACTATGTATACTAGTGTGTTGGTAGTTTGTGGGAAACAAGATACATCTCCGAGGTGCGACCCGCTTTACTGACCCCTCTTACTCCGTAGTAAGTTCTTGCACTTAGAGGTGAAAACCCCCGTTTCGGGTGGCAGGCATGGAATCGTGCGACGGAACACATGAAATGTTTGTTTTTTATGGTCCAATATACCAACCTAACACATCCAAGAAAAAAAAATCATGCGTCTACCCCCTCCCGACGCCGTTTAGAGGGGTAGATCGACAGGTCACTCTTTTCTCCTACCGGAGTAGGGTTTCGCCGTAGAGGGGGTCTGGAGCGTCAAGACCCCATCAAAACTTGCATAGACCCCTAAACTATGTATACTAGTGTGTTGGTAGTTTGTGGGAACCAAGATACATCTCCGAGGTGCGACCCACTTCACTTACCCCTCTTATCCGTAGTAAGTTAATGCACTTAGAGGTGAAAACCCCCATTTCGGGTGTCAAGCATGGAATCGTGCGAGGGAAAACATGAAATGTTTGTTTTTTATGGTCCAATATTCCAACCTAACACATCCAAGAAAACAAAATTATGCGTCTACCCCCTCCCGGCGCCGTTTAGTGGGGTAGATCGACAGGTCAGACTTTTCTCCAGCGGGAGTAGGGTTTCGCCGTAGAGGGGGTTCGGAGCGTCAAGACCCCATCAAAACTTGCATAGACCCCTAAACTATGTATACTTGTGTGTTGGTAGTTTATGGGAACCAAGATACATCTACGAGGTGCGACGCGCTTCACTGACCCCTCTTACTCCGTAGTAAGTTCTTGCACTTAGAGGTGAAAACCCCCGTTTCGAGTGTCAGGCATGGAATCGTGCGACGGAACACATGAAATTTTTGTTTTTTATGGTCCAATATACCAACCTTACACATCCAAGCAAAAAAATTCATGCGTCTACCCCCTCCCGGCGCCGTTTAGAGGGGTAGATTGACAGGACAGACTTTTTCCAGCGGGAGTAGGGTTTCGCCGTAGAGGGGGTCCGGAGCGTCAAGACCCCATCAAAACTTGCATAGACCTCTAAAATATTTCTACTAGTGTGTTGGTACTTTGTGGGAACCAAGATGCATCTCCGAGGTGCGACCCGCTTCACTGACCCCTCTTTCTACGTAGTAAGTTCTTGCACATAGAGGTGAAAACCCCCGTTTCGGGTGTCAGGCATGGAATCGTGCGATGGAACACATGAAATGTTTATTTTTTATGGTCCAATATACCAACCTAACACATCTAAGAAAAAAAAATCCAGGCGTCTACCCCCTCCTGGCGCCGTTTAGAGGGGTAGATCGACAGGTCAGACTTTTCTCCAACGGGAGTAGGGTTTCGCCGTAGAAGGGGTCCGGAGCGTCAAGACCCCATAAAAACTTGCATAGACCCCTAAACTATGTATAATAGTGTGTTGGTAGTTTGTGGGAACCAAGATACATCTCCGAGGTGCGACCCGCTTCACTGACCCCTCTTACTCCGTAGTAAGTTCTTGCACTTAGAGGTGAAAACCCTCGTTTCGGGTGTCATGCATGGAATCGTGCGAGGGAACACATGAAATTTTTGTTTTTATGGTCCAATATTCCAACCTAACACATCCAAGAAAAAAAATTCATGCGTCTACCCCCTCCCGGCGCCGTTTAGTGGGGTAGATCGACAGGTCAGACTTTCCTCCAGCGGGAGTAGGGTTGCGCCGTAGAGGGGGTCCGGAGCGTCAAGACCCCATCAAAACTTGCAAAGACCCCTAAACTATGTATACTTGTGTGTTGGTAGTTTGTGGGAACCAAGATACATCTCCGAGGTGCGACCCGCTTCACTGACCCCTCTTACTCCGTAGAAAGTTCTTGCACTTAGAGGTGAAAACCCCTGTTTCGGGTGTCAGGCATGGAATCGTGCGACGGAACACATGAAATTTTTGTTTTTTATGGTCCAATATACCAATATAACACATCCAAGAAAAAAAAATCATGCGTCTACCCCCTCCCGGCGCCGTTTAGAGGGGTAGATTGACAGGACATACTTTTCTCCAGCGGGAGTAGGGTTTCGCCGTAGAGGGGGTCCGGAGCGTCAAGACCCCATCAAAACTTGCATAGACCCCTAAACTATGTATACTAGTGTGTTGGTAGTTTGTGGGAAACAAGATACATCTCCGAGGTGCGACCCGCTTTACTGACCCCTCTTACTCCGTAGTAAGTTCTTGCACTAAGAGGTGAAAACCCCCGTTTCGGGTAGCAGGCATGGAATCGTGCGACGGAACACATGAAATGTTTGTTTTTTATGGCCCAATATACCAACCTAACACATCCAAGAAAAAAAATTCATGCGTCTACCCCCTCCCGGCGCCGTTTAGAGGGGTAGATCGACAGGTCACTCTTTTCTCCTACCGGAGTAGGGTTTCGCCGTAGAGGGGGTCTGGAGCGTCAAGACCCCATCAAAACTTGCATAGACCCCTAAACTATGTATACTAGTGTGTTGGTAGTTTGTGGGAACCAAGATACATCTCCTAGGTGCGACGCGCTTCACTGACCCCTCTTACTCCGTAGTAAGTTCTTGCACTAAGAGGTGAAAACCCCCGTTTCGGGTAGCAGGCATGGAATCGTGCGACGGAACACATGAAATGTTTGTTTTTTATGGTCCAATATACCAACCTAACACATCCAAGAAAAAAAAATCATGCGTCTACCCCCTCCCGGCGCCGTTTAGAGGGGTAGATCGACAGGTCACTCTTTTCTCCTACCGGAGTAGGGTTTCGCCGTAGAGGGGGTCTGGAGCGTCAAGACCCCATCAAAACTTGCATAGACCCCTAAACTATGTATACTAGTGTTTTGGTAGTTTGTGGGAAACAAGATACATCTCCGAGGTGCGACCCACTTCACTGACCCCTCTTACTCCGTAGTAAGTTCTTGCACTTAGAGGTGAAAACCCCCGTTTCGGGTGGCAGGCATGGAATCGTGCGACGGAACACATGAAATGTTTGTTTTTACGGTACAATATACCAACCTAACACATCCAAGCAAAAAAATGATGCGTCTGCCCCCTCCCGGCGCCGTTTAGAGGGGTAGATCGACAGGTCAGACTTTTCTCCAGCGGGACTAGGGTTTCGCCCTAGAGGGGGTCCGGAGCGTCAAGACCCCATAAAAACTTGCATAGACCCCTAAAATATGTATACTAGTGTGTTGGTAGTTTGTGGGAACCAAGATACATATCCGAGGTGCGACCCGCTTCACTGACCCCTCTTACTCCGTAGTAAGTTCTTGCACTTAGAGGTGAAAACCCCCGTTTCGGGTGGCAGGCATGGAATCGTGCGACGGAACACATGAAATGTTTGTTTTTTATGGTCTAATATACCAACCTAACACATCCAAGCAAAAAAATGCATGCGTCTACCCCCTCCCGGCGCCGTTTAGAGGGGTAGATCGACATGTCAGTCTTTTCTCCTGCCGGAGTAGGGTTTCGCCGTAGAGGGGGTCCGGAGCGTCAAGACCCCATCAAAACTTGCATAGACCCCTAAACTATGTATACTAGTGTGTTGGTAGTTTGTGGGAACCAAGATACATCTCCGAGGTGCGACCCGCTTCACTGACCCCTCTTACTCCGTAGTAAGTTCTTGCACTTAGAGGTGAAAACCCCCGTTTCGGGTGTCAGTCATGGAATCGTGCGACAGAACACATGAAATGTTTGTTTGTTATGGTCCAATATACCAAACTAACACATCCAAGAAAAATAATCATGCCTATACCCCCTCCCGGCGCTGTTTAGAGAGGTAGATCGACAGGTCAGACTTTTCTCCAACGGGAGTAGGGTTTCGCCATAGAGGGGGTCCGGAGCGTCAAGACCCCATCAAAACTTGCATAGACCCCTAAACTATGTATACTAGTGTGTTGGTAGTTTGTGGGAACCAAGATACATCTCCTAGGTGTGACCCGCTTCACTGACCCCTCTTACTCCGTAGTAAGTTCTTGCACTTAGAGGTCATATCCCCTTTTTCGGGTGTCAGGCATGGAGTCGTGCGACGGAACACATGAAATGTTTGTTTTTTATGGTCCAATATATACCCCCTAACACATCCAAGAAAAAAAATTCATGCGTCTACCCCCTCCTGACGCCGTTTAGAGGGGTAGATCGACAGGTCAGACTTTTCTCCACCGGGAGTAGGGTTTCGCTGTAGAGGGGGTCTGGAGCGTCAACACCTCATCAAAACTTGCATAGACCCCTAAACTATGTATACTAGTGTGTTGGTAGTTTGTGGGAACCAAGATACATCTCCGAGGTGCGACCCACTTCACTGACCCCTCTTACTCCGTAGTAAGTTCTTGCACTTAGAGGTGAAAACCCCCGTTTCGGGTGTCAGGCATGGAGTCGTGCGACGGAACACATGAAATGTTTGTTTTTTATGGTCCAATATACCAACCTAACACATCCAAGCAAAAAATTCATGCGTCTACCCCCTCCCGGCACCGTTTGGAGGGGTAGATCGACAGGTTAGTCTTTTCTCCTGCCGGAGTAGGGTTTCGCCGTAGAGGGGGTCCGGAGCGTCAAGACCCCATCAAAACTTGCATAGACCCCTAAACTATGTATACTAGTGTGTTGGTAGTTTGTGGGAACCAAGATACATCTCCGAGGTGTGACCCGCTTCACTGACCCCTCTTACTCCGTAGTAAGTTCTTGCACTCAGAGGTGAAAACCCCCGTTTCGGGTGGCAGGCATGGAATCGTGCGACGGAACACATGAAATGTTTGTTTTTATGGTACAATTTACAAAACTAACACATCCAAGCAAAAAAATGATGCGTCTACCCCCTCCCGGCGCCGTTTAGAGGGGTAGATCGACAGGTCAGTCTTTTCTCCAGCGGGACTAGGGTTTCGCCGTAGAGGGGGTCCGGAGCGTCAAGACCCCATCAAAACTTGCATAGACCCCAGAACTATGTATACTTGTGTGTTGGTAGTTTGTGGGAACCAAGATACATCTCCGAGGTGCGACCCGCTTCACTGACCCCTCTTACTCCGTAGTAAGTTCTTGCACTAAGAGATGAAAACCCCCGTTTCGGGTGGCAGGCATGGAATCGTGCGACGGAACACATCAAATGTTTGTTTTTTATGGTCCAATATACCAACCTAACACATCCAAGCAAAAAATTCATGCGTCTACCCCCTCCCGGCGCCGTTTAGAGGGGTAGATCGACAGGTCATTCTCCTGTCGGAGTAGGGTTTCGCCGTAGAGGGGGTCCGGAGCGTCAAGACCCCATAAAAACTTGTATATACCCATAAACCATGTATACTAGTGTGTTGCTAGTTTATGGGAACCAAGATACATCTCCGAGGTGCGACCCGCTTCACTGACCCCTCTTACTCCGTAGTAAGTTCTTGCACTTAGAGGTGAAAACCCCCGTTTCGGGTGTCAGGCATGGAATCGTGCGACAGAACACATGAAATGTTTGTTTTTTATGGTCCAATATACCAAACTAACACATCCAAGAAAAACAATGATGCGTTTACCCCCTCCCGGCGCTGTTTAGAGAGGTAGATCGACAGGTCAGACTTTTCTCCAACGGGGGTAGGGTTTCGCCATAGAGGGGGTCCGGAGCGTCAAGACCCCATCAAAACTTGCATAGACCCCTAAACTATGTATACTAGTGTGTTGGTAGTTTGTGGGAACCAAGATACATCTCCTAGGTGCGACCCGCTTCACTGACCCCTCTTACTCCGTAGTAAGTTCTTGCACTTAGAGGTCATAATCCCAGTTTCGGGTGTCAGGCATGGAATCGTGCGACGGAACACATGAAATGTTTGTTTTTTATTGTCCAATATATCAACCTAACACATCCAAGCAAAAAAATTCATGCGTTTACCCCCTCCCGGCGCCGTTTAGAGGGGTAGATCGACAGGTCAGACGTTTCTCCACCGGGAGTAGGGTTTCGCCGTAGAGGGGTCTGGAGCGTCAAGACCCCATCAAAACTTGCATAGACCCCTAAACTATGTATAATAGTGTGTTGGTAGTTTGTGGGAACCAAGATACATCTCCGAGGTGCGACCCACTTCACTGACCCCTCTTACTCCGTAGTAAGTACTTGCACTTAGAGGTGAAAACCCCCGTTTCGGGTGGCAGGCATGGAATCGTGCGACGGAACACATGAAATGTTTGTTTTTATGGTACAATATACCAACCTAACACATCCAAGCAAAAAAATGATGCGTCTGCCCCCTCCCGGCGCCGTTTAGAGGGGTAGATCGACAGGTCAGTCTTTTCTCCAGCGGGACTAGGGTTTCGCCGTAGAGGGCGTCCGGAGCGTCAAGACCCCATCAAAACTTGCATAGACCCCTAAAATATGTATACTAGTGTGTTTGTAGTTTGTGGGAACCAAGATACATCTCCGAGGTGCGACCCGCTTCACTGACCCCTCTTACTCCGTAGTAAGTTCTTGCACTTAGAGGTGAAAACCCCCGTTTCGGGTGGCAGGCATGGAATCGTGCGACAAAACACATGAAATGTTTGTTTTTTATGGTCTAATATACCAACCTAACACATCCAAGCAAAAAAATTCATGCGTCTACCCCCTCCCGGCACCGTTTAGAGGGGTAGATCGACATGTCAGTCTTTTCTCCTACCGGAGTAGGGTTTCGCCGTAGAGGGGGTCCGGAGCGTCAAGACCCCATCAAAACTTGCATAGACCCCTAAAATATGTATACTAGTGTGTTGGTAGTTTGTGGGAACCAAGATACATCTCCGAGGTGCGACCCGCTTCACTGACCCCTCTTACTCCGTAGTAAGTTCTTGCACTTAGAGGTGAAAACCCCCGTTTCGGGTGTCAGGCATGTAATCGTGCGACAGAACACATGAAATGTTTGTTTTTATGGTCCAATATACCAAACTAACACATCCAAGAAAAACAATCATGCGTCTACCCCCTCCCGGCGCTGTTTAGAGAGGTAGATCGACAGGTCAGACTTTTCTCCAACGGGAGTAGGGTTTCGCCATAGAGGGGGTCCGGAGCGTCAAGACCCCATCAAAACTTGCATAGACCCCTAAACTATGTATACTAGTGTGTTGGTAGTTTGTGGGAACCAAGATACATCTCCTAGGTGTGACCCGCTTCACTGACCCCTCTTACTCCGTAGTAAGTTCTTGCACTTAGAGGTCATATCCCCTTTTTCGGGTGTCAGGCATGGAATCGTGCGACGGAACACATGAAATGTTTGTTTTTTATGGTCCAATATATCAACCTAACACATCCAAGCAAAAATATTCATGCGTCTACCCCCTCCCGGCGCCGTTTAGAGGGGTAGATCGACAAGTCAGACTTTTCTCCACCGGGAGTAGGGTTTCGCCGTAGAGGGGGTCTGGAGCGTCAAGCCCCATCAAAACTTGCATAGACCCATAAACTATGTATACTAGTGTGTTGGTAGTTTGTGGGAACCAAGATACATCTCCGAGGTGCGACCCACTTCACTGACCCCTCTTACTCCGTAGTAAGTTCTTGCACTTAGAGGTGAAAACCCCGGTTTCGGGTGGCAGGCATCGAATCGTGCGACGGAACACATGAAATGTTTGTTTTTATGGTACAATATACCAACCTACCACATCCAAGCAAAAAAATGATGCGTCTACCCCCTCCCGGCGCCGTTTAGAGGGGTAGATCGACATGTCAGTCTTTTCTCCAGCGGGACTAGGGTTTCGCCGTAGAGGGGGTCCGGAGCGTCAAGACCCCATCAAAACTTGCATAGACCCCAGAACTATGTATACTTGTGTGTTGGTAGTTTGTGGGAACCAAGATACATCTCCGAGGTGCGACCCGCTTCACTGACCCCTCTTACTCCGTAGTAAGTTCTTGCACTTAGAGATGAAAGCCCCCGTTTCGGGTGGCAGGCATGGAATCGTGCGACGGAACACATGAAATGTTTGTTTTTTATGGTCCAATATACCAACCTAACACATCCAAGTAAAAAAATGATGCGTCTACCCCCTCCCGGCGCCGTTTAGAGGGGTAGATCGACAGGTCAGTCTTTTCTCCAGCGGGACTAGGGTTTCGCCGTAGAGGGGGTCCGGAGCGTCAAGACCCCATCAAAACTTGCACAGACCCCAGAACTATGTATACTTGTGTGTTGGTAGTTTGTGGGAACCAAGATACATCTCCGAGGTGCGACCCTCTTCACTGACCCCTCTTACTCCGTAGTAAGTTCTTGCACTTAGAGGTGAAAACCCCCGTTTCGGGTGGCAGGCATGGAATCGTGCGACGGAACACATGAAATGTTTGTTTTTTATGGTCTAATATACCAACCTAACACATCCAAGAAAAAAAATTCATGCGTCTACCCCCTCCCGGCGCCGTTTAGAGGGGTAGATTGACAGGTCATTCTCCTGCCGGAGTAGGGTTTCGCCGTAGAGGGGGTCCGGAGCGTCAAGACCCCATAAAAACTTGTATATATCCATAAACCATGTATACTAGTGTGTTGGTAGTTTATGGGAACCAAGATACATCTCCAAGGTGCGACCCGCTTCACTGACCCCTCTTACTCCGTAGTAAGTTCTTGCACTTAGAGGTGAAAACCCCCGTTTCGGGTGTCAGGCATGGAATCGTGCGACAGAACACATGAAATGTTTGTTTTTATGGTCCAATATACCAAACTAACACATCCAAGAAAAACAATGATGCGTTTACCCCCTCCCGGCGCTGTTTAGAGAGGTAGATCGACAGGTCAGACTTTTCTCCAACGGGAGTAGGGTTTCGCCATAGAGGGGGTCCGGAGCGTCAAGACCCCATCAAAACTTTCATAGACCCCTAAAATATGTATACTAGTGTGTTGGTAGTTTGTGGGAACCAAGATACATCTCCTAGGTGCGACCCGCTTGACTGACCCCTCTTACTCTGTAGTAAGTTCTTGCACTTAGAGGTCATAACCCCAGTTTCGGGTGTCAGGCATGGAATCGTGCGACGGAACACATGAAATGTTTGTTTTTTATTGTCCAATATATCAACCTAACACATCCAAGCAAAAAAATTCATGCGTCTACCCCCTCCCGGCGCCGTTTAGAGGGGTAGATCGACAGGTCATGCTTTTCTCCACCGGGAGTAGGGTTTCGCCGTAGAGGGGGTCTGGAGCGTCAAGACCCCATAAAAACTTGCATAGACCCCTAAACTATGTATAATAGTGTGTTGGTAGTTTGTGGGAACCAAGATACATCTCCGAGGTGCGACCCACTTCACTGACCCCTCTTACTCCGTAGTAAGTTCTTGCACTTAGAGGTGAAAACCCCCGTTTCGGGTGGCAGGCATGGAATCGTGCGATGAAAACATGAAATGTTTGTTTTTATGGTACAATATACCAACCTAACACATCCAATCAAAAAAATGATGCGTCTGCCCCCTCCCGGCGCCGTTTAGAGGGGTAGATCGACAGGTCAGTCTTTTCTCCAGCGGGACTAGGGTTTCGCCGTAGAGGGGGTCCGGAGCGTCAAGACCCCATCAAAACTTGCATAGACCCCTAAAATATGTATACTAGTGTGTTGGTAGTTTGTGGGAACCAAGATACATCTCCGAGGTGCGACCCGCTTCACTGACCCCTCTTACTCCGTAGTAAGTTCTTGCACTTAGAGGTGAAAACCCCCGTTTCGGGTGGCAGGCATGGAATCGTGCGACGGAACACATGAAATGTTTGTTTTTTATGGTCTAATATACCAACCTAACACATCCAAGCAAAAAAAATCATGCGTCTACCCCCTCCCGGCACCGTTTAGAGGGGTAGATCGACATGTCAGTCTTTTCTCCTACCGGAGTAGGGTTTCGCCGTAGAGGGGGTCCGGAGCGTCAAGACCCCATAAAAACTTGCATAGACCCCTAAAATATGTATATGTGAGTTGCCTATGACTTCTTTCTAGTCCTATGCCTACCCATTTGGACAGATTTATCAGATTGGGATATTCTTGATCGATTTGGTCTAGTGTGTTGGTAGTTTGTGGGAACCAAGATACATCTCCAAGGTGCGACCCGCTTCACTGACCCCTCTTACTCCGTAGTAAGTTCTTGCACTTAGAGGTGAAAACCCCCGTTTCGGGTGTCAGGCATGGAATCGTGCGACAGAACACATGAAATGTTTGTTTTTATGGTCCAATATACCAAACTAACACATCCAAGAAAAACAATCATGCGTCTACCCCTTCCCGGCGCTGTTTAGAGGGGTAGATCGACAGGTTAGACTTTTCTCCAACGGGAGTAGGGTTTCGCCATAGAGGGGGTCCGGAGCGTCAAGACCCCATCAAAACTTGCATAGACCCCTAAACTATGTATACTAGTGTGTTGGTAGTTTGTCGGAACCAAGATACATCTCCTAGGTGTGACCCGCTTCACTGACCCCTCTTACTCCGTAGTAAGTTCTTGCACTTAGAGGTCATATCCCCTTTTTCGGGTGTCAGGCATGGAATCGTGCGACGGAACACATGAAATGTTTGTTTTTTATGGTCCAATATATAAACCTAACACGTCCAAGCAAAAAAATTCATGCGTCTACCCCCTCCCGGCGCCGTTTAGAAGGGTAGATCGACAGGTCAGACTTTTCTCCACCGGGAGTAGGGTTTCGCCGTAGAGGGGGTCTGGAGCGTCAAGACCCCATCAAAACTTGCATAGACCCCTAAACTATGTATACTAGTGTGTTGGTAGTTTGTGGGAACCAAGATACATCTCCGAGGTGCGACCCACTTCACTGACCCCTCTTACTCCGTAGTAAGTTCTTGCACTTAGAGGTGAAAACCCCCGTTTCGGGTGGCAGGCATGGAATCGTGCGGCGGAACACATGAAATGTTTGTTTTTATGGTACAATATACCAACCTAACACATCCAAGCAAAAAAATGATGCGTCTACCCCCTCCCGGCGCCGTTTAGAGGGGTAGATCGACAGGTCAGTCTTTTCTCCAGCGGGACTAGGGTTTCGCCGTAGAGGGGGTCCGGAGCGTCAAGACCCCATCAAAACATGCATAGACCCCAGAACTATGTATACTTGTGTGTTGGTAGTTTGTGGGAACCAAGATACATCTCCGAGGTGCGACCCGCTTCACTGACCCCTCTTACTCCGTAGTAACTTCTTGCACTTAGAGGTGAAAACCCCCGTTTCGGGTGGCAGGCATGGAATAGTGCGACGGAACACATGAAATGTTTGTTTTTTATGGTCCAATATACCAACCTAACACATACAAGCAAAAAATTCATGCGTCTACCCCCTCCCGGCGCCGTTTAGAGGGGTAGATCGACAGGTCATTCTCCTGCCGGAGTAGGGTTTCGCCGTAGAGGGGGTCCGGAGCGTCAAGACCCCATAAAAACTTGTATATACCCATAAACCATGTATACGAGTGTGTTGGTAGTTTATGGGAACCAAGATACATCTCCGAGTTGCGACCCGCTTCAATGACCCCTCTTACTCCGTAGTAAGTTCTTGCACTTAGAGGTGAAAACCCCCGTTTCGGGTGTCAGGCATGGAATCGTGCGACAGAACACATGAAATGTTTGTTTTTTATGGTCCAATATACCAAACTAACACATCCAAGAAAAACAATGATGCGTTTACCCCCTCCCGGCGCTGTTTAGAGAGGTAGATCGACAGGTCAGACTTTTCTCCAACGGGAGTAGGGTTTCACCATAGAGGGGGTCCGGAGCGTCAAGACCCCATCAAAACTTGCATAGACCCCTAAACTATGTATACTAGTGTGTTGGTAGTTTGTCGGAACCAAGATACATCTCCTAGGTGCGACCCGCTTCACTGACCCCTCTTACTCCGTAGTAAGTTCTTGCACTTAGAGGTCATAACCCCAGTTTCGGGTGTCAGGCATGGAATCGTGCGACGGAACACATGAAATGTTTGTTTTTTATTGTCCAATATATCAACCTAACACATCCAAGCAAAAAAATTCATGCGTCTACCCCCTCCCGGTGCCGTTTAGAGGGGTAGATCGACAGGTCAGACTTTTCTCCACCGGGAGTAGGGTTTCGCCGTAGAGGGGGTCTGGAGCGTCAAGACCGCATCAAAACTTGCATAGACCCCTAAACTATGTATAATAGTGTGTTGGTAGTTTGTGGGAACCAAGATACATCTCCGAGGTGCGACCCACTTCACTGACCCCTCTTACTCCGTAGTAAGTTCTTGCACTTAGAGGTGAAAACCCCCGTTTCGGGTGGCAGGCATGGAATCGTGCGACGGAACACATGAAATGTTTGTTTTTATGGTACAATATACCAACCTAACACATCCAAGCAAAAAAATGATGCGTCTGCCCCCTCCCGGCGCCGTTTAGAGGGGTAGATCGACAGGTTAGTCTTTTCTCCAGCGGGACTAGGGTTTCGCCGTAGAGGGGGTCCGGAGCGTCAAGACCCCATCAAAACTTGCATAGACCCCTAAAATATGTATACTAGTGTGTTGGTAGTTTGTGGGAACCAAGATACATCTCCGAGGTGCGACCCGCTTCACTGACCCCTCTTACTCCGTAGTAAGTTCTTGCACTTAGAGGTGAAAACCCCCGTTTCGGGTGGCAGGCATGGAATCGTGCGACGGAACACATGAAATGTTTGTTTTTTATGGTCTAATATACCAACCTAACACATGCAATCAAAAAAATTCATGCGTCTACCCCCTCCCGGCGCCGTTTAGAGGGGTAGATCGACATGTCAGTCTTTTCTCCTACCGGAGTAGGGTTTCGCCGTAGAGGGGGTCCGGAGCGTCAAGACCCCATCAAAACTTGCATAGACCCCTAAACTATGTATACTAGTGTGTTGGTAGTTTGTGGGAACCAAGATACATCTCCGAGGTGCGACCCGCTTCACTGACCACTCTTACTCCGTAGTAAGTTCTTGCACTTAGAGGTGAAAACCCCCGTTTCGGGTGTCAGGCATGGAATCGTGCGACAGAACACATGAAATGTTTGTTTTTTATGGTCCAATATACCAAACTAACACATCCAAGAAAAACAATCATGCGTCTACCCCCTCCCGGCGCTGTTTAGAGAGGTAGATCGACAGGTCAGACTTTTCTCCAACGGGAGTAGGGTTTCGCCATAGAGGTGGTCCGGAGCGTCAAGACCCCATCAAAACTTGCATAGACCCCTAAACTATGTATACTAGTGTGTTGGTAGTTTGTGGGAACCAAGATACATCTCCTAGGTGTGACCCGCTTCACTTACCCCTCTTACTCCGTAGTAAGTTCTTGCACTTAGAGGTCATATCCCCTTTTTCGGGTGTCAGGCATGAATCGTGCGACGGAACACATGAAATGTTTGTTTTTTATGGTCCAATATATCAACCTAACACATCCAAGCAAAAAAAATCATGCGTCTACCCCCTCCCGGCGCCGTTTAGAGGGGTAGATCGACAGGTCAGACTTTTCTCCACCGGGAGTAGGGTTTCGCCGTAGAGGGGGTCTGGAGCGTCAAGACCCCATCAAAACTTGCATAGACCCCTAAACTATGTATACTAGTGTGTTGGTAGTTTGTGGGAACCAAGATACATCTCCGAGGTGCGACCCACTTCACTGACCCCTCTTACTCCGTAGTAAGTTCTTGCACTTAGAGGTGAAAACCCCTATTTCGGGTGGCAGGCATGGAATCGTGCGACGGAACACATGAAATGTTTGTTTTTATGGTACAATATACCAACCTAACACATCCAAGCAAAAAAAATTATGCGTCTACCCCCTCCCGGCGCCGTTTAGAGGGGTAGATCGACAGGTCAGTCTTTTCTCCAGCGGGACTAGGGTTTCGCCGTAGAGGGGGTCCGGAGCGTCAAGACCCCATCAAAACTTGCATAGACCCCAGAACTATGTATACTTGTGTGTTGGTAGTTTGTGGGAACCAAGATACATCTCCGAGGTGCGACCCGCTTCACTGACCCCTCTTACTCCGTAGTAAGTTCTTGCACTTAGAGGTGAAAACCCCCGTTTCGGGTGGCAGGCATGGAATCGTGAGACGGAACACATGAAATGTTTGTTTTTATGGTACAATATACCAACGTAACATAGCCAAGAAAAAAAATTCATGCGTCTACCCCCTCCCGGCGCCGTTTAGTGGGGTAGATCGACAGGTCATACTTTTCTCCAACGGGAGTAAGCTTTCGCCGAAGAGGGGTTCCGGAGCGTCAAGACCCCATCAAAACTTGCAAAGACCCCTAAACTATGTATACTAGTGTGTTGGTAGTTTGGGGGAACCAAGATACATCTCTGAGGTGCGACCCGCTTCACTGACCCCTCTTACTCCGTAGTAAGTTCTTGCACTTAGAGGTGAAACCCTCGTTTCGGGTGTCAGGCATGGAATCGTGCGAGGGAACACATGAAATTTTTGTTTTTTATGGTCCAATATTCATGCGTCTACCCCCTCCCGGCGCCGTTTAGTGGGATAGATCGACAGGTCAGACTTTTGTCCAGCGGGAGTAGTGTTTCGCCGTAGAGGGGGTCCGGAGCATCAAGACCCCATCAAAACTAGCAAAGACCCCTAAACTATGTATACTTGTGTGTTCGTAGTTTGTGGGAACCAAGATACATCTCCGAGGTGCGACCGACTTCACTGACCCCTCTTACTCCGTAGAAAGTTCTTTTACTTAGAGGTGAAAACCCCTGTTTCGGATGTCAGGCATGGAATCGTGCGACGGAACACATGAAATGTTTGTTTTTTCTGGTACAATATACCAACCTAACACATCCAAGCAAAAACAATCATGCTTCTACCCCCTCCCGGCGCAGTTTACAGGGGTAGATCGACAGGTCAGACTTTTCTCCAACGGCAGTAGGGTTTCACCGTAGAGGCGGTCCGGAGCGTCAAGACCCCATCAAAATTTGCATAGACCCCTAAACTATGTATACTAGTGTGTTGGTACTTTGTGGGAACCAAGATACATCTCCGAGGTGCGACCCGCTTCACTGACCCCTCTTACTCCGTAGTAAGTTCTTGCACTTAGAGGTCATAACCCCTGTTTCGGGTGTCAGGCATGGAGTCGTGCGACGGAACACATGAAATGTTGGTTTTTTATGGTACAATATATCAAACTACACATCCAAGCAAAAAAATTCATGCGTCTACCCCCTCCCGGCGCCGTTTAGAGGGGTAGATCGACAGGTCAGACTTTTCTCCAGCGGAAGTAGGGTTTTGCCGTAGAGGGGGTCTGGAGCGTCAAGACCCCATCAAAACTTGCATAGACCCCTAAACTATGTATACTAGTTTGTTGGTAGTTTGTGGGAACCAAGATACCTGTCCGAGGTGTGACCCGCTTCACTGACCCCTCTTACTCCGTAGTAAGTTCTTGCACTTAAAGGTGAAAACCCCTGTTTCGGGTGGCAGGCATGGAATCATGCGACGGAACACATGAAATGTTTGTTTTATGGTACAATATACCAACCTAACACATCCAAGCAAAAAAATCATGCGTCTACCCCCTCCCGGCGCCGTTTAGAGGGGTAGATCGACAGGTCAGTCTTTTCTCCTACCGGAGTAGGGTTTCGCCGTAGAGGGGGTCCGGAGCGTCAAGACCCCATCAAAACTTGCATAGACCCCTAAACTATGTATACTAGTGTGTTGGTAGTTTGTGGGAACCAAGATACATCTCCGAGGTGTGACCCGCTTCACTGACCCCTCTTACTCCGTAGTAAGTTCTTGCACTCAGAGGTGAAAACCCCCGTTTCGGGTGTCAAGCATGGAATCGTGCGAGGGAAAACATGAAATGTTTGGTTTTTATGGTCCAATATTCCAACGTAACACAGCCAAGAAAAAAAACTCATGCGTCTACCCGCTCCCGGCGCCGTTTAGTGGGGTAGATCAACAGGTCAGACTTTTCTCCAGCGGTACTAGGGTTTCGCCGGAGAGGGGGTCCGGAGCGTCAAGACCCCATCAAAACTTGCATAGACCCCAGAACTATGTATACTTGTGTGTTGGTAGTTTGTGGGAACCAAGATACATCTCCGAGGTGCGACCCGCTTCACTGACCCCTCTTACTCCGTAGTAAGTTCTTGCACTTAGAGGTGAAAACCCCCGTTTCGGGTAGCAGGCATGGAATCGTGCGACGGAACACATGAAATGTTTGTTTTTTATGGTCCAATATACCAACCTAACACATCCAAGCAAAAAATTTAATGCGTCTACCCCCTCCCGGCGCCGTTTAGAGGGGTAGATCGACAGGTCATTCTCCTGCCGGAGTAGGGTTTCGCCGTAGAGGGGGTCCGGAGCGTCAAGACCCCATAAAAACTTGTATATACCCATAAACCATGTATACTAGTGTGTTGGTAGTTTATGGGAACCAAGATACATCTCCGAGGTGCGACCCGCTTCACTGACCCCTCTTACTCCGTAGTAAGTTCTTGCACTTAGAGGTGAAAACCCCCGTTTCGGGTGTCAGGCATGGAATCGTGCGACAGAACACATGAAATGTTTGTTTTTTATGGTCCAATATACCAAACTAACACATCCAAGAAAAACAATGATGCGTTTACCCCCTCCCGGCGCTGTTTAGAGAGGTAGATTGACAGGTCAGACTTTTCTCGAACGGGAGAAGGGTTTCGCCATAGAGGGGGTCCGGAGCGTCAAGACCCCATCAAAACTTGCATAGACCCCTAAACTATGTATACTAGTGTTTTGGTAGTTTGTGGTAACCAAGATACATCTCCTAGGTGCGACCCGCTTCACTGACCCCTCTTACTCCATAGTAAGTTCTTGCACTTAGAGGTCATAACCCAAGTTTCGGGTGTTAGGCATGGAATCGTGCGACGGAACACATGAAATGTTTGTTTTTTATTGTCCAATATATCAACCTAACACATCCAAGCAAAAAAATTCATGCGTCTGGCGCCGTTTAGAGGGGTAGATCGACAGGTCAGACTTTTCTCCACCAGGAGTAGGGTTTCGCCGTAGAGGGGGTCTGGAGCGTCAAGACCCCATCAAAACTTGCATAGACCCCTAAACTATGTATAATAGTGTGTTGGTAGTTTGTGGGAACCAAGATACATCTCCGAGGTGCGACCCATTCACTGACCCCTCTTACTCCGTAGTAAGTTCTTGCACTTAGAGGTGAAAACCCCTGTTTCGGGTGGCAGGCATGGAATCGTGCGACGCAACACATGAAATGTTTGTTTTTATGGTACAATATACCAAACTAACACATCCAAGCAAAAAAATCATGCGTCTACCCCCTCCCGGCCATGTTTAGACGGGTAGATCGACAGTGAGCCTTTTCTCCAACGGGAGTAGGGTTTCGCCGTAGAGGGGGTCTGGAGCGTCAAGACCCCATCAAAACTTGCATAGACCCCAAAACTATGTATACTTGTGTGTTGGTAGTTTGTGGGAACCAAGATACATCTCCGAGGTGCGACCCGCTTCACTGACCCCTCTTACTCCGTAGTAAGTTCTTGCACTTAGAGGTGAAAACCCCCGTTTCGGGTGGCAGGCATGGAATCGTGCGTCGGAACACATGAAATGTTTGTTTTTTATGGTCCAATATACCAACCTAACACATCCAAGCAAAAAATTCATGCGTCTACCCCCTCCCGGCACCGTTTAGAGGGGTAGATCGACAGGTCAGTCTTTTCTCCTGCCGGAGTAGGGTTTCGCCGTAGAGGGGGTCCGGAGCGTCAAGACCCCATCAAAACTTGCATAGACCCCTAAAATATGTATACTAGTGTGTTGGTAGTTTGTGGGAACCAAGATACATCTCCGAGGTGTGACCCGCTTCACTGACCCCTCTTACTCCGTAGTAAGTTCTTGCACTCAGAGGTGAAAACCCCCGTTTTGGGTGTCAAGCTTGGAATCGTGCGAGGGAAAACATGAAATGTTTGTTTTTTATGGTACAATATTCCAACGTAACACAGCCAAGAAAAAAAATTCATGCGTCTACCCGCTCCCGGCGCCGTTTAGTGGGGTAGATCGACAGGTCAGACTTTTCTCCAGCGGGACTAGGGTTTCGCCGTAGAGGGGGTCCGGAGCGTCAAGACCCCATCAAAACTTGCATAGACCCCAGAACTATGTATACTTGTGTGTTGGTAGTTTGTGGGAACCAAGATACATCTCCGAGGTGCGACCCGCTTCACTGACCCCTCTTACTCCGTAGTAAGTTCTTGCACTTACAGGTGAAAACCCCCGTTTCGGGTGGCAGGCATGGAATCGTGCGACGGAACACACGAAATGTTTGTTTTTTATGGTCCAATATACCAACCTAACACATCCAAGCAAAAAATTCATGCGTCTACCCCCTCCCGGCACCGTTTAGAGGGGTAGATCGACAGGTCATTCTCCTGCCGGAGTAGGGTTCACCGTAGAGGGGGTCCGGAGCGTCAAGACCCCATAAAAACTTGTATATACCCATAAACCATGTATACTAGTGTGTTGGTAGTTTATGGGAACCAATATACATCTCCGAGGTGCGACCCGCTTCACTGACCCCTCTTACTCCGTAGTAAGTTCTTGCACTTAGAGGTGAAAACCCCCGTTTCGGGTGTCAGGCATGGAATCGTGCGACAGAACACATGAAATGTTTGTTTTTTATGGTCCAATATACCAAACTAACACATACAAGAAAAAAATGATGCGTTTACCCCCTCCCGGCGCTGTTTAGAGAGGTAGATCGACAGGTCAGACTTTTCTCCAACGGGAGTAGGGTTTCGCCATAGAGGGGGTCCGGAGCGTCAAGACCCCATCAAAACTTGCATAGACCCCTAAACTATGTATACTAGTGTGTTGGTAGTTTGTGGGAACCAAGATACATCTCGTAGGTGCGACCCGCTTCACTGACCCCTCTTACTCCGTAGTAAGTTCTTGCACTTAGAGGTGTAAACCCCCGTTTCGGGTGGCAGGCATGGAATCGTGCGACGGAACACATGAAATGTTTGTTTTTATGGTACAATATACCAAACTAACACATCAAAGCAAAAAAATCATGCGTCTACCCCCTCCCGGCCATGTTTAGACGGGTAGATCGACAGTGAGTCTTTTCTCCACCGGGAGTAGGGTTTCGCCGTAGAGGGGGTCTGGAGCGTCAAGACCCCATCAAAACTTGCATAGACCCCAAAACTATGTATACTTGTGTGTTGGTAGTTTGTGGGAACCAAGATACATCTCCGAGGTGCGACCCGCTTCACTGACCCCTCTTACTCCGTAGTAAGTTCTTGCACTTAGAGGTGAAAACCCCCGTTTCGGGTGGCAGGCATGGAATCGTGCGTCGGAACACATGAAATGTTTTATTTTTTATGGTCCAATATACCAACCTAACACATCCAAGCAAAAAATTCATGCGTCTACCACCTCCCGGCACCGTTTAGAGGGGTAGATCGACAGGTCAGTCTTTTCTCCTGCCGGAGTAGGGTTTCGCCGTAGAGGGGGTCCGGAGCGTCAAGACCCCATCAAAACTTGCATAGACCCCTAAACTATGTATACTAGTGTGTTGGTAGTTTGTGGGAACCAAGATACATCTCCGAGGTGTGACCCGCTTCACTGACCCCTCTTACTCCGTAGTAAGTTCTTGCACTCAGAGGTGAAAACCCCCGTTTCGGGTGTCTAGCATGGAATCGTGCGAGGGAAAACATGAAATGTTTGTTTTTTATGGTCCAATATTCCAACGTAACACAGCCAAGAAAAAAAATTCATGCGTCTACCCGCTCCCGGCGCCGTTTAGTGGGGTAGATCGACAGGTCAGACTTTTCTCCAGCGGGACTAGGGTTTCGCCGTAGAGGGGGTCCGGAGCGTCAAGACCCCATCAAAACTTGCATAGACCCCAGAACTATGTATACTTGTGTGTTGGTAGTTTGTGGGAACCAAGATACATCTCCGAGGTGCGACCCGCTTCACTGACCCCTCTTACTCCGTAGTAAGTTCTTGCACTTAGAGGTGAAAACCCCCCGTTTCGGGTGGCAGGAATGGAATCGTGCGACGGAACACACGAAATGTTTGTTTTTTATGGTCCAATATACCAACCTAACACATCCAAGTAAAAAGTTCATGCGTCTACCCCCTCCCGGCGCCGTTTAGAGGGGTAGATCGACAGGTCATTCTCCTGCCAGAGTAGGGTTTCGCCGTAGAGGGGGTCCGGGGCGTCAAGACCCCATAAAAACTTGTATATACCCATAAACCATGTATACTAGTGTGTTGGTAGTTTATGGGAACCAAGATACATCTCCGAGGTGCGACCCGCTTCACTGACCCCTCTTACTCCGTAGTAAGTTCTTGCACTTAGAGGTGAAAACCCCCGTTTCAGGTGTCAGGCATGGAATCGTGCGACAGAACACATGAAATGTTTGTTTTTTATGGTCCAATATACCAAACTAACACATCCAAGAAAAACAATGATGCGTTTACCCCCTCCCGGCGCTGTTTAGAGAGGTAGATCGACAGGTCAGACTTTTCTCCAACGGGAGTAGGGTTTCGCCATAGAGGGGGTCCGGAGCGTCAAGACCCCATCAAAACTTGCATAGACCCCTAAACTATGTATACTAGTGTGTTGGTAGTTTGTGGGAACCAAGATACATCTCCTAGGTGCGACCCGCTTCACTGACCCCTCTTACTCCGTAGTAAGTTCTTGCACTTTGAGGTCATAACCCCAGTTTCGGGTGTCAGGCATGGAATCGTGCGACGGAACACATGAAATGTTTGTTTTTTATTGTCCAATATATCAACCTAACACATCCAAGCAAAAAAATTCATGCGTCTACCCCCTCCCGGCGCCGTTTAGAGGGGTAGATCGACATGTCAGACTTTTCTCCACTGGGAGTAGGGTTTCGCCGTAGAGGGGGTCTGGAGCGTCAAGACCCCATCAAAACTTGCATAGACCCCTAAACTATGTATAATAGTGTGTTGGTAGTTTTTGGGAACCAAGATACATCTCCGAGGTGCGACCCACTTCATTGACCCCTCTTACTCCGTAGTAAGTTCTTGCACTTAGAGGTGAAAACCCCCGTTTCGGGTGGCAGGCATGGAATCGTGCGACGGAACACATGAAATGTTTGTTTTTATGGTACAATATACCAACCTAACACATCCAAGCACAAAAATGATGCGTCTGCCCCCTCCCGGCGCCGTTTAGAGGGGTAGATCGACAGGTCAGTCTTTTCTCCAGCGGGACTAGGGTTTCGCCGTAGAGGGGGTCCGGAGCGTCAAGACCCCATCAAAACTTGCATAGACCCCTAAAATATGTATACTAGTGTGTTGGTAGTTTGTGGGAACCAAGATACATCTCCGAGGTGCGACCCGCTTCACTGACCCCTCTTACTCTGTAGTAAGTTCTTGCACTTAGAGGTGAAAACCCCCGTTTCGGGTGGCAGGCATGGAATCGTGCGACGGAACACATGAAATGTTTGTTTTTTATGGTCTAATATACCAACCTAACACATCCAAGCAAAAAAATCCATGCGTCTACACCCTCCCGGCGCCGTTTAGAGGGGTAGATCGACATGTCAGTCTTTTCTCCTACCGGAGTAGGGTTTCGCCGTAGAGGGGGTCCGGAGCGTCAAGACCCCATCAAAACTTGCATAGACCCCTAAACTATTTATACTAGTGTGTTGGTAGTTTGTGGGAACCAAGATACATCTCCGAGGTGCGACCCGCTTCACTGACCCCTCTTACTCCGTAGTAAGTTCTTGCACTTAGAGGTGAAAACCCCCGTTTCGGGTGTCAGGCATGGAATCGTGCGACAGAACACATGAAATGTTTGTTTTTTATGGTACAATATACCAAACTAACACATCCAAGAAAAACAATCATGCGTCTACCCCCTCCCGGCGCTGTTTAGAGAGGTAGATCTACATGTCAGACTTTTCTCCAACGGGAGTAGGGTTTCGCCATAGAGGGGGTCCGGAGCGTCAAGACCCCATCAAAACTTGCATAGACCCCTGAACTATGTATACTAGTGTGTTGGTAGTTTGTGGGAACCAAGATACATCTCCTAGGTGTGACCCGCTTCACTGACCCCTCTTACTCCGTAGTAAGTTCTTGCACTTAGAGGTCATATCCCCTTTTTCGGGTGTCAGGCATGAATCGTGCGACGGAACACATGAAATGTTTGTTTTTTATGGTCCAATATATCAACCTAACACATCCAAGCAAAAAAATTCATGCGTCTACCCCCTCCCGGCGCCGTTTAGAGGGGTAGATCGACAGGTCAGACTTTTCTCCACCGGGAGTAGGGTTTCGCCGAAGAGGGGGTCTGGAGCGTCAAGACCCCATCAAAACTTGCATAGACCCCTAAACTATGTATACTAGTGTGTTGGTAGTTTGTGGGAACCAAGATACATCTCCGAGGTGCGACCCACTTCACTGACCCCTCTTACTCCGTAGTAAGTTCTTGCACTTAGAGGTGAAAACCCCCGTTTCGGGTGGCAGGCATGGAATCGTGCGACGGAACACATGAAATGTTTGTTTTTATGGTACAATATACCAATGTAACACAGCCAAGAAAAAAAATTCATGCGTCTACCCCCTCCCGGCGCCGTTTAGTGGGGTAGATCGACAGGTCAGACTTTTCTCCAGCGGGAGTAAGCTTTCGCCGAAGAGGGGTTCCGGAGCGTCAAGACCCCATCAAAACTTGCAAAGACCCCTAAAATATGTATACTAGTGTGTTGGTCGTTTGGAGGAACCAAGATACATCTATGAGGTGCGACCCGCTTCACTGACCCCTCTTACTCTGTAGTAATGTCTTGCACTTAGAGGTGAAAACCACCGTTTCGGGTGTCAGGCATGGAATCGTGCGAGGGAACACATGAAATTTTTGTTTTTTATGGTCCAATATTCCAACCTAACACATCCAAGCAAAAAATTCATGCGTCTACCCCCTCCCGGCGCCGTTTAGAGGGGTAGATCGACATGTCATTCTCCTGCCGGAGTAGGGTTTCGCCGTAGAGGGGGTCCGGAGCGTCAAGACCCCATAAAAACTTGTATATACCCATAAACCATGTATACTAGTGTGTTGGTAGTTTATGGTAACCAAGATACATCTCCGAGGTGCGACCCGCTTCACTGACCCCTCTTACTCCGTAGTAAGTTCTTGCACTTAGAGGTGAAAACCCCCGTTTCGGGTGTCAGGCATGGAATCGTGCGACAGAACACATGAAATGTTTGTTTTTTATGGTCCAATATACCAAACTAACACATCCAAGAAAAACAATGATGCGTTTACCCCCTCCCGGCGCTGTTTAGAGAGGTAGATCGACAGGTCAGACTTTTCTCCAACGGGAGTAGGGTTTCGCCATAGAGGGGGTCCGGAGCGTCAAGACCCCATCAAAACTTGCATAGACCCCTAAACTATGTATACTAGTGTGTTGGTAGTTTGTGGGAACCAAGATACATATCCTAGGTGCGACCCGCTTCACTGACCCCTCTTACTCCATAGTAAGTTCTTGCACTTAGAGGTCATAACCCCAAATTCGGGTGTCAGGCATGGAATCGTGCGACGGAACACATGAAATGTTTGTTTTTTATTGTCCAATATATCAACCTAACACATCCAAGCAAAAAAATTCATGCGTCTACCCCCTCCCGGCGCCGTTTAGAGGGGTAGATCGACAGGTCAGACTTTTCTCCACCGGGAGTAGGGTTTCGCCGTAGAGGGGGTCTGGAGCGTCAAGACCCCATCAAAACTTGTATAGACCCCTAAACTATGTATAATAGTGTGTTGGTAGTTTGTGGGAACCAAGATACATCTCCGAGGTGCGACCCATTCACTGACCCCTCTTACTCCGTAGTAAGTTCTTGCACTTAGAGGTGAAAACCCCCGTTTCGGGTGGCTGGCATGGAATCGTGCGACGGAACACATGAAATGTTTGTTTTTATGGTACAATATACCAAACTAACACATCCAAGCAAAAAAATCATGCGTCTACCCCCTCCCGGCCATGTTTAGACGGGTAGATCGACAGTGAGTCTTTTCTCCAGCGGGAGTAGGGTTTCGCCGTAGAGGGGGTCTGGAGCGTGAAGACCCCATCAAAACTTGCATAGACCCCAAAACTATGTATACTTGTGTGTTGGTAGTTTGTGGGAACCAAGATACATCTCCGAGGTGCGACCCGCTTCACTGACCCCTCTTACTCCGTAGTAAGTTCTTGCACTTAGAGGTGAAAACCCCCGTTTCGGGTGGCAGGCATGGAATCGTGCGTCGGAACACATGAAATGTTTGTTTTTTATGGTCCAATATACCAACCTAACACATCCAAGCAAAAAATTCATGCGTCTACCCCCTCCCGGCACCGTTTAGAGGGGTAGATCGACAGGTCAGTCTTTTCTCCTACCGGAGTAGGGTTTCGCCGTAGAGGGGGTCCGGAGCGTCAAGACCCAATCAAAACTTGCATAGACCCCTAAACTATGTATACTAGTGTGTTGGTAGTTTGTGGGAACCAAGATACATCTCCGAGGTGTGACCCGCTTCACTGACCCCTCTTACTCCGTAGTAAGTTCTTGCACTCAGAGGTGAAAACCCCCGTTTCGGGTGTCAAGCATGGAATCGTGCGAGGGAAAACATGAAATGTTTGTTTCTTATGGTCCAATATTCCAACGTAACACAGCCAAGAAAAAAAAATCATGCGTCTACCCGCTCCCGGCGCCGTTTAGTGGGGTAGATCGACAGGTCAGACTTTTCTCCAGCGGGACTAGGGTTTCGCCGTAGAGGGGGTCCGGAGCGTCAAGACCCCATAAAAACTTGCATAGACCCCAGAACTATGTATACTTGTGTGTTGGTAGTTTGTGGGAACCAAGATACATCTCCGAGGTGCGACCCGCTTCACTGACCCCTCTTACTCCGTAGTAAGTTCTTGCACTTAGAGGTGAAAACCCCCGTTTCGGGTGGCAGGCATGGAATCGTGCGACGGAACACACGAAATGTTTGTTTTTTATGGTCCAATATACCAACCTAACACATACAAGCAAAAAATTCATGCGTCTACCCCCTCCCGGCGCCGTTTAGAGCGGTAGATCGACAGGTCATTCTCCTGCCGGAGTAGGGTTTCGCCGTAGAGGGGGTCCGGAGCGTCAAGACCCCATAAAAACTTGTATATACCCATAAACCATGTATACTAGTGTGTTGGTAGTTTATGGGAACCAAGATACATCTCCGAGGTGCGACCCGCTTCACTGACCCCTCTTACTCCGTAGTAAGTTCTTGCACTTAGAGGTGAAACCCCCCGTTTCGGGTGTCAGGCATGGAATCGTGCGACAGAACACATGAAATGTTTGTTTTTTATGGTCCAATATACCAAACTAACACATCCAAGAAAAACAATGATGCGTTTACCCCCTCCCGGCGCTGTTTAGAGAGGTAGAACGACAGGTCAGACTTTTCTCCAACGGGAGTAGGGCTTCGCCATAGAGGGGGTCCGGAGCGTCAAGACCCCATCAAAACTTGCATAGACCCCTAAACTATGTATACTAGTGTGTTGGTAGTTTGTGGGAACCAAGATATATCTCCTAGCTGCGACCCGCTTCACTGACCCCTCTTACTCCGTAGTAAGTTCTTGCACTTAGAGGTCATAACCCCAGTTTTGGGTGTCAGGCATGGAAACGTGCGACGGAACACATGAAATGTTTGTTTTTTATTGTCCAATATATCAACCTAACACATCCAAGCAAAAAAATTCATGCGTCTACCCCCTCCCGGCGCCGTTTAGAGGGGTAGATCGACATGTCAGACTTTTCTCCACCGGGAGTAGGGTTTCGCCGTAGAGGGGGTCTGGAGCGTCAAGACCCCATCAAAACTTGCATAGACCCCTAAACTATGTATAATAGTGTGTTGGTAGTTTGTGGGAACCAAGATACATCTCCGAGGTGCGACCCACTTCACTGACCCCTCTTACTCCGTAGTAAGTTCTTGCACTTAGAGGCGAAAACCCCCGTTTCGGGTGGCAGGCATGGAATAGTGCGACGGAACACATGAAATGTTTGTTTTTATGGTTCAATATACCAACCTAACACATCCAAGCAAAGAAATGATGCGTCTGCCCCCTCCCGGCGCCGTTTAGAGGGGTAGATCGACAGGTCAGTCTTTTCTCCAGCGGGACTAGGGTTTCGCCGTAGAGGGGGTCCGGAGCGTCAAGACCCCATCAAAACTTGCATAGACCCCTAAAATATGTATACTAGTGTGTTGGTAGTTTGTGGGAACCAAGATACATCTCCGAGGTGCGACCCGCTTCACTGACCCCTCTTACTCCTTAGTAAGTTCTTGCACTTAGAGGTGAAAACCCCCGTTTCGGGTGGCAGGCATGGAATCGTGCGACGGAACACATGAAATGTTTGTTTTTTATGGTCTAATATACCAACCTAACACATCCAAGCAAAAAAAATCATGCGTCTACCCCCTCCCGGCGCCGTTTAGAGGGGTAGATCGACATGTCAGTCTTTTCTCCTACCGGAGTAGGGTTTCGCCGTAGAGGGGGTCCGGAGCGTCAAGACCCCATCAAAACTTGCATAGACCCCTAAACTATGTATACTAGTGTGTTGGTAGTTTGTGGGAACCAAGATACATCTCCGAGGTGCGACCCGCTTCACTGACCCCTCTTACTCCGTAGTAAGTTCTTGCACTTAGAGGTGAAAACCCCCCGTTTCGGGTGTCAGGCATGGAATCGTGCGACAGAACACATGAAATGTTTGTTTTTTATGGTACAATATACCAAACTAACACATCCAAGAAAAACAATCATGCGTCTACCCCCTCCCGGCGCTGTTTAGAGAGGTAGATCTACAGGTCAGACTTTTCTCCAACGGGAGTAGGGTTTCGCCATAGAGGGGGTCCGGAGCGTCAAGACCCCATCAAAACTTGCATAGACCCCTAAACTATGTATACTTGTGTGTTGGTAGTTTGTGGGAACCAAGATACATCACCTAGGTGTGACCCGCTTCACTGACCCCTCTTACTCCGTAGTAAGTTCTTGCACTTAGAGGTCATATCCCCTTTTTCGGGTGTCAGGCATGAATCGTGCGACGGAACACATGAAATGTTTGTTTTTTATGGTCCAATATATCAACCTAACACATCCAAGCAAAAAAATTCATGCGTCTACCCCCTCCCGGCGCCGTTTAGAGGGGTAGATCGACAGGTCAGACTTTTCTCCACCGGGAGTAGGGTTTCGCCGAAGAGGGGGTCTGGAGCGTCAAGACCCCATCAAAACTTGCATAGACCCCTAAACTATGTATACTAGTGTGTTGGTAGTTTGTGGGAACCAAGATACATCTCCGAGGTGCGACCCACTTCACTGACCCCTCTTACTCCGTAGTAAGTTCTTGCACTTAGAGGTGAAAACCCCCGTTTCGGGTGGCAGGCATGGAATCGTGCGACGGAACACATGAAATGTTTGTTTTTATGGTACAATATACTAACCTAACACATCCAAGCAAAAAAATGATGCGTCTACCCCCTCCCGGCGCCGTTTAGAGGGGTAGATCAACAGGTCAGTCTGTTCTCCAGCGGGACTAGGGTTTCGCCGTAGAGGGGGTCCAGAGCGTCAAGACCCCATCAAAACGTGCATAGATTCCAGAACTATGTATACTTGTGTGTTGGTAGTTTGTGGGAACCAAGATACATCTCCGAGGTGCGACCCGCTTCACTGACCCCTCTTACTCCGTAGTAAGTTCTTGCACTTAGAGGTGAAAACCCCCGTTTCGGGTGGCAGGCATGGAATCGTGCGACGGAACACATGAAATGTTTGTTTTTTATGGTACAATATACCAACCTAACACATCCAAGCAAAAAATTCATGCGTCTACCCCCTCCCGGCGCCGTTTAGAGGGGTAGATCGACAGGTCATTCTCCTGCCGGAGTAGGGTTTCGCCGTAGAGGGGGTCCGGAGCGTCAAGACCCCATCAAAACTTGCATAGACCCCTAAACTATGTATAATAGTGTGTTGGTAGTTTGTGGGAACCAAGAGACATCTCCGAGGTGTGACCCGCTTCACTGACCCCTCTTACTCCGTAGTAAGTTCTTGCACTTAGAGGTGAAAACCCACGTTTCGGGTGGCAGGCATGGAATCGTGCGACGGAACACATGAAATGTTTGTTTTTATGGTACAATATACCAATGTAACACAGCCAAGAAAAAAAATTCATGCGTCTACCCCCTCCCGGCGCCGTTTAGTGGGGTAGATCGACAGGTCAGACTTTTCTCCAGCGGGAGTAAGCTTTCGCCGAAGAGGGGTTCCGGAGCGTCAAGACCCCATCAAAACTTGCAAAGACCCCTAAAATATGTATACTAGTGTGTTGGTCGTTTGGAGGAACCAAGATACATCTATGAGGTGTGACCCGCTTCACTGACCCCTCTTACTCTGTATAAGTTCTTGCACTTAGAGGTGAAAACCCTCGTTTCGGGTGTCAGGCATGGAATCGTGCGAGGGAACACATGAAATTTTTGTTTTTTATGGTCCAATATTCCAACCTAACACATCCAAGAAAAAAATTCATGCGTCTACCCCCTCCCGGCGCCGTTTAGTGGGGTAGATCGACAGGTCAGACTTTTCTCCAACGGGAGTAGGGTTTCGCCGTAGAGGGGTTCCGGAGAGTCAAGACCCCATCAAAAATTTCAAAGACCCCTAAACTATGTATACTAGTGTGTTGGTACTTTGGGGGAACCAAGATACATCTCCGAGGTGCGACCCGCTTCACTGACCCCTCTTACTCCGTAGTAAGTTCTTGCACTTAGAGGTGAAACCCTCGTTTCGGGTGTCAGGCATGGAATCGGGCGAGGGAACACATGAAATTTTTGTTTTTTATGGTCCAATATTCCAACCTAACACATCCAAGAAAAAAATTCATGCGTCTACCCCCTCCCGGCGCCGTTTAGTGGGATAGATCGACAGGTCAGACTTTTCTCCAGCGGGAGTAGTGTTTCGCCGTAGAGGGGGTCCGAAGCATCAAGAACCCATCAAAACTAGCAAAGACCCCTAAACTATGTATACTTGTGTGTTCGTAGTTTGTGGGAACCAAGATACATCTCCGAGGTGCGACCCACTTCACTGACCCCTCTTACTCCGTTGAAAGTTCTTGCACTTAGAGGTGAAAACCCCTGTTTCGGATGTCAGGCATGGAATCGTGCGACGTAACACATGAAATGTTTGTTTTTTCTGGTCCAATATACCAACCTAACACATCCAAGCAAAAACAATCATGCTTCTACCCCCTCCCGGCGCAGTTTACAGGGGTAGATCGACAGGTCAGACTTTTCTCCAGCGGGAGTAGGGTTTTGCCGTAGAGGGGGTCTGGAGCGTCAAGACCCCATCAAAACTTGCATAGACCCCTAAACTATGTATAATAGTGTGTTGGTAGTTTGTGGGAACCAAGATACATCTCCGAGGTGCGACCCATTCACTGACCCCTCTTACTCCGTAGTAAGTTCTTGCACTTAGAGGTCATAACCCCTGTTTCGGGTGTCAGGCATGGAATCGTGCGACGGAACACATGAAATGTTTGTTTTTTATGGTCCAATATATAAAACTACACATCCAAGCAAAAAAATTCATGCGTCTACCCCCTCCTGGCGCCGTTTAGAGGGGTAGATCGACACGTCAGACTTTTCTCCAGCGGGAGTAGGGTTTTGCCGTAGAGGGGGTCTGGAGCGTCAAGACCCCATCAAAACTTGCATAGACCCCTAAACTATGTATACTAGTGTGTTGGTAGTTTGTGGGAACCAAGATACCTGTCCGAGGTGCGACCCGCTTCACTGACCCCTCTTACTCCGTAGTAAGTTCTTGCACTTAAAGGTGAAAACCCCCGTTTCGGGTGGCAGGCATGGAATCGTGCGACGGAACACATGAAATGTTTGTTTTATGGTACAATATACCAACCTAACACATCCAAGCAAAAAAATCATGCGTCTACCCCCTCCCGGCGCCGTTTAGAGGGGTAGATCGACAGGTCAGTCTTTTCTCCACCGGGAGTAGGGTTTCGCCGTAGAGGGGGTCCGGAGCGTCAAGACCCCATCAAAACTTGCATAGACCCCTAAACTATGTATACTAGTGTGTTGGTAGTTTGTGGGAACCAAGATACATCTCCGAGGTGCGACCCGCTTCACTTACCCCTCTTGCTCCGTAGTAAGTTCTTGCACTTAGAGGTGAAAACCCCCGTTTCGGGTGGCAGGCATGGAATCGTGCGACGGAACACATGAAATGTTTGTTTTTGTGGTACAATATACCAAACTAACACATCCAAGCAAAAAAATCATGCGTCTACCCCCTCCCGGCCATGTTTAGTCAGGTAGATCGATAGTGAGTCTTTTCTCCAGCGGGAGTAGGGTTTCGCCGTAGAGGGGGTCTGGAGCGTCAAGACCCCATCAAAACTTGCATAGACCCCAAAACTATGTATACTTGTGTGTTGGTAGTTTGTGGGAACCAAGATACATCTCCGAGGTGCGACCCGCTTCACCGACCCCTCTTACTCCGTAGTAAGTTCTTGCACTTAGAGGTGAAAACCCCCGTTTCGGGTGGCAGGCATGGAATCGTGCGTCGGAACACATGAAATGTTTGTTTTTTATGGTACAATATACCAACCTAACACATCCAAGCAAAAAATTCATGCGTCTACCCCCTCCCGGCACCGTTTAGAGGGGTAGATCGACAGGTCAGTCTTTTCTCCAGCCGAAGTAGGGTTTCGCCGTAGAGGGGGTCCGGAGCGTCAAGACCCCATCGAAAATTGCATAGACCCCTAAACTATGTATACTAGTGTGTTGGTAGTTTGTGGGAACCAAGATACATCTCCGAGGTGTGACCCGCTTCACTGACCCCTCTTACTCCGTAGTAAGTTCTTGCACTCAGAGGTGAAAACCCCCGTTTCGGGTGTCAAGCATGGAATCGTGTGAGGGAAAACATGAAATGTTTGTTTTTTATGGTCCAATATTCCAACGTAACACAGCCAAGAAAAAAAATTCATGCGTCTACCCGCTCCCGGCGCCGTTTAGTGGGGTAGATCGACAGGTCAGACTTTTCTCCAGCGGGAGTAAGCTTTCGCCGAAGAGGGGTTCCGGAGCGTCAAGACCGCATCAAAACTTGCAAAGACCCCTAAACTATGTATACTAGTGTGTTGGTAGTTTGGGGGAACCAAGATACATCTCCGAGGTGCGACCCGCTTCACTGACCCCTCTTACTCTGTAGTAAATCTTACACTTAGAGGTGAAAACCCTCGTTTCGGGTGTCAGGTATGGAATCGTGCGAGGGAACACATGAAATTTTTGTTTTTTATGGTCCAATATTACAACCTAACACATCCAAGAAAAAAATTCATGCGTCTACCCCCTCCCGGCGCCGTTTAGTGGGGTAGATCGACAGGTCAGACTTTTCTCCAGCGGGAGTAGGGTTTCGCCGTAGAGGGGTTCCGGAGCGTCAAGACCCCATCAAAAATTGCAAAGACCCCTATACTATGTATACTAGTGTGTTGGTAGTTTGGGGGAACCAAGATACATCTCCGAGGTGCGACCCGCTTCACTGACCCCTCTTACTCCGTAGTAAGTTCTTGCACTTAGAGGTGAAAACCCTCGTTTCGGGTGTCAGGCATGGAATCGTGCGAGGGAACACATGAAATTTTTGTTTTTTATGGTCCAATATTCCAACCTAACACATCCAAGAAAAAAATTCATGCGTCTACCCCCTGCCGGCGCCGTTTAGTGGGATAGATCGACAGGTCAGACTTTTCTCCAGCGGGAGTAGTGTTTCGCCGTAGAGGGGGTCCGGAGTATCAAGACCCCATCAAAACTAGAAAAGACCCCTAAATTATGTATACTTGTGTGTTCGTAGTTTGTGGGAACCAAGATACATCTCCGAGGTGCGACCCACTTCACTGACCCCTCTTACTTCGTAGAAAGTTCTTGCACTTAGAGGTGAAAACCCTGTTTCGGATGTCAGGCATGGAATCGTGCGACGGAACACATGAAATGTTTGTTTTTTCTGGTCCAATATAACAACCTAACACATCCAAGCAAAAACAATCATGCTTCTACCCCCTCCCGGTGCAGTTTACAGGGGTAGATCGACAGGTCAGACTTTTCTCCAACGGGAGTAGGGTTTCGCCGTAGAGGCGGTCCGGAGCGTCAAGACCCCATCAAAACTTGCATAGACCCCTAAACTATGTAAGCTAGTGTGTTGGTACTTTGTGGTAACCAAGATACATCTGCGAGGTGCGACCCGCTTCACTGACCCCTCTTACTCCGTAGTAAGTTCTTGCACTTAGAGGTCATAACCCCTGTTTCGGGTGTCAGGCATGGAATCGTGCGACGGAACACATGAAATGTTTGTTTTTTATGGTCCAATATATCAACCTACACATCCAAGCAAAAAAATTCATGCGTCTACCCCCTCCTGGCGCCGTTTAGAGGGGTAGATCGACAGGTCAGACTTTTCTCCAGCGGGAGTAGGGTTTTGCCGTAGAGGGGGTATGGAGCGTCAAGACCCCATCAAAACTTGCATAGACCCCTAAACTATGTATACTAGTGTGTTGGTAGTTTTTGGGAACCAAGATACCTCTCCGAGGTGCGACCCGCTTCACTGACCCCTCTTACTCCGTAGTAAGTTCTTGCACTTAGAGGTGAAAGCCCCCGTTTCGGGTGGCAGGCATGGAATCGTGCGACGGAACACATGAAATGTTTGTTTTTATGGTACAATATACCAACCTAACACATCCAAGCAAAAAATCATGCGTCTACCCCCTCCCGGCGCCGTTTAGAGGGGTAGATCGACAGGTCAGTCTTTTCTCCACCGGGAGTAGGGTTTCGCCGTACAGGGGGTCCGGAGTGTCAAGACCCCATCAAAACTTGCATCGACCCCTAAACTATGTATACTAGTGTGTTGGTAGTTTGTGAGAACCAAGATACAACTCCGAGGTGCGACCCGCTTCACTGACCCCTCTTACTCCGTAGGAAGTTCTTGCACTTAGAGGTGAAAACCCCCGTTTCGGGTGGCAGGCATGGAATCGTGCGACGGAACACATGAAATGTTTGTTTTTTATGGTCCAATATACCAACCTAACACATCCAAGCAAAAAATTCATGCGTCTACCCCCTCCCGGCGCCGTTTAGAGGGGTAGATCGACAGGTCAGTCTTTTCTCCTGCCGAAGTAGGGTTTCGCCGTAGAGGGGGTCCGGAGCGTCAAGACCCCATCAAAACTTGCATAGACCCCTAAACTATGTATACTAGTGTGTTGGTAGTTTGTGGGAACCAAGATACATCTCCGAGGTGTGACCCGCTTCACTGACCCCTCTTACTCCGTAGTAAGTTCTTGCACTCAGAGGTGAAAACCCCCGTTTCGGGTGTCAAGCATGGAATCGTGCGAGGGAAAACATGAAAAGTTTGTTTTTTTATGGTCCAATATTCCAACGTAACACAGCCAAGAAAAAAAATTCATGCGTCTACCCCCTCCCGGCGCCGTTTAGTGGGGTAGATCGACAGGTCAGACTTTTCTCCAGCGGGAGTAAGCTTTCGCCGAAGAAGGGTTCCGGAGCGTCAAGACCCCATCAAAACTTGCAAAGACCCCTAAACTATGTATACTAGTGTGTTGGTAGTTTGGGGGAACCAAGATACATCTCCGAGGTGCGACCCGCTTCACTGACCCCTCTTACTCTGTTGTAAGTTCTTGCACTTAGAGGTGAAAACCCTCGTTTCGGGTGTCAGGCATGGAATCGTGCGAGGGAACACATGAAATTTTTGTTTTTTATGGTCCAATATTCCAACCTAACACATCCAAGAAAAAAATTCATGCGTCTACCCCCTCCCGGCGCCGTTTAGTGGGGTAGATCGACAGGTCAGACTTTTCTCCATCGCGAGTAGGGTTTCGCCGTAGAGGGGGTCCGGAGCGTCAAGACCCCATAAATACTTGCAAAGACCCCTAAACTATGTATACTTGTGTGTTGGTAGTTTGTGGGAACCAAGATACATCTCCGAGGTGCGACCTACTTCACTGACCCCTCTTACTCCGTAGAAAGTTCTTGCACTTAGAGGTGAAAACCCCCGTTTCGGGTGTCAGGCATGGAATCGTGCGATGGAACACATGAAATGTTTGTTTTTTATGGTCCAATATACCAATATAACACATCAAAGATAAAAAATTCATGCGTCTACCCCCTCCCGGCGCCGTTTAGAGGGGTAGATCGACAGGTCAGACTTTTCTCCACCGGGAGTAGGGTTTCGCCGTAGAGGGGGTCCGGAGCGTCAAGACCCCATCAAAACTTGTATAGACCCCTAAACAATGTATACTAGTGTGTTGGTAGTTTATGGGAACCAAGATACATCTCCGAGGTTCGACCCGCTTCACTGACCCCTCTTACTCCGTAGTAAGTTCTTGCACTTAGAGGTGAAAACCCCCGTTTTGGGTGTCAGGCATGGAATCGTGCGACAGAACACATGAAATATTTGTTTCTTATGGTACAATATACCAAACCAACACATCCAAGTAAAAAAAATCATGCGTCTACCCCCTCCCGGCGCCGTTTAGAGGGGTAGATCGACAGGTCAGACTTTTCTCCAGCGGGAGTAGGGTTTCGCCGTAGAGGGGGTCTGGAGCGTCAAGACCCCATCAAAACTTGCATAGACCCCTAAACTATGTATACTAGTGTGGTGGTAGTTTGTGGGAACCAAGATACATCTCCGAGGTGCGACCCACTTCACTGACCCCTCTTACTCCGTAGTAAGTTCTTGCACTTCGAGGTGAAAACCCCCGTTTCGGGTGTCAAGCATGGAATCGTGCGACCGAACACATGAAATGTTTGTATTTATGGTACAATATACCAACCTAACACATCCAAGCAAAAAAATCATGCGTCTACCCCCTCCCGGCGCCGTTTAGAGGGGTAGATCGACAAGTCAGTCTTTTCTCCAGCGGGAGTAGGGTTTCGCCATAGAGGGGGTCCGGAGCGTCAAGACCCCATCAAAACTTGCATAGACCCCTAAACTATGTATACTAGTGTGTTGGTAGTTTGTGGGAACCAAGATACATCTCCGAGGTGCGACCCGCTTTACTGACCCCTCTTACTCTGTAGTAAGTTCTTGCACTTAGAGGTGAAAACCCCCGTTTCGGATGGCAGACATGGAATCGTGCGACGGAACACATGAAATGTTTGTTTTTTATGGTCCAATATACCAACCTAACACATCCAAGCAAAAAAATTCATGCGTCTACCCCCTCCCGGCGCCGTTTAGAGGGGTAGATCGACAGGTCAGTCTTTTCTCCTGCCGGAGTAGGGTTTCGCCGTAGAGGGGGTCCGGAGCGCCAAGACCCCATAAAAACTTGCATAGACCCCTAAACTATGTATACTAGTGTGTTGGTAGTTTGTGGGAACCAAGATACATCTCCGAGGTGCGACCCGCTTCACTGACCCCTCTTACTCCGTAGTAAGTTCTTGCACTTAGAGGTGAAAACCCCCGTTTCGGGTGTCAAGCATGGAATCGTGCGAGGGAAAACATGAAATGTTTGTTTTTTATGGTCCAATATTCCAACCTAACACAGCCAAGAAAAAAAATTCATGCGTCTACCCCCTCCCGGCGCCGTTTAGTGGGGTAGATCGACAGGTCAGACTTTTCTCCAACTCGAGTAGGGTTTCGCCGTAGAGGGGGTCCGGAGCGTCAAGACCCCATCAAAGCTTGCAAAGACCCCTAAACTATGTATACTTGTGTGTTGGTAGTTTGTGGGAACCAAGATACATCTCCGAGGTGCGACCCACTTCAGTGACCCCTCTTACTTCGAAGAAAGTTCTTGCACTTAGAGGTGAAAACCCCCGTTTCGGGTGTCAGGCATTGAATCGTGCGACGGAACACATGAAATGTTTTTTTTATGGTCCAATATAACAATATAACACATCCAAGATAAAAAAATCATGCGTCTACCCCCTCCCGACACCGTTTAGAGGGGTAGATCGACAGGTCAGTCTTTTCTCCACCGGGAGTAGGGTTTCGCCGTAGAGGTGGTCTGGAGCGTCAAGACCCCATCAAAACTTGCAAAGACCCCTATACTATGAATACTAGTGTGTTGGTAGTTTGTGGGAACCAAGATACATCTCCGAGGTGCGACCCGCTTCACTGACCCCTCTTACACCGTAGTAAGTTCTTGCACTTAGAGGTGAAAACCCCCGTTTCGCGTGGCAGGCATGGAATCGTGCGACGGAACACATGAAATGTTTGTTTTTATGGTACAATATACCAACCTAACACATCCAAGAAACAAAATCATGCGTCTACCCCCTCCCGGCGCCGTTTAGAGGGGTAGATCGACATGTTAGACTTTTCTCCAGCGGGAGTAGGGTTTCGCCGTAGAGGGGGTCCAGAGCGTCAAGACCCCATCAAAACTTGCATATATCCCTAAACTATGTATGCTAGTGTGTTGGTAGTTTGTGGGAACCAAGATACATCTCCGAGGTGCGACCCGTTTTACTGACCCCTCTTACTCCGTAGTAAGTTCTTGCACTTAGAGGTGAAAACCCCCGTTTCGGGTTGCAGGCATGGAATCGTGCGACGGAACACATGAAATGTTTGTATTTATGGTACAATATACCAACCTAACACATCCAAGCAAAAAAATCATGCGTCTACCCCCTCTCGGCGCCGTTTAGAGGGGTAGATCGACTGGTCAGTCTTTTCTCCAGCGGGAGTAGGGTTTCGTCGTAGAGGGGGTCCGGAGCGTCAAGACCCCATCAAAACTTGCATAGACCCCTAAAATATGTATACTAGTGTGATGGTAGTTTGTGGGAACCAAGATACATCTCCGAGGTGCGACCCGCTTCACTGACCCCTCTTACTCCGTAATAAGTTCTTGCACTTAGAGGTGAAAACCCCCGTTTCGGGTGGCAGACATGGAATCGTGCGACGGAACACATGAAATGTTTGTTTTTTATGGTCCAATATACCAACCTAACACATACAAGCAAAAAAATTCATGCGTCTACCCCCTCCCGGCGCCGATTAGAGGGGTAGATTGACAGGTCAGTCTTTTCTCCTACCGGAGTAGGGTTTCGCCGTAGAGGGGTTCCGGAGCGCCAAGACCCCATAAAAACTTGCATAGACCCCTAAACTATGTATACTAGTGTGTTGGTAGTTTGTGGGAACCAAGATACATCTCCGAGGTGCGACACGCTTCACTGACCCCTCTTACTCCGTAGTAAGTTCTTGCACTTAGAGGTGAAAACCCCTGTTTCGGGTGGCTGGCATGGAATCGTGCGACGGAACACATGAAATGTTTGTTTTTTATGGTCCAATATACCAACCTAACAAATCCAAGCAAAAAATTCATGCGTCTACCCCCTCCCGGCGCCGTTTAGAGGGGTAGATCGACAGGTCAGTCTTTTCTCCTGCCGAAGTAGGGTTTCACCGTAGAGGGGGTCCGGAGCGTCAAGACCCCATCAAAACTTGCATAGACCCCTAAACTATGTATACTAGTGTGTTGGTAGTTTGTGGGAACCAAGATACATCTCCGAGGTGTGACCCGCTTCACTGACCCCTCTTACTCCGTAGTAAGTTCTTGCACTCAGAGGTGAAAACCCCCGTTTCGGGTGTCAAGCATGGAATCGTGCGAGGGAAAACATGAAATGTTTGTTTTTTTATGGTCCAATATTCCAACGTAACACAGCCAAGAAAAAAAATTCATGCGTCTACCCCCTCCCGGCGCCGTTTAGTGGGGTAGATCGACAGGTCAGACTTTTCTCCAGCGGGAGTAAGCTTTCGCCGAAGAAGGGTTCCGGAGCGTCAAGACCCCATAAAAACTTGCAAAGACCCCTAAACTATGTATACTAGTGTGTTGGTAGTTTGGGGGAACCAAGATACATCTCCGAGGTGCGACCCGCTTCACTGACCCCTCTTACTCTGTTGTAAGTTCTTGCACTTAGAGGTGAAAACCCTCGTTTCGGGTGTCAGGCATGGAATCGTGCGAGGGAACACATGAAATTTTTGTTTTTTATGGTCCAATATTCCAACCTAACATCCCAAGAAAAAAATTCATGCGTCTACCCCCTCCCGGCGCCGTTTAGTGGGGTAGATCGACAGGTCAGACTTTTCTCCATCGGGAGTAGGGTTTCGCCGTAGAGGGGGTCCGGAGCGTCAAGACCCCATCAATACTTGCAAAGACCCCTAAACTATGTATACTTGTGTGTTGGTAGTTTGTGGGAACCAAGATACATCTCCGAGGTGCGACCTACTTCACTGACCCCTCTTACTCCGTAGAAAGTTCTTGCACTTAGAGGTGAAAACCCCCGTTTCGGGTGTCAGGCATGGAATCGTGCGATGGAACACATGAAATGTTTGTTTTTTATGGTCCAATATACCAATATAACACATCCAAGATAAAAAATTCATGCGTCTACCCCCTCCCGGCGCCGTTTAGAGGGGTAGATCGACAGGTCAGACTTTTCTCCACCGGGAGTAGGGTTTCGCCATAGAGGGGGTCCGGAGCGTCAAGACCCCATCAAAACTTGTATAGACCCCTAAACAATGTATACTAGTGTGTTGGTAGTTTATGGGAACCAAGATACATCTCCGAGGTTCGACCCGCTTCACTGACCCCTCTTACTCCGTAGTAAGTTCTTGCACTTAGAGGTGAAAACCCCCGTTTCGGGTGTCAGGCATGGAATCGTGCGACAGAACACATGAAATATTTGTTTCTTATGGTACAATATACCAAACCAACACATCCAAGAAAAAAAATCATGCGTCTACCCCCTCCCGGCGCCGTTTAGAGGGGTAGATCGACAGGTCAGACTTTTCTCCAGCGGGAGTAGGGTTTCGCCGTAGAGGGGGTCTGGAGCGTCAAGACCCCATCAAAACTTGCATAGACCCCTAAACTATGTATACTAGTGTGGTGGTAGTTTGTGGGAACCAAGATACATCTCCGAGGTGCGACCCACTTCACTGACCCCTCTTACTCCGTAGTAAGTTCTTGCACTTAGAGGTGAAAACCCCCGTTTCGGGTGTCAAGCATGGAATCGTGCGACGGAACACATGAAATGTTTGTATTTAAGGTACAATATACCAACCTAACACATCCAAGCAAAAAAATCATGCGTCTACCCCCTCCCGGCGCCGTTTAGAGGGGTAGATCGACAGGTCAGTCTTTTCTCCAGCGGGAGTAGGGTTTCGCCATAGAGGAGGTCCGGAGCGTCAAGACCCCATCAAAACTTGCATAGACCCCTAAACTATGTATACTAGTGTGTTGGTAGTTTGTGGGAACCAAGATACATCTCCGAGGTGTGACCCGCTTCACTGACCCCTCTTACTCCGTAGTAAGTTCTTGCACTTAGAGGTGAAAACCCCCGTTTCGGATGGCAGACATGGAATCGTGCGACGGAACACATGAAATGTTTGTTTTTTATGGTCCAATATACCAAACTAACACATACAAGCAAAAAAATTCATGCGTCTACCCCCTCCCGGCGCCGTTTAGAGGGGTAGATCGACAGGTCAGTCTTTTCTCCTGCCGGAGTAGGGTTTCGCCGTAGAGGGGGTCCGGAGCGCCAAGACCCCATAAAAACTTGCATAGACCCCTAAACTATGTATACTAGTGTGTTGGTAGTTTGTGGGAACCAAGATACATCTCCGAGGTGCGACCCGCTTCACTGACCCCTCTTACTCCGTAGTAAGTTCTTGCACTTAGAGGTGAAAACCCCCGTTTCGGGTGTCAAGCATGGAATCGTGCGAGGGAAAACATGAAATGTTTGTTTTTTATGGTCCAATATTCCAACCTAACACAGCCAAGAAAAAAAATTCATGCGTCTACCCCCTCCCGGCGCCGTTTAGTGGGGTAGATCGACAGGTCAGACTTTTCTCCAACTGGAGTAGGGTTTCGCCGTAGAGGGGGTCCGGAGCGTCAAGACCCCATCAAAGCTTGCAAAGACCCCTAAACTATGTATAATTGTGTGTTGGTAGTTTGTGGGAACCAAGATACATCTCCGAGGTGCGACCCACTTCAGTGACCCCTCTTACTCCGAAGAAAGTTCTTGCACTTAGAGGTGAAAACCCCCGTTTCGGGTGTCAGGCATTGAATCGTGCGACGAAACACATGAAATGTTTTTTTTATGGTCCAATATACCAATATAACACATCCAAGATAAAAAAATCATGCGTCTACCCCCTCCCGACACCGTTTAGAGGGGTAGATCGACAGGTCAGTCTTTTCTCCACCGGGAGTAGGGTTTCGCCGTAGAGGTGGTCTGGAGCGTCAAGACCCCATCAAAACTTGCAAAGACCCCTATACTATGTATACTAGTGTGTTGGTAGTTTGTGGGAACCAAGATACATCTCCGAGGTGCGACCCGCTTCACTGACCCCTCTTACACCGTAGTAAGTTCTTGCACTTAGAGGTGAAAACCCCCGTTTCGCGTGGCAGGCATGGAATCGTGCGACGGAACACATGAAATGTTTGTTTTTATGGTACAATATACCAACCTAACACATCCAAGAAACAAAATCGTGCGTCTACCCCCTCCCGGCGCCGTTTAGAGGGGTAGATCGACAGGTCAGACTTTTCTCCAGCGGGAGTAGGGTTTCGCCGTAGAGGGGGTCCAGAGCGTCAAGACCCCATCAAAACTTGCATATATCCCTAAACTATGTATTCTAGTGTGTTGGTAGTTTGTGGGAACCAAGATACATCTCCGAGGTGCGACCCGTTTTACTGACCCCTCTTACTCCGTAGTAAGTTCTTGCACTTAGAGGTGAAAACCCCCGTTTCGGGTTGCAGGCATGGAATCGTGCGACGGAACACATGAAATGTTTGTATTTATGGTACAATATACGAACCTAACACATCAAAGCAAAAAAAATCATGCGTCTACCCCCTCCCGGCGCCGTTTAGAGGGGTAGATCGACTGGTCAGTCTTTTCTCCAGCGGGAGTAGGGTTTCGTCGTAGAGGGGGTCCGGAGCGTCAAGACCCCATCAAAACTTGCATAGACCCCTAAACTATGTTTACTAGTGTGTTGGTAGTTTGTGGGAACCAAGATACATCTCCGAGGTGCGACCCGCTTCACTGACCCCTCTTACTCCGTAATAAGTTCTTGCACTTAGAGGTGAAAACCCCCGTTTCGGGTGGCAGACATGGAATCGTGCGACGGAACACATGAAATGTTTGTTTTTTATGGTCCAATATACCAACCTAACACATCCAAGCAAAAAAATTCATGCGTCTACCCCCTCCCGGCGCCGATTAGAGGGGTAGATTGACAGGTCAGTCTTTTCTCCTACCGGAGTAGGGTTTCGCCGTAGAGGGGTTCCAGAGCGCCAAGACCCCATAAAAACTTGCATAGACCCCTAAACTATGTATACTAGTGTGTTGGTAGTTTGTGGGAACCAAGATACATCTCCGAGGTGCGACCCGCTTCACTGACCCCTCTTACTCCGTAGTAAGTTCTTGCACTTAGAGGTGAAAACCCCCGTTTCGGGTGTCAAGCATGGAATCGTGCGAGGGAAAACATGAAATGTTTGTTTTTTATGGTCCAATATTCCAACCTAACACAGACAAGAAAAAAAATTCATGCGTCTACCCCCTCCCGGCGCCGTTTAGTGGGGTAGATCGACAGGTGAGAGTTTTCTCCAGCGGGAGTAGGCTTTCGCCGTAGAGGGGTTTCGGAGCGTCAAGACCCCATCAAAACTTGCATAGACCCCTAAACTATGTATACTAGTGTGTTGGTATTTTGGGGGAACCAAGATACATCTCCGAGGTGCGACCTGCTTCACTGACCCCTCTTACTCCGTAGTAAGTTCTTGCACTTAGAGGTGAAAACCCTCGTTTCGGGTGTCAGGCATGGAATCGTGCGAGGGAACACATGAAAATTTTGTTTTTTATGGTCCAATATTCCAACCTAACACATCCAAGAAAAAAATTCATGCGTCTACCCCCTCCCGGCGCCGTTTAGTGGGGTAGATCGACAGGTCAGACTTTTCTCCAACTGGAGTAGGGTTTCGCCGTAGAGGGGGTCCGGAGCGTCAAGACCCCATCAAAGCTTGCAAAGACCCCTAAACTATGTATACTTGTGTGTTGGTAGTTTTTGGGAACCAAGATACATCTCCGAGGTGCGACCCACTTCACTGACCCCTCTTACTCCGAAGAAAGTTCTTGCACTTAGAGGTGAAAACCCCCGTTTCGGGTGTCAGGCATTGAATCGTGCGGCGGAACACATGAAATGTTTGTTTTTTATGGTCCAATATACCAATATAACACATCCAAGATAAAAAAATCATGCGTCTACCCCCTCCCGGCACCGTTTAGAGGGGTAGATCGACAGGTCAGTCTTTTCTCCACCGGGAGTAGGGTTTCGCCGTAGAGGGGGTCTGGAGCGTCAAGACCCCATCAAAACTTGCAAAGACCCCTATACTATGTATACTAGTGTGTTGGTAGTTTGTGGGAACCAAGATACATCTCCGAGGTGCGACCCGCTTCACTGACCCCTCTTACACCGTAGTAAGTTCTTGCACTGAGAGGTGAAAACCCCCGTTTCGCGTGGCAGGCATGGAATCGTGCGACGGAACACATGAAATGTTTGTTTTTATGGTACAATATACCAACCTAACACATCCAAGCAAAAAAATCATGTGTCTACCCCCTCCCGGCGCCGTTTAGAGGGGTAGATCGACAGGTCAGTCTTTTCTCCAGCGCGAGTAGGGTTTCGCCGTAGAGGGGGTCCGGAGCGTCAAGACTCCATCAAAACTTGCATAGACCCCTAAACTATGTATACTAGTGTGTTGGTAGTTTGTGGGAACCAAGATACATCTCCGAGGTGCGACCCGCTTCACTGACCCCTCTTACTCCGTAATAAGTTCTTGCACTTAGAGGTGAAAACCCCCGTTTCGGGTGGCAGACATGGAATCGTGCGACGGAACACATGAAATGTTTGTTTTTTATGGTCCAATATACCAACCTAACACATCCAAGCAAAAAAATTCATGCGTCTACCCCCTCCCGGCGCCGATTAGAGGGGTAGATTGACAGGTCAGTCTTTTCTCCTGCCGGAGTAGGGTTTCGCCGTAGAGGGGGTCCGGAGCGCCAAGACCCCATAAAAACTTGCATAGTCCCCTAAAATATGTATACTAGTGTGTTGCTAGTTTGTGGGAACCAAGATACATCTCCGAGGTGCGACCCGCTTCACTGACCCCTCTTACTCCGTAGTAAGTTCTTGCACTTAGAGGTGAAAACCCCCATTTCGGGTGTCAAGCATGGAATCGTGCGAGGGAAAACATGAAATGTTTGTTTTTTATGGTCCAATATTCCAACCTAACACAGACAAGAAAAAAATTCATGCGTCTACCCCCTCCCGGCGCCGTTTAGTGGGGTAGATCGACAGGTCAGACTTTTCTCCAGCGGGAGTAGGCTTTCTCCGTAGAGGGGTTCCGGAGCTTCAAGACCCCATCAAAACTTGCAAAGACCCCTAAACTATGTATACTAGTGTGTTGGTAGTTTGGGGGAACCAAGATACATCTCCGAGGTGCGACCTGCTTCACTGACCCATCTTACTCCGTAGTAAGTTCTTGCACTTAGAGGTGAAAACCCTCGTTTCGGGTGTCAGGCATGGAATCGTGCGAGGGAACACATGAAAATTTTGTTTTTTATGGTCCAATATTCCAACCTAACACATCCAAGAAAAAAATTCATGCGTCTACCCCCTCCCGGCGCCGTTTAGTGGGGTAGATGGACAGGTCACACTTTTCTCCAACTGGAGTAGGGTTTCGCCGTAGAGGGGGTCCGGAGCGTCAAGACCCCATCAAAGCTTGCAAAGACCCCTAAACTATGTATACTTGTGTGTTGGTAGTTTGTGGGAACCAAGATACATCTCCGAGGTGCGACCCACTTCACTGACCCCTCTTACTCCGAAGAAAGTTCTTGCACTTAGAGGTGAAAACCCCCGTTTCGGGTGTCAGGCATTGAATCGTGCGACAGAACACATGAAATGTTTGTTTTTTATGGTCCAATATACCAATATAACACATCCAAGATAAAAAAATCATGCGTCTACCCCCTCCCGGCACCGTTTAGAGGGGTACATCGACAGGTCAGTCTTTTCTCCACCGGGAGTAGGGTTTCGCCGTAGAGGGGGTCTGGAGCGTCAAGACCCCATCAAAACTTGCAAAGACCCCTATACTATGTATACTAGTGTGTTGGTAGTTTGTGGGAACCAAGATACATCTTCGAGGTGCGACCCGCTTCACTGACCCCTCTTACACCGTAGTAAGTTCTTGCACTGAGAGGTGAAAACCCCCGTTTCGCGTGGCAGGCATGGAATCGTGCGACGGAACACATGAAATGTTTGTTTTTATGGTACAATATACCAACCTAACACATCCAAGCAAAAAAATCATGCGTCTACCCCCTCCCGGAGCCGTTTAGAGGGGTAGATCGACAGGTCAGACTTTTCTCCAGCGGGAGTAGGGTTTCGCCGTAGAGGGGGTCCGGAGCGTCAAGACCCCATCAAAACTTGCATAGATCCCTAAACTATGTATACTAGTGTGTTGGTAGTTTGTGGGAACCAAGATACATCTCCGAGGTGCGACCCGCTTCACTGACCGCTCTTACTCCGTAGAAAGTTCTTGCACTTAGAGATGAAAACCCCCGTTTCGGGTGTCAGGCATGGAATCGTGCGAGGGAACACATGAAATGTTTGTTTTTTATGGCCCAATATTCCAACCTAACACATCCAAGAAAAAAAATTCATGCGTCTACCCCCTCCCAGCGCCGTTTCGTGGGGTAGATCGACAGGTCAGACTTTTCTCCAGCGGGAGTAGGGTTTCGCCGTAGAGGGGGTTCGGAGCGTCAAGACCCCATCAAAACTTGCAAAGACCCCTATTCTATGTATACTTGTGTGTTGGTAGTTTGTGGGAACCAAGATACATCTCCGAGGTGCGACCCGCTTCACTGACCCCTCTTACTCTGTAGTGAGTTCTTGCAGTTAGAGGTGAAAACCCCCGTTTCGGGTGTCAGGCATGGAATCGTGCGACGGAACACATGAAATGTTTGTTTTTTATGGTCCAGTATACCAATATAACACATCCAAGATAAAAAAATCATGCGTCTACCCCCTCCCGGCACCGTTTAGAGGGGTAGATCGACAGGTCAGACTTTTCTCCAGCGGGAGTAGGGTTTCGCTGTAGAGGGGGTCCGGAGCGTCAAGACCCCATCAAAACTTGCATAGACCCCTAAACTATGTAAACTAGTGTGTTGGTAGTTTGTGGGAACCAAGATACATCTACGAGGTGCGACCCGCTTCGCTAACCCCTCTTATTCCGTAGTAAGTTCTTGCACTTAGAGGTGAAAACCCCCGTTTCGGGTGTCAAGCATGGAATCGTGCAAGGGAACACATGAAATGTTTGTTTTTTATGGTCCAATATACCAACCTAACACATCCAAGCAAAAAAATGCATGCGTCTACCCCCTCCCGGCGCCGTTTAGAGGGGTAGATCGACAGGTCAGACTTTTCTCTAGCGGGAATAGGGTTTCGTTGTAGAGGGGGTCCGGAGCGTCAAGACCCCATCAAAACTTGCATAGACCCCCAAACTATGTATACTAGTGTGTTGGTAGTTGTTGGGAACCAACATACATCTACGAGGTGCGACGGAACACATGAAATGTTTGTTTTTATGGTCCAATATACCAACCTTACACATCCAATCAAAAAAAATCATGCGTCTACCCCCTCCCGGTTACGTTTAGAGGGGAAGATCAAAAGGTCAGACTTTTCTCCAGCAGGAGTAGGGTTTCGCCGTAGAGGGGGTCCGGAGCGTCAAGACCCCATCAAAACTTGCATAGACCCCTAAACTATGTATACAAGTGTATTGGTAGTTTGTGGGAACCAATATACATCTCCGAGGTGCGACCCGCTTCACTGACCCCTCTAACTCCGTACTTGCACTTAGAGGTGAAAAATCCCCGTTTCGGGTGTCAAGCATGGAATCGTGCGACGGACACATGAAATGTTTGTTTTTTATGGTCCAATATACCAACCTAAAAGATCCAAGCAAAAAAAATCATGCTTGTACCCCCTCCCGGCGCCGTTTAGAGGGGTAGATCGACAGGTCAGACTTTTCTCCAGCGGGAGTAGTGTTTCGCCGTAGATGGGGTCCGGAGCGTCAAGACCCCATAAAAACTTGCATAGACCCCTAAACTATGTATACTGGTGTGTTGGTAGTTTGTGGGAACCAAGATAGATCTACGAGGTGCGACCCGCTTCACTGACCCCTCTTACTCCGTAGTAAGTTCTTGCACTTAGAGGTGAAAACCCCCGTTTCGGGTGGCAGGCATGGAATCGTGCGACGGAACACATGAATTGTTTGGTTTTTATGGTCCAATATACCAACCTAACACATCCAAGCAAAAAAATTCATGCGTCTACCCCCTCCCGGCGCCGTTTAGAGGGGAAGATCGAAAGGTCAAACTTTTCTCTAGCGGGAATAGGGTTTCGCTGTAGAGGGAGTCCGGAGCGTCAAGACCCCATCAAAACTTGCATAGACCCCTATACTATGTATACTAGTGTGTTGGCAGTTGTTGGGAACCAAGATACATCTACGAGGTGCGACGGAACACATGAAATGTTTGTTTTTTATGGTCCAATATACTAACCTAACACATCCAAGCAAAAAAATTCATGCTTGTACCCCCTCCCGGTGCCGTTTAGAGGCGTAGATCGACAGGTCAGACTTTTCTCCAGCGGGAGTAGTGTTTCACCGTATAGGGGGTCCGGAGCGTCAAGACCCCATAAATACTTGCATAGACCCGTAAAATATGTATACTAGTGTGTTGGTAGTTTGTGGGAACCAAGATACATCTTCGAGGTGCGACCCGCTTCACTGACCCCTCTTACTCCGTAGTAAGTTCTTGCACTTAGAGATGAAAACCCCCGTTTCGGGTGGCAGGCATGGAATCGTGCGACGGAACACATGAAATGTATGTTTTTTATGGTCCAATGTACCAACCTAACACATCCAAGCAAAAAGATTCATGCGTCTACCCCCTCCCGGCGCCGTTTAGAGGGGTAGATCGGCAGGTCAGACTTTTCTCCAACGGGAGTAGGGTTTCGCCGTAGAGGGGGTCCGGAGCGTCAAGACCCCATAAAAACTTCCATAGACCCCTAAACTATGTATATTAGTGTGTTGGTAGTTTGTGGGAACCAACATTCATCTCCGAGGTGCGACCCGCTTCACTGACCCCTCTTACTCCGTACTTGCACTTAGAGATGAAAAACCCCCGTTTCGGGTGTCAAGCATGGAATCGTGCGACGGACACATGAAATGTTTGTTTTTTATGGTCCAATATACCAACCTAAAAGATCCAAGCAAAAAAAATCATGCTTGTACCCCCTCTCGGCGCCGTTTAGAGGGGTAGATCGACAGGTCAGACTTTTCTCCAGCGGGAGTAGTGTTTCGCCGTAGATGGGGTCCGGAGCGTCAAGACCCCATAAAAACTTGCATAGACACCTAAATTATGTATACTGGTGTGTTGGTAGTTTTGGGGAACCAACATACATCTCCGAGGTGCGACCCGCTTCGCTAACCCCTCTTATTCCGTAGTAAGTTCTTGCACTTAGAGGTGAAAACCCCCGTTTCGGGTGTCAAGCATGGAATCGTGCAACGGAACACATGAAATGTTTGTTTTTTATGGTCCAATATACCAACCTAACACATCCAAGCAAAAAAATGCATGCGTCTACCCCCTCCCGGCGCCGTTTAGAGGGGTAGATCGACAGGTCAGACTTTTCTCTAGCGGGAATAGGGTTTCGTTGTAGAGGGGGTCCGGAGCGTCAAGACCCCATCAAAACTTGCATAGACCCCCAAACTATGTATACTAGTGTGTTGGTAGTTGTTGGGAACCAACATACATCTACGAGGTGCGACGGAACACATGAAATGTTTGTTTTTATGGTCCAATATACCAACCTTACACATCCAATCAAAAAAAATCATGCGTCTACCCCCTCCCGGTTACGTTTAGAGGGGAAGATCAAAAGGTCAGACTTTTCTCCAGCAGGAGTAGGGTTTCGCCGTAGAGGGGGTCCGGAGCGTCAAGACCCCATCAAAACTTGCATAGACCCCTAAACTATGTATACAAGTGTATTGGTAGTTTGTGGGAACCAATATACATCTCCGAGGTGCGACCCGCTTCACTGACCCCTCTAACTCCGTACTTGCACTTAGAGGTGAAAAATCCCCGTTTCGGGTGTCAAGCATGGAATCGTGCGACGGACACATGAAATGTTTGTTTTTTATGGTCCAATATACCAACCTAAAAGATCCAAGCAAAAAAAATCATGCTTGTACCCCCTCCCGGCGCCGTTTAGAGGGGTAGATCGACAGGTCAGACTTTTCTCCAGCGGGAGTAGTGTTTCGCCGTAGATGGGGTCCGGAGCGTCAAGACCCCATAAAAACTTGCATAGACCCCTAAACTATGTATACTGGTGTGTTGGTAGTTTGTGGGAACCAAGATAGATCTACGAGGTGCGACCCGCTTCACTGACCCCTCTTACTCCGTAGTAAGTTCTTGCACTTAGAGGTGAAAACCCCCGTTTCGGGTGGCAGGCATGGAATCGTGCGACGGAACACATGAATTGTTTGGTTTTTATGGTCCAATATACCAACCTAACACATCCAAGCAAAAAAATTCATGCGTCTACCCCCTCCCGGCGCCGTTTAGAGGGGAAGATCGAAAGGTCAAACTTTTCTCTAGCGGGAATAGGGTTTCGCTGTAGAGGGAGTCCGGAGCGTCAAGACCCCATCAAAACTTGCATAGACCCCTATACTATGTATACTAGTGTGTTGGCAGTTGTTGGGAACCAAGATACATCTACGAGGTGCGACGGAACACATGAAATGTTTGTTTTTTATGGTCCAATATACTAACCTAACACATCCAAGCAAAAAAATTCATGCTTGTACCCCCTCCCGGTGCCGTTTAGAGGCGTAGATCGACAGGTCAGACTTTTCTCCAGCGGGAGTAGTGTTTCACCGTATAGGGGGTCCGGAGCGTCAAGACCCCATAAATACTTGCATAGACCCGTAAAATATGTATACTAGTGTGTTGGTAGTTTGTGGGAACCAAGATACATCTTCGAGGTGAGACCCGCTTCACTGACCCCTCTTACTCCGTAGTAAGTTCTTGCACTTAGAGATGAAAACCCCCGTTTCGGGTGGCAGGCATGGAATCGTGCGACGGAACACATGAAATGTATGTTTTTTATGGTCCAATGTACCAACCTAACACATCCAAGCAAAAAGATTCATGCGTCTACCCCCTCCCGGCGCCGTTTAGAGGGGTAGATCGGCAGGTCAGACTTTTCTCCAACGGGAGTAGGGTTTCGCCGTAGAGGGGGTCCGGAGCGTCAAGACCCCATAAAAACTTCCATAGACCCCTAAACTATGTATATTAGTGTGTTGGTAGTTTGTGGGAACCAACATTCATCTCCGAGGTGCGACCCGCTTCACTGACCCCTCTTACTCCGTACTTGCACTTAGAGATGAAAAACCCCCGTTTCGGGTGTCAAGCATGGAATCGTGCGACGGACACATGAAATGTTTGTTTTTTATGGTCCAATATACCAACCTAAAAGATCCAAGCAAAAAAAATCATGCTTGTACCCCCTCTCGGCGCCGTTTAGAGGGGTAGATCGACAGGTCAGACTTTTCTCCAGCGGGAGTAGTGTTTCGCCGTAGATGGGGTCCGGAGCGTCAAGACCCCATAAAAACTTGCATAGACACCTAAATTATGTATACTGGTGTGTTGGTAGTTTGTGGGAACCAAGATACATCTCCGAGGTGCGACCCGCTTCACTGACCCCTCTTACTCCGTAGTAAGTTCTTGCACTTAGAGGTGAAAACCCCCGTTTCGGTTGGCAGGCATGGAATCGTGCGACGGAACACATGAAATGTTTGTGTTTTTATGGTCCAATATACCAACCTAACACATCCAAGCAAAATAATTCAAGCGTCTACCCCCTCCCGGCTCTGTTTAGAGGGGTAGATCGACAGGTCAGACTTTTCTCCAGCGGGAGTAGGGTTTCGCCGTAGAGGGGGTCCGGAGCGTCAAGACCCCATCAAAACTTGCATAGACCCCTAAACTATGTATACTAGTGTGTTGGTAGTTTGTGGGAACCAAGATACATCTACGAGGTGCGACCCGCTTCGCTAACCCCTCTTATTCCGTAGTAAGTTCTTGCACTTAGAGGTGAAAACCCCCGTTTCGGGTGTCAAGCATGGAATCGTGCGACGGAACACATGAAATGTTTGTTTTTTATGGTCAAATATACCAACCTAACACATCCAAGCAAAAAAAATCATGCGTCTACCCCCTCCCGGCGCCGTTTAGAGGGGTAGATCGACAGGTCAGACTTTTCTCCAGCGGGAGTAGGGTTTCGCTGTAGAGGGGGTCCGGAGTGTCAAGACCCCATCAAAACTTGCATTGACCCCTAAACTATGTATACTAGTGTGTTGGTTGTTTGTGGGAACCAAGATACATCTACGAGGTGCGACCCGCTTCACTGACCCCTCTTACTCCGTAGTAAGTTCTTGCACTTAGAGGTGAAAACCCCCGTTTCGGGTGGCAGGCATGGAATCGTGCGACGGAACACATGAAATGTTTGTTTTTTATGGTCCAATATACCAACCTAACACATCCAAGCAAAAAAATTCATGCGTCTACCCCCTCCCGGCGCTGTTTAGAGGGGTAGATCGAAAGGTCAGACTTTTCTCTAGCGGGAATAGGGTTTCGCTGTAGAGGGAGTCCGGAGCGTCAAGACCCCATCAAAACTTGCATAGACCCCTAAACTATGTATACTAGTGTGTTGGCAGTTGTTGGGAACCAAGATACATCTACGAGGTGCGACGGAACACATGAAATGTTTGTTTTTTATGGTCCAATATACTAACCTAACACATCCAAGCAAAAAAATTCATGCTTGTACCCCCTCCCGGTGCCGTTTAGAGGCGTAGATCGACAGGTGAGACTTTTCTCCAGTGTGAGTAGTGTTTCGCCGTATAGGGGTTCCGGAGCGTCAAGACCCCATAAAAACTTGCATAGACCCCTAAACTATGTATACTAGTGTGTTGGTAGTTTGTGGGAACCAAGATAAATCTTCGAGGTGTGACCCGCTTCACTGACCCCTCTTACACCGTAGTAAGTTCTTGCACTTAGAGATGAAAACCCCCGTTTCGGGTGGCAGGCATGGAATCGTGCGACGGAACACATGAAATGTATGTTTTTTATGGTCCAATGTACCAACCTAACACATCCAAGCAAAAATATTCATGCGTCTACCCCCTCCCGGCGCCGTTTAGAGGGGTAGATCGGCAGGTCAGACTTTTCTCCAACGGGAGTAGGGTTTCGCCGTAGAGGGGGTCCGGAGCGTCAAGACCCCATAAAAACTTCCATAGACCCCTAAACTATGTATATTAGTGTGTTGGTAGTTTGTGGGAACCAAGATACATCTCCGAGGTGCGACCCGCTTCACTGACCCCTCTTACTCCGTAGTAAGTTCTTGCACTTAGAGGTGAAAACCGCCGTTTCGGGTGTCAGGCATGGAATCGTGCGACGGAACACATGAAATGTTTGTTTTTATGGTCCAATATATGAACCTAACAAATCCAAGCAAAAAAGTTATGCGTCTACCCCCTCCCGGCGCCGTTTAGACGGGTAGATCGATAGGTCAGACTTTTCTCCAGCGGGAGTAGGGTTTCGCCATAGAGGGGGTCCGGAGCGTCAAGACCCCATAAAAACTTGCATAGACCCCTAAACTATGTATAAAAGTGTGTTGGTAGTTTGTGGGAACCAATATACATCTCCGAGGTGCGACCCGCTTCACTAACCCCTCTTACTCCGAAGTAAGTTCTTGCACTTAGAGATGAAAACCCCCGTTTCGGGTGTCAGGCATGGAATTGTGCGACGAAACACATGAAATGTTTGTTTTTTATGGTCCAATATACCAACCTAACACATCCAAGCAAAACAATTCATGCTTGTACCCCCTCCCGGCGCCGTTTAGAGGGGTAGATCGACATGTCAGACTTTTCTCCAGCAGGAGTAGGGTTTCGCCGTTGAAGGGGTCCGGAGCGTCAAGACCCCATCAAAACTTGCATAGACCCCTGAACTATGTATACTAGAGTGTTGGTAGTTTGTGGGAACCAAGATACATCTCCGAGGTGCGACCCGCTTCACTGACCCCTCTTACTCCGAAGTAAGTTCTTGCACTTAGAGGTGATAACCCCCGTTTTGGGTGTCATGCATGGAATCGTGCGACGGAACACATGAAATGTTTGTTTTTTATGGTCCAATATACCAACCTAACACATCCAAGCAAAAAAATTCATGCGTCTACCTCTTCCCGGCGCCGTTTAGAGGGGTAGATCGACAGGTCAGACTTTTCTCCGGCGGAAGTAGGGTTTCGCCGTAGAGGGGGTCCGGAGCGTCAAGACCCCATCAAAACTTGCATAGACCCCTAAACTATGTATACTAGTGTGTTGGTAGTTTTTGGGAACCAAGATACATTTATGAGGTGCGACCCGCTTCGCTAACCCCTCTTACTCCGTAGTAAGTTCTTGCACTTAGAGGTGAAAACCCCCGTTTCGGGTGGCAGGCATGGAATCGTGCGACGGAACACATGAAATGTTTGTTTTTTATGGTCCAATATACCAACCTAACACATCCAAGCAAAAAAATTCATGCGTCTACCCCCTCCCGGCGCTGTTTAGAGGGGTAGATCGAAAGGTCAGACTTTTCTCTAGCGGGAATAGGGTTTCGCTGTAGAGGGAGTCCGGAGCGTCAAGACCCCATCAAAACTTGCATAGACCCCTAAACTATGTATACTAGTGTGTTGGCAGTTGTTGGGAACCAAGATACATCTACGAGGTGCGACGGAACACATGAAATGTTTGTTTTTTATGGTCCAATATACTAACCTAACACATCCAAGCAAAAAAATTCATGCTTGTACCCCCTCCCGGTGCCGTTTAGAGGCGTAGATCGACAGGTGAGACTTTTCTCCAGTGTGAGTAGTGTTTCGCCGTATAGGGGTTCCGGAGCGTCAAGACCCCATAAAAACTTGCATAGACCCCTAAACTATGTATACTAGTGTGTTGGTAGTTTGTGGGAACCAAGATAAATCTTCGAGGTGTGACCCGCTTCACTGACCCCTCTTACACCGTAGTAAGTTCTTGCACTTAGAGATGAAAACCCCCGTTTCGGGTGGCAGGCATGGAATCGTGCGACGGAACACATGAAATGTATGTTTTTTATGGTCCAATGTACCAACCTAACACATCCAAGCAAAAATATTCATGCGTCTACCCCCTCCCGGCGCCGTTTAGAGGGGTAGATCGGCAGGTCAGACTTTTCTCCAACGGGAGTAGGGTTTCGCCGTAGAGGGGGTCCGGAGCGTCAAGACCCCATAAAAACTTCCATAGACCCCTAAACTATGTATATTAGTGTGTTGGTAGTTTGTGGGAACCAAGATACATCTCCGAGGTGCGACCCGCTTCACTGACCCCTCTTACTCCGTAGTAAGTTCTTGCACTTAGAGGTGAAAACCGCCGTTTCGGGTGTCAGGCATGGAATCGTGCGACGGAACACATGAAATGTTTGTTTTTATGGTCCAATATATGAACCTAACAAATCCAAGCAAAAAAGTTATGCGTCTACCCCCTCCCGGCGCCGTTTAGACGGGTAGATCGATAGGTCAGACTTTTCTCCAGCGGGAGTAGGGTTTCGCCGTAGAGGGGGTCCGGAGCGTCAAGACCCCATAAAAACTTGCATAGACCCCTAAACTATGTATAAAAGTGTGTTGGTAGTTTGTGGGAACCAATATACATCTCCGAGGTGCGACCCGCTTCACTAACCCCTCTTACTCCGAAGTAAGTTCTTGCACTTAGAGATGAAAACCCCCGTTTCGGGTGTCAGGCATGGAATTGTGCGACGAAACACATGAAATGTTTGTTTTTTATGGTCCAATATACCAACCTAACACATCCAAGCAAAACAATTCATGCTTGTACCCCCTCCCGGCGCCGTTTAGAGGGGTAGATCGACATGTCAGACTTTTCTCCAGCAGGAGTAGGGTTTCGCCGTAGAAGGGGTCCGGAGCGTCAAGACCCCATCAAAACTTGCATAGACCCCTGAACTATGTATACTAGAGTGTTGGTAGTTTGTGGGAACCAAGATACATCTCCGAGGTGCGACCCGCTTCACTGACCCCTCTTACTCCGAAGTAAGTTCTTGCACTTAGAGGTGATAACCCCCGTTTTGGGTGTCATGCATGGAATCGTGCGACGGAACACATGAAATGTTTGTTTTTTATGGTCCAATATACCAACCTAACACATCCAAGCAAAAAAATTCATGCGTCTACCTCTTCCCGGCGCCGTTTAGAGGGGTAGATCGACAGGTCAGACTTTTCTCCGGCGGAAGTAGGGTTTCGCCGTAGAGGGGGTCCGGAGCGTCAAGACCCCATCAAAACTTGCATAGACCCCTAAACTATGTATACTAGTGTGTTGGTAGTTTTTGGGAACCAAGATACATTTATGAGGTGCGACCCGCTTCGCTAACCCCTCTTACTCCGTAGTAAGTTCTTGCACTTAGAGGTGAAAACCCCGTTTCGGGTGGCAAGCATGGAATCGTGCGAGAGAACACATGAAATGTTTGTTTTTTATGGTCCAATATACCAACCTAACACATCCAAGCAAAAAAAATCATGCGTCTACCCCCTCCCGGCGCCGTTTAGAGGGGTAGATCGACAGTTCAGACTTTTCTCCAGCGGGAGTAGGGTCTCGCTGTAGAGGGGGTCCGGAGTGTCAAGACCCCATCAAAACTTGCATAGACCCATATACTATGTATACTAGTGTGTTGGTAGTTTGTGGGAACCAAGATACATCTACGAGGTGCGACCCGCTTCACTGACCCCTCTTACTCCGTAGTAAGTTCTTGCACTTAGAGGTGAAAACCCCCGTTTCGGGTGGCAGGCATGGAATCGTGTGATGGAACACATGAAATATTTGTTTTTTATGGTCCAATATACCAACCTAACACATCCAAGCAAAAAAAAACATGCGTCTACACCCTCCTGGCGCCGTTTAGAGGGGTAGATCGACATGTCAGAATTTTCTCTAGCGGGAATAGGGTTTCGCTGTAAACGGGGTCTGGAGCGTCAAGACCCCATAGACCCCTAAACTATGTATACTAGTGTGTTGGCAGTTGTTGGGAACCAAGATACATCTACGAGGTGCGACGGAACACATGAAATGTTTTTTTTTTGGTCCAATATACTAACCTAACACATCCAAGCAAAAAAATTCATGCTTGTACCCCCTCCCGGTGCCGTTTAGAGGCGTAGATCGACAGGTGAGACTTTTCTCCAGCGTGAGTAGTGTTTCGCCGTATAGGGGTTCCGGAGCGTCAAGACCCCATAAAAACTTGCATAGACCCCTAAACTATGTATACTAGTGTGTTGGTAGTTTGTGGGAACCAAGATAAATCTTCGAGGTGTGACCCGCTTCACTGACCCCTCTTACACCGTAGTAAGTTCTTGCACTTAGAGATGAAAACCCCCGTTTCGGGTGGCAGGCATGGAATCGTGCGACGGAACACATGAAATGTATGTTTTTTATGGTCCAATGTACCAACCTAACACATCCAAGCAAAAATATTCATGCGTCTACCCCCTCCCGGCGCCGTTTAGAGGGGTAGATCGGCAGGTCAGACTTTTCTCCAACGGGAGTAGGGTTTCGCCGTAGAGGGGGTCCGGAGCGTCAAGACCCCATAAAAACTTCCATAGACCCCTAAACTATGTATATTAGTGTGTTGGTAGTTTGTGGGAACCAAGATACATCTCCGAGGTGCGACCCGCTTCACTGACCCCTCTTACTCCGTAGTAAGTTCTTGCACTTAGAGGTGAAAACCGCCGTTTCGGGTGTCAGGCATGGAATCGTGCGACGGAACACATGAAATGTTTGTTTTTATGGTCCAATATATGAACCTAACAAATCCAAGCAAAAAAGTTATGCGTCTACCCCCTCCCGGCGCCGTTTAGACGGGTAGATCGATAGGTCAGACTTTTCTCCAGCGGGAGTAGGGTTTCGCCGTAGAGGGGGTCCGGAGCGTCAAGACCCCATAAAAACTTGCATAGACCCCTAAACTATGTATAAAAGTGTGTTGGTAGTTTGTGGGAACCAATATACATCTCCGAGGTGCGACCCGCTTCACTAACCCCTCTTACTCCGAAGTAAGTTCTTGCACTTAGAGATGAAAACCCCCGTTTCGGGTGTCAGGCATGGAATTGTGCGACGAAACACATGAAATGTTTGTTTTTTATGGTCCAATATACCAACCTAACACATCCAAGCAAAACAATTCATGCTTGTACCCCCTCCCGGCGCCGTTTAGAGGGGTAGATCGACATGTCAGACTTTTCTCCAGCAGGAGTAGGGTTTCGCCGTAGAAGGGGTCCGGAGCGTCAAGACCCCATCAAAACTTGCATAGACCCCTGAACTATGTATACTAGAGTGTTGGTAGTTTGTGGGAACCAAGATACATCTCCGAGGTGCGACCCGCTTCACTGACCCCTCTTACTCCGAAGTAAGTTCTTGCACTTAGAGGTGATAACCCCCGTTTTGGGTGTCATGCATGGAATCGTGCGACGGAACACATGAAATGTTTGTTTTTTATGGTCCAATATACCAACCTAACACATCCAAGCAAAAAAATTCATGCGTCTACCTCTTCCCGGCGCCGTTTAGAGGGGTAGATCGACAGGTCAGACTTTTCTCCGGCGGAAGTAGGGTTTCGCCGTAGAGGGGGTCCGGAGCGTCAAGACCCCATCAAAACATGCATAGACCCCTAAACTATGTATACTAGTGTGTTGGTAGTTTTTGGGAACCAAGATACATCTACGAGGTGCGACCCGCTTCGCTAACCCCTCTTACTCCGTAGTAAGTTCTTGCACTTAGAGGTGAAAACCCCCGTTTCGGGTGTCAAGCATGGAATCGTGCGACGGAACACATGAAATGTTTGTTTTTTATGGTCCAATATACCAACCTAACGCATCCAAGCAAAAAAATCATGCGTCTACCCCCTCCCGGCGCCGTTTAGAGGGGTAGATCGACATGTCAGACTTTTCTCCAGCGGGAGTAGGGTCTCGCTGTAGAGGGGGTCCGGAGTGTCAAGACCCCATCAAAACTTGCATAGACCCATAAACTATGTATACTAGTGTGTTGGTAGTTTGTGGGAACCAAGATACATCTACGAGGTGCGACCCGCTTCACTGACCCCTCTTACTCCGTAGTAAGTTCTTGCACTTAGAGGTGAAAACCCCCGTTTCGGGTGGCAGGCATGGAATCGTGTGACGGAACACATGAAATATTTGTTTTTTATGGTCCAATATACCAACCTAACACATCCAAGCAAAAAAAAAACATGCGTCTACACCCTCCCGGCGCCGTTTAGAGGGGTAGATCGGCAGGTCAGACTTTTCTCTAGCGGGAATAGGGTTTCGCTATAGAGGGGGTCCGGAGCGTCAAGACCCCATAGACCCCTAAACTATGTATACTAGTGTGTTGGCAGTTGTTGGGAACCAAGATACATCTACGAGGTGCGACGAAACACATGAAATGTTTTTTTTGGGTCCAATATACTAACCTAACACATCCAAGCAAAATAATTCATGCTTGTACCCCCTCCCGGCGCCGTTTAGAGGCGTAGATCGACAGGTCAGACTTTTCTCTAGCGGGAGTAGTGTTTCGCCGTATGGGGGGTCCGGAGCGTCAAGACCCCATAAAAACTTGCATAGGCCCCTAAACTATGTATACTAGTGTGTTGGTAGTTTGTGGGAACCAAGATATATCTTCGAGGTGCGACCCGCTTCACTGACCCCTCTTACTCCGTAGTAAGTTCTTGCACTTAGAGGTGAAAACCCCCGTTTCGGGTGTCAGGCATGGAATTGTGCGAAGAAACACATGAAATGTTTGTTTTGTATGGTCCAATATACCAACCTAACACATCCAAGCAAAACAATTCATGCTTGTACCCCTTCCCGACGCCGTTTAGAGGGGTAGATCGACATGTCAGACTTTTCTCTAGCAGGAGTAGGGTTTCGCCGTAGAAGGGCCCCGGAGCGTCAAGACCCCATCAAAACTTGCATAGACCCCTAAACTATGTATACTAGTGTGTTGGTAGTTTGTGGGAACCAAAATACATCTCCGAGGTGCGACCCGCTTCGTTGACCCCTCTTACTCCGTAGAAAGTTCTTGCACTTAGAGGTGATAACCCCCGCTTTGGGTGTCATGCATGGAATCGTGCGACGGAACACATGAAATGTTTGTTTTTTATGGTCCAATATACCAACCTAACACATCCAAGCAAAAAAAAATCATGTGTCTACCCCTTCCCGGCGCCGTTTAGAGGGGTAGATCGACAGGTCAGACTTTTCTCCAGCGGGAGTAGGGTTTCGCCATAGAGGGGGTCCGAAGCGTCAAGACCCCATCAAAACTTGCATAGACACCTAATCTATGTATACTAGTGTGTTGGTAGTTTTTGGGAACCAAGATACATCTACGAGGTGCGACCCGCTTCGCTAACCCCTCTTACTCCGTAGTAAGTTCTTGCACTTAGAGGTGAAAAACCCGTTTCGGGTGTCAAGCATGGAATCGTGCGACGGAACACATGAAATGTTTGTTTTTTATGGTCCAATATACCAACCTAACACATCCAAGCAAAAAAATCATGCGTCTACCCCCTCCCGGCGCCGTTTAGAGGGGTAGATCGACAGTTCAGACTTTTCTCCAGCGGGAGTAGGGTTTCGCTGTAGAGGGGGTCCGGAGTGTCAAGACCCCATCAAAACTTGCATAGACCCCTAAACTATGTATACTAGTGTGTTGGTAGTTTGTGGGAACAAGATACATCTACGAGGTGCGACCCGCTTCACTGACCCCTCTTACTCCGTAGTAAGTTCTTGCACTTAGAGGTGAAAACCCCCGTTTCGGGTGGCAGGCATGGAATCGTGTGACGGAACACATGAAATATTTGTTTTTTATGGTCCAATATACCAACCTAACACATCCAAGCAAAAAAAAACATGCGTCTACCCCCTCCCGGCGCCGTTTAGAGGGGTAGATCGACAGGTCAGACTTTTCTCTAGCGGGAATAGGGTTTCGCTGTAGAGGGGGTCCGGAGCGTCAAGACCCCATAGACCCCTAAACTATGTATACTAGTGTGTTGGCAGTTGTTGGGAACCAAGATACATCTACGAGGTGCGACGGAACACATGAAATGTTTGTTTTTTTTGGTCCAATATACTAACCTAACACATCCAAGCAAAAAAGTTCATGCTTGTACCCCCTCCCGGCGCCGTTTAGAGGGGTAGATCGACAGGTCAGACTTTTCTCTAGCGGGAGTAGTGTTTCGCCGTATGGGGGGTCCGGAGCGTCAAGACCCCATAAAAACTTGAATAGGCCCCTAAACTATGTATAGTAGTGTGTTGGTAGTTTGTGGGAACCAAGATATATCTTCGATGTGCGACCCGCTTCACTGACCCCTCTTACTCCGTAGTAAGTTCTTGCACTTAGAGGTGAAAACCCCCCTTTCGGGTGTCAGGCATGGAATTGTGCGAAGAAACACATGAAATGTTTGTTTTGTATGGTCCAATATACCAACCTAACACATCCAAGCAAAACAATTCATGCTTGTACCCCCTCCCGGCGTCGTTTAGAGGGGTAGATCGACAGGTCAGACTTTTCTCTAGCAGGAGTAGGGTTTCGCCGTAGAAGGGCCCCGGAGCGTCAAGACCCCATCAAAACTTGCATAGACCCCTAAACTATGTATACTAGTGTGTTGGTAGTTTGTGGGAACCAAAATATATCTCCGAGGTGCGACCCGCTTCATTGACCCCTCTTACTCCGTAGTAAGTTCTTGCACTTAGAGGTGATAACCCCCGTTTTGGGTGTCATGCATGGAATCGTGCGACGGAACACATGAAATGTTTGTTTTTTATGGTCCAATATACCAACCTAACACATCCAAGCAAAAAAAATTCATGCGTCTACCCCTTCCCGGCGCCGTTTAGAGGGGTAGATCGACAGGTCAGACTTTTCTCCAGCGGGAGTAGGGTTTCGCCGTAGAGGGGGTCCGAAGCGTCAAGACCCCATCAAAACTTGCATAGACCCCTAAACTATGTATACTAGTGTGTTGGTAGTTTTTGGGAACCAAGATACATCTACGAGGTGCGACCCGCTTCGCTAACCCCTCTTACTCCGTAGTAAGTTCTTGCACTTAGAGGTGAAAACCCCCGTTTCGGGTGTCAAGCATGGAATCGTGCGACGGAACACATGAAATGTTTCTTTTTTATGGTCCAATATACGACCCTAACACATCCAAGAAAAAAAATCATGCGTCTACCCCCTACCGGCGCCGTTTAGAGGGGTAGATCGACAGGTCAAACTTTTCTCCAGCGGGAGTAGGGTTTCGCTGTAGAGGGGGTCCGGAGTGTCAAGACCCCATCAAAACTTGCATAGACCCCTAAACTATGTATACTAGTGTATTGGTAGTTTTTGGGAACCAAGATACATCTACGAGGTGCGACCCGCTTCACTGACCCCTTTTACTCCGTAGTAAGTTCTTGCACTTAGAGGTGAAAACCCCCGTTTCGGGTGGCAGGCATGGAATCGTGTGACGGAACACATGAAATATTTGTTTTTTATGTTCCAATATACCAACCTAACACATCCAAGCAAAAAAAAACATGCGTCTACACCCTCCCGGCGCCGTTTAGAGGGGTAGATCGATAGGTCAGACTGTTCTCTAGCGGGAATAGGGTTTCGCTGTAGAGGGGGTCCGGAGCGTCAAGACCCCATAGACCCCTAAACTATGTATACTAGTGTGTTGGCAGTTGTTGGGAACCAAGATACATCTACGAGGTGCGACGGAACACATGAAATGTTTGTTTTTTTTGGTCCAATATACTAACCTAACACATCCAAGCAAAAAAATTCATGCTTGTACCCCCTCCCGGCGCCGTTTAGAGGCGTAGATCGACAGGTCAGACTTTTCTCTAGCGGGAGTAGTGTTTCGCCGTATGGGGGGTCCGGAGCGTCAATACCCCATAAAAACTTGCATAGGCCCCTAAACTATGTATACTAGTGTGTTGGTAGTTTGTGGGAACCAAGATACATCTTCGAGTTGCGACCCGCTTCACTGACCCCTCTTACTCTGTAGTAAGTTCTTGCACTTAGAGGTGAAAACCCCCGTTTCGGGTGTCAGGCATGGAATTGTGCGACGAAACACATGAAATGTTTGTTTTTTATGGTCCAATATACCAACCTAACACATCCAAGCAAAACAATTCATGCTTGTACCCCCTCCCGTTGCCGTTTAGAGGGGTAGATCGACAGGTCAGACTTTTCTCTAGCAGGAGTAGGGTTTCGCCGTAGAAGGGGTTCGGAGCGTCAAGACCCCATCAAAACTTGCATAGACCCCTAAACTATGTATACTAGTGTGTTGGTAGTTTGTGGGAACCAAGATACATATCCGAGGTGCGACCCGCTTCACTGACCCCTCTTACTCCGTAGTAAGTTCTTGCACTTAGAGGTGATAACCCCCGTTTTGGGTGTCATGCATGGAATCGTGCGACGGAACACATGAAATGTTTGTTTTTTATGGTCCAATATACCAACCTAACACATCCAAGAAAAAAAAAATCATGCGTCTACCCCTTCCCGGCGCCGTTTAGAGGGGTAGATCGACAGGTCAGACTTTTCTCCAGCGGGAGTAGGGTTTCGCCGTAGAGGGGGTCCGAAGCGTCAAGACCCCATCAAAACTTGCATAGACCCCTAAACTATGTATACTAGTGTGTTGGTAGTTTGTGGGAACCAAGATACATCTACGAGGTGCGACCCGCTTCACTGACCCCTCTTACTCCGTAGTAAGTTCTTGCACTTAGAGGTGAAAACCCCCGTTTCGGGTGGCAGGCATGGAATCGTGTGATGGAACACATGAAATATTTGTTTTTTATGGTCCAATATACCAACCTAACACATCCAAGCAAAAAAAACATGCGTCTACACCCTCCCGGCGCCGTTTAGAGGGGTAGATCGACAGGTCAGACTTTTCTCTAGCGGGAATAGGGTTTCGCTGTAGAGGGGGTCCGGAGCGTCAAGACCCCATAGACCCCTAAACTATGTATACTAGTGTGTTGGCAGTTGTTGGGAACCAAGATACATCTTCCAGGTGCGACGGAACACATGAAATGTTTGTTTTTTTTGGTCCAATATACTAACCTAACACATCCAAGCAAAAAAATTCATGCTTGTACCCCCTCCCGGCGCCGTTTAGAGGCGTAGATTGACAGGTCGGACTTTTCTCTAGCGGGAGTAGTGTTTCGCCGTATGGGGGGTCCGGAGCGTCAAGACCCCATAAAAACTTGCATAGGCCCCTAAACTATGTATACTAGTGTGTTGGTTGTTTGTGGGAACTAAGATATATCTTCGATGTGCGACCCGCTTCACTAACCCCTCTTACTCCGTAGTAAGTTCTTGCACTTAGAGGTGAAAACCCCCCTTTCGGGTGTCAGGCATGGAATTGTGCGAAGAAACACATGAAATGTTTGTTTTGTATGGTCCAATATACCAACCTAACACATCCAAGCAAAACAATTCATGCTTGTACCCCCTCCCGGCGCCGTTTAGAGGGGTAGATCGACAGGTCAGACTTTTCTCTAGCAGGAGTAGGGTTTCGCTGTAGAAGGGCCCCGGAGCGTCAAGACCCCATCAAAACTTGCATAGACCCATAAACTATGTATACTAGTGTGTTGGTAGTTTGTGGGAACCAAAATACATCTCCGAGGTGCGACGCGCTTCATTGACCCCTCTTACTCCGTAGTAAGTTCTTGCACTTAGAGGTGATAACCCCCGTTTTGGGTGTCATGCATGGAATCGTGCGACGGAACACATGAAATGTTTGTTTTTTATGGTCCAATATACCAACCTAACACATCCAAGCAAAAAAAAATCATGCGTCTACCCCTTCCCGGCGCCGTTTAGAGGGGTAGATCGACAGGTCAGACTTTTCTCTAGCAGGAGTAGGGTTTCGCCGTAGAAGGGGTCCGGAGCGTCAAGACCCCATCAAAACTTGCATAGACCCCTAAACTATGTATACTAGTGTGTTGGTAGTTTGTGGGAACCAAGATACATATCCGAGGTGCGACCCGCTTCACTGACCCCTCTTACTCCGTAGTAAGTTCTTGCACTTAGAGGTGATAACCCCCGTTTTGGGTGTCATGCATGGAATCGTGCGACGGAACACATGAAATGTTTGTTTTTTATGGTCCAATATACCAACCTAACACATCCAAGAAAAAAAAAATCATGCGTCTACCCCTTCCCGGCGCCGTTTAGAGGGGTAGATCGACAGGTCAGACTTTTCTCCAGCGGGAGTAGGGTTTCGCCGTAGAGGGGGTCCGAAGCGTCAAGACCCCATCAAAACTTGCATAGACCCCTAAACTATGTATACTAGTGTGTTGGTAGTTTGTGGGAACCAAGATACATCTACGAGGTGCGACCCGCTTCACTGACCCCTCTTACTCCGTAGTAAGTTCTTGCACTTAGAGGTGAAAACCCCCGTTCCGGGTGGCAGGCATGGAATCGTGTGATGGAACACATGAAATATTTGTTTTTTATGGTCCAATATACCAACCTAACACATCCAAGCAAAAAAAAACATGCGTCTACACCCTCCCGGCGCCATTTAGAGGGGTAGATCGAAAGGTCAGACTTTTCTCTAGCGGGAATAGGGTTTCGCTGTAGAGGGGGTCCGGAGCGTCAAGACCCCATAGACCCCTAAACTATGTATACTAGTGTGTTGGCAGTTGTTGGGAACCAAGATACATCTTCGAGGTGCGACGGAACACATGAAATGTTTGTTTTTTTTGGTCCAATATACTAACCTAACACATCCAAGCAAAAAAATTCATGCTTGTACCCCCTCCCGGCGCCGTTTAGAGGCGTAGATTGACAGGTCGGACTTTTCTCTAGCGGGAGTAGTGTTTCGCCGTATGGGGGGTCCGGAGCGTCAAGACCCCATAAAAACTTGCATACGCCCCTAAACTATGTATACTAGTGTGTTGGTTGTTTGTGGGAACTAAGATATATCTTCGATGTGCGACCCGCTTCACTAACCCCTCTTACTCCGTAGTAAGTTCTTGCACTTAGAGGTGAAAACCCCCCTTTTGGGTGTCAGGCATGGAATTGTGCGAAGAAACACATGAAATGTTTGTTTTGTATGGTCCAATATACCAACCTAACACATCCAAGCAAAACAATTCATGCTTGTACCCCCTCCCGGCGCCGTTTAGAGGGGTAGATCGACAGGTCAGACTTTTCTCTAGCAGGAGTAGGGTTTCGCTGTAGAAGGGCCCCGGAGCGTCAAGACCCCATCAAAACTTGCATAGACCCCTAAACTATGTATACTAGTGTGTTGGTAGTTTGTGGGAACCAAAATACATCTCCGAGGTGCGACGCGCTTCATTGACCCCTCTTACTCCGTAGTAAGTTCTTGCACTTAGAGGTGATAACCCCCGTTTTGGGTGTCATGCATGGAATCGTGCGACGGAACACATGAAATGTTTGTTTTTTATGGTCCAATATACCAACCTAACACATCCAAGCAAAAAAAATTCATGCGTCTACCCCTTCCCGGCGCCGTTTAGAGGGGTAGATCGACAGGTCAGACTTTTCTCTAGCAGGAGTAGGGTTTCGCCGTAGAAGGGGTCCGGAGAGTCAAGACCCCATAAAAACTTGCATAGACCACTAAACTATGTATACTAGTGTGTTGGTAGTTTGTGGGAACCAAGATACATATCCGAGGTGCGACCCGCTTCACTGACCCCTCTTACTCCGTAGTAAGTTCTTGCACTTAGAGGTGATAACCCCCGTTTTGGGTGTCATGCATGGAATCGTGCGACGGAACACATGAAATGTTTATTTTTTATGGTCCAATATACCAACCTAACACATCCAAGAAAAAAAAAATCATGCGTCTACCCCTTCCCGGCGCCGTTTAGAGGGGTAGATCGACAGGTCAGAATTTTCTCCAGCGGGAGTAGGGTTTCGCCGTAGAGGGGGTCCGAAGCGTCAAGACCCCATCAAAACTTGCATAGACCCCTAAACTATGTATACTAGTGTGTTGGTAGTTTGTGGGAACCAAGATACATCTACGAGGTGCGACCCGCTTCACTGACCCCTCTTACTCCGTAGTAAGTTCTTGCACTTAGAGGTGAAAACCCCCGTTTCGGGTGGCAGGCATGGAATCGTGTGATGGAACACATGAAATATTTGTTTTTTATGGTCCAATATACCAACCTAACACATCCAAGCAAAAAAAAACATGCGTCTACACCCTCCCGGCGCCGTTTAGAGGGGTAGATCGACAGGTCAGACTTTTCTCTAGCGGGAATAGGGTTTCGCTGTAGAGGGGGTCCGGAGCGTCAAGACCCCATAGACCCCTAAACTATGTATACTAGTGTGTTGGCAGTTGTTGGGAACCAAGATACATCTACGAGGTGCGACGGAACACATGAAATGTTTGTTTTTTTTGGTCCAATATACTAACCTAACACATCCAAGAAAAAAAATTCATGCTTGTACCCCCTCCCGGCGCCGTTTAGAGGCGTAGATTGACAGGTCAGACTTTTCTCTAGCGGGAGTAGTGTTTCGCCGTATGGGGGGTCCGGAGCGTCAAGACCCCATAAAAACTTGCATAGGCCCCTAAAATATGTATACTAGTGTGTTGGTAGTTTGTGGGAACCAAGATATATCTTCGATGTGCGACCCGCTTCACTAACCCCTCTTACTCCGTAGTAAGTTCTTGCACTTAGAGGTGAAAACCCCCCTTTCGGGTGTCAGGCATGGAATTGTGCGAAGAAACACATGAAATGTTTGTTTTGTATGGTCCAATATACCAACCTAACACATCCAAGCAAAACAATTCATGCTTGTACCCCCTCCCGGCGCCGTTTAGAGGGGTAGATCGACATGTCAGGCTTTTCTCTAGCAGGAGTAGGGTTTCGCCGTAGAAGGGCCCCGGAGCGTCAAGACCCCATCAAAACTTGCATAGACCCCTAATCTATGTATACTAGTGTGTTGGTAGTTTGTGGGAACCAAAATACATCTCCGAGGTGCGACCCGCTTCATTGACCCCTCTTACTCCGTAGTAAGTTCTTGCACTTAGAGGTGATAACCCCCGTTTTGGGTGTCATGCATGGAATCGTGCGACGGAAGACATGAAATGTTTGTTTTTTATGGTCCAATATACCAACCTAACACATCCAAGCAAAAAAAATTCATGCGTCTACCCCTTCCCGGCGCCGTTTAGAGGGGTAGATCGACAGGTCAGACTTTTCTCCAGCGGGAGTAGGGTTTCGCCGTAGAGGGGGTCCAAAGCGTGAAGACCCCATCAAAACTTGCATAGACCCCTAAACTATGTATACTAGTGTGTGGGTAGTTTTTGGGAACCAAGATACATCTACGAGGTGCGACCCGCTTCGCTAACCCCTCTTACTCCGTAGTAAGTTCTTGCACTTAGAGGTGATAACCCCCGTTTTGGGTGTCATGCATGGAATCGTGCGACGGAACACATGAAATGTTTGTTTTTTATGGTCCAATATACCAACCTAACACATCCAAGCAAAAAAAATTCATGCGTCTACCCCTTCCCGGCGCCGTTTAGAGGGGTAGATCGACAGGTCAGACTTTTCTCTAGCAGGAGTAGGGTTTCGCCGTAGAAGGGGTCCGGAGAGTCAAGACCCCATCAAAACTTGCATAGACCACTAAACTATGTATACTAGTGTGTTGGTAGTTTGTGGGAACCAAGATACATATCCGAGGTGCGACCCGCTTCACTGACCCCTCTTACTCCGTAGTAAGTTCTTGCACTTAGAGGTGATAACCCCCGTTTTGGGTGTCATGCATGGAATCGTGCGACGGAACACATGAAATGTTTGTTTTTTATGGTCCAATATACCAACCTAACACATCCAAGCAAAAAAAAATCATGCGTCTACCCCTTCCCGGCGCCGTTTAGAGGGGTAGATCGACAGGTCAGAATTTTCTCCAGCGGGAGTAGGGTTTCGCCGTAGAGGGGGTCCGAAGCGTCAAGACCCCATCAAAACTTGCATAGACCCCTAAACTATGTATACTAGTGTGTTGGTAGTTTGTGGGAACCAAGATACATCTACGAGGTGCGACCCGCTTCACTGACCCCTCTTACTCCGTAGTAAGTTCTTGCACTTAGAGGTGAAAACCCCCGTTTCGGGTGGCAGGCATGGAATCGTGTGATGGAACACATGAAATATTTGTTTTTTATGGTCCAATATACCAACCTAACACATCCAAGCAAAAAAAAACATGCGTCTACACCCTCCCGGCGCCGTTTAGAGGGGTAGATCGACAGGTCAGACTTTTCTCTAGCGGGAATAGGGTTTCGCTGTAGAGGGGGTCCGGAGCGTCAAGACCCCATAGACCCCTAAACTATGTATACTAGTGTGTTGGCAGTTGTTGGGAACCAAGATACATCTACGAGGTGCGACGGAACACATGAAATGTTTGTTTTTTTTGGTCCAATATACTAACCTAACACATCCAAGAAAAAAAATTCATGCTTGTACCCCCTCCCGGCGCCGTTTAGAGGCGTAGATTGACAGGTCAGACTTTTCTCTAGCGGGAGTAGTGTTTCGCCGTATGGGGGGTCCGGAGCGTCAAGACCCCATAAAAACTTGCATAGGCCCCTAAAATATGTATACTAGTGTGTTGGTAGTTTGTGGGAACCAAGATATATCTTCGATGTGCGACCCGCTTCACTAACCCCTCTTACTCCGTAGTAAGTTCTTGCACTTAGAGGTGAAAACCCCCCTTTCGGGTGTCAGGCATGGAATTGTGCGAAGAAACACATGAAATGTTTGTTTTGTATGGTCCAATATACCAACCTAACACATCCAAGCAAAACAATTCATGCTTGTACCCCCTCCCGGCGCCGTTTAGAGGGGTAGATCGACATGTCAGGCTTTTCTCTAGCAGGAGTAGGGTTTCGCCGTAGAAGGGCCCCGGAGCGTCAAGACCCCATCAAAACTTGCATAGACCCCTAATCTATGTATACTAGTGTGTTGGTAGTTTGTGGGAACCAAAATACATCTCCGAGGTGCGACCCGCTTCATTGACCCCTCTTACTCCGTAGTAAGTTCTTGCACTTAGAGGTGATAACCCCCGTTTTGGGTGTCATGCATGGAATCGTGCGACGGAAGACATGAAATGTTTGTTTTTTATGGTCCAATATACCAACCTAACACATCCAAGCAAAAAAAATTCATGCGTCTACCCCTTCCCGGCGCCGTTTAGAGGGGTAGATCGACAGGTCAGACTTTTCTCCAGCGGGAGTAGGGTTTCGCCGTAGAGGGGGTCCAAAGCGTGAAGACCCCATCAAAACTTGCATAGACCCCTAAACTATGTATACTAGTGTGTGGGTAGTTTTTGGGAACCAAGATACATCTACGAGGTGCGACCCGCTTCGCTAACCCCTCTTACTCCGTAGTAAGTTCTTGCACTTAGAGGTGATAACCCCCGTTTTGGGTGTCATGCATGGAATCGTGCGACGGAACACATGAAATGTTTGTTTTTTATGGTCCAATATACCAACCTAACACATCCAAGCAAAAAAAATTCATGCGTCTACCCCTTCCCGGCGCCGTTTAGAGGGGTAGATCGACAGGTCAGACTTTTCTCTAGCAGGAGTAGGGTTTCGCCGTAGAAGGGGTCCGGAGAGTCAAGACCCCATCAAAACTTGCATAGACCACTAAACTATGTATACTAGTGTGTTGGTAGTTTGTGGGAACCAAGATACATATCCGAGGTGCGACCCGCTTCACTGACCCCTCTTACTCCGTAGTAAGTTCTTGCACTTAGAGGTGATAACCCCCGTTTTGGGTGTCATGCATGGAATCGTGCGACGGAACACATGAAATGTTTGTTTTTTATGGTCCAATATACCAACCTAACACATCCAAGCAAAAAAAAATCATGCGTCTACCCCTTCCCGGCGCCGTTTAGAGGGGTAGATCGACAGGTCAGAATTTTCTCCAGCGGGAGTAGGGTTTCGCCGTAGAGGGGGTCCGAAGCGTCAAGACCCCATCAAAACTTGCATAGACCCCTAAACTATGTATACTAGTGTGTTGGTAGTTTGTGGGAACCAAGATACATCTACGAGGTGCGACCCGCTTCACTGACCCCTCTTACTCCGTAGTAAGTTCTTGCACTTAGAGGTGAAAACCCCCGTTTCGGGTGGCAGGCATGGAATCGTGTGATGGAACACATGAAATATTTGTTTTTTATGGTCCAATATACCAACCTAACACATCCAAGCAAAAAAAAACATGCGTCTACACCCTCCCGGCGCCGTTTAGAGGGGTAGATCGACAGGTCAGACTTTTCTCTAGCGGGAATAGGGTTTCGCTGTAGAGGGGGTCCGGAGCGTCAAGACCCCATAGACCCCTAAACTATGTATACTAGTGTGTTGGCAGTTGTTGGGAACCAAGATACATCTACGAGGTGCGACGGAACACATGAAATGTTTGTTTTTTTTGGTCCAATATACTAACCTAACACATCCAAGCAAAAAAATTCATGCTTGTACCCCCTCCCGGCGCCGTTTAGAGGCGTAGATTGACATGTCAGACTTTTCTCTAGCGGGAGTAGTGTTTCGCCGTATGGGGGGTCCGGAGCGTCAAGACCCCATAAAAACTTGCATAGGCCCCTAAACTATGTATACTAGTGTGTTGGTAGTTTGTGGGAACCAAGATATATCTTCGATGTGCGACCCGCTTCACTAACCCCTCTTACTCCGTAGTAAGTTCTTGCACTTAGAGGTGAAAACCCCCCTTTCGGGTGTCAGGCATGGAATTGTGCGAAGAAACACATGAAATGTTTGTTTTGTATGGTCCAATATACCAACCTAACACATCCAAGCAAAACAATTCATGCTTGTACCCCCTCCCGGCGCCGTTTAGAGGGGTAGATCGACATGTCAGACTTTTCTCTAGCAGGAGTAGGGTTTCGCCGTAGAAGGGCCCCGGAGCGTCAAGACCCCATCAAAACTTGCATAGACCCCTAATCTATGTATACTAGTGTGTTGGTAGTTTGTGGGAACCAAAATACATCTCCGAGGTGCGACCCGCTTCATTGACCCCTCTTACTCCGTAGTAAGTTCTTGCACTTAGAGGTGATAACCCCCGTTTTGGGTGTCATGCATGGAATCGTGCGACGGAACACATGAAATGTTTGTTTTTTATGGTCCAATATACCAACCTAACACATCCAAGCAAAAAAAATTCATGCGTCTACCCCTTCCCGGCGCCGTTTAGAGGGGTAGATCGACAGGTCAGACTTTACTCCAGCGGGAGTAGGGTTTCGCCGTAGAGGGGGTCCAAAGCGTGAAGACCCCATCAAAACTTGCATAGACCCCTAAACTATGTATACTAGTGTGTGGGTAGTTTTTGGGAACCAAGATACATCTACGAGGTGCGACCCGCTTCGCTAACCCCTCTTACTCCGTAGTAAGTTCTTGCACTTAGAGGTGATAACCCCCGTTTTGGGTGTCATGCATGGAATCGTGCGACGGAACACATGAAATGTTTGTTTTTTATGGTCCAATATACCAACCTAACACATCCAAGCAAAAAAAATTCATGCGTCTACCCCTTCCCGGCGCCGTTTAGAGGGGTAGATCGACAGGTCAGACTTTTCTCTAGCAGGAGTAGGGTTTCGCCGTAGAAGGGGTCCGGAGAGTCAAGACCCCATCAAAACTTGCATAGACCACTAAACTATGTATACTAGTGTGTTGGTAGTTTGTGGGAACCAATATACATATCCGAGGTGCGACCCGCTTCACTGACCCCTCTTACTCCGTAGTAAGTTCTTGCACTTAGAGGTGATAACCCCCGTTTTGGGTGTCATGCATGGAATCGTGCGACGGAACACATGAAATGTTTGTTTTTTATGGTCCAATATACCAACCTAACACATCCAAGCAAAAAAAAATCATGCGTCTACCCCTTCCCGGCGCCGTTTAGAGGGGTAGATCGACAGGTCAGAATTTTCTCCAGCGGGAGTAGGGTTTCGCCGTAGAGGGGGTCCGAAGCGTCAAGACCCCATCAAAACTTGCATAGACCCCTAAACTATGTATACTAGTGTGTTGGTAGTTTGTGGGAACCAAGATACATCTACGAGGTGCGACCCGCTTCACTGACCCCTCTTACTCCGTAGTAAGTTCTTGCACTTAGAGGTGAAAACCCCCGTTTCGGGTGGCAGGCATGGAATCGTGCGACGGAACACATGAAATGTTTGTTTTTTATGGTCCAATATACCAACCTAACACATCCAAGCAAAAAAAATTCATGCGTCTACCCCTTCCCGGCGCCGTTTAGAGGGGTAGATCGACAGGTCAGACTTTTCTCCAGCGGGAGTAGGGTTTCGCCGTAGAGGGGGTCCGAAGCGTCAAGACCCCATCAAAACTTGCATAGACCCCTAAACTATGTATACTAGTGTGTTGGTAGTTTTTGGGAACCAAGATACATCTACGAGGTGCGACCCGCTTCGCTAACCCCTCTTACTCCGTAGTAAGTTCTTGCACTTAGAGGTGAAAACCCCCGTTTCGGGTGTCAAGCATGGAATCGTGCGACGGAACACATGAAATGTTTCTTTTTTATGGTCCAATATACGACCCTAACACATCCAAGAAAAAAAATCATGCGTCTACCCCCTACCGGCGCCGTTTAGAGGGGTAGATCGACAGGTCAAACTTTTCTCCAGCGGGAGTAGGGTTTCGCTGTAGAGGGGGTCCGGAGTGTCAAGACCCCATCAAAACTTGCATAGACCCCTAAACTATGTATACTAGTGTATTGGTAGTTTTTGGGAACCAAGATACATCTACGAGGTGCGACCCGCTTCACTGACCCCTTTTACTCCGTAGTAAGTTCTTGCACTTAGAGGTGAAAACCCCCGTTTCGGGTGGCAGGCATGGAATCGTGTGACGGAACACATGAAATATTTGTTTTTTATGTTCCAATATACCAACCTAACACATCCAAGCAAAAAAAAACATGCGTCTACACCCTCCCGGCGCCGTTTAGAGGGGTAGATCGATAGGTCAGACTGTTCTCTAGCGGGAATAGGGTTTCGCTGTAGAGGGGGTCCGGAGCGTCAAGACCCCATAGACCCCTAAACTATGTATACTAGTGTGTTGGCAGTTGTTGGGAACCAAGATACATCTACGAGGTGCGACGGAACACATGAAATGTTTGTTTTTTTTGGTCCAATATACTAACCTAACACATCCAAGCAAAAAAATTCATGCTTGTACCCCCTCCCGGCGCCGTTTAGAGGCGTAGATCGACAGGTCAGACTTTTCTCTAGCGGGAGTAGTGTTTCGCCGTATGGGGGGTCCGGAGCGTCAATACCCCATAAAAACTTGCATAGGCCCCTAAACTATGTATACTAGTGTGTTGGTAGTTTGTGGGAACCAAGATACATCTTCGAGGTGCGACCCGCTTCACTGACCCCTCTTACTCTGTAGTAAGTTCTTGCACTTAGAGGTGAAAACCCCCGTTTCGGGTGTCAGGCATGGAATTGTGCGACGAAACACATGAAATGTTTGTTTTTTATGGTCCAATATACCAACCTAACACATCCAAGCAAAACAATTCATGCTTGTACCCCCTCCCGTTGCCGTTTAGAGGGGTAGATCGACAGGTCAGACTTTTCTCTAGCAGGAGTAGGGTTTCGCCGTAGAAGGGGTTCGGAGCGTCAAGACCCCATCAAAACTTGCATAGACCCCTAAACTATGTATACTAGTGTGTTGGTAGTTTGTGGGAACCAAGATACATATCCGAGGTGCGACCCGCTTCACTGACCCCTCTTACTCCGTAGTAAGTTCTTGCACTTAGAGGTGATAACCCCCGTTTTGGGTGTCATGCATGGAATCGTGCGACGAAACACATGAAATGTTTGTTTTTTATGGTCCAATATACCAACCTAACACATCCAAGAAAAAAAAAATCATGCGTCTACCCCTTCCCGGCGCCGTTTAGAGGGGTAGATCGACAGGTCAGACTTTTCTCCAGCGGGAGTAGGGTTTCGCCGTAGAGGGGGTCCGAAGCGTCAAGACCCCATCAAAACTTGCATAGACCCCTAAACTATGTATACTAGTGTGTTGGTAGTTTGTGGGAACCAAGATACATCTACGAGGTGCGACCCGCTTCACTGACCCCTCTTACTCCGTAGTAAGTTCTTGCACTTAGAGGTGAAAACCCCCGTTTCGGGTGGCAGGCATGGAATCGTGTGATGGAACACATGAAATATTTGTTTTTTATGGTCCAATATACCAACCTAACACATCCAAGCAAAAAAAACATGCGTCTACACCCTCCCGGCGCCGTTTAGAGGGGTAGATCGACAGGTCAGACTATTCTCTAGCGGGAATAGGGTTTCGTTGTAGAGGGGGTCCGGAGCGTCAAGACCCCATAGACCCCTCAACTATGTATACTAGTGTGTTGGCAGTTGTTGGGAACCAAGATACATCTTCCAGGTGCGACGGAACACATGAAATGTTTGTTTTTTTTGGTCCAATATACTAACCTAACACATCCAAGCAAAAAAATTCATGCTTGTACCCCCTCCCGGCGCCGTTTAGAGGCGTAGATTGACAGGTCGGACTTTTCTCTAGCGGGAGTAGTGTTTCGCCGTATGGGGGGTCCGGAGCGTCAAGACCCTATAAAAACTTGCATAGGCCCCTAAACTATGTATACTAGTGTGTTGGTTGTTTGTGGGAACTAAGATATATCTTCGATGTGCGACCCGCTTCACTAACCCCTCTTACTCCGTAGTAAGTTCTTGCACTTAGAGGTGAAAACCCCCCTTTCGGGTGTCAGGCATGGAATTGTGCGAAGAAACACATGAAATGTTTGTTTTGTATGGTCCAATATACCAACCTAACACATCCAAGCAAAACAATTCATGCTTGTACCCCCTCCCGGCGCCGTTTAGAGGGGTAGATCGACAGGTCAGACTTTTCTCTAGCAGGAGTAGGGTTTCGCTGTAGAAGGGCCCCGGAGCGTCAAGACCCCATCAAAACTTGCATAGACCCATAAACTATGTATACTAGTGTGTTGGTAGTTTGTGGGAACCAAAATACATCTCCGAGGTGCGACGCGCTTCATTGACCCCTCTTACTCCGTAGTAAGTTCTTGCACTTAGAGGTGATAACCCCCGTTTTGGGTGTCATGCATGGAATCGTGCGACGGAACACATGAAATGTTTGTTTTTTATGGTCCAATATACCAACCTAACACATCCAAGCAAAAAAAATTCATGCGTCTACCCCTTCCCGGCGCCGTTTAGAGGGGTAGATCGACAGGTCAGACTTTTCTCTAGCAGGAGTAGGGTTTCGCCGTAGAAGGGGTCCGGAGCATCAAGACCCCATAAAAACTTGCATAGACCCCTAAACTATGTATACTAGTGTGTTGGTAGTTTGTGGGAACCAAGATACATATCCGAGGTGCGACCCGCTTCACTGACCCCTCTTACTCCGTAGTAAGTTCTTGCACTTAGAGGTGATAACCCCCGTTTTGGGTGTCATGCATGGAATCGTGCGACGGAACACATGAAATGTTTGTTTTTTATGGTCCAATATACCAACCTAACACATCCAAGAAAAAAAAAATCATGCGTCTACCCCTTCCCGGCGCCGTTTAGAGGGGTAGATCGACAGGTCAGACTTTTCTCCAGCGGGAGTAGGGTTTCGCCGTAGAGGGGGTCCGAAGCGTCAAGACCCCATCAAAACTTGCATAGACCCCTAAACTATGTATACTAGTGTGTTGGTAGTTTGTGGGAACCAAGATACATCTACGAGGTGCGACCCGCTTCACTGACCCCTCTTACTCCGTAGTAAGTTCTTGCACTTAGAGGTGAAAACCCCCGTTTCGGGTGGCAGGCATGGAATCGTGTGATGGAACACATGAAATATTTGTTTTTTATGGTCCAATATACCAACCTAACACATCCAAGCAAAAAAAAACATGCGTCTACCCCTCCCGGCGCCGTTTAGAGGGGTAGATCGACAGGTCAGACTTTTCTCTAGCGGGAATAGGGTTTCGCTGTAGAGGGGGTCCGGAGCGTCAAGACCCCATAGACCCCTAAACTATGTATACTAGTGTGTTGGCAGTTGTTGGGAACCAAGATACATCTTCGAGGTGCGACGGAACACATGAAATGTTTGTTTTTTTTGGTCCAATATACTAACCTAACACATCCAAGCAAAAAAATTCATGCTTGTACCCCCTCCCGGCGCCGTTTAGAGGCGTAGATTGACAGGTCGGACTTTTCTCTAGCGGGAGTAGTGTTTCGCCGTATGGGGGGTCCGGAGCGTCAAGACCCCATAAAAACTTGCATAGGCCCCTAAACTATGTATACTAGTGTGTTGGTTGTTTGTGGGAACTAAGATATATCTTCGATGTGCGACCCGCTTCACTAACCCCTCTTACTCCGTAGTAAGTTCTTGCACTTAGAGGTGAAAACCCCCCTTTCGGGTGTCAGGCATGGAATTGTGCGAAGAAACACATGAAATGTTTGTTTTGTATGGTCCAATATACCAACCTAACACATCCAAGCAAAACAATTCATGCTTGTACCCCCTCCCGGCGCCGTTTAGAGGGGTAGATCGACAGGTCAGACTTTTCTCTAGCAGGAGTAGGGTTTCGCTGTAGAAGGGCCCCGGAGCGTCAAGACCCCATCAAAACTTGCATAGACCCCTAAACTATGTATACTAGTGTGTTGGTAGTTTGTGGGAACCAAAATACATCTCCGAGGTGCGACGCGCTTCATTGACCCCTCTTACTCCGTAGTAAGTTCTTGCACTTAGAGGTGATAACCCCCGTTTTGGGTGTCATGCATGGAATCGTGCGACGGAACACATGAAATGTTTGTTTTTTATGGTCCAATATACCAACCTAACACATCCAAGCAAAAAAAATTCATGCGTCTACCCCTTCCCGGCGCCGTTTAGAGGGGTAGATCGACAGGTCAGACTTTTCTCTAGCAGGAGTAGGGTTTCGCCGTAGAAGGGGTCCGGAGAGTCAAGACCCGATAAAAACTTGCATAGACCACTAAACTATGTATACTAGTGTGTTGGTAGTTTGTGGGAACCAAGATACATATCCGAGGTGCGACCCGCTTCACTGACCCCTCTTACTCCGTAGTAAGTTCTTGCACTTAGAGGTGATAACCCCCGTTTTGGGTGTCATGCATGGAATCGTGCGACGGAACACATGAAATGTTTATTTTTTATGGTCCAATATACCAACCTAACACATCCAAGCAAAAAAAAATCATGCGTCTACCCCTTCCCGGCGCCGTTTAGAGGGGTAGATCGACAGGTCAGAATTTTCTCCAGCGGGAGTAGGGTTTCGCCGTAGAGGGGGTCCGAAGCGTCAAGACCCCATCAAAACTTGCATAGACCCCTAAACTATGTATACTAGTGTGTTGGTAGTTTGTGGGAACCAAGATACATCTACGAGGTGCGACCCGCTTCACTGACCCCTCTTACTCCGTAGTAAGTTCTTGCACTTAGAGGTGAAAACCCCCGTTTCGGGTGGCAGGCATGGAATCGTGTGATGGAACACATGAAATATTTGTTTTTTATGGTCCAATATACCAACCTAACACATCCAAGCAAAAAAAAACATGCGTCTACACCCTCCCGGCGCCGTTTAGAGGGGTAGATCGACAGGTCAGACTTTTCTCTAGCGGGAATAGGGTTTCGCTGTAGAGGGGGTCCGGAGCGTCAAGACCCCATAGACCCCTAAACTATGTATACTAGTGTGTTGGCAGTTGTTGGGAACCAAGATACATCTACGAGGTGCGACGGAACACATGAAATGTTTGTTTTTTTTGGTCCAATATACTAACCTAACACATCCAAGCAAAAAAATTCATGCTTGTACCCCCTCCCGGCGCCGTTTAGAGGCGTAGATTGACAGGTCAGACTTTTCTCTAGCGGGAGTAGTGTTTCGCCGTATGGGGGGTCCGGAGCGTCAAGACCCCATAAAAACTTGCATAGGCCCCTAAACTATGTATACTAGTGTGTTGGTAGTTTGTGGGAACCAAGATATATCTTCGATGTGCGACCCGCTTCACTAACCCCTCTTACTCCGTAGTAAGTTCTTGCACTTAGAGGTGAAAACCCCCCTTTCGGGTGTCAGGCATGGAACTGTGCGAAGAAACACATGAAATGTTTGTTTTGTATGGTCCAATATACCAACCTAACACATCCAAGCAAAACAATTCATGCTTGTACCCCCTCCCGGCGCCGTTTAGAGGGGTAGATCGACATGTCAGACTTTTCTCTAGCAGGAGTAGGGTTTCGCCGTAGAAGGGCCCCGGAGCGTCAAGACCCCATCAAAACTTGCATAGACCCCTAATCTATGTATACTAGTGTGTTGGTAGTTTGTGGGAACCAAAATACATCTCCGAGGTGCGACCCGCTTCATTGACCCCTCTTACTCCGTAGTAAGTTCTTGCACTTAGAGGTGATAACCCCCGTTTTGGGTGTCATGCATGGAATCGTGCGACGGAACACATGAAATGTTTGTTTTTTATGGTCCAATATACCAACCTAACACATCCAAGCAAAAAAAATGCATGCGTCTACCCCTTCCCGGCGCCGTTTAGAGGGGTAGATCGACAGGTCAGACTTTTCTCCAGCGGGAGTAGGGTTTCGCCGTAGAGGGGGTCCAAAGCGTGAAGACCCCATCAAAACTTGCATAGACCCCTAAACTATGTATACTAGTGTGTGGGTAGTTTTTGGGAACCAAGATACATCTACGAGGTGCGACCAGCTTCGCTAACCCCTCTTACTCCGTAGTAAGTTCTTGCACTTAGAGGTGATAACCCCCGTTTTGGGTGTCATGCATGGAATCGTGCGACGGAACACATGAAATGTTTGTTTTTTATGGTCCAATATACCAACCTAACACATCCAAGCAAAAAAAATTCATGCGTCTACCCCTTCCCGGCGCCGTTTAGAGGGGTAGATCGACAGGTCAGACTTTTCTCTAGCAGGAGTAGGGTTTCGCCGTAGAAGGGGTCCGGAGAGTCAAGACCCCATCAAAACTTGCATAGACCACTAAACTATGTATACTAGTGTGTTGGTAGTTTGTGGGAACCAAGATACATATCCGAGGTGCGACCCGCTTCACTGACCCCTCTTACTCCGTAGTAAGTTCTTGCACTTAGAGGTGAAAACCCCCGTTTCGGGTGGCAGGCATGGAATCGTGTGATGGAACACATGAAATATTTGTTTTTTATGGTCCAATATACCAACCTAACACATCCAAGCAAAAAAAAACATGCGTCTACACCCTCCCGGCGCCGTTTAGAGGGGTAGATCGACAGGTCAGACTTTTCTCTAGCGGGAATAGGGTTTCGCTGTAGAGGGGGTCCGGAGCGTCAAGACCCCATAGACCCCTAAACTATGTATACTAGTGTGTTGGCAGTTGTTGGGAACCAAGATACATCTACGAGGTGCGACGGAACACATGAAATGTTTGTTTTTTTGGTCCAATATACTAACCTAACACATCCAAGCAAAAAAATTCATGCTTGTACCCCCTCCCGGCGCCGTTTAGAGGCGTAGATTGACAGGTCAGACTTTTCTCTAGAGGGAGTAGTGTTTCGCCGTATGGGGGGTCCGGAGCGTCAAGACCCCATAAAAACTTGCATAGGCCCCTAAACTATGTATACTAGTGTGTTGGTAGTTTGTGGGAACCAAGATATATCTTCGATGTGCGACCCGCTTCACTAACCCCTCTTACTCCGTAGTAAGTTCTTGCACTTAGAGGTGAAAACCCCCCTTTCGGGTGTCAGGCATGGAATTGTGCGAAGAAACACATGAAATGTTTGTTTTGTATGGTCCAATATACCAACCTAACACATCCAAGCAAAACAATTCATGCTTGTACCCCCTCCCGGCGCCGTTTAGAGGGGTAGATCGACATGTCAGACTTTTCTCTAGCAGGAGTAGGGTTTCGCCGTAGAAGGGCCCCGGAGCGTCAAGACCCCATCAAAACTTGCATAGACCCCTAATCTATGTATACTAGTGTGTTGGTAGTTTGTGGGAACCAAAATACATCTCCGAGGTGCGACCCGCTTCATTGACCCCTCTTACTCCGTAGTAAGTTCTTGCACTTAGAGGTGATAACCCCCGTTTTGGGTGTCATGCATGGAATCGTGCGACGGAACACATGAAATGTTTGTTTTTTATGGTCCAATATACCAACCTAACACAGCCAAGCAAAAAAAATTCATGCGTCTACCCCTTCCCGGCGCCGTTTAGAGGGGTAGATCGACAGGTCAGACTTTTCTCCAGCGGGAGTAGGGTTTCGCCGTAGAGGGGGTCCAAAGCGTGAAGACCCCATCAAAACTTGCATAGACCCCTAAACTATGTATACTAGTGTGTGGGTAGTTTTTGGGAACCAAGATACATCTACGAGGTGCGACCCGCTTCGCTAACCCCTCTTACTCCGTAGTAAGTTCTTGCACTTAGAGGTGATAACCCCCGTTTTGGGTGTCATGCATGGAATCGTGCGACGGAACACATGAAATGTTTCTTTTTTATGGTCCAATATAGCAACCTAACACATCCAAGAAAAAAAAAATTCATGCGTCTACCCCTTCCCGGCGCCGTTTAGAGGGGTAGATCGACAGGTCAGACTTTTCTCCAGCGGGAGTAGGGTTTCGCCGTAGAGGGGGTCCGAAGCGTCAAGACCCCATCAAAACTTGCATAGACCCCTAAACTATGTATACTAGTGTGTTGGTAGTTTGTGGGAACCAAGATACATCTACGAGGTGCGACCCGCTTCACTGACCCCTCTTACTCCGTAGTAAGTTCTTGCACTTAGAGGTGAAAACCCCCGTTTCGGGTGGCAGGCATGGAATCGTGTGATGGAACACATGAAATATTTGTTTTTTATGGTCCAATATACCAACCTAACACATCCAAGCAAAAAAAAACATGCGTCTACACCCTCCCGGCGCCGTTTAGAGGGGTAGATCGACAGGTCAGACTTTTCTCTAGCGGGAATAGGGTTTCGCTGTAGAGGGGGTCCGGAGCGTCAAGACCCCATAGACCCCTAAACTATGTATACTAGTGTGTTGGCAGTTGTTGGGAACCAAGATACATCTTCGAGGTGCGACGGAACACATGTAATGTTTGTTTTTTTTTGGTCCAATATACTAACCTAACACATCCAAGCAAAAAAATTCATGCTTGTACCCCCTCCCGGCGCCGTTTAGAGGCGTAGATTGACAGGTCGGACTTTTCTCTAGCGGGAGTAGTGTTTCGCCGTATGGGGGGTCCGGAGCGTCAAGACCCCATAAAAACTTGCATAGGCCCCTAAACTATGAATACTAGTGTGTTGGTAGTTTGTGGGAACCAAGATATATCTTCGATGTGCGACCCGCTTCACTAACCCCTCTTACTCCGTAGTAAGTTCTTGCACTTAGAGGTGAAAACCCCCCTTTCGGGTGTCAGGCATGGAATTGTGCGAAGAAACACATGAAATGTTTGTTTTGTATGGTCCAATATACCAACCTAACACATCCAAGAAAAATAATTCATGCTTGTACCCCCTCCCGGCGCCGTTTAGAGGGGTAGATCGACAGGTCAGACTTTTCTCTAGCAGGAGTAGGGTTTCGCCGTAGAAGGGCCCCGGAGCGTCAAGACCCCATCAAAACTTGCATAGACCCCTAAACTATGTATACTAGTGTGTTGTTAGTTTGTGGGAACCAGAATACATCTCCGAGGTGCGACCCGCTTCATTGACCCCTCTTACTCCGTAGTAAGTTCTTGCACTTAGAGGTGATAACCCCCGTTTTGGGTGTCATGCATGGAATCGTGCGACGGAACAATTGAAATGTTTGTTTTTTATGGTCCAATATACCAACCTAACACATCCAAGAAAAAAAAAATCATGCGTCTACCCCTTCCCGGCGCCGTTTAGAGGGGTAGATCGACAAGTCAGAATTTTCTCCAGCGGGAGTAGGGTTTCGCCGTAGAGGGGGTCCGAAGCGTCAAGACCCCATCAAAACTTGCATAGACCCCTAAACTATGTATACTAGTGTGTTGGTAGTTTGTGGGAACCAAGATACATCTACGAGGTGCGACCCGCTTCACTGACCCCTCTTACTCCGTAGTAAGTTCTTGCACTTAGAGGTGAAAACCCCCGTTTCGGGTGGCAGGCATGGAATCGTGTGATGGAACACATGAAATATTTGTTTTTTATGGTCCAATATACCAACCTAACACATCCAAGCAAAAAAAAACATGCGTCTACACCCTCCCGGCGCCGTTTAGAGGGGTAGATCGACAGGTCAGACTTTTCTCTAGCGGGAATAGGGTTTCGCTGTAGAGGGGGTCCGGAGCGTCAAGACCCCATAGACCCCTAAACTATGTATACTAGTGTGTTGGCAGTTGTTGGGAACCAAGATACATCTTCGAGGTGCGACGGAACACATGTAATGTTTGTTTTTTTTGGTCCAATATACTAACCTAACACATCCAAGCAAAAAAATTCATGCTTGTACCCCCTCCCGGCGCCGTTTAGAGGCGTAGATTGACAGGTCGGACTTTTCTCTAGCGGGAGTAGTGTTTCGCCGTATGGGGGGTCCGGAGCGTCAAGACCCCATAAAAACTTGCATAGGCCCCTAAACTATGAATACTAGTGTGTTGGTAGTTTGTGGGAACCAAGATATATCTTCGATGTGCGACCCGCTTCACTAACCCCTCTTACTCCGTAGTAAGTTCTTGCACTTAGAGGTGAAAACCCCCCTTTCGGGTGTCAGGCATGGAATTGTGCGAAGAAACACATGAAATGTTTGTTTTGTATGGTCCAATATACCAACCTAACACATCCAAGAAAAATAATTCATGCTTGTACCCCCTCCCGGCGCCGTTTAGAGGGGTAGATCGACAGGTCAGACTTTTCTCTAGCAGGAGTAGGGTTTCGCCGTAGAAGGGCCCCGGAGCGTCAAGACCCCATCAAAACTTGCATAGACCCCTAAACTATGTATACTAGTGTGTTGTTAGTTTGTGGGAACCAAAATACATCTCCGAGGTGCGACCCGCTTCATTGACCCCTCTTACTCCGTAGTAAGTTCTTGCACTTAGAGGTGATAACCCCCGTTTTGGGTGTCATGCATGGAATCGTGCGACGGAACACATGAAATGTTTGTTTTTTATGGTCCAATATACCAACCTAACACATCCAAGCAAAAAAAAATCATGCGTCTACCCCTTCCCGGCGCCGTTTAGAGGGGTAGATCGACAGGTCAGAATTTTCTCCAGCGGGAGTAGGGTTTCGCCGTAGAGGGGGTCCGAAGCGTCAAGACCCCATCAAAACTTGCATAGACCCCTAAACTATGTATACTAGTGTGTTGGTAGTTTGTGGGAACCAAGATACATCTACGAGGTGCGACCCGCTTCACTGACCCCTCTTACTCCGTAGTAAGTTCTTGCACTTAGAGGTGAAAACCCCCGTTTCGGGTGGCAGGCATGGAATCGTGTGATGGAACACATGAAATATTTGTTTTTTATGGTCCAATATACCAACCTAACACATCCAAGCAAAAAAAAACATGCGTCTACACCCTCCCGGCGCCGTTTAGAGGGGTAGATCGACAGGTCAGACTTTTCTCTAGCGGGAATAGGGTTTCGCTGTAGAGGGGGTCCGGAGCGTCAAGACTCCATAGACCCCTAAACTATGTATACTAGTGTGTTGGCAGTTGTTGGGAACCAAGATACATCTACGAGGTGCGACGGAACACATGAAATGTTTGTTTTTTTTGGTCCAATATACTAACCTAACACATCCAAGCAAAAAAATTCATGCTTGTACCCCCTCCCGGCGCCGTTTAGAGGCGTAGATTGACAGGTCAGACTTTTCTCTAGCGGGAGTAGTGTTTCGCCGTATGGGGGGTCCGGAGCGTCAAGACCCCATAAAAACTTGCATAGGCCCCTAAACTATGTATACTAGTGTGTTGGTAGTTTGTGGGAACCAAGATATATCTTCGATGTGCGACCCGCTTCACTAACCCCTCTTACTCCGTAGTAAGTTCTTGCACTTAGAGGTGAAAACCCCCCTTTCGGGTGTCAGGCATGGAATTGTGCGAAGAAACACATGAAATGTTTGTTTTGTATGGTCCAATATACCAACCTAACACATCCAAGCAAAACAATTCATGCTTGTACCCCCTCCCGGCGCCGTTTAGAGGGGTAGATCGACATGTCAGACTTTTCTCTAGCAGGAGTAGGGTTTCGCCGTAGAAGGGCCCCGGAGCGTCAAGACCCCATGAAAACTTGCATAGACCCCTAATCTATGTATACTAGTGTGTTGGTAGTTTGTGGGAACCAAAATACATCTCCGAGGTGCGACCCGCTTCATTGACCCCTCTTACTCCGTAGTAAGTTCTTGCACTTAGAGGTGATAACCCCCGTTTTGGGTGTCATGCATGGAATCGTGCGACGGAACACATGAAATGTTTGTTTTTTATGGTCCAATATACCAACCTAACACATCCAAGCAAAAAAAATTCATGCGTCTACCCCTTCCCGGCGCCGTTTAGAGGGGTAGATCGACAGGTCAGACTTTTCTCCAGCGGGAGTAGGGTTTCGCCGTAGAGGGGGTCCAAAGCGTGAAGACCCCATCAAAACTTGCATAGACCCCTAAACTATGTATACTAGTGTGTGGGTAGTTTTTGGGAACCAAGATACATCTACGAGGTGCGACCCGCTTCGCTAACCCCTCTTACTCCGTAGTAAGTTCTTGCACTTAGAGGTGATAACCCCCGTTTTGGGTGTCATGCATGGAATCGTGCGACGGAACACATGAAATGTTTGTTTTTTATGGTCCAATATACCAACCTAACACATCCAAGCAAAAAAAATTCATGCGTCTACCCCTTCCCGGCGCCGTTTAGAGGGGTAGATCGACAGGTCAGACTTTTCTCTAGCAGGAGTAGGGTTTCGCCGTAGAAGGGGTCCGGAGAGTCAAGACCCCATCAAAACTTGCATAGACCACTAAACTATGTATACTAGTGTGTTGGTAGTTTGTGGGAACCAAGATACATATCCGAGGTGCGACCCGCTTCACTGACCCCTCTTACTCCGTAGTAAGTTCTTGCACTTAGAGGTGATAACCCCCGTTTTGGGTGTCATGCATGGAATCGTGCGACGGAACACATGAAATGTTTGTTTTTTATGGTCCAATATACCAACCTAACACATCCAAGCAAAAAAAAATCATGCGTCTACCCCTTCCCGGCGCCGTTTAGAGGGGTAGATCGACAGGTCAGAATTTTCTCCAGCGGGAGTAGGGTTTCGCCGTAGAGGGGGTCCGAAGCGTCAAGACCCCATCAAAACTTGCATAGACCCCTAAACTATGTATACTAGTGTGTTGGTAGTTTGTGGGAACCAAGATACATCTACGAGGTGCGACCCGCTTCACTGACCCCTCTTACTCCGTAGTAAGTTCTTGCACTTAGAGGTGAAAACCCCCGTTTCGGGTGGCAGGCATGGAATCGTGTGATGGAACACATGAAATATTTGTTTTTTATGGTCCAATATACCAACCTAACACATCCAAGCAAAAAAAAACATGCGTCTACACCCTCCCGGCGCCGTTTAGAGGGGTAGATCGACAGGTCAGACTTTTCTCTAGCGGGAATAGGGTTTCGCTGTAGAGGGGGTCCGGAGCGTCAAGACCCCATAGACCCCTAAACTATGTATACTAGTGTGTTGGCAGTTGTTGGGAACCAAGATACATCTACGAGGTGCGACGGAACACATGAAATGTTTGTTTTTTTGGTCCAATATACTAACCTAACACATCCAAGCAAAAAAATTCATGCTTGTACCCCCTCCCGGCGCCGTTTAGAGGCGTAGATTGACAGGTCAGACTTTTCTCTAGCGGGAGTAGTGTTTCGCCGTATGGGGGGTCCGGAGCGTCAAGACCCCATAAAAACTTGCATAGGCCCCTAAACTATGTATACTAGTGTGTTGGTAGTTTGTGGGAACCAAGATATATCTTCGATGTGCGACCCGCTTCACTAACCCCTCTTACTCCGTAGTAAGTTCTTGCACTTAGAGGTGAAAACCCCCCTTTCGGGTGTCAGGCATGGAATTGTGCGAAGAAACACATGAAATGTTTGTTTTGTATGGTCCAATATACCAACCTAACACATCCAAGCAAAACAATTCATGCTTGTACCCCCTCCCGGCGCCGTTTAGAGGGGTAGATCGACATGTCAGACTTTTCTCTAGCAGGAGTAGGGTTTCGCCGTAGAAGGGCCCCGGAGCGTCAAGACCCCATCAAAACTTGCATAGACCCCTAATCTATGTATACTAGTGTGTTGGTAGTTTGTGGGAACCAAAATACATCTCCGAGGTGCGACCCGCTTCATTGACCCCTCTTACTCCGTAGTAAGTTCTTGCACTTAGAGGTGATAACCCCCGTTTTGGGTGTCATGCATGGAATCGTGCGACGGAACACATGAAAGGTTTGTTTTTTATGGTCCAATATACCAACCTAACACATCCAAGCAAAAAAAATTCATGCGTCTACCCCTTCCCGGCGCCGTTTAGAGGGGTAGATCGACAGGTCAGACTTTTCTCCAGCGGGAGTAGGGTTTCGCCGTAGAGGGGGTCCAAAGCGTGAAGACCCCATCAAAACTTGCATAGACCCCTAAACTATGTATACTAGTGTGTGGGTAGTTTTTGGGAACCAAGATACATCTACGAGGTGCGACCCGCTTCGCTAACCCCTCTTACTCCGTAGTAAGTTCTTGCACTTAGAGGTGATAACCCCCGTTTTGGGTGTCATGCATGGAATCGTGCGACGGAACACATGAAATGTTTCTTTTTTATGGTCCAATATAGCAACCTAACACATCCAAGAAAAAAAAAATTCATGCGTCTACCCCTTCCCGGCGCCGTTTAGAGGGGTAGATCGACAGGTCAGACTTTTCTCCAGCGGGAGTAGGGTTTCGCCGTAGAGGGGGTCCGAAGCGTCAAGACCCCATCAAAACTTGCATAGACCCCTAAACTATGTATACTAGTGTGTTGGTAGTTTGTGGGAACCAAGATACATCTACGAGGTGCGACCCGCTTCACTGACCCCTCTTACTCCGTAGTAAGTTCTTGCACTTAGAGGTGAAAACCCCCGTTTCGGGTGGCAGGCATGGAATCGTGTGATGGAACACATGAAATATTTGTTTTTTATGGTCCAATATACCAACCTAACACATCCAAGCAAAAAAAAACATGCGTCTACACCCTCCCGGCGCCGTTTAGAGGGGTAGATCGACAGGTCAGACTTTTCTCTAGCGGGAATAGGGTTTCGCTGTAGAGGGGGTCCGGAGCGTCAAGACCCCATAGACCCCTAAACTATGTATACTAGTGTGTTGGCAGTTGTTGGGAACCAAGATACATCTTCGAGGTGCGACGGAACACATGTAATGTTTGTTTTTTTTTGGTCCAATATACTAACCTAACACATCCAAGCAAAAAAATTCATGCTTGTACCCCCTCCCGGCGCCGTTTAGAGGCGTAGATTGACAGGTCGGACTTTTCTCTAGCGGGAGTAGTGTTTCGCCGTATGGGGGGTCCGGAGCGTCAAGACCCCATAAAAACTTGCATAGGCCCCTAAACTATGAATACTAGTGTGTTGGTAGTTTGTGGGAACCAAGATATATCTTCGATGTGCGACCCGCTTCACTAACCCCTCTTACTCCGTAGTAAGTTCTTGCACTTAGAGGTGAAAACCCCCCTTTCGGGTGTCAGGCATGGAATTGTGCGAAGAAACACATGAAATGTTTGTTTTGTATGGTCCAATATACCAACCTAACACATCCAAGAAAAATAATTCATGCTTGTACCCCCTCCCGGCGCCGTTTAGAGGGGTAGATCGACAGGTCAGACTTTTCTCTAGCAGGAGTAGGGTTTCGCCGTAGAAGGGCCCCGGAGCGTCAAGACCCCATCAAAACTTGCATAGACCCCTAAACTATGTATACTAGTGTGTTGTTAGTTTGTGGGAACCAGAATACATCTCCGAGGTGCGACCCGCTTCATTGACCCCTCTTACTCCGTAGTAAGTTCTTGCACTTAGAGGTGATAACCCCCGTTTTGGGTGTCATGCATGGAATCGTGCGACGGAACAATTGAAATGTTTGTTTTTTATGGTCCAATATACCAACCTAACACATCCAAGAAAAAAAAAATCATGCGTCTACCCCTTCCCGGCGCCGTTTAGAGGGGTAGATCGACAGGTCAGAATTTTCTCCAGCGGGAGTAGGGTTTCGCCGTAGAGGGGGTCCGAAGCGTCAAGACCCCATCAAAACTTGCATAGACCCCTAAACTATGTATACTAGTGTGTTGGTAGTTTGTGGGAACCAAGATACATCTACGAGGTGCGACCCGCTTCACTGACCCCTCTTACTCCGTAGTAAGTTCTTGCACTTAGAGGTGAAAACCCCCGTTTCGGGTGGCAGGCATGGAATCGTGTGATGGAACACATGAAATATTTGTTTTTTATGGTCCAATATACCAACCTAACACATCCAAGCAAAAAAAAACATGCGTCTACACCCTCCCGGCGCCGTTTAGAGGGGTAGATCGACAGGTCAGACTTTTCTCTAGCGGGAATAGGGTTTCGCTGTAGAGGGGGTCCGGAGCGTCAAGACCCCATAGACCCCTAAACTATGTATACTAGTGTGTTGGCAGTTGTTGGGAACCAAGATACATCTTCGAGGTGCGACGGAACACATGTAATGTTTGTTTTTTTTGGTCCAATATACTAACCTAACACATCCAAGCAAAAAAATTCATGCTTGTACCCCCTCCCGGCGCCGTTTAGAGGCGTAGATTGACAGGTCGAACTTTTCTCTAGCGGGAGTAGTGTTTCGCCGTATGGGGGGTCCGGAGCGTCAAGACCCCATAAAAACTTGCATAGGCCCCTAAACTATGAATACTAGTGTGTTGGTAGTTTGTGGGAACCAAGATATATCTTCGATGTGCGACCCGCTTCACTAACCCCTCTTACTCCGTAGTAAGTTCTTGCACTTAGAGGTGAAAACCCCCCTTTCGGGTGTCAGGCATGGAATTGTGCGAAGAAACACATGAAATGTTTGTTTTGTATGGTCCAATATACCAACCTAACACATCCAAGAAAAATAATTCATGCTTGTACCCCCTCCCGGCGCCGTTTAGAGGGGTAGATCGACAGGTCAGACTTTTCTCTAGCAGGAGTAGGGTTTCGCCGTAGAAGGGCCCCGGAGCGTCAAGACCCCATCAAAACTTGCATAGACCCCTAAACTATGTATACTAGTGTGTTGTTAGTTTGTGGGAACCAGAATACATCTCCGAGGTGCGACCCGCTTCATTGACCCCTCTTACTCCGTAGTAAGTTCTTGCACTTAGAGGTGATAACCCCCGTTTTGGGTGTCATGCATGGAATCGTGCGACGGAACACATGAAATGTTTGTTTTTTATGGTCCAATATACCAACCTAACACATCCAAGCAAAAAAAAATCATGCGTCTACCCCTTCCCGGCGCCGTTTAGAGGGGTAGATCGACAGGTCAGAATTTTCTCCAGCGGGAGTAGGGTTTCGCCGTAGAGGGGGTCCGAAGCGTCAAGACCCCATCAAAACTTGCATAGACCCCTAAACTATGTATACTAGTGTGTTGGTAGTTTGTGGGAACCAAGATACATCTACGAGGTGCGACCCGCTTCACTGACCCCTCTTACTCCGTAGTAAGTTCTTGCACTTAGAGGTGAAAACCCCCGTTTCGGGTGGCAGGCATGGAATCGTGTGATGGAACACATGAAATATTTGTTTTTTATGGTCCAATATACCAACCTAACACATCCAAGCAAAAAAAAACATGCGTCTACACCCTCCCGGCGCCGTTTAGAGGGGTAGATCGACAGCTCAGACTTTTCTCTAGCGGGAATAGGGTTTCGCTGTAGAGGGGGTCCGGAGCGTCAAGACTCCATAGACCCCTAAACTATGTATACTAGTGTGTTGGCAGTTGTTGGGAACCAAGATACATCTACGAGGTGCGACGGAACACATGAAATGTTTGTTTTTTTTGGTCCAATATACTAACCTAACACATCCAAGCAAAAAAATTCATGCTTGTACCCCCTCCCGGCGCCGTTTAGAGGCGTAGATTGACAGGTCAGACTTTTCTCTAGCGGGAGTAGTGTTTCGCCGTATGGGGGGTCCGGAGCGTCAAGACCCCATAAAAACTTGCATAGGCCCCTAAACTATGTATACTAGTGTGTTGGTAGTTTGTGGGAACCAAGATATATCTTCGATGTGCGACCCGCTTCACTAACCCCTCTTACTCCGTAGTAAGTTCTTGCACTTAGAGGTGAAAACCCCCCTTTCGGGTGTCAGGCATGGAATTGTGCGAAGAAACACATGAAATGTTTGTTTTGTATGGTCCAATATACCAACCTAACACATCCAAGCAAAACAATTCATGCTTGTACCCCCTCCCGGCGCCGTTTAGAGGGGTAGATCGACATGTCAGACTTTTCTCTAGCAGGAGTAGGGTTTCGCCGTAGAAGGGCCCCGGAGCGTCAAGACCCCATGAAAACTTGCATAGACCCCTAATCTATGTATACTAGTGTGTTGGTAGTTTGTGGGAACCAAAATACATCTCCGAGGTGCGACCCGCTTCATTGACCCCTCTTACTCCGTAGTAAGTTCTTGCACTTAGAGGTGATAACCCCCGTTTTGGGTGTCATGCATGGAATCGTGCGACGGAACACATGAAATGTTTGTTTTTTATGGTCCAATATACCAACCTAACACATCCAAGCAAAAAAAATTCATGCGTCTACCCCTTCCCGGCGCCGTTTAGAGGGGTAGATCGACAGGTCAGACTTTTCTCCAGCGGGAGTAGGGTTTCGCCGTAGAGGGGGTCCAAAGCGTGAAGACCCCATCAAAACTTGCATAGACCCCTAAACTATGTATACTAGTGTGTGGGTAGTTTTTGGGAACCAAGATACATCTACGAGGTGCGACCCGCTTCGCTAACCCCTCTTACTCCGTAGTAAGTTCTTGCACTTAGAGGTGATAACCCCCGTTTTGGGTGTCATGCATGGAATCGTGCGACGGAACACATGAAATGTTTGTTTTTTATGGTCCAATATACCAACCTAACACATCCAAGCAAAAAAAATTCATGCGTCTACCCCTTCCCGGCGCCGTTTAGAGGGGTAGATCGACAGGTCAGACTTTTCTCTAGCAGGAGTAGGGTTTCGCCGTAGAAGGGGTCCGGAGAGTCAAGACCCCATCAAAACTTGCATAGACCACTAAACTATGTATACTAGTGTGTTGGTAGTTTGTGGGAACCAAGATACATATCCGAGGTGCGACCCGCTTCACTGACCCCTCTTACTCCGTAGTAAGTTCTTGCACTTAGAGGTGATAACCCCCGTTTTGGGTGTCATGCATGGAATCGTGCGACGGAACACATGAAATGTTTGTTTTTTATGGTCCAATATACCAACCTAACACATCCAAGCAAAAAAAAATCATGCGTCTACCCCTTCCCGGCGCCGTTTAGAGGGGTAGATCGACAGGTCAGAATTTTCTCCAGCGGGAGTAGGGTTTCGCCGTAGAGGGGGTCCGAAGCGTCAAGACCCCATCAAAACTTGCATAGACCCCTAAACTATGTATACTAGTGTGTTGGTAGTTTGTGGGAACCAAGATACATCTACGAGGTGCGACCCGCTTCACTGACCCCTCTTACTCCGTAGTAAGTTCTTGCACTTAGAGGTGAAAACCCCCGTTTCGGGTGGCAGGCATGGAATCGTGTGATGGAACACATGAAATATTTGTTTTTTATGGTCCAATATACCAACCTAACACATCCAAGCAAAAAAAAACATGCGTCTACACCCTCCCGGCGCCGTTTAGAGGGGTAGATCGACAGGTCAGACTTTTCTCTAGCGGGAATAGGGTTTCGCTGTAGAGGGGGTCCGGAGCGTCAAGACCCCATAGACCCCTAAACTATGTATACTAGTGTGTTGGCAGTTGTTGGGAACCAAGATACATCTACGAGGTGCGACGGAACACATGAAATGTTTGTTTTTTTTTGTCCAATATACTAACCTAACACATCCAAGCAAAAAAATTCATGCTTGTACCCCCTCCCGGCGCCGTTTAGAGGCGTAGATTGACAGGTCAGACTTTTCTCTAGCGGGTGTAGTGTTTCGCCGTATGGGGGGTCCGGAGCGTCAAGACCCCATAAAAACTTGCATAGGCCCCTAAACTATGTATACTAGTGTGTTGGTAGTTTGTGGGAACCAAGATATATCTTCGATGTGCGACCCGCTTCACTAACCCCTCTTACTCCGTAGTAAGTTCTTGCACTTAGAGGTGAAAACCCCCCTTTCGGGTGTCAGGCATGGAATTGTGCGAAGAAACACATGAAATGTTTGTTTTGTATGGTCCAATATACCAACCTAACACATCCAAGCAAAACAATTCATGCTTGTACCCCCTCCCGGCGCCGTTTAGAGGGGTAGATCGACATGTCAGACTTTTCTCTAGCAGGAGTAGGGTTTCGCCGTAGAAGGGCCCCGGAGCGTCAAGACCCCATCAAAACTTGCATAGACCCCTAATCTATGTATACTAGTGTGTTGGTAGTTTGTGGGAACCAAAATACATCTCCGAGGTGCGACCCGCTTCATTGACCCCTCTTACTCCGTAGTAAGTTCTTGCACTTAGAGGTGATAACCCCCGTTTTGGGTGTCATGCATGGAATCGTGCGACGGAACACATGAAATGTTTGTTTTTTATGGTCCAATATACCAACCTAACACATCCAAGCAAAAAAAAATCATGCGTCTACCCCTTCCCGGCGCCGTTTAGAGGGGTAGATCGACAGGTCAGACTTTTCTCCAGCGGGAGTAGGGTTTCGCCGTAGAGGGGGTCCAAAGCGTGAAGACCCCATCAAAACTTGCATAGACCCCTAAACTATGTATACTAGTGTGTGGGTAGTTTTTGGGAACCAAGATACATCTACGAGGTGCGACCCGCTTCGCTAACCCCTCCTACTCCGTAGTAAGTTCTTGCACTTAGAGGTGATAACCCCCGTTTTGGGTGTCATGCATGGAATCGTGCGACGGAACACATGAAATGTTTCTTTTTTATGGTCCAATATAGCAACCTAACACATCCAAGAAAAAAAAAAATCATGCGTCTACCCCTTCCCGGCGCCGTTTAGAGGGGTAGATCGACAGGTCAGACTTTTCTCCAGCGGGAGTAGGGTTTCGCCGTAGAGGGGGTCCGAAGTGTCAAGACCCCATCAAAACTTGCATAGACCCCTAAACTATGTATACTAGTGTGTTGTTAGTTTGTGGGAACCGAAATACATCTCCGAGGTGCGACCCGCTTCATTGACCCCTCTTACTCCGTAGTAAGTTCTTGCACTTAGAGGTGATAACCCCCGTTTTGGGTGTCATGCATGGAATCGTGCAACGGAACAATTGAAATGTTTGTTTTTTATGGTCCAATATACCAACCTAACACATCCAAGAAAAAAAAATTCATGCGTCTACCCCTTCCCGGCGCCGTTTAGAGGGGTAGATCGACAGGTCAGACTTTTCTCCAGCGGGAGAAGGGTTTCGCCGTAGAGGGGGTCCGAAGCGTCAAGACCCCATCAAAACTTGCATAGACCCCTAAACTATGTATACTAGTGTGTTGGTAGTTTTTGGGAACTAAGATACATCTACGAGGTGCGACCCGCTTCGCTAACCCCTCTTACTCCGTAGTAAGTTCTTGCACTTAGAGGTGAAAACCCCCGTTTCGGGTGTCAAGCATGGAATCGTGCGACGGAACACATGAAATGTTTCTTTTTTATGGTCCAATATACGACCCTAACACATCCAAGAAAAAAAATCATGCGTCTACCCCCTACCGGCGCCGTTTAGAGGGGTAGATCGACAGGTCAGACTTTTCTCCAGCGGGAGTAGGGTTTCGCTGTAGAGGGGGTCCGGAGTGTCAAGACCCCATCAAAACTTGCATAGACCCCTAAACTATGTATACTAGTGTATTGGTAGTTTTTGGGAACCAAGATACATCTACGAGGTGCGACCCGCTTCACTGACCCCTCTTACTCCGTAGTAAGTTCTTGCACTTAGAGGTGAAAACCCCTGTTTCGGGTGGCAGGCATGGAATCGTGTGATGGAACACATGAAATATTTGTTTTTTATGTTCCAATATACCAACCTAACACATCCAAGCAAAAAAAAACATGCGTCTACACCCTCCCGGCGCCGTTTAGAGGGGTAGATTGACAGGTCAGACTTTTCTCTAGCGGGAATAGGGTTTCGCTGTAGAGGGGGTCCGGAGTGTCAAGACCCCATAGACCCCTAAACTATGTATACTACTGTGTTGGCAGTTGTTGGGAACCAAGATACATCTACGAGGTGCGACGGAACACATGAAATGTTTGTTTTTTTTGGTCCAATATACTAACCTAACACATCCAAGCAAAAAAATTCATGCTTGTACCCCCTCCCGGCGCCGTTTAGAGGCGTAGATCGACAGGTCAGACTTTTCTCTAGCGGGAGTAGTGTTTCGCCGAATGGGGGGTCCGGAGCGTCAAGACCCCATAAAAACTTGCATAGGCCCCTAAACTATGTATACTAGTGTGTTGGTACTTTGTGGGAACCAAGATACATCTTCGAGGTGCGACCCGCTTCACTGTCCCCTCTTACTCCGTAGTAAGTTCTTGCACTTAGAGGTGAAAACCCCCGTTTCGGGTGTCAGGCATGGAATTGTGCGACGAAACACATGAAATGTTTGTTTTTTATGGTCCAATATACCAACCTAACACATCCAAGCAAAACAATTCATGCTTGTACCCCCTCCCGTTGCCGTTTAGAGGGGTAGATCGACAGGTCAGACTTTTCTCTAGCAGGAGTAGGGTTTCGCCGTAGAAGGGGTCCGGAGCGTCAAGACACCATCAAAACTTGCATAGACCCCTAAACTATGTATACTAGTGTGTTGGTAGTTTGTGGGAACCAAGATACATATCCGAGGTGCGACCCGCTTCACTGACCCCTCTTACTCCGTAGTAAGTTCTTGCACTTAGAGGTGATAACCCCCGTTTTGGGTGTCATGCATGGAATCGTGCGACGGAACACATGAAATGTTTGTTTTTTATGGTCCAATATACCAACCTAACACATCCAAGCAAAAAAAAATCATGCGTCTACCCCTTCCCGGCGCCGTTTAGAGGGGTAGATCGACAGGTCAGACTTTTCTCCAGCGGGAATAGGGTTTCACCGTAGAGGGGGTCCGAAGCGTCAAGACCCCATCAAAACTTGCATAGACCCCTAAACTATGTATACTAGTGTGTTGGTAGTTTGTGGGAACCAAGATACATCTACGAGGTGCGACCCGCTTCACTGACCCCTCTTACTCCGTAGAAAGTTCTTGCACTTAGAGGTGAAAACCCCCGTTTCGGGTGGCAGGCATGGAATCGTGTGACGGAACACATGAAATATTTGTTTTTTATGGTCCAATATACCAACCTAACACATCCAAGCAAAAAAAAACATGCGTCTACACCCTCCCGGCGCCGTTTAGAGGGGTAGATCGACAGGTCAGACTTTTCTCTAGCGGGAATAGGGTTTCGCTGTAGAGGGGGTCCGGAGCGTCAAGACCCCATAGACCCCTAAACTATGTATACTAGTGTGTTGGCAGTTGTTGGGAACCAAGATACATCTACGAGGTGCGACGGAACACATGAAATGTTTGTTTTTTTTGGTCCAATATACTAACCTAACACATCCAAGCAAAAAAATTCATGCTTGTACCCCCTCCCGGCGCCGTTTAGAGGCGAAGATCGACAGGTCAGACTTTTCTCTAGCGGGAGTAGTGTTTCGCCGAATGGGGGGTCCGGAGCGTCAAGACCCCATAAAAACTTGCATAGGCCCCTAAACTATGTATACTAGTGTGTTGGTAGTTTGTGGGAACCAAGATACATCTTCGAGGTGCGACCCGCTTCACTGACCCCTCTTACTCCGTAGTAAGTTCTTGCACTTAGAGGTGAAAACCCCCGTTTCGGGTGTCAGGCATGGAATTGTGCGACGAAACACATGAAATGTTTGTTTTTTATGGTCCAATATACCAAGCTAACACATCCAAGCAAAACAATTCATGCTTGTACCCCCTCCCGTTGCCGTTTAGAGGGGTAGATCGACAGGTCAGACTTTTCTCTAGCAGGAGTAGGGTTTCGCCGTAGAAGGGGTCCGGAGCGTCAAGACACCATCAAAACTTGCATAGACCCCTAAACTATGTATACTAGTGTGTTGGTAGTTTGTGGGAACCAAGATACATATCCGAGGTGCGACCCGCTTCACTGACCCCTCTTACTCCGTAGTAAGTTCTTGCACTTAGAGGTGATAACCCCCGTTTTGGGTGTCATGCATGGAATCGTGCGACGGAACACATGAAATGTTTGTTTTTTATGGTCCAATATACCAACCTAACACATCCAAGCAAAAAAAAATCATGCGTCTACCCCTTCCCGGCGCCGTTTAGAGGGGTAGATCGACAGGTCAGACTTTTCTCCAGCGGGAATAGGGTTTCACCGTAGAGGGGGTCCGAAGCGTCAAGACCCCATCAAAACTTGCATAGACCCCTAAACTATGTATACTAGTGTGTTGGTAGTTTGTGGGAACCAAGATACATCTACGAGGTGCGACCCGCTTCACTGACCCCTCTTACTCCGTAGAAAGTTCTTGCACTTAGAGGTGAAAACCCCCGTTTCGGGTGGCAGGCATGGAATCGTGTGACGGAACACATGAAATATTTGTTTTTTATGGTCCAATATACCAACCTAACACATCCAAGCAAAAAAAAACATGCGTCTACACCCTCCCGGCGCCGTTTAGAGGGGTAGATCGACAGGTCAGACTTTTCTCTAGCGGGAATAGGGTTTCGCTGTAGAGGGGGTCCGGAGCGTCAAGACCCCATAGACCCCTAAACTATGTATACTAGTGTGTTGGCAGTTGTTGGGAACCAAGATACATCTACGAGGTGCGACGGAACACATGAAATGTTTGTTTTTTTTGGTCCAATATACTAACCTAACACATCCAAGCAAAAAAATTCATGCTTGTACCCCCTCCCGGCGCCGTTTAGAGGCGAAGATCGACAGGTCAGACTTTTCTCTAGCGGGAGTAGTGTTTCGCCGAATGGGGGGTCCGGAGCGTCAAGACCCCATAAAAACTTGCATAGGCCCCTAAACTATGTATACTAGTGTGTTGGTAGTTTGTGGGAACCAAGATACATCTTCGAGGTGCGACCCGCTTCACTGACCCCTCTTACTCCGTAGTAAGTTCTTGCACTTAGAGGTGAAAACCCCCGTTTCGGGTGTCAGGCATGGAATTGTGCGACGAAACACATGAAATGTTTGTTTTTTATGGTCCAATATACCAAGCTAACACATCCAAGCAAAACAATTCATGCTTGTACCCCCTCCCGTTGCCGTTTAGAGGGGTAGATCGACAGGTCAGACTTTTCTCTAGCAGGAGTAGGGTTTCGCCGTAGAAGGGGTCCGGAGCGTCAAGACACCATCAAAACTTGCATAGACCCCTAAACTATGTATACTAGTGTGTTGGTAGTTTGTGGGAACCAAGATACATATCCGAGGTGCGACCCGCTTCACTGACCCCTCTTACTCCGTAGTAAGTTCTTGCACTTAGAGGTGATAACCCCCGTTTTGGGTGTCATGCATGGAATCGTGCGACGGAACACATGAAATGTTTGTTTTTTATGGTCCAATATACCAACCTAACACATCCAAGCAAAAAAAAATCATGCGTCTACCCCTTCCCGGCGCCGTTTAGAGGGGTAGATCGACAGGTCAGACTTTTCTCCAGCGGGAATAGGGTTTCACCGTAGAGGGGGTCCGAAGCGTCAAGACCCCATCAAAACTTGCATAGACCCCTAAACTATGTATACTAGTGTGTTGGTAGTTTGTGGGAACCAAGATACATCTACGAGGTGCGACCCGCTTCACTGACCCCTCTTACTCCCGTAGAAAGTTCTTGCACTTAGAGGTGAAAACCCCCGTTTCGGGTGGCAGGCATGGAATCGTGTGACGGAACACATGAAATATTTGTTTTTTATGGTCCAATATACCAACCTAACACATCCAAGCAAAAAAAAACATGCGTCTACACCCTCCCGGCGCCGTTTAGAGGGGTAGATCGACAGGTCAGACTTTTCTCTAGCGGGAATAGGGTTTCGCTGTAGAGGGGGTCCGGAGCGTCAAGACCCCATAGACCCCTAAACTATGTATACAAGTGTGTTGGCAGTTGTTGGGAACCAAGATACATCTACGAGGTGCGACGGAACACATGAAATGTTTGTTTTTTTTGGTCCAATATACTAACCTAACACATCCAAGCAAAAAAATTCATGCTTGTACCCCCTCCCGGCGCCGTTTAGAGTCGTAGATCGACAGGTCAGACTTTTCTCTAGCGGGAGTAGTGTTTCGCCGTATGGGGGGTCCGGAGCGTCAAGACCCCATAAAAACTTGCATAGGCCCCTAAACTATGTATACTAGTGTGTTGGTAGTTTGTGGGAACCAAGATATATCTTCGATGTGCGACCCGCTTCACTGACCCCTCTTACTCCGTAGTAAGTTCTTGCACTTAGAGGTGAAAACCCCCTTTCGGGTGTCAGGCATGGAATTGTGCGAAGAAACACATGAAATCTTTGTTTTGTATGGTTCAATATACCAACCTAACACATCCAAGCAAAACAATTCATGCTTGTACCCCCTCCCGGCGCCGTTTAGAGGGGTAGATCGACAGGTCAGACTTTTCTCTAGCAAGAGTAGGGTTTCGCCGTAGAAGGGCCCCGGAGCGTCAAGACCCCATCAAAACTTGCATAGACCCCTAAACTATGTATAATAGTGTGTTGTTAGTTTGTGGGAACCAAAATACATCTCCGAGGTGCGACCCGCTTCATTGGCCCCTCTTACTCCGTAGTAAGTTCTTGCACTTAGAGGTGATAACCCCCGTTTTGGGTGTCATGCATGGAATCGTGCGACGGAACACATGAAATGTTTGTTTTTTATGGTCCAATATACCAACCTAACACATCCAAGCAAAAAAAATTCATGCGTCTACCCCTTCCCGGCGCCGTTTAGAGGGGTAGATCGACAGGTCAGACTTTTCTCCAGCGGGAGTAGGGTTTCGCCGTAGAGGGGGTCCGAAGCGTCAAGACCCCATCAAAACTTGCATAGACCCCTAAACTATGTATACTAGTGTGTTGGTAGTTTGTGGGAACCAAGATACATCTACGAGGTGCGACCCGCTTCACTGACCCCTCTTACTCCGTAGTAAGTTCTTGCACTTAGAGGTGAAAACCCCCGTTTCGGGTGGCAGGCATGGAATCGTGTGACGGAACACATGAAATATTTGTTTTTTATGTTCCAATATACCAACCTAACACATCCAAGCAAAAAAAAACACGCGTCTACACCCTCCCGGCGCCGTTTAGAGGTGTAGATCGACAGGTCAGACTTTTCTCTAGCGGGAATAGGGTTTCGCTGTAGAGGGGGTCCGGAGCGTCAAGACCCCATAGACCCCTAAACTATGTATTCTTGTGTGTTGGCAGTTGTTGGGAACCAAGATACATCTACGAGGTGCGACGGAACACATGAAATGTTTGTTTTTTTTGGTCCAATATACTAACCTAACACATCCAAGCAAAAACATTCATGCTTGTACCCCCTCCCGGCGCCGTTTAGAGGCGTAGATCGACAGGTCAGACTTTTCTCTAGCGGGAGTAGTGTTTCGCCGTATGGGGGGTCCGGAGCGTCAAGACCCCATAAAAACTTGCATAGGCCCCTAAACTATGTATACTAGTGTGTTGGTAGTTTGTGGGAACCAAGATACATCTTCGAGGTGCGACCCGCTTCACTGACCCCTCTTACTCCGTAGTAAGTTCTTGCACTTAGAGGTGAAAACCCCCGTTTCGGGTGTCAGGCATGGAATTGTGCGACGAAACACATGAAATGTTTGTTTTTTATGGTCAAATATACCAACCTAACACATCCAAGCAAAACAATTCATGCTTGTACCCCCTCCCGTTGCCGTTTAGAGGGGTAGATCGACAGGTCAGACTTTTCTCTAGCAGGAGTAGGGTTTCGCCGTAGAAGGGGTCCGGAGCATCAAGACCCCATCAAAACTTGCATAGACCCCTAAACGATGTATACTAGTGTGTTGGTAGTTTGTGGGAACCAAGATACATATCCGAGGTGCGACCCGCTTCACTGACCCCTCTTACTCCGTAGTAAGTTCTTGCACTTAGAGGTGATAACCCCCGTTTTGGGTGTCATGCATGGAATCGTGCGACGGAACACATGAAATGTTTGTTTTTTATGGTCCAATATACCAACCTAACGCATCCAAGCAAAAAAATCATGCGTCTACCCCCTCCCGGCGCCGTTTAGAGGGGTAGATCGACATGTCAGACTTTTCTCCAGCGGGAGTAGGGTTTCGCTGTAGAGGGGGTCCGGAGTGTCAAGACCCCATCAAAACTTGCATAGACCCATAAACTATGTATACTAGTGTGTTGGTAGTTTGTGGGAACCAAGATACATCTACGAGGTGCGACCCGCTTCACTGACCCCTCTTACTCCGTAGTAAGTTCTTGCACTTAGAGGTGAAAACCCCCGTTTCGGGTGGCAGGCATGGAATCGTGCGACGGATCACATGAAATATTTGTTTTTTATGGTCCAATATACCAACCTAACACATCCAAGCAAAAAAAATCATGCGTCTACACCCTCCCGGCGCCGTTTAGAGGGGTAGATCGACAGGTCAGACTTTTCTCTAGCGGGAATAGGGTTTTGCTGTAGAGGGGGTCCGGAGCGTCAAGACCCCATAGACCCCTAAACTATGTATACTAGTGTGTTGGCAGTTGTTGGGAACCAAGATACATCTACGAGGTGCGACGGAACACATGAAATGTTTTTTTTTGGTCCAATATACTAACCTAACACATCCAAGCAAAAAAATTCATGCTTGTACCCCCTCCCGGCGCCGTTTAGAGGCGTAGATCGACAGGTCAGACTTTTCTCCAGCGGGAGTAGGGTTTCGCCGTAGAGGGGGTCCGGAGTGTCAAGACCCCATAAAAACTTGCATAGACCCCTAAACTATGTATACTAGTGTGTTGGTAGTTTTTGGGAACCAAGATACATCTACGAGGTGCGACCCGCTTCGCTAACCCCTCTTACTCCGTAGTAAGTTCTTGCACTTAGAGGTGAAAACCCCCGTTTCGGGTGTCAAGCATGGAATCGTGCGACGGAACACATGAAATGTTTGTTTTTTATGGTCCAATATACCAACCTAACGCATCCAAGCAAAAAAATCATGCGTCTACCCCCTCCCGGCGCCGTTTAGAGGGGTAGATCGACATGTCAGACTTTTCTCCAGCGGGAGTAGGGTTTCGCTGTAGAGGGGGTCCGGAGTGTCAATACCCCATCAAAACTTGCATAGACCCCTAAACTATGTATACTAGTGTGTTGGTAGTTTGTGGGAACCAAGATACATCTACGAGGTGCGACCCGCTTCACTGACCCCTCTTACTTCGTAGTAAGTTCTTGCACTTAGAGGTGAAAACCCCCGTTTCGGGTGGCACGCATGGAATCGTGCGACGGAACACATGAAATATTTGTTTTTTATGGTCCAATATACCAACCTAACACATCCAAGCAAAAAAAATCATGCGTCTACACCCTCCCGGCGCCGTTTAGAGGGGTAGATCGACAGGTCAGACTTTTCTCTAGCGGGAATAGGGTTTCGCTGTCGAGGGGGTCCGGAGCGTCAAGACCCGATAGACCCCTAAACTATGTATACTAGTGTGTTGGCAGTTGTTGGGAACCAAGATACATCTACGAGGTGCGACGGAACACATGAAATGTTTTTTTTTTGGTCCAATATACTAACCTAACACATCCAAGCAAAAAAATTCATGCTTGTACCCCCTCCCGGCGCCGTTTAGAGGCGTAGATCGACAGGTCAGACTTTTCTCCAGCGGGAGTAGGGTTTCGCTGTAGAGGGGGTCCGGAGTGTCAAGACCCCATCAAAACTTGCATAGACCCCTAAACTATGTATACTAGTGTGTTGGTAGTTTGTGGGAACCAAGATACATCTACGAGGTGCGACCCCCTTCACTGACCCCTCTTACTCCGTAGTAAGTTCTTGCACTTAGAGGTGAAAACCCCCGTTTCGGGTGGCAGGCATGGAATCGTGTGACGGAACACATGAAATATTTTATGGTCCAATATACCAACCTAACACATCCAAGCAAAAAAAATCATGCGTCTACACCCTCCCGGCGCCGTTTAGAGGGGTAGATCAGGAGGTCAGACTTTTCTCTAGCGGGAATAGGGTTTGGCTGTAGAGGGGGTCAGGAGCGTCAAGACCCCATAGACCCCTAAACTATGTATACTAGTGTGTTGGCAGTTGTTGGGAACCAAGATACATCTATGAGGTGCGACGAAACACATGAAATGTTTCTTTTTTTGGTCCAATATACTAACCTAACACATCCAAGAAAAAAAATTCATGCTTGTACCCCCTCCCGGCGCCGTTTAGAGGCGTAGATCGACAGGTCAGACTTTTCTCCAGCGGGAGTAGGGTTTCGCTGTAGAGGGGGTCCGGAGTGTCAAGACCCCATCAAAACTTGCATAGACCCCTAAATTATGTATACTAGTGTGTTGGTAGTTTGTGGGAACCAAGATACATCTACGAGGTGCGACCCCCTTCACTGACCCCTCTTACTCCGTAGTAAGTTCTTGCACTTAGAGGTGAAAACCCCCGTTTCGGGTGGCAGGCATGGAATCGTGTGACGGAACACATGAAATATTAGTTTTTTATGTTCCAATATACCAACCTAACACATCCAAGCAAAAAAAAACACGCGTCTACACCCTCCCGGCGCCGTTTAGAGGGGTAGATCGACAGGTCAGACTTTTCTCTAGCGGGAATAGGGTTTCGCTGTAGAGGGGGTCCGGAGCGTCAAGACCCCATAGACCCCTAAACTATGTATACTAGTGTGTTGGCAGTTGTTGGGAACCAAGATACATCTACGAGGTGCGACGGAACACATGAAATGTTTCTTTTTTTGGTCCAATATACTAACCTAACACATCCAAGAAAAAAAATTCATGCTTGTACCCCCTCCCGACGCCGTTTAGAGGCGTAGATCGACAGGTTAGACTTTTCTCTAGCGGGAGTAGTGTTTCGCCGTATGGGGGGTCCGGAGCGTCACGACCCCATCAAAACTTGCATAGACCCCTAAAATATGTATACTAGTGTGTTTCTAGTTTGTGGGAACCAAGATACATCTCCGAGGTGCGACCCGCTTCACTGACCCCTCTTACTCCGTGGTAAGTTCTTGCACTTAGAGGTGATAACCCCCGTTTTTGGTGTCATGCATGGAATCGTGCGACGGAACACATGAAATGTTTGTTTTTTATGGTCCAATATACCAACCTAACACATCAAAGCAAAAAAAATCATGCGTCTACCCCTTCCCGGCGCCGTTTAGAGGGGTCGATCGACAGGTCAGACTTTTCTCCAGCGGGAGTAGGGTTTCGCCGTAGAGGGGGTCCGGAGCGTCAAGACCCCATCAAAACTTGCATAGACCCCTAAACTATGTATACTAGTGTGTTGGTAGTTTTTGGGAACCAAGATACATCTACGAGGTGCGACCCGCTTCGCTAACCCCTCTTACTCCGTAGTAAGTTGTTGCACTTAGAGGTGAAAACCCCCGTTTCGGGTGTCAAGCATGGAATCGTGCGACAGAACACATGAAATGTTTGTTTTTTATGGTTCAATATACCAACCTAACACATCCAAGCAAAAAAAATCATGGGTCTACCCCCTCCCGGCGCCGTGTAGAGGGGTAGATCGACAGGTCAGACTTTTCTCCAGCGGGAGTAGGGTTTCGCTGTAGTGGGGGTCCGGAGTGTCAAGACCCCATCAAAACTTGCATAGACCCCTAAACTATGTATACTAGTGTGTTGGTAGTTTGTGGGAACCAAGATACATCTACGAGGTGCGACCCGCTTCACTGACCCCTCTTACTCCGTATTAAGTTCTTGCACTTAGAGGTGAAAACCCCCGTTTCGGGTGGCAGGCATGGAATCGTGTGACGGAACACATGAAATATTTGTTTTTTATGGTCCAATATACCAACCTAACACATCCAAGCAAAAAAAAAACATGCGTCTACACCCTCCCGACGCCGTTTAGAGGGGTAGATCGACAGGTCAGACTTTTCTCTAGCGGGAATAGGGTTTCGCTGTAGAGGGGGTCCGGAGCGTCAAGACCCCATAGAAACTTGCATAGACCCCTAAACTATGTATACTAGTGTGTTGGTAGTTTGTGGGAACCAAGATACATCTACGAGGTGCGACCCGCTTCACTGACCCCTCTTACTCCGTAGTAAGTTCTTGCACTTAGAGGTGAAAACCCCCGTTTCGGGTGGCAGGCATGGAATCGTGCGACGGAACACATGAAATATTTGTTTTTTATGGTCCAATATACCAACCTAACACATCCAAGCAAAAAAAATCATGCGTCTACACCCTCCCGGCGCCGTTTAGAGGGGTAGATCGACATGTCATACTTTTCTCTAGCGGGAATAGGGTTTCGCTATAGAGGGGGTCCGGAGCGTCAAGACCCCATAAACCCCTAAACTATGTATACTAGTGTGTTGGCAGTTGTTGGGAACCAAGATACATCTACGAGGTGCGACGGAACACATGAAATGTTTGTTTTTTTGGTCCAATATTCTAACCTAACACATCCAAGCAAAAAAATTCATGCTTGTACCCCCTCCCGGCGCCGTTTAGAGGCGTAGATCGACAGGTCAGACTTTTCTCTAGCGGGAGTAGTGTTTCGCCGTATGGGGGGGCCGGAGCGTCAAGACCCCATCAAAACGTGCATAGACCCCTAAAATATGTATACTAGTGTGTTGGTAGTTTGTGGGAACCAAGATACATCTCTGAGGTGCGACCCGCTTCACTGACCCCTCTTACTCCGTAGTAAGTTCTTGCACTTAGAGGTGATAACCCCCGTTTTGGGTGTCATGCATGGAATCGTGCGACGGAACACATGAAATGTTTGTTTTTTATGGTCCAATATACCAACCTAACACATCCAAGCAAAAAAAAACATGCGTATACCCCTTCCCGGCGCCGTTTAGAGGGGTAGATCGACAGGTCAGACTTTTCTCCGGCGGGAGTAGGGTTTCGCCGTAGAGGGGGTCCGGAGCGTCAAGACCCAATTCAAAACTTGCATAGACCCCTAAAATATGTATACTATTGTGTTGTTAGTTTGTGGGAACCAAGATACATCTCCGAGGTGTGACCCGCTTCACTGACCCCTCTTACTCTGTAGTAAGTTCTTGCACTTAGAGGTGAAAACCCCCGTTTCGGGTGTCAGGCATGGAATCGTGCGACGGAACACATGAAATGTTTGTTTTTATGGTCCAATATACCAACCTAACACATCGAAGCAAATAGAATCACGCGTCTACCCCCTCCCGTCGCCGTTTAGAGGGGTAGATCGACAGGTCAGACTTTTCTCTTGCGGGAGTAGGGTTTCGCCGTAGAGGAGGTCCGGAGCGTCAAGACCCCATAAAAACTTGCATAGACCCCTAAACTATGTATACTAGTGTGTTGGTAGCTTTTGGGAACCAAGATACATCTACGAGGTGTGACCCGCTTCGCTAACCCCTCTTACTCCGTAGTAAGTTCTTGCACTTAGAGGTGAAAACCCCCGTTTCGGGTGTCACGCATGGAATCGTGCGACGGAACACATGAAATGTTTGTTTTTTATGGTCCAATATACCAACCTAACACATCCAAGCAAAAAAATCATGCGTCTACCCCCTCCCGGCGCCGTTTAGAGGGGTAGATCGACATGTCAGACTTTTCTCCAGCGGGAGTAGGGTTTCGCTGTAGAGGGGGTCCGGAGTGTCAAGACCCCATCAAAACTTGCATAGACCCCTAAACTATGTATACTAGTGTGTTGGTAGTTTGTGGGAACCAAGATACATCTACGAGGTGTGACCCGCTTCACTGACCCCTCTTACTCCGTAGTAAGTTCTTGCACTTAGAGGTGAAAACCCCCGTTTCGGGTGGCAGGCATGGAATCATGCGACGGAACACATGAAATATTTGTTTTTTATGGTCCAATATACCAACCTAACACATCCAAGCAAAAAAAATCATGCGTCTACACCCTCCCGGCGCCGTTTAGAGGGGTAGATCGACAGGTCACACTTTTCTCTAGCGGGAATAGGGTTTCGCTGTAGAGGGGGTCCGGAGCGTCAAGACCCCATAGACCCCTAAACTATGTATACTAGTGTGTTGGCAGTTGTTGGGAACCAAGATACATCTACGAGGTGCGACGGAACACATGAAATATTTGTTTTTTTTGGTCCAATATACTAACCTAACACATCCAAGCAAAAAAACATGCTTGTACCCCCTCCCGGCGCCGTTTAGAGGCGTAGATCGACAGGTCAGACTTTTCTCCAGCGGGATTAGGGTTTCGCTGTAGAGGGGGTCCGGAGTGTCAAGACCCCATCAAAACTTGCATAGACCACTAAACTATGTATACTAGTGTGTTGGTAGTTTGTGGGAACCAAGATACATCTACGAGGTGCGACCCGCTTCACTGACCCCTCTTACTCCGTAGTAAGTTCTTGCACTTAGAGGTGAAAACCCCCGTTTCGGGTGGCAGGCATGGAATCGTGCGACGGAACACATGAAATATTTGTTTTTTATGGTCCAATATACCAACCTAACACATCCAAGCAAAAAAAATCATGCGTCTACACCTTCCCGGCGCTGTTTAGAGGGGTAGATCGACAGGTCAGACTTTTCTCTAGCGGGAATAGGGTTTCGCTGTAGAGGGGGTCAGGAGCGTCAAGACCCCATAGACCCCTAAACTATGTATACTAGTGTGTTGGCAGTTGTTGGGAACCAAGATACATCTACGAGGTGCGACGGAACACATGAAATGTTTCTTTTTTTGGTCCAATATACTAACCTAACACATCCAAGCAAAAAAATTCATGCTTGTACCCCCTCCCGACGCCGTTTAGAGGCGTAGATCGACAGGTCAGACTTTTCTCTAGCGGGAGTAGTGTTTCGCCGTATGGGGGGTCCGGAGCGTCAAGACCCCATAAAAACTTGCATAGACACCTAAACTATGTATACTAGTGTGTTCGTAGTTTTTGGGAACCAAGATACATCTACCTGGTGTGACCCGCTTCGCTAACCCCTCTTACTCCGTAGTAAGTTCTTGCACTTAGAGGTGAAAACCCCCGTTTCGGGTGTCACGCATGGAATCGTGCGACGAAACACATGAAATGTTTGTTTTTTATGGTCCAATATACCAACCTAACACATCCAAGCAAAAAAATCATGCGTCTACCCCCTCCCGGCGCCGTTTAGAGGGGTAGATCGACATGTCAGACTTTTCTCCAGCGGGAGTAGGGTTTCGCTGTAGAGGGGGTCCGGAGTGTCAAGACCCCATCAAAACTTGCATAGACCCCTAAACTATGTATACTAGTGTGTTGGTAGTTTGTGGGAACCAAGATACATCTACGAGGTGCGACCCGCTTCACTGACCCCTCTTACTGCGTAGTAAGTTCTTGCACTTAGAGGTGAAAACCCCCGTTTCGGGTGGCAGGCATGGAATCATGCGACGGAACACATGAAATATTTGTTTTTTATGGTCCAATATACCAACCTAACACATCCAAGCAAAAAAAATCATGCGTCTACACCCTCCCGGCGCCGTTTAGAGGGGTAGATCGACAGGTCAGACTTTTCTCTAGCGGGAATAGGGTTTCGCTGTAGAGGGGGTCCGGAGCGTCAAGACCCCATAGACCCCTAAACTATGTATACTAGTGTGTTGGCAGTTGTTGGGAACCAAGATACATCTACGAGGTGCGAGGGAACACATGAAATATTTGTTTTTTTTTTGTCCAATATACTAACCTAACACATCCAAGCAAAAAAACATGCTTGTACCCCCTCCCGGCGCCGTTTAGAGGCGTAGATCGACAGGTCAGACTTTTCTCCAGCGGGAGTAGGGTTTCGCTGTAGAGGGGGTCCGGAGTGTCAAGACCCCATCAAAACTTGCATAGACCCCTAAACTATGTATACTAGTGTGTTGGTAGTTTGTGGGAACCAAGATACATCTACGAGGTGCGACCCGCTTCACTGACCCCTCTTACTCCGTAGTAAGTTCTTGCACTTAGAGGTGAAAACCCCCGTTTCGGGTGGCAGGCATGTAATCGTGCGACGGAACATATGTAATATTTGTTTTTTAAGGTCCAATATACCAACCTAACACATCCAAGCAAAAAAAATCATGCGTCTACACCTTCCCGGCGCTGTTTAGAGGGGTAGATCGACAGGTCAGACTTTTCTCTAGCGGGAATAGGGTTTCGCTGTAGAGGGGGTCAGGAGCGTCAAGACCCCATAGACCCCTAAACTATGTATACTAGTGAGTTGGCAGTTGTTGGGAACCAAGATACATCTACGAGGTGCGACGGAACACATGAAATGTTTCTTTTTTTGGTCCAATATACTAACCTAACACATCCAAGCAAAAAAAATCATGCTTGTACCCCCTCCCGACGCCGTTTAGAGGCGTAGATCGACAGGTCAGACTTTTCTCTAGCGGGAGTAGTGTTTCGCCGTATGGGGGGTCCGGAGCGTCAAGACCCCATCAAAACTTGCATAGACCCCTAAAATATGTATACTAGTGTGTTGGTAGTTTGTGGGAACCAAGATACATCTCCGAGGTGCGACCCGCTTCACTGACCCCTCTTACTCCGTAGTAAATTCTTGCACTTAGAGGTGATAACCCCCGTTTTGGGTGTCATGCATGGAATCGTGCGACGGAACACATGAAATGTTTGTTTTTTATGGTCCAATATACCAACCTAACACATCCAAGCAAAAAAAATCATGCGTCTACCCCTTCCCGGCGCCGTTTAGAGGGGTAGATCGACAGGTCAGACTTTTCTCCAGCGGGAGTAGGGTTTCGCAGTAGAGGGGGTCCGGAGCGTCAAGACCCCATCAAAACTTGCATAGACCCCTAAACTATGTATACTAGTGTGTTGGTAGTTTTTGGGAACCAAGATACATCTACGAGGTGCGACCCGCTTCGCTAACCCCTCTTACTCCGTAGTAAGTTCTTGCACTTAGAGGTGAAAACCCCCGTTTCGGGTGTCAAGCATGGAATCGTGCGACAGAACACATGAAATGTTTGTTTTTTATGGTTCAATATACCAACCTAACACATCCAAGCAAAAAAAATCATGCGTCTATCCCCTCCCGGCGCCGTTTAGAGGGGTAGATCGACAGGTAAGACTTTTCTCCATCGGGAGTAGGGTTTCGCCGTAGAGGGGGTCCGGAGCGTCAAGACCCATCAAAACTTGCATAGACCCCTAAACTATGTATACTAGTGTCTTGGTAGTTTGTGGGAACCAAGATACATCTACGAGGTGCGACCCGCTTCACTGACCCCTCTTACTCCGTAGTAAGTTCTAGCACGTAGAGGTGAAAACCCCCGTTTCGGGTGTCAAGCATGGAATCGTACGACGGAACACATGAAATGTTTAATTTTTATGGTCCAATATACCAACCTAACACATCCAAGCAAAAAAAATCATGTGTCTACACCCTCCCGGCGCCGTTTAGAGGGGTAGATCGACAGGTCAGACTTTTCTCTAGCGGGAATAGGGTTTCGCTGTAGAGGGGGTCCGGAGCGTCAAGACCCCATAGACCCCTAAACTATGTATACTAGTGTGTTGGCAGTTGTTGGGAACCAAGATACATCTACGAGGTGCGACGGAACACATGAAATGTTTGTTTTTTTGGTCCAATATACTAACCTAACACATCCAAGCAAAAAAATTCATGCTTGTACCCCCTCCCGACGCCGTTTAGAGGCGTAGATCGACAGGTCAGACTTTTCTCTAGCGGGAGTAGTGTTTCGCCGTATGGGGGGTCCGGAGCGTCAAGACCCCATAAAAACTTGCATAGACACCTAAACTATGTATACTAGTGTGTTCGTAGTTTTTGGGAACCAAGATACATCTACCTGGTGTGACCCGCTTCGCTAACCCCTCTTACTCCGTAGTAAGTTCTTGCACTTAGAGGTGAAAACCCCCGTTTCGGGTGTCACGCATGGAATCGTGCGACGAAACACATGAAATGTTTGTTTTTTATGGTCCAATATACCAACCTAACACATCCAAGCAAAAAAAATCATGCGTCTACCCCCTCCCGGCGCCGTTTAGAGGGGTAGATCGACATGTCAGACTTTTCTCCAGCGGGAGTAGGGTTTCGCTGTAGAGGGGGTCCGGAGTGTCAAGACCCCATCAAAACTTGCATAGACCCCTAAACTATGTATACTAGTGTGTTGGTAGTTTGTGGGAACCAAGATACATCTACGAGGTGCGACCCGCTTCACTGACCCCTCTTACTCCGTAGTAAGTTCTTGCACTTAGAGGTGAAAACCCCCGTTTCGGGTGGCAGGCATGGAATCATGCGACGGAACACATGAAATATTTGTTTTTTATGGTCCAATATACCAACCTAACACATCCAAGCAAAAAAAATCATGCGTCTACACCCTCCCGGCGCCGTTTAGAGGGGTAGATCGACAGGTCAGACTTTTCTCTAGCGGGAATAGGGTTTCGCTGTAGAGGGGGTCCGGAGCGTCAAGACCCCATAGACCCCTAAACTATGTATACTAGTGTGTTGGCAGTTGTTGGGAACCAAGATACATCTACGAGGTGCGACGGAACACATGAAATATTTGTTTTTTTTTGTCCAATATACTAACCTAACACATCCAAGCAAAAAAACATGCTTGTACCCCCTCCCGCCGCCGTTTAGAGGCGTAGATCGACAGGTCAGACTTTTCTCCAGCGGGAGTAGGGTTTCGCTGTAGAGGGGGTCCGGAGTGTCTAGACCCCATCAAAACTTGCATAGACCCCTAAACTATGTATACTAGTGTGTTGGTAGTTTGTGGGAACCAAGATACATCTACGAGGTGCGACCCGCTTCACTGACCCCTCTTACTCCGTAGTAAGTTCTTGCACTTAGAGGTGAAAACCCCCGTTTCGGGTGGCAGGCATGGAATCGTGCGACGGAACATATGAAATATTTGTTTTTTATGGTCCAATATACCAACCTAACACATCCAAGCAAAAAAAATCATGCGTCTACACCTTCCCGGCGCTGTTTAGAGGGGTAGATCGACAGGTCAGACTTTTCTCTAGCGGGAATAGGGTTTCGCTGTAGAGGGGGTCAGGAGCGTCAAGACCCCATAGACCCCTAAACTATGTATACTAGTGTGTTGGCAGTTGTTGGGAACCAAGATACATCTACGAGGTGCGACGGAACACATGAAATGTTTCTTTTTTTGGTCCAATATACTAACCTAACACATCCAAGCAAAAAAAATCATGCTTGTACCCCCTCCCGACGCCGTTTAGAGGCGTAGATCGACAGGTCAGACTTTTCTCTAGCGGGAGTAGTGTTTCGCCGTATGGGGGGTCCGGAGCGTCAAGACCCCATCAAAACTTGCATAGACCCCTAAAATATGTATACTAGTGTGTTGGTAGTTTGTGGGAACCAAGATACATCTCCGAGGTGCGACCCGCTTCACTGACCCCTCTTACTCCGTAGTAAGTTCTTGCACTTAGAGGTGATAACCCCCGTTTTGGGTGTCATGCATGGAATCGTGCGACGGAACACATGAAATGTTTGTTTTTTATGGTCCAATATACCAACCTAACACATCCAAGCAAAAAAAATCATGCGTCTACCCCTTCCCGGCGCCGTTTAGAGGGGTAGATCGACAGGTCAGAGTTTTCTCCAGCGGGAGTAGGGTTTCGCAGTAGAGGGGGTCCGGAGCGTCAAGACCCCATCAAAACTTGCATAGACCCCTAAACTATGTATACTAGTGTTTTGGTAGTTTTTGGGAACCAAGATACATCTACGAGGTGCGACCCGCTTCGCTAACCCCTCTTACTCCGTAGTAAGTTCTTGCACTTAGAGGTGAAAACCCCCGTTTCGGGTGTCAAGCATGGAATCGTGCGACAGAACACATGAAATGTTTGTTTTTTATGGTTCAATATACCAAACTAACACATCCAAGCAAAAAAAATCATGCGTCTATCCCCTCCCGGCGCCGTTTAGAGGGGTAGATCGACAGGTAAGACTTTTCTCCATCGGGAGTAGGGTTTCGCCGTAGAGGGGGTCCGGAGCGTCAAGACCCATCAAAACTTGCATAGACCCCTAAACTATGTATACTAGTGTCTTGGTAGTTTGTGGGAACCAAGATACATCTACGAGGTGCGACCCGCTTCACTGACCCCTCTTACTCCGTAGTAAGTTCTAGCACTTAGAGGTGAAAACCCCCGTTTCGGGTGTCAAGCATGGAATCGTACGACGGAACACATGAAATGTTTAATTTTTATGGTCCAATATACCAACCTAACACATCCAAGCAAAAAAAATCATGTGTCTACACCCTCCCGGCGCCGTTTAGAGGGGTAGATCGACAGGTCAGACTTTTCTCTAGCGGGAATAGGGTTTCGCTGTAGAGGGGGTCCGGAGCGTCAAGACCCCATAGACCCCTAAACTATGTATACTAGTGTGTTGGCAGTTGTTGGGAACCAAGATACATCTACGAGGTGCGACGGAACACATGAAATATTTGTTTTTTTTGGTCCAATATACTAACCTAACACATCCAAGCAAAAAAACATGCTTGTACCCCCTCCCGGCGCCGTTTAGAGGCGTAGATCGACAGGTCAGACTTTTCTCCAGCGGGATTAGGGTTTCGCTGTAGAGGGGGTCCGGAGTGTCAAGACCCCATCAAAACTTGCATAGACCCCTAAACTATGTATACTAGTGTGTTGGTAGTTTGTGGGAACCAAGATACATCTACGAGGTGCGACCCGCTTCACTGACCCCTCTTACTCCGTAGTAAGTTCTTGCACTTAGAGGTGAAAACCCCCGTTTCGGGTGGCAGGCATGGAATCGTGCGACGGAACACATGAAATATTTGTTTTTTATGGTCCAATATACCAACCTAACACATCCAAGCAAAAAAAATCATGCGTCTACACCTTCCCGGCGCTGTTTCGAGGGGTAGATCGACAGGTCAGACTTTTCTCTAGCGGGAATAGGGTTTCGCTGTAGAGGGGGTCAGGAGCGTCAAGACCCCATAGACCCCTAAACTATGTATACTAGTGTGTTGGCACTTGTTGGGAACCAAGATACATCTACGAGGTGCGACGGAACACATGAAATGTTTATTTTTTTGGTCCAATATACTAACCTAACACATCCAAGCAAAAAAAATCATGCTTGTACCCCCTCCCGACGCCGTTTAGAGGCGTAGATCGACACGTCAGACTTTTCTCTAGCGGGAGTAGTGTTTCGCCGTATGGGGGGTACGGAGCGTCAAGACCCCATCAAAACTTGCATAGACCCCTAAAATATGTATACTAGTGTGTTGGTAGTTTGTGGGAACCAAGATACATCTCCGAGGTGCGACCCGCTTCACTGACCCCTCTTACTCCGTAGTAAGTTCTTGCACTTAGAGGTGATAACCCCCGTTTTGGGTGTCATGCATGGAATCGTGCGACGAAACACATGAAATGTTTGTTTTTTATGGTCCAATATACCAACCTAACACATCCAAGCAAAAAAATCATGCGTCTACCCCCTCCCGGCGCCGTTTAGAGGGGTAGATCGACATGTCAGACTTTTCTCCAGCGGGAGTAGGGTTTCGCTGTAGAGGGGGTCCGGAGTGTCAAGACCCCATCAAAACTTGCATAGACCCCTAAACTATGTATACTAGTGTGCTGGTAGTTTGTGGGAACCAAGATACATCTACGAGGTGCGACCCGCTTCACTGACCCCTCTTACTCCGTAGTAAGTTCTTGCACTTAGAGGTGAAAACCCCCGTTTCGGGTGTCAAGCATGGAATCGTGCGACAGAACACATGAAATGTTTGTTTTTTATGGTTCAATATACCAACCTAACACATCCAAGCAAAAAAAATCATGCGTCTATCCCCTCCCGGCGCCGTTTAGAGGGGTAGATCGACAGGTAAGACTTTTCTCCATCGGGAGTAGGGTTTCGCCGTAGAGGGGGTCCGGAGCGTCAAGACCCATCAAAACTTGCATAGACCCCTAAACTATGTATACTAGTGTGTTGGTAGTTTGTGGGAACCAAGATACATCTACGAGGTGCGACCCGCTTCACTGACCCCTCTTACTCCGTAGTAAGTTCTAGCACTTAGAGGTGAAAACCCCCGTTTCGGGTGTCAAGCATGGAATCGTACGACGGAACACATGAAATGTTTAATTTTATGGTCCAATATACCAACCTAACACATCCAAGCAAAAAAAATCATGCGTCTATCCCCTCCCGGCGCCGTTTAGAGGGGTAGATCGACAGGTCAGACTTTTCTCTAGCGGGAGTAGGGTTTCGCCGTAGAGGGGGTATGGAGTGTCAAGACACCATCGAAACTTGCATAGACCCCTAAAATATGTATACTATTGTGTTGTTAGTTTGTGGGAACCAAGATACATCTCCGAGGTGTGACCCGCTTCACTGACCCCTCTTACTCTGTAGTAAGTTCTTGCACTTAGAGGTGAAAACCCCCGTTTCGGGTGTCAGGCATGGAATCGTGCGACGGAACACATGAAATGTTTGTTTTTATGGTCCAATATACCAACCTAACACATCGAAGCAAATAGAATCACGCGTCTACCCCCTCCGGTCGCCGTTTAGAGGGGTAGATCGACAGGTCAGACTTTTCTCTTGCGGGAGTAGGGTTTCGCCGTAGAGGAGGTCCGGAGCGTCAAGACCCCATAAAAACTTGCATAGACCCCTAAACTATGTATACTAGTGTGTTGGTAGTTTTTGGGAACCAAGATACATCTACGAGGTGTGACCCGCTTCGCTAACCCCTCTTACTCCGTAGTAAGTTCTTGCACTTAGAGGTGAAAACCCCCGTTTCGGGTGTCACGCATGGAATCGTGCGACGGAACACATGAAATGTTTGTTTTTTATGGTCCAATATACCAACCTAACACATCCAAGCAAAAAAATCATGCGTCTACCCCCTCCCGGCGCCGTTTAGAGGGGTAGATCGACATGTCAGACTTTTCTCCAGCGGGAGTAGGGTTTCGCTGTAGAGGGGGTCCGGAGTGTCAAGACCCCATCAAAACTTGCATAGACCCCTAAACTATGTATACTAGTGTGTTGGTAGTTTGTGGGAACCAAGATACATCTACGAGGTGCGACCCGCTTCACTGACCCCTCTTACTCCGTAGTAAGTTCTTACACTTAGAGGTGAAAACCCCCGTTTCGGGTGGCAGGCATGGAATCATGCGACGGAACACATGAAATATTTGTTTTTTATGGTCCAATATACCAACCTAACACATCCAAGCAAAAAAAATCATGCGTCTACACCCTCCCGGCGCCGTTTAGAGGGGTAGATCGACAGGTCAGACTTTTCTCTAGCGGGAATAGGGTTTCGCTGTAGAGGGGGCCCGGAGCGTCAAGACCCCATAGACCCCTAAACTATGTATACTAGTGTGTTGGCAGTTGTTGGGAACCAAGATACATCTACGAGGTGCGACGGAACACATGAAATATTTGTTTTTTTTGGTCCAATATACTAACCTAACACATCCAAGCAAAAAAACCTGCTTGTACCCCCTCCCGGCGCCGTTTAGAGGCGTAGATCGACAGGTCAGACTTTTCTCCAGCGGGATTAGGGTCTCGCTGTAGAGGGGGTCCGGAGTGTCAAGACCCCATCAAAACTTGCATAGACCCCTAAACTATGTATACTAGTGTGTTGGTAGTTTGTGGGAACCAAGATACATCTACGAGGTGCGACCCGCTTCACTGACCCCTCTTACTCCGTAGTAAGTTCGTGCACTTAGAGGTGAAAACCCCCGTTTCGGGTGGCAGGCATGGAATCGTGCGACGGAACACATGAAATATTTGTTTTTTATGGTCCAATATACCAACCTAACACATCCAAGCAAAAAAAATCATGCGTCTACACCTTCCCGGCGCTGTTTAGAGGGGTAGATCGACAGGTCAGACTTTTCTCTAGCGGGAATAGGGTTTCGCTGTAGAGGGGGTCAGGAGCGTCAAGACCCCATAGACCCCTAAACTATGTATACTAGTGTGTTGGCAGTTGTTGGGAACCAAGATACATCTACGAGGTGCGACGGAACACATGAAATGTTTCTTTTTTTGGTCCAATATACTAACCTAACACATCCAAGCAAAAAAATTCATGCTTGTACCCCCTCCCGACGCCGTTTAGAGGCGTAGATCGACAGGTCAGACTTTTCTCTAGCGGGAGTAGTGTTTCGCCGTATGGGGGGTCCGGAGCGTCAAGACCCCATAAAAACTTGCATAGACCCCTAAACTATGTATACTAGTGTGTTGGTAGTTTTTGGGAACCAAGATACATCTACGTGGTGTGACCCGCTTCGCTAACCCCTCTTACTCCGTAGTAAGTTCTTGCACTTAGAGGTGAAAACCCCCGTTTCGGGTGTCACGCATGGAATCGTGCGACGAAACACATGAAATGTTTGTTTTTTATGGTCCAATATACCAACCTAACACATCCAAGCAAAAAAATCATGCGTCTACCCCCTCCCGGCGCCGTTTAGAGGGGTAGATCGACATGTCAGACTTTTCTCCAGCGGGAGTAGGGTTTCGCTGTAGAGGGGGTCCGGAGTGTCAAGACCCCATCAAAACTTGCATAGACCCCTAAACTATGTATACTAGTGTGTTGGTAGTTTGTGGGAACCAAGATACATCTACGAGGTGCGACCCTCTTCACTGACCCCTCTTACTCCGTAGTAAGTTCTTGCACTTAGAGGTGAAAATCCCCGTTTCGGGTGGCAGGCATGGAATCATGCGACGGAACACATGAAATATTTGTTTTTTATGGTCCAATATACCAACCTAACACATCCAAGCAAAAAAAATCATGCGTCTACACCCTCCCGGCGCCGTTTGGAGGGGTAGATCTAAAGGTCAGACTTTTCTCTAGCGGGAATAGGGTTTCGCTGTAGAGGGGGTCCGGAGCGTCAAGACCCCATAGACCCCTAAACTATGTATACTAGTGTGTTGGCAGTTGTTGGGAACCAAGATACATCTACGAGGTGCGACGGAACACATGAAATGTTTCTTTTTTTTGTCCAATATACTAACCTAACACATCCAAGCAAAAAAAATCATGCTTGTACCCCCTCCCGACGCCGTTTAGAGGCGTAGATCGACAGGTCAGACTTTTTCTCTAGCGGGAGTAGTGTTTCGCCGTATGGGGGGTCCGGAGCGTCAAGACCCCATCAAAACTTGCATATACCCCTAAAATATGTATACTAGTGTGTTGGTAGTTTGTGGGAACCAAGATACATCTCCGAGGTGCGACCCGCTTCACTGACCCCTCTTACTCCGTAGTAAGTTCTTGCACTTAGAGGTGATAACCCCCGTTTTGGGTGTCATGCATGGAATCGTGCGACGGAACACATGAAATGTTTGTTTTTTATGGTCCAATATACCAACCTAACACATCCAAGCAAAAAAAATCATGCGTCTACACCTTCCCGACGCTGTTTAGAGGGGTAGATCTAAAGGTCAGACTTTTCTCTAGCGGGAATAGGGTTTCGCTGTAGAGGGGGTCAGGAGCGTCAAGACCCCATAGACCCCTAAACTATGTATACTAGTGTGTTGGCAGTTGTTGGGAACCAAGATACATCTACGAGGTGGGACGGAACACATGAAATATTTGTTTTTTTGGGTCCAATATACTAACCTAACACATCCAAGCAAAAAAACATGCTTGTACCCCCTCCCGGCGCCGTTTAGAGGCGTAGATCGACAGGTCAGACTTTTCTCCAGCGGGAGTAGGGTTTCGCTGTAGAGGGTGTCCGGAGTGTGAAGACCCCATCAAAACTTGCATAGACCCCTAAACTATGTATACTAGTGTGTTGGTAGTTTGTGGGAACCAAGATACATCTACGAGGTGCGACCCGCTTCACTGACCCCTCTTACTCCGTAGTAAGTTCTTGCACTTAGAGGTGAAAACCCCCGTTTCGGGTGGCAGGCATGGAATCGTGCGACGGAACACATGAAATATTTGTTTTTTATGGTCCAATATACCAACCTAACACATCCAAGCAAAAAAAATCATGCGTCTACACCTTCCCGGCCCTGTTTAGAGGGGTAGATCGACAGGTCAGACTTTTCTCTAGCGGGAATAGGGTTTCGCTGTAGAGGGGGTCAGGAGCGTCAAGACCCCATAGACCCCTAAACTATGTATACTAGTGTGTTGGCAGTTGTTGGGAACCAAGATACATCTACGAGGTGCGACGGAACACATGAAATGTTTCTTTTTTTGGTCCAATATACTAACCTTACACATCCAAGCAAAAAAAATCATGCTTGTACCCCCTCCCGACGCCGTTTAGAGGCGTAGATCGACAGGTCAAACTTTTCTCTAGCGGGAGTAGTGTTTCGCCGTATGGGGGGTCCGGAGCGTCAAGACCCCATCAAAACTTGCATAGACCCCTAAAATATGTATACTAGTGTGTTGGTAGTTTGTGGGAACCAAGATACATCTCCGAGGTGCGACCCGCTTCACTGACCCCTCTTACTCCGTAGTAAGTTCTTGCACTTAGAGGTGATAACCCCCGTTTTGGGTGTCATGCATGGAATCGTGCGACGGAACACATGAAATGTTTGTTTTTTATGGTCCAATATACCAACCTACCACATCCAAGCAAAAAAAATCATGCGTCTACACCTTCCCGACGCTGTTTAGAGGGGTAGATCGACAGGTCAGACTTTTCTCTAGCGGGAATAGGGTTTCGCTGTAGAGGGGGTCAGGAGCGTCAAGACCCCATAGACCCCTAAACTATGTATACTAGTGTGTTGGCAGTTGTTGGGAACCAAGATACATCTACGAGGTGCGACGGAACACATGAAATGTTTCTTTTTTTGGTCCAATATACTAACCTAACACATCCAAGCAAAAAAATTCATGCTTGTACCCCCTCCCGACGCCGTTTAGAGGCGTAGATCGACAGGTCAGACTTTTCTCTAGCGGGAGTAGTGTTTCGCCGTATGGGGGGTCCGGAGCGTCAAGACCCCATAAAAACTTGCATAGACCCCTAAAATATGTATACTAGTGTGTTGGTAGTTTGTGGGAACCAAGATACATCTCCGAGGTGCGACCCGCTTCACTGACCCCTCTTACTCCGTAGTAAGTTCTTGCACTTAGAGGTGATAACCCCCGTTTTGGGTGTCATGCATGGAATCGTGCGACGGAACACATGAAATGTTTGTTTTTTATGGTCCAATATACCAACCTAACACATCCAAGCAAAAAAAATCATGCGTCTACCCCTTCCCGGCGCCGTTTAGAGGGGTAGATCGACAGGTCAGACTTTTCTCCAGCGGGAGTAGGGTTTCGCCGTAGAGGGGGTCCGGAGCGTCAAGACCCCATCAAAACTTGCATAGACCCCTAAACTATGTATACTAGTGTGTTGGTAGTTTTTGGGAACCAAGATACATCTACGAGGTGCGACCCGCTTCGCTAACCCCTCTTACTCCGTAGTAAGTTCTTGCACTTAGAGGTGAAAACCCCCGTTTCGGGTGTCAAGCATGGAATCGTGCGACAGAACACATGAAATGTTTGTTTTTTATGGTTCAATATACCAACCTAACACATCCAAGCAAAAAAAATCATGCGTCTACCCCCTCCCGGCGCCGTTTAGAGGGGTAGATCAACAGGTCAGACTTTTCTCCAGCGGGAGTAGGGTTTCGCTGTAGAGGGGGTCCGGAGTGTCAAGACCCCATAAAAGCTTGCATAGACCCCTAAACTATGTATACTAGTGTGTTGGTAGTTTGTGGGAACCAAGATACATCTACGAGGTACGACCCGCTTCACTGACCCCTCTTACTCCGTATTAAGTTCTTGCACTTAGAGGTGAAAACCCCCGTTTCGGGTGGCAGGCATTGGAATCGTGTGACGGAACACATGAAATATTTGTTTTTTATGGTCCAATATACCAACCTAACACATCCAAGCAAAAACAAACATGCGTCTACGCCCTCCCGGCGCCGTTTAGAGGGGTAGATCGACAGGTCAGACTTTTCTCTAGCGGGAAAAGGGTTTCGCTGTAGAGGTGGTCCGGAGCGTCAAGACCCCATAGACCCCTAAACTATGTATACTAGTGTGTTGGCAGTTGTTGGGAACCAAGATACATGTACGAGGTGCGACGAACACATGAAATGTTTGTTTTTTTTGGTCCAATATACTAACCTAACACATCCAAGCAAAAAAATTCATGCTTGTACCCCCTCCCGGCGCCGTTTAGAGGCGTAGATCGACAGGTCAGACTTTTCTCTAGCGGGAGTAGTGTTTCGCCGTATGGGGGGTCCGGAGCGTCAAGACCCCAATAAAACTTGCATATGCCCCTAAACTATGTATACTAGTGTGTTGGTAGTTTGTGGGAACCAAGATACATCTTCGAGGTGCGACCCGCTTCACTGACCCCTCTTACTCCGTAGTAAGTTCTTGCACTTAGAGGTGAAAACCCCCGTTTCGGGTGTCAGGCATGGAATTGTGCGACGAAACACATGAAATGTTTGTTTTTTATGGTCCAATATACCAACCTAACACATCCAAGCAAAAAAATTCATGCGTCTACCCCTTCCCGGCGCCGTTTAGAGGGGTAGATCGACAAGTTAGACTTTTCTCCAGCGGGAGTAGGGTTTCGCCGTAGAGGGGGTCCGGAGCGTCAAGACCCCATCAAAACTTGCATAGACCCCTAAACTATGTATACTAGTGTGTTGGTAGTTTTTGGGAACCAAGATACATCTACGAGGTGCGACCCGCTTCGCTAACCCCTCTTACTCCGTAGTAAGTTCTTGCACTTAGAGGTGAAAACCCCCGTTTCGGGTGTCAAGCATGGAATCGTGCGACGGAACACATGAAATGTTTGTTTTTTATGGTCGAATATACCAACCTAACACATCCAAGCAAAAAAATCATGCGTCTACCCCCTCCCGGCGCCGTTTAGAGGGGTAGATCGACAGGTCAGACTTTTCTCCAGCGGGAGTAGGGTTTCGCTGTAGATGGGGTCCGGAGTGTCAAGACCCCATCAAAACTTGCATAGACCCCTAAACTATGTATACTAGTGTGTTGGTAGTTTGTGGGAACCAAGATACATCTACGAGGTGCGACCCGCTTCACTGACCCCTCTTACTCCGTAGTAAGTTCTTGCACTTAGAGGTGAAAACCCCCGTTTCGGGTGGCAGGCATGGAATCGTGTGACGGAACAAATGAAATATTTGTTTTTATGGTCCAATATACCAACCTAACACATCCAAGCAAAAAAAAACATGCGTCTACACCCTCCCGGCGCCGTTTAGAGGGGTAGATCGACAGGTCAGACTTTTCTCTAGCGTGAATAGGGTTTCGCTGTAGAGGGGGTCCGGAGCGTCAAGACCCCATAGACCCCTAAACTATGTATACTAGTGTGTTGGCAGTTGTTGGGAACCAAGATACATCTACGAGGTGCGACGAACACATGAAATGGTTTTTTTTTGGTCCAATATACTAACCTAACACATCCAAGCAAAAAAATTAATGCTTGTACCCCCTCCCGGCGCCGTTTAGAGGCGTAGATCGAGAGGTCAGACTTTTCTCTAGCGGGAGTAGTGTTTCGCCGTATGGGGGGTCCGGAGCGTCAAGACCCCAATAAAACTTGCATATGCCCCTAAACTATGTATACTAGTGTGTTGGTAGTTTGTGGGAACCAAGATACATCTTTGAGGTGCGACCCGCTTCACTGACCCCTCTTACTCCGTAGTAAGTTCTTGCACTTAGAGGTGATAACCCCGTTTCGGGTGTCAGGCATGGAATTGTGCGACGAAACACATGAAATGTTTGTTTTTTATGGTCCAATATACCAACCTAACACATCCAAGCAAAAAAATTCATGCGTCTACCCCTTCCCGGCGCCGTTTAGAGGGGTAGATCGACAGGTTAGACTTTTCTCCAGCGGGAGTAGGGTTTCGCCGTAGAGGGGGTCCGGAGCGTCAAGACCCCATCAAAACCTGCATAGACCCCTAAACTATGTATACTAGTGTGTTGGTAGTTTTTGGGAACCAAGATACATCTACGAGGTGCGACCCGCTTTGCTAACCCCTCTTACTCCGTAGTAAGTTCTTGCACTTAGAGGTGAAAACCCCCGTTTCGGGTGTCAAGCATGGAATCGTGCGACGGAACACATGAAATGTTTGTTTTTATGGTCGAATATACCAACCTAACACATCCAAGCAAAAAAATCATGCGTCTACCCCCTCCCGGTGCCGTTTAGAGGGGTAGATCGACAGGTCAGACTTTTCTCCGGCGGGAGTAGGGTTTCGCCGTAGAGGGGGTCCGGAGCGTCAAGACCCCATCAAAACTTGCATAGACCCCTTAAATATGTATACTAGTGTGTTGGTAGTTAGTGCGAACCAAGATACATCTACAAGGTGCGACCCGCTTCACTGACCCCTCTTACTCTGTAGTAAGTTCTTGCACTAAGAGGTGAAAACCCACGTTTCGGGTGTCAGGCATGGAATCGTGCGACGGAACACATGAAATGTTTAATTTTCATGGCCCAATATACCAACCTAACACATCCAAGGAAAAAAAAATCATGCGTCTATCCCCTCCCGGCGCCGTTTAGAGGGGTAGATCGACAGGTAAGACTTTTCTCCATCGGGAGTAGGGTTTCGTCGTAGAGGGGGTCCGGAGCGTCAAGACCCCATAGATGTAACGCCCCGGGTTTTTCCCAAATTAGATTTTGTGTGTCTTCTTTTGCATCAACATGTCATTACATTTGTCATCTCATTAATTTAAATTGTTGCATTTATATTCATTTCACACTTTTAAATTCAAATGCAATTAAATAAATTCAAATGCATTTTCAAATAAATTTAAAGTGAAGTTCAAAATCTTTACAAATAATCATACCAATAAATTAAGTTGTCTATTTTGAGACTATTAAAATTGTCCAAATGTTTTATCATGTTTCTTTTTCTATTTTGTTTTATTATTACAAAACAGAAAAGAATAAACAAAAGAAAATAAAAACCAGAGAGAAAATAAACTTATTTTTTCTGGCCTAAGCCCACCTCCAGATCACTCCCTCTTGGGCCGAACCCAGCCCATCTCCTATGGCCATCCCAAGCCCAGCCCACCTCCTTTTTCCTCTTCCTCGGTACGGTCAGGGAGACACGCACATGGCGTGACGCCATGGCGCCCCCACCTGCTCCCTCCACCTTTCCCCTCCTACTTAGCCGGCCCCTCCTCCCTTCTCCAAACCCTAACTCCTCCCTCCCCTTCCTCCCATCGCGCCGCCGCCGCCCCCCTTTTCTTCCCCGTCTTCTTTTTCTCTGTTCTCCCGCACCACCGAGAGGACCTTGCCGTTCCCCGCACCTCTAGCGCCGACGAGGACAAGCAGAGCATCCCAGCAGCAACGCGCCGTCATCACCTCCCTCTCTCCCGGAGCAATCGGGCCAGGAGCGCTTGTACCCACTACTCCGTCCTCGTTTCTTCCCCGCGGCCGGCGGACCGCCGCCTCCGTTTCCGGCGAAATTCGCGGCCCCGGACCTCCCCCGAACCGTACCACCACACCGACCCTCCTCCCGGTGAGCTCCCCTTTCGTTTTCCCCGATCGTCTTCTCAAATCCGTGCGGGAGTCGTCAAATCAGTCCACGACCTCCCGCTGTTCGCCATGGTTTTCCACAGCGAGGTCGGGCTCGAGTGCTTCGGCCGCTCATGTCCCTCTTGTCCTTACGCAACGTACCATGCCCGTCCTCCCCACAACCGCACACACCACACCCCAGGCATCCCGCTCAGCCCTCACGCACGCAAGGAGCAGCCGGAGGTCTGCTGCTCCCGCCGTCCGTCGATGCCCGTGTCTGAAAAACTGAAGCTTTGTCTTCAGTTAGGAGTGAGAGCACACCTCATGTACTTTTCTGTAACAGAGTATAACACCAACACCAGTCCGACCTAGTGGTTAGCACCACCTGTCCCACTCTTGGCCGGAGACCCGAGTTCAAATCCCATGGGCGCGTGGATTAATAGCCCTATTTTTGTTCCCTCACTAACACGCGGGCCCCGCTGGTCAGCGACCGCGGAGGCCAGCGCCGTTTGCACCCGCCAGCGTGGCAAGCGGTCCCACCGGTCAGCCTCATGTGTGGATCCCCGCACGGTGAGAAAAGACCGAGGAGGTTATCTTTACGCAGCAGAATTGCACCAAGCACCCTCACCTTTCGGGTTTAGTGCTTTAGCGCCTCACAGTAACTTTTCCATCACAGACAAGCCCCTGACTTCTGCAGAAAACACCCTAACCTTAAATTGCTAATAACTTTTATTCTATAACTCCAAATAAAATAATCTTTATATGTTTTTATATCAGAAAACTGCAATGAATATTAATATGCCATTTGTATGCCATTTTGCATCTTTTATTTTAATTGCTTAGTGTAATTTATTTGTTGCACCTATATAATTAAATATGGAATGTGTTGGGCTTTACTTAATAATTTCCCTATTCCATTTAATTTAATTACATCACCCATGCCATGTGTTGCCATGCTAACCAACATTTAATATTGCTGGTAAATAAATAACTTGCACCTAAATATTAATTGTCTGGGATGCTTTCCCGCTTAATTTGGATTACCTGCATTGTATTGCATCTTGCCATGCCATGCATCATTCTCGTATGATCATGCTGAATCTTTTGCCGTAGTTGTAAAATGCATCTTTTACGTTTCCAGTGTTTGTTGCTTCTTCACGGATATGACGTTGAGATGCGTGAGCAACGACAAGATCTGCTTCCATGCGGGATTCCAGGCAAGCAAAGTTTGCTTGTTTACCTATACATTATCTTTCATTCCTGCCGTTGATCTCTGCTACCCTAGTATTCGATTCTTATCGCGATCCCATCACATGTTTATCCTGCAGCCCATACAGCTTTATCCCCACATCCCATCACCCGTTGTTTGTTTATCTGTTGGCCTTTGCGAGTCGTAGCGCATGCTTAGAGTTGTCTGTGCGAGTCGTCTGTTGGTCTTATGTTTCATCTGCTTAGTATGATATATTATTCTATCTTAATAAAATGTTGTATTATATTGGGGTATTATAATTAAAAGATAAGGCACCAGGCGGAATGCCTTGCGAGGTGTTTTGTTCTGCTCAGTGTCGACCTAGGAACTGAGATTTTGTCCTCGGATCCAATTTTGAGCGCACTAACCACTTGTGGGTGGCCCAATGGAGCCCCCCTCGACTTTGAACGGATCCGCAGCTCGTCCATGTGCCGCAAGTAGTTCGGGTTTTCCATTCGCTCATATGCATGTGCATGATGATGATGATGATCGATGAGAGGTTACTTGATATGGGGGGTCATATAGGGGTGGTGCGCGCGAAGCGGACAGTTCCTACTGTGGTTTGAGACGCATGGCGCGTGGACACAAACTAATGAGTCCGCAATTGAGATTCGGCCGGACTCCTGACGCGGGTAACAACTCATATGGGTGGCACTTGGACTTGCTGGAGGGAAGGAATGAGTCGTGTTGAGAGGCCCTAACGGGTTGATCATGCGAGTATGGGTACTGTAGTGCACCCCTGCAGGGTATAATCTTATCGATGAGCCGTGTCCACGGTTATGGACGACTTTGGTGATGATGCTGGCTAACAAGATCTAGACAACTTGCACCTAATTAATGTTAATTAATTTGACTAGTAATATAGAATTATTTTCACAATAAATTATAATTAAAACTGTTCAATGTGTGAGTTTCCCGAATTGCTTCCTCATATTTGGTTGAGGGGGTTAATTCGAGAATGGGTTATGTTTGGTGTTAGTTGTAGATGGTTACCTTATGCGCTCTCTTATCCCTCTCTGATTAGACGGAAGTTGTAGCGTGTCTCTTTAGGTTGCTAGTGCTGCTGCCGCTAAGTCCACCTCCCCTATATTTTGGGAGATGGTGTAGAAAGTAGGCAAGTCGGTTTTGCTTGCCAGGGAGTGCCCTGACCCTCTTTTGGGATGTGCTTTATGTGCAGTCAACAGGTTTGAAGTCCGACGACGTTAGCTTGGGAATCCCTCCGGCTTGGCTGGGCAGGGATATGGCGCCATTGCTTATCTTCAGGACTCTTAGTCCAATTTTCTTCTTATTCGTAGTCGGATACTATTCTGCTTCCGCTGTCATTGGTATCTTTGTATTGTATATTTGTATCTTGACTCGTTCGAGTCGTTGTTGTATTATATCTTCTGTTATATTTGTGGATGTATCGGAACTGTTGTAATGTTATCATAATTCCACCCACATAATGCGCATGTTTCGGCGTGCACATTATGTCTGGTGGGCGACCTAAAATCGTTATTATGCGGATTTCGGCGGGATCGCTTAAATCTACATAGTACCGATTTTAGGGCGTCACAATAGACCCCTAAACTATGTATACTAGTGTGTTGGCAGTTGTTGGGAACCAAGATACATCTACGAGGTGCGACGAACACATGAAATGTTTGTTTGTTTTTGGTCCAATATACTAACCTAACACATCCAAGCAAAAAAATTCATGCTTGTACCCCCTCCCGGCGCCGTTTAGAGGCGTAGATCGACAGGTCAGACTTTTCTCTAGCGGGAGTAGTGTTTCGCCGTATGGGGGGTCCGGAGCGTCAAGACCCCAATAAAACTTGCATATGCCCCTAAACTATGTATACTAATGTGTTGGTAGTTTGTGGGAACCAAGATACATCTTCGAGGTGCGACCCGCTTCACTGACCCCTCTTACTCCGTAGTAAGTTCTTGCACTTAGAGGTGAAAATCCCCGTTTCGGGTGTCAGGCATGGAATTGTGCGACGAAACACATGAAATGTTTGTTTTTTATGGTCCAATATACCAACCTAACACATCCAAGCAAAAAAATTCATGCGTCTACCCCTTCCCGGCGCCGTTTAGAGGGGTAGATCGACAGGTTAGACTTTTCTCCAGCGGGAGTAGGGTTTCGCCGTAGAGGGGGTCCGGAGCGTCAAGACCCTATCAAAACTTGCATAGACCCCTAAACTATGTATACTAGTGTGTTGGTAGTTTTTGGGAACCAAGATACATCTACGAGGTGCGACCCGCTTCGCTAACCCCTCTTACTCCGTAGTAAGTTCTTGCATTTAGAGGTGAAAACCCCCGTTTCGGGTGTCAAGCATGGAATCGTGCGACGGAACACATGAAATGTTTGTTTTTTATGGTCGAATATACCAACCTAACACATACAAGCAAAAAAATCATGCGTCTACCCCCTCCCGGCGCCGTTTAGAGGGGTAGATCGACAGGTCAGACTTTTCTCCGGCGGGAGTAGGGTTTCGCCGTAGAGGGGGTCCGGAGCGTCAAGACCCCATCAAAACTTGCATAGACCCCTAAAATATGTATACTAGTGTGTTGGTAGTTAGTGCGAACCAAGATACATCTACGAGGTGCGACCCGCTTCACTGACCCCTCTTACTCTGTAGTAAGTTCTTGCACTAAGAGGTGAAAACCCACGTTTCGGGTGTCAGGCATGGAATCGTGCGACGGAACACATGAAATGTTTAATTTTCATGGCCCAATATACCAACCTAACACATCCAAGGAAAAAAAATCATGCGTCTATCCCCTCCCGGCGCCGTTTAGAGGGGTAGATCGACAGGTAAGACTTTTCTCCATCGGGAGTAGGGTTTCGCCGTAGAGGGGGTCCGGAGCGTCAAGACCCATCAAAACTTGCATAGACCCCTAAACTATTTATACTAGTGTGTTGGAAGTTTGTGGGAACCAAGATACATCTACGAGGTGCGACCCGCTTCACTGACCCCTCTTACTCCGTAGTAAGTTCTTGCACTAAGAGGTGAAAACCCCCGTTTCGGGTGTCAAGCATGGAATCGTACGACGGAACACATGAAATGTTTAATTTCTATGGTCCAATATACCAACCTAACACATCCAAGCAAAAAAAAGCATTTGTCTATCCCCTCCCGGCGCCGTTTAGAGGGGTAGATCGACAGGTCAGACTTTTCTCTAGCGGGAGTAGGGTTTCGTCGTAGAGGGGGTCCGGAGTGTCAAGACCCCATAAAAACTTGCATAGACCCCTAAAATATGTATACTAGTGTGTTGTTAGTTTGTGGGACCCAAGATACATCTCCGAGGTGTGACCCGCTTCACTGACCCCTCTTACTCTGTAGTAAGTTCTTGCACTTAGAGGTGAAAACCCCCGTTTCGGGTGTAAGGCATGGAATCGTGCGACGGAACACATGAAATGTTTGTTTTTATGGTCCAATATACCAACCTAACACATCCAAGCAAATAAAATCACGCGTCTACCCCCTCCCGTCGCCGTTTAGAGGGGTAGATCGACAGGTCAGACTTTTCTCTAGCGGGAGTAGGGTTTCGCCTTAGAGGAGGTCCGGAGCGTCAAGACCCCATAAAAACTTGCATAGACCCCTAAACTATGTATACAAGTGTGTTGGTAATTTGTGGGAACCAATATACATCTCCGAGGTGCGACCCGCTTCACTGTCCCCTCTTACTCCGTTGTAAGTTCTTGCACTTAGAGGTGAAAACCCCCGTTTCGGATGTCAGGCATGGAATCATGCGACGGAACACATGAAATGTTTGTTTTTTATGGTCCAATATACAAACCTAACACATCCAAGCAAAAAATTTCATGCGTCTAACCCCTCCCTGCGCCGTTTAGAGGGGTAGATCGACAGGTCACACTTTTCTCCAACGGGAGTAGGGTTTCGCCGTAGAGGGGGTCCGGAGCGTCAAGACCCCATACAAACTTGCATACACCCCTAAAATATGCATACTAGTGTGATGGTAGTTTGTGGGAACCAAGATACATCTCCGAGGTGCGAACCGCTTCACTGACCCCTCTTACTCAGTAGTAAGTTCTTGCACTTAGAGGTGATAACCCCCGTTACGGGTGTCAGGCATGGAATCGTGCGACGGAACACATGAAATGTTTGTTTGTTATGGTCCAATATACCAACCTAACACATCCAAGAAAAAAAAATCATGCGTCTACGCCCTCCCGGTGCCGTTTAAGGGGTAGATCGACAGGTCAGACTTTTCTCCAACGGGAGTAGGGTTTCGCCGTAGAGGGGGTCCAGAGCGTCAAGACCCCATCAAAACTTGCATAGACCGCTAAAATATGTATACTAGTGTGTTGGTAGTTAGTGCGAACCAAGATACATCTACGAGGTGCGACCCGCTTCACTAACCCCTCTTACTCTGTAGTAAGTTCTTGCACTAAGAGGTGAAAACCCACGTTTCGGGTGTCAGGCATGGAATCGTGCGACGGAACACATGAAATGTTTAATTTCTATGGCCCAATATACCAACCTAACACATACAAGGAAAAAAAATGCGTCTATCCCCTCCCGGCGCCGTTTAGAGGGGTAGATCGACAGGTAAGACTTTTCTCCATCGGGAGTAGGGTTTCGCCGTAGAGGGGGTCCGGAGCGTCAAGACCCATCAAAACTTGCATAGACCCCTAAACTATGTATACTAGTGTGTTGGTAGTTTGTGGGAACCAAGATACATCTACGAGGTGCGACCCGCTTCACTGACCCATCTTACTCCGTAGTAAGTTCTAGCACTTAGAGGTGAAAACCCCCGTTTCGGGTGTCAAGCATGGAATTGTACGACGGAACACATGAAATGTTTAATTTTTATGGTCCAATATACCAACCTAACACATCCAAGCAAAAAAAATCATGCGTCTATCCCCTCCCGGCGCCGTTTAGAGGGGTAGATCGACAGGTCAGACTTTTCTCTAGCGGGAGTAGGGTTTCGCCGTAGACGGAGTGTCAAGACCCCATCAAAACTTGCATAGACCCCTAAAATATGTATAATATTGTGTTGTTAGTTAGTGGGAACCAAGATACATCTCCGAGGTGTGACCCGCTTCACTGACCCCTCTTACTCTGTAGCAAGTTCTTGCACTTAGAGGTGTAAACCCCCGTTTCGGGTGTCAGGCATGGAATCGTGCGACGGAACACATGAAATGTTTGTTTTGATGGTCCAATATACCAACCTAACACATCCAAGCAAATAAAATCACGCGTCTACCCCCTCCCGTCGCCGTTTAGAGGGGTAGATCGACAGGTCAGACTTTTCTCTAGCGGGAGTAGGGTTTCGCCGTAGAGGAGGTCCGGAGCGTCAAGACCCCATAAAAACTTGCATAGACCCCTAAACTATGTATACAAGTGTGTTGGTAATTTGTGGGAACCAATATACATCTCCGAGGTGCGACCCGCTTCACTGTCCCCTCTTACTCCGAAGTAAGTTCTTGCACTTAGAGGTGAAAACCCTCGTTTCGGGTGTCACGCATGGAATCGTGCGACGGAACACATGAAATGTTTGTTTTTTATGGTCCAATATACAAACCTAACACATCCAAGCAAAAAATTTAATGCGTCTACCCCCTCCCTGCGCCGTTTAGACGGGTAGATCGACATGTCACACTTTTCTCCAGCGGGAGTAGGGTTTCGCCGTAGAGGGGGTCCGGAGCGTCAAGACCCCATAAAAACTTGCATAGACCCCTAAACTATGTATACTAGTGTGTTGGTAGTTTTTGGGAACCAAGATACATCTACGAGGTGCGACCCGCTTCGCTAACCCCTCTTACTCCGTAGTAAGTTCTTGCACTTAGAGGTGAAAACCCCCGTTTCGGGTGTCAAGCATGGAATCGTGCGACGGAACACATGAAATGTTTGTTTTTTACGGTCGAATATACCAACCTAACACATCCAAGCAAAAAAATCATGCGTCTACCCCCTCCCGGCGCCGTTTAGAGGGGTAGATCGACAGGTCAGACTTTTCTCCGGCGGGAGTAGGGTTTCACCGTAGAGGGGGTCCGGAGCGTCAAGACCCCATCAAAACTTGCATAGACCCCTAAAATATGTATACTAGTGTGTTGGTAGTTAGTGCGAACCAAGATACATCTACGAGGTGCGACCCGCTTCACTGACCCCTCTTACTCTGTAGTAAGTTCTTGCACTAAGAGGTGAAAACCCACGTTTCGGGTGTCAGGCATGGAATCGTGCGACGGAACACATGAAATGTTTAATTTTCATGGCCCAATATACCAACCTAACACATCCAAGTAAAAAAATCATGCGTCTATCCCCTCCCGACGCCGTTTAGAGGGGTAGATCGACAGGTAAGACTTTTCTCCATCGGGAGTAGGGTTTCGCCGTAGAGGGGGTCCGGAGCGTCAAGACCCATCAAAACTTGCATAGACCCCTAAACTATGTATACTAGTGTGTTGGTAGTTTGTGGGAACCAAGATACATCTACGAGGTGCGACCCGCTTCACTGACCCCTCTTACTCCGTAGTAAGTTCTTGCACTAAGAGGTGAAAACCCCCGTTTCGGGTGTCAAGCATGGAATCGTACGACGGAACACATGAAATGTTTAATTTTTATGGTCCAATATACCAACCTAACACATCCAAGCAAAAAAAATCATTCGTCTATCCCCTCCCGGCGCCGTTTAGAGGGGTAGATCGACAGGTCTGACTTTTCTCTAGCGGGAGTAGGGTTTCGCCGTAGAGGAGGTCCGGAGCGTCAAGACCCCATAAAAAATTGCATAGACCCCTAAACTATGTATACAAGTGTGTTGGTAATTTGTGGGAACCAATATACACCTCCGAGGTGTGACCCGCTTCACTGACCCCTCTTACTCTGTAGTAAGTTCTTGCACTTAGAGGTGAAAACCCCCGTTTCGGGTGTGAGGCATGGAATCGTGCGACGGAACACATGAAATGTTTGTTTTTTATGGTCCAATATACCAACCTAACACATCCAAGAAAAAAAATTCATGCGTCTACCCCCTCCCGGTGCCGTTTAAGGGGTAGATCGACAGGTCAGAATTTTCTCCAACGGGAGTAGGGTTTCGCCGTAGAGGGGGTCCAGAGCTTCAAGACCCCATCAAAACTTGCATAGACCCCTAAAATATGTATAGTAGTGTGTTGGTAGTTAGTGCGAACCAAGATACATCTACGAGGTGCGACCCGCTTCGCTAACCCCTCTTACTCCGTAGTAAGTTCTTGCACTTAGAGGTGAAAACCCCCGTTTCGGGTGTCAAGCATGGAATCGTGCGACGGAACACATGAAATGTTTGTTTTTTACGGTCGAATATACCAACCTAACACATCCAAGCAAAAAAATCATGCGTCTACCCCCTCCCGGCGCCGTTTAGAGGGGTAGATCGACAAGTCAGACTTTTCTCCGGCGGCAGTAGGGTTTCACCGTAGAGGGGGTCCGGAGCGTCAAGACCCCATCAAAACTTGCATAGACCCCTAAAATATGTATACTAGTGTGTTGGTAGTTAGTGCGAACCAAGATACATCTACGAGGTGTGACCCGCTTCACTGACCCCTCTTACTCTGTAGTAAGTTCTTGCACTAAGAGGTGAAAACCCACGTTTCGGGTGTCAGGCATGGAATCGTGCGACGGAACACATGAAATGTTTAATTTTCATGGCCCAATATACCAACCTAACACATCCAAGGAAAAAAATCATGCGTCTATCCCCTCCCGACGCCGTTTAGAGGGGTAGATCGACAGGTAAGACTTTTCTCCATCGGGAGTAGGGTTTCGCCGTAGAGGGGGTCCGGAGCGTCAAGACCCATCAAAACTTGCATAGACCCCTAAACTATGTATACTAGTGTGTTGGTAGTTTGTGGGAACCAAGATACATCTACGAGGTGCGACCCACTTCACTGACCCCTCTTACTCCGTAGTAAGTTCTTGCACTAAGAGGTGAAAACCCCCGTTTCGGGTGTCAGGCATGGAATCGTACGACGGAACACATGAAATGTTTAATTTTTATGGTCCAATATACCAATTTAACACATCCAAGCAAAAAAAATCATTCGTCTATCCCCTCCCGGCGCCGTTTAGAGGGGTAGATCGACAGGTCAGACTTTTCTCTAGCGGGAGTAGGGTTTCGCCGTAGAGGGGGTCCGGAGTGTCAAGACCCCATCAAAACTTGCATAGACCCCTAAAATATGTATACTAGTGTGTTGTTAGTTTGTGGGACCCAAGATACATCTCCGAGGTGTGACCCGCTTCACTGACCCCTCTTACTCTGTAGTAAGTTCTTGCACTTAGAGGTGAAAACCCCCGTTTCGGGTGTTAGGCATGGAATCGTGCGACGGAACACATGAAATGTTTGTTTTTTATGGTCCAATATACAAACCTAACACATCCAAGCAAAAAAATTCATGCGTCTACCCCCTCCCTGCGCCGTTTAGAGGGGTAGATCGACATGTCACACTTTTCTCCAGCGGGAGTAGGGTTTCGCCGTAGAGGGGGTCCGGAGCGTCAAGACCCCATCAAAACTTGCATAGACCCCTAAACTATGTATACTAGTGTGTTGGTAGTTTTTGGGAACCAAGATACATCTACGAGGTGCGACCCGCTTCGCTAACCCCTCTTACTCCGTAGTAAGTTCTTGCACTTAGAGGTGAAAACCCCCGTTTCGGGTGTCAAGCATGGAATCGTGCGACGGAACACATGAAATGTTTGTTTTTTATGGTCGAATATACCAACCTAACACATCCAAGCAAAAAAATCATGCGTCTACCCCCTCCCGGCGCCGTTTAGAGGGGTAGATCGACAGGTCAGACTTTTCTCCGGCGGGAGTAGGGTTTCGCCGTAGAGGGGGTCCGGAGCGTCAAGACCCCATCAAAACTTGCATAGACCCCTAAACTATGTATACTAGTGTGTTGGTAGTTAGTGCGAACCAAGATACATCTACGAGGTGCGACCCGCTTCACTGACCCCTCTTACTCTGTAGTAAGTTCTTGCACTAAGAGGTGAAAACCCACGTTTCGGGTGTCAGGCATGGAATCGTGCGACGGAACACATGAAATGTTTAATTTTCATGGCCCAATATACCAACCTAACACATCCAAGGAAAAAAATCATGCGTCTATCCCCTCCCGACGCCGTTTAGAGGGGTAGATCGACAGGTAAGACTTTTCTCCATCGGGAGTAGAGTTTCGCCGTAGAGGGGGTCCGGAGCGTCAAGACCCATCAAAACTTGCATAGACCCCTAAACTATGTATACTAGTGTGTTGGTAGTTTGTGGGAACCAAGATACATCTACGAGGTGCGACCCGCTTCACTGACCCCTCTTACTCCGTAGTAAGTTCTTGCACTAAGAGGTGAAAACCCCCGTTTCGGGTGTCAAGCATGGAATTGTACGACGGAACACATGAAATGTTTAATTTTTATGGTCCAATATACCAACCTAACACATCCAAGCAAAAAAAATCATGCGTCTATCCCCTCCCGGCGCCGTTTAGAGGGGTAGATCGACAGGTCAGACTTTTCTCTAGCGGGAGTAGGGTTTCGCCGTAGAGGGGGTCCGGAGTGTCAAGACCCCATCAAAACTTGCATAGACCCCTAAAATATGTATAATATTGTGTTGTTAGTTTGTGGGAACCAATATACATCTCCGAGGTGTGACCCGCTTCACTGACCCCTCTTACTCTGTAACAAGTTCTTGCACTTAGAGGTGTAAACCACCGTTTCGGGTGTCAGGCATGGAATCGTGCGACGGAACACATGAAATGTTTGTTTTTATGGTCCAATATACCAACCTAACACATCCAAGCAAATAAAATCACACGTCTACCCCCTCCCGTCGCCGTTTAGAGGGGTAGATCGACAGGTCAGACTTTTCTCTAGCGGGAGTAGGGTTTCGCCGTAGAGGAGGTCCGAAGCGTCAAGACCCCATAAAAACTTGCATAGACCCCTAAACTATGTATACAAGTGTGTTGGTAATTTGTGGGAACCAATATACATCTCCGAGGTGCGACCCGCTTCACTGTCCCCTCTTACTCCGAAGTAAGTTCTTGCACTTAGAGGTGAAAACCCTCGTTTCGGGTGTCAGGCATGGAATCGTGCGACGGAACACATGAAATGTTTGTTTTTTATGGTCCAATATACAAACCTAACACATCCAAGCAAAAAATTTCATGCGTCTACCCCCTCCCTGCGCCGTTTAGAGGGGTAGATCGACATGTCACACTTTTCTCCAGCGGGAGTAGGGTTTCGCCGTAGAGGGGGTCCGGAGCGTCAAGACCCCATCAAAACTTGCATAGACCCCTAAACTATGTATACTAGTGTGTTGGTAGTTTTTGGGAACCAAGATACATCTACGAGGTGCGACCCGCTTCGCTAACCCCTCTTACTCCGTAGTAAGTTCTTGCACTTAGAGGTGAAAACCCCCGTTTCGGGTGTCAAGCATGGAATCATGCGACGGAACACATGAAATGTTTGTTTTTTATGGTCGAATATACCAACCTAACACATCCAAGCAAAAAAATCATGCGTCTACCCCCTCCCGGCGCCGTTTAGAGGGGTAGATCGACAGGTCAGACTTTTCTCCGGCGGGAGTAGGGTTTCGCCGTAGAGGGGGTCCGGAGCGTCAAGACCCCATCAAAACTTGCATAGACCCCTAAAATATGTATACTAGTGTGTTGGTAGTTAGTGCGAACCAAGATACATCTACGAGGTGCGACCCGCTTCACTGACCCCTCTTACTCTGTAGTAAGTTCTTGCACTAAGAGGTGAAAACCCACGTTTCGGGTGTCAGGCATGGAATCGTGCGACGGAACACATGAAATGTTTAATTTTCATGGCCCAATATACCAACCTAACACATCCAAGGAAAAAAATCATGCGTCTATCCCCTCCCGACGCCGTTTAGAGGGGTAGATCGACAGGTAAGACTTTTCTCCATCGGGAGTAGGGTTTCGCCGTAGAGGGGGTCCGGAGCGTCAAGACCCATCAAAACTTGCATAGACCCCTAAACTATGTATACTAGTGTGTTGGTAGTTTGTGGGAACCAAGATACATCTACGATGTGCGACCCGCTTCACTGACCCCCCTTACTCCGTAGTAAGTTCTTGCACTAAGAGGTGAAAACCTCCGTTTCAGGTGTCAAGCATGGAATCGTACGACGGAACACATGAAATGTTTAATATTTATGGTCCAATATACCAACCTAACACATCCAAGCAAAAAAAATCATTCGTCTATCCCCTCCCGGCACCGTTTAGAGGGGTAGATCGACAGGTCAGACTTTTCTCTAGCGGGAGTAGGGTTTCGCCGTAGAGGGGGTCCGGAGTGTCAAGACCCCATCAAAACTTGCATAGACCCCTAAAATATGTATACTAGTGTGTTGTTAGTTTGTGGGACCCAAGATACATCTCCGAGGTGTGACCCGCTTCACTGACCCCTCTTACTCTGTAGTAAGTTCTTGCACTTAGAGGTGAAAACCCCCGTTTCGGGTGTTAGGCATGGAATCGTGCGACGGAACACATGAAATGTTTGTTTTTATGGTCCAATATACCAACCTAACACATCCAAGCAAATAAAATCACGCGTCTACCCCCTCCCGTCGCCGTTTAGAGGGGTAGATCGACAGGTCAGACTTTTCTCTAGCGGGAGTAGGGTTTCGCCGTAGAGGAGGTCCGGAGCGTCAAGACCCCATAAAAACTTGCATAGACCCCTAAACTATGTATACAAGTGTGTTGGTAATTTGTGGGAACCAATATACATCTCCGAGGTGCGACCCGCTTCACTGTCCCCTCTTACTCCGTAGTAAGTTCTTGCACTTAGAGGTGAAAACCCCCGTTTCGGATGTCAGGCATGGAATCGTGCGACGGAACACATGAAATGTTTGTTTTTTATGGTCCAATATACAAACCTAACACATCCAAGCAAAAAAATTCATGCGTCTAACCCCTCCCTGCGCCGTTTAGAGGGGTAGATCGACATGTCACATTTTTCTCCAACGGGAGTAGGGTTTCGCCGTAGAGGGGGTCCGGAGCGTCAAGACCCTATAAAAACTTGCATCAACCCCTAAACTATGCATACTAGTGTGTTGGTAGTTTGTGGGAACCAAGATACATCTCCGAGGTGCGAACCGCTTCACTGACCCCTCTTACTCCGTAGTAAGTTCTTGCACTTAGAGGTGATAACCTCCGTTACGGGTGTCAGGCATGGAATCCTGCGACGGAACACATGAAATGTTTGTTTTTTATGGTCCAATATACCAACCTAACACATCCAAGCAAAAAAATTCATGCATCTACCCCCTCCCGGCGCTGTTTAGAGGGGTAGATCGACAGGTCAGACTTTTCTCCGGCGGGAGTAGGGTTTCGCCGTAGAGGGGGTCCGGAGCGTCAAGACCCCATAAAAACTTGCATAAACCCCTAAACTATGCCTACTAGTGTGTTGGTAGTTTGTGGGAACCAAGATACATCTCCGAGGTGCGAACCGCTTCACTGACCCCTCTTACTCTGTAGTAAGTTCTTGCACTAAGAGGTGAAAACCCACGTTTCGGGTGTCAGGCATGGAATCGTGCGACGGAACACATGAAATGTTTAATTTCTATGGCCCAATATACCAACCTAACACATCCAAGGAAAAAAATTATGCGTCTATCCCCTCCCGGCGCCGTTTAGAGGGGTAGATCGACAGGTAAGACTTTTCTCCATCGGGAGTAGGGTTTCGCCGTAGAGGGGGTCCGGAGCGTCAAGACCCATCAAAACTTGCATAGACCCCTAAACTATGTATACTAGTGTGTTGGTAGTTTGTGGGAACCAAGATACATCTACGAGGTGCGACCCGCTTCACTGACCCATCTTACTCCGTAGTAAGTTCTAGCACTTAGAGGTGAAAACCCCCGTTTCGGGTGTCAAGTATGGAATTGTACGACGGAACACATGAAATGTTTAATTTTTATGGTCCAATATACCAACCTAACACATCCAAGCAAAGAAAATCATGCGTCTATCCCCTCCCGGCGCCGTTTAGAGGGGTAGATCAACAGGTCAGACTTTTCTCTTGCGGGAGTAGGGTTTCGCCGTAGAGGGGGTTCGGAGTGTCAAGACCCCATCAAAACTTGCATAGACCCCTAAAATATGTATAATATTGTGTTGTTAGTTTTTGGGAACCAAGATACATCTCCGAGGTGTGACCCGCTTCACTGACCCCTCTTACTCTGTAGCAAGTTCTTGCACTTAGAGGTGTAAACCCCCGTTTCGGGTGTCAGGCATGGAATCGTGCGACGGAACACATGAAATGTTTGTTTTTATGGTCCAATATAACAACCTAACACATCCAAGCAAATAAAATCACGCGTCTACCCCCTCCCGTCGCCGTTTAGAGGGGTAGATCGACAGGTCAGACTTTTCTCTAGCGGGAGTAGGGTTTCGCCGTAGAGGAGGTCCGGAGCGTCAAGACCCCATAAAAACTTGCATAGACTCCTAAACTATGTATACAAGTGTGTTGGTAATTTGTGGGAACCAATATACATCTCAGAGGTGCGACCCGCTTCACTGTCCCCTCTTACTCCGAAGTAAGTTCTTGCACTTAGAGGTGAAAACCCTCGTTTCGGGTGTCAGGCATGGAAACGTGCGACGGAACACATGAAATGTTTGTTTTTTATGGTCCAATATACAAACCTAACACATCCAAGCAAAAAATTTCATGCGTCTACCCCCTCCCTGCGCCGTTTAGAGGGGTAGATCGACATGACACACTTTTCTCCAACGGGAGTAGGGTTTCGCCGTAGAGGGGGTCCGGAGCGTCAAGACCCCATAAAAACTTGCATACACCCCTAAACTATGCATACTAGTGTGTTGGTAGTTTGCGGGAACCAAGATACATCTCCGAGGTGCGAACCGCTTCATTGACCCCTCTTACTCCGTAGTAAGTTCTTGCACTTAGAGGTGATAACCCCCGTTACGGGTGTCAAGCATGGAATCGTGCGACGGAACACATGAAATGTTTGTTTTTTATGGTCCAATATACCAACCTAACACATCCAAGAAAAAAAATTCATGCGTCTACCCCCTCCCGGTGCCGTTTAAGGGGTAGATCGACAGGTCAGACTTTTCTCCAACGGGAGTAGGGTTTCGCCGTAGAGGGGGTCCAGAGCGTCAAGACCCCATCAAAACTTTCATAGACCCCTAAAATATGTATACTAGTGTGTTGGTAGTTAGTGCGAACCAAGATACATCTACGAGGTGCGACCCGCTTCACTGACCCCTCTTACTTTGTAGTAAGTTCTTGCACTAAGAGGTGAAAACCCACGTTTCGGGTGTCAGGCATGGAATCGTGCGACGGAACACATGAAATGTTTAATTTCTATGGCCCAATATACCAACCTAACACATCCAAGGAAAAAAATCATGCGTCTATCCCCTCCCGGCGCCGTTTAGAGGGGTAGATCGACAGGTAAGATTTTTCTCCATCGGGAGTAGGGTTTCGCCGTAGAGGGGGTCCGGAGAGTCAAGACCCATCAAAACTTGCATAGACCCCTAAACTATGTATACTAGTGTGTTGGTAGTTTGTGGGAACCAAGATACATCTAAGAGGTGCGACCCGCTTCACTGACCCATCTTACTCCGTAGTAAGTTCTAGCACTTAGAGGTGAAAACCCCCGTTTCGGGTGTCAAGCATGGAATTGTACGACGGAACACATGAAATGTTTAATTTTTATGGTCCAATATACCAACCTAACACATCCAAGCAAAAAAAATCATGCGTCTATCCCCTCCCGGCGCCGTTTAGAGGGGTAGATCGACAGGTCAGACTTTTCTCTAGCGGGAGTAGGGTTTCGCCGTAGAGGGGGTCCGGAGTGTCAAGACCCCATCAAAACTTGCATAGACCCCTAAAATATGTATAATATTGTGTTGTTAGTTTGTGGGAACCAAGATACATCTCCGAGGTGTGACCCGCTTCACTGACCCCTCTTACTCTGTAGTAAGTTCTTGCACTTAGAGGTGTAAACCCCCGTTTCGGGTGTCAGGCATGGAATCGTGCGACGGAACACATGAAATGTTTGTTTTTATGCTCCAATATACCAACCTAACACATACAAGCAAATAAAATCACGCGTCTACCCCCTCCCGTCGCCGTTTAGAGGGGTAGATCGACAGGTCAGACTTTTCTCTAGCGGGAGTAGGGTTTCGCCGTAGAGGAGGTCCGGAGCGTCAAGACCCCATCAAAACTTGCATAGACCCCTAAAATATGTATACTAGTGTGTTGGTAGTTAGTGCGAACCAAGATACATCTACGAGGTGCGACCCGCTTCACTGACCCCTCTTACTCTGTAGTAAGTTCTTGCACTAAGAGGTGAAAACCCACGTTTCGGGTGTCAGGCATGGAATCGTGCGACGGAACACATGAAATGTTTAATTTTCATGGCCCAATATACCAACCTAACACATCCAAGTAAAAAAATCATGCGTCTATCCCCTCCCGACGCCGTTTAGAGGGGTAGATCGACAGGTAAGACTTTTCTCCATCGGGAGTAGGGTTTCGCCGTAGAGGGGGTCCGGAGCGTCAAGACCCATCAAAACTTGCATAGACCCCTAAACTATGTATACTAGTGTGTTGGTAGTTTGTGGGAACCAAGATACATCTACGAGGTGCGACCCGCTTCACTGACCCCTCTTACTCCGTAGTAAGTTCTTGCACTAAGAGGTGAAAACCCCCGTTTCGGGTGTCAAGCATGGAATCGTACGACGGAACACATGAAATGTTTAATTTTTATGGTCCAATATACCAACCTAACACATCCAAGCAAAAAAAATCATTCGGCTATCCCCTCCCGGCGCCGTTTAGAGGGGTAGATCGACAGGTCTGACTTTTCTCTAGCGGGAGTAGGGTTTCGCCGTAGAGGAGGTCCGGAGCGTCAAGACCCCATAAAAACTTGCATAGACCCCTAAACTATGTATACAAGTGTGTTGGTAATTTGTGGGAACCAATATACATCTCCGAGGTGTGACCCGCTTCACTGACCCCTCTTACTCTGTAGTAAGTTCTTGCACTTAGAGGTGAAAACCCCCGTTTCGGGTGTGAGGCATGGAATCGTGCGACGGAACACATTAAATGTTTGTTTTTTATGGTCCAATATACCAACCTAACACATCCAAGAAAAAAAATTCATGCGTCTACCCCCTCCCGGTGCCGTTTAAGGGGTAGATCGACAGGTCAGAATTTTCTCCAACGGGAGTAGGGTTTCGCCGTAGAGGGGGTCCAGAGCTTCAAGACCCCATCAAAACTTGCATAGACCCCTAAAATATGTATAGTAGTGTGTTGGTAGTTAGTGCGAACCAAGATACATCTACGAGGTGCGACCCGCTTCGCTAACCCCTCTTACTCCGTAGTAAGTTCTTGCACTTAGAGGTGAAAACCCCCGTTTCGGGTGTCAAGCATGGAATCGTGCGACGGAACACATGAAATGTTTGTTTTTTACGGTCGAATATACCAACCTAACACATCCAAGCAAAAAAATCATGCGTCTACCCCCTCCCGGCGCCGTTTAGAGGGGTAGATCGACAAGTCAGACTTTTCTCCGGCGGCAGTAGGGTTTCACCGTAGAGGGGGTCCGGAGCGTCAAGACCCCATCAAAACTTGCATAGACCCCTAAAATATGTATACTAGTGTGTTGGTAGTTAGTGCGAACCAAGATACATCTACGAGGTGCGACCCGCTTCACTGACCCCTCTTACTCTGTAGTAAGTTCTTGCACTAAGAGGTGAAAACCCACGTTTCGGGTGTCAGGCATGGAATCGTGCGACGGAACACATGAAATGTTTAATTTTCATGGCCCAATATACCAACCTAACACATCCAAGGAAAAAAATCATGCGTCTATCCCCTCCCGACGCCGTTTAGAGGGGTAGATCGACAGGTAAGACTTTTCTCCATCGGGAGTAGGGTTTCGCCGTAGAGGGGGTCCGGAGCGTCAAGACCCATCAAAACTTGCATAGACCCCTAAACTATGTATACTAGTGTGTTGGTAGTTTGTGGGAACCAAGATACATCTACGAGGTGCGACCCACTTCACTGACCCCTCTTACTCCGTAGTAAGTTCTTGCACTAAGAGGTGAAAACCCCCGTTTCGGGTGTCAGGCATGGAATCGTACGACGGAACACATGAAATGTTTAATTTTTATGGTCCAATATACCAATTTAACACATCCAAGCAAAAAAAATCATTCGTCTATCCCCTCCCGGCGCCGTTTAGAGGGGTAGATCGACAGGTCAGACTTTTCTCTAGCGGGAGTAGGGTTTCGCCGTAGAGGGGGTCCGGAGTGTCAAGACCCCATCAAAACTTGCATAGACCCCTAAAATATGTATACTAGTGTGTTGTTAGTTTGTGGGACCCAAGATACATCTCCGAGGTGTGACCCGCTTCACTGACCCCTCTTACTCTGTAGTAAGTTCTTGCACTTAGAGGTGAAAACCCCCGTTTCGGGTGTTAGGCATGGAATCGTGCGACGGAACACATGAAATGTTTGTTTTTTATGGTCCAATATACAAACCTAACACATCCAAGCAAAAAAATTCATGCGTCTACCCCCTCCCTGCGCCGTTTAGAGGGGTAGATCGACATGTCACACTTTTCTCCAGCGGGAGTAGGGTTTCGCCGTAGAGGGGGTCCGGCTTGCATAGACCCCTAAACTATGTATACTAGTGTGTTGGTAGTTTTTGGGAACCAAGATACATCTACGAGGTGCGACCCGCTTCGCTAACCCCTCTTACTCCGTAGTAAGTTCTTGCACTTAGAGGTGAAAACCCCCGTTTCGGGTGTCAAGCATGGAATCGTGCGACGGAACACATGAAATGTTTGTTTTTTATGGTCGAATATACCAACCTAACACATCCAAGCAAAAAAATCATGCGTCTACCCCCTCCCGGCGCCGTTTAGAGGGGTAGATCGACAGGTCAGACTTTTCTCCGGCGGGAGTAGGGTTTCGCCGTAGAGGGGGTCCGGAGCGTCAAGACCCCATCAAAACTTGCATAGACCCCTAAACTATGTATACTAGTGTGTTGGTAGTTAGTGCGAACCAAGATACATCTACGAGGTGCGACCCGCTTCACTGACCCCTCTTACTCTGTAGTAAGTTCTTGCACTAAGAGGTGAAAACCCACGTTTCGGGTGTCAGGCATGGAATCGTGCGACGGAACACATGAAATGTTTAATTTTCATGGCCCAATATACCAACCTAACACATCCAAGGAAAAAAATCATGCGTCTATCCCCTCCCGACGCCGTTTAGAGGGGTAGATCGACAGGTAAGACTTTTCTCCATCGGGAGTAGGGTTTCGCCGTAGAGGGGGTCCGGAGCGTCAAGACCCATCAAAACTTGCATAGACCCCTAAACTATGTATACTAGTGTGTTGGTAGTTTGTGGGAACCAAGATACATCTACGAGGTGCGACCCGCTTCACTGACCCCTCTTACTCCGTAGTAAGTTCTTGCACTAAGAGGTGAAAACCCCCGTTTCGGGTGTCAAGCATGGAATTGTACGACGGAACACATGAAATGTTTAATTTTTATGGTCCAATATACCAACCTAACACATCCAAGCAAAAAAAATCATGCGTCTATCCCCTCCCGGCGCCGTTTAGAGGGGTAGATCGACAGGTCAGACTTTTCTCTAGCGGGAGTAGGGTTTCGCCGTAGAGGGGGTCCGGAGTGTCAAGACCCCATCAAAACTTGCATAGACCCCTAAAATATGTATAATATTGTGTTGTTAGTTTGTGGGAACCAATATACATCTCCGAGGTGTGACCCGCTTCACTGACCCCTCTTACTCTGTAACAAGTTCTTGCACTTAGAGGTGTAAACCACCGTTTCGGGTGTCAGGCATGGAATCGTGCGACGGAACACATGAAATGTTTGTTTTTATGGTCCAATATACCAACCTAACACATCCAAGCAAATAAAATCACACGTCTACCCCCTCCCGTCGCCGTTTAGAGGGGTAGATCGACAGGTCAGACTTTTCTCTAGCGGGAGTAGGGTTTCGCCGTAGAGGAGGTCCGAAGCGTCAAGACCCCATAAAAACTTGCATAGACCCCTAAACTATGTATACAAGTGTGTTGGTAATTTGTGGGAACCAATATACATCTCCGAGGTGCGACCCGCTTCACTGTCCCCTCTTACTCCGAAGTAAGTTCTTGCACTTAGAGGTGAAAACCCTCGTTTCGGGTGTCAGGCATGGAATCGTGCGACGGAACACATGAAATGTTTGTTTTTTATGGTCCAATATACAAACCTAACACATCCAAGCAAAAAATTTCATGCGTCTACCCCCTCCCTGCGCCGTTTAGAGGGGTAGATCGACATGTCACACTTTTCTCCAGCGGGAGTAGGGTTTCGCCGTAGAGGGGGTCCGGAGCGTCAAGACCCCATCAAAACTTGCATAGACCCCTAAACTATGTATACTAGTGTGTTGGTAGTTTTTGGGAACCAAGATACATCTACGAGGTGCGACCCGCTTCGCTAACCCCTCTTACTCCGTAGTAAGTTCTTGCACTTAGAGGTGAAAACCCCCGTTTCGGGTGTCAAGCATGGAATCATGCGACGGAATACATGAAATGTTTGTTTTTTATGGTCGAATATACCAACCTAACACATCCAAGCAAAAAAATCATGCGTCTACCCCCTCCCGGCGCCGTTTAGAGGGGTAGATCGACAGGTCAGACTTTTCTCCGGCGGGAGTAGGGTTTCGCCGTAGAGGGGGTCCGGAGCGTCAAGACCCCATCAAAACTTGCATAGACCCCTAAAATATGTATACTAGTGTGTTGGTAGTTAGTGCGAACCAAGATACATCTACGAGGTGCGACCCGCTTCACTGACCCCTCTTACTCTGTAGTAAGTTCTTGCACTAAGAGGTGAAAACCCACGTTTCGGGTGTCAGGCATGGAATCGTGCGACGGAACACATGAAATGTTTAATTTTCATGGCCCAATATACCAACCTAACACATCCAAGGAAAAAAATCATGCGTCTATCCCCTCCCGACGCCGTTTAGAGGGGTAGATCGACAGGTAAGACTTTTCTCCATCGGGAGTAGGGTTTCGCCGTAGAGGGGGTCCGGAGCGTCAAGACCCATCAAAACTTGCATAGACCCCTAAACTATGTATACTAGTGTGTTGGTAGTTTGTGGGAACCAAGATACATCTACGATGTGCGACCCGCTTCACTGACCCCCCTTACTCCGTAGTAAGTTCTTGCACTAAGAGGTGAAAACCTCCGTTTCAGGTGTCAAGCATGGAATCGTACGACGGAACACATGAAATGTTTAATATTTATGGTCCAATATACCAACCTAACACATCCAAGCAAAAAAAATCATTCGTCTATCCCCTCCCGGCACCGTTTAGAGGGGTAGATCGACAGGTCAGACTTTTCTCTAGCGGGAGTAGGGTTTCGCCGTAGAGGGGGTCCGGAGTGTCAAGACCCCATCAAAACTTGCATAGACCCCTAAAATATGTATACTAGTGTGTTGTTAGTTTGTGGGACCCAAGATACATCTCCGAGGTGTGACCCGCTTCACTGACCCCTCTTACTCTGTAGTAAGTTCTTGCACTTAGAGGTGAAAACCCCCGTTTCGGGTGTTAGGCATGGAATCGTGCGACGGAACACATGAAATGTTTGTTTTTATGGTCCAATATACCAACCTAACACATCCAAGCAAATAAAATCACGCGTCTACCCCCTCCCGTCGCCGTTTAGAGGGGTAGATCGACAGGTCAGACTTTTCTCTAGCGGGAGTAGGGTTTCGCCGTAGAGGAGGTCCGGAGCGTCAAGACCCCATAAAAACTTGCATAGACCCCTAAACTATGTATACAAGTGTGTTGGTAATTTGTGGGAACCAATATACATCTCCGAGGTGCGACCCGCTTCACTGTCCCCTCTTACTCCGTAGTAAGTTCTTGCACTTAGAGGTGAAAACCCCCGTTTCGGATGTCAGGCATGGAATCGTGCGACGGAACACATGAAATGTTTGTTTTTTATGGTCCAATATACAAACCTAACACATCCAAGCAAAAAAATTCATGCGTCTAACCCCTCCCTGCGCCGTTTAGAGGGGTAGATCGACATGTCACATTTTTCTCCAACGGGAGTAGGGTTTCGCCGTAGAGGGGGTCCGGAGCGTCAAGACCCTATAAAAACTTGCATCAACCCCTAAACTATGCATACTAGTGTGTTGGTAGTTTGTGGGAACCAAGATACATCTCCGAGGTGCGAACCGCTTCACTGACCCCTCTTACTCCGTAGTAAGTTCTTGCACTTAGAGGTGATAACCTCCGTTACGGGTGTCAGGCATGGAATCCTGCGACGGAACACATGAAATGTTTGTTTTTTATGGTCCAATATACCAACCTAACACATCCAAGCAAAAAAATTCATGCATCTACCCCCTCCCGGCGCTGTTTAGAGGGGTAGATCGACAGGTCAGACTTTTCTCCGGCGGGAGTAGGGTTTCGCCGTAGAGGGGGTCCGGAGCGTCAAGACCCCATAAAAACTTGCATAAACCCCTAAACTATGCCTACTAGTGTGTTGGTAGTTTGTGGGAACCAAGATACATCTCCGAGGTGCGAACCGCTTCACTGACCCCTCTTACTCTGTAGTAAGTTCTTGCACTAAGAGGTGAAAACCCACGTTTCGGGTGTCAGGCATGGAATCGTGCGACGGAACACATGAAATGTTTAATTTCTATGGCCCAATATACCAACCTAACACATCCAAGGAAAAAAATTATGCGTCTATCCCCTCCCGGCGCCGTTTAGAGGGGTAGATCGACAGGTAAGACTTTTCTCCATCGGGAGTAGGGTTTCGCCGTAGAGGGGGTCCGGAGCGTCAAGACCCATCAAAACTTGCATAGACCCCTAAACTATGTATACTAGTGTGTTGGTAGTTTGTGGGAACCAAGATACATCTACGAGGTGCGACCCGCTTCACTGACCCATCTTACTCCGTAGTAAGTTCTAGCACTTAGAGGTGAAAACCCCCGTTTCGGGTGTCAAGCATGGAATTGTACGACGGAACACATGAAATGTTTAATTTTTATGGTCCAATATACCAACCTAACACATCCAAGCAAAGAAAATCATGCGTCTATCCCCTCCCGGCGCCGTTTAGAGGGGTAGATCAACAGGTCAGACTTTTCTCTTGCGGGAGTAGGGTTTCGCCGTAGAGGGGGTTCGGAGTGTCAAGACCCCATCAAAACTTGCATAGACCCCTAAAATATGTATAATATTGTGTTGTTAGTTTGTGGGAACCAAGATACATCTCCGAGGTGTGACCCGCTTCACTGACCCCTCTTACTCTGTAGCAAGTTCTTGCACTTAGAGTTGTAAACCCCCGTTTCGGGTGTCAGGCATGGAATCGTGCGACGGAACACATGAAATGTTTGTTTTTATGGTCCAATATAACAACCTAACACATCCAAGCAAATAAAATCACGCGTCTACCCCCTCCCGTCGCCGTTTAGAGGGGTAGATCGACAGGTCAGACTTTTCTCTAGCGGGAGTAGGGTTTCGCCGTAGAGGAGGTCCGGAGCGTCAAGACCCCATAAAAACTTGCATAGACTCCTAAACTATGTATACAAGTGTGTTGGTAATTTGTGGGAACCAATATACATCTCCGAGGTGCGACCCGCTTCACTGTCCCCTCTTACTCCGAAGTAAGTTCTTGCACTTAGAGGTGAAAACCCTCGTTTCGGGTGTCAGGCATGGAAACGTGCGACGGAACACATGAAATGTTTGTTTTTTATGGTCCAATATACAAACCTAACACATCCAAGCAAAAAATTTCATGCGTCTACCCCCTCCCTGCGCCGTTTAGAGGGGTAGATCGACATGACACACTTTTCTCCAACGGGAGTAGGGTTTCGCCGTAGAGGGGGTCCGGAGCGTCAAGACCCCATAAAAACTTGCATACACCCCTAAACTATGCATACTAGTGTGTTGGTAGTTTGTGGGAACCAAGATACATCTCCGAGGTGCGAACCGCTTCATTGACCCCTCTTACTCCGTAGTAAGTTCTTGCACTTAGAGGTGATAACCCCCGTTACGGGTGTCAGGCATGGAATCGTGCGACGGAACACATGAAATGTTTGTTTTTTATGGTCCAATATACCAACCTAACACTTCCAAGAAAAAAAATTCATGCGTCTACCCCCTCCCGGTGCCGTTTAAGGGGTAGATCGACAGGTCAGACTTTTCTCCAACGGGAGTAGGGTTTCGCCGTAGAGGGGGTCCAGAGCGTCAAGACCCCATCAAAACTTTCATAGACCCCTAAAATATGTATACTAGTGTGTTGGTAGTTAGTGCGAACCAAGATACATCTACGAGGTGCGACCCGCTTCACTGACCCCTCTTACTTTGTAGTAAGTTCTTGCACTAAGAGGTGAAAACCCACGTTTCGGGTGTCAGGCATGGAATCGTGCGACGGAACACATGAAATGTTTCATTTCTATGGCCCAATATACCAACCTAGCACATCCAAGGAAAAAAATCATGCGTCTATCCCCTCCCGGCGCCGTTTAGAGGGGTAGATCGACAGGTAAGATTTTTCTCCATCGGGAGTAGGGTTTCGCCGTAGAGGGGGTCCGGAGAGTCAAGACCCATCAAAACTTGCATAGACCCCTAAACTATGTATACTAGTGTGTTGGTAGTTTGTGGAAACCAAGATACATCTAAGAGGTGCGACCCGCTTCACTGACCCATCTTACTCCGTAGTAAGTTCTAGCACTTAGAGGTGAAAACCCCCGTTTCGGGTGTCAAGCATGGAATTGTACGACGGAACACATGAAATGTTTAATTTTTATGGTCCAATATAACAACCTAACACATCCAAGGAAAAAAAATCATGCGTCTATCCCCTCCCGGCGCCGTTTAGAGGGGTAGATCGACAGGTCAGACTTTTCTCTAGCGGGAGTAGGGTTTCGCCGTAGAGGGGGTCCGGAGTGTCAAGACCCCATCAAAACTTGCATAGACCCCTAAAATATGTATAATATTGTGTTGTTAGTTTGTGGGAACCAAGATACATCTCCGAGGTGTGACCCGCTTCACTGACCCCTCTTACTCTGTAGTAAGTTCTTGCACTTAGAGGTGTAAACCCCCGTTTCGGGTGTCAGGCATGGAATCGTGCGACGGAACACATGAAATGTTTGTTTTTATGCTCCAATATACCAACCTAACACATACAAGCAAATAAAATCACGCGTCTACCCCCTCCCGTCGCCGTTTAGAGGGGTAGATCGACAGGTCAGACTTTTCTCTAGCGGGAGTAGGGTTTCGCCGTAGAGGAGGTCCGGAGCGTCAAGACCCCATAAAAACTTGCATAGACCCCTAAACTATGTATACAGTGTGTTGGTAATTTGTGGGAACCAATATACATCTCCGAGGTGCGACCCGCTTCACTGTCCCCTCTTACTCCGTAGTAAGTTCTTGCACTTAGAGGTGAAAACCCTCGTTTCGGGTGTCAGGCATGGAATCGTGCGACAGAACACATGAAATGTTTGTTTTTTATGGTCCAATATACAAACCTAACACATCCAAGCAAAAAAATTCATGCGTCTACCCCCTCCCTGCGCCGTTTAGAGGGGTAGATCGGCATGACACACTTTTCTCCAACGGGAGTAGGGTTTCGCCGTAGATGGGGTCCGGAGCGTCAAGACCCCATAAAAACTTGCATACACCCCTAAACTATGCATACTAGTGTGTTGGTAGTTTGTGGGAACCAAGATACATCTCCGAGGTGCGAACCGCTTCATTGACCCCTCTTACTCCGTAGTAAGTTCTTGCACTAAGAGGTGATAACCCCCGTTACGGGTGTCAGGCATGGAATCGTGCGACGGAACACATGAAATGTTTGTTTTTTATGGTCCAATATACCAACCTAACACATCCAAGAAAAAAAATTCATGCGTCTACCCCCTCCCGGTGCCGTTTAAGGGGTAGATCGACAGGTCAGACTTTTCTCCAACGGGAGTAGGGTTTCGCCGTAGAGGGGGTCCAGAGCGTCAAGACCCCATCAAAACTTTCATAGACCCCTAAAATATGTATACTAGTGTGTTGGTAGTTAGTGCGAACCAAGATACATCTACGAGGTGCGACCCGCTTCACTGACCCCTCTTACTCTGTAGTAAGTTCTTGCACTAAGAGGTGAAAACCCACGTTTCGGGTGTCAGGCATGGAATCGTGCGACGGAACACATGAAATGTTTAATTTCTATGGACCAATATACCAACCTAACACATCCAAGGAAAAAAATCATGCGTCTATCCCCTCCCGGCGCCGTTTAGAGGGGTAGATCGACAGGTAAGATTTTTCTCCATCGGGAGTAGGGTTTCGCCGTAGAGGGGGTCCGGAGCGTCAAGACCCATCAAAACTTGCATAGACCCCTAAACTATGTATACTAGTGTGTTGGTAGTTTGTGGGAACCAAGATACATCTAAGAGGTGCGACCCGCTTCACTGACCCATCTTACTCCGTAGTAAGTTCTAGCACTTAGAGGTGAAAACCCCCGTTTCGGGTGTCAAGCATGGAATTGTACGACGGAACACATGAAATGTTTAATTTTTATGGTCCAATATACCAACCTAACACATCCAAGCAAAAAAAATCATGCGTCTATCCCCTCCCGGCGCCGTTTAGAGGGGTAGATCGACAGGTCAGACTTTTCTCTAGCGGGAGTAGGGTTTCGCCGTAGAGGGGGTCCGGAGTGTCAAGACCCCATCAAAACTTGCATAGACCCCTAAAATATGTATAATATTGTGTTGTTAGTTTGTGGGAACCAAGATACATCTCCGAGGTGTGACCCGCTTCACTGACCGCTCTTACTCTGTAGTAAGTTCTTGCACTTAGAGGTGTAAACCCCCGTTTCGGGTGTCAGGCATGGAATCGTGCGACGGAACACATGAAATGTTTGTTTTTATGGTCCAATATACCAACCTAACACATCCAAGCAAATAAAATCACGCGTCTACCCCATCCCGTCGCCGTTTAGAGGGGTAGATCGACAGGTCAGACTTTTCTCTAGCGGGAGTAGGGTTTCGCCGTAGAGGAGGTCCGGAGCGTCAAGACCCCATAAAAACTTGCATAGACCCCTAAACTATGTATACAGTGTGTTGGTAATTTGTGGGAACCAATATACATCTCCGAGGTGCGACCCGCTTCATTGTCCCCTCTTACTCCGTAGTAAGTTCTTGCACTTAGAGGTGAAAACCCTCGTTTCGGGTGTCAGGCATGGAATCGTGCGACAGAGCACATGAAATGTTTGTTTTTTATGGTCCAATATACAAACCTAACACATCCAAGCAAAAAAATTCATGCGTCTACCCCCTCCCTGCGCCGTTTAGAGGGGTAGATCGACATGTCACACTTTTCTCCAACGAGAGTAGGGTTTCGCCGTAGATGGGGTCCGGAGCGTCAAGACCCCATAAAAACTTGCATACACCCCTAAACTATGCATACTAGTGTGTTGGTAGTTTGTGGGAACCAAGATACATCTCCGAGGTGCGAACCGCTTCATTGACCCCTCTTACTCCGTAGTAAGTTCTTGCACTTAGAGGTGATAACCCCCGTTACGGGTGTCAGGCATGGAATCGTGCGACGGAACACATGAAATGTTTGTTTTTTATGGTCCAATATACCAACCTAACACATCCAAGAAAAAAAATTCATGCGTCTACCCCCTCCCGGTGCCGTTTAAGGGGTAGATCGACAGGTCAGACTTTTCTCCAACGGGAGTAGGGTTTCGCCGTAGAGGGGGTCCAGAGCGTCAAGACCCCATCAAAACTTTCATAGACCCCTAAAATATGTATACTAGTGTGTTGGTAGTTAGTGCGAACCAAGATACATCTACGAGGTGCGACCCGCTTCACTGACCCCTCTTACTCTGTAGTAAGTTCTTGCACTAAGAGGTGAAAACCCACGTTTCGGGTGTCAGGCATGGAATCGTGCGACGGAACACATGAAATGTTTAATTTCTATGGCCCAATATACCAACCTAACACATCCAAGGAAAAAAATCATGCGTCTATCCCCTCCCGGCGCCGTTTAGAGGGGTAGATCGACAGGTAAGATTTTTCTCCATCGGGTGTAGGCTTTCGCCGTAGAGGGGGTCCGGAGCGTCAAGACCCATCAAAACTTGCATAGACCCCTAAACTATGTATACTAGTGTGTTGGTAGTTTGTGGGAACCAAGATACATCTAAGAGGTGCGACCCGCTTCACTGACCCATCTTACTCCGTAGTAAGTTCTAGCACTTAGAGGTGAAAACCCCCGTTTCGGGTGTCAAGCATGGAATTGTACGACGGAACACATGAAATGTTTAATTTTTATGGTCCAATATACCAACCTAACACATCCAAGCAAAAAAAATCATGCGTCTATCCCCTCCCGGCGCCGTTTAGAGGGGTAGATCGACAGGTCAGACTTTTCTCTAGCGGGAGTAGGGTTTCGCCGTAGAGGGGGTCCGGAGTGTCAAGACCCCATCAAAACTTGCATAGACCCCTAAAATATGTATAATATTGTGTTGTTAGTTTGTGGGAACCAAGATACATCTCCGAGGTGTGACCCGCTTCACTGACCCCTCTTACTCTGTAGTAAGTTCTTGCACTTAGAGGTGTAAACCCCCGTTTCGGGTGTCAGGCATGGAATCGTGCGACGGAACACATGAAATGTTTGTTTTTATGGTCCAATATACCAACCTAACACATCCAAGCAAATAAAATCACGCGTCTACCCCCTCCCGTCGCCGTTTAGAGGGGTAGATCGACAGGTCAGACTTTTCTCTAGCGGGAGTAGGGTTTCGCCGTAGAGGAGGTCCGGAGCATCAAGACCCCATAAAAACTTGCATAGACCCCTAAACTATGTATACAGTGTGTTGGTAATTTGTGGGAACCAATATACATCTCCGAGGTGCGACCCGCTTCACTGTCCCCTCTTACTCCGTAGTAAGTTCTTGCACTTAGAGGTGAAAACCCTCGTTTCGGGTGTCAGGCATGGAATCGTGCGACAGAACACATGAAATGTTTGTTTTTTATGGTCCAATATACAAACCTAACACATCCAAGCAAAAAAATTCATGCGTCTACCCCCTCCCTGCGCCGTTTAGAGGGGTAGATCGACATGTCACACTTTTCTCCAACGGGAGTAGGGTTTCGCCGTAGAGGGGGTCCGGAGCGTCAAGACCCCATAAAAACTTGCATACACCCCGAAACTATGCATACTAGTGTGTTGGTAGTTTGTGGGAACCAAGATACATCTCCGAGGTGCGAACCGCTTCACTGACCCCTCTTACTCCGTAGTAAGTTCTAGCACTTAGAGGTGAAAACCCCCGTTTCGGGTGTCAAGCATGGAATTGTACGACGGAACACATGAAATGTTTAATTTTTATGGTCCAATATACCAACCTAACACATCCAAGCAAAAAAAATCATGCGTCTATCCCCTCCCGGCGCCGTTTAGAGGGGTAGATCGACAGGTCAGACTTTTCTCTAGCGGGAGTAGGGTTTCGCCGTAGAGGGGATCCGGAGTGTCAAGACCCCATCAAAACTTGCATAGACCCCTAAAATATGTATAATATTGTGTTGTTAGTTTGTGGGAACCAAGATACATCTCCGAGGTGTGACCCGCTTCACTGACCCCTCTTACTCTGTAGTAAGTTCTTGCACTTAGAGGTGTAAACCCCCGTTTCGGGTGTCAGGCATGGAATCGTGCGACGGAACACATGAAATGTTTGTTTTTATGGTCCAATATACCAACCTAACACATCCAAGCAAATAAAATCACGCGTCTACCCCCTCCCGTCGCCGTCTAGAGGGGTAGATCGACAGGTCAGACTTTTCTCTAGCGGGAGTAGGGTTTCGCCGTAGAGGAGGTCCGGAGCGTCAAGACCCCATAAAAACTTGCATAGACCCCTAAACTATGTATACAAGTGTAATGGTAATTTGTGGGAACCAATATACATCTCCGAGGTGCGACCCACTTCACTGTCCCCTCTTACTCCGTAGTAAGTTCTTGCACTTAGAGGTGAAAACCCTCGTTTCGGTTGTCAGGCATGGAATCGTGCGACAGAACACATGAAATGTTTGTTTTTTATGGTCCAATATACAAACCTAACACATCCAAGCAAAAAAATTCATGCGTCTACCCCCTCCCTGCGCCGTTTAGAGGGGTCGATCGACATGTCACACTTTTCTCCAACGGGAGTAGGGTTTCGCCGTAGAGGGGGTCCGGAGCGTCAAGACCCCATAAAAACTTGCATACACCCCTAAACTATGCATACTAGTGTGTTGGTAGTTTGTGGGAACCAAGATACATCTCCGAGGTGCGAACCGCTTCACTGACCCCTCTTACTCCGTAGTAAGTTCTTGCACTTAGAGGTGAAAACCCCCGTTTCGGGTGGCAGGCATGGAATCGTGCGACGGAACACATGAAATGTTTGTTTTTTATGGTCCAATATACCAAACTAACACATCCAAGCAAAAAAAATCATGCATCTACCCCCTCCCGGCGCTGTTTAGAGGGGTAGATCGACAGGTCAGACTTTTCTCCGGCGGGAGTAGGGTTTCGCCGTAGAGGGGGTCCGGAGCGTCAAGACCCCATAAAAACTTGCATCAACCCCTAAACTATGCATACTAGTGTGTTGGTAGTTTATGGGAACCAAGATACATCTCCGAGGTGCGAACGGCTTCACTGACCCCTCTTACTCCGTAGTAAGTTCTTGCACTTAGAGGTGATAACCCCCGTTACGGGTGTCAGGCATGGAATCGTGCGACGGAACACATGAAATGTTTGTTTTTTATGGTCCAATATACCAACCTAACACATCAAAGCAAAAAAATTCATGCGTCTACCCCCTCCCGGTGCCGTTTAAGGGGTAGATCGACATGTCAGACTTTTCTCCAACGGGAGTAGGGTTTCGCCGTAGAGGGGGTCCGGAGCGTCAAGACCCATCAAAACTTGCATAGACCCCTAAACTATGTATACTAGTGTGTTGGTAGTTTGTGGGAACCAAGATACATCTACGAGGTGCGACCCGCTTCACTGACCCATCTTACTCCGTAGTAAGTTCAAGCACTTAGAGGTGAAAACCCCCGTTTCGGGTGTCAAGCATGGAATTGTACGACGGAACACATGAAATGTTTAATTTTTATGGTCCAATATACCAACATAACACATCCAAGCAAAAAAAATCATGCGTCTATCCCCTCCCGGCGCCGTTTAGAGGGGTAGATCGACAGGTCAGACTTTTCTCTAGCGGGAGTAGGGTTTCGCCATAGAGGGGGTCCAGAGTGTCAAGACCCCATCAAAACTTGCATAGACCCCTAAAATATGTATAATAGTGTGTTGTTAGTTTGTGGGAACCAAGATACATCTCCGAGGTGTGACCCGCTTCACTGACCCCTCTTACTCTGTAGTAAGTTCTTGCACTTAGTGGTGTAAACCCCCGTTTCGGGTGTCAGGCATGGAATCGTGCGACGGAACACATGAAATGTTTGTTTTGTGGTCCAATATACCAACCTAACACATCCAAGCAAATAAAATCACGCGTCTACCCCCTCCCGTCGCCGTTTAGAGGGGTAGATCGACATGTCAGACTTTTCTCTGGCGGGAGTAGGGTTTCGCCGTAGAGGAGGTCCGGAGCGTCAAGACCCCATAAAAACTTGCATAGACCCCTAAACTATGTATACAAGTGTGTTGGTAATTTGTGGGAACCAATATACATCTCCGAGGTGCGACCCGCTTCACTGTCCCCTCTTACTCCGTAGTAAGTTTTTGCACTTAGAAGTGAAAACCCTCGTTTCGGGTCTCAGGCATGGAATCGTGCGACGGAACACATGAAATGTTTGTTTTTTATGGTCCAATATACAAACCTAACACATCCAAGCAAAAAAAAATCATGCGTCTACCCCCTCCCTGCGCCGTTTAGAGGGGTAGATCGACATGTCACACTTTTCTCCAACGGGAGTAGGGTTTCGCCGTAGAGGGGGTACGGAGCGTCAAGACCCCATAAAAACTTGCATACACCCCTAAACTATGCATACTAGTGTGTTGGTAGTTTGTGGGAACCAAGATACATCTCCGAGGTGCGAACCGCTTCACTGACCCCTCTTACTCCGTAGTAAGTTCTAGCACTTAGAGGTGAAAACCCCCGTTTCGGGTGTCAAGCATGGAATTGTACGACGGAACACATGAAATGTTTAATTTTTATGGTCCAATATACCAACCTAACACATCCAAGCAAAAAAAATCATGCGTCTATCCCCTCCCGGCGCTGTTTAGAGGGGTAGATCGACAGGTCAGACTTTTCTCTAGCGGGAGTAGGGTTTCGCCATAGAGGGGGTCCAGAGCGTCAAGACCCCATCAAAACTTGCATAGACCCCTAAAATATGTATAATAGTGTGTTGTTAGTTTGTGGGAACCAAGATACATCTCCGAGGTGTGACCCGCTTCACTGACCCCTCTTACTCTGTAGTAAGTTCTTGCAGTTAGAGGTGTAAACCCCCGTTTCGAGTGTCAGGCATGGAATCGTGCGACGGAACACATGAAATGTTTGTTTTTATGGTCCAATATACCAACCTAACACATCCAAGCAAAAAAAATCATGCGTCTACCCCCTCCCTGCGCCGTTTAGAGGGGTAGATCGACATGTCACAGTTTTCTCCAACGGGAGTAGGGTTTCGCCGTAGAGGGGGTCCGGAGCGTCAAGACCCCATAAAAACTTGCATACACCCCTAAACTATGCATACTAGTGTGTTGGTAGTTTGTGGGAACCAAGATACATCTCCGAGGTGCGAACCGCTTCACTGGCCCCTCTTACTCCGTAGTAAGTTCTAGCACTTAGAGGTGAAAACCCCCGTTTCGGGTGTCAAGCATGGAATTGTACGACGGAACACATGAAATGTTTAATTTTTATGGTCCAATATACCAACCTAACACATCCAAGCAAAAAAAATCATGCGTCTATCCCCTCCCGGCGCCGTTTAGAGGGGTAGATCGACAGGTCAGACTTTTCTCTAGCGGGAGTAGGGTTTCGCCGTAGAGGGGGTCCGGAGTGTCAAGACCCTATCCAAACATGCATAGACCCCTAAAATATGTATAATATTGTGTTGTTAGTTTGTGGGAACCAAGATACATCTCCGAGGTGTGACCCGCTTCACTGACCCCTCTTACTCTGTAGTAAGTTATTGCACTTAGAGGTGTAAACCCCCGTTTCGGGTGTCAGGCATGGAATCGTGCGACGGAACACATGAAATGTTTGTTTTTATGGTCCAATATACCAACCTAACACATCCAAGCAAATAAAATCACGCGTCTACCCCCTCCCGTCGCCGTTTAGAGGGGTGGATCGACAGGTCAGACTTTTCTCTAGCGGGAGTAGGGTTTCGCCGTAGAGGAGGTCCGGAGCGTCAAGACCCCATAAAAACTTGCATAGACCCCTAAACTATGTATACAAGTGTAATGGTAATTTGTGGGAACCAATATACATCTCCGAGGTGCGACCCGCTTCACTGTCCCCTCTTACTCCGTAGTAAGTTCTTGCACTTAGAGGTGAAAACCCTCGTTTCGGGTGTCAGGCATGGAATCGTGCGACAGAACACATGAAATGTTTGTTTTTTATGGTCCAATATACAAACCTAACACATCCAAGCAAAAAAATTCATGCGTCTACCCCCTCCCTGCGCCGTTTAGAGGGGTAGATCGACATGTCACACTTTTCTCCAACGGGAGTAGGGTTTCGCCGTAGAGGGGGTCCGGAGCGTCAAGACCCCATAAAAACTTGCATCAACCCCTAAACTATGCATACTAGTGTGTTGGTAGTTTGTGGGAACCAAGATACATCTCCGAGGTGCGAACCGCTTCACTGACCCCTCTTACTCCGTAGTAAGTTCTTGCACTTAGAGGTGATAACCCCCGTTACGGGTGTCAGGCATGGAATCGTGCGACGGAACACATGAAATGTTTGTTTTTTATGGTCCAATATACCAACCTAACACATCAAAGCAAAAAAATTCATGCGTCTACCCCCTCCCGGTGCCGTTTAAGGGGTAGATCGACATGTCAGACTTTTCTCCAACGGGAGTAGGGTTTCGCCGTAGAGGGGGTCCGGAGCGTCAAGACCCATCAAAACTTGCATAGACCCCTAAACTATGTATACTAGTGTGTTGGTAGTTTGTGGGAACCAAGATCCATCTACGAGGTGCGACCCGCTTCACTGACCCATCTTACTCCGTAGTAAGTTCTAGCACTTAGAGGTGAAAACCCCCGTTTCGGGTGTCAAGCATGGAATTGTACGACGGAACACATGAAATGTTTAATTTTTATGGTCCAATATACCAACATAACACATCCAAGCAAAAAAAATCATGCGTCTATCCCCTCCCGGCGCCGTTTAGAGGGGTAGATCGACAGGTCAGACTTTTCTCTAGCGGGAGTAGGGTTTCGCCATAGAGGGGGTCCAGAGTGTCAAGACCCCATCAAAACTTGCATAGACCCCTAAAATATGTATAATAGTGTGTTGTTAGTTTGTGGGAACCAAGATACATCTCCGAGGTGTGACCCGCTTCACTGACCCCTCTTACTCTGTAGTAAGTTCTTGCACTTAGAGGTGCAAACCCCCGTTTCGGGTGTCAGGCATGGAATCGTGCGACGGAACACATGAAATGTTTGTTTTTATGGTCCAATATACGAACCTAACACATCCAAGCAAATAAAATCACGCGTCTACCCCCTCCCGTCGCCGTTTAGAGGGGTAGACCCCATAAAAACTTGCATAGACCCCTAAACTATGTATACAAGTGTGTTGGTAATTTATGGGAACCAATATACATCTCCGAGGTGCGACCCGCTTCACTGTCCCCTCTTACTCCGTAGTAAGTTCTTGCACTTAGAAGTGAAAACCCTCGTTTCGGGTCTCAGGCATGGAATCGTGCGACGGAACACATGAAATGTTTGTTTTTTATGGTCCAATATACAAACCTAACACATCCAAGCAAAAAAATTCATGCGTCTACCCCCTCCCTGCGCCGTTTAGAGGGGTAGATCGACATGTCACACTTTTCTCCAACGGGAGTAGGGTTTCGCCGTAGAGGGGGTCCGGAGCGTCAAGACCCCATAAAAACTTGCATACACCCCTAAACTATGCATACTAGTGTGTTGGTAGTTTGTGGGAACCAAGATACATCTCCGAGGTGCGAACCGCTTCACTGACCCCTCTTACTCCATAGTAAGTTCTTGCACTTAGAGGTGAAAACCCCCGTTTCGGGTGGCAGGCATGGAATCGTGCGACGGAACACATGAAATGTTTGTTTTTTATGGTCCAATATACCAACCTAACACATCCAAGCAAAAAAATTCATGCATCTACCCCCTCCCGGCGCTGTTTAGAGGGGTAGATCGACAGGTCAGACTTTTCTCCGGCGGGAGTAGGGGTTCGCCGTAGAGGGGGTCCGGAGCGTCAAGACCCCATAAAAACTTGCATACACCCCTAAAATATGCATACTAGTGTGTTGGTAGTTTGTGGGAACCAAGATACATCTCCGAGGTGCGAACCGCTTCACTGACCCCTCTTACTCCGTAGTAAGTTCTTGCACTTAGAGGTGATAACCCCCGTTACGGGTGTCAGGCATGGAATCGTGCGACGGAACACATAAAATGTTTGTTTTTTATGGTCCAATATACCAACCTAACACATCCAAGCAAAAAAAATCATGCGTCTACCCCCTCCCGGTGCCGTTTAAGGGGTAGATCGACATGTCAGACTTTTCTCCAACGGGAGTAGGGTTTCGCCGTAGAGGGGGTCCGGAGCGTCAAGACCCCATCAAAACTTGCATAGACCACTAAAATATGTATAGTAGTGTGTTGGTAGTTTGTGGTAACCAAGATACATCTCCGAGGTGCGACCCGCTTCACTGACCCATCTTACTCCGTAGTAAGTTCTAGCACTTAGAGGTGAAAACCCCCGTTTCGGGTGTCAAGCATGGAATTGTACGACGGAACACATGAAATGTTTAATTTTTATGGTCCAATATACCAACCTAACACATCCAAGCAAAAAAAATCATGCGTCTATCCCCTCCCGGCGCCGTTTAGAGGGGTAGATCGACAGGTCAGACTTTTCTCTAGCGGGAGTAGGGTTTCGCCGTAGAGGGGGTCCGGAGTGTCAAGACCCCATCAAAACTTGCATAGACCCCTAAAATATGTATAATAGTGTGTTGTTAGTTTGTGGGAACCAAGATACATCTCCGAGGTGTGACCCGCTTCACTGACCCCTCTTACTCTCTAGTAAGTTCTTGCACTTAGAGGTGTAAACCCCCGTTTCGGGTGTCAGGCATGGAATCGTGCGACGGAACACATGAAATGTTTGTTTTTATGGTCCAATATACCAACCTAACACATCCAAGCAAATAAAATCACGCGTCTACCCCCTCCCGTCGCCATTTAGAGGGGTAGATCGACAGGTCAGACTTTTCTCTAGCGGGAGTAGGGTTTCGCCGTAGAGGAGGTCCGGAGCGTCAAGACCCCATAAAAACTTGCATAGACCCCTAAACTATGTATACAAGTGTGTTGGTAATTTGTGGGAACCAATATACATCTCCGAGGTGCGACCCGCTTCACTGTCCCCTCTTACTCCGTAGTAAGTTCTTGCACTTAGAGGTGAAAACCCTCGTTTCGGGTGTCAGGCATGGAATCGTGCGACGGAACACATGAAATGTTTGTTTTTTATGGTACAATATACAATCCTAACACATCCAAGAAAAAAAAAATCATGCGTCTAACTCCTCCCTGCGCCGTTTAGAGGGGTAGATCGACATGTCACACTTTTCTCCAACGGGAGTAGGGTTTCGCCGTAGAGGGGGTCCGGAGCGTCAAGACCCCATAAAAACTTGCATACACCCCTAAACTATGCATACTAGTGTGTTGGTAGTTTTTGGGAACCAAGATACATCTCCGAGGTGCGAACCGCTTCACTGACCCCTCTTACTCGGTAGTAAGTTCTTGCACTTAGAGGTGAAAACCCCCGTTTCGGGTGGCAGGCATGGAATCGTGCGACGGAACACATGAAATGTTTGTTTTTTATGGTCCAATATACCAACCTAACACATCCAAGCAAAAAAATTCATGCATCTACCCCCTCCCGGCGCTGTTTAGAGGGGTAGATCGACAGGTCAGACTTTTCTCCTGCGGGAGTAGGGTTTCGCCGTAGAGGGGGTCCGGAGCGTCAAGACCCCATAAAAACTTGCATACACCCCTAAACTATGCATACTAGTGTGTTGGTAGTTTGTGGGAACCAAGATACATCTCTGAGGTGCGAACCGCTTCACTGACCCCTCTTACTCCGTAGTAACTTCTTGCACTTAGAGGTGATAACCCCCGTTACGGGTGTCAGGCATGGAATCGTGCGACGGAACACATGAAATGTTTGTTTTTTATGGTCCAATATACCATACTAACACATCCAAGCAAAAAAAATCATGCGTCTACCCCCTCCCGGTGCCGTTTAAGGGGTAGATCGACATGTCAGACTTTTCTCCAACGGGAGTAGGGTTTCACCGTAGAGGGGGTCCGGAGCGTAAAGACCCATCAAAACTTGCATAGACCCCTAAACTATGTATACTAGTGTGTTGGTAGTTTGTGGGAACCAAGATACATCTACGAGGTGCGACCCGCTTCACTGACCCATCTTACTCCGTAGTAAGTTCTAGCACTTTGAGGTGAAAACCCCCGTTTCGGGTGTCAAGCATGGAATTATACGACGGAACACATGAAATGTTTAATTTTTATGGTCCAATATACCAACCAAACACATCCAAGGAAAAAAATCATGCGTCTATCCCCTCCCGGCGCCGTTTAGAGGGGTAGATCGACAGGTAAGACTTTTCTCCATCGGGAGTAGGGTTTCGCCCTAGAGGGGGTCCGGAGCGTCAAGACCCCATCAAAACTTGCATAGACCCCTAAAATATGTATAATAGTGTGTTGTTAGTTTGTGGGAACCAAGATACATCTCCTAGGTGTGACCCGCTTCACTGACCCCTCTTACTGTGTAATAAGTTCTTGCACTTAGAGGTGTAAACCCCCGTTTCGGGTGTCAGGCATGGAATCGTGCGACGGAACACATGAAATGTTTGTTTTTATGGTCCAATATACCAACCTAACACATCCAAGCAAATAAAATCACGCGTCTACCCCCTCCCGTCGCCGTTTAGAGGGGTTGATCGACATGTCAGACTTTTCTCTAGCGGGAGTAGGGTTTCTCCGTAGAGGAGGTCTGGAGCGTCAAGACCCCATAAAAACTTGCATAGACCCCTAAACTATGTATACAGTGTGTTGGTAATTTGTGGGAACCAATATACATCTCCGAGGTGCGACCCGCTTCACTGTCCCCTCTTACTCCGTAGTAAGTTCTTGCACTTAGAGGTGAAAACCCCCGTTTCGGATGTCAGACATGGAATCGTGCGACGGAACACATGAAATGTTTGTTTTTTATGGTTCAATATACAAACCTAACACATCCAAGCAAAAAAATTCATGCGTCTACCCCCTCCCTGCGTCGTTTAGAGGGGAAGATCGACAGGTCACACTTTTCTCCAACGGGAGTAGGGTTTCGCCGTAGAGGGGGTCCGGAGCGTCAAGACCCCATAAAAACTTGCATACACCCCTAAAATATGCATACTAGTGTGTTGGTAGTTTGTGGGAACCAAGATACATCTCCGAGGTGCGAACCGCTTCACTGACCCCTCTTACTCCGTAGTAAGTTCTTGCACTTAGAGGTGATAACCCCCGTTATGGGTGTCAGGCATGGAATCGTGCGACGGAACACATGAAATGTTTGTTTTTTATGGTCCAATATACCAACCTAACACATCCAAGAAAAAAAATTCATGCGTCTACCCCCTCCCGGTGCCGTTTAAGGGGTAGATCGACAGGTCAGACTTTTCTCCAACGGGAGTAGGGTTTCGCCGTAGAGGGGGTCCAGAGCGTCAAGACCCCATCAAAACTTGCATAGACCCCTAAAATATGTATACTAGTGTGTTGGTAGTTAGTGCGAACCAAGATACATCTACGAGGTGCGACCCGCTTCACTAACCCCTCTTACTCTGTAGTAAGTTCTTGCACTAAGAGGTGAAAACCCACGTTTCGGGTGTCAGGCATGGAATCGTGCGACGGAACACATGAAATGTTTAATTTTTATGGCCCAATATACCAACATAACACATCCAAGCAAAAAAAATCATGCGTCTATCCCCTCCCGGCGCCGTTTAGAGGGGTAGATCGACAGGTCAGACTTTTCTCTAGCGGGAGTAGGGTTTCGCCGTAGAGGGGGTCCGGAGTGTCAAGACCCCATCAAAACTTGCATAGACCCCTAAAATATGTATAATAGTGTGTTGTTAGTTTGTGGGAACCAAGATACATCTCCGAGGTGTGACCCGCTTCACTGACCCCTCTTACTCTGTAGTAAGTTCTTGCACTTAGAGGTGTAAACCCCCGTTTCGGGTGTCAGGCATGGAATCGTGCGACGGAACACATGAAATGTTTGTTTTTATGGTCCAATATACCAGCCTAACACATCCAAGCAAATAAAATCACGCGTCTACCCCCTCCCGTCGCCGTTTAGAGGGGTAGATCGACAGGTCAGACTTTTCTCTAGCGGGAGTAGGGTTTCGCCGTAGAGGAGGTCCGGAGCGTCAAGACCCCATAAAAACTTGCATAGACACCTAAACTATGTATACAAGTGTGTTGGTAATTTGTGGGAACCAATATACATCTCCGAGGTGCGACCCGCTTCACTGTCCCCTCTTACTCCGTAGTAAGTTCTTGCATTTAGAGGTGAAAACCCTCGTTTCGGGTGTCAGGCATGGAATCGTGCGACGGAACACATGAAATGTTTGTTTTTTATGGTCCAATATACAAACCTAACACATCCAAGGAAAAAAAATTCATGCGTCTACCTCCTCCCTGCGCCGTTTAGAGGGGTAGATCGACATGTCACACTTTTCTCCAACGGGAGTAGGGTTTCGCCGTAGAGGGGGTCCGGAGCGTCAATACCCCATAAAAACTTGCATACACCCCTAAACTATGCATACTAGTGTGTTTGTAGTTTGTGGGAACCAAGATACATCTCCGAGGTGCGAACCGCTTCACTGACCCCTCTTACTCCGTAGTAAGTTCTTGCACTTAGAGGTGAAAACCCCCGTTTCGGGTGGCAGGCATGGAATCGTGCGACGGAACACATGAAATGTTTGTTTTTATGGTCCAATATACCAACCTAACACATCCAAGCAAAAAAATTCATGCATCTACCCCCTCCCGGCGCTGTTTAGAGGGGTAGATCGACAGGTCAGACTTTTCTCCGGCGGGAGTAGGGTTTCGCCGTAGAGGGGGTCCGGAGCGTCAAGACCCCATAAAAACTTGCATACACCCCTAAACTATGCATACTAGTGTGTTGGTAGTTTGTGGGAACCAAGATACATCTCTGAGGTGCGAACCGCTTCACTGACCCCTCTTACTCCGTAGTAACTTCTTGCACTTAGAGGTGATAACCCCCGTTACGGGTGTCAGGCATGGAATCGTGCGACGGAACACATGAAATGTTTGTTTTTTATGGTCCAATATACCAACCTAACACATCCAAGCAAAAAAATTCATGCGTCTACCCCCTCCCGGTGCCGTTTAAGGGGTAGATCGACATGTCAGACTTTTCTCCAACGGGAGTAGGGTTTCGCCGTAGAGGGGGTCCGGAGCGTAAAGACCCATCAAAACTTGCATAGACCCCTAATCTATGTATACTAGTGTGTTGGTAGTTTGTGGGAACCAAGATACATCTACGAGGTGCGACCCGCTTCACTGACCCATCTTACTCCGTAGTAAGTTCTAGCACTTTGAGGTGAAAACCCCCGTTTCGGGTGTCAAGCATGGAATTATACGACGGAACACATGAAATGTTTAATTTTTATGGTCCAATATACCAACCTAACACATCCAAGAAAAAAAATCATGCATCTATCCCCTCCCGGCGCCGTTTAGAGGGGTAGATCGACAGGTCAAACTTTTCTCTAGCGGGAGTAGGGTTTCGCCGTAGAGGGGGTCCGGAGTGTCAAGACCCCATCAAAACTTGCATAGACCCCTAAAATATGTATAATAGTGTGTTGTTAGTTTGTGGGAACCAAGATACATCTCCTAGGTGTGACCCGCTTCACTGACCCCTCTTACTGTGTAATAAGTTCTTGCACTTAGAGGTGTAAACCCCCGTTTCGGGTGTCAGGCATGGAATCGTGCGACGGAACACATGAAATGTTTGTTTTTATGGTCCAATATACCAACCTAACACATCCAAGCAAATAAAATCACGCGTCTACCCCCTCCCGTCGCCGTTTAGAGGGGTTGATCGACATGTCAGACTTTTCTCTAGCGGGAGTAGGGTTTCTCCGTAGAGGAGGTCTGGAGCGTCAAGACCCCATAAAAACTTGCATAGACCCCTAAACTATGTATACAGTGTGTTGGTAATTTGTGGGAACCAATATACATCTCCGAGGTGCGACCCGCTTCACTGTCCCCTCTTACTCCGTAGTAAGTTCTTGCACTTAGAGGTGAAAACCCCCGTTTCGGATGTCAGACATGGAATCGTGCGACGGAACACATGAAATGTTTGTTTTTTATGGTTCAATATACAAACCTAACACATCCAAGCAAAAAAATTCATGCGTCTACCCCCTCCCTGCGTCGTTTAGAGGGGAAGATCGACAGGTCACACTTTTCTCCAACGGGAGTAGGGTTTCGCCGTAGAGGGGGTCCGGAGCGTCAAGACCCCATAAAAACTTGCATACACCCCTAAAATATGCATACTAGTGTGTTGGTAGTTTGTGGGAACCAAGATACATCTCCGAGGTGCGAACCGCTTCACTGACCCCTCTTACTCCGTAGTAAGTTCTTGCACTTAGAGGTGATAACCCCCGTTATGGGTGTCAGGCTTGGAATCGTGCGACGGAACACATGAAATGTTTGTTTTTTATGGTCCAATATACCAACCTAACACATCCAAGAAAAAAAAATCATGCGTCTACCCCCTCCCGGTGCCGTTTAAGGGGTAGATCGACAGGTCAGACTTTTCTCCAACGGGAGTAGGGTTTCGCCGTAGAGGGGGTCCAGAGCGTCAAGACCCCATCAAAACTTGCATAGACCCCTAAAATATGTATACTAGTGTGTTGGTAGTTAGTGCGAACCAAGATACATCTACGAGGTGCGACCCGCTTCACTAACCCCTCTTATTCTGTAGTAAGTTCTTGCACTAAGAGGTGAAAACCCACGTTTCGGGTGTCAGGCATGGAATCGTGCGACGGAACACATGAAATGTTTAATTTTTATGGCCCAATATACCAACCAAACACATCCAAGGAAAAATATCATGCGTCTATCCCCTCCCGGCGCCGTTTAGAGGGGTAGATCGACAGGTAAGACTTTTCTCCATCGGGAGTAGGGTTTCGCCGTAGAGGGGGTCCGGAGCGTCAAGACCCATCAAAACTTGCATAGACCCCAAACTATGTATACTAGTGTGTTGGTAGTTTGTGGGAACCAAGATACATCTACGAGGTGCGACCCGCTTCACTGACCCATCTTACTCCGTAGTAAGTTCTAGCACTTAGAGGTGAAAACCCCCGTTTCGGGTGTCAAGCATGGAATTGTACGACGGAACACTTGAAATGTTTAATTTTTATGGTCCAATATACCAACCTAACACATCCAAGCAAAAAAAATCATGCGTCTATCCCCTCCCGGCACCGTTTAGAGGGGTAGATCGACAGGTCATACTTTTCTCTAGCGGGAGTAGGGTTTTGCCGTAGAGGGGGTCCGGAGTGTCAAGACCCCAACAAAACTTGCATAGACCCCTAAAATATGTATAATAGTGTGTTGTTAGTTTGTGGGAACCAAGATACATCTCCGAGGTGTGACCCGCTTCACTGACCCCTCTTACTCTGAAGTAAGTTCTTGCACTTAGAGGTGTAAACCACCGTTTCGGGTGTCAGGCATGGAATCGTGCGACGGAACACATGAAATGTTTGTTTTTATGGTCCAATATACCAACCTAACACATCCAAGCAAATAAAATCACGCGTCTACCCCCTCCCGTCGCCGTTTAGAGGGGTAGATCGACAGGTCAGACTTTTCTCTAGCGGGAGTAGGGTTTTGCCGTAGAGGAGGTCCGGAGCGTCAAGACCCCATAAAAACTTGCATAGACCCCTAAACTATGTATACAAGTGTGTTGGTAATTTGTGGGAACCAATATACATCTCCGAGGTGCGACCCGCTTCACTGTCCCCTCTTACTCCGTAGTAAGTTCTTGCACTTAGAGGTGAAAACCCTCGTTTCGGGTGTCAGGCATGGAATCGTGCGACGGAACACATGAAATGTTTGTTTTTTATGGTCCAATATACAAACCTAACACATCCAAGCAAAAAAATTCATGCGTCTACCCCCTCCCTGCGCCGTTTAGAGGGGTAGATCGACATGTCACACTTTTCTCCAACGGGAGTAGGGTTTCGCCGTAGAGGGGGTCCGGAGCGTCAAGACCCCATAAAAAGTTGCATACACCCCTAAACTATGCATACTAGTGTGTTGGTAGTTTGTGGGAACCAAGATACATCTCCGAGGTGCGAACCGCTTCACTGACCCCTCTTACTCCGTAGTAAGTTCTTGCACTTAGAGGTGAAAACCCCCGTTTCGGGTGGCAGGCATGGAATCGTGCGACGGAACACATGAAATGTTTGTTTTTTATGCTCCAATATACCAACCTAACACATCCAAGCAAAAAAATTCATGCATCTACCCCCTCCCGGCGCTGTTTAGAGGGGTAGATCGACAGGTCAGACTTTTCTCCGGCGGGAGTAGGGTTTCGCCGTAGAGGGGGTCCGGAGCGTCAAGACCCCATAAAAACTTGCATACACCCCTAAACTATGCATACTAGTGTGTTGGTAGTTTGTGGGAACCAAGATACATCTCCGAGGTGCGAACCGCTTCAATGACCCCTCTTACTCCGTAGTAAGTTCTTGCACTTAGAGGTGATAACCCCCGTTACGGGTGTCAGGCATGGAATCGTGCGATGGAACACATGAAATGTTTGTTTTTTATGGTCCAATATACCAACCTAACACATCCAAGCAAAAAAATTCATGCGTCTACCCCCTCCCGGTGCCGTTTAAGGGGTAGATCGACATGTCAGACTTTTCTCCAACGGGAGTAGGGTTTCGTCGTAGAGGGGGTCCGGAGCGTCAAGACCCATCAAAACTTGCATAGACCCCTAAACTATGTATACTAGTGTGTTGGTATTTTGTGGGAACCAAGATACATCTACGAGGTGCGACCCGCTTCACTGACCCATCTTACTCCGTAGTAAGTTCTGGCACTTAGAGGTGAAAACCCCCGTTTCGGGTGTGAAGCATGGAATTGTACGACGGAACACATGAAATGTTTAATTTTTATGGTCCAATATACCAACCTAACACATCCAAGCAAAAAAAATCATGCGTCTATCCCCTCCCGGCGCCGTTTAGAGGGGTAGATCGACATGTCAGACTTTTCTCTAGCGGGAGTAGGGTTTCGCCATAGAAGGGGTCCGGAGTGTCAAGACCCCATGAAAACTTGCATAGACCCCTAAAATTTGTATAATAGTGTGTTGTTAGTTTGTGGGAACCAAGATACATCTCCGAGGTGTGACCCGCTTCACTGACCCCTCTTACTCTGTAGTAAGTTCTTGCACTTAGAGGTGTAAACCCCCGTTTCGGGTGTCAGGCATGGAATCGTGCGACGGAACACATGAAATGTTTGTTTTTATGGTCCAATATACCAACCTAACACATCCAAGCAAATAAAATCACGCGTCTACCCCCTCCCGTCGCCGTTTAGAGGGGTAGATCGACATGTCAGACTTTTCTCTAGCGGGAGTAGGGTTTCGCCGTAGAGGAGGTCTGGAGCGTCAAGACCCCATAAAAACTTGCATAGACCCCTAAACTATGTATACAAGTGTGTTGGTAATTTGTGGGAACCAATATACATCTCCGAGGTGCGACCCGCTTCACTGTCCCCTCTTACTCCGTAGTAAGTTCTTGCACTTAGAGGTGAAAACCCCCGTTTCGGATGTCAGACATGGAATCGTGCGACGGAACACATGAAATGTTTGTTTTTTATGGTCCAATATACAAACCTAACACATCCAAGCAAAAAAATTCATGCGTCTACCCCCTCCCTGCGCCATTTAGAGGGGTAGATCGACAGGTCACACTTTTCTCCAACGGGAGTAGGGTTTCGCCGTAGAGGGGGTCCGGAGTGTCAAGACCCCATAAAAACTTGCATACACCCCTAAAATATGCATACTAGTGTGTTGGTAGTTTGTGGGAACCAAGATACATCTCCGAGGTGCGAACCGCTTCACTGACCCCTCTTACTCCGTAGTAAGTTCTTGCACTTAGAGGTGATAACCCCCGTTATGGGTGTCAGGCATGGAATCGTGCGACGGAACACATGAAATGTTTGTTTTTTATGGTCCAATATACCAACCTAACACATCCAAGAAAAAAAAATCATGCGTCTACCCCCTCCCGGTGCCGTTTAAGGGGTAGATCGACAGGTCAGACTTTTCTCCAACGGGAGTAGGGTTTCGCCGTAGAGGGGGTCCAGAGCATCAAGACCCCATCAAAACTTGCATAGACCCCTAAAATATGTATACTAGTGTGTTGGTAGTTAGTGCGAACCAAGATACATCTACGAGGTGCGACCCGCTTCATTGACCCCTCTTACTCTGTAGTAAGTTCTTGCACTAAGAGGTGAAAACCCACGTTTCGGGTGTCAGGCATGGAATCGTGCGACGGAACACATGAAATTTTTAATTTTTATGGCCCAATATACCAACCAAACACATCCAAGGAAAAAAAATCATGCGTCTATCCCCTCCCGGCGCCGTTTAGAGGGGTAGATCGACAGGTAAGACTTTTCTCCATCGGGAGTAGGGTTTCGCCGTAGAGGGGGTCCGGAGTGTCAAGACCCCATCAAAACTTGCATAGACCCCTAAAATATGTATAATAGTGTGTTGTTAGTTTGTGGGAACCAAGATACATCTCCGAGGTGTGACCCGCTTCACTGACCCATCTTACTCCGTAGTAAGTTCTGGCACTTAGAGGTGAAAACCCCCGTTTCGGGTGTCAAGCATGGAATTGTACGACGGAACACATGAAATGTTTAATTTTTATGGTCCAATATACCAACCTAACACATCCAAGCAAAAAAAATCATGCGTCTATCCCCTCCCGGCGCCGTTTAGAGGGGTAGATCGACATGTCAGACTTTTCTCTAGCGGGAGTAGGGTTTCGCCATAGAAGGGGTCCGGAGTGTCAAGACCCCATGAAAACTTGCATAGACCCCTAAAATTTGTATAATAGTGTGTTGTTAGTTTGTGGGAACCAAGATACATCTCCGAGGTGTGACCCGCTTCACTGACCGCTCTTACTCTGTAGTAAGTTCTTGCACTTAGAGGTGTAAACCCCCGTTTCGGGTGTCAGGCATGGAATCGTGCGACGGAACACATGAAATGTTTGTTTTTATGGTCCAATATACCAACCTAACACATCCAAGCAAATAAAATCACGCGTCTACCCCCTCCCGTCGCCGTTTAGAGGGGTAGATCGACATGTCAGACTTTTCTCTAGCGGGAGTAGGGTTTCGCCGTAGAGGAGGTCTGGAGCGTCAAGACCCCATAAAAACTTGCATAGACCCCTAAACTATGTATACAAGTGTGTTGGTAATTTGTGGGAACCAATATACATCTCCGAGGTGCGACCCGCTTCACTGTCCCCTCTTACTCCGTAGTAAGTTCTTGCACTTAGAGGTGAAAACCCCCGTTTCGGATGTCAGACATGGAATCGTGCGACGGAACACATGAAATGTTTGTTTTTTATGGTCCAATATACAAACCTAACACATCCAAGCAAAAAAATTCATGCGTCTACCCCCTCCCTGCGCCGTTTAGAGGGGTAGATCGACAGGTCACACTTTTCTCCAACGGGAGTAGGGTTTCGCCGTAGAGGGGGTCCGGAGTGTCAAGACCGCATAAAAACTTGCATACACCCCTAAAATATGCATACTAGTGTGTTGGTAGTTTGTGGGAACCAAGATACATCTCCGAGGTGCGAACCGCTTCACTGACCCCTCTTACTCCGTAGTAAGTTCTTGCACTTAGAGGTGATAACCCCCGTTATGGGTGTCAGGCATGGAATCGTGCGACGGAACACATGAAATGTTTGTTTTTTATGGTCCAATATACCAACCTAACACATCCAAGAAAAAAAATCATGCGTCTACCCCCTCCCGGTGCCGTTTAAGGGGTAGATCTACAGGTCAGCCTTTTCTCCAACGGGAGTAGGGTTTCGCCGTAGAGGGGGTCCAGAGCATCAAGACCCCATCAAAACTTGCATAGACCCCTAAAATATGTATACTAGTGTGTTGGTAGTTAGTGCGAACCAAGATACATCTACGAGGTGCGACCCGCTTCATTGACCCCTCTTACTCTGTAGTAAGTTCTTGCACTAAGAGGTGAAAACCCACGTTTCGGGTGTCAGGCATGGAATCGTGCGACGGAACACATGAAATTTTTAATTTTTATGGCCCAATATACCAACCAAACACATCCAAGGAAAAAAAATCATGCGTCTATCCCCTCCCGGCGCCGTTTAGAGGGGTAGATCGACAGGTAAGACTTTTCTCCATCGGGAGTAGGGTTTCGCCGTAGAGGGGGTCCGGAGTGTCAAGACCCCATCAAAACTTGCATAGACCCCTAAAATATGTATAATAGTGTGTTGTTAGTTTGTGGGAACCAAGATACATCTCCGAGGTGTGACCCGCTTCACTGACCCCTCTTACTCTGTAGTAAGTTCTTGCACTTAGAGGTGTAAACCCCCGTTTCGGGTGTCAGGCATGGAATCGTGCGACGGAACACATGAAATGTTTGTTTTTATGGTCCAATATACCAACCTAACACATCCAAGCAAATAAAATCACGCGTCTACCCCCTCCCGTCGCCGTTTAGAGGGGTAGATCGACAGGTCAGACTTTTCTCTAGCGGGAGTAGGGTTTCGCCGTAGAGGAGGTCCGGAGCGTCAAGACCCCATAAAAACTTGCATAGACCCCTAAACTATGTATACAAGTGTGTTGGTAATTTGTGGGAACCAATATACATCTCCGAGGTGCGAGCCGCTTCACTGTCCCCTCTTACTCCGTAGTAAGTTCTTGCACTTAGAGGTGAAAACCCTCGTTTCGGGTGTCAGGCATGGAATCGTGCGACGGAACACATGAAATGTTTGTTTTTTATGGTCCAATATACAAACCTAACACATCCAGGCAAAAAAATTCATGCGTCTACCCCCTCCCTGCGCCGTTTAGAGGGGTAGATCGACATGTCACACTTTTCTCCAACGGGAGTAGGGTTTCGCCGTAGAGGGGGTCCGGAGCGTCAAGACCCCATAAAAACTTGCATACACCCCTAAACTATGCATACTAGTGTGTTGATAGTTTGTGGGAACCAAGATACATCTCCGAGGTGCGAACCGCTTCACTGACCCCTCTTACTCCGTAGTAAGTTCTTGCACTTAGAGGTGAAAACCCCCGTTTCGGGTGGCAGGCATGGAATCGTGCGACGGAACACATGAAATGTTTGTTTTTTATGGTCCAATATACCAACCTAACACATCCAAGCAAAAAAATTCATGCATCTACCCCCTCCCGGCGCTGTTTAGAGGGGTAGATCGACAGGTCAGACTTTTCTCCGGCGGGAGTAGGGTTTCGCCGTAGAGGGGGTCCGGAGCGTCAAGACCCCATAAAAACTTGCATACACCCCTAAACTATGCATACTAGTGTGTTGGTAGTTTGTGGGAACCAAGATACATCTCCGAGGTGCGAACCGCTTCACTGACCCCTCTTACTCTGTAGTAAGTTCTTGCACTTAGAGGTGATAACCCCCGTTACGGGTGTCAGGCATGGAATCGTGCGACGGAACACATGAAATGTTTGTTTTTTATGGTCCAATATACCAACCTAACACATCCAAGCAAAAAAATTCATGCGTCTACCCCCTCCCGGTGCCGTTTAAGGGGTAGAACGACATGTCAGACTTTTCTCCAACGGGAGTAGGGTTTCGCCGTAGAGGGGGTCCGGAGCGTCAAGACCCATCAAAACTTGCATAGACCCCTAAACTATGTATACTAGTGTGTTGGTAGTTTGTGGGAACCAAGATACATCTACGAGGTGCGACCCGCTTCACTGACCCATCTTACTCCATAGAAAGTTCTAGCACTTAGAGGTGAAAACCTCCGTTTCGGGTGTCAAGCATGGAATTGTACGACGGAACACTTGAAATGTTTAATTTTTATGGTCCAATATACCAACCTAACACATCCAAGCAAAAAAAATCATGCGTCTATCCCCTCCCGGCACCGTTTAGAGGGGTAGATCGACAGGTCAGACTTTTCTCTAGCGGGAGTAGGGTTTTGCCGTAGAGGGGGTCCGGAGTGTCAAGACCCCAACAAAACTTGCATAGACCCCTAAAATATGTATAATAGTGTGTTGTTAGTTTGTGGGAACCAAGATACATCTCCGAGGTGTGACCCGCTTCACTGACCCCTCTTACTCTGTAGTAAGTTCTTGCACTTAGAGGTGTAAACCACCGTTTCGGGTGTCAGGCATGGAATCGTGCGACGGAACACATGAAATGTTTGTTTTTATGGTCCAATATACCAACCTAACACATCCAAGAAAATAAAATCACGCGTCTACCCCCTCCCGTCGCCGTTTAGAGGGGTAGATCGACAGGTCAGACTTTTCTCTAGCGGGAGTAGGGTTTCGCCGTAGAGGAGGTCCGGAGCGTCAAGACCCCATAAAAACTTGCATAGACCCCTAAACTATGTATACAAGTGTGTTGGTAATTTGTGGGAACCAATATACATCTCCGAGGTGCGACCCGCTTCACTGTCCCCTCTTACTCCGTAGTAAGTTCTTGCACTTAGAGGTGAAAACCCTCGTTTCGGGTGTCAGGCATGGAATCGTTCGACGGAACACATGAAATGTTTGTTTTTTATGGTCAAATATACAAACCTAACACATCCAAGTAAAAAAATTCATGCGTCTACCCCCTCCCTGCGCCGTTTAGAGGGGTAGATCGACATGTCACACTTTTCTCCAACGGGAGTAGGGTTTCGCCGTAGAGGGGGTCCGGAGCGTCAAGACCCCATAAAAAGTTGCATACACCCCTAAACTATGCATACTAGTGTGTTGGTAGTTTGTGGGAACCAAGATACATCTCCGAGGTGCGAACCGCTTCACTGACCCCTCTTACTCCGTAGTAAGTTCTTGCACTTAGAGGTGAAAACCCCCGTTTCGGGTGGCAGGCATGGAATCGTGCGACGGAACACATGAAATGTTTGTTTTTTATGGTCCAATATACAACCCTAACACATCCAAGCAAAAAAATTCATGCATCTACCCCCTCCCGGCGCTGTTTAGAGGGGTAGATCGACAGGTCAGACTTTTCTCCGGCGGGAGTAGGGTTTCGCCGTAGAGGGGGTCCGGAGCATCAAGACCCCATAAAAACTTGCATACACCCCTAAAACTATGCATACTAGTGTGTTGGTAGTTTGTGGGAACCAAGATACATCTCCGAGGTGCGACCGCTTCAATGACCCCTCTTACTCCGTAGTAAGTTCTTGCACTTAGAGGTGATAACCCCCGTTACGGGTGTCAGGCATGGAATCGTGCGATGGAACACATGAAATGTTTGTTTTTTATGGTCCAATATACCAACCTAACACATCCAAGCAAAAAAATTCATGCGTCTACCCCCTCCCGGTGCCGTTTAAGGGGTAGATCGACATGTCAGACTTTTCTCCAACGGGAGTAGGGTTTCGTCGTAGAGGGGGTCCGGAGCGTCAAGACCCATCAAAACTTGCATAGACCCCTAAACTATGTATACTAGTGTGTTGGTAGTTTGTGGGAACCAAGATACATCTACGAGGTGCGACCCGCTTCACTGACCCATCTTACTCCGTAGTAAGTTCTGGCACTTAGAGGTGAAAACCCCCGTTTCGGGTGTCAAGCATGGAATTGTACGACGGAACACATGAAATGTTTAATTTTTATGGTCCAATATACCAACCTAACACATCCAAGCAAAAAAATCATGCGTCTATCCCCTCCCGGCGCCGTTTAGAGGGGTAGATCGACATGTCAGACTTTTCTCTAGCGGGAGTAGGGTTTCACCATAGAGGGGGTCCGGAGTGTCAAGACCCCATCAAAACTTGCATAGACCCCTAAAATATGTATAATAGTGTTTTGTTAGTTTGTGGGAACCAAGATACATCTCCGAGGTGTGACCCGCTTCACTGACCCCTCTTACTCTGTAGTAAGTTCTTGCACTTAGAGGTGTAAACCCCCGTTTCGGGTGTCAGGCATGGAATCGTGCGACGGAACACATGAAATGTTTGTTTTTATGGTCCAATATACCAACCTAACACATCCAAGCAAATAAAATCACGCGTCTACCCCCTCCCGTCGCCGTTTAGAGGGGTAGATCGACATGTCAGACTTTTCTCTAGCGGGAGTAGGGTTTCGCCGTAGAGGAGGTCTGGAGCGTCAAGACCCCATAAAAACTTGCATAGACCCCTAAACTATGTATACAAGTGTGTTGGTAATTTGTGGGAACCAATATACATCTCCGAGGTGCGACCCGCTTCACTGTCCCCTCTTACTCCGTAGTAAGTTCTTGCACTTAGAGGTGAAAACCCCCGTTTCGGATGTCAGACATGGAATCGTGCGACGGAACACATGAAATGTTTGTTTTTTATGGTCCAATATACAAACCTAACACATCCAAGCAAAAAAATTCATGCGTCTACCCCCTCCCTGCGCCGTTTAGAGGGGTAGATCGACAGGTCACACTTTTCTCCAACGGGAGTAGGGTTTCGCCGTAGAGGGGGTCCGGAGTGTCAAGACCCCATAAAAACATGCATACACCCCTAAAATATGCATACTAGTGTGTTGGTAGTTTGTGGGAACCAAGATACATCTCCGAGGTGCGAACCGCTTCACTGACCCCTCTTACTCCGTAGTAAGTTCTTGCACTTAGAGGTGATAACCCCCGTTATGGGTGTCAGGCATGGAATCGTGCGACGGAACACATGAAATGTTTGTTTTTTATTGTCCAATATACCAACCTAACACATCCAAGAAAAAAAAATCATGCGTCTACCCCCTCCCGGTGCCGTTTAAGGGGTAGATCGACAGGTCAGACTTTTCTCCAACGGGAGTAGGGTTTCGCCGTAGAGGGGGTCCAGAGCATCAAGACCCCATCAAAACTTGCATATACCCCTAAAATATGTATACTAGTGTGTTGGTAGTTAGTGCGAACCAAGATACATCTACGAGGTGCGACCCGCTTCACTGACCCCTCTTACTCTGTAGTAAGTTCTTGCACTTAGAGGTGATAACCCCCGTTACGGGTGTCAGGCATGGAATCGTGCGACGGAACACATGAAATGTTTGTTTTTTATGGTCCAATATACCAACCTAACACATCCAAGCAAAAAAATTCATGCGTCTACCCCCTCCCGGTGCCGTTTAAGGGGTAGAACGACATGTCAGACTTTTCTCCAACGGGAGTAGGGTTTCGCCGTAGAGGGGGTCCGGAGCGTCAAGACCCATCAAAACTTGCATAGACCCCTAAACTATGTATACTAGTGTGTTGGTAGTTTGTGGGAACCAAGATACATCTACGAGGTGCGACCCGCTTCACTGACCCATCTTACTCCATAGAAAGTTCTAGCACTTAGAGGTGAAAACCTCCGTTTCGGGTGTCAAGCATGGAATTGTACGACGGAACACTTGAAATGTTTAATTTTTATGGTCCAATATACCAACCTAACACATCCAAGCAAAAAAAATCATGCGTCTATCCCCTCCCGGCACCGTTTAGAGGGGTAGATCGACAGGTCAGACTTTTCTCTAGCGGGAGTAGGGTTTTGCCGTAGAGGGGGTCCGGAGTGTCAAGACCCCAACAAAACTTGCATAGACCCCTAAAATATGTATAATAGTGTGTTGTTAGTTTGTGGGAACCAAGATACATCTCCGAGGTGTGACCCGCTTCACTGACCCCTCTTACTCTGTAGTAAGTTCTTGCACTTAGAGGTGTAAACCACCGTTTCGGGTGTCAGGCATGGAATCGTGCGACGGAACACATGAAATGTTTGTTTTTATGGTCCAATATACCAACCTAACACATCCAAGAAAATAAAATCACGCGTCTACCCCCTCCCGTCGCCGTTTAGAGGGGTAGATCGACAGGTCAGACTTTTCTCTAGCGGGAGTAGGGTTTCGCCGTAGAGGAGGTCCGGAGCGTCAAGACCCCATAAAAACTTGCATAGACCCCTAAACTATGTATACAAGTGTGTTGGTAATTTGTGGGAACCAATATACATCTCCGAGGTGCGACCCGCTTCACTGTCCCCTCTTACTCCGTAGTAAGTTCTTGCACTTAGAGGTGAAAACCCTCGTTTCGGGTGTCAGGCATGGAATCGTGCGACGGAACACATGAAATGTTTGTTTTTTATGGTCAAATATACAAACCTAACACATCCAAGTAAAAAAATTCATGCGTCTACCCCCTCCCTGCGCCGTTTAGAGGGGTAGATCGACATGTCACACTTTTCTCCAACGGGAGTAGGGTTTCGCCGTAGAGGGGGTCCGGAGCGTCAAGACCCCATAAAAAGTTGCATACACCCCTAAACTATGCATACTAGTGTGTTGGTAGTTTGTGGGAACCAAGATACATCTCCGAGGTGCGAACCGCTTCACTGACCCCTCTTACTCCGTAGTAAGTTCTTGCACTTAGAGGTGAAAACCCCCGTTTCGGGTGGCAGGCATGGAATCGTGCGACGGAACACATGAAATGTTTGTTTTTTATGGTCCAATATACAACCCTAACACATCCAAGCAAAAAAATTCATGCATCTACCCCCTCCCGGCGCTGTTTAGAGGGGTAGATCGACAGGTCAGACTTTTCTCCGGCGGGAGTAGGGTTTCGCCGTAGAGGGGGTCCGGAGCGTCAAGACCCCATAAAAACTTGCATACACCCCTAAAACTATGCATACTAGTGTGTTGGTAGTTTGTGGGAACCAAGATACATCTCCGAGGTGCGACCGCTTCAATGACCCCTCTTACTCCGTAGTAAGTTCTTGCACTTAGAGGTGATAACCCCCGTTACGGGTGTCAGGCATGGAATCGTGCGATGGAACACATGAAATGTTTGTTTTTTATGGTCCAATATACCAACCTAACACATCCAAGCAAAAAAATTCATGCGTCTACCCCCTCCCGGTGCCGTTTAAGGGGTAGATCGACATGTCAGACTTTTCTCCAACGGGAGTAGGGTTTCGTCGTAGAGGGGGTCCGGAGCGTCAAGACCCATCAAAACTTGCATAGACCCCTAAACTATGTATACTAGTGTGTTGGTAGTTTGTGGGAACCAAGATACATCTACGAGGTGCGACCCGCTTCACTGACCCATCTTACTCCGTAGTAAGTTCTGGCACTTAGAGGTGAAAACCCCCGTTTCGGGTGTCAAGCATGGAATTGTACGACGGAACACATGAAATGTTTAATTTTTATGGTCCAATATACCAACCTAACACATCCAAGCAAAAAAATCATGCGTCTATCCCCTCCCGGCGCCGTTTAGAGGGGTAGATCGACATGTCAGACTTTTCTCTAGCGGGAGTAGGGTTTCACCATAGAGGGGGTCCGGAGTGTCAAGACCCCATCAAAACTTGCATAGACCCCTAAAATATGTATAATAGTGTTTTGTTAGTTTGTGGGAACCAAGATACATCTCCGAGGTGTGACCCGCTTCACTGACCCCTCTTACTCTGTAGTAAGTTCTTGCACTTAGAGGTGTAAACCCCCGTTTCGGGTGTCAGGCATGGAATCGTGCGACGGAACACATGAAATGTTTGTTTTTATGGTCCAATATACCAACCTAACACATCCAAGCAAATAAAATCACGCGTCTACCCCCTCCCGTCGCCGTTTAGAGGGGTAGATCGACATGTCAGACTTTTCTCTAGCGGGAGTAGGGTTTCGCCGTAGAGGAGGTCTGGAGCGTCAAGACCCCATAAAAACTTGCATAGACCCCTAAACTATGTATACAAGTGTGTTGGTAATTTGTGGGAACCAATATACATCTCCGAGGTGCGACCCGCTTCACTGTCCCCTCTTACTCCGTAGTAAGTTCTTGCACTTAGAGGTGAAAACCCCCGTTTCGGATGTCAGACATGGAATCGTGCGACGGAACACATGAAATGTTTGTTTTTTATGGTCCAATATACAAACCTAACACATCCAAGCAAAAAAATTCATGCGTCTACCCCCTCCCTGCGCCGTTTAGAGGGGTAGATCGACAGGTCACACTTTTCTCCAACGGGAGTAGGGTTTCGCCGTAGAGGGGGTCCGGAGTGTCAAGACCCCATAAAAACATGCATACACCCCTAAAATATGCATACTAGTGTGTTGGTAGTTTGTGGGAACCAAGATACATCTCCGAGGTGCGAACCGCTTCACTGACCCCTCTTACTCCGTAGTAAGTTCTTGCACTTAGAGGTGATAACCCCCGTTATGGGTGTCAGGCATGGAATCGTGCGACGGAACACATGAAATGTTTGTTTTTTATTGTCCAATATACCAACCTAACACATCCAAGAAAAAAAAATCATGCGTCTACCCCCTCCCGGTGCCGTTTAAGGGGTAGATCGACAGGTCAGACTTTTCTCCAACGGGAGTAGGGTTTCGCCGTAGAGGGGGTCCAGAGCATCAAGACCCCATCAAAACTTGCATATACCCCTAAAATATGTATACTAGTGTGTTGGTAGTTAGTGCGAACCAAGATACATCTACGAGGTGCGACCCGCTTCATTGACCCCTCTTACTCTTTAGTAAGTTCTTGCACTAAGAGGTGAAAACCCACGTTTCGGGTGTCAGGCATGGAATCGTGCGACGGAACACATGAAATTTTTAATTTTTATGGCCCAATATACCAACCAAACACATCCAAGGAAAAAAAATCATGCGTCTATCCCCTCCCGGCGCCGTTTAGAGGGGTAGATCGACAGGTAAGACTTTTCTCCATCGGGAGTAGGGTTTCGCCGTAGAGGGGGTCCGGAGCGTCAAGACCCATGAAAACTTGCATAAACCCCTAAACTATGTATACTAGTGTGTTGGTAGTTTGTCGGAACCAAGATACATCTACGAGGTGCGACCCGCTTCACTGACCCATCTTACTCCGTAGTAAGTTCTAGCACTTAGAGGTGAAAACCCCCGTTTCGGGTGTCAAGCATGGAATTGTACGACGGAAGACTTGAAATGTTTAATTTTTATGGTCCAATATACCAACCTAACACATCCAAGCAAAAAAAATCATGCGTCTATCCCCTCCCGGCGCCGTTTAGAGGGGTAGATCGACAGGTCAGACTTTTCTCTAGCGGGAGTAGGGTTTCGCCGTAGAGGGGGTCCGGAGTGTCAAGACCCCATCAAAACTTGCATAGACCCCTAAAATATGTATAATAGTGCGTTGTTAGTTTGTGGGAACCAAGATACATCTCCGAGGTGTGACCCGCTTCACTGACCCCTCTTACTCTGTAGTAAGTTCTTGCACTTAGAGGTGTAAACCCCCGTTTCGGGTGTCAGGCATGGAATCGTGCGACGGAACACATGAAATGTTTGTTTTTATGGTCCAATATACCAACCTAACACATCCAAGCAAATAAAATCACGCGTCTACCCCCTCCCGTCGCCGTTTAGAGGGGTAGATCGACAGGTCAGACTTTTCTCTAGCGGGAGTAGGGTTTCGCCGTAGAGGAGGTCCGGAGCGTCAAGACCCCATAAAAACTTGCATAGACCCCTAAACTATGTATACAAGTGTGTTGGTAATTTGTGGGAACCAATATACATCTCCGAGATGCGACCCGCTTCACTGTCCCCTCTTACTCCGTAGTAAGTTCTTGCACTTAGAGGTGAAAACCCTCGTTTCGGGTGTCAGGCATGGAATCGTGCGACGGAACACATGAAATGTTTGTTTTTTATGGTCCAATATACAAACCTAACACATCCAGGCAAAAAATTTCATGCGTCTACCCCCTCCCTGCGCCGTTTAGAGGGGTAGATCGACATGTCACACTTTTCTCCAACGGGAGTAGGGTTTCGCCGTAGAGGGGGTCCGGAGCGTCAAGACCCCATAAAAACTTGCATACACCCCTAAACTATGCATACTAGTGTGTTGATAGTTTGTGGGAACCAAGATACATCTCCGAGGTGCGAACCGCTTCACTGACCCCTCTTACTCCGTAGTAAGTTCTTGCACTTAGAGGTGAAAACCCCCGTTTCGGGTGGCAGGCATGGAATCGTGCGACGGAACACATGAAATGTTTGTTTTTTATGGTCCAATATACCAACCTAACACATCCAAGCAAAAAAATTCATGCATCTACCCCCTCCCGGCGCTGTTTAGAGGGGTAGATCGACAGGTCAGACTTTTCTCCGGCGGGAGTAGGGTTTCGCCGTAGAGGGGGTCCGGAGCGTCAAGACCCCATAAAAACTTGCATACACCCCTAAACTATGCATACTAGTGTGTTGGTAGTTTGTGGGAACCAAGATACATCTCCGAGGTGCGAACCGCTTCACTGGCCCCTCTTACTCTGTAGTAAGTTCTTGCACTTAGAGGTGATAACCCCCGTTACGGGTGTCAGGCATGGAATCGTGCGACGGAACACATGAAATGTTTGTTTTTTATGGTCCAATATACCAACCTAACACATCCAAGCAAAAAAATTCATGCGTCTACCCCCTCCCGGTGCCGTTTAAGGGGTAGAACGACATGTCAGACTTTTCTCCAACGGGAGTAGGGTTTCGCCGTAGAGGGGGTCCGGAGCGTCAAGACCCATCAAAACTTGCATAGACCCCTAAACTATGTATACTAGTGTGTTGGTAGTTTGTGGGAACCAAGATACATCTACGAGGTGCGACCCGCTTCACTGACCCATCTTACTCCGTAGTAAGTTCTAGCACTTAGAGGTGAAAACCCCCGTTTCGGGTGTCAAGCATGAAATTGTACGACGGAACACATGAAATGTTTAATTTTTATGGTCCAATATACCAACCTAACAAATCCAAGAAAAAAAATCATGCGTCTATCCCCTCCCGGCGCCGTTTAGAGGGGTAGATCGACAGGTCAGACTTTTCTCTAGCGGGAGTAGGGTTTCGCCGTAGAGGGGGTCCGGAGTGTCAAGACCCCATCAAAACTTGCATAGACCCCTAAAATATGTATAATAGTGTGTTGTTAGTTTGTGGGAACCAAGATACATCTCCGAGGTGTGACCAGCTTCACTGACCCCTCTTACTCTGTAGTAAGTTCTTGCACTTAGAGGTGTAAACCCCCGTTTCGGGTGTCAGGCATGGAATCGTGCGACGGAACACATGAAATGTTTGTTTTTATGGTCCAATATACCAACCTAACACATCCAAGCAAATAAAATCACGCGTCTACCCCCTCCCGTCGCCATTTAGAGGGGTAGATCGACATGTCAGACTTTTCTCTAGCGGGAGTAGGGTTTCGCCGTAGAGGAGGTCCGGAGCGTCAAGACCCCATAAAAACTTGCATAGACCCCTAAACTATGTATACAAGTGTGTTGGTAATTTGTGGGAACCAATATACATCTCCGAGGTGCGACCCGCTTCACTGTCCCCTCTTACTCCGTAGTAAGTTCTTGCACTTAGAGGTGAAAACCCTCGTTTCGGGTGTCAGACATGGAATCGTGCGACGGAACACATGAAATGTTTGTTTTTATGGTCCAATATACAAACCTAACACATCCAAGCAAAAAATTTCATGCGTCTACCCCCTCCCCGCGCCGTTTAGAGGGGTAGATCGACATGTCACACTTTTCTCCAACGGGAGTAGGGTTTCGGCGTAGAGGGGGTCCGGAGCGTCAAGACCCCATAAAAACTTGCATACACCCCTAAACTATGCATACTAGTGTGTTGGTAGTTTGTGGGAACCAAGATACATCTCCGAGGTGCGAACCGCTTCACTGACCCCTCTTACTCCGTAGTAAGTTCTTGCACTTAGAGGTGAAAACCCCCGTTTCGGGTGGCAGGCATGGAATCGTGCGACGGAACACATGAAATGTTTGTTTTTTATGGTCCAATATACCAACCTAACACATCCAAGCAAAAAAATTCATGCATCTACTCCCTCCCGGCGCTGTTTAGAGGGGTAGATCGACAGGTCAGACTTTTCTCCAGCGGGAGTAGGGTTTCGCCGTAGAGGGGGTCCGGAGCGTCAAGACCCCATAAAAACTTGCATACACCCCTAAAATATGCATACTAGTGTGTTGGTAGTTTGTGGGAACCAAGATACATCTCCGAGGTGCGAACCGCTTCACTGACCCCTCTTACTCCGTTGTAAGTTCTTGCACTTAGAGGTGATAACCCCCGTTACGGGTGTCAGGCATGGAATCGTGCGACGGAACACATGAAATGTTTGTTTTTTATGGTCCAATATACCAACCTAACACATCCAAGCAAAAAAATCATGCGTCTACCCCCTCCCGGTGCCGTTTAAGGGGTAGATCGACATGTCAGACTTTTCTCCAACGGGAGTAGGGTTTCGCCGTAGAGGGGGTCCGGAGCGTCAAGACCCCATCAAAACTTGCATCGACCACTAAAATATGTATACTAGTGTGTTGGTAGTTTGTGGTAACCAAGATACATCTCCGAGGTGCGACCCGCTTCACTGACCCATCTTACTCCGTAGTAAGTTCTAGCACTTAGAGGTGAAAACCCCCGTTTCGGGTGTCAAGCATGGAATTGTACGACAGAACACATGAAATGTTTAATTTTTATGGTCCAATATACCAACCTAACACATCCAAGCAAAAAAAATCATGCGTCTATCCTCTCCCGGCGCCGTTTAGAGGGGTAGATCGACAGGTCAGACTTTTCTCTAGCGGGAGTAGGTTTCGCCGTAGAGGGGGTCCGGAGTGTCAAGACCCCATCAAAACTTGCATAGACCCCTAAAATATGTATAATAGTGTGTTGTTAGTTTGTGGGAACCAATATACATCTCCGAGGTGTGACCCGCTTCACTGACCCCTCTTACTCTGTAGTAAGTTCTTGCACTTAGAGGTGTAAGCCCCCGTTTCGGGTGTCAGGCATGGAATCGTGCGACGGAACACATGAAATGTTTGTTTTTATGGTCCAATATACCAACCTAACACATCCAAGCAAATAAAATCACGCGTCTACCCCCTCCCGTCGCCGTTTAGAGGGGTAGATCGACATGTCAGACTTTTCTCTAGCGGGAGTAGGGTTTCGCCTTAGAGGAGGTCCGGAGCGTCAAGACCCCATAAAAACTTGCATAGACCCCTAAACTATGTATACAAGTGTAGTGGTAATTTGTGGGAACCAATATACATCTCCGAGGTTCGACCCGCTTCACTGTCCCCTCTTACTCCGTAGTAAGTTCTTGCACTTAGAGATGAAAACCCTCGTTTCGGGTGTCAGGCATGGAATCGTGCGACGGAACACATGAAATGTTTGTTTTTTATGGTCCAATATACAAACATAACACATCCAAGCAAAAAAATTGATGCGTCTACCCCCTCCCTGCACCGTTTAGAGGGGTAGATCGACATGTCACACTTTTCTCCAACGGGAGTAGGGTTTCGCCGTAGAGGGGGTCCGGAGCGTCAAGACCCCATAAAAACTTGCATACACCCCTAAACTATGCATACTAGTGTGTTGGTAGTTTGTGGGAACCAAGATACATCTCCGAGGTGCGAACCGCTTCACTGACCCCTCTTACTCCGTAGTTAGTTCTTGCACTTAGAGGTGAAAAACCCCGTTTCGGGTGGCAGGCATGGAATCGTGCGACGGAACACATGAAAAGTTTGTTTTTTATGGTCCAATATACCAACCTAACACATCCAAGCAAAAAAATTCATGCATCTACCCCCTCCCGGCGCTGTTTAGAGGGGTAGATCGACATGTTAGACTTTTCTCCGGCGGGAGTAGGGTTTCGCCGTAGAGGGGGTCCGGAGCGTCAAGACCCCATAAAAACTTGCATACACCCCTAAAATATGCATACTAGTGTGTTGGTAGTTTGTGGGAGCCAAGATACATCTCCGAGGTGCGAACCGCTTCACTGACCCCTCTTACTCCGTAGTAAGTTCTTGCACTTAGAGGTGAAAACCCCCGTTTCGGGTGGCAGGCATGGAATCGTGCGACGGAACACATGAAATGTTTGTTTTTTATGGTCCAATATACCAACCTAACACATCCAAGCAAAAAAATTCATGCATCTACCCCCTCCCGGCGCTGTTTAGAGGGGTAGATCGACTGGTCAGACTTTTCTCCGGCGGGAGTAGGGTTTCGCCGTAGAGGGGTCCGGAGCGTCAAGACCCCATAAAAACTTGCATACACCACTAAACTATGCATACTAGTGTGTTGGTATTTTGTGGGAACCAAGATACATCTCCGAGGTGCGAACCGCTTCACTGACCCCTCTTACTCCGTAGTAAGTTCTTGCACTTAGAGGTGATAACCCCCGTTACGGGTGTCAGGCATGGAATCGTGCGACGGAACACATGAAATGTTTGTTTTTTATGGTCCAATATACCAACCTAACACATCCAAGCAAAAAAATTCATGCGTCTACCCCCTCCCGGTGCCGTTTAAGGGGTAGATCGACATGTCAGACTTTTCTCCAACGGGAGTAGGGTTTCGCCGTAGAGGGTGTCCGGAGCGTCAAGACCCATCAAAACTTGCATAGACCCCTAAACTATGTATACTAGTGTGTTGGTAGTTTGTGGGAACCAAGATACATCTACGAGGTGCGACCCGCTTCACTGACCCATCTTACTCCGTAGTAAGTTCTAGCACTTAGAGGTGAAAACCCCCGTTTCGGGTGTCAAGCATGGAATTGTACGACGGAACACATGAAATGTTTAATTTTTATGGTCCAATATACCAACCTAACACATCCAAGCAAAAAAAATCATGCGTCTATCCCCTCCCGGCGCCGTTTAGAGGGGTAGATCGACAGGTCAGAGTTTTCTCTAGCGGGAGTAGGGTTTCGCCGTAGAGGGGGTCCGGAGTGTCAAGACCCCATCAAAACTTGCATAGACCCCTAAAATATGTATAATAGTGTGTTGTTAGTTTGTGGGAACCAAGATACATCTCCGAGGTGTGACCCGCTTCACTGACCCCTCTTACTCTGTAGTAAGTGCTTGCACTTAGAGGTGTAAACCCCCGTTTCGGGTGTCAGGCATGGAATCGTGCGACGGAACACATGAAATGTTTGTTTTTATGGTCCAATATACCAACCTAACATATCCAAGCAAATAAAATCACGCGTCTACCCCCTCCCGTCGCCGTTTAGAGGGGTAGATCGACATGTCAGACTTTTCTCTAGCGGGAGTAGGGTTTCGCCGTAGAGGAGGTCCGGAGCGTCAAGACCCCATAAAAACTTGCATAGACCCCTAAACTATGTATACAAGTGTGTTGGTAATTTGTGGGAACCAATATACATCTCCGAGGTGCGACCCGCTTCACTGTCCCCTCTTACTCCGTAGTAAGTTCTAGCACTTAGAGGTGATAACCCCCGTTTTGGGTGTCAAGCATGGAATCGTGCGACGGAACACATGAAATGTTTGTTTTTTTTGGTCCAATATACTAACCTAACACATCCAAGCAAAAAAAATCATGCTTGTACCCCCTCCCGGCGCCGTTTAGAGGCGTAGATCGATAGGTCAGACTTTTCTCTAGCGGGAGTAGTGTTTCGCCGTATGGGGGGTCCGGAGCGTCAAGACCCCATAAAAACTTGCATAGACCCCTTAAATATGTATACTAGTGTGTTGGTAGTTTGTGGGAACCAAGATACATCTCCGAGGTGCGACCCGCTTCACGGACCCCTCTTACTCCGTTGTAAGTTCTTGCACTTAGAGGTGAAAACCCTCGTTTCGGGTGTCAGGCATGGAATCGTGCGACGGAACACATGAAATGTTTGTTTTTTATGGTCCAATATACAAACCTAACACATCCAAGCAAAAAATTTCATCCGTCTACCCCCTCCCTGCGCCGTTTAGAGGGGTAGATCGACATGTCACACTTTTCTCCAACGGGAGTTGGGTTTCGCCGTAGAGGGGGTCCGGAGCGTCAAGACCCCATAAAAACTTGCATACACCCCTAAACTATGCATACTAGTGTGTTGGTAGTTTGTGGGAACCAAGATACATCTCCGAGGTGCGAACCGCTTCACTGACCCCTCTTACTCCGTAGTAAGTTCTTGCACTTAGAGGTGAAAACCCCCGTTTCGGGTGGCAGGCATGGAATCGTGCGACGGAACACATGAAATGTTTGTTTTTTATGGTACAATATATCAACCTAACACATCCAAGCAAAAAAATTCATGCATCTACCCCCTCCCGGCGCTGTTTAGAGGGGTAGATCGACAGGTCAGACTTTTCTCCGGCGGGAGTAGGGTTTCGCCGTAGAGGGGGTCCGGAGCGTCAAGACCCCATACAAACTTGCATACACCCCTAAAATATGCATACTAGTGTGTTGGTAGTTTGTCGGAACCAAGATACATCTCCGAGGTGCGAACCGCTTCACTGACCCCTCTTACTCCGTAGTAAGTTCTTGCACTTAGAGGTGATAACCCCCGTTACGGGTGTCAGGCATGGAATCGTGCGACGGAACACATGAAATGTTTGTTTTTTATGGTCCAATATACCAACCTAAGACATCCAAGAAAAAAAATTCATGCGTCTACCCCCTCCCGGTGCCGTTTAAGGGGTAGATCGACATGTCAGACTTTTCTCCAACAGGAGTAGGGTTTCGCCGTAGAGGGGGTCCGGAGCGTCAAGACCCCATCAAAATTTGCATAGACCACTAAAATATGTATAATAGTGTGTTGGTAGTTTGTGGTAACCAAGATACATCTCCGAGGTGCGACCCGCTTCACTGACCCCTCTTACTCCGTAGTAAGTTCTTGCACTTAGAGGTGAAAACCCCCGTTTCGGGTGGCAGGCATGGAATCGTGCGACGGAACACATGAAATGTTTGTTTTTTATGGTCCAATATACCAACCTAACACATCCAAGAAAAAAAATGCATGCGTCTACCCCCTCCCGGCGCCGTTTAGAGGGGTAGATCGACATGTCAGACTTTTCTCCAGCGGGAGTAGGGTTTCGCCGTAGAGGGGGTCCGGAGCGTCAAGACCCCATCAAAACTTGCATAGACCCCTAAACTATGTATACTAGTGTGTTGGTAGTTTGTGGGAACCAATATACATCTGCGAGGTGCGACCCGGTACACTGACCCCTCTTACTCCGTAGTAAGTTCTAGCACTTAGAGGTGATAACCCCCGTTTTGGGTGTCAAGCATGGAATCGTGCGACGGAACACATGAAATGTTTGTTTTTTTTGGTCCAATATACTAACCTAACACATCCAAGCAAAAAAATTCATGCTTGTACCCCCTCCCGGCGCCGTTTAGAGGCGTAGATCGATAGGTCAGACTTTTCTCTAGCGGGAGTAGTGTTTCGCCGTATGGGGGGTCCGGAGCGTCAAGACCCCATAAAAACTTGCATAGACCCCTTAAATATGTATACTAGTGTGTTGGTAGTTTGTGGGAACCAAGATACATCTCCGAGGTGCGACCCGCTTCACGGACCCCTCTTACTCCGTAGTAAGTTCTTGCACTTAGAGGTGAAAACCCCCGTTTTGGGTGTCATGCATGGAATCGTGCGACGGAACACATGAAATGTTTGTTTTTTATGGTCCAATATACCAACCTAACACATCCAAGCAAAAAAATTCATGCGTCTACCCCCTCCCGGTGCCGTTTAAGGGGTAGATCGACATGTCAGACTTTTCTCCAACGGGAGTAGGGTTTCGCCGTAGAGGGGGTCCGGAGCGTCAAGACCCATCAAAACTTGCATAGACCCCTAAACTATGTATACTAGTGTGTTGGTAGTTTGTGGGAACCAAGATACATCTACGAGGTGCGACCTTCTTCACTGACCCATCTTACTCCGTAGTAAGTTCTAGCAATTAGAGGTGAAAACCCCCGTTTCGGGTGTCAAGCATGGAATTGTACGACGGAACACATGAAATGTTTAATTTTTATGGTCCAATATACCAACCTAACACATCCAAGCAAAAAAAATCATGCGTCTATCCCCTCCCGGCGCCTTTTAGAGGGGTAGATCGACAGGTCAGACTTTTCTCTAGCGGGAGTAGGGTTTCGCCTTAGAGGGGGTCCAGAGTGTCAAGACCCCATCAAAACTTGCATAGACCCCTAAAATATGTATAATAGTGTGTTGTTAGTTTGTGGGAACCAAGATACATCTCCGAGGTGTGACCCGCTTCACTGACCCCTCTTACTCTGTATTAAGTTCTTGCACTTAGAGGTGTAAACCCCCGTTTCGGGTGTCAGGCATGGAATCGTGCGAAGGAACACATGAAATGTTTGTTTTTAATGGTCCAATATACAAACCTAACACATCCAAGCAAAAAATTTCATGCGTCTACCCCCTCCCTGCGCCGTTTAGAGGGGTAGATCGACAGGTCACACTTTTCTCCAACGGGAGTAGGGTTTCGCCGTAGAGGGGGTCCGGAGCGTCAAGACCCCATAAAAACTTGCATACACCCCTAAAATATGCATACTAGTGTGTTGGTAGTTTGTGGGAACCAAGATACATCTCCGAGGTGCGAACCGCTTCACTGACCCCTCTTACTCCGTAGTAAGTTCTTGCACTTAGAGGTGATAACCCCCGTTATGGGTGTCAGGCATGGAATCGTGCGACGGAACACATGAAATGTTTGTTTTATGGTCCAATATACCAACCTAACACATCCAAGAAAAAAAATTCATGCGTCTACCCCCTCCCGGTGCCGTTTAAGGGGTAGATCGACAGGTCAGACTTTTCTCCAACGGGAGTAGGGTTTCGCCGTAGAGGGGGTCCAGAGCGTCAAGACCCCATCAAAACTTGCATAGACCCCTAAAATATGTATACTAGTGTGTTGGTAGTTAGTGCGAACCAAGATACATCTACGAGGTGCGACCCGCTTCACTGACCCCTCTTACTCTGTAGTAAGTTCTTGCACTAAGAGGTGATAACCCCCGTTACGGGTGTCAGGCATGGAATCGTGCGACGGAACACATGAAATGTTTGTTTTTTATGGTCCAATATACCAACCTAACACATCCAAGCAAAAAAATTCATGCGTCTACCCCCTCCCGGTGCCGTTTAAGGGGTAGATCAACATGTCAGACTTTTCTCCAACGGGTGTAGGGTTTCGCCGTAGAGGGGGTCCGGAGCGTCAAGACCCATCAAAACTTGCATAGACCCCTAAACTATGTATACTAGTGTGTTGGTAGTTTGGGGGAACCAAGATACATCTACGAGGTGCGACCCGCTTCACTGACCCATCTTACTCCGTAGTAAGTTCTAGCACTTAGAGGTGAAAACCCCCGTTTCGGGTGTCAAGCATGGAATTGTACGACGGAACACATGAAATGTTTAATTTTTATGGTCCAATATACCAACCTAACACATCCAAGCAAAAAAAATCATGCGTCTATCCCCTCCCGGCGCCGTTTAGAGGGGTAGATCGACAGGTTAGACTTTTATCTAGCGGGAGCAGGGTTTCGCCGTAGAGGGGGTCCGGAGTGTCAAGACCCCATCAAAACTTGCATAGACCCCTAAAATATGTATAATAGTGTGTTGTTAGTTTGTGGGAACCAAGATACATCTCCGAGGTGTGACCAGCTTCACTGACCCCTCTTACTCTGTAGTAAGTTCTTGCACTAAGAGGTGTAAACCCCCGTTTCGGGTGTCAGGCATGGAATCGTGCGACGGAACACATGAAATGTTTGTTTTTATGGTCCAATATACCAACCTAACACATCCAAGCAAATAAAATCACGCGTCTACCCCCTCCCGTCGCCGTTTAGAGGGGTAGATCGACATGTCAGACTTTTCTCTAGCGGGAGTAGGGTTTCGCCGTAGAGGAGGTCCGGAGCGTCAAGACCCCATAAAAACTTGCATAGACCCCTAAACTATGTATACAAGTGTGTTGGTAGTTTGTGGGAACCAAGATACATCTCCGAGGTGCGAACCGCTTCACTGACCCCTCTTACTCCGTAGTAAGTTCTTGCACTTAGAGGTGAAAACCCCCGTTTCGGGTGGCAGGCATGGAATCGTGCGACGGAACACATGAAATGTTTGTTTTTTATGGTCCAATATACCAACCTAACACATCCAAGCAAAAAAATTCATGCATCTACTCCCTCCCGGCGCTGTTTAGAGGGGTAGATCGACAGGTTAGACTTTTCTCCAGCGGGAGTAGGGTTTCGCCGTAGAGGGGGTCCGGAGCGTCAAGACCCCATAAAAACTTGCATACACCCCTAAACTATGCATACTAGTGTGTTGGTAGTTTGTGGGAACCAAGATACATCTCCGAGGTGCGAACCGCTTCAATGACCCCTCTTACTCCGTAGTAAGTTCTTGCACTTAGAGGTGATAACCCCCGTTACGGGTGTCAGGCATGGAATCGTGCGACGGAACACATGAAATGTTTGTTTTTTATGGTCCAATATACCAACCTAACACATCCAAGCAAAAAAATTCATGCGTCTACCCCCTCCCGGTGCCGTTTAAGGGGTAGATCGACATGTCAGACTTTTCTCCAACGGGAGTAGGGTTTCGCCGTAGAGGGGGTCCGGAGCGTCAAGACCCCATCAAAACTTGCATAGACCACTAAAATATGTATACTAGTGTGTTGGTAGTTTGTGGTAACCAAGATACATCTCCGAGGTGCGACCCGCTTCACTGACCCATCTTACTCCGTAGTAAGTTCTAGCACTTAGAGGTGAAAACCCCTGTTTCGGGTGTCAAGCATGGAATTGTACGACGGAACACATGAAATGTTTAATTTTTATGGTCCAATATACCAACCTAACACATCCAAGCAAAAAAAATCATGCGTCTATCCCCTCCCGGCGCCGTTTAGAGGGGTAGATCGACAGGTCAGACTTTTCTCTAGCGGGAGTAGGGTTTCGCCGTAGAGGGGGTCCGGAGTGTCAAGACCCCATCAAAACTAGCATAGACCCCTAAAATATGTATAATAGTGTGTTGTTAGTTTGTGGGAACCAAGATACATCTCCGAGGTGTGACCCGCTTCACTGACCCCTCTTACTCTGTAGTAAGTTCTTGCACTTAGAGGTGTAAACCCCCGTTTCGGGTGTCAGGCATGGAATCGTGTGACGGAACACATGAAATGTTTGTTTTTATGGTCCAATATACCAACCTAACACATCCAAGCAAATAAAATCACGCGTCTACCCCCTCCCGTCGCCGTTTAGAGGGGTAGATCGACATGTCAGACTTTTCTCTAGCGGGAGTAGGGTTTCGCCGTAGAGGAGGTCCGGAGCGTCAAGACCCCATAAAAACTTGCATAGACCCCTAAACTATGTATACAAGTGTGTTGGTAATTTGTGGGAACCAATATACATCTCCGAGGTTCGACCCGCTTCACTGTCCCCTCTTACTCCGTAGTAAGTTCTTGCACTTAGAGATGAAAACCCTCGTTTCGGGTGTCAGGCATGGAATCGTGCGACGGAACACATGAAATGTTTGTTTTTTATGGTCCAATATACAAACCTAACACATCCAAGCAAAAAAATTGATGCGTCTACCCCCTCCCTGCGCCGTTTAGAGGGGTAGATCGACATGTCACACTTTTCTCCAACGGGAGTAGGGTTTCGCCGTAGAGGGGGTCCGGAGCGTCAAGACCCCATAAAAACTTGCATACACCCCTAAACTATGCATACTAGTGTGTTGGTAGTTTGTGGGAACCAAGATACATCTCCGAGGTGCGAACCGCTTCACTGACCCCTCTTACTCCGTAGTAAGTTCTTGCACTTAGAGGTGAAAACCCCCGTTTCGGGTGGCAGGCATGGAATCGTGCGACGGAACACATGAAATGTTTGTTTTTTATGGTCCAATATACCAACCTAACACATCCAAGCAAAAAAAATCATGCATCTACCCCCTCCCGGCGCTGTTTAGAGGGGTAGATCGACAGGTCAGACTTTTCTCCGACGGGAGTAGGGTTTCGCCGTAGAGGGGTCCGGAGCGTCAAGACCCCATAAAAACTTGCATACAGCACTAAACTATGCATACTAGTGTGTTGGTATTTTGTGGGAACCAAGATACATCTCCGAGGTGCGAACCGCTTCACTCACCCCTCTTACTCCGTAGTAAGTTCTTGCACTTAGAGGTGATAACCCCCGTTACGGGTGTCAGGCATGGAATCGTGCGACGGACCACATGAAATGTTTGTTTTTTATGGTCAAATATACCAACCTAACACATCCAAGCAAAAAAATTCATGCGTCTACCCCCTCCCGGTGCCTTTTAAGGGGTAGATCGACATGTCAGACTTTTCTCCAACGGGAGTAGGGTTTCGCCGTAGAGGGGGTCCGGAGCGTCAAGACCCATCAAAACTTGCATAGACCCCTAAACTATGTATACTAGTGTGTTGGTAGTTTGTGGGAACCAAGATACATCTACGAGGTGCGACCCGCTTCACTGACCCATCTTACTCCGTAGTAAGTTCTAGCACTTAGAGGTGAAAACCCCCGTTTCGGGTGTCAAGCATGGAATTGTACGACGGAACACATGAAATGTTTAATTTTTATGGTCCAATATACCAACATAACACATCCAAGCAAAAAAAAACATGCGTCTATCCCCTCCCGGCGCCGTTTAGAGGGGTATATCGACAGGACAGACTTTTCTCTAGCGGGAGTAGGGTTTCGCCGTAGAGGGGGTCCGGAGTGTCAAGACCCCATCAAAACTTGCATAGACCCCTAAAATATGCATAGTAGTGTGTTGGTAGTTTGTGGGAACCAAGATACATCTCCGAGGTGTGAACCGCTTCACTAACCCCTCTTACTCCGTAGTAAGTTCTTGCACTTAGAGGTGAAAACCCCCGTTTCGGGTGGCAGGCATGGAATCGTGCGACAGAACACATGAAATGTTTGTTTTTTATGGTCCAATATACCAACCTAACACATCCAAGCAAAAAAATTCATGCATCTACCCCCTCCCGGCGCTGTTTAGAGGGGTAGATCGACACGTCAGACTTTTCTCCGGCGGGAGTAGGGTTTCGCCGTAGAGGGGTCCGGAGCGTCAAGACCCCATGAAAACTTGCATACACCACTAAACTATGCATACTAGTGTGTTGGTATTTTGTGGGAACCAAGATACATCTCCGAGGTGCGAACCGCTTCACTGACCCCTCTTACTCCGTAGTAAGTTCTTGCACTTAGAGGTGATAACCCCCGTTACGGGTGTCAGGCATGGAATCGTGCGACGGAACCCATGAAATGTTTGTTTTTTATGGTCCAATATACCAACCTAACACATCCAAGCAAAAAAATTCATGCGTCTACCCCCTCCCGGTGCCGTTTAAGGGGTAGATCGACATGTCAGACTTTTCTCCAACGGGAGTAGGGTTTCGCCGTAGAGGGGGTCCGGAGCGTCAAGACCCATCAAAACTTGCATAGACCCCTAAACTATGTATACTAGTGTGTTGGTAGTTTGTGGGAACCAAGATACATCTACGAGGTGCGACCCGCTTCACTGACCCATCTTACTTCGTAGTAAGTTCTAGCACTTAGAGGTGAAAACCCCCGTTTCGGGTGTCAAGCATGGAATTGTACGACGGAACACATGAAATGTTTAATTTTTATGGTCCAATATACCAACCTAACACATCCAAGCAAAAAAAAACATGCGTCTATCCCCTCCCGGCGCCGTTTAGAGGGGTAGATCGACAGGTCAGACTTTTCTCTAGCGGGAGTAGGGTTTCGCCGTAGAGGGGGTCCGGAGTGTCAAGACCCCATCAAAACTTGCATAGACCCCTAAAATATGTATAATAGTGTGTTGTTAGTTTTTGGGAACCAAGATACATCTCCGAGGTGTGACCCGCTTCACCGACCCCTCTTACTCTGTAGTAAGTGCTTGCACTTAGAGGTGTAAACCCCCGTTTCGGGTGTCAGGCATGGAATCGTGCGACGGAACACATGAAATGTTTGTTTTTATGGTCCAATATACCAACCTAACACATCCAAGCAAATAAAATCACGCGTCTACCCCCTCCCGTCGCCGTTTAGAGGGGTAGATCGACATGTCAGACTTTTCTCTAGCGGGAGTAGGGTTTCGCCGTAGAGGAGGTCCGGAGCGTCAAGACCCCATAAAAACTTGCATAGACCCCTAAACTATGTATACAAGTGTGTTGGTAATTTGTGGGAACCAATATACATCTCCGAGGTGCGACCCGCTTCACTGTCCCCTCTTACTCCGTAGTAAGTTCTTGCACTTAGAGGTGAAAACCCTCGTTTCGGGTGTCAGGCATGGAATCGTGCGACGGAACACATGAAATGTTTGTTTTTTATGGTCCAATATACAAACCTAACACATCCAACAAAAAATTTCATGCGTCTACCCCCTCCCTGCGCCGTTTAGAGGGGTAGATCGACATGTCACACTTTTCTCCAACGGGAGTTGGGTTTCGCCGTAGAGGGGGTCCGGAGCGTCAAGACCCCATAAAAACTTGCATACACCCCTAAACTATGCATACTAGTGTGTTGGTAGTTTGTGGGAACCAAGATACATCTCCGAGGTGCGAACCGCTTCACTGACCCCTCTTACTCCGTAGTAAGTTCTTGCACTTAGAGGTGAAAACCCCCGTTTCGGGTGGCAGGCATGGAATCGTGCGACGGAACACATGAAATGTTTGTTTTTTATGGTACAATATATCAACCTAACAGATCCAAGCAAAAAAATTCATGCATCTACCCCCTCCCGGCGCTGTTTAGAGGGGTAGATCGACAGGTCAGACTTTTCTCCGGCGGGAGTAGGGTTTCGCCGTAGAGGGGGTCCGGAGCGTCAAGACCGAATAAAAACTTGCATACACCCCTAAAATATGCATACTAGTGTGTTGGTAGTTTGTGGGAACCAAGATACATCTCCGAGGTGCGAACCGCTGCACTGACCCCTCTTACTCCGTAGTAAGTTCTTGCACTTAGAGGTGATAACCCCCGTTACGGGTGTCAGGCATGGAATCGTGCGACGGAACACATGAAATGTTTGTTTTTTATGGTCCAATATACCAACCTAACACATCCAAGAAAAAAAATTCATGCGTCTACCCCCTCCCGGTGCCGTTTAAGGGGTAGATCGACATGTAGACTTTTCTCCAACAGGAGTAGGGTTTCGCCGTAGAGGGGGTCCGGAGCGTCTAGACCCCATCAAAACTTGCATAGACCACTAAAATATGTATACTAGTGTGTTGGTAGTTTGTGGTAACCAAGATACATCTCCGAGGTGCGACCCGCTTCACTGACCCCTCTTACTTCGTAGTAAGTTCTTGCACTTAGAGGTGAAAACCCCCGTTTCGGGTGGCAGGCATGGAATCGTGCGACGGAACACATGAAATGTTTGTTTTTTATGGTCCAATATACCAACCTAACACATCCAAGAAAAAAAATGCATGCGTCTACCCCCTCCCGGCGCCGTTTAGAGGGGTAGATCGACATGTCAGACTTTTCTCCAGCGGGAGTAGGGTTTCGCCGTAGAGGGGGTCCGGAGCGTCAAGACCCCATCAAAACTTGCATAGACCCCTAAACTATGTATACTAGTGTGTTGGTAGTTTGTGGGAACCAATATACATCTGCGAGATGCGACCCGGTACACTGACCCCTCTTACTCCGTAGTAAGTTCTAGCACTTAGAGGTGATAACCCCCGTTTTGGGTGTCAAGCATGGAATCGTGCGACGGAACACATGAAATGTTTGTTTTTTTTTGTCCAATATACTAACCTAACACATCCAAGCAAAAAAAATCATGCTTGTACCCCCTCCCGGCGCCGTTTAGAGGCGTAGATCGATAGGTCAGACTTTTCTCTAGCGGGAGTAGTGTTTCACCGTATGGGGGGTCCGGAGCGTCAAGACCCCATAAAAACTTGCATAGACCCCTTAAATATGTATACTAGTGTGTTGGTAGTTTGTGGGAACCAAGATACATCTCCGAGGTGCGACCCGCTTCACGGACCCCTCTTACTCCGTAGTAAGTTCTTGCACTTAGAGGTGATAACCCCCGTTTTGGGTGTCATGCATGGAATCGTGCGTCGGAACACATGAAATGTTTGTTTTTTATGGTCCAATATACCAACCTAACACATCCAAGCAAAAAAATCATGCGTCTACCCCTTCCCGGCGCCGTTTAGAGGGGTAGATCGACAGGTCAGACTTTTCTCCAGCGGGAGTAGGGTTTCGCCGTAGAGGGGGTCTGGAGCGTCAAGACCCCATCAAAACTTGCATAGACCCCTAAAATATGTATACTAGTGTGGTTGTAGTTAGTGCGAACCAAGATACATCTACGAGGTGCGACCCGCTTCACTGACCCCTCTTACTCTGTAGTAAGTTCTTGCACTAAGAGGTGAAAACCCACGTTTCGGGTGTCAGGCATGGAATCGTGCGACGGGACACATGAAATGTTTAATTTTTATGGTCCAATATACCAACCTAACACATCCAAGGAAAAAAAATCATGCGTCTATCCCCTCCAGGCGCCGTTTAGAGGGGTAGATCGACAGGTAAGACTTTTCTCCATCGGGAGTAGGGTTTCGCCGTAGAGTGGGTCCGGAGCGTCAAGACCCATCAAAACTTGCATAGACCCCTAAACTATGTATACTAGTGTGTTGGTAGTTTGTGGGAACCAAGATACATCTACGAGGTGCGACCCGCTTCACTGACCCATCTTACTCCGTAGTAAGTTCTAGCACTTAGAGGTGAAAACCCCTGTTTCGGGTGTCAAGCATGGAATTCTACGACGGAACACATGAAATGTTTAATTTTTATGGTCCAATATACCAACCTAACACATCCAAGCAAAAAAAATCATGCGTCTATCCCCTCCCGGCGCCGTTTAGAGGGGTAGATCGACAGGTCAGACTTTTCTCTAGCGGGAGTAGGGTTTCGCCGTAGAGGGGGTCCGGAGTGTCAAGACCCCATCAAAACTAGCATAGACCCCTAAAATATGTATAATAGTGTGTTGTTAGTTTGTGGGAACCAAGATACATCTCCGAGGTGTGACCCGCTTCACTGACCCCTCTTACTCTGTAGTAAGTTCTTGCACTTAGAGGTGTAAACCCCCGTTTCGGGTGTCAGGCATGGAATCGTGTGACGGAACACATGAAATGTTTGTTTTTATGGTCCAATATACCAACCTAACACATCCAAGCAAATAAAATCACGCGTCTACCCCCTCCCGTCGCCGTTTAGAGGGGTAGATCGACATGTCAGACTTTTCTCTAGCGGGAGTAGGGTTTCGCCGTAGAGGAGGTCCGGAGCGTCAAGACCCCATAAAAACTTGCATAGACCCCTAAACTATGTATACAAGTGTGTTGGTAATTTGTGGGAACCAATATACATCTCCGAGGTTCGACCCGCTTCACTGTCCCCTCTTACTCCGTAGTAAGTTCTTGCACTTAGAGATGAAAACCCTCGTTTCGGGTGTCAGGCATGGAATCGTGCGACGGAACACATGAAATGTTTGTTTTTTATGGTCCAATATACAAACCTAACACATCCAAGCAAAAAAATTGATGCGTCTACCCCCTCCCTGCGCCGTTTAGAGGGGTAGATCGACATGTCACACTTTTCTCCAACGGGAGTAGGGTTTCGCCGTAGAGGGGGTCCGGAGCGTCAAGACCCCATAAAAACTTGCATACACCCCTAAACTATGCATACTAGTGTGTTGGTAGTTTGTGGGAACCAAGATACATCTCCGAGGTGCGAACCGCTTCACTGACCCCTCTTACTCCGTAGTAAGTTCTTGCACTTAGAGGTGAAAACCCCCGTTTCGGGTGGCAGGCATGGAATCGTGCGCCGAACACATGAAATGTTTGTTTTTTATGGTCCAATATACCAACCTAACACATCCAAGAAAAAAAATGCATGCGTCTACCCCCTCCCGGCGCCGTTTAGAGGGGTAGATCGACATGTCAGACTTTTCTCCAGCGGGAGTAGGGTTTCGCCGTAGAGGGGGTCCGGAGCGTCAAGACCCCATCAAAACTTGCATAGACCCCTAAACTATGTATACTAGTGTGTTGGTAGTTTGTGGGAACCAATATACATCTGCGAGATGCGACCCGGTACACTGACCCCTCTTACTCCGTAGTAAGTTCTAGCACTTAGAGGTGATAACCCCCGTTTTGGGTGTCAAGCATGGAATCGTGCGACGGAACACATGAAATGTTTGTTTTTTTTTGTCCAATATACTAACCTAACACATCCAAGCAAAAAAAATCATGCTTGTACCCCCTCCCGGCGCCGTTTAGAGGCGTAGATCGATAGGTCAGACTTTTCTCTAGCGGGAGTAGTGTTTCACCGTATGGGGGGTCCGGAGCGTCAAGACCCCATAAAAACTTGCATAGACCCCTTAAATATGTATACTAGTGTGTTGGTAGTTTGTGGGAACCAAGATACATCTCCGAGGTGCGACCCGCTTCACGGACCCCTCTTACTCCGTAGTAAGTTCTTGCACTTAGAGGTGATAACCCCCGTTTTGGGTGTCATGCATGGAATCGTGCGTCGGAACACATGAAATGTTTGTTTTTTATGGTCCAATATACCAACCTAACACATCCAAGCAAAAAAATCATGCGTCTACCCCTTCCCGGCGCCGTTTAGAGGGGTAGATCGACAGGTCAGACTTTTCTCCAGCGGGAGTAGGGTTTCGCCGTAGAGGGGGTCTGGAGCGTCAAGACCCCATCAAAACTTGCATAGACCCCTAAAATATGTATACTAGTGTGGTTGTAGTTAGTGCGAACCAAGATACATCTACGAGGTGCGACCCGCTTCACTGACCCCTCTTACTCTGTAGTAAGTTCTTGCACTAAGAGGTGAAAACCCACGTTTCGGGTGTCAGGCATGGAATCGTGCGACGGGACACATGAAATGTTTAATTTTTATGGTCCAATATACCAACCTAACACATCCAAGGAAAAAAAATCATGCGTCTATCCCCTCCAGGCGCCGTTTAGAGGGGTAGATCGACAGGTAAGACTTTTCTCCATCGGGAGTAGGGTTTCGCCGTAGAGTGGGTCCGGAGCGTCAAGACCCATCAAAACTTGCATAGACCCCTAAACTATGTATACTAGTGTGTTGGTAGTTTGTGGGAACCAAGATACATCTACGAGGTGCGACCCGCTTCACTGACCCATCTTACTCCGTAGTAAGTTCTAGCACTTAGAGGTGAAAACCCCTGTTTCGGGTGTCAAGCATGGAATTCTACGACGGAACACATGAAATGTTTAATTTTTATGGTCCAATATACCAACCTAACACATCCAAGCAAAAAAAATCATGCGTCTATCCCCTCCCGGCGCCGTTTAGAGGGGTAGATCGACAGGTCAGACTTTTCTCTAGCGGGAGTAGGGTTTCGCCGTAGAGGGGGTCCGGAGTGTCAAGACCCCATCAAAACTAGCATAGACCCCTAAAATATGTATAATAGTGTGTTGTTAGTTTGTGGGAACCAAGATACATCTCCGAGGTGTGACCCGCTTCACTGACCCCTCTTACTCTGTAGTAAGTTCTTGCACTTAGAGGTGTAAACCCCCGTTTCGGGTGTCAGGCATGGAATCGTGTGACGGAACACATGAAATGTTTGTTTTTATGGTCCAATATACCAACCTAACACATCCAAGCAAATAAAATCACGCGTCTACCCCCTCCCGTCGCCGTTTAGAGGGGTAGATCGACATGTCAGACTTTTCTCTAGCGGGAGTAGGGTTTCGCCGTAGAGGAGGTCCGGAGCGTCAAGACCCCATAAAAACTTGCATAGACCCCTAAACTATGTATACAAGTGTGTTGGTAATTTGTGGGAACCAATATACATCTCCGAGGTTCGACCCGCTTCACTGTCCCCTCTTACTCCGTAGTAAGTTCTTGCACTTAGAGATGAAAACCCTCGTTTCGGGTGTCAGGCATGGAATCGTGCGACGGAACACATGAAATGTTTGTTTTTTATGGTCCAATATACAAACCTAACACATCCAAGCAAAAAAATTGATGCGTCTACCCCCTCCCTGCGCCGTTTAGAGGGGTAGATCGACATGTCACACTTTTCTCCAACGGGAGTAGGGTTTCGCCGTAGAGGGGGTCCGGAGCGTCAAGACCCCATAAAAACTTGCATACACCCCTAAACTATGCATACTAGTGTGTTGGTAGTTTGTGGGAACCAAGATACATCTCCGAGGTGCGAACCGCTTCACTGACCCCTCTTACTCCGTAGTAAGTTCTTGCACTTAGAGGTGAAAACCCCCGTTTCGGGTGGCAGGCATGGAATCGTGCGCCGAACACATGAAATGTTTGTTTTTTATGGTCCAATATACCAACCTAACACATCCAAGCAAAAAAAATCATGCATCTACCCCCTCCCGGCGCTGTTTAGAGGGGTAGATCGACAGGTCAGACTTTTCTCCGACGGGAGTAGGGTTTCGCCGTAGAGGGGTCCGGAGCGTCAAGACCCCATAGAAACTTGCATAAAGCACTAAACTATGCATACTAGTGTGTTGGTATTTTGTGGGAACCAAGATACATCTCCGAGGTGCGAACCGCTTCACTCACCCCTCTTACTCCGTAGTAAGTTCTTGCACTTAGAGGTGATAACCCCCGTTACGGGTGTCAGGCATGGAATCGTGCGACGGACCACATGAAATGTTTGTTTTTTATGGTCCAATATACCAACCTAACACATCCAAGCAAAAAAATTCATGCGTCTACCCCCTCCCGGTGCCTTTTAAGGGGTAGATCGACATGTCAGACTTTTCTCCAACGGGAGTAGGGTTTCGCCGTAGAGGGGGTCCGGAGCGTCAAGACCCATCAAAACTTGCATAGACCCCTAAACTATGTATACTAGTGTGTTGGTAGTTTGTGGGAACCAAGATACATCTACGAGGTGCGACCCGCTTCACTGACCCATCTTACTCCGTAGTAAGTTCTAGCACTTAGAGGTGAAAACCCCCGTTTCGGGTGTCAAGCATGGAATTGTACGACGGAACACATGAAATGTTTAATTTTTATGGTCCAATATACCAACATAACACATCCAAGCAAAAAAAAACATGCGTCTATCCCCTCCCGGCGCCGTTTAGAGGGGTATATCGACAGGATAGACTTTTCTCTAGCGGGAGTAGGGTTTCGCCGTAGAGGGGGTCCGGAGTGTCAAGACCCCATAAAAACTTGCATAGACCCCTAAAATATGCATACTAGTGTGTTGGTAGTTTGTGGGAACCAAGATACATCTCCGAGGTGTGAACCGCTTCACTAACCCCTCTTACTCCGTAGTAAGTTCTTGCACTTAGAGGTGAAAACCCCCGTTTGGGGTGGCAGGCATGGAATCGTGCGACAGAACACATGAAATGTTTGTTTTTTATGGTCCAATATACCAACCTAACACATCCAAGCAAAAAAATTCATGCATCTACCCCCTCCCGGCGCTGTTTAGAGGGGTAGATCGACACGTCAGACTTTTCTCCGGCGGGAGTAGGGTTTCGCCGTAGAGGGGTCCGGAGCGTCAAGACCCCATGAAAACTTGCATACACCACTAAACTATGCATACTAGTGTGTTGGTATTTTGTGGGAACCAAGATACATCTCCGAGGTGCGAACCGCTTCACTGACCCCTCTTACTCCGTAGTAAGTTCTTGCACTTAGAGGTGATAACCCCCGTTACGGGTGTCAGGCATGGAATCGTGCGACGGAACCCATGAAATGTTTGTTTTTTATGGTCCAATATACCAACCTAACACATCCAAGCAAAAAAAATCATGCGTCTACCCCCTCCCGGTGCCGTTTAAGGGGTAGATCGACATGTCAGACTTTTCTCCAACGGGAGTAGGGTTTCGCCGTAGAGGGGGTCCGGAGCGTCAAGACCCATCAAAACTTGCATAGACCCCTAAACTATGTATACTAGTGTGTTGGTAGTTTGTGGGAACCAAGATACATCTACGAGGTGCGACCCGCTTCACTGACCCATCTTACTTCGTAGTAAGTTCTAGCACTTAGAGGTGAAAACCCCCGTTTCGGGTGTCAAGCATGGAATTGTACGACGGAACACATGAAATGTTTAATTTTTATGGTCCAATATACCAACCTAACACATCCAAGCAAAAAAAAAACATGCGTCTATCCCCTCCCGGCGCCGTTTAGAGGGGTAGATCGACAGGTCAGACTTTTCTCTAGCGGGAGTAGGGTTTCGCCGTAGAGGGGGTCCGGAGTGTCAAGACCCCATCAAAACTTGCATAGACCCCTAAAATATGTATAATAGTGTGTTGTTAGTTTGTGGGAACCAAGATACATCTCCGAGGTGTGACCCGCTTCACCGACCCCTCTTACTCTGTAGTAAGTGCTTGCACTTAGAGGTGTAAACCCCCGTTTCGGGTGTCAGGCATGGAATCGTGCGACGGAACACATGAAATGTTTGTTTTTATGGTCCAATATACCAACCTAACACATCCAAGCAAATAAAATCACGCGTCTACCCCCTCCCGTCGCCGTTTAGAGGGGTAGATCGACATGTCAGACTTTTCTCTAGCGGGAGTAGGGTTTCGCCGTAGAGGAGGTCCGGAGCGTCAAGACCCCATAAAAACTTGCATAGACCCCTAAACTATGTATACAAGTGTGTTGGTAATTTGTGGGAACCAATATACATCTCCGAGGTGCGACCCGCTTCACTGTCCCCTCTTACTCCGTAGTAAGTTCTTGCACTTAGAGGTGAAAACCCTCGTTTCGGGTGTCAGGCATGGAATCGTGCGACGGAACACATGAAATGTTTGTTTTTTATGGTCCAATATACAAACCTAATACATCCAAGCAAAAAATTTCATGCGTCTACCCCCTCCCTGCGCCGTTTAGAGGGGTAGATCGACATGTCACACTTTTCTCCAACGGGAGTTGGGTTTCGCCGTAGAGGGGGTCCGGAGCGTCAAGACCCCATAAAAACTTGCATACACCCCTAAACTATGCATACTAGTGTGTTGGTAGTTTGTGGGAACCAAGATACATCTCCGAGGTGCGAACCGCTTCACTGACCCCTCTTACTCCGTAGTAAGTTCTTGCACTTAGAGGTGAAAACCCCCGTTTCGGGTGGCAGGCATGGAATCGTGCGACGGAACACACGAAATGTTTGTTTTTTATGGTACAATATATCAACCTAACAGATCCAAGCAAAAAAATTCATGCATCTACCCCCTCCCGGCGCTGTTTAGAGGGGTAGATCGACAGGTCAGACTTTTCTCCGGCGGGAGTAGGGTTTCGCCGTAGAGGGGGTCCGGAGCGTCAAGACCGAATAAAAACTTGCATACACCCCTAAAATATGCATACTAGTGTGTTGGTAGTTTGTGGGAACCAAGATACATCTCCGAGGTGCGAACCGCTGCACTGACCCCTCTTACTCCGTAGTAAGTTCTTGCACTTAGAGGTGATAACCCCCGTTACGGGTGTCAGGCATGGAATCGTGCGACGGAACACATGAAATGTTTGTTTTTTATGGTCCAATATACCAACCTAACACATCCAAGCAAAAAAAATCATGCGTCTACCCCCTCCCGGTGCCGTTTAAGGGGTAGATCGACATGTCAGACTTTTCTCCAACGGGAGTAGGGTTTCGCCGTAGAGGGGGTCCGGAGCGTCAAGACCCATCAAAACTTGCATAGACCCCTAAACTATGTATACTAGTGTGTTGGTAGTTTGTGGGAACCAAGATACATCTACGAGGTGCGACCCGCTTCACTGACCCATCTTACTTCGTAGTAAGTTCTAGCACTTAGAGGTGAAAACCCCCGTTTCGGGTGTCAAGCATGGAATTGTACGACGGAACACATGAAATGTTTAATTTTTATGGTCCAATATACCAACCTAACACATCCAAGCAAAAAAAAACATGCGTCTATCCCCTCCCGGCGCCGTTTAGAGGGGTAGATCGACAGGTCAGACTTTTCTCTAGCGGGAGTAGGGTTTCGCCGTAGAGGGGGTCCGGAGTGTCAAGACCCCATCAAAACTTGCATAGACCCCTAAAATATGTATAATAGTGTGTTGTTAGTTTGTGGGAACCAAGATACATCTCCGAGGTGTGACCCGCTTCACCGACCCCTCTTACTCTGTAGTAAGTGCTTGCACTTAGAGGTGTAAACCCCCGTTTCGGGTGTCAGGCATGGAATCGTGCGACGGAACACATGAAATGTTTGTTTTTATGGTCCAATATACCAACCTAACACATCCAAGCAAATAAAATCACGCGTCTACCCCCTCCCGTCGCCGTTTAGAGGGGTAGATCGACATGTCAGACTTTTCTCTAGCGGGAGTAGGGTTTCGCCGTAGAGGAGGTCCGGAGCGTCAAGACCCCATAAAAACTTGCATAGACCCCTAAACTATGTATACAAGTGTGTTGGTAATTTGTGGGAACCAATATACATCTCCGAGGTGCGACCCGCTTCACTGTCCCCTCTTACTCCGTAGTAAGTTCTTGCACTTAGAGGTGAAAACCCTCGTTTCGGGTGTCAGGCATGGAATCGTGCGACGGAACACATGAAATGTTTGTTTTTTATGGTCCAATATACAAACCTAATACATCCAAGCAAAAAATTTCATGCGTCTACCCCCTCCCTGCGCCGTTTAGAGGGGTAGATCGACATGTCACACTTTTCTCCAACGGGAGTTGGGTTTCGCCGTAGAGGGGGTCCGGAGCGTCAAGACCCCATAAAAACTTGCATACACCCCTAAACTATGCATACTAGTGTGTTGGTAGTTTGTGGGAACCAAGATACATCTCCGAGGTGCGAACCGCTTCACTGACCCCTCTTACTCCGTAGTAAGTTCTTGCACTTAGAGGTGAAAACCCCCGTTTCGGGTGGCAGGCATGGAATCGTGCGACGGAACACATGAAATGTTTGTTTTTTATGGTACAATATATCAACCTAACAGATCCAAGCAAAAAAATTCATGCATCTACCCCCTCCCGGCGCTGTTTAGAGGGGTAGATCGACAGGTCAGACTTTTCTCCGGCGGGAGTAGGGTTTCGCCGTAGAGGGGGTCCGGAGCGTCAAGACCGAATAAAAACTTGCATACACCCCTAAAATATGCATACTAGTGTGTTGGTAGTTTGTGGGAACCAAGATACATCTCCGAGGTGCGAACCGCTGCACTGACCCCTCTTACTCCGTAGTAAGTTCTTGCACTTAGAGGTGATAACCCCCGTTACGGGTGTCAGGCATGGAATCGTGCGACGGAACACATGAAATGTTTGTTTTTTATGGTCCAATATACCAACCTAACACATCCAAGAAAAAAAATTCATGCGTCTACCCCCTCCCGGTGCCGTTTAAGGGGTAGATCGACATGTAGACTTTTCTCCAACAGGAGTAGGGTTTCGCCGTAGAGGGGGTCCGGAGCGTCTAGACCCCATCAAAACTTGCATAGACCACTAAAATATGTATACTAGTGTGTTGGTAGTTTGTGGTAACCAAGATACATCTCCGAGGTGCGACCCGCTTCACTGACCCCTCTTACTTCGTAGTAAGTTCTTGCACTTAGAGGTGAAAACCCCCGTTTCGGGTGGCAGGCATGGAATCGTGCGACGGAACACATGAAATGTTTGTTTTTTATGGTCCAATATACCAACCTAACACATCCAAGAAAAAAAATTCATGCGTCTACCCCCTCCCGGCGCCGTTTAGAGGGGTAGATCGACATGTCAGACTTTTCTCCAGCGGGAGTAGGGTTTCGCCGTAGAGGGGGTCCGGAGCGTCAAGACCCCATCAAAACTTGCATAGACCCCTAAACTATGTATACTAGTGTGTTGGTAGTTTGTGGGAACCAATATACATCTGCGAGATGCGACCCGGTACACTGACCCCTCTTACTCCGTAGTAAGTTCTAGCACTTAGAGGTGATAACCCCCGTTTTGGGTGTCAAGCATGGAATCGTGCGACGGAACACATGAAATGTTTGTTTTTTTTGGTCCAATATACTAACCTAACACATCCAAGCAAAAAAAATCATGCTTGTACCCCCTCCCGGCGCCGTTTAGAGGCGTAGATCGATAGGTCAGACTTTTCTCTAGCGGGAGTAGTGTTTCACCGTATGGGGGGTCCGGAGCGTCAAGACCCCATAAAAACTTGCATAGACCCCTTAAATATGTATACTAGTGTGTTGGTAGTTTGTGGGAACCAAGATACATCTCGGAGGTGCGACCCGCTTCACGGACCCCTCTTACTCCGTAGTAAGTTCTTGCACTTAGAGGTGATAACCCCCGTTTTGGGTGTCATGCATGGAATCGTGCGTCGGAACACATGAAATGTTTGTTTTTTATGGTCCAATATACCAACCTAACACATCCAAGCAAAAAAATCATGCGTCTACCCCTTCCCGGCGCCGTTTAGAGGGGTAGATCGACAGGTCAGACTTTTCTCCAGCGGGAGTAGGGTTTCGCCGTAGAGGGGGTCTGGAGCGTCAAGACCCCATCAAAACTTGCATAGACCCCTAAAATATGTATACTAGTGTGGTTGTAGTTAGTGCGAACCAAGATACATCTACGAGGTGCGACCCGCTTCACTGACCCCTCTTACTCTGTAGTAAGTTCTTGCACTAAGAGGTGAAAACCCACGTTTCGGGTGTCAGGCATGGAATCGTGCGACGGGACACATGAAATGTTTAATTTTTATGGTCCAATATACCAACCTAACACATCCAAGGAAAAAAAATCATGCGTCTATCCCCTCCAGGCGCCGTTTAGAGGGGTAGATCGACAGGTAAGACTTTTCTCCATCGGGAGTAGGGTTTCGCCGTAGAGTGGGTCCGGAGCGTCAAGACCCATCAAAACTTGCATAGACCCCTAAACTATGTATACTAGTGTGTTGGTAGTTTGTGGGAACCAAGATACATCTACGAGGTGCGACCCGCTTCACTGACCCCTCTTACTCCGTAGTAAGTTCTAGCACTTAGAGGTGAAAACCCCCGTTTCGGGTGTCAAGCATGGAATCGTACGACGTAACACATGAAATGTTTAATTTTTATGGTCCAATATACCAACCTAACACATCCAAGCAAAAAAAATCATGCGTCTATCCCCTCCCGGCGCCGTTTAGAGGGGTATATCGACAGGTCAGACTTTTCTCTAGCGGGAGTAGGGTTTCGCTGTAGAGGGGGTCCGGAGTGTCAAGACCCCATCAAAACTTGAATAGACCCCTAAATATGTATACTAGTGTGTTGTTAGTTTGTGGGAACCAAGATACATCTCCGAGGTGTGACCCGCTTCACTGACCCCTCTTACTCTGTAGTAAGTTCTTGCACTTAGAGGTGAAAACCCCCGTTTCGGGTGTCAGGCATGGAATCGTGCGACGGAACACATGAAATGTTTGTTTTAATGGTACAATATACCAACCTAACACATCCAAGCAAATAAAATCATGCGTCTACCCCCTCCAGTCGCCGTTTAGAGGGGAAGATCGACATGTCAGACTTTTCTCTAGCGGGAGTAGGGTTTCGACGTAGAGGAGGTCCGGAGCGTCAAGACCCCATAAAAACTTGCATAGACACCTAAACTATGTATAAAAGTGTGTTGGTAATTTGTGGGAACCAATATACATCTCCGAGGTGCGACCCGCTTCACTGTCCCCTCTTACTCCGCAGTAAGTTCTTGCACTTAGAGGTGAAAACCTCCGTTTCGGCTGTCAGGCATGGAATCGTGCGACGGAACACATGAAATGTTTGTTTTTTATGGTCCAATATACAAACCTAACACATCAAAGCAAAAAAATTCATTCGTCTACCCCCTGCCGGCGCTGTTTAGAGGGGTAGATCGACAGGTCAGACTTTTCTCCAGCGGGAGTAGGGTTTCGCCGTAGAGGGGGTCCGGAGCGTCAAGACCCCATAAAAACTTCCTTACACCCCTAAACTATGCATACTATTGTGTTGGTAGTTTGTGGGAACCAAGATACATCTCCGAGGTGCGAACCGATTCACTGACCCCTCTTACTCCGTAGTAAGTTCTTGCACTTAGAGGTGAAAACCCCCGTTTCGGGTGGCAGGCATGGAATCGTGCGACGGAACACATGAAATGTTTGTTTTTTATGGTCCAATATACCAAACTAACACATCCAAGAAAAAAAATTCATGCGTCTACCCCCTCCCGGCGCCGTTTAGAGGGGTAGATCGACATGTCAGACTTTTCTCCAGCGGGAGTAGGGTTTCGCCGTAGAGGGGGTCCGGAGCGTCAAGACCCCATCAAAACTTGCATAGACCCCTAAACTATGTATACTAGTGTGTTGGTAGTTTGTGGGAACCAATATACATCTGCGAGATGCGACCCGGTACACTGACCCCTCTTACTCCGTAGTAAGTTCTAGCACTTAGAGGTGATAACCCCCGTTTTGGGTGTCAAGCATGGAATCGTGCGACGGAACACATGAAATGTTTGTTTTTTTTGTCCAATATACTAACATAACACATCCAAGCAAAAAAAATCATGCTTGTACCCCCTCCCGGCGCCGTTTAGAGGCGTAGATCGATAGGTCAGACTTTTCTCTAGCGGGAGTAGTGTTTCACCGTATGGGGGGTCCGGAGCGTCAAGACCCCATAAAAACTTGCATAGACCACTTAAATATGTATACTAGTGTGTTGGTAGTTTGTGGGAACCAAGATACATCTCCGAGGTGCGACCCGCTTCACGGACCCCTCTTACTCCGTAGTAAGTTCTTGCACTTAGAGGTGATAACCCCCGTTTTGGGTGTCATGCATGGAATCGTGCGTCGGAACACATGAAATGTTTGTTTTTTATGGTCCAATATACAAACCTAACACATCAAAGCAAAAAAATTCATTCGTCTACCCCCTGCCGGCGCTGTTTAGAGGGGTAGATCGACAGGTCAGACTTTTCTCCAGCGGGAGTAGGGTTTCGCCGTAGAGGGGGTCCGGAGCGTCAAGACCCCATAAAAACTTCCTTACACCCCTAAACTATGCATACTATTGTGTTGGTAGTTTGTGGGAACCAAGATACATCTCCGAGGTGCGAACCGATTCACTGACCCCTCTTACTCCGTAGTAAGTTCTTGCACTTAGAGGTGATAACCCCCGTTACGGGTGTCAGGCATGAAATCGTGCGACGGAACACATGAAATGTTTGTTTTTTATGGTCCAATATACCAACCTAACACATCAAAGCAAAATAATTCATGCGTCTACCCCCTCCCGGTGCCGTTTAAGGGGTAGATCGACAGGTCAGACTTTTCTCCAACGGGAGTAGGGTTTCGCCGTAGAGGGGGTCCGGAGCGTCAAGACCCCATCAAAACTTGCATAGACCATTAAAATATGTATACTAGTGTGTTGGTAGTTTTTGGTAACCAAGATACATCTCCGAGGTGCGACCCGCTTCACTGACCCCTCTTACTCCGTAGTAAGTTCTTGCACTTAGAGGTGAAAACCCCCGTTTCGGGTGGCAGGCATGGAATCGTGCGACGGAACACATGAAATGTTTGTTTTTTATGGTCCAATATACCAACCTAACACATCCAAGCAAAAAAAATCATGCGTATACCCCCTCCCGGCGCCGTTTAGAGGGGTAGATCGACATGTCAGACTTTTCTCCAATGGGAGTAGGGTTTCGCCGTAGAGGGGGTCCGGAGCGTCAAGACCCCATCAAAACTTGCATAGACCCCTAAACTATGTATACTAGTGTGTTGGTAATTTGTGGGAACCAATATACATCTCCGAGGTGCGACCCGGTACACTGACCCCTCTTACTCCGTAGTAAGTTCTTGCACTTAGAGGTGAAAACCTCCGTTTCGGGTGTCAGGCATGGAATCGTGCGACGGAACACATGAAATGTTTGTTTTTTATGGTCCAATATACAAACCTAACACATCCAAGCAAAAAAAAATCATGCGTCTACCCCCTCCCTGCGCCGTTTAGAGGGGTAGATCGACAGGTCACACTTTTCTCCAGCGGGAGTAGGGTTTCGCCGTAGAGGGGGTCCGGAGCGTCAAGACCCCATCAAAACTTGCATACACCCCTAAAATATGCATACTAGTGTGTTGGTAGTTTGTGGGAACCAAGATACATCTCCGAGGTGCGAACCGCTTCACTAACCCTCTTACTCCGTAGTAAGTTCTTGCACATAGAGGTGAAAACCCCCGTTACGGGTGTCAGGCATGGAATCGTGCGACGGAACACATGAAATGTTTGTTTTTTATGGTCCAATATACCAACCTAACACATCCAAGCAAAAAAATTCATGAGTCTACCCCCTCCCGGCGCCGTTTAGAGGGGTAGATCGACATGTCAGACTTTTCTCCAGTGGGAGTAGGGTTTCGCCGTAGAGGGGGTCCGGAGCGTCAAGACCCCATAAAAACTTGCATAGACCCCTAAACTATGTATAATAGTGTGTTGGTAATTTGTGGGAAACAATATACATCTCCGAGGTGCGACCCGCTACACTGACCCCTCTTACTCTGTAGTAAGTTCTTGCACTTAGAGGTGAAAACCTCCGTTTCGGGTGTCAGGCATGGAACTGTGCGACGGAACACATGAAATGTTTGTTTTTTATGGTCCAATATACAAACCTAACACATCCAAGAAAAAAAATTCATGCGTCTACCCCCTCCTTGCGCCGTTTAGAGGGGTAGATCGACATGTCACACTTCTCTCCAACGGGAGTAGGGTTTCGCCGTAGAGGGGTCCGGAGCGTCAAGACCCCATCAAAACTTGCATACACCCCTAAACTATGCATACTAGTGTGTTGGTAGTTTGTGGGAACCAAGATACATCTCCGAGGTGCGAACCGCTTCACTGACCCCTCTTACTCCGTAGTAAGTTCTTGCACTTAGAGGTGATAACCCCCGTTTCGGGTGTCAGGCATGGAATCGTGCGACGGAACACATGAAATGTTTGTTTTTATGGTACAATATACCAACCTAACACATCCAAGCAAATAAAATCATGCATCTACCCCCTCCCGTCGCCGTTTAGAGGGTTAGATCGACAGGTTAGACTTTTCTCTAGCGGGAGTAGGGTTTCGCCGTAGAGGAGGTCCGGAGCGTCAAGACCCCATAAAAACTTGCATAGACACCTAAACTATGTATAAAAGTGTGTTGGTAATTTGTGGGAACCAATATACATCTCCGAGGTGCGACCCGCTTCACTGTCCCCTCTTACTCCGCAGTAAGTTCTTGCACTTAGAGGTGGAAACCTCCGTTTCGGGTGTCAGGCATGGAATCGTGCGACGGAACACATGAAATGTTTGTTTTTTATGGTCTAATATACAAACCTAACACATCAAAGCAAAAAAAATCATTCGTCTACCCCCTCCCGGCGCTGTTTAGAGGGGTAGATCGACAGGTCAAACTTTTCTCCAACGGGAGTAGGGTTTCGCCGTAGAGGGCGTCCGGAGCGTCAAGACCCCATAAAAACTTGCATACACCCCTAAACTATGCATACTATTGTGTTGGTAGTTTGTGGGAACCAAGATACATCTCCGAGGTGCGAACCGATTCACTGACCCCTCTTACTCCGTAGTAAGTTCTTGCACTTAGAGGTGATAACCCCCGTTACGGGTGTCAGGCATGAAATCGTGCGACGGAACACATGAAATGTTTGTTTTTTATGGTCCAATATACAAACCTAACACATCAAAGCAAAATAATTCATGCGTCTACCCCCTCCCGGTGCCGTTTAAGGGGTAGATCGACAGGTCAGACTTTTCTCCAACGGGAGTAGGGTTTCGCCGTAGAGGGGGTCCGGAGCGTCAAGACCCCATCAAAACTTGCATAGACCACTAAAATATGTATACTAGTGTGTTGGTAGTTTTTGGTAACCAAGATACATCTCCGAGGTGCGACCCGCTTCACTGACCCCTCTTACTCCGTAGTAAGTTCTTGCACTTAGAGGTGAAAACCCCCGTTTCGGGTGGCAGGCATGGAATCGTGCGACGGAACACATGAAATGTTTGTTTTTTATGGTCCAATATACCAACCTAACACATCCAAGCAAAAAAAATCATGCGTCTACCCCCTCCCGGCGCCGTTTAGAGGGGTAGATCGACATGTCAGACTTTTCTCCAATGGGAGTAGGGTTTCGCCGTAGAGGGGGTCCGGAGCGTCAAGACCCCATCAAAACTTGCATAGACCCCTAAACTATGTATACTAGTGTGTTGGTAATTTGTGGGAACCAATATACATCTCCGAGGTGCGACCCGGTACACTGACCCCTCTTACTCCGTAGTAAGTTCTTGCACTTAGAGGTGAAAACCTCCGTTTCGGGTGTCAGGCATGGAATCGTGCGACGGAACACATGAAATGTTTGTTTTTTATGGTCCAATATACAAACCTAACACATCAAAGCAAAAAAATTCATTCGTCTACCCCCTCCCGGTGCTGTTTAGAGGGGTAGATCGACAGGTCAGACTTTTCTCCAGCGGGAGTAGGGTTTCGCCGTAGAGGGGGTCCGGAGCGTCAAGACCCCATAAAAACTTGCATACACCCCTAAACTATGCATACTATTGTGTTGGTAGTTTGTGGGAACCAAGATACATCTCCGAGGTGCGAACCGATTCACTGACCCCTCTTACTCTGTAGTAAGTTCTTGCACTTAGAGGTGATAACCCCCGTTACGGGTGTCAGGCATGAAATCGTGCGACGGAACACATGAAATGTTTGTTTTTTATGGTCCAATATACCAACCTAACACATCAAAGCAAAATAATTCATGCGTCTACCCCCTCCCGGTGCCGTTTAAGGGGTAGAACGACATGTCAGACTTTTCTCCAACGGGAGTAGGGTTTCGCCGTAGAGGGGGTCCGGAGCGTCAAGACCCATCAAAACTTGCATAGACCCCTAAACTATGTATACTAGTGTGTTGGTAGTTTGTGGGAACCAAGATACATCTACGAGGTGCGACCCGCTTCACTGACCCATCTTACTCCGTAGTAAGTTCTAGCACTTAGAGGTGAAAACCCCCGTTTCGGGTGTCAAGCATGAAATTGTACGACGGAACACATGAAATGTTTAATTTTTATGGTCCAATATACCAACCTAACAAATCCAAGAAAAAAAATCATGCGTCTATCCCCTCCCGGCGCCGTTTAGAGGGGTAGATCGACAGGTCAGACTTTTCTCTAGCGGGAGTAGGGTTTCGCCGTAGAGGGGGTCCGGAGTGTCAAGACCCCATCAAAACTTGCATAGACCCCTAAAATATGTATAATAGTGTGTTGTTAGTTTGTGGGAACCAAGATACATCTCCGAGGTGTGACCAGCTTCACTGACCCCTCTTACTCTGTAGTAAGTTCTTGCACTTAGAGGTGTAAACCCCCGTTTCGGGTGTCAGGCATGGAATCGTGCGACGGAACACATGAAATGTTTGTTTTTATGGTCCAATATACCAACCTAACACATCCAAGAAAATAAAATCACGCGTCTACCCCCTCCCGTCGCCATTTAGAGGGGTAGATCGACATGTCAGACTTTTCTCTAGCGGGAGTAGGGTTTCGCCGTAGAGGAGGTCCGGAGCGTCAAGACCCCATAAAAACTTGCATAGACCCCTAAACTATGTATACAAGTGTGTTGGTAATTTGTGGGAACCAATATACATCTCCGAGGTGCGACCCGCTTCACTGTCCCCTCTTACTCCGTAGTAAGTTCTTGCACTTAGAGGTGAAAACCCTCGTTTCGGGTGTCAGACATGGAATCGTGCGACGGAACACATGAAATGTTTGTTTTTATGGTCCAATATACAAACCTAACACATCCAAGCAAAAAATTTCATGCGTCTACCCCCTCCCCGCGCCGTTTAGAGGGGTAGATCGACATGTCACACTTTTCTCCAACGGGAGTAGGGTTTCGGCGTAGAGGGGGTCCGGAGCGTCAAGACCCCATAAAAACTTGCATACACCCCTAAACTATGCATACTAGTGTGTTGGTAGTTTGTGGGAACCAAGATACATCTCCGAGGTGCGAACCGCTTCACTGACCCCTCTTACTCCGTAGTAAGTTCTTGCACTTAGAGGTGAAAACCCCCGTTTCGGGTGGCAGGCATGGAATCGTGCGACGGAACACATGAAATGTTTGTTTTTTATGGTCCAATATACCAACCTAACACATCCAAGCAAAAAAATTCATGCATCTACTCCCTCCCGGCGCTGTTTAGAGGGGTAGATCGACAGGTCAGACTTTTCTCCAGCGGGAGTAGGGTTTCGCCGTAGAGGGGGTCCGGAGCGTCAAGACCCCATAAAAACTTGCATACACCCCTAAAATATGCATACTAGTGTGTTGGTAGTTTGTGGGAACCAAGATACATCTCCGAGGTGCGAACCGCTTCACTGACCCCTCTTACTCCGTTGTAAGTTCTTGCACTTAGAGGTGATAACCCCCGTTACGGGTGTCAGGCATGGAATCGTGCGACGGAACACATGAAATGTTTGTTTTTTATGGTCCAATATACCAACCTAACACATCCAAGCAAAAAAATCATGCGTCTACCCCCTCCCGGTGCCGTTTAAGGGGTAGATCGACATGTCAGACTTTTCTCCAACGGGAGTAGGGTTTCGCCGTAGAGGGGGTCCGGAGCGTCAAGACCCCATCAAAACTTGCATCGACCACTAAAATATGTATACTAGTGTGTTGGTAGTTTGTGGTAACCAAGATACATCTCCGAGGTGCGACCCGCTTCACTGACCCATCTTACTCCGTAGTAAGTTCTAGCACTTAGAGGTGAAAACCCCCGTTTCGGGTGTCAAGCATGGAATTGTACGACAGAACACATGAAATGTTTAATTTTTATGGTCCAATATACCAACCTAACACATCCAAGCAAAAAAAATCATGCGTCTATCCTCTCCCGGCGCCGTTTAGAGGGGTAGATCGACAGGTCAGACTTTTCTCTAGCGGGAGTAGGTTTCGCCGTAGAGGGGGTCCGGAGTGTCAAGACCCCATCAAAACTTGCATAGACCCCTAAAATATGTATAATAGTGTGTTGTTAGTTTGTGGGAACCAATATACATCTCCGAGGTGTGACCCGCTTCACTGACCCCTCTTACTCTGTAGTAAGTTCTTGCACTTAGAGGTGTAAGCCCCCGTTTCGGGTGTCAGGCATGGAATCGTGCGACGGAACACATGAAATGTTTGTTTTTATGGTCCAATATACCAACCTAACACATCCAAGCAAATAAAATCACGCGTCTACCCCCTCCCGTCGCCGTTTAGAGGGGTAGATCGACATGTCAGACTTTTCTCTAGCGGGAGTAGGGTTTCGCCTTAGAGGAGGTCCGGAGCGTCAAGACCCCATAAAAACTTGCATAGACCCCTAAACTATGTATACAAGTGTAGTGGTAATTTGTGGGAACCAATATACATCTCCGAGGTTCGACCCGCTCCACTGTCCCCTCTTACTCCGTAGTAAGTTCTTGCACTTAGAGATGAAAACCCTCGTTTCGGGTGTCAGGCATGGAATCGTGCGACGGAACACATGAAATGTTTGTTTTTTATGGTCCAATATACAAACATAACACATCCAAGCAAAAAAATTGATGCGTCTACCCCCTCCCTGCACCGTTTAGAGGGGTAGATCGACATGTCACACTTTTCTCCAACGGGAGTAGGGTTTCGCCGTAGAGGGGGTCCGGAGCGTCAAGACCCCATAAAAACTTGCATACACCCCTAAACTATGCATACTAGTGTGTTGGTAGTTTGTGGGAACCAAGATACATCTCCGAGGTGCGAACCGCTTCACTAACCCCTCTTATTCCGTAGTTAGTTCTTGCACTTAGAGGTGAAAAACCCCGTTTCGGGTGGCAGGCATGGAATCGTGCGACGGAACACATGAAAAGTTTGTTTTTTATGGTCCAATATACCAACCTAACACATCCAAGCAAAAAAATTCATGCATCTACCCCCTCCCGGCGCTGTTTAGAGGGGTAGATCGACATGTTAGACTTTTCTCCGGCGGGAGTAGGGTTTCGCCGTAGAGGGGGTCCGGAGCGTCAAGACCCCATAAAAACTTGCATACACCCCTAAAATATGCATACTAGTGTGTTGGTAGTTTGTGGGAGCCAAGATACATCTCCGAGGTGCGAACCGCTTCACTGACCCCTCTTACTCCGTAGTAAGTTCTTGCACTTAGAGGTGAAAACCCCCGTTTCGGGTGGCAGGCATGGAATCGTGCGACGGAACACATGAAATGTTTGTTTTTTATGGTCCAATATACCAACCTAACACATCCAAGCAAAAAAATTCATGCATCTACCCCCTCCCGGCGCTGTTTAGAGGGGTAGATCGACTGGTCAGACTTTTCTCCGGCGGGAGTAGGGTTTCGCCGTAGAGGGGTCCGGAGCGTCAAGACCCCATAAAAACTTGCATACACCACTAAACTATGCATACTAGTGTGTTGGTATTTTGTGGGAACCAAGATACATCTCCGAGGTGCGAACCGCTTCACTGACCCCTCTTACTCCGTAGTAAGTTCTTGCACTTAGAGGTGATAACCCCCGTTACGGGTGTCAGGCATGGAATCGTGCGACGGAACACATGAAATGTTTGTTTTTTATGGTCCAATATACCAACCTAACACATCCAAGCAAAAAAATTCATGCGTCTACCCCCTCCCGGTGCCGTTTAAGGGGTAGATCGACATGTCAGACTTTTCTCCAACGGGAGTAGGGTTTCGCCGTAGAGGGTGTCCGGAGCGTCAAGACCCATCAAAACTTGCATAGACCCCTAAACTATGTATACTAGTGTGTTGGTAGTTTGTGGGAACCAAGATACATCTACGAGGTGCGACCCGCTTCACTGACCCATCTTACTCCGTAGTAAGTTCTAGCACTTAGAGGTGAAAACCCCCGTTTCGGGTGTCAAGCATGGAATTGTACGACGGAACACATGAAATGTTTAATTTTTATGGTCCAATATACCAACCTAACACATCCAAGCAAAAAAAATCATGCGTCTATCCCCTCCCGGCGCCGTTTAGAGGGGTAGATCGACAGGTCAGACTTTTCTCTAGCGGGAGTAGGGTTTCGCCGTAGAGGGGGTCCGGAGTGTCAAGACCCCATCAAAACTTGCATAGACCCCTAAAATATGTATAATAGTGTGTTGTTAGTTTGTGGGAACCAAGATACATCTCCGAGGTGTGACCCGCTTCACTGACCCCTCTTACTCTGTAGTAAGTGCTTGCACTTAGAGGTGTAAACCCCCGTTTCGGGTGTCAGGCATGGAATCGTGCGACGGAACACATGAAATGTTTGTTTTTATGGTCCAATATACCAACCTAACACATCCAAGCAAATAAAATCACGCGTCTACCCCCTCCCGTCGCCGTTTAGAGGGGTAGATCGACATGTCAGACTTTTCTCTAGCGGGAGTAGGGTTTCGCCGTAGAGGAGGTCCGGAGCGTCAAGACCCCATAAAAACTTGCATAGACCCCTAAACTATGTATACAAGTGTGTTGGTAATTTGTGGGAACCAATATACATCTCCGAGGTGCGACCCGCTTCACTGTCCCCTCTTACTCCGTAGTAAGTTCTAGCACTTAGAGGTGATAACCCCCGTTTTGGGTGTCAAGCATGGAATCGTGCGACGGAACACATGAAATGTTTGTTTTTTTTGGTCCAATATACTAACCTAACACATCCAAGCAAAAAAAATCATGCTTGTACCCCCTCCCGGCGCCGTTTAGAGGCGTAGATCGATAGGTCAGACTTTTCTCTAGCGGGAGTAGTGTTTCGCCGTATGGGGGGTCCGGAGCGTCAAGACCCCATAAAAACTTGCATAGACCCCTTAAATATGTATACTAGTGTGTTGGTAGTTTGTGGGAACCAAGATACATCTCCGAGGTGCGACCCGCTTCATGGACCCCTCTTACTCCGTAGTAAGTTCTTGCACTTAGAGGTGAAAACCCTCGTTTCGGGTGTCAGGCATGGAATCGTGCGACGGAACACATGAAATGTTTGTTTTTTATGGTCCAATATACAAACCTAACACATCCAAGCAAAAAATTTCATCCGTCTACCCCCTCCCTGCGCCGTTTAGAGGGGTAGATCGACATGTCACACTTTTCTCCAACGGGAGTTGGGTTTCGCCGTAGAGGGGGTCCGGAGCGTCAAGACCCCATAAAAACTTGCATACACCCCTAAACTATGCATACTAGTGTGTTGGTAGTTTGTGGGAACCAAGATACATCTCCGAGGTGCGAACCGCTTCACTGACCCCTCTTACTCCGTAGTAAGTTCTTGCACTTAGAGGTGAAAACCCCCGTTTCGGGTGGCAGGCATGGAATCGTGCGACGGAACACATGAAATGTTTGTTTTTTATGGTACAATATATCAACCTAACACATCCAAGCAAAAAAATTCATGCATCTACCCCCTCCCGGCGCTGTTTAGAGGGGTAGATCGACAGGTCAGACTTTTCTCCGGCGGGAGTAGGGTTTCGCCGTAGAGGGGGTCCGGAGCGTCAAGACCCCATACAAACTTGCATACACCCCTAAAATATGCATACTAGTGTGTTGGTAGTTTGTCGGAACCAAGATACATCTCCGAGGTGCGAACCGCTTCACTGACCCCTCTTACTCCGTAGTAAGTTCTTGCACTTAGAGGTGATAACCCCCGTTACGGGTGTCAGGCATGGAATCGTGCGACGGAACACATGAAATGTTTGTTTTTTATGGTCCAATATACCAACCTAAGACATCCAAGAAAAAAAATTCATGCGTCTACCCCCTCCCGGTGCCGTTTAAGGGGTAGATCGACATGTCAGACTTTTCTCCAACAGGAGTAGGGTTTCGCCGTAGAGGGGGTCCGGAGCGTCAAGACCCCATCAAAATTTGCATAGACCACTAAAATATGTATAATAGTGTGTTGGTAGTTTGTGGTAACCAAGATACATCTCCGAGGTGCGACCCGCTTCACTGACCCCTCTTACTCCGTAGTAAGTTCTTGCACTTAGAGGTGAAAACCCCCGTTTCGGGTGGCAGGCATGGAATCGTGCGACGGAACACATGAAATGTTTGTTTTTTATGGTCCAATATACCAACCTAACACATCCAAGAAAAAAAATGCATGCGTCTACCCCCTCCCGGCGCCGTTTAGAGGGGTAGATCGACATGTCAGACTTTTCTCCAGCGGGAGTAGGGTTTCGCCGTAGAGGGGGTCCGGAGCGTCAAGACCCCATCAAAACTTGCATAGACCCCTAAACTATGTATACTAGTGTGTTGGTAGTTTGTGGGAACCAATATACATCTGCGAGGTGCGACCCGGTACACTGACCCCTCTTACTCCGTAGTAAGTTCTAGCACTTAGAGGTGATAACCCCCGTTTTGGGTGTCAAGCATGGAATCGTGCGACGGAACACATGAAATGTTTGTTTTTTTTGGTCCAATATACTAACCTAACACATCCAAGCAAAAAAATTCATGCTTGTACCCCCTCCCGGCGCCGTTTAGAGGCGTAGATCGATAGGTCAGACTTTTCTCTAGCGGGAGTAGTGTTTCGCCGTATGGGGGGTCCGGAGCGTCAAGACCCCATAAAAACTTGCATAGACCCCTTAAATATGTATACTAGTGTGTTGGTAGTTTGTGGGAACCAAGATACATCTCCGAGGTGCGACCCGCTTCACGGACCCCTCTTACTCCGTAGTAAGTTCTTGCACTTAGAGGTGAAAACCCCCGTTTTGGGTGTCATGCATGGAATCGTGCGACGGAACACATGAAATGTTTGTTTTTTATGGTCCAATATACCAACCTAACACATCCAAGCAAAAAAATTCATGCGTCTACCCCCTCCCGGTGCCGTTTAAGGGGTAGATCGACATGTCAGACTTTTCTCCAACGGGAGTAGGGTTTCGCCGTAGAGGGGGTCCGGAGCGTCAAGACCCATCAAAACTTGCATAGACCCCTAAACTATGTATACTAGTGTGTTGGTAGTTTGTGGGAACCAAGATACATCTACGAGGTGCGACCTTCTTCACTGACCCATCTTACTCCGTAGTAAGTTCTAGCAATTAGAGGTGAAAACCCCCGTTTCGGGTGTCAAGCATGGAATTGTACGACGGAACACATGAAATGTTTAATTTTTATGGTCCAATATACCAACCTAACACATCCAAGCAAAAAAAATCATGCGTCTATCCCCTCCCGGCGCCTTTTAGAGGGGTAGATCGACAGGTCAGACTTTTCTCTAGCGGGAGTAGGGTTTCGCCTTAGAGGGGGTCCAGAGTGTCAAGACCCCATCAAAACTTGCATAGACCCCTAAAATATGTATAATAGTGTGTTGTTAGTTTGTGGGAACCAAGATACATCTCCGAGGTGTGACCCGCTTCACTGACCCCTCTTACTCTGTATTAAGTTCTTGCACTTAGAGGTGTAAACCCCCGTTTCGGGTGTCAGGCATGGAATCGTGCGAAGGAACACATGAAATGTTTGTTTTTTATGGTCCAATATACAAACCTAACACATCCAAGCAAAAAATTTCATGCGTCTACCCCCTCCCTGCGCCGTTTAGAGGGGTAGATCGACAGGTCACACTTTTCTCCAACGGGAGTAGGGTTTCGCCGTAGAGGGGGTCCGGAGCGTCAAGACCCCATAAAAACTTGCATACACCCCTAAAATATGCATACTAGTGTGTTGGTAGTTTGTGGGAACCAAGATACATCTCCGAGGTGCGAACCGCTTCACTGACCCCTCTTACTCCGTAGTAAGTTCTTGCACTTAGAGGTGATAACCCCCGTTATGGGTGTCAGGCATGGAATCGTGCGACGGAACACATGAAATGTTTGTTTTATGGTCCAATATACCAACCTAACACATCCAAGAAAAAAAATTCATGCGTCTACCCCCTCCCGGTGCCGTTTAAGGGGTAGATCGACAGGTCAGACTTTTCTCCAACGGGAGTAGGGTTTCGCCGTAGAGGGGGTCCAGAGCGTCAAGACCCCATCAAAACTTGCATAGACCCCTAAAATATGTATACTAGTGTGTTGGTAGTTAGTGCGAACCAAGATACATCTACGAGGTGCGACCCGCTTCACTGACCCCTCTTACTCTGTAGTAAGTTCTTGCACTAAGAGGTGATAACCCCCGTTACGGGTGTCAGGCATGGAATCGTGCGACGGAACACATGAAATGTTTGTTTTTTATGGTCCAATATACCAACCTAACACATCCAAGCAAAAAAATTCATGCGTCTACCCCCTCCCGGTGCCGTTTAAGGGGTAGATCGACATGTCAGACTTTTCTCCAACGGGTGTAGGGTTTCGCCGTAGAGGGGGTCCGGAGCGTCAAGACCCATCAAAACTTGCATAGACCCCTAAACTATGTATACTAGTGTGTTGGTAGTTTGGGGGAACCAAGATACATCTACGAGGTGCGACCCGCTTCACTGACCCATCTTACTCCGTAGTAAGTTCTAGCACTTAGAGGTGAAAACCCCCGTTTCGGGTGTCAAGCATGGAATTGTACGACGGAACACATGAAATGTTTAATTTTTATGGTCCAATATACCAACCTAACACATCCAAGCAAAAAAAATCATGCGTCTATCCCCTCCCGGCGCCGTTTAGAGGGGTAGATCGACAGGTTAGACTTTTATCTAGCGGGAGCAGGGTTTCGCCGTAGAGGGGGTCCGGAGTGTCAAGACCCCATCAAAACTTGCATAGACCCCTAAAATATGTATAATAGTGTGTTGTTAGTTTGTGGGAACCAAGATACATCTCCGAGGTGTGACCAGCTTCACTGACCCCTCTTACTCTGTAGTAAGTTCTTGCACTTAGAGGTGTAAACCCCCGTTTCGGGTGTCAGGCATGGAATCGTGCGACGGAACACATGAAATGTTTGTTTTTATGGTCCAATATACCAACCTAACACATCCAAGCAAATAAAATCACGCGTCTACCCCCTCCCGTCGCCGTTTAGAGGGGTAGATCGACATGTCAGACTTTTCTCTAGCGGGAGTAGGGTTTCGCCGTAGAGGAGGTCCGGAGCGTCAAGACCCCATAAAAACTTGCATAGACCCCTAAACTATGTATACAAGTGTGTTGGTAGTTTGTGGGAACCAAGATACATCTCCGAGGTGCGAACCGCTTCACTGACCCCTCTTACTCCGTAGTAAGTTCTTGCACTTAGAGGTGAAAACCCCCGTTTCGGGTGGCAGGCATGGAATCGTGCGACGGAACACATGAAATGTTTGTTTTTTATGGTCCAATATACCAACCTAACACATCCAAGCAAAAAAATTCATGCATCTACTCCCTCCCGGCGCTGTTTAGAGGGGTAGATCGACAGGTTAGACTTTTCTCCAGCGGGAGTAGGGTTTCGCCGTAGAGGGGGTCCGGAGCGTCAAGACCCCATAAAAACTTGCATACACCCCTAAACTATGCATACTAGTGTGTTGGTAGTTTGTGGGAACCAAGATACATCTCCGAGGTGCGAACCGCTTCAATGACCCCTCTTACTCCGTAGTAAGTTCTTGCACTTAGAGGTGATAACCCCCGTTACGGGTGTCAGGCATGGAATCGTGCGACGGAACACATGAAATGTTTGTTTTTTATGGTCCAATATACCAACCTAACACATCCAAGCAAAAAAATTCATGCGTCTACCCCCTCCCGGTGCCGTTTAAGGGGTAGATCGACATGTCAGACTTTTCTCCAACGGGAGTAGGGTTTCGCCGTAGAGGGGGTCCGGAGCGTCAAGACCCCATCAAAACTTGCATAGACCACTAAAATATGTATACTAGTGTGTTGGTAGTTTGTGGTAACCAAGATACATCTCCGAGGTGCGACCCGCTTCACTGACCCATCTTACTCCGTAGTAAGTTCTAGCACTTAGAGGTGAAAACCCCTGTTTCGGGTGTCAAGCATGGAATTGTACGACGGAACACATGAAATGTTTAATTTTTATGGTCCAATATACCAACCTAACACATCCAAGCAAAAAAAATCATGCGTCTATCCCCTCCCGGCGCCGTTTAGAGGGGTAGATCGACAGGTCAGACTTTTCTCTAGCGGGAGTAGGGTTTCGCCGTAGAGGGGGTCCGGAGTGTCAAGACCCCATCAAAACTAGCATAGACCCCTAAAATATGTATAATAGTGTGTTGTTAGTTTGTGGGAACCAAGATACATCTCCGAGGTGTGACCCGCTTCACTGACCCCTCTTACTCTGTAGTAAGTTCTTGCACTTAGAGGTGTAAACCCCCGTTTCGGGTGTCAGGCATGGAATCGTGTGACGGAACACATGAAATGTTTGTTTTTATGGTCCAATATACCAACCTAACACATCCAAGCAAATAAAATCACGCGTCTACCCCCTCCCGTCGCCGTTTAGAGGGGTAGATCGACATGTCAGACTTTTCTCTAGCGGGAGTAGGGTTTCGCCGTAGAGGAGGTCCGGAGCGTCAAGACCCCATAAAAACTTGCATAGACCCCTAAACTATGTATACAAGTGTGTTGGTAATTTGTGGGAACCAATATACATCTCCGAGGTTCGACCCGCTTCACTGTCCCCTCTTACTCCGTAGTAAGTTCTTGCACTTAGAGATGAAAACCCTCGTTTCGGGTGTCAGGCATGGAATCGTGCGACGGAACACATGAAATGTTTGTTTTTTATGGTCCAATATACAAACCTAACACATCCAAGCAAAAAAATTGATGCGTCTACCCCCTCCCTGCGCCGTTTAGAGGGGTAGATCGACATGTCACACTTTTCTCCAACGGGAGTAGGGTTTCGCCGTAGAGGGGGTCCGGAGCGTCAAGACCCCATAAAAACTTGCATACACCCCTAAACTATGCATACTAGTGTGTTGGTAGTTTGTGGGAACCAAGATACATCTCCGAGGTGCGAACCGCTTCACTGACCCCTCTTACTCCGTAGTAAGTTCTTGCACTTAGAGGTGAAAACCCCCGTTTCGGGTGGCAGGCATGGAATCGTGCGACGGAACACACGAAATGTTTGTTTTTTATGGTCCAATATACCAACCTAACACATCCAAGCAAAAAAAATCATGCATCTACCCCCTCCCGGCGCTGTTTAGAGGGGTAGATCGACAGGTCAGACTTTTCTCCGACGGGAGTAGGGTTTCGCCGTAGAGGGGTCCGGAGCGTCAAGACCCCATAAAAACTTGCATACAGCACTAAACTATGCATACTAGTGTGTTGGTATTTTGTGGGAACCAAGATACATCTCCGAGGTGCGAACCGCTTCACTCACCCCTCTTACTCCGTAGTAAGTTCTTGCACTTAGAGGTGATAACCCCCGTTACGGGTGTCAGGCATGGAATCGTGCGACGGACCACATGAAATGTTTGTTTTTTATGGTCCAATATACCAACCTAACACATCCAAGCAAAAAAAATCATGCGTCTACCCCCTCCCGGTGCCTTTTAAGGGGTAGATCGACATGTCAGACTTTTCTCCAACGGGAGTAGGGTTTCGCCGTAGAGGGGGTCCGGAGCGTCAAGACCCATCAAAACTTGCATAGACCCCTAAACTATGTATACTAGTGTGTTGGTAGTTTGTGGGAACCAAGATACATCTACGAGGTGCGACCCGCTTCACTGACCCATCTTACTCCGTAGTAAGTTCTAGCACTTAGAGGTGAAAACCCCCGTTTCGGGTGTCAAGCATGGAATTGTACGACGGAACACATGAAATGTTTAATTTTTATGGTCCAATATACCAACATAACACATCCAAGCAAAAAAAAACATGCGTCTATCCCCTCCCGGCGCCGTTTAGAGGGGTATATCGACAGGACAGACTTTTCTCTAGCGGGAGTAGGGTTTCGCCGTAGAGGGGGTCCGGAGTGTCAAGACCCCATCAAAACTTGCATAGACCCCTAAAATATGCATAGTAGTGTGTTGGTAGTTTGTGGGAACCAAGATACATCTCCGAGGTGTGAACCGCTTCACTAACCCCTCTTACTCCGTAGTAAGTTCTTGCACTTAGAGGTGAAAACCCCCGTTTCGGGTGGCAGGCATGGAATCGTGCGACAGAACACATGAAATGTTTGTTTTTTATGGTCCAATATACCAACCTAACACATCCAAGCAAAAAAATTCATGCATCTACCCCCTCCCGGCGCTGTTTAGAGGGGTAGATCGACACGTCAGACTTTTCTCCGGCGGGAGTAGGGTTTCGCCGTAGAGGGGTCCGGAGCGTCAAGACCCCATGAAAACTTGCATACACCACTAAACTATGCATACTAGTGTGTTGGTATTTTGTGGGAACCAAGATACATCTCCGAGGTGCGAACCGCTTCACTGACCCCTCTTACTCCGTAGTAAGTTCTTGCACTTAGAGGTGATAACCCCCGTTACGGGTGTCAGGCATGGAATCGTGCGACGGAACCCATGAAATGTTTGTTTTTTATGGTCCAATATACCAACCTAACACATCCAAGCAAAAAAATTCATGCGTCTACCCCCTCCCGGTGCCGTTTAAGGGGTAGATCGACATGTCAGACTTTTCTCCAACGGGAGTAGGGTTTCGCCGTAGAGGGGGTCCGGAGCGTCAAGACCCATCAAAACTTGCATAGACCCCTAAACTATGTATACTAGTGTGTTGGTAGTTTGTGGGAACCAAGATACATCTACGAGGTGCGACCCGCTTCACTGACCCATCTTACTTCGTAGTAAGTTCTAGCACTTAGAGGTGAAAACCCCCGTTTCGGGTGTCAAGCATGGAATTGTACGACGGAACACATGAAATGTTTAATTTTTATGGTCCAATATACCAACCTAACACATCCAAGCAAAAAAAAACATGCGTCTATCCCCTCCCGGCGCCGTTTAGAGGGGTAGATCGACAGGTCAGACTTTTCTCTAGCGGGAGTAGGGTTTCGCCGTAGAGGGGGTCCGGAGTGTCAAGACCCCATCAAAACTTGCATAGACCCCTAAAATATGTATAATAGTGTGTTGTTAGTTTTTGGGAACCAAGATACATCTCCGAGGTGTGACCCGCTTCACCGACCCCTCTTACTCTGTAGTAAGTGCTTGCACTTAGAGGTGTAAACCCCCGTTTCGGGTGTCAGGCATGGAATCGTGCGACGGAACACATGAAATGTTTGTTTTTATGGTCCAATATACCAACCTAACACATCCAAGCAAATAAAATCACGCGTCTACCCCCTCCCGTCGCCGTTTAGAGGGGTAGATCGACATGTCAGACTTTTCTCTAGCGGGAGTAGGGTTTCGCCGTAGAGGAGGTCCGGAGCGTCAAGACCCCATAAAAACTTGCATAGACCCCTAAACTATGTATACAAGTGTGTTGGTAATTTGTGGGAACCAATATACATCTCCGAGGTGCGACCCGCTTCACTGTCCCCTCTTACTCCGTAGTAAGTTCTTGCACTTAGAGGTGAAAACCCTCGTTTCGGGTGTCAGGCATGGAATCGTGCGACGGAACACATGAAATGTTTGTTTTTTATGGTCCAATATACAAACCTAACACATCCAACAAAAAATTTCATGCGTCTACCCCCTCCCTGCGCCGTTTAGAGGGGTAGATCGACATGTCACACTTTTCTCCAACGGGAGTTGGGTTTCGCCGTAGAGGGGGTCCGGAGCGTCAAGACCCCATAAAAACTTGCATACACCCCTAAACTATGCATACTAGTGTGTTGGTAGTTTGTGGGAACCAAGATACATCTCCGAGGTGCGAACCGCTTCACTGACCCCTCTTACTCCGTAGTAAGTTCTTGCACTTAGAGGTGAAAACCCCCGTTTCGGGTGGCAGGCATGGAATCGTGCGACGGAACACATGAAATGTTTGTTTTTTATGGTACAATATATCAACCTAACAGATCCAAGCAAAAAAATTCATGCATCTACCCCCTCCCGGCGCTGTTTAGAGGGGTAGATCGACAGGTCAGACTTTTCTCCGGCGGGAGTAGGGTTTCGCCGTAGAGGGGGTCCGGAGCGTCAAGACCGAATAAAAACTTGCATACACCCCTAAAATATGCATACTAGTGTGTTGGTAGTTTGTGGGAACCAAGATACATCTCCGAGGTGCGAACCGCTGCACTGACCCCTCTTACTCCGTAGTAAGTTCTTGCACTTAGAGGTGATAACCCCCGTTACGGGTGTCAGGCATGGAATCGTGCGACGGAACACATGAAATGTTTGTTTTTTATGGTCCAATATACCAACCTAACACATCCAAGAAAAAAAATTCATGCGTCTACCCCCTCCCGGTGCCGTTTAAGGGGTAGATCGACATGTAGACTTTTCTCCAACAGGAGTAGGGTTTCGCCGTAGAGGGGGTCCGGAGCGTCTAGACCCCATCAAAACTTGCATAGACCACTAAAATATGTATACTAGTGTGTTGGTAGTTTGTGGTAACCAAGATACATCTCCGAGGTGCGACCCGCTTCACTGACCCCTCTTACTTCGTAGTAAGTTCTTGCACTTAGAGGTGAAAACCCCCGTTTCGGGTGGCAGGCATGGAATCGTGCGACGGAACACATGAAATGTTTGTTTTTTATGGTCCAATATACCAACCTAACACATCCAAGAAAAAAAATGCATGCGTCTACCCCCTCCCGGCGCCGTTTAGAGGGGTAGATCGACATGTCAGACTTTTCTCCAGCGGGAGTAGGGTTTCGCCGTAGAGGGGGTCCGGAGCGTCAAGACCCCATCAAAACTTGCATAGACCCCTAAACTATGTATACTAGTGTGTTGGTAGTTTGTGGGAACCAATATACATCTGCGAGATGCGACCCGGTACACTGACCCCTCTTACTCCGTAGTAAGTTCTAGCACTTAGAGGTGATAACCCCCGTTTTGGGTGTCAAGCATGGAATCGTGCGACGGAACACATGAAATGTTTGTTTTTTTTGGTCCAATATACTAACCTAACACATCCAAGCAAAAAAAATCATGCTTGTACCCCCTCCCGGCGCCGTTTAGAGGCGTAGATCGATAGGTCAGACTTTTCTCTAGCGGGAGTAGTGTTTCACCGTATGGGGGGTCCGGAGCGTCAAGACCCCATAAAAACTTGCATAGACCCCTTAAATATGTATACTAGTGTGTTGGTAGTTTGTGGGAACCAAGATACATCTCCGAGGTGCGACCCGCTTCACGGACCCCTCTTACTCCGTAGTAAGTTCTTGCACTTAGAGGTGATAACCCCCGTTTTGGGTGTCATGCATGGAATCGTGCGTCGGAACACATGAAATGTTTGTTTTTTATGGTCCAATATACCAACCTAACACATCCAAGCAAAAAAATCATGCGTCTACCCCTTCCCGGCGCCGTTTAGAGGGGTAGATCGACAGGTCAGACTTTTCTCCAGCGGGAGTAGGGTTTCGCCGTAGAGGGGGTCTGGAGCGTCAAGACCCCATCAAAACTTGCATAGACCCCTAAAATATGTATACTAGTGTGGTTGTAGTTAGTGCGAACCAAGATACATCTACGAGGTGCGACCCGCTTCACTGACCCCTCTTACTCTGTAGTAAGTTCTTGCACTAAGAGGTGAAAACCCACGTTTCGGGTGTCAGGCATGGAATCGTGCGACGGGACACATGAAATGTTTAATTTTTATGGTCCAATATACCAACCTAACACATCCAAGGAAAAAAAATCATGCGTCTATCCCCTCCAGGCGCCGTTTAGAGGGGTAGATCGACAGGTAAGACTTTTCTCCATCGGGAGTAGGGTTTCGCCGTAGAGTGGGTCCGGAGCGTCAAGACCCATCAAAACTTGCATAGACCCCTAAACTATGTATACTAGTGTGTTGGTAGTTTGTGGGAACCAAGATACATCTACGAGGTGCGACCCGCTTCACTGACCCATCTTACTCCGTAGTAAGTTCTAGCACTTAGAGGTGAAAACCCCTGTTTCGGGTGTCAAGCATGGAATTCTACGACGGAACACATGAAATGTTTAATTTTTATGGTCCAATATACCAACCTAACACATCCAAGCAAAAAAAATCATGCGTCTATCCCCTCCCGGCGCCGTTTAGAGGGGTAGATCGACAGGTCAGACTTTTCTCTAGCGGGAGTAGGGTTTCGCCGTAGAGGGGGTCCGGAGTGTCAAGACCCCATCAAAACTAGCATAGACCCCTAAAATATGTATAATAGTGTGTTGTTAGTTTGTGGGAACCAAGATACATCTCCGAGGTGTGACCCGCTTCACTGACCCCTCTTACTCTGTAGTAAGTTCTTGCACTTAGAGGTGTAAACCCCCGTTTCGGGTGTCAGGCATGGAATCGTGTGACGGAACACATGAAATGTTTGTTTTTATGGTCCAATATACCAACCTAACACATCCAAGCAAATAAAATCACGCGTCTACCCCCTCCCGTCGCCGTTTAGAGGGGTAGATCGACATGTCAGACTTTTCTCTAGCGGGAGTAGGGTTTCGCCGTAGAGGAGGTCCGGAGCGTCAAGACCCCATAAAAACTTGCATAGACCCCTAAACTATGTATACAAGTGTGTTGGTAATTTGTGGGAACCAATATACATCTCCGAGGTTCGACCCGCTTCACTGTCTCCTCTTACTCCGTAGTAAGTTCTTGCACTTAGAGATGAAAACCCTCGTTTCGGGTGTCAGGCATGGAATCGTGCGACGGAACACATGAAATGTTTGTTTTTTATGGTCCAATATACAAACCTAACACATCCAAGCAAAAAAATTGATGCGTCTACCCCCTCCCTGCGCCGTTTAGAGGGGTAGATCGACATGTCACACTTTTCTCCAACGGGAGTAGGGTTTCGCCGTAGAGGGGGTCCGGAGCGTCAAGACCCCATAAAAACTTGCATACACCCCTAAACTATGCATACTAGTGTGTTGGTAGTTTGTGGGAACCAAGATACATCTCCGAGGTGCGAACCGCTTCACTGACCCCTCTTACTCCGTAGTAAGTTCTTGCACTTAGAGGTGAAAACCCCCGTTTCGGGTGGCAGGCATGGAATCGTGCGCCGAACACATGAAATGTTTGTTTTTTATGGTCCAATATACCAACCTAACACATCCAAGCAAAAAAAATCATGCATCTACCCCCTCCCGGCGCTGTTTAGAGGGGTAGATCGACAGGTCAGACTTTTCTCCGACGGGAGTAGGGTTTCGCCGTAGAGGGGTCCGGAGCGTCAAGACCCCATAGAAACTTGCATAAAGCACTAAACTATGCATACTAGTGTGTTGGTATTTTGTGGGAACCAAGATACATCTCCGAGGTGCGAACCGCTTCACTCACCCCTCTTACTCCGTAGTAAGTTCTTGCACTTAGAGGTGATAACCCCCGTTACGGGTGTCAGGCATGGAATCGTGCGACGGACCACATGAAATGTTTGTTTTTTATGGTCCAATATACCAACCTAACACATCCAAGCAAAAAAATTCATGCGTCTACCCCCTCCCGGTGCCTTTTAAGGGGTAGATCGACATGTCAGACTTTTCTCCAACGGGAGTAGGGTTTCGCCGTAGAGGGGGTCCGGAGCGTCAAGACCCATCAAAACTTGCATAGACCCCTAAACTATGTATACTAGTGTGTTGGTAGTTTGTGGGAACCAAGATACATCTACGAGGTGCGACCCGCTTCACTGACCCATCTTACTCCGTAGTAAGTTCTAGCACTTAGAGGTGAAAACCCCCGTTTCGGGTGTCAAGCATGGAATTGTACGACGGAACACATGAAATGTTTAATTTTTATGGTCCAATATACCAACATAACACATCCAAGCAAAAAAAAACATGCGTCTATCCCCTCCCGGCGCCGTTTAGAGGGGTATATCGACAGGATAGACTTTTCTCTAGCGGGAGTAGGGTTTCGCCGTAGAGGGGGTCCGGAGTGTCAAGACCCCAAAAAACTTGCATAGACCCCTAAAATATGCATACTAGTGTGTTGGTAGTTTGTGGGAACCAAGATACATCTCCGAGGTGTGAACCGCTTCACTAACCCCTCTTACTCCGTAGTAAGTTCTTGCACTTAGAGGTGAAAACCCCCGTTTCGGGTGGCAGGCATGGAATCGTGCGACAGAACACATGAAATGTTTGTTTTTTATGGTCCAATATACCAACCTAACACATCCAAGCAAAAAAATTCATGCATCTACCCCCTCCCGGCGCTGTTTAGAGGGGTAGATCGACACGTCAGACTTTTCTCCGGCGGGAGTAGGGTTTCGCCGTAGAGGGGTCCGGAGCGTCAAGACCCCATGAAAACTTGCATACACCACTAAACTATGCATACTAGTGTGTTGGTATTTTGTGGGAACCAAGATACATCTCCGAGGTGCGAACCGCTTCACTGACCCCTCTTACTCCGTAGTAAGTTCTTGCACTTAGAGGTGATAACCCCCGTTACGGGTGTCAGGCATGGAATCGTGCGACGGAACCCATGAAATGTTTGTTTTTTATGGTCCAATATACCAACCTAACACATCCAAGCAAAAAAAATCATGCGTCTACCCCCTCCCGGTGCCGTTTAAGGGGTAGATCGACATGTCAGACTTTTCTCCAACGGGAGTAGGGTTTCGCCGTAGAGGGGGTCCGGAGCGTCAAGACCCATCAAAACTTGCATAGACCCCTAAACTATGTATACTAGTGTGTTGGTAGTTTGTGGGAACCAAGATACATCTACGAGGTGCGACCCGCTTCACTGACCCATCTTACTTCGTAGTAAGTTCTAGCACTTAGAGGTGAAAACCCCCGTTTCGGGTGTCAAGCATGGAATTGTACGACGGAACACATGAAATGTTTAATTTTTATGGTCCAATATACCAACCTAACACATCCAAGCAAAAAAAAACATGCGTCTATCCCCTCCCGGCGCCGTTTAGAGGGGTAGATCGACAGGTCAGACTTTTCTCTAGCGGGAGTAGGGTTTCGCCGTAGAGGGGGTCCGGAGTGTCAAGACCCCATCAAAACTTGCATAGACCCCTAAAATATGTATAATAGTGTGTTGTTAGTTTGTGGGAACCAAGATACATCTCCGAGGTGTGACCCGCTTCACCGACCCCTCTTACTCTGTAGTAAGTGCTTGCACTTAGAGGTGTAAACCCCCGTTTCGGGTGTCAGGCATGGAATCGTGCGACGGAACACATGAAATGTTTGTTTTTATGGTCCAATATACCAACCTAACACATCCAAGCAAATAAAATCACGCGTCTACCCCCTCCCGTCGCCGTTTAGAGGGGTAGATCGACATGTCAGACTTTTCTCTAGCGGGAGTAGGGTTTCGCCGTAGAGGAGGTCCGGAGCGTCAAGACCCCATAAAAACTTGCATAGACCCCTAAACTATGTATACAAGTGTGTTGGTAATTTGTGGGAACCAATATACATCTCCGAGGTGCGACCCGCTTCACTGTCCCCTCTTACTCCGTAGTAAGTTCTTGCACTTAGAGGTGAAAACCCTCGTTTCGGGTGTCAGGCATGGAATCGTGCGACGGAACACATGAAATGTTTGTTTTTTATGGTCCAATATACAAACCTAATACATCCAAGCAAAAAATTTCATGCGTCTACCCCCTCCCTGCGCCGTTTAGAGGGGTAGATCGACATGTCACACTTTTCTCCAACGGGAGTTGGGTTTCGCCGTAGAGGGGGTCCGGAGCGTCAAGACCCCATAAAAACTTGCATACACCCCTAAACTATGCATACTAGTGTGTTGGTAGTTTGTGGGAACCAAGATACATCTCCGAGGTGCGAACCGCTTCACTGACCCCTCTTACTCCGTAGTAAGTTCTTGCACTTAGAGGTGAAAACCCCCGTTTCGGGTGGCAGGCATGGAATCGTGCGACGGAACACATGAAATGTTTGTTTTTTATGGTACAATATATCAACCTAACAGATCCAAGCAAAAAAATTCATGCATCTACCCCCTCCCGGCGCTGTTTAGAGGGGTAGATCGACAGGTCAGACTTTTCTCCGGCGGGAGTAGGGTTTCGCCGTAGAGGGGGTCCGGAGCGTCAAGACCGAATAAAAACTTGCATACACCCCTAAAATATGCATACTAGTGTGTTGGTAGTTTGTGGGAACCAATATACATCTCCGAGGTGCGAACCGCTGCACTGACCCCTCTTACTCCGTAGTAAGTTCTTGCACTTAGAGGTGATAACCCCCGTTACGGGTGTCAGGCATGGAATCGTGCGACGGAACACATGAAATGTTTGTTTTTTATGGTCCAATATACCAACCTAACACATCCAAGCAAAAAAAATCATGCGTCTACCCCCTCCCGGTGCCGTTTAAGGGGTAGATCGACATGTCAGACTTTTCTCCAACGGGAGTAGGGTTTCGCCGTAGAGGGGGTCCGGAGCGTCAAGACCCATCAAAACTTGCATAGACCCCTAAACTATGTATACTAGTGTGTTGGTAGTTTGTGGGAACCAAGATACATCTACGAGGTGCGACCCGCTTCACTGACCCATCTTACTTCGTAGTAAGTTCTAGCACTTAGAGGTGAAAACCCCCGTTTCGGGTGTCAAGCATGGAATTGTACGACGGAACACATGAAATGTTTAATTTTTATGGTCCAATATACCAACCTAACACATCCAAGCAAAAAAAAACATGCGTCTATCCCCTCCCGGCGCCGTTTAGAGGGGTAGATCGACAGGTCAGACTTTTCTCTAGCGGGAGTAGGGTTTCGCCGTAGAGGGGGTCCGGAGTGTCAAGACCCCATCAAAACTTGCATAGACCCCTAAAATATGTATAATAGTGTGTTGTTAGTTTGTGGGAACCAAGATACATCTCCGAGGTGTGACCCGCTTCACCGACCCCTCTTACTCTGTAGTAAGTGCTTGCACTTAGAGGTGTAAACCCCCGTTTCGGGTGTCAGGCATGGAATCGTGCGACGGAACACATGAAATGTTTGTTTTTATGGTCCAATATACCAACCTAACACATCCAAGCAAATAAAATCACGCGTCTACCCCCTCCCGTCGCCGTTTAGAGGGGTAGATCGACATGTCAGACTTTTCTCTAGCGGGAGTAGGGTTTCGCCGTAGAGGAGGTCCGGAGCGTCAAGACCCCATAAAAACTTGCATAGACCCCTAAACTATGTATACAAGTGTGTTGGTAATTTGTGGGAACCAATATACATCTCCGAGGTGCGACCCGCTTCACTGTCCCCTCTTACTCCGTAGTAAGTTCTTGCACTTAGAGGTGAAAACCCTCGTTTCGGGTGTCAGGCATGGAATCGTGCGACGGAACACATGAAATGTTTGTTTTTTATGGTCCAATATACAAACCTAATACATCCAAGCAAAAAATTTCATGCGTCTACCCCCTCCCTGCGCCGTTTAGAGGGGTAGATCGACATGTCACACTTTTCTCCAACGGGAGTTGGGTTTCGCCGTAGAGGGGGTCCGGAGCGTCAAGACCCCATAAAAACTTGCATACACCCCTAAACTATGCATACTAGTGTGTTGGTAGTTTGTGGGAACCAAGATACATCTCCGAGGTGCGAACCGCTTCACTGACCCCTCTTACTCCGTAGTAAGTTCTTGCACTTAGAGGTGAAAACCCCCGTTTCGGGTGGCAGGCATGGAATCGTGCGACGGAACACATGAAATGTTTGTTTTTTATGGTACAATATATCAACCTAACAGATCCAAGCAAAAAAATTCATGCATCTACCCCCTCCCGGCGCTGTTTAGAGGGGTAGATCGACAGGTCAGACTTTTCTCCGGCGGGAGTAGGGTTTCGCCGTAGAGGGGGTCCGGAGCGTCAAGACCGAATAAAAACTTGCATACACCCCTAAAATATGCATACTAGTGTGTTGGTAGTTTGTGGGAACCAAGATACATCTCCGAGGTGCGAACCGCTGCACTGACCCCTCTTACTCCGTAGTAAGTTCTTGCACTTAGAGGTGATAACCCCCGTTACGGGTGTCAGGCATGGAATCGTGCGACGGAACACATGAAATGTTTGTTTTTTATGGTCCAATATACCAACCTAACACATCCAAGAAAAAAAATTCATGCGTCTACCCCCTCCCGGTGCCGTTTAAGGGGTAGATCGACATGTAGACTTTTCTCCAACAGGAGTAGGGTTTCGCCGTAGAGGGGGTCCGGAGCGTCTAGACCCCATCAAAACTTGCATAGACCACTAAAATATGTATACTAGTGTGTTGGTAGTTTGTGGTAACCAAGATACATCTCCGAGGTGCGACCCGCTTCACTGACCCCTCTTACTTCGTAGTAAGTTCTTGCACTTAGAGGTGAAAACCCCCGTTTCGGGTGGCAGGCATGGAATCGTGCGACGGAACACATGAAATGTTTGTTTTTTATGGTCCAATATACCAACCTAACACATCCAAGAAAAAAAATTCATGCGTCTACCCCCTCCCGGCGCCGTTTAGAGGGGTAGATCGACATGTCAGACTTTTCTCCAGCGGGAGTAGGGTTTCGCCGTAGAGGGGGTCCGGAGCGTCAAGACCCCATCAAAACTTGCATAGACCCCTAAACTATGTATACTAGTGTGTTGGTAGTTTGTGGGAACCAATATACATCTGCGAGATGCGACCCGGTACACTGACCCCTCTTACTCCGTAGTAAGTTCTAGCACTTAGAGGTGATAACCCCCGTTTTGGGTGTCAAGCATGGAATCGTGCGACGGAACACATGAAATGTTTGTTTTTTTTGGTCCAATATACTAACCTAACACATCCAAGCAAAAAAAATCATGCTTGTACCCCCTCCCGGCGCCGTTTAGAGGCGTAGATCGATAGGTCAGAATTTTCTCTAGCGGGAGTAGTGTTTCACCGTATGGGGGGTCCGGAGCGTCAAGACCCCATAAAAACTTGCATAGACCCCTTAAATATGTATACTAGTGTGTTGGTAGTTTGTGGGAACCAAGATACATCTCCGAGGTGCGACCCGCTTCACGGACCCCTCTTACTCCGTAGTAAGTTCTTGCACTTAGAGGTGATAACCCCCGTTTTGGGTGTCATGCATGGAATCGTGCGTCGGAACACATGAAATGTTTGTTTTTTATGGTCCAATATACCAACCTAACACATCCAAGCAAAAAAATCATGCGTCTACCCCTTCCCGGCGCCGTTTAGAGGGGTAGATCGACAGGTCAGACTTTTCTCCAGCGGGAGTAGGGTTTCGCCGTAGAGGGGGTCTGGAGCGTCAAGACCCCATCAAAACTTGCATAGACCCCTAAAATATGTATACTAGTGTGGTTGTAGTTAGTGCGAACCAAGATACATCTACGAGGTGCGACCCGCTTCACTGACCCCTCTTACTCTGTAGTAAGTTCTTGCACTAAGAGGTGAAAACCCACGTTTCGGGTGTCAGGCATGGAATCGTGCGACGGGACACATGAAATGTTTAATTTTTATGGTCCAATATACCAACCTAACACATCCAAGGAAAAAAAATCATGCGTCTATCCCCTCCAGGCGCCGTTTAGAGGGGTAGATCGACAGGTAAGACTTTTCTCCATCGGGAGTAGGGTTTCGCCGTAGAGTGGGTCCGGAGCGTCAAGACCCATCAAAACTTGCATAGACCCCTAAACTATGTATACTAGTGTGTTGGTAGTTTGTGGGAACCAAGATACATCTACGAGGTGCGACCCGCTTCACTGACCCATCTTACTTCGTAGTAAGTTCTAGCACTTAGAGGTGAAAACCCCCGTTTCGGGTGTCAAGCATGGAATTGTACGACGGAACACATGAAATGTTTAATTTTTATGGTCCAATATACCAACCTAACACATCCAAGCAAAAAAAAACATGCGTCTATCCCCTCCCGGCGCCGTTTAGAGGGGTAGATCGACAGGTCAGACTTTTCTCTAGCGGGAGTAGGGTTTCGCCGTAGAGGGGGTCCGGAGTGTCAAGACCCCATCAAAACTTGCATAGACCCCTAAAATATGTATAATAGTGTGTTGTTAGTTTGTGGGAACCAAGATACATCTCCGAGGTGTGACCCGCTTCACCGACCCCTCTTACTCTGTAGTAAGTGCTTGCACTTAGAGGTGTAAACCCCCGTTTCGGGTGTCAGGCATGGAATCGTGCGACGGAACACATGAAATGTTTGTTTTTATGGTCCAATATACCAACCTAACACATCCAAGCAAATAAAATCACGCGTCTACCCCCTCCCGTCGCCGTTTAGAGGGGTAGATCGACATGTCAGACTTTTCTCTAGCGGGAGTAGGGTTTCGCCGTAGAGGAGGTCCGGAGCGTCAAGACCCCATAAAAACTTGCATAGACCCCTAAACTATGTATACAAGTGTGTTGGTAATTTGTGGGAACCAATATACATCTCCGAGGTGCGACCCGCTTCACTGTCCCCTCTTACTCCGTAGTAAGTTCTTGCACTTAGAGGTGAAAACCCTCGTTTCGGGTGTCAGGCATGGAATCGTGCGACGGAACACATGAAATGTTTGTTTTTTATGGTCCAATATACAAACCTAATACATCCAAGCAAAAAATTTCATGCGTCTACCCCCTCCCTGCGCCGTTTAGAGGGGTAGATCGACATGTCACACTTTTCTCCAACGGGAGTTGGGTTTCGCCGTAGAGGGGGTCCGGAGCGTCAAGACCCCATAAAAACTTGCATACACCCCTAAACTATGCATACTAGTGTGTTGGTAGTTTGTGGGAACCAAGATACATCTCCGAGGTGCGAACCGCTTCACTGACCCCTCTTACTCCGTAGTAAGTTCTTGCACTTAGAGGTGAAAACCCCCGTTTCGGGTGGCAGGCATGGAATCGTGCGACGGAACACATGAAATGTTTGTTTTTTATGGTACAATATATCAACCTAACAGATCCAAGCAAAAAAATTCATGCATCTACCCCCTCCCGGCGCTGTTTAGAGGGGTAGATCGACAGGTCAGACTTTTCTCCGGCGGGAGTAGGGTTTCGCCGTAGAGGGGGTCCGGAGCGTCAAGACCGAATAAAAACTTGCATACACCCCTAAAATATGCATACTAGTGTGTTGGTAGTTTGTGGGAACCAAGATACATCTCCGAGGTGCGAACCGCTGCACTGACCCCTCTTACTCCGTAGTAAGTTCTTGCACTTAGAGGTGATAACCCCCGTTACGGGTGTCAGGCATGGAATCGTGCGACGGAACACATGAAATGTTTGTTTTTTATGGTCCAATATACCAACCTAACACATCCAAGAAAAAAAATTCATGCGTCTACCCCCTCCCGGTGCCGTTTAAGGGGTAGATCGACATGTAGACTTTTCTCCAACAGGAGTAGGGTTTCGCCGTAGAGGGGGTCCGGAGCGTCTAGACCCCATCAAAACTTGCATAGACCACTAAAATATGTATACTAGTGTGTTGGTAGTTTGTGGTAACCAAGATACATCTCCGAGGTGCGACCCGCTTCACTGACCCCTCTTACTTCGTAGTAAGTTCTTGCACTTAGAGGTGAAAACCCCCGTTTCGGGTGGCAGGCATGGAATCGTGCGACGGAACACATGAAATGTTTGTTTTTTATGGTCCAATATACCAACCTAACACATCCAAGAAAAAAAATTCATGCGTCTACCCCCTCCCGGCGCCGTTTAGAGGGGTAGATCGACATGTCAGACTTTTCTCCAGCGGGAGTAGGGTTTCGCCGTAGAGGGGGTCCGGAGCGTCAAGACCCCATCAAAACTTGCATAGACCCCTAAACTATGTATACTAGTGTGTTGGTAGTTTGTGGGAACCAATATACATCTGCGAGATGCGACCCGGTACACTGACCCCTCTTACTCCGTAGTAAGTTCTAGCACTTAGAGGTGATAACCCCCGTTTTGGGTGTCAAGCATGGAATCGTGCGACGGAACACATGAAATGTTTGTTTTTTTTGGTCCAATATACTAACCTAACACATCCAAGCAAAAAAAATCATGCTTGTACCCCCTCCCGGCGCCGTTTAGAGGCGTAGATCGATAGGTCAGAATTTTCTCTAGCGGGAGTAGTGTTTCACCGTATGGGGGGTCCGGAGCGTCAAGACCCCATAAAAACTTGCATAGACCCCTTAAATATGTATACTAGTGTGTTGGTAGTTTGTGGGAACCAAGATACATCTCCGAGGTGCGACCCGCTTCACGGACCCCTCTTACTCCGTAGTAAGTTCTTGCACTTAGAGGTGATAACCCCCGTTTTGGGTGTCATGCATGGAATCGTGCGTCGGAACACATGAAATGTTTGTTTTTTATGGTCCAATATACCAACCTAACACATCCAAGCAAAAAAATCATGCGTCTACCCCTTCCCGGCGCCGTTTAGAGGGGTAGATCGACAGGTCAGACTTTTCTCCAGCGGGAGTAGGGTTTCGCCGTAGAGGGGGTCTGGAGCGTCAAGACCCCATCAAAACTTGCATAGACCCCTAAAATATGTATACTAGTGTGGTTGTAGTTAGTGCGAACCAAGATACATCTACGAGGTGCGACCCGCTTCACTGACCCCTCTTACTCTGTAGTAAGTTCTTGCACTAAGAGGTGAAAACCCACGTTTCGGGTGTCAGGCATGGAATCGTGCGACGGGACACATGAAATGTTTAATTTTTATGGTCCAATATACCAACCTAACACATCCAAGGAAAAAAAATCATGCGTCTATCCCCTCCAGGCGCCGTTTAGAGGGGTAGATCGACAGGTAAGACTTTTCTCCATCGGGAGTAGGGTTTCGCCGTAGAGTGGGTCCGGAGCGTCAAGACCCATCAAAACTTGCATAGACCCCTAAACTATGTATACTAGTGTGTTGGTAGTTTGTGGGAACCAAGATACATCTACGAGGTGCGACCCGCTTCACTGACCCCTCTTACTCCGTAGTAAGTTCTAGCACTTAGAGGTGAAAACCCCCGTTTCGGGTGTCAAGCATGGAATCGTACGACGTAACACATGAAATGTTTAATTTTTATGGTCCAATATACCAACCTAACACATCCAAGCAAAAAAAATCATGCGTCTATCCCCTCCCGGCGCCGTTTAGAGGGGTATATCGACAGGTCAGACTTTTCTCTAGCGGGAGTAGGGTTTCGCTGTAGAGGGGGTCCGGAGTGTCAAGACCCCATCAAAACTTGAATAGACCCCTAAATATGTATACTAGTGTGTTGTTAGTTTGTGGGAACCAAGATACATCTCCGAGGTGTGACCCGCTTCACTGACCCCTCTTACTCTGTAGTAAGTTCTTGCACTTAGAGGTGAAAACCCCCGTTTCGGGTGTCAGGCATGGAATCGTGCGACGGAACACATGAAATGTTTGTTTTAATGGTACAATATACCAACCTAACACATCCAAGCAAATAAAATCATGCGTCTACCCCCTCCAGTCGCCGTTTAGAGGGGAAGATCGACATGTCAGACTTTTCTCTAGCGGGAGTAGGGTTTCGACGTAGAGGAGGTCCGGAGCGTCAAGACCCCATAAAAACTTGCATAGACACCTAAACTATGTATAAAAGTGTGTTGGTAATTTGTGGGAACCAATATACATCTCCGAGGTGCGACCCGCTTCACTGTCCCCTCTTACTCCGCAGTAAGTTCTTGCACTTAGAGGTGAAAACCTCCGTTTCGGCTGTCAGGCATGGAATCGTGCGACGGAACACATGAAATGTTTGTTTTTTATGGTCCAATATACAAACCTAACACATCAAAGCAAAAAAATTCATTCGTCTACCCCCTGCCGGCGCTGTTTAGAGGGGTAGATCGACAGGTCAGACTTTTCTCCAGCGGGAGTAGGGTTTCGCCGTAGAGGGGGTCCGGAGCGTCAAGACCCCATAAAAACTTCCTTACACCCCTAAACTATGCATACTATTGTGTTGGTAGTTTGTGGGAACCAAGATACATCTCCGAGGTGCGAACCGATTCACTGACCCCTCTTACTCCGTAGTAAGTTCTTGCACTTAGAGGTGAAAACCCCCGTTTCGGGTGGCAGGCATGGAATCGTGCGACGGAACACATGAAATGTTTGTTTTTTATGGTCCAATATACCAAACTAACACATCCAAGAAAAAAAATTCATGCGTCTACCCCCTCCCGGCGCCGTTTAGAGGGGTAGATCGACATGTCAGACTTTTCTCCAGCGGGAGTAGGGTTTCGCCGTAGAGGGGGTCCGGAGCGTCAAGACCCCATCAAAACTTGCATAGACCCCTAAACTATGTATACTAGTGTGTTGGTAGTTTGTGGGAACCAATATACATCTGCGAGATGCGACCCGGTACACTGACCCCTCTTACTCCGTAGTAAGTTCTAGCACTTAGAGGTGATAACCCCCGTTTTGGGTGTCAAGCATGGAATCGTGCGACGGAACACATGAAATGTTTGTTTTTTTTTGTCCAATATACTAACATAACACATCCAAGCAAAAAAAATCATGCTTGTACCCCCTCCCGGCGCCGTTTAGAGGCGTAGATCGATAGGTCAGACTTTTCTCTAGCGGGAGTAGTGTTTCACCGTATGGGGGGTCCGGAGCGTCAAGACCCCATAAAAACTTGCATAGACCACTTAAATATGTATACTAGTGTGTTGGTAGTTTGTGGGAACCAAGATACATCTCCGAGGTGCGACCCGCTTCACGGACCCCTCTTACTCCGTAGTAAGTTCTTGCACTTAGAGGTGATAACCCCCGTTTTGGGTGTCATGCATGGAATCGTGCGTCGGAACACATGAAATGTTTGTTTTTTATGGTCCAATATACAAACCTAACACATCAAAGCAAAAAAATTCATTCGTCTACCCCCTGCCGGCGCTGTTTAGAGGGGTAGATCGACAGGTCAGACTTTTCTCCAGCGGGAGTAGGGTTTCGCCGTAGAGGGGGTCCGGAGCGTCAAGACCCCATAAAAACTTCCTTACACCCCTAAACTATGCATACTATTGTGTTGGTAGTTTGTGGGAACCAAGATACATCTCCGAGGTGCGAACCGATTCACTGACCCCTCTTACTCCGTAGTAAGTTCTTGCACTTAGAGGTGATAACCCCCGTTACGGGTGTCAGGCATGGAATCGTGCGACGGGACACATGAAATGTTTAATTTTTATGGTCCAATATACCAACCTAACACATCCAAGGAAAAAAAATCATGCGTCTATCCCCTCCAGGCGCCGTTTAGAGGGGTAGATCGACAGGTAAGACTTTTCTCCATCGGGAGTAGGGTTTCGCCGTAGAGTGGGTCCGGAGCGTCAAGACCCATCAAAACTTGCATAGACCCCTAAACTATGTATACTAGTGTGTTGGTAGTTTGTGGGAACCAAGATACATCTACGAGGTGCGACCCGCTTCACTGACCCCTCTTACTCCGTAGTAAGTTCTAGCACTTAGAGGTGAAAACCCCCGTTTCGGGTGTCAAGCATGGAATCGTACGACGTAACACATGAAATGTTTAATTTTTATGGTCCAATATACCAACCTAACACATCCAAGCAAAAAAAATCATGCGTCTATCCCCTCCCGGCGCCGTTTAGAGGGGTATATCGACAGGTCAGACTTTTCTCTAGCGGGAGTAGGGTTTCGCTGTAGAGGGGGTCCGGAGTGTCAAGACCCCATCAAAACTTGAATAGACCCCTAAATATGTATACTAGTGTGTTGTTAGTTTGTGGGAACCAAGATACATCTCCGAGGTGTGACCCGCTTCACTGACCCCTCTTACTCTGTAGTAAGTTCTTGCACTTAGAGGTGAAAACCCCCGTTTCGGGTGTCAGGCATGGAATCGTGCGACGGAACACATGAAATGTTTGTTTTAATGGTACAATATACCAACCTAACACATCCAAGCAAATAAAATCATGCGTCTACCCCCTCCAGTCGCCGTTTAGAGGGGAAGATCGACATGTCAGACTTTTCTCTAGCGGGAGTAGGGTTTCGACGTAGAGGAGGTCCGGAGCGTCAAGACCCCATAAAAACTTGCATAGACACCTAAACTATGTATAAAAGTGTGTTGGTAATTTGTGGGAACCAATATACATCTCCGAGGTGCGACCCGCTTCACTGTCCCCTCTTACTCCGCAGTAAGTTCTTGCACTTAGAGGTGAAAACCTCCGTTTCGGCTGTCAGGCATGGAATCGTGCGACGGAACACATGAAATGTTTGTTTTTTATGGTCCAATATACAAACCTAACACATCAAAGCAAAAAAATTCATTCGTCTACCCCCTGCCGGCGCTGTTTAGAGGGGTAGATCGACAGGTCAGACTTTTCTCCAGCGGGAGTAGGGTTTCGCCGTAGAGGGGGTCCGGAGCGTCAAGACCCCATAAAAACTTCCTTACACCCCTAAACTATGCATACTATTGTGTTGGTAGTTTGTGGGAACCAAGATACATCTCCGAGGTGCGAACCGATTCACTGACCCCTCTTACTCCGTAGTAAGTTCTTGCACTTAGAGGTGAAAACCCCCGTTTCGGGTGGCAGGCATGGAATCGTGCGACGGAACACATGAAATGTTTGTTTTTTATGGTCCAATATACCAAACTAACACATCCAAGAAAAAAAATTCATGCGTCTACCCCCTCCCGGCGCCGTTTAGAGGTGTAGATCGACATGTCAGACTTTTCTCCAGCGGGAGTAGGGTTTCGCCGTAGAGGGGGTCCGGAGCGTCAAGACCCCATCAAAACTTGCATAGACCCCTAAACTATGTATACTAGTGTGTTGGTAGTTTGTGGGAACCAATATACATCTGCGAGATGCGACCCGGTACACTGACCCCTCTTACTCCGTAGTAAGTTCTAGCACTTAGAGGTGATAACCCCCGTTTTGGGTGTCAAGCATGGAATCGTGCGACGGAACACATGAAATGTTTGTTTTTTTTTGTCCAATATACTAACATAACACATCCAAGCAAAAAAAATCATGCTTGTACCCCCTCCCGGCGCCGTTTAGAGGCGTAGATCGATAGGTCAGACTTTTCTCTAGCGGGAGTAGTGTTTCACCGTATGGGGGGTCCGGAGCGTCAAGACCCCATAAAAACTTGCATAGACCACTTAAATATGTATACTAGTGTGTTGGTAGTTTGTGGGAACCAAGATACATCTCCGAGGTGCGACCCGCTTCACGGACCCCTCTTACTCCGTAGTAAGTTCTTGCACTTAGAGGTGATAACCCCCGTTTTGGGTGTCATGCATGGAATCGTGCGTCGGAACACATGAAATGTTTGTTTTTTATGGTCCAATATACAAACCTAACACATCAAAGCAAAAAAATTCATTCGTCTACCCCCTGCCGGCGCTGTTTAGAGGGGTAGATCGACAGGTCAGACTTTTCTCCAGCGGGAGTAGGGTTTCGCCGTAGAGGGGGTCCGGAGCGTCAAGACCCCATAAAAACTTCCTTACACCCCTAAACTATGCATACTATTGTGTTGGTAGTTTGTGGGAACCAAGATACATCTCCGAGGTGCGAACCGATTCACTGACCCCTCTTACTCCGTAGTAAGTTCTTGCACTTAGAGGTGATAACCCCCGTTACGGGTGTCAGGCATGAAATCCTGCGACGGAACACATGAAATGTTTGTTTTTTATGGTCCAATATACCAACCTAACACATCAAAGCAAAATAATTCATGCGTCTACCCCCTCCCGGTGCCGTTTAAGGGGTAGATCGACAGGTCAGACTTTTCTCCAACGGGAGTAGGGTTTCGCCGTAGAGGGGGTCCGGAGCGTCAAGACCCCATCAAAACTTGCATAGACCATTAAAATATGTATACTAGTGTGTTGGTAGTTTTTGGTAACCAAGATACATCTCCGAGGTGCGACCCGCTTCACTGACCCCTCTTACTCCGTAGTAAGTTCTTGCACTTAGAGGTGAAAACCCCCGTTTCGGGTGGCAGGCATGGAATCGTGCGACGGAACACATGAAATGTTTGTTTTTTATGGTCCAATATACCAACCTAACACATCCAAGCAAAAAAAATCATGCGTATACCCCCTCCCGGCGCCGTTTAGAGGGGTAGATCGACATGTCAGACTTTTCTCCAATGGGAGTAGGGTTTCGCCGTAGAGGGGGTCCGGAGCGTCAAGACCCCATCAAAACTTGCATAGACCCCTAAACTATGTATACTAGTGTGTTGGTAATTTGTGGGAACCAATATACATCTCCGAGGTGCGACCCGGTACACTGACCCCTCTTACTCCGTAGTAAGTTCTTGCACTTAGAGGTGAAAACCTCCGTTTCGGGTGTCAGGCATGGAATCGTGCGACGGAACACATGAAATATTTGTTTTTTATGGTCCAATATACAAACCTAACACATCCAAGCAAAAAAAAATCATGCGTCTACCCCCTCCCTGCGCCGTTTAGAGGGGTAGATCGACAGGTCACACTTTTCTCCAGCGGGAGTAGGGTTTCGCCGTAGAGGGGGTCCGGAGCGTCAAGACCCCATCAAAACTTGCATACACCCCTAAAATATGCATACTAGTGTGTTGGTAGTTTGTGGGAACCAAGATACATCTCCGAGGTGCGAACCGCTTCACTAACCCTCTTACTCCGTAGTAAGTTCTTGCACATAGAGGTGAAAACCCCCGTTACGGGTGTCAGGCATGGAATCGTGCGACGGAACACATGAAATGTTTGTTTTTTATGGTCCAATATACCAACCTAACACATCCAAGCAAAAAAATTCATGAGTCTACCCCCTCCCGGCGCCGTTTAGAGGGGTAGATCGACATGTCAGACTTTTCTCCAGTGGGAGTAGGGTTTCGCCGTAGAGGGGGTCCGGAGCGTCAAGACCCCATAAAAACTTGCATAGACCCCTAAACTATGTATAATAGTGTGTTGGTAATTTGTGGGAAACAATATACATCTCCGAGGTGCGACCCGCTACACTGACCCCTCTTACTCTGTAGTAAGTTCTTGCACTTAGAGGTGAAAACCTCCGTTTCGGGTGTCAGGCATGGAACTGTGCGACGGAACACATGAAATGTTTGTTTTTTATGGTCCAATATACAAACCTAACACATCCAAGAAAAAAAATTCATGCGTCTACCCCCTCCTTGCGCCGTTTAGAGGGGTAGATCGACATGTCACACTTCTCTCCAACGGGAGTAGGGTTTCGCCGTAGAGGGGTCCGGAGCGTCAAGACCCCATCAAAACTTGCATACACCCCTAAACTATGCATACTAGTGTGTTGGTAGTTTGTGGGAACCAAGATACATCTCCGAGGTGCGAACCGCTTCACTGACCCCTCTTACTCCGTAGTAAGTTCTTGCACTTAGAGGTGATAACCCCCGTTTCGGGTGTCAGGCATGGAATCGTGCGACGGAACACATGAAATGTTTGTTTTTATGGTACAATATACCAACCTAACACATCCAAGCAAATAAAATCATGCATCTACCCCCTCCCGTCGCCGTTTAGAGGGTTAGATCGACAGGTTAGACTTTTCTCTAGCGGGAGTAGGGTTTCGCCGTAGAGGAGGTCCGGAGCGTCAAGACCCCATAAAAACTTGCATAGACACCTAAACTATGTATAAAAGTGTGTTGGTAATTTGTGGGAACCAATATACATCTCCGAGGTGCGACCCGCTTCACTGTCCCCTCTTACTCCGCAGTAAGTTCTTGCACTTAGAGGTGGAAACCTCCGTTTCGGGTGTCAGGCATGGAATCGTGCGACGGAACACATGAAATGTTTGTTTTTTATGGTCTAATATACAAACCTAACACATCAAAGCAAAAAAAATCATTCGTCTACCCCCTCCCGGCGCTGTTTAGAGGGGTAGATCGACAGGTCAAACTTTTCTCCAACGGGAGTAGGGTTTCGCCGTAGAGGGCGTCCGGAGCGTCAAGACCCCATAAAAACTTGCATACACCCCTAAACTATGCATACTATTGTGTTGGTAGTTTGTGGGAACCAAGATACATCTCCGAGGTGCGAACCGATTCACTGACCCCTCTTACTCCGTAGTAAGTTCTTGCACTTAGAGGTGATAACCCCCGTTACGGGTGTCAGGCATGAAATCGTGCGACGGAACACATGAAATGTTTGTTTTTTATGGTCCAATATACAAACCTAACACATCAAAGCAAAATAATTCATGCGTCTACCCCCTCCCGGTGCCGTTTAAGGGGTAGATCGACAGGTCAGACTTTTCTCCAACGGGAGTAGGGTTTCGCCGTAGAGGGGGTCCGGAGCGTCAAGACCCCATCAAAACTTGCATAGACCACTAAAATATGTATACTAGTGTGTTGGTAGTTTTTGGTAACCAAGATACATCTCCGAGGTGCGACCCGCTTCACTGACCCCTCTTACTCCGTAGTAAGTTCTTGCACTTAGAGGTGAAAACCCCCGTTTCGGGTGGCAGGCATGGAATCGTGCGACGGAACACATGAAATGTTTGTTTTTTATGGTCCAATATACCAACCTAACACATCCAAGCAAAAAAAATCATGCGTCTACCCCCTCCCGGCGCCGTTTAGAGGGGTAGATCGACATGTCAGACTTTTCTCCAATGGGAGTAGGGTTTCGCCGTAGAGGGGGTCCGGAGCGTCAAGACCCCATCAAAACTTGCATAGACCCCTAAACTATGTATACTAGTGTGTTGGTAATTTGTGGGAACCAATATACATCTCCGAGGTGCGACCCGGTACACTGACCCCTCTTACTCCGTAGTAAGTTCTTGCACTTAGAGGTGAAAACCTCCGTTTCGGGTGTCAGGCATGGAATCGTGCGACGGAACACATGAAATGTTTGTTTTTTATGGTCCAATATACAAACCTAACACATCAAAGCAAAAAAATTCATTCGTCTACCCCCTCCCGGTGCTGTTTAGAGGGGTAGATCGACAGGTCAGACTTTTCTCCAGCGGGAGTAGGGTTTCGCCGTAGAGGGGGTCCGGAGCGTCAAGACCCCATAAAAACTTGCATACACCCCTAAACTATGCATACTATTGTGTTGGTAGTTTGTGGGAACCAAGATACATCTCCGAGGTGCGAACCGATTCACTGACCCCTCTTACTCTGTAGTAAGTTCTTGCACTTAGAGGTGATAACCCCCGTTACGGGTGTCAGGCATGAAATCGTGCGACGGAACACATGAAATGTTTGTTTTTTATGGTCCAATATACCAACCTAACACATCAAAGCAAAATAATTCATGCGTCTACCCCCTCCCGGTGCCGTTTAAGGGGTAGATCGACAGGTCAGACTTTTCTCCAACGGGAGTAGGGTTTCGCCGTAGAGGGGGTCCGGAGCGTCAAGACCCCATCAAAACTTGCATAGACCATTAAAATATGTATACTAGTGTGTTGGTAGTTTGTGGTAACCAAGATACATCTCCGAGGTGCGACCCGCTTCACTGACCCCTCTTACTCCGTAGTAAGTTCTTGCACTTAGAGGTGAAAACACCCGTTTCGGGTGGCAGGCATGGAATCGTGCGACGGAACACATGAAATGTTTGTTTTTTATGGTCCAATATACCAACCTAACACATCCAAGAAAAAAAAATCATGCGTCTACCCCCTCCCGGCGCCGTTTAGAGGGGTAGATCGACATGTCAGACTTTTCTCCAATGGGAGTAGGGTTTCGCTGTAGAGGGGGTCCGGAGTGTCAAGACCCCATCAAAACTTGAATAGACCCCTAAATATGTATACTAGTGTGTTGTTAGTTTGTGGGAACCAAGATACATCTCCGAGGTGTGACCCGCTTCACTGACCCCTCTTACTCTGTAGTAAGTTCTTGCACTTAGAGGTGAAAACCCCCGTTTCGGGTGTCAGGCATGGAATCGTGCGACGGAACACATGAAATGTTTGTTTTAATGGTACAATATACCAACCTAACACATCCAAGCAAATAAAATCATGCGTCTACCCCCTCCAGTCGCCGTTTAGAGGGGTAGATCGACAGGTCAGACTTTTCTCTAGCGGGAGTAGGGTTTCGACGTAGAGGAGGTCCGGAGCGTCAAGACCCCATAAAAACTTGCATAGAAACCTAAAATATGTATAAAAGTGTGTTGGTAATTTGTGGGAACCAATATACATCTCCGAGGTGCGACCCGCTTCACTGTCCCCTCTTACTCCGCAGTAAGTTCTTGCACTTAGAGGTGAAAACCTCCATTTCGGCTGTCAGGCATGGAATCGTGCGACGGAACACATGAAATGTTTGTTTTTTATGGTCCAATATACAAACCTAACACATCAAAGCAAAAAAATTCATTCGTCTACCCCCTGCCGGCGCTGTTTAGAGGGGTAGATCGACAGGTCAGACTTTTCTCCAGCGGGAGTAGGGTTTCGCCGTAGAGGGGGTCCGGAGCGTCAAGACCCCATAAAAACTTCCTTACACCCCTAAACTATGCATACTATTGTGTTGGTAGTTTGTGGGAACCAAGATACATCTCCGAGGTGCGAACCGATTCACTGACCCCTCTTACTCCGTAGTAAGTTCTTGCACTTAGAGGTGAAAACCCCCGTTTCGGGTGGCAGGCATGGAATCGTGCGACGGAACACATGAAATGTTTGTTTTTTATGGTCCAATATACCAACCTAACACATCCAAGAAAAAAAATTCATGCGTCTACCCCCTCCCGGCGCCGTTTAGAGGGGTAGATCGACATGTCAGACTTTTCTCCAGCGGGAGTAGGGTTTCGCCGTAGAGGGGGTCCGGAGCGTCAAGACCCCATCAAAACTTGCATAGACCCCTAAACTATGTATACTAGTGTGTTGGTAGTTTGTGGGAACCAATATACATCTGCGAGATGCGACCCGGTACACTGACCCCTCTTACTCCGTAGTAAGTTCTAGCACTTAGAGGTGATAACCCCCGTTTTGGGTGTCAAGCATGGAATCGTGCGACGGAACACATGAAATGTTTGTTTTTTTTGGTCCAATATACTAACCTAACACATCCAAGCAAAAAAAATCATGCTTGTACCCCCTCCCGGCGCCGTTTAGAGGCGTAGATCGATAGGTCAGACTTTTCTCTAGCGGGAGTAGTGTTTCACCGTATGGGGGGTCCGGAGCGTCAAGACCCCATAAAAACTTGCATAGACCCCTTAAATATGTATACTAGTGTGTTGGTAGTTTGTGGGAACCAAGATACATCTCCGAGGTGCGACCCGCTTCACGGACCCCTCTTACTCCGTAGTAAGTTCTTGCACTTAGAGGTGATAACCCCCGTTTTGGGTGTCATGCATGGAATCGTGCGTCGGAACACATGAAATGTTTGTTTTTTATGGTCCAATATACCAACCTAACACATCCAAGCAAAAAAATCAGGCGTCTACCCCTTCCCGGCGCCGTTTGGAGGGGTAGATCGACAGGTCAGACTTTTCTCCAGCGGGAGTAGGGTTTCGCCGTAGAGGGGGTCTGGAGCGTCAAGACCCCATCAAAACTTGCATAGACCCCTAAAATATGTATACTAGTGTGGTTGTAGTTAGTGCGAACCAAGATACATCTACGAGGTGCGACCCGCTTCACTGACCCCTCTTACTCTCTAGTAAGTTCTTGCACTAAGAGGTGAAAACCCACGTTTCGGGTGTCAGGCATGGAATCGTGCGACGGGACACATGAAATGTTTAATTTTTATGGTCCAATATACCAACCTAACACATCCAAGGAAAAAAAATCATGCGTCTATCCCCTCCAGGCGCCGTTTAGAGGGGTAGATCGACAGGTAAGACTTTTCTCCATCGGGAGTAGGGTTTCGCCGTAGAGTGGGTCCGGAGCGTCAAGACCCATCAAACCTTGCATAGACCCCTAAACTATGTATACTAGTGTGTTGGTAGTTTGTGGGAACCAAGATACATCTACGAGGTGCGACCCGCTTCACTGACCCCTCTTACTCCGTAGTAAGTTCTAGCACTTAGAGGTGAAAACCCCCGTTTCGGGTGTCAAGCATGGAATCGTACGACGTAACACATGAAATGTTTAATTTTTATGGTCCAATATACCAACCTAACACATCCAAGCAAAAAAAATCATGCGTCTATCCCCTCCCGGCGCCGTTTAAAGGGGTATATCGACAGGTCAGACTTTTCTCTAGCGGGAGTAGGGTTTCGCTGTAGAGGGGGTCCGGAGTGTCAAGACCCCATCAAAACTTGCATAGACCCCTAAATATGTATACTAGTGTGTTGTTAGTTTGTGGGAACCAAGATACATCTCCGAGGTGTGAACCGCTTCACTGACCCCTCTTACTCTGTAGTAAGTTCTTGCACTTAGAGGTGAAAACCCCCGTTTCGGGTGTCAGGCATGGAATCGTGCGACGGAACACATGAAATGTTTGTTTTAATGGTACAATATACCAACCTAACACATCCAAGCAAATAAAATCATGCGTCTACCCCCTCCAGTCGCCGTTTAGAGGGGTAGATCGACAGGTCAGACTTTTCTCTAGCGGGAGTAGGGTTTCGACGTAGAGGAGGTCCGGAGCGTCAAGACCCCATAAAAACTTGCATAGACACCTAAACTATGTATAAAAGTGTGTTGGTAATTTGTGGGAACCAATATACATCTCCGAGGTGCGACCCGCTTCACTGTCCCCTCTTACTCCGCAGTAAGTTCTTGCACTTAGAGGTGAAAACCTCCGTTTCGGCTGTCAGGCATGGAATCGTGCGACGGAACACATGAAATGTTTGTTTTTTATGGTCCAATATACAAACCTAACACATCAAAGCAAAAAAATTCATTCGTCTACCCCCTGCCGGCGCTGTTTAGAGGGGTAGATCGACAGGTCAGACTTTTCTCCAGCGGGAGTAGGGTTTCGCCGTAGAGGGGGTCCGGAGCGTCAAGACCCCATAAAAACTTCCTTACACCCCTAAACTATGCATACTATTGTGTTGGTAGTTTGTGGGAACCAAGATACATCTCCGAGGTGCGAACCGATTCACTGACCCCTCTTACTCCGTAGTAAGTTCTTGCACTTAGAGGTGATAACCCCCGTTACGGGTGTCAGGCATGAAATCGTGCGACGGAACACATGAAATGTTTGTTTTTTATGGTCCAATATACCAACCTAACACATCAAAGCAAAATAATTCATGCGTCTACCCCCTCCCGGTGCCGTTTAAGGGGTAGATCGACAGGTCAGACTTTTCTCCAACGGGAGTAGGGTTTCGCCGTAGAGGGGGTCCGGAGCGTCAAGACCCCATCAAAACTTGCATAGACCATTAAAATATGTATACTAGTGTGTTGGTAGTTTTTGGTAACCAAGATACATCTCCGAGGTGCGACCCGCTTCACTGACCCCTCTTACTCCGTAGTAAGTTCTTGCACTTAGAGGTGAAAACCCCCGTTTCGGGTGGCAGGCATGGAATCGTGCGACGGAACACATGAAATGTTTGTTTTTTATGGTCCAATATACCAACCTAACACATCCAAGCAAAAAAAATCATGCGTCTACCCCCTCCCGGCGCCGTTTAGAGGGGTAGATCGACATGTCAGACTTTTCTCCAATGGGAGTAGGGTTTCGCCGTAGAGGGGGTCCGGAGCGTCAAGACCCCATCAAAACTTGCATAGACCCCTAAACTATGTATACTAGTGTGTTGGTAATTTGTGGGAACCAATATACATCTCCGAGGTGCGACCCGGTACACTGACCCCTCTTACTCCGTAGTAAGTTCTTGCACTTAGAGGTGAAAACCTCCGTTTCGGGTGTCAGGCATAGAATCGTGCGACGGAACACATGAAATGTTTGTTTTTTATGGTCCAATATACAAACCTAACACATCCAAGCAAAAAAAAATCATGCGTCTACCCCCTCCCTGCGCCGTTTAGAGGGGTAGATCGACAGGTCACACTTTTCTCCAGCGGGAGTAGGGTTTCGCCGTAGAGGGGGTCCGGAGCGTCAAGACCCCATCAAAACTTGCATACACCCCTAAAATATGCATACTAGTGTGTTGGTAGTTTGTGGGAACCAAGATACATCTCCGAGGTGCGAACCGCTTCACTAACCCTCTTACTCCGTAGTAAGTTCTTGCACTTAGAGGTGAAAACCCCCGTTACGGGTGTCAGGCATGGAATCGTGCGACGGAACACATGAAATGTTTGTTTTTTATGGTCCAATATACCAACCTAACACATCCAAGCAAAAAAATTCATGCGTCTACCCCCTCCCGGCGCCGTTTAGAGGGGTAGATCGACATGTCAGACTTTTCTCCAGTGGGAGTAGGGTTTCGCCGTATTGGGGGTCCGGAGCGTCAAGACCCCATAAAAACTTGCATAGACCCCTAAACTATGTATAATAGTGTGTTGGTAATTTGTGGGAAACACTATACATCTCCGAGGTGCGACCCGCTACACTGACCCCTCTTACTCCGTAGTAAGTTCTTGCACTTAGAGGTGAAAACCTCCGTTTCGGGTGTCAGGCATGGAATTGTGCGACGGAACACATGAAATGTTTGTTTTTTATGGTCCAATATACAAACCTAACACATCCAAGAAAAAAAATTCATGCGTCTACCCCCTCCTTGCGCCGTTTAGAGGGGTAGATCGACATGTCACACTTCTCTCCAACGGGAGTAGGGTTTCGCCGTAGAGGGGTCCGGAGCGTCAAGACCCCATCAAAACTTGCATACACCCCTAAACTATGCATACTAGTGTGTTGGTAGTTTGTGGGAACCAAGATACATCTCCGAGGTGCGAACCGCTTCACTGACCCCTCTTACTCCGTAGTAAGTTCTTGCACTTAGAGGTGATAACCCCCGTTTCGGGTGTCAGGCATGGAATCGTGCGACGGAACACATGAAATGTTTGTTTTTATGGTACAATATACCAACCTAACACATCCAAGCAAATAAAATCATGCATCTACCCCCTCCCGTCACCGTTTAGAGGGGTAGATCGACAGGTCAGACTTTTCTCTAGCGGGAGTAGGGTTTCGCCGTAGAGGAGGTCCGGAGCGTCAAGACCCCATAAAAACTTGCATTGACACCTAAACTATGTATAAAAGTGTGTTGGTAATTTGTGGGAACCAATATACATCTCCGAGGTGCGACCCGCTTCACTGTCCCCTCTTACTCCGCAGTAAGTTCTTGCACTTAGAGGTGAAAACCTCCGTTTCGGGTGTCAGGCATGGAATCGTGCGACGGAACACATGAAATGTTTGTTTTTTATGGTCTAATATACAAACCTAACACATAAAAGAAAAAAAATCATTCGTCTACCCCCTCCCGGCGCTGTTTAGAGGGGTAGATCGACAGGTCAGACTTTTCTCCAACGGGAGTAGGGTTTCGCCGTAGAGGGCGTCCGGAGCGTCAAGACCCCATAAAAACTTGCATACACCCCTAAACTATGCATACTATTGTGTTGGTAGTTTGTGGGAACCAAGATACATCTCCGAGGTGCGAACCGATTCACTGACCCCTCTTACTCCGTAGTAAGTTCTTGCACTTAGAGGTGAAAACCCCCGTTTCGGGTGGCAGGCATGGAATCGTGCGACGGAACACATGAAATGTTTGTTTTTTATGGTCCAATATACCAACCTAACACATCCAAGAAAAAAAATTCATGCGTCTACCCCCTCCCGGCGCCGTTTAGAGGGGTAGATCGACATGTCAGACTTTTCTCCAGCGGGAGTAGGGTTTCGCCGTAGAGGGGGTCCGGAGCGTCAAGACCCCATCAAAACTTGCATAGACCCCTAAACTATGTATACTAGTGTGTTGGTAGTTTGTGGGAACCAATATACATCTGCGAGATGCGACCCGGTACACTGACCCCTCTTACTCCGTAGTAAGTTCTAGCACTTAGAGGTGATAACCCCCGTTTTGGGTGTCAAGCATGGAATCGTGCGACGGAACACATGAAATGTTTGTTTTTTTTGGTCCAATATACTAACCTAACACATCCAAGCAAAAAAAATCATGCTTGTACCCCCTCCCGGCGCCGTTTAGAGGCGTAGATCGATAGGTCAGACTTTTCTCTAGCGGGAGTAGTGTTTCACCGTATGGGGGGTCCGGAGCGTCAAGACCCCATAAAAACTTGCATAGACCCCTTAAATATGTATACTAGTGTGTTGGTAGTTTGTGGGAACCAAGATACATCTCCGAGGTGCGACCCCCTTCACGGACCCCTCTTACTCCGTAGTAAGTTCTTGCACTTAGAGGTGATAACCCCCGTTTTGGGTGTCATGCATGGAATCGTGCGTCGGAACACATGAAATGTTTGTTTTTTATGGTCCAATATACCAACCTAACACATCCAAGCAAAAAAATCATGCGTCTACCCCTTCCCGGCGCCGTTTAGAGGGGTAGATCGACAGGTCAGACTTTTCTCCAGCGGGAGTAGGGTTTCGCCGTACAGGGGGTCTGGAGCGTCAAGACCCCATCAAAACTTGCATAGACCCCTAAAATATGTATACTAGTGTGGTTGTAGTTAGTGCGAACCAAGATACATCTACGAGGTGCGACCCGCTTCACTGACCCCTCTTACTCCGTAGTAAGTTCTTGCACTTAGAGGTGATAACCCCCGTTTCGGGTGTCAGGCATGGAATCGTGCGACGGAACACATGAAATGTTTGTTTTTTATGGTCCAATATACAAACCTAACACATCCAAGCAAAAAAAAATCATGCGTCTACCCCCTCCCTGCGCCGTTTAGAGGGGTAGATCGACAGGTCACACTTTTCTCCAGCGGGAGTAGGGTTTCGCCGTAGAGGGGGTCCGGAGCGTCAAGACCCCATCAAAACTTGCATACACCCCTAAAATATGCATACTAGTGTGTTGGTAGTTTGTGGGAACCAAGATACATCTCCGAGGTGCGAACCGCTTCACTAACCCTCTTACTCCGTAGTAAGTTCTTGCACTTAGAGGTGAAAACCCCCGTTACGGGTGTCAGGCATGGAATCGTGCGACGGAACACATGAAATGTTTGTTTTTTATGGTCCAATATACCAACCTAACACATCCAAGCAAAAAAATTCATGAGTCTACCCCCTCCCGGCGCCGTTTAGAGGGGTAGATCGACATGTCAGACTTTTCTCCAGTGGGAGTAGGGTTTCGCCGTAGAGGGGGTCCGGAGCGTCAAGACCCCATAAAAACTTGCATAGACCCCTAAACTATGTATAATAGTGTGTTGGTAATTTGTGGGAAACAATATACATCTCCGAGGTGCGACCCGCTACACTGACCCCTCTTATTCCGTAGTAAGTTCTTGCACTTAGAGGTGAAAACCTCCGTTTCGGGTGTCAGGCATGGAACTGTGCGACGGAACACATGAAATGTTTGTTTTTTATGGTCCAATATACAAACCTAACACATCCAAGAAAAAAAATTCATGCGTCTACCCCCTCCTTGCGCCGTTTAGAGGGGTAGATCGACATGTCACACTTCTCTCCAACGGGAGTAGGGTTTCGCCGTAGAGGGGTCCGGAGCGTCAAGACCCCATCAAAACTTGCATACACCCCTAAACTATGCATACTAGTGTGTTGGTAGTTTGTGGGAACCAAGATACATCTCCGAGGTGCGAACCGCTTCACTGACCCCTCTTACTCCGTAGTAAGTTCTTGCACTTAGAGGTGATAACCCCCGTTTCGGGTGTCAGGCATGGAATCGTGCGACGGAACACATGAAATGTTTGTTTTTATGGTACAATATACCAACCTAACACATCCAAGCAAATAAAATCATGCATCTACCCCCTCCCGTCGCCGTTTAGAGGGGTAGATCGACAGGTCAGACTTTTCTCTAGCGGGAGTAGGGTTTCGCCGTAGAGGAGGTCCGGAGCGTCAAGACCCCATAAAAACTTGCATAGACACCTAAACTATGTATAAAAGTGTGTTGGTAATTTGTGGGAACCAATATACATCTCCGAGGTGCGACCCGCTTCACTGTCCCCTCTTACTCCGCAGTAAGTTCTTGCACTTAGAGGTGGAAACCTCCGTTTCGGGTGTCAGGCATGGAATCGTGCGACGGAACACATGAAATGTTTGTTTTTTATGGTCTAATATACAAACCTAACACATCAAAGCAAAAAAAATCATTCGTCTACCCCCTCCCGGCGCTGTTTAGAGGGGTAGATCGACAGGTCAAACTTTTCTCCAACGGGAGTAGGGTTTCGCCGTAGAGGGCGTCCGGAGCGTCAAGACCCCATAAAAACTTGCATACACCCCTAAACTATGCATACTATTGTGTTGGTAGTTTGTGGGAACCAAGATACATCTCCGAGGTGCGAACCGATTCACTGACCCCTCTTACTCCGTAGTAAGTTCTTGCACTTAGAGGTGATAACCCCCGTTACGGGTGTCAGGCATGAAATCGTGCGACGGAACACATGAAATGTTTGTTTTTTATGGTCCAATATACCAACCTAACACATCAAAGCAAAATAATTCATGCGTCTACCCCCTCCCGGTGCCGTTTAAGGGGTAGATCGACAGGTCAGACTTTTCTCCAACGGGAGTAGGGTTTCGCCGTAGAGGGGGTCCGGAGCGTCAAGACCCCATCAAAACTTGCATAGACCACTAAAATATGTATACTAGTGTGTTGGTAGTTTTTGGTAACCAAGATACATCTCCGAGGTGCGACCCGCTTCACTGACCCCTCTTACTCCGTAGTAAGTTCTTGCACTTAGAGGTGAAAACCCCCGTTTCGGGTGGCAGGCATGGAATCGTGCGACGGAACACATGAAATGTTTGTTTTTTATGGTCCAATATACCAACCTAACACATCCAAGCAAAAAAAATCATGCGTCTACCCCCTCCCGGCGCCGTTTAGAGGGGTAGATCGACATGTCAGACTTTTCTCCAATGGGAGTAGGGTTTCGCCGTAGAGGGGGTCCGGAGCGTCAAGACCCCATCAAAACTTGCATAGACCCCTAAACTATGTATACTAGTGTGTTGGTAATTTGTGGGAACCAATATACATCTCCGAGGTGCGACCCGGTACACTGACCCCTCTTACTCCGTAGTAAGTTCTTGCACTTAGAGGTGAAAACCTCCGTTTCGGGTGTCAGGCATGGAATCGTGCGACGGAACACATGAAATGTTTGTTTTTTATGGTCCAATATACAAACCTAACACATCAAAGCAAAAAAATTCATTCGTCTACCCCCTCCCGGTGCTGTTTAGAGGGGTAGATCGACAGGTCAGACTTTTCTCCAGCGGGAGTAGGGTTTCGCCGTAGAGGGGGTCCGGAGCGTCAAGACCCCATAAAAACTTGCATACACCCCTAAACTATGCATACTATTGTGTTGGTAGTTTGTGGGAACCAAGATACATCTCCGAGGTGCGAACCGATTCACTGACCCCTCTTACTCTGTAGTAAGTTCTTGCACTTAGAGGTGATAACCCCCGTTACGGGTGTCAGGCATGAAATCGTGCGACGGAACACATGAAATGTTTGTTTTTTATGGTCCAATATACCAACCTAACACATCAAAGCAAAATAATTCATGCGTCTACCCCCTCCCGGTGCCGTTTAAGGGGTAGATCGACAGGTCAGACTTTTCTCCAACGGGAGTAGGGTTTCGCCGTAGAGGGGGTCCGGAGCGTCAAGACCCCATCAAAACTTGCATAGACCATTAAAATATGTATACTAGTGTGTTGGTAGTTTGTGGTAACCAAGATACATCTCCGAGGTGCGACCCGCTTCACTGACCCCTCTTACTCCGTAGTAAGTTCTTGCACTTAGAGGTGAAAACACCCGTTTCGGGTGGCAGGCATGGAATCGTGCGACGGAACACATGAAATGTTTGTTTTTTATGGTCCAATATACCAACCTAACACATCCAAGAAAAAAAATCATGCGTCTACCCCCTCCCGGCGCCGTTTAGAGGGGTAGATCGACATGTCAGACTTTTCTCCAATGGGAGTAGGGTTTCGCTGTAGAGGGGGTCCGGAGTGTCAAGACCCCATCAAAACTTGAATAGACACCTAAATATGTATAATAGTGTGTTGTTAGTTTGTGGGAACCAAGATACATCTCCGAGGTGTGACCCGCTTCACTGACCCCTCTTACTCTGTAGTAAGTTCTTGCACTTAGAGGTGAAAACCCCCGTTTCGGGTGTCAGGCATGGAATCGTGCGACGGAACACATGAAATGTTTGTTTTAATGGTACAATATACCAACCTAACACATCCAAGCAAATAAAATCATGCGTCTACCCCCTCCAGTCGCCGTTTAGAGGGGTAGATCGACAGGTCAGACTTTTCTCTAGCGGGAGTAGGGTTTCGACGTAGAGGAGGTCCGGAGCGTCAAGACCCCATAAAAACTTGCATAGAAACCTAAAATATGTATAAAAGTGTGTTGGTAATTTGTGGGAACCAATATACATCTCCGAGGTGCGACCCGCTTCACTGTCCCCTCTTACTCCGCAGTAAGTTCTTGCACTTAGAGGTGAAAACCTCCGTTTCGGCTGTCAGGCATGGAATCGTGCGACGGAACACATGAAATGTTTGTTTTTTATGGTCCAATATACAAACCTAACACATCAAAGCAAAAAAATTCATTCGTCTACCCCCTGCCGGCGCTGTTTAGAGGGGTAGATCGACAGGTCAGACTTTTCTCCAGCGGGAGTAGGGTTTCGCCGTAGAGGGGGTCCGGAGCGTCAAGACCCCATAAAAACTTCCTTACACCCCTAAACTATGCATACTATTGTGTTGGTAGTTTGTGGGAACCAAGATACATCTCCGAGGTGCGAACCGATTCACTGACCCCTCTTACTCCGTAGTAAGTTCTTGCACTTAGAGGTGAAAACCCCCGTTTCGGGTGGCAGGCATGGAATCGTGCGACGGAACACATGAAATGTTTGTTTTTTGTGGTCCAATATACCAACCTAACACATCCAAGAAAAAAAATTCATGCGTCTACCCCCTCCCGGCGCCGTTTAGAGGGGTAGATCGACATGTCAGACTTTTCTCCAGCGGGAGTAGGGTTTCGCCGTAGAGGGGGTCCGGAGCGTCAAGACCCCATCAAAACTTGCATAGACCCCTAAACTATGTATACTAGTGTGTTGGTAGTTTGTGGGAACCAATATACATCTGCGAGATGCGACCCGGTACACTGACCCCTCTTACTCCGTAGTAAGTTCTAGCACTTAGAGGTGATAACCCCCGTTTTGGGTGTCAAGCATGGAATCGTGCGACGGAACACACGAAATGTTTGTTTTTTTTGGTCAATATACTAACCTAACACATCCAAGCAAAAAAAATCATGCTTGTACCCCCTCCCGGCGCCGTTTAGAGGCGTAGATCGATAGGTCAGACTTTTCTCTAGCGGGAGTAGTGTTTCACCGTATGGGGGGTCCGGAGCGTCAAGACCCCATAAAAACTTGCATAGACCCCTTAAATATGTATACTAGTGTGTTGGTAGTTTGTGGGAACCAAGATACATCTCCGAGGTGCGACCCGCTTCACGGACCCCTCTTACTCCGTAGTAAGTTCTTGCACTTAGAGGTGATAACCCCCGTTTTGGGTGTCATGCATGGAATCGTGCGTCGGAACACATGAAATGTTTGTTTTTTATGGTCCAATATACCAACCTAACACATCCAAGCAAAAAAATCAGGCGTCTACCCCTTCCCGGCGCCGTTTAGAGGGGTAGATCGACAGGTCAGACTTTTCTCCAGCGGGAGTAGGGTTTCGCCGTAGAGGGGGTCTGGAGCGTCAAGACCCCATCAAAACTTGCATAGACCCCTAAAATATGTATACTAGTGTGGTTGTAGTTAGTGCGAACCAAGATACATCTACGAGGTGCGACCCGCTTCACTGACCCCTCTTACTCTGTAGTAAGTTCTTGCACTAAGAGGTGAAAACCCACGTTTCGGGTGTCACGCATGGAATCGTGCGACGGGACACATGAAATGTTTAATTTTTATGGTCCAATATACCAACCTAACACATCCAAGGAAAAAAATCATGCGTCTATCCCCTCCAGGCGCCGTTTAGAGGGGTAGATCGACAGGTAAGACTTTTCTCCATCGGGAGTAGGGTTTCGCCGTAGAGTGGGTCCGGAGCGTCAAGACCCATCAAACCTTGCATAGACCCCTAAACTATGTATACTAGTGTGTTGGTAGTTTGTGGGAACCAAGATACATCTACGAGGTGCGACCCGCTTCACTGACCCCTCTTACTCCGTAGTAAGTTCTAGCACTTAGAGGTGAAAACCCCCGTTTCGGGTGTCAAGCATGGAATCGTACGACGTAACACATGAAATGTTTAATTTTTATGGTCCAATATACCAACCTAACACATCCAAGCAAAAAAAATCATGCGTCTATCCCCTCCCGGCGCCGTTTAAAGGGGTATATCGACAGGTCAGACTTTTCTCTAGCGGGAGTAGGGTTTCGCTGTAGAGGGGGTCCGGAGTGTCAAGACCCCATCAAAACTTGCATAGACCCCTAAATATGTATACTAGTGTGTTGTTAGTTTGTGGGAACCAAGATACATCTCCGAGGTGTGAACCGCTTCACTGACCCCTCTTACTCTGTAGTAAGTTCTTGCACTTAGAGGTGAAAACCCCCGTTTCGCGTGTCAGGCATGGAATCGTGCGACGGAACACATGAAATGTTTGTTTTAATGGTACAATATACCAACCTAACACATCCAAGCAAATAAAATCATGCGTCTACCCCCTCCAGTCGCCGTTTAGAGGGGTAGATCGACAGGTCAGACTTTTCTCTAGCGGGAGTAGGGTTTCGACGTAGAGGAGGTCCGGAGCGTCAAGACCCCATAAAAACTTGCATAGACACCTAAACTATGTATAAAAGTGTGTTGGTAATTTGTGGGAACCAATATACATCTCCGAGGTGCGACCCGCTTCACTGTCCCCTCTTACTCCGCAGTAAGTTCTTGCACTTAGAGGTGAAAACCTCCGTTTCGGCTGTCAGGCATGGAATCGTGCGACGGAACACATGAAATGTTTGTTTTTTATGGTCCAATATACAAACCTAACACATCAAAGCAAAAAAATTCATTCGTCTACCCCCTGCCGGCGCTGTTTAGAGGGGTAGATCGACAGGTCAGACTTTTCTCCAGCGGGAGTAGGGTTTCGCCGTAGAGGGGGTCCGGAGCGTCAAGACCCCATAAAAACTTCCTTACACCCCTAAACTATGCATACTATTGTGTTGGTAGTTTGTGGGAACCAAGATACATCTCCGAGGTGCGAACCGATTCACTGACCCCTCTTACTCCGTAGTAAGTTCTTGCACTTAGAGGTGATAACCCCCGTTACGGGTGTCAGGCATGAAATCGTGCGACGGAACACATGAAATGTTTGTTTTTTATGGTCCAATATACCAACCTAACACATCAAAGCAAAATAATTCATGCGTCTACCCCCTCCCGGTGCCGTTTAAGGGGTAGATCGACAGGTCAGACTTTTCTCCAACGGGAGTAGGGTTTCGCCGTAGAGGGGGTCCGGAGCGTCAAGACCCCATCAAAACTTGCATAGACCATTAAAATATGTATACTAGTGTGTTGGTAGTTTTTGGTAACCAAGATACATCTCCGAGGTGCGACCCGCTTCACTGACCCCTCTTACTCCGTAGTAAGTTCTTGCACTTAGAGGTGAAAACCCCCGTTTCGGGTGGCAGGCATGGAATCGTGCGACGGAACACATGAAATGTTTGTTTTTTATGGTCCAATATACCAACCTAACACATCCAAGCAAAAAAAATCATGCGTCTACCCCCTCCCGGCGCCGTTTAGAGGGGTAGATCGACATGTCAGACTTTTCTCCAATGGGAGTAGGGTTTCGCCGTAGAGGGGGTCCGGAGCGTCAAGACCCCATCAAAACTTGCATAGACCCCTAAACTATGTATACTAGTGTGTTGGTAATTTGTGGGAACCAATATACATCTCCGAGGTGCGACCCGGTACACTGACCCCTCTTACTCCGTAGTAAGTTCTTGCACTTAGAGGTGAAAACCTCCGTTTCGGGTGTCAGGCATAGAATCGTGCGACGGAACACATGAAATGTTTGTTTTTTATGGTCCAATATACAAACCTAACACATCCAAGCAAAAAAAAATCATGCGTCTACCCCCTCCCTGTGCCGTTTAGAGGGGTAGATCGACAGGTCACACTTTTCTCCAGCGGGAGTAGGGTTTCGCCGTAGAGGGGGTCCGGAGCGTCAAGACCCCATCAAAACTTGCATACACCCCTAAAATATGCATACTAGTGTGTTGGTAGTTTGTGGGAACCAAGATACATCTCCGAGGTGCGAACCGCTTCACTAACCCTCTTACTCCGTAGTAAGTTCTTGCACTTAGAGGTGAAAACCCCCGTTACGGGTGTCAGGCATGGAATCGTGCGACGGAACACATGAAATGTTTGTTTTTTATGGTCCAATATACCAACCTAACACATCCAAGCAAAAAAATTCATGCGTCTACCCCCTCCCGGCGCCGTTTAGAGGGGTAGATCGACATGTCAGACTTTTCTCCAGTGGGAGTAGGGTTTCGCCGTAGAGGGGGTCCGGAGCGTCAAGACCCCATAAAAACTTGCATAGACCCCTAAACTATGTATAATAGTGTGTTGGTAATTTGTGGGAAACACTATACATCTCCGAGGTGCGACCCGCTACACTGACCCCTCTTACTCCGTAGTAAGTTCTTGCACTTAGAGGTGAAAACCTCCGTTTCGGGTGTCAGGCATGGAATTGTGCGACGGAACACATGAAATGTTTGTTTTTTATGGTCCAATATACAAACCTAACACATCCAAGAAAAAAAATTCATGCGTCTACCCCCTCCTTGCGCCGTTTAGAGGGGTAGATCGACATGTCACACTTCTCTCCAACGGGAGTAGGGTTTCGCCGTAGAGGGGTCCGGAGCGTCAAGACCCCATCAAAACTTGCATACACCCCTAAACTATGCATACTAGTGTGTTGGTAGTTTGTGGGAACCAAGATACATCTCCGAGGTGCGAACCGCTTCACTGACCCCTCTTACTCCGTAGTAAGTTCTTGCACTTAGAGGTGATAACCCCCGTTTCGGGTGTCAGGCATGGAATCGTGCGACGGAACACATGAAATGTTTGTTTTTATGGTACAATATACCAACCTAACACATCCAAGCAAATAAAATCATGCATCTACCCCCTCCCGTCACCGTTTAGAGGGGTAGATCGACAGGTCAGACTTTTCTCTAGCGGGAGTAGGGTTTCGCCGTAGAGGAGGTCCGGAGCGTCAAGACCCCATAAAAACTTGCATTGACACCTAAACTATGTATAAAAGTGTGTTGGTAATTTGTGGGAACCAATATACATCTCCGAGGTGCGACCCGCTTCACTGTCCCCTCTTACTCCGCAGTAAGTTCTTGCACTTAGAGGTGAAAACCTCCGTTTCGGGTGTCAGGCATGGAATCGTGCGACGGAACACATGAAATGTTTGTTTTTTATGGTCTAATATACAAACCTAACACATCAAAGAAAAAAAAATCATTCGTCTACCCCCTCCCGGCGCTGTTTAGAGGGGTAGATCGACAGGTCAGACTTTTCTCCAACGGGAGTAGGGTTTCGCCGTAGAGGGCGTCCGGAGCGTCAAGACCCCATAAAAACTTGCATACACCCCTAAACTATGCATACTATTGTGTTGGTAGTTTGTGGGAACCAAGATACATCTCCGAGGTGCGAACCGATTCACTGACCCCTCTTACTCCGTAGTAAGTTCTTGCACTTAGAGGTGAAAACCCCCGTTTCGGGTGGCAGGCATGGAATCGTGCGACGGAACACATGAAATGTTTGTTTTTTATGGTCCAATATACCAACCTAACACATCCAAGAAAAAAAATTCATGCGTCTACCCCCTCCCGGCGCCGTTTAGAGGGGTAGATCGACATGTCAGACTTTTCTCCAGCGGGAGTAGGGTTTCGCCGTAGAGGGGGTCCGGAGCGTCAAGACCCCATCAAAACTTGCATAGACCCCTAAACTATGTATACTAGTGTGTTGGTAGTTTGTGGGAACCAATATACATCTGCGAGATGCGACCCGGTACACTGACCCCTCTTACTCCGTAGTAAGTTCTAGCACTTAGAGGTGATAACCCCCGTTTTGGGTGTCAAGCATGGAATCGTGCGACGGAACACATGAAATGTTTGTTTTTTTTGGTCCAATATACTAACCTAACACATCCAAGCAAAAAAAATCATGCTTGTACCCCCTCCCGGCGCCGTTTAGAGGCGTAGATCGATAGGTCAGACTTTTCTCTAGCGGGAGTAGTGTTTCACCGTATGGGGGGTCCGGAGTGTCAAGACCCCATAAAAACTTGCATAGACCCCTTAAATATGTATACTAGTGTGTTGGTAGTTTGTGGGAACCAAGATACATCTCCGAGGTGCGACCCCCTTCACGGACCCCTCTTACTCCGTAGTAAGTTCTTGCACTTAGAGGTGATAACCCCCGTTTTGGGTGTCATGCATGGAATCGTGCGTCGGAACACATGAAATGTTTGTTTTTTATGGTCCAATATACCAACCTAACACATCCAAGCAAAAAAATCATGCGTCTACCCCTTCCCGGCGCCGTTTAGAGGGGTAGATCGACAGGTCAGACTTTTCTCCAGCGGGAGTAGGGTTTCGCCGTAGAGGGGGTCTGGAGCGTCAAGACCCCATCAAAACTTGCATAGACCCCTAAAATATGTATACTAGTGTGGTTGTAGTTAGTGCGAACCAAGATACATCTACGAGGTGCGACCCGCTTCACTGACCCCTCTTACTCTGTAGTAAGTTCTTGCACTAAGAGGTGAAAACCCACGTTTCGGGTGTCAGGCATGGAATCGTGCGACGGGACACATGAAATGTTTAATTTTTATGGTCCAATATACCAACCTAACACATCCAAGGAAAAAAAATCATGCGTCTATCCCCTCCAGGCGCCGTTTAGAGGGGTAGATCGACAGGTAAGACTTTTCTCCATCGGGAGTAGGGTTTCGCCGTAGAGTGGGTCCGGAGCGTCAAGACCCATCAAACCTTGCATAGACCCCTAAACTATGTATACTAGTGTGTTGGTAGTTTGTGGGAACCAAGATACATCTACGAGGTGCGACCCGCTTCACTGACCCCTCTTACTCCGTAGTAAGTTCTAGCACTTAGAGGTGAAAACCCCCGTTTCGGGTGTCAAGCATGGAATCGTACGACGTAACACATGAAATGTTTAATTTTTATGGTCCAATATACCAACCTAACACATCCAAGCAAAAAAAATCATGCGTCTATCCCCTCCCGGCGCCGTTTAAAGGGGTATATCGACAGGTCAGACTTTTCTCTAGCGGGAGTAGGGTTTCGCTGTAGAGGGGGTCCGGAGTGTCAAGACCCCATCAAAACTTGCATAGACCCCTAAATATGTATACTAGTGTGTTGTTAGTTTGTGGGAACCAAGATACATCTCCGAGGTGTGAACCGCTTCACTGACCCCTCTAACTCTGTAGTAAGTTCTTGCACTTAGAGGTGAAAACCCCCGTTTCGGGTGTCAGGCATGGAATCGTGCGACGGAACACATGAAATGTTTGTTTTAATGGTACAATATACCAACCTAACACATCCAAGCAAATAAAATCATGCGTCTACCCCCTCCAGTCGCCGTTTAGAGGGGTAGATCGACAGGTCAGACTTTTCTCTAGCGGGAGTAGGGTTTCGACGTAGAGGAGGTCCGGAGCGTCAAGACCCCATAAAAACTTGCATAGACACCTAAACTATGTATAAAAGTGTGTTGGTAATTTGTGGGAACCAATATACATCTCCGAGGTGCGACCCGCTTCACTGTCCCCTCTTACTCCGCAGTAAGTTCTTGCACTTAGAGGTGAAAACCTCCGTTTCGGCTGTCAGGCATGGAATCGTGCGACGGAACACATGAAATGTTTGTTTTTTATGGTCCAATATACAAACCTAACACATCAAAGCAAAAAATTCATTCGTCTACCCCCTGTCGGCGCTGTTTAGAGGGGTAGATCGACAGGTCAGACTTTTCTCCAGCGGGAGTAGGGTTTCGCCGTAGAGGGGGTCCGGAGCGTCAAGACCCCATAAAAACTTCCTTACACCCCTAAACTATGCATACTATTGTGTTGGTAGTTTGTGGGAACCAAGATACATCTCCGAGGTGCGAACCGATTCACTGACCCCTCTTACTCCGTAGTAAGTTCTTGCACTTAGAGGTGATAACCCCCGTTACGGGTGTCAGGCATGAAATCGTGCGACGGAACACATGAAATGTTTGTTTTTTATGGTCCAATATACCAACCTAACACATCAAAGCAAAATAATTCATGCGTCTACCCCCTCCCGGTGCCGTTTAAGGGGTAGATCGACAGGTCAGACTTTTCTCCAACGGGAGTAGGGTTTCGCCGTAGAGGGGGTCCGGAGCGTCAAGACCCCATCAAAACTTGCATAGACCATTAAAATATGTATACTAGTGTGTTGGTAGTTTTTGGTAACCAAGATACATCTCCGAGGTGCGACCCGCTTCACTGACCCCTCTTACTCCGTAGTAAGTTCTTGCACTTAGAGGTGAAAACCCCCGTTTCGGGTGGCAGGCATGGAATCGTGCGACGGAACACATGAAATGTTTGTTTTTTATGGTCCAATATACCAACCTAACACATCCAAGCAAAAAAAATCATGCGTCTACCCCCTCCCGGCGCCGTTTAGAGGGGTAGATCGACATGTCAGACTTTTCTCCAATGGGAGTAGGGTTTCGCCGTAGAGGGGGTCCGGAGCGTCAAGACCCCATAAAAACTTGCATAGACCCCTAAACTATGTATACTAGTGTGTTGGTAATTTGTGGGAACCAATATACATCTCCGAGGTGCGACCCGGTACACTGACCCCTCTTACTCCGTAGTAAGTTCTTGCACTTAGAGGTGAAAACCTCCGTTTCGGGTGTCAGGCATGGAATCGTGCGACGGAACACATGAAATGTTTGTTTTTTATGGTCCAATATACAAACCTAACACATCCAAGCAAAAAAAAATCATGCGTCTACCCCCTCCCTGCGCCGTTTAGAGGGGTAGATCGACAGGTCACACTTTTCTCCAGCGGGAGTAGGGTTTCGCCGTAGAGGGGGTCCGGAGCGTCAAGACCCCATCAAAACTTGCATACACCCCTAAAATATGCATACTAGTGTGTTGGTAGTTTGTGGGAACCAAGATACATCTCCGAGGTGCGAACCGCTTCACTAACCCTCTTACTCCGTAGTAAGTTCTTGCACTTAGAGGTGAAAACCCCCGTTACGGGTGTCAGGCATGGAATCGTGCGACGGAACACATGAAATGTTTGTTTTTTATGGTCCAATATACCAACCTAACACATCCAAGCAAAAAAATTCATGCGTCTACCCCCTCCCGGCGCCGTTTAGAGGGGTAGATCGACATGTCAGACTTTTCTCCAGTGGGAGTAGGGTTTCGCCGTAGAGGGGGTCCGGAGCGTCAAGACCCCATAAAAACTTGCATAGACCCCTAAACTATGTATAATAGTGTGTTGGTAATTTGTGGGAAACACTATACATCTCCGAGGTGCGACCCGCTACACTGACCCGTCTTACTCCGTAGTAAGTTCTTGCACTTAGAGGTGAAAACCTCCGTTTCGGGTGTCAGGCATGGAATTGTGCGACGGAACACATGAAATGTTTGTTTTTTATGGTCCAATATACAAACCTAACACATCCAAGAAAAAAAATTCATGCTTCTACCCCCTCCTTGCGCCGTTTAGAGGGGTAGATCGACATGTCACACTTCTCTCCAACGGGAGTAGGGTTTCGCCGTAGAGGGGTCCGGAGCGTCAAGACCCCATCAAAACTTGCATACACCCCTAAACTATGCATACTAGTGTGTTGGTAGTTTGTGGGAACCAAGATACATCTCCGAGGTGCGAACCGCTTCACTGACCCCTCTTACTCCGTAGTAAGTTCTTGCACTTAGAGGTGATAACCCCCGTTTCGGGTGTCAGGCATGGAATCGTGCGACGGAACACATGAAATGTTTGTTTTTATGGTACAATATACCAACCTAACACATCCAAGCAAATAAAATCATGCATCTACCCCCTCCCGTCGCCGTTTAGAGGGGTAGATCGACAGGTCAGACTTTTCTCTAGCGGGAGTAGGGTTTCGCCGTAGAGGAGGTCCGGAGCGTCAAGACCCCATAAAAACTTGCATAGACACCTAAACTATGTATAAAAGTGTGTTGGTAATTTGTGGGAACCAATATACATCTCCGAGGTGCGACCCGCTTCACTGTCCCCTCTTACTCCGCAATAAGTTCTTGCACTTAGAGGTGAAAACCTCCGTTTCGGGTGTCAGGCATGGAATCGTGCGACGGAACACATGAAATGTTTGTTTTTTATGGTCTAATATACAAACCTAACACATCAAAGCAAAAAAAATCATTCGTCTACCCCCTCCCGGCGCTGTTTAGAGGGGTAGATCGACAGGTCAGACTTTTCTCCAACGGGAGTAGGGTTTCGCCGTAGAGGGCGTCCGGAGCGTCAAGACCCCATAAAAACTTGCATACACCCCTAAACTATGCATACTATTGTGTTGGTAGTTTGTGGGAACCAAGATACATCTCCGAGGTGCGAACCGATTCACTGACCCCTCTTACTCCGTAGTAAGTTCTTGCACTTAGAGGTGATAACCCCCGTTACGGGTGTCAGGCATGAAATCGTGCGACGGAACACATGAAATGTTTGTTTTTTATGGTCCAATATACCAACCTAACACATCAAAGCAAAATAATTCATGCGTCTACCCCCTCCCGGTGCCGTTTAAGGGGTAGATCGACAGGTCAGACTTTTCTCCAACGGGAGTAGGGTTTCGCCGTAGAGGGGGTCCGGAGCGTCAAGACCCCATCAAAACTTGCATAGACCACTAAAATATGTATACTAGTGTGTTGGTAGTTTTTGGTAACCAAGATACATCTCCGAGGTGCGACCCGCTTCACTGACCCCTCTTACTCCGTAGTAAGTTCTTGCACTTAGAGGTGAAAACCCCCGTTTCGGGTGGCAGGCATGGAATCGTGCGACGGAACACATGAAATGTTTGTTTTTTATGGTCCAATATACCAACCTAACACATCCAAGCAAAAAAAATCATGCGTCTACCCCCTCCCGGCGCCGTTTAGAGGGGTAGATCGACATGTCAGACTTTTCTCCAATGGGAGTAGGGTTTCGCCGTAGAGGGGGTCCGGAGCGTCAAGACCCCATCAAAACTTGCACAGACCCCTAAACTATGTATACTAGTGTGTTGGTAATTTGTGGGAACCAATATACATCTCCGAGGTGCGACCCGGTACACTGACCCCTCTTACTCCGTAGTAAGTTCTTGCACTTAGAGGTGAAAACCTCCGTTTCGGGTGTCAGGCATGGAATCGTGCGACGGAACACATGAAATGTTTGTTTTTTATGGTCCAATATACAAACCTAACACATCAAAGCAAAAAAATTCATTCGTCTACCCCCTCCCGGTGCTGTTTAGAGGGGTAGATCGACAGGTCAGACTTTTCTCCAGCGGGAGTAGGGTTTCGCCGTAGAGGGGGTCCGGAGCGTCAAGACCCCATAAAAACTTTCATACACCCCTAAACTATGCATACTATTGTGTTGGTAGTTTGTGGGAACCAAGATACATCTCCGAGGTGCGAACCGATTCACTGACCCCTCTTACTCTGTAGTAAGTTCTTGCACTTAGAGGTGATAACCCCCGTTACGGGTGTCAGGCATGAAATCGTGCGACGGAACACATGAAATGTTTGTTTTTTATGGTCCAATATACCAACCTAACACATCAAAGCAAAATAATTCATGCGTCTACCCCCTCCCGGTGCCGTTTAAGGGGTAGATCGACAGGTCAGACTTTTCTCCAACGGGAGTAGGGTTTCGCCGTAGAGGGGGTCCGGAGCGTCAAGACCCCATCAAAACTTGCATAGACCATTAAAATATGTATACTAGTGTGTTGGTAGTTTGTGGTAACCAAGATACATCTCCGAGGTGCGACCCGCTTCACTGACCCCTCTTACTCCGTAGTAAGTTCTTGCACTTAGAGGTGAAAACACCCGTTTCGGGTGGCAGGCATGGAATCGTGCGACAGAACACATGAAATGTTTGTTTTTTATGGTCCAATATACCAACCTAACACATCCAAGAAAAAAAAATCATGCGTCTACCCCCTCCCGGCGCCGTTTAGAGGGGTAGATCGACATGTCAGACTTTTCTCCAATGGGAGTAGGGTTTCGCCGTAGAGGGGGTCCGGAGCGTCAATACCCCATCAAAACTTGCATAGACCCCTAAAATATGTATACTAGTGTGTTGGTAATTTGTGGGAACCAATATACATCTCCGAGGTGCGACCCGGTACACTGACCCCTCTTACTCCGTAGTAAGTTCTTGCACTAAGAGGTGAAAACCTCCGTTTCGGGTGTCAGGCATGGAATCATGCGACGGAACACATGAAATGTTTGTTTTTTATGGTCCAATATACAAACCTAACACATCCAAGCAAAAAAAAATCATGCGTCTACCCCCTCCCTGCGCCGTTTAGAGGGGTAGATCGACAGGTCACACTTTTCTCCAGCGGGAGTAGGGTTTCGCCGTAGAGGGGGTCCGGAGCGTCAAGACCCCATCAAAACTTGCATACACCCCTAAAATATGCATACTAGTGTGTTGGTAGTTTGTGGGAACCAAGATACATCTCCGAGGTGCGAACCGCTTCACTAACCCTCTTACTCCGTAGTAAGTTCTTGCACTTAGAGGTGAAAACCCCCGTTACGGGTGTCAGGCATGGAATCGTGCGACGGAACACATGAAATGTTTGTTTTTTATGGTCCAATATACCAACCTAACACATCCAAGCAAAAAAAATCATGCGTCTACCCCCTCCCGGCGCCGTTTAGAGGGGTAGATCGACATGTCAGACTTTTCTCCAGTGGGAGTAGGGTTTCGCCGTAGAGGGGGTCCGGAGCGTCAAGACCCCATAAAAACTTGCATAGACCCCTAAACTATGTATAATAGTGTGTTGGTAATTTGTGGGAAACAATATACATCTCCGAGGTGCGACCCGGTACACTGACCCCTCTTACTCCGTAGTAAGTTCTTGCACTTAGAGGTGAAAACCTCCGTTTCGGGTGTCAGGCATGGAATTGTGCGACGGAACACATGAAATGTTTGTTTTTTATGGTCCAATATACAAACCTAACACATCCAAGAAAAAAAATTCATGCGTCTACCCCCTCCTTGCGCCGTTTAGAGGGGTAGATCGACATGTCACACTTCTCTCCAACGGGAGTAGGGTTTCGCCGTAGAGGGGTCCGGAGCGTCAAGACCCCATCAAAACTTGCATACACCCCTAAACTATGCATACTAGTGTGTTGGTAGTTTGTGGGAACCAAGATACATCTCCGAGGTGCGAACCGCTTCACTGACCCCTCTTACTCCGTAGTAAGTTCTTGCACTTAGAGGTGATAACCCCCGTTTCGGGTGTCAGGCATGGAATCGTGCGACGGAACACATGAAATGTTTGTTTTTATGGTACAATATACCAACCTAACACATCCAAGCAAATAAAATCATGCGTCTACCCCCTCCCGTCGCCGTTTAGAGGGGTAGATCGACAGGTCAGACTTTTCTCTAGCGGGAGTAGGGTTTCGCTGTAGAGGAGGTCCGGAGCGTCAAGACCCCATAAAAACTTGCATAGACACCTAAACTATGTATAAAAGTGTGTTGGTAATTTGTGGGAACCAATATACATCTCCGAGGTGCGACCCGCTTCACTGTCCCCTCTTACTCCGCAGTAAGTTCTTGCACTTAGAGGTGAAAACCTCCGTTTCGGGTGTCAGGCATGGAATCGTGCGACGGAACACATGAAATGTTTGTTTTTTATGGTCTAATATACAAACCTAACACATCAAAGCAAAAAAAATCATTCGTCTACCCCCTCCCGGCGCTGTTTAGAGGGGTAGATCGACAGGTCAGACTTTTCTCCAACGGGAGTAGGGTTTCGCCGTAGAGGGCGTCCGGAGCGTCAAGACCCCATAAAAACTTGCATACACCCCTAAACTATGCATACTATTGTGTTGGTAGTTTGTGGGAACCAAGATACATCTCCGAGGTGCGAACCGATTCACTGACCCCTCTTACTCCGTAGTAAGTTCTTGCACTTAGAGGTGATAACCCCCGTTACGGGTGTCAGGCATGAAATCGTGCGACGGAACACATGAAATGTTTGTTTTTTATGGTCCAATATACCAACCTAACACATCAAAGCAAAATAATTCATGCGTCTACCCCCTCCCGGTGCCGTTTAAGGGGTAGATCGACAGGTCAGACTTTTCTCCAACGGGAGTAGGGTTTCGCCGTAGAGGGGGTCCGGAGCGTCAAGACCCCATCAAAACTTGCATAGACCACTAAAATATGTATACTAGTGTGTTGGTAGTTTTTGGTAACCAAGATACATCTCCGAGGTGCGACCCGCTTCACTGACCCCTCTTACTCCGTAGTAAGTTCTTGCACTTAGAGGTGAAAACCCCCGTTTCGGGTGGCAGGCATGGAATCGTGCGACGGAACACATGAAATGTTTGTTTTTTATGGTCCAATATACCAACCTAACACATCCAAGCAAAAAAAATCATGCGTCTACCCCCTCCCGGCGCCGTTTAGAGGGGTAGATCGACATGTCACACTTCTCTCCAACGGGAGTAGGGTTTCGCCGTAGAGGGGTCCGGAGCGTCAAGACCCCATCAAAACTTGCATACACCCCTAAACTATGCATACTAGTGTGTTGGTAGTTTGTGGGAACCAAGATACATCTCCGAGGTGCGAACCGCTTCACTGACCCCTCTTACTCCGTAGTAAGTTCTTGCACTTAGAGGTGATAACCCCCGTTTCGGGTGTCAGGCATGGAATCGTGCGACGGAACACATGAAATGTTTGTTTTTATGGTACAATATACCAACCTAACACATCCAAGCAAATAAAATCATGCATCTACCCCCTCCCGTCACCGTTTAGAGGGGTAGATCGACAGGTCAGACTTTTCTCTAGCGGGAGTAGGGTTTCGCCGTAGAGGAGGTCCGGAGCGTCAAGACCCCATAAAAACTTGCATTGACACCTAAACTATGTATAAAAGTTTGTTGGTAATTTGTGGGAACCAATATACATCTCCGAGGTGCGACCCGCTTCACTGTCCCCTCTTACTCCGCAGTAAGTTCTTGCACTTAGAGGTGAAAACCTCCGTTTCGGGTGTCAGGCATGGAATCGTGCGACGGAACACATGAAATGTTTGTTTTTTATGGTCTAATATACAAACCTAACACATCAAAGAAAAAAAAATCATTCGTCTACCCCCTCCCGGCGCTGTTTAGAGGGGTAGATCGACAGGTCAGACTTTTCTCCAACGGGAGTAGGGTTTCGCCGTAGAGGGCGTCCGGAGCGTCAAGACCCCATAAAAACTTGCATACACCCCTAAACTATGCATACTATTGTGTTGGTAGTTTGTGGGAACCAAGATACATCTCCGAGGTGCGAACCGATTCACTGACCCCTCTTACTCCGTAGTAAGTTCTTGCACTTAGAGGTGAAAACCCCCGTTTCGGGTGGCAGGCATGGAATCGTGCGACGGAACACATGAAATGTTTGTTTTTTATGGTCCAATATACCAACCTAACACATCCAAGAAAAAAAATTCATGCGTCTACCCCCTCCCGGCGCCGTTTAGAGGGGTAGATCGACATGTCAGACTTTTCTCCAGCGGGAGTAGGGTTTCGCCGTAGAGGGGGTCCGGAGCGTCAAGACCCCATCAAAACTTGCATAGACCCCTAAACTATGTATACTAGTGTGTTGGTAGTTTGTGGGAACCAATATACATCTGCGAGATGCGACCCGGTACACTGACCCCTCTTACTCCGTAGTAAGTTCTAGCACTTAGAGGTGATAACCCCCGTTTTGGGTGTCAAGCATGGAATCGTGCGACGGAACACATGAAATGTTTGTTTTTTTTGGTCCAATATACTAACCTAACACATCCAAGCAAAAAAAATCATGCTTGTACCCCCTCCCGGCGCCGTTTAGAGGCGTAGATCGATAGGTCAGACTTTTCTCTAGCGGGAGTAGTGTTTCACCGTATGGGGGGTCCGGAGTGTCAAGACCCCATAAAAACTTGCATAGACCCCTTAAATATGTATACTAGTGTGTTGGTAGTTTGTGGGAACCAAGATACATCTCCGAGGTGCGACCCCCTTCACGGACCCCTCTTACTCCGTAGTAAGTTCTTGCACTTAGAGGTGATAACCCCCGTTTTGGGTGTCATGCATGGAATCGTGCGTCGGAACACATGAAATGTTTGTTTTTTATGGTCCAATATACCAACCTAACACATCCAAGCAAAAAAATCATGCGTCTACCCCTTCCCGGCGCCGTTTAGAGGGGTAGATCGACAGGTCAGACTTTTCTCCAGCGGGAGTAGGGTTTCGCCGTAGAGGGGGTCTGGAGCGTCAAGACCCCATCAAAACTTGCATAGACCCCTAAAATATGTATACTAGTGTGGTTGTAGTTAGTGCGAACCAAGATACATCTACGAGGTGCGACCCGCTTCACTGACCCCTCTTACTCTGTAGTAAGTTCTTGCACTAAGAGGTGAAAACCCACGTTTCGGGTGTCAGGCATGGAATCGTGCGACGGGACACATGAAATGTTTAATTTTTATGGTCCAATATACCAACCTAACACATCCAAGGAAAAAAAATCATGCGTCTATCCCCTCCAGGCGCCGTTTAGAGGGGTAGATCGACAGGTAAGACTTTTCTCCATCGGGAGTAGGGTTTCGCCGTAGAGTGGGTCCGGAGCGTCAAGACCCATCAAACCTTGCATAGACCCCTAAACTATGTATACTAGTGTGTTGGTAGTTTGTGGGAACCAAGATACATCTACGAGGTGCGACCCGCTTCACTGACCCCTCTTACTCCGTAGTAAGTTCTAGCACTTAGAGGTGAAAACCCCCGTTTCGGGTGTCAAGCATGGAATCGTACGACGTAACACATGAAATGTTTAATTTTTATGGTCCAATATACCAACCTAACACATCCAAGCAAAAAAAATCATGCGTCTATCCCCTCCCGGCGCCGTTTAAAGGGGTATATCGACAGGTCAGACTTTTCTCTAGCGGGAGTAGGGTTTCGCTGTAGAGGGGGTCCGGAGTGTCAAGACCCCATCAAAACTTGCATAGACCCCTAAATATGTATACTAGTGTGTTGTTAGTTTGTGGGAACCAAGATACATCTCCGAGGTGTGAACCGCTTCACTGACCCCTCTTACTCTGTAGTAAGTTCTTGCACTTAGAGGTGAAAACCCCCGTTTCGGGTGTCAGGCATGGAATCGTGCGACGGAACACATGAAATGTTTGTTTTAATGGTACAATATACCAACCTAACACATCCAAGCAAATAAAATCATGCGTCTACCCCCTCCAGTCGCCGTTTAGAGGGGTAGATCGACAGGTCAGACTTTTCTCTAGCGGGAGTAGGGTTTCGACGTAGAGGAGGTCCGGAGCGTCAAGACCCCATAAAAACTTGCATAGACACCTAAACTATGTATAAAAGTGTGTTGGTAATTTGTGGGAACCAATATACATCTCCGAGGTGCGACCCGCTTCACTGTCCCCTCTTACTCCGCAGTAAGTTCTTGCACTTAGAGGTGAAAACCTCCGTTTCGGCTGTCAGGCATGGAATCGTGCGACGGAACACATGAAATGTTTGTTTTTTATGGTCCAATATACAAACCTAACACATCAAAGCAAAAAATTCATTCGTCTACCCCCTGCCGGCGCTGTTTAGAGGGGTAGATCGACAGGTCAGACTTTTCTCCAGCGGGAGTAGGGTTTCGCCGTAGAGGGGGTCCGGAGCGTCAAGACCCCATAAAAACTTCCTTACACCCCTAAACTATGCATACTATTGTGTTGGTAGTTTGTGGGAACCAAGATACATCTCCGAGGTGCGAACCGATTCACTGACCCCTCTTACTCCGTAGTAAGTTCTTGCACTTAGAGGTGATAACCCCCGTTACGGGTGTCAGGCATGAAATCGTGCGACGGAACACATGAAATGTTTGTTTTTTATGGTCCAATATACCAACCTAACACATCAAAGCAAAATAATTCATGCGTCTACCCCCTCCCGGTGCCGTTTAAGGGGTAGATCGACAGGTCAGACTTTTCTCCAACGGGAGTAGGGTTTCGCCGTAGAGGGGGTCCGGAGCGTCAAGACCCCATCAAAACTTGCATAGACCATTAAAATATGTATACTAGTGTGTTGGTAGTTTTTGGTAACCAAGATACATCTCCGAGGTGCGACCCGCTTCACTGACCCCTCTTACTCCGTAGTAAGTTCTTGCACTTAGAGGTGAAAACCCCCGTTTCGGGTGGCAGGCATGGAATCGTGCGACGGAACACATGAAATGTTTGTTTTTTATGGTCCAATATACCAACCTAACACATCCAAGCAAAAAAAATCATGCGTCTACCCCCTCCCGGCGCCGTTTAGAGGGGTAGATCGACATGTCAGACTTTTCTCCAATGGGAGTAGGGTTTCGCCGTAGAGGGGGTCCGGAGCGTCAAGACCCCATCAAAACTTGCATAGACCCCTAAACTATGTATACTAGTGTGTTGGTAATTTGTGGGAACCAATATACATCTCCGAGGTGCGACCCGGTACACTGACCCCTCTTACTCCGTAGTAAGTTCTTGCACTTAGAGGTGAAAACCTCCGTTTCGGGTGTCAGGCATGGAATCGTGCGACGGAACACATGAAATGTTTGTTTTTTATGGTCCAATATACAAACCTAACACATCCAAGCAAAAAAAAATCATGCGTCTACCCCCTCCCTGCGCCGTTTAGAGGGGTAGATCGACAGGTCACACTTTTCTCCAGCGGGAGTAGGGTTTCGCCGTAGAGGGGGTCCGGAGCGTCAAGACCCCATCAAAACTTGCATACACCCCTAAAATATGCATACTAGTGTGTTGGTAGTTTGTGGGAACCAAGATACATCTCCGAGGTGCGAACCGCTTCACTAACCCTCTTACTCCGTAGTAAGTTCTTGCACTTAGAGGTGAAAACCCCCGTTACGGGTGTCAGGCATGGAATCGTGCGACGGAACACATGAAATGTTTGTTTTTTATGGTCCAATATACCAACCTAACACATCCAAGCAAAAAAATTCATGCGTCTACCCCCTCCCGGCGCCGTTTAGAGGGGTAGATCGACATGTCAGACTTTTCTCCAGTGGGAGTAGGGTTTCGCCGTAGAGGGGTCCGGAGCGTCAAGACCCCATCAAAACTTGCATACACCCCTAAACTATGCATACTAGTGTGTTGGTAGTTTGTGGGAACCAAGATACATCTCCGAGGTGCGAACCGCTTCACTGACCCCTCTTACTCCGTAGTAAGTTCTTGCACTTAGAGGTGATAACCCCCGTTTCGGGTGTCAGGCATGGAATCGTGCGACGGAACACATGAAATGTTTGTTTTTATGGTACAATATACCAACCTAACACATCCAAGCAAATAAAATCATGCATCTACCCCCTCCCGTCGCCGTTTAGAGGGGTAGATCGACAGGTCAGACTTTTCTCTAGCGGGAGTAGGGTTTCGCCGTAGAGGAGGTCCGGAGCGTCAAGACCCCATAAAAACTTGCATAGACACCTAAACTATGTATAAAAGTGTGTTGGTAATTTGTGGGAACCAATATACATCTCCGAGGTGCGACCCGCTTCACTGTCCCCTCTTACTCCGCAGTAAGTTCTTGCACTTAGAGGTGAAAACCTCCGTTTCGGGTGTCAGGCATGGAATCGTGCGACGGAACACATGAAATGTTTGTTTTTTATGGTCTAATATACAAACCTAACACATCAAAGCAAAAAAAATCATTCGTCTACCCCCTCCCGGCGCTGTTTAGAGGGGTAGATCGACAGGTCAGACTTTTCTCCAACGGGAGTAGGGTTTCGCCGTAGAGGGCGTCCGGAGCGTCAAGACCGCATAAAAACTTGCATACACCCCTAAACTATGCATACTATTGTGTTGGTAGTTTGTGGGAACCAAGATACATCTCCGAGGTGCGAACCGATTCACTGACCCCTCTTACTCCGTAGTAAGTTCTTGCACTTAGAGGTGATAACCCCCGTTACGGGTGTCAGGCATGAAATCGTGCGACGGAACACATGAAATGTTTGTTTTTTATGGTCCAATATACCAACCTAACACATCAAAGCAAAATAATTCATGCGTCTACCCCCTCCCGGTGCCGTTTAAGGGGTAGATCGACAGGTCAGACTTTTCTCCAACGGGAGTAGGGTTTCGCCGTAGAGGGGGTCCGGAGCGTCAAGACCCCATCAAAACTTGCATAGACCACTAAAATATGTATACTAGTGTGTTGGTAGTTTTTGGTAACCAAGATACATCTCCGAGGTGCGACCCGCTTCACTGACCCCTCTTACTCCGTAGTAAGTTCTTGCACTTAGAGGTGAAAACCCCCGTTTCGGGTGGCAGGCATGGAATCGTGCGACGGAACACATGAAATGTTTGTTTTTTATGGTCCAATATACCAACCTAACACATCCAAGCAAAAAAAATCATGCGTCTACCCCCTCCCGGCGCCGTTTAGAGGGGTAGATCGACATGTCAGACTTTTCTCCAATGGGAGTAGGGTTTCGCCGTAGAGGGGGTCCGGAGCGTCAAGACCCCATCAAAACTTGCATAGACCCCTAAACTATGTATACTAGTGTGTTGGTAATTTGTGGGAACCAATATACATCTCCGAGGTGCGACCCGGTACACTGACCCCTCTTACTCCGTAGTAAGTTCTTGCACTTAGAGGTGAAAACCTCCGTTTCGGGTGTCAGGCATGGAATCGTGCGACGGAACACATGAAATGTTTGTTTTTTATGGTCCAATATACAAACCTAACACATCAAAGCAAAAAAATTCATTCGTCTACCCCCTCCCGGTGCTGTTTAGAGGGGTAGATCGACAGGTCAGACTTTTCTCCAGCGGGAGTAGGGTTTCGCCGTAGAGGGGGTCCGGAGCGTCAAGACCCCATAAAAACTTTCATACACCCCTAAACTATGCATACTATTGTGTTGGTAGTTTGTGGGAACCAAGATACATCTCCGAGGTGCGAACCGATTCACTGACCCCTCTTACTCTGTAGTAAGTTCTTGCACTTAGAGGTGATAACCCCCGTTACGGGTGTCAGGCATGAAATCGTGCGACGGAACACATGAAATGTTTGTTTTTTATGGTCCAATATACCAACCTAACACATCAAAGCAAAATAATTCATGCGTCTACCCCCTCCCGGTGCCGTTTAATGGGTAGATCGACAGGTCAGACTTTTCTCCAACGGGAGTAGGGTTTCGCCGTAGAGGGGGTCCGGAGCGTCAAGACCCCATCAAAACTTGCATAGACCATTAAAATATGTATACTAGTGTGTTGGTAGTTTGTGGTAACCAATATACATCTCCGAGGTGCGACCCGCTTCACTGACCCCTCTTACTCCGTAGTAAGTTCTTGCACTTAGAGGTGAAAACACCCGTTTCGGGTGGCAGGCATGGAATCGTGCGACAGAACACATGAAATGTTTGTTTTTTATGGTCCAATATACCAACCTAACACATCCAAGAAAAAAAAATCATGCGTCTACCCCCTCCCGGCGCCGTTTAGAGGGGTAGATCGACATGTCAGACTTTTCTCCAATGGGAGTAGGGTTTCGCCGTAGAGGGGGTCCGGAGCGTCAATACCCCATCAAAACTTGCATAGACCCCTAAAATATGTATACTAGTGTGTTGGTAATTTGTGGGAACCAATATACATCTCCGAGGTGCGACCCGGTACACTGACCCCTCTTACTCCGTAGTAAGTTCTTGCACTTAGAGGTGAAAACCTCCGTTTCGGGTGTCTGGCATGGAATCATGCGACGGAACACATGAAATGTTTGTTTTTTATGGTCCAATATACAAACCTAACACATCCAAGCAAAAAAAAATCATGCGTCTACCCCCTCCCTGCGCCGTTTAGAGGGGTAGATCGACAGGTCACACTTTTCTCCAGCGGGAGTAGGGTTTCGCCGTAGAGGGGGTCCGGAGCGTCAAGACCCCATCAAAACTTGCATACACCCCTAAAATATGCATACTAGTGTGTTGGTAGTTTGTGGGAACCAAGATACATCTCCGAGGTGCGAACCGCTTCACTAACCCTCTTACTCCGTAGTAAGTTCTTGCACTTAGAGGTGAAAACCCCCGTTACGGGTGTCAGGCATGGAATCGTGCGACGGAACACATGAAATGTTTGTTTTTTATGGTCCAATATACCAACCTAACACATCCAAGCAAAAAAATTCATGCGTCTACCCCCTCCCGGCGCCGTTTAGAGGGGTAGATCGACATGTCAGACTTTTCTCCAGTGGGAGTAGGGTTTCGCCGTAGAGGGGGTCCGGAGCGTCAAGACCCCATAAAAACTTGCATAGACCCCTAAACTATGTATAATAGTGTGTTGGTAATTTGTGGGAAACAATATACATCTCCGAGGTGCGACCCGCTACACTGACCCCTCTTACTCCGTAGTAAGTTCTTGCACTTAGAGGTGAAAACCTCCGTTTCGGGTGTCAGGCATGGAATTGTGCGACGGAACACATGAAATGTTTGTTTTTTATGGTCCAATATACAAACCTAACACATCCAAGAAAAAAAATTCATGCGTCTACCCCCTCCTTGCGCCGTTTAGAGGGGTAGATCGACATGTCACACTTCTCTCCAACGGGAGTAGGGTTTCGCCGTAGAGGGGTCCGGAGCGTCAAGACCCCATCAAAACTTGCATACACCCCTAAACTATGCATACTAGTGTGTTGGTAGTTTGTGGGAACCAAGATACATCTCCGAGGTGCGAACCGCTTCACTGACCCCTCTTACTCCGTAGTAAGTTCTTGCACTTAGAGGTGATAACCCCCGTTTCGGGTGTCAGGCATGGAATCGTGCGACGGAACACATGAAATGTTTGTTTTTATGGTACAATATACCAACCTAACACATCCAAGAAAATAAAATCATGCGTCTACCCCCTCCCGTCGCCGTTTAGAGGGGTAGATCGACAGGTCAGACTTTTCTCTAGCGGGAGTAGGGTTTCGCTGTAGAGGAGGTCCGGAGCGTCAAGACCCCATAAAAACTTGCATAGACACCTAAACTATGTATAAAAGTGTGTTGGTAATTTGTGGGAACCAATATACATCTCCGAGGTGCGACCCGCTTCACTGTCCCCTCTTACTCCGCAGTAAGTTCTTGCACTTAGAGGTGAAAACCTCCGTTTCGGGTGTCAGGCATGGAATCGTGCGACGGAACACATGAAATGTTTGTTTTTTATGGTCTAATATACAAACCTAACACATCAAAGCAAAAAAAATCATTCGTCTACCCCCTCCCGGCGCTGTTTAGAGGGGTAGATCGACAGGTCAGACTTTTCTCCAACGGGAGTAGGGTTTCGCCGTAGAGGGCGTCCGGAGCGTCAAGACCCCATAAAAACTTGCATACACCCCTAAACTATGCATACTATTGTGTTGGTAGTTTGTGGGAACCAAGATACATCTCCGAGGTGCGAACCGATTCACTGACCCCTCTTACTCCGTAGTAAGTTCTTGCACTTAGAGGTGATAACCCCCGTTACGGGTGTCAGGCATGAAATCGTGCGACGGAACACATGAAATGTTTGTTTTTTATGGTCCAATATACCAACCTAACACATCAAAGCAAAATAATTCATGCGTCTACCCCCTCCCGGTGCCGTTTAAGGGGTAGATCGACAGGTCAGACTTTTCTCCAACGGGAGTAGGGTTTCGCCGTAGAGGGGGTCCGGAGCGTCAAGACCCCATCAAAACTTGCATAGACCACTAAAATATGTATACTAGTGTGTTGGTAGTTTTTGGTAACCAAGATACATCTCCGAGGTGCGACCCGCTTCACTGACCCCTCTTACTCCGTAGTAAGTTCTTGCACTTAGAGGTGAAAACCCCCGTTTCGGGTGGCAGGCATGGAATCGTGCGACGGAACACATGAAATGTTTGTTTTTTATGGTCCAATATACCAACCTAACACATCCAAGCAAAAAAAATCATGCGTCTACCCCCTCCCGGCGCCGTTTAGAGGGGTAGATCGACATGTCAGACTTTTCTCCAATGGGAGTAGGGTTTCGCCGTAGAGGGGGTCCGGAGCGTCAAGACCCCATCAAAACTTGCATAGACCCCTAAAATATGTATACTAGTGTGTTGGTAATTTGTGGGAACCAATATACATCTCCGAGGTGCGACCCGGTACACTGACCCCTCTTACTCCGTAGTAAGTTCTGGCACTTAGAGGTGAAAACCTCCGTTTCGGGTGTCAGGCATGGAATCGTGCGACGGAACACATGAAATGTTTGTTTTTTATGGTCCAATATACAAACCTAACACATCCAAGCAAAAAAAAATCATGCGTCTACCCCCTCCCTGCGCCGTTTAGAGGGGTAGATCGACAGGTCACACTTTTCTCCAGCGGGAGTAGGGTTTCGCCGTAGAGGGGGTCCGGAGCGTCAAGACCCCCTCAAAACTTGCATACACCCCTAAAATATGCATACTAGTGTGTTGGTAGTTTGTGGGAACCAAGATACATCTCCGAGGTGCGAACCGCTTCACTAACCCTCTTACTCCGTAGTAAGTTCTTGCACTTAGAGGTGAAAACCCCCGTTACGGGTGTCAGGCATGGAATCGTGCGACGGAACACATGAAATGTTTGTTTTTTATGGTCCAATATACAAACCTAACACATCCAAGAAAAAAAATTCATGCGTCTACCCCCTCCTTGCGCCGTTTAGAGGGGTAGATCGACATGTCACACTTCTCTCCAACGGGAGTAGGGTTTCGCCGTAGAGGGGGTCCGGAGCGTCAAGACCCCATCAAAACTTGCATACACCCCTAAACTATGCATACTAGTGTGTTGGTAGTTTGTGGGAACCAAGATACATCTCCGAGGTGCGAACCGCTTCACTGACCCCTCTTACTCCGTAGTAAGTTCTTGCACTTAGAGGTGATAACCCCCGTTTCGGTTGCAGGCATGGAATCGTGCGACGGAACACATGAAATGTTTGTTTTTATGGTACAATATACCAACCTAACACATCCAAGCAAATAAAATCATGCGTCTACCCCCTCCCGTCGCCGTTTAGAGGGGTAGATCGACAGGTCAGACTTTTCTCTAGCGGGAGTTGGGTTTCGCCGTAGAGGAGGTCCGGAGCGTCAAGACCCCATAAAAACTTGCATAGACACCTAAACTATGTATAAAAGTGTGTTGGTAATTTGTGGGAACCAATATACATCTCCGAGGTGCGACCCGCTTCACTGTCCCCTCTTACTCCGCAGTAAGTTCTTGCACTTAGAGGTGAAAACCTCCGTTTCGGGTGTCAGGCATGGAATCGTGCGACGGAACACATGAAATGTTTGTTTTTTATGGTCTAATATACAAACCTAACACATCAAAGCAAAAAAAATCATTCGTCTACCCCCTCCCGGCGCTGTTTAGAGGGGTAGATCGACAGGTCAGACTTTTCTCCAACGGGAGTAGGGTTTCGCCGTAGAGGGCGTCCGGAGCGTCAAGACCCCATAAAAACTTGCATACACCCCTAAACTATGCATACTATTGTGTTGGTAGTTTGTGGGAACCAAGATACATCTCCGAGGTGCGAACCGATTCACTGACCCCTCTTACTCCGTAGTAAGTTCTTGCACTTAGAGGTGATAACCCCCGTTACGGGTGTCAGGCATGAAATCGTGCGACGGAACACATGAAATGTTTGTTTTTTATGGTCCAATATACCAACCTAACACATCAAAGCAAAATAATTCATGCGTCTACCCCCTCCCGGTGCCGTTTAAGGGGTAGATCGACAGGTCAGACTTTTCTCCAACGGGAGTAGGGTTTCGCCGTAGAGGGGGTCCGGAGCGTCAAGACCCCATCAAAACTTGCATAGACCACTAAAATATGTATACTAGTGTGTTGGTAGTTTTTGGTAACCAAGATACATCTCCGAGGTGCGACCCGCTTCACTGACCCCTCTTACTCCGTAGTAAGTTCTTGCACTTAGAGGTGAAAACCCCCGTTTCGGGTGGCAGGCATGGAATCGTGCGACGGAACACATGAAATGTTTGTTTTTTATGGTCCAATATACCAACCTAACACATCCAAGCAAAAAAAATCATGCGTCTACCCCCTCCCGGCGCCGTTTAGAGGGGTAGATCGACATGTCAGACTTTTCTCCAATGGGAGTAGGGTTTCGCCGTAGAGGGGGTCCGGAGCGTCAAGACCCCATCAAAACTTGCATAGACCCCTAAAATATGTATACTAGTGTGTTGGTAATTTGTGGGAACCAATATACATCTCCGAGGTGCGACCCGGTACACTGACCCCTCTTACTCCGTAGTAAGTTCTGGCACTTAGAGGTGAAAACCTCCGTTTCGGGTGTCAGGCATGGAATCGTGCGACGGAACACATGAAATGTTTGTTTTTTATGGTCCAATATACAAACCTAACACATCCAAGCAAAAAAAAATCATGCGTCTACCCCCTCCCTGCGCCGTTTAGAGGGGTAGATCGACAGGTCACACTTTTCTCCAGCGGGAGTAGGGTTTCGCCGTAGAGGGGGTCCGGAGCGTCAAGACCCCATCAAAACTTGCATACACCCCTAAAATATGCATACTAGTGTGTTGGTAGTTTGTGGGAACCAAGATACATCTCCGAGGTGCGAACCGCTTCACTAACCCTCTTACTCCGTAGTAAGTTCTTGCACTTAGAGGTGAAAACCCCCGTTACGGGTGTCAGGCATGGAATCGTGCGACGGAACACATGAAATGTTTGTTTTTTATGGTCCAATATACCAACCTAACACATCCAAGCAAAAAAATTCATGCGTCTACCCCCTCCCGGCGCCGTTTAGAGGGGTAGATCGACATGTCAGACTTTTCTCCAGTGGGAGTAGGGTTTCGCCGTAGAGGGGGTCCGGAGCGTCAAGACCCCATAAAAACTTGCATAGACCCCTAAACTATGTATAATAGTGTGTTGGTAATTTGTGGGAAACAATATACATCTCCGAGGTGCGACCCGCTACACTGACCCCTCTTACTCCGTAGTAAGTTCTTGCACTTAGAGGTGAAAACCTCCGTTTCGGGTGTCAGGCATGGAATTGTGCGACGGAACACATGAAATGTTTGTTTTTTATGGTCCAATATACAAACCTAACACATCCAAGAAAAAAAATTCATGCGTCTACCCCCTCCTTGCGCCGTTTAGAGGGGTAGATCGACATGTCACACTTCTCTCCAACGGGAGTAGGGTTTCGCCGTAGAGGGGGTCCGGAGCGTCAAGACCCCATCAAAACTTGCATACACCCCTAAACTATGCATACTAGTGTGTTGGTAGTTTGTGGGAACCAAGATACATCTCCGAGGTGCGAACCGCTTCACTGACCCCTCTTACTCCGTAGTAAGTTCTTGCACTTAGAGGTGATAACCCCCGTTTCGGTTGCAGGCATGGAATCGTGCGACGGAACACATGAAATGTTTGTTTTTATGGTACAATATACCAACCTAACACATCCAAGCAAATAAAATCATGCGTCTACCCCCTCCCGTCGCCGTTTAGAGGGGTAGATCGACAGGTCAGACTTTTCTCTAGCGGGAGTTGGGTTTCGCCGTAGAGGAGGTCCGGAGCGTCAAGACCCCATAAAAACTTGCATAGACACCTAAACTATGTATAAAAGTGTGTTGGTAATTTGTGGGAACCAATATACATCTCCGAGGTGCGACCCGCTTCACTGTCCCCTCTTACTCCGCAGTAAGTTCTTGCACTTAGAGGTGAAAACCTCCGTTTCGGGTGTCAGGCATGGAATCGTGCGACGGAACACATGAAATGTTTGTTTTTTATGGTCTAATATACAAACCTAACACATCAAAGCAAAAAAAATCATTCGTCTACCCCCTCCCGGCGCTGTTTAGAGGGGTAGATCGACATGTCAGACTTTTCTCCAACGGGAGTAGGGTTTCGCCGTAGAGGGCGTCCGGAGCGTCAAGACCCCATAAAAACTTGCATACACCCCTAAACTATGCATACTATTGTGTTGGTAGTTTGTGGGAACCAAGATACATCTCCGAGGTGCGAACCGATTCACTGACCCCTCTTACTCCGTAGTAAGTTCTTGCACTTAGAGGTGATAACCCCCGTTACGGGTGTCAGGCATGAAATCGTGCGACGGAACACATGAAATGTTTGTTTTTTATGGTCCAATATACCAACCTAACACATCAAAGCAAAATAATTCATGCGTCTACCCCCTCCCGGTGCCGTTTAAGGGGTAGATCGACAGGTCAGACTTTTCTCCAACGGGAGTAGGGTTTCGCCGTAGAGGGGGTCCGGAGCGTCAAGACCCCATCAAAACTTGCATAGACCACTAAAATATGTATACTAGTGTGTTGGTAGTTTTTGGTAACCAAGATACATCTCCGAGGTGCGACCCGCTTCACTGACCCCTCTTACTCCGTAGTAAGTTCTTGCACTTAGAGGTGAAAACCCCCGTTTCGGGTGGCAGGCATGGAATCGTGCGACGGAACACATGAAATGTTTGTTTTTTATGGTCCAATATACCAACCTAACACATCCAAGCAAAAAAAATCATGCGTCTACCCCCTCCCGGCGCCGTTTAGAGGGGTAGATCGACATGTCAGACTTTTCTCCAATGGGAGTAGGGTTTCGCCGTAGAGGGGGTCCGGAGCGTCAAGACCCCATCAAAACTTGCATACACCCCTAAAATATGCATACTAGTGTGTTGGTAGTTTGTGGGAACCAATATACATCTCCGAGGTGCGAACCGCTTCACTAACCCTCTTACTCCGTAGTAAGTTCTTGCACTTAGAGGTGAAAACCCCCGTTACGGGTGTCAGGCATGGAATCGTGCGACGGAACACATGAAATGTTTGTTTTTTATGGTCCAATATACCAACCTAACACATCCAAGCAAAAAAATTCATGCGTCTACCCCCTCCCGGCGCCGTTTAGAGGGGTAGATCGACATGTCAGACTTTTCTCCAGTGGGAGTAGGGTTTCGCCGTAGAGGGGGTCCGGAGCGTCAAGACCCCATAAAAACTTGCATAGACCCCTTAACTATGTATAATAGTGTGTTGGTAATTTGTGGGAAACAATATACATCTCCGAGGTGCGACCCGCTACACTGACCCCTCTTACTCCGTAGTAAGTTCTTGCACTTAGAGGTGAAAACCTCCGTTTCGGGTGTCAGGCATGGAATTGTGCGACGGAACACATGAAATGTTTGTTTTTTATGGTCCAATATACAAACCTAACACATCCAAGAAAAAAAATTCATGCGTCTACCCCCTCCTTGCGCCGTTTAGAGGGGTAGATCGACATGTCACACTTCTCTCCAACGGGAGTAGGGTTTCGCCGTAGAGGGGGTCCGGAGCGTCAAGACCCCATCAAAACTTGCATACACCCCTAAACTATGCATACTAGTGTGTTGGTAGTTTGTGGGAACCAAGATACATCTCCGAGGTGCGAACCGCTTCACTGACCCCTCTTACTCCGTAGTAAGTTCTTGCACTTAGAGGTGATAACCCCCGTTTCGGTTGCAGGCATGGAATCGTGCGACGGAACACATGAAATGTTTGTTTTTATGGTACAATATACCAACCTAACACATCCAAGCAAATAAAATCATGCGTCTACCCCCTCCCGTCGCCGTTTAGAGGGGTAGATCGACAGGTCAGACTTTTCTCTAGCGGGAGTTGGGTTTCGCCGTAGAGGAGGTCCGGAGCGTCAAGACCCCATAAAAACTTGCATAGACACCTAAACTATGTATAAAAGTGTGTTGGTAATTTGTGGGAACCAATATACATCTCCGAGGTGCGACCCGCTTCACTGTCCCCTCTTACTCCGCAGTAAGTTCTTGCACTTAGAGGTGAAAACCTCCGTTTCGGGTGTCAGGCATGGAATCGTGCGACGGAACACATGAAATGTTTGTTTTTTATGGTCTAATATACAAACCTAACACATCAAAGCAAAAAAAATCATTCGTCTACCCCCTCCCGGCGCTGTTTAGAGGGGTAGATCGACAGGTCAGACTTTTCTCCAACGGGAGTAGGGTTTCGCCGTAGAGGGCGTCCGGAGCGTCAAGACCCCATAAAAACTTGCATACACCCCTAAACTATGCATACTATTGTGTTGGTAGTTTGTGGGAACCAAGATACATCTCCGAGGTGCGAACCGATTCACTGACCCCTCTTACTCCGTAGTAAGTTCTTGCACTTAGAGGTGATAACCCCCGTTACGGGTGTCAGGCATGAAATCGTGCGACGGAACACATGAAATGTTTGTTTTTTATGGTCCAATATACCAACCTAACACATCAAAGCAAAATAATTCATGCGTCTACCCCCTCCCGGTGCCGTTTAAGGGGTAGATCGACAGGTCAGACTTTTCTCCAACGGGAGTAGGGTTTCGCCGTAGAGGGGGTCCGGAGCGTCAAGACCCCATCAAAACTTGCATAGACCACTAAAATATGTATACTAGTGTGTTGGTAGTTTTTGGTAACCAAGATACATCTCCGAGGTGCGACCCGCTTCACTGACCCCTCTTACTCCGTAGTAAGTTCTTGCACTTAGAGGTGAAAACCCCCGTTTCGGGTGGCAGGCATGGAATCGTGCGACGGAACACATGAAATGTTTGTTTTTTATGGTCCAATATACCAACCTAACACATCCAAGCAAAAAAAATCATGCGTCTACCCCCTCCCGGCGCCGTTTAGAGGGGTAGATCGACATGTCAGACTTTTCTCCAATGGGAGTAGGGTTTCGCCGTAGAGGGGGTCCGGAGCGTCAAGACCCCATCAAAACTTGCATACACCCCTAAAATATGCATACTAGTGTGTTGGTAGTTTTTGGGAACCAATATACATCTCCGAGGTGCGAACCGCTTCACTAACCCTCTTACTCCGTAGTAAGTTCTTGCACTTAGAGGTGAAAACCCCCGTTACGGGTGTCAGGCATGGAATCGTGCGACGGAACACATGAAATGTTTGTTTTTTATGGTCCAATATACCAACCTAACACATCCAAGCAAAAAAATTCATGCGTCTACCCCCTCCCGGCGCCGTTTAGAGGGGTAGATCGACATGTCAGACTTTTCTCCAGTGGGAGTAGGGTTTCGCCGTAGAGGGGGTCCGGAGCGTCAAGACCCCATAAAAACTTGCATAGACCCCTTAACTATGTATAATAGTGTGTTGGTAATTTGTGGGAAACAATATACATCTCCGAGGTGCGACCCGCTACACTGACCCCTCTTACTCCGTAGTAAGTTCTTGCACTTAGAGGTGAAAACCTCCGTTTCGGGTGTCAGGCATGGAATTGTGCGACGGAACACATGAAATGTTTGTTTTTTATGGTCCAATATACAAACCTAACACATCCAAGAAAAAAAATTCATGCGTCTACCCCCTCCTTGCGCCGTTTAGAGGGGTAGATCGACATGTCACACTTCTCTCCAACGGGAGTAGGGTTTCGCCGTAGAGGGGGTCCGGAGCGTCAAGACCCCATCAAAACTTGCATACACCCCTAAACTATGCATACTAGTGTGTTGGTAGTTTGTGGGAACCAAGATACATCTCCGAGGTGCGAACCGCTTCACTGACCCCTCTTACTCCGTAGTAAGTTCTTGCACTTAGAGGTGATAACCCCCGTTTCGGGTGTCAGGCATGGAATCGTGCGACGGAACACATGAAATGTTTGTTTTTATGGTACAATATACCAACCTAACACATCCAAGCAAATAAAATCATGCGTCTACCCCCTCCCGTCGCCGTTTAGAGGGGTAGATCGACAGGTCAGACTTTTCTCTAGCGGGAGTAGGGTTTCGCCGTAGAGGAGGTCCGGAGCGTCAAGACCCCATAAAAACTTGCATAGACACCTAAACTATGTATAAAAGTGTGTTGGTAATTTGTGGGAACCAATATACATCTCCGAGGTGCGACCCGCTTCACTGTCCCCTCTTACTCCGCAGTAAGTTCTTGCACTTAGAGGTGAAAACCTCCGTTTCGGGTGTCAGGCATGGAATCGTGCGACGGAACACATGAAATGTTTGTTTTTTATGGTCTAATATACAAACCTAACACATCAAAGCAAAAAAAATCATTCGTCTACCCCCTCCCGGCGCTGTTTAGAGGGGTAGATCGACAGGTCAGACTTTTCTCCAACGGGAGTAGGGTTTCGCCGTAGAGGGCGTCCGGAGCGTCAAGACCCCATAAAAACTTACATACACCCCTAAACTATGCATACTATTGTGTTGGTAGTTTGTGGGAACCAAGATACATCTCCGAGGTGCGAACCGATTCACTGACCCCTCTTACTCCGTAGTAAGTTCTTGCACTTAGAGGTGATAACCCCCGTTACGGGTGTCAGGCATGAAATCGTGCGACGGAACACATGAAATGTTTGTTTTTTATGGTCCAATATACCAACCTAACACATCAAAGCAAAATAATTCATGCGTCTACCCCCTCCCGGTGCCGTTTAAGGGGTAGATCGACAGGTCAGACTTTTCTCCAACGGGAGTAGGGTTTCGCCGTAGAGGGGGTCCGGAGCGTCAAGACCCCATCAAAACTTGCATAGACCACTAAAATATGTATACTAGTGTGTTGGTAGTTTTTGGTAACCAAGATACATCTCCGAGGTGCGACCCGCTTCACTGACCCCTCTTACTCTGTAGTAAGTTCTTGCACTTAGAGGTGAAAACCCCCGTTTCGGGTGGCAGGCATGGAATCGTGCGACGGAACACATGAAATGTTTGTTTTTTATGGTCCAATATACCAACCTAACACATCCAAGCAAAAAAAATCATGCGTCTACCCCCTCCCGGCGCCGTTTAGAGGGGTAGATCGACATGTCAGACTTTTCTCCAATGGGAGTAGGGTTTCGCCGTAGAGGGGGTCCGGAGCGTCAAGACCCCATCAAAACTTGCATAGACCCCTAAACTATGTATACTAGTGTGTTGGTAATTTGTGGGAACCAATATACATCTCCGAGGTGCGACCCGGTACACTGACCCCTCTTACTCCGTAGTAAGTTCTTGCACTTAGAGGTGAAAACCTCCGTTTCGGGTGTCAGGCATGGAATCGTGCGACGGAACACATGAAATGTTTGTTTTTTATGGTCCAATATACAAACCTAACACATCAAAGCAAAAAAATTCATTCGTCTACCCCCTCCCGGTGCTGTTTAGAGGGGTAGATCGACAGGTCAGACTTTTCTCCAGCGGGAGTAGGGTTTCGCCGTAGAGGGGGTCCGGAGCGTCAAGACCCCATAAAAACTTGCATACACCCCTAAACTATGCATACTATTGTGTTGGTAGTTTGTGGGAACCAAGATACATCTCCGAGGTGCGAACCGATTCACTGACCCCTCTTACTCTGTAGTAAGTTCTTGCACTTAGAGGTGATAACCCCCGTTACGGGTGTCAGGCATGAAATCGTGCGACGGAACACATGAAATGTTTGTTTTTTATGGTCCAATATACCAACCTAACACATCAAAGCAAAATAATTCATGCGTCTACCCCCTCCCGGTGCCGTTTAAGGGGTAGATCGACAGGTCAGACTTTTCTCCAACGGGAGTAGGGTTTCGCCGTAGAGGGGGTCCGGAGCGTCAAGACCCCATCAAAACTTGCATAGACCATTAAAATATGTATACTAGTGTGTTGGTAGTTTGTGGTAACCAAGATACATCTCCGAGGTGCGACCCGCTTCACTGACCCCTCTTACTCCGTAGTAAGTTCTTGCACTTAGAGGTGAAAACACCCGTTTCGGGTGGCAGGCATGGAATCGTGCGACGGAACACATGAAATGTTTGTTTTTATGGTCCAATATACCAACCTAACACATCCAAGAAAAAAAAATCATGCGTCTACCCCCTCCCGGCGCCGTTTAGAGGGGTAGATCGACATGTCAGACTTTTCTCCAATGGGAGTAGGGTTTCGCCGTAGAGGGGGTCCGGAGCGTCAAGACCCCATCAAAACTTGCATAGACCCCTAAAATATGTATACTAGTGTGTTGGTAATTTGTCGGAACCAATATACATCTCCGAGGTGCGACCCGGTACACTGACCCCTCTTACTCCGTAGTAAGTTCTTGCACTTAGAGGTGAAAACCTCCGTTTCGGGTGTCAGGCATGGAATTGTGCGACGGAACACATGAAATGTTTGTTTTTTATGGTCCAATATACAAACCTAACACATCCAAGAAAAAAAAATCATGCGTCTACCCCCTCCTTGCGTCGTTTAGAGGGGTAGATCGACATGTCACACTTCTCTCCAACGGGAGTAGGGTTTCGCCGTAGAGGGGGTCCGGAGCGTCAAGACCCCATCAAAACTTGCATACACCCCTAAACTATGCATACTAGTGTGTTGGTAGTTTGTGGGAACCAAGATACATCTCCGAGGTGCGAACCGCTTCACTGACCCCTCTTACTCCGTAGTAAGTTCTTGCACTTAGAGGTGATAACCCCCGTTTCGGGTGTCAGGCATGGAATCGTGCGACGGAACACATGAAATGTTTGTTTTTATGGTACAATATACCAACCTAACACATCCAAGCAAATAAAATCATGCGTCTACCCCCTCCCGTCGCCGTTTAGAGGGGTAGATCGACAGGTCAGACTTTTCTCTAGCGGGAGTTGGGTTTCGCCGTAGAGGAGGTCCGGAGCGTCAAGACCCCATAAAAACTTGCATAGACACCTAAACTATGTATAAAAGTGTGTTGGTAATTTGTGGGAACCAATATACATCTCCGAGGTGCGACCCGCTTCACTGTCCCCTCTTACTCCGCAGTAAGTTCTTGCACTTAGAGGTGAAAACCTCCGTTTCGGGTGTCAGGCATGGAATCGTGCGACGGAACACATGAAATGTTTGTTTTTTATGGTCTAATATACAAACCTAACACATCAAAGCAAAAAAAATCATTCGTCTACCCCCTCCCGGCGCTGTTTAGAGGGGTAGATCGACAGGTCAGACTTTTCTCCAACGGGAGTAGGGTTTCGCCGTAGAGGGCGTCCGGAGCGTCAAGACCCCATAAAAACTTGCATACACCCCTAAACTATGCATACTATTGTGTTGGTAGTTTGTGGGAACCAAGAAAAATCTCCGAGGTGCGAACCGATTCACTGACCCCTCTTACTCCGTAGTAAGTTCTTGCACTTAGAGGTGATAACCCCCGTTACGGGTGTCAGGCATGAAATCGTGCGACGGAACACATGAAATGTTTGTTTTTTATGGTCCAATATACCAACCTAACACATCAAAGCAAAATATTTCATGCGTCTACCCCCTCCCGGTGCCGTTTAAGGGGTAGATCGACAGGTCAGACTTTTCTCCAACGGGAGTAGGGTTTCGCCGTAGAGGGGGTCCGGAGCGTCAAGACCCCATCAAAACTTGCATAGACCACTAAAATATGTATACTAGTGTGTTGGTAGTTTTTGGTAACCAAGATACATCTCCGAGGTGCGACCCGCTTCACTGACCCCTCTTACTCCGTAGTAAGTTCTTGCACTTAGAGGTGAAAACCCCCGTTTCGGGTGGCAGGCATGGAATCGTGCGACGGAACACATGAAATGTTTGTTTTTTATGGTCCAATATACCAACCTAACACATCCAAGCAAAAAAAATCATGCGTCTACCCCCTCCCGGCGCCGTTTAGAGGGGTAGATCGACATGTCAGACTTTTCTCCAATGGGAGTAGGGTTTCGCCGTAGAGGGGGTCCGGAGCGTCAAGACCCCATCAAAACTTGCATACACCCCTAAAATATGCATACTAGTGTGTTGGTAGTTTGTGGGAACCAATATACATCTCCGAGGTGCGAACCGCTTCACTAACCCTCTTACTCCGTAGTAAGTTCTTGCACTTAGAGGTGAAAACCCCCGTTACGGGTGTCAGGCATGGAATCGTGCGACGGAACACATGAAATGTTTGTTTTTTATGGTCCAATATACCAACCTAACACATCCAAGCAAAAAAATTCATGCGTCTACCCCCTCCCGGCGCCGTTTAGAGGGGTAGATCGACATGTCAGACTTTTCTCCAGTGGGAGTAGGGTTTCGCCGTAGAGGGGGTCCGGAGCGTCAAGACCCCATAAAAACTTGCATAGACCCCTAAACTATGTATAATAGTGTGTTGGTAATTTGTGGGAAACAATATACATCTCCGAGGTGCGACCCGCTACACTGACCCCTCTTACTCCGTAGTAAGTTCTTGCACTTAGAGGTGAAAACCTCCGTTTCGGGTGTCAGGCATGGAATTGTGCGACGGAACACATGAAATGTTTGTTTTTTATGGTCCAATATACAAACCTAACACATCCAAGAAAAAAAATTCATGCGTCTACCCCCTCCTTGCGCCGTTTAGAGGGGTAGATCGACATGTCACACTTCTCTCCAACGGGAGTAGGGTTTCGCCGTAGAGGGGGTCCGGAGCGTCAAGACCCCATCAAAACTTGCATACACCCCTAAACTATGCATACTAGTGTGTTGGTAGTTTGTGGGAACCAAGATACATCTCCGAGGTGCGAACCGCTTCCCTGACCCCTCTTACTCCGTAGTAAGTTCTTGCACTTAGAGGTGATAACCCCCGTTTCGGGTGTCAGGCATGGAATCGTGCGACGGAACACATGAAATGTTTGTTTTTATGGTACAATATACCAACCTAACACATCCAAGCAAATAAAATCATGCGTCTACCCCCTCCCGTCGCCGTTTAGAGGGGTAGATCGACAGGTCAGACTTTTCTCTAGCGGGAGTAGGGTTTCGCCGTAGAGGAGGTCCGGAGCGTCAAGACCCCATAAAAACTTGCATAGACACCTAAACTATGTATAAAAGTGTGTTGGTAATTTGTGGGAACCAATATACATCTCCGAGGTGCGACCCGCTTCACTGTCCCCTCTTACTCCGCAGTAAGTTCTTGCACTTAGAGGTGAAAACCTCCGTTTCGGGTGTCAGGCATGGAATCGTGCGACGGAACACATGAAATGTTTGTTTTTTATGGTCTAATATACAAACCTAACACATCAAAGCAAAAAAAATCATTCGTCTACCCCCTCCCGGCGCTGTTTAGAGGGGTAGATCGACAGGTCAGACTTTTCTCCAACGGGAGTAGGGTTTCGCCGTAGAGGGCGTCCGGAGCGTCAAGACCCCATAAAAACTTACATACACCCCTAAACTATGCATACTATTGTGTTGGTAGTTTGTGGGAACCAAGATACATCTCCGAGGTGCGAACCGATTCACTGACCCCTCTTACTCCGTAGTAAGTTCTTGCACTTAGAGGTGATAACCCCCGTTACGGGTGTCAGGCATGAAATCGTGCGACGGAACACATGAAATGTTTGTTTTTTATGGTCCAATATACCAACCTAACACATCAAAGCAAAATAATTCATGCGTCTACCCCCTCCCGGTGCCGTTTAAGGGGTAGATCGACAGGTCAGACTTTTCTCCAACGGGAGTAGGGTTTCGCCGTAGAGGGGGTCCGGAGCGTCAAGACCCCATCAAAACTTGCATAGACCACTAAAATATGTATACTAGTGTGTTGGTAGTTTTTGGTAACCAAGATACATCTCCGAGGTGCGACCCGCTTCACTGACCCCTCTTACTCTGTAGTAAGTTCTTGCACTTAGAGGTGAAAACCCCCGTTTCGGGTGGCAGGCATGGAATCGTGCGACGGAACACATGAAATGTTTGTTTTTTATGGTCCAATATACCAACCTAACACATCCAAGCAAAAAAAATCATGCGTCTACCCCCTCCCGGCGCCGTTTAGAGGGGTAGATCGACATGTCAGACTTTTCTCCAATGGGAGTAGGGTTTCGCCGTAGAGGGGGTCCGGAGCGTCAAGACCCCATCAAAACTTGCATAGACCCCTAAACTATGTATACTAGTGTGTTGGTAATTTGTGGGAACCAATATACATCTCCGAGGTGCGACCCGGTACACTGACCCCTCTTACTCCGTAGTAAGTTCTTGCACTTAGAGGTGAAAACCTCCGTTTCGGGTGTCAGGCATGGAATCGTGCGACGGAACACATGAAATGTTTGTTTTTTATGGTCCAATATACAAACCTAACACATCAAAGCAAAAAAATTCATTCGTCTACCCCCTCCCGGTGCTGTTTAGAGGGGTAGATCGACAGGTCAGACTTTTCTCCAGCGGGAGTAGGGTTTCGCCGTAGAGGGGGTCCGGAGCGTCAAGACCCCATAAAAACTTGCATACACCCCTAAACTATGCATACTATTGTGTTGGTAGTTTGTGGGAACCAAGATACATCTCCGAGGTGCGAACCGATTCACTGACCCCTCTTACTCTGTAGTAAGTTCTTGCACTTAGAGGTGATAACCCCCGTTACGGGTGTCAGGCATGAAATCGTGCGACGGAACACATGAAATGTTTGTTTTTTATGGTCCAATATACCAACCTAACACATCAAAGCAAAATAATTCATGCGTCTACCCCCTCCCGGTGCCGTTTAAGGGGTAGATCGACAGGTCAGACTTTTCTCCAACGGGAGTAGGGTTTCGCCGTAGAGGGGGTCCGGAGCGTCAAGACCCCATCAAAACTTGCATAGACCATTAAAATATGTATACTAGTGTGTTGGTAGTTTGTGGTAACCAAGATACATCTCCGAGGTGCGACCCGCTTCACTGACCCCTCTTACTCCGTAGTAAGTTCTTGCACTTAGAGGTGAAAACACCCGTTTCGGGTGGCAGGCATGGAATCGTGCGACGGAACACATGAAATGTTTGTTTTTATGGTCCAATATACCAACCTAACACATCCAAGAAAAAAATATCATGCGTCTACCCCCTCCCGGCGCCGTTTAGAGGGGTAGATCGACATGTCAGACTTTTCTCCAATGGGAGTAGGGTTTCGCCGTAGAGGGGGTCCGGAGCGTCAAGACCCCATCAAAACTTGCATAGACCCCTAAAATATGTATACTAGTGTGTTGGTAATTTGTCGGAACCAATATACATCTCCGAGGTGCGACCCGGTACACTGACCCCTCTTACTCCGTAGTAAGTTCTTGCACTTAGAGGTGAAAACCTCCGTTTCGGGTGTCAGGCATGGAATTGTGCGACGGAACACATGAAATGTTTGTTTTTTATGGTCCAATATACAAACCTAACACATCCAAGAAAAAAAAATCATGCGTCTACCCCCTCCTTGCGTCGTTTAGAGGGGTAGATCGACATGTCACACTTCTCACCAACGGGAGTAGGGTTTCGCCGTAGAGGGGGTCCGGAGCGTCAAGACCCCATCAAAACTTGCATACACCCCTAAACTATGCATACTAGTGTGTTGGTAGTTTGTGGGAACCAAGATACATCTCCGAGGTGCGAACCGCTTCACTGACCCCTCTTACTCCGTAGTAAGTTCTTGCACTTAGAGGTGATAACCCCCGTTTCGGGTGTCAGGCATGGAATCGTGCGACGGAACACATGAAATGTTTGTTTTTATGGTACAATATACCAACCTAACACATCCAAGCAAATAAAATCATGCGTCTACCCCCTCCCGTCGCCGTTTAGAGGGGTAGATCGACAGGTCAGACTTTTCTCTAGCGGGAGTTGGGTTTCGCCGTAGAGGAGGTCCGGAGCGTCAAGACCCCATAAAAACTTGCATAGACACCTAAACTATGTATAAAAGTGTGTTGGTAATTTGTGGGAACCAATATACATCTCCGAGGTGCGACCCGCTTCACTGTCCCCTCTTACTCCGCAGTAAGTTCTTGCACTTAGAGGTGAAAACCTCCGTTTCGGGTGTCAGGCATGGAATCGTGCGACGGAACACATGAAATGTTTGTTTTTTATGGTCTAATATACAAACCTAACACATCAAAGCAAAAAAAATCATTCGTCTACCCCCTCCCGGCGCTGTTTAGAGGGGTAGATCGACAGGTCAGACTTTTCTCCAACGGGAGTAGGGTTTCGCCGTAGAGGGCGTCCGGAGCGTCAAGACCCCATAAAAACTTGCATACACCCCTAAACTATGCATACTATTGTGTTGGTAGTTTGTGGGAACCAAGAAAAATCTCCGAGGTGCGAACCGATTCACTGACCCCTCTTACTCCGTAGTAAGTTCTTGCACTTAGAGGTGATAACCCCCGTTACGGGTGTCAGGCATGAAATCGTGCGACGGAACACATGAAATGTTTGTTTTTTATGGTCCAATATACCAACCTAACACATCAAAGCAAAATATTTCATGCGTCTACCCCCTCCCGGTGCCGTTTAAGGGGTAGATCGACAGGTCAGACTTTTCTCCAACGGGAGTAGGGTTTCGCCGTAGAGGGGGTCCGGAGCGTCAAGACCCCATCAAAACTTGCATAGACCACTAAAATATGTATACTAGTGTGTTGGTAGTTTTTGGTAACCAAGATACATCTCCGAGGTGCGACCCGCTTCACTGACCCCTCTTACTCCGTAGTAAGTTCTTGCACTTAGAGGTGAAAACCCCCGTTTCGGGTGGCAGGCATGGAATCGTGCGACGGAACACATGAAATGTTTGTTTTTTATGGTCCAATATACCAACCTAACACATCCAAGCAAAAAAAATCATGCGTCTACCCCCTCCCGGCGCCGTTTAGAGGGGTAGATCGACATGTCAGACTTTTCTCCAATGGGAGTAGGGTTTCGCCGTAGAGGGGGTCCGGAGCGTCAAGACCCCATCAAAACTTGCATACACCCCTAAAATATGCATACTAGTGTGTTGGTAGTTTGTGGGAACCAATATACATCTCCGAGGTGCGAACCGCTTCACTAACCCTCTTACTCCGTAGTAAGTTCTTGCACTTAGAGGTGAAAACCCCCGTTACGGGTGTCAGGCATGGAATCGTGCGACGGAACACATGAAATGTTTGTTTTTTATGGTCCAATATACCAACCTAACACATCCAAGCAAAAAAATTCATGCGTCTACCCCCTCCCGGCGCCGTTTAGAGGGGTAGATCGACATGTCAGACTTTTCTCCAGTGGGAGTAGGGTTTCGCCGTAGAGGGGGTCCGGAGCGTCAAGACCCCATAAAAACTTGCATAGACCCCTAAACTATGTATAATAGTGTGTTGGTAATTTGTGGGAAACAATATACATCTCCGAGGTGCGACCCGCTACACTGACCCCTCTTACTCCGTAGTAAGTTCTTGCACTTAGAGGTGAAAACCTCCGTTTCGGGTGTCAGGCATGGAATTGTGCGACGTAACACATGAAATGTTTGTTTTTTAATGTCCAATATACAAACCTAACACATCCAAGAAAAAAAATTCATGCGTCTACCCCCTCCTTGCGCCGTTTAGAGGGGTAGATCGACATGTCACACTTCTCTCCAACGGGAGTAGGGTTTCGCCGTAGAGGGGGTCCGGAGCGTCAAGACCCCATCAAAACTTGCATACACCCCTAAACTATGCATACTAGTGTGTTGGTAGTTTGTGGGAACCAAGATACATCTCCGAGGTGCGAACCGCTTCCCTGACCCCTCTTACTCCGTAGTAAGTTCTTGCACTTAGAGGTGATAACCCCCGTTTCGGGTGTCAGGCATGGAATCGTGCGACGGAACACATGAAATGTTTGTTTTTATGGTACAATATACCAACCTAACACATCCAAGCAAATAAAATCATGCGTCTACCCCCTCCCGTCGCCGTTTAGAGGGGTAGATCGACAGGTCAGACTTTTCTCTAGCGGGAGTAGGGTTTCGCCGTAGAGGAGGTCCGGAGCGTCAAGACCCCATAAAAACTTGCATAGACACCTAAACTATGTATAAAAGTGTGTTGGTAATTTGTGGGAACCAATATACATCTCCGAGGTGCGACCCGCTTCACTGTCCCCTCTTACTCCGCAGTAAGTTCTTGCACTTAGAGGTGAAAACCTCCGTTTCGGGTGTCAGGCATGGAATCGTGCGACGGAACACATGAAATGTTTGTTTTTTATGGTCTAATATACAAACCTAACACATCAAAGCAAAAAAAATCATTCGTCTACCCCCTCCCGGCGCTGTTTAGAGGGGTAGATCGACAGGTCAGACTTTTCTCCAACGGGAGTAGGGTTTCGCCGTAGAGGGCGTCCGGAGCGTCAAGACCCCATAAAAACTTACATACACCCCTAAACTATGCATACTATTGTGTTGGTAGTTTGTGGGAACCAAGATACATCTCCGAGGTGCGAACCGATTCACTGACCCCTCTTACTCCGTAGTAAGTTCTTGCACTTAGAGGTGATAACCCCCGTTACGGGTGTCAGGCATGAAATCGTGCGACGGAACACATGAAATGTTTGTTTTTTATGGTCCAATATACCAACCTAACACATCAAAGCAAAATAATTCATGCGTCTACCCCCTCCCGGTGCCGTTTAAGGGGTAGATCGACAGGTCAGACTTTTCTCCAACGGGAGTAGGGTTTCGCCGTAGAGGGGGTCCGGAGCGTCAAGACCCCATCAAAACTTGCATAGACCACTAAAATATGTATACTAGTGTGTTGGTAGTTTTTGGTAACCAAGATACATCTCCGAGGTGCGACCCGCTTCACTGACCCCTCTTACTCTGTAGTAAGTTCTTGCACTTAGAGGTGAAAACCCCCGTTTCGGGTGGCAGGCATGGAATCGTGCGACGGAACACATGAAATGTTTGTTTTTTATGGTCCAATATACCAACCTAACACATCCAAGCAAAAAAAATCATGCGTCTACCCCCTCCCGGCGCCGTTTAGAGGGGTAGATCGACATGTCAGACTTTTCTCCAATGGGAGTAGGGTTTCGCCGTAGAGGGGGTCCAGAGCGTCAAGACCCCATCAAAACTTGCATAGACCCCTAAACTATGTATACTAGTGTGTTGGTAATTTGTGGGAACCAATATACATCTCCGAGGTGCGACCCGGTACACTGACCCCTCTTACTCCGTAGTAAGTTCTTGCACTTAGAGGTGAAAACCTCCGTTTCGGGTGTCAGGCATGGAATCGTGCGACGGAACACATGAAATGTTTGTTTTTTATGGTCCAATATACAAACCTAACACATCAAAGCAAAAAAATTCATTCGTCTACCCCCTCCCGGTGCTGTTTAGAGGGGTAGATCGACAGGTCAGACTTTTCTCCAGCGGGAGTAGGGTTTCGCCGTAGAGGGGGTCCGGAGCGTCAAGACCCCATAAAAACTTGCATACACCCCTAAACTATGCATACTATTGTGTTGGTAGTTTGTGGGAACCAAGATACATCTCCGAGGTGCGAACCGATTCACTGACCCCTCTTACTCTGTAGTAAGTTCTTGCACTTAGAGGTGATAACCCCCGTTACGGGTGTCAGGCATGAAATCGTGCGACGGAACACATGAAATGTTTGTTTTTTATGGTCCAATATACCAACCTAACACATCAAAGCAAAATAATTCATGCGTCTACCCCCTCCCGGTGCCGTTTAAGGGGTAGATCGACAGGTCAGACTTTTCTCCAACGGGAGTAGGGTTTCGCCGTAGAGGGGGTCCGGAGCGTCAAGACCCCATCAAAACTTGCATAGACCATTAAAATATGTATACTAGTGTGTTGGTAGTTTGTGGTAACCAAGATACATCTCCGAGGTGCGACCCGCTTCACTGACCCCTCTTACTCCGTAGTAAGTTCTTGCACTTAGAGGTGAAAACACCCGTTTCGGGTGGCAGGCATGGAATCGTGCGACGGAACACATGAAATGTTTGTTTTTATGGTCCAATATACCAACCTAACACATCCAAGAAAAAAATATCATGCGTCTACCCCCTCCCGGCGCCGTTTAGAGGGGTAGATCGACATGTCAGACTTTTCTCCAATGGGAGTAGGGTTTCGCCGTAGAGGGGGTCCGGAGCGTCAAGACCCCATCAAAACTTGCATAGACCCCTAAAATATGTATACTAGTGTGTTGGTAATTTGTCGGAACCAATATACATCTCCGAGGTGCGACCCGGTACACTGACCCCTCTTACTCCGTAGTAAGTTCTTGCACTTAGAGGTGAAAACCTCCGTTTCGGGTGTCAGGCATGGAATCGTGCGACGAAACACATGAAATGTTTGTTTTTTATGGTCCAATATACAAACCTAACACATCCAAGCAAAAAAAAAATCATGCGTCTACCCCCTCCCTGCGCCGTTTAGAGGGGTAGATCGACAGGTCACACTTTTCTCCAGCGGGAGTAGGGTTTCGCCGTAGAGGGGGTCCGGAGCGTCAAGACCCCATCAAAACTTGCATACACCCCTAAACTATGCATACTAGTGTGTTGGTAGTTTGTGGGAACCAAGATACATCTCCGAGGTGCGAACCGCTTCACTGACCCTCTTACTCCGTAGTAAGTTCTTGCACTTAGAGGTGAAAACCCCCGTTACGGGTGTCAGGCATGGAATCGTGCGACGGAACACATGAAATGTTTGTTTTTTATGGTCCAATATACCAACCTAACATATCCAAGCAAAAAAATTCATGCGTCTACCCCCTCCCGGCGCCGTTTAGAGGGGTAGATCGACATGTCAGACTTTTCTCCAATGGGAGTAGGGTTTCGCCGTAGAGGGGGTCCGGAGCGTCAAGACCCCATAAAAACTTGCATAGACCCCTAAACTATGTATAATAGTGTGTTGGTAATTTGTGGGAACCAATATACATCTCCGAGGTGCGTCCCGCTACACTGACCCCTCTTACTCCGTACTAAGTTCTTGCACTTAGAGGTGAAAACCTCCGTTTCGGGTGTCAGGCATGGAATTGTGCGACGGAACACATGAAATGTTTGTTTTTTATGGTCCAATATACAAACCTAACACATCCAAGCAAAAAAAATCATGCGTCTACCCCCTCCTTGCGCCGTTTAGAGGGGTAGATCGACATGTCACACTTCTCTCCAACGGGAGTAGGGTTTCGCCGTAGAGGGGGTCCGGAGCGTCAAGACCCCATCAAAACTTGCATACACCCCTAAACTATGCATACTAGTGTGTTGGTAATTTGTGGGAACCAAGATACATCTCCGAGGTGCGAACCGCTTCACTGACCCCTCTTACTCCGTAGTAAGTTCTTGCAGTTAGAGGTGATAACCCCCGTTACGGGTGTCAGGCATGGAATCGTGCAACGGAACACATGAAATGTTTGTTTTTTATGGTCCAATATACCAACCTAACACATCCAAGAAAAAAAATTCATGCGTCTACCCCCTCCCGGCGCCGTTTAGAGGGGTAGATCGACATGTCAGACTTTTCTCCAGCGGGAGTAGGGTTTCGCCGTAGAGGGGGTCCGGAGCGTCAAGACCCCATCAAAACTTGCATACACCCCTAAAATATGCATACTAGTGTGTTGGTAGTTTGTGGGAACCAATATACATCTCCGAGGTGCGAACCGCTTCACTAACCCTCTTACTCCGTAGTAAGTTCTTGCACTTAGAGGTGAAAACCCCCGTTACGGGTGTCAGGCATGGAATCGTGCGACGGAACACATGAAATGTTTGTTTTTTATGGTCCAATATACCAACCTAACACATCCAAGCAAAAAAATTCATGCGTCTACCCCCTCCCGGCGCCGTTTAGAGGGGTAGATCGACATGTCAGACTTTTCTCAAGTGGGAGTAGGGTTTCGCCGTAGAGGGGGTCCGGAGCGTCAAGACCCCATAAAAACTTGCATAGACCCCTAAACTATGTATAATAGTGTGTTGGTAATTTGTGGGAAACAATATACATCTCCGAGGTACGACCCGCTACACTGACCCCTCTTACTCCGTAGTAAGTTCTTGCACTCAGAGGTGAAAACCTCCGTTTCGGGTGTCAGGCATGGAATTGTGCGACGGAACACATGAAATGTTTGTTTTTTATGGTCCAATATACAAACCTAACACATACAAGAAAAAAAATTCATGCGTCTACCCCCTCCCGGTGCCGTTTAAGGGGTAGATCGACAGGTCAGACTTTTCTCCAACGGGAGTAGGGTTTCGCCGTAGAGGGGGTCCGGAGCGTCAAGACCCCATCAAAACTTGCATAGACCACTAAAATATGTATACTAGTGTGTTGGTAGTTTTTGGTAACCAAGATACATCTCCGAGGTGCGACCCGCTTCACTGACCCCTCTTACTCTGTAGTAAGTTCTTGCACTTAGAGGTGAAAACCCCCGTTTCGGGTGGCAGGCATGGAATCGTGCGACGGAACACATGAAATGTTTGTTTTTTATGGTCCAATATACCAACCTAACACATCCAAGCAAAAAAAATCATGCGTCTACCCCCTCCCGGCGCCGTTTAGAGGGGTAGATCGACATGTCAGACTTTTCTCCAATGGGAGTAGGGTTTCGCCGTAGAGGGGGTCCGGAGCGTCAAGACCCCATCAAAACTTGCATAGACCCCTAAACTATGTATACTAGTGTGTTGGTAATTTGTGGGAACCAATATACATCTCCGAGGTGCGACCCGGTACACTGACCCCTCTTACTCCGTAGTAAGTTCTTGCACTTAGAGGTGAAAACCTCCGTTTCGGGTGTCAGGCATGGAATCGTGCGACGGAACACATGAAATGTTTGTTTTTTATGGTCCAATATACAAACCTAACACATCAAAGCAAAAAAAATTCATTCGTCTACCCCCTCCCGGTGCTGTTTAGAGGGGTAGATCGACAGGTCAGACTTTTCTCCAGCGGGAGTAGGGTTTCGCCGTAGAGGGGGTCCGGAGCGTCAAGACCCCATAAAAACTTGCATACACCCCTAAACTATGCATACTATTGTGTTGGTAGTTTGTGGGAACCAAGATACATCTCCGAGGTGCGAACCGATTCACTGACCCCTCTTACTCTGTAGTAAGTTCTTGCACTTAGAGGTGATAACCCCCGTTACGGGTGTCAGGCATGAAATCGTGCGACGGAACACATGAAATGTTTGTTTTTTATGGTCCAATATACCAACCTAACACATCAAAGCAAAATAATTCATGCGTCTACCCCCTCCCGGTGCCGTTTAAGGGGTAGATCGACAGGTCAGACTTTTCTCCAACGGGAGTAGGGTTTCGCCGTAGAGGGGGTCCGGAGCGTCAAGACCCCATCAAAACTTGCATAGACCATTAAAATATGTATACTAGTGTGTTGGTAGTTTGTGGTAACCAAGATACATCTCCGAGGTGCGACCCGCTTCACTGACCCCTCTTACTCCGTAGTAAGTTCTTGCACTTAGAGGTGAAAACACCCGTTTCGGGTGGCAGGCATGGAATCGTGCGACGGAACACATGAAATGTTTGTTTTTATGGTCCAATATACCAACCTAACACATCCAAGAAAAAAAAATCATGCGTCTACCCCCTCCCGGCGCCGTTTAGAGGGGTAGATCGACATGTCAGACTTTTCTCCAATGGGAGTAGGGTTTCGCCGTAGAGGGGGTCCGGAGCGTCAAGACCCCATCAAAACTTGCATAGACCCCTAAAATATGTATACTAGTGTGTTGGTAATTTGTCGGAACCAATATACATCTCCGAGGTGCGACCCGGTACACTGACCCCTCTTACTCCGTAGTAAGTTCTTGCACTTAGAGGTGAAAACCTCCGTTTCGGGTGTCAGGCATGGAATCGTGCGACGAAACACATGAAATGTTTGTTTTTTATGGTCCAATATACAAACCTAACACATCCAAGCAAAAAAAAAATCATGCGTCTACCCCCTCCCTGCGCCGTTTAGAGGGGTAGATCGACAGGTCACACTTTTCTCCAGCGGGAGTAGGGTTTCGCCGTAGAGGGGGTCCGGAGCGTAAAGACCCCATCAAAACTTGCATACACCCCTAAACTATGCATACTAGTGTGTTGGTAGTTTGTGGGAACCAAGATACATCTCCGAGGTGCAACCGCTTCACTGACCCTCTTACTCCGTAGTAAGTTCTTGCACTTAGAGGTGAAAACCCCCGTTACGGGTGTCAGGCATGGAATCGTGCGACGGAACACATGAAATGTTTGTTTTTTATGGTCCAATATACCAACCTAACATATCCAAGCAAAAAAAATCATGCGTCTACCCCCTCCCGGCGCCGTTTAGAGGGGTAGATCGACATGTCAGACTTTTCTCCAATGGGAGTAGGGTTTCGCCGTAGAGGGGGTCCGGAGCGTCAAGACCCCATAAAAACTTGCATAGACCCCTAAACTATGTATAATAGTGTGTTGGTAATTTGTGGGAACCAATATACATCTCCGAGGTGCGTCCCGCTACACTGACCCCTCTTACTCCGTACTAAGTTCTTGCACTTAGAGGTGAAAACCTCCGTTTCGGGTGTCAGGCATGGAATTGTGCGACGGAACACATGAAATGTTTGTTTTTTATGGTCCAATATACAAACCTAACACATCCAAGCAAAAAAAATCATGCGTCTACCCCCTCCTTGCGCCGTTTAGAGGGGTAGATCGACATGTCACACTTCTCTCCAACGGGAGTAGGGTTTCGCCGTAGAGGGGGTCCGGAGCGTCAAGACCCCATCAAAACTTGCATACACCCCTAAACTATGCATACTAGTGTGTTGGTAATTTGTGGGAACCAAGATACATCTCCGAGGTGCGAACAGCTTCACTGACCCCTCTTACTCCGTAGTAAGTTCTTGCACTTAGAGGTGATAACCCCCGTTACGGGTGTCAGGCATGGAATCGTGCGACGGAACACATGAAATGTTTGTTTTTTATGGTCCAATATACCAACCTAACACATCCAAGAAAAAAAATTCATGCGTCTACCCCCTCCCGGCGCCGTTTAGAGGGGTAGATCGACATGTCAGACTATTCTCCAGCGGGAGTAGGGTTTCGCCGTAGAGGGGGTCCGGAGCGTCAAGACCCCATCAAAACTTGCATAGACCCCTAAACTATGTATACTAGTGTGTTGGTAGTTTGTGGGAACCAATATACATCTGCGAGGTGCGGCCCGGTACACTGACCCCTCTTACTCCGTAGTAAGTTCTAGCACTTAGAGGTGATAACCCCCGTTTTGGGTGTCAAGCATGGAATCGTGCGACCGAACACATGAAATGTTTGTTTTTTTGGTCCAATATACTAACCTAACACATCCAAGCAAAAAAAATCATGCTTGTACCCCCTCCCGGCGCCGTTTAGAGGCGTAGATCGATAGGTCAGACTTTTCTCTAGCGGGAGTAGTGTTTCGCCGTATGGGGGGTCCGGAGCGTCAAGACCCCATAAAAACTTGCATAGACCCCTAAAATATGTATACTAGTGTGTTGGTAGTTTGTGGGAACCAAGATACATCTCCGAGGTGCGACCCGCTTCACGGACCCCTCTTACTCCGTAGTAAGTTCTTGCACTTAGAGGTGATAACCCCCGTTTTGGGTGTCATGCATGGAATCGTGCGACGGAACACATGAAATGTTTGTTTTTTATGGTCCAATATACCAACCTAACACATCCAAGCAAAAAAATCATGCGTCTACCCCTTCCCGGCGCCGTTTAGAGGGGTAGATCGACAGGTCAGACTTTTCTCCAGCGGGAGTAGGGTTTCGCCGTAGAGGGGGTCTGGAGCGTCAAGACCCCATCAAAACTTGCATAGACCCCTAAAATATGTATACTAGTGTGTTGGTAGTTAGTGCGAACCAAGATACATCTACGAGGTGCGACCCGCTTCACTGACCCCTCTTACTCTGTAGTAAGTTCTTGCACTAAGAGGTGAGAACCCACGTTTCGGGTGTCAGGCATGGAATCGTGCGACGGAACACATGAAATGTTTAATTTTTATGGTCCAATATACCAACCTAACACATCCAAGGAAAAAAAATCATGCGTCTATCCCCTCCAGGCGCCGTTTAGAGGGGTAGATCGACAGGTAAGACTTTTCTCCATCGGGAGGAGGGTTTCGCCGTAGAGTGGGTCCGGAGCATCAAGACCCATCAAAACTTGCATAGACCCCTAAACTATGTATACTAGTGTGTTGGTAGTTTGTGGGAACCAAGATACATCTACGAGGTGTGACCCGCTTCACTGACCCCTCTTACTCCGTAGTAAGTTCTAGCACTTAGAGGTGAAAACCCCCGTTTCGGGTGTCAAGCATGGAATCGTACGACGGAACACCTGAAATGTTTAATTTTTATGGTCCAATATACCAACCTAACACATCCAAGCAAAAAAAATCATGCGTCTATCCCCTCCCGGCGCCGTTTAGAGGGGTATATCGACAGGTTAGACTTTTCTCTAGCGGGAGTAGGGTTTCGCTGTAGAGGGGGTCCGGAGTGTCAAGACCCCATCAAAACTTGCATAGACCCCTAAATATGTATACTAGTGTGTTGTTAGTTTGTGGGAACCAAGATACATCTCCGAGGTGTGACCCGCTTCACTGACCCCTCTTACTCTGTAGTAAGTTCTTGCACTTAGAGGTGAAAACCCCCGTTTCGGGTGTCAGGCATGGAATCGTGCGACGGAACACATGAAATGTTTGTTTTTATGGTACAATATACCAATCTAACACATCCAAGCAAATAAAATCATGCGTCTACCCCCTCTCGTCGCCGTTTAGAGGGGTAGATCGACATGTCAGACTTTTCTCTAGCGGGAGTAGGGTTTCGCCGTACAGGAGGTCCGGAGCGTCAAGACCCCATAAAAACTTGCATAGACACCTAAACTTTGTATAAAAGTGTGTTGGTAATTTGTGGGAACCAATATACATCTCCGAGGTGCGACCCGCTTCACTGTCCCCTCTTACTCCGCAGTAAGTTCTTGCACTTAGAGGTGAAAACCCCCGTTACGGGTGTCAGGCATGAAATCGTGCAACGGAACACATGAAATGTTTGTTTTTTATGGTCCAATATACCAACCTAACACATCAAAGCAAAATAATTCATGCGTCTACCCCCTCCCGGTGCCGTTTAAGGGGTAGATCGACAGGTCAGACTTTTCTCCAACGGGAGTAGGGTTTCGCCGTAGAGGGGGTCCGGAGCGTCAAGACCCCATCAAAACTTGCATAGACCACTAAAATATGTATACTAGTGTGTTGGTAGTTTGTGGTAACCAAGATACATCTCCGAGGTGCGACCCGCTTCACTGACCCCTCTTACTCCGTAGTAAGTTCTTGCACTTAGAGGTGAAAACCCCCGTTTCGGGTGGCAGGCATGGAATCGTGCGACGGAACACATGAAATGTTTGTTTTTTATGGTCCAATATACCAACCTAACACATCCAAGCAAAAAAAATCATGCGTCTACCCCCTCCCGGCGCCGTTTAGAGGGGTAGATCGACATGTCAGACTTTTCTCCAATGGGAGTAGGGTTTCGCCGTAGAGGAGGTCCGGAGCGTCAAGACACCATAAAAACTTGCATAGACCCCTAAACTATGTATACTAGTGTGTTGGTAATTTTTGGGAACCAATATACATCTCCGAGGTGCGACCCGGTACACTGACCCCTCTTACTCCGTAGTAAGTTCTTGCACTTAGAGGTGAAAACCTCCGTTTCGGGTGTCAGGCATGGAATCGTGCGACGGAACACATGAAATGTTTGTTTTTTATTGTCCAATATACAAACCTAACACATCAAAGCAAAAAAATTCATTCGTCTACCCCCTCCCGGCACTGTTTAGAGGGGTAGATCGACAGGTCAGACTTTTCTCCAGCGGGAGTAGGGTTTCGCCGTAGAGGGGGTCCGGAGCGTCAAGACCCCATAAAAACTTGCATACACCCCTAAACTATGCATACTATTGTGTTGGTAGTTTGTGGGAACCAAGATACATCTCCTAGGTGCGAACCGATTCACTGACCCTTCTTACTCTGTAGTAAGTTCTTGCACTTAGAGGTGATAACCCCCGTTACGGGTGTCAGGCATGAAATCGTGCGACGGAACACATGAAATGTTTGTTTTTTATGGTCCAATATACCAACCTAACACATCAAAGCAAAATAATTCATGCGTCTACCCCCTCCCGGTGCCGTTTAAGGGGTAGATCGACAGGTCAGACTTTTCTCCAACGGGAGTAGGGTTTCGCCGTAGAGGGGATCCGGAGCGTCAAGACCCCATCAAAACTTGCATAGACCATTAAAATATGTATACTAGTGTGTTGGTAGTTTGTGGTAACCAAGATACATCTCCGAGGTGCGACCCGCTTCACTGACCCCTCTTACTCCGTAGTAAGTTCTTGCACTTAGAGGTGAAAACCCCTCTTTCGGGTGGCAGGGATGGAATCGTGCGACGGAACACATGAAATGTTTGTTTTTTATGGTCCAATATACCAACCTAACACATCCAAGCAAAAAAAATCATGCGTCTACCCCCTCCCGGCGCCGTTTAGAGGGGTAGATCGACATGTCAGACTTTTCTCCAATGGGAGTAGGGTTTCGCCGTAGAGGGGGTCCGGAGCGTCAAGACCCCATCAAAATTTGCATAGACCCCTAAACTATGTATACTAGTGTGTTGGTAATTTGTGGGAACCAATATACATCTCCGAGGTGCGACCCGGTACACTAACCCCTCTTACTCCGGAGTAAGTTCTTGCACTTAGAGGTGAAAACCTCCGTTTCGGGTGTCAGGCATGGAATCGTGCGACGGAACACATGAAATGTTTGTTTTTTTTGGTCCAATATACAAACCTAACACATCCAAGCAAAAAAAAATCATGCGTCTACCCCCTCCCTGCGCCGTTTAGAGGGGTAGATCGACAGGTCACACTTTTCTCCAGCGGGAGTAGGGTTTCGCCGTAGAGGGGGTCCGGAGCGTCAAGACCCCATCAAAACTTGCATACACCCCTAAACTATGCATACTAGTGTGTTGGTAGTTTGTGGGAACCAAGATACATCTCCGAGGTGCGAACCGCTTCACTGACCCTCTTACTCCGTAGTAAGTTCTTGCACTTAGAGGTGAAAACCCCCGTTACGGGTGTCAGGCATGGAATCGTGCGACGGAACACATGAAATGTTTGTTTTTTATGGTCCAATATACCAACCTAACACATCCAAGCAAAAAAATTCATGCGTCTACCCCCTCCCGGCGCCGTTTAGAGGGGTAGATCGACATGTCAGACTTTTCTCCAGTGGGAGTAGGGTTTCGCCGTAGAGGGGGTCCGGAGCGTCAAGACCCCATAAAAACTTGCATAGACCCCTAAACTATGTATAATAGTGTGTTGGTAATTTGTGGGAACCAATATACATCTCCGAGGTGCGACCCGCTACACTGACCCCTCTTACTCCGTAGTAAGTTCTTGCACTTAGAGGTGAAAACCTCCGTTTCGGGTGTCAGGCATGGAATTGTGCGACGGAACACATGAAATGTTTGTTTTTTATGGTCCAATATACAAACCTAACACATCCAAGCAAAAAAATTCATGCGTCTACCCCCTCCTTGCGCCGTTTAGAGGGGTAGATCGACATGTCACACTTCTCTCCAACGGGAGTAGGGTTTCGCCGTAGAGGGGGTCTGGAGCGTCAAGACCCCTTCAAAACTTGCATACACCCCTAAACTATGCATACTAGTGTGTTGGTAGTTTGTGGGAACCAAGATATATCTCCGAGGTGCGAACCGCTTCACTGACCCCTCTTACTCCGTAGTAAGTTCTTGCACTTAGAGGTGATAACCCCCGTTACGGGTGTCAGGCATGGAATCGTGCGACGGAACACATGAAATGTTTGTTTTTTATGGTCCAATATACCAACCTAACACATACAAGAAAAAAAATTCATGCGTCTACCCCCTCCCGGCGCCGTTTAGAGGGGTAGATCGACATGTTAGACTTTTCTCCAGCGGGAGTAGGGTTTCGCCGTAGAGGGGGTCCGGAGCGTCAAGACCCCATCAAAACTTGCATAGACCCCTAAACTATGTATACTAGTGTGTTGGTAGTTTGTGGGAACCAATATACATCTGCGAGGTGCGACCCGGTACACTGACCCCTCTTACTCCGTAGTAAGTTCTAGCACTTAGAGGTGATAACCCCCGTTTTGGGTGTCAAGCATGGAATCGTGCGACGGAACACATGAAATGTTTGTTTTTTTGGTCCAATATACTAATCTAACACATCCAAGCAAAAAAAATCATGCTTGTACCCCCTCCCGGCGCCGTTTAGAGGCGTAGATCGATAGGTCAGACTTTTCTCTAGCGGGAGTAGTGTTTCGCCGTATGGGGGGTCCGGAGCGTCAAGACCCCATAAAAACTTGCATAGACCCCTAAAATATGTATACTTGTGTGTTGGTAGTTTGTGGGAACCAAGATACATCTCCGAGGTGCGACCCGCTTCACGGACCCCTCTTACTCCGTAGTAAGTTCTTGCACTTAGAGGTGATAACCCCCGTTTTGGGTGTCATGCATGGAATCGTGCGACGGAACACATGAAATGTTTGTTTTTTATGGTCCAATATACCAACCTAACACATCCAAGCAAAAAAATCATGCGTCTACCCCTTCCCGGCGCCGTTTAGAGGGGTAGATCGACAGGTCAGACTTTTCTCCAGCGGGAGTAGGGTTTCGCCGTAGAGGGGGTCTGGAGCGTCAAGACCCCATCAAAACTTGCATAGACCCCTAAAATATGTATACTAGTGTGTTGGTAGTTAGTGCGAACCAAGATACATCTACGAGGTGCGACCCGCTTCACTGACCCCTCTTACTCTGTAGTAAGTTCTTGCACTAAGAGGTGAAAACCCACGTTTCGGGTGTCAGGCATGGAATCGTGCGACGGAACACATGAAATGTTTAATTTTTATGGTCCAATATACCAACCTAACACATACAAGGAAAAAAAATCATGCGTCTACCCACTCCCGTCGCCGTTTAGAGGGGTAGATCGACAGGTCAGACTTTTCTCTAGCGGGAGTAGGGTTTCGCCGTAGAGGAGGTCCGGAGCGTCAAGACCCCATAAAAACTTGCATAGACACCTAAACTATGTATAAAAGTGTGTTGGTAATTTGTGGGAACCAATATACATCTCCGAGGTGCGACCCGCTTCACTGTCCCCTCTTACTCCGCAGTAAGTTCTTGCACTTAGAGGTGAAAACCTCCGTTTCGGGTGTCAGGCATGGAATCGTGCGACGGAACACATGAAATGTTTGTTTTTTATGGTCTAATATACAAACCTAACACATCAAAGCAAAAAAATTCATTCGTCTACCCCCTCCCGGCGCTGTTTAGAGGGGTAGATCGACAGGTCAGACTTTTCTCCAACGGGAGTAGGGTTTCGCCGTAGAGGGGGTCCGGAGCGTCAAGACCCCATAAAAACTTGCATACACCCCTAAACTATGCATACTATTGTGTTGGTAGTTTGTGGGAACCAAGATACATCTCCGAGGTGCGAACCGATTCACTGACCCCTCTTACTCTGTAGTAAGTTCTTGCACTTAGAGGTGATAACCCCCGTTACGGGTGTCAGGCATGAAATCGTGCGACGGAACACATGAAATGTTTGTTTTTTATGGTCCAATATACCAACCTAACACATCAAAGCAAAATAATTCATGCGTCTACCCCCTCCCGGTGCCGTTTAAGGGGTAGATCGACAGGTCAGACTTTTCTCCAACGGGAGTAGGGTTTCGCCGTAGAGGGGGTCCGGAGCGTCAAGACCCCATCAAAACTTGCATAGACCACTAAAATATGTATACTAGTGTGTTGGTAGTTTGTGGTAACCAAGATACATCTCCGAGGTGCGACCCGCTTCACTGACCCCTCTTACTCCGTAGTAAGTTCTTGCACTTAGAGGTGAAAACCCCCGTTTCGGGTGGCAGGCATGGAATCGTGCGACGGAACACATGAAATGTTTGTTTTTTATGGTCCAATATACCAACCTAACATATCCAAGCAAAAAAAATCATGCGTCTACCCCCTCCCGGCGCCGTTTAGAGGGGTAGATCGACACGTCAGACTTTTCTCCAATGGGAGTAGGGTTTCGCCGTAGAGGGGGTCCGGAGCGTCAAGACCCCATCAAAACTTGCATAGACCCCTAAACTATGTATACTAGTGTGTTGGTAATTTGTGGGAACCAATATACATCTCCGAGGTGCGACCCGGTACACTGACACCTCTTACTCCGTAGTAAGTTCTTGCACTTAGAGGTGAAAACCTCCGTTTCGGGTGTCAGGCATGGAATCGTGCGACGGAACACATGAAATGTTTGTTTCTTATGATCCAATATACAAACCTAACACATCCAAGCAAAAAAAATCATGCGTCTACCCCCTCCCTGCGCCGTTTAGAGGGGTAGATCGACAGGTCACACTTTTCTCCAGCGGGAGTAGGGTTTCGCCGTAGAGGGGGTCCGGAGCGTCAAGACCCCATAAAAACTTGCATACACCCCTAAACTATGCATACTAGTGTGTTGGTAGTTTGTGGGAACCAAGATACATCTCCGAGGTGCGAACCGCTTCACTGACCCTCTTACTCCGTAGTAAGTTCTTGCAGTTAGAGGTGAAAACCCCCGTTACGGGTGTCAGGCATGGAATCGTGCGACGGAACACATGAAATGTTTGTTTTTTATGGTCCAATAGACCAACCTAACACATCCAAGAAAAAAAATTCATGCGTCTACCCCCCTCCCGGCGCCGTTTAGAGGGGTAGATCGACATGTCAGACTTTTCTCCGGCGGGAGTAGGGTTTCGCCGTGGAGGGGGTCCGGAGCGTCAAGACCCCATCAAAACTTGCATAGACCCCTAAACTATGTATACTAGTGTGTTGGTAGTTTGTGGGAACCAATATACATCTGCGAGGTGTGACCCGGTACACTGACCCCTCTTACTCCGTAGTAAGTTCTAGCACTTAGAGGTGATAACCCCCGTTTTGGGTGTCAAGCATGGAATCGTGCGACGGAACACATGAAATGTTTGTTTTTTTTGGTCCAATATACTAACCTAACACATCCAAGCAAAAAAAATCATGCTTGTACCCCCTCCCGGCGCCGTTTAGAGGCGTAGATCGATAGGTCAGACTTTTCTCTAGCGGGAGTAGTGTTTCGCCGTATGGGGGGTCCGGAGCGTCAAGACCCCATAAAAACTTGCATTGACCCCTAAAATATGTATACTAGTGTGTTGGTAGTTTGTGGGAACCAAGATACATCTCCGAGGTGCGACCCGCTTCACGGACCCCTCTTACTCCGTAGTAAGTTCTTGCACTTAGAGGTGATAACCCCCGTTTTGGGTGTCATGCATGGAATCGTGCGACGGAACACATGAAATGTTTGTTTTTTATGGTCCAATATACCAACCTAACACTTCCAAGCAAAAAAATTCATGCGTCTACCCCCTCCCGGCGCCGTTTAGAGGGGTAGATGGACATGTCAGACTTTTCTCCAATGGGAGTAGGGTTTCGCCGTAGAGGGGGTCCGGAGCGTCAAGACCCCATAAAAACTTGCATAGACCCCTAAACTATGTATAATAGTGTGTTGGTAATTTGTGGGAACCAATATACATCTCCGAGGTGCGACCCGCTACACTGACCCCTCTTACTCCGTAGTAAGTTCTTGCACTTAGAGGTGAAAACCTCCGTTTCGGGTGTCAGGCATGGAATTGTGCGACGGAACACATGAAATGTTTGTTTTTTATGGTCCAATATACAAACCTAACACATCCAAGCAAAAAAATTCATGCGTCTACCCCCTCCCTGCGCCGTTTAGAGGGGTAGATCGACATGTCACACTTCTCTCCAACGGGAGTAGGGTTTCGCCGTAGAGGGGGTCCGGAGCGTCAAGACCCCATCAAAACTTGCATACACCCCTAAACTATGCATACTAGTGTGTTGGTAGTTTGTGGGAACCAAGATACATCTCCGAGATGCGAACCGCTTCACTGACCCCTCTTACTCCGTAATAAGTTCTTGCACTTAGAGGTGATAACCCCCGTTACGGGTGTCAGGCATGGAATCGTGCGACGGAACACATGAAATGTTTGTTTTTTATGGTCCAATATACCAACCTAACACATCCAAGAAAAAAAAATCATGCGTCTACCCGCTTCCGACGCCGTTTAGAGGGGTAGATCGACATGTCAGACTTTTCTCCAGCGGGAGTAGGGTTTCGCCGTAGAGGGGGTCCGGAGCGTCAAGACCCCATCAAAACTTGCATAGACCCCTAAACTATGTATACTAGTGTGTTGGTAGTTTGTGGGAACCAATATACATCTGCGAGGTGCGACCCGGTACACTGACCCCTCTTACTCCGTAGTAAGTTCTAGCACTTAGAGGTGATAACCCCCGTTTTGGGTGTCAAGCATGGAATCGTGCGACGGAACACATGAAATGTTTGTTTTTTTTGGTCCAATATACTAACCTAACACATCCAAGCAAAAAAAATCATGCTTGTACCCCCTCCCGGCGCCGTTTAGAGGCGTAGATCGATAGGTCAGACTTTTCTCTAGCGGGAGTAGTGTTTCGCCGTATGGGGGGTCCGGAGCGTCAAGACCCCATAAAAACTTGCATTGACCCCTAAAATATGTATACTAGTGTGTTGGTAGTTTGTGGGAACCAAGATACATCTCCGAGGTGCGACCCGCTTCACGGACCCCTCTTACTCCGTAGTAAGTTCTTGCACTTAGAGGTGATAACCCCCGTTTTGGGTGTCATGCATGGAATCGTGCGACGGAACACATGAAATGTTTGTTTTTTATGGTCCAATATACCAACCTAACACTTCCAAGCAAAAAAATTCATGCGTCTACCCCCTCCCGGCGCCGTTTAGAGGGGTAGATGGACATGTCAGACTTTTCTCCAGTGGGAGTAGGGTTTCGCCGTAGAGGGGGTCCGGAGCGTCAAGACCCCATAAAAACTTGCATAGACCCCTAAACTATGTATAATAGTGTGTTGGTAATTTGTGGGAACCAATATACATCTCCGAGGTGCGACCCGCTACACTGACCCCTCTTACTCCGTAGTAAGTTCTTGCACTTAGAGGTGAAAACCTCCGTTTCGGGTGTCAGGCATGGAATTGTGCGACGGAACACATGAAATGTTTGTTTTTTATGGTCCAATATACAAACCTAACACATCCAAGCAAAAAAATTCATGCGTCTACCCCCTCCCTGCGCCGTTTAGAGGGGTAGATCGACATGTCACACTTCTCTCCAACGGGAGTAGGGTTTCGCCGTAGAGGGGGTCCGGAGCGTCAAGACCCCATCAAAACTTGCATACACCCCTAAACTATGCATACTAGTGTGTTGGTAGTTTGTGGGAACCAAGATACATCTCCGAGATGCGAACCGCTTCACTGACCCCTCTTACTCCGTAATAAGTTCTTGCACTTAGAGGTGATAACCCCCGTTACGGGTGTCAGGCATGGAATCGTGCGACGGAACACATGAAATGTTTGTTTTTTATGGTCCAATATACCAACCTAACACATCCAAGAAAAAAAAATCATGCGTCTACCCCCTCCCGACGCCGTTTAGAGGGGTAGATCGACATGTCAGACTTTTCTCCAGCGGGAGTAGGGTTTCGCCGTAGAGGGGGTCCGGAGCGTCAAGACCCCATCAAAACTTGCATAGACCCCTAAACTATGTATACTAGTGTGTTGGTAGTTTGTGGGAACCAATATACATCTGCGAGGTGCGACCCGGTACACTGACCCCTCTTACTCCGTAGTAAGTTCTAGCACTTAGAGGTGATAACCCCCGTTTTGGGTGTCAAGCATGGAATCGTGCGACGGAACACATGAAATGTTTGTTTTTTTTGGTCCAATATACTAACCTAACACATCCAAGCAAAAAAAATCATGCTTGTACCCCCTCCCGGCGCCGTTTAGAGGCGTAGATCGATAGGTCAGACTTTTCTCTAGCGGGAGTAGTGTTTCGCCGTATGGGGGGTCCGGAGCGTCAAGACCCCATAAAAACTTGCATTGACCCCTAAAATATGTATACTAGTGTGTTGGTAGTTTGTGGGAACCAAGATACATCTCCGAGGTGCGACCCGCTTCACGGACCCCTCTTACTCCGTAGTAAGTTCTTGCACTTAGAGGTGATAACCCCCGTTTTGGGTGTCATGCATGGAATCGTGCGACGGAACACATGAAATGTTTGTTTTTTATGGTCCAATATACCAACCTAACACATCCAAGCAAAAAAATCATGCGTCTACCCCTTCCCGGCGCCGTTTAGAGGGGTAGATCGACAGGTTAGACTTTTCTCCAGCGGGAGTAGGGTTTCGCCGTAGAGGGGGTCTGGAGCGTCAAGACCCCATCAAAACTTGCATAGACCCCTAAAATATGTATACTAGTGTGTTGGTACTTAGTGCGAACCAAGATACATCTACGAGGTGCGACCCGCTTCACTGACCCCTCTTACTCTGTAGTAAGTTCTTGCACTAAGAGGTGAAAACCCACGTTTCGGGTGTCAGGCATGGAATCGTGCGACGGAACACATGAAATGTTTGGTTTTTTATGGTCCAATATACCAACCTAACACATCCAAGGAAAAAAAATCATGCGTCTATCCCCTCCAGGCGCCGTTTAGAGGGGTAGATCGACAGGTAAGACTTTTCTCCATCGGGAGTAGGGTTTCGCCGTAGAGTGGGTCCGGAGCGTCAAGACCCATCAAAACTTGCATAGACCCCTAAACTATGTATACTAGTGTGTTGGTAGTTTGTGGGAACCAAGATACATCTACGAGGTGCGACCCGCTTCACTGACCCCTCTTACTCCGTAGTAAGTTCTAGCACTTAGAGGTGAAAACCCCCGTTTCGGGTGTCAAGCATGGAATCGTACGACGGAACACATGAAATGTTTAATTTTTATGGTCCAATATACCAACCTAACACATCCAAGCAAAAAAATCATGCGTCTATCCCCTCCCGATGCCGTTTAGAGGGGTATATCGACATGTCAGACTTTTCTCTAGCGGGAGTAGGGTTTCGCTGTAGAGGGGGTCCGGAGTGTCAAGACCCCATCAAAACTTGCATAGACCCCTAAATATGTATACTAGTGTGTTGTTAGTTTGTGGTAACCAAGATACATCTCCGAGGTGTGACCCGCTTCACTGACCCCTCTTACTCTGTAGTAAGTTCTTGCACTTAGAGGTGAAAACCCCCGTTTCGGGTGTCAGGCATGGAATCGTGCGACGGAACACATGAAATGTTTGTTTTTATGGTATAATATACCAACCTAACACATCCAAGCAAATAAAATCATGCGTCTACCCCCTCCCGTCGCCGTTTAGAGGGGTAGATCGACAGGTCAGACTTTTCTCTAGCGGGAGTAGGGTTTCGCCGTAGAGGAGGTCCGGAGCGTCAAGACCCCATAAAAACTTGCATAGACACCTAAACTATGTATAAAAGTGTGTTGGTAATTTGTGGGAACCAATATACATCTCCGAGGTGCGACCCGCTTCACTGTCCCCTCTTACTCCGCAGTAAGTTCTTGCACTTAGAGGTGAAAACCTCCGTTTCGGGTGTCAGGCATGGAATCGTGGGACGGAACACATGAAATGTTTGTTTTTTATGGTCCAATATACAAACCTAACACATCAAAGCAAAAAAATTCATTCGTCTACCCCCTCCCGGCGCTGTTTAGAGGGGTAGATCGACAGGTCAGACTTTTCTCCAGCGGGAGTAGGGTTTCGCCGTAGAGGGGGTCCGGAGCGTCAAGACCCCATAAAAACTTGCATACACCCCTAAACTATGCATACTATTGTGTTGGTAGTTTGTGGGAACCAAGATACATCTCCGAGGTGCGAACCGATTCACTGACCCCTCTTACTCCGTAGTAAGTTCTTGCACTTAGAGGTGATAACCCCCGTTACGGGTGTCAGGCATGAAATCGAGCGACGGAACACATGAAATGTTTGTTTTTATGGTCCAATATACCAACCTAACACATCAAAGCAAAATAATTCATGCGTCTACCCCCTCCCGGTGCCGTTTAAGGGGTAGATCGACAGGTCAGACTTTTCTCCAACGGGAGTAGGGTTTCGCCGTAGAGGGGGTCCGGAGCGTCAAGACCCCATTAAAACTTGCATAGACCACTAAAATATTTATACTAGTGTGTTGGTAGTTTGTGGTAACCAAGATACATCTCCGAGGTGCGACCCGCTTCACTGACCCCTCTTACTCCGTAGTAAGTTCTTGCACTTAGAGGTGAAAACCCCCGTTTCGGGTGGCAGGCATGGAATCGTGCGACGGAACACATGAAATGTTTGTTTTTTATGGTCCAATATACCAACCTAACACATCCAAGCAAAAAAAATCATGCGTCTACCCCCTCCCGGCGCCGTTTAGAGGGGTAGATCGACATGTCAGACTTTTCTCCAATGGGAGTAGGGTTTCGCCGTAGAGGGGGTCCGGAGCGTCAAGACCCCATCAAAACTTGCATAGACCCCTAAACTATGTATAATAGTGTGTTGGTAATTTGTGGGAACCAATATACATCTCCGAGGTGCGACCCGGTACACTGACCCCTCTTACTCCGTAGTAAGTTCTTGCACTTAGAGGTGAAAACCTCCGTTTCAGGTGTCAGGCATGGAATCGTGCGACGGAACACATGAAATGTTTGTTTTTTATGGTCCAATATACAAACCTAACACATCCAAGCAAAAAAAATCATGCGTATACCCCCTCCCTGTGCCGTTTAGAGGGGTAGATCGACAGGTCACACTTTTCTCCGGCGGGAGTAGGGTTTCGCCGTAGAGGGGGTCCGGAACGTCAAGACCCCATCAAAACTTGCATACACCCCTAAACTATGCATACTAGTGTGTTGGTAGTTTGTGGGAACCAAGATACATCTCCGAGGTGCGAACCGCTTCACTGACCCTCTTACTCCGTAGTAAGTTCTTGCACTTAGAGGTGAAAACCCCCGTTACGGGTGTCAGGCATGGAATCGTGCGACGGAACACATGAAATGTTTGTTTTTTATGGTCCAATATACCAACCTAACACATCCAAGCAAAAAAATTCATGCGTCTACCCCCTCCCGGCGCCGTTTAGAGGGGTAGATCGACATGTCAGACTTTTCTCCAGTGGGAGTAGGGTTTCGCGTAGAGGGGGTCCGGAGCGTCAAGACCCCATAAAAACTTGCATAGACCCCTAAACTATGTATAATAGTGTGTTGGTAATTTGTGGGAACCAATATACATCTCCGAGGTGCGACCCGCTACACTGACCCCTCTTACTCCGTAGTAAGTTCTTGCACTTAGAGGTGAAAACCTCCGTTTCGGGTGTCAGGCATGGAATTGTGCGACGGAACACATGAAATGTTTGTTTTTTATGGTCCAATATACAAACCTAACACATCCAAGCAAAAAAATTCATGCGTCTACCCCCTCCCTGCGCCGTTTAGAGGGGTAGATCGACATGTCACACTTCTCTCCAACGGGAGTAGGGTTTCGCCGTAGAGGGGGTCCGGAGCGTCAAGACCCCATCAAAACTTGCATACACCCCTAAACTATGCATACTAGTGTGTTGGTAGTTTGTGGGAACCAAGATACATCTCCGAGGTGCGAACCGCTTCACTGACCCCTCTTACTCCGTAGTAAGTTCTTGCACTTAGAGGTGATAACCCCCGTTACGGGTGTCAGGCATGGAATCGTGCGACGGAACACATGAAATGTTTGTTTTTTATGGTCCAATATACCAACCTAACACATCCAAGAAAAAAAATTCATGCGTCTACCCCTTCCCGGTGCCGTTTAAGGGGTAGATCGACAGGTCAGACTTTTCTCCAACGGGAGTAGGGTTTCGCCGTAGAAAGGGTCCGGAGCGTCAAGACCCATAAAAACTTGCATAGACCACGAAAATATGTATACTAGTGTGTTGGTAGTTTGTGGTAACCAAGATACATCTCCGAGGTGCGACCCGCTTCACTGACCCCTCTTACTCCGTAGTAAGTTCTTGCACTTAGAGGTGAAAACCCCCGTTTCGGGTGGCAGGCATGGAATCGTGCGACAGAACACATGAAATGTTTGTTTTTTATGGTCCAATATACCAACCTAACACATCCAAGCAAAAAAAATCATGCATCTACCCCCTCCCGGCGCTGTTTAGAGGGGTAGATCGACATGTCAGACTTTTCTCCAGCGGGAGTAGGGTTTCGCCGTAGAGGGGGTTCGGAGCGTCAAGACCCCATAAAAACTTGCATACACCCCTAAACTATGCATACTAGTGTGTTGGTAGTTTGTGGGAACCAAGATACATCTCCGAGGTGCGAACCGCTTCACTGACCCCTCTTACTCCGTAGTAAGTTCTTGCACTTAGAGGTGATAACCCCCGTTACGGGTGTCAGGCATGGAATCGTGCGACGGAACACATGAAATGTTTGTTTTTTATGGTCCAATATACCAACCTAACACATCCAAGAAAAAAATTTCATGCGTCTACCCCCTCCCGGTGCCGTTTAAGGGGTAGATCGTCAGGTCAGACTTTTCTCCAACGGGAGTAGGGTTTCGCCGTAGAGGGGGTCCGGAGCGTCAAGACCCATCAAAACTTGCATACACCACTAAAATATGTATACTAGTGTGTTGGTAGTTTGTGGTAACCAAGATACATCTCCGAGGTGCGACCCGCTTCACTGACCCCTCTTACTCCGTAGTAAGTTCTTGCACTTAGAGGTGAAAACCCCCGTTTCGGGTGGCAGGCATGGAATCGTGCGACGGAACACATGAAATGTTTGTTTTTTATGGTCCAATGTACCAACCTAACACATACAAGCAAAAAAAATCATGCATCTACCCCCTCCCGGCGCTGTTTAGAGGGGTAGATCGACAGGTCAGACTTTTCTCCAGCGGGAGTAGGGTTTCGCCGTAGAGGGGGTCCGGAGCGTCAAGACCCCATAAAAACTTGCATACACCCCTAAACTATGCATACTATTGTGTTGGTAGTTTGTGGGAACCAAGATACATCTCCGAGGTGCGAACCGATTCACTGACCCCTCTTACTCCGTAGTAAGTTCTTGCACTTAGAGGTGATAACACCCGTTACGGGTGTCAGGCATGGAATCGTGCGACGGAACACATGAAATGTTTGTTTTTTATGGTACAATATACCAACCTAACACATCCAAGCAAAAAAATTCATGCGTCTACCCCCTCCCGGTGCCGTTTAAGGGGTAGATCGACAGGTCAGACTTTTCTCCAACGGGAGTAGGGTTTCGCCGTAGAGGGGGTCCGGAGCGTCAAGACCCCATCAAAACTTGCATAGACCACTAAAATATTTATACTAGTGTGTTGGTAGTTTGTGGTAACCAAGATACATCTCCGAGGTGCGACCCGCTTCACTGACCCCTCTTACTCCGTAGTAAGTTCTTGCACTTAGAGGTGAAAACCCCCGTTTCGGGTGGCAGGCATGGAATCGTGCGACGGAACACATGAAATGTTTGTTTTTTATGGTCCAATATACCAACCTAACACATCCAAGCAAAAAAAATCATGCGTCTACCCCCTCCCGGCGCCGTTTAGAGGGGTAGATCGACATGTCAGACTTTTCTCCAATGGGAGTAGGGTTTCGCCGTAGAGGGGGTCCGGAGCGTCAAGACCCCATCAAAACTTGCATAGACCCCTAAACTATGTATAATAGTGTGTTGGTAATTTGTGGGAACCAATATACATCTCCGAGGTGCGACCCGGTACACTGACCCCTCTTACTCCGTAGTAAGTTCTTGCACTTAGAGGTGAAAACCTCCGTTTCGGGTGTCAGGCATGGAATCGTGCGACGGAACACATGAAATGTTTGTTTTTTATGGTCCAATATACAAACCTAACACATCCAAGCAAAAAAAATCATGCGTCTACCCCCTCCCTGTGCCGTTTAGAGGGGTAGATCGACAGGTCACACTTTTCTCCGGCGGGAGTAGGGTTTCGCCGTAGAGGGGGTCCGGAACGTCAAGACCCCATCAAAACTTGCATAAACCCCTAAACTATGCATACTAGTGTGTTGGTAGTTTGTGGGAACCAAGATACATCTCCGAGGTGCGAACCGCTTCACTGACCCTCTTACTCCGTAGTAAGTTCTTGCACTTAGAGGTGAAAACCCCCGTTACGGGTGTCAGGCATGGAATCGTGCGACGGAACACATGAAATGTTTGTTTTTTATGGTCCAATATACCAACCTAACACATCCAAGCAAAAAAATTCATGCGTCTACCCCCTCCCGGCGCCGTTTAGAGGGGTAGATCGACATGTCAGACTTTTCTCCAGTGGGTGTAGGGTTTCGCGTAGAGGGGGTCCGGAGCGTCAAGACCCCATAAAAACTTGCATAGACCCCTAAACTATGTATAATAGTGTGTTGGTAATTTGTGGGAACCAATATACATCTCCGAGGTGCGACCCGCTACACTGACCCCTCTTACTCCGTAGTAAGTTCTTGCACTTAGAGGTGAAAACCTCCGTTTCGGGTGTCAGGCATGGAATTGTGCGACGGAACACATGAAATGTTTGTTTTTTATGGTCCAATATACAAACCTAACACATCCAAGCAAAAAAATTCATGCGTCTACCCCCTCCCTGCGCCGTTTAGAGGGGTAGATCGACATGTCACACTTCTCTCCAACGGGAGTAGGGTTTCGCCGTAGAGGGGGTCCGGAGCGTCAAGACCCCATCAAAACTTGCATACACCCCTAAACTATGCATACTAGTGTGTTGGTAGTTTGTGGGAACCAAGATACATCTCCGAGGTGCGAACCGCTTCAGTGACCCCTCTTACTCCGTAGTAAGTTCTTGCACTTAGAGGTGATAACCCCCGTTACGGGTGTCAGGCATGGAATCGTGCGACGGAACACATGAAATGTTTGTTTTTTATGGTCCAATATACCAACCTAACACATCGAAGAAAAAAAATTCATGCGTCTACCCCTTCCCGGTGCCGTTTAAGGGGTAGATCGACAGGTCAGACTTTTCTCCAACGGGAGTAGGGTTTCACCGTAGAAAGGGTCCGGAGCGTCAAGACCCATAAAAACTTGCATAGACCACGAAAATATGTATACTAGTGTGTTGGTAGTTTGTGGTAACCAAGATACATCTCCGAGGTGCGACCCGATTCACTGACCCCTCTTACTCCGTAGTAAGTTCTTGCACTTAGAGGTGAAAACCCCCGTTTCGGGTGGCAGGCATGGAATCGTGCGACGGAACACATGAAATGTTTGTTTTTTATGGTCCAATGTACCAACCTAACACATCCAAGCAAAAAAAATCATGCATCTACCCCCTCCCGGCACTGTTTAGAGGGGTAGATCGACAGGTCAGACTTTTCTCCAGCGGGAGTAGGGTTTCGCCGTAGAGGGGGTCCGGAGCGTCAAGACCCCATAAAAACTTGCATACACCCCTAAACTATGCATACTATTGTGTTGGTAGTTTGTGGGAACCAAGATACATCTCCGAGGTGCGAACCGATTCACTGACCCCTCTTACTCCGTAGTAAGTTCTTGCACTTAGAGGTGATAACACCCGTTACGGGTGTCAGGCATGGAATCGTGCGACGGAACACATGAAATGTTTGTTTTTTATGGTCCAATATACCAACCTAACACATCCAAGCAAAAAAAATCATGCGTCTACCCCCTCCCGGTGCCGTTTAAGGGGTAGATCGACAGGTCAGACTTTTCTCCAACGGGAGTAGGGTTTCGCCGTAGAGGGGGTCCGGAGCGTCAAGACCCCATCAAAACTTGCATAGACCACTAAAATATGTATACTAGTGTGTTGGTAGTTTGTGGTAACCAAGATACATCTCCGAGGTGCGACCCGCTTCACTGACCCCTCTTACTCCGTAGTAAGTTCTTGCACTTAGAGGTGAAAACCCCCGTTTCGGGTGGCAGGCATGGAATCGTGCGACGGAACACATGAAATGTTTGTTTTTTATGGTCCAATATACCAACCTAGCACATCCAAGCAAAAAAATTCATGCGTCTACCCCCTCCCGGCGCCGTTTAGAGGGGTAGATCGACATGTCATACTTTTCTCCAGTGGGAGTAGGGTTTCGCCGTAGAGGGGGTCCGGAGCGTCAAGACCCCATCAAAACTTGCATAGACCCCTAAACTATGTATACTAGTGTGTTGGTAATTTGTGGGAACCAATTTACATCTCCGAGGTGCGACCCGGTACACTGACCCCTCTTACTCACTAGTAGAAAACAGGCTAAAGGACCAAACTCGAAAACCCCATTTGTCCCGGTCGTACTGCAAACCGGGACAGATGGGGCATAAAATGCGCCGAGCGCTCCAGGCGACACCCATTTGTCCCGGTTCCAGCCACGAACCGGGACAAATGAGGTAGCACCCGCCGAGCGGTTCAGGCGACACCCATTTGTCCCGGTTCCAGTCACGAACCGGGACAAATGTCATGGTTTCAGTTACGCGCGCCTGCGGAAGCCGAGCCATCGCCGCATTTTTTCGACGCGCACGGAAGACGAGCGGAAATACGGCGCCGCCGGCGATTCCTCTGCCCTCCGGCGATTAATTCCTCTACTCTCCGTCGGCGATTCATCTTCCTCTCCGGCGCTATAAAATGCACTGCACAGTACGACTCCTCCACACACCATTTCTCCGGCCATCTCTCCTCTCTTTTCTCCGTCCCTATGGAGCCACTCGTGCCTCGGTCCGATGAGTTTTACGACTACGAGAAGGAAGGCATGCGGTTCAAGGTGTGGGTCACCCTTCGTGCATGGCGCGTGGAGAAGTGGATCGCGACGTGAAGAACTACTTCCTCGACGCCGCTCCGATCAAAGCCGTTGGACTCGATTGCGAGTTCACCGACCCTCGACGGAAGGATACTCCGCAGTGCGCCGCCGTCCTTCAACTCTCGGTGGCGACCGAGACTCTTATCTTCCAAATTTGCAAAGCTGATCGGGTGCCACAGGTCCTCGTGGATTTCTTAGGTGATGAGACAATCAAATTCTACGGCGTGGCAATCCATAATGACATGAAGATTCTAGCCTACCACGGAATTATTATTCGGTCCGCGGTCGACCTGCAGAGGGATCGCCGAAACCCTACCGGCAATTTTACTCCTAGTCTATATGCTCTCTCTAATGCGGTCATTGGGACAAATATTGAGAAGAAGAAGAAATACAAGAAGAAGAAGAACACGGACAACGACAAGGAAGACACGTTACAAAAAGACCTAATTTTCGGATGGGGCAACGTTCCATTGAGCTACGATCAAGTCTGTTTTTGTATGCATTTTTGAAATGGAAGGAGGGGGTGTGTGCTAGTCTGTTTTTTTGTATGCATGCAAGCTGTTTGATGAAATGCCCGAGAGAGTTCACGAATTGATTTGATGTACACTTAAAGAAGTTTATTCTTCTTTTCGGTCAAGGTTAATTTTTCTCTCATTTCATTTGTAATTAATTGATACCGTGCATGTTCAGTGTTTATTTGTCGATGTTCTGTAATGGTTATTGATGTAGTTCATTATATAATGCAGATGGACCGACAATGGATGTATGGTGACCGACGCACTGCCGAGTACATGACAGGTTTGAGGAAATTTCTAGAGAAAGCCCAGGCCCACAGTACCAATGGTTTCATGTGTTGTCCATGTGTCAACTGTCAGAATAAGACAGATCACCCAAACGTGAGAACCCTTCAAAGTCATCTTATTAGGCATGGTTTCATGCCCAGCTATAATTGTTGGACGAAGCACGGAGAAAAAGGTGTGATGATGGAAGACAATGAAGAAGAGGAAGATGATGACAACTATCCTATGTTCCCGGAGTACGGAGATTCTGCAACGGGGGAAGCTGAAGCTGAAGAGGCACCAGATGAGCCCACTGACGATCTTGGTAGGGCCATTGCTGATGCAAAGAGAGAGTGCGGAACTGAAAAGGAGAGGTTGAAGTTCGACCAGATGTTAGAGGATCACAAGAAATTGTTGTATCCAAGTTGCGAAGATGGTCAGAAAAAGCTGGGTACCACACTGGAATTACTGCAGTGGAAGGCAGAGTGTGGTGTGACTGACAAGGGATTTGGAAAGTTGCTGCAGATAATTAGGAAGATGCTTCCAAAGGTCAACGAGTTGCCCGACAGCACGTACGAAGCAAAGAAGGTTGTGTGCCCTCTAGGATTAGACGTGCATAAGATACATGCCTGCCCTAATGACTGCATCCTCTACCGCGGTGAGTATGAGAATTTGGATGCATGTCCAGGATGCACTGCATTGCGGTATAAGATCAGACGAGATGACCCTGGTGAAGTTGAGGGTGAGCGTCCCCGGAAGAGGGTTCCTGCCAAGGTGATGTGGTATGCTCCTATAATACCACGGTTGAAACGCCTGTTCGCGAATAAAGAGCATGCCAAGTTGTTGCGATGGCACAAAGAGGACCGTAAGAAAGACGCGATGTGTAGACACCCAGCTGATGGGTCGCAGTGGAGAAAAATTGAGAGAGAGTTCCCGGAATTTAAAGATGACGCAAGGAACTTAAGGTTTGGTCTAAGTACAGACGGTTTCAATCCGTTTGGGGAGCAGAGCAGCAGTCATAGCACATGGCCTGTGACTCTATGTATTTATAACCTTCCTCCTTGGTTGTGCATGAAGCGAAAGTTCATTATGATGCCATTGCTCATCCAAGGCCCGAAGCAACCCGGCGACGACCTTGATGTGTACCTCAGGCCATTATTTGAAGAACTTTTACAGTTGTGGCGGGAAGAAGGTGTACGGGTGTGGGATGAGCACAAACATGAGGAATTTGACCTACGAGCTCTGCTTTTTGTAACAATTAACGATTGGCCTGCTCTTGCTAACCTCTCAGGGCAGACGACCAAGGGGTACAATGCATGCACACACTGTTTGGGTGAGACTGAATGTTTATATTTGGATAAATGTAAGAAGTGTGTGTATCTGGGGCATCGTCGATTTCTTCCGTTCAGGCATACCGCAAGGAAGAAAGGCAAGCATTTTAAAGGTGAGGCTGATCACAGTAGGAGGCCTGTCAACCGTACTGGTGAAGAAATATTTGATATGGTCAAGGATCTAAAAGTAATATTTGGAAAGGGTCCTGGAGGACAACAGGTTCCGAAAGACGCTAACGGGCACGCACCCATGTGGAAGAAAATATCTATATTTTGGGAGCTACCATATTGGAAGGTCCTAGAGGTTAGATCTGCTATCAACGTGATGCACGTGACGAAGAATGTTTGCGTGAACCTGCTAGGCTACTTGGGCGTGTACGGGAAGAAAAAAGATACAGAGGAAGCACGGGAGGATCAGAAACGTGTGAAAGAATGAGACGGCCTAAGTCCCGAACACTACGAAGGTCCTGCCAGCTACGCTCTTACCAAACAAGAGAAAGTAATATGCTTTGAATGCCTGAGCAGTATCAAGGTCACGGCTGGGTTCTCGTCGAATATAAAGAGGATAGTAAATGTGAGACTCCAAAAATTTCAGAACCTAAAGTCTCATGATTGCCACGTGATTATGACGCAATTGCTTCCGATTGCACTGAGGGGGCTACTACCGGAAAATGTTCGAGTACCCATTGTGAAGCTTTGTGCATTCCTCAATGCAATATCTCAAAAGGTAATCGATCCGGCGATTCTACCAGGGTTGCAAAATGATATGGTCCAGTGTCTTTTCAGTTTTGAGTTGGTGTTCCCTCCATCCTTCTTCGATGTTATGACGCATCTCCTGGTTCACCTAGTCGAAGAGATTCAAGTTCTCGGTCCTGTATTTCTGCACAATATGTTCCCATTTGAGAGGTTCATGGCAGTCTTAAAGAAATATGTGCATAACCGTGCTAGGCCAGAAGGAAGCATCTCCAACGGCTACGGTAACGAGGAGGTCACTGAATTCTGTGTTGACTTTATTCATGACCTTAAGCCGATAGGTGTTCCACAATCACGACATGAGGGTAGACTTAGTGGAAAAGGCACACTAGGAAAGAAAACAAAAATTTGTATGGATGGACATTCTTTCACTGAAGCACACTATACAGTTCTACAAAGTTCTACCTTGGTGGCCCCGTATATCGATGAACACAAGAATTTTGTACGCTCTCTACACGCGGGGAAGTCTGACAACTGGATTGTACGTACACACATGGCCACGTTCGGCGGTTGGTTGCGAGCACATCTTGAAAATAAAGACAAGGTTGATGAAGAGTTACACTTGTTGGCCAGGGCACCATCTACAACTATATGTACTTTCCAAGGGTACGAGATAAATGGAAATACATTTTACACGAGTGTCCAAGATAAAAAGAGCACGAACCAAAACAGTGGTGTTCGCATTGATGCAACAAACAACAATGGGCAGAAGAACACATATTATGGTTGCATAGAGGAGATATGGGAACTTGACTATGGACCTTCTTTTAAGATCCCTTTGTTTCGGTGCAAATGGGTCAATCTGAAAGGCGGGGTTGAGGTAGACAAGATGTACGGAATGACAACAGTGGATCTAAACAATCTTGCGTACAGAGACGAACCATTCGTGCTAGCCAATGATGTGGCTCAGGTTTTCTATGTGAAAGACATGTCTAGCAGACCCAAAAAAAGAAACATCCTGGGAGTGGAGGAGCCGAGGCGTCACATAGTTCTTTCAGGAAAAAGAAACATCGTGGGAGTGGAGGACAAGACAGACATGTCAGATGATTATAATAATTTTGATGAAATTCCGCCTTTCGTAGTGAACATTGACCCAATCATCAAGTTGATTGAAGAAGATGCTCCATGGTTCCGACGCAGAAGAACTGGCGGTGTTGTGTGATGGAGATGTTGGTGCGATATGTAATAATTAATATATTAAACTTTTGATATGAAGAAGATGCTCCATTTTTACCTGCATATCAAATGGATCCGTCGGCGTTGATAGAACAAAACACACGATTTCACCTGCATACAGCCCCACGGTGGCTCTTGATGAGTGCCTGCATATCAAATGCACCGTGGGGCGTATGCAGGGAATCCGAGTAATTTGTATATATTCCTCAGTAGATGAATTGAACTATTCTTTTGATAGAACAAAACACACGATTTCACCTGCATACAGCCCCACGGTGGCTCCTGAGTGCCTGCATATCAAATGCACCGTGGGGCGTATGCAGGGAATCCGAGTAATTTGTATACCACACACCACCCGGCTAGGCACTAGAAGGAGGAAACACTGAGTGCTCGCCTCGTCCGAGAGGGGGCTATATATAGGGTCACGGGCTCAACCAGTGGTACTGATAGTGTTGATCCAACAGCTCTCAAGTGCTCAAAAGAAGCACACCCCTGATCCAACGGCTAACAAGTGTTTCAAAGAAACACACGATCTGTGTGCTTCTTTAGTCCCGGTTTGAAACTGAAAGCGTTAATCGAACAGCTCAGAAGCAATCAAAAGAAACACACACCTGATCAAACGGCTTACAAGTGCTTGAAAGAAACACACGATCCGTGTTCTTCTTTAGTCCCGGTTTGAAAGTTAAAGTGTTGATCGAACAGCTCAGAATTCCAAAGTTTGCAAAAGTTATACAAATTCACATTCAAAATATTTTTAAACTAATTAAAATAATGATATAGAAAAGAGAAAATGTTATTGTATTAATTAGTCAAATTCAAACACTTTTCATATTGAAAGTTTTTTCAAATTCCAAAGTTTGCAAAAGTTATACAAATTCACATTCAAAATAGTTTTAAACTAATTTAAATAATGGTTATAGAAAAGAGAAAATGTTTTTGTATTAGTTAGTCAAATTCAAACACTTTTCATATTGAAAGTTTTTTCAAATTCCAAAGTTTGCAAAAGTTATACAAATTCACATTCAAAATAGTTTTAAACTAATTTAAATAATGGTTATAGAAAAGAGAAAATGTTTTTGTATTAGTTAGTTAAATTCAAACACTTTTCATATTGAAAGTTGTTTCAAATTCCAAAGTTATTTAAAACTGAAAACAGAAAAAGAAAAGAAAAAGAAAAAGAAAAAAACCCCATCTATCCCGGGTGGTGGCTCAGCCCGGGACAGATGGGGTGCTATCTATCCCGGGTGGTGGTTCAACCCGGGACAGATGACCCCTATTTGTCCCGGGCTGAGCCTCCAGCCGGGACAGATAGCCTCTCCCCTATATAACCAACACTTAGCCACGGTTCCAGCCACCACCCGGAGCAAAACCAGATCGACGCCGTCAGGCTGCCCAATTTTCGCGCCGCCGCCTCCTTCCTCGACTCCGGCCGGGCCTCGCTCCATCCTCGAGCGTCGCCGCCTTCCACCTCGACTCCGGTGACTAGGTGAGCCCTCTCTTCACTCTCTTTGTGCCACCATGCGTGCGTGTTGATGTTTCTCGACTCCGGCTAGCTCCACCCACAGCCACCCCGACGTTGCCGCCCCCCCCCCCCCCCCCCGACGACCCCGACTCCGGCTAGCTACGGCGTCGCGCCGCCGCGCCTCTGACGACCAAGACCCCGACGCTGCCGCCCATCCTAGCGTCGCACCTTCCTCCTGGACCCCGACCCCGACTCCGCCGCCGCGCCTCCGATGACCAAGAAGTGGCGGAGCCGCCACTCCCAGGTAGACCGCGTCCGTGTGCATCGGACGCGCATACGCGTGCGGCTGGGCTCGCCGTAAATCGACGCCGGCGTCGTGGTCGCCGCCGCGGCTGATCTCCTCCGCCGATGACGTCACGGTGACGTTGCGGCGGGGTCTGTTGAGTTTTTTTTCCAGATTTTTTTTCCAGAAAATGATTAAAACTGGAAAATCAATATTTTTAAATCTATTCATCCAAAAAATATGGAAATATATATCAAAATGATGACAAAAAATAAACCTAAATACTTATGGTATTATGCAAATATATTTCAAAGATTCAAATACGATGAATAGTTCGAGATGTCGGGGGCTCCGTTAGGGGTTTAGGGGGGCAAACGGACCACGGTGTCGGGGGCTCGAGTATGGGAACGAATTTGGGAGAGGATTTCGGCCGGATTTGGGAGAGGATTGTTCAAGATGTAGTGATGTCATAGCTGACGTCACAAGTGAATTTCTTTTTCTGATTTTTCCATTTTATTCATATCTTTTGATTTAAATGTCCAAATGAAGTCAAAAAAAATTCTAAAGATTTGTAAAATTATTATCTTTGTGTTAAACCAGTTGTGGGCATGTTTTGAATAATTTTGAAAATTAATATTTTGAAATATTCATAAAATGCAAAATTGCCCATTTAGGTCAACTTTGAGATTAGTTATTTAAATAATTCATTTTGGGTTAATAAAATAATTTTTGATTTAATAGGTTATTTAAATAACATATTACAACTATTGGAAATGAAAAGATAAAATGCAATGAAATCATTTTTAATTCAAAATATTTTGTGCACCAAAAGTTTTTATATTATCATAAATTATTTGAAAACTTCATAACATATCTTTAGAATAGATTTTAAATTTAATTCTTTTCTTATATAGAATATATATTCATGAAAATCATTTTGTGTTTTGAAAATAAATGAAGATCATTTTAAGCTAATGAAATGTTCATTTGGATAATCCATTTATTATAAAATATATGAAGTTATTTAGTTGTATGACATATCGGTAAAGTTATTTAGATGTTGAGTTATTAAAATTATTTAATTGGATTGAAATCTCTTGCAGAAACTATGGACACCCGTAGAAACCTTCAACAAGAAGAGGACATGTTCGGCATCATTCGCGAAGGTGATGAATTGGACCCCGGCAGAAACCATGAACAAGAAGAGGAACACTTAGACGATTTCACCGGGCAATTTCTGAACGAGTCCGGTGATGGACTGGAGGGGCATTCAGACGGAATAGACGTCACCGACAGTTCAGCTCACCGACAGTTCACCGACTCTACTGTTGGAAAGTCGGCCGCCGAGGTAGATATATGCCCTCAGGTTTTTGTCTCCGTTGAATAGATTTGTGTGTATACATATATTAACTATCACTTTTACTTGTGTTTAGCTGTCGGCGGGCCATGAACCGGGACCAAGCAAAAAAGCAGCTGTGAAACGAGGCGGGCCACGAACCGGGACCAAAAAGCTCCAAGGGAAACAAAAGTACCACATCGACGCAATTAATGAAAAAGGCAAACCGATTGCTCCCGCTAACCACGCAAGGAAATTTGTAGCTCAGTGCGGAGTCATCGTTCGGGACAGACTATCCATCAGGGCTCAAGAATGGTATAAGCCAAAGGTGCCAAAAGAGGGGGTTATTTATGTCTCGAATGCTGACAAACAACTCCTTTGGGACGAGCTCATGCAGAATTTCACTTTACCGGAAGAGGAGGTTGTAGAGGAGCCGGTTATAGAGAATCGATGCAAGGCCTGCACTTATATTGAGATGGGTGAATTGTTCCGCAGCTGGAAGAAAAGGCTAAACAAGTTCATAAAAGAAGGTAAAACTCCAGAATTTGTCGGAGTCTATGAAAAGATAAAAGATGAGTGGCCCGAATTTAAGGCGTACAAGCAATCGGAAACCGCTAAGATAATGTCAGAGAGAAATAAGAAAAATACAGAGAAAAAGATATATCACCATAACATGGGGTCAGGTGGCTACCTGACGGCCCTGCCTAAGTTTCTGAAAATGGAGGAAGAGTTTTTGGCTAAAGGTATACAGATCGAGACATTTGACTGGCCAGACCGGCTTAAGGCTTGGTTCTATGGGCATGGTGGAAAGTTAGACCCTGAAACAGGTGACTGTCTTTTTACCAAGGAGCACGGACCTGACCCTATTGAAGCTCTCAGAGAGGTATGGAAGGAGGTCACGGAAGGCAGGTTCCACCCTAACAGAGAGAAGGACGAGCTATCGCGAGCCCTTAAGAATCCTGAACACAGTGGACGAACAAGAGGAACCGTGGGCTCTGTACCGTGGATACTTGGGTTTCCCAAAGATGTTGGCACTTACAGAAGCCGATCGAGAAAGAAGAAAGAGATTGCCGACCGGGCCCAGTGGATGGAAAATAAATTACTACAGCATGAGAAGGAGATAGCAGAGCTGAAGGCAGCGCAGACTCGACGGATGCCCTGCGAATCTGAGACGCCCGAAGATCCTTCTCCTGATCCAAAATCAATGCGGAGAAGCAGCGTGGCTTCGACGGAGCTCGATCGCCACAATGATATGCCGGGTCCTCGTCACCCCGTGGATAATATCGTGCAGCGGGAACTTTGCGACCTACATGTGCCATGCTTGAACATAACCGTGAAGGTGGCGCACGGCTTTGCCCTACCGCCTAGACCAAATGGAACTTACCATTGTCGCCCTATTCCAGATGGCTATGCTGTTGTCGGGGTTGATGAGGTTATCAAGACATATGAGGGAATTAAGCTGGACTTCCCTACGGGTGAAGACGAGGTTGAGTTGAGATTTGCCCTCAAGAGTACCTGCTTATGGAAAAAAGAATACATCGTGTTCCCACACATGCAGCAAAATCGCCCTCCCAGTCCACAAGCCAGTCCACATAACTACAACAACGACAACCAATGCGCTAGTTCAGACACCCCCCACAACGACAACCAAGGCGCTAGTCCATCTCCGCCGTCGCGTGAGCGTACTCCGCCGCGTGAGCGTACTCCGCCGCGTCAACGGACTCCATCGCCTCCGCAAAAGAAGCGGAAGTGCACCGCTGCGTCGACTAGTACTCAGAAAAGCGAAACGGGGAAGTCTCACTTTGTGAACTCTAGCAAAGATGTCGATACATGGGTCGAGGAGATCCAGGCTTCCCAGAGAAAGAAGGCAAAAAAGATGTCTTTGCTTGTTCCGGTTTATTCTTCGGATGCGATACGGTGGGCCATAGAATTTCTTACGCATCCGTCGCAATATGAACTAAATATGGACGATGACTACACACGCGTTCTGGTGCGTACATCTAGGAGAGTGCGGGAAGAACAAAAATCTGCTGCCACCCAGAAGAGAGATGTTCCACAGCTCGGAATGCAGGCGGGACAATCGGCCCCTCCACTCATATTGGCGCCTTACAACCGGAACCCGGTCGATGATGTACTTTCGTAGCAAGCTAGAGATATGGGTATAACTCTGGCAGAGCTTAAGGCATTGCAATCTGGCGAGAGTGTCACCATACATGAGGTGGTGCGGACATATGTGAGAGGAGAAGATCTTGTCGACCCTGCAATGGTGCGCACTCTACCAGCTAGGTTGCACCAACTAAATGCATGGTACTTGCGTACCACGAAAAGTCAAGACGGAGACTGGCTCTATGGGAAAATTCCAAAGGATTTTTTTGGCCCAGGTGATGATGAGGTTCAAATCGAGTATTGCGAATTACGGCAGTTATTCAATTTTGACGCGCTCGACAAATCTATCATCAGTGCCTTTTGCATGTAAGTAATTAAATTATGTATATATGTCAGTAATTCTCTAGCTCTACTTATTTCTCACTGCTTGTAATTATCCTTATCACTATATTACTTTTGTACTCTATTATGCAGGCTGAAAATTATACAATCTCGAAAGCTGGGACTCAATCACAAGATTGGATTCATTGACCCTAATCGAGTTCATCATCATGGTTTGTTACATTACCCAGATCAAACGGAGGAGCTTTTGCTTACTTATTTGATGGCGCAACATTACAAAAGCACCATAATTTTTCCGTTCAACTTCGAGTGAGTTGTTTACTTTCTTATACATACTCGATGTTAATTAAGTATATGTAATTGATAATTTAGTTATTAACAAATATAAACATATGGCAGATTTCACTGGGTATTATTTGAGATTGATGTTGAAAAGGCAATCGTTGATGTCTTGGACCCATTATCGAAACCTGAAGAAAAGTTCGACGACACGAAACAGATGCTCCAGAGGTAATTTTGTTCATTATCACAATCGACCTCGTCTTTTCTAATAATATATAGTAATTAGTTAACTTCTTTACTAATTTTTCATACCGGAAACTTCAGGGTTTGGGACAAGTTCACCGGTTTCCACAAGGATGTCGGTATAGCTAAGAACCTCACTTTTAAATGGCGAGAGGTAAGACGTACTAGCTAGGTTCCACATACGCATATTCTTAATTTCAGTCTCACAATACCATTTTTTCAATATTTTTGATTATTTTTTATTGATTTCTTATCTTATTCTATCATAAAGTGCGCGAAGCAGCAACAAGGCACCAATTTGTGTGGATTCTATGTCTACGAGTTCATCCGAATTCACTTCAATGAGGGTGTAGACTGGAATAGGGTACGTTAACAATTCATTCAAACTTGTTCACTTTTCAAATTGAATTATTTTCATAATGGTTGATATATTGGTGTTGATCTCTCCTTTTTAGTTTGAGACGATCCGGAACAGGCTTGATGCAAAAGACCGCCTACTACCAATCGCGGAGGAAATTGCGGCCTTTCTGCTTGACTATGTCATAAAGCCAGGCGCAAAATGCAGTATAATCCGGCCGCCAAAAAAGACCATCCCGAGGAAAAAATAGGGTCTAATGCTTCTCTGTCATGTAATGATCTCTGTTTATAAATATTTAGACATGATCTTCCGGTTGTAAATATTTGTTTGGGAGAACTCGTGTACTAGTAGTATTCATGACTATATCCCGAGGAAAAAATCGTGTATTCATGATATATATTACATAGTAACGTATAATATGCAACTAGATCTTGTTTGAAATGAAACATAAATGAAAAATCACAAACACAAAAGAATCAGTAACATAAATAGAAAACAGAAACAAAAATAGAAAACAGGAAACAAAACAAAAGAAACAAAAAAAGAAAACAAAAAATCATATATATTGTCCCGGTTCGTATTACGAACCGGAACAAATGAGTGGGAGCCAGAGGCTGTCTGGTTTGGCCACGTGACCCCCCTACTGGTCCCGGGCCGTGGCGTGCCCGGGACAAATAGGGGAGGCTATTTGTCCCGAACACGCTGTCCCGGGCGCGTGACCGGGACAAAAAGCCCTCCCGGCCCGGGACCAGTGGCCTGTTTTGCTCTAGTGACTCCGTAGTAAGTTCTTGCATCTACCCCCTCTCGGCGCTGTTTAGAGGGGTAGATCGACAGGTCAGACTTTTCTCCAGCGGGAGTAGGGTTTCGCCGTAGAGGGGGTCCGGAGCGTCAAGACCCCATAAAAACTTGCATACACCTCTAAACTATGCATACTAGTGTGTTGGTAGTTTGTGGGAACCAAGATACATCTCCGAGGTGCGAACCGCTTCACTGACCCCTCTTACTCCGTAGTAAGTTCTTGCACTTAGAGGTGATAACCCCCGTTTCGGGTGTCAGGCATGGAATCGTGCGACGGAACACATGAAATGTTTGTTTTTTATGGTCTAATATACCAACCTAACACATCCAAGCAAAAAAAATCATGCGTCTACCCCCTCCCGGTGCCGTTTAAGGGGTAGATCGACAGGTCAGACTTTTCTCCAACGGGAGTAGGGTTTCGCCGTAGAGGGGGTCCGAAGCGTCAAGACCCCATCAAAACTTGCATAGACCACTAAAATATGTATACTAGTGTGTTGGTAGTTTGTGGTAACCAAGATACATCTCCGAGGTGCGAACCGCTTCACTGACCCCTCTTACTCCGTAGTAAGTTCTTGCACTTAGAGGTGATAACCCCCGTTACGGGTGTCAGGCATGGAATCGTGCGACGGAACACATGAAATATTTGTTTTTTATGGTCCAATATACCAACCTAACACATCCAAGAAAAAAAATTCATGCGTCTACCCCCTCCCGGTGCCGTTTAAGGGGTAGATCGACATGTCAGACTTTTCTCCAACGGGAGTAGGGTTTCGCCGTAGAGCTTCAAGACCCATCAAAACTTGCATAGACCACTAAAATATGTATACTAGTGTGTTGGTAGTTTGTGCTAACCAAGATACATCTCCGAGGTGCGACCCGCTTCACTGACCCCTCTTACTCCGTAGTAAGTTCTTGCACTTAGAGGTGAAAACCACCGTTTCGGGTGGCAGGCATGGAATCGTGCGACGGAACACATGAAATGTTAGTTTTTTATTGTCCAATATACCAACCTAACACATCCAAGCAAAATAATTCAGGCATCTACCCCCTCTCGGCGCTGTTTAGAGGGGTAGATCGACAGGTCAGACTTTTCTCCAGCGGGAGTAGGGTTTCGCCGTAGAGGGGGTCCGGAGCGTCAAGACCCCATAAAAACTTGCATACACCCCTAAACTATGCATACTAGTGTGTTGGTAGTTTGTGGGAACCAAGATACATCTCCGAGGTGCGACCCGCTTCACTGACCCCTCTTACTCCGTAGTAAGTTCTTGCACTTAGAGGTGATAACCCCCGTTACGGGTGTCAGGCATGGAATCGTGCGACGGAACACATGAAATGTTTGTTTTTTATGGTCCAATATACAAACCTAACACATCCAAGAAAAAAAATTCATGCGTCTACCCCCTCCCGGTGCCGTTTAAGGGGTAGATCGACAGGTCAGACTTTTCTCCAACGGGAGTAGGGTTTCGCCGTAGAGGGGGTCCGGAGCGTCAAGACCCCATCAAAACTTGCATAGACCACTAAAATATGTATACTAGTGTGTTGGTAGTTTTTGGTAACCAAGATACATCTCCGAGGTGCGACCCGCTTCACTGACCCCTCTTACTCCGTAGTAAGTTCTTGCACTTAGAGGTGAAAACCCCCGTTTCGGGTGGCAGGCATGGAATCGTGCGACGGAACACATGAAATGTTTGTTTTTTATGGTACAATATACCAACCTAACACATCCAAGCAAAAAAATTCATGCGTCTAACCCCTCCCGGCACCGTTTAGAGGGGTAGATCGACATGTCAGACTTTTCTCCTGCAGGAGTAGGGTTTCGCCGTAGAGGGGGTCCGGAGCGTCAAGACCCCATCAAAACTTGCATAGATACCTAAACTATGTATAATAGTGTGTTGGTAGTTTGTGGGAACCCATATACATCTGCGAGGTGCGACCCGGTACACTGACCCCTCTTACTCCGTAGTAAGTTCTAGCACTTAGAGGTGAAAACCCCCGTTTCGGGTGTCAAGCATGGAATCGTGCGACGGAACACATGAAATGTTTAATTTTTATGGACCAATATACCAACCTAACACATCCAAGCAAAAAAAATCATGCGTCTATCCCCTCCCGGTGCCGTTTAGAGGGGTAGATCGACAGGTCAGACTTTTCTCTAGCGGGAGTAGGGTTTCGCTGTATGTGACGCCCTATAATCGGTACTATGTAGATTTAAGCGATCCCGCGAAATCCGCATAATAACGATTTTAGGTCGCCCACCAGACATAATGTGCACGCCGAAACATGCGCATTATGTGGGTGGAATTGTGATAACATTACAACAGTTCCGATACATCCACAAATACAACAGAAGATATAATTACAACAACGACTCGAACGAGTCAAGATACAAATGATACAATACAAAGATTCAAATGACAGCGGAAGCAAAATAGTATCCGACTTCGGATAAGATGCAAATTGGACTAAGAGTCCTGAAGATAAGCAACGGCGCCATATCACTGCCCAGCCAAGCCGGAGGGATTCCCAAGCTAACGTCGTCAGACTTCAAACCTGTTGACTGCACATAAAGCACATCCCAAAAGAGGGTCAGGGCACTCCCTGGCAAGCAAAACCGACTTGCCTACTTTCTACACCATCTCCCAAAATATAGGGGAGGTGGACTTAGCGGCAGCAGCACTAGCAACGTAAAGAGACACGCTACAACTTCCGTCTAATCAGAGAGGGATAAGAGAGCGCATAAGATAAACATCTACAACTAACACCGATCATAACCCATTCTCAGATTAACCCCCTCAACCAAATATGAGGAAGCAATTCGGGAATACTCACACATTGAACAAATTTTAGTTACCAGTTATTGTGAAAGTAATTCTATATTACTAGTCAGGTTAATTAACAATGATTAGGTGTAAGTTGTCTATGATCTTGTTAGCCAGCATCATCACCAAGTCGTCCATAACCGTGGACACGGCTCATCGATAAGATTATACCCTGTAGGGGTGCACTACTGGACCCGTACTCGTTCGATCAACCCCAAAAGCAAGCCAGAAGGTAGGGCATCTCAACACGGCAAATCTCTTCTCTACAACCCATCCAGGGAACCGCATGATGGTGTGCACGGCTAATCAGGTCCAGTGCCCGCGGGATACGACCTTCATAGCACTCTAAGAACGTGCCACCCTATATGAGAATCGACTACTCCATCATCATGAGATCGTTAGGTAACCATATGCATGCATCAAATGGAAAGCCCGAACTACTTGCGGCGCCCTGGATAAGAAGCGGATTAGATCGAAGCCGCGGGGGGCTCCATAGGGCCTCCCACAAGCGGTTAGTGCGCTCAAAATTGGATCCGAGGACAAGAACTGAGTTCCTAGGTCGACACTTAGCAGAACAAAGCACCTCGCAAGGCCTTCCGCCGGTGCCTTATCTTTTAATTATAATACCCCAATATAAGACAACATTTTATTAAGGTAGAATAACCTATCATGCTAAGCAGGTGCAATTAAATAAGACATACAGACGACTCGCACAAACAACTCTAAGCATGCGCAACGACTCGTAAGGCCAACAGATAAACATGCAACAGGTATTAGGATGTGGGGATAAAGCTGTATGGGCTGCAGGATAAACATGTGATGGGATCGCGATAAAGAATCGAATACTAGGGTAGCAGAGATCAACGACAGGAATGAAAGACAATGTATAGGTAAACAAGCAAACTTTGCTTGCCTGGAATCCCGCATGGCAGCAGATCTTGTCGTTGCTCACACATCTCAACGTCGTATCCGCGAAGAAGCAACATACTCTGGAAAGCGTAAAAAAATGCATTTTACAACTACGGCAAAAGATCCAGCATGATCATATGAGAATGATGCATGACATGGCAAGATGCAATACAATGCAGGTAATCCAAATTAAGCGGGAAAACAACCCGGGCAATTAATATTTAGGTACAAGTTATTTATTTACCAGCAATATTAAATGTTGGTTAACATGGCAACACATGGCATGGGTGATCTAATTAAATTAAATGGAATAGGGCATTATATATTTATTACCCCTAACATTCCATATTTAATTATTTAGGTGATTTGCTACGCCCGCAAACCCAAAAGATGCAACAAATGCAATTATGATGCGAAATGCACGAGATAGATGACATTTAATAAAATAGGTTTAGGGTTAGGGTTTGGGTTCGCATGTTGGACCGGGAGAGATAGGGTTCGAAACCGACGTCTTCGGTCCGTAGAGAAAGTAGTCGTCGTCATGGAAGTAGTTGTCGCCGAACCAGGGCATCGTCGTTTGTCGGTGTCGTGGAAGTGGTCGGGTAGTCGGGGCACGTAGGAGCACGGCAATCGGACACCGGAAAGAAAGCGCGCACGGGCGGGCGCCGCGACACGAACACGGGCGGCCACGAAAATGCGGCACCGGAAGAGGCACGCGCGGCGCACGTAGCAACACCACGAAGGGTGGACAACTCGAACAAAATTGCGACGCCGGATGTCTTTCGGGCATTGTGTCGATCACCTTGCGGGCGGTGGCGGTGGCGGCGGCGTGCACGCGGCCGTGAAGAGGAGGCAGCGGGGGCGCGCTGCGGCGCGCGAGGCGGAGCGCACGACGGCGGCGAGCGGCGCGGGCGGAGGTGCGCGGCACGGCGGCGACGACACGGAGGGCGCGGGATGCGGCCGGTGACGGGAGCACGGGGGCGGCGGCGGCGACCGGCGGAGGCGGCGGCCAGGGAGCGGGCGGCACGCCGGCGGTGGCGCGGCAAGCGCGCGGGCGGCGCTGGGAAGGCGCGCAGCGTGGCGGCTTGCGGCGGCCAGCGGCGTGGGGCTGCACGCTGTGGGGCGGCGCGCTGCCAGAGTGGGGAGGCGCAGACGGGGCGCACGCACGCGGCGGCGGCAGGCTGCAGGGCGCGGCGCAGGCGTGCTGCGGCTGCGGGCCGGGGAGGCGGAGCGGCGCGGGCGTCGGGGGCGCTGCGGGTCGCGGCGACGCGCGGCGGGGAGAGGCGCGGCGCGGCGCGTGGCCGGCGGCCGGAGGCGGTGCAGAGGGAGCGGCGTCGTGCGGCGCGGGCGGTCGGCCGGGGGGCGACGGGCGGATGCGGCCGGGGGCGGCCGGGCGGCGGCGCGCGGTGGAGAGGCGCGGGCGCGGCGGTGTCGAGCGCGGCGGCCGGAGTCAGCGCGGCGGCGGCGGGGCCGGAGGCGGGGACGCGGCAGCAGGCCGGAGGCTGGGGCGATGGGGGCGCACGCGAGCTCGGGAGCACGGGAGGATCGGGTGCGGGCAGGAGAGAAAGAAGGAAGGAAAGAAGAAAAAAGAAGAAGAAGAAGGAAAAGAAAAAGAGAAGGAGGGAAAAAAGGAAAAGAAATAGGAGAAAGTGGAGGGAGGCGGCTGCAAAAATTCCAGGGGGTGGGAACAAAGTTTCCAGGGGAAACCCTAGGGTTTGGGGTTAGATGGGCTTTTGGGCTTTTTATTTCTCTCCCGTTTAATTATTTTCTGATTTATATTTTTAAAACCAAATAGAAAAAGAATTTGAACACAAAACCTTTACAAAATATTTTCAGTTTTCAATAGACAATTTAATAAACTAGTTTTCAACATTTTTAAAAGATTTGAAAATAAGACATTTTAAATTAATTTGAAATGCATTTGAATTTAATTGCGGGGAATTAAATTTAAATGCAACAAATTAAATTAATGAGATGGAATGCGATGCCATGTTGATGCAAAAAGAAAACCACACCAAATTAAAAGGGGATAAATCCCGGGGCGTTACACTGTAGAGGGGGTCCGGAGTGTCAAGACCCCATCAAAACTTGCATAGACCCCTAAAATATGTATACTAGTGTGTTGTTAGTTTGTGGGAACCAAGAGACATCTCCGAGGTGCGACCCGCTTCACTGACCCCTCTTACTCCGTAGTAAGTTCTTGCACTTAGAGGTGAAAACCCCCGTTTCGGGTGTCAGGCATGGAATCGTGAGACGGAACACATGAAATGTTTGTTTTTATGGTCCAATATACCAACCTAACACATCCAAGCAAATAAAATCACGCGTCTACCCCCTCCCGTCGCCGTTTAGAGGGGTAGATCGACACGTCAGACTTTTCTCTAGCGGGAGTAGGGTTTCGCCGTAGAGGAGGTCCGGAGCGTCAAGACTCCATAAAAACTTGCATAGACCCCTAAACTATGTATACAAGTGTGTTGGTATTTTTTGGGAACCAATATACATCTCCGAGGTGCGACCCGCTTCACTGACCCTTCTTACTCCGTAGTAAGTTCTTGCACTTAGAGGTGAAAACCCTCGTTTCAGGTGTCAGGCATGGAATCGTGCGACGGAACACATGAAATTTTTGTTTTTTATGGTCCAATATACCAACCTAACACATCCAAACAAAAAAATTCATGCGTCTACCCCCTCCCGGCGCCGTTTAGAGGGGTAGATCGACATGTCAGACTTTTCTCCAGCCGGAGTAGGGTTTCGCCGTAGAGGGGGTCCGGAGCGTCAAGACCCCATCAAAACTTGCATAGTCCCCTAAACTATGTATACTAGTGTGTTGGTAGTTTGTGGGAACCAAGATTCATCTGCGAGGTGCGACCCGGTACACTGACCCCTCTTACTCCATAGTAAGTTCTAGCACTTAGAGGTGAAAACCCCCGTTTCGGGTGTCAGGCATGGAATCGTGCAAAGGAACACATAAAATGTTTGTTTTTTATGGTCCAATATACCAACCTAACACATACAAGCAAGAAAATTCATGCGTCTACCCCCTCCCGGAGCCGTTAAGAGGGGTAGATCGACATGTCAGACTTTTCTCCAGCGGGAATAGGGTTTCGCCGTAGAGGGGGTCCGGAGCGTCAAGACCCCATAAAAACATGCATAGACCCCTAAACTATGTATACTAGTGTGTTGGTAGTTTGTGGGAACCAAGATACATCTACGAGGTGCGACCCGCTTCACTGACCCCTCTTATTCCGTAGTAAGTTCTTGCACTTAGAGGTGAAAACCCCCGATTCGGGTGGCAGGCATGGAATCTTGCGACGGAACACATGAAATGTTTGTTTTTTATGGTCCAATATACTAACCTAACACATCCAAGAGAAAAATTCATGCGTCTACCCCCTCCCGGCGCCGTTTAGAGGGGTAGATCGATAGGTCAGACTTTTCTCCAGCGGGAGTAGGGTTTTGCCGTAGAGGGGGTCCGGAGCGTCAATACCCCATCAAAACTTGCATAGACCCCTAAAATATGTATACTAGTGTGTTGGTAGTTAGTGGAAACCAAGATACATCTACGAGGTGCTACCCGCTTCACTGACCCATCTTACTATGTAGTAAGTTCTTGCACTTAGAGGTGAAAACCCACGTTTCGGGTGGCAGGCATGGAATCGTGCGACGGAACACATGAAATGTTTAATTTTTATGGTCCTATATACCAACCTAACACATCCAAGCAAAAAATATCATGCGTCTATCCCCTCCCGGCGCCGTTTAGTGGGCTAGATCGACAGGTAAGACTTTTCTCCAGCGGGAGTAGGGTTTCGCCGTAGAGGGGGTCCGGAGCGTCAAGACCCCATCAAAACTTGCATAGACCCCTAAACTATGTATACTAGTGTGTTGGTAGTTTGTGGGAACCAATATACATCTCCGAGGTGCGACCCGCTTCACTGACCCCTCTTACTCCGTAGCAAGTTCTTGCACTTAGAGGTGAAAACCCCCATTTCGGGTGGCAGGCATGGAATCATGCGACGGGCCACATGAAATGTTTGTTTTTTATGGTCCAATATACTAACCTAACACATCCAAGCAAAAAAAATCATGCTTCTACCCCCTCCCGGCGCCGTTTAGAGGGGTAGATCGACAGGTAAGACATTTCTCCTACGGGAGTAGGGTTTTGCTGTAGAGGGGGTTCGGAGCGTCAAGACCACATCAAAACTTGCATAGACCCCTAAACTATGTACACTAGTGTGTTGGTAGTTTGTGGGAACCAAGATACATCTCCGAGGTGCGACCCGCTTCACTGACCCCTCTTACTCCGTAGTATGTTCTTGCACTTAGAGGTGATAACCCCCGTTTCGGGTGTCAGACATGGAATTGTGCGACGGAACACATGAAATGTTTGTTTTTTATGGTCCAATATACCAACCTAACACATCCAAGCAAAAAAAATCATGCGTCTACCCCATCCCGGTGCCGTTTAGAGGGGTAGATTGACAGGTCAAACTTTTCTCCAACAGGAGTAGGATTTCACCGTAGAGGGGGTCCGGAGCGTCAAGACCCCATAAAAACTTGCATAGACCACTAAAATATGTATACTAGTGTGTTGGTAGTTTATGGTAACCAAGATACATCTCCGAGGTGCGACCCGCTTCACTGACCCCTCTTACTCCGTAGTAAGTTCTTGCACTTAGAGGTGAAAACCCCCGTTTCGGGTGGCAGGCATGGAATCGTGCGACGTACCACATGAAATGTTTGTTTTTTATGGTCCAATATACCAACCTAACACATCCAAGCAAAAAAATTAATTCTTCTACCCCCTCCCGGCGCCGTTTAGAGGGGTAGATCGACAGGTCAGACTTTTCTCCAGCGGGAGTAGGATTTCGCCGTAGAGGAGGTCCGGAGCGTCAAGACCCCATCAAAACTTGCATAGACCCCTAAAATATGTATACTAGTGTGTTGGTATATTGTGGGAACCAAGATACATCTCCAAGGTGCGACCCGCTTTACTGACCCCTCTTTCTCCGTAGTAAGTTCTTGCACTTAGAGGAGAAAACCCCCGTTTCGGGTGGCAGGCATGGAATCGTGTGACGGACCACATGAAATGTTTGTTTTTTATGGTCCAATATACCAACCTAACACATCCAAGCAAAAAAATCATGCTTCTATCCCCTCCCGGCGCCGTTTAGAGGGGTAGATCGACAGGTAAGACATTTCTCCTACGGGAGTAGGGTTTCGCCATAGAGGGGGTCCGGAGCGTCAAGACCCCATCAAAACTTGCATAGACCCCTAAAATATGTATACTAGTGTTTTGGTAGTTTGTGGGAACCAAGATACATCTCCGAGGTGCGACCCGCTTCACTGACCCCTCTTACTCCGTAGTAAGTTCTCTCACTTAGTGGTGATAAACCCCGTTTCGGGTGTCAGGCATGGAATCGTGCGACGGAACACATGAAATTTTTGTTTTTTATGGTTCAATAGACCAACGTAACACATCCAAGCAAAAAAATTCATGCGTCTACCCCCTCCCGGCGCCGTTTAGAGGGGTAGATCGACATGTCAGACTTTTCTCCGGCGGGAGTAGGGTTTCGCCGTAGAGGGGGTCCGGAGCGTCAAGACCCCATCTAAACTTGCATAGACCCCTAAAATATGTATACTAGTGTGTTGGTAGTTTTTGGGAACCAAGATACATCTACGAGGTGCGACCCGCTTCACTGACCCCTCTTACTCCGTAGTAAGTTCTTGCACTTAGAGGTGAAAACCCGCGTTCGGGTGTCAAGCATGGAATCGTGCGACAGAACACATGAAATGTTTGTTTTTTATGGTCCAATAGACCAACCTAACACATCCAAGCAAAAAAAATCATGCGTCTACCCCCTTCCCGGCGCCGTTTAGAGGGGTAGATCGACAAGTCAGACTTTTCTCCAACGGGAGTAGGGTTTCGCTGTAGAAGGGGTCCGGAGTGTCAAGACCCCATCAAAACTTTCATAGACCCCTAAAATATGTATACTAGTGTGTTGGTATTTTTTGGGAACCAAGATACATCTCCGAGGTGCGACCCGCTTCACTGACCCCTCTTACTCCGTAATAAGTTCTTCCACTTAGAGGTGAAACCCCCCTTTTCGGGTGGCAGGCATGGAATCGTGCGACGGACCACATGAAATGTTTGTTTTTTTTGGTCCAATATACCAACCTAACACATCCAAGCAAAAAAAATCATGCGTCTACCCCCTCCCGGCGCCGTTTAGATGGGTAGATCGACAGGTCAGACTTTTCTCCACCGGGAGTAGGGTTTCGCTGTAGAGGGGGTCCGGAGCGTCAAGACCCCATCAAAACTTGCATAGACCCCTAAACTATGTATACTAGTGTGTTGGTAGTTTGTGGTAACCAAGATACATCTCCGAGGTGCGACCCGCTTCACTGACCCCTCTTACTCCGTAGTAAGTTCTTGCACTTAGAGGTGAAAACCCCCGTTTCGGGTGGCAGGCATGGAATCGTGCGACGTACCACATGAAATGTTTGTTTTTTATGGTCCAATATACCAACCTAACACATCCAAGCAAAAAAATTAATTCTTCTACCCCCTCCCGGCGCCGTTTAGAGGGGTAGATCGACAGGTCAGACTTTTCTCCAGCGGGAGTAGGATTTCGCCGTAGAGGAGGTCCGGAGCGTCAAGACCCCATCAAAACTTGCATAGACCCCTAAACTATGTATACTAGTGTGTTGGTATATTGTGGGAACCAAGATACATCTCCAAGGTGCGACCCGCTTTACTAACCCCTCTTTCTCCGTAGTAAGTTCTTGCACTTAGAGGAGAAAACCCCCGTTTCGGGTGGCAGGCATGGAATCGTGTGACGGACCACATGAAATGTTTGTTTTTTATGGTCCAATATACCAACCTAACACATCCAAGCAAAAAAATCATGCTTTTATCCCCTCCCGGCGCCGTTTAGAGGGGTAGATCGACAGGTAAGACATTTCTCCTACGGGAGTAGGGTTTCGCCATAGAGGGGGTCCGGAGCGTCAAGACCCCTTCAAAACTTGCATAGACCCCTAAAATATGTATACTAGTGTTTTGGTAGTTTGTGGGAACCAAGATACATCTCCGAGGTGCGACCCGCTTCACTGACCCCTCTTACTCCGTAGTAAGTTCTTTCACTTAGTGGTGATAAACCCCGTTTCGGGTGTCAGGCATGGAATCGTGCGACGGAACACATGAAATGTTTGTTTTTTATGGTTCAATAGACCAACGTAACACATCCAAGCAAAAAAATTCATGCGTCTACCCCCCTCCCGGCGCCGTTTAGAGGGGTAGATCGACATGTCAGACTTTTCTCCGGCGGGAGTAGGGTTTCGCCGTAGAGGGGGTCCGGAGCGTCAAGACCCCATCTAAACTTGCATAGACCCCTAAAATATGTATACTAGTGTGTTGGTAGTTTGTGGGAACCAAGATACATCTACGAGGTGCGACCCGCTTCACTGACCCCTCTTACTCCGTAGTAAGTTCTTGCACTTAGAGGTGAAAACCCGCGTTCGGGTGTCAAGCATGGAATCGTGCGACAGAACACATGAAATGTTTGTTTTTTATGGTCCAATAGACCAACCTAACACATCCAAGCAAAAAAAATCATGCGTCTACCCCCTTCCCGGCGCCGTTTAGAGGGGTAGATCGACAAGTCAGACTTTTCTCCAACGGGAGTAGGGTTTCGCTGTAGAAGGGGTCCGGAGTGTCAAGACCCCATCAAAACTTTCATAGACCCCTAAAATATGTATACTAGTGTGTTGGTATTTTTTGGGAACCAAGATACATCTCCGAGGTGCGACCCGCTTCACTGACCCCTCTTACTCCGTAATAAGTTCTTCCACTTAGAGGTGAAACCCCCCTTTTCGGGTGGCAGGCATGGAATCGTGCGACGGACCACATGAAATGTTTGTTTTTTATGGTCCAATATACCAACCTAACACATCCAAGCAAAAAAAATCATGCGTCTACCCCCTCCCGGCGCCGTTTAGATGGGTAGATCGACAGGTCAGACTTTTCTCCACCGGGAGTAGGGTTTCGCTGTAGAGGGGGTCCGGAGCGTCAAGACCCCATCAAAACTTGCATAGACCCCTAAACTATGTATACTAGTGTGTTGGTAGTTTGTGGGAACCAAGATACATCTCCGAGGTGCGACCCGCTTCACTGACCCCTCTTACTCCGTAGTAAGTTCTTGCACTTAGAGGTGAAAACCCGCGTTCGGGTGTCAAGCATGGAATCGTGCGACGGAACACATGAAATGTTTGTTTTTTATGGTCCAATAGACCAACCTAACATATCCAAGCAAAAAAAAAATCATGCGTCTACCCCCTCCCGGCGCCGTTTAGAGGGGTAGATCGACAAGTCAGACTTTTCTCCAGCGGGAGTAGGGTTTCGCTGTAGAAGGGGTCCGGAGTGTCAAGACCCCATCAAAACTTTCATAGACCCTTAAAATATGTATACTAGTGTGTTGGTATTTTGTGGGAACCAAGATACATCTCCGAGGTGCGACCCGCTTCACTGACCCCTCTTACTCCGTAATAAGTTCTTCCACTTAGAGGTGAAACCCCCCGTTTCGGGTGGCAGGCAGGGAATCGTGCGACGGACCACATGAAATGTTTGTTTTTTATGGTCCAATATACCAACCTAACACATCCAAGCAAAAAAAATCATGCGTCTACCCCCTCCCGGCGCCGTTTAGATGGGTAGATCGACAGGTCAGACTTTTCTCCACCGGGAGTAGGGTTTCGCTGTAGAGGGGGTCCGGAGCGTCAAGACCCCATCAAAACTTGCATAGACCCCTATACTATGTATACTAGTGTGTTGGTAGTTTGTGGGAACCAAGATACATCTCCGAGGTGCGACCCGCTGCACTGACCCCTCTTACTCCGTAGTAAGTTCTTGCACTTAGAGGTGAAAACCCCCGTTTCGGGTGGCAGGCATGGAATCGTGCGACGTACCACATGAAATGTTTGTTTTTTATGGTCCAATATACCAACCTAACACATCCAAGCAAAAAAATTCATGCTTCTACCCCCTCCCGGCGCCGTTTAGAGGGGTAGATCGACACGTAAGACATTTCTCCTACGGGAGTAGGGTTTCGCTGTAGAGGGGTTCCGGAGCGTCAAGACCCCATCAAAACTTGCAAAGACCCCTAAACTATGTATAATAGTGTGTTGGTAGTTTGTGGGAACCAAGATACATCTCCGAGGTGCGACCCGCTTCACTGACCCCTCTTACTCCGTAGTAAGTTCTTGCACTTAGAGGTGATAACCCCCGTTTCGGGTGTCAGGCATGGAATCGTGCAACGGAACACATGAAATGTTTGTTTTTTGTGGTCCAATATACCAACCTAACACATACAAGCAAAAAAATTCATGCGTCTACCCCATCCCGGTGCTGTTTAGAGGCGTAGATCGACAGGTCAGACTTTTCTCCAACGGGAGTAGGGTTTCGCTCTAGAGGGGGTACGGAGCGTCAAGACCCCATTGAAACTTGCATAGACCCATAAAATATGTAAACTAGTGTGTTGGTAGTTTGTGGGAACCAAGATACATCTCCGAGGTGCGACCAGCTTCACTGACCCCTCTTACTCCGTAGTAAGTTCTTGCAATTAGAGGTGAAAACCCCCGTTTCGGGTGGCAGGCATGGAATCGTGCGACGGAACACATAAATGTTTGTCTTTTATGGTCCAATATACCAACCTAACACATCCAAGCACAAAAAATCATGCGTCTACCCCCTCCCGGCGCCGTTTAGAGGGGTAGATCGACAGATCAGACTTTTCTCCAGCGGGAGTAGGGTTTCGCCGTAGAGGGGGTCCGGAGCGTCAAGACCCCATCAAAATTAGCATAGACCCATAAACTATGTATACTAGTGTATAGGTAGTTTGTGGGAACCAATATACATCTCCGAGGTGCCACCCGCTTCACTGACCCCTCTTACTCCGTAGTAAGTTCTTGCACTTAGAGGTGAAAACCACCGTTTCGGGTGTCAGGCATGGAATCGTGCGACGGAACCCATGAAATGTTTGTTTTTTATGGTCCAATATACCAACCTATCACATACAAGCAAGAAAATTCATGCGTCTACCCTCTCCCGGCGTCGTTTAGAGGGGTAGATCGACAGGTCAGACTTTTCTCCAGCGGGAGTAGGGTTTTACCGTAGAGGGGGTCCGGAGCGTCAAGACCCCATCAAAACTTGCATAGACCCCTAAACTATGTATACTAGTGTGTTGGTAGTTTGTGGGAACCAAGATACATCTCCGAGGTGCGACCCACTTCACTGACCCCTCTTACTCCGTAGTAAGTTCTTGCACTTAGAGGTGAAAACCCACCGTTTCGGGTGTCAGGCATGGAATCGTGCGACGGAACACATAAAATGTTTGTTTTTTATGGTACAATATACCAACCTAACACATCCAATCAAATAAAATCACGCGTCTACCCCCTCCCGTCGCCGTTTAGAGGGGTAGATCGACAGGTCAGACTTTTCTCTAGCGGGAGTAGGGTTTCGCCGTAGAGGAGGTCCGGAGCGTCAAGACCCCATTAAAACTTGCATAGACCCCTAAACTATGTATACAAGTGTTTTGGTAGTTTGTGGGAACCAATATACATCTCCGAGGTGCGACCCGCTTCACTGACCCCTCTTACTCCGTAGTAAGTTCTTGCACTTAGAGGTGAAAACCCCCGTTTTGGGTGTCAGGCATGGAATCGTGCGACGGAACACAGGAAATATTTGTTTTTTATGGTCCAATATACCAACCTAACACATCCAAGAAAAAAAATTCATGCGTGCACCCCCTCCCGGCGCCGTTTAGAGGGGTAGATCGACATGTCAGACTTTTCTCCAGCGGGAGTAGGGTTTCGCCGTAGAGGGGGTCCGGAGCGTCAAGACCCCATAAAAACTTGCATAGACCCCTAAACTATGTATACTAGTGTGTTGTTAGTTTGTGGGAACCAAGATTCATCTGCGAGGTGAGACCCGGTACACTGACCCCTCTTACTCCATAGTAAGTTCTAGCACTTAGAGGTGAAAACCCCCGTTTCGGGTGTCAGGCATGGAATCCTGCAACGGAACACATAAATGTTTGTTTTTTATGGTCCAATATACCAACCTAACACATACAAGCAAGAAAATTCATGCGTCTACCCCCTCCCGGAGCCGTTTAGAGGGGTAGATCGACAGGTCAGACTTTTCTCCAGCGGGAGTAGGGTTTCGCCGTAGAGGGGGTCCGGAGCGTCAAGACCCCATCAAAACTTGCATAGACCCCTAAACTATGTATACTAGTGTGTTGGTAGTTTGTGGGAACCAAGATACATCTACGAGGTGCGACCCGCTTCACTGACCCCTCTTATTCCGTAGTAAGTTCTTGCACTTAGAGGTGAAAACCCCCGTTTCGGGTGGCAGACATGGAATCTTGCGACGGAACACATGAAATGTTTGTTTTTTATGGTCCAATATACTAACCTAACACATCCAAGCAAAAAATTCATGCGTCTACCCCCTCCCGGCGCCGTTTAGAGGGGTAGATCGATAGGTTAGACTTTTCTCCAGCGGGAGTAGGGTTTTGCCGTAGAGGGGGTCCGGAGCGTCAAGACCCCATCAAAACTTGCATAGACCCCTAAAATATGTATACTGGTGTGTTGGTAGTTTGTGGGAACCAAGATACATCTGCGAGGTGCGACCCGCTTCACTGACCCCTCTTACTCCGTAGTAAATTCTTGCACTTAGAGGTGAAATGCCACCGTTTCGGGTGTCAGGCATGGAATCGTGCGACGGAACACATAAAATGTTTGTTTTTTATGGTCCAATATACCAACCTAACACATCCAATCAAATAAAATCACGCGTCTACCGTCTCCCGTCGCCGTTTAGAGGGGTAGATCGACAGATCAGACTTTTCTCTAGCGGGAGTAGGGTTTCGCCGTAGAGGAGGTCCGGAGCGTCAAGACCCCATAAAAACTTGCATAGACACCTAAACTATGTATACAAGTGTTTTGGTAGTTTGTGGGAACCAATATACATCTCCGAGGTGCGACCCGCTTCACTCACCCCTCTTACTCCGTAGTAAGTTCTTGCACTTAGAGGTGAAAACCCCCGTTTTGGGTGTCAGGCATAGAATCGTGCGACGGAACACATGAAATATTTGTTATTTATGGTCCAATATACCAACATAACACATCCAAGCAAAAAAATTCATGCGTCTACCCCCTCCCGGCGCCGTTTAGAGGGGTAGATCGACATGTCAGACTTTTCTCCAGCGGGAGTAGGGTTTCGCCGTAGAGGGGGTCCGGAGCGTCAAGACCCCATCAAAACTTGCATAGACCCCTAAACTATGAATACTAGTGGGTTGGTAGTTTGTGGGAACCAAGATTCATCTGCGAGGTGCGACCCGGTACACTGACCCCTCTTACTCCATAGTAAGTTCTAGCACTTAGAGGTGAAAACCCCCGTTTCGGGTGTCAGGCATGGAATCCTGCAACGGAACACATAAAATGTTTGTTTTTTATGGTCCAATATACCAACCTAACACATACAAGCAAGAAAATTCATGCGTCTACCCCCTCTCGGAGCCGTTTAGAGGGGTAGATCGACAGGTCAGACTTTTCTCCAACGGGAGTAGGGTTTCGCCGTAGAGGGGGTCCGGAGCGTCAAGACCCCGTCAAAACTTGCATAGACCCCTAAACTATGTATACTAGTGTGTTGGTAGTTTGTGGGAACCAAGATACATCTACGAGGTGCGACCCGCTTCACTGACCCCTCTTATTTCCGTAGTAAGTTCTTGCACTTAGAGGTGAAAACACCCGTTTCGGGTGGCAGGCATGGAATCTTGCGACGGAACACATGAAATGTTTGTTTTTTATGGTCCAATATACTAACCTAACACATCCAAGCAAAAAATTCATGCGTCTACTGTGACGCCCGAAAATCGGTACTATGTAGATTTAAGCGCTCCCGCCGAAATCCGCATAATAACGATTTTAGGTCGCCCACCAGACATAATGTGCACGTCGAAACATGCGCATTATGTGGGTGGAATTGTGATAGCATTACAACAGTTCCGATACATCCACAAATACAACAAAGATATAATTACAACAACGACTCGAACGAGTCAAGATACAAATGGTACAATACAAAGAGTCAAATGACAGCGGAAGCAAAAAGGTATCCGACTACGGATAAGATGCAAATTGGACTAAGAGTCCTGAAGATAAGCAATGGCGCCATATCCCTGCCTAGCCAAGCCGGAGGGATTCCCAAGCTAACGTCGTCAGACTTCAAACCTGTTAACTGCACATAAAGCACATCCCAAAAGAGGGTCAGGGCACTCCCTGGCAAGCAAAACCGACTTACCTACTTTCTACACCATCTACCAAAATATAGGGGAGGTGGACTTAGCGGCAGCAGCACTAGCAACCTAGAGAGACACGCTATAACTTCCGTCTAATCAGAGAGGGATAAGAGAGCGCATAAGATAACCAACTACTACTAACACCAAACATAACCCATTCTCGAATTAACCCCCTCAACCAAGTATGAGGAAGCAATTCGGGAAACTCACACGTTGAACAGTTTTAATTACCATTTATGGTGAAAGTAATTCTATAATACTAGTCAGGTTAATTAACAATGATTAGGTGTAAGTTGTCTAGATCTCATTAGTCGGCAACGCACCAAGTTGTCCATAACCGCGGACGCGGCTCATCGATAAGATTATACCCTGCAGGGGTGCACTACTGGACCCATACTCGCATGATCAACCCAGTTAGAAACATTAGGGCCTTTCAACCCAACTCTTTTCCTTCACCGCAACAAGTCTAGGAGCCACGGGAGCTATGCTGGTCCCGGCCAAAAGGGTGCGGACTCCCGCAGGACACACCCCTCCGCACCAACCGGCCGCGCCCTATATGCATGTAACAAGGCACACCTCCAAAGTAAAATACTACACTAGTATCATCGATGCATATGAGACAAATGGAAAACCCGAACTAGGTGTGGCTCCCGGACAAGTTGAAGTTCCAGTCAAAGTCGAGGGGGGCTCCATAGGGCCTCCCACTAGTGGTTAGTGCGCTCAGTCTTGGATTAGGGGAGCAAGATCTCAGTTCCTAGGTCGACACTTAGCAGAACAAAGCACCTCGCAAGGCCTTCCGCCGGTGCCTTATCTTTTAATTATAATACCCCAATATAATACAACATTTTATTAAGGTAGAATAATCTATCAAGCTAAGCATATGAAAAAAAAGACCAACTGACGACTCGCACAACCAAATCTAAGCATGCACTACGACTCGCAAGGCTAACAGATAAACATACAACAGGTGATGGGATGTGGGGATAAAGCTGTATCGGCTGCAGGATAACATGTGATGGGATCGCGATAAAGAATCGAATACTAGGGTAGCAGAGATCAACGGCAGGAATGAAAGACAATGTATAGGTAAACAAGCAAACTTTGCTTGCCTGGAATCCCGCATGGAAGCAGATCTTGTCGTTGCTCACACATCTCAACGTCGTATCCGCGAAGAAGCAACAAACACTGGAAAGCGTGAAAGATGCATTTTACAACTACGGCAAAAGATCCAGCATGATCATGAGAATGATGCATGACATGGCACATGCAATAATAGATGCATTTAATCCATATTAAACGGGAATACAATCCTGACAATTAATATTTAAGTTCAAGTTGTTTATCTACCCATCAATGTTAAATGTTAATTAACATGGGAAGACATGACATATATGGCATGGTTAGTTTTACACAATTTAAATGGAATTGGAAAAGGATATAATTATTTCCCATACATTTCGCATTTAATTATTTAGTTGCATTTGACAATTTAAACTAAGCATTGAATTTAAAGGATGCAAAAAGACAAATGAATGGCATAATGTTGTTCATTGCATTTTTCTGATAAATATAGATATAAAGTTTGTATTATTTGAAGGTACAAAATAAAAGATATAATTCATACAATAATTGGACATTGATATAAATAACAGAAAAAGAAAAATACTTCGGGAGAGATGGGCATTTGAACTGGGGCTGCAGAGGGAATTACTTGGATCGTGGCCACTAGGCTAAGGCTCTATTGTTGATATTAATCAGACGCCTCCGTATATGACCTTTGACATCGTTAACTGAATATTAGATGCAGTGCTTCAGGTTTCAGAATTGCGGGACGGGAGGATCTTCGGATGACCAAAAATTGGACACAAAAGCACCGGCTGGAGCTCGAACTCGGGACTGCAGGGTGTAGATCAGGGTGCTAGCCACTGGGATGGGTCGGTCCTGGTGTTAGTATACAACACCTGATAGTAGATCAACTGTATAGGCGATGTTAACTAAAACTGAAACTTTGTTTCAGTCTTGCCGTGACAGACGAACAGAGGACGGGGACGGACGGGATCGACGGCGTCCACCCCGGTGCCGCGCGACGGCGGACACCCAATCAAGGGGAGAGGAAGGGGAGGGGTTCCCGGAGGTCTTACTCACCTTGGCGAGGCTAGGGACGAGCTGGAGAGGCCGGAGGAGGTCGGAATTGGAGGAGAGAACACAACTCGACGACGGCGATGCTCCGGTCAATCCGAGGTGGATCCGGCTCCGGTGTTCCCGTGATTAAGATGAGGAAGGTGCTGGTTCGATTCCCGGTCTCAGAAGATCCTGGGGTGGCCATGGAGACGTCTCGGTGAGCTCCAAGCTCCGGTCATGGTGGTGGTCAGGTGAAGAGAAGAAAGAACAGAGGGAGGAGAGGTCGCGGCGCTGGGAAGGATATAGGGAGAGAGCAGCTAGGGTAGCAGGGGCGCTGGGTATAGGAGGGAGAGCTCGTACGGCTGCCCATCCGAGCGACTCAGGAGGGATGGATGGTGGATGTTCTGTTCGTACAGAACATGACGGTCGCTGTGAGGAAGAAGGAGCTGGGCTTCAGAAGGGAACTGAGTCAGAGAGCAACAAAAAAAACCTGAATGGTTGTCTCCGGCCCAACAACACTTACTGGAATTTCCAAAATTCTAGGAAAAGAATTGAGGGGGAAAGATGATAAAAGGATATGGAAAGGATGGAATAGAATTAGAGTAAAATAATTAAAATAGAGACAAAGCTTTGCAAACATTACAAAGTTTTAAATTTGATTTGAAATGATTTTACAATCCTTCCCAATATTATTTTAGAGACTTTGTATTTAAAATAGATGGAGACAAATTTATTATTTGAGAAAACGAATAAGGTTTGCATAAAATATTATTTTGAGTTGTAATGAAGTATGCAAATAATTAAATGCATGATGATGTCATGAAGACATGATGATGCAAAAAGAAAAACAAACAATCTAATTGGCTAAATTTCCGGGGCGTTACATCTACCCCCTCCCGGCGCCGTTTAGAGGGGTAGATCGATAGGTCAGACTTTTCTGCAGCGGGAGTAGGGTTTCGCCGTAGAGGGGGCCCGGAGCGTCAAGACCCCATCAAAACTTGCATAGAACCCTAAAATATGTATAATAGTGTGTTGGTAGTTTGTGGGAACCAAGATACATCTCCGAGGTGCGACCCGCTTCACTGACCCCTCTTACTCCGTAGTAAGTTCTTGCACTTAGAGGTGAAAACCCCCGTTTCGGGTGGCAGGCATGGAATCGTGCGAAGGGCCACATGAAATGTTTGTTTTTTATGGTCCAATATACTAACCTAACACATCCAAGAAAAATAATTCATGCTTCTACCCCCTCCCGGCGCCGTTTAGAGGGGTAGATCGACAGGTAAGACATTTCTCCTACGGGAGTAGGGTTTCGCTGTAGAGGGGGTCCGGAGCGTCAAGACCCCATCAAAACTTGCATAGACCCCTAAACTATCTATACTAGTGTCTTGGTAGTTTGTGGGAACCAAGATACATCTCCGAGGTGCGACCCGCTTCACTGACCCCTCTTACTCCGTAGTAAGTTCTTGCACTTAGAGGTGATAACCCCCGTTTCGGGTGTCAGGCATGGAATCGTGCGACGGACCACATGAAATGTTAGTTTTTTATGGTCCGATATACCAAACTAACACATCCAAGCAAAAATAATAATTCTTCTACCCCCTCCCGGCGCCGTTTAGAGGGGTAGATCGACAGGTCAGACTTTTCTCCAGCGGGAGTAGGATTTCGCCGTAGAGGGGGTCCGGAGCGTTAACACCCCATCAAAACTTGCATAGACCCCTAAACTATGTATACTAGTGTGTTGGTAGTTTGTGGGAACCAAGATACATCTCCAAGGTGCGACCCGCTTCACTGACCCCTCTTTCTCCGTAGTAAGTTCTTGCACTTAGAGGAGAAAACCCCCGTTTCGGGTGACAGACATGGAATCGTGCGACGGACCACATGAAATGTTTGTTTTTTATGGTCCAATATACCAAACTAACACATCCAAGCAAAAAAATCATGCTTCTACCCCCTCCCGGCGCCGTTTAGAGGGGTAGATCGAAAGGTAAGACATTTTTCCTACGGGAGTAGGGTTTCGCCGTAGAGGGGGTTCGGAGGGTCAAGACCCCATCAAAACTTGCATAGACCCCTAAAATATGTATACTAGTGTGTTGGTAGTTTGTGGGAACCAATATACATCTCCGAGGTGCGACCCGCTTCACTGACCACTCTTACTCCGTAGTAAGTTCTTTCACTTAGTGGTGATAACCCCCGTTTTGGGTGTCAGGCATGGAATCGTGCGACGGAACACATGAAATGTTTGTTTTTTATGGTCCAATAGACCAACCTAACACATCCAAGCAAAAAAATTCATGCGTCTACCCCCCTCCCGGCGCCGTTTAGCGGGGTAGATCGACATGTCAGACTTTTCTCCAGCGGGAGTAGGGTTTCGCCGTAGAGGGGGTCCGGAGCGTCAAGACCCCATCTAAACTTGCATAGACCCCTAAACTATGTATACTAGTGTGTTGGTAGTTTGTGGGAACCAAGATACATCTACGAGGTGCGACCCGCTTCACTGACCCCTCTTACTCCGTAGTAAGTTCTTGCACTTAGAGGTGAAAACCCCCGTTTCGGGTGTCAGGCATGGAATCGTGCGACGGAACACATGAAATGTTTGTTTTTTGTGGTCCAATATACCAACCTAACACATCCAAGAAAAAAAAATCATGCGTCTACCCCATCCCGGTGCCGTTTAGAGGCGTAGATCGACAGGTCAGACTTTTCTCCAACGGGAGTAGGGTTTCGCTCTAGAGGGGGTCCGGAGTGTCAAGACCCCATAGAAACTTGCATAGACCCATAAAATATGTATACTACTGTGTTGGTAGTTTGTGGGAACCAATATACATCTCCGAGGTGCGACCAGCTTCACTGACCCCTCTTACTCCGTAGTAAGTTCTAGCACTTAGAGGTGAAAACCCCCGTTTCGGGTGGCAGGCATGGAATCGTGCGACGGAACACATGAAATGTTTGTTTTTTATGGTACAATATACCAAAGTAACACATCAAAGCAAAAAAAATCATGCGTCTACCCCCTCCCGGCGCCGTTTAGAGGGGTAGATCGACAGGTCAGACTTTTCTCCAGCGGGAGTAGGGTTTCGCCGTAGAGGGGGTCCGGAGCGTCAAGACCCCATCAAAATTTGCATAGACCCATAAACTATGTATACTAGTGTGTAGGTAGTTTGTGGGAACCAAGATACATCTCCGAGGTGCCACCCGCTTCACTGACCCCTCTTACTCTTTAGTAAGTTCTTGCACTTAGAGGTGAAAACCCCCGTTTCGGGTGTCAGGCATGGAATCGTGCAACGGAACCCATGAAATCTTTGTTTTTATGGTCCAATATACCAACCTATCACATACAAGCAAGAAAATTCATGCGTCTACCCCCTCCCGGGGTCGTTTAGAGGGGTAGATCGACAGGTCAGACTTTTCTCCATCGGGAGTAGGGTTTTGCCGTAGAGGGGGTCCGGAGCATCAAGACCCCATCAAAACTTGCATAGACCCCTAAACTATGTATACTAGTGTGTTGGTAGTTTGTGGGAACCAAGATACATCTGCGAGGTGCGACCCGCTTCACTGACCCCTCTTACTCCGTAGTAAGTTCTTGCACTTAGAGGTGAAAACCCACCGTTTCGGGTGTCAGGCATGGAATCGTGCGACGGAACACATAAAATGTTTGTTTTTTATGGTCCAATATGCCAACCTAACACATCCAAGCAAATAAAATCACGCGTCTACCCCCTCCCGTCGCCGTTTAGAGGGGTAGATCGACAGGTCAGACTTTTCTCTAGCGGGAGTAGGGTTTCGCCGTAGAGGAGGTCCGGAGCGTCAAGACCCCATAAAAACTTGCATAGACCCCTAAACTATGTATACAAGTGTGTTGGTAGTTTGTGGGAACCAATATACATCTCCGAGGTGCGACCCGCTTCACTGACCCCTCTTACTCCGTAGTAAGTTCTTGCACTTAGAGGTGAAAACCCCCGTTTTGGGTGTCAGGCATGGAATCGTGCGACGGAACACATGAAATGTTTGTTTTTTATGGTCCAATAGACCAACCTAACACATCCAAGCAAAAAAAATCATGCGTCTACCCCCTCCCGGCGCCGTTTAGAGGGGTAGATCGACATGTCAGACTTTTCTCCGGCGGGAGTAGGGTTTCGCCGTAGAGGGGGGTCCGGAGCGTCAAGACCCCATAAAAACTTGCATAGACCCCTAAACTATGTATACTAGTGTGTTGGTAGTTTGTGGGAACCAAGATTCATCTACGAGGTGCGACCCGGTACACTGACCCCTCTTACTCCATAGTAAGTTCTAGCACTTACAGGTGAAAACCCCCGTTTCGGGTGTCAGGCATGGAATCCTGCAACGGAACACATATAATGTTTGTTTTTTATGGTCCAATATACCAACCTAACACATACAAGCAAGAAAATTCATGCGTCTACCCCCTCCCGGAGCCGTTTAGAGGGGTAGATCGACATGTCAGACTTTTCTCCAGCGGGAGTAGGGTTTCGCCGTAGAGGGGGTCCGGAGCGTCAAGACCCCATCAAAACATGCATAGACCCCTAAACTATGTATACTAGTGTGTTGGTAGTTTGTGGGAACCAAGATACATCTACGAGGTGCGACCCGCTTCACTGACCCCTCTTATTACGTAGTAAGTTCTTGAACTTAGAGGTGAAAACCCCCGTTTCGGGTGGCAGGCATTGAATCTTGCGACGGAACACATGAAATGTTTGTTTTTTATGGTCCAATATACTAACCTAACACATCCAAGCAAAAAATTCATGCGTCTACCCCCTCCCGGCGCCGTTTAGAGGGTAGATCGATAGGTCAGACTTTTCTCCAACGGGAGTAGGGTTTCGCCGTAGAGGGGGTCCGGAGCGTCAAGACCCCATCAAAACTTGCATAGACCCCTAAAATATGTATAATAGTGTGTTGGTAGTTAGTGGAAACCAAGATACATCTACGAGGTGCGACCCGCTTCACTAACCCATCTTACTATGTAGTAAGTTCTTGCACTTAGAGGTGAAAACCCACGTTTCGGGTGGCAGGCATGGAATCATGCGACGGAACACATGAAATGTTTAATTTTTATGGTCCAATATACCAACCTAACACATCCAAGCAAAAAAAATCATGCGTCTATCCCCTCCCGGCGTCGTTTAGTGGGCTAGATCGACAGGTAAGACTTTTCTCCAGCGGGAGTAGGGTTTCGCCGTAGAGGGGGTCCGGAGCGTCAAGACCCCATCAAAACTTGCATAGACCCCTAAAATATGTATACTAGTGCGTTGGTAGTTTGTGGGAACCAATATACATCTCCGAGGTGCGACCCGCTTCACTGACCCCTCTTACTCCGTAGCAAGTTCTTGCACTTAGAGGTGAAAACCCCCGTTTCGGGTGGCAGGCATGGAATCGTGCGACGGGCCACATGAAATGTTTGCTTTTTATGGTCCAATATACTAACCTAACACATCCAAGCAAAAAAATTCATGCTTCTACCCCCTCCCGGCGCCGTTTAGAGGGGTAGATCGACAGGTAAGACTTTTCTCCAGCAGAGTAGGATTTCGCTGTAGAGGGGGTACGGAGCGTCAAGACCCCATCAAAACTAGCATAGAACCCTAAACTATGTATACTAGTGTGTTGGTAGTTTGTGGGAACCAAGATACATCTCCGAGCTGCGACCCGCTTCACTGACCCCTCTTACTCCGTAGTAAGTTCTTGCACTTAGAGGTGATAACCCCCGTTTCGGGTGTCAGGCATGGAATCGTGCGACGGAACACATGAAATGTTTGTTTTTTATGGTCCAATATACCAACCTAACACATCCAAGCAAAAAAATCATGCTTCTACCCCCTCCCGGCGCCGTTTAGAGGGGTAGATCGACATGTAAGATATTTCTCCTACGGGAGTAGGGTTTCGCCGTAGAGGGGGTTCGGAGTGTCAAGACCCCATCAAAACTTGCATAGACCCCTAAAATATGTATACCAGTGTGTTGGTAGTTTGTGGGAACCAAGATACATCTCCGAGGTGCGACCCGCTTCACTGACCCCTCTTAGTCCGTAGTAAGTTCTTTCACTTAGTGGTGATAACCCCCGTTTTGGGTGTCAGGCTTGGAATCGTGCGACGGAACACATGAAATGTTTGTTTTTTATGGTCCAATAGACCAACCTAACACATCCAAGAAAAAAAATTCATGCGTCTACCCCCCTCCCGGCGCCGTTTAGAGGGGTAGATCGACATGTCAGACTTTTCTCCGGCGGGAGTAGGGTTTCGCCGTGGAGGGGGTCCGGAGCGTCAAGACCCCATCTAAACTTGCATAGACCCCTAAACTATGTATACTAGTGTGTTGGTAGTTTGTGGGAACCAAGATACATCTCCGAGGTGCGACCCGCTTCACTGACCCCTCTTAGTCCGTAGTAAGTTCTTTCACTTAGTGGTGATAACCCCCGTTTTGGGTGTCAGGCTTGGAATCGTGCGACGGAACACATGAAATGTTTGTTTTTTATGGTCCAATAGACCAACCTAACACATCCAAGAAAAAAAATTCATGCGTCTACCCCCCTCCCGGCGCCGTTTAGAGGGGTAGATCGACATGTCAGACTTTTCTCCGGCGGGAGTAGGGTTTCGCCGTAGAGGGGGTCCGGAGCGTCAAGACCCCATCTAAACTTGCATAGACCCCTAAACTATGTATACTAGTGTGTTGGTAGTTTGTGGGAACCAAGATACATCTACGAGGTGCGACCCGCTTCACTGACCCCTCTTACTCCGTAGTTTCTTGCACTTAGAGGTGAAAACCCCCGTTCGGGTGTCAAGCATGGAATCGTGCGACAGAACACATGAAATGTTTGTTTTTTATGGTCCAATAGACCAACCTAACACATCCAAGCAAAAAAAAATCATGCGTCTACCCCCTCTCGGCGCCGTTTAGAGGGGTAGATCGACAAGTCAGACTTTTCTCCAGCGGGAGCAGGGTTTCACTGTAGAAGGTGTCCGGAGTGTCAAGACCCCATCAAAACTTTCATAGACCCCTAAAATATGTATACTTAGTGTGTTGGTAGTTTGTGGGAACCAAGATACATCTCCGAGGTGCGACCCGCTTCACTGACCCCTCTTACTCCGTAATTAGTTCTTCTCAAGACCCCATCGAAACTTGCATAGTCCCATAAAATATGTATACTAGTGTTTTGGTAGTTTGTGGGAACCAAGATACATCTCCGAGGTGCGACCAGCTTCACTGACCCCTCTTACTCCGTAGTAAGTTCTTGCACTAAGAGGTGAAAACCCCCGTTTCGGGAGTCAGGCATGGAATCGTGCGACGGATCACATGAAATGTTTGTTTTTTATGGTTCAATATACCAACCTAACACATTCAAGCAAAAAAAATAATGCGTCTACCCCCTCCCGACGCCGTTTAGAGGGGTAGATCGACACGTCAGACTTTTCTCCAGCGGGAGTAGGATTTCGCCGTAGAGGGGGTCGGGAGCGTCAAGACCCGATCAAAACTTGCATAGACCCCTAAACTATGTATACTAGTGTGTTGGTAGTTTGTGGGAACCAAGATACATCTCCGAGGTGCGACCCGCTTCACTGACCGCTCTTACTCCGTAGTAAGTTCTTGCACTTAGAGGTGAAAACCCCCGTTTCGGGTGGCAGGCATGGAATCGTGCGACGGACCACATGAAATGTTTGTTTTTTATGGTCCAATATACCAACCCAACACATCCAAGCAAAAAAATTCATGCTTCTACCCCCTCCCGGCGCCGTTTAGAGGGGTAGATCGACATGTAAGATATTTCTCCTACGGGAGTAGGGTTTCACCGTAGAGGGGGTTTGGAGTGTCAAGACCCCATCAAAACTTGCATAGACCCCTAAAATATGTATACCAGTGTGTTGGTAGTTTGTGAGAACCAAGATACATCTCCGAGGTGCGACCCGCTTCACTGACCCCTCTTAGTCCGTAGTAAGTTCTTTCACTTAGTGGTGATAACCCCCGTTTTGGGTGTCAGGCTTGGAATCGTGCGACGGAACACATGAAATGTTTGTTTTTTATGGTCCAATAGACCAACCTAACACATCCAAGAAAAAAAATTCATGCGTCTACCCCCCTCCCGGCGCCGTTTAGAGGGGTAGATCGACATGTCAGACTTTTCTCCGGCGGGAGTAGGGTTTCGCCGTAGAGGGGGTCCGGAGCGTCAAGACCCCATCTAAACTTGCATAGACCCCTAAACTATGTATACTAGTGTGTTGGTAGTTTGTGGGAACCAAGATACATCTCCGAGGTGCGACCCGCTTCACTGACCCCTCTTAGTCCGTAGTAAGTTCTTTCACTTAGTGGTGATAACCCCCGTTTTGGGTGTCAGGCTTGGAATCGTGCGACGGAACACATGAAATGTTTGTTTTTTATGGTCCAATAGACCAACCTAACACATCCAAGAAAAAAAATTCATGCGTCTACCCCCCTCCCGGCGCCGTTTAGAGGGGTAGATCGACATGTCAGACTTTTCTCCGGCGGGAGTAGGGTTTCGCCGTAGAGGGGGTCCGGAGCGTCAAGACCCCATCTAAACTTGCATAGACCCCTAAACTATGTATACTAGTGTGTTGGTAGTTTGTGGGAACCAAGATACATCTACGAGGTGCGACCCGCTTCACTGACCCCTCTTACTCCGTAGTTTCTTGCACTTAGAGGTGAAAACCCCCGTTCGGGTGTCAAGCATGGAATCGTGCGACAGAACACATGAAATGTTTTTTTTTATGGTCCAATAGACCAACCTAACACATCCAAGCAAACAAAAATCATGCGTCTACCCCCTCTCGGCGCCGTTTAGAGGGGTAGATTGACAAGTCAGACTTTTCTCCAGCGGGAGCAGGGTTTCACTGTAGAAGGGGTCCGGAGTGTCAAGACCCCATCAAAACTTTCATAGACCCCTAAAATATGTATACTAGTGTGTTGGTAGTTTGTGGGAACCAAGATACATCTCCGAGGTGCGACCCGCTTCACTGACCCCTCTTACTCCGTAATTAGTTCTTCTCAAGACCCCATCAAAACTTTCATAGATCCCTAAAATATGTATACTAGTGTGTTGGTAGTTTGTGGGAACCAAGATACATCTCCGAGGTGCGACCCGCTTCACTGACCCCTCTTACTCCGTAATAAGTTCTTCCACTTAGAGGTGAAACCCCCCGTTTCGGGTGGCAGGCATGGAATCGTGCGACGGACCACATGAAATGTTTGTTTTTTATGGTCCAATAGACCAACCTAACACATCCAAGCAAAAAAAATCATGCGTCTACCCCCTCCCGGCGCCGTTTAGAGGGGTAGATCGACAGGTCAGACTTTTCTCCACCGGGAGTAGGGTTTCGCTGTAGATGGGGTCCGGAGCGTCAATACCCCATCAAAACTTGCATAGACCACTAAACTATGTATACTATTGCGTTGGTAGTTTGTGGGAACCAAGATACATCTCCGAGGTGCGACGCGCTTCACTGACCCCTCTTACTCCGTAGTAAGTTCTTGCACTTAGAGGTGATAACCCCCGTTTCGCGTGTCAGGCATGGAATCGTGCGACGGAACACATGAAATGTTTGTTTTTTGTGGTCCAATATACCAACCTAACACATCCAAGCAAAAAAATTCATGCGTCTACCCCATCCCGGTGCCGTTTAGAGGCGTAGATCGACAGGTCAGACTTTTCTCCAACGGGAGTAGGGTTTCGCTCTAGAGGGGGTCCGGAGTGTCAAGACCCCATCGAAACTTGCATAGACCCATAAAATATGTATACTAGTGTGTTGTTAGTTTGTGGGAACCAAGATACATCTCCGAGGTGCGACCATCTTCACTGACCCCTCTTACTCCGTAGTAAGTTCTTGCACTTAGAGGTGAAAACCCCCGTTTCGGGTGGCAGGCATGGAATCGTGCGACGGAACACATGAAATGTTTGTTTTTTATGGTCCAATATACCAAACTAACACATCCAAGCAAAAAAAAGCATGCCTCTACCCCCTCCCGGCGCCGTTTAGAGGGGTAGATCGACAGGTCAGACTTTTCTCCAGCGGGAGTAGGGTTTCGCCGTAGAGGGGGTCCGGAGCGTCAAGACCCCATCAAAATTTGCATAGATCTATAAACTATGTATACTAGTGTGTAGGTAGTTTGTGGGAACCAAGATACATCTCCGAGGTGCCACCCGCTTCACTGACCCCTCTTACTCCGTAGTAAGTTCTTGCACTTAGAGGTGAAAACCCACTGTTTCGGGTGTCAGGCATGGAATCGTGCGACGGAACACATAAAATGTTTGTTTTTTATGGTCCAATATACCAACCTAACACATCCAAGTAAATAAAATCACGCGACTACCCCCTCCCGTCGCCGTTTAGAGGGGTAGATCGACATGTCAGACTTTTCTCTAGCGGGAGTAGGGTTTCGCCGTAGAGGGGGTCCGGAGCGTCAAGACCCCATCAAAATTTGCATATACCCATAAACTATGTATACTAGTGTGTAGGTAGTTTGTGGGAACCAAGATACATCTGCGAGGTGCGACCCGCTTCACTGACCCTTCTTACTCCGTAGTAAGTTCTTGCACTTAGAGGTGAAAACCCACCGTTTCGGGTGTCAGGCATGGAATCGTGCGACGGAACACATAAAATGTTTGTTTTTTATGGTCCAATATACCAACCTAACAAATCCAAGCAAATAAAATCACGCGTCTACCCCCTCCCGTCGCCGTTTAGAGGGGTAGATCGACAGGTCAGACTTTTCTCTAGCAGGAGTAGGGTTTCGCCGTAGAGGAGGTCCGGAGCGTCAAGACCCCATAAAAACTTGCATAGACCCCTAAAATATGTATACAAGTGTGTTGGTAGTTTGTGGGAACCAATATACATCTCCGAGGTGCGACCCGCTTCACTGACCCCTCTTACTCCGTAGTAAGTTCTTGCACTTAGAGGTGAAAACCCCCGTTTTGGGTGTCAGACATGGAATCGTGCGACGGAACACATGAAATGTTTGTTTTTTATGGTCCAATATACCAACCTAACACATCCAAGCAAAAAAATTCATGCGTCTACCCCCTCCCGGCGCCGTTTAGAGGGGTAGATCGACATGTCAGACTTTTCTCCGGTGGGACTAGGGTTTCGCCGTAGAGGGGGTCCGGAGCGTCAAGACCCCATCAAAACTTGCATAGACCCCTAAACTATGTATACTAGTGTGTTGGTAGTTTGTGGGAACCAAGATTCATCTGCGCGGTGCGACCCGGTACACTGACCCCTCTTACTCCATAGTAAGTTCTAGCACTTAGAGGTGAAAACCCCCGTTTCGGGTGTCAGGCATGGAATCCTGCAACGGAACACATAAAATGTTTGTTTTTTATGGTCCAATATACCAACCTAACACATACAAGCAAGAAAATTCATGCGTCTACCCCCTCCCGGAGCCGTTTAGAGGGGTAGATCGACATGTCAGACTTTTCTCCAGCGGGAGTAGGGTTTCGCTGTAGAGGGGGTCCGGAGCGTCAAGACCCCATCAAAACATGCATAGACCCCTAAACTATGTATACTAGTGTGTTGGTAGTTTGTGGGAACCAAGATACATCTACGAGGTGCGACCCGCTTCACTGACCCCTCTTATTCCGTAGTAAGTTCTTGAACTTAGAGGTGAAAACCCCCGTTTCGGGTGGGAGGCATTGAATCTTGCGACGGAACACATGAAATGTTTGTTTTTTATGGTCCAATATACTAACCTAACACATCCAAGCAAAAAATTCATGCGTCTACCCCCTCCCGGCGCCGTTTAGAGGGGTAGATCGATAGGTCAGACTTTTCTCCAGCGGGAGTAGGGTTTCGCCGTAGAGGGGGTCCGGAGCGTCAAGACCCCATCAAAACTTGCATAGACCCCTAAAATATGTATAATAGTGTGTTGGTAGTTAGTGGAAACCAAGATACATCTACGAGGTGCGACCCGCTTCACTGACCCATCTTACTATGTAGTAAGTTCTTGCACTTAGAGGTGAAAACCCACGTTTCGGGTGGCAGGCATGGAATCGTGCGACGGAACACATGAAATGTTTAATTTTTATGGTCCAATATACCAACCTAACACATCCAAGCAAAAAAAATCATGTGTCTATCCCCTCCCGGCGCCGTTTAGTGGGCTAGATCGACAGGTAAGACTTTTCTCCAGCGGGAGTAGGGTTTCGCCGTAGAGGGGGTCCGGAGCGTCAAGACCCCATCAAAACTTGCATAGACCCCTAAAATATGTATACTAGTGTGTTGGTAGTTTGTGGGAACCAAGATACATCTCCAAGGTGCGACCCGCTTCACTGACCCCTCTTACTCCGTAGTAAGTTCTTGCACTTAGAGGTGAAAACCCCCGTTTTGGGTGTCAGACATGGAATCGTGCGACGGAACACATGAAATGTTTGTTTTTTATGGTCCAATATACCAACCTAACACATCCAAGCAAAAAAATTCATGCGTCTACCCCCTCCCGGCGCCGTTTAGAGGGGTAGATCGACATGTCAGACTTTTCTCCGGTGGGACTAGGGTTTCGCCGTAGAGGGGGTCCGGAGCGTCAAGACCCCATCAAAACTTGCATAGACCCCTAAACTATGTATACTAGTGTGTTGGTAGTTTGTGGGAACCAAGATTCATCTGCGCGGTGCGACCCGGTACACTGACCCCTCTTACTCCATAGTAAGTTCTAGCACTTAGAGGTGAAAACCCCCGTTTCGGGTGTCAGGCATGGAATCCTGCAACGGAACACATAAAATGTTTGTTTTTTATGGTCCAATATACCAACCTAACACATACAAGCAAGAAAATTCATGCGTCTACCCCCTCCCGGAGCCGTTTAGAGGGGTAGATCGACATGTCAGACTTTTCTCCAGCGGGAGTAGGGTTTCGCTGTAGAGGGGGTCCGGAGCGTCAAGACCCCATCAAAACATGCATAGACCCCTAAACTATGTATACTAGTGTGTTGGTAGTTTGTGGGAACCAAGATACATCTACGAGGTGCGACCCGCTTCACTGACCCCTCTTATTCCGTAGTAAGTTCTTGAACTTAGAGGTGAAAACCCCCGTTTCGGGTGGGAGGCATTGAATCTTGCGACGGAACACATGAAATGTTTGTTTTTTATGGTCCAATATACTAACCTAACACATCCAAGCAAAAAATTCATGCGTCTACCCCCTCCCGGCGCCGTTTAGAGGGGTAGATCGATAGGTCAGACTTTTCTCCAGCGGGAGTAGGGTTTCGCCGTAGAGGGGGTCCGGAGCGTCAAGACCCCATCAAAACTTGCATAGACCCCTAAAATATGTATAATAGTGTGTTGGTAGTTAGTGGAAACCAAGATACATCTACGAGGTGCGACCCGCTTCACTGACCCATCTTACTATGTAGTAAGTTCTTGCACTTAGAGGTGAAAACCCACGTTTCGGGTGGCAGGCATGGAATCGTGCGACGGAACACATGAAATGTTTAATTTTTATGGTCCAATATACCAACCTAACACATCCAAGCAAAAAAAATCATGTGTCTATCCCCTCCCGGCGCCGTTTAGTGGGCTAGATCGACAGGTAAGACTTTTCTCCAGCGGGAGTAGGGTTTCGCCGTAGAGGGGGTCCGGAGCGTCAAGACCCCATCAAAACTTGCATAGACCCCTAAAATATGTATACTAGTGTGTTGGTAGTTTGTGGGAACCAAGATACATCTCCAAGGTGCGACCCGCTTCACTGACCCCTCTTACTCCGTAGCAAGTTCTTGCACTTAGAGGTGAAAACCCCCGTTTCGGGTGGCAGGCATGGAATCGTGCGACGGGCCACATGAAATGTTTGTTTTTTATGGTCCAATATACTAACCTAACACATACAAGAAAAAAAAATCATGCTTCTACCCCCTCCCGGCGCCGTTTAGAGGGGTAGATCGACAGGTAAGAAATTTCTCCTACGGGAGTAGGGTTTCGCTGTAGAGGGGGTCCGGAGCGTCAATACCCCATCAAAACTTGCATAGACCCCTAAACTATGTATACTAGTGTGTTGGTAGTTTGTGGGAACCAAGATACATCTCTGAGGTGCGACCCGCTTCACTGACCCCTCTTACTCCGTAGTAAGTTCTTGCACTTAGAGGTGATAACCCCCGTTTCGGGTGTCAGGCATGGAATCGTGTGACGGAACACATGAAATGTTTGTTTTTTATGGTCCAATATACCAACCTAACACATCCAAGCAAAAAAATTCATGCGTCTACCCCATCCCGGTGCCTTTTAGAGGGGTAGATCGACAGGTCAGACTTTTCTCCAACAGGAGTAGGATTTCACCGTAGAGGGGGTCCGGAGCGTCAAGACCCCATCAAAACTTGCATAGACCACTAAAATATGTATAATAGTGTGTTGGTAGTTTGTGGTAACCAAGATACATCTCCGAGGTGCGACCCGCTTCACTGACCCCTCTTACTCCGTAGTAAGTTCTTGCACTTAGAGGTGAAAACCCCCGTTTCGGGTGGTAGGAATGGAATCGTGCGACGGACCACTTGAAATGTTTGTTTTTTATGTTCCAATATACCAACCTAACACATCCAAGCAAAAAAATTAATTCTTCTACCCCCTCCCGGCGCCGTTTAGAGGGGTAGATCGATAGGTCAGACTTTTCTCCAGCGGGAGTAGGATTTCGCCGTAGAGGGGGTCCGGAGCGTCAAGACCCCATCAAAACTTGCATAGACGCCTAAACTATGTATACTAGTGTGTTGGTAGTTTGTGGGAACCAAGATACATCTCCAAGGTGCGACCCGCTTCACTGACCCCTCTTTCTCCGTAGTAAGTTCTTGCACTTAGAGGAGAAAACCCCCGTTTCGGGTGGCAGTCATGGAATCGTGCGACGGACCACATGAAATGTTTGTTTTTTATGGTACAATATACCAACCTAACACATCCAAGCAAAAAAATCATGCTTCTACCCCCTCCCGGCGCCGTTTAGCGGGGTAGATCGACAGGTAAGACATTTCTCCTCCGGGAGTAGGGTTTCGCCGTAGAGGGGGTCCGGAGCGTCAAGACCCGATCAAAACATGCATAGACCCCTAAAATATGTATACTAGTGTGTTGGTAGTTTGTGGGAACCAAGGTACATCTCCGAGGTGCGACCCGCTTCACTGACCCCTCTTACTCCGTAGTAAGTTCTTTCACTTAGTGGTGATAACCCCCGTTTCGGGTGTCAGGCATGGAATCGTGCGACGGAACACATGAAATGTTTGTTTTTTATGGTCCAATAGACCAACCTAACACATCCAAGCAAAAAAAATTCATGCGTCTATGTAACGCCCCGGGATTTATCCCCTTTTTTTTGTGAGTTTTCTTTTTTGCATCGACATAGCATCGCATTGCATCGCATTAATTTAATTGTTGCATTTAAATTTATTTTCCACAATTAAATTCAAATGCTTTTCAAATTAATTAAAAATGTGTTATTTTTAAATATTTTAAAAATGTTAAAAACTAGTTTATTAAATTGTCTATTCAAAACTAAAAATATTTTGTATAAGATTCGTGTTCAAATTCATTTTCGATTTTGTTTTAAAAATATAAATCGGAAAATAATTAAACGGGGGAGAAATAAAAGCCCAAGCCCATCTAACCCCAAACCCTAGGTTTTGCCCCCTGAAAACTTTTCCCACCCCCTGGAATTTTTGCAGCCACCCTCCTCTATTTTTTCTGGAAATTTGCAAAAGTCCTTCCCCCTTTTTCTTTCTTTTCTCCCCTTCCTTTCTTTTCTTTTCTTTTACTTTCTTTTCTTTTCTCTCTCTTTCCTTTTTTCTCTTCTCTTTCCTTTCTTGCTTCTTCCCCATCCGCACGAGAGAAAATCCCGTGCCCAAGCCGTTCTCACGAGCACGCCGGCCGCCCCACCCGCTCGCCTCCCCTTGCGCTCGCGCCGCCGCCTCCCCACCGGCCGTTGCGCCAGCGCCGCCCCGGCCTCCTACGCCCGCACGCGCGCTTACCCGCATCACCCGCGCCGCCGCTCCTCTCTGCGCGCGCGCCGCCGTTCGGCCACCTCCGGCCGCATCCGCCTCGCCGGCGTCGCCCCCCGGCCGCTAGTGCCCCGAGCCGCGCCGTCCCCGTCGCCTCCCGCTCGCCCGAGCTCCCAGCGCGCCGGTCGCCTCCGCGCCACCATCCCCGCCTCCGGCTGCTCCGAGCCGCGCCGCCCACTTCCACGACACCGACAAACGACGATGCCCCGGCTCCGTGACGACTACTTCCACGACGACGTCTACTTCCTCTACGAACCGAAAACGTCGGTTTCGAACCCTAGTTCACCCGATCCGACGTACGGAACCAAACCCTAACCCTATACCTATTTTATTAAATATCATCTATCTTGTGCATATCGCATCATAATTGCCTGTGTTGCGTCTCTGGGGTTTGGTGGTGTAGCAATTCACCTAAATAATAAATATGGAATGTGTGGGGGCAAATCAATATATATATATAATGCCCTATTCCATTTGATTTGGTTATATCACCCATGCCATGTCTTGCCATGCTAATCAACATTTAATTTGATGGGTAGATAAATAACTTACACCTAAATATTAATTGTCGGAATCCCGGTTCCGCTTAATTCGGATTAAATGCATCTCGCAATGCATATTGCCATGTCATGCATCATTCTCGCATGATCATGCTGGATCTTTGTCGTAGTTGTAAAATGCATCTTTTACGCTTTCCAGTGTTTGTTGCTTCTTCGCGGATACGACGTTGAGATGTGTGAGCAACGACAAGATCTGCTTCCATGCGGGATTCCAGGCAAGCAAAATTTGCTTGTTTACCTATACATTGTCTTTCATTCCTGCCGTTGACTCTGCTACCCTAGTATTCGATTCTTGAACTGCGATCCCATCACATGTTTATCCTGCAGCCTATACAGCTTTATCCCCACATCCCATCGCATGTTGTTTGTTTATCTGTTGGCCTTGCGAGTCGTAGCGCATGCTTAGAGTTGACTGTGCGAGTCGTCTGTTGGTCTTATGTTTCATCTGCTTAGTATGATAGATTGTTCTACTTTAATAAAATGCTATCTTGTATTGGGTATCATAATTAAATGATAAGACACCAGGCGGAAGGCCTTGCGAGGTGCTTTGTTCTGCTCAGTGTCGACCTAGGAACTGAGATTTTGTCCTCGGATCCAAGTTTGAGCGCACTAACCACTTGTGGGAGGCCCTATGGAGCCCCCCTCGACTTTGAACGGATCTACATCTCGTCCATGTGCCGCAAGTAGTTCGGGTTTTCCATTCGCTCATATGCATGTGCATGATGATGATGATTGATGAGAGGTTACTTGATACGGGGGTCATATATTGGTGGTGCGCGCGAAGTGGACAATTCCTACTGTGGTTTGAGCCGCATGGTGCGCAGACACAAACTAATGAGTCCGCAATTGAGATTCGGCCGGACTCTTGACGCGGGTAACAACTCATATGGGTGGCACTTGGACTTGCTGTAGTGAAGGAATAAGTCGTGTTGAGAAGCCCTGATGCTTGCTTGGGTTGATCATGCGAGTATGGGTACAGTAGTGCACCCCTGCAGGGTATAATCTTATCGATGAGCCGTGTCCACGGTTATGGACGACTTTGGTGATGATGCTGGCTAACAAGATCTAGACAACTTGCACCTATTTAATGTTAATTAAATTCACTAGTAATATAGAATTACTTTCACAATAAATTATAATTAAAACTGTTTAACGTGTGAGTTTCCCGAATTGCTTCCTCATATTTGGTTGAGGGTGTTAATTCAAGAATGGGTTATGTTTGGTGTTAGTTGTAGATGTTTACTTATGCGCTCTCTTATCCCTCTCTGATTAGACGGAAGTTGTAGCGTGTCTCTTTAGGTTGCTAATGCTGCTGCCGCTAAATCCACCTCCCCTATATTTTGGGAGATGGTGTAGAAAGTAGGCAAGTCGGTTTTGCTTGCCAGGGAGTGCCCTGACCCTCTTTTGGGATGTGCTTTATGTGCAGTCAACAGGTTTGAAGTCTGACGATGTTAGCTTGGGAATCCCTCCGGCTTGGCTGGACAGGGATATGGCGCCATCGCTTATCTTCAGGACTCTTAGTCCAATTTGCTTCTTATCTGTAGACGGATACTATTTTCCTTCCGCTGTCATTTGAATCTTTGTATTGTATCATTTGTATCTTGACTCGTTCGAGTCGTTGTTGTATTTATATCTTTGTTGTATTGTGGATGTATCGGAACTGTTGTAATGTTATCACAATTCCACCCACATAATGCACATGTTTCAGCTTGCACATTACGTCTGGTGGGCGACCTAAAATCGTTATTATGCGGATTTTGGCGGGAACGCTTAAATCTACGTAGTACCGATTTTAGGGCGTCACAAAGTGGTATCAGAGCCAGGTTTCCCCCTCCCGGCGCCGTTTAGAGGGGTAAATCGACATGTCAGACTTTTCTCCAGCGGGAGTAGGGTTTCGCCGTAGAAGGGGTCCGGAGCGTCAAGACCCCATGAAAACTTGCATAGACCCCTAAACTATGTATACTAGTGTGTTGGTAGTTTGTGGGAACAAAGATACATCTCCGAGGTGCGACCCGCTTCACTGACCCCTCTTACTCCGTAGTAAGTTCTTGCACTTAGAGGTGATAACCCCCGTTTCGGGTGTCAGGCATGGAATCGTGCGACGGACCACATGAAATGTTTGTTTTTTATGGTCCAATATACCTACCTAACACATCCAAGCAAAAAAATTCATGCGTCTACCCCCTCCCGGTGCCGTTTAGAGGGGTAGATCGACATGTCAGACTTTTCTCCAACGGGAGTTGGGTTTCACCGTAGAGGGGGTCCGGAGCGTCAAGACCCCATCAAAACTTGCATAGACCCCTAAACTATGTATACTAGTGTGTTGGTAGTTTGTGGGAACCAAGATACATCTCCGAGGTGCGACCCGCTTCACTGACCCCTCTTACTCCGTAGTAAGTTCTTGCACTTAGAGGTGATAACCCCCGTTTCGGGTGTCAGGCATGGAATCGTGCGACGGAACACATGAAATGTTTGTTTTTTATGGTCCAATATACCAACCTAACACATCCAAGCAAAAAAGTTCATGCGTCTACCCCATCCCGGTGCCGTTTAGAGGCGTAGATCGACATGTCAGACTTTTCTCCAACGGGAGTAGGGTTTCGCTGTAGAGGGGGTCCGGAGCGTCAAGACCCCATCGAAACTTGCATAGACCCATAAAATATGTATACTAGTGTGTTGGTAGTTTGTGGGAACCAAGATACATCTCCGAGGTGCGACCCGCTTCACTGACCCCTCTTACTCCGTAGTAAGTTCTTGCACTTAGAGGTGAAACCCCCCGTTTCGGGTGGCAGGCATGGAATCGTGCGATGGACCACATGGAATGTTTGTTTTTTATGGTCCAATATACCAACCTAACACATCCAATCAAAAAAATTCATGCGTCTACCCCCTCCCGGCGCCGTTTAGAGGGGTTGATCGACAGGTCAGACTTTTCTCCGGCGGGAGTAGGGTTTCGCCGTAGAGGGGTCCGCAGCGTCAAGACCCCATCAAAACTTTCATAGACCACTAAACTATGTATACTAGTGTGTTGGTAGTATGTGGGAACCAAGATACATCTACAAGGTGCGACCCGCTTCACTGACCCCTCTTACTCCGTAGTAAGTTCTTGCACTTAGAGGTGAAAACCCCCGTTTCGGGTGTCAAGCATGGGATCGTGCGACGGAACACATGAAATGTTTGTTTTTTATGGTCCAATATACCAACCTAACACATCCAAGCAAAAAAATTCATGCTTCTACCCCCTCCCGGCGCCGTTTAGAGGGGTAGATCGACATGTAAGACATTTCTCCTACGGGAGTAGGGTTTCGCTGTAGGGGGGGTGCGGAGCGTCAAGACCCCATCAAAACTTTCATAGACCCCTAAAATATGTATACTAGTGTGTTGGTAGTGTTTGGGAACCAAGATACATCTCCGAGGTGCGACCCGCTTCACTGACCCCTCTTACTCCGTAGTAAGTTCTTGCACTAAGAGGTGAAACCCCCCGTTTCGGGTGGCAGGCATGGAATCGTGCGACGGACCACATGGATTGTTTGTTTTTTATGGTCCAATATACCAACCTAACACATCCAAGCAAACAAAATCATGCGTCTACCCCCTCCCGGCGCCGTTTAGAGGGGTAGATAGACATGTCAGACTTTTCTCCACCGGGATTAGGGTTTCGCTGTAGAGGGGGTCCGGAGCGTCAAGACCCCATCAAAACTTGCATAGACCCCTATACTATGTTTACTAGTGTTTTGGTAGTTTGTGGGAACCAAGATACATCTCCGAGGTGCGACCCGCTTCACTGACCCCTCTTACTCCGTAGTAAGTTCTTGCACTTAGAGGTGAAAACCCCCGTTTCGGGTGGCAGGCATGGAATCGTGCGACGGACCACATGAAATGTTTGTTTGTTATGGTCCAATATACCAACCTAACACATCCAAGCAAAATAATTCATGCTTCTACCCCCTCCCGGCGCCGTTTAGAGGGGTAGATCGACAGGTAAGACATTTCTCCTACGGGAGTAGGGTTTCACTGTAGAGGGGGTCCGGAGCGTGAAGACCCCATAAAAACTTGCAAAGACCCCTAAACTATGTATACTAGTGTGTTGGTAGTTTGTGGGAACCAAGATACATCTCCGAGGTGCGACCCGCTTCACTGACCCCTCTTACTCCGTAGTAAGTTCTTGCACTTAGAGGTGATAACCCCCGTTTCGGGTGTCAGGCATGGAATCGTGCGACGGAATACATGAAATGTTTGTTTTTTATGGTCCAATATACCAACCTAACACATCCAAGAAAAAAAATTCATGCGTCTACCCCATCCCGGTGCCGTTTAGAGGCGTAGATCGACAGGTCAGACTTTTCTCCAACGGGAGTAGGGTTTCGCCGTAGAGGGGGTCCGGAGCGTCAAGACCCCATCGAAACTTGCATAGACCCATAAAATATGTATACTAGTGTGTTGGTAGTTTGTGGGAACCAAGATACATCTCCGAGGTGCGACCCGCTTCACTGACCCCTCTTACTCCATAGTAAGTTCTGGCACTAAGAGGTGAAAACCCCCGTTTCGGGAGTCAGGCGTGGAATCGTGCGACGGATCACATGAAATGTTTGTTTATTATGGTCCAATATACCAACCTAACACATCCAAGCAAAAAAAATCATGCTTCTACCCCCTCCCGGCGCTGTTTAGAGGGGTAGATCGACAGGTAAGACATTTCTCATACGGGAGTAGGGTTTCGCTGTAGAGGGGGTCCAGAGCGTCAAGACCCCATCAAAACTTGCAAAGACCCCTAAACTATGTATACTAGTGTGTTGGTAGTTTGTGGGAACCGAGATACATCTCCGAGGTGCGACCCGCTTCACTGACCCCTCTTACTCCGTAGTAAGTTCTTGCACTTAGAGGTGAAACCCCCCGTTTCGGGTGGCAGGCATGGAATCGTGCGAAGGACCACATGGAATGTTTGTTTTTTATGGTCCAATATACCAACCTAACACATCCAAGCAAAAAAAATCATGCGTCTACCCCCTCCCGGCGCCGTTTAGAGGGGTAGATATACAGGTCAGACTTTTCTCCACCGGGAGTAGGGTTTCGCTGTAAAGGGGTCCGGAGCGTCAAGACCCCATCAAAACTTGCATAGACCCATAAACTATGTTTACTAGTGTGTTGGTAGTTTGTGGGAACCAAGATACATCTCCGAGGTGCGACCCTCTTCACTGACCCCTCTTACTCCGTAGTAAGTTCTTGCACTTAGAGGTGAAAACCCCCGTTTCGGGTGGCAGGCATGGAATCGTGCGACGGACCACATGACATGTTTGTTTTTTATGGTCCAATATACCAACCTAATGCATCCAAGCAAAATAATTCATGCTTCTACCCCCTCCCGGCGCCGTTTAGAGGGGTAGATCGACAGGTAAGACATTTCTCCTACGGGAGTAGGGTTTCGCTGTAGAGGGGGTCCGGAGCGTCAAGACCCCATCAAAACTTGCAAAGACCCCTAAACTACGTATACTAATGTGTTGGTAGTTTGTGGGAACCAAGATACATCTCCGAGGTGCGACCCGCTTCACTGACCCCTCTTACTCCGTAGTAAGTTCTTGCACTTAGAGGTGATAACCCCCGTTTCGGGTGTCAGGCATGGAATCATGCGACGGAACACATGAAATGTTTGTTTTTTATGGTCCAATATACCAACCTAACACATCCAAGCAAAAAAATGCATGCGTCTACCCCATCCCGGTGCCGTTTAGAGGCGTAGATCGACAGGTCAGACTTTTCTCCAACGGGAGTAGGGTTTCGCTGTAGAGGGGGTCCGGAGCGTCAAGACCCCATCGAAACTTGCATAGTCCCATAAAATATGTATACTAGTGTTTTGGTAGTTTGTGGGAACCAAGATACATCTCCGAGGTGCGACCAGCTTCACTGACCCCTCTTACTCCGTAGTAAGTTCTTGCACTAAGAGGTGAAAACCCCCGTTTCGGGAGTCAGGCATGGAATCGTGCGACGGATCACATGAAATGTTTGTTTTTTATGGTTCAATATACCAACCTAACACATTCAAGCAAAAAAAATAATGCGTCTACCCCCTCCCGACGCCGTTTAGAGGGGTAGATCGACACGTCAGACTTTTCTCCAGCGGGAGTAGGATTTCGCCGTAGAGGGGGTCGGGAGCGTCAAGACCCGATCAAAACTTGCATAGACCCCTAAACTATGTATACTAGTGTGTTGGTAGTTTGTGGGAACCAAGATACATCTCCGAGGTGCGACCCGCTTCACTGACCGCTCTTACTCCGTAGTAAGTTCTTGCACTTAGAGGTGAAAACCCCCGTTTCGGGTGGCAGGCATGGAATCGTGCGACGGACCACATGAAATGTTTGTTTTTTATGGTCCAATATACCAACCCAACACATCCAAGCAAAAAAATTCATGCTTCTACCCCCTCCCGGCGCCGTTTAGAGGGGTAGATCGACAGGTAAGACATTTCTCCTACGGGAGTAGGGTTTCGCTGTAGGGGGGGTGCGGAGCGTCAAGACCCCATCAAAACTTGCATAGACCCCTAAACTATGTATACTAGTATGTTGGTAGTTTGTGGGAACCAAGATACATCTCCGAGGTGCGACCCGCTTCACTTACCCCTCTTACTCCGTAGTAAGTTCTTGCACTTAGAGGTTATAACCCCCGTTTCGGGTGTCAGGCATGGAATCGTGCGACAGAACACGTGAAAAGTTTGTTTTTATGGTCCAATATAACAACCTAACACATCCAAGATAAAAAAATCATGCGTCTACCCCATCCCGATGCGGTTTATAGGGGTAGATCGACAGGTCAGACTTTTCTCCAACACGAGTAGGGTTTCTCCGTAGAGGGGGTCAGGAGGGTCGAGACCCCATCAAAACTTGCATAGACCCCTAAAATATGTATACTAGTGTGTTGGTATTTTGTGGGAACCAGGATACATCTCCGAGGTGTGACCCGATTCACTGACCGCTCTTACTCTGTAGTAAGTTCTTGCACTTAGAGGTGAAAACCCCCGTTTCGGGTGGCAGGCATGGAATCGTGCGAAGGAACAAATGAAATGTTTGTTTTTATGGTCCAATATACCAACCTAAAACATCCGAGTAAAAAAAATCATGCGTCTACCCCCTCCCGGCACCGTTTAGAGGGGTAGATCGACAGGTCAGACTTTTCTCCAGCGGGAGTAGGGTTTCGCCGAAGAGGGGGTCCGGAGCGTCAAGACCCCATCAAAACTTGCATAGACCCCTAAACTATGTATACTAGTGTGTTGGTAGTTTGTGGGAACCAAGATACATCTCCGAGGTGCGACCCGCTTCACTGACCCCTCTTACTCCGTAGTAAGTTCTTGCACTTAGAGGTGAAAACCCCCGTTCGGGTGTCAAGCATGGAATCGTGCGACGGAACACATGAAATGTTTGTTTTTTATGGTCCAATAGACCAACCTAACACATCAAAGCAAAAAAAAATCATGCGTCTACCCCCTCCCGGCGCCGTTTAGAGGGGTAGATCGACAAGTCAGACTTTTCTCCAGCGGGAGTAGGGTTTCGTTGTAGAAGGGGTCCGGAGTGTCAAGACCCCATCAAAACTTTCATAGACCCCTAAAATATGTATACTAGTGTGTTGGTAGTTTGTGGGAACCAAGATACATCTCCGAGGTGCGACCCGCTTCACTGACCCCTCTTACTCCGTAGTAAGATCTTGCACTTAGAGGTGAAACCCCCCGTTTCGGGTGGCAGGCATGGAATCGTGCGACGGACCACATGGAATGTTTGTTTTTTATGGTCCAATATACCAACCTAACACATCCAAGCAAAAAAAATCATGCGTCTACCCCCTCCCGGCGCCGTTTAGAGGGGTAGATCGACAGGTCAGACTTTTCTCCACCGGGAGTAGGGTTTCGCTGTAGAGGGGGTCCGGAGCGTCAAGACCCCATCAAAACTTGCATAGACCCCTAAACTATGTTTACTAGTGTGTTGGTAGTTTGTGGGAACCAAGATACATCTCCGAGGTGCGACCCGCTTCACTGACCCCTCTTACTCCGTAGTAAGTTCTTGCACTTAGAGGTGATAACCCCCGTTTCGGGTGTCAGGCATGGAATCGTGCGACGGAATACATGAAATGTTTGTTTTTTATGGTCCAATATACCAACCTAACACATCCAAGAAAAAAAATTCATGCGTCTACCCCATCCCGGTGTCGTTTAGAGGCGTAGATCGACAGGTCAGACTTTTCTCCAACGGGAGTAGGGTTTCGCCATAGAGGGGGTCCGGAGCGTCAAGACCCCATCGAAACTTGCATAGACCCATAAAATATGTATACTAGTGTGTTGGTAGTTTGTGGGAACCAAGATACATCTCCGAGGTGCGACCCGCTTCACTGACCCCTCTTACTCCGTAGTAAGATCTTGCACTTAGAGGTGAAACCCCCCGTTTCGGGTGGCAGGCATGGAATCGTGCGACGGACCACATGGAATGTTTGTTTTTTATGGTCCAATATACCAACCTAACACATCCAAGCAAAAAAAATCATGCGTCTACCCCCTCCCGGCGCCGTTTAGAGGGGTAGATCGACAGGTCAGACTTTTCTCCACCGGGAGTAGGGTTTCGCTGTAGAGGGGGTCCGGAGCGTCAAGACCCCATCAAAACTTGCATAGACCCCTAAACTATGTTTACTAGTGTGTTGGTAGTTTGTGGGAACCAAGATACATCTCCGAGGTGCGACCCGCTTCACTGACCCCTCTTACTCCGTAGTAAGTTCTTGCACTTAGAGGTGATAACCCCCGTTTCGGGTGTCAGGCATGGAATCGTGCGACGGAATACATGAAATGTTTGTTTTTTATGGTCCAATATACCAACCTAACACATCCAAGAAAAAAAATTCATGCGTCTACCCCATCCCGGTGTCGTTTAGAGGCGTAGATCGACAGGTCAGACTTTTCTCCAACGGGAGTAGGGTTTCGCCATAGAGGGGGTCCGGAGCGTCAAGACCCCATCGAAACTTGCATAGACCCATAAAATATGTATACTAGTGTGTTGGTAGTTTGTGGGAACCAAGATACATCTCCGAGGTGCGACCCGCTTCACTGACCCCTCTTACTCCGTAGTAAGTTCTGGCACTAAGAGGTGAAAACCCCCGTTTCGGGAGTCAGGCGTGGAATCGTGCGACGGATCACATGAAATGTTTGTTTATTATGGTCCAATATACCAACCTAACACATCCAAGCAAAAAAAATCATGCTTCTACCCCCTCCCGGCGCTGTTTAGAGGGGTAGATCGACAGGTAAGACATTTCTCATACGGGAGTAGGGTTTCGCTGTAGAGGGGGTCCGGAGCGTCAAGACCCCATCAAAACTTGCAAAGACCCCTAAACTATGTATACTAGTGTGTTGGTAGTTTTTGGGAACCAAGATAAATCTCCGAGGTGCGACCCGCTTCACTGACCCCTCTTACTCCGTAGTAAGTTCTTGCACTTAGAGGTGAAACCCCCCGTTTCGGGTGGCAGGCATGGAATCGTGCGAAGGACCACATGGAATGTTTGTTTTTTATGGTCCAATATACCAACCTAACACATCCAAGCAAAAAAAATCATGCGTCTACCCCCTCCCGGCGCCGTTTAGAGGGGTAGATAGACAGGTCAGACTTTTCTCCACCGGGAGTAGGGTTTCGCTGTAGAGGGGGTCCGGAGCGTCAAGACCCCATCAAAACTTGCATAGACCCCTAAACTATGTTTACTAGTGTGTTGGTAGTTTGTGGAAACCAAGATACATCTCCGAGGTGCAACCCTCTTCACTGACCCCTCTTACTCCGTAGTAAGTTCTTGCACTTAGAGGTGAAAACCCCCGTTTCGGGTGGCAGGCATGGAATCGTGCGACGGACGACATGACATGTTTGTTTTTTATGGTCCAATATACCAACCTAACACATACAAGCAAAATAATTCATGCTTCTACCCCCTCCCAGCGCCGTTTAGAGGGGTAGATCGACAGGTAAGACATTTCTCCTACGGGTGTAGGGTTTCGCTGTAGAGGGGGTCCGGAGCGTCAAGACCCCATCAAAACTTGCAAAGACCCCTAAACTACGTATACTAATGTGTTGGTAGTTTGTGGGAACCAAGATACATCTCCGAGGTGCGACCCGCTTCACTGACCCCTCTTACTCCGTAGTAAGTTCTTGCACTTAGAGGTGATAACCCCCGTTTCGGGTGTCAGGCATGGAATCATGCGATGGAACACATGAAATGTTTGTTTTTTATGGTCCAATATACCAACCTAACACATCCAAGCAAAAAAATTCATGCGTCTACCCCATCCCGGTGCCGTTTAGAGGCGTAGATCGACAGGTCAGACTTTTCTCCAACGGGAGTAGGGTTTCGCTGTAGAGGGGGTCCGGAGCGTCAAGACCCCATCGAAACTAGCATAGACCCATAAAATATGTATACTAGTGTTTTGGTAGTTTGTGGGAACCAAGATACATCTCCGAGGTGCGACCAGCTTCACTGACCCCTCTTACTCCGTAGTAAGTTCTTGCACTAAGAGGTGAAAACCCCCGTTTCGGGAGTCAGGCATGGAATCGTGCGACGGATCACATGAAATGTTTGTTTTTTATGGTTCAATATACCAACCTAACACATCCAAGCAAAAAAAATAATGCGTCTACCCCCTCCCGGCGCCGTTTAGAGGGGTAGATCGACACGTCAGACTTTTCTCCAGCGGGAGTAGGATTTCGCCGTAGAGGGGGTCGGGAGCGTCAAGACCCCATCAAAACTTGCATAGACCCCTAAACTATGTATACTAGTGTGTTGGTAGTTTGTGGGAACCAAGATACATCTCCGAGGTGCGACCCGCTTCACTGACCGCTCTTACTTCGTAGTAAGTTCTTGCACTTAGAGGTGAAAACCCCCGTTTCGGGTGGCAGGCATGGAATCGTGCGACGGACCACATGAAATGTTTGTTTTTTATGGTCCAATATACCAACCTAACACATCCAAGCAAAAAAATTAATGCTTCTACCCCCTCCCGGCGCCGTTTAGAGGGGTAGATCGACAGGTAAGACATTTCTCCTACGGGAGTAGGGTTTCGCTGTAGGGGGGGGGGGGGGTGCGGAGCGTCAAGACCCCATCAAAACTTGCATAGACCCCTAAACTATGTATAATAGTATGTTGGTAGTTTGTGGGAACCAAGATACATCTCCGAGGTGCGACCCGCTTCACTGACCCCTCTTACTCCGTAGTAAGTTCTTGCACTTAGAGGTGATAACCCCCGTTTTGGGTGTCAGGCATGGAATCGTGCGACAGAACACGTGAAAAGTTTGTTTTTATGGTCCAATATACCAACCTAACACATCCAAGCAAAAAAAATCATGCATCTACCCCATCCCGGTGCCGTTTAGAGGGGTAGATCGACAGGTCAGACTTTTCTCCAACACGAGTAGGGTTTCGCCGTAGAGGGGGTCCGGAGCGTCGAGACCCCATCAAAACTTGCATATACCCCTAAAATATGTATACTAGTGTGTTGGTATTTTGTGGGAACCAGGATACATCTCCGAGGTGTGACCCGCTTGACTGACCGCTCTTACTCCGTAGTAAGTTTTTGCACTTAGAGGTGAAATCCCCGTTTCGGGTGGCAGGCATGGAATCGTGCGAAGGAACAAATGAAATGTTTGTTTTTATGGTCCAATATACCAACCTAACACATCCGAGTAAAAAAAATCATGCGTCTACCCCCTCCCGGCACCGTTTAGAGGGGTAGATCGACAGGTCAGACTTTTCTCCAGCGGGAGTAGGGTTTCGCCGTAGAGGGGGTCCGGAGCGTCAAGACCCCATCAAAACTTGCATAGACCCCTAAACTATGTATACTAGTGTGTTGGTAGTTTGTGGGAACCAAGATACATCTCCGAGGTGCGACCCGCTTCACTGACCCCTCTTACTCCGTAGTAAGTTCTTGCACTTAGAGGTGATAACCCCCGTTGCGGGTGTCAGGCATGGAATCGTGCGACGGACACATGAAATGTTTGTTTTTATGTTCAAATAGACCAACCTAACACATCCAAGCAAAAAAATTCATGCGTCTACCCCCCTCCCGGCGCCGTTTAGAGGGGTAGATCGACATGTCAGACTTTTCTCCGGTGGGAGTAGGGTTTCGCCGTAGAGGGGGTCCGGAGCGTCAAGACCCGATCTAAACTTTCATAGACCCCTAAACTATGTATACTAGTGTGTTGGTAGTTTGTGGGAACCAAGATACATCTCCGAGGTGCGACCCGCTTCACTGACCCCTCTTACTCCGTAGTAAGTTCTTGCACTTAGAGGTGAAACCCCCCGTTTCGGGTGGCAGGCATGGAATCGTGCGAAGGACCACATGGAATGTTTGTTTTTTATGGTCCAATATACCAACCTAACACATCCAAGAAAAAAAAATCATGCGTCTACCCCCTCCCGGCGCCGTTTAGAGGGGTAGATAGACAGGTCAGACTTTTCTCCACCGGGAGTAGGGTTTCGCTGTAGAGGGGGTCCGGAGCGTCAAGACCCCATCAAAACTTGCATAGACCCCTAAACTATGTTTACTAGTGTGTTGGTAGTTTGTGGAAACCAATATACATCTCCGAGGTGCAACCCTCTTCACTGACCCCTCTTACTCCGTAGTAAGTTCTTGCACTTAGAGGTGAAAACCCCCGTTTCGGGTGGCAGGCATGGAATCGTGCGACGGACCACATGACATGTTTGTTTTTTATGGTCCAATATACCAACCTAACACATACAAGCAAAATAATTCATGCTTCTACCCCCTCCCGGCGCCGTTTAGAGGGGTAGATCGACAGGTAAGACATTTCTCCTACGGGAGTAGGGTTTCGCTGTAGAGGGGGTCCGGAGCGTCAAGACCCCATCAAAACTTGCAAAGACCCCTAAACTACGTATACTAATGTGTTGGTAGTTTGTGGGAACCAAGATACATCTCCGAGGTGCGACCCGCTTCACTGACCCCTCTTACTCCGTAGTAAGTTCTTGCACTTAGAGGTGATAACCCCCGTTTCGGGTGTCAGGCAAGGAATCATGCGACGGAACACATGAAATGTTTGTTTTTTATGGTCCAATATACCAACATAACACATCCAAGCAAAAAAATTCATGCGTCTACCCCATCCCGGTGCCGTTTAGAGGCGTAGATCGACAGGTCAGACTTTTCTCCAACGGGAGTAGGGTTTCGCTGTAGAGGGGGTCCGAAGCGTCAAGACCCCATCGAAACTTGCATAGACCCATAAAATATGTATACTAGTGTTTTGGTAGTTTGTGGGAACCAAGATACATCTCCGAGGTGCGACCAGATTCACTGACCCCTCTTACTCCGTAGTAAGTTCTTGCACTAAGAGGTGAAAACCCCCGTTTCGGGAGTCAGGCATGGAATCGTGCAACGGATCACATGAAATGTTTCTTTTTTATGGTTCAATATACCAACCTAACACATCCAAGCAAAAAAAATAATGCGTCTACCCCCTCCCGGCGCCGTTTAGAAGGGTAGATCGACACGTCAGACTTTTCTCCAGCGGGAGTAGGATTTCGCCGTAGAGGGGGTCGGGAGCGTCAAGACCCCATAAAAACTTGCATAGACCCATAAACTATGTATACTAGTGTGTTGGTAGTTTGTGGGAACCAAGATACATCTCCGAGGTGCGACCCGCTTCACTGACCGCTCTTACTCCGTAGTAAGTTCTTGCACTTAGAGGTGAAAACCCCCGTTTCGGGTGGCAGTCAAGGAATCGTGCGACGGACCACATGAAATGTTTGTTTTTTATGGTCCAATATACAAACCTAACACATCCAAGCAAAAAAATTCATGCTTCTACCCCCTCCCGGCGCCGTTTAGAGGGGTAGATCGACAGGTAAGACATTTCTCCAACGGGAGTAGGGTTTCGCTGTAGGGGGGGGGGGGGTGCGGAGCGTCAAGACCCCATCAAAACTTGCATAGACCCCTAAACTATGTATAATAGTATGTTGGTAGTTTGTGGGAACCAAGATACATCTCCGAGGTGCGACCCGCTTCACTTACCCCTCTTACTCCGTAGTAAGTTCTTGCACTTAGAGGTGATAACCCCCGTTTCGGGTGTCAGGCATGGAATCGTGCGACAGAACACGTGAAAAGTTTGTTTTTATGGTCCAATATACCAACCTAACACATCCAAGCAAAAAAATTCATGCGTCTACCCCATCCCGGTGCCGTTTAGAGGGGTAGATCGACAGGTCAGACTTTTCTCCAACACGAGTAGGGTTTCGCCGTAGAGGGGGTCCGGAGCGTCGAGACCCCATCAAAACTTGCATAGACCCCTAAAATATGTATACTAGTGTGTTGGTATTTTGTGGGAACCAGGATACATCTCCGAGGTGTGACCCGCTTCACTGACCGCTCTTACTCCGTAGTAAGTTTTTGCACTTAGAGGTGAAAACCCCCGTTTCGGGTGGCAGGCATGGAATCGTGCGAAGGAACAAATGAAATGTTTGTTTTTATGGTCCAATATACCAACCTAACACATCCGAGTAAAAAAATCATGCGTCTACCCCCTCCCGGCACCGTTTAGAGGGGTAGATCGACAGGTCAGACTTTTCTCCAGCGGGAGTAGGGTTTCGCCGTAAGGGGGGGTCCGGAGCGTCAAGACCCCATCAAAACTTGCATAGACCCCTAAACTATGTATACTAGTGTGTTGGTAGTTTGTGGGAACCAAGATACATCTCCGAGGTGCGACCCGCTTCACTGACCCCTCTTACTCCGTAGTAAGTTCTTGCACTTAGAGGTGATAACCCCCGTTGCGGGTGTCACGCATGGACTCGTGCGACGGACACATGAAATGTTTGTTTTTTATGGTCAAATAGACCAACCTAACACATCCAAGCAAAAAAATTCATGCGTCTACCCCCCTCCCGGCGCCGTTTAGAGGGGTAGATCGACATGTCAGACTTTTCTCCGGTGGGAGTAGGGTTTCGCCGTAGAGGGGGTCCGGAGCGTCAAGACCCCATCTAAACTTGCATAGACCCCTAAACTATGTATACTAGTGTGTTGGTAGTTTGTGGGAACCAAGATACATCTACGAGGTGCGACCCGCTTCACTGACCCCTCTTACTCCGTAGTAAGTTCTTGCACTTAGAGGTGAAAACCCCCGTTCGGGTGTCAAGCATGGAATCGTGCGACGGAACACATGAAATGTTTGTTTTTTATGGTCCAATAGACCAACCTAACACATCCAAGCAAAAAAAATCATGCGTCTACCCCCTCCCGGCGCCGTTTAGAGGGGTAGATCGACAAGTCAGACTTTTCTCCAGCGGGAGTAGGGTTTCGCTGTAGAAGGGGTCCGGAGTGTCAAGACCCCATCAAAACTTTCATAGACCCCTAAAATAGGTATACTAGTGTGTTGGTAGTTTGTGGGAACCAAGATACATCTCCGAGGTGCGACCCGCTTCACTGACCCCTCTTACTCCGTAGTAAGTTCTTGCACTTAGAGGTGAAACCCCCCGTTTCGGGTGGCAGGCATGGAATCGTGCGACGGACCACATGCAATGTTTGTTTTTTATGGTCCAATATACCAACCTAACACATCCAAGAAAAAAAAATCATGCGTCTACCCCCTTCCGGCGCCGTTTAGAGGGGTAGATCGACAGGTCAGACTTTTCTCCACCGGGAGTAGGGTTTCGCTGTAGAGGGGGTCCGGAGCGTCAAGACCCCATCAAAACTTGCATAGACCCCTAAAATATGTTTACTAGTGTGTTGGTAGTTTGTGGGAACCAAGATACATCTCCGAGGTGCGACCCGCTTACCTGACCCCTCTTACTCCATAGTAAGTTCTTGCACTTAGAGGTGATAACCCCCGTTTCGGGTGGCAGGCATGGAATCGTGCGACGGACCACATGAATTGTTTGTTTTTTATGGTACAATATACAAACCTAACACATCCAAGCAAATAAAAATCATGCGTCTACCCCCTCCCGGCGCCGTTTAGAGGGGTAGATCGACAGGTCAGACTTTTCTCCAGCGGGAGTAGGGTTTCGCTGTAGAGGGGGTCCGGAGTGTCAAGACCCCATCAAAACTTGCATAGAACCCTAAAATATCTATAATAGTGTGTTGGTAGGTAATGGGAACCAAGATACATCTCCGAGGTGCGACCCGCTTCACTGACCCCTCTTACTCCGTAGTAAGTTCTTGCACTTAGAGGTGAAAACCCCCGTTTCGGGTGGCAGGCATGGAATCGTGCGACGGACCACATGAAATGTTTGTTTTTTATGGTCCAATATTCCAACCTAACACATCCAAGCAAAAAAATTCATGCTTCTACCTCCTCCCGGCGCCGTTTAGAGGGGTAGATCGACAGGTAAGACATTTCTCCTACGGGGGTAGGGTTTCGCTGTAGGGGGGTGCGGAGCGTCAAGACCCCATCAAAACTTGCATAGACCCCTAAACTATGTATACTAGTGTGTTGGTAGTTTGTGGGAACCAAGATACATCTACGAGGTGCGACCCGCTTCACTGACCCCTCTTACTCCGTAGTAAGTTCTTGCACTTAGAGGTGAAAACCCCCGTTCGGGTGTCAAGCATGGAATCGTGCGACGGAACACATGAAATGTTTGTTTTTTATGGTCCAATAGACCAACCTAACACATCCAAGCAAAAAAAATCATGCGTCTACCCCCTCCCGGCGCCGTTTAGAGGGGTAGATCGACAAGTCAGACTTTTCTCCAGCGGGAGTAGGGTTTCGCTGTAGAAGGGGTCCGGAGTGTCAAGACCCCATCAAAACTTTCATAGACCCCTAAAATAGGTATACTAGTGTGTTGGTAGTTTGTGGGAACCAAGATACATCTCCGAGGTGCGACCCGCTTCACTGACCCCTCTTACTCCGTAGTAAGTTCTTGCACTTAGAGGTGAAACCCCCCGTTTCGGGTGGCAGGCATGGAATCGTGCGACGGACCACATGCAATGTTTGTTTTTTATGGTCCAATATACCAACCTAACACATCCAAGAAAAAAAAATCATGCGTCTACCCCCTTCCGGCGCCGTTTAGAGGGGTAGATCGACAGGTCAGACTTTTCTCCACCGGGAGTAGGGTTTCGCTGTAGAGGGGGTCCGGAGCGTCAAGACCCCATCAAAACTTGCATAGACCCCTAAAATATGTTTACTAGTGTGTTGGTAGTTTGTGGGAACCAAGATACATCTCCGAGGTGCGACCCGCTTCCCTGACCCCTCTTACTCCATAGTAAGTTCTTGCACTTAGAGGTGATAACCCCCGTTTCGGGTGGCAGGCATGGAATCGTGCGACGGACCACATGAATTGTTTGTTTTTTATGGTACAATATACAAACCTAACACATCCAAGCAAATAAAAATCATGCGTCTACCCCCTCCCGGCGCCGTTTAGAGGGGTAGATCGACAGGTCAGACTTTTCTCCAGCGGGAGTAGGGTTTCGCTGTAGAGGGGGTCCGGAGTGTCAAGACCCCATCAAAACTTTCATAGACCCCTAAAATAGGTATACTAGTGTGTTGGTAGTTTGTGGGAACCAAGATACATCTCCGAGGTGCGACCCGCTTCACTGACCCCTCTTACTCCGTAGTAAGTTCTTGCACTTAGAGGTGAAACCCCCCGTTTCGGGTGGCAGGCATGGAATCGTGCGACGGACCACATGCAATGTTTGTTTTTTATGGTCCAATATACCAACCTAACACATCCAAGAAAAAAAAATCATGCGTCTACCCCCTTCCGGCGCCGTTTAGAGGGGTAGATCGACAGGTCAGACTTTTCTCCACCGGGAGTAGGGTTTCGCTGTAGAGGGGGTCCGGAGCGTCAAGACCCCATCAAAACTTGCATAGACCCCTAAAATATGTTTACTAGTGTGTTGGTAGTTTGTGGGAACCAAGATACATCTCCGAGGTGCGACCCGCTTCCCTGACCCCTCTTACTCCATAGTAAGTTCTTGCACTTAGAGGTGATAACCCCCGTTTCGGGTGGCAGGCATGGAATCGTGCGACGGACCACATGAATTGTTTGTTTTTTATGGTACAATATACAAACCTAACACATCCAAGCAAATAAAAATCATGCGTCTACCCCCTCCCGGCGCCGTTTAGAGGGGTAGATCGACAGGTCAGACTTTTCTCCAGCGGGAGTAGGGTTTCGCTGTAGAGGGGGTCCGGAGCGTCAAGACCCCATCAAAACTTGCATAGACCCCTAAAATATGTTTACTAGTGTGTTGGTAGTTTGTGGGAACCAAGATACATCTCCGAGGTGCGACCCGCTTCCCTGACCCCTCTTACTCCATAGTAAGTTCTTGCACTTAGAGGTGATAACCCCCGTTTCGGGTGGCAGGCATGGAATCGTGCGACGGACCACATGAATTGTTTGTTTTTTATGGTACAATATACAAACCTAACACATCCAAGCAAATAAAAATCATGCGTCTACCCCCTCCCGGCGCCGTTTAGAGGGGTAGATCGACAGGTCAGACTTTTCTCCAGCGGGAGTAGGGTTTCGCTGTAGAGGGGGTCCGGAGTGTCAAGACCCCATCAAAACTTGCATAGAACCCTAAAATATCTATAATAGTGTGTTGGTAGGTAATGGGAACCAAGATACATCTCCGAGGTGCGACCCGCTTCACTGACCCCTCTTACTCCGTAGTAAGTTCTTGCACTTAGAGGTGAAAACCCCCGTTTCGGGTGGCAGGCATGGAATCGTGCGACGGACCACATGAAATGTTTGTTTTTTATGGTCCAATATTCCAACCTAACACATCCAAGCAAAAAAATTCATGCTTCTACCTCCTCCCGGCGCCGTTTAGAGGGGTAGATCGACAGGTAAGACATTTCTCCTACGGGGGTAGGGTTTCGCTGTAGGGGGGGTGCGGAGCGTCAAGACCCCATCAAAACTTGCATAGACCCCTAAACTATGTATACTAGTATGTTGGTAGTTTGTGGGAACCAAGATACATCTCCGAGGTGCGACCCGCTTCACTTACCCCTCTTACTCCGTAGTAAGTTCTTGCACTTAGAGGTGATAACCCCCGTTTCGGGTGTCAGGCATGGAATCGTGCGACAGAACACGTGAAAAGTTTGTTTTTATGGTCCAATATACCAACCTAACACATCCGAGCAAAAAAAATCATGCGTCTACCCCATCCCGGTGCCGTTTAGAGGGCTAGATCGACAGGTCAGACTTTTCTCCAACACGAGTAGGGTTTCGCCGTAGAGGGGGTCCGGAGCGTCAAGACCCCATCAAAACTTGCATAGACCCCTAAAATATGTATACTAGTGTGTTGGTATTTTGTGGTAACCAGGATACATCTCCGAGGTGTGACCCGCTTCACTGACCGCTCTTACTCCGTAGTAAGTTCTTGCACTTAGAGGTGAAAACCCGCGTTTCGGGTGGCAGGCATGGAATCGTGCGACGGAACACATTAAATGTTTGTTTTTATGCTCCAATATACCAACCTAACACATCCAAGTAAAAAAAATCATGCGTCTACCCCCTCCCGGCGCCGTTTAGAGGGGTAGATCGACAGGTCAGACTTTTCTCCAACGGGAGTAGGGTTTCGCTGTAGAGGGGGTCCGGAGTGTCAAGACCCCATCAAAACTTGCATAGAACCCTAAAATATCTATACTAGTGTGTTGGTAGTTAATGTGAACCAAGATAAATCTCCGAGGTGCGACCCGCTTCACTGACCCCTCTTACTCCGTAGTAAGTTCTTGCACTTAGAGGTGAAAACCCCCGTTCGGGTGTCAAGCATGGAATCGTGCGACGGAACACATGAAATGTTTGTTTTTTATGGTCCAATAGACCAACCTAACACATCCAAGCAAAAAAAATCATGCGTCTACCCCCTCCCGGCGCCGTTTAGAGGGGTAGATCGACAAGTCAGACTTTTCTCTAGCGGGAGTAGGGTTTCGCTGTAGAAGGGTTCCGGAGTGTCAAGACCCCATCAAAACTTTCATAGACCCCTAAAATATGTATACTAGTGTGTCTGTAGTTTGTGGGAACCAAAATACATCTCCGAGGTGCGACCCGCTTCACTGACCCCTCTTACTCCGTAGTAAGTTCTTGCACTTAGAGGTGAAACCCCCCGTTTCGGGTGGCAGGCATGGAATCGTGTGACGGACCACATGGAATGTTTGTTTTTTATGGTCCAATATACCAACCTAACACATCCAAGCAAAAAAAATCATGCGTCTACCCCCTCCCGGCGCCGTTTAGAGGGGTAGATCGACAGGTCAGACTTTTCTCCACCGGGAGTAGGGTTTCGCTGTAGAGGGGGTCCGGAGCGTCAAGACCCCATCAAAACTTGCATAGACCCCTAAACTATGTTTACTAGTGTGTTGGTAGTTTGTGGGAACCAAGATACATCTCCGAGGTGTGACCCGCTTCACTGACCCCTCTTACTCCGTAGTAAGTTCTTGCACTTAGAGGTGACAACCCGCGTTTCGGGTGGCAGGCATGGAATCTTGCGACGGACCACATGAATTGTTTGTTTTTTATGGTACAATATACAAACCTAACACATCCAAGCAAATAAATATCATGCGTCTACCCCCTCCCGGCGCCGTTTAGAGGGGTAGATCGACAGGTCAGACTTTTCTCCAGCGGGAGTAGGGTTTCGCTGTAGAGGGGGTCCGGAGTGTCAAGACCCCATCAAAACTTGCATAGAACCCTAAAATATCTATACTAGTGTGTTGGTAGGTAATGGGAACCAAGATACATCTCCGAGGTGCGACCCGCTTCACTTACCCCTCTTACTCCGTAGTAAGTTCCTGCACTTAGAGGTGATAACCCCCGTTTCGGGTGTCAGGCATTGAATCGTGCGACAGAACACGTTAAAAGTTTGTTTTTATGGTCCAATATACCAACCTAACACATCCAAGAAAAAAAATTCATGCGTCTACCCCATCCCGGTGCCGTTTAGAGGGGTAGATCGACAGGTCAGACTTTTCTCCAACACGAGTAGGGATTCGCGTAGAGGGGGTCCGGAGCGTCAAGACCCCATCAAAACTTGCATAGACCCCTAAAATATGTATACTAGTGTGTTGGTATTTTGTGGGAACCAGGATACATCTCCGAGGTGTGACCCGCTTCACTGACCGCTCTTACTCCGTAGTAAGTTCTTGCACTTAGAGGTGAAAACCCCCGTTTCGGGTGGCAGGCATGGAATCGTGCGACGGAACAAATGAAATGTTTTTTTTTATGGTCCAATATACCAACCTAACACATCCGAGTAAAAAAAATCATGCGTCTACCCCCTCCCGGCACCGTTTAGAGGGGTAGATCGACAGGTCAGACTTTTCTCCAGCGGGAGTAGGGTTTCGCCGTAGAGGGGGTCCGGAGCGTCTAGACCCCATCAAAACTTGCATAGACCCCTAAACTATGTTTACTAGTGTGTTGGTAGTTTGTGGGAACCAAGATACATCTCCGAGGTGCGACCCGCTTTACTGACCCCTCTTACTCCGTAGCAAGTTCTTGCACTTAGAGGTGATAACCCCCGTTTCGGGTGGCAGGCATGGAATCGTGCGACGGACCACATGAATTGTTTGTTTTTTATGGTACAATATACAAACCTAACACATCCAAGCAAATAAAAATCATGCGTCTACCCCCTCCCGGCGCCGTTTAGAGGGGTAGATCGACAGGTCAGACTTTTCTCCAGCGGGAGTAGGGTTTCGCTGTAGAGGGGGTCCGGAGTGTCAAGACCCCATCAAAACTTGCATAGAACCCTAAAATATCTATACTAGTGTGTTGTTAGTTAATGGGAACCAAGATACATCTCCGAGGTGCGACCCGCTTCACTGACCCCTCTTACTCCGTAGTAAGTTCTTGCACTTAGAGGTGAAAACCCCCGTTCGGGTGTCAAGCATGGAATCGTGTGACGGAACACATGAAATGTTTGTTTTTTATGGTCCAATAGACCAACCTTACACATCCAAGCAAAAAAAAAATCATGCGTCTACCCCCTCCCGGCGCCGTTTAGAGGGGTAGATCGACAAGTCAGACTTTTCTCCAGCGGGAGTAGGGTTTCGCTGTAGAAGGGGTCCGGAGTGTGAGGACCCCATCAAAACTTTCATAGGCCCCTAAAATATGTATACTAGTGTGTCTGTAGTTTGTGGGAACCAAGATACATCTCCGAGGTGCGACCCGCTTCACTGACCTCTCTTACTCCGTAGTAAGTTCTTGCACTTAGAGGTGAAACCCCCCGTTTCGGGTGGCAGGCATGGAATCGTGCGACGGACCACATGGAATGTTTGTTTTTTATGGTCCAATATACCAACCTAACACATACAAGCAAAAAAAATCATGCGTCTACCCCCTCCCGGCGCCGTTTAGAGGGGTAGATCGACAGGTCAGACTTTTCTCCACCGGGAGTAGGGTTTAGCTGTAGAGGGGGTCCGGAGCGTCAAGACCCCATCAAAACTTGCATAGACCCCTAAACTATGTTTACTAGTGTGTTGGTAGTTTGTGGGAACCAAGATACATCTCCGAGGTGCGACCCGCTTCACTGACCCCTCTTACTCCGTAGTAAGTTCTTGCACTTAGAGGTGATAACCCCCGTTTCGGGTGGCAGGCATGGAATCGTGCGACGGACCACATGAATTGTTTGTTTTTTATGGTACAATATACAAACCTAACACATCCAAGCAAATAAAAATCATGCGTCTACCCCCTCCCGGTGCCGTTTAGAGGGGTAGATCGACAGGTCAGACTTTTCTCCAGCGGGAGTAGGGTTTCGCTGTAGAGGGGGTCCGGAGTGTCAAGACCCCATCAAAACTTGCATAGAACCCTAAAATATCTATACTAGTGTGTTGGTAGTTAATGGGAACCAAGATACATCTCCGAGGTGCGACCCGCTTAACTGACCCCTCTTACTCCGTAGTAAGTTCTTGCACTAAGAGGTGAAAACCCCCCGTTTCGGGAGTCAGGCATGGAATCGTGCGACGGATCACATGAAATGTTTGTTTTTTATGGTCCAATATACCAACCTAACACATCCAAGCAAAAAAAATCATGCGTCTATGTAACGCCCCGGGATTTATCCCCTTTTTTATTTGTGAGTTTTCTTTTTGCATCGACATGGCATCGCATCGCATCGCATTAATTTAATTTGTTGCATTTAAATTTAATTCCACAATTAAATTCAAATGCTTTTCAAATTAATTAAAAATGTGTTATTTTCAAATCTTTTAAAAATGTTAAAAATTAGTTTATTAAATTGTCTTTTTAAAACTAAAAACATTTTGTATAAGATTCGTGTTCAAATTCATTTTCGTTTTTGTTCTAAAAATATAAAACGAAAAAGAATAACGGGAGAGAAATAAGGCCCAAAGCCCACCTAAGCCAAACCCTAGTTTCCCCCCCCCAGAAATTTCTTCCCACCCCCTGGAAATTTGCAGCCACCCTCCTCCTTTTCTGGGTTTTTGCAAAAGTCCTTCTTCTCTCTTTCTTTTTTTTTTCCCCCTCTTTTCCTTTTTCTTTTTCTTCTATTCTTTTTCTTTCCTTCTATTCTTTCTCCTTCCCGCAGCTAGCCCGCACGGGAGAAGCTTTTCCCGCACCAAACCGCGCCGCCACCGTGCGCCGCGCTCGCCGCCGCTCGCCCGCGTCGCGTCCTCCACCGCCGCCGCATCCCCGGTCGCTGCCGCCGGCCGCGCCTCCTCCGCCCCTGCTCCGCCCAGCTCCCGCGCGCTCCCGCCTCGCGCCGCCGCTGGCCGTCGCCTCCGCGTCGAGCCGCCGCGCCGCCGGCCGGCCCAAGCCTCCCTGCGCCTCCCGCGCCGGCCCCCGCGCCCTGGCCCCGCGCGCCCCCTGCGCCAGCGCCGCGACGCGCCTCCTGCGCTGGCCACTGTCCCCGCCGCTTCACCGCTGCGCGCCGCGCCGCGCTTGCCGCCGCCGCGCCCCCTGCTCCGGCCGCCGCCCGCGCCCTCCGGCCACCTCCACGCCACGTCGACGCTCTCCGCCCTGCCGCGCCCGTGTACCGCCCGTGCGTGCAGCCGTGCTCCCGAGCCGTGCTCGCCGCCCGCCTCGGCCGCCGCCGTGCTCCTCCCGCCGTCGCCCTCGCTCCACGCCGCCCGCGTGCGCGCCCGCTGCCGTGCGCGTGCTCGCAGTCCGCTCCGTGCCTCCGCTCCGCCGGCTTCCCCGCCCGGTAGCGTCTCCGCGTCCGCCACACGCCAGGTGTTCGACACAATGCCCGAAAGACATCCGGCGTCGCAATTTTGTCCGAGTTGTCCACCCTTCGTGGTGCTGCCCCATGCGCGTGCGAGTGCTTCTTCCGGTGTCGCGTCGCCGTGACCACCCGTGTCCGTGTCGCGTGGCCCGCCCGTGCACGATCCTCCTTCTGGTGTTCGTTTGCCGTGTTCTACGTGCCCGCGCTTCCCCGACCACTTCCACGACACCGACAAACGACGATGTCCCGGTTCCGCGACGACTACTTCCTCTACGTTCCGAAGACGTCGGTTTCGGACCCTATCTCTCTCGATCCAACGTGCGAACCCAAACCCTAACCCTAAAAACCTATTTTGATTAAATGTCATCAATCTTGTGCATATCGCATCATAATTTCATGTGTTGCATCTCTTGGGTTTGCGGGTGTAGTAAATCACCTAATTAATAAATATGGAATGTGTGGGGCAAATCAATATATGTATTGCCCTATTCCATTTAATTTGACTAGATCATCTTTGCCATGTCTTGCCATGTTAATGAACATTTAATTTGTGGAGTAGATAAATAACTTGCACCTAAGTATTAATTGTCGGAACCCTGGTTCCGCTTAATTTGAGTTAAGTGCATCTCAAATTGCATCTCGCCATGCCATGCATCATGCTCATATGATCATGCTGGATCTTTTGCCGTAGTCGTAAAATGCATCGTTTACGCTTTCCAGTGGTTGTTGCTTCTTCGCGGATACGACGTTGAGATGTGTGAGCAACGACAAGATCTGCTTCCATGCGGGATTCCAGGCAAGCAAAATTTGCTTGTTTACCTATACATTATCTTTCATTCCTGTCGTTGATCTCTGCTACCCTAGTTATCGATTCTTGAACTGCGATCCCATCACATGTTTATCCTGCAGCCCATACAGCTTTATCCCCACAACCTAATACCCGTTGTTTGTTTATCTGTTGGCCTTGCGAGTCGTAGCGCATGCTTAGAGTTGTCTGTGCGAGTCGTCTGTTGGTCTTATGTTTCATCTGCTTAGTATGATATATTATTCTAGCTTAATAAAATGATGTATTATATTGGGGTATTATAATTAAAACATAAGGCACCAGGCGGAAGGCCTTGCGAGGTGCTTTGTTCTGCTCAGTGTCGACCTAGGAACTGAGATTTTGTCCTCGGATCCAATTTTGAGCGCACTAACCACTTGTGGGAGGCCCTATGGAGCCCCCCTCGACTTTGAACGGATCTACAGCTTGTCCATGTGCCGCAAGTAGTTCGGGTTTTCCTTTTGCTCATTTGCATGTGCATGATGATGATGATGATGATGATGAGAGGGTATGTGTTACGGGGGGTCATATAGGTGCGGCACGACACGAAGCGGACAGTTCCTACTGTGGTTTGAGCCGCATGGTGGCGTAGTCGCAAACTAATGGGTCCGCAATTGAGATTCGGCCGGACTCCTGACGCGGGTAACAACTCATATGGGTGGCACTTGGACTTGCTGTAGTGAAGGAATAAGTCGTGTTGAGAAGCCCTGATGCTTGCTTGGGTTGATCATGCGAGTATGGGTACAGTAGTGCACCCCTGCAGGGTATAATCTTATCGATGAGCCGTGTCCACGGTTATGGATGACTTTGGTGATGATGCTGGCTAACAAGATCTAGACAACTTGCACCTATTTAATGTTAATTAATTTGACTAGTAATATAGAATTACTTTCACAATAAATTATAATTAAAACTGTTTAACGTGTGAGTTTCCCGAATTACTTCCTCATATTTGGTTGAGGGGGTTAATTCGAGAATGGGTTATGTTTGGTGTTAGTAGTAGTTGGCTACTTTATGCGCTTTCTTATCCCTCTCTGATTAGACGGAAGTTGTAGCGTGTCTCTTTAGGTTGCTAGTGCTGCTGCCGCTAAGTCCACCTCCCCTATATTTTGGGAGATGGTGTAGAAAGTAGGCAAGTCGGTTTTGCTTGCCAGGGAGTGCCCTGACCCTCTTTTGGGATGTGCTTTATGTGCAGTCAACAGGTTTGAAGTCTGACGACGTTAGCTTGGGAATCCCTCTGGCTTGGCTGGGCAGGGATATGGCACCATCGCTTATCTTCAGGACTCTTAGTCCAATTTGCATCTTATCCTTAGACGGATACTATTCTGCTTCCGCTGTCATTTGTATCTTTGTATTGTATCTTTTTTATCTTGACTCGTTCGAGTCGTTGTTGTATTTTATCTTCTGTTGTATTTGTGGATGTATCGAAACTGTTGTAATGTTATCACAATTCCACCCACATAATGTGCATGTTTCGGCGTGCACATTATGTCTGGTGGGCGACCTAAAATCGTTATTATGCGGATTTCGGCGGGAACGCTTAAATCTACATAGTACGGATTTTAGGGCGTCACAAAGTGGTATCAGAGCCTTGGTTTCGATCTCGTTGTTGTTTCGATACGATTGGTTATCGAAGCAGCGGGTCCGCAAAAGCCTATAGGATAACCTCGCTAACGGTCGTTGTTTCTAGAGTGTCGAAAACTATTTGACTTAAATTATTTTTGAAAAATATCTCAATAGTTTTCTTTTTACTCCTTATCTCAATTCTGTTTCTCCTCTTACCTTATTTGTTTTGGAGTCTCTTCCCTTACCCAAACTTTCAAAGTTTTAGGATCCTACGTGTGGGTGGACGATTTCTTGCCTTTTACCCTATTAGGTTCGATCTTTCGGAGTCGTCTTCGTCGTGAGCAACAATCCCTTGTTAGTGGTGTCGAGAATTTGAAGGTGGAGCAACAATCCCTTGTTAGTGGCGTCGAGAAGTTCATCCCGGAGCGTGAAGACTCGATAGTTACCCCTCTCTTCTTGTGGTCTCGGCGTGGATCTCGGGACGCGATCCCTTGTTAGTGGTGTCGATTGTAACGCCCCGGGATTTATCCCCTTCTTTATTTGTGAGTTTTCTTTTTGCATCGACATGGCATCGCATCGCATCGCATTAATTTAATTTGTTGCATTTAAATTTAATTCCACAATTAAATTCAAATGCTTTTCAAATTAATTAAAAATGTGTTATTTTCAAATCTTTTAAAAATGTTAAAAATTAGTTTATTAAATTGTCTTTTTAAAACTAAAAACATTTTGTATAAGATTCGTGTTCAAATTCATTTTCGTTTTTGTTCTAAAAATATAAAACGAAAAAGAATAACAGGAGAGAAATAAGGCCCAAAGCCCACCTAAGCCAAACCCTAGATTTCCACCCCCCCCAGAAATTTCTTCCCACCCCCTGGAAATTTGCAGCCACCCTCCTCCTTTTCTGGGTTTTTGCAAAAGTCCTTCTTCCCTCTTTCTTTTCTTTTTTTTCCCCCTCTTTTCCTTTTTCTTTTTCTTCTATTCTTTTTCTTTCCTTCTATTCTTTCTCCTTCCCGCAGCTAGCCCGCACGGGAGAAGCTTTTCCCGCACCAAACCGCGCCGCCACCGTGCGCCGCGCTCGCCGCCGCTCGCCCGCGTCGCGTCCTCCACCGCCGCCGCATCCCCGGTCGCTGCCGCCGGCCGCGCCTCCTCCGCCCCTGCTCCGCCCAGCTCCCGCGCGCTCCCGCCTCGCGCCGCCGCTGGCCGTCGCCTCCGCGTCGAGCCGCCGCGCCGCCGGCCGGCCCAAGCCTCCCTGCGCCTCCCGCGCCGGCCCCCGCGCCCTGGCCCCGCGCGCCCCCTGCGCCAGCGCCGCGCCGCGCCTCCTGCGCCGGCCGCTGTCCCCGCCGCTTCACCGCTGCGCGCCGCGCCGCGCTTGCCGCCGCCGCGCCCCCTGCTCCGGCCCGACGCCTCCTGCTCCGGCCGCCGCCCGCGCCCTTCGGCCACCTCCATGCCACGTCGCCGCTCTCCGCCCTGCCGCGCCCGTGTGCCGCCCGTGCGTGCAGCCGTGCTCCCGAGCCGTGCTCGCCGCCCGCCTCGGCCGCCGCCGTGCTCCTCCCGCCGTCGCCCTCGCTCCATGCCGCCCGCGTGCGCGCTCGCCGCCGTGCGCGTGCTCGCAGTCCGCTCCGTGACTCTGCTCCGCCGGCTTCCCCGCCCGGTAGCGTCTCCGCGTCCGCCGCACGCCAGGTGTTCGACACAATGCCCGAAAGACATCCGGTGTCGCAATTTTGTCCGAGTTGTCCACCCTTCGTGGTGCTGCCCCATGCGCGTGCGAGTGCTTCTTCCGGTGTCGCGTCGCCGTGACCACCCGTGTCCGTGTCGCGGTGCCCGCCCGTGCGCGATCCTCCTTCTGGTGTCCGTTTGCCGTGTTCTACGTGCCCGCGCTTCCCCGACCACTTCCACGACACCGACAAACGACGATGTCCCGGTTCCGCGACGACTACTTCCCCGACGACGACTACTTCCTCTACGTTCCGAAGACGTCGGTTTCGGACCCTATCTCTCTCGATCCAACGTGCGAACCCAAACCCTAACCCTAAAAACCTATTTTTATTAAATGTCATCAATCTTGTGCATATCGCATCATAATTGCATGTGTTGCATCTCTTGGGTTTGCGGGTGTAGTAAATCACCTAATTAATAAATATGGAATGTGTGGGGCAAATCAATATATGTATTGCCCCATTCCATTTAATTTGACTAGATCATCTTTGCCATGTCTTGCCATGTTAATGAACATTTAATTTGTGGAGTAGATAAATAACTTGCACCTAAGTATTAATTGTCGGAACCCCGGTTCCGCTTAATTTGAGTTAAGTGCATCTCAAATTGCATCTCGCCATGCCATGCATCATGCTCATATGATCATGCTGGATCTTTTGCCGTAGTCGTAAAATGCATCTTTTACGCTTTCCAGTGTTTGTTGCTTCTTCGCGGATACGACGTTGAGATGTGTGAGCAACGACAAGATCTGCTTCCATGCGGGATTCCAGGCAAGCAAAATTTGCTTGTTTACCTATACATTATCTTTCATTCCTGCCGTTGATCTCTGCTACCCTAGTTATCGATTCTTGAACTGCGATCCCATCACATGTTTATCCTGCAGCCCATATAGCTTTATCCCCACAACCTAATACCCGTTGCATTTTTATCTGTTGGCCTTGCGAGTCGTAGCACATGCTTAGAGTTGTTTGTGCGAGTCGTCTGTTGGTCTTATGTTTCATCTGCTTAGTATGATATATTATTCTAGCTTAATAAAATGTTGTATTATATTGGGGTATTATAATTAAAAGATAAGGCACCAGGCGGAAGGCCTTGCGAGGTGCTCTGTTCTGCTCAGTGTCGACCTAGGAACTGAGATTTTGTCCACGGATCCAATTTTGAGCGCACTAACCACTTGTGGGAGGCCCTATGGAGCCCCCCTCGACTTTGAACGGATCTACAGCTTGTCCATGTGCCGCAAGTAGTTCGTGTTTTCCTTTTGCTCATATGCATGTGCATGATGATGATGATGATGATGATGATGATGATGATGAGAGGGTATGTGATACAGGGGGGCATATAGGTGCGGTACGACACGAAGCGAACAGTTCCTACTGTGGTTTGAGCCGCATGGTGGCGTAGTCGCAAACTAATGGGTCCGCAATTGAGATTCGGCCGGACTCCTGACGCGGGTAACAACTCATATGGGTGGCACTTGGACTTGCTGTAGTGAAGGCATAAGTCGTGTTGAGAAGCCCTGATGCTTGCTTGGGTTGATCATGCGAGTATGGGTACAGTAGTGCACCCCTGCAGGGTATAATCTTATCGATGAGCCGTGTCCACGGTTATGGACGACTTTGGTGATGATGCTGGCTAACAAGATCTAGACAACTTGCACCTATTTAATGTTAATTAATTTGACTAGTAATATAGAATTACTTTCACAATAAATTATAATTAAAACTGTTTAACGTGTGAGTTTCCCGAATTACTTCCTCATATTTGGTTGAGGGGGTTAATTCGAGAATGGGTTATGTTTGGTGTTAGTTGTAGATGTTTACTTATGCGCTCTCTTATCCCTCTCTATTAGACGGAAGTTGTAGCGTGTCTCTTTAGGTTGCTAGTGCTGCTGCCGCTAAGTCCACCTCCCCTATATTTTTGGAGATGGTGTAGAAAGTAGGCAAGTCGGTTTTTCTTGCCAGGGAGTGCCCTGACCCTCTTTTGGGATGTGCTTTATGTGCAGTCAACAGGTTTGAAGTCTGACGACGTTAGCTTGGGAATCCCTCCGGCTTGGCTGGGCAGGGATATGGCACCATCGCTTATCTTCAGGACTCTTAGTCCAATTTGCATCTTATCCTTAGACGGATACTATTCTGCTTCCGCTGTCATTTGTATCTTTGTATTGTATCTTTTGTATTTTGACTCGTTCGAGTCGTTGTTGTATTTTATCTTCTGTTGTATTTGTGGATGTATCGAAACTGTTGTAATGTTATCACAATTCCACCCACATAATGTGCATATTTCGGCGTGCACATTATGTCTGGTGGGCGACCTAAAATCGTTATTATGCGGATTTCGGCGGGAACGCTTAAATCTACATAGTACCGATTTTAGGGCGTCACAGTCTACCCCCTCCCGGCGCCGTTTAGAGGGGTAGATCGACATGTCAGACTTTTCTCCAGCGGGAGTAGGATTTCGCCGTAGAGGGGGTCGGGAGCGTCACGACCCCATCAAAACTTGCATAGACCCCTAAACTATGTATAATAGTGTGTTGGTATTTTGTGGGAACCAAGATACATCTCCGAGGTGCGACCCGCTTCACTGACCCCTCTTACTCCGTAGTAAGTTCTTGCACTTAGAGGTGAAAACCCCCGTTTCGGGTGGCAGGCATGGAAACGTGCGACGGACCACATGAATTGTTTGTTTTTTATGGTCCAATATACCAACCTAACACATTCAAGCAAAAAAATTCATGCTTCTACCCCCTCCCGGCGCCGTTTAGAGGGGTAGATCGACAGGTAAGACATTTCTCCTACGGGAGTAGGGTTTCGCTGTAGGGGGGGTGCGGAGCGTCAAGACCCCATGAAAACTTGCATAGACCCCTAAACTATGTATACTAGTATGTTGGTAGTTTGTGGGAACCAAGATACATCTCCGAGGTGCGACCCGCTTCACTGACCCCTCTTACTCCGTAGTAAGTTCTTGCACTTAGAGGTGATAACCCCTGTTTCGGGTGTCAGGCATGGAATCGTGCGACAGAACACATGAAATGTTTGTTTTTATGGTTCAATATACCAACCTAACACATCCAAGCAAAAAAATTCATGCGTCTACCCCATCCCGGTGCCGTTTAGAGGGCTAGATCGACAGGTCAGACTTTTCTCCAACACCGTAGAGGGGGTCCGGAGCGTCAAGACCCCATCAAAACTTGCATAGACCCCTAAAATATGTATACTAGTGTGTTGGTATTTTGTGGGAACCAAGATACATCTCCGAGGTGTGACCCGCTTCACTGACCGCTCTTACTCCGTAGTAAGTTCTTGCACTTAGAGGTGAAAACCCCCGTTTCGGGTGGCAGGCATGGAATCGTGCGACGGAACACATTAAATGTTTGTTTTTATGCTCCAATATACCAACCTAACACATCCAAGTAAAAAAAATCATGCGTCTACCCCCTCCCGGCGCCGTTTAGAGGGGTAGATCGACAGGTCAGACTTTTCTCCAACGGGAGTAGGGTTTCGCCGTAGAGGGGTCCGGAGCGTCAAGACCCCATCAAAACTTGCATAGACCCCTAAAATATGTATAGTAGTGTGTTGGTATTTTGTGGGAACCAAGATACATCTCCGAGGTGTGACCCGTTTCACTGACCGCTCTTACTCCGTAGTAAGTTCTTGCACTTAGAGGTGATAACCCCCGTTTCGGGTGTCCGGCATGGAATCGTGCGACGGAACACATGAAATGTTTGTTTTTTACGGTCCAATATACCAACCTAACACATCCAAGCAAAAAAATTCATGCGTCTACCCCATCCCGGTGCCGTTTAGAGGGCTAGATCGACAGGTCAGACTTTTCTCCAACACCGTAGAGGGGGTCCGGAGCGTCAAGACCCCATCAAAACTTGCATAGACCCCTAAAATATGTATACTAGTGTGTTGGTATTTTGTGGGAACCAAGATACATCTCCGAGGTGTGACCCGCTTCACTGACCGCTCTTACTCCGTAGTAAGTTCTTGCACTTAGAGGTGAAAACCCCCGTTTCGGGTGGCAGGCATGGAATCGTGCGACGGAACACATGAAATGTTTGTTTTTATGGTCCAATATACCAACCTAACACATCCAAGTGAAAAAAATCATGCGTCTACCCCCTCCCGGCGCCGTTTAGAGGGGTAGATCGACAGGTCAGACTTTTCTCCAGCGGGAGTAGGGTTTCGCTGTAGAGGGGGTCCGGAGTGTCAAGACCCCATCAAAACTTGCATAGAACCCTAAAATATCTATACTAGTGTGTTGGTAGTTAATGGGAACCAAGATACATCTCCGAGGTGCGACCCGCTTCACTGACCCCTCTTACTCCGTAGTAAGTTCTTGCACTAAGAGTGGAAAACCCCCGTTTCGGGAGTCAGGCATGGAATCGTGCGACGGATCACATGAAATGTTTGTTTTTTATGGTCCAATATAACAACCTAACACATCCAAGCAAAAAAAATCATGCGTCTACCCCCTCTCGGCGCCGTTTAGAGGGGTAGATCGACATGTCAGACTTTTCTCCAGCGGGAGTAGGATTTCGCCGTAGAGGGGGTCGGGAGCGTCAAGACCCCATCAAAACTTTCATAGACCTCTAAACTATGTATACTAGTGTGTTCTTAGTTTTTGGGAACCAAGATACATCTCCGAGGTGCGACCCGCTTCACTGACCCCTCTTACTCCGTAGTAAGTTCTTGCACTTAGAGGTGAAAACCCCCGTTTCGGGTGGCAGGCATGGAATCGTGCGACGGACCACATGAATTGTTTGTTTTTTATGGTCCAATATACCAACCTAACACATCCAAGCAAAAAAATTCATGCTTCTACCCCCTCCCGGCGCCGTTTAGAGGGGTAGATCGACAGGTAAGACATTTCTCCTACGGGAGTAGGGTTTCGCTGTAGGGGGGGTGCGGAGCGTCAAGACCCCATCAAAACTTGCATAGACGCCTAAACTATGTATACTAGTATGTTGGTAGTTTGTGGGAACCATGATACATCTCCGAGGTGCGACCCGCTTCACTGACCCCTCTTACTCCGTAGTAAGTTCTTGCACTTAGAGGTGATAACCCCCGTTTCGGGTGTCAGGCATGGAATCGTGCGACAGAACACATGAAATGTTTGTTTTTATGGTACAATATACCAACCTAACACATCCAAGCAAAAAAATTCATGCGTCTACCCCATCCCGGTGCCGTTTAGAGGGCTAGATCGACAGGTCAGACTTTTCTCCAACACCGTAGAGGGGGTCCGGAGCGTCAAGACCCCATCAAAACTTGCATAGACCCCTAAAATATGTATACTAGTGTGTTGGTATTTTGTGGGAACCAAGATACATCTACGAGGTGTGACCCGCTTCACTGACCGCTCTTACTCCGTAGTAAGGTCTTGCACTTAGAGGTGAAAACCCCCGTTTCGGGTGGCAGGCATGGAATCGTGCGACGGAACACATTAAATGTTTGTTTTTATGCTCCAATATACCAACCTAACACATCCAAGTAAAAAAAATCATGCGTCTACCCCCTCCCGGCGCCGTTTAGAGGGGTAGATCGACAGGTCAGACTTTTCTCCAACGGGAGTAGGGTTTCGCCGTAGAGGGGTCCGGAGCGTCAAGACCCCATCAAAACTTGCATAGACCCCTAAAATATGTATAGTAGTGTGTTGGTATTTTGTGGGAACCAAGATACATCTCCGAGGTGTGACCCGTTTCACTGACCGCTCTTACTCCGTAGTAAGTTCTTGCACTTAGAGGTGATAACCCCCGTTTCGGGTGTCCGGCATGGAATCGTGCGACGGAACACATGAAATGTTTGTTTTTTATGGTCCAATATACCAACCTAACACATCCAAGCAAAAAAATTCATGCGTCTACCCCATCCCGGTGCCGTTTAGAGGGCTAGATCGACAGGTCAGACTTTTCTCCAACACCGTAGAGGGGGTCCGGAGCGTCAAGACCCCATCAAAACTTGCATAGACCCCTAAAATATGTATACTAGTGTGTTGGTATTTTGTGGGAACCAAGATACATCTCCGAGGTGTGACCCGCTTCACTGACCGCTCTTACTCCGTAGTAAGTTCTTGCACTTAGAGGTGAAAACCCCCGTTTCGGGTGGCAGGCATGGAATCGTGCGACGGAACACATGAAATGTTTGTTTTTATGGTCCAATATACCAACCTAACACATCCAAGTAAAAAAAATCATGCGTCTACCCCCTCCCGGCGCCGTTTAGAGGGGTAGATCGACAGGTCAGACTTTTCTCCAGCGGGAGTAGGGTTTCGCTGTAGAGGGGGTCCGGAGTGTCAAGACCCCATCAAAACTTGCATAGAACCCTAAAATATCTATACTAGTGTGTTGGTATTTAATGGGAACCAAGATACATCTCCGAGGTGCGACCCGCTTCACTGACCCCTCTTACTCCGTAGTAAGTTCTTGCACTAAGAGTGGAAAACCCCCGTTTCGGGAGTCAGGCATGGAATCGTGCGACGGATCACATGAAATGTTTGTTTTTTATGGTCCAATATAACAACCTAACACATCCAAGCAAAAAAAATCATGCGTCTACCCCCTCTCGGCGCCGTTTAGAGGGGTAGATCGACATGTCAGACTTTTCTCCAGCGGGAGTAGGATTTCGCCGTAGAGGGGGTCGGGAGCGTCAAGACCCCATCAAAACTTTCATATACCTCTAAACTATGTATACTAGTGTGTTCTTAGTTTTTGGGAACCAAGATACATCTCCGAGGTGCGACCCGCTTCACTGACCCCTCTTACTCCGTAGTAAGTTCTTGCACTTAGAGGTGAAAACCCCCGTTTCGGGTGGCAGGCATGGAATCGTGCGACGGACCACATGAATTGTTTGTTTTTTATGGTCCAATATACCAACCTAACACATCCAAGCAAAAAAATTCATGCTTCTACCCCCTCCCGGCGCCGTTTAGAGGGGTAGATCGACAGGTAAGACATTTCTCCTACGGGAGTAGGGTTTCGCTGTAGGGGGGGTGCGGAGCGTCAAGACCCCATCAAAACTTGCATAGACGCCTAAACTATGTATACTAGTATGTTGGTAGTTTGTGGGAACCATGATACATCTCCGAGGTGCAACCCGCTTCACTGACCCCTCTTACTCCGTAGTAAGTTCTTGCACTTAGAGGTGATAACCCCCGTTTCGGGTGTCAGGCATGGAATCGTGGGACAGAACACATGAAATGTTTGTTTTTATGGTACAATATACCAACCTAACACATCCAAGCAAAAAAATTCATGCGTCTACCCCATCCCGGTGCCGTTTAGAGGGCTAGATCGACAGGTCAGACTTTTCTCCAACACCGTAGAGGGGGTCCGGAGCGTCAAGACCCCATCAAAACTTGCATAGACCCCTAAAATATGTATACTAGTGTGTTGGTATTTTGTGGGAACCAAGATACATCTCCGAGGTGTGACCCGCTTCACTGACCGCTCTTACTCCGTAGTAAGTTCTTGCACTTAGAGGTGAAAACCCCCGTTTCGGGTGGCAGGCATGGAATCGTGCGACGGAACACATTAAATGTTTGTTTTTATGCTCCAATATACCAACCTAACACATCCAAGTAAAAAAAATCATGCGTCTACCCCCTCCCGGCGCCGTTTAGAGGGGTAGATCGACAGGTCAGACTTTTCTCCAACGGGAGTAGGGTTTCGCCGTAGAGGGGTCCGGAGCGTCAAGACCCCATCAAAACTTGCATAGACCCCTAAAATATGTATAGTAGTGTGTTGGTATTTTGTGGGAACCAAGATACATCTCCGAGGTGTGACCCGTTTCACTGACCGCTCTTACTCCGTAGTAAGTTCTTGCACTTAGAGGTGATAACCCCCGTTTCGGGTGTCCGGCATGGAATCGTGCGACGGAACACATGAAATGTTTGTTTTTTATGGTCCAATATACCAACCTAACACATCCAAGCAAAAAAATTCATGCGTCTACCCCATCCCGGTGCCGTTTAGAGGGCTAGATCGACAGGTCAGACTTTTCTCCAACACCGTAGAGGGGGTCCGGAGCGTCAAGACCCCATCAAAACTTGCATAGACCCCTAAAATATGTATACTAGTGTGTTGGTATTTTGTGGGAACCAAGATACATCTCCGAGGTGTGACCCGCTTCACTGACCGCTCTTACTCCGTAGTAAGTTCTTGCACTTAGAGGTGAAAACCCCCGTTTCGGGTGGCAGGCATGGAATCGTGCGACGGAACACATGAAATGTTTGTTTTTATGGTCCAATATACCAACCTAACACATCCAAGTAAAAAAAATCATGCGTCTACCCACTCCCGGCGCCGTTTAGAGGGGTAGATCGACAGGTCAGACTTTTCTCCAGCGGGAGTAGGGTTTCGCTGTAGAGGGGGTCCGGAGTGTCAAGACCCCATCAAAACTTGCATAGAACCCTAAAATATCTATACTAGTGTGTTGGTAGTTAATGGGAACCAAGATACATCTCCGAGGTGCGACCCGCTTCACTGACCCCTCTTACTCCGTAGTAAGTTCTTGCACTAAGAGTGGAAAACCCCCGTTTCGGGAGTCAGGCATGGAATCGTGCGACGGATCACATGAAATGTTTGTTTTTTATGGTCCAATATACCAACCTAACACATCCAAGCAAAAAAAATCATGCGTCTACCCCCTCTCGGCGCCGTTTAGAGGGGTAGATCGACATGTCAGACTTTTCTCCAGCGGGAGTAGGATTTCGCCGTAGAGGGGGTCGGGAGCGTCAAGACCCCATCAAAACTTTCATAGACCTCTAAACTATGTATACTAGTGTGTTCTTAGTTTTTGGGAACCAAGATACATCTCCGAGGTGCGACCCGCTTCACTGACCCCTCTTACTCCGTAGTAAGTTCTTGCACTTAGAGGTGAAAACCCCCGTTTCGGGTGGCAGGCATGGAATCGTGCGACGGACCACATGAATTGTTTGTTTTTTATGGTCCAACATACCAACCTAACACATCCAAGCAAAAAAATTCATGCTTCTACCCCCTCCCGGCGCCGTTTAGAGGGGTAGATCGACAGGTAAGACATTTCTCCTACGGGAGTAGGGTTTCGCTGTAGGGGGGGTGCGGAGCGTCAAGACCCCATCAAAACTTGCATAGACCCCTAAACTATGTATACTAGTATGTTGGTAGTTTGTGGGAACCATGATACATCTCCGAGGTGCGATCCGCTTCACTGACCCCTCTTACTCCGTAGTAAGTTCTTGCACTTAGAGGTGATAACCCCCGTTTCGGGTGTCAGGCATGGAATCGTGCGACCGAACACATGAAATGTTTGTTTTTATGGTACAATATACCAACCTAACACATCCAAGCAAAAAAATTCATGCGTCTACCCCATCCCGGTGCCGTTTAGAGGGCTAGATCGACAGGTCAGACTTTTCTCCAACACCGTAGAGGGGGTCCGGAGCGTCAAGACCCCATCAAAACTTGCATAGACCCCTAAAATATGTATACTAGTGTGTTGGTATTTTGTGGGAACCAAGATACATCTCCGAGGTGTGACCCACTTCACTGACCGCTCTTACTCCGTAGTAAGTTCTTGCACTTAGAGGTGAAAACCCCCGTTTCGGGTGGCAGGCATGGAATCGTGCGACGGAACACATGAAATGTTTGTTTTTATGGTCCAATATACCAACCTAACACATCCAAGTAAAAAAAATCATGCGTATACCCCCTCCCGGCGCCGTTTAGAGGGGTAGATCGACAGGTCAGACTTTTCTCCAGCGGGAGTAGGGTTTCGCTGTAGAGGGGGTACGGAGTGTCAAGACCCCATCAAAACTTGCATAGAACCCTAAAATATCTATACTTGTGTGTTGGTAGTTAATGGGAACCAAGATACATCTCCGAGGTGCGACCCGCTTCACTGACCCCTCTTACTCCGTAGTAAGTTCTTGCACTAAGAGTGGAAAACCCCCGTTTCGGGAGTCAGGCATGGAATCGTGCGACGGATCACATGAAATGTTTGTTTTTTATGGTCCAATATACCAACCTAACACATCCAAGCAAAAAAAATCATGCGTCTACCCCCTCTCGGCGCCGTTTAGAGGGGTAGATCGACATGTCAGACTTTTCTCCAGCGGGAGTAGGATTTCGCCGTAGAGGGGGTCGGGAGCGTCAAGACCCCATAAAAACTTGCATAGACCCCTAAACTATGTATACTAGTGTGTTCTTAGTTTTTGGGAACCAAGATACATCTCCGAGGTGCGACCCGCTTCACTGACCCCTCTTACTCCGTAGTAAGTTCTTGCACTTAGAGGTGAAAACCCCCGTTTCGGGTGGCAGGCATGGAATCGTGCGACGGACCACATGAATTGTTTGTTTTTTATGGTCCAATATACCAACCTAACACATCCAAGAAAAAAAATTCATGCTTCTACCCCCTCCCGGCGCCGTTTAGAGGGGTAGATCGACAGGTAAGACATTTCTCCTACGGGAGTAGGGTTTCGCTGTAGGGGGGGTGCGGAGCGTCAAGACCCCATCAAAACTTGCATAGACCCCTAAACTATGTATACTAGTATGTCGGTAGTTTGTGGGAACCATGATACATCTCCGAGGTGCGACCCGCTTCACTGACCCCTCTTACTCCGTAGTAAGTTCTTGCACTTAGAGGTGATAACCCCCGTTTCGGGTGTCACGCATGGAATCGTGCGACAGAACACATGAAATGTTTGTTTTTATGGTACAATATACCAACCTAACACATCCAAGCAAAAAAATTCATGCGTCTACCCCATCCCGGTGCCGTTTAGAGGGCTAGATCGACAGGTCAGACTTTTCTCCAACACCGTAGAGGGGGTCCAGAGCGTCAAGACCCCATCAAAACTTGCATAGACCCCTAAAATTTGTATACTAGTGTGTTGGTATTTTGTGGGAACCAAGATACATCTCCGAGGTGTGACCCGCTTCACTGACCGCTCTTACTCCGTAGTAAGTTCTTGCACTTAGAGGTGAAAACCCCCGTTTCGGGTGGCAGGCATGGAATCATGCGACGGAACACATGAAATGTTTGTTTTTATGGTCCAATATACCAACCTAACACATCCAAGTAAAAAAAATCATGCGTCTACCCCCTCCCGGCGCCGTTTAGAGGGGTAGATCGACAGTTCAGACTTTTCTCCCGCGGGAGTAGGGTTTCGCCGTAGAGGGGGTCCGGAGCGTCAAGACCCCATCAAAACTTGCATAGACCCCTAAACTATGTATACTAGTGTGTTGGTAGTTTGTGGGAACCAAGATACATCTCCGAGGTGCGACCCGCTTCACTGACCCCTCTTACTCCGTAGTAAGTTCTTGCACTTAGAGGTGATAACCCCCGTTGCGGGTGTCAGGCATGGAATCGTGCGACGGACACATGAAATGTTTGTTTTTATGGTCAAATAGACCAACCTAACACATCCAAGCAAAAATATTCATGCGTCTACCCCCCTCCCGGCGCCGTTTAGAGGGGTAGATCGACATGTCAGACTTTTCTCCGGTGGGAGTAGGGTTTCGCCGTAGAGGGGGTCCGGAGCGTCAAGACCCCATCTAAACTTGCATAGACCCCTAAACTATGTATACTAGTGTGTTGGTAGTTTGTGGGAACCAAGATACATCTACGAGGTGCGACCCGCTTCACTGACCCCTCTTACTCCGTAGTAAGTTCTTGCACTTAGAGGTGAAAACCCCCGTTCGGGTGTCAAGCATGGAATCGTGCGACGGAACACATGAAATGTTTGTTTTTATGGTCCAATAGACCAACCTAACACATCCAAGCAAAAAAAAAAATCATGCGTCTACCCCGTCCCGGCGCCGTTTAGAGGGGTAGATCGACAAGTCAGACTTTTCTCCAGCGGGAGTAGGGTTTCGCTGTAGAAGGGGTCCGGAGTGTCAAGAACCCATCAAAACTTTCATAGACCCCTAAAATATGTATACTAGTGTGTTGTTAGTTTGTGGGAACCAAGATACATCTCCGAGGTGCGACCCGCTTCACTGACCCCTCTTACTCCGTAGTAAGTTCTTGCACTTAGAGGTGAAACCCCCCGTTTCGGGTGGCAGGCATGGAATCGTGCGACGGACCACATGGAATGTTTGTTTTTTATGGTCCAATATACCAACATAACACATCCAAGCAAAAAAAAATCATGCGTCTACCCCCTCCCGGCGCCGTTTAGAGGGGTAGATCGACAGGTCAGACTTTTCTCCACCGGGAGTAGGATTTCGCTGTAGAGGGGGTCCGGAGCGTCAAGACCCCATGAAAACTTGCATAGACCCCTAAACTATGTTTACTAGTGTGTTGGTAGTTTGTGGGAACCAATATACATCTCCAAGGTGCGACCCGCTTCACTGACCCCTCTTACTCCGTAGTAAGTTCTTGCACTTAGAGGTGAAACCCTCCGTTTCGGGTGGCAGGCATGGAATCGTGCGACGGACCACATGGAATGTTTGTTTTTTATGGTCCAATATACCAACATAACACATCCAAGCAAAAAAATCATGAGTCTACCCCCTCCCGGCGCCGTTTAAAGGGGTAGATCGACAGGTCAGACTTTTCTCCGGTGGGAGTAGGGTTTCGCCGTAGAGGGGGTCCGGAGCGTCAAGACCCCATAAAAACTTGCATAGACCCCTAAAGTATGTTTACTAGTGTGTTGGTAGTTTGTGGGAACCAAGATACATCTCCGAGGTGCGACCCGCTTCACTGACCCATCTTACTCCGTAGTAAGTTCTTGCACTTAGAGGTGATAACCCCCGTTTCGGGTGGCAGGCATGGAATCGTGCGACGGACCACATGAATTGTTTGTTTTTTATGGTACAATATACAAACCTAACACATCCAAGCAAATAAAAATCATGCGTCTACCCCCTCCCGGCGCCGTTTAGAGGGGTAGATCGAAAGGTCAGACTTTTCTCCAGCGGGAGTAGGGTTTCGCTGTAGAGGGGGTCCGGAGTGTCAAGACCCCATCAAAACTTGCATAGAACCCTAAAATATCTATACTAGTGTGTTGGTAGTTAATGGGAACCAAGATACATATCCGAGGTGCGACCCGCTTCACTGACCCCTCTTACTCCGTAGTAAGTTCTTGCACTAAGAGGTGAAAACCCCCGTTTCGGGAGTCAGGCATGGAATCGTGCGACGGATCACATGAAATGTTTGTTTTTTATGGTCCAATATACCAACCGAACACATCCAAGAAAAAAAAATCATGCGTATACCCACTCCCGGCGCCGTTTAGAGGGGTAGATCGACAGGTCAGACTTTTCTCCAGCGGGAGTAGGATTTCGCCGTAGAGGGGGTCGGGAGCGTCAAGACCCCATCAAAACTTGCATAGACCCCTAAACTATGTATACTAGTGTGTTGGTAGTTTTTGGGAACCAAGATACATCTCCGAGGTGCGACCCGCTTCACTGAACCCTCTTACTCCGTAGTAAGTTCTTGCACTTAGAGGTGAAAACCCCCGTTTCGGGTGGCAGGCATGGAATCGTGCGACGGATCACATGAAATGTTTGTTTTTTATGGTCCAATATACCAACCTAACACATCCAAGCAAAATAATTCATGCTTCTATGGGACGCCCGAAAATCGGTACTATGTAGATTTAAGCGCTTCCGCCGAAATCCACATAATAACGATTTTTGGTCGCCCACCAGACATAATGTGCACATCGAAACATGCGCATTATGTGGTGGAATTGTGATAACATTACAACAGTTCCGATACATCCACAAATACAACAGAAGATATAATTACAACAACGACTCGAACGAGTCAAGATACAAATGATACAATACAAAGATTCAAATGACAGCGGAAGCAAAATAGTATCCGACTACGGATAAGATACAAATTGGACTAAGAGTCCTGAATATAAGGAATGGCGCCATATCCCTGCCCAGCCAAGCCGGAGGGATTTCCAAGCTAACGTTGTCAGAATTCAAACCTGTTGACTGCACATAAAGCACATCCCAAAAGAGGGTCAAGGCACTCCCTGGCAAGCAAAACCGACTTGCCTACTTTCTACACCATCTCCCAAAATATAGGGGAGGTGGACTTAGCGGCAGAAGCACTAGCAACGTAAAGAGACACGCTACAACTTCCGTCTAATCAGAGAGGGATAAGAGAGCGCATAAGATAAACAGCTACTACTAACACCAATCATAACCCATTCTCGGATTAACCCCCTCAACCAAGTATGAGGAAGCAATTCGGGAATACTCACACATTGAACAATTTTAGTTACAAGTTATTGTGAAAGTAATTCTATATTACTAGTCAGGTTAATTAACAATTATTAGGTGTAAGTTGTCTCTGATCTTGTTAGCCAGCATCATCACCAAGTCGTCCATAACCGTGGACACAGCTCATCGATAAGATTATACCCTGCAGGGGTGCACTACTGGACCCGTACTCGTTCGATCAACCCCGAAAGCAAAGCCAGAAGGTAGGGCATCTCAACACGGCAAATCTCTTCTCTACAACCCATCCAGGGAACCGCATGATTGTGTGCTCGGCTAATCAGGTCCAGTGCCCGCGGGATCGACCTTCATAGCACTCTAAGAACGTGCCACCCTATATGAGAATCGACTACTTCATCATCATGAGATCGTTAGGTAACCATATGCATGCATCAAATGGAAAGCCCGAACTACTTGCGGCGCCCTGGATAAGAGGCGGATTAGATCGAAGCCGCGGGGGGCTCCATAGGGCCTCCCACAAGCGGTTAGTGCGCTCAAAATTGGATCCGAGGACAAGAACTGAGTTCCTAGGTCGACACTTAGCAGAACAAAGCACCTCGCAAGGCCTTCCGCCGGTGCCTTATCTTTTAATTATAATACCCCAATATAAGACAACATTTTATTAATGTAGAACAACCTATCATGCTAAGCAGGTAAAATTAAATAAGACATACAGACGTCTCGCACAAACAACTCTAAGCATGCGCTACGACTCGCAAGGCCAACAGATAAACATGCAACAGGTATTAGGATGTGGGGATAAAGCTGTATGGGCTGCAGGATAAACATGTGATGGGATCGCGATAAAGAATCGAATACTAGGGTAGCAGAGATCAATGGCAGGAATGAAAGACAATGTATAGGTAAACAAGAAAACTTTGCTTGCCTGGAATTCCGCATGGAAGCAGATCTTGTCGTGGCTCACACATCTCAACGTCGTATCCGCGAAGAAGCAACAAACACTGGAAAGCGTAAAGATGCACTTTACCACTACGGCAAAAGATCCAGCATGATCATGGGAGAATGATGCATGACATGGCAAGATGCATTGCGAGATGCACTTAATCCAACTTAAGCGGAACCGAGATTCCGACAATTAATATTAAGGTTGAAGTTATTTATCTACCCCACAAATTAAATGTCCATTAAGATGGCAAGGCATGGCAAAGATGATCTAGTCAAATTAAATGGAATATGCATCAATAGTAATTAAATGCCCACACATTCCATAATTATTATTTAGGTGAATCGCTACACCACCAAACCCAAGAGATGCAACACATGCAAGTATGATGCGATATGCACAAGATAGATGACATTTAATAAAATAGGTAGGGTTAGGGTTTGGGTTCGCACGTTGGATCGGGAGAGATAGGGTTCGAAACCGACGTCTTCGGTCCGTAGAGGAAGTAGTCGACATCGAGGAAGTAGCCGTCGCGGAACCGGGGCATCGTCGTTTGTCGGTGTCGTGGAAGTGGTCGGGGTAGTACGTCCGGGTGGTTGTTGTTCGGAGCACCGGGATCGGGGTCGGTGGCGCACTTGTCGTATCCGGTCTCCGGGGCCACTATAACGGTCAAGTCACGCATGAAGGCGTGCAACACAAGCGGTCACGGACACGAAGAGCACGACAACGGACACCGGAAAGAGCACGGGGCAGCACCTCGAACGGTGGACAAACACGGACAACAATTGTGACGCCGGGGTTTTTACGGACATTGTGTCGAACACCCGGCGTGCGAAGGAAGCGGGGACGCCACCGGGCGGAGAAAACGGCGAATGGAAGGCGGTCGGCGCAGATGCAAGCACGCGCACGGCGGCGGCGAGCGGCGCGGGCGGAGGCGCGCGGCACGGCGACGTGGGACGCGGCGCGGAGGCGTGCGGGGCGGCGGCGACGCGGCGAGCGGCGGCGTGGCTGCGCGGGAGGCGGAGGAGGCCGGGGCAGGGGAGTCGGGGCCGCGGCGCGCGCAAGGAGCTTGGGCGGCTGCGGGTGGCGGCCATGGCGCGGCGTGGGGCGGCGGAGGGCAGGGGCGCGCGGTGCGGGCTGGAGGAAGAAGGAAATAAAGAGAAGAAGGAAAAAATAAAAGAAGAAAAAGAAAAAGGAAAAAGAAAAAGGAAAGGAAGGGGAAAAAGAGAAAAAGAGAGGTGGGAGGATGTTTGCATAAAATTCAGAAAAGAGAGGAGGGTGGCTGCAAAAAGGCAGGGGGTGGGAAAGAATTTTCAGGGGGAAAACCTAGGGTTTGCTTAGGTGGGCTATGGGCTTTATTTTTCTCCCTTTTAAACTTTTCTGTTTTATATTTTTAAAACAAAAACGAAAAGGAATTTGAACACGAATCTTATACAAAATAGTTTAAGTTTTAAGTAGACAATTTAATAAACTAGTTTTCAACATTTTTAAAAGATTTGAAAAATAACACATTTTAAATTAATTTGAAATGCATTTGAATTTAATTGTGGGGAATTAAATTTAAATGCAACAAATTAAATTAATGAGATGCAACGCGATGCCATGTTGATGCAAAAATAAAACCACACCAAATTAAAAGGGTATAAATCCCGGGGCGTTACATTCTACCCCCTCCCGGCGCCGTTAAGAGGGGTAGATCGACAGGTAAGACATTTCTCCTACGGGAGTAGGGTTTCGCTGTAGAGGGGGTCCGGAGCGTCAATACCGCATCAAAACTTGCAAAGACCCCTAAACTATGTATACTAGTGTGTTGGTAGTTTGTGGGAACCAAGATACATCTCCGAGGTGCGACCCGCTTCACTGACCCCTCTTACTCCGTAGTAAGTTCTTGCACTTAGAGGTGATAACCCCCGTTTCGGGTGTCAGGCATGGAATCGTGCGACGGAACACATGAAATCTTTGTTTTTTATGGTCCAATATACCAACCTAACACATCCAAGCACAGAAATTCATGCGTCTACCCCATCCCGGTGCCGTTTAGATGCGTAGATCGACAGGTCAGACTTTTCTCCAACGGGAGTAGGGTTTCGCTGTAGAGGGGGTCCGGAGCGTCAAGACCCCATTGAAACTTGCATAGACCCATAAAATATGTATACTAGTGTTTTGGTAGTTTGTGGGGACCAAGATACATCTCCGAGGTGCGACCAGCTTCACTGACCCCTCTTACTCCGTAGTAAGTTCTTGCACTTAGAGGTGAAAACCCCTGTTTCGGGTGGCAGGCATGGAATCGTGCGACGGAACACATGAAATGTTTGTTTTTTATGGTCCAATATACCAACCTAACACATCCAAGCAAAAAAAATCATGCGTCTACCCCCTCCCGGCGCGTTTAGAGGGGTTGATCGATAGGTCAGACTTTTCTCCAGCGGGAGTAGGGTTTCGCCGTAGAGGGGCTCCGGAGCGTCAAGACCCCATTAAAATTTGCATAGACCCATAAACTATGTATACTAGTGTGTTGTTAGTTTGTGGGAACCAAGATACATCTCCGAGGTGCGACCCGCTTCACTGACCCCTCTTACTCCGTAGTAAGTTCTTGCACTTAGAGGTGAAAACCCCCGTTTCGGGTGTCAGGCATGGAATCGTGCGACGGAACCCATTAAATGTTTGTTTTTTATGGTCCAATATACCAACCTAACACATACAAGCAAGAAAACTCATGCTTCTACCCCCTCCCGGCGTCGTTTAGAGGGGTAGATCGACAGGTCAGACTTTTCTCCAACGGGAGTAGGGTTTCGCCGTAGAGGGGGTCCGGAGCGTCAAGACCCCATCAAAACTTGCATAGACCCCTAAACTATGTATACAAGTGTGTTGGTAGTTATTGGGAACCAAGATACATCTGCGAGGTGCGACCCGCTTCACTGACCCCTCTTACTCCGTAGTAAGTTCTTGCACTTAGAGGTGAAAACCAACCGTTTTGGGTGTCAGGCATGGAATCGCGCGACGGAACACATAAAATGTTTGTTTTTTATGGTCCAATATACCAACCTAACACATACAAGAAAGAAATTTCATGCGTCTACCCCCTCCCGGAGCCGTTTAGAGGGGTAGATCGACAGGTCAGACTTTTCTCCAGCGGGAGTAGGGTTTCACCGTAGAGGGGGTCCGGAGGGTCAAGACCCCATAAAAACTTGCATACACCCCTAAACTATGTATACTAGTGTGTTGGTAGTATGTGGGAACCAAGATACATCTACGAGGTGCGACCCGCTTCACTGACCCCTCTTACTTTGTAGTAAGTTCTTGCACTTAGAGGTGAAAACCCCCGTTTCGGGTGTCAAGCAAGGAATCGTGCGACGGAACACATGAAATGTTTGTTTTTTATGGTCCAATATACCAACCTAACACATCCAAGCAAAAAAATTCATGCTTGTACCCCCTCCCGGCGCCGTTTAGAGGGGTAGATCGACAGGTCAGACTTTTCTCCAGCGGGAGTAGGGTTTCGCCGTAGAAGGGGTCCGGAGCGTCAAGACCCCATCAAAACTTGCATAGACCCCTAAACTATGTATACTAGTGTGTTGGTAGTTTGTGGGAACAAAGATACATCTCCGAGGTGCGACCCGCTTCACTGACCCCTCTTACTTCGTAGTAAGTTCTTGCACTTAGAGGTGATAACCCCCGTTTCGGGTGTCAGGCATGAAATCGTGCGACGGAACACATGAAATGTTTGTTTTTTATGGTCCAATATACCAACCTAACACATCCAAGAAAAAAAATTCATGCGTCTACCCCCTCCCGGTGCCGTTTAGAAGGGTAGATCGACAGGTCAGACTTTTCTCCAACGGGAGTAGGGTTTCACCGTAGAGGGGGTCCGGAGCGTCAACACCCCATAAAAACTTGCATAGACCCCTAAACTATGTATACTAGTGTGTTGGTAGTTTGTGGGAACCAAGATACATCTACGAGGTGCGACCCGCTTCACTGACCCCTCTTACTCTGTAGTAAGTTCTCTCACTTAGAGGTGAAAACCCCCGTTTCGGGTGTCAAGCATGGAATCGTGCGACGGAACACATGAAATGTTTCTTTTTTTTGGTCCAATATACAAACCTAACACATCCAAGCAAATAAAAATCATGCGTCTACCCCCTCCCGGCGCCGTTTAGAGGGGTAGATCGACAGGTCAGACTTTTCTCTAGCGGGAGTAGGGTTTCGCTGTAGAGGGGGTCCGGAGTGTCAAGACCCCATAAAAACTTGCATGGAACCCTAAAATATGTATACTAGTGTGTTGGTAGTTAATGGGAACCAAGATACATCTCCGCGGTGCGACCCGCTTCAGTGACCCCTCTTACTCCGTAGTAAGTTCTTGCACTTAGAGGTGAAAACCCCCGTTTCGGGAGTCAGGCATGGAATCGTGCGACGGATCACATGAAATGTTTGTTTTTTATGGTCCAATATACCAACCTAACACATCCAAGCAAAAAAATTAATGCTTCTACCCCCTCTCAGCGCCGTTTAGAGGGGAAGATCGACATGTAAGACATTTCTCCTACGGGAGTAGGGTTTCGCTGTAGGGGGGGTGCGGAGCATCAAGACCCCATAAAAACTTGCATAGACCCCTAAACTATGTATACTAGTATGTTGATAGTTTGTGGGAACCAAGATACATCTCCGAGGTGCGACCCGTTTCACTGACCCCTCTTACTCCGTAGTAAGTTCTTGCACTTAGAGGTGATAACCCCCGTTTCGGGTGTCAGGCATGGAATCGTGCGACAGAACACATGAAATGTTTGTTTTTATGGTCCAATATACCAACCTAACACATACAAGCAAAAAAATTCATGCGTCTACCCCATCCCGGTGCCGTTTAGAGGGGTAGATCGACAGGTCAGACTTTTCTCCAACGGGAGGAGGGTTTCGCCGTAGAGGGGGTCCGGAGCGTCAAGAACCCATCAAAACTTGCATAGACCCCTAAAATATGTATAGTAGTGTGTTGGTATTTTGTGGGAACCAAGATACATCTCCGAGGTGTGACCCGCTTCACTGACCGCTCTTACTCCGTAGTAAGTTCTTGCACTTAGAGGTGATAACCCCCGTTTCGGGTGTCAGGCATGCAATCGTGCGACGGAACACATGAAATGTTTGTTTTTTATGGTCCAATATACCAACCTAACACATCAAAGCAAAAAAAATCATGCATCTACCGCATCCCGGTGCCGTTTAGAGGCGTAGATCGACAGGTCAGACCTTTCTCCAACGGGAGTAGGGTTTCGCTGTAGAGGGGGTCCGGAGCGTCAAGACCCCATCGAAACTTGCATAGACCCATAAAATATGTAAACTAGTGTTTTGCCAGTTTCTGGTAACCAAGATACATCTCCGAGGTGCGACCAGCTTCACTGACCCCTCTTACTCCGTAGTAACTTCTTGCACTTAGAGGTGAAAACCCCCGTTTCGGGTGGCGGGCATGGAATCGTGCGACGGAACACATGAAATGTTTGTTTTTTATGGTCCAATATACCAACCTAACACATCCAAGCAAAAAAAATCATGCGTCTACCCCCTCCCGGCACCGTTTAGAGGGGTAGATCGACATGTCAGACTTTTCTCCAGCGGGAGTAGGGTTTCGCCGTAGAGGGGGTCCGGAGCGTCAAGACCCCATCAAAATTTGCATAGACCCATAAACTATGTATACTAGTGTGTTGTTAGTTTCTGGGAACCAAGATACATCTCCGAGGTGCGACCCGCTTCACTGACCCCTCTTACTCCGTAGTAAGTTCTTGCACTTAGAGGTGAAAACCCCCGTTTTGGGTGTCAGGCATGGAATCGTGCGACGGAACCCATGAAATGTTTGCTTTTTATGGTCCAATATACCAACCTAACACATACAAGTAAGAAAATTCATGCTTCTACCCCCTCCCGGCGTCGTTTAGAGGGGTAGATCGACAGGTCAGACTTTTCTCCAACGGGAGTAGGGTTTCGCCGTAGAGGGGGTCCGGAGCGTCAAGACCCCATCAAAACTTGCATAGACCCCTAAAATATGTATACTAGTGTGTTGGTAGTTTGCGGGAACCAAGATACATCTGCGAGGTGCGACCCGCTTCACTGACCCCTCTTACTCCGTAGTAAGTTCGTGCACTTAGAGGTGAAAACCCACCGTTTTGGGTGTCAGGCATGGAATCGTGCGACGGAACACATAAAATGTTTGTTTTTTATGGTCCAATATACCAACCTAACACATACAAGCAAGAAAATTCATGCGTCTACCCCCTCCCGGAGACGTTTAGAGGGGTAGATCGACAGGTCAGACTTTTCTCCAACGGGAGTAGGGTTTCGCCGTAGAGGGGGTCCGGAGCGTCAAGACCCCATCAAAACTTGCATACACCCCTAAACTATGTATACTAGTGTGTTGGTAGTTTGTGCGAACCAAGATACATCTCCGCGGTGCGACCCGCTTCACTGACCCCTCTTACTCCGTAGTAAGTTCTTGCACTTAGAGGTGAAAACCCCCGTTACGGGTGGCAGGCATGGAATCGTGCGACAGACCACATGAAATGTTTGTTTTTTATGGTCCAATATACCAACCTAACACATACAAGCAAGAAAATTCATTCTTCTACCCCCTCCCGGCGTCGTTTAGAGGGGTAGATCGACAAGTCAGACTTTTCTCGAGCGGGAGTAGGGTTTCGCCGTAGAGGGGGTCGGGAGCGTCAAGACCCCATCAAAACTTGCATAGACCCCTAAACTATGTATACTAGTGTGTTTGTAGTTTGTGGGAACCAAGATACATCTGCGAGGTGCGACCCGCTTCACTGACCCCTCTTACTCCGTAGTAAGTTCTCGCACTTAGAGGTGAAAACCCACCGTTTTGGGTGTCAGACATGGAATCGTGCGACGGAACACATAAAATGTTTGTATTTTATGGTCCAATATACCAACCTAACACATACAAGAAAGAAAATTCATGCGTCTACCCCCTCCCGGAGCCGTTTAGAGGGGTAGATCGACAGGTCAGACTTTTCTCCAGCGGGAGTAGGGTTTCGCCGTAGAGGGGGTCCGGAGCGTCAAGACCCCATCAAAACTTGCATTTAACCCTAAAATTTGTATACTAGTGTGTTGGTAGTTAATGGGAACCAAGATACATCTCCGCGGTGCGACCCGCTTCACTGACCCCTCTTACTCCGTAGTAAGTTCTTGCACTTAGAGGTGAAAACCCCCGTTTCGGGAGTAAGGCATGGAATCGTGCGACGGATCACATGAAATGTTTGTTTTTATGGTCCAGTATACCAACCTAACACATCCAAGCAAAAAAAATCATGCGTCTACCCCCTCCCGGCGCCGCTTAGAGGGGTAGATCGACAGGTCAGACTTTTCTCCAACGGGAGTAGGATTTCGCCGTAGAGGGGGTCGGGAGCGTCAAGACCCCATCAAAACTTGCATAGACCCCTAAACTATGTATACTAGTGTGTTGGTAGTTTGTGGGAACCAAGATACATCTCTGAGGTGCGACCCGCTTCACTGACCCCTCTTACTCCGTAGTAAGTTCTTGCACTTAGAGGTGAAAACCCCCGTTTCGGGTGTCAAGCATGGAATCGTGCGGCGGAACACATGAAATGTTTGTTTTTTATGGTCCAATATACAAACCTAACACATCCAAGCAAATAAAAATCATGCGTCTACCCCCTCCCGGCGCCGTTTAGAGGGGTAGATCGACATGTCAGACTTTTCTCTAGCGGGAGTAGGGTTTCGCTGTAGAGGGGGTCCGGAGTGTCAAGACCCCATCAAAACTTGCATTTAACCCTAAAATATGTATACTAGTGTGTTGGCAGTTAATGGGAACCAAGATACATCTCCGCGGTGCGACCCGCTTCACTGACCCCTCTTACTCCGTAGTAAGTTCTTCCACTTAGAGGTGAAAACCCCTGTTTCGGGTGGCAGGCATGGAATCGTGCGACGGACCACATGAAATGTTTGTTTTTTATGGTCCAATATACCAACCTAACACATCCAAGCAAAAAAATTCATGCTTGTACCCCCTTCCGGCGCCGTTTAGAGGGGTAGATTGACAGGTCAGACTTTTCTCCAGAGGGAGTAGGGTTTCGCCGTAGAAGGGGTCCGGAGCGTCAAGACCCCATCAAAACTTGCATAGACCCCTAATCTATGTATACTAGTGTGTTGGTAGTTTGTGGGAACAAAGATACATCTCCTAGGTGCGACCCGCTTCACTGACCCCTCTTACTCCGTAGTAAGTTCTTGCACTTAGAGGTGATAACCCCCGTTTCGGGTGTCAGGCATGGAATCGTGCGACGGAACACATAAAATGTTTGTTTTTTATGGTCCAATATACCAACCTAACACATCCAAGAAAAAAAATTCATGCGTCTACCCCCTCCCGGTGCCGTTTAGAGGGGTAGATCGACAGGTCAAACTTTTCTCCAGCGGGAGTAGGGTTTCACCGTAGAGGGGGTCCGGAGCGTCAAGACCCCATCAAAATTTGCATAGACCCATAAACTATGTATACTAGTGTGTTGTTAGTTTCTGGGAACCAAGATACATCTCCGAGGTGCGACCCGCTTCACTGACCCCTCTTACTCCGTAGTAAGTTCTTGCACTTAGAGGTGAAAACCCCCGTTTCGGGTGTCAGGCATGGAATCGTGCGACGGAACCCATGAAATGTTTGTTTTTTATGGTCCAATATACCAACCTAACACATACAAGCAAGAAAATTCATGCTTCTACCCCCTCCCGGCGTCGTTTAGAGGGGTAGATCGACAGGTCAGACTTTTCTCCAGCGGGAGTAGGGTTTCGCCGTAGAGGGGGTCCGGAGCGTCAAGACCCCATCAAAACTTGCATAGACCCCTAAACTATGTATACTAGTGTGTTGGTAGTTTGTGGGAACCAAGATACATCTGCGAGGTGCGACCCGCTTCACTGACCCCTCTTACTCCGTAGTAAGTTCTCGCACTTAGAGGTGAAAACCCACCGTTTTGGGTGTCAGGCATGGAATCGTGCGACGGATCACATGAAATGTTTGTTTTTTATGGTCCAATATACAAACCTATCACATCCAAGCAAATAAAAATCATGCGTCTACCCCCTCCCGGCGCCGTTTAGAGGGGTAGATCGACAGGTCAGACTTTTCTCCGGCGGGAGTAGGGTTTCGCCGTAGAGGGGGTCCGGAGTGTCAAGACCCCATCAAAACTTGCATTGAACCCTAAAATATGTATACTAGTGTGTTGGTAGTTAATGGGAACCAAGATACATCTCCGCGGTGCGACCCGCTTCACTGACCCCTCTTACTCCGTAGTAAGTTCTTGCACTTAGAGGTGAAAACCCCCGTTTCGGGAGTAAGGCATGGAATCGTGCGACGGACCACATGAAATTATTTTTTTTATGGTCCAATATACCAACCTAACACATCCAAGCAAAAAAATTAATGCGTCTACCCCCTCCCAGCGCCGTTTAGAGGGGTAGATCGACATGTAAGACATTTCTCCTACGGGAGTAGGGTTTCGCTGTAGGGGGGGGTGCGGAGCATCAAGACCCCATAAAAACTTGCATAGACCCCTAAACTATGTATACTAGTATGTTGGTAGTTTGTGGGAACGAAGGTACATCTCCGAGGTGCGACCCGTTTCACTGACCCCTCTTACTCCGTAGTAAGTTCTTGCACTTAGAGGTGATAACCCCCGTTTCGGGTGTCAGGCATGGAATCGTGCGACAAAACACATGAAATGTTTGTTTTTATGGTCCAATATACCAACCTAACACATACAAGCAAAAAAATTCATGCGTCTACCCCATCCCGGTGCCGTTTAGAGGGGTAGATCGACAGGTCAGACTTTTCTCCAACGGGAGTAGGGTTTCGCCGTAGAGGGGGTCCGGAGCGTCAAGACCCCATCAAAACTTGCATAGACCCCTAAAATATGTATAGTAGTGTGTTGGTATTTTGTGGGAACCAAGATACATCTCCGAGGTGTGACCCGCTTCACTGACCGCTCTTACTCCGTAGTAAGTTCTTGCACTTAGAGGTGATAACCCCCGTTTCGGGTGTCAGGCATGGAATCGTGCGACGGAACACATGAAATGTTTGTTTTTTATGGTCCAATATACCAACCTAACACATCAAAGCAAAAAAAATCATGCATCTACTGCATCCCGGTGCCGTTTAGAGGCGTAGATCGACAGGTCAGACCTTTCTCCAACGGGAGTAGGGTTTCGCTGTAGAGGGGGTCCGGAGCGTCAAGACCCCATCGAAACTTGCATAGACCCATAAAATATGTAAACTAGTGTTTTGCCAGTTTCTGGTAACCAAGATACATCTCCGAGGTGCGACCAGCTTCACTGACCCCTCTTACTCCGTAGTAACTTCTTGCACTTAGAGGTGAAAACCCCCGTTTCGGGTGGCGGGCATGGAATCGTGCGACGGAACACATGAAATGTTTGTTTTTTATGGTCCAATATACCAACCTAACACATCCAAGCAAAAAAAATCATGCGTCTACCCCCTCCCGGCACCGTTTAGAGGGGTAGATCGACATGTCAGACTTTTCTCCAGCGGGAGTAGGGTTTCGCCGTAGAGGGGGTCCGGAGCGTCAAGACCCCATCAAAATTTGCATAGACCCATAAACTATGTATACTAGTGTGTTGTTAGTTTCTGGGAACCAAGATACATCTCCGAGGTGCGACCCGCTTCACTGACCCCTCTTACTCCGTAGTAAGTTCTTGCACTTAGAGGTGAAAACCCCCGTTTTGGGTGTCAGGCATGGAATCGTGCGACGGAACCCATGAAATGTTTGCTTTTTATGGTCCAATATACCAACCTAACACATACATGTAAGAAAATTCATGCTTCTACCCCCTCCCGGCGTCGTTTAGAGGGGTAGATCGACAGGTCAGACTTTTCTCCAACGGGAGTAGGGTTTCGCCGTAGAGGGGGTCCGGAGCGTCAAGACCCCATCAAAACTTGCATAGACCCCTAAAATATGTATACTAGTGTGTTGGTAGTTTGCGGGAACCAAGATACATCTGCGAGGTGCGACCCGCTTCACTGACCCCTCTTACTCCGTAGTAAGTTCGTGCACTTAGAGGTGAAAACCCACCGTTTTGGGTGTCAGGCATGGAATCGTGCGACGGAACACATAAAATGTTTGTTTTTTATGGTCCAATATACCAACCTAACACATACAAGCAAGAAAATTCATGCGTCTACCCCCTCCCGGAGACGTTTAGAGGGGTAGATCGACAGGTCAGACTTTTCTCCAACGGGAGTAGGGTTTCGCCGTAGAGGGGGTCCGGAGCGTCAAGACCCCATCAAAACTTGCATACACCCCTAAACTATGTATACTAGTGTGTTGGTAGTTTGTGCGAACCAAGATACATCTCCGCGGTGCGACCCGCTTCACTGACCCCTCTTACTCCGTAGTAAGTTCTTGCACTTAGAGGTGAAAACCCCCGTTTCGGGTGGCAGGCATGGAATCGTGCGACAGACCACATGAAATGTTTGTTTTTTATGGTCCAATATACCAACCTAACACATACAAGCAAGAAAATTCATTCTTCTACCCCCTCCCGGCGTCGTTTAGAGGGGTAGATCGACAAGTCAGACTTTTCTCCAGCGGGAGTAGGGTTTCGCCGTAGAGGGGGTCGGGAGCGTCAAGACCCCATCAAAACTTGCATAGACCCCTAAACTATGTATACGAGTGTGTTGGTAGTTTGTGGGAACCAAGATACATCTGCGAGGTGCGACCCGCTTCACTGACCCCTCTTACTCCGTAGTAAGTTCTCGCACTTAGAGGTGAAAACCCACCGTTTTGGGTGTCAGACATGGAATCGTGCGACGGAACACATAAAATGTTTGTATTTTATGGTCCAATATACCAACCTAACACATACAAGAAAGAAAATTCATGCGTCTACCCCCTCCCGGAGCCGTTTAGAGGGGTAGATCGACAGGTCAGACTTTTCTCCAGCGGGAGTAGGGTTTCGCCGTAGAGGGGGTCCGGAGCGTCAAGACCCCATCAAAACTTGCATTTAACCCTAAAATTTGTATACTAGTGTGTTGGTAGTTAATGGGAACCAAGATACATCTCCGCGGTGCGACCCGCTTCACTGACCCCTCTTACTCCGTAGTAAGTTCTTGCACTTAGAGGTGAAAACCCCCGTTTCGGGAGTAAGGCATGGAATCGTGCGACGGATCACATGAAATGTTTGTTTTTTATGGTCCAGTATACCAACCTAACACATCCAAGCAAAAAAAATCATGCGTCTACCCCCTCCCGGCGCCGCTTAGAGGGGTAGATCGACAGGTCAGACTTTTCTCCAACGGGAGTAGGATTTCGCCGTAGAGGGGGTCCGGAGCGTCAAGACCCCATCAAAACTTGCATAGACCCCTAAAATATGTATAGTAGTGTGTTGGTATTTTGTGGGAACCAAGATACATCTCCGAGGTGTGACCCGCTTCACTGACCGCTCTTACTCCGTAGTAAGTTCTTGCACTTAGAGGTGATAACCCCCGTTTCGGGTGTCAGGCATGGAATCGTGCGACGGAACACATGAAATGTTTGTTTTTTATGGTCCAATATACCAACATAACACATCAAAGCAAAAAAAATCATGCATCTACCGCATCCCGGTGCCGTTTAGAGGCGTAGATCGACAGGTCAGACCTTTCTCCAACGGGAGTAGGGTTTCGCTGTAGAGGGGGTCCGGAGTGTCAAGACCCCATCGAAACTTGCATAGACCCATAAAATATGTAAACTAGTGTTTTGCCAGTTTCTGGTAACCAAGATACATCTCCGAGGTGCGACCAGCTTCACTGACCCCTCTTACTCCGTAGTAACTTCTTGCACTTAGAGGTGAAAACCCCCGTTTCGGGTGGCGGGCATGGAATCGTGCGACGGAACACATGAAATGTTTGTTTTTTATGGTCCAATATACCAACCTAACACATCCAAGCAAAAAAAATCATGCGTCTACCCCCTCCCGGCACCGTTTAGAGGGGTAGATCGACATGTCAGACTTTTCTCCAGCGGGAGTAGGGTTTCGCCGTAGAGGGGGTCCGGAGCGTCAAGACCCCATCAAAATTTGCATAGACCCATAAACTATGTATACTAGTGTGTTGTTAGTTTCTGGGAACCAAGATACATCTCCGAGGTGCGACCCGCTTCACTGACCCCTCTTACTCCGTAGTAAGTTCTTGCACTTAGAGGTGAAAACCCCCGTTTCGGGTGTCAGGCATGGAATCGTGCGACGGAACCCATGAAATGTTTGCTTTTTATGGTCCAATATACCAACCTAACACATACAAGTAAGAAAATTCATGCTTCTACCCCCTCCCGGCGTCGTTTAGAGGGGTAGATCGACAGGTCAGACTTTTCTCCAACGGGAGTAGGGTTTCGCCGTAGAGGGGGTCCGGAGCGTCAAGACCCCATCAAAACTTGCATAGACCCCTAAAATATGTATACTAGTGTGTTGGTAGTTTGCGGGAACCAAGATACATCTGCGAGGTGCGACCCGCTTCACTGACCCCTCTTACTCCGTAGTAAGTTCGTGCACTTAGAGGTGAAAACCCACCGTTTTGGGTGTCAGGCATGGAATCGTGCGACGGAACACATAAAATGTTTGTTTTTTATGGTCCAATATACCAACCTAACACATACAAGCAAGAAAATTCATGCGTCTACCCCCTCCCGGAGACGTTTAGAGGGGTAGATCGACAGGTCAGACTTTTCTCCAACGGGAGTAGGGTTTCGCCGTAGAGGGGGTCCGGAGCGTCAAGACCCCATCAAAACTTGCATACACCCCTAAACTATGTATACTAGTGTGTTGGTAGTTTGTGCGAACCAAGATACATCTCCGCGGTGCGACCCGCTTCACTGACCCCTCTTACTCCGTAGTAAGTTCTTGCACTTAGAGGTGAAAACCCCCGTTTCGGGTGGCAGGCATGGAATCGTGCGACAGACCACATGAAATGTTTGTTTTTTATGGTCCAATATACCAACCTAACACATACAAGCAAGAAAATTCATTCTTCTACCCCCTCCCGGCGTCGTTTAGAGGGGTAGATCGACAAGTCAGACTTTTCTCCAGCGGGAGTAGGGTTTCGTCGTAGAGGGGGTCGGGAGCGTCAAGACCCCATCAAAACTTGCATAGACCCCTAAACTATGTATACGAGTGTGTTGGTAGTTTGTGGGAACCAAGATACATCTGCGAGGTGCGACCCGCTTCACTGACCCCTCTTACTCCGTAGTAAGTTCTCGCACTTAGAGGTGAAAACCCACCGTTTTGGGTGTCAGACATGGAATCGTGCGACGGAACACATAAAATGTTTGTATTTTATGGTCCAATATACCAACCTAACACATACAAGAAAGAAAATTCATGCGTCTACCCCCTCCCGGAGCCGTTTAGAGGGGTAGATCGACAGGTCAGACTTTTCTCCAGCGGGAGTAGGGTTTCGCCGTAGAGGGGGTCCGGAGCGTCAAGACCCCATCAAAACTTGCATTTAACCCTAAAATTTGTATACTAGTGTGTTGGTAGTTAATGGGAACCAAGATACATCTCCGCGGTGCGACCCGCTTCACTGACCCCTCTTACTCCGTAGTAAGTTCTTGCACTTAGAGGTGAAAACCCCCGTTTCGGGAGTAAGGCATGGAATCGTGCGACGGATCACATGAAATGTTTGTTTTTTATGGTCCAGTATACCAACCTAACACATCCAAGCAAAAAAAATCATGCGTCTACCCCCTCCCGGCGCCGCTTAGAGGGGTAGATCGACAGGTCAGACTTTTCTCCAACGGGAGTAGGATTTCGCCGTAGAGGGGGTCCGGAGCGTCAAGACCCCATCAAAACTTGCATAGACCCCTAAAATATGTATAGTAGTGTGTTGGTATTTTGTGGGAACCAAGATACATCTCCGAGGTGTGACCCGCTTCACTGACCGCTCTTACTCCGTAGTAAGTTCTTGCACTTAGAGGTGATAACCCCCGTTTCGGGTGTCAGGCATGGAATCGTGCGACGGAACACATGAAATGTTTGTTTTTTATGGTCCAATATACCAACATAACACATCAAAGCAAAAAAAATCATGCATCTACCGCATCCCGGTGCCGTTTAGAGGCGTAGATCGACAGGTCAGACCTTTCTCCAACGGGAGTATGGTTTCGCTGTAGAGGGGGTCCGGAGCGTCAAGACCCCATCGAAACTTGCATAGACCCATAAAATATGTAAACTAGTGTTTTGCCAGTTTCTGGTAACCAAGATACATCTCCGAGGTGCGACCAGCTTCACTGACCCCTCTTACTCCGTAGTAACTTCTTGCACTTAGAGGTGAAAACCCCCGTTTCGGGTGGCGGGCATGGAATCGTGCGACGGAACACATGAAATGTTTGTTTTTTATGGTCCAATATACCAACCTAACACATCCAAGCAAAAAAAATCATGCGTCTACCCCCTCCCGGCACCGTTTAGAGGGGTAGATCGACATGTCAGACTTTTCTCCAGCGGGAGTACGGTTTCGCCGTAGAGGGGGTCCGGAGCGTCAAGACCCCATCAAAATTTGCATAGACCCATAAACTATGTATACTAGTGTGTTGTTAGTTTCTGGGAACCAAGATACATCTCCGAGGTGCGACCCGCTTCACTGACCCCTCTTACTCCGTAGTAAGTTCTTGCACTTAGAGGTGAAAACCCCCGTTTTGGGTGTCAGGCATGGAATCGTGCGACGGAACCCATGAAATGTTTGCTTTTTATGGTCCAATATACCAACCTAACACATACAAGTAAGAAAATTCATGCTTCTACCCCCTCCCGGCGTCGTTTAGAGGGGTAGATCGACAGGTCAGACTTTTCTCCAACGGGAGTAGGGTTTCGCCGTAGAGGGGGTCCGGAGCGTCAAGACCCCATCAAAACTTGCATAGACCCCTAAAATATGTATACTAGTGTGTTGGTAGTTTGCGGGAACCAAGATACATCTGCGAGGTGCGACCCGCTTCACTGACCCCTCTTACTCCGTAGTAAGTTCGTGCACTTAGAGGTGAAAACCCACCGTTTTGGGTGTCAGGCATGGAATCGTGCGACGGAACACATAAAATGTTTGTTTTTTATGGTCCAATATACCAACCTAACACATACAAGCAAGAAAATTCATGCGTCTACCCCCTCCCGGAGACGTTTAGAGGGGTAGATCGACAGGTCAGACTTTTCTCCAACGGGAGTAGGGTTTCGCCGTAGAGGGGGTCCGGAGCGTCAAGACCCCATCAAAACTTGCATACACCCCTAAACTATGTATACTAGTGTGTTGGTAGTTTGTGCGAACCAAGATACATCTCCGCGGTGCGACCCACTTCACTGACCCCTCTTACTCCGTAGTAAGTTCTTGCACTTAGAGGTGAAAACCCCCGTTTCGGGTGGCAGGAATGGAATCGTGCGACAGACCACATGAAATGTTTGTTTTTTATGGTCCAATATACCAACCTAACACATACAAGCAAGAAAATTCATTCTTCTACCCCCTCCCGGCGTCGTTTAGAGGGGTAGATCGACAAGTCAGACTTTTCTCCAGCGGGAGTAGGGTTTCGCCGTAGAGGGGGTCGGGAGCGTCAAGACCCCATCAAAACTTGCATAGACCCCTAAACTATGTATACTAGTGTGTTGGTAGTTTGTGGGAACCAAGATACATCTGCGAGGTGCGACCCGCTTCACTGACCCCTCTTACTCCGTAGTAAGTTCTCGCACTTAGAGGTGAAAACCCACCGTTTTGGGTGTCAGACATGGAATCGTGCGACGGAACACATAAAATGTTTGTATTTTATGGTCCAATATACCAACCTAACACATACAAGAAAGAAAATTCATGCGTCTACCCCCTCCCGGAGCCGTTTAGAGGGGTAGATCGACAGGTCAGACTTTTCTCCAGCGGGAGTAGGGTTTCGCCGTAGAGGGGGTCCGGAGCGTCAAGACCCCATCAAAACTTGCATTTAACCCTAAAATTTGTATACTAGTGTGTTGGTAGTTAATGGGAACCAAGATACATCTCCGCGGTGCGACCCGCTTCACTGACCCCTCTTACTCTGTAGTAAGTTCTTGCACTTAGAGGTGAAAACCCCCGTTTCGGGAGTAAGGCATGGAATCGTGCGACGGATCACATGAAATGTTTGTTTTTTATGGTCCAGTATACCAACCTAACACATCCAAGCAAAAAAAATCATGCGTCTACCCCCTCCCGGCGCCGCTTAGAGGGGTAGATCGACAGGTCAGACTTTTCTCCAACGGGAGTAGGATTTCGCCGTAGAGGGGGTCGGGAGCGTCAAGACCCCATAAAAACTTGCATAGACCCCTAAACTATGTATACTAGTGTGTTGGTAGTTTGTGGGAACCAAGATACATCTCTGAGGTGCGACCCGCTTCACTGACCCCTCTTACTCCGTAGTAAGTTCTTGCACTTAGAGGTGAAAACCCCCGTTTCGGGTGTCAAGCATGGAATCGTGCGACGGAACACATGAAATGTTTGTTTTTTATGGTCCAATATACAAACCTAACACATCCAAGCAAATAAAAATCATGCGTCTACCCCCTCCCGGCGCCGTTTAGAGGGGTAGATCGACATATCAGACTTTTCTCTAGCGGGAGTAGGGTTTCGCTGTAGAGGGGGTCCGGAGTGTCAAGACCCCATCAAAACTTGCATTTAACCCTAAAATATGTATACTAGTGTGTTGGCAGTTAATGGGAACCAAGATACGTCTCCACGGTGCGACCCGCTTCACTGACCCCTCTTACTCCGTAGTAAGTTCTTCCACTTAGAGGTGAAAACCCCTGTTTCGGGTGGCAGGCATGGAATCGTGCGACGGAACACATGAAATGTTTGTTTTTTATGGTCCAATATACCAACCTAACACATCCAAGCAAAACAATTCATGCTTGTACCCCCTTCCGGCGCCGTTTAGAGGGGTAGATTGACAGGTCAGACTTTTCTCCAGAGGGAGTAGGGTTTCGCCGTAGAAGGGGTCCGGAGCGTCAAGACCCCATCAAAACTTGCATAGACCCCTAATCTATGTATACTAGTGTGTTGGTAGTTTGTGGGAACAAAGATACATCTCCTAGGTGCGACCCGCTTCACTGACCCCTCTTACTCCGTAGTAAGTTCTTGCACTTAGAGGTGATAACCCCCGTTTCGGGTGTCAGGCATGGAATCGTGCGACGGAACACATGAAATGTTTGTTTTTTATGGTCCAATATACCAACCTAACACATCCAAGAAAAAAAATTCATGCGTCTACCCCCTCCCGGTGCCGTTTAGAGGGGTAGATCGACAGGTCAGACTTTTCTCCAGCGGGAGTAGGGTTTCACCGTAGAGGGGGTCCGGAGCGTCAAGACCCCATCAAAATTTGCATAGACCCATAAACTATGTATACTAGTGTGTTGTTAGTTTCTGGGAACCAAGATACATCTCCGAGGTGCGACCCGCTTCACTGACCCCTCTTACTCCGTAGTAAGTTCTTGCACTTAGAGGTGAAAACCCCCGTTTCGGGTGTCAGGCATGGAATCGTGCGACGGAACCCATGAAATGTTTGTTTTTTATGGTCCAATATACCAACCTAACACATACAAGCAAGAAAATTCATGCTTCTACCCCCTCCCGGCGTCGTTTAGATTGGTAGATCGACAGGTCAGACTTTTCTCCAGCGGGAGTAGGGTTTCGCCGTAGAGGGGGTCCGGAGCGTCAAGACCCCATCAAAACTTGCATAGACCCCTAAACTATGTATACTAGTGTGTTGGTTGTTTGTGGGAACCAAGATACATCTGCGAGGTGCGACCCGCTTCACTGACCCCTCTTACTCCGTAGTAAGTTCTCGCACTTAGAGGTGAAAACCCACCGTTTTGGGTGTCAGGCATGGAATCGTGCGACGGATCACATGAAATGTTTGTTTTTTATGGTCCAATATACAAACCTATCACATCCAAGCAAATAAAAATCATGCGTCTACCCCCTCCCGGCGCCGTTTAGAGGGGTAGATCGACAGGTCAGACTTTTCTCCGGCGGGAGTAGGGTTTCGCCGTAGAGGGGGTCCGGAGTGTCAAGACCCCATCAAAACTTGCATTGAACCCTAAAATATGTATACTAGTGTGTTGGTAGTTAATGGGAACCAAGATACATCTCCGCGGTGCGACCCGCTTCACTGACCCCTCTTACTCCGTAGTAAGTTCTTGCACTTAGAGGTGAAAACCCCCGTTTCGGGAGTAAGGCATGGAATCGTGCGACGGATCACATGAAATGTTTGTTTTTTATGGTCCAATATACCAACCTAACACATCCAAGCAAAAAAAATCATGCGTCTACCCCCTCCCGGCGCCGCTTAGAGGGGTAGATCGACAGATCAGACTTTTCTCCAACGGGAGTAGGATTTCGCCGTAGGGGGTCGGGAGCGTCAAGACCCCATCAAAACTTGCATAGACCCCTAAACTATGTATACTAGTGTGTTGGTAGTTTGTGGGAACCAATATACATCTCTGAGGTGCGACCCGCTTCACTGACCCCTCTTACTCCGTAGTAAGTTCTTGCACTTAGAGGTGAAAACCCCCGTTTCGGGTGGCAGGCATGGAATCGTGCGACGGACCACATGAAATGTTTGTTTTTTATGGTCCAATATACCAACCTAACACATCCAAGCAAAAAAATTCATGCTTCTACCCCTTCCCGGCGCCGTTTAGAGGGGTAGATTGACATGTAAGACATTTCTCCTACGGGAGTAGGGTTTCGCTGTAGGGGGGGTGCGGAGCATCAAGACCCCATCAAAACTTGCATAGACCCCTAAACTATGTATACTAGTATGTTGGTAGTTTGTGGGAACCAAGATACATCTCCGAGGTGCGACCCGTTTCACTGACCCCTCTTACTCCGTAGTAAGTTCTTGCACTTAGAGGTGATAACCCCCGTTTCGGGTGTCAGGCATGGAATCGTGCGACAGAACACATGAAATGTTTGTTTTTATGGTCCAATATACCAACCTAACACATACAAGCAAAAAAATTCATGCGTCTACCCCATCCCGGTGCCGTTTAGAGGGGTAGATCGACATGTCAGACTTTTCTCCAACGGGAGTAGGGTTTCGCCGTAGAGGGGGTCCGGAGCGTCAAGACCCCATCAAAATTTGCATAGACCCCTAAAATATGTATAGTAGTGTGTTGGTATTTTGTGGGAACCAAGATACATCTCCGAGGTGTGACCCGCTTCACTCACCGCTCTTACTCCGTAGTAAGTTCTTGCACTTAGAGGTGATAACCCCCGTTTCGGGTGTCAGGCATGGAATCGTGCGACGGAACACATGAAATGTTTGTTTTTTATGGTCCAATATACCAACCTAACACATCCAAGCAAAAAAATTCATGCGTCTACCCCATCCCGGTGTCGTTTAGAGGCGTAGATCGACAGGTCAGACTTTTCTCCAACGGGAGTAGGGTTTCGCTGTAGAGGGGGTCGGAGCGTCAAGACCCCATTGAAACTTGCATAGACCCATAAAATATGTATACTAGTGTTTTGGTAGTTTGTGGGAACCAATATACATCTCCGAGGTGCGACCAGCTTCACTGACCCCTCTTACTCCGTAGTAAGTTCTTGCACTTAGAGGTGAAAACCCCCGTTTCGAGTGGCAGGCATGGAATCGTGCGACGGAACACATGAAATGTTTGTTTTTTATGGTCCAATATACCAACCTAACACATCCAAGCAAAAAAAATCATGCGTCTACCCCCTCCCGGCGCGTTTAGAGGGGTAGATCGATAGGTCAGACTTTTCTCCAGCGGGAGTAGGGTTTCGCCGTAGAGGGGGTCCGGAGCGTCAAGACCCCATTAAAATTTTCATAGACCCATAAACTATGTATACTAGTGTGTTGTTAGTTTGTGGGAACCAAGATACATCTCCGAGGTGCGACCCGCTTCACTGACCCCTCTTACTCCGTAGTAAGTTCTTGCACTTAGAGGTGAAAACCCCCGTTTCGGGTGTCAGGCATGGAATCGTGCGATGGAACCCATGAAATGTTTTTTTTTATGGTCCAATATACCAACATAACACATACAAGCAAGAAAATTCATGCTTCTACCCCCTCCCGGCGTCATTTAGAGGGGTAGATCGACAGGTCAGACTTTTCTCCAGCGGGAGTAGGGTTTCGCCGTAGAGGGGGTCCGGAGCGTCAAGACCCCATCAAAACTTGCATAGACCTCTAAACTATGTATAATAGTGTGTTGGTAGTTTGTGGGAACCAAGATACATCTGCGAGGTGCGACCCGCTTCACTGAACCCTCTTACTCCGTAGTAAGTTCTTGCACTTAGAGGTGAAAACCCACCGTTTTGGGTGTCAGGCATGGAATCGTGCGACGGAACACATAAAATGTTTGTTTTTTATGGTCCAATATACCAACCTAACACATACAAGCAAGAAAATTCATGCGTCTACCCCCTCCCGGAGCCGTTTAGAGGGGTAGATCGGCAGGTCAGACTTTTCTCCAGCGGGAGTAGTGTTTCACCGTAGAGGGGGTCCGGAGCGTCAAGACCCCATCAAAACTTGCATACACCCCTAAACTATGTATACTAGTGTGTTGGTAGTTTTTGCGAACCAAGATACATCTACGAGGTGCGACCCGCTTCACTGACCCCTCTTATTCCGTAGTAAGTTCTTGCACTTAGAGGTGAAAACCCCCGTTTCGGGTGGCAGGCATGGAATCTTGCGACGGAACACATGAAATGTTTGTTTTTTATGGTCCAATATACCAACCTAACACATCCAAGCAAAATAATTCATGCGTCTACCCCCTCCCGGCGCCGTTTAGAGGGGTAGATCGACAGGTCAGACTTTTCTCCAGCGGGAGTAGGGTTTCGCCGTAGAGGGGTCCGGAGCGTCTAGACCCCATCAAAACTTGCATAGACCACTAAACTATGTATACTAGTGTGTTGGTAGTATGTGGGAACCAAGATACATCTACGAGGTGCGACCCGCTTCACTGACCCCTCTTACTTTGTAGTAAGTTCTTGCACTTAGAGGTGAAAACCCCCGTTTCGGGTGTCAAGCATGGAATCGTGCGACGGAACACATGAAATGTTTGTTTTTTATGGTCCAATATACCAACCTAACACATCCAAGCAAAAAAATTCATGCTTGTACCCCCTCCCGGCGCCGTTTAGAGGGGTAGATCGACAGGTCAGACTTTTCTCCAGCGGGAGTAGGGTTTCGCCGTAGAGGGGGTCGGGAGCGTCAAGACCCCATCAAAACTTGCATAGACCCCTAAACTATGTATACTAGTGTGTTGGTAGTTTGTGGGAACCAAGATACATCTGCGAGGTGCGACCCGCTTCACTGACCCCTCTTACTCCGTAGTAAGTTCTCGCACTTAGAGGTGAAAACCCACCGTTTTGGGTGTCAGACATGGAATCGTGCGACGGAACACATAAAATGTTTTTATTTTATGGTCCAATATACCAACCTAACACATACAAGAAAGAAAATTCATGCGTCTACCCCCTCCCGGAGCCGTTTAGAGGGGTAGATCGACAGGTCAGACTTTTCTCCAACGGGAGTAGGGTTTCGGCGTAGAGGGGGTCCGGAGCGTCAAGACCCCATAAAAACTTGCATTTAACCCTAAAATTTGTATACTAGTGTGTTGGTAGTTAATGGGAACCAAGATACATCTCCGCGGTGCGACCCGCTTCACTGACCCCTCTTACTCCGTAGTAAGTTCTTGCACTTAGAGGTGAAAACCCCCGTTTCGGGAGTAAGGCATGGAATCGTGCGACGGATCACATGAAATGTTTGTTTTTTATGGTCCAGTATACCAACCTAACACATCCAAGCAAAAAAAATCATGCGTCTACCCCCTCCCGGCGCCGCTTAGAGGGGTAGATCGACAGGTCAGACTTTTCTCCAATGGGAGTAGGATTTCGCCGTAGAGTGGGTCGGGAGCGTCAAGACCCCATCAAAACTTGCATAGACCCCTAAACTATGTATACTAGTGTGTTGGTAGTTTGTGGGAACCAAGATACATCTCTGAGGTGCGACCCGCTTCACTGACCCCTCTTACTCCGTAGTAAGTTCTTGCACTTAGAGGTGAAAACCCCCGTTTCGGGTGTCAAGCATGGAATCGTGCGACGGAACACATGAAATGTTTGTTTTTTATGGTCCAATATACAAACCTAACACATCCAAGCAAATAAAAATCATGCGTCTACCCCCTCCCGGCGCCGTTTAGAGGGGTAGATCGACATGTCAGACTTTTCTCTAGCGGGAGTAGGGTTTCGCTGTAGAGGGGGTCCGGAGTGTCAAGACCCCATCAAAACTTGCATTTAACCCTAAAATATGTATACTAGTGTGTTGGCAGTTAATGGGAACCAAGATACATCTCCGCGGTGCGACCCGCTTCACTGACCCCTCTTACTCCGTAGTAAGTTCTTCCACTTAGAGGTGAAAACCCCTGTTTCGGGTGGCAGGCATGGAATCGTGCGACGGACCACATGAAATGTTTGTTTTTTATGGTCCAATATACCAACCTAACACATCCAAGCAAAAAAATTCATGCTTGTACCCCCTTCCGGCGCCGTTTAGAGGGGTAGATTGACAGGTCAGACTTTTCTCCAGAGGGAGTAGGGTTTCGCCGTAGAAGGGGTCTGGAGCGTCAAGACCCCATCAAAACTTGCATAGACCCCTAATATATGTATACTAGTGTGTTGGTAGTTTGTGGGAACAAAGATACATCTCCTAGGTGCGACCCGCTTCACTGACCCCTCTTACTCCGTAGTAAGTTCTTGCACTTAGAGGTGATAACCCCCGTTTCGGGTGTCAGGCATGGAATCGTGCGACGGAACACATGAAATGTTTGTTTTTTATGGTCCAATATACCAACCTAACACATCCAAGAAAAAAAATTCATGCGTCTACCCCCTCCCGGTGCCGTTTAGAGGGGTAGATCGACAGGTCAGACTTTTCTCCAGCGGGAGTAGGGTTTCACCGTAGAGGGGGTCCGGAGCGTCAAGACCCCATCAAAATTTGCATAGACCCATAAACTATGTATACTAGTGTGTTGTTAGTTTCTGGGAACCAAGATACATCTCCGAGTTGCGACCCGCTTCACTGACCCCTCTTACTCCGTAGTAAGTTCTTGCACTTAGAGGTGAAAACCCCCGTTTCGGGTGTCAGGCATGGAATCGTGCGACGGAACCCATGAAATGTTTGTTTTTTATGGTCCAATATACCAACCTAACACATACAAGCAAGAAAATTCATGCTTCTACCCCCTCCCGGCGTCGTTTAGAGGGGTAGATCGACAGGTCAGACTTTTCTCCAGCGGGAGTAGGGTTTCGCCGTAGAGGGGGTCCGGAGCGTCAAGACCCCATCAAAACTTGCATAGACCCCTAAACTATGTATACTAGTGTGTTGGTAGTTTGTGGGAACCAAGATACATCTGCGAGGTGCGACCCGCTTCACTGACCCCTCTTACTCCGTAGTAAGTTCTCGCACTTAGAGGTGAAAACCCACCGTTTTGGGTGTCAGGCATGGAATCGTGCGACGGATCACATGAAATGTTTGTTTTTTATGGTCCAATATACAAACCTATCACATCCAAGCAAATAAAAATCATGCGTCTACCCCCTCCCGGCGCCGTTTAGAGGGGTAGATCGACAGGTCAGACTTTTCTCCGGCGGGAGTAGGGTTTCGCCGTAGAGGGGGTCCGGAGTGTCAAGACCCCATCAAAACTTGCATTGAACCCTAAAATATGTATACTAGTGTGTTGGTAGTTAATGGGAACCAAGATACATCTCCGCGGTGCGACCCGCTTCACTGACCCCTCTTACTCCGTAGTAAGTTCTTGCACTTAGAGGTGAAAACCCCCGTTTCGGGAGTAAGGCATGGAATCGTGCGACGGATCACATGAAATGTTTGTTTTTTATGGTCCAATATACCAACCTAACACATCCAAGCAAAAAAAATCATGCGTCTACCCCCTCCCGGCGCCGCTTAGAGGGGTAGATCGACAGATCAGACTTTTCTCCAACGGGAGTAGGATTTCGCCGTAGGGGGTCGGGAGCGTCAAGACCCCATCAAAACTTGCATAGACCCCTAAACTATGTATACTAGTGTGTTGGTAGTTTGTGGGAACCAAGATACATCTCTGAGGTGCGACCCGCTTCACTGACCCCTCTTACTCCGTAGTAAGTTCTTGCACTTAGAGGTGAAAACCCCCGTTTCGGGTGGCAGGCATGGAATCGTGCGACGGACCACATGAAATGTTTGTTTTTTATGGTCCAATATACCAACCTAACACATCCAAGCAAAAAAATTCATGCTTCTACCCCTTCCCGGCGCCGTTTAGAGGGGTAGATTGACATGTAAGACATTTCTCCTACGGGAGTAGGGTTTCGCTGTAGGGGGGGTGCGGAGCATCAAGACCCCATCAAAACTTGCATAGACCCCTAAACTATGTATACTAGTATGTTGGTAGTTTGTGGGAACCAAGATACATCTCCGAGGTGCGACCCGTTTCACTGACCCCTCTTACTCCGTAGTAAGTTCTTGCACTTAGAGGTGATAACCCCCGTTTCGGGTGTCAGGCATGGAATCGTGCGACAGAACACATGAAATGTTTGTTTTTATGGTCCAATATACCAACCTAACACATACAAGCAAAAAAATTCATGCGTCTACCCCATCCCGGTGCCGTTTAGAGGGGTAGATCGACATGTCAGACTTTTCTCCAACGGGAGTAGGGTTTCGCCGTAGAGGGGGTCCGGAGCGTCAAGACCCCATCAAAATTTGCATAGACCCCTAAAATATGTATAGTAGTGTGTTGGTATTTTGTGGGAACCAAGATACATCTCCGAGGTGTGACCCGCTTCACTGACCGCTCTTACTCCGTAGTAAGTTCTTGCACTTAGAGGTGATAACCCCCGTTTCGGGTGTCAGGCATGGAATCGTGCGACGGAACACATGAAATGTTTGTTTTTTATGGTCCAATATACCAACCTAACACATCCAAGCAAAAAAATTCATGCGTCTACCCCATCCCGGTGCCGTTTAGAGGCGTAGATCGACAGGTCAGACTTTTCTCCAACGGGAGTAGGGTTTCGCTGTAGAGGGGGTCCGGAGCGTCAAGACCCCATTGAAACTTGCATAGACCCATAAAATATGTATACTAGTGTTTTGGTAGTTTGTGGGAACCAATATACATCTCCGAGGTGCGACCAGCTTCACTGACCCCTCTTACTCCGTAGTAAGTTCTTGCACTTAGAGGTGAAAACCCCCGTTTCGGGTGGCAGGCATGGAATCGTGCGACGGAACACATGAAATGTTTGTTTTTTATGGTCCAATATACCAACCTAACACATCCAAGCAAAAAAAATCATGCGTCTACCCCCTCCCGGCGCCGCTTAGAGGGGTAGATCGATAGGTCAGACTTTTCTCCAGCGGGAGTAGGATTTCGCCGTAGAGGGGGTCGGGAGCGTCAAGACCCCATCAAAACTTGCATATACCCATAAACTATGTATACTAGTGTGTTGTTAGTTTGTGGGAACCAAGATACATCTCTGAGGTGCGACCCGCTTCACTGACCCCTCTTACTCCGTAGTAAGTTCTTGCACTTAGAGGTGAAAACCCCCGTTTCGGGTGTCAGGCATGGAATCGTGCGATGGAACCCATGAAATGATTTTTTTTATGGTCCAATATACCAACATAACACATACAAGCAAGAAAATTCATGCTTCTACCCCCTCCCGGCGTCGTTTAGAGGGGTAGATCGACAGGTCAGACTTTTCTCCAGCGGGAGTAGGGTTTCGCCGTAGAGGGGGTCCGGAGCGTCAAGACCCCATCAAAACTTGCATAGACCTCTAAACTATGTATACTAGTGTGTTGGTAGTTTGTGGGAACCAAGATACATCTCTGAGGTGCGACCCGCTTCACTGACCCCTCTTACTCCGTAGTAAGTTCTTGCACTTAGAGGTGAAAACCCCCGTTTCGGGTGGCAGGCATGGAATCGTGCGACGGACCACATGAAATGTTTGTTTTTTATGGTCCAATATACCAACCTAACACATCCAAGCAAAAAAATTCATGCTTCTACCCCTTCCCGGCGCCGTTTAGAGGGGTAGATTGACATGTAAGACATTTCTCCTACGGGAGTAGGGTTTCGCTGTAGGGGGGGGTGCGGAGCATCAAGACCCCATCAAAACATGCATAGACCCCTAAACTATGTATACTAGTATGTTGGTAGTTTGTGGGAACCAAGATACATCTCCGAGGTGCGACCCGTTTCACTGACCCCTCTTACTCCGTAGTAAGTTCTTGCACTTAGAGGTGATAACCCCCGTTTCGGGTGTCAGGCATGGAATCGTGCGACAGAACACATGAAATGTTTGTTTTTATGGTCCAATATACCAACCTAACACATAAAAGCAAAAAAATTCATGCGTCTACCCCATCCCGGTGCCGTTTAGAGGGGTAGATCGACATGTCAGACTTTTCTCCAACGGGAGTAGGGTTTCGCCGTAGAGGGGGTCCGGAGCGTCAAGACCCCATCAAAATTTGCATAGACCCCTAAAATATGTATAGTAGTGTGTTGGTATTTTGTGGGAACCAAGATACATCTCCGAGGTGTGACCCGCTTCACTGACCGCTCTTACTCCGTAGTAAGTTCTTGCACTTAGAGGTGATAACCCCCGTTTCGGGTGTCAGGCATGGAATCGTGCGACGGAACACATGAAATGTTTGTTTTTTATGGTCCAATATACCAACCTAACACATCCAAGCAAAAAAATTCATGCGTCTACCCCATCCCGGTGCCGTTTAGAGGCGTAGATCAACAGGTCAGACTTTTCTCCAACGGGAGTAGGGTTTCGCTGTAGAGGGGGTCCGGAGCGTCAAGACCCCATTTAAACTTGCATAGACCCATAAAATATGTATACTAGTGTTTTGGTAGTTTGTGGGAACCAATATACATCTCCGCGGTGCGACCAGCTTCACTGACCCCTCTTACTCCGTAGTAAGTTCTTGCACTTAGAGGTGAAAACCCCCGTTTCGGGTGGCAGGCATGGAATCGTGCGACGGAACACATGAAATGTTTGTTTTTTATGGTCCAATATACCAACCTAACACATCCAAGCAAAAAAAATCATGCGTCTACCCCCTCCCGGCGCCGCTTAGAGGGGTAGATCGATAGGTCAGACTTTTCTCCAGCGGGAGTAGGATTTCGCCGTAGAGGGGGTCGGGAGCGTCAAGACCCCATAAAAACTTGCATAGACCCATAAAATATGTATACTAGTGTGTTGTTAGTTTGTGGGAACCAAGATACATCTCTGAGGTGCGACCCGCTTCACTGACCCCTCTTACTCCGTAGTAAGTTCTTGCACTTAGAGGTGAAAACCCCCGTTTCGGGTGTCAGGCATGGAATCGTGCGATGGAACCCATGAAATGTTTTTTTTTTATGGTCCAATATACCAACGTAACACATACAAGCAAGAAAATTCATGCTTCTACCCCCTCCCGGCGTCGTTTAGAGGGGTAGATCGACAGGTCAGACTTTTCTCCAGCGGGAGTAGGGTTTCGCCGTAGAGGGGGTCCGGAGCGTCAAGACCCCATCAAAACTTGCATAGACCTCTAAACTATGTATACTAGTGTGTTGGTAGTTTGTGGGAACCAAGATACATCTCCGCGGTGCGACCCGCTTCACTGACCCCTCTTACTCCGTAGTAAGTTCTTGCACTTAGAGGTGAAAACCCACCGTTTTGGGTGTCAGGCATGGAATCGTTCGACGGAACACATGAAATGTTTGTTTTTTATGGTCCAATATACCAACCTAACACATCCAAGCAAAAAAATTCATGCTTGTACCCCCTTCCGGCGCCATTTAGAGGGGTAGATTGACAGGTCAGACTTTTCTCCAGAGGGAGTAGGGTTTCGCCGTAGAAGGGGTCCGGAGCGTCAAGACCCCATCAAAACTTGCATAGACCCCTAATCTATGTATACTAGTGTGTTGGTAGTTTGTGGGAACAAAGATACATCTCCTAGGTGCGACCCGCTTCACTGACCCCTCTTACTCCGTAGTAAGTTCTTGCACTTAGAGGTGATAACCCCCGTTTCGGGTGTCAGGCATGGAATCGTGCGACGGAACACATGAAATGTTTTTTTTATGGTCCAATATACCAACCTAACACATCCAAGAAAAAAAATTCATGCGTCTACCCCCTCCCGGTGCCGTTTAGAGGGGTAGATCGACAGGTCAGACTTTTCTCCAGCGGGAGTAGGGTTTCACCGTAGAGGGGGTCCGGAGCGTCAAGACCCCATCAAAATTTGCATAGACCCATAAACTATGTATATTAGTGTGTTGTTAGTTTCTGGGAACCAAGATACATCTCCGAGGTGCGACCCGCTTCACTGACCCCTCTTACTCCGTAGTAAGTTCTTGCACTTAGAGGTGAAAACCCCCGTTTCGGGTGTCAGGCATGGAATCGTGCGACGGAACCCATGAAATGTTTGTTTTTTATGGTCCAATATACCAACCTAACACATACAAGCAAGAAAATTCATGCTTCTACCCCCTCCCGGCGTCGTTTAGAGGGGTAGATCGACAGGTCAGACTTTTCTCCAGCGGGAGTAGGGTTTCGCCGTAGAGGGGGTCCGGAGCGTCAAGACCCCATCAAAACTTGCATAGACCCCTAAACTATGTATACTAGTGTGTTGGTAGTTTGTGGGAACCAAGATACATCTGCGAGGTGCGACCCGCTTCACTGACCCCTCTTACTCCGTAGTAAGTTCTCGCACTTAGAGGTGAAAACCCACCGTTTCGGGTGTCAGGCATGGAATCGTGCGACGGATCACATGAAATGTTTGTTTTTTATGGTCCAATATACAAACCTATCACATCCAAGCAAATAAAAATCATGCGTCTACCCCCTCCCGGCGCCGTTTAGAGGGGTAGATCGACAGGTCAGACTTTTCTCCGGCGGGAGTAGGGTTTCGCCGTAGAGGGGGTCCGGAGTGTCAAGACCCCATCAAAACTTGCATTGAACCCTAAACTATGTATACTAGTGTGTTGGTAGTTAATGGGAACCAAGATACATCTCCGCGTTGCGACCCGCTTCAGTGACCCCTCTTACTCCGTAGTAAGTTCTTGCACTTAGAGGTGAAAACCCCCGTTTCGGGAGTCAGGCATGGAATCGTGCGACGGATCACATGAAATGTTTGTTCTTTATGGTACAATATACCAACCTAACACATCCAAGCAAAAAAAATCATGCGTCTACCCCCTCCCGGCGCCGTTTAGAGGGGTAGATCGACAGGTCAGACTTTTCTCCAACGGGAGTAGGATTTCGCCGTAGAGGGGGTCGGGAGCGTCAAGACCCCATCAAAACTTGCATAGACCCCTAAACTATGTATAATAGTGTGTTGGTATTTTGTGGGAACCAAGATACATCTCTGAGGTGCGACCCGCTTCACTGACCCCTCTTACTCCGTAGTAAGTTCTTGAACTTAGAGGTGAAAACCCCCGTTTCGGGTGGCAGGCATGGAATCGTGCGACGGACCACATGAATTTTTTTTTATGGTCCAATATACCAACCGAACACATCCAAGCAAAAAAATTAATGCTTCTACCCCCTCCCGGCGCCGTTTAGAGGGGTAGATCGACATGTAAGACATTTCTCCTACTGGAGTAGGGTTTCGCTGTAGGGGGGTGCGGAGCATCAAGACCCCATCAAAACTTGCATAGACGCCTAAACTATGTATACTAGTATGTTGGTAGTTTGTGGGAACCAAGATACATCTCCGAGGTGCGACCCGTTTCACTGACCGCTCTTACTCCGTAGTAAGTTCTTGCACTTAGAGGTGATAACCCCCGTTTCGGGTGTCAGGCATGGAATCGTGCGACGGAACACATGAAATGTTTGTTTTTTCTGGTCCAATATACCAACGTAACACATCAAAGCAAAAAAAATCATGCGTCTACCGCATCCCGGTGCCGTTTAGAGGCGTAGATCGACAGGTCAGACTTTTCTCCAACGGGAGTAGGGTTTCGCTGTAGAGGGGGTCCGGAGCGTCAAGACCCCATAGAAACTTGCATAGACCCATAAAATATGTAAACTAGTGTTTTGCCAGTTTCTGGTAACCAAGATACATCTCCGAGGTGCGACCAGCTTCACTGACCCCTCTTACTCCGTAGTAAGTTCTTGCACTTAGAGGTGAAAACCCCCATTTCAGGTGGCAGGCATGGAATCGTGCGACGGAACACATGAAATGTTTGTTTTTTATGGTCCAATATACCAACCTAACACATCCAAGCAAAAAAAATCATGCGTCTACCCCCTCCCGGCAACGTTTAGAGGGGTAGATCGACATGTCAGACTTTTCTCCAGCGGGGGTAGGGTTTCGCCGTAGAGGGGGTCCGGAGCGTCAAGACCCCATCAAAATTTGCATAGACCCATAAACTATGTATACTAGTGTGTTGTTAGTTTATGGGAACCAAGATACATCTCCGCGGTGCGACCCGCTTCACTGACCCCTCTTACTCCGTAGTAAGTTCTTGCACTTAGAGGTGAAAACCCCCGTTTCGGGTGTCAGGCATGGAATCGTGCGACGGAACCCATGAAATGTTTGTTTTTTATGGTCCAATATACCAACCTAACACATACAAGCAAGAAAACTCATGCTTCTACCCCCTCAAGGCGTCGTTTAGAGGGGTAGATCGACAGGTCAGACTTTTCTCCAGGGGAGTAGGGTTTCGCCGTAGAGGGGGTCCGGAGCGTCAAGACCCCATCAAAACTTGCATATACCCCTAAACTATGTATACTAGTGTGTTGGTAGTTTGTGGGAACCAAGATACATCTGCGAGGTGCGACCCGCTTCACTGACCCCTCTTACTCCGTAGTAAGTTCTTGCACTTAGAGGTGAAAACCCCCGTTTCGGGTGGCAGGCATGGAATCGTGCGACGGACCACATGAAATGTTTGTTTTTTATGGTCCAATATACCAACCTAACACATACAAGCAAGAAAATTCATTCTTCTACCCCCTCCCGGCGTCGTTTAGAGGGGTAGATCGACAGGTCAGACTTTTCTCCAGCGGGAGTAGGGTTTCGCCGTAGAGGGGGTCGGGAGCGTCAAGACCCCATCAAAACTTGCATAGACCCATAAACTATGTATACTAGTGTGTTGGTAGTTTGTGGGAACCAAGATACATCTGCGAGGTGCGACCCGCTTCACTGACCCCTCTTACTCCGTAGTAAGTTCTCGCACTTAGAGGTGAAACCCCACCGTTTTGGGTGTCAGGCATGGAATCGTGCGACGGAACACATAAAATGTTTGTTTTTTATGGTCCAATATACCAACCTAACACATACAAGCAAGAAAACTCATGCTTCTACCCCCTCAAGGCGTCGTTTAGAGGGGTAGATCGACAGGTCAGACTTTTCTCCAGGGGGAGTAGGGTTTCGCCGTAGAGGGGGTCCGGAGCGTCAAGACCCCATCAAAACTTGCATATACCCCTAAACTATGTATACTAGTGTGTTGGTAGTTTGTGGGAACCAAGATACATCTCCGCGGTGCGACCCGCTTCACTGACCCCTCTTACTCCGTAGTAAGTTCTTGCACTTAGAGGTGAAAACCCCCGTTTCGGGTGTCAGGCATGGAATCGTGCGACGGAACCCATGAAATGTTTGTTTTTTATGGTCCAATATACCAACCTAACACATACAAGCAAGAAAACTCATGCTTCTACCCCCTCAAGGCGTCGTTTAGAGGGGTAGATCGACAGGTCAGACTTTTCTCCAGCGGGAGTAGGGTTTCGCCGTAGAGGGGGTCGGGAGCGTCAAGACCCCATCAAAACTTGCATAGACCCATAAACTATGTATACTAGTGTGTTGGTAGTTTGTGGGAACCAAGATACATCTGCGAGGTGCGACCCGCTTCACTGACCCCTCTTACTCCGTAGTAAGTTCTCGCACTCAGAGGTGAAAACCCACCGTTTTGGGTGTCAGGCATGGAATCGTGCGACGGAACACATAAAATGTTTGTATTTTATGGTCCAATATACCAACCTAACACATACAAGCAAGAAAATTCATGCGTCTACCCCCTCCCGGAGCCGTTTAGAGGGGTAGATCGACAGGTCAGACTTTTCTCCAGCGGGAGTAGGGTTTCGCCGTAGAGGGGGTCCGGAGCGTCAAGACCCCATCAAAACTTGCATTTAACCCTAAAATATGTATACTAGTGTGTTGGTAGTTAATGGGAACCAAGATACATCTCCGCGGTGCGACCCGCTTCACTGACCCCTCTTACTCCGTAGTAAGTTCTTGCACTTAGAGGTGAAAACCCCCGTTTCGGGAGTAAGGCATGGAATCGTGCGACGGATCACATGAAATATTTGTTTTTTATGGTCCAGTATACCAACCTAACACATCCAAGCAAAAAAAATCATGCGTCTACCCCCTCCCGGTGCCGCTTAGAGGGGTAGATCGACAGGTCAGACTTTTCTCCAACGGGAGTAGGATTTCGCCGTAGAGGGGGTCGGGAGCATCAAGACCCCATCAAAACTTGCATAGACCCCTAAACTATGTATACTAGTGTGTTGGTAGTTTGTGGGAACCAAGATACATCTCTGAGGTGCGACCCGCTTCACTGACCCCTCTTACTCCGTAGTAAGTTCTTGCACTTAGAGGTGAAAACCCCCGTTTCGGGTGTCAAGCATGGAATCGTGCGACGGAACACATGAAATGTTTGTTTTTTATGGTCCAATATACAAACCTAACACATCCAAGCAAATAAAAAGCATGCGTCTACCCCCTCCCGGCGCCGTTTAGAGGGGTAGATCGACAGGTCAGACTTTTCTCTAGCGGGAGTAGGGTTTCGCTGTAGAGGGGGTCCGGAGTGTCAAGACCCCATCAAAACTTGCATTTAACCCTAAACTATGTATACTAGTGTGTTGGTAGTTAATGGGAACCAAGATACATCTCCGCGGTGCGACCCGCTTCACTGACCGCTCTTACTCCGTAGTAAGTTCTTGCACTTAGAGGTGAAAACCCCCGTTTCGGGAGTAAGGCATGGAATCGTGCGACGGATCACATGATTTTTTTTTTTATGGTCCAATATACAAACCTAAAACATCCAAGCAAATAAAAATCATGCGTCTACCCCCTCCCGGCGCCATTTAGAGGGGTAGATCGACAGGTCAGACTTTTCTCTAGCGGGAGTAGGGTTTCGCTGTAGAGGGGGTCCGGAGTGTCAAGACCCCATCAAAACTTGCATTGAACCCTAAAATATGTATACTAGTGTGTTGGTAGTTAATGGGAACCAAGATACATCTCCGCGGTGCGACCCGCTTCACTGACCCCTCTTACTCCGTAGTAAGTTCTTGCACTTAGAGGTGAAAACCCCCGTTTCGGGAGTAAGGCAAGGAATCGTGCGACGGATCACATGAAATGTTTGTTTTTTATGGTCCAATATACCAACCTAACACATCCAAGAAAAAAAAATCATGCGTCTACCCCCTCCCGGCGCCGCTTAGAGGGGTAGATCGACAGGTCAGACTTTTCTCCAACGGGAGTAGGATTTCGCCGTAGAGGGGGTCGGGAGCGTCAAGACCCCATCAAAACTTGCATAGACCCCTAAACTATGTATACTAGTGTGTTGGTAGTTTGTGGGAAGCAAGATACATCTCTGAGGTGCGACCCGCTTCACTGACCCCTCTTACTCCGTAGTAAGTTCTTGCACTTAGAGGTGAAAACCCCCGTTTCGGGTGGCAGGCATTTAATCGTGCGACGGACCACATGAAATGTTTGTTTTTTATGGTCCAATATACCAACCTAACACATCCAAGCGAAAAAATTCATGCTTCTACCCCCTCCCGGCGCCGTTTAGAGGGGTAGATCGACATGTAAGACATTTCTCCAGCGGTTGTAGGGTTTCGCCGTAGAGGGGGTCCGGAGCGTCAAGACCCCATCAAAATTTGCATAGACCCATAAACTATGTATACTAGTGTGTTGTTAGTTTCTGGGAACCAAGATACATCTCCGAGGTGCGACCCGCTTCACTGACCCCTCTTACTCCGTAGTAAGTTCTTGCACTTAGAGGTGAAAACCCCCGTTTCGGGTGTCAGGCATGGAATCGTGCGACGGAACCCATGAAATATTTGTTTTTTATGGTCCAATATACCAACCTAACACATACAAGCAAGAAAATTCATGCTTCTACCCCCTCCCGGTGTCGTTTAGAGGGGTAGATCGACAGGTCAGACTTTTCTCCAGCGGGAGTAGGGTTTCGCCGTAGAGGGGGTCCGGAGCGTCAAGACCCCATCAAAACTTGCATAGACCCCTAAACTATGTATACTAGTGTGTTGGTAGTTTGTGGGAACCAAGATACATCTGCGAGGTGCGACCCGCTTCACTGACCCCTCTTACTCCGTAGTAAGTTCTCGCACTTAGAGGTGAAAACCCACCGTTTTGGGTGTCAGACATGGAATCGTGCGACGGAACACATAAAATGTTTGTATTTTATGGTCCAATATACCAACCTAACACATACAAGCAAGAAAATTCATGCGTCTACCCCCTCCCGGAGCCGTTTAGAGGGGTAGATCGACATGTCAGACTTTTCTCCAGCGGGAGTAGGGTTTCGCCGTAGAGGGGGTCCGGAGCGTCAAGACCCCATAAAAATTTGCATAGACCCATAAATTATGTATACTAGAGTGTTGTTAGTTTCTGGGAACCAAGATACATCTCCGCGGTGCGACCCGCTTCACTGACCCCTCTTACTCCGTAGTAAGTTCTTGCACTTAGAGGTGAAAACCCCCGTTTCGGGTGTCAGGCATGGAATCGTGCGACGGAACCCATGAAATGTTTGTTTTTTATGGTCCAATATACCAACCTAAAACATACAAGCAAGAAAACTCATGCTTCTACCCCCTCAAGGCGTTGTTTAGAGGGGTAGATCGACAGGTCAGACTTTTCTCCAGGGGAGTAGGGTTTCGCCGTAGAGGGGGTCCGGAGCGTCAAGACCCCTTCAAAACTTGCATAGACCCCTAAACTATGTATACTAGTGTGTTGGTAGTTTGTGGGAACCAAGATACATCTGCGAGGTGCGACCCGCTTCACTGACCCCTCTTACTCCGTAGTAAGTTCTTGCACTTAGAGGTGAAAACCCCCGTTTCGGGTGGCAGGCATGGAATCGTGCGACGGACCACATGAAATGTTTGTTTTTTATGGTCCAATATACCAACCTAACACATACAAGCAAGAAAATTCATTCTTCTACCCCCTCCCGGCGTCGTTTAGAGGGGTAGATCGACAGGTCAGACTTTTCTCCAGCGGGAGTAGGGTTTCGCCGTAGAGGGGGTCGGGAGCGTCAAGACCCCATCAAAACTTGCATAGACCCATAAACTATGTATACTAGTGTGTTGGTAGTTTGTGGGAACCAAGATACATCTGCGAGGTGCGACCCGCTTCACTGACCCCTATTACTCCGTAGTAAGTTCTCGCACTTAGAGGTGAAAACCCACCGTTTTGGGTGTCAGGCATGGAATCGTGCGACGGAACACATAAAATGTTTGTATTTTATGGTCCAATATACCAACCTAACACATACAAGCAAGAAAATTCATGCGTCTACCCCCTCCCGGAGCCGTTTAGAGGGGTAGATCGACAGGTCAGACTTTTCTCCAACGGGAGTAGGGTTTCGCCGTAGAGGGGGTCCGGAGCGTCAAGACCCCATCAAAACTTGCATTTAACCCTAAAATATGTATACTAGTGTGTTGGTAGTTAATGGGAACCAAGATACATCTCCGCGGTGCGACCCGCTTCACTGACCCCTCTTACTCCGTAGTAAGTTCTTGCACTTAGAGGTGAAAACCCCCGTTTCGGGAGTAAGGCATGGAATCGTGCGACGGATCACATGAAATGTTTGTTTTTTATGGTCCAGTATACCAACCTAACACATCCAAGCAAAAAAAATCATGCGTCTACCCCCTCCCGGCGCCGCTTAGAGGGGTAGATCGACAGGTCAGACTTTTCTCCAACGGGAGTAGGATTTCGCCGTAGAGGGGGTCGGGAGCATCAAGACCCCATAAAAACTTGCATAGACCCCTAAACTATGTATACTAGTGTGTTGGTAGTTTGTGGGAACCAAGATACATATCTGAGGTGCGACCCGCTTCACTGACCCCTCTTACTCCGTAGTAAGTTCTTGCACTTAGAGGTGAAAACCCCCGTTTCGGGTGTCAAGCATGGAATCGTGCGACGGAACACATGAAATGTTTGTTTTTGATGGTCCAATATACAAACCTAACACATCCAAGAAAAAAAATCATGCGTCTACCCCCTCCCGGCGCCGCTTAGAGGGGTAGATCGACAGGTCAGACTTTTCTCCAACGGGAGTAGGATTTCGCCGTAGAGGGGGTCGGGAGCGTCAAGACCCCATCAAAACTTGCATAGACCCATAAACTATGTATACTAGTGTGTTGGTAGTTTGTGGGAACCAAGATACATCTGCGAGGTGCGACCCGCTTCACTGACCCCTCTTACTCCGTAGTAAGTTCTCGCACTTAGAGGTGAAAACCCACCGTTTTGGGTGTCAGGCATGGAATCGTGCGACGGAACACATAAAATGTTTGTATTTTATGGTCCAATATACCAACCTAACACATACAAGCAAGAAAATTCATGCGTCTACCCCCTCCCGGAGCCGTTTAGAGGGGTAGATCGACAGGTCAGACTTTTCTCCAGCGGGAGTAGGGTTTCGCCGTAGAGGGGGTCCGGAGCGTCAAGACCCCATCAAAACTTGCATTTAACCCTAAAATATGTATACTAGTGTGTTGGTAGTTAATGGGAACCAAGATACATCTCCGCGGTGCGACCCGCTTCACTGACCCCTCTTACTCCGTAGTAAGTTCTTGCACTTAGAGGTGAAAACCCCCGTTTCGGGAGTAAGGCATGGAATCGTGCGACGGATCACATGAAATGTTTGTTTTTTATGGTCCAGTATACCAACCTAACACATCCAAGCAAAAAAAATCATGCGTCTACCCCCTCCCGGCGCCGCTTAGAGGGGTAGATCGACAGGTCAGACTTTTCTCCAACGGGAGTAGGATTTCGCCGTAGAGGGGGTCGGGAGCATCAAGACCCCATCAAAACTTGCATAGACCCCTAAACTATGTATACTAGTGTGTTGGTAGTTTGTGGGAACCAAGATACATATCTGAGGTGCGACCCGCTTCACTGACCCCTCTTACTCCGTAGTAAGTTCTTGCACTTAGAGGTGAAAACCCCCGTTTCGGGTGTCAAGCATGGAATCGTGCGACGGAACACATGAAATGTTTGTTTTTTATGGTCCAATATACAAACCTAACACATCCAAGCAAATAAAAATCATGCGTCTACCCCCTCCCGGCGCCGTTTAGAGGGGTAGATCGACAGGTCAGACTTTTCTCTAGCGGGAGTAGGGTTTCGCTGTAGAGGGGGTCCGGAGTGTCAAGACCCCATCAAAACTTGCATTTAACCCTAAAATATGTATACTAGTGTGTTGGTAGTTAATGGGAACCAAGATACATCTCCGCGGTGCGACCCGCTTCACTGACCGCTCTTACTCCGTAGTAAGTTCTTGCACTTAGAGGTGAAAACCCCCGTTTCGGGAGTAAGGCATGGAATCGTGCGACGGATCACATGAATTTTTTTTTATGGTCCAATATACAAACCTAACACATCCAAGCAAATTAAAATCATGCGTCTACCCCCTCCCGGCGCCATTTAGAGGGGTAGATCGACAGGTCAGACTTTTCTCTAGCGGGAGTAGGGTTTCGCTGTAGAGGGGGTCCGGAGTGTCAAGACCCCATCAAAACTTGCATTGAACCCTAAAATATGTATACTAGTGTGTTGGTAGTTAATGGGAACCAAGATACATCTCCGCGGTGCGACCCGCTTCACTGACCCCTCTTACTCCGTAGTAAGTTCTTGCACTTAGAGGTGAAAACCCCCGTTTCGGGAGTAAGGCAAGGAATCATGCGACGGATCACATGAAATGTTTGTTTTTTATGGTCCAATATACCAACCTAACACATCCAAGAAAAATCATGCGTCTACCCCCTCCCGGCGCCGCTTAGAGGGGTAGATCGACAGGTCAGACTTTTCTCCAACGGGAGTAGGATTTCGCCGTAGAGGGGGTCGGGAGCGTCAAGACCCCATCAAAACTTGCATAGACCCCTAAACTATGTATACTAGTGTGTTGGTAGTTTGTGGGAAGCAAGATACATCTCTGAGGTGCGACCCGCTTCACTGACCCCTCTTACTCCGTAGTAAGTTCTTGCACTTAGAGGTGAAAACCCCCGTTTCGGGTGGCAGGCATTTAATCGTGCGACGGACCACATGAAATGTTTGTTTTTTATGGTCCAATATACCAACCTAACACATCCAAGCGAAAAAATTCATGCTTCTACCCCCTCCCGGCGCCGTTTAGAGGGGTAGATCGACATGTAAGACATTTCTCCAGCGGGAGTAGGGTTTCGCCGTAGAGGGGGTCCGGAGCGTCAAGACCCCATCAAAATTTGCATAGACCCATAAACTATGTATACTAGTGTGTTGTTAGTTTCTGGGAACCAAGATACATCTCCGAGGTGCGACCCGCTTCACTGACCCCTCTTACTCCGTAGTAAGTTCTTGCACTTAGAGGTGAAAACCCCCGTTTCGGGTGTCAGGCATGGAATCGTGCGACGGAACCCATGAAATGTTTGTTTTTTATGGTCCAATATACCAACCTAACACATACAAGCAAGAAAATTCATGCTTCTACCCCCTCCCGGTGTCGTTTCGAGGGGCAGATCGACAGGTCAGACTTTTCTCCAGCGGGAGTAGGGTTTCGCCGTAGAGGGGGTCCGGAGCGTCAAGACCCCATCAAAACTTGCATAGACCCCTAAACTATGTATACTAGTGTGTTGGTAGTTTGTGGGAACCAAGATACATCTGCGAGGTGCGACCCGCTTCACTGACCCCTCTTACTCCGTAGTAAGTTCTCGCACTTAGAGGTGAAAACCCACCGTTTTGGGTGTCAGGCATGGAATCGTGCGACGGAACACATAAAATGTTTGTATTTTATGGTCCAATATACCAACCTAACACATACAAGCAAGAAAATTCATGCGTCTACCCCCTCCCGGAGCCGTTTAGAGGGGTAGATCGAAAGGTCAGACTTTTCTCCAGCGGGAGTAGGGTTTCGCCGTAGAGGGGGTCCGGAGCGTCAAGACCCCATCAAAACTTGCATACACCCCTAAACTATGTATACTAGTCTGTTTGTAGTTTGTGCGAACCAAGATACATCTACGAGGTGCGACCCGCTTCACTGACCCCTCTTACTTTGTAGTAAGTTCTTGCACTTAGAGGTGAAAACCCCCGTTTCGGGTGTCAAGCATGGAATCGTGTGACGGAACACATGAAATCTTTGTTTTTTATGGTCCAATATACAAACCTAACACATCCAAGCAAATAAAAATCATGCGTCTACCCCCTCCCGGCGCCGTTTAGAGGGGTAGATCGACAGGTCGGACTTTTCTCTAGCGGGAGTAGGGTTTCGCTGTAGAGGGGGTCCGGAGTGTCAAGACCCCATAAAAACTTGCATTGAACCTTAAAATATGTATACTAGTGTGTTGGTAGTTAATGGGAACCAAGATACATCTCCGTGGTGCGACCCGCTTCACTGACCCCTCTTACTCCGTAGTAAGTTCTTGCACTTAGAGGTGAAAACCCCCGTGTCGGGAGTAAGGCATGGAATCGTGCGACGGATCACATGAAATGTTTGTTTTTTATGGTCCAATATACAAACCTAACACATCCAAGCAAATAAAAATCATGCGTCTACCCCCTCCCGGCGCCGTTTAGAGGGGTAGATCGACAGGTCAGACTTTTCTCTAGCGGGAGTAGGGTTTCGCTGTAGAGGGGGTCCGGAGTGTCAAGACCCCATCAAAACTTGCATTGAACCCTAAAATATGTATACTAGTGTGTTGGTAGTTAAAGGGAACCAAGATACATCTCCGCGGTGCGACCCGCCTCACTGACCCCTCTTACTCCGTAGTAAGTTCTTGCACTTAGAGGTGAAAACCCCCGTTTCGGGAGTAAGGCATGGAATCGTGCGACGGATCACATGAAATGTTTGTTTTTTATGGTCCAATATACCAACCTAACACATCCAAGCAAAAAAAATCATGCGTCTACCCCCTCCCGGCGCCGCTTAGAGGGGTAGATCGACAGGTCAGACTTTTCTCCAACGGGAGTAGGATTTCGCCGTAGGGGGTCGGGAGCGTCAAGACCCCATCAAAACTTGCATAGACCCCTAAACTATGTATACTAGTGTGTTGGTAGTTTGTGGGAACCAAGATACATCTCTGAGGTGCGACCCGCTTCACTGACCCCTCTTACTCCGTAGTAAGTTCTTGCACTTAGAGGTGAAAACCCCCGTTTCGGGTGGCAGGCATGGAATCGTGCGACGGACCACATGAAATGTTTGTTTTTTATGGTCCAATATACCAACCTAACACATCTAAGCAAAAAAATTCATGCTTCTACCCCCTCCCGACGCCGTTTAGAGGGGTAGATCGACATGTAAGACATTTCTCCTACGGGAGTAGGGTTTCGCTGTAGGGGGGGTGCGGAGCATCAAGACCCCATCAAAACTTGCATAGACCCCTAAACTATGTATACTAGTATGTTGGTAGTTTGTGGGAACCAAGATACATCTCCGAGGTGCGACCCGTTTCACTGACCCCTCTTACTCCGTAGTAAGTTCTTGCACTTAGAGGTGATAACCCCCGTTTCGGGTGTCAGGCATGGAATCGTGCGACAGAACACATGAAATGTTTGTTTTTATGGTCCAATATACCAACCTAACACATACAAGCAAAAAAATTCATGCGTCTACCCCATCCCGGTGCCGTTTAGAGGGGTAGATCGACAGGTCAGACCTTTCTCCAATGGGAGTAGGGTTTCGCCGTAGAGGTGGTCCGGAGCGTCAAGACCCCATCAAAACTTGCATAGACCCCTAAAATATGTATAGTAGTGTGTTGGTATTTTGTGGGAACCAAGATACATCTCCGAGGTGTGACCCGCTTCACTGACCGCTCTTACTCCGTAGTAAGTTCTTGCACTTAGAGGTGATAACCCCCGTTTCGGGTGTCAGGCATGGAATCGTGCGACGGAACACATGAAATGTTTGTTTTTTATGGTCCAATATACCAACCTAACACATCCAAGCAAAAAAATCCATGCGTCTACCGCATCCCGGTGCCGTTTAGAGGCGTAGATTGACATGTCAGACTTTTCTCCAACGGGAGTAGGGTTTCGCTGTAGAGGGGGTCCGGAGCGTCAAGACCCCATCGAAACTTGCATAGACCCATCAAATATGTAAACTAGTGTTTTGCTAGTTTCTGGTAACCAAGATACATCTCCGAGGTGCGACCAGCTTCACTGACCCCTCTTACTCCGTAGTAAGTTCTTGCACTTAGAGGTGAAAACCCCCGTTTCGGGTGGCAGGCATGGAATCGTGTGACGGAACACATGAAATGTTTGTTTTTTATGGTCCAATATACCAACCTAACACATACAAGCAAAAAAATCATGCGTCTACCCCCTCCCGGCACCGTTTAGAGGGGTAGATCGACATGTCAGACTTTTCTCCAACGGGAGTAGGGTTTCGCCGTAGAGGGGGTCCGGAGCGTCAAGACCCCATCAAAATTTGCATAGACCCATAAACTATGTATACTAGTGTGTTGTTAGTTTCTGGGAACCAAGATACATCTCCGAGGTGCGACCCGCTTCACTGACCCCTCTTACTCTGTAGTAAGTTCTTGCACTTAGAGGTGAAAACCCCCGTTTCGGATGTCAGGCATGGAATCGTGCGACGGAACCCATGAAATGTTTGTTTTTTATGGTCCAATATACCAACCTAACACATACAAGCAAGAAAATTCATTCTTCTACCCCCTCCCGGTGCCGTTTAGAGGGGTAGATCGACAGGTCAGACTTTTCTCCAACGGGAGTAGGGTTTCACCGTAGAGGGGGTCCGGAGCGTCAAGACCCCATAAAAACTTGCATAGACCCCTAAACTATGTATACTAGTGTGTTGGTAGTTTGTGGGAACCAAGATACATCTACGAGGTGCGACCCGCTTCACTGACCCCTCTTACTCTCTAGTAAGTTCTCGCACTTAGAGGTGAAAACCCCCGTTTCGGGTGTCAAGCATGGAATCGTGTGACGGAACACATGAAATCTTTGTTTTTTATGGTCCAATATACAAACCTAACACACCCAAGCAAATAAAAATCATGCGTCTAACCCCTTCCGGCGCCGTTTAGAGGGGTAGATCGACAGGTCGGACTTTTCTCTAGCGGGAGTAGGGTTTCGCTGTAGAGGGGGTCCGGAGTGTCAAGACCCCATAAAAACTTGCATTGAACCTTAAAATATGTATACTAGTGTGTTGGTAGTTAATGGGAACCAAGATACATCTCCGCGGTGCGACCCGCTTCACTGACCCCTCTTACTCCGTAGTAAGTTCTTGCACTTAGAGGTGAAAACCCCCGTGTCGGGAGTAAGGCATGGAATCGTGCGACGGATCACATGAAATGTTTGTTTTTTATGGTCCAATATACAAACCTAACACATCCAAGCAAATAAAAATCATGCGTCTACCCCCTCCCGGCGCCGTTTAGAGGGGTAGATCGACAGGTCAGACTTTTCTCTAGCGGGAGTAGGGTTTCTCTGTAGAGGGGGTCCGGAGTGTCAAGACCCCATAAAAACTTGCATTGAACCCTAAAATATGTATACTAGTGTGTTGGTAGTTAATGGGAACCAAGATACATCTCCGCGGTGTGACCCGCTTCACTGACCCCTCTTACTCCGTAGTAAGTTCTTGCACTTAGAGGTGAAAACCCCCGTTTCGGGAGTAAGGCATGGAATCGTGCGACGGATCACATGAAATGTTTGTTTTTTATGGTCCAATATACCAACCTAACACATCCAAGAAAAAAAAATCATGCGTCTACCCCCTCCCGGCGCCGCTTAGAGGGGTAGATCGACAGGTCAGACTTTTCTCCAACGGGAGTAGGATTTCGCCGTAGGGGGTCGGGAGCGTCAAGACCCCATCAAAACTTGCATAGACCCCTAAACTATGTATACTAGTGTGTTGGTAGTTTGTGGGAACCAAGATACATCTCTGAGGTGCGACCCGCTTCACTGACCCCTCTTACTCCGTAGTAAGTTCTTGCACTTAGAGGTGAAAACCCCCGTTTCGGGTGGCAGGCATGGAATCGTGCGACGGACCACATGAAATGTTTGTTTTTTATGGTCCAATATACCAACCTAACACATCCAAGCAAAAAAATTCATGCTTCTACCCCCTCCCGGCGCCGTTTAGAGGGGTAGATCGACATGTAAGACATTTCTCCTACGGGAGTAGGGTTCGCTGTAGGGGAGGTGCGGAGCATCAAGACCCCATAAAAACTTGCATAGACCCCTAAACTATGTATACTAGTATGTTGGTAGTTTGTGGGAACCAAGATACATCTCCGAGGTGCGACCCGTTTCACTGACCCCTCTTACTCCGTAGTAAGTTCTTGCACTTAGAGGTGATAACCCCCGTTTCGGGTGTCAGGCATGGAATCGTGCGACAGAACACATGAAATGTTTGTTTTTATGGTCCAATATACCAACCTAACACATACAAGCAAAAACATTCATGCGTCTACCCCATCCCGGTGCCGTTTAGAGGGGTAGATCGACAGGTCAGACTTTTCTCCAACGGGAGTAGGGTTTCGCCGTAGAGGTGGTCTGGAGCGTCAAGACCCCATCAAAACTTGCATAGACCCCTAAAATATGTATAGTAGTGTGTTGGTATTTTGTGGGAACCAAGATACATCTCCGAGGTGTGACCCGCTTCACTGACCGCTCTTACTCCGTAGTAAGTTCTTGCACTTAGAGGTGATAACCCCCGTTTCGGGTGTCAGGCATGGAATCGTGCGACGGAACACATGAAATGTTTGTTTTTTATGGTCCAATATACCAACCTAACACATCCAAGCAAAAAAATTCATTCTTCTACCCCCTCCCGGCGTCGTTTAGAGGGGTAGATCGACAGGTCAGACTTTTCTCCAGCGGGAGTAGGGTTTCGCCGTAGAGGGGGTCCGGAGCGTCAAGACCCCATCAAAACTTGCATAGACCCCTAAACTATGTATACTAGTGTGTTGGTAGTTTGTGGGAACCAAGATACATCTGCGAGGTGCGACCCGCTTCACTGACCCCTCTTACTCCGTAGTAAGTTCTCGCACTTAGAGGTGAAAACCCACCGTTTTGGGTGTCAGGCATGGAATCGTGCGACGGAACACATAAAATGTTTGTATTTTATGGTCCAATATACCAACCTAACACATACAAGCAAGAAAATTCATGCGTCTACCCCCTCCCGGAGCCGTTTAGAGGGGTAGATCGACAAGTCAGACTTTTCTCCAGCGGGAGTAGGGTTTCGCCGTAGAGGGGGTCCGGAGCGTCAAGACCCCATCAAAACTTGCATACACCCCTAAACTATGTATACTAGTCTGTTGGTAGTTTGTGCGAACCAAGATACATCTTCGAGGTGCGACCCGCTTCACTGACCCCTCTTACTCCGTAGTAAGTTCTTGCACTTAGAGGTGAAAACCCCCGTTTCGGGAGTAAGGCATGGAATCGTGCGACGGATCACATGAAATGTTTGTTTTTTATGGTCCAGTATACCAACCTAACACATCCAAGCAAAAAAAATCATGCGTCTACCCCCTCCCGGCGCCGCTTAGAGGGGTAGATCGACAGGTCAGACTTTTCTCCAACGGGAGTAGGATTTCGCCGTAGAGGGGGTCGGGAGCATCAAGACCCCATCAAAACTTGCATAGACCCCTAAACTATGTATACTAGTGTGTTGGTAGTTTGTGGGAACCAAGATACATCTCTGAGGTGCGACCCGCTTCACTGACCCCTCTTACTCCGTAGTAAGTTCTTGCACTTAGAGGTGAAAACCCCCGTTTCGGGTGTCAAGCATGGAATCGTGCGACGGAACACATGAAATGTTTGTTTTTTATGGTCCAATATACAAACCTAACACATCCAAGCAAATAAAAATCATGCGTCTACCCCCTCCCGGCGCCGTTTAGAGGGGTAGATCGACAGGTCAGACTTTTCTCTAGCGGGAGTAGGGTTTCGCTGTAGAGGGGGTCCGGAGTGTCAAGACCCCATCAAAACTTGCATTTAACCCTAAAATATGTATACTAGTGTGTTGGTAGTTAATGGGAACCAAGATACATCTCCGCGGTGCGACCCGCTTCACTGACCGCTCTTACTTCGTAGTAAGTTCTTGCACTTAGAGGTGAAAACCCCCGTTTCGGGAGTAAGGCATGGAATCGTGCGACGGATCACATGAATTTTTTTTTTATGGTCCAATATACAAACCTAACACATCCAAGCAAATAAAAATCATGCGTCTACCCCCTCCCGGCGCCATTTAGAGGGGTAGATCGACAGGTCAGACTTTTCTCTAGCGGGAGTAGGGTTTCGCTGTAGAGGGGGTCCGGAGTGTCAAGACCCCATCAAAACTTGCATTGAACCCTAAAATATGTATACTAGTGTGTTGGTAGTTAATGGGAACCAAGATACATCTCCGCGGTGCAACCCGCTTTACTGACCCCTCTTACTCCGTAGTAAGTTCTTGCACTTAGAGGTGAAAACCCCCGTTTCGGGTGGCAGGCATGGAATCGTGCGACGGACCACATGAAATGTTTGTTTTTTATGGTCCAATATACCAACCTAACACATCTAAGCAAAAAAATTCATGCTTCTACCCCCTCCCGACGCCGTTTAGAGGGGTAGATCGACATGTAAGACATTTCTCCTACGGGAGTAGGGTTTCGCTGTAGGGGGGGTGCGGAGCATCAAGACCCCATCAAAACTTGCATAGACCCCTAAACTATGTATACTAGTATGTTGGTAGTTTGTGGGAACCAAGATACATCTCCGAGGTGCGACCCGTTTCACTGACCCCTCTTACTCCGTAGTAAGTTCTTGCACTTAGAGGTGATAACCCCCGTTTCGGGTGTCAGGCATGGAATCGTGCGACAGAACACATGAAATGTTTGTTTTTATGGTCCAATATACCAACCTAACACATACAAGCAAAAAAATTCATGCGTCTACCCCATCCCGGTGCCGTTTAGAGGGGTAGATCGACAGGTCAGACCTTTCTCCAATGGGAGTAGGGTTTCGCCGTAGAGGTGGTCCGGAGCGTCAAGACCCCATCAAAACTTGCATAGACCCCTAAAATATGTATAGTAGTGTGTTGGTATTTTGTGGGAACCAAGATACATCTCCGAGGTGTGACCCGCTTCACTGACCGCTCTTACTCCGTAGTAAGTTCTTGCACTTAGAGGTGATAACCCCCGTTTCGGGTGTCAGGCATGGAATCGTGCGACGGAACACATGAAATGTTTGTTTTTTATGGTCCAATATACCAACCTAACACATCCAAGCAAAAAAATCCATGCGTCTACCGCATCCCGGTGCCGTTTAGAGGCGTAGATTGACATGTCAGACTTTTCTCCAACGGGAGTAGGGTTTCGCTGTAGAGGGGGTCCGGAGCGTCAAGACCCCATCGAAACTTGCATAGACCCATCAAATATGTAAACTAGTGTTTTGCTAGTTTCTGGTAACCAAGATACATCTCCGAGGTGCGACCAGCTTCACTGACCCCTCTTACTCCGTAGTAAGTTCTTGCACTTAGAGGTGAAAACCCCCGTTTCGGGTGGCAGGCATGGAATCGTGTGACGGAACACATGAAATGTTTGTTTTTTATGGTCCAATATACCAACCTAACACATACAAGCAAAAAAATCATGCGTCTACCCCCTCCCGGCACCGTTTAGAGGGGTAGATCGACATGTCAGACTTTTCTCCAACGGGAGTAGGGTTTCGCCGTAGAGGGGGTCCGGAGCGTCAAGACCCCATCAAAATTTGCATAGACCCATAAACTATGTATACTAGTGTGTTGTTAGTTTCTGGGAACCAAGATACATCTCCGAGGTGCGACCCGCTTCACTGACCCCTCTTACTCTGTAGTAAGTTCTTGCACTTAGAGGTGAAAACCCCCGTTTCGGATGTCAGGCATGGAATCGTGCGACGGAACCCATGAAATGTTTGTTTTTTATGGTCCAATATACCAACCTAACACATACAAGCAAGAAAATTCATTCTTCTACCCCCTCCCGGTGCCGTTTAGAGGGGTAGATCGACAGGTCAGACTTTTCTCCAACGAGAGTAGGGTTTCACCGTAGAGGGGGTCCGGAGCGTCAAGACCCCATAAAAACTTGCATAGACCCCTAAACTATGTATACTAGTGTGTTGGTAGTTTGTGGGAACCAAGATACATCTACGAGGTGCGACCCGCTTCACTGACCCCTCTTACTCTCTAGTAAGTTCTCGCACTTAGAGGTGAAAACCCCCGTTTCGGGTGTCAAGCATGGAATCGTGTGACGGAACACATGAAATCTTTGTTTTTTATGGTCCAATATACAAACCTAACACACCCAAGCAAATAAAAATCATGCGTCTAACCCCTTCCGGCGCCGTTTAGAGGGGTAGATCGACAGGTCGGACTTTTCTCTAGCGGGAGTAGGGTTTCGCTGTAGAGGGGGTCCGGAGTGTCAAGACCCCATAAAAACTTGCATTGAACCTTAAAATATGTATACTAGTGTGTTGGTAGTTAATGGGAACCAAGATACATCTCCGCGGTGCGACCCGCTTCACTGACCCCTCTTACTCCGTAGTAAGTTCTTGCACTTAGAGGTGAAAACCCCCGTGTCGGGAGTAAGGCATGGAATCGTGCGACGGATCACATGAAATGTTTGTTTTTTATGGTCCAATATACAAACCTAACACATCCAAGCAAATAAAAATCATGCGTCTACCCCCTCCCGGCGCCGTTTAGAGGGGTAGATCGACAGGTCAGACTTTTCTCTAGCGGGAGTAGGGTTTCTCTGTAGAGGGGGTCCGGAGTGTCAAGACCCCATCAAAACTTGCATTGAACCCTAAAATATGTATACTAGTGTGTTGGTAGTTAATGGGAACCAAGATACATCTCCGCGGTGTGACCCGCTTCACTGACCCCTCTTACTCCGTAGTAAGTTCTTGCACTTAGAGGTGAAAACCCCCGTTTCGGGAGTAAGGCATGGAATCGTGCGACGGATCACATGAAATGTTTGTTTTTTATGGTCCAATATACCAACCTAACACATCCAAGAAAAAAAAATCATGCGTCTACCCCCTCCCGGCGCCGCTTAGAGGGGTAGATCGACAGGTCAGACTTTTCTCCAACGGGAGTAGGATTTCGCCGTAGGGGGTCGGGAGCGTCAAGACCCCATCAAAACTTGCATAGACCCCTAAACTATGTATACTAGTGTGTTGGTAGTTTGTGGGAACCAAGATACATCTCTGAGGTGCGACCCGCTTCACTGACCCCTCTTACTCCGTAGTAAGTTCTTGCACTTAGAGGTGAAAACCCCCGTTTCGGGTGGCAGGCATGGAATCGTGCGACGGACCACATGAAATGTTTGTTTTTTATGGTCCAATATACCAACCTAACACATCCAAGCAAAAAAATTCATGCTTCTACCCCCTCCCGGCGCCGTTTAGAGGGGTAGATCGACATGTAAGACATTTCTCCTACGGGAGTAGGGTTCGCTGTAGGGGAGGTGCGGAGCATCAAGACCCCATAAAAACTTGCATAGACCCCTAAACTATGTATACTAGTATGTTGGTAGTTTGTGGGAACCAAGATACATCTCCGAGGTGCGACCCGTTTCACTGACCCCTCTTACTCCGTAGTAAGTTCTTGCACTTAGAGGTGATAACCCCCGTTTCGGGTGTCAGGCATGGAATCGTGCGACAGAACACATGAAATGTTTGTTTTTATGGTCCAATATACCAACCTAACACATACAAGCAAAAACATTCATGCGTCTACCCCATCCCGGTGCCGTTTAGAGGGGTAGATCGACAGGTCAGACTTTTCTCCAACGGGAGTAGGGTTTCGCCGTAGAGGTGGTCTGGAGCGTCAAGACCCCATCAAAACTTGCATAGACCCCTAAAATATGTATAGTAGTGTGTTGGTATTTTGTGGGAACCAAGATACATCTCCGAGGTGTGACCCGCTTCACTGACCGCTCTTACTCCGTAGTAAGTTCTTGCACTTAGAGGTGATAACCCCCGTTTCGGGTGTCAGGCATGGAATCGTGCGACGGAACACATGAAATGTTTGTTTTTTATGGTCCAATATACCAACCTAACACATCCAAGCAAAAAAATTCATTCTTCTACCCCCTCCCGGCGTCGTTTAGAGGGGTAGATCGACAGGTCAGACTTTTCTCCAGCGGGAGTAGGGTTTCGCCGTAGAGGGGGTCCGGAGCGTCAAGACCCCATCAAAACTTGCATAGACCCCTAAACTATGTATACTAGTGTGTTGGTAGTTTGTGGGAACCAAGATACATCTGCGAGGTGCGACCCGCTTCACTGACCCCTCTTACTCCGTAGTAAGTTCTCGCACTTAGAGGTGAAAACCCACCGTTTTGGGTGTCAGGCATGGAATCGTGCGACGGAACACATAAAATGTTTGTATTTTATGGTCCAATATACCAACCTAACACATACAAGCAAGAAAATTCATGCGTCTACCCCCTCCCGGAGCCGTTTAGAGGGGTAGATCGACAAGTCAGACTTTTCTCCAGCGGGAGTAGGGTTTCGCCGTAGAGGGGGTCCGGAGCGTCAAGACCCCATCAAAACTTGCATACACCCCTAAACTATGTATACTAGTCTGTTGGTAGTTTGTGCGAACCAAGATACATCTTCGAGGTGCGACCCGCTTCACTGACCCCTCTTACTCCGTAGTAAGTTCTTGCACTTAGAGGTGAAAACCCCCGTTTCGGGAGTAAGGCATGGAATCGTGCGACGGATCACATGAAATGTTTGTTTTTTATGGTCCAGTATACCAACCTAACACATCCAAGCAAAAAAAATCATGCGTCTACCCCCTCCCGGCGCCGCTTAGAGGGGTAGATCGACAGGTCAGACTTTTCTCCAACGGGAGTAGGATTTCGCCGTAGAGGGGGTCGGGAGCATCAAGACCCCATCAAAACTTGCATAGACCCCTAAACTATGTATACTAGTGTGTTGGTAGTTTGTGGGAACCAAGATACATCTCTGAGGTGCGACCCGCTTCACTGACCCCTCTTACTCCGTAGTAAGTTCTTGCACTTAGAGGTGAAAACCCCCGTTTCGGGTGTCAAGCATGGAATCGTGCGACGGAACACATGAAATGTTTGTTTTTTATGGTCCAATATACAAACCTAACACATCCAAGCAAATAAAAATCATGCGTCTACCCCCTCCCGGCGCCGTTTAGAGGGGTAGATCGACAGGTCAGACTTTTCTCTAGCGGGAGTAGGGTTTCGCTGTAGAGGGGGTCCGGAGTGTCAAGACCCCATCAAAACTTGCATTTAACCCTAAAATATGTATACTAGTGTGTTGGTAGTTAATGGGAACCAAGATACATCTCCGCGGTGCGACCCGCTTCACTGACCGCTCTTACTTCGTAGTAAGTTCTTGCACTTAGAGGTGAAAACCCCCGTTTCGGGAGTAAGGCATGGAATCGTGCGACGGATCACATGAATTTTTTTTTTATGGTCCAATATACAAACCTAACACATCCAAGCAAATAAAAATCATGCGTCTACCCCCTCCCGGCGCCATTTAGAGGGGTAGATCGACAGGTCAGACTTTTCTCTAGCGGGAGTAGGGTTTCGCTGTAGAGGGGGTCCGGAGTGTCAAGACCCCATCAAAACTTGCATTGAACCCTAAAATATGTATACTAGTGTGTTGGTAGTTAATGGGAACCAAGATACATCTCCGCGGTGCGACCCGCTTCACTGACCCCTCTTACTCCGTAGTAAGTTCTTGCACTTAGAGGTGAAAACCCCCGTTTCGGGAGTAAGGCAAGGAATCGTGCGACGGATCACATGAAATGTTTGTTTTTTATGGTCCAATATACCAACCTAACACATCCAAGAAAAAAAAATCATGCGTCTACAACCTCCCGGCGCCGCTTAGAGGGGTAGATCGACAGGTCAGACTTTTCTCCAACGGGAGTAGGATTTCGCCGTAGAGGGGGTCGGGAGCGTCAAGACCCCATCAAAACTTGCATAGACCCCTAAACTATGTATACTAGTGTGTTGGTAGTTTGTGGTAAGCAAGATACATCTCTGAGGTGCGACCCGCTTCACTGACCCCTCTTACTCCGTAGTAAGTTCTTGCACTTAGAGGTGAAAACCCCCGTTTCGGGTGGCAGGCATTTAATCGTGCGACGGACCACATGAAATGTTTGTTTTTTATGGTCCAATATACCAACCTAACACATCCAAGCGAAAAAATTCATGCTTCTACCCCCTCCCGGCGCCGTTTAGAGGGGTAGATCGACATGTAAGACATTTCTCCAGCGGGAGTAGGGTTTCGCCGTAGAGGGGGTCCGGAGCGTCAAGACCCCATCAAAATTTGCATAGACCCATAAACTATGTATACTAGTGTGTTGTTAGTTTCTGGGAACCAAGATACATCTCCGAGGTGCGACCCGCTTCACTGACCCCTCTTACTCCGTAGTAAGTTCTTGCACTTAGAGGTGAAAACCCCCGTTTCGGGTGTCAGGCATGGAATCGTGCGACGGAACCCATGAAATGTTTGTTTTTTATGGTCCAATATACCAACCTAACACATACAAGCAAGAAAATTCATGCTTCTACCCCCTCCCGGTGTCGTTTAGAGGGGTAGATCGACAGGTCAGACTTTTCTCCAGCGGGAGTAGGGTTTCGCCGTAGAGGGGGTCCGGAGCGTCAAGACCCCATCAAAACTTGCATAGACCCCTAAACTATGTATACTAGTGTGTTGGTAGTTTGTGGGAACCAAGATACATCTGCGAGGTGCGACCCGCTTCACTGACCCCTCTTACTCCGTAGTAAGTTCTCGCACTTAGAGGTGAAAACCCACCGTTTTGGGTGTCAGGCATGGAATCGTGCGACGGAACACATAAAATGTTTGTATTTTATGGTCCAATATACCAACCTAACACATACAAGCAAGAAAATTCATGCGTCTACCCCCTCCCGGAGCCGTTTAGAGGGGTAGATCGAAAGGTCAGACTTTTCTCCAGCGGGAGTAGGGTTTCGCCGTAGAGGTGGTCCGGAGTGTCAAGACCCCATCAAAACTTGCATACACCCCTAAACTATGTATACTAGTCTGTTTGTAGTTTGTGCGAACCAAGATACATCTACGAGGTGCGACCCGCTTCACTGACCCCTCTTATTCCGTAGTAAGTTCTTGCACTTAGAGGTGAAAACCCCCGTTTCGGGTGTCAAGCATGGAATCGTGCGACGGAACACATGAAATGTTTGTTTTTTATGGTCCAATATACAAACCTAACACATCCAAGCAAATAAAAATCATGCGTCTACCCCCTCCCGGCGCCGTTTAGAGGGGTAGATCGACAGGTCAGACTTTTCTCTAGCGGGAGTAGGGTTTCGCTGTAGACGGGGTCCGGAGTGTCAAGACCCCATCAAAACTTGCATTTAATCCTAAAATATGTATACTCGTGTGTTGGTAGTTAATGGGAACCAAGATACATCTCCGCGGTGCGACCCGCTTCACTGACCGCTCTTACTCCGTAGTAAGTTCTTGCACTTAGAGGTGAAAACCCCCGTTTCGGGAGTAAGGCATGGAATCGTGCGACGGATCACATGAATTTTTTTTTTATGGTCCAATATACAAACCTAACACATCCAAGCAAATAAAAATCATGCGTCTACCCCCTCCCGGCGCCATTTAGAGGGGTAGATCGACAGGTCAGACTTTTCTCTAGCGGGAGTAGGGTTTCGCTGTAGAGGGGGTCCGGAGTGTCAAGACCCCATCAAAACTTGCATTGAACCCTAAAATATGTATACTAGTGTGTTGGTAGTTAATGGGAACCAAGATACATCTCCGCGGTGCGACCCGCTTCACTGACCCCTCTTACTCCGTAGTAAGTTCTTGCACTTAGAGGTGAAAACCCCCGTTTCGGGAGTAAGGCAAGGAATCGTGCGACAGATCACATGAAATGTTTGTTTTTTATGGTCCAATATACCAACCTAACACATCCAAGAAAAAAAAATCATGCGTCTACCCCCTCCCGGCGCCGCTTAGAGGGGTAGATCGACAGGTCAGACTTTTCTCCAACGGGAGTAGGATTTCGCCGTAGAGGGGGTCGGGAGCGTCAAGACCCCATCAAAACTTGCATAGACCCCTAAACTATGTATACTAGTGTGTTGGTAGTTTGTGGGAAGCAAGATACATCTCTGAGGTGCGACCCGCTTCACTGACCCCTCTTACTCCGTAGTAAGTTCTTGCACTTAGAGGTGAAAACCCCCGTTTCGGGTGGCAGGCATTTAATCGTGCGACGGACCACATGAAATGTTTGTTTTTTATGGTCCAATATACCAACCTAACACATCCAAGCGAAAAAATTCATGCTTCTACCCCCTCCCGGCGCCGTTTAGAGGGGTAGATCGACATGTAAGACATTTCTCCAGCGGGAGTAGGGTTTCGCCGTAGAGGGGGTCCGGAGCGTCAAGACCCCATCAAAATTTGCATAGACCCATAAACTATGTATACTAGTGTGTTGTTAGTTTCTGGGAACCAAGATACATCTCCGAGGTGCGACCCGCTTCACTGACCCCTCTTACTCCGTAGTAAGTTCTTGCACTTAGAGGTGAAAACCCCCGTTTCGGGTGTCAGGCATGGAATCGTGCGACGGAACCCATGAAATGTTTGTTTTTTATGGTCCAATATACCAACCTAACACATACAAGCAAGAAAATTCATGCTTCTACCCCCTCCCGGTGTCGTTTAGAGGGGTAGATCGACAGGTCAGACTTTTCTCCAGCGGGAGTAGGGTTTCGCCGTAGAGGGGGTCCGGAGCGTCAAGACCCCATCAAAACTTGCATAGACCCCTAAACTATGTATACTAGTGTGTTGGTAGTTTGTGGGAACCAAGATACATCTGCGAGGTGCGACCCGCTTCACTGACCCCTCTTACTCCGTAGTAAGTTCTCGCACTTAGAGGTGAAAACCCACCGTTTTGGGTGTCAGGCATGGAATCGTGCGACGGAACACATAAAATGTTTGTATTTTATGGTCCAATATACCAACCTAACACATACAAGCAAGAAAATTCATGCGTCTACCCCCTCCCGGAGCCGTTTAGAGGGGTAGATCGACAGGTCAGACTTTTCTCCGGCGGGAGTAGGGTTTCGCCGTAGAGGGGTACGGAGCGTCAAGACCCCATAAAAACTTGCATAGACCACTAAACTATGTATACTAGTGTGTTGGTAGTATGTGGGAACCAAGATACATCTACGAGGTGCGACCCGCTTCACTGACCCCTCTTACTTTGTAGTAAGTTCTTGCACTTAGAGGTGAAAACCCCCGTTTCGGGTGTCAAGCATGGAATCGTGTGACGGAACACATGAAATCTTTGTTTTTTATGGTCCAATATACAAACCTAACACATCCAAGCAAATAAAAATCATGCGTCTACCCCCTCCCGGCGCCGTTTAGAGGGGTAGATCGATAGGTCGGACTTTTCTCTAGCGGGAGTAGGGTTTCGCTGTAGAGGGGGTCCGGAGTGTCAAGACCCCATAAAAACTTGCATTGAACCTTAAAATATGTATACTAGTGTGTTGGTAGTTAATGGGAACCAAGATAAATCTCCGCGGTGCGACCCGCTTCACTGACCCCTCTTACTCCGTAGTAAGTTCTTGCACTTAGAGGTGAAAACCCCCGTGTCGGGAGTAAGGCATGGAATCGTGCGACGGATCACATGAAATGTTTGTTTTTTATGGTCCAATATACAAACCTAACACATCCAAGCAAATAAAAATCATGCGTCTACCCCCTCCCGGCGCCGTTTAGAGGGGTAGATCGACAGGTCAGACTTTTCTCTAGCGGGAGTAGGGTTTCGCTGTAGAGGGGGTCCGGAGTGTCAAGACCCCATCAAAACTTGCATTGAACCCTAAAATATGTATACTAGTGTGTTGGTAGTTAATGGGAACCAAGATACATCTCCGCGGTGCGACCCGCTTCACTGACCCCTCTTACTCCGTAGTAAGTTCTTGCACTTAGAGGTGAAAACCCCCGTTTCGGGAGTAAGGCATGGAATCGTGCGACGGATCACATGAAATGTTTGTTTTTTATGGTCCAATATACCAACCTAACACATCCAAGCAAAAAAAATCATGCGTCTACCCCCTCCCGGCGCCGCTTAGAGGGGTAGATCGACAGGTCAGACTTTTCTCCAACGGGAGTAGGATTTCGCCGTAGGGGGTCGGGAGCGTCAAGACCCCATCAAAACTTGCATAGACCCCTAAACTATGTATACTAGTGTGTTGGTAGTTTGTGGGAACCAAGATACATCTCTGAGGTGCGACCCGCTTCACTGACCCCTCTTACTCCGTAGTAAGTTCTTGCACTTAGAGGTGAAAACCCCCGTTTCGGGTGGCAGGCATGGAATCGTGCGACGGACCACATGAAATGTTTGTTTTTTATGGTCCAATATACCAACCTAACATATCTAAGCAAAAAAATTCATGCTTCTACCCCCTCCCGACGCCGTTTAGAGGGGTAGATCGACATGTAAGACATTTCTCCTACGGGAGTAGGGTTTCGCTGTAGGGGGGGTGCGGAGCATCAAGACCCCATCAAAACTTGCATAGACCCCTAAACTATGTATACTAGTATGTTGGTAGTTTGTGGGAACCAAGATACATCTCCGAGGTGCGACCCGTTTCACTGACCCCTCTTACTCCGTAGTAAGTTCTTGCACTTAGAGGTGATAACCCCCGTTCCGGGTGTCAGGCATGGAATCGTGCGACAGAACACATGAAATGTTTGTTTTTATGGTCCAATATACCAACCTAACACATACAAGCAAAAAAATTCATGCGTCTACCCCATCCCGGTGCCGTTTAGAGGGGTAGATCGACAGGTCAGACTTTTCTCCAACGGGAGTAGGGTTTCGCCGTAGAGGTGGTCCGGAGCGTCAAGACCCCATCAAAACTTGCATAGACCCCTAAAATATGTATATTAGTGTGTTGGTATTTTGTGGGAACCAAGATACATCTCCGAGGTGTGACCCGCTTCACTGACCGCTCTTACTCCGTAGTAAGTTCTTGCACTTAGAGGTGATAACCCCCGTTTCGGGTGTCAGGCATGGAATCGTGCGACGGAACACATGAAATGTTTGTTTTTTATGGTCCAATATACCAACCTAACACATCCAAGCAAAAAAATCCATGCGTCTACCGCATCCCGGTGCCGTTTAGAGGCGTAGATTGACATGTCAGACTTTTCTCCAACGGGAGTAGGGTTTCGCTGTAGAGGGGGTCCGGAGCGTCAAGACCCCATCGAAACTTGCATAGACCCATAAAATATGTAAACTAGTGTTTTGCTAGTTTCTGGTAACCAAGATACATCTCCGAGGTGCGACCAGCTTCACTGACCCCTCTTACTCCGTAGTAAGTTCTTGCACTTAGAGGTGAAAACCCCCGTTTCGGGTGGCAGGCATGGAATCGTGCGACGGAACACATGAAATGTTTGTTTTTTATGGTCCAATATACCAACCTAACACATCCAAGCAAAAAAATCATGCATCTACCCCCTCCCGGCACCGTTTAGAGGGGTAGATCGACATGTCAGACTTTTCTCCAGCGGGAGTAGGGTTTCGCCGTAGAGGGGGTCCGGAGCGTCAAGACCCCATCAAAATTTGCATAGACCCATAAACTATGTATACTAGTGTGTTGTTAGTTTCTGGGAACCAAGATACATCTCCGAGGTGCGACCCGCTTCACTGACCCCTCTTACTCCGTAGTAAGTTCTTGCACTTAGAGGTGAAAACCCCCGTTTCGGATGTCAGGCATGGAATCGTGCGACGGAACCCATGAAATGTTTGTTTTTTATGGTCCAATATACCAACCTAACACATACAAGCAAGAAAATTCATTCTTCTACCCCCTCCCGGTGCCGTTTAGAGGGGTAGATCGACAGGTCAGACTTTTCTCCAACGGGAGTAGGGTTTCACCGTAGAGGGGGTCCGGAGCGTCAAGACCCCATAAAAACTTGCATAGACCCCTAAACTATGTATTCTAGTGTGTTGGTAGTTTGTGGGAACCAAGATACATCTACGAGGTGCGACCCGCTTCACTGACCCCTCTTACTCTCTAGTAAGTTCTCGCACTTAGAGGTGAAAACCCCCGTTTCGGGTGTCAAGCATGGAATCGTGTGACGGAACACATGAAATCTTTGTTTTTTATGGTCCAATATACAAACCTAACACACCCAAGCAAATAAAAATCATGCGTCTACCCCCTTCCGGCGCCGTTTAGAGGGGTAGATCGACAGGTCGGACTTTTCTCTAGCGGGAGTAGGGTTTCGCTGTAGAGGGGGTCCGGAGTGTCAAGACCCCATAAAAACTTGCATTGAACCTTAAAATATGTATACTAGTGTGTTGGTAGTTAATGGGAACCAAGATACATCTCCGCGGTGCGACCCGCTTCACTGACCCCTCTTACTCCGTAGTAAGTTCTTGCACTTAGAGGTGAAAACCCCCGTGTCGGGAGTAAGGCATGGAATCGTGCGACGGATCACATGAAATGTTTGTTTTTTATGGTCCAATATACAAACCTAACACATCCAAGCAAATAAAAATCATGCGTCTACCCCCTCCCGGCGCCGTTTAGAGGGGTAGATCGACAGGTCAGACTTTTCTCTAGCGGGAGTAGGGTTTCGCTGTAGAGGGGGTCCGGAGTGTCAAGACCCCATCAAAACTTGCATTGAACCCTAAAATATGTATACTAGTGTGTTGGTAGTTAATGGGAACCAAGATACATCTCCGCGGTGCGACCCGCTTCACTGACCCCTCTTACTCCGTAGTAAGTTCTTGCACTTAGAGGTGAAAACCCCCGTTTCGGGAGTAAGGCATGGAATCGTGCGACGGATCACATGAAATGTTTGTTTTTTATGGTCCAATATACCAACCTAACATATCCAAGAAAAAAAAATCATGCGTCTACCCCCTCCCGGCGCCGCTTAGAGGGGTAGATCGACAGGTCAGACTTTTCTCCAACGGGAGTAGGATTTCGCCGTAGGGGGTCGGGAGCGTCAAGACCCCATCAAAACTTGCATAGACCCCTAAACTATGTATACTAGTGTGTTGGTAGTTTGTGGGAACCAAGATACATCTCTGAGGTGCGACCCGCTTCACTGACCCCTCTTACTCCGTAGTAAGTTCTTGCACTTAGAGGTGAAAACCCCTGTTTCGGGTGGCAGGCATGGAATCGTGCGACGGACCACATGAAATGTTTGTTTTTTATGGTCCAATATACCAACATAACACATCCAAGCAAAAAAATTCATGCTTCTACCCCCTCCCGGCGCCGTTTAGAGGGGTAGATCGACATGTAAGACATTTCTCCTACGGGAGTAGGGTTTCGCTGTAGGGGAGGTGCGGAGCATCAAGACCCCATCAAAACTTGCATAGACCCCTAAACTATGTATACTAGTATGTTGGTAGTTTGTGGGAACCAAGATACATCTCCGAGGTGCGACCCGTTTCACTGACCCCTCTTACTCCGTAGTAAGTTCTTGCACTTAGAGGTGATAACCCCCGTTTCGGGTGTCAGGCATGGAATCGTGCGACAGAACACATGGAATGTTTGTTTTTATGTTCCAATATACCAACCTAACACATACAAGCAAAAACATTCATGCGCCTACCCCATCCCGGTGCCGTTTAGAGGGGTAGATCGACAGGTCAGACTTTTCTCCAACGGGAGTAGGGTTTCGCCGTAGAGGTGGTCTGGAGCGTCAAGACCCCATCAAAACTTGCATAGACCCCTAAAATATGTATAGTAGTGTGTTGGTATTTTGTGGGAACCAAGATACATCTCCGAGGTGTGACCCGCTTCACTGACCGCTCTTACTCCGTAGTAAGTTCTTGCACTTAGAGGTGATAACCCCCGTTTCGGGTGTCAGGCATGGAATCGTGCAACGGAACACATGAAATGTTTGTTTTTTATGGTCCAATATACCAACCTAACACATCCAAGCAAAAAAATCCATGCGTCTACCGCATCCCGGTGCCGTTTAGAGGCGTAGATTGACATGTCAGACTTTTCTCCAACGGGAGTAGGGTTTCGCTGTAGAAGGGGTCCGGAGCGTCAAGACCCCATCGAAACTTGCATAGACCCATAAAATATGTAAACTAGTGTTTTGCTAGTTTCTGGTAACCAAGATACATCTCCGAGGTGCGACCAGCTTCACTGACCCCTCTTACTCCGTAGTAAGTTCTTGCACTTAGAGGTGAAAACCCCCGTTTCGGGTGGCAGGCATGGAATCGTGCGACGGAACACATGAAATGTTTGTTTTTTATGGTCCAATATACCAACCTAACACATCCAAGCAAAAAAATCATGCGTCTACCCCCTCCCGGCACCGTTTAGAGGGGTAGATCGACATGTCAGACTTTTCTCCAGCGGGAGTAGGGTTTCGCCGTAGAGGGGGTCCGGAGCGTCAAGACCCCATCAAAATTTGCATAGACCCATAAACTATGTATACTAGTGTGTTGTTAGTTTCTGGGAACCAAGATACATCTCCGAGGTGCGACCCGCTTCACTGACCCCTCTTACTCCGTAGTAAGTTCTTGCACTTAGAGGTGAAAACCCCCGTTTCGGATGTCAGGCATGGAATCGTGCGACGGAACCCATGAAATGTTTGTTTTTTATGGTCCAATATACCAACCTAACACATACAAGCAAGAAAATTCATTCTTCTACCCCCTCCCGGCGTCGTTTAGAGGGGTAGATCGACAGGTCAGACTTTTCTCCAGCGGGAGTAGGGTTTCGCCGTAGAGGGGGTCTGGAGTGTCAAGACCCCATCAAAACTTGCATAGACCCCTAAACTATGTATACTAGTGTGTTGGTAGTTTGTGGGAACCAAGATACATCTGCGAGGTGCGACCCGCTTCACTGACCCCTCTTACTCCGTAGTAAGTTCTCGCACTTAGAGGTGAAAACCCACCGTTTTGGGTGTCAGGCATGGAATCGTGCGACGGAACACATAAAATGTTTGTATTTTATGGTCCAATATACCAACCTAACACATACAAGCAAGAAAATTCATGCGTCTACCCCCTCCCGGAGCCGTTTAGAGGGGTAGATCGACAAGTCAGACTTTTCTCCAACGGGAGTAGGGTTTCGCCGTAGAGGGGGTCCGGAGCGTCAAGACCCCATCAAAACTTGCATACACCCCTAAACTATGTATACTAGTCTGTTGGTAGTTTGTGCGAACCAAGATACATCTTCGAGGTGCGACCCGCTTCACTGACCCCTCTTATTCCGTAGTAAGTTCTTGCACTTAGAGGTGAAAAACCCCCGTTTCGGGTGGCAGGCATGGAATCTTGCGACGGAACACATGAAATGTTTGTTTTTTATGGTCAAATATACCAACCTAACACATCCAAGCAAAAAAAATCATGCGTCTACCCCCTCCCGGCGCCGTTTAGAGGGGTAGATCGACAGGTCAGACTTTTCTCCGGCGGGAGTAGGGTTTCGCCGTAGAGGGGTCCGGAGCGTCAAGACCCCATCAAAACTTTCATAGACCACTAAAATATGTATAGTAGTGTGTTGGTAGTATGTGGGAACCAAGATACATCTACGAGGTGCGACCCGCTTCACTGACCCCTCTTACTTTGTAGTAAGTTCTTGCACTTAGAGGTGAAAACCCCCGTTTCGGGTGTCAAGCATGGAATCGTAAGACGGAACACAAGAAATGTTTGTTTTTTATGGTCCAATATACCAACCTAACACATCCAAGCAAAAAAATTCATGCTTGTACCCCCTCCCGGCGCCGTTTAGAGGGGTAGATCGACAGGTCAGACTTTTCTCCAGCGGGAGTAGGGTTTCGCCGTAGAAGGGGTCCGAAGCGTCAAGACCCCATCAAAACTTGCATAGACCCCTAATCTATGTATACTAGTGTGTTGGTAGTTTGTGGGAACAAAGATACATCTCCTAGGTGCGACCCGTTTCACTGAACCCTCTTACCCCGTAGTAAGTTCTTGCACTTAGAGGTGATAACCCCCGTTTCGGGTGTCAGGCATGGAATCGTGCGACGGAACACATTAAATGTTTGTTTTTTATGGTCCAATATACCAACCTAACACATCCAAGCAAAAAAATTCATGCGTCTACCCCCTCCCGGTGCCGTTTAGAGGGGTAGATCGACAGGTCAGACTTTTCTCCAACGGGAGTAGGGTTTCACCGTAGAGGGGGTCCGGAGCGTCATGACCCCATAAAAACTTGCATAGACCCCTAAACTATGTATACTAGTGTGTTGGTAGTTTGTGGGAACCAAGATACATCTACGAGGTGCGACCCGCTTCACTGACCCCTCTTACTCTATAGTAAGTTCTCGCACTTAGAGGTGAAAACCCCCGTTTCGGGTGTCAAGCATGGAATCGTGCGACGGAACACATGAAATGTTTGTTTTTTATGGTCCAATATACAAACCTAACACATCCAAGCAAATAAAAATCATGCGTCTACCCCCTCCCGGCGCCGTTTAGAGGGGTAGATCGACAGGTCAGACTTTTCTCTAGCGGGAGTAGGGTTTCGCTGTAGAGGGGGTACGGAGTGTCAATACCCCATCAAAACTTGCATTTAACCCTAAAATATGTATACTAGTTTGTTGGTAGTTAATGGGAACCAAGATACATCTCCGCGGTGCGACCCGCTTCACTGACCCCTCTTACTCCGTAGTAAGTTCTTGCACTTAGAGGTGAAAACCCCCGTTTCGGGAGTAAGGCATGGAATCGTGCGACGGATCACATGAAATGTTTGTTTTTTATGGTCCAATATACAAACCTAACACATCCAAGCAAATAAAAATCATGCGTCTACCCCCTCCCGGCGCCGTTTAGAGGGGTAGATCGACAGGTCAGACTTTTCTCTAGCGGGAGTAGGGTTTCGCTGTAGAGGGGGTCCAGAGTGTCAAGACCCCATCAAAACTTGCATTGGACCCTAAAATATGTATACTAGTGTGTTGGTAGTTAATGGGAACCAAGATACATCTCCGCGGTGCAACCCGCTTTACTGACCCCTCTTACTCCGTAGTAAGTTCTTGCACTTAGAGGTGAAAACCCCCGTTTCGGGAGTAAGGCATGGAATCGTGCGACGGATCACATGAAATGTTTGTTTTTTATGGTCCAATATACCAACCTAACACATCCAAGCAAAAAAAATCATGCGTCTACCCCCTCCCGGCGCCGCTTAGAGGGGTAGATCGACAGGTCAGACTTTTCTCCAACGGGAGTAGGCTTTCGCCGTAGAGGGGGTCGGGAGCGTCAAGACCCCATCAAAACTTGCATAGACCCCTAAACTATGTATACTAGTGTGTTGGTAGTTTGTGGGAACCAAGATACATCTCTGAGGTGCGACCCGCTTCACTGACCCCTCTTACTTCGTAGTAAGTTCTTGCACTTAGAGGTGAAAACCCCCGTTTCAGGTGGCAGGCATGGAATCGTGCGACAGACCACATGAAATGTTTCTTTTTTATGGTCCAATAAACCAACCTAACACATCCAAGCAAAAAAATTCATGCTTCTACCCCCTCCCGGCGCCGTTTAGAGGGGTAGATCGACATGTAAGACATTTCTCCAACGGGAGTAGGGTTTCGCTGTAGAGGGGGTCCGGAGCGTCAAGACCCCATCGAAACTTGCATAGACCCATAAAATATGTAAACTAGTGTTTTGCTAGTTTCTGGTAACCAAGATACATCTCCGAGGTGCGACCAGCTTCACTGACCCCTCTTACTCCGTAGTAAGTTCTTGCACTTAAAGGTGAAAACCCCCGTTTCGGGTGGCAGGCATGGAATCGTTAGACGGAACACATGAAATGTTTGTTTTTTATGGTCCAATATACCAACCTAACACATGAAAGCAAAAAAATTCATGCGTCTACCCCCTCCCGGTGCCGTTTAGAGGGGTAGATCGATAGGTTAGACTTTTCTCCAACGGGAGTAGGGTTTCACCGTAGAGGGGGTCCGGAGCGTCATGACCCCATAAAAACTTGCATAGACCCCTAAACTATGTATACTAGTGTGTTGGTAGTTTGTGGGAACCAAGATACATCTACGAGGTGCGACCCGCTTCACTGACCCCTCTTACTCTGTAGTAAGTTCTCGCACTTAGAGGTGAAAACCCCCGTTTCGGGTGTCAAGCATGGAATCGTGCGACGGAACACATGAAATGTTTATTTTTATGGTCCAATATACAAACCTAACACATCCAAGCAAATAAAAATCATGGGTCTACCCCCTCCCGGCGCCGTTTAGAGGGGTAGATCGACAGGTCAGACTTTTCTCTAGCGGGAGTAGGGTTTCGCTGTAGAGGGGGTACGGAGTGTCAAGACCCCATCAAAACTTGCATTTAACCCTAAAATATGTATACTAGTGTGTTGGTAGTTAATGGGAACCAAGATACATCTCCGCGGTGCGACCAGCTTCACTGACCCCTCTTACTCCGTAGTAAGTTCTTGCACTAAGAGGTGAAAACCCCCGTTTCGGGAGTAAGGCATGGAATCGTGCGACGGATCACATGAAATGTTTGTTTTTATGGTCCAATATACAAACCTAACACATCCAAGAAAATAAAAATCATGCGTCTACCCCCTCCCGGCGCCGTTTAGAGGCGTAGATCGACAGGTCAGACTTTTCTCTAGCGGGAGTAGGGTTTCGCTGAAGAGGGGGTCCGGAGTGTCAAGACCCCATCAAAACTTGCATTGAACCCTAAAATATGTATACTAGTGTGTTGGTAGTTAATGGGAACCAAGATACATCTCCGCGGTGCGACCCGCTTCACTGACCCCTCTTACTCCGTAGTAAGTTGTTGCACTTAGAGGTGAAAACCCCCGTTTCGGGAGTAAGGCATGGAATCGTGCGACGGATCACATGAAATGTTTGTTTTTTATGGTCCAATATACCAACCTAACACATCCAAGCAAAAAAAATCATGCGTCTACCCCCTCCCGGCGCCGCTTGGAGGGGTAGATCGACAGGTCAGACTTTTCTCCAACGGGAGTAGGCTTTCGCCGTAGAGGGGGTCGGGAGCGTCAAGACCCCATAAAAACTTGCATAGACCCCTAAACTATGTATACTAGTGTGTTGGTAGTTTGTGGGAACCAAGATACATCTCTGAGGTGCGACCCGCTTCACTGACCCCTCTTACTCCGTAGTAAGTTCTTGCACTTAGAGGTGAAAACCCCCGTTTCGGGTGGCAGGCATGGAATCGTGCGATAGACCACATGAAATGTTTGTTTTTTATGGTCCAATATACCAACCTAACACATCCAAGCAAAAAAATTCATGCTTCTACCCCCTCCCGGCGCCGTTTAGAGGGGTAGATCGACATGTAAGACATTTCTCCAACGGGAGTAGGGTTTCGCTGTAGAGGGGGTCCGGAGCGTCAAGACCCCATCGAAACTTGCATAGACCCATAAAATATGTAAACTAGTGTTTTGCTAGTTTCTGGTAACCAAGATACACTCCGAGGTGCGACCAGCTTCACTGACCCCTCTTACTCCGTAGTAAGTTCTTGCACTTAAAGGTGAAAACCCCCGTTTCGGGTGGCAGGCATGGAATCGTGCGACGGAACACATGAAATGTTTGTTTTTTATGGTCCAATATACCAACCTAACACATCCAAGAAAAAAAAATCATGCGTCTACCCCCTCCCGGCACCGTTTAGAGGGGTAGATCGGCATGTCAGACTTTTCTCCAGCGGGAGTAGGGTTTCGCCGTAGAGGGGGTCCGGAGCGTCAAGACCCCATCAAAATTTGCATAGCCCATAAACTATGTATACTAGTGTGTTGTTAGTTTCTGGGAACCAAGATACATCTCCGAGGTGCGACCCGCTTCACTGACCCCTCTTACTCCGTAGTAAGTTCTTGCACTTAGAGGTGAAAACCCCCGTTTCGGGTGTCAGGCATGGAATCGTGCGACGGAACCCATGAAATGTTTGTTTTTTATGGTCCAATATACCAACCTAACACATTCAAGCAAGAAAATTCATGCTTCTACCCCCTCCCGGCGTCGTTTAGAGGGGTAGATCGACAGGTCAGACTTTTCTCCAGCGGGAGTAGGGTTTCGCCGTAGAGGGGGTCCGGAGCGTCAAGACCCCATCAAAACTTGCATAGACCCCTAAACTATGTATACTAGTGTGTTGGTAGTTTGTGGGAACCAAGATACATCTGCGAGGTGCGACCCGCTTCACTGACCCCTATTACTCCGTAGTAAGTTCTCGCACTTAGAGGTGAAAACCCACCGTTTTGGGTGTCAGGCATGGAATCGTGCGACGGAACACATAAAATGTTTGTATTTTATGGTCCAATATACCAACCTAACACATACAAGCAAGAAAATTCATGCGTCTACCCCCTCCCGGAGCCGTTTAGAGGGGTAGATCGACAGGTCAGACTTTTCTCCAGCGGGAGTAGGGTTTCGTCGTAGAGGGGGTCCAGAGCGTCAAGACCCCATCAAAACTTGCATACACCCCTAAACTATGTATACTAGTCTGTTGGTAGTTTGTGCGAACCAAGATACATCTACGAGGTGCGACCCGCTTCACTGACCCCTCTTATTCCGTAGTAAGTTCTTGCACTTAGAGGTGAAAACCCCCGTTTCGGGTGGCAGGCATGGAATCTTGCGACGGAACACATGAAATGTTTGTTTTTTATGGTCCAATATACCAACCTAACACATCCAAGCAAAAAAATTCATGCGTCTACCCCCTCCCGGCGCCGTTTAGAGGGGTAGATCGACAGGTCAGACTTTTCTCCGGCGGGAGTAGGGTTTCGCCGTAGAGAGGTCCGGAGCGTCAAGACCCCATAAAAACTTGCATAGACCACTAAACTATGTATACTAGTGTGTTGGTAGTATGTGGGAACCAAGATACATCTACGAGGTGCGACCCGCTACACTGACCCCTCTTACTTTTTAGTAAGTTCTTGCACTTAGAGGTGAAAACCCCCGTTTCGGGTGTCAAGCATGGAATCGTGCGACGGAACACATGAAATGTTTGTTTTTTATGGTCCAATATACCAACCTAACACATCCAAGCAAAAAAATTCATGCTTGTACCCCCTCCCGGCGCCGTTTAGAGGGGTAGATCGACAGGTCAGACTTTTCTCCAGCGGGAGTAGGGTTTCGCCGTAGAAGGGGTCGGGAGCGTCAAGACCCCATCAAAACTTGCATAGACCCCTAATCTATGTATACTAGTGTGTTGGTAGTTTGTGGGAACAAAGATACATCTCCTAGGTGCGACCCGCTTCACTGACCCCTCTTACTCCGTAGTAAGTTCTTGCACTTAGAGGTGATAACCCCCGTTTCGGGTGTCAGGCATGGAATCGTGCGACGGAACACATGAAATGTTTGTTTTTTATGGTCCAATATACCAACCTAACACATCCAAGCAAAAAAATTCATGCGTCTACCCCCTCCCGGTGCCGTTTAGAGGGGTAGATCGACAGGTCAGACTTTTCTCCAACGGGAGTAGGGTTTCACCGTAGAGGGGGTCCGGAGCGTCAAGACCCCATAAAAACTTGCATAGACCCCTAAACTATGTATACTAGTGTGTTGGTAGTTTGTGGGAACCAAGATACATCTACGAGGTGCGACCCGCTTCACTGACCCCTCTTACTCTGGAGTAAGTTCTCACACTTAGAGGTGAAAACCCCCGTTTCGGGTGTCAAGCATGGAATCGTGCGACGGAACACATGAAATGTTTGTTTTTTATGGTACAATATACAAACCTAACACATCCAAGCAAATAAAAATCATGCGTTTACCCCCTCCCGGCGCCGTTTAGAGGGGTAGATCGACAGGTCAGACTTTTCTCTAGCGGGAGTAGGGTTTCGCTGTAGAGGGGGTCCGGAGTGTCAAGACCCCATAAAAACTTGCATTGAACCCTAAAATATGTATACTAGTGTGTTGGTAGTTAATGGGAACCAATATACATCTCCGCGGTGCGACCCGCTTCACTGACCCCTCTTACTCTGTAGTAAGTTCTTGCACTTAGAGGTGAAAACCCCCGTTTCGGGAGTAAGGCATGGAATCGTGCGACGGATCACATGAAATGTTTGTTTTTTATGGTCCAATATACAAACCTAACACATCCAAGCAAATAAAAATCATGCGTCTACCCCCTCCCGGCGCCGTTTAGAGGGGTAGATCGACAGGTCAGACTTTTCTCTAGCGGGAGTAGGGTTTCGCTGTAGAGTGGGTCCGGAGTGTCAAGACCCCATCAAAACTTGCATTGAACCCTAAAATATGTATACTAGTGTGTTGGTAGTTAATGGGAACCAAGATACATCTCCGCGGTGCGACCCGCTTCACTGACCCCTCTTACTCCGTAGTAAGTTCTTGCACTTAGAGGTGAAAACCCCCGTTTCGGGAGTAAGGCATGGAATCGTGCGACGGATCACATGAAATGTTTGTTTTTTATGGTCCAATATACCAACCTAACACATCCAAGCAAAAAAAATCATGCGTCTACCCCCTCCCGGCGCCGCTTAGAGGGGTAGATCGACAGGTCAGACTTTTCTCCAATGGGAGTAGAATTTCGCCGTAGGGGGTCGGGAGCGTCAAGACCCCATCAAAACTTGCATAGACCCCTAAACTATGTATACTAGTGTGTTGGTAGTTTGTGGGAACCAAGATACATCTCTGAGGTGTGACCCGCTTCACTGACCCCTCTTACTCTGTTGTTAGTTCTTGCACTTAGAGGTGAAAACCCCCGTTTCGGGTGGCAGGCATGGAATCGTGCGACGGACCACATGTAATGTTTGTTTTTTATGGTCCAATATACCAACCTAACACATCCACGCAAAAAAATTCATGCTTCTACCCCCTCCCGGCGCCGTTTAGAGGGGTTGATCGACATGTAAGACATTTCTCCTACGGGAGTAGGGTTTCGCTGTAGGGGGGGGTGCGGAGCATCAAGACCCCATCAAAACTTGCATAGACCGCTAAACTATGTATACTAGTATGTTGGTAGTTTGTGGGAACCAAGATACATCTCCGAGGTGCGACCCGTTTCACTGACCCCTCTTACTCCGTAGTAAGTTCTTGCACTTAGAGGTGATAACCCCCGTTTCGGGTGTCAGGCATGGAATCGTGCGACAGAACACATGAAATGTTTGTTTTTATGGTCCAATATACCAACCTAACACATACAAGCAAACAAATTCATGCACCTACCCCATCCCGGTGCCGTTTAGAGGGGTAGATCGACAGGTCAGACTTTTCTCCAACGGGAGTAGGGTTTCGCCGTAGAGGGGGTCCGGAGCGTCAAGACCCCATAAAAACTTGCATAGAACCCTAAAATATGTATAGTAGTGTGTTGGTATTTTGTGGGAATCAAGATACATCTCCGAGGTGTGACCCGCTTCACTGACCGCTCTTACTCCGTAGTAAGTTCTTGCACTTAGAGGTGATAACCCCCGTTTCGGGTGTCAGGCATGGAATCGTGCGACGGAACACATGAAATGTTTGTTTTTTATGGTCCAATATACCAACCTAACACATCCAAGCAAAAAAATTCATGCGTCTACCGCATCCCGGTGCCGTTTAGAGGCGTAGATCGACATGTCAGACTTTTCTCCAACGGGAGTAGGGTTTCGCTGTAGAGGGGGTCCGGAGCGTCAAGACCCCATCGAAACTTGCATAGACCCATAAAATATGTAAACTAGTGTTTTGCTAGTTTCTGGTAACCAAGATACATCTCCGAGGTGTGACCAGCTTCACTGACCCCTCTTACTCCGTAGTAAGTTCTTGCACTTAGAGGTGAAAACCCCCGTTTCGGGTGGCAGGCATGGACTCGTGCGACGGAACACATGAAATGTTTGTTTTTTATGGTCCAATATACCAACCTAACACATCCAAGCAAAAAAATCATGCGTCTACCCCCTCCCGGCACCGTTTAGAGGGGTAGATCGACATGTCAGACTTTTCTCCAGCGGGAGTAGGGTTTCGCCGTAGAGGGGGTCCGGAGCGTCAAGACCCCATCAAAATTTGCATAGACCCATAAACTATGTATACTAGTGTGTTGTTAGTTTCTGGGAACCAAGATACATCTCCGAGGTGCGACCCGCTTCACTGACCCCTCTTACTCCGTAGTAAGTTCTTGCACTTAGAGGTGAAAACCCCCGTTTCGGGTGTCAGGCATGGAATCGTGCGACGGAACCCATGAAATGTTTGTTTTTTATGGTCCAATATACCAACCTAACACATACAAGCAAGAAAATTCATTCTTCTACCCCCTCCCGGCGTCGTTTAGAGGGGTAGATCGACAGGTCAGACTTTTCTCCAGCGGGAGTAGGGTTTCGCCGTAGAGGGGGTCCGGAGCGTCAAGACCCCATCAAAAGTTGCATAGACCCCTAAACTATGTATACTAGTGTGTTGGTAGTTTGTGGGAACCAAGATACATCTGCGAGGTGCGACCCGCTTCACTGACCCCTCTTACTCCGTAGTAAGTTCTCGCACTTAGAGGTGAAAACCCACCGTTTTGGGTGTCAGGCATGGAATCGTGCGACGGAACACATAAAATGTTTGTATTTTATGGTCCAATATACCAACCTAACACATAGAAGCAAGAAAATTCATGCGTCTACCCCCTCCCGGAGCCGTTTAGAGGGGTAGATCGACAGGTCAGACTTTTCTCCAGCGGGAGTAGGGTTTCGCCGTAGAGGGGGTCCGGAGCGTCAAGACCCCATCATAACTTGCATACACCCCTAAACTAAGTATACTAGTGTGTTGGTAGTTTGTGCGAACCAAGATACATCTACGAGGTGCGACCCGCTTCACTGACCCCTCTTATTCCGTAGTCAGTTCTTGCACTTAGATGTGAAAACCCCCGTTTCGGGTGGCAGGCATGGAATCTTGCGACGGAACACATGAAATGTTTGTTTTTTATGGTCAAATATACCAACCTAACACATCCAAGCAAAAAAATTCATGCGTCTACCCCCTCCCGGCGCCGTTTAGAGGGGTAGATCGACATGTCAGACTTTTCTCCGGCGGGAGTAGGGTTTCGCCGTAGAGGGGTCCGGAGCGTCAAGACCCCATCAAAACTTGCATAGACCACTAAACTATGTATACTAGTGTGTTGGTAGTATGTCAGAACCAAGATACATCTACGAGGTGCGACCCGCTTCACTGACCCCTCTTACTTTGTAGTAAGTTCTTGCACTTAGAGGTGAAAACCCCCGTTTCGGGTGTCAAGCATGGAATCGTGCGACGGAACACATGAAATGTTTGTTTTTTATGGTCCAATATACCAACCTAACACATCCAAGCAAAACAATTCATGCTTGTACCCCCTCCCGACGCCGTTTAGAGGGGTAGATCGACAGGTCAGACTTTTCTCCAGCGGGAGTAGGGTTTCGCCCTAGAAGGGGTCCGGAGCATCAAGACCCCATCAAAACTTGCATAGACCCCTAATCTATGTATACTAGTGTGTTGGTAGTTTTTGGGAACAAAGATACATCTCCTAGGTGCGACCCGCTTCACTGACCCCTCTTACTCCGTAGTAAGTTCTTGCACTTAGAGGTGATAACCCCCGTTTCGGGTGTCAGGCATGGAATCGTGCGATGGAACACATGAAATGTTTGTTTTTTATGGTCCAATATACCAACCTAACACATCCAAGCAAAAAAAATCATGCGTCTACCCCCTCCCGGTGCCGTTTAGAGGGGTAGATCGACAGGTCAGACTTTTCTCCAACGGGAGTAGGGTTTCACCGTAGAGGGGGTCCGGAGCGTCATGACCCCATAAAAACTTGCATAGACCCCTAAACTATGTATACTAGTGTGTTGGTAGTTTGTGGGAACCAAGATACATCTACGAGGTGCGACCCGCTTCACTGACCCCTCTTACTCTGTAGTAAGTTCTCGCACTTAGAGGTGAAAACCCCCGTTTCGGGTGTCAAGCATGGAATCGTGCGACGGAACACATGAAATGTTTGTTTTTTATGGTCCAATATACAAACCTAACACATCCAAGCAAATAAAAATCATGCGTCTACCCCCTCCCGGTGCCGTTTAGAGGGGTAGATCGACAGGTCAGACTTTTCTCTAGCGGGAGTAGGGTTTCGCTGTAGAGGGGGTCCGGAGTGTCAAGACCCCATAAAAACTTGCATTTAACCCTAAAATATGTATACTAGTGTGTTGGTAGTTAATGGGAACCAAGATACATCTCCGCGGTGCGACCCGCTTCACTGACCCCTCTTACTCCGTAGTAAGTTCTTGCACTTAGAGGTGAAAACCCCCGTTTCGGGTGTCAGGCATGGAATCGTGCGACGGAACCCATGAAATGTTTGTTTTTTATGGTCCAATATACCAACCTAACACATACAAGCAAGAAAATTCATTCTTCTACCCCCTCCCGGCGTCGTTTAGAGGGGTAGATCGACAGGTCAGACTTTTCTCCAGCGGGAGTAGGGTTTCGCCGTAGAGGGGGTCCGGAGCGTCAAGACCCCATCAAAAGTTGCATAGACCCCTAAACTATGTATACTAGTGTGTTGGTAGTTTGTAGGAACCAAGATACATCTGCGAGGTGCGACCCGCTTCACTGACCCCTCTTACTCCGTAGTAAGTTCTCGCACTTAGAGGTGAAAACCCACCGTTTTGGGTGTCAGGCATGGAATCGTGCGAAGGAACACATAAAATGTTTGTATTTTATGGTCCAATATACCAACCTAACACATACAAGCAAGAAAATTCATGCGTCTACCCCCTCCCGGAGCCGTTTAGAGGGGTAGATCGACAGGTCAGACTTTTCTCCAGCGGGAGTAGGGTTTCGCCGTAGAGGGGGTCCGGAGCGTCAAGACCCCATCAAAACTTGCATACAACCCTAAACTAAGTATACTAGTCTGTTGGTAGTTTGTGCGAACCAAGATACATCTACGAGGTGCGACCCGCTTCACTGACCCCTCTTATTCCGTAGTCAGTTCTTGCACTTAGATGTGAAAACCCCCGTTTCGGGTGGCAGGCATGGAATCTTGCGACGGAACACATGAAATGTTTGTTTTTTATGGTCAAATATACCAACCTAACACATCCAAGCAAAAAAATTCATGCGTCTACCCCCTCCCGGCGCCGTTTAGAGGGGTAGATCGACATGTCAGACTTTTCTCCGGCGGGAGTAGGGTTTCGCCGTAGAGGGGTCCGGAGCGTCAAGACCCCATCAAAACTTGCATAGACCACTAAACTATGTATACTAGTGTGTTGGTAGTATGTCGGAACCAAGATACATCTACGAGGTGCGACCCGCTTCACTGACCCCTCTTACTTTGTAGTAAGTTCTTGCACTTAGAGGTGAAAACCCCCGTTTCGGGTGTCAAGCATGGAATCGTGCGACGGAACACATGAAATGTTTGTTTTTTATGGTCCAATATACCAACCTAACACATCCAAGCAAAACAATTCATGCTTGTACCCCCTCCCGACGCCGTTTAGAGGGGTAGATCGACAGGTCAGACTTTTCTCCAGCGGGAGTAGGGTTTCGCCCTAGAAGGGGTCCGGAGCATCAAGACCCCATAAAAACTTGCATAGACCCCTAATCTATGTATACTAGTGTGTTGGTAGTTTTTGGGAACAAAGATACATCTCCTAGGTGCGACCCGCTTCACTGACCCCTCTTACTCCGTAGTAAGTTCTTGCACTTAGAGGTGATAACCCCCGTTTCGGGTGTCAGGCATGGAATCGTGCGATGGAACACATGAAATGTTTGTTTTTTATGGTCCAATATACCAACCTAACACATCCAAGCAAAAAAAAATCATGCGTCTACCCCCTCCCGGTGCCGTTTAGAGGGGTAGATCGACAGGTCAGACTTTTCTCCAACGGGAGTAGGGTTTCACCGTAGAGGGGGTCCGGAGCGTCATGACCCCATAAAAACTTGCATAGACCCCTAAACTATGTATACTAGTGTGTTGGTAGTTTGTGGGAACCAAGATACATCTACGAGGTGCGACCCGCTTCACTGACCCCTCTTACTCTGTAGTAAGTTCTCGCACTTAGAGGTGAAAACCCCCGTTTCGGGTGTCAAGCATGGAATCGTGCGACGGAACACATGAAATGTTTGTTTTTTATGGTCCAATATACAAACCTAACACATCCAAGCAAATAAAAATCATGCGTCTACCCCCTCCCGGCGCCGTTTAGAGGGGTAGATCGACAGGTCAGACTTTTCTCTAGCGGGAGTAGGGTTTCGCTGTAGAGGGGGTCCGGAGTGTCAAGACCCCATCAAAACTTGCATTTAACCCTAAAATATGTATACTAGTGTGTGGGTAGTTAATGGGAACCAAGATACATCTCCGCGGTGCGACCCGCTTCACTGACCCCTCTTACTCCGTAGTAAGTTCTTGCACTTAGAGGTGAAAAACCCCGTTTCGGGAGTAAGGCATGGAATCGTGCGACGGATCACATGAAATGTTTGTTTTTTATGGTCCAATATACAAACCTAACACATCCAAGAAAATAAAAATCATGCGTCTACCCCCTCCCGGCGCCGTTTAGAGGGGTAGATCGACAGGTCAGACTTTTCTCTAGCGGGAGTAGGGTTTCGCTGTAGAGGGGGTCCGGAGTGTCAAGACCCCATCAAAACTTGCATTGAACCCTAAAATATGTATACTAGTGTGTTGGTAGTTAATGGGAACCAAGATACATCTCCGCGGTGCGACCCGCTTCACTGACCCCTCTTACTCTGTAGTAAGTTCTTGCACTTAGAGGTGAAAACCCCCGTTTCGGGAGTAAGGCATGGAATCGTGCGACGGATCACATGAAATGTTTGTATTTTATGGTCCAATATACCAACCTAACACATCCAAGCAAAAAAAATCATGCGTCTACCCCCTCCCGGCGCCGCTTAGAGGGGTAGATCGACAGGTCAGACTTTTCTCCAACGGGAGTAGGGTTTCGCCGTAGAGGGGGTCCGGAGCGTCAAGACCCCATCAAAATTTGCATAGACCCATAAACTATGTATACTAGTGTGTTGTTAGTTTCTGGGAACCAAGATACATCTCCGAGGTGCGACCCGCTTCACTGACCCCTCTTACTCCGTAGTAAGTTCTTGCACTTAGAGGTGAAAACCCCCGTTTTGGGTGTCAGGCATGGAATCGTGCGACTGAACCCATGAAATGTTTGTTTTTTATGGTACAATATACCAACCTAACACATACAAGCAAGAAAATTCATTCTTCTACCCCCTCCCGGCGTCGTTTAGAGGGGTAGATCGACAGGTCAGACTTTTCTCCAGCGGGAGGAGGGTTTCGCCGTAGAGGGGGTCCGGAGCGTCAAGACCCCATCAAAACTTGCATAGACCCCTAAACTATGTATACTAGTGTGTTGTTAGTTTGTGGGAACCAAGATACATCTGCGAGGTGCGACCCGCTTCACTGACCCCTCTTACTCCGTAGTAAGTTCTCGCACTTAGAGGTGAAAACCCACCGTTTTGGGTGTCAGGCATGGAATCGTGCGACGGAACACATAAAATGTTTGTATTTTATGGTCCAATATACCAACCTAACACATACAAGAAAGAAAATTCATGCGTCTACCCCCTCCCGGAGCCGTTTAGAGGGGTAGATCGACAGGTCAGACTTTTCTCCAACGGAGTAGGGTTTCGCCGTAGAGGGGGTCCGGAGCGTCAAGACCCCATCAAAACTTGCATAGACCCCTAAACTATGTATACTAGTGTGTTGGTAGTTTGCGGGAACCAAGATACATCTGCGAGGTGCGACCCGCTTCACTGACCCCTCTTACTCCGTAGTAAGTTCGTGCACTTAGAGGTGAAAACCCACCGTTTTGGGTCTTAGGCATGGAATCGTGCGACGGAACACATAAAATGTTTGTTTTTTATGGTCCAATATACCAACCTAACACGTACAAGCAAGAAAATTCATGCGTCTACCCCCTCCCGGAGACGTTTAGAGGGGTAGATCGACAGGTCAGACTTTTCTCCAGCGGGAGTAGGGTTTCGCCGTAGAGGGGGTCCGGAGCGTCAAGACCCCATCAAAACTTGCATACACCCCTAAACTATGTATACTAGTGTGTTGGTAGTTTGTGCGAACCAAGATACATCTCCGCGGTGCGACCCGCTTCACTGACCCCTCTTACTCCGTAGTAAGTTCTTGCACTTAGAGGTGAAAACCCCCGTTTCAGGAGTAAGGCATGGAATCGTGCGACGGATCACATGAAATGTTTGTTTTTTATGGTCCAGTATACCAACCTAACACATCCAAGCAAAAAAAATCATGCGTCTACCCCCTCCCGGCGCCGCTTAGAGGGGTAGATCGACAGGTCAGACTTTTCTCCAACAGGAGTAGGATTTCGCCGTAGAGGAGGTCGGGAGCGTCAAGACCCCATCAAAACTTGCATAGACCCCTAAATTATGTATACTAGTGTGTTGGTAGTTTGTGGGAACCAAGATACATCTCTGAGGTGCGACCCGCTTCACTGACCCCTCTTACTCCGTAGTAAGTTCTTGCACTTAGAGGTGAAAACCCCCGTTTCGGGTGGCAGGCATGGAATCGTGCGACAGACCACATGAAATGTTTGTTTTTTATGGTCCAATATACCAACCTAACACATACAAGCAAGAAAATTCATTCTTCTACCCCCTCCCGGCGTCGTTTAGAGGGGTAGATCGACAGGTCAGACTTTTCTCCAGCGGGAGTAGGGTTTCGCCGTAGAGGGGGTCGGGAGCGTCAAGACCCCATCAAAACTTGCATAGACCCCTAAACTATGTATACTAGTGTGTTGGTAGTTTGTGGGAACCAAGATACATCTGCGAGGTGCGACCCGCTTCATTGACCCCTCTTACTCCGTAGTAAGTTCTCGCACTTAGAGGTGAAAACCCACCGTTTTGGGTGTCAGGCATGGAATCGTGCGACGGAACACATAAAATGTTTGTATTTTATGGTCCAATATACCAACCTAACACATACAAGCAAGAAAATTCATGCGTCTACCCCCTCCCGGAGCCGTTTAGAGGGGTAGATCGACAGGTCAGACTTTTCTTCAGCGGGAGTAGGGTTTCGCCGTAGAGGGGGTCCGGAGCGTCAAGACCCCATCAAAACTTGCATTTAACCCTAAAATTTGTATACTAGTGTGTTGGTAGTTAATGGGAACCAAGATACATCTCCGCGGTGCGACCCGCTTCACTGACCCCTCTTACTCCGTAGTAAGTTCTTGCACTTAGAGGTGAAAACCCCCGTTTCGGGAGTAAGGCATGGAATCGTGCGACGGATCACATGAAATGTTTGTTTTTTATGGTCCAGTATACCAACCTAACACATCCAAGCAAATAAAAATCATGCGTCTACCCCCTCCCGGCGCCGTTTAGAGGGGTAGATCGACAGGTCAGACTTTTCTCTAGCGGGAGTAGGGTTTCGCTGTAGAGGGGGTCCGGAGTGTCAAGACCCCATAAAAACTTGCATTGAACCCTAAAATATGTATACTAGTGTGTTGGTAGTTAATGGGAACCAAGATACATCTCCGCGGTGCGACCCGCTTCACTGACCCCTCTTACTCTGTAGTAAGTTCTTGCACTTAGAGGTGAAAACCCCCGTTTCGGGAGTAAGGCATGGAATCGTGCGACGGATCACATGAAATGTTTGTTTTTTATGGTCCAATATACAAACCTAACACATCCAAGCAAATAAAAATCATGCGTCTACCCCCTCCCGGCGCCGTTTAGAGGGGTAGATCGACAGGTCAGACTTTTTTCTCTAGCGGGAGCAGGGTTTCGCTGTAGAGGGGGTCCGGAGTGTCAAGACCCCATCAAAACTTGCATTGAACCCTAAAATATGTATACTAGTGTGTTGGTAGTTAATGGGAACCAAGATACATCTCCGCGGTGCGACCCGCTTCACTGACCCCTCTTACTCCGTAGTAAGTTCTTGCACTTAGAGGTGAAAACCCCCGTTTCGGGAGTAAGGCATGGAATCGTGCGACGGATCACATGAAATGTTTGTATTTTATGGTCCAATATACCAACCTAACACATCCAAGCAAAAAAAATCATGCGTCTACCCCCTCCCGGCGCCGCTTAGAGGGGTAGATCGACAGGTCAGACTTTTCTCCAACGGGAGTAGGGTTTCGCCGTAGAGGGGGTCCGGAGCGTCAAGACCCCATCAAAATTTGCATAGACCCATAAAATATGTATACTAGTGTGTTGTTAGTTTCTGGGAACCAAGATACATCTCCGAGGTGCGACCCGCTTCACTGACCCCTCTTACTCCGTAGTAAGTTCTTGCACTTAGAGGTGAAAACCCCCGTTTCGGGTGTCAGGCATGGAATCGTGCGACGGAACCTATGAAATGTTTGTTTTTTATGGTCCAATATACCAACCTAACACATACAAGCAAGAAAATTCATTCTTCTACCCCCTCCCGGCGTCGTTTAGAGGGGTAGATCGACAGGTCAGACTTTTCTCCAGCGGGAGTAGGGTTTCGCCGTAGAGGGGGTCCGGAGCGTCAAGACCCCATCAAAACTTGCATAGACCCCTAAACTATGTATACTAGTGTGTTGGTAGTTTGTGGGAACCAAGATACATCTGCGAGGTGCGACCCGCTTCACTGACCCCTCTTACTCCGTAGTAAGTTCTCGCACTTAGAGGTGAAAACCCACCGTTTTGGGTGTCAGGCATGGAATCGTGCGACGGAACACATAAAATGTTTGTATTTTATGGTCCAATATACCAACCTAACACATACAAGCAAGAAAATTCATGCGTCTACCCCCTCCCGGAGCCGTTTAGAGGGGTAGATCGACAGGTCAGACTTTTCTCCAGCGGGAGTAGGGTTTCGCCGTAGAGGGGGTCCGGAGCGTCAAGACCCCATCAAAACTTGCATACACCCCTAAACTATGTATACTAGTGTGTTGGTAGTTTGTGCGAACCAAGATACATCTCCGCGGTGCGACCCGCTTCACTGACCCCTCTTACTCCGTAGTAAGTTCTTGCACTTAGAGGTGAAAACCCCCGTTTCGGGTGTCAGGCATGGAATCGTGCGACGGAACCCATGAAATGTTTGTTTTTTATGGTCCAATATACCAACCTAACACATACAAGCAAGAAAATTCATGCTTCTACCCCCTCCCGGCGTCGTTTAGAGGGGTAGATCGACAGGTCAGACTTTTCTCCAACGGGAGTAGGGTTTCGCCGTAGAGGGGGTCCGGAGCGTCAAGACCCCATCAAAACTTGCATAGACCCCTAAACTATGTATACTAGTGTGTTGGTAGTTTGCGGGAACCAAGATACATCTGCGAGGTGCGACCCGCTTCACTGACCCCTCTTACTCCGTAGTAAGTTCGTGCACTTAGAGGTGAAAACCCACCGTTTTGGGTCTTAGGCATGGAATCGTGCGACGGAACACATAAAATGTTTGTTTTTTATGGTCCAATATACCAACCTAACACGTACAAGCAAGAAAATTCATGCGTCTACCCCCTCCCGGAGACGTTTAGAGGGGTAGATCGACAGGTCAGACTTTTCTCCAGCGGGAGTAGGGTTTCGCCGTAGAGGGGGTCCGGAGCGTCAAGACCCCATCAAAACTTGCATACACCCCTAAACTATGTATACTAGTGTGTTGGTAGTTTGTGCGAACCAAGATACATCTCCGCGGTGCGACCCGCTTCACTGACCCCTCTTACTCCGTAGTAAGTTCTTGCACTTAGAGGTGAAAACCCCCGTTTCGGGAGTAAGGCATGGAATCGTGCGACGGATCACATGAAATGTTTGTTTTTTATGGTCCAGTATACCAACCTAACACATCCAAGCAAAAAAAATCATGCGTCTACCCCCTCCCGGCGCCGCTTAGAGGGGTAGATCGACAGGTCAGACTTTTCTCCAACGGGAGTAGGATTTCGCCGTAGAGGGGGTCGGGAGCGTCAAGACCCCATCAAAACTTGCATAGACCCCTAAATTATGTATACTAGTGTGTTGGTAGTTTGTGGGAACCAAGATACATCTCTGAGGTGCGACCCGCTTCACTGACCCCTCTTACTCCGTAGTAAGTTCTTGCACTTAGAGGTGAAAACCCCCGTTTCGGGTGGCAGGCATGGAATCGTGCGACAGACCACATGAAATGTTTGTTTTTTATGGTCCAATATACCAACCTAACACATACAAGCAAGAAAATTCATTCTTCTACCCCCTCCCGGCGTCGTTTAGAGGGGTAGATCGACAGGTCAGACTTTTCTCCAGCGGGAGTAGGGTTTCACCGTAGAGGGGGTCGGGAGAGTCAAGACCCCATCAAAACTTGCATAGACCCCTAAACTATGTATACTAGTGTGTTGGTAGTTTGTGGGAACCAAGATACATCTGCGAGGTGCGACCCGCTTCACTGACCCCTCTTACTCCGTAGTAAGTTCTCGCACTTAGAGGTGAAAACCCACCGTTTTGGGTGTCAGGCATGGAATCGTGCGACGGAACACATAAAATGCTTGTATTTTATGGTCCAATATACCAACCTAACACATACAAGCAAGAAAATTCATGCGTCTACCCCCTCCCGGAGCCGTTTAGAGGGGTAGATCGACAGGTCAGACTTTTCTCCAGCGGGAGTAGGGTTTCGCCGTAGAGGGGGTCCGGAGCGTCAAGACCCCATCAAAACTTGCATTCAACCCTAAAATTTGTATACTAGTGTGTTGGTAGTTAATGGGAACCAAGATACATCTCCGCGGTGCGACCCGCTTCACTGACCCCTCTTACTCCGTAGTAAGTTCTTGCACTTAGAGGTGAAAACCCCCGTTTCGGGAGTAAGTCATGGAATCGTGCGACGGATCACATGAAATGTTTGTTTTTTATGGTCCAGTATACCAACCTAACACATCCAAGCAAATAAAAATCATGCGTCTACCCCCTCCCGGCGCCGTTTAGAGGGGTAGATCGACAGGTCAGACTTTTCTCTAGCGGGAGTAGGGTTTCGCTGTAGAGGGGGTCCGGAGTGTCAAGACCCCATAAAAACTTGCATTGAACCCTAAAATATGTATACTAGTGTGTTGGTAGTTAATGGGAACCAAGATACATCTCCGCGGTGCGACCCGCTTCACTGACCCCTCTTACTCTGTAGTAAGTTCTTGCACTTAGAGGTGAAAACCCCCGTTTCGGGAGTAAGGCATGGAATCGTGCGACGGATCACATGAAATATTTGTTTTTTATGGTCCAATATACAAACCTAACACATCCAAGCAAATAAAAATCATGCGTCTACCCCCTCCCGGCGCCGTTTAGAGGGGTAGATCGACAGGTCAGACTTTTTTCTCTAGCGGGAGCAGGGTTTCGCTGTAGAGGGGGTCCGGAGTGTCAAGACCCCATCAAAACTTGCATTGAACCCTAAAATATGTATACTAGTGTGTTGGTAGTTAATGGGAACCAAGATACATCTCCGCGGTGCGACCCGCTTCACTGACCCCTCTTACTCCGTAGTAAGTTCTTGCACTTAGAGGTGAAAACCCCCGTTTCGGGAGTAAGGCATGGAATCGTGCGACGGATCACATGAAATGTTTGTTTTTTATGGTCCAATATACCAACCTAACACATCCAAGCAAAAAAAATCATGCGTCTACCCCCTCCCGGCGCCGCTTAGAGGGGTAGATCGACAGGTCAGACTTTTCTCCAACGGGAGTAGGATTTCGCCGTAGGGGGTCGGGAGCGTCAAGACCCCATCAAAACTTGCATAGACCCCTAAACTATGTATACTAGTGTGTTGGTAGTTTGTGGGAACCAAGATACATTTCTGAGGTGCGACCCGCTTCACTGACCCCTCTTACTCTGTTGTAAGTTCTTGCACTTAGAGGTGAAAACCCCCGTTTCGGGTGGCAGGCATGGAATCGTGCGACGGACCACATGAAATGTTTGTTTTTTATGGTCCAATATACCAACCTAACACATCCAAGAAAAAAAATTCATGCTTCTACCCCCTCCCGGCGCCGTTTAGAGGGGTTGATCGACATGTAAGACATTTCTCCTACGGGAGTAGGGTTTCGCTGTAGGGGGGGGGGGTGCGGAGCATCAAGACCCCATCAAAACTTGCATAGACCGCTAAACTATGTATACTAGTATGTTGGTAGTTTGTGGGAACCAAGATACATCTCCGAGGTGCGACCCGTTTCACTGACCCCTCTTACTCCGTAGTAAGTTCTTGCAGTTAGAGGTGATAACCCCCGTTTCGGGTGTCAGGCATGGAATCGTGCGACAGAACACATGAAATGTTTGTTTTTATGGTCCAATATACCAACCTAACACATACAAGCAAACAAATTCATGCACCTACCCCATCCCGGTGCCGTTTAGAGGGGTAGATCGACAGGTCAGACTTTTCTCCAACGGGAGTAGGGTTTCGCCGTAGAGGGGGTCCGGAGCGTCAAGACCCCATAAAAACTTGCATAGACCCCTAAAATATGTATAGTAGTGTGTTGGTATTTTGTGGGAATCAAGATACATCTCCGAGGTGTGACCCGCTTCACTGACCGCTCTTACTCCGTAGTAAGTTCTTGCACTTAGAGGTGATAACCCCCGTTTCGGGTGTCAGGCATGGAATCGTGCGACGGAACACATGAAATGTTTGTTTTTTATGGTCCAATATACCAACCTAACACATCCAAGCAAAAAAATTCATGCGTCTACCGCATCCCGGTGCCGTTTAGAGGCGTAGATCGACATGTCAGACTTTTCTCCAACGGGAGTAGGGTTTCGCTGTAGAGGGGGTCCGGAGCGTCAAGACCCCATCGAAACTTGCTTAGACCCATAAAATATGTAAACTAGTGTTTTGCTAGTTTCTGGTAACCAAGATACATCTCCGAGGTGTGACCAGCTTCACTGACCCCTCTTACTCCGTAGTAAGTCCTTGCACTTAGAGGTGAAAACCCCCGTTTCGGGTGGCAGGCATGGACTCGTGCGACGGAACACATGAAATGCTTGTTTTTTATGGTCCAATATACCAACCTAACACATCCAAGCAAAAAAATCATGCGTCTACCCCCTCCCGGCACCGTTTAGAGGGGTAGATCGACATGTCAGACTTTTCTCCAGCGGGAGTAGGGTTTCGCCGTAGAGGGGGTCCGGAGCGTCAAGACCCCATCAAAATTTGCATAGACCCATAAACTATGTATACTAGTGTGTTGTTAGTTTCTGGGAACCAAGATACATCTCCGAGGTGCGACCCGCTTCACTGACCCCTCTTACTCCGTAGTAAGTTCTTGCACTTAGAGGTGAAAACCCCCGTTTCGGGTGTCAGGCATGGAATCGTGCGACGGAACACATAAAATGTTTGTTTTTTATGGTCCAATATACCAACCTAACACATACAAGCAAGAAAATTCATTCTTCTACCCCCTCCCGGCGTCGTTTAGAGGGGTAGATCGACAGGTCAGACTTTTCTCCAACGGGAGTAGGGTTTCGCCGTAGAGGGGGTCCGGAGCGTCAAGACCCCATCAAAACTTGCATAGACCCCTAAACTATGTATACTAGTGTGTTGGTAGTTTGTGGGAACCAAGATACATCTGCGAGGTGCGACCCGCTTTACTGACCCCTCTTACTCCGTAGTAAGTTCTCTCACTTAGAGGTGAAAACCCACCGTTTTGGGTGTCAGGCATGGAATCGTGCGACGGAACACATAAAATGTTTGTATTTTATGGTCCAATATACCAACCTAACACATACAAGCAAGAAAATTCATGCGTCTACCCCCTCCCGGAGCCGTTTAGAGGGGTAGATCGACAGGTCAGACTTTTCTCCACCGGGAGTAGGGTTTCGCCGTAGAGGGGGTCCGGAGCACCAAGACCCCATCAAAACTTTCATACACCCCTAAACTATGTATAATAGTCTGTTGGTAGTTTGTGCGAACCAAGATACATCTACGAGGTGCGACCCGCTTCACTGACCCCTCTTATTCCGTAGTCAGTTCTTGCACTTAGATGTGAAAACCCCCGTTTCGGGTGGCAGGCATGGAATCTTGCGACGGAACACATGAAATGTTTGTTTTTTATGGTCAAATATACCAACCTAACACATCCAAGCAAAAAAATTCATGCGTCTACCCCCTCCCGGCGCCGTTTAGAGGGGTAGATCGACATGTCAGACTTTTCTCCGGCGGGAGTAGGGTTTCGCCGTAGAGGGGTCCGGAGCGTCAAGACCCCATCAAAACTTGCATAGACCACTAAACTATGTATACTAGTGTGTTGGTAGTATGTCGGAACCAAGATACATCTACGAGGTGCGACCCGCTTCACTGACCCCTCTTACTTTGTAGTAAGTTCTTGCACTTAGAGGTGAAAACCCCCGTTTCGGGTGTCAAGCATGGAATCGTGAGAAGGAACACATGAAATGTTTGTTTTTTATGGTCCAATATACCAACCTAACACATCCAATCAAAACAATTCATGCTTGTACCCCCTCCCGACGCCGTTTAGAGGGGTAGATCGACAGGTCAGACTTTTCTCCAGCGGGAGTAGGGTTTCGCCGTAGAAGGGGTCCTGAGCATCAAGACCCCATCAAAACTTGCATAGACGCCTAATCTATGTATACTAGTGTGTTGGTAGTTTGTGGGAACAAAGATACATCTCCTAGGTGCGACCCGCTTCACTGACCCCTCTTACTCCGTAGTAAGTTCTTGCACTTAGAGGTGATAACCCCCGTTTCGGGTGTCAGGCATGGAATCGTGCGATGGAACACATGAAATGTTTGTTTTTTATGGTCCAATATACCAACCTAACACATCCAAGCAAAAAAATTCATGCGTATACCCCCTCCCGGTGCCGTTTAGAGGGGTAGATCGACAGGTCAGACTTTTCTCCAACGGGAGTAGGGTTTCACCGTAGAGGGGGTCCGGAGCGTCATGACCCCATAAAAACTTGCATAGACCCCTAAACTATGTATACTAGTGTGTTGGTAGTTTGTGGGAACCAAGATACATCTACGAGGTGCGACCCGCTTCACTGGCCCCTCTTACTCTGTAGTAAGTTCTCGCACTTAGAGGTGAAAACCCCCGTTTCGGGTGTCAAGCATGGAATCGTGCGACGGAACACATGAAATGTTTGTTTTTTATGGTACAATATAGAAACCTAACACATCCAAGCAAATAAAAATCATGCGCCTACCCCCTCCCGGCGCCGTTTAGAGGGGTAGATCGACAGGTCAGACTTTTCTCTAGCGGGAGTAGGGTTTCGCTGTAGAGGGGGTCCGGAGTGTCAAGACCCCATCAAAACTTGCATTTAACCCTAAAATATGTATACTAGTGTGTTGGTAGTTAATGGGAACCAAGATACATCTCCGCGGTGCGACCCGCTTCACTGACCCCTCTTACTCCGTAGTAAGTTCTTGCACTTAGAGGTGAAAACCCCCGTTTCGGGAGTAAGGCATGGAATCGTGCGACGGATCACATGAAATGTTTGTTTTTTATGGTCCAATATACAAACCTAACACATCCAAGCAAATAAAAATCATGCGTCTACCCCCTCCCGGCGCCGTTTAGAGGGGTAGATCGACAGGTCAGACTTTTCTCTAGCGGGAGTAGGGTTTCGCTGTAGAGGGGGTCCGGAGTGTCAAGACCCCATCAAAACTTGCATTGAACCCTAAAATATGTATACTAGTGTGTTGGTAGTTAATGGGAACCAAGATACATCTCCGCGGTGCGACCCGCTTCACTGACCCCTCTTACTCTATAGTAAGTTCTTGCACTTAGAGGTGAAAACCCCCGTTTCGGGAGTAAGGCATGGAATCGTGCGACGGATCACATGAAATGTTTGTTTTTTATGGTCCAATATACCAACCTAACACATCCAAGCAAAAAAAATCATGCGTCTACCCCCTCCCGGCGCCGCTTAGACGGGTAGATCGACAGGTCAGACTTTTCTCCAACGGGAGTAGGGTTTCGCCGTAGAGGGGGTCCGGAGCGTCAAGACCCCATCAAAATTTGCATAGACCCATAAACTATGTATACTAGTGTGTTGTTAGTTTCTTGGAACCAAGATACATCTCCGAGGTGCGACCCGCTTCACTGACCCCTCTTACTCCGTAGTAAGTTCTTGCACTTAGAGGTGAAAACCCCCGTTTCGGGTGTCAGGCATGGAATCGTGCGACGGAACCCATGAAATGTTTGTTTTTTATGGTACAATATACCAACCTAACACATACAAGCAAGAAAATTCATTCTTCTACCCCCTCCCGGCGTCGTTTAGAGGGGTAGATCGACAGGTCAGACTTTTCTCCAGCGGGAGTAGGGTTTCGCCGTAGAGGGGGTCCGGAGCGTCAAGACCCCATCAAAACTTGCATAGACCCCTAAACTATGTATACTAGTGTGTTGGTAGTTTGTGGGAACCAAGATACATCTGCGAGGTGCGACCCGCTTCACTGACCCCTCTTACTCCGTAGTAAGTTCTCGCACTTAGAGGTGAAAACCCACCGTTTTGGGTGTCAGGCATGGAATCGTGCGACGGAACACATAAAATGTTTGTATTTTATGGTCCAATATACCAACCTAACACATACAAGCAAGAAAATTCATGCGTCTACCCCCTCCCGGAGCCGTTTAGCGGGGTAGATCGACAGGTCAGACTTTTCTCCAGCGGGAGTAGGGTTTCGCCGTAGAGGGGGTCCGGAGCGTCAAGACCCCATCAAAACTTGCATACACCCCTAAACTATGTATACTAGTGTGTTGGTAGTTTGTGCGAACCAAGATACATCTCCGCGGTGCGACCCGCTTCACTGACCCCTCTTACTCCGTAGTAAGTTCTTGCACTTAGAGGTGAAAACCCCCGTTTCGGGTGTCAGGCATGGAATCGTGCGACGGAACCCATGAAATGTTTGTTTTTTATGGTCCAATATACCAACCTAACACATACAAGCAAGAAAATTCATGCTTCTACCCCCTCCCGGCGTCGTTTAGAGGGGTAGATCGACAGGTCAGACTTTTCTCCAACGGGAGTTGGGTTTCGCCGTAGAGGGGGTCCGGAGCGTCAAGACCCCATCAAAACTTGCATAGACCCCTAAACTATGTATACTAGTGTGTTGGTAGTTTGCGGGAACCAAGATACATCTGCGAGGTGCGACCCGCTTCACTGACCCCTCTTACTCCGTAGTAAGTTCGTGCACTTAGAGGTGAAAACCCACCGTTTTGGGTGTCAGGCATGGAATCGTGCGACGGAACACATAAAATGTTTGTTTTTTATGGTCCGATATACCAACCTAACACATACAAGCAAGAAAATTCATGCGTCTACCCCCTCCCGGAGACGTTTAGAGGGGTAGATCGACAGGTCAGACTTTTCTCCAGCGGGAGTAGGGTTTCGCCGTAGAGGGGGTCCGGAGCGTCAAGACCCCATCAAAACTTGCATACACCCCTAAACTATGTATACTAGTGTGTTGGTAGTTTGTGCGAACAAAGATACATCTCCGCGGTGCGACCCGCTTCACTGACCCCTCTTACTCCGTAGTAAGTTCTTGCACTTAGAGGTGAAAACCCCCGTTTCGGGAGTAAGGCATGGAATCGTGCGACGGATCACATGAAATGTTTGTTTTTTATGGTCCAGTATACCAACCTAACACATCCAAGCAAAAAAAATCATGCGTCTACCCCCTCCCGGCGCCGCTTAGAGGGGTAGATCGACAGGTCAGACTTTTCTCCAACGGGAGTAGGATTTCGCCGTAGAGGGGGTCGGGAGCGTCAAGACCCCATCAAAACTTGCATAGACCCCTAAACTATGTATACTAGTGTTTTGGTAGTTTGTGGGAACCAAGATACATCTCTGAGGTGCGACCCGCTTCACTGACCCCTCTTACTCCGTAGTAAGTTCTTGCACTTAGAGGTGAAAACCCCCGTTTCGGGTGGCAGGCATGGAATCGTGCGACAGACCACATGAAATGTTTGTTTTTTATGGTCCAATATACCAACCTAACACATACAAGCAAGAAAATTCATTCTTCTACCCCCTCCCGGCGTCGTTTAGAGGGGTAGATCGACAGGTCAGACTTTTCTCCAGCAGGAGTAGGGTTTCGCCGTAGAGGGGGTCGGGAGCGTCAAGACCCCATCAAAATTTGCATAGACCCATAAACTATGTATACTAGTGTGTTGTTAGTTTCTTGGAACCAAGATACATCTCCGAGGTGCGACCCGCTTCACTGACCCCTCTTACTCCGTAGTAAGTTCTTGCACTTAGAGGTGAAAACCCCCGTTTCGGGTGTCAGGCATGGAATCGTGCGACGGAACCCATGAAATGTTTGTTTTTTATATTCCAATATACCAACCTAACACATACAAGCAAGAAAATTCATTCTTCTACCCCCTCCCGGCGTCGTTTAGAGGGGTAGATCGACAGGTCAGACTTTTCTCCAGCGGGAGTAGGGTTTCGCCGTAGAGGGGGTTCGGAGCGTCAAGACCCCATCAAAACTTGCATAGACCCCTAAACTATGTATACTAGTGTGTTGGTAGTTTGTGGGAACCAAGATACATCTGCGAGGTGCGACCCGCTTCACTGACCCCTCTTACTCCGTAGTAAGTTCTCGCACTTAGAGGTGAAAACCCACCGTTTTGGGTGTCAGGCATGGAATCGTGCGACGAAACACATAAAATGTTTGTATTTTATGGTCCAATATACCAACCTAACACATACAAGCAAGAAAATTCATGCGTCTACCCCCTCCCGGAGCCGTTTAGCGGGGTAGATCGACAGGTCAGACTTTTCTCCAGCGGGAGTAGGGTTTCGCCGTAGAGGGGGTCCGGAGCGTCAAGACCCCATCAAAACTTGCATACACCCCTAAACTATGTATACTAGTGTGTTGGTAGTTTGTGCGAACCAATATACATCTCCGCGGTGCGACCCGCTTCACTGACCCCTCTTACTCCGTAGTAAGTTCTTGCACTTAGAGGTGAAAACCCCCGTTTCGGGAGTAAGGCATGGAATCGTGCGACGGATCACATGAAATGTTTGTTTTTTATGGTCCAGTATACCAACCTAACACATCCAAGCAAAAAAAATCATGCGTCTACCCCCTCCCGGCGCCGCTTAGAGGGGTAGATCGACAGGTCAGACTTTTCTCCAACGGGAGTAGGGTTTCGCCGTAGAGGGGGTCCGGAGCGTCAAGACCCCATCAAAACTTGCATAGACCCCTAAACTATGTATACTAGTGTGTTGGTAGTTTGCGGGAACCAAGATACATCTGCGAGGTGCGACCCGCTTCACTGACCCCTCTTACTCCGTAGTAAGTTCGTGCACTTAGAGGTGAAAACCCACCGTTTTGGGTGTCAGGCATGGAATCGTGCGACGGAACACATAAAATGTTTGTTTTTTATGGTCCGATATACCAACCTAACACATACAAGCAAGAAAATTCATGCGTCTACCCCCTCCCGGAGACGTTTAGAGGGGTAGATCGACAGGTCAGACTTTTCTCCAGCGGGAGTAGGGTTTCGCCGTAGAGGGGGTCCGGAGCGTCAAGACCCCATCAAAACTTGCATACACCCCTAAACTATGTATACTAGTGTGTTGGTAGTTTGTGCGAACCAAGATACATCTCCGCGGTGCGACCCGCTTCACTGACCCCTCTTACTCCGTAGTAAGTTCTTGCACTTAGAGGTGAAAACCCCCGTTTCGGGAGTAAGGCATGGAATCGTGCGACGGATCACATGAAATGTTTGTTTTTTATGGTCCAGTATACCAACCTAACACATCCAAGAAAAAAAAATCATGCGTCTACCCCCTCCCGGCGCCGCTTAGAGGGGTAGATCGACAGGTCAGACTTTTCTCCAACGGGAGTAGGATTTCGCCGTAGAGGGGGTCGGGAGCGTCAAGACCCCATCAAAACTTGCATAGACCCCTAAACTATGTATACTAGTGTGTTGGTAGTTTGTGGGAACCAAGATACATCTCTGAGGTGCGACCCGCTTCACTGACCCCTCTTACTCCGTAGTAAGTTCTTGCACTTAGAGGTGAAAACCCCCGTTTCGGGTGGCAGGCATGGAATCGTGCGACAGACCACATGAAATGTTTGTTTTTTATGGTCCAATATACCAACCTAACACATACAAGCAAGAAAATTCATTCTTCTACCCCCTCCCGGCGTCGTTTAGAGGGGTAGATCGACAGGTCAGACTTTTCTCCAGCGGGAGTAGGGTTTCGCCGTAGAGGGGGTCGGGAGCGTCAAGACCCCATCAAAACTTGCATAGACCCCTAAACTATGTATACTAGTGTGTTGGTAGTTTTTGGGAACCAAGATACATCTGCGAGGTGCGACCCGCTTCACTGACCCCTCTTACTCCGTAGTAAGTTCTCGCACTTAGAGGTGAAAACCCACCATTTTGGGTGTCAGGCATGGAATCGTGCGACGGAACACATAAAATGTTTGTATTTTATGGTCCAATATACCAACCTAACACATACAAGCAAGAAAATTCATGCGTCTACCCCCTCCCGGAGCCGTTTAGAGGGGTAGATCGACAGGTCAGACTTTTCTCCAGCGGGAGTAGGGTTTCGCCGTAGAGGGGGTCCGGAGCGTCAAGACCCCATCAAAACTTGCATTTAACCCTAAAATTTGTATACTAGTGTGTTGGTAGTTAATGGCAACCAAGATACATCTCCGCGGTGCGACCCGCTTCACTGACCCCTCTTACTCCGTAGTAAGTTCTTGCACTTAGAGGTGAAAACCCCCGTTTCGGGAGTAAGGCATGGAATCGTGCGACGGATCACATGAAATGTTTGTTTTTTATGGTCCAGTATACCAACCTAACACATCCAAGCAAAAAAAATCATGCGTCTACCCCCTCCCGGCGCCGCTTAGAGGGGTAGATCGACAGGTCAGACTTTTCTCCAACGGGAGTAGGATTTCGCCGTAGAGGGGGTCGGGAGCGTCAAGACCCCATCAAAACTTGCATAGACCCCTAAACTATGTATACTAGTGTGTTGGTAGTTTGTGGGAACCAAGATACATCTCTGAGGTGCGACCCGCTTCACTGACCCCTCTTACTCCGTAGTAAGTTCTTGCACTTAGAGGTGAAAACCCCCGTTTCGGGTGTCAAGCATGGAATCGTGTGACGGAACACATGAAATGTTTGTTTTTTATGGTCCAATATACAAACCTAACACATCCAAGCAAATAAAAATCATGCGTCTACCCCCTCCCGGCGCCGTTTAGAGGGGTAGATCGACATGTCAGACTTTTCTCTAGCGGGAGTAGGGTTTCGCTGTAGAGGGGGTCCGGAGTGTCAAGACCCCATCAAAACTTGCATTGAACCCTAAAATATGTATACTAGTGTGTTGGTAGTTAATGGGAACCAAGATACATCTCCGCGGTGCGACCCGCTTCACTGACCCCTCTTACTCTATAGTAAGTTCTTGCACTTAGAGGTGAAAACCCCCGTTTCGGGAGTAAGGCATGGAATCGTGCGACGGACCACATGAAATGTTTGTTTGTTATGGTCCAATATACCAACCTAACACATACAAGCAAGAAAATTCATTCTTCTACCCCCTCCCGGCGTCGTTTAGAGGGGTAGATCGACAGGTCAGACTTTTCTCCAGCGGGAGTAGGGTTTCGCCGTAGAGGGGGTCGGGAGCGTCAAGACCCCATCAAAATTTGCATAGACCCATAAACTATGTATACTAGTGTGTTGTTAGTTTCTTGGAACCAAGATACATCTCCGAGGTGCGACCCGCTTCACTGACCCCTCTTACTCCGTAGTAAGTTCTTGCACTTAGAGGTGAAAACCCCCGTTTCGGGTGTCAGGCATGGAATCGTGCGACCGAACCCATGAAATGTTTGTTTTTTATGGTACAATATACCAACCTAACACATACAAGCAAGAAAATTCATTCTTCTACCCCCTCCCGGCGTCGTTTAGAGGGGTAGATCGACAGGTCAGACTTTTCTCCAGCGGGAGTAGGGTTTCGCCGTAGAGGGGGTCCGGAGCGTCAAGACCCCATCAAAACTTGCATAGACCCCTAAACTATTTATACTAGTGTGTTGGTAGTTTGTGGGAAGCAAGATACATCTGCGAGGTGCGACCCGCTTCACTGACCCCTCTTACTCCGTAGTAAGTTCTCGCACTTAGAGGTGAAAACCCACCGTTTTGGGTGTCAGGCATGGAATCGTGCGACGGAACACATAAAATGTTTGTATTTTATGGTCCAATATACCAACCTAACACATACAAGCAAGAAAATTCATGCGTCTACCCCCTCCCGGAGCCGTTTAGCGGGGTAGATCGACAGGTCAGACTTTTCTCCAGCGGGAGTAGGGTTTCGCCGTAGAGGGGGTCCGGAGCGTCAAGACCGCATCAAAACTTGCATACACCCCTAAACTATGTATACTAGTGTGTTGGTAGTTTGTGCGAACCAAGATACATCTCCGCGGTGCGACCCGCTTCACTGACCCCTCTTACTCCGTAGTAAGTTCTTGCACTTAGAGGTGAAAACCCCCGTTTCGGGTGTCAGGCATGGAATCGTGCGACGGAACCCATGAAATGTTTGTTTTTTATGGTCCAATATACCAACCTAACACATACAAGCAAGAAAATTCATGCGTCTACCCCCTCCCGGCGCCGCTTAGAGGGGTAGATCGACAGGTCAGACTTTTCTCCAACGGGAGTAGGGTTTCGCCGTAGAGGGGGTCCGGAGCGTCAAGACCCCATCAAAACTTGCATAGACCCCTAAACTATGTATACTAGTGTGTTGGTAGTTTGCGGGAACCAAGATACATCTGCGAGGTGCGACCCGCTTCACTGACCCCTCTTACTCCGTAGTAAGTTCGTGCACTTAGAGGTGAAAACCCCCGTTTCGGGTGTCAGGCATGGAATCGTGCGACGGAACCCATGGAATGTTTGTTTTTTATGGTCCGATATACCAACCTAACACATACAAGCAAGAAAATTCATGCGTCTACCCCCTCCCGGCGCCGCTTAGAGGGGTAGATCGACAGGTCAGACTTTTCTCCAACGGGAGTAGGGTTTCGCCGTAGAGGGGGTCCGGAGCGTCAAGACCCCATCAAAACTTGCATAGACCCCTAAACTATGTATACTAGTGTGTTGGTAGTTTGCGGGAACCAAGATACATCTGCGAGGTGCGACCCGCTTCACTGACCCCTCTTACTCCGTAGTAAGTTCGTGCACTTAGAGGTGAAAACCCACCGTTTTGGGTGTCAGGCATGGAATCGTGCGACGGAACACATAAAATGTTTGTTTTTTATGGTCCGATATACCAACCTAACACATACAAGCAAGAAAATTCATGCGTCTACCCCCTCCCGGAGACGTTTAGAGGGGTAGATCGACAGGTCAGACTTTTCTCCAGCGGGAGTAGGGTTTCGCCGTAGAGGGGGTCCGGAGCGTCAAGACCCCATCTAAACTTGCATACACCCCTAAACTATGTATACTAGTGTGTTGGTAGTTTGTGCGAACCAAGATACATCTCCGCGGTGCGACCCGCTTCACTGACCCCTCTTACTCCGTAGTAAGTTCTTGCACTTAGAGGTGAAAACCCCCGTTTCGGGAGTAAGGCATGGAATCGTGCGACGGATCACATGAAATGTTTGTTTTTTATGGTCCAGTATACCAACCTAACACATCCAAGCAAAAAAAATCATGCGTCTACGCCCTCCCGGCGCCGCTTAGAGGGGTAGATCGACAGGTCAGACTTTTCTCCAACGGGAGTAGGATTTCGCCGTAGAGGGGGTCGGGAGCGTCAAGACCCCATCAAAACTTGCATAGACCCCTAAACTATGTATACTAGTGTGTTGGTAGTTTGTGGGAACCAAGATACATCTCTGAGGTGCGACCCGCTTCACTGACCCCTCTTACTCCGTAGTAAGTTCTTGCACTTAGATGTGAAAACCCCCGTTTCGGGTGGCAGGCATGGAATCGTGCGACAGACCACATGAAATGTTTGTTTTTTATGGTCCAATATACCAACCTAACACATACAAGCAAGAAAATTCATTCTTCTACCCCCTCCCGGCGTCGTTTAGAGGGGTAGATCGACAGGTCAGACTTTTCTCCAGCGGGAGTAGGGTTTCGCCGTAGAGGGGGTCGGGAGCGTCAAGACCCCATCAAAACTTGCATAGACCCCTAAAATATGTATACTAGTGTGTTGGTAGTTTGTGGGAACCAAGATACATCTGCGAGGTGCGACCCGCTTCACTGACCCCTCTTACTCCGTAGTAAGTTCTCGCACTTAGAGGTGAAAACCCACCGTTTTGGGTGTCAGGCATGGAATCGTGCGACGGAACACATAAAATGTTTGTATTTTATGGTCCAATATACCAACCTAACACATACAAGCAAGAAAATTCATGCGTCTACCCCCTCCCGGAGCCGTTTAGAGGGGTAGATCGACAGGTCAGACTTTTCTCCAGCGGGAGTAGGGTTTCGCCGTAGAGGGGGTCCGGAGCGTCAAGACCCCATAAAAACTTGCATTTAACCCTAAAATTTGTATACTAGTGTGTTGGTAGTTAATGGGAACCAAGATACATCTCCGCGGTGCGACCCGCTTCACTGACCCCTCTTACTCCCTAGTAAGTTCTTGCACTTAGAGGTGAAAACCCCCGTTTCGGGAGTAAGGCATGGAATCGTGCGACGGATCACATGAAATGTTTGTTTTTTATGGTCCAGTATACCAACCTAACACATCCAAGCAAAAAAAATCATGCGTCTACCCCCTCCCGGCGCCGCTTAGAGGGGTAGATCGACAGGTCAGACTTTTCTCCAACGGGAGTAGGATTTCGCCGTAGAGGGGGTCGGGAGCGTCAAGACCCCATCAAAACTTGCATAGACCCCTAAACTATGTATACTAGTGTGTTGGTAGTTTGTGGGAACCAAGATACATCTCTGAGGTGCGACCCGCTTCACTGACCCCTCTTACTCCGTAGTAAGTTCTTGCACTTAGAGGTGAAAACCCCCGTTTCGGGTGTCAAGCATGGAATCGTGTGACGGAACACATGAAATGTTTGTTTTTTATGGTCCAATATACAAACCTAACACATCCAAGCAAATAAAAATCATGCGTCTACCCCCTCCCGGCGCCGTTTAGAGGGGTAGATCGACATGTCAGACTTTTCTCTAGCGGGAGTAGGGTTTCGCTGTAGAGGGGGTCCGGAGTGTCAAGACCCCATCAAAACTTGCATTTAACCCTAAAATATGTATACTAGTGTGTTGGTAGTTAATGGGAACCAAGATACATCTCCGCGGTGCGACCCGCTTCACTGACCCCTCTTACTCCGTAGTAAGTTCTTGCACTTAGAGGTGAAAACCCCCGTTTCGGGAGTAAGGCATGGAATCGTGCGACGGATCACATGAAATGTTTGTTTTTTATGGTCCAATATACCAACCTAACACATCCAAGCAAAAAAAATCATGCGTCTACCCCATCCCGGCCCCGCTTAGAGGGGTAGATCGACATGTCAGACTTTTCTCCAACGGGAGTAGGATTTCGCCGTAGAGGGGGTCGGGAGCGTCAAGACCCCATCAAAACTTGCATAGACCCCTAAACTATGTATACTAGTGTGTTGGTAGTTTGTGGGAACCAAGATATATCTCTGAGGTGCGACCCGCTTCACTGACCCGTCTTACTCCGTAGTAAGTTCTTGCACTTAGAGGTGAAAACCCCCGTTTCGGGTGGCAGGCATGGAATCGTGCGACGGACCACATGAAATGTTTGTTTTTTATGGTCCAATATACCAACCTAACACAGCCAAGCAAAAAAATTCATGCTTGTACCCCCTTCCGGCGCCGTTTAGAGGGGTAGATTGACAGGTCAGACTTTTCTCCAGAGGGAGTAGGGTTTCGCCGTAGAAGGGGTCCGGAGCGTCAAGACCCCATCAAAACTTGCATAGACCCCTAATCTATGTATACTAGTGTGTTGGTAGTTTGTGGGAACAAAGATACATCTCCTAGGTGCGACCCGCTTCACTGACCCCTCTGACTCCGCAGTAAGTTCTTGCACTTAGAGGTGATAACCCCCGTTTCGGGTGTCAGGCATGGAATCGTGCGACGGAACACATGAAATGTTTGTTTTTTATGGTCCAATATACCAACCTAACACATCCAAGAAAAAAAATTCATGCGTCTACCCCCTCCCGGTGCCGTTTAGAGGGGTAGATCGACATGTCAGACTTTTCTCCAGCGGGAGTAGGGTTTCACCGTAGAGGGGGTCCGGAGCGTCAAGACCCCATCAAAATTTGCATAGACCCATAAACTATGTATACTAGTGTGTTGTTAGTTTCTGGGAACCAAGATACATCTCCGAGGTGCGACCCGCTTCACTGACCCCTCTTACTCCGTAGTAAGTTCTTGCACTTAGAGGTGAAAACCCCCGTTTCGGGTGTCAGGCATGGAATCGTGCGACGGAACCCATGAAATGTTTGTTTTTTATGGTCCAATATACCAACCTAACACATACAAGCAAGAAAATTCATGCTTCTACCCCCTCCCGGCGTCGTTTAGAGGGGTAGATCGACAGGTCAGACTTTTCTCCAGCGGGAGTAGGGTTTCGCCGTAGAGGGGGTCCGGAGCGTCAAGACCCCATAAAAACTTGCATAGACCCCTAAACTATGTATACTAGTGTGTTGGTAGTTTGTGGGAACCAAGATACATCTGCGAGGTGCGACCCGCTTCACTGACCCCTCTTACTCCGTAGTAAGTTCTCGCACTTAGAGGTGAAAACCCACCGTTTTGGGTGTCAGGCATGGAATCGTGCGACGGATCACATCAAATGTTTGTTTTTTATGGTCCAATATACAAACCTATCACATCCAAGCAAATAAAAATCATGCGTCTACCCCCTCCCGGCGCCGTTTAGAGGGGTAGATCGACAGGTCAGACTTTTCTCCAGCGGGAGTATGGTTTCGCCGTAGAGGGGGTCCGGAGTGTCAAGACCCCATCAAAACTTGCATTGAACCCTAAAATATGTATACTAGTGTGTTGGTAGTTAATGGGAACCAAGATACATCTCCGCGGTGCGACCCGCTTCACTGACCCCTCTTACTCCGTAGTAAGTTCTAGCACTTAGAGGTGAAAACCCCCGTTTCGGGAGTAAGGCATGGAATCGTGCGACGGATCACATGAAATGTTTGTTTTTTATGGTCCAATATACCAACCTAACACATCCAAGCAAAAAAAATCATGCGTCTACCCCCTCCCGGCGCCGCTTAGAGGGGTAGATCGACAGGTCAGACTTTTCTCCAACGGGAGTAGGATTTCGCCGTAGGGGGTCGGGAGCGTCAAGACCCCATCAAAACTTGCATAGACCCCTAAACTATGTATACTAGTGTGTTGGTAGTTTGTGGGAACCAAGATACATCTCTGAGGTGCGACCCGCTTCACTGACCCCTCTTACTCCGTAGTAAGTTCTTGCACTTAGAGGTGAAAACCCCCGCTTCGGGTGTCAAGCATGGAATCGTGCGACGGAACACATGAAATGTTTGTTTTTTATGGTCCAATATACAAACCTAACACATCCAAGCAAATAAAAATCATGCGTCTACCCCCTCCCGGCGCCGTTTAGAGGGGTAGATCGACATGTCAGACTTTTCTCTAGCGGGAGTAGGGTTTCGCTGTAGAGGGGGTCCGGAGTGTCAAGACCCCATCAAAACTTGCATTTAACCCTAAAATATGTATACTAGTGTGTTGGTAGTTAATGGGAACCAAGATACATCTCCGCGGTGCGACCCGCTTCACTGACCCCTCTTACTCCGTAGTAAGTTCTTGCACTTAGAGGTGAAAACCCCCGTTTCGGGAGTAAGGCATGGAATCGTGCGACGGATCACATGAAATGTTTGTTTTTTATGGTCCAATATACCAACCTAACACATCCAAGCAAAAAAAATCATGCGTCTACCTCATCCCGGCGCCGCTTAGAGGGGTAGATCGACATGTCAGACTTTTCTCCAACGGGAGTAGGATTTCGCCGTAGAGGGGGTCGGGAGCGTCAAGACCCCATCAAAACTTGCATAGACCCCTAAACTATGTATACTAGTGTGTTGGTAGTTTGTGGGAACCAAGATACATCTCTGAGGTGCGACCCGCTTCACTGACCCCTCTTACTCCGTAGTAAGTTCTTGCACTTAGAGGTGAAAACCCCCGTTTCGGGTGGCAGGCATGGAATCGTGCGACGGACCACATGAAATGTTTGTTTTTTATGGTCCAATATACCAACCTAACACATCCAAGCAAAAAAATTCATGCTTGTACCCCCTTCCGGCGCCGTTTAGAGGGGTAGATTGACAGGTCAGACTTTTCTCCAGAGCGAGTAGGGTTTCGCCGTAGAAGGGGTCCGGAGCGTCAAGACCCCATCAAAACTTGCATAGACCCCTAATCTATGTATACTAGTGTGTTGGTAGTTTGTGGGAACAAAGATACATCTCCTAGGTGCGACCCGCTTCACTGACCCCTCTTACTCCGTAGTAAGTTCTTGCACTTAGAGGTGATAACCCCCGTTTCGGGTGTCAGGCATGGAATCGTGCGACGGAACACATGAAATGTTTGTTTTTTATGGTCCAATATACCAACCTAACACATCCAAGAAAAAAAATTCATGCGTCTACCCCCTCCCGGTGCCGTTTAGAGGGGTAGATCGACATGTCAGACTTTTCTCCAGCGGGAGTAGGGTTTCACCGTAGAGGGGGTCCGGAGCGTCAAGACCCCATCAAAATTTGCATAGACCCATAAACTATGTATACTAGTGTGTTGTTAGTTTCTGGGAACCAAGATACATCTCCGAGGTGCGACCCGCTTCACTGACCCCTCTTACTCCGTAGTAAGTTCTTGCACTTAGAGGTGAAAACCCCCGTTTCGGGTGTCAGGCATGGAATCATGCGACGGAACCCATGAAATGTTTGTTTTTTATGGTCCAATATACCAAACTAACACATACAAGAAATAAAATTCATGCTTCTACCCCCTCCCGGCGTCGTTTAGAGGGGTAGATCGACAGGTCAGACTTTTCTCCAGCGGGAGTAGGGTTTCGCCGTAGAGGGGGTCCGGAGCGTCAAGACCCCATCAAAACTTGCATAGACCCCTAAACTATGTATACTAGTGTGTTGGTAGTTTGTGGGAACCAAGATACATCTGCGAGGTGCGACCCGCTTCACTGACCCCTCTTACTCCGTAGTAAGTTCTCGCACTTAGAGGTGAAAACCCACCGTTTTGGGTGTCAGGCATGGAATCGTGCGACGGATCACATGAAATGTTTGTTTTTTATGGTCCAATATACAAACCTATCACATCCAAGCAAATAAAAATCATGCGTCTACCCCCTCCGGGCGCCGTTTAGAGGGGTAGATCGACAGGTCAGACTTTTCTCCAGCGGGAGTATGATTTCGCCGTAGAGGGGGTCCGGAGTGTCAAGACCCCATCAAAACTTGCATTGAACCCTAAAATATGTATACTAGTGTGTTGGTAGTTAATGGGAACCAAGATACATCTCCGCGGTGCGACCCGCTTCACTGACCCCTCTTACTCCGTAGTAAGTTCTTGCACTTAGAGGTGAAAACCCCCGTTTCGGGAGTAAGGCATGGAATCGTGCGACGGATCACATGAAATGTTTGTTTTTTATGGTCCAATATACCAACCTAACACATCCAAGCAAAAAAAATCATGCGTCTACCCCCTCCCGGCGCCGCTTAGAGGGGTAGATCGACAGGTCAGACTTTTCTCCAACGGGAGTAGGATTTCGCCGTAGGGGGTCGGGAGCGTCAAGACCCCATCAAAACTTGCATAGACCCCTAAACTATGTATACTAGTGTGTTGGTAGTTTGAGGGAACCAAGATACATCTCTGAGGTGCGACCCGCTTCACTGACCCCTCTTACTCCGTAGTAAGTTCTTGCACTTAGAGGTGAAAACCCCCGTTTCGGGTGGCAGGCATGGAATCGTGCGACGGACCACATGAAATGTTTGTTTTTTATGGTCCAATATACCAACCTAACACATCCAAGCAAAAAAATTCATGCTTCTACCCCCTCCCGGCGCCGTTTAGAGGGGTAGATTGACATGTAAGACATTTCTCCTACGGGAGTAGGGTTTCGCTGTAGGGGGGGTGCGGAGCATCAAGACCCCATCAAAACTTGCATAGACCCCTAAAATATGTATACTAGTATGTTGGTAGTTTGTGGGAACCAATATACATCTCCGAGGTGCGACCAGCTTCACTGACCCCTCTTACTCCGTAGTAAGTTCTTGCACTTAGAGGTGAAAACCCCCGTTTCGGGTGGCAGGCATGGAATCGTGCGACGGAACACATGAAATGTTTGTTTTTTATGGTCCAATATACCAACCTAACACATCCAAGCAAAAAAAATCATGCGTCTACCCACTACGATAGGTCAGACTTTTCTTCAGCGGGAGTAGGGTTTCGCCGTAGAGGGGGTCCGGAGCGTCAAGACCCCATTAAAATTTGCATAGACCCATAAACTATGTATACTAGTGTGTTGTTAGTTTGTGGGAACCAAGATACATCTCCGAGGTGCGACCCGCTTCACTGACCCCTCTTACTCCGTAGTAAGTTCTTGCACTTATAGGTGAAAACCCCCGTTTCGGGTGTCAGGCATGGAATCGTGCGATGGAACCCATGAAATGTTTGTTTTTTATGGTACAATATACCAACCTAACACATACAAGCAAGAAAATTCATTCTTCTACCCCCTCCCGGCGTCGTTTAGAGGGGTAGATCGACAGGTCAGACTTTTCTCCAGCGGGAGTAGGGTTTCGCCGTAGAGGGGGTCGGGAGCGTCAAGACCCCATCAAAACTTGCATAGACCCCTAAACTATGTATACTAGTGTGTTGGTAGTTTTTGGGAACCAAGATACATCTGCGAGGTGCGACCCGCTTCACTGACCCCTCTTACTCCGTAGTAAGTTCTCGCACTTAGAGGTGAAAACCCACCGTTTTGGGTGTCAGGCATGGAATCGTGCGACGGAACACATAAAATGTTTGTATTTTATGGTCCAATATACCAACCTAACACATACAAGCAAGAAAATTCATGCGTCTACCCCCTCCCGGAGCCGTTTAGAGGGGTAGAATGACAGGTCAGACTTTTCTCCAGCGGGAGTAGGGTTTCGCCGTAGAGGGGGTCCGGAGCGTCAAGACCCCATCAAAACTTGCATTTAACCCTAAAATTTTTATACTAGTGTGTTGGTAGTTAATGGGAAACAAGATACATCTCCGCGGTGCGACCCGCTTCACTGACCCCTCTTACTCCGTAGTAAGTTCTTGCACTTAGAGGTGAAAACCCCCGTTTCGGGAGTAAGGCATGGAATCGTGCGACGGATCACATGAAATGTTTGTTTTTATTGGTCCAGTATACCAACCTAACACATCCAAGCAAAAAAAATCATGCGTCTACCCCCTCCCGGCGCCGCTTAGAGGGGTAGATCGACAGGTTAGACTTTTCTCTAACGGGAGTAGGATTTCGCCGTAGAGGGGGTCGGGAGCGTCAAGACCCCATCAAAACTTGCATAGACCCCTAAACTATGTATACTAGTGTGTTGGTAGTTTGTGGGAACCAAGATACATCTCTGAGGTGCGACCCGCTTCACTAACCCCTCTTACTCCGTAGTAAGTTCTTGCACTTAGAGGTGAAAACCCCCGTTTCAGGTGTCAAGCATGGAATCGTCCGACGGAACACATGAAATGTTTGTTTTTTATGGTCCAATATACAAACCTAACACATCCAAGCAAATAAAAATCATGCGTCTACCCCCTCCCGGCGCCGTTTAGAGGGGTAGATCGACATGTCAGACTTTTCTCTAGCGGGAGTAGGGTTTCGCTGTATAGGGGGTCCGGAGTGTCAAGACCCCATCAAAACTTGCATTTAACCCTAAAATATGTATACTAGTGTGTTGGTAGTTAATGGGAACCAAGATACATCTCCGCGGTGCGACCCGCTTCACTGACCCCTCTTACTCTGTAGTAAGTTCTTGCACTTAGAGGTGAAAACCCCCGTTTCGGGAGTAAGGCATGGAATCGTGCGACGGATCACATGAAATGTTTGTTTTTTATGGTCCAATATACAAACCTATCACATCCAAGCAAATAAAAATCATGCGTCTACCCCCTCCCGGCGCCGTTTAGAGGGGTAGATCGACTGGTCAGACTTTTCTCCAGCGGGAGTATGGTTTCGCCGTAGAGGGGGTCCGGAGTGTCAAGACCCCATCAAAACTTGCATTGAACCCTAAAATATGTATACTAGTGTGTTGGTAGTTAATGGGAACCAAGATACATCTCCGCGGTGCGACCCGCTTCACTGACCCCTCTTACTCCGTAGTAAGTTCTTGCACTTAGAGGTGAAAACCCCCGTTTCGGGAGTAAGGCATGGAATCGTGCGACGGATCACATGAAATGTTTGTTTTTATTGGTCCAGTATACCAACCTAACACATCCAAGCAAAAAAAATCATGCGTCTACCCCCTCCCGGCGCCGCTTAGAGGGGTAGATCGACAGGTTAGACTTTTCTCCAACGGGAGTAGGATTTCGCCGTAGAGGGGGTCGGGAGCGTCAAGACCCCATCAAAACTTGCATAGACCCCTAAACTATGTATACTAGTGTGTTGGTAGTTTGTGGGAACCAAGATACATCTCTGAGGTGCGACCCGCTTCACTAACCCCTCTTACTCCGTAGTAAGTTCTTGCACTTAGAGGTGAAAACCCCCGTTTCGGGTGTCAAGCATGGAATCGTCCGACGGAACACATGAAATGTTTGTTTTTTATGGTCCAATATACAAACCTAACACATCCAAGCAAATAAAAATCATGCGTCTACCCCCTCCCGGCGCCGTTTAGAGGGGTAGATCGACATGTCAGACTTTTCTCTAGCGGGAGTAGGGTTTCGCTGTATAGGGGGTGCGGAGTGTCAAGACCCCATCAAAACTTGCATAGACCCCTAAACTATGTATACTAGTGTGTTGGTAGTTTGTGGGAACCAAGATACATCTGCGAGGTGCGACCCGCTTCACTGACCCCTCTTACTCCGTAGTAAGTTCTCGCACTTAGAGGTGAAAACCCACCGTTTTGGGTGTCAGGCATGGAATCGTGCGACGGATCACATGAAATGTTTGTTTTTTATGGTCCAATATACAAACCTATCACATCCAAGCAAATAAAAATCATGCGTCTACCCCCTCCGGGCGCCGTTTAGAGGGGTAGATCGACAGGTCAGACTTTTCTCCAGCGGGAGTATGATTTCGCCGTAGAGGGGGTCCGGAGTGTCAAGACCCCATCAAAACTTGCATTGAACCCTAAAATATGTATACTAGTGTGTTGGTAGTTAATGGGAACCAAGATACATCTCCGCGGTGCGACCCGCTTCACTGACCCCTCTTACTCCGTAGTAAGTTCTTGCACTTAGAGGTGAAAACCCCCGTTTCGGGAGTAAGGCATGGAATCGTGCGACGGATCACATGAAATGTTTGTTTTTTATGGTCCAATATACCAACCTAACACATCCAAGCAAAAAAAATCATGCGTCTACCCCCTCCCGGCGCCGCTTAGAGGGGTAGATCGACAGGTCAGACTTTTCTCCAACGGGAGTAGGATTTCGCCGTAGGGGGTCGGGAGCGTCAAGACCCCATCAAAACTTGCATAGACCCCTAAACTATGTATACTAGTGTGTTGGTAGTTTGAGGGAACCAAGATACATCTCTGAGGTGCGACCCGCTTCACTGACCCCTCTTACTCCGTAGTAAGTTCTTGCACTTAGAGGTGAAAACCCCCGTTTCGGGTGGCAGGCATGGAATCGTGCGACGGACCACATGAAATGTTTGTTTTTTATGGTCCAATATACCAACCTAACACATCCAAGCAAAAAAATTCATGCTTCTACCCCCTCCCGGCGCCGTTTAGAGGGGTAGATTGACATGTAAGACATTTCTCCTACGGGAGTAGGGTTTCGCTGTAGGGGGGGTGCGGAGCATCAAGACCCCATCAAAACTTGCATAGACCCCTAAAATATGTATACTAGTATGTTGGTAGTTTGTGGGAACCAATATACATCTCCGAGGTGCGACCAGCTTCACTGACCCCTCTTACTCCGTAGTAAGTTCTTGCACTTAGAGGTGAAAACCCCCGTTTCGGGTGGCAGGCATGGAATCGTGCGACGGAACACATGAAATGTTTGTTTTTTATGGTCCAATATACCAACCTAACACATCCAAGCAAAAAAAATCATGCGTCTACCCACTACGATAGGTCAGACTTTTCTTCAGCGGGAGTAGGGTTTCGCCGTAGAGGGGGTCCGGAGCGTCAAGACCCCATTAAAATTTGCATAGACCCATAAACTATGTATACTAGTGTGTTGTTAGTTTGTGGGAACCAAGATACATCTCCGAGGTGCGACCCGCTTCACTGACCCCTCTTACTCCGTAGTAAGTTCTTGCACTTATAGGTGAAAACCCCCGTTTCGGGTGTCAGGCATGGAATCGTGCGATGGAACCCATGAAATGTTTGTTTTTTATGGTCCAATATACCAACCTAACACATACAAGCAAGAAAATTCATTCTTCTACCCCCTCCCGGCGTCGTTTAGAGGGGTAGATCGACAGGTCAGACTTTTCTCCAGCGGGAGTAGGGTTTCGCCGTAGAGGGGGTCGGGAGCGTCAAGACCCCATCAAAACTTGCATAGACCCCTAAACTATGTATACTAGTGTGTTGGTAGTTTTTGGGAACCAAGATACATCTGCGAGGTGCGACCCGCTTCACTGACCCCTCTTACTCCGTAGTAAGTTCTCGCACTTAGAGGTGAAAACCCACCGTTTTGGGTGTCAGGCATGGAATCGTGCGACGGAACACATAAAATGTTTGTATTTTATGGTCCAATATACCAACCTAACACATACAAGCAAGAAAATTCATGCGTCTACCCCCTCCCGGAGCCGTTTAGAGGGGTAGAATGACAGGTCAGACTTTTCTCCAGCGGGAGTAGGGTTTCGCCGTAGAGGGGGTCCGGAGCGTCAAGACCCCATCAAAACTTGCATTTAACCCTAAAATTTTTATACTAGTGTGTTGGTAGTTAATGGGAAACAAGATACATCTCCGCGGTGCGACCCGCTTCACTGACCCCTCTTACTCCGTAGTAAGTTCTTGCACTTAGAGGTGAAAACCCCCGTTTCGGGAGTAAGGCATGGAATCGTGCGACGGATCACATGAAATGTTTGTTTTTATTGGTCCAGTATACCAACCTAACACATCCAAGCAAAAAAAATCATGCGTCTACCCCCTCCCGGCGCCGCTTAGAGGGGTAGATCGACAGGTTAGACTTTTCTCCAACGGGAGTAGGATTTCGCCGTAGAGGGGGTCGGGAGCGTCAAGACCCCATCAAAACTTGCATAGACCCCTAAACTATGTATACTAGTGTGTTGGTAGTTTGTGGGAACCAAGATACATCTCTGAGGTGCGACCCGCTTCACTAACCCCTCTTACTCCGTAGTAAGTTCTTGCACTTAGAGGTGAAAACCCCCGTTTCGGGTGTCAAGCATGGAATCGTCCGACGGAACACATGAAATGTTTGTTTTTTATGGTCCAATATACAAACCTAACACATCCAAGCAAATAAAAATCATGCGTCTACCCCCTCCCGGCGCCGTTTAGAGGGGTAGATCGACATGTCAGACTTTTCTCTAGCGGGAGTAGGGTTTCGCTGTATAGGGGGTCCGGAGTGTCAAGACCCCATCAAAACTTGCATTTAACCCTAAAATATGTATACTAGTGTGTTGGTAGTTAATGGGAACCAAGATACATCTCCGCGGTGCGACCCGCTTCACTGACCCCTCTTACTCTGTAGTAAGTTCTTGCACTTAGAGGTGAAAACCCCCGTTTCGGGAGTAAGGCATGGAATCGTGCGACGGATCACATGAAATGTTTGTTTTTTATGGTCCAATATACAAACCTATCACATCCAAGCAAATAAAAATCATGCGTCTACCCCCTCCCGGCGCCGTTTAGAGGGGTAGATCGACTGGTCAGACTTTTCTCCAGCGGGAGTATGGTTTCGCCGTAGAGGGGGTCCGGAGTGTCAAGACCCCATCAAAACTTGCATTGAACCCTAAAATATGTATACTAGTGTGTTGGTAGTTAATGGGAACCAAGATACATCTCCGCGGTGCGACCCGCTTCACTGACCCCTCTTACTCCGTAGTAAGTTCTTGCACTTAGAGGTGAAAACCCCCGTTTCGGGAGTAAGGCATGGAATCGTGCGACGGATCACATGAAATGTTTGTTTTTATTGGTCCAGTATACCAACCTAACACATCCAAGCAAAAAAAATCATGCGTCTACCCCCTCCCGGCGCCGCTTAGAGGGGTAGATCGACAGGTTAGACTTTTCTCCAACGGGAGTAGGATTTCGCCGTAGAGGGGGTCGGGAGCGTCAAGACCCCATCAAAACTTGCATAGACCCCTAAACTATGTATACTAGTGTGTTGGTAGTTTGTGGGAACCAAGATACATCTCTGAGGTGCGACCCGCTTCACTAACCCCTCTTACTCCGTAGTAAGTTCTTGCACTTAGAGGTGAAAACCCCCGTTTCGGGTGTCAAGCATGGAATCGTCCGACGGAACACATGAAATGTTTGTTTTTTATGGTCCAATATACAAACCTAACACATCCAAGCAAATAAAAATCATGCGTCTACCCCCTCCCGGCGCCGTTTAGAGGGGTAGATCGACATGTCAGACTTTTCTCTAGCGGGAGTAGGGTTTCGCTGTATAGGGGGTCCGGAGTGTCAAGACCCCATCAAAACTTGCATTTAACCCTAAAATATGTATACTAGTGTGTTGGTAGTTAATGGGAACCAAGATACATCTCCGCGGTGCGACCCGCTTCACTGACCCCTCTTACTCTGAAGTAAGTTCTTGCACTTAGAGGTGAAAACCCCCGTTTCGGGAGTAAGGCATGGAATCGTGCGACGGATCACATGAAATGTTTGTTTTTTATGGTCCAATATACAAACCTATAACATCCAAGCAAATAAAAATCATGCGTCTACCCCCTCCCGGCGCCGTTTAGAGGGGTAGATCGACATGTCAGACTTTTCTCTAGCGGGAGTAGGGTTTCGCTGTATAGGGGGTCCGGAGTGTCAAGACCCCATCAAAACTTGCATTTAACCCTAAAATATGTATACTAGTGTGTTGGTAGTTAATGGGAACCAAGATACATCTCCGCGGTGCGACCCGCTTCACTGACCCCTCTTACTCTGTAGTAAGTTCTTGCACTTAGAGGTGAAAACCCCCGTTTCGGGAGTAAGGCATGGAATCGTGCGACGGATCACATGAAATGTTTGTTTTTTATGGTCCAATATACCAACCTAACACATCCAAGCAAAAAAAATCATGCGTCTACCTCATCCCGGCGCCGCTTAGAGGGGTAGATCGACATGTCAGACTTTTCTCCAACGGGAGTAGGATTTCGCCGTAGAGGGGGTCGGGAGCGTCAAGACCCCATAAAAACTTGCATAGACCCCTAAACTATGTATACTAGTGTGTTGGTAGTTTGTGGGAACCAAGATACATCTCTGAGGTGCGACCCGCTTCACTGACCCCTCTTACTCCGTAGTAAGTTCTTGCACTTAGAGGTGAAAACCCCCGTTTCGGGTGGCAGGCATGGAATCGTGCGACGGACCACATGAAATGTTTGTTTTTTATGGTCCAATATACCAACCTAACACATCCAAGCAAAAAAATTCATGCTTGTACCCCCTTCCGGCGCCGTTTAGAGGGGTAGATTGACAGGTCAGACTTTTCTCCAGAGGGAGTAGGGTTTCGCCGTAGAAGGGGTCCGGAGCGTCAAGACCCCATCAAAACTTGCATAGACCCCTAATCTATGTATACTAGTGTGTTGGTAGTTTGTGGGAACAAAGATACATCTCCTAGGTGCGACCCGCTTCACTGACCCCTCTTACTCCGTAGTAAGTTCTTGCACTTAGAGGTGATAACCCCCGTTTCGGGTGTCAGGCATGGAATCGTGCGACGGAACACATGAAATGTTTGTTTTTTATGGTCCAATATACCAACCTAACACATCCAAGAAAAAAAATTCATGCGTCTACCCCCTCCCGGTGCCGTTTAGAGGGGTAGATCGACATGTCAGACTTTTCTCCAGCGGGAGTAGGGTTTCACCGTAGAGGGGGTCCGGAGCGTCAAGACCCCATCAAAATTTGCATAGACCCATAAACTATGTATACTAGTGTGTTGTTAGTTTCTGGGAACCAAGATACATCTCCGAGGTGCGACCCGCTTCACTGACCCCTCTTACTCCGTAGTAAGTTCTTGCACTTAGAGGTGAAAACCCCCGTTTCGGGTGTCAGGCATGGAATCATGCGACGGAACCCATGAAATGTTTGTTTTTTATGGTCCAATATACCAAACTAACACATACAAGAAAGAAAATTCATGCTTCTACCCCCTCCCGGCGTCGTTTAGAGGGGTAGATCGACAGGTCAGACTTTTCTCCAGCGGGAGTAGGGTTTCGCCGTAGAGGGGGTCCGGAGCGTCAAGACCCCATCAAAACTTGCATAGACCCCTAAACTATGTATACTAGTGTGTTGGTAGTTTGTGGGAACCAAGATACATCTGCGAGGTGCGACCCGCTTCACTGACCCCTCTTACTCCGTAGTAAGTTCTCGCACTTAGAGGTGAAAACCCACCGTTTTGGGTGTCAGGCATGGAATCGTGCGACGGATCACATGAAATGTTTGTTTTTTATGGTCCAATATACAAACCTATCACATCCAAGCAAATAAAAATCATGCGTCTACCCCCTCCCGGCGCCGTTTAGAGGGGTAGATCGACAGGTCAGACTTTTCTCCAGCGGGAGTATGATTTCGCCGTAGAGGGGGTCCGGAGTGTCAAGACCCCATCAAAACTTGCATTGAACCCTAAAATATGTATACTAGTGTGTTGGTAGTTTGTGGGAACCAAGATACATCTGCGAGGTGCGACCCGCTTCACTGACCCCTCTTACTCCGTAGTAAGTTCTCGCACTTAGAGGTGAAAACCCACCGTTTTGGGTGTCAGGCATGGAATCGTGCGACGGATCACATGAAATGTTTGTTTTTTATGGTCCAATATACAAACCTATCACATCCAAGCAAATAAAAATCATGCGTCTACCCCCTCCCTGCGCCGTTTAGAGGGGTAGATCGACAGGTCAGACTTTTCTCCAGCGGGAGTATGATTTCGCCGTAGAGGGGGTCCGGAGTGTCAAGACCCCATCAAAACTTGCATTGAACCCTAAAATATGTATACTAGTGTGTTGGTAGTTAATGGGAACCAAGATACATCTCCGCGGTGCGACCCGCTTCACTGACCCCTCTTACTCCGTAGTAAGTTCTTGCACTTAGAGGTGAAAACCCCCGTTTCGGGAGTAAGGCATGGAATCGTGCGACGGATCACATGAAATGTTTGTTTTTTATGGTCCAATATACCAACCTAACACATCCAAGCAAAAAAAATCATGCGTCTACCCCCTCCCGGCGCCGCTTAGAGGGGTAGATCGACAGGTCAGACTTTTCTCCAACGGGAGTAGGATTTCGCCGTAGGGGGTCGGGAGCGTCAAGACCCCATCAAAACTTGCATAGACCCCTAAACTATGTATACTAGTGTGTTGGTAGTTTGAGGGAACCAAGATACATCTCTGAGGTGCGACCCGCTTCACTGACCCCTCTTACTCCGTAGTAAGTTCTTGCACTTAGAGGTGAAAACCCCCGTTTCGGGTGGCAGGCATGGAATCGTGCGACGGACCACATGAAATGTTTGTTTTTTATGGTCCAATATACCAACCTAACACATCCAAGCAAAAAAATTCATGCTTCTACCCCCTCCCGGCGCCGTTTAGAGGGGTAGATTGACATGTAAGACATTTCTCCTACGGGAGTAGGGTTTCGCTGTAGGGGGGGTGCGGAGCATCAAGACCCCATCAAAACTTGCATAGACCCCTAAAATATGTATACTAGTATGTTGGTAGTTTGTGGGAACCAATATACATCTCCGAGGTGCGACCAGCTTCACTGACCCCTCTTACTCCGTAGTAAGTTCTTGCACTTAGAGGTGAAAACCCCCGTTTCGGGTGGCAGGCATGGAATCGTGCGACGGAACACATGAAATGTTTGTTTTTTATGGTCCAATATACCAAACTAACACATCCAAGCAAAAAAAATCATGCGTCTACCCACTACGATAGGTCAGACTTTTCTCCAGCGGGAGTAGGGTTTCGCCGTAGAGGGGGTCCGGAGCGTCAAGACCCCATTAAAATTTGCATAGACCCATAAACTATGTATACTAGTGTGTTGTTAGTTTGTGGGAACCAAGATACATCTCCGAGGTGCGACCCGCTTCACTGACCCCTCTTACTCCGTAGTAAGTTCTTGCACTTATAGGTGAAAACCCCCGTTTCGGGTGTCAGGCATGGAATCGTGCGATGGAACCCATGAAATGTTTGTTTTTTATGGTCCAATATACCAACCTAACACATACAAGCAAGAAAATTCATTCTTCTACCCCCTCCCGGCGTCGTTTAGAGGGGTAGATCGACAGGTCAGACTTTTCTCCAGCGGGAGTAGGGTTTCGCCGTAGAGGGGGTCGGGAGCGTCAAGACCCCATCAAAACTTGCATAGACCCCTAAACTATGTATACTAGTGTGTTGGTAGTTTTTGGGAACCAAGATACATCTGCGAGGTGCGACCCGCTTCACTGACCCCTCTTACTCCGTAGTAAGTTCTCGCACTTAGAGGTGAAAACCCACCGTTTTGGGTGTCAGGCATGGAATCGTGCGACGGAACACATAAAATGTTTGTATTTTATGGTCCAATATACCAACCTAACACATACAAGCAAGAAAATTCATGCGTCTACCCCCTCCCGGAGCCGTTTAGAGGGGTAGAATGACAGGTCAGACTTTTCTCCAGCGGGAGTAGGGTTTCGCCGTAGAGGGGGTCCGGAGCGTCAAGACCCCATCAAAACTTGCATTTAACCCTAAAATTTTTATACTAGTGTGTTGGTAGTTAATGGGAACCAAGATACATCTCCGCGGTGCGACCCGCTTCACTGACCCCTCTTACTCCGTAGTAAGTTCTTGCACTTAGAGGTGAAAACCCCCGTTTCGGGAGTAAGGCATGGAATCGTGCGACGGATCACATGAAATGTCTGTTTTTATTGGTCCAGTATACCAACCTAACACATCCAAGCAAAAAAAATCGTGCGTCTACCCCCTCCCGGCGCCGCTTAGAGGGGTAGATCGACAGGTTAGACTTTTCTCCAACGGGAGTAGGATTTCGCCGTAGAGGGGGTCGGGAGCGTCAAGACCCCATCAAAACTTGCATAGACCCCTAAACTATGTATACTAGTGTGTTGGTAGTTTGTGGGAACCAAGATACATCTCTGAGGTGCGACCCGCTTCACTAACCCCTCTTACTCCGTAGTAAGTTCTTGCACTTAGAGGTGAAAACCCCCGTTTCGGGTGTCAAGCATGGAATCGTCCGACGGAACACATGAAATGTTTGTTTTTTATGGTCCAATATACAAACCTAACACATCCAAGCAAATAAAAATCATGCGTCTACCCCCTCCCGGCGCCGTTTAGAGGGGTAGATCGACATGTCAGACTTTTCTCTAGCGGGAGTAGGGTTTCGCTGTATAGGGGGTCCGGAGTGTCAAGACCCCATCAAAACTTGCATTTAACCCTAAAATATGTATACTAGTGTGTTGGTAGTTAATGGGAACCAAGATACATCTCCGCGGTGCGACCCGCTTCACTGACCCCTCTTACTCTGTAGTAAGTTCTTGCACTTAGAGGTGAAAACCCCCGTTTCGGGAGTAAGGCATGGAATCGTGCGACGGATCACATGAAATGTTTGTTTTTTATGGTCCAATATACAAACCTATCACATCCAAGCAAATAAAAATCATGCGTCTACCCCCTCCCGGCGCCGTTTAGAGGGGTAGATCGACTGGTCAGACTTTTCTCCAGCGGGAGTATGGTTTCGCCGTAGAGGGGGTCCGGAGTGTCAAGACCCCATCAAAACTTGCATTGAACCCTAAAATATGTATACTAGTGTGTTGGTAGTTAATGGAAACCAAGATACATCTCCGCGGTGCGACCCGCTTCACTGACCCCTCTTACTCCGTAGTAAGTTCTTGCACTTAGAGGTGAAAACCCCCGTTTCGGGAGTAAGGCATGGAATCGTGCGACGGATCACATGAAATGTTTGTTTTTTATGGTCCAATATACCAACCTAACATATCCAAGCAAAAAAAATCATGCGTCTACCCCCTCCCGGCGCCGCTTAGAGGGGTAGATCGACAGGTCAGACTTTTCTCCAACGGGAGTAGGATTTCGCCGTAGGGGGTCGGGAGCGTCAAGACCCCATCAAAACTTGCATAGACCCCTAAACTATGTATACTAGTGTGTTGGTAGTTTGAGGGAACCAAGATACATCTCTGAGGTGCGACCCGCTTCACTGACCCCTCTTACTCCGTAGTAAGTTCTTGCACTTAGAGGTGAAAACCCCCGTTTCGGGTGGCAGGCATGGAATCGTGCGACGGACCACATGAAATGTTTGTTTTTTATGGTCCAATATACCAACCTAACACATCCAAGCAAAAAAATTCATGCTTCTACCCCCTCCCGGCGCCGTTTAGAGGGGTAGATTGACATGTAAGACATTTCTCCTACGGGAGTAGGGTTTCGCTGTAGGGGGGGTGCGGAGCATCAAGACCCCATCAAAACTTGCATAGACCCCTAAACTATGTATACTAGTGTCTTGATAGTTTGTGGGAACCAACATACATCTCCTAGGTGCGACCCGCTTCACTGTCCCCTCTTACTCTGTAGTAAGTTCTTGCACTTAGAGGTGAAAACCCCCGTTTCGGGTGGCAGGCATGGAATCGTGCGACGGAACACATGAAATGTTTGTTTTTTATGGTACAATATACCAACCTAACACATCCAAGCAAAAAAAATCATGCGTCTACCCACTTCGATAGGTCAGACTTTTCTCCAGCGGGAGTAGGGTTTCGCCGTAGAGGGGGTCCGGAGCGTCAAGACCCCATTAAAATTTGCATAGACCCATAAACTATGTATACTCTTGTGTTGTTAGTTTGTGGGAACCAAGATACATCTCCGAGGTGCGACCCGCTTCACTGACCCCTCTTACTCCGTAGTAAGTTCTTGCACTTAGAGGTGAAAACCCCCGTTTCGGGTGTCAGGCATGGAATCGTGCGATGGAACCCATGAAATGTTTGTTTTTTATGGTCCAATATACCAACCTAACACATACAAGCAAGAAAATTCATGCTTCTACCCCCTCCCGGCGTCGTTTAGAGGGGTAGATCGACATGTCAGACTTTTCTCCAGCGGGAGTAGGGTTTCGCCGTAGAGGGGGTCCGGAGCGTCAAGACCCCATCAAAACTTGCATAGACCCCTAAACTATGTATACTAGTGTGTTGGTAGTTTGTGGGAACCAAGATACATCTGCGAGGTGCGACCCGCTTCACTGACCCCTCTTACTCCGTAGTAAGTTCTTGCACTTAGAGGTGAAAACCCACCGTTTTGGGTGTCAGGCATGGAATCGTGCGACGGAACACATAAAATGTTTGTTTTTTATGGTCCAATATACCAACCTAACACATACAAGCAATAAAATTCATGCGTCTACCCCCTCCCGGAGCCGTTTAGAGGGGTAGATCGACAGGTCAGACTTTTCTCCAGCGGGAGTAGGGTTTCACCGTAAAGGGGGTCCGGAGCGTCAAGACCCCATCAAAACTTGCATACACCCCTAAACTATGTATACTAGTGTGTTGGTAGTTTTTGCGAACCAAGATACATCTACGAGGTGCGACCCGCTTCACTGACCCCTCTTATTCCGTAGTAAGTTCTTGCACTTAGAGGTGAAAACCCCCGTTTCGGGTGGCAGGCATGGAATCTTGCGACGGAACACATGAAATGTTTGTTTTTTATGGTCCAATATACCAACCTAACACATCCAAGCAAAATAATTCATGCGTCTACCCCCTCCCGGCGCCGTTTAGAGGGGTAGATCGACAGGTAAGACTTTTCTCCAGCGGGAGTAGGGTTTCGCCGTAGAGGGGTCCGGAGCGTCTAGACCCCATCAAAACTTGCATAGACCACTAAACTATGTATACTAGTGTGTTGGTAGTATGTGGGAACCAAGATACATCTACGAGGTGCGACCCGCTTCACTGACCCCTCTTACTTTGTAGTAAGTTCTTGCACTTAGAGGTGAAAACCCCCGTTTCGGGTGTCAAGCATGGAATCGTGCGACGGAACACATGAAATGTTTGTTTTTTATGGTCCAATATACCAACGTAACACATCCAAGCAAAAAAAATCATGCTTGTACCCCCTCCCGGCGCCGTTTAGAGGGGTAGATCGACAGGTCAGACTTTTCTCCAGCGGGAGTAGGGTTTCGCCGTAGAAGGGGTCCGGAGCGTCAAGACCCCATCAAAACTTGCATAGACCCCTAAACTATGTATACTAGTGTGTTGGTAGTTTGTGGGAACAAAGATACATCTCCGAGGTGCGACCCGCTTCACTGACCCCTCTTACTTCGTAGTAAGTTCTTGCACTTAGAGGTGATAACCCCCGTTTCGGGTGTCAGGCATGGAATCGTGCGACGGAACACATGAAATGTTTGTTTTTTATGGTCCAATATACCAACCTAACACATCCAAGAAAAAAAATTCATGCGTCTACCCCCTCCCGGTGCCGTTTAGAAGGGTAGATCGACAGGTCAGACTTTTCTCCAACGGGAGTAGGGTTTCACCGTAGAGGGGGTCCGGAGCGTCAAGACCCCATAAAAACTTGCATAGACCCCTAAACTATGTATACTAGTGTGTTGGTAGTTTGTGGGAACCAAGATACATCTACAAGGTGCGACCCGCTTCACTGACCCCTCTTACTCATTAGTAAGTTCTCGCACTTAGAGGTGAAAACCCCCGTTTCGGGTGTCAAGCATGGAATCGTGCGACGGAACACATGAAATGTTTGTTTTTTATGGTCCAATATACAAACCTAACACATCCAAGCAAATAAAAATCATGCGTCTACCCCCTCCCGGCGCCGTTTAGAGGGGTAGATCGACAGGTCAGACTTTTCTCTAGCGGGAGTAGGGTTTCGCTGTAGAGGGGGTCCGGAGTGTCAAGACCCCATAAAAACTTGCATGGAACCCTAAAATATGTATACTAGTGTGTTGGTAGTTAATGGGAACCAAGATACATCTCCGCGGTGCGACCCGCTTCAGTGACCCCTCTTACTCCGTAGTAAGTTCTTGCACTTAGAGGTGAAAACCCCCGTTTCGGGAGTCAGGCATGGAATCGTGCGACGGATCACATGAAATGTTTGTTTTTTATGGTACAATATACCAACCTAACACATCCAAGCAAAAAAAAATCATGCGTCTACCCCCTCCCGGCGCCGTTTAGAGGGGTAGATCGACAGGTCAGACTTTTCTCCAACGGGAGTAGGATTTCGCCGTAGAGGGGGTCGGGAGCGTCAAGACCCCATCAAAACTTGCATAGACCCCTAAACTATGTATAATAGTGTGTTGGTATTTTGTGGGAACCAAGATACATCTCTGAGGTGCGACCCGCTTCACTGACCCCTCTTACTCCGTAGTAAGTTCTTGAACTTAGAGGTGAAAACCCCCGTTTCGGGTGGCAGGCATGGAATCGTGCGACGGACCACATGAATTTTTTTTTATGGTCCAATATACCAACCTAACACATCCAAGCAAAAAAATTAATGCTTCTACCCCCTCCCGGCGCCGTTTAGAGGGGTAGATCGACATGTAAGACATTTCTCCTACTGGAGTAGGGTTTCGCTGTAGGGGGGTGCGGAGCATCAAGACCCCATCAAAACTTGCATAGACCCCTAAACTATGTATACTAGTATGTTGGTAGTTTGTGGGAACCAAGATACATCTCCGAGGTGCAACCCGTTTCACTGACCGCTCTTACTCCGTAGTAAGTTCTTGCACTTAGAGGTGATAACCCCCGTTTCGGGTGTCAGGCATGGAATCGTGCGACGGAACACATGAAATGTTTGTTTTTTATGGTCCAATATACCAACCTAACACATCAAAGCAAAAAAAATCATGCGTCTACCGCATCCCGATGCCGTTTAGAGGTGTAGATCGACAGGTCAGACTTTTCTCCAACGGGAGTAGGGTTTCGCTGTAGAGGGGGTCCAGAGCGTCAAGACCCCATAGAAACTTGCATAGACCCATAAAATATGTAAACTAGTGTTTTGCCAGTTTCTGGTAACCAAGATACATCTCCGAGGTGCGACCAGCTTCACTGACCCCTCTTACTCCGTAGTAAGTTCTTGCACTTAGAGGTGAAAACCCCCATTTCAGGTGGCAGGCATGGAATCGTGCGACGGAACACATGAAATGTTTGTTTTTTATGGTCCAATATACCAACCTAACACATCCAAGCAAAAAAAATCATGCGTCTACCCCCTCCCGGCACCGTTTAGAGGGGTAGATCGACATGTCAGACTTTTCTCCAGCGGGAGTAGGGTTTCGCCGTAGAGGGGGTCCGGAGCGTCAAGACCCCATCAAAATTTGCATAGACCCATAAACTATGTATACTAGTGTGTTGTTAGTTTCTGGGAACCAAGATACATCTCCGCGGTGCGACCCGCTTCACTGACCCCTCTTACTCCGTAGTAAGTTCTTGCACTTAGAGGTGAAAACCCCCGTTTCGGGTGTCAGGCATGGAATCGTGCGACGGAACCCATGAAATGTTTGTTTTTTATGGTCCAATATACCAACCTAACACATACAAGCAAGAAAATTCATGCTTCTACCCCCTCAAGGCGTCGTTTAGAGGGGTAGATCGACAGGTCAGACTTTTCTCCAGGGGGAGTAGGGTTTCGCCGTAGAGGGGGTCCGGAGCGTCAAGACCCCATAAAAACTTGCATAGACCCCTAAAGTATGTATACTAGTGTGTTGGTAGTTTGTGGGAACCAAGATACATCTGCGAGGTGCGACCCGCTTCACTGACCCCTCTTACTCCGTAGTAAGTTCTTGCACTTAGAGGTGAAAACCCCCGTTTCGGGTGGCAGGCATGGAATCGTGCGACGGACCACATGAAATGTTTGTTTTTTATGGTCCAATATACCAACCTAACACATACAAGCAAGAAAATTCATTCTTCTACCCCCTCCCGGCGTCGTTTAGAGGGGTAGATCGACAGGTCAGACTTTTCTCCAGCGGGAGTAGGGTTTCGCCGTAGAGGGGGTCGGGAGCGTCAAGACCCCATCAAAACTTGCATAGACCCCTAAACTATGTATACTAGTGTGTTGGTAGTTTGTGGGAACCAAGATACATCTGCGAGGTGCGACCCGCTTCACTGACCCCTCTTACTCCGTAGTAAGTTCTCGCACTTAGAGGTGAAAACCCACCGTTTTGGGTGTCAGGCATGGAATCGTGCGACGGAACACATAAAATGTTTGTATTTTATGGTCCAATATACCAACCTAACACATACAAGCAAGAAAATTCATGCGTCTACCCCCTCCCGGAGCCGTTTAGAGGGGTAGATCGACAGGTCAGACTTTTCTCCAGCGGGAGTAGGGTTTCGCCGTAGAGGGGGTCCGGAGCGTCAAGACCCCATCAAAACTTGCATTTAACCCTAAAATATGTATACTAGTGTGTTGGTAGTTAATGGGAACCAAGATACATCTCCGCGGTGCGACCCGCTTCACTGACCCCTCTTACTCCGTAGTAAGTTCTTGCACTTAGAGGTGAAAACCCCCGTTTCGGGAGTAAGGCATGGAATCGTGCGACGGATCACATGAAATGTTTGTTTTTTATGGTCCAGTATACCAACCTAACACATCCAAGCAAAAAAAATCATGCGTCTACCCCCTCCCGGCGCCGCTTAGAGGGGTAGATCGACAGGTCAGACTTTTCTCCAACGGGAGTAGGATTTCGCCGTAGAGGGGGTCCGGAGCGTCAAGACCCCATAAAAACTTGCATAGACCCCTAAACTATGTATACTAGTGTGTTGGTAGTTTGTGGGAACAAAGATACATCTCCGAGGTGCGACCCGCTTCACTGACCCCTCTTACTTCGTAGTAAGTTCTTGCACTTAGAGGTGATAACCCCCGTTTCGGGTGTCAGGCATGGAATCGTGCGACGGAACACATGAAATGTTTGTTTTTTATGGTCCAATATACCAACCTAACACATCCAAGAAAAAAAATTCATGCGTCTACCCCCTCCCGGTGCCGTTTAGAAGGGTAGATCGACAGGTCAGACTTTTCTCCAACGGGAGTAGGGTTTCACCGTAGAGGGGGTCCGGAGCGTCAAGACCCCATAAAAACTTGCATAGACCCCTGAACTATGTATACTAGTGTGTTGGTAGTTTGTGGGAACCAAGATACATCTACGAGGTGCGACCCGCTTCACTGACCCCTCTTACTCATTAGTAAGTTCTCGCACTTAGAGGTGAAAACCCCCGTTTCGGGTGTCAAGCATGGAATCGTGCGACGGAACACATGAAATGTTTGTTTTTTATGGTCCAATATACAAACCTAACACATCCAATCAAATAAAAATCATGCGTCTACCCCCTCCCGGCGCCGTTTAGAGGGGTAGATCGACAGGTCAGACTTTTCTCTAGCGGGAGTAGGGTTTCGCTGTAGAGGGGGTCCGGAGTGTCAAGACCCCATAAAAACTTGCATGGAACCCTAAAATATGTATACTAGTGTGTTGGTAGTTAATGGGAACCAAGATACATCTCCGCGGTGCGACCCGCTTCAGTGACCCCTCTTACTCCGTAGTAAGTTCTTGCACTTAGAGGTGAAAACCCCCGTTTCGGGAGTCAGGCATGGAATCGTGCGACGGATCACATGAAATGTTTGTTTTTTATGGTACAATATACCAACCTAACACATCCAAGCAAAAAAAATCATGCGTCTACCCCCTCCCGGCGCCGTTTAGAGGGGTAGATCGACAGGTCAGACTTTTCTCCAACGGGAGTAGGATTTCGCCGTAGAGGGGGTCGGGAGCGTCAAGACCCCATCAAAACTTGCATAGACCCCTAAACTATGTATAATAGTGTGTTGGTATTTTGTGGGAACCAAGATACATCTCTGAGGTGCGACACGCTTCACTGACCCCTCTTACTCCGTAGTAAGTTCTTGAACTTAGAGGTGAAAACCCCCGTTTCGGGTGGCAGGCATGGAATCGTGCGACGGACCACATGAATTTTTTTTTATGGTCCAATATACCAACCTAACACATCCAAGCAAAAAAATTAATGCTTCTACCCCCTCCCGGCGCCGTTTAGAGGGGTAGATCGACATGTAAGACATTTCTCCTACTGGAGTAGGGTTTCGCTGTAGGGGGGTGCGGAGCATCAAGACCCCATCAAAACTTGCATAGACCCCTAAACTATGTATACTAGTATGTTGGTAGTTTGTGGGAACCAAGATACATCTCCGAGGTGCAACCCGTTTCACTGACCGCTCTTACTCCGTAGTAAGTTCTTGCACTTAGAGGTGATAACCCCCGTTTCGGGTGTCAGGCATGGAATCGTGCGACGGAACACATGAAATGTTTGTTTTTTATGGTCCAATATACCAACCTAACACATCAAAGCAAAAAAAATCATGCGTCTACCGCATCCCGGTGCCGTTTAGAGGTGTAGATCGACAGGTCAGACTTTTCTCCAACGGGAGTAGGGTTTCGCTGTAGAGGGGGTCCAGAGCGTCAAGACCCCATAGAAACTTGCATAGACCCATAAAATATGTAAACTAGTGTTTTGCCAGTTTCTGGTAACCAAGATACATCTCCGAGGTGCGACCAGCTTCACTGACCCCTCTTACTCCGTAGTAAGTTCTTGCACTTAGAGGTGAAAACCCCCATTTCAGGTGGCAGGCATGGAATCGTGCGACGGAACACATGAAATGTTTGTTTTTTATGGTACAATATACCAACCTAACACATCCAAGCAAAAAAAATCATGCGTCTACCCCCTCCCGGCACCGTTTAGAGGGGTAGATCGACATGTCAGACTTTTCTCCAGCGGGAGTAGGGTTTCGCCGTAGAGGGGGTCCGGAGCGTCAAGACCCCATCAAAATTTGCATAGACCCATAAACTATGTATACTAGTGTGTTGTTAGTTTCTGGGAACCAAGATACATCTCCGCGGTGCGACCCGCTTCACTGACCCCTCTTACTCCGTAGTAAGTTCTTGCACTTAGAGGTGAAAACCCCCGTTTCGGGTGTCAGGCATGGAATCGTGCGACGGAACCCATGAAATGTTTGTTTTTTATGGTCCAATATACCAACCTAACACATACAAGCAAGAAAATTCATGCTTCTGCCCCCTCAAGGCGTCGTTTAGAGGGGTAGATCGACAGGTCAGACTTTTCTCCAGGGGGGAGTAGGGTTTCGCCGTAGAGGGGGTCCGGAGCGTCAAGACCCCATAAAAACTTGCATAGACCCCTAAACTATGTATACTAGTGTGTTGGTAGTTTGTGGGAACCAAGATACATCTGCGAGGTGCGACCCGCTTCACTGACCCCTCTTACTCCGTAGTAAGTTCTTGCACTTAGAGGTGAAAACCCCCGTTTCGGGTGGCAGGCATGGAATCGTGCGACGGACCACATGAAATGTTTGTTTTTTATGGTCCAATATACCAACCTAACACATACAAGCAAGAAAATTCATTCTTCTACCCCCTCCCGGCGTCGTTTAGAGGGGTAGATCGACAGGTCAGACTTTTCTCCAGCGGGAGTAGGGTTTCGCCGTAGAGGGGGTCGGGAGCGTCAAGACCCCATCAAAACTTGCATAGACCCCTAAACTATGTATACTAGTGTGTTGGTAGTTTGTGGGAACCAAGATACATCTGCGAGGTGCGACCCGCTTCACTGACCCCTCTTACTCCGTAGTAAGTTCTCGCACTTAGAGGTGAAAACCCACCGTTTTGGGTGTCAGGCATGGAATCGTGCGACGGAACACATAAAATGTTTGTATTTTATGGTCCAATATACCAACCTAACACATACAAGCAAGAAAATTCATGCGTCTACCCCCTCCCGGAGCCGTTTAGAGGGGTAGATCGACAGGTCAGACTTTTCTCCAGCGGGAGTAGGGTTTCGCCGTAGAGGGGGTCCGGAGCGTCAAGACCCCATCAAAACTTGCATTTAACCCTAAAATATGTATACTAGTGTGTTGGTAGTTAATGGGAACCAAGATACATCTCCGCGGTGCGACCCGCTTCACTGACCCCTCTTACTCCGTAGTAAGTTCTTGCACTTAGAGGTGAAAACCCCCGTTTCGGGAGTAAGGCATGGAATCGTGCGACGGATCACATGAAATGTTTGTTTTTTATGGTCCAGTATACCAACCTAACACATCCAAGCAAAAAAAATCATGCGTCTACCCCCTCCCGGCGCCGCTTAGAGGGGTAGATCGACAGGTCAGACTTTTCTCCAACGGGAGTAGGATTTCGCCGTAGAGGGGGTCGGGAGCGTCAAGACCCCATCAAAACTTGCATAGACCCCTAAACTATGTATACTAGTGTGTTGGTAGTTTGTGGGAACCAAGATACATCTCTGAGGTGCGACCCGCTTCACTGACCCCTCTTACTCCGTAGTAAGTTCTTGCACTTAGAGGTGAAAACCCCCGTTTCGGGTGTCAAGCATGGAATCGTGCGACGGAACACATGAAATGTTTGTTTTTTATGGTCCAATATACAAACCTAACACATCCAAGCAAATAAAAATCATGCGTCTACCCCCTCCCGGCGCCGTTTAGAGGGGTAGATCGACAGGTCAGACTTTTCTCTAGCGGGAGTAGGGTTTCGCTGTAGAGGGGGTCCGGAGTGTCAAGACCCCATCAAAACTTGCATTGAACCCTAAAATATGTATACTAGTGTGTTGGTAGTTAATGGGAACCAAGATACATCTCCGCGGTGCGACCCGCTTCACTGACCCCTCTTACTCCGTAGTAAGTTCTTGCACTTAGAGGTGAAAACCCCCGTTTCGGGAGTAAGGCAAGGAATCGTGCGACGAATCACATGAAATGTTTGTTTTTTATGGTCCAATATACCAACCTAACACATCCAAGCAAAAAAAATCATGCGTCTACCCCCTCCCGGCGCCGCTTAGAGGGGTAGATCGACAGGTCAGACTTTTCTCCAACGGGAGTAGGATTTCGCCGTAGAGGGGGTCGGGAGCGTCAAGACCCCATCAAAACTTGCATAGACCCCTAAACTATGTATACTAGTGTGTTGGTAGTTTGTGGGAAGCAAGATACATCTCTGAGGTGCGACCCGCTTCACTGACCCCTCTTACTCCGTAGTAAGTTCTTGCACTTAGAGGTGAAAACCCCCGTTTCGGGTGGCAGGCATTTAATCGTGCGACGGACCACATGAAATGTTTGTTTTTTATGGTCCAATATGCCAACCTAACACATCCAAGCGAAAAAATTCATGCTTCTACCCCCTCCCGGCGCCGTTTAGAGGGGTAGATCGACATGTAAGACATTTCTCCTACGCGAGTAGGGTTTCGCTGTAGGGGGAGTGCGGAGCATCAAGACCCCATCAAAACTTGCATAGACCCCTAAACTATGTATACTAGTATGTTGGTAGTTTGTGGGAACCAAGATACATCTCCGAGGTGCGACACGTTTCACTGACCCCTCTTACTCCGTAGTAAGTTCTTGCACTTAGAGGTGAAAACCCCCGTTTCGGGTGGCAGGCATGGAATCGTGCGACGGAACACATGAAATGTTTGTTTTTTATGGTCCAATATACCAACCTAACACATCCAAGCAAAAAAAATCATGCTTCTACCCCCTCCCGGTGTCGTTTAGAGGGGTAGATTGACAGGTCAGACTTTTCTCCAGCGGGAGTAGGGTTTCGCCGTAGAGGGGGTCCGGAGCGTCAAGACCCCATCAAAACTTGCATAGACCCCTAAACTATGTATACTAGTGTGTTGGTAGTTTGTGGGAACCAAGATACATCTGCGAGGTGCGACCCGCTTCACTGACCCCTCTTACTCCGTAGTAAGTTCTCGCACTTAGAGGTGAAAACCCACCGTTTTGGGTGTCAGGCATGGAATCGTGCGACGGAACACATAATTTTTTTGTATTTTATGGTCCAATATACCAACCTAACACATACAAGCAAGAAAATTCATGCGTCTACCCCCTCCCGGAGCCGTTTAGAGGGGTAGATCGAAAGGTCAGACTTTTCTCCAGCGGGAGTTGGGTTTCGCCGTAGAGGGGGTCCGGAGCGTCAAGACCCCATCAAAACTTGCATACACCCCTAAACTATGTATACTAGTCTGTTTGTAGTTTGTGCCAACCAAGATACATCTACGAGGTGCGACCCGCTTCACTGACCCCTCTTATTCCGTAGTAAGTTCTTGCACTTAGAGGTGAAAACCCCCGTTTCGGGTGGCAGGCATGGAATCTTGCGACGGAACACATGAAATGTTTGTTTTTTATGGTCCAATATACCAACCTAACACATCCAAGCAAAAAAATTCATGCGTCTACCCCCTCCCGGCGCCGTTTAGAGGGGTAGATCGGCAGGTCAGACTTTTCTCCGGCGGGAGTAGGGTTTCGCCGTAGAGGGGTACGGAGCGTCAAGACCCCATAAAAACTTGCATAGACCACTAAACTATGTATACTAGTGTGTTGGTAGTATGTGGGAACCAAGATACATCTACGAGGTGCGACCCGCTTCACTGACCCCTCTTACTTTGTAGTAAGTTCTTGCACTTAGAGGTGAAAACCCCCGTTTCGGGTGTCAAGCATGGAATCGTGCGACGGAACACATGAAATGTTTGTTTTTTATGGTCCAATATACCAACCTAACACATCCAAGCAAAACAAATTCATGCTTGTACCCCCTCCCGGCGTCGTTTAGAGGGGTAGATCGACAGGTCAGACTTTTCTCTAGCGGGAGTAGGGTTTCGCCGTAGAGGGGGTCCGGAGCGTCAAGACCCCATCAAAACTTGCATAGACCCCTAATCTATGTATACTAGTGTGTTGGTAGTTTGTGGGAACAAAGATACATCTCCTAGGTGCGACCCGCTTCACTGACCCCTCTTACTCCGTAGTAAGTTCTTGCACTTAGAGGTGATAACCCCCGTTTCGGGTGTCAGGCATGGAATCGTGCGACGGAACACATGAAATGTTTGTTTTTTATGGTCCAATATACCAACCTAACACATAAAAGCAAAAAAATTCATGCGTCTACCCCCTCCCGGTGCCGTTTAGAGGGGTAGATTGACAGGTCAGACTTTTCTCCAACGGGAGTAGGGTTTCACCGTAGAGGGGGTCCGGAGCGTCAAGACCCCATAAAAACTTGCATAGACCCCTAAACTATGTATACTAGTGTGTTGGTAGTTTGTGGGAACCAAGATAAATCTACGAGGTGCGACCCGCTTCACTGACCCCTCTTACTCTGTAGTAAGTTCTCGCACTTCGAGGTGAAAACCCCCGTTTCGGGTGTCAAGCATGGAATCGTGTGACGGAACACATGAAATCTTTGTTTTTTATGGTCCAATCTACAAACCTAACACATCCAAGCAAATAAAAATCATGCGTCTACCCCCTCCCGGCGCCGTTTAGAGGGGTAGATCGACAGGTCGGACTTTTCTCTAGCGGGAGTAGGGTTTCGCTGTAGAGGGGGTCCGGAGTGTCAATACCCCATAAAAACTTGCATTGAACCTTAAAATATGTATACTAGTGTGTTGGTAGTTAATGGGAACCAAGATACATCTCCGCGGTGCGACCCGCTTCACTGACCCCTCTTACTCCGTAGTAAGTTCTTGCACTTAGAGGTGAAAACCCCCGTGTCGGGAGTAAGGCATGGAATCGTGCGACGGATCACATGAAATGTTTGTTTTTTATGGTCCAATATACAAACCTAACACATCCAAGCAAATAAAAATCATGCGTCTCCCCCCTCCCGGCGCCGTTTAGAGGGGTAGATCGACAGGTCAGACTTTTCTCTAGCGGGAGTAGGGTTTCGCTGTAGAGGGGGTCCGGAGTGTCAAGACCCCATCAAAACTTGCATTGAACCCTAAAATATGTATACTAGTGTGTTGGTAGTTAATGGGAACCAAGATACATCTCCGCGGTGCGACCCGCTTCACTGACCCCTCTTACTCCGTAGTAAGTTCTTGCACTTAGAGGTGAAAACCCCCGTTTCGGGAGTAAGGCATGGAATCGTGCGACGGATCACATGAAATGTTTGTTTTTTATGGTCCAATATACCAACCTAACACATCCAAGCAAAAAAAATCATGCGTCTACCCCCTCCCGGCGCCGCTTAGAGGGGTAGATCGACAGGTCAGACTTTTCTCCAACGGGAGTAGGATTTCGCCGTAGGGGGTCGGGAGCGTCAAGACCCCATCAAAACTTGCATAGACCCCTAAACTATGTATACTAGTGTGTTGGTAGTTTGTGGGAACAAAGATACATCTCTGAGGTGCGACCCGCTTCACTGACCCCTCTTACTCCGTAGTAAGTTCTTGCACTTAGAGGTGAAAACCCCCGTTTCGGGTGGCAGGCATGGAATCGTGCGACGGACCACATGAAATGTTTGTTTTTTATGGTCCAATATACCAACCTAACACATACAAGCAAAAAAATTCATGCTTCTACCCCCTCCCGGCGCCGTTTAGAGGGGTAGATCGACATGTAAGACATTTCTCCTACGGGAGTAGGGTTTCGCTGTAGGGGCGGTGCGGAGCATCAAGACCCCATCAAAACTTGCATAGACCCCTAAACTATGTATACTAGTATGTTGGTAGTTTGTGGGAACCAAGATACATCTCCGAGGTGCGACCCGTTTCACTGACCCCTCTTACTCCGTAGTAAGTTCTTGCACTTAGAGGTGATAACCCCCGTTTCGGGTGTCAGGCATGGAATCGTGCGACAGAACACATGAAATGTTTGTTTTTATGGTCCAATATACCAACCTAACACATACAAGCAAAAAAATTCATGCGTCTACCCCATCCCGGTGCCGTTTAGAGGGGTAGATCGACAGGTCAGACTTTTCTCCAACGGGAGTAGGGTTTCGCCGTAGAGGTGGTCCGGAGCGTCAAGACCCCATCAAAACTTGCATAGACCCCTAAAATATGTATAGTAGTGTGTTGGTATTTTGTGGGAACCAAGATACATCTCCGAGGTGTGACCCGCTTCACTGACCGCTCTTGCTCCGTAGTAAGTTCTTGCACTTAGAGGTGATAACCCCCGTTTCGGGTGTCAGGCATGGAATCGTGCGACGGAACACATGAAATGTTTGTTTTTTATGGTCCAAGATACCAACCTAACACATCCAAGCAAAAAAATCCATGCGTCTACCGCATCCCGGTGCCGTTTAGAGGCGTAGATTGACATGTCAGACTTTTCTCCAACGGGAGTAGGTTTCGCTGTAGAGGGGGTCCGGAGCGTCAAGACCCCATCGAAACTTGCATAGACCCATAACGTATGTAAACTAGTGTTTTGCTAGTTTCTGGTCACCAAGATACATCTCCGAGGTGCGACCAGCTTCACTGACCCCTCTTACTCCGTAGTAAGTTCTTGCACTTAGAGGTGAAAACCCCCGTTTCGGGTGGCAGGCATGGAATCGTGCGACGGAACACATGAAATGTTTGTTTTTTATCGTCCAATATACCAACCTAACACATCCAAGCAAAAAAATCATGCGTCTACCCCTCCCGGCACCGTTTAGAGGGGTAGATCGACATGTCATACTTTTCTCCAGCGGGAGTAGGGTTTCGCCGTAGAGGGGGTCCGGAGCGTCAAGACCCCATCAAAATTTGCATAGACCCATAAACTATGTATAGTAGTGTGTTGTTAGTTTCTGGGAACCAAGATACATCTCCGAGGTGCGACCCGCTTCACTGACCCCTCTTACTCCGTAGTAAGTTCTCGCACTTAGAGGTGAAAACCCACCGTTTTGGGTGTCAGGCATGGAATCGTGCGACGGAACACATAAAATGTTTGTATTTTATGGTCCAATATACCAACCTAACACATAAAAGCAAGAAAATTCATGCGTCTACCCCCTCCCGGAGCCGTTTAGAGGGGTAGATCGACAAGTCAGACTTTTCTCCAGCGGGAGTAGGGTTTCGCCGTAGAGGGGGTCCGGAGCGTCAAGACCCCATCAAAACTTGCATACACCCCTAAACTATGTATACTAGTCTGTTTGTAGTTTGTGCCAACCAAGATACATCTACGAGGTGCGACCCGCTTCACTGACCCCTCTTATTCCGTAGTAAGTTCTTGCACTTAGAGGTGAAAACCCCCGTTTCGGGTGGCAGGCATGGAATCTTGCGACGGAACACATGAAATGTTTGTTTTTTATGGTCCAATATACCAACCTAACACATCCAAGCAAAAAAATTCATGCGTCTACCCCCCCCGGCGCCGTTTAGAGGGGTAGATCGGCAGGTCAGACTTTTCTCCGGCGGGAGTAGGGTTTCGCCGTAGAGGGGTACGGAGCGTCAAGACCCCATAAAAACTTGCATAGACCACTAAACTATGTATAATAGTGTGTTGGTAGTATGTGGGAACCAAGATACATCTACGAGGTGCGACCCGCTTCACTGACCCCTCTTACTTTGGAGTAAGTTCTTGCACTTAGAGGTGAAAACCCCCGTTTCGGGTGTCAAGCATGGAATCGTGCGACGGAACACATGAAATGTTTGTTTTTTATGGTCCAATATACCAACCTAACACATCCAAGCAAAAAAAATCATGCTTGTACCCCCTCCTGGCGTCGTTTAGAGGGGTAGATCGACAGGTCAGACTTTTCTCCAGCGGGAGTAGGGTTTCGCCGTAGAGGGGGTCCGGAGCGTCAAGACCCCATCAAAACTTGCATAGACCCCTAATATATGTATACTAGTGTGTTGGTAGTTTGTGGGAACAAAGATACATCTCCTAGGTGCGACCCGCTTCCCTGACCCCTCTTACTCCGTAGTAAGTTCTTGCACTTAGAGGTGATAACCCCCGTTTCGGGTGTCAGGCATGGAATCGTGCGACGGAACACATGAAATGTTTGTTTTTTATGGTCCAATATACCAACCTAACACATCCAAGCAAAAAAATTCATGCGTCTACCCCCTCCCGGTGCCGTTTAGAGGGGTAGATTGACAGGTCAGACTTTTCTCCAACGGGAGTAGGGTTTCACCGTAGAGGGGGTCTGGAGCGTCAAGACCCCATAAAAACTTGCATAGACCCCTAAAATATGTATACTAGTGTGTTGGTATTTTGTGGGAACCAAGATACATCTACGAGGTGCGACCCGCTTCACTGACCCCTCTTACTCTGTACTAAGTTCTCGCACTTAGAGGTGAAAACCCCCGTTTCGGGTGTCAAGCATGGAATCGTGTGACGGAACACATGAAATCTTTGTTTTTTATGGTCCAATATACAAACCTAACACATCCAAGCAAATAAAAATCATGCGTCTACCCCCTCCCGGCGCCGTTTAGAGGGGTAGATCGACAGGTCGGACTTTTCTCTAGCGGGAGTAGGGTTTCGCTGTAGAGGGGGTCCGGAGTGTCAATACCCCATAAAAACTTGCATTTAACCTTAAAATATGTATACTAGTGTGTTGGTAGTTAATGGGAACCAAGATACATCTCCGCGGTGCGACCCGCTTCACTGACCCCTCTTACTCCGTAGTAAGTTCTTGCACTTAGAGGTGAAAACCCCCGTGTCGGGAGTAAGGCATGGAATCGTGCGACGGATCACATGAAATGTTTGTTTTTTATGGTCCAATATACAAACCTAACACATCCAAGCAAATAAAAATCATGCGTCTACCCCCTCCCGGCGCCGCTTAGAGGGGTAGATCGACAGGTCAGACTTTTCTCCAACGGGAGTAGGATTTCGCCGTAGGGGGTCGGGAGCGTCAAGACCCCATAAAAACTTGCATAGACCCCTAAACTATGTATACTAGTGTGTTGGTAGTTTGTGGGAACCAAGATACATCTCTGAGGTGCGACCCGCTTCACTGACCCCTCTTACTCCGTAGTAAGTTCTCGCACTTAGAGGTGAAAACCCCCGTTTCGGGTGTCAAGCATGGAATCGTGCGACGGAACACATGAAATGTTTGTTTTTTATGGTCCAATATACAAACCTAACACATCCAAGCAAATAAAAATCATAGGTCTACCCCCTCCCGGCGCCGTTTAGAGGGGTAGATCGACAGGTCAGACTTTTCTCTAGCGGGAGTAGGGTTTCGCTGTAGAGGGGGTACGGAGTGTCAATACCCCATCAAAACTTGCATTTAACCCTAAAATATGTATACTAGTGTGTTGGTAGTTAATGGGAACCAAGATACATCTCCGCGGTGCGACCCGCTTCACTGACCCGTCTTACTCCGTAGTAAGTTCTTGCACTTAGAGGTGAAAACCCCCGTTTCGGGAGTAAGGCATGGAATCGTGCGACGGATCACATGAAATGTTTGTTTTTTATGGTCCAATATACAAACCTAACACATCCAAGCAAATAAAAATCATGCGTCTACCCCCTCCCGGCGCCGTTTAGAGGGGTAGATCGACAGGTCAGACTTTTCTCTAGCGGGAGTAGGGTTTCGCTGTAGAGGGGGTCCGGAGTGTCAAGACCCCATCAAAACTTGCATTGAACCCTAAAATATGTATACTAGTGTGTTGGTAGTTAATGGGAACCAAGATACATCTCCGCGGTGCGACCCGCTTCACTGACCCCTCTTACTCCGTAGTAAGTTCTTGCACTTAGAGGTGAAAACCCCCGTTTCGGGAGTAAGGCATGGAATCGTGCGACGGATCACATGAAATGTTTGTTTTTTATGGTCCAATATACCAACCTAACACATCCAAGCAAAAAAAATCATGCGTCTACCCCCTCCCGGCGCCGCTTAGAGGGGTAGATCGACAGGTCAGACTTTTCTCCAACGGGAGTAGGCTTTCGCCGTAGAGGGGGTCGGGAGCGTCAAGACCCCATAAAAACTTGCATAGACCCCTAAACTATGTATACTAGTGTGTTGGTAGTTTGTGGGAACCAAGATACATCTCTGAGGTGCGACCCGCTTCACTGACCCCTCTTACTCCGTAGTAAGTTCTTGCACTTAGAGGTGAAAACCCCCGTTTCGGGTGGCAGGCATGGAATCGTGCGACAGACCACATGAAATGTTTGTTTTTTATGGTCCAATATACCAACCTAACACATCCAAGCAAAAAAATTCATGCTTCTACCCCCTCCCGGCGCCGTTTAGAGGGGTAGATCGACATATAAGACATTTCTCCAACGGGAGTAGGGTTTCGCTGTAGAGGGGGTCCGGAGCGTCAAGACCCCATCGAAACTTGCATAGACCCATAAAATATGTAAACTAGTGTTTTGCTAGTTTCTGGTAACCAAGATACATCTCCGAGGTGCGACCAGCTTCACTGACCCCTCTTACTCCGTAGTAAGTTCTTGCACTTAAAGGTGAAAACCCCCGTTTCGGGTGGCAGGCATGGAATCGTTAGACGGAACACATGAAATGTTTGTTTTTTATGGTCCAATATACCAACCTAACATATCCAAGCAAAAAAATTCATGCGTCTACCCCCTCCCGGTGCCGTTTAGAGGGGTAGATCGACAGGTTAGACTTTTCTCCAACGGGAGTAGGGTTTCACCGTAGAGGGGGTCCGGAGCGTCATGACCCCATAAAAACTTGCATAGACCCCTAAACTATGTATACTAGTGTGTTGGTAGTTTGTGGGAACCAAGATACATCTACGAGGTGCGACCCGCTTCACTGACCCCTCTTACTCTGTAGTAAGTTCTCGCACTTAGAGGTGAAAACCCCCGTTTCGGGTGTCAAGCATGGAATCGTGCGACGGAACACATGAAATGTTTGTTTTTTATGGTCCAATATACAAACCTAACACATCCAAGCAAATAAAAATCATGCGTCTACCCCCTCCCGGCGCCGTTTAGAGGGGTAGATCGACAGGTCAGACTTTTCTCTAGCGGGAGTAGGGTTTCGCTGTAGAGGGGGTACGGAGTGTCAAGACCCCATCAAAACTTGCATTTAACCCTAAAATATGTATACTAGTGTGTTGGTAGTTAATGGGAACCAAGATACATCTCCGCGGTGCGACCCGCTTCACTGACCCCTCTTACTCCGTAGTAAGTTCTTGCACTTAGAGGTGAAAACCCCCGTTTCGGGAGTAAGGCATGGAATCGTGCGACGGATCACATGAAATGTTTGTTTTTTATGGTCCAATATACAAACCTAACACATCAAAGCAAATAAAAATCATGCGTCTACCCCCTCCCGGCGCCGTTTAGAGGGGTAGATCGACAGGTCAGACTTTTCTCTAGCGGGAGTAGGGTTTCGCTGAAGAGGGGGTCCGGAGTGTCAAGACCCCATCAAAACTTGCATTGAACCCTAAAATATGTATACTAGTGTGTTGGTAGTTAATGGGAACCAAGATACATCTCCGCGGTGCGACCCGCTTCACTGACCCCTCTTACTCCGTAGTAAGTTGTTGCACTTAGAGGTGAAAACCCCCGTTTCGGGAGTAAGGCATGGAATCGTGCGACGGATCACATGAAATGTTTGTTTTTTATGGTCCAATATACAAACCTAACACATCCAAGCAAATAAAAATCATGCGTCTACCCCCTCCCGGCGCCGTTTAGAGGGGTATATCGACAGGTCAGACTTTTCTCTAGCGGGAGTAGGGTTTCGCTGTAGAGGGGGTCCGGAGTGTCAAGACCCCATCAAAACTTGCATTGAACCCTAAAATATGTATACTAGTGTGTTGGTAGTTAATGGGAACCAAGATACATCTCCGCGGTGCGACCCGCTTCACTGACCCCTCTTACTCCGTAGTAAGTTGTTGCACTTAGAGGTGAAAACCCCCGTTTCGGGAGTAAGGCATGGAATCGTGCGACGGATCACATGAAATGTTTGTTTTTTATGGTCCAATATACCAACCTAACACATCCAAGCAAAAAAAATCATGCGTCTACCCCCTCCCGGCACCGCTTAGAGGGGTAGATCGACAGGTCAGACTTTTCTCCAACGGGAGTAGGCTTTCGCCGTAGAGGGGGTCGGGAGCATCAAGACCCCATCAAAACTTGCATAGACCCCTAAACTATGTATACTAGTGTGTTGGTAGTTTGTGGGAACCAAGATACATCTCTGAGGTGCGACCCGCTTCACTGACCCCTCTTACTCCGTAGTAAGTTCTTGCACTTAGAGGTGAAAACCCCCGTTTCGGGTGGCAGGCATGGAATCGTGCGACAGACCACATGAAATGTTTGTTTTTTATGGTACAATATACCAACCTAACACATCCAAGCAAAAAAATTCATGCTTCTACCCCCTCCCGGCGCCGTTTAGAGGGGTAGATCGACATGTAAGACATTTCTCCAACGGGAGTAGGGTTTCGCTGTAGAGGGGGTCCGGAGCGTCAAGACCCCATCGAAACTTGCATACACCCATAAAATATGTAAACTAGTGTTTTGCTAGTTTCTGGTAACCAAGATACATCTCCGAGGTGCGACCAGCTTCACTGACCCCTCTTACTCCGTAGTAAGTTCTTGCACTTAAAGGTGAAAACCCCCGTTTCGGGTGGCAGGCATGGAATCGTGCGACGGAACACATGAAATGTTTGTTTTTTATGGTCCAATATACCAACCTAACACATCCAATCAAAAAAAATCATGCGTCTACCCCCTCCCGGCACCGTTTAGAGGGGTAGATCGACATGTCTGACTTTTCTCCAGCGGGAGTAGGGTTTCGCCGTAGAGGGGGTCCGGAGCGTCAAGACCCCATCAAAATTTGCATAGACCCATAAACTATGTATAATAGTGTGTTGTTAGTTTCTGGGAACCAAGATACATCTCCGAGGTGCGACCCGCTTCACTGACCCCTCTTACTCCGTAGTAAGTTCTTGCACTTAGAGGTGAAAACCCCCGTTTCGGGTGTCAGGCATGGAATCGTGCGACGGAACCCATGAAATGTTTGTTTTTTATGGTCCAATATACCAACCTAACACATTCAAGCAAGAAAATTCATGCTTCTACCCCCTCCCGGCGTTGTTTAGAGGGGTAGATCGACAGGTCAGACTTTTCTCCAGCGGGAGTAGGGTTTCGCCGTAGAGGGGGTCCGGAGCGTCAAGACCCCATCAAAACTTGCATAGACCCCTAAACTATGTATACTAGTCTGTTGGTAGTTTGTGGGAACCAAGATACATCTGCGAGGTGCGACCCGCTTCACTGACCCCTCTTACTCCGTAGTAAGTTCTCGCACTTAGAGGTGAAAACCCACCGTTTTGGGTGTCAGGCATGGAATCGTGCGACGGAACACATAAAATGTTTGTATTTTATGGTCAAATATACCAACCTAACACATACAAGCAAGAAAATTCATGCGTCTACCCCCTCCCGGAGCCGTTTAGAGGGGTAGATCGACAGGTCAGACTTTTCTCCAGCGGGAGTAGGGTTTCGTCGTAGAGGGGGTCCGGAGCGTCAAGACCCCATCAAAACTTGCATACACCCCTAAACTATGTATACTAGTCTGTTGGTAGTTTGTGCGAACCAAGATACATCTACGAGGTGCGACCCGCTTCACTGACCCCTCTTATTCCGTAGTAAGTTCTTGCACTTAGAGGTGAAAACCCCCGTTTCGGGTGGCAGGCATGGAATCTTGCGACGGAACACATGAAATGTTTGTTTTTTATGGTCCAATATACCAACCTAACACATCCAAGCAAAAAAATTCATGCGTCTACCCCCTCCCGGCGCCGTTTAGAGGGGTAGATCGACAGGTCAGACTTTTCTCCGGCGGGAGTAGGGTTTCGCCGTAGAGGGGTCCGGAGCGTCAAGACCCCATAAAAACTTCCATAGACCACTAAACTATGTATACTAGTGTGTTGGTAGTATGTGGGAACCAAGATACATCTACGAGGTGCGACCCGCTTCACTGACCCCTCTTACTTTTTAGTAAGTTCTTGCACTTAGAGGTGAAAACCCCCGTTTCGGGTGTCAAGCATGGAATCGTGCGACGGAACACATGAAATGTTTGTTTTTTATGGTACAGTATACCAACTTAACACATCCAAGCAAAAAAATTCATGCTTGTACCCCCTCCCGGCGCCGTTTAGAGGGGTAGATCGACAGGTCAGACTTTTCTCCAGCGGGAGTAGGGTTTCGCCGTAGAAGGGGTCGGGAGCGTCAAGACCCCATCAAAACTTGCATAGACCCCTAATCTATGTATACTAGTGTGTTGGTAGTTTGTGGGAACAAAGATACATCTCCTAGGTGCGACCCGCTACACTGACCCCTCTTACTCCGTAGTAAGTTCTTGCACTTAGAGGTGATAACCCCTGTTTCGGGTGTCAGGCATGGAATCGTGCGACGGAACACATGAAATGTTTGTTTTTTATGGTCCAATATACCAACCTAACACATCAAAGCAAAAAAATTCATGCGTCTACCCCCTCCCGGTGCCGTTTAGAGGGGTAGATCGACAGGTCAGACTTTTCTCCAACGGGAGTAGGGTTTCACCGTAGAGGGGGTCCGGAGCGTCAAGACCCCATAAAAACTTGCATAGACCCCTAAACTATGTATACTAGTGTGTTGGTAGTTTGTGGGAACCAAGATACATCTACGAGGTGCGACCCGCTTCACTGACCCCTCTTACTCTGGAGTAAGTTCTCGCACTTAGAGGTGAAAACCCCCGTTTCGGGTGTCAAGCATGGAATCGTGCGACGGAACACATGAAATGTTTGTTTTTTAGGGTCCAATATACAAACCTAACACATCCAAGCAAATAAAAATCATGCGTCTACCCCCTCCCGGCGCCGTTTAGAGGGGTAGATCGACAGGTCAGACTTTTCTCTAGCGGGAGTAGGGTTTCGCTGTAGAGGGGGTCCGGAGTGTCAAGACCCCATAAAAACTTGGATTGAACCCTAAAATATGTATACTAGTGTGTTGGTAGTTAATGGGAACCAAGATACATCTCCGCGGTGCGACCCGCTTCACTGACCCCTCTTACTTTGTAGTAAGTTCTTGCACTTAGAGGTGAAAACCCCCGTTTCGGGAGTAAGGCATGGAATCGTGCGACGGATCACATGAAATGTTTGTTTTTTATGGTCCAATATACAAACCTAACACATCCAAGCAAATAAAAATCATGCGTCTACCCCCTCCCGGCGCCGTTTAGAGGGGTATATCGACAGGTCAGACTTTTCTCTAGCGGGAGTAGGGTTTCGCTGTAGAGGGGGTCCGGAGTGTCAAGACCCCATCAAAACTTGCATTGAACCCTAAAATATGTATACTAGTGTGTTGGTAGTTAATGGGAACCAAGATACATCTCCGCGGTGCGACCCGCTTCACTGACCCCTCTTACTCCGTAGTAAGTTCTTGCACTTAGAGGTGAAAACCCCCGTTTCGGGAGTAAGGCATGGAATCGTGCGACGGAACACATGAAATGTTTGTTTTTTATGGTCCAATATACCAACCTAACACATCAAAGCAAAAAAATTCATGCGTCTACGCCCTCCCGGTGCCGTTTAGAGGGGTAGATCGACAGGTCAGACTTTTCTCCAACGGGAGTAGGGTTTCACCGTAGAGGGGGTCCGGAGCGTCAAGACCCCATAAAAACTTGCATAGACCCCTAAACTATGTATACTAGTGTGTTGGTAGTTTGTGGGAACCAAGATACATCTACGAGGTGCGACCCGCTTCACTGACCCCTCTTACTCTGGAGTAAGTTCTCGCACTTAGAGGTGAAAACCCCCGTTTCGGGTGTCAAGCATGGAATCGTGCGACGGAACACATGAAATGTTTGTTTTTTAGGGTCCAATATACAAACCTAACACATCCAAGCAAATAAAAATCATGCGTCTACCCCCTCCCGGCGCCGTTTAGAGGGGTAGATCGACAGGTCAGACTTTTCTCTAGCGGGAGTAGGGTTTCGCTGTAGAGGGGGTCCGGAGTGTCAAGACCCCATAAAAACTTGCATTGAACCCTAAAATATGTATACTAGTGTGTTGGTAGTTAATGGGAACCAAGATACATCTCCGCGGTGCGACCCGCTTCACTGACCCCTCTTACTTTGTAGTAAGTTCTTGCACTTAGAGGTGAAAACCCCCGTTTCGGGAGTAAGGCATGGAATCGTGCGACGGATCACATGAAATGTTTGTTTTTTATGGTCCAATATACAAACCTAACACATCCAAGCAAATAAAAATCATGCGTCTACCCCCTCCCGGCGCCGTTTAGAGGGGTATATCGACAGGTCAGACTTTTCTCTAGCGGGAGTAGGGTTTCGCTGTAGAGGGGGTCCGGAGTGTCAAGACCCCATCAAAACTTGCATTGAACCCTAAAATATGTATACTAGTGTGTTGGTAGTTAATGGGAACCAAGATACATCTCCGCGGTGCGACCCGCTTCACTGACCCCTCTTACTCCGTAGTAAGTTCTTGCACTTAGAGGTGAAAACCCCCGTTTCGGGAGTAAGGCATGGAATCGTGCGACGGATCACATGAAATGTTTGTTTTTTATGGTCCAATATACCAACCTAACACATCCAAGCAAAAAAAATCATGCGTCTACCCCCTCCCGGCGCCGCTTAGAGGGGTAGATCGACAGGTCAGACTTTTCTCCAACGGGAGTAGGATTTCACCGTAGGGGGTCGGGAGCGTCAAGACCCCATCAAAACTTGCATAGACCCCTAAACTATGTATACTAGTGTGTTGGTAGTTTGTGGGAACCAAGATACATCTCTGAGGTGCGACCCGCTTCACTGACCCCTCTTACTCCGTTGTAAGTTCTTGCACTTAGAGGTGAAAACCCCCGTTTCGGGTGGCAGGCATGGAATCGTGCGACGGACCACATGAAATGTTTGTTTTTTATGGTCCAATATACCAACCTAACACATCCAAGCAAAAAAATTCATGCTTCTACCCCCTCCCGGCGCCGTTTAGAGGGGTTGATCGACATGTAAGACATTTCTCCTACGGGAGTAGGGTTTCGCTGTAGGGGGGGGGGTGCGGAGCATCAAGACCCCATCAAAACTTGCATAGACCGCTAAACTATGTATACTAGTATGTTGGTAGTTTGTGGGAACCAAGATACATATCCGAGGTGCGACCCGTTTCACTGACCCCTCTTACTCCGTAGTAAGTTCTTGCACTTAGAGGTGATAACCCCCGTTTCGGGTGTCAGGCATGGAATCGTGCGACAGAACACATGAAATGTTTGTTTTTATGGTCCAATATACCAACCTAACACATACAAGAAAAAAAATTCATGCACCTACCCCATCCCGGTGCCGTTTAGAGGGGTAGATCGACAGGTCAGACTTTTCTCCAACGGGAGTAGGGTTTCGCCGTAGAGGGGATCCGGAGCGTCAAGACCCCATAAAAACTTGCATAGACCCCTAAACTATGTATACTAGTATGTTGGTAGTTTGTGGGAACCAAGATACATCTCCGAGGTGCGACCCGTTTCACTGACCCCTCTTACTCTGTAGTAAGTTCTTGCACTTAGAGGTGATAACCCCTGTTTCGGGTGTCAGGCATGGAATCGTGCGACAGAACACATAAAATGTTTGTTTTTATGGTCCAATATACCAACCTAACACATCCAAGCAAAAAAATTCATGCGTCTACCGCATCCCGGTGCCGTTTAGAGGCGTAGATCGACATGTCAGACTTTTCTCCAACGGGAGTAGGGTTTCGCTGTAGAGGGGGTCCGGAGCGTCAAGACCCCATCGAAACTTGCATAGACCCATAAAATATGTAAACTAGTGTTTTGCTAGTTTCTGGTAACCAAGATACATCTCCGAGGTGTGACCAGCTTCACTGACCCCTCTTACTCCCTAGTAAGTTCTTGCACTTAGAGGTGAAAACCCCCGTTTCGGGTGGCAGGCATGGACTCGTGCGACGGAACACATGAAATGTTTGTTTTTTATGGTCCAATATACCAACCTAACACATCCAAGCAAAAAAATCATGCGTCTACCCCCTCCCGGCACCGTTTAGAGGGGTAGATCGACATGTCAGACTTTTCTCCAACGGGAGTAGGGTTTCGCCGTAGAGGGGGTCCGGAGCGTCAAGACCCCATCAAAATTTGCATAGACCCATAAACTATGTATACTAGTGTGTTGTTAGTTTCTGGGAACCAAGATACATCTCCGAGGTGCGACCCGCTTCACTGACCCCTCTTACTCCGTAGTAAGTTCTTGCACTTAGAGGTGAAAACCCCCGTTTCGGGTGTCAGGCATGGAATCGTGCGACGGAACCCATGAAATGTTTGTTTTTTATGGTCCAATATACCAACCTAACACATACAAGCAAGAAAATTCATTCTTCTACCCCCTCCCGGCGTCGTTTAGAGGGGTAGATCGACAGGTCAGACTTTTCTCCAGCGGGAGTAGGGTTTCGCCGTAGAGGGGGTCCGGAGCGTCAAGACCCCATCAAAACTTGCATAGACCCCTAAACTATGTATACTAGTGTGTTGGTAGTTTGTGGGAACCAAGATACATCTGCGAGGTGCGACCCGCTTCATTGACCCCTCTTACTCCGTAGTAAGTTCTCGCACTTAGAGGTGAAAACCCACCGTTTCGGGTGTCAGGCATGGAATCGTGCGACGGAACACATAAAATGTTTGTTTTCTATGGTCCAATATATCAACCTAACACATACAAGCAAGAAAATTCATGCGTCTACCCCCTCCCGGAGCCGTTTAGAGGGGTAGATCGACAGGTCAGACTTTTCTCCAGCGGGAGTAGGATTTCGCCGTAGAGGGGGTCCGGAGCGTCAAGACCCCATCAAAACTTGCATACACCCCTAAACTATGTATACTAGTGTGTTGGTAGTTTGTGGGAACCAAGATACATCTACGAGGTGCGACCCGCTTCACTGACCCCTCTTATTCCGTAGTAAGTTCTTGCACTTAGAGGTGAAAACCCCCGTTTTGGGTGGCAGGCATGGAATCTTGCGAGGGAACACATGAAATGTTTGTTTTTTATGGTCCAATATACCAACCTAACACATCCAAGCAAAAAAATTCATGCGTCTACCCCCTCCCGGCGCCGTTTAGAGGGGTAGATCGACATGTTAGACTTTTCTCCGGCGGGAGTAGGGTTTCACCGTAGAGGGGTGCGGAGCGTCAAGACCCCATCAAAACTTGCATAGACCACTAAACTATGTATACTAGTGTGTTGGTAGTATGTGGGAACCAAGATACATCTACGAGGTGCGACCCGCTTCACTGACCCCTCTTACTCCATAGTTAGTTCTTGCACTTAGAGGTGAAAACCCCCGTTTCGGGTGTCAAGCATGGAATCGTGCGACGGAACACATAAATGTTTGTTTTTTATGGTCCAATATACCAACCTAACACATCCAAGAAAAAAAATTCATGCTTGTACCCCCTCCCGGCGCCGTTTAGAGGGGTAGATCGACAGGTCAGACTATTCTCCAGCGGGAGTAGGGTTTCGCCGTAGAAGGGGTCCGGAGCGTCAAGACCCCGTCAAAACTTGCATAGACCCCTAAACTATGTATACTAGTGTGTTGGTAGTTTGTGGGAACAAAGATACATCTCCGAGGTGCGACCCGCTTCACTGACCCCTCTTACTCCGTAGTAAGTTCTTGCACTTAGAGGTGATAACCCCCGTTTCGGGTGTCAGGCATGGAATCGTGCGACGGATCACATGAAATGTTTGTTTTTTATGGTCCAATATACCAACCTAACACATCCAAGCAAAAAAAATCATGCGTCTACCCCCTCCCGGCGCCGTTTAGAGGGGTAGATCGACAGGTCAGACTTTTCTCCAACGGGAGTAGGATTTCGCCGTAGAGGGGGTCGGGAGCGTCAAGACCCCATCAAAACTTGCATAGACCCCTAAACTATGTATACTAGTGTGTTGGTAGTGTTTGGGAACCAAGATACATCTCTGAGGTGCGACCCGCTTCACTGACCCCTCTTACTTCGTAGTAAGTTCTTGCACTTAGAGGTGAAAACCCCCGTTTCGGGTGGCAGGCATGGAATCGTGCGATGGACCACATGAAATGTTTGTTTTTTATGGTCCAATATACCAACCTAACACATCCAAGCAAAAAAATTCATGCTTCTACTCCCTCCCGGCGCCGTTTAGAGGGGTAGATCGACATGTAAGACATTTCTCCTACGGGAGTAGGGTTTCGCTGTAGGGGGGTGCGGAGCATCAAGACCCCATAAAAACTTGCATAGACCCCTAAAATATGTATACTATAGTGTTGGTATTTTGTGGGAACCAAGATACATCTCCGAGGTGTGACCCGCTTCACTGACCGCTCTTACTCCGTAGTAAGTTCTTGCACTTAGAGGTGATAACCCCCGTTTCGGGTGTCAGGCATGGAATCGTGCGACGGAACACATGAAATGTTTGTTTTTTATGGTCCAATATACCAACCTAACACATCCAAGAAAAAAAATTCATGCGTCTACCGCATCCCGGTGCCGTTTAGAGGCGTAGATCGACATGTTAGACTTTTCTCCAACGGGAGTAGGGTTTCGCTGTAGAGGCGGTCCGGAGCGTCAAGACCCCATCGAAACTTTCATAGACCCATAAAATATGTAAACTAGTGTTTTGGTAGTTTGTGGGAACCAAGATACATCTCCGTGGTGCGACCAGCTTCACTGACCCCTCTTACTCTGTAGTAAGTTCTTGCACTTAGAGGTGAAAACCACCGTTTCGGGTGGCAGGCATGGAATCGTGCGACGGAACACATGAAATGTTTGTTTTTTATGGTCCAATATACCAACCTAACACATCCAAGCAAAAAAAATCATGCCTCTACCCCCTCCCGGCACCGTTTAGAGGGGTAGATCGACATGTCAGACTTTTCTCTAGCGGGAGTAGGGTTTCGCCGTAGAGGGGGTCCGGAGCGTCAAGACCCCATCAAAATTTGCATAGAACCATAAACTAAGTATACTAGTGTGTTGGTAGTTTGTGGGAACCAAGATACATCTCCGATGTGCGACCCGCTTCACTGACCCCTCTTACTCCGTAGTAAGTTCTTGCACTTAGAGGTGAACACCCCCGTTTCAGGTGTCAGGCATGGAATCGTGCGACGGAACCCATGAAATGTTTGTTTTTTATGGTCCAATATACCAACCTAACACATACAAGCAAGAAAATTCATGCGTCTACCCCCTCCATGCGTCGTTTAGAGGGGTAGATCGACAGGTCAGACTTTTCTCCAGCGGGAGTAGGGTTTCGCCGTAGAGGGGGTCCGGAGCGTCAAGACCCCATCAAAACTTGCATAGACCCCTAAACTATGTATACTAGTGTGTTGGTAGTTTGTGGGAACCAAGATACATCTGCGAGGTGCGACCCGCTTCACTGACCCCTCTTATTCCGTAGTAAGTTCTTGCACTTAGAGGTGAAAACCCCCGTTTTGGGTGGCATGCATGGAATCTTGCGACGGAACACATGAAATGTTTGTTTTTTATGGTACAATATACCAACCTAACACATACAAGAAAAAAAATTCATGCGTCTACGCCCTCCCGGCGCCGTTTAGAGGGGTAGATCGAGAGGTTAGACTTTTCTCCTGCGGGAGTAGGGTTTCGCCGTAGAGGGGTGCGGAGCGTCAAGACCCCATCAAAACTTGCATAGACCACTAAACTATGTATACTAGTGTGTTGGTAGTATGTGGGAACCAAGATACATCTACGAGGTGCGACCCGCTTCACTGACCCCTCTTACTCCGTAGTAAGTTCTTGCACTTAGAGGTGAAAACCCCCGTTTCGGGTGTCAAGCATGGAATCGTGCGACGGAACACATGAAATGTTTGTTTTTTATAGTCCAATATACCAACCTAACACATCCAAGAAAAAAAATTCATGCTTGTACCCCCTCCCGGCGCCGTTTAGAGGGGTAGATCGACAGGTCAGACTATTCTCCAGCGGGAGTAGGGTTTCGCCGTAGAAGGCGTCCGGAGCGTCAAGACCCCATCAAAACTTGCATAGACCCCTAAACTATGTATACTAGTGTGTTGGTAGTTTGTGGGAACAAAGATACATCTCCGAGGTGCGACCCGCTTCACTGACCCCTCTTACTCCGTAGTAAGTTCTTGCACTTAGAGGTGATAACCCCCGTTTCGGGTGTCAGGCATGGAATCGTGCGACGGATCACATGAAATGTTTGTTTTTTATGGTCCAGTATACCAACTTAACACATCCAAGCAAAAAAAATCATGCGTCTACCCCCTCCCGGCGCCGTTTAGAGGGGTAGATCGACAGGTCAGACTTTTCTCCAACGGGAGTAGGATTTCGCCGTAGAGGGGGTCGGGAGCGTCAAGACCCCATTAAAACTTGCATAGACCCCTAAACTATGTATACTAGTGTGTTGGTAGTTTGTGGGAACCAAGATACATCTCTGAGGTGCGACCCGCTTCACTGACCCCTCTTACTCCGTAGTAAGTTCTTGCACTTAGAGGTGAAAACCCCCGTTTCGGGTGGCAGGCATGGAATCGTGCGACGGACCACATGAAATGTTTGTTTTTTATGGTCCAATATACCAACCTAACACATCCAAGCAAAAAAATTCATGCTTCTACTCCCTCCCGGCGCCGTTTAGAGGGGTAGATCGACATGTAAGACATTTCTCCTACGGGAGTAGGGTTTCGCTGTAGGGGGGTGCGGAGCATCAAGACCCCATAAAAACTTGCATAGACCCCTAAACTATGTATACTAGTGTGTTGGTATTTTGTGGGAACCAAGATACATCTCCGAGGTGTGACCCGCTTCACTGACCGCTCTTACTCCGTAGTAAGTTCTTGCACTTAGAGGTGATAACCCCCGTTTCGGGTGTCAGGCATGGAATCGTGCGACGGAACACATGAAATGTTTGTTTTTTATGGTCCAGTATACCAACCTAACACATCCAAGAAAAAAATTCATGCGTCTACCGCATCCCGGTGCCGTTTAGAGGCGTAGATCGACATGTCAGACTTTTCTCCAACGGGAGTAGGGTTTCGCTGTAGAGGGGGTCCGGAGCGTCAAGACCCCATCGAAACTTTCATAGACCCATAAAATATGTAAACTAGTGTTTTGGTAGTTTGTGGGAACCAAGATTCATCTCGGAGGTGCGACCAGCTTCACTGACCCCTCTTACTCCGTAGTAAGTTCTTGCACTAGAGGTGAAAACCCCCGTTTTGGGTGGCAGGCATGGAATCGTGCGACGGAACACATGAAATGTTTGTTTTTTATGGTCCAATATACCAACCTAACACATCCAAGCAAAAAAAATCATGCCTCTACCCCCTCCCGGCACCGTTTAGAGGGGTAGATCGACATGTCAGACTTTTCTCTAGCGGGAGTAGGGTTTCGCCGTAGAGGGGGTCCGGAGCGTCAATACCCCATCAAAATTTGCATAGAACCATCAACTAAGTATACTAGTGTGTTGGTAGTTTGTGGGAACCAAGATACATCTCCGATGTGCGACCCGCTTCACTGACCCCTCTTACTCCGTAGTAAGTTCTTGCACTTAGAGGTGAACACCCCCGTTTCGGGTGTCAGGCATGGAATCGTGCGACGGAACCCATGAAATGTTTGTTTTTTATGTATACTAGTGTGTTGATAGTATGTGTGTTGATAGTAGAGGGGTAGATCGACAGGTCAGACTTTTCTCCGGCGGGAGTAGGGTTTCGCCGTAGAGGGGTCCGGAGCGTCAAGACCCCATCAAAACTTGCATAGACCAATAAACTATGTATACTAGTGTGTTGATAGTATGTGGCAACCAAGATACATCTACGAGGTGCGACCCGCTTCACTGACCCCTCTTACTTTGTAGTAAGTTCTTGCACTTAGAGGTGAAAACCCCCGTTTCGGGTGTCAAGCATGGAATCGTGCGACGGAACACATGAAATGTTTGTTTTTTATGGTCCAATATACTAACCTAACACATCCAAGCAAGAAAAATCATGTGTCTACCCCCTCCCGGCGCCGCTTAGAGGGGTAGATCGACAGGTTAGACTTTTCTCCAACGGGAGTAGGATTTCGCCGTAGAGGGGGTCGGGAGCGTCAAGACCCCATCAAAACTTGCATAGACCCCTAAACTATGTATACTAGTGTGTTGGTAGTTTGTGGGAACCAAGATACATCTCTGAGGTGCGACCCGCTTCACTGACCCCTCTTACTCCGTAGTAAGTTCTTGCACTTAGAGGTGAAAACCCCCGTTTCGGGTGGCAGGCATGGAATCGTGCGACGGACCACATGAAATTTTTGATTTTTATGGTCCAATATACCAACCTAGCACATCCAAGCAAAAAAATTCATGCTTCTACCCCCTGCCGGCGCCGTTTAGAGGGGTAGATCGACATGTAAGACATTTCTCCTACGGGAGTAGGGTTTCGCTGTAGGGGGGGGTGCGGAGCATCAAGACCCCATCAAAACTTGCATAGACCCCTAAACTATGTATACTAGTATGTTGGTAGTTTGTGGGAACCAAGATACATCTCCGAGGTGCGACCCGTTTCACTGACCCCTCTTACTCCGTAGTAAGTTCTTGCACTTAGAGGTGATAACCCCTGTTTCGGGTGTCAGGCATGGAATCGTGCGACAGAACACATAAAATGTTTGTTTTTATGGTCCAATATACCAACCTAACACATACAAGCAAAAAAATTCATGCGTCTACCCCATCCCGGTGCCGTTTAGAGGGGTAGATCGACAGGTCAGACTTTTCTCCAACGGGAGAAGGGTTTCGCCGTAGAGGGGGTCCGGAGCGTCAAGACCCCATAAAAACTTGCATAGACCCCTAAAATATGTATACTAGTGTGTTGGTATTTTGTGGGAACCAAGATACATCTCCGAGGTGTGACCCGCTTCACTGACCGCTCTTACTCCGTAGTAAGTTCTTGCACTTAGAGGTGATAACCCCCGTTTCGGGTGTCAAGCATGGAATCGTGCGACGGAACACATGAAATGTTTGTTTTTTATGGTCCAATATAGCAACCTAACACATCCAAGAAAAAAAATTCATGCGTCTACCGCATCCCGGTGCCGTTTAGAGGCGTAGATCGACAGGTCAGACTTTTCTCCAACGGGAGTAGGGTTTCGCTGTAGAGGGGGTCCGGAGCGTCAAGACCCCATCGAAACTTGCATAGACCCATAAAATATGTAAACTAGTGTTTTGGTAGTTTGTGGGAACCAAGATACATCTCCGAGGTGCGACCAGCTTCACTGACCCCTCTTACTCCGTAGTAAGTTCTTGCACTTAGAGGTGAAAACCCCGTTTCGGGTGGCAGGCATGGAATCGTGCGACGGAACACATGAAATGTTTGTTTTTTATGGTCCAATATACCAACCTAACACATCCAAGAAAAAAAAATCATGCGTCTACCCCCTCCCGGCACCGTTTAGAGGGGTAGATCGACATGCCAGACTTTTCTCCAGCGGGAGTAGGGTTTCGCCGTAGAGGGGGTCCGGAGCGTCAAGACCCCATCAAAATTTGCATAGACCCATAAACTAAGTATACTAGTGTGTTGGTAGTTTGTGGGAACCAAGATACATCTGCGAGGTGCGACCCGCTTCACTGACCCCTCTTACTCCGTAGTAAGTTCTTGCACTTAGAGGTGAACACCCACCGTTTCGGGTGTCAGGCATGGAATCGTGCGACGGAACACATAAAATGTTTGTTTTTTATGGTCCAATATATCAACCTAACACATAAAAGCAATAAAATTCATGCGTCTACCCCCTCCCGGAGCCGTTTAGAGGGGTAGATCGACAGGTCAGACTTTTCTCCAGAGGGAGTAGGGTTTCGCCGTAGAGGGGGTCCGGAGCGTCAAGACCCCATCAAAACTTGCATACACCCCTAAACTATGTATACTAGTGTGTTGGTAGTTTGTGGGAACCAAGATACATCTACGAGGTGCGACCCGCTTCACTGACCCCTCTTACTCCGTATTAAGTTCTTGCACTTAGAGGTGAAAACCCACTGTTTCGGGTGTCAGGCATGGAATCGTGCGACGGAACACATAAAATGTTTGTTTTTTATGGTCCAATATATCAACCTAACACATACAAGCAAGAAAATTGAGGCGTCTACCCCCTCCCGGAGCCGTTTAGAGGGGTAGATCGACAGGTCAGACTTTTCTCCAGCGGGAGTAGGGTTTCGCCGTAGAGGGGGTCCGGAGCGTCAAGACCCCATCAAAACTTGCATACACCCCTAAACTATGTATACTAGTGTGTTGGTAGTTTGTGGGAACCAAGATACATCTACGAGGTGCGACCCGCTTCACTGACCCCTCTTATTCCGTAGTAAGTTCTTGCACTTAGAGGTGAAAACCCCCGTTTTGGGCGGCAGGCATGGAATCTTGCGACGGAACACATGAAATGTTTGTTTTTTATGGTCCAATATACCAACCTAACACATCCAAGCAAAAAAATTCATGCGTCTACCCCCTCCCGGCGCCGTTTAGAGGGGTAGATCGACATGTTAGACTTTTCTCCGGCGGGAGTAGGGTTTCACCGTAGAGGGGTGCGGAGTGTCAAGACCCCATAAAAACTTGCATAGACCACTAAACTATGTATACTAGTGTGTTGGTAGTATGTGGGAACCAAGATACATCTACGAGGTGCGACCCGCTTCACTGACCCCTCTTACTCCGTAGTAAGTTCTTGCACTTAGAGGTGAAAAACCCCGTTTCGGGTGTCAAGCATGGAATCGTGCGACGGAACACATGAAATGTTTGTTTTTTATGGTCCAGTATACCAACCTAACACATCCAAGAAAAAAAATTCATGCTTGTACCCCCTCCCGGCGCCGTTTAGAGGGGTAGATCGACAGGTCAGACTTTTCTCCAGCGGGAGTAGGGTTTCGCCGTAGAAGGGGTCCGGAGCGTCAAGACCCCATCAAAACTTGCATAGACCCCTAAACTATGTATACTAGTGTGTTGGTAGTTTCAGGGAACAAAGATACATCTCCGAGGTGCGACCCGCTTCACTGACCCCTCTTACTCCGTAGTAAGTTCTTGCACTTAGAGGTGATAACCCCCGTTTCGGGTGTCAGGCATGGAATCGTGCGACGGAACACATGAAATGTTTTTTTTATGGTCCAATATACCAAACTAACACATACAAGCAAAAAAAATCATGCGTCTACCCCATCCCGGTGCCGTTTAGAGGGGTAGATCGTCAGGTCAGACTTTTCTCCAACGGGAGTAGGGTTTCGCCATAGAGGGGGTCCGGAGCGTCAAGACCCCATCAAAACTTGCATAGACCCCTAAAATATGTATACTGGTGTGTTGGTATTTTGTGGGAACCAAGATACATCTCCGAGGTGTGACCCGCTTCACTGACCGCTCTTACTCCGTAGTAAGTTCTTGCACTTAGAGGTGAAAACCCCCGTTTCGGGAGTCAGGCATGGAATCCTGCGACGGATCACATGAAATGTTTGTTTTTATGGTCCAATATACCAACCTAACACATCCAAGCAAAAAAAATCATGCGTCTACACCCTCCCGGCGCCGTTTAGAGAGGTAGATCGAGAGGTCAGACTATCTCCAACGGTAGTAGGATTTCGCCGTAGAGGGGGTCGGGAGCGTCAAGACCCCATCAAAACTTGCATAGACCCCTAAACTATGTATACTAGTGTGTTGGTAGTTTGTGGGAACAAGGATACATCTCTGAGGTGCGACCCGCTTCACTGACCCCTCTTACCGTAGTAAGTTCTTGCACTTAGAGGTGAAAACCCCCGTTTCGGGTGGCAGGCATGGAATCGTGCGACGGACCACATGAAATGTTTGTTTTTTATGGTCCAATATACCAACCTAACACATCCAAGCAAAAAAATTCATGCTTCTACTCCCTCCCGGCGCCGTTTAGAGGGGTAGATCGACCTGTAAGACAATTCTCCTACGGGAGTAGGGTTTCGTTGTAGGGGGGGTGCGGAGCATCAAGACCCCATCAAAACTTGCATAGACCCCTAAACTATGTATACTAGTATGTTGGTAGTTTGTGGGAACCAAGATACATCTCCGAGGTGCGACCCGCTTCACTGACCCCTCTTACTCCGTAGTAAGTTCTTGCACTTAGAGGTGATAACCCCCGTTTCGGGTGTCAGGCATGGAATCGTGCGACAGAACACATGAAATGTTTTTTTTATGGTCCAATATACCAACCTAACACATACAAGAAAAAAAATTCATGCGTCTACCCCATCCCGGTGCCGTTTAGAGGGGTAGATCGACAGGTCAGACTTTTCTCCAACGGGAGTAGGGTTTCGCCGTAGAGGGGGTCCGGAGCGTCAAGACCCCATCAAAACTTGCATAGACCCCTAAAATATGTATACTGGTGTGTTGGTATTTTGTGGGAACCAAGATACATCTCCGAGGTATGACCCGCTTTACTGACCGCTTTTACTCCGTAGTAAGTTCTTGCACTTAGAGGTGAAAACCCCCGTTTCGGGTTGCAGGCATGGAATCGTGCGACGGAACACATGAAATGTTTGTTTTTATGGTCCAATATACCAACCTAACACATCCAAGTAAAAAAAATCATGCGTCTACCCCCTCCCGGCGCCGTTTAGAGGGGTAGATCGACAGGTCAGACTTTTCTCCAGCGGGAGTAGGGTTCCGCCGTAGAGGGGGTCCGGAGCGTCAAGACCCCATAAAAACTTGCATAGACCCCTTAACTATGTATACTAGTGTGTTGGTAGTTTGTGGGAACCAAGATACATCTCCGAGGTGCGACCCACTGCACTGACCCCTCTTACTCCATAGTAAGTTCTTGCACTTAAAGGTGAAAACCTCCGTTTCGGGTGTCTGGCATGGAATCGTGCGACGGAACACATGAAATGTTTGTTTTTTATGGTCCAATATACCAACCTAACACATCCAAGCAAGAAAATTCATGCGTCTACCCCCTCCCGGCGCCGTTTAGAGGGGTAGATCGACAGATCAGACTTTTCTCCAACGGGAGTAGGGTTTCGCCGTAGAGGGGGTCCGGAGCGTCAAGACCCCATGAAAACTTGCATAGACCCCTAAAGTAAGTATACTAGTGTGTTGGTAGTTTGTGGGAACCAAGACACATCTCCGAGGTGCGACCCGCTTCACTGACCCCTCTTACTCCGTAGTAAGTTCTTGCACTTAGAGGTGAAAACCCCCGTTTCGGGTGTCAGGTTGTCCAATATACCAACCTAACACATACAAGCAAAAAAATTCATGCGTCTACCCCCTCCCGGAGCCGTTTAGAGGGGTAGATCGACAGGTCAGACTTTTCTCCAACGGGAGTAGGCTTGCGCCGTAGAGGGTGTCCGGAGCGTCAAGACCCCATGAAAACTTGCATAGACCCCTAAACTATGTATACTAGTGCGTTGGTAGTTTGTGGGAACCAAGATACATCTACGAGGTGCGACCCGCTTCACTGGCCCCTCTTATTCCGTAGTAAGTTCTTGCACTTAGAGGTGAAAACCCCCGTTTCGGGTGGCAGACATGGAATCGTGCGACGGAACACATGAAATGTTTGTTTTTTATGGTCCAATATACCAACCTAACAAATCCAAGCAAGAAAATTCATGCGTCTACCCCCTCCCGGCGCCGTTTAGAGGGGTAGATCGACAGATCAGACTTTTCTCCAACGGGAGTAGGGTTTCGCCGTAGAGGGGGTCCGGAGCGTCAAGACCCCATGACAACTTGCATAGACCCCTAAAGTAAGTATACTAGTGTGTTGGTAGTTTGTGGGAACCAAGACACATCTCCGAGGTGCGACCCGCTTCACTGACCCCTCTTACTCCGTAGTAAGTTCTTGCACTTAGAGGTGAAAACCCCCGTTTCGGGTGTCAGGTTGTCCAATATACCAACCTAACACATACAAGCAAAAAAATTCATGCGTCTACCCCCTCCCGGAGCCGTTTAGAGGGGTAGATCGACAGGTCAGACTTTTCTCCAAAGGGAGTAGGCTTGCGCCGTAGAGGGGGTCCGGAGCGTCAAGACCCCATGAAAACTTGCATAGACCCCTAAACTATGTATACTAGTGCGTTGGTAGTTTGTGGGAACCAAGATACATCTACGAGGTGCGACCCGCTTCACTGGCCCCTCTTATTCCGTAGTAAGTTCTTGCACTTATAGGTGAAAACCCCCGTTTCGGGTGGCAGACATGGAATCGTGCGACGGAACACATGAAATGTTTGTTTTTTATGGTCCAATATACCAACCTAACACATCCAAGCAAAAAAAATCATGCGTCTACCCCCTCCCGGCGCCGTTTAGAGGGGTAGATCGACAGGTCAAACTTTTCTCCGGCGGGAGTAGCGTTTCGCCGTAGAGGGGGTCCGGAGCGTCAAGACCCCATCAAAACTTGCATTGACCCCTAAACTATGTATACTAGTGTGTTGGAAGTTTGTGGGAACCAAGATACATCTACGAGGTGCGACCCGCATCACTGACCCCTTTTACTCCGTAGTAAGTTCTTGCACTTAGAGGTGAAAACCCCCGTTTCGGGTGACATGCATGGAATCGTGCGACGGAACACATGAAATGTTTGTTTTTTATGGTCCAATATACCAACCTAACACATCCAAGCAAAAAAATCATGCGCCTACCCCCTCCCGGCGCCGTTTAGAGGGGTAGATCGACAGGTCAGACTTTTCTCCAACGGGAGTAGGGTTTCGCTGTAGAGGGGGTCCGGAGTGTCAAGACCCCATCAAAACTAGCATAGAACCCTAAACTATGTATACTAGTGTGTTGGTAGTTTTTGGGAACCAAGATACATCTACGAGGTGCGACCCGCTTCACTGACCCCTCTTACTCCGTCGTAAGTTCTTGCACTTACAGGCTAAAACCCCCGTTTCGGGTGGCAGGTATGGAATCGTGCGACGGAACACATGAAATGTTTGTTTTTTATGGTCCAATATACCAACCTAACACATCCAAGCAAAAAAAATCATGCGTCTACCCCCTCCCTGCGCTGTTTAGAGGGGTAGATCGACAAGTCAGACTTTTCTCCAACGGGAGTAGGGTTTCGCCGTAGAGGGGGTCCGGAGCGTCAAGACCCCATAAAAACTTGCATAGACCCCTAAACTATGTATACTAGTGTGTTGGTAGTTTGTGGGAACCAAGATACATCTATGAGGTGCGACCCGCTTCGCTAACCCATCTTACTCCGTAGTAAGTTCTTGCACTTAGAAGTGAAAACCCCCGTTTCGGGGTCAAGCATGGAATCGTGCGACGGAACACATGAAATGTTTTTTTTTATGGTCCAATATACAAACCTAACACATCCAAGAAAATAATAATCATGCGTCTACCCCCTCCCAGCGCCGTTTAGAGGGCTAGATCGACAGGTCAGACTTTTCTCCAGCGGGAGTAGGGTTTCGCTGTAGAGGGGGTCCGGAGTGTTAAGACCCCATCAAAACTTGCATATAACCCTAAACTATGTATACTAGTGTGTTGGTAGTTAATGGGAACCAAGATACATCTCCGAGTTGCGACCCGCTTCAGTGACCCCTCTTACTCCGTAGTCAGTTCTTGCACTTAGAGTAGAAAACCCCCGTTTTTCGGGAGTCAGGCATGGAATCGTGCGACGGATCACATGAAATGTTTGTTTTTTATGGTCCAATATACAAAATTAACACATCCAAGCAAAAAAAATCATGCGTCTACCACCTCCCGGCGCCGTTTAGAGGGGTAGATCGACAGGTCAAACTTTTCTCCAACAGGAGTAGGATTTCGCCGTAGAGGGGGTCCGGAGCGTCAGGACCCCATCAAAACTTGCATAGACCCATAAACTATGTATACTAGTGTGTTGGTAGTTTGTGGGAACCAAGATAAATCTCCGAGGTGCGACCCGCTTCACTGACCCCTCTTATTCCGTAGTAAGTTCTTACACTTAGAGGTGAAAACACCCGTTTCGGGTGGAAGGCATGGAATCGTGCGACGGACCACCTGAAATGTTAGTTTTTTATTTTCCAATATACCAACCTAACACATCCAAGCAAAAAAATTCATGCTTCTACCCCCTCCCGGCGCCGTTTAGTGGGGTAGATCGACAAGTAAGACATTTCTCCTGCGGGAGTAGGGTTTCGCTGTAGAGGGGGTGCGGAGCGTCAAGACCCCATCAAAACTTGCATAGACCCCTAAACTATGTATACTAGTGTGTTGGTAGTTTGTGGTAACCAAGATACATCTCCGAGGTGCGACCCGCTTCACTGACCCCTCTTACTCCGTAGTAAGTTCTTGCACTTAGAGGTGATAACCCCCGTTTCGGGTGTCAGGCATGGAATCGTGCGACAGAACACATGAAATGTTTTTTTTATGGTCCAATATACCAACCTAACACATACAAGCAAAAAAATTCATGCGTCTACCCCATCCCGGTGCCGTTTAGAGGGGTAGATCGACAGGTCAGACTTTTCTCCAACGGGAGTAGGGTTTCGCCGTAGAGGGGGTCCGGAGCGTCAAGACCCCATCAAAACTTGCATAGACCCCTAAAATATGTATACTGGTGTGTTGGTATTTTGTGGGAAACAAGATACATCTCCGAGGTGTGACCCGCTTTACTGACCGCTCTTACTCCGTAGTAAGTTCTTGCACTTAGAGGTGAAAACCCCCGTTTCGGGTGGCAGGCATGGAATCGTGCGACGGAACACATGAAATGTTTGTTTTTATGGTCCAATATACCAACCTAACACATCCAAGTAAAAAAAATCATGCGTCTACCCCCTCCCGGCGCCGTTTAGAGGGGTAGATCGACAGGTCAGACTTTTCTCCAGCGGGAGTAGGGTTTCGCCGTAGAGGGGGTCCGGAGCGTCAAGACCCCATCAAAACTTGCATAGACCCCTAAACTATGTATACTAGTGTGTTGGTAGTTTGTGGGAACCAAGATACATCTCCGAGGTGCGACCCACTGCACTGACCCCTCTTACTCCGTAGTAAGTTCTTGCACTTAAAGGTGAAAACCTCCGTTTCGGGTGTCTGGCATGGAATCGTGCGACGGAACACATGAAATGTTTGTTTTTTATGGTCCAATATACCAACCTAACACATCCAAGCAAGAAAATTCATGCGTCTACCCCCTCCCGGCGCCGTTTAGAGGGGTAGATCGACAGATCAGACTTTTCTCCAACGGGAGTAGGGTTTCGCCGTAGAGGGGGTCCGGAGCGTCAAGACCCCATGAAAACTTGCATAGACCCCTAAAGTAAGTATACTAGTGTGTTGGTAGTTTGTGGGAACCAAGACACATCTCCGAGGTGCGACCCGCTTCACTGACCCCTCTTACTCCGTAGTAAGTTCTTGCACTTAGAGGTGAAAACCCCCGTTTCGGGTGTCAGGTTGTCCAATATACCAACATAACACATACAAGCAAAAAAATTCATGCGTCTACCCCCTCCCGGAGCCGTTTAGAGGGGTAGATCGACAGGTCAGACTTTTCTCCAACGGGAGTAGGCTTGCGCCGTAGAGGGGGTCCGGAGCGTCAAGACCCCATGAAAACTTGCATAGAGCCCTAAACTATGTATACTAGTGCGTTGGTAGTTTGTGGGAACCAAGATACATCTACGAGGTGCGACCCGCTTCACTGGCCCCTCTTATTCCGTAGTAAGTTCTTGCACTTAGAGGTGAAAACCCCCGTTTCGGGTGGCAGACATGGAATCGTGCGACGGAACACATGAAATGTTTGTTTTTTATGGTCCAATATACCAACCTAACACATCCAAGCAAAAAAAATCATGCGTCTACCCCCTCCCGGCGCCGTTTAGAGGGGTAGATCGACAGGTCAGACTTTTCTCCGGCGGGAGTAGCGTTTCGCCGTAGAGGGGGTCCGGAGCGTCAAGACCCCATCAAAACTTGCATTGACCCCTAAACTATGTATACTAGTGTGTTGGTAGTTTGTGGGAACCAAGATACATCTACGAGGTGCGACCCGCATCACTGACCCCTTTTACTCCGTAGTAAGTTCTTGCACTTAGAGGTGAAAACCCCCGTTTCGGGTGACATGCATGGAATCGTGCGACGGAACACATGAAATGTTTGTTTTTTATGGTCCAATATACCTACCTAACACATCCAAGCAAAAAAATAATGCGCCTACCCCCTCCCGGCGCCGTTTAGAGGGGTAGATCGACAGGTCAGACTTTTCTCCAACGGGAGTAGGGTTTCGCTGTAGAGGGGGTCCGGAGTGTCAAGACCCCATCAAAACTTGCATAGAACCCTAAACTATGTATACTAGTGTGTTGGTAGTTTTTGGGAACCAAGATACATCTACGAGGTGCGACCCGCTTCACTGACCCCTCTTACTCCGTAGTAAGTTCTTGCACTTACAGGCTAAAACCCCCGTTTCGGGTGGCAGGCATGGAATCGTGCGACGGAACACATGAAATGTTTGTTTTTTATGGTCCAATATACCAACCTAACACATCCAAGCAAAAAAAATCATGCGTCTACCCCCTCCCTGCGTTGTTTAGACGGTTAGATCGACAAGTCAGACTTTTCTCCAACGGGAGTAGGGTTTCGCCGTAGAGGGCGTCCGGAGCGTCAAGACCCCATCAAAACTTGCATAGACCCCTAAACTATGTATACTAGTGTGTTGGTAGTTTGTGGGAACCAAGATACATCTATGAGGTGCGACCCGCTTCACTGACCCCTCTCACTCTGTAGTAAGTTCTCGCACTTAGAGGTGAAAACCCCCGTTTCGGGTGTCAAGCATGCAATCGTGCGACGGAACACATGAAATGTTTGTTTTTTATGGTCCAATATACAAACCTAACACATCCAAGCAAATAAAAATCATGCGTCTACCCCCTCCCGGTGCCGTTTAGAGGGGTAGATCGACAGGTCAGACTTTTCTCTAGCGGGAGTAGGGTTTCGCTGTAGAGGGGGTCCGGAGTGTCAAGACCCCATCAAAACTTGCATAGAGGTGAAAACCCCCGTTTCGGGTGGAAGGCATGGAATCGTGCGACGGACCACATGAAATGTTTGTTTTTTATGGTCCAATATACCAACCTAACACATCCAAGCAAAATAATTCATGCGTCTACCCCAACCCGGTGCCGTTTAGAGGGGTAGATCGACAGGTCAGACTTTTCTCCAACGGGAGTAGGGTTTCGCCGTAGAGGGGGTCCGGAGCGTCAAGACCCCATCAAAACTTGAATAGACCCCTAAACTATGTATACTAGTGTGTTGGTAGTTTGTGGGAACAAAGATACATCTCCGAGGTGCGACCCGCTTCACTGACCCCTCTTACTCCGTAGTAAGTTCTTGCACTTAGAGGTGATAACCCCCGTTTCGGGTGTCAGGCATGGAATCGTGCGACGGAACACATGAAATGTTTGTTTTTATGGACCAATATACCAACCTAACACATCCAAGCAAAAAAATTCATGCGTCTACCCCCTCCCGGTGCCGTTTAGAGGGGTAGATCGACAGGTCAGACTTTTCTCCAACGGGATTAGGGTTTCACCGTAGAGGGGGTCCGGAGCGTCAAGACCCCATCAAAACTTGCATAGACCCCTAAACTATGTATACTAGTGTGTTGGTAGTTTGTGGGAACCAAGATACATCTACGAGGTGCGACCCGCTTCACTGACCCCTCTTACTCTGTTGTAAGTTCTCGCACTTAGAGGTGAAAACCCCCGTTTCGGGTGTCAAACATGGAATCGTGCGACGGAACACATGAAATGTTTGTTTTTTATGGTCCAATATACAAACCTAACACATCCAAGCAAATAAAAATCATGCGTCTACCCCCTCCCGGCGCCGTTTAGAGGGGTAGATCGACAGGTCAGACTTTTCTCTAGCGGGAGTAGGGTTTCGCTGTAGAGGGGGTCCGGAGTGTCAAGACCCCATCAAAACTTGCATAGAACCCTAAAATATGTATACTAGTGTCTTGGTAGTTAATGGGAACCAAGATACATCTCCGAGGTGCGACCCGCTTCACTGACCCCTCTTACTCCGTAGTAAGTTCTTGCACTTAGAGGTGAAAACCCCCGTTTCGGGTGGCAGGCATGGAATCGTGCGACGGACCACATGAAATTTTTGTTTTTTATGATCCAATATACCAACCTAACACATCCAAGAAAAAAAATTCATGCTTCTACCCCCTCCCGGCGCCGTTTAGAGGGGTAGATCGACAGGTAAGACATTTCTCCTACGGGAGTAGGGTTTCGCTGTAGGGGGGGTGCGGAGCGTCAAGACCCCATCAAAACTTGCATAGACCCCTAAACTATGTATACTAGTATGTTGGTAGTTTGTAGGAACCAAGATACATCTCCGAGGTGCGACCCGCTTCACTGACCCCTCTTACTCCGTAGTAAGTTCTTGCACTTAGAGGTGATAACCCCCGTTTCGGGTGTCAGGCATGGAATCGTGCGACAGAACACATGAAATGTTTGTTTTTATGGTCCAATATACCAACCTAACACATCCCGGTGCCGTTTAGAGGGGTAGATTGACAGGTCAGACTTTTCTCCAACGGGAGTAGGGTTTCGCCGTAGAGGGGGTCCGGAGCGTCAAGACCCCATCAAAACCTTCATAGACCCCTAAAATATGTATAATAGTGTGTTGGTATTTTGTGGGAACCAAGATACATCTCCGAGGTGTGACCCGCTTCACTGACCGCTCTTACTCCGTAGTAAGTTCTTGCACTTAGAGGTGATAACCCCCGTTTCGGGTGTCAGGCATGGAATCGTGCGACGGAACACATGAAATGTTTGTTTTTTATGGTCCAATATACCAACCTAACACATCCAAGCAAAAAAAATCATGCGTCTACCCCATCCTGGTGCCGTTTAGAGGCGTAGATCGACAGGTCAGACTTTTCTCCAACGGGAGTAGGGTTTCGCTGTAGAGGGGGTCCGGAGCGTCAAGACCCCATCGAAACTTGCATAGACCCATAAAATATGTATACTAGTGTTTTGGTAGTTTGTGGGAACCAAGATACATCTCCGAGGTGCGACCAGCTTCACTGACCCCTCTTACTTCGTAGTAAGTTCTTTCACTTAGAGGTGAAAACCCCCGTTTCGGGTGGCAGGCATGGAATCGTGCGACGGAACACATGAAATGTTTGTTTTTTATGGTCCAATATACCAACCTAACACATCCAAGCAAAAAAAATCATGCGTCTACCCCCTCCCGGCGCCGTTTAGAGGGGTAGATCGACAGGTCAGACTTTTCTCCAACGGGAGTAGGGTTTCGCCGTAGAGGGGGTCCAGAGCGTCAAGACCCCATCAATATTTGCATAGACCCATAAACTATGTATACTAGTGTGTTGGTAGTTTGTGGGAACCAAGATACATCTCCGAGGTGCGACCCGCTTCACAGACCCCTCTTACTCCGTAGTAAGTTCTTGCACTTAGAGGTGAAAACCCCCGTTTCGGGTGTCAGGCATGGAATCGTGCGACGGAACCCATGAAATGTTTGTTTTTTATGGTCCAATATACCAACCTAAAACATACAAGCAAGAAAATTCATGCGTGTACCCCCTCCCGGCGTCGTTTAGAGGGGTAGATCGACAGGTCAGACTTTTCTCCAGCGGGAGTAGGATTTCGCCGTAGAGGGGGTCGGGAGCGTCAAGACCCCATCAAAACTTGCATAGACCCCTAAACTATGTATACTAGTGTGTTGGTAGTTTGTGGGAAACAAGATACATCTCCGAGGTGCGACCCGCTTCACTGACCCCTCTTACTCCGTAGTAAGTTCTTGCACTTAGAGGTGAAAACCCCCGTTTCGGGTGGCAGGCATGGAATCGTGCGACGGACCACATGAAATGTTTGATTTTTATGGTCCAATATACCAACCTAACACATCCAAGCAAAATAATTCATGCGTCTACCCCAACCCGGTGCCGTTTAGAGGGGTAGATCGACAGGTCAGACTTTTCTCCAAAGGGAGTAGGGTTTCGCCGTAGAGGGGGTCCGGAGCGTCAAGACCCCATCAAAACTTGCATAGACCCCTAAACTATGTATACTAGTGTGTTGGTAGTTTGTGGGAACAAAGATACATCTCCGAGGTGCGACCCGCTTCACTGACCCCTCTTACTCCGTAGTAAGTTCTTGCACTTAGAGGTGGTAACCCCCGTTTCGGGTGTCAGGCATGGAATCGTGCGACGGAACACATGAAATGTTTGTTTTTATGGTCCAATATACCAACCTAACACATACAAGCAAAAAAATGCATGCGTCTACCCCCTCCCGGTGCCGTTTAGAGGGGTAGATCGACAGGTCAGACTTTTCTCCAACGGGAGTAGGGTTTCACCGTAGAGGGGGTCCGGAGCGTCAAGACCCCATAAAAACTTGCATAGACCCCTAAACTATGTATACTAGTGTGTTGGTAGTTTGTGGGAACCAAGATACATCTACGAGGTGCGACCCGCTTCACTGACCCCTCTTACTCTGTAGTAAGTTCTCGCACTTAGAGGTGAAAACCCCCGTTTCGGGTGTCAAGCATGGAATCGTGCGACGGAACACATGAAATGTTTGTTTTTTATGGTCCAATATACAAACCTAACACATCCAAGCAAATAAAAATCATGCGTCTACCCCCTCCCGGCGCCGTTTAGAGGGGTAGATCGATAGGTCAGACTTTTCTCTAGCGGGAGTAGGGTTTCGCTGTAGAGGGGGTCCGGAGTGTCAAGACCCCATCAAAACTTGCATAGAACCCTAAAATATGTATACTAGTGTCTTGGTAGTTAATGGGAACCAAGATACATCTCCGCGGTGCGACCCGCTTCACTGACCCCTCTTACTCCGTAGTAAGTTCTTGCACTTAGAGGTGAAAACCCCCGTTTCGGGAGTCAGGCATGGAATCGTGCGACGGATCACATGAAATGTTTGTTTTTTATGGTCCAATATACCAACCTAACACATCCAAGCAAAAAAAATCATGCGTCTACCCCTCCCGTCGCCGTTTAGAGGGGTAGATCGACAGGTCAGACTTTTCTCCAGCGGAAGTAGGATTTCGCCGTAGAGGGGGTCGGGAGCGTCAAGACCCCATAAAAACTTGCATAGACCCCTAAACTATGTATACTAGTGTGTTGGTAGTTTGGGAACCAAGATACATCTCCGAGGTGCGACCCGCTTCACTGACCCCTCTTACTCCGTAGTAAGTTCTTGCACTTAGAGGTGAAAACCCCCATTTCGGGTGGCAGGCATGGAATCGTGCGACGGACCACATGAAATGTTTGTTTTTTATGATCCAATATACCAACCTAACACATCCAAGCAAAAAAATTCATGCTTCTACCCCCTCCCGGCGCCGTTTAGAGGTTTACATCGACAGGTAAGACATTTCTCCTACGGGAGTAGGGTTTCGCTGTAGGGGGGTGCGGAGCGTCAAGACCCCATCAAAACTTGCATAGACCCCTAAACTATGTATACTAGTGTCTTGGTAGTTAATGGGAACCAAGATACATCTCCGCGGTGCGACCCGCTTCACTGACCCCTCTTACTCCGTAGTAAGTTCTTGCACTTAGAGGTGATAACCCCCGTTTCGGGTGTCAGACATGGAATCGTGCGACGGAACACATGAAATGTTTGTTTTTATGGTCCAATATACCAACCTAACACATACAAGCAAAAAAATTCAGGCGTCTACCCCCTCCCGGTGCCGTTTAGAGGGGTAGATCGACAGGTCAGACTTTTCTCCAACGGGAGTAGGGTTTCACTGTAGAGGGGGTCCAGAGCGTCAAGACCCCATAAAAACTTGCATAGACCCCTAAACTATGTATACTAGTGTGTTGGTAGTTTGTGGGAACCAAGATACATCTACGAGGTGCGACCCGCTTCACTGACCCCTCTTACTCTGAAGTAAGTTCTCGCACTTAGAGGTGAAAACCCCCGTTTCGGGTGTCAAGCATGGAATCGTGCGACGGAACACATGAAATGTTTGTTTTTTATGGTCCAATATACAAACCTAACACATCCAAGCAAATAAAAATCATGCGTCTACCCCCTCCCGGCGCCGTTTAGAGGGGTAGATCGACATGTCAGACTTTTCTCTAGCGGGAGTAGGGTTTCGCTGTAGAGGGGGTCCGGAGTGTCAAGACCCCATCAAAACTTGCATAGAACCCTAAAATATGTATACTAGTGTCTTGGTAGTTAATGGGAACCAAGATACATCTCCGCGGTGCGACCCGCTTCACTGACCCCTCTTACTCCGTAGTAAGTTCTTGCACTTAGAGGTGAAAACCCCCGTTTCAGGAGTCAGGCATGGAATCGTGCGACGGATCACATGAAATGTTTGTTTTTTATGGTCCAATATACCAACCTAACACATCCAAGCAAAAAAAATCATGCGTCTACCCCTCCCGTCGCCGTTTAGAGGGGTAGATCGACAGGTCAGACTTTTCTCCAGCGGGAGTAGGATTTCGCCGTAGAGGGGGTCGGGAGCGTCAAGACCCCATCAAAACTTGCATAGACCCCTAAACTATGTATACTAGTGTGTTGGTAGTTTGGGAACCAAGATACATCTCCGAGGTGCGACCCGCTTCACTGACCCCTCTTACTCCGTAGTAAGTTCTTGCACTTAGAGGTGAAAACCCCTGTTTCGGGTGGCAGGCATGGAATCGTGCGACGGACCACATGAAATATTTGTTTTTTATGATCCAATATACCAACCTAACACATCCAAGCAAAAAAATTAATGCTTCTACCCCCTCCCGGCGCCATTTAGAGGGGTAGATCGACAGGTAAGACATTTCTCCTACGGGAGTAGGGTTTCGCTGTAGGGGGGGTGCGGAGCGTCAAGACCCCATCAAAACTTGCATAGACCCCTAAACTATGTATACTAGTGTCTTGGTAGTTAATGGGAACCAAGATACATCTCCGCGGTGCGACCCGCTTCACTGACCCCTCTTACTCCGTAGTAAGTTCTTGCACTTAGAGGTGATAACCCCCGTTTCGGGTGTCAGACATGGAATCGTGCGACGGAACACATGAAATGTTTGATTTTTATGGTCCAATATACCAACCTAACACATCCAAGCAAAATAATTCATGCGTCTACCCCAACCCGGTGCCGTTTAGAGGGGTAGATCGACAGGTCAGACTTTTCTCCAAAGGGAGTAGGGTTTCGCCGTAGAGGGGGTCCGGAGCGTCAAGACCCCATCAAAACTTGCATAGACCCCTAAACTATGTATACTAGTGTGTTGGTAGTTTGTGGGAACAAAGATACATCTCCGAGGTGCGACCCGCTTCACTGACCCCTTTTACTCCGTAGTAAGTTCTTGCACTTAGAGGTGGTAACCCCCGTTTCGGGTGTCAGGCATGGAATCGTGCGACGGAACACATGAAATGTTTGTTTTTATGGTCCAATATACCAACCTAACACATACAAGCAAAAAAATGCATGCGTCTACCCCCTCCCGGTGCCGTTTAGAGGGGTAGATCGACAGGTCAGACTTTTCTCCAACGGGAGTAGGGTTTCACCGTAGAGGGGGTCCGGAGCGTCAAGACCCCATAAAAACTTGCATAGACCCCTAAACTATGTATACTAGTGTGTTGGTAGTTTGTGGGAACCAAGATACATCTACGAGGTGCGACCCGCTTCACTGACCCCTCTTACTCTGTAGTAAGTTCTCGCACTTAGAGGTGAAAACCCCCGTTTCGGGTGTCAAGCATGGAATCGTGCGACGGAACACATGAAATGTTTGTTTTTTATGGTCCAATATACAAACCTAACACATCCAAGCAAATAAAAATCATGCGTCTACCCCCTCCCGGCGCCGTTTAGAGGGGTAGATCGATAGGTCAGACTTTTCTCTAGCGGGAGTAGGGTTTCGCTGTAGAGGGGGTCCGGAGTGTCAAGACCCCATCAAAACTTGCATAGAACCCTAAAATATGTATACTAGTGTCTTGGTAGTTAATGGGAACCAAGATACATCTCCGCGGTGCGACCCGCTTCACTGACCCCTCTTACTCCGTAGTAAGTTCTTGCACTTAGAGGTGAAAACCCCCGTTTCGGGAGTCAGGCATGGAATCGTGCGACGGATCACATGAAATGTTTGTTTTTTATGGTCCAATATACCAACCTAACACATCCAAGCAAAAAAAATCATGCGTCTACCCCTCCCGTCGCCGTTTAGAGGGGTAGATCGACAGGTCAGACTTTTCTCCAGCGGAAGTAGGATTTCGCCGTAGAGGGGGTCGGGAGCGTCAAGACCCCATAAAAACTTGCATAGACCCCTAAACTATGTATACTAGTGTGTTGGTAGTTTGGGAACCAAGATACATCTCCGAGGTGCGACCCGCTTCACTGACCCCTCTTACTCCGTAGTAAGTTCTTGCACTTAGAGGTGAAAACCCCCATTTCGGGTGGCAGGCATGGAATCGTGCGACGGACCACATGAAATGTTTGTTTTTTATGATCCAATATACCAACCTAACACATCCAAGCAAAAAAATTCATGCTTCTACCCCCTCCCGGCGCCGTTTAGAGGTTTACATCGACAGGTAAGACATTTCTCCTACGGGAGTAGGGTTTCGCTGTAGGGGGGTGCGGAGCGTCAAGACCCCATCAAAACTTGCATAGACCCCTAAACTATGTATACTAGTGTCTTGGTAGTTAATGGGAACCAAGATACATCTCCGCGGTGCGACCCGCTTCACTGACCCCTCTTACTCTGTAGTAAGTTCTTGCACTTAGAGGTGATAACCCCCGTTTCGGGTGTCAGACATGGAATCGTGCGACGGAACACATGAAATGTTTGTTTTTATGGTCCAATATACCAACCTAACACATACAAGCAAAAAAATTCAGGCGTCTACCCCCTCCCGGTGCCGTTTAGAGGGGTAGATCGACAGGTCAGACTTTTCTCCAACGGGAGTAGGGTTTCACTGTAGAGGGGGTCCAGAGCGTCAAGACCCCATAAAAACTTGCATAGACCCCTAAACTATGTATACTAGTGTGTTGGTAGTTTGTGGGAACCAAGATACATCTACGAGGTGCGACCCGCTTCACTGACCCCTCTTACTCTGAAGTAAGTTCTCGCACTTAGAGGTGAAAACCCCCGTTTCGGGTGTCAAGCATGGAATCGTGCGACGGAACACATGAAATGTTTGTTTTTTATGGTCCAATATACAAACCTAACACATCCAAGCAAATAAAAATCATGCGTCTACCCCCTCCCGGCGCCGTTTAGAGGGGTAGATCGACATGTCAGACTTTTCTCTAGCGGGAGTAGGGTTTCGCTGTAGAGGGGGTCCGGAGTGTCAAGACCCCATCAAAACTTGCATAGAACCCTAAAATATGTATACTAGTGTCTTGGTAGTTAATGGGAACCAAGATACATCTCCGCGGTGCGACCCGCTTCACTGACCCCTCTTACTCCGTAGTAAGTTCTTGCACTTAGAGGTGAAAACCCCCGTTTCAGGAGTCAGGCATGGAATCGTGCGACGGATCACATGAAATGTTTGTTTTTTATGGTCCAATATACCAACCTAACACATCCAAGCAAAAAAAATCATGCGTCTACCCCTCCCGTCGCCGTTTAGAGGGGTAGATCGACAGGTCAGACTTTTCTCCAGCGGGAGTAGGATTTCGCCGTAGAGGGGGTCGGGAGCGTCAAGACCCCATCAAAACTTGCATAGACCCCTAAACTATGTATACTAGTGTGTTGGTAGTTTGGGAACCAAGATACATCTCCGAGGTGCGACCCGCTTCACTGACCCCTCTTACTCCGTAGTAAGTTCTTGCACTTAGAGGTGAAAACCCCTGTTTCGGGTGGCAGGCATGGAATCGTGCGACGGACCACATGAAATATTTGTTTTTTATGATCCAATATACCAACCTAACACATCCAAGCAAAAAAATTAATGCTTCTACCCCCTCCCGGCGCCATTTAGAGGGGTAGATCGACAGGTAAGACATTTCTCCTACGGGAGTAGGGTTTCGCTGTAGGGGGGGTGCGGAGCGTCAAGACCCCATCAAAACTTGCATAGACCCCTAAACTATGTATACTAGTGTCTTGGTAGTTAATGGGAACCAAGATACATCTCCGCGGTGCGACCCGCTTCACTGACCCCTCTTACTCCGTAGTAAGTTCTTGCACTTAGAGGTGATAACCCCCGTTTCGGGTGTCAGACATGGAATCGTGCGACGGAACACATGAAATGTTTGTTTTTATGGTCCAATATACCAACCTAACACATACAAGCAAAAAAATTCAGGCGTCTACCCCCTCCCGGTGCCGTTTAGAGGGGTAGATCGATAGGTCAGACTTTTCTCCAACGGGAGTAGGGTTTCGCCGTAGAGGGGGTCCGGAGCGTCAAGACCCCATCAAAACTTGCATGGACCCCTAAAATATGTATACTAGTGTGTTGGTAGTTTGTGGGAACCAAGATACATCTGTGAGGTGCGACCAGCTTCACTGACCCGTCTTACTCCGTAGTAAGTTCTTGCACTTAGAGGTGAAAACCCACTGTTTCGGGTGTCAGGCATGGAATCGTGCGACGGAACACATAAAATGTTTGTTTTTATGGTCCAATATACCAAAATAACACATAAAAGCAAGAAAATTCATGCGTCTACCCCCTCCCGGAGCCGTTTAGAGGGGTAGATCGACAGGTCAGACTTTTCTCCAGCGGGAGTAGGGTTTGGCAGTAGAGGGGGTCCGGAGCGTCAAGACCCCATCAAAATTTGCGTACACCCATAACCTATGATACTAGTGTGTTGGTACTTTGTGGGAACCAAGATACATCTCCGAGGTGCGACCCGCTTCACAGACCCCTCTTACTCCGTAGTAAGTTCTTGCACTTAGAGGTGAAAACCCCTGTTTCGGGTGTCAGGCATGGAATCGTGCGACGGAACACATGAAATGTTTGTTTTTTATGGTCCAATATACCAACCTAACACATACAAGCAAGAAAATTCATGCGTCTACCCCCTCCCGGCGTCGTTTAGAGGGGTAGATCGACAGGTCAGACTTTTCTCCAGCGGGAGTAGGGTTTCGCCGTAGAGGGGGTCCGGAGCGTCAAGACCCCATAAAAACTTGCATAGACCCCTAAACTATGTATACTAGTGTGTTGGTAGTTTGTGGGAACCAAGATACATCTGCGAGGTGCGACCCGCTTCACTGACCCCTCTTACTCCGTAGTAAGTTCTTGCACTTAGAGGTGAAAACCCACCGTTTCGGGTGTCAGGCATGGAATCGTGCGACGGAACACATAAAATGTTTGTTTTTTATGGTCCAATATACCAAACTAACACATACAAGCAAGAAAATTCATGCATCTACCCCCTCCCGGAGCCGTTTAGAGGGGTAGATCGACAGGTCAGACTTTTCTCCAACGGGAGTAGGGTTTCGCCGTAGAGGGGCTCCGGAGCGTCAAGACCCCATCAAAACTTGCATACACACCTAAACTATGTATACTAGTGTGTTGGTAGTTTGTGGGAACCAAGATACATCTACGAGGTGCGACCCGCTTCACTGACCCCTCTTATTCCGTAGTAAGTTCTTGCACTTAGAGGTGAAAACCCCCGTTTTGGGTGGCAGGCATGGAATCTTGCGACGGAACACATGAAATGTTTGTTTTTATGGTCCAATATACCAACCTAACACATCCAAGCAAAAAAATTCATGCGTCTACCCCCTCCCGGCGCCGTTTAGAGGGGTAGATCGACAGGTCAGACTTTTCTCCGGCGGGAGTAGGGTTTCGCCGTAGAGGGGTCCGGAGCGTCAATACCCCATCAAAACTTGCATAGACCACTAAAATATGTATACTAGTGTGTTGGTAGTATGTGGGAACCAAGATACATCTACGAGGTGCGACCCGCTTGACTGACCCCTCTTACTCCGTAGTAAGTTCTTGCACTTAGAGGTGAAAACCCCCGTTTCGGGTGTCAAGCATGGAATCGTGCGACGGAACACATGAAATGTTTGTTTTTTATGGTCCAATATACCAACCTAACACATTAAAGCAAAAAAATTCATGCTTGTACCCCCACCCGGCGCCGTTTAGCGGGGTAAATCGACAGGTCAGACTTTTCTCCGGCGGGAGTAGGGTTTCGCCGTAGAGGGGTCCGAAGCATCAAGACCCCATCAAAACTTGCATAGACCACTAAACTATGTATACTAGTGTGTTGGTATTATTTGGGAACCAAGATACATCTACGAGGTGCGACCCGCTTCACTGACCCCTCTTACTCCATAGTAAGTTCTTGCACTTAGAGGTGAAAACCCCCGTTTCGGGTGTCAAGCATGGAATCGTGCGACGGAACGCATGAAATGTTTGTTTTTTATGGTCCAATATACCAACCTAAAACATCCAAGTAAAAAAATTCATGCTTGTACCCCCTCCCGGCGCCGTTTAGAGGGGTAGATCGACAGGTCAGACTTTTCTGCAACGGGAGTAGGGTTTCGTCGTAGAAGGGGTCCGGAGCGTCAAGACCCCATCAGAACGTGCATAGACCCCTAAACTATGTATACTAGTGTGTTGGTAGTTTGTGGGAACAAAGATACATCTCCGAGGTGCGACCCGATTCACTGACCCCTCTTACTCCGTAGTAAGTTCTTGCACTTAGAGGTGAAAACCCCCGTTTCGGGTGTCAGGCATGGAATCGTGCGACGGAACCCATGAAATGTTTGTTTTTTATGGTCCAATATACCAACCTAAAACATAAAAGCGAGAAAATTCATGCGTCTACCCCCTCCCGGAGCCGTTTAGAGGGGTAGATCGAAAGGTCAGACTTTTCTCCAGCGGGAGTAGGGTTTCGCAGTAGAGGGGGTCCGGAGCGTCAAGACCCCATCAAAATTTGCGTACACCCATAACCTATGATACTAGTGTGTTGGTACTTTGTGGGAACCAAGATACATCTCCGAGGTGCGACCCGCTTCACAGACCCCTCTTACTCCGTAGTAAGTTCTTGCACTTAGAGGTGAAAACCCCTGTTTCGGGTGTCAGGCATGGAATCGTGCGACGGAACCCATGAAATGTTTGTTTTTTATGGTCCAATATAACAACCTAACACATACAAGCAAGAAAATTCATGCGTCTACCCCCTCCCGGCGTCGTTTAGAGGGGTAGATCGACAGGTCAGACTTTTCTCCAGCGGGAGTAGGGTTTCGCCGTAGAGGGGGTCCGGAGCGTCAAGACCCCATAAAAACTTGCATAGACCCCTAAACTATGTATACTAGTGTGTTGGTAGTTTGTGGGAACCAAGATACATCTGCGAGGTGCGACCCGCTTCACTGACCCCTCTTACTCCGTAGTAAGTTCTTGCACTTAGAGGTGAAAACCCACCGTTTCGGGTGTCAGGCATGGAATCGTGCGACGGAACACATAAAATGTTTGTTTTTTATGGTCCAATATACCAAACTAACACATACAAGCAAGAAAATTCATGCATCTACCCCCTCCCGGAGCCGTTTAGAGGGGTAGATCGACAGGTCAGACTTTTCTCCAGCGGGAGTAGGGTTTCGCCGTAGAGGGGGTCCGGAGCGTCAAGACCCCATCAAAACTTGCATACACACCTAAACTATGTATACTAGTGAGTTGGTAGTTTGTGGGAACCAAGAAACATCTACGAGGTGCGGCCCGCTTCACTGACCCCTCTTATTCTGTAGTAAGTTCTTGCACTTAGAGGTGAAAACCCCCGTTTTGGGTGGCAGGCATGGAATCTTGCGACGGAACACATAAAATGTTTGTTTTTTATGGTCCAATATACCAACCTAACACATCCAAGCAAAAAAATTCATGCGTCTACCCCCTCCCGGCGCCGTTTAGAGGGGTAGATCGACAGGTCAGACTTTTCTCCGGCGGGAGTAGGGTTTCGCCGTAGAGGGGTCCGGAGCGTCAAGACCCCATCAAAACTTGCATAGACCACTAAACTATGTATACTAGTGTGTTGGTAGTATGTGGGAACCAAGATACATCTACGAGGTGCGACCCGCTTGACTGACCCCTCTTACTCCGTAGTAAGTTCTTGCACTTAGAGGTGAAAACCCCCGTTTCGGGTGTCAAGCATGGAATCGTGCGACGGAACACATGAAATGTTTGTTTTTTATGGTCCAATATACCAACCTAACACATTCAAGCAAAAAAAATCATGCTTGTACCCCCTCCCGGCGCCGTTTAGCGGGGTAAATCGACAGGTCAGACTTTTCTCCTGCGGGAGTAGGGTTTCGCCGTAGAGGGGTCCGAAGCATCAAGACCCCATCAAAACTTGCATAGACCACTAAACTATGTATACTAGTGTGTTGGTATTATTTGGGAACCAAGATACATCTACGAGGTGCGACCCGCTTCACTGACCCCTCTTACTCCATAGTAAGTTCTTGCACTTAGAGGTGAAAACCCCCGTTTCGGGTGTCAAGCATGGAATCGTGCGACGGAACGCATGAAATGTTTGTTTTTTATGGTCCAATATACCAACCTAAAACATCCAAGCAAAAAAATTCATGCTTGTACCCCCTCCCGGCGCCGTTTAGAGGGGTAGATCGACAGGTCAGACTTTTCTGCAACGGGAGTAGGGTTTCGCCGTAGAAGGGGTCCGGAGCGTCAAGACCCCATCAGAACTTGCATAGACCCCTAAACTATGTATACTAGTGTGTTGGTAGTTTGTGGGAACAAAGATACATCCCCGAGGTGCGACCCGCTTCACTGACCCCTCTTACTCCGTAGTAAGTTGTTGCACTTAGAGGTGATAACCCCCGTTTCGGGTGGCAGGCATGGAATCGTGCGACGGAACACATAAAATGTTTGTTTTTTATGGTCCAATATACCAACCTAACACATACAAGAAAAAAAAATTATGCGTCTACCCCCTCCCGGTGCCGTTTAGAGGGGTAGATCGACAGGTCAGACTTTTCTCCAACGGGAGTAGGGTTTCACCGTAGAGGGGGCCTGGAGCGTCAAGACCCCATAAAAACTTGCATAGACCCCTAAACTTTGTATATTAGTGTGTTGGTAGTTTGTGGGAACCAAGATACATCTACGAGGTGCGACCCGCTTCACTGACCCCTCTTACTCTGCAGTAAGTTCTCGCACTTAGAGGTGAAAACACCCGTTTCGGGTGTCAAGCATGGAATCGTGCGACGGAACACATGAAATGTTTGTTTTTTATGGTCCAATATAAAAACCTAACACATCCAAGCAAATAAAAATCATGCGTCTACCCCCTCCCGACGCCGTTTAGAGGGGTAGATCGACAGGTCAGACTTTTCTCCAGCGGGAGTAGGGTTTCGCTGTAGAGGGGGTCCGGAGTGTCAAGACCCCATCAAAACTTGCATAGAACCCTAAAATATGTATACTAGTGTGTTGGTAGTTAATGGGAACCAAGATACGTCTCCGCGGTGCGACCCGCTTCACTGACCCCTCTTACTCCGTAGTAAGTTCTTGCACTTAGAGGTGAAAACCCCCGTTTCGGGAGTCAGGCATGGAATCGTGCGACGGATCACATGAAATGTTTGCTTTTTATGGTCCAATATACCAACCTAACACATCCAAGCAAAAAAATCATACATCTACCCCCTCCCGGCGCCGTTTAGAGGGGTAGATCGACAGGTCAGACTTTTCTCCAGCGGGAGTAGGATTTCGCCGTAGAGGGGGTCGGGAGCGTCAAGACCCCATCAAAACTTGCATAGACCCCTAAACTATGTATACTAGTGTGTTGGTAGTTTGTGGGAACCAAGATACATCTCCGAGGTGCGACCCGCTTCACTGACCCCTCTTACTCCGTAGTAAGTTCTTGCACTTAGAGTTGAAAACCCCCGTTTCGGGTGGCAGGCATGGAATCGTGCGACAGAACACATGAAATGTTTGTTTTTATGGTCCAATATACCAACCTAACACATCCAAGCAAAAAACATTCATGCGTCTACCCCATCCCGGTGCCGTTTAGAGGGGTAGATCGACAGGTCAGACTTTTCTCCAACGGGAGTAGGGTTTCGCCGTAGAGGGGGTCCGGAGCGTCAAGACCCCATCAAAACTTGCATAGACCCCTAAAATATGTATACTAGTGTGTTGGTATTTTGTGGGAACCAAGATACATCTCCGAGGTGTGACCCGCTTCACTGACCGCTCTTACTCCGTAGTAAGTTCTTGCACTTAGAGGTGAAAACCCCCGTTTCGGGTGGCAGGCATGGAATCGTGCGACGGAACACATGAAATGTTTGTTTTTATGGTCCAATATACCAACCTAACACATCCAAGTAATAAAAATCATGCGTCTGCCCCCTCCCGGCGCCGTTTAGAGGGGTAGATCGACAGGTCAGACTTTTCTCCAGCGGGAGTAGGGTTTCGCCGTAGAGGGGGTCCAGAGCGTCAAGAACCCATCAAAACTTGCATGGACCCCTAAAATATGTATACTAGTGTGTTGGTAGTTTGTGGGAACCAAGATACATCTGCGAGGTGCGACCCGCTTCACTGACCCCTCTTACTCCGTAGTAAGTTCTTGCACTTAGAGGTGAAAACCCACCGTTTCGGGTGTCAGGCATGGAATCGTGCGACGGAACACATAAAATGTTTGTTTTTTATGGTCCAATATACCAAACTAACACATAAAAGCAAGAAAATTCATGCGTCTACCCCCTCCCGGAGCCGTTTAGAGGGGTAGATCGACAGGTCAGACATTTCTCCAGCGGGAGTAGGGTTTCGCAGTAGAGGGGGTCCGGAGCGTCAAGACCCCATCGAAATTTGCGTACACCCATAACCTATGATACTAGTGTGTTGGTACTTTGTGGGAACCAAGATACATCTCCGAGGTGCGACCCGCTTCACAGACCCCTCTTACTCCGTAGTAAGTTCTTGCACTTAGAGGTGAAAACCCCCGTTTCGGGTGTCAGGCATGGAATCGAGCGACGGAACCCATGAAATGTTTGTTTTTTATGGTCCAATATACCAACCTAACACATCCAAGTAATAAAAATCATGCGTCTGCCCCCTCCCGGCGCCGTTTAGAGGGGTAGATCGACAGGTCAGACTTTTCTCCAGCGGGAGTAGGGTTTCGCCGTAGAGGGGGTCCGGAGCGTCAAGACCCCATCAAAACTTGCATGGACCCCTAAACTATGTATACTAGTGTGTTGGTAGTTTGTGGGAACCAAGATACATCTGCGAGGTGCGACCCGCTTCACTGACCCCTCTTACTCCGTAGTAAGTTCTTGCACTTAGAGGTGAAAACCCACCGTTTCGGGTGTCAGGCATGGAATCGTGCGACGGAACACATAAAATGTTTGTTTTTTATGGTCCAATATACCAAACTAACACATAAAAGCAAGAAAATTCATGCGTCTACCCCCTCCCGGAGCCGTTTAGAGGGGTAGATCGACAGGTCAGACTTTTCTCCAGCGGGAGTAGGGTTTCGTCGTAGAGGGGTCCGGAGCATCAAGACCCCATCAAAACTTGCATAGACCAATAAACTATGTATACTAGTGTGTTGTATTATTTGGGAACCAAGATACATCTACGAGGTGCGACCCGCTTCACTGACCCCTCTTACTCCATAGTAAGTTCTTGCACTTAGAGGTGAAAACCCCCGTTTCGGGTGTCAAGCATGGAATCGTGTGACGGAACGCATGAAATGTTTGTTTTTTATGGTCCAATATACCAACCTAAAACATCCAAGCAAAAAAATTCATGCTTGTACCCCCTCCCGGCGCCGTTTAGAGGGGTAGATCGACAGGTCAGACTTTTCTGCAACGGGAGTAGGGTTTCGCCGTAGAAGGGGTCCGGAGCGTCAAGACCCCATCAGAACTTGCATAGACCCCTAAAATATGTATACTAGTGTGTTGGTAGTTTGTGGGAACAAAGATACATCTCCGAGGTGCGACCCGCTTCACTGACCCCTCTTACTCCGTAGTAAGTTCTTGCACTTAGAGGTGATAACCCCCGTTTCGGGTGGCAGGCATGGAATCGTCCGACGGAACACATAAAATGTTTGTTTTTTATGGTCCAATATACCAACCTAACACATACAAGAAAAAAAAATTATGCGTCTACCCCCTCCCGGTGCCGTTTAGAGGGGTAGATCGACAGGTCAGACTTTTCTCCAACGGGAGTAGGGTTTCACCGTAGAGGGGGTCTGGAGCGTCAAGACCCCATCAAAACTTGCATAGACCCCTAAAATATGTATATTAGTGTGTTGGTAGTTTGTGGGAACCAAGATACATCTACGAGGTGCGACCCGCTTCACTGACCCCTCTTACTCTGAAGTAAGTTCTCGCACTTAGAGGTGAAAACCCCCGTTTCGGGTGTCAAGCATGGAATCGTGCGACGGAACACATGAAATGTTTGTTTTTTATGGTCCAATATACCAACCTAACACATCCAAGCAAAAAAATTCATGCTTGTACCCCCTCCCGGCGCCGTTTAGAGGGGTAGATCGACAGGTCAGACTTTTCTGCAACGGGAGTAGGGTTTCGCCGTAGAAGGGGTCCGGAGCGTCAAGACCCCATCAGAACTTGCATAGACCCCTAAACTATGTATACTAGTGTGTTGGTAGTTTGTGGGAACAAAGATACATCTCCGAGGTGCGACCCGCTTCACTGACCCCTCTTACTCCGTAGTAAGTTCTTGCACTTAGAGGTGATAACCCCCGTTTCGGGTGGCAGGCATGGAATCGTGCGACGGAACACATAAAATGTTTGTTTTTTATGGTCCAATATACCAACCTAACACATACAAGAAAAAAAAATTATGCGTCTACCCCCTCCCGGTGCCGTTTAGAGGGGTAGATCGACAGGTCAGACTTTTCTCCAACGGGAGCAGGGTTTCACCGTAGAGGGGGTCTGGAGCGTCAAGACCCCATCAAAACTTGCATAGACCCCTAAACTATGTATACTAGTGTGTTGGTAGTTTGTGGGAACCAAGATACATCTACGAGGTGCGACCCGCTTCACTGACCCCTCTTACTCTGTAGTAAGTTCTCGCACTTAGAGGTGAAAACACCCGTTTCGGGTGTCAAGCATGGAATCGTGCGACGGAACACATGAAATGTTTGTTTTTTATGGTCCAATATAAAAACCTAACACATCAAAGCAAATAAAAATCATGCGTCTACCCCCTCCCGGCGCCGTTTGGAGGGGTAGATCGACAGGTCAGACTTTTCTCCAACGGGAGTAGGGTTTCGCTGTAGAGGGGGTCCGGAGTGTCAAGACCCCATCAAAACTTGCATAGAACCGTAAAATATGTATACTAGTGTGTTGGTAGTTAATGGGAACCAAGATACGTCTCCGCGGTGCGACCCGCTTCACTGACCCCTCTTACTCTGTAGTAAGTTCTTGCACTTAGAGGTGAAAACCCCCGTTTCGGGAGTCAGGCATGGAATCGTGCGACGGATCACATGAAATGTTTGCTTTTTATGGTCCAATATACCAACCTAACACATCCAAGCAAATAAAATCATACGTCTACCCCCTCCCGGCGCCGTTTAGAGGGGTAGATCGACAGGTCAAACTTTTCTCCAGCGGGAGTAGGATTTCGCCGTAGAGGGGGTCGGGAGCGTCAAGACCCCATCAAAACTTGCATAGACCCCTAAACTATGTATACTAGTGTGTTGGTAGTTTGTGGGAACCAAGATACATCTCCGAGGTGCGACCCGCTTCACTGACCCCTCTTACTCCGTAGTAAGTTCTTGCACTTAGAGGTGAAAACCCCCGTTTCGGGTGGCAGGCATGGAATCGTGCGACAGAACACATGAAATGTTGGTTTTTCTGGTCCAATATACCAACCTAACACATCCAAGCAAAAAAAATTCATGCGTCTACCCCATCCCGGTGCCGTTTAGAGGGGTAGATCGACAGGTCAGACTTTTCTCCAACGGGAGTAGGGTTTCGCCGTAGAGGGGGTCCGGAGCGTCAAGACCCCATCAAAACTTGCATAGACCCCTAAAATATGTATACTAGTGTGTTGGTATTTTGTGGGAACAAGGATACATCTCCGAGGTGTGACCCGCTTCACTGACCGCTCTTACTCCGTAGTAAGTTCTTGCACTTAGAGGTGAAAACCCCCGTTTCGGGTGTCAGGCATGGAATCGTGCGACGGAACACATGAAATGTTTGTTTTTTATGGTCCAATATACCAACCTAACACATCCAAGCAAGAAAATTCATGCGTCTACCCCCTCCCGGCGCCGTTTACAGGGGTAGATCGACAGATCAGACTTTTCTCCAACGGGAGTAGGGTTTCGCCGTAGAGGGGGTCCGGAGCGTCAAGACCCCATGAAAACTTGCATAGACCCCTAAAGTAAGTATACTAGTGTGTTGGTAGGTTGTGGGAACCAAGACATATCTCCGAGGTACGACCCGCTTCACTGACCCCTCTTACTCCGTAGTAAGTTCTTGCACTTAGAGGTGAAAACCCCCGTTTCGGGTGTCAGGTTGTCCAATATACCAACCTAACACATACAAGCAAGAAAATTCATGCGTCTACTTTGACGCCCGAAAATCGGTACTATGTAGATTTAAGCGATCTCGCCGAAATCCGCATAATAACGATTTTTGGTCGCCCACCAGACATAATGTGCATGCCGAAACATGCGCATTATGTGGGTGGAATTGTGATAGCATTACAACAGTTCCGATACATCCACAAATACAACAGAAGATATAATTACAACAACGACTCGAATGAGTCAAGATACAAATGTTACAATACAAAGATACAAATGACAGCGGAAGCAAAAAATAGTATCCGACTACGGATAAGAAGCAAATTGGACTAAGAGTCCTGAAGATAAGCAATGGCGCCATATCCCTGCCCAGCCAAGCCGGAGGGATTCCCAAGCTAACGTCGTCAGACTTCAAACCTGTTTACTGCACATAAAGCACAACCCAAAAGAGGGTCAGGGCACTCCCTGGCAAGCAAAACCGACTTGCCTACTTTCTACACCATCTCCCAAAATATAGGGGAGGTGGACTTAGCGGCAGCAGCACTAGCAACCTAGAGAGACACGCTATAACTTCCGTCTAATCAGAGAGGGATAAGAGAGCGCATAAGATAACCAACTAGTACTAACACCAAACATAACCCATTCTCGAATTAACCCCCTCAACCAAGTATGAGGAAGCAATTCGGGAAACTCACACGTTGAATAGTTTTAGTTACCATTTATTGTGAAAGTAATTCTATATTACTAGTCAAAATAATTAACAATGATTAGGTGTAAGTTGTCTAGATCTCATTAGTCGGCAACGCACCAAGTTGTCCATAACCGCGGACGCGGCTCATCGATAAGATTATACCCTGCAGGGGTGCACTACTGGACCCATACTCGCATGATCAACCCAGTCAAAAACATTAGGGCCTTTCAACCCAACTCTTTTCCTTCACCGCAACAAGTCCAGGAACCACGGGAGCTATGATGGTCCCGGCCAAAAGGGTGCGGACTCCCGCAGGACACACCCCTCCGCACCAACAGGCCGCGCCCTATATGCATGTAACAAGGCACACCGCCAAAGTAAAATACTACACTAGTATCATCGATGCATATGAGACAAATAGAAAACCCGAACTAGGTGTGGCTCCCGGACAAGTTGAAGTTCCAGTCAAAGTCGAGGGGGGCTCCATAGGGCCTCCCACAAGTGGTTAGTGCGCTCAGTCTTGGATTAGGGGAGCAAGATCTCAGTTCCTAGGTCGACACTTAGCAGAACAAAGCACCTCGCAAGGCCTTCCGCCGGTGCCTTATCTTTTAATTATAATACCCCAATATAATACAACATTTTATTAAGGTAGAATAATCTATCAAGCTAAGCATATGAAATAAAAGACCAACTGACGACTCGCACAACCAAGTCTAAGCATGCACTACGACTCGCAAGGCTAACAGATAAACATACAACAGGTGATGGGATGTGGGGATAAAGCTATATCGGCTGCAGGATAACATGTGATGGGATCGCGATAAAGAATCAAATACTAGGGTAGTAGAGATCAACGGCAGGAATGAAAGACAATGTATAGGTAAACAAGCAAATTTTGCTTGCCTGGAATCCCGCATGGAAGCAGATCTTGTCGTTGCTCACACATCTCAACGTTGTATCCGCGAAGAAGCAACAAACACTGGAAAGCGTAAAAGATGCATTTTACAACTACGGCAAAAGATTCAGCATGATCATACGAGAATGATGCATGGCATGGCAAGATGCAACACAATGCAGGTAATCCAAATTAAGGGGGAAAACAACCCCATCAATTAATATTTAGGTGCAAGTTATTTATTTACTCATCAATATTAAATGTTGGTTAACATGGCAACACATGGCATGGATGATCTTATTAAATTGAATGAAATAGGGCAATAATTAAATAAAGCCACACATATTCCATATTTAATTATTTAGGTGCGACAATTAAATTACAATAAGCAATTAAAATAAAAGATGCAAAATGGCATATGAATGTCATATTATTGTTTATTGCATTTTTCTGATATTAAAACATATAAAAATTATTAAATTTGGATTTATAGATTAAAAGTTATTAACATATTAAAGTTAGGGTGTTTTCTGCAAAAGGCCAGGGGCTTGTCCGTGATGAAACATTTTCTGTTAGGGTTCTCTGTGCAAAACAGAAAGAACAGGGGGCTCGGTGTAAATTCCAGGCGCTCTGTCACTGACTGGTGGGGACCCACCTGTCAGCGAGGAAAAAAATAATAAAAGGTGTGCCTTACTCACCACGGGCATAGGGGGGATTCGAACTCGGGACTGCTGGGGGCTTAATAGGATCGTAGCCACTGGGCTGGTTCACGATTTGTGTTAGCAACTTAACTGAAACTATACTGTACGGTAAGCGGATCTGAAGAAAGACAGAGAAAAGGAGGGAAAAAGGGAGTGCCTTGCGTATGGGGGAATCGATCCCGCGACCAGCTGGGTGTAGGATCGGGAGGGCAGCCACTGGGATGTGATCGAATGGTGCTATTAGATTAAACGCACATTATAGGAAAGATAGCAGCGGTGTTAACTGAATCTGGTTTTCAGAAAACCCAATCGACAACGACGAGGCGCAGAGGCGCTGCGGCTTCAGAACCCGAACGACGACGACGAAGCTCAGAGGCGTTGCGGCTTCACCACGCGCGCGCGGGTGTGTGTGCTAGCAATGGTGTGCGTGGGTGCTGGGTATTGGCATGGATGCGGAGCACTGAAGACACGAGCTTGTCTCTCCCATCCATGGCGGTTCGGAACCGGAGATGGTGTGGACCGATTCCACGAATTCGAAAACAATCGAGACAAGGAACTAAGGGAATCAAAGGAGAAGCTCACCAGGAGGCTTACAGAGGAGCAGTTCTTGCCGGAGCGAAGCGGAGGCGATGAATTTCGAGGGAGAAGAGGTTCGGTTGAAGAGGAAGAAGCTGACGCCGGCGGCGTCCTTGGCATCCCGGGCTCGATTCCTTCGGCAAGGACGAACCAGACGAAGTAGCGCAGCTCCTGGAGCCCTCGGCTTGGCTCGATCTTGTCCATGGCGACGGCGCCCTTCGCCCTCTCTCTCACGGGAAGAAACAGAGGAGAAGATGAAGAAGAGGGAGAGGAAGAGAGAGGACGGTGGCAGCGCAAGGGGAGGAAGGGGGCGGCTAGGGTTTTGGAGGGCAGTGGAGAGGGGGCTCGGGCTAAAAGGGAGAGGGGAGGAGTGGTTGGAGGTGGGGTGCACCATGGCTGCTTTTCTCTGCTCTTTGTGCGTACGGAGGAAAGAGACAAGAGGAGTTGGGTTGGGCCAAAAGGAGAGAAGGATTCGGCCCAGGTCAGTATTTTTCTTTTCTCTGAAGTTTTTATTTCTTTTAATTAATTCATTTCTGTTTTATGTTTTAAAAATAAAATAGAAGAAGAAAAGATATATAACTTTTGTCAAATAATTATTATTTCAAAATACACAATTTAATATATTAGTTTGAATATTTGAAAAAGAATTTAAATAGCACATTTAAATTATTTGAATTGCAATTAGATTTAAAAGTGGAAAAGAATTTAAATGGAGTTGAATTAAATCTAAATGCAATTAAAAAAATCAATTGACAATTGCATGATGCCATGATGATATGATGATGCAAAAGAAAAACAAACAAAACTAAAAAGGGGATAAATCCCGGGGCGTTACAACCGACACCACTAACAAGGGATCGCGTCCCGCGATCCACGCCGAGACCACAAGAAGAGAGGGTTAACTATCGAGTCTTCAGACTCCGTGAAGAACTTCTCGACACCACTAACAAGGAATTGTTGCTCCACCGAGAAAAACTCGACACCACTAACAAGAAGTTCTGACTCCACCTTCAAGTTGTCGACACCACTAACAAGAGGAGTTGGTCATGTCGATGAAGATTCGCGAAGAAAACACCCTAATAGGATAAAAGGCAAGAGATCGTCCACCCGCACGTAGGATCCTAAAACTTTGAAAGTTGGATAAGAGGAGAGACTCCAAAACAAATAAGATAAGAGGAGAAATAGAATAGAGGTAAGGAGTAAAAAGAAACCTATTGAGATATTTCCAAAATAACTTTTAGTCAAATAATTTAGACACTCTACAAACATCGATCGTTAGCGAGGTTATCCTACAGGCTTTTGCGGACCCGCTGCTTCGATAACCAATCGTATCGAAACAACAAGGAGATCGAAACCAAGGCTCTGATACCACTTTGTGAACGACCGAAAATCGGTACTATGTAGATTTAAGCGATCTCGCCGAAATCCGCATAATAACGATTTTTGGTCGCCCACCAGACATAATGTGCATGACGAAACATGCGCATTATGTGGGTGGAATTGTGATAGCATTACAACAGTTCCGATACATCCACAAATACAACAGAAGATATAATTACAACAACGACTCGAATGAGTCAAGATACAAATGTTACAATACAAAGATACAAATGACAGCGGAAGCAAAAAATAGTATCCGACTACGGATAAGAAGCAAATTGGACTAAGAGTCCTGAAGATAAGCAATGGCGCCATATCCCTGCCCAGCCAAGCCGGAGGGATTCCCAAGCTAACGTCGTCAGACTTCAAACCTGTTTACTGCACATAAAGCACAACCCAAAAGAGGGTCAGGGCACTCCCTGGCAAGAAAAACCGACTTGCCTACTTTCTACACCATCTCCCAAAATATAGGGGAGGTGGACTTAGCGGCAGCAGCACTAGCAACCTAGAGAGACACGCTATAACTTCCGTCTAATCAGAGAGGGATAAGAGAGCGCATAAGATAACCAACTAGTACTAACACCAAACATAACCCATTCTCGAATTAACCCCCTCAACCAAGTATGAGGAAGCAATTCGGGAAACTCACACGTTGAACAGTTTTAATTACCATTTATTGTGAAAGTAATTCTATATTTCTAGTCAAAATAATTAACAATGATTAGGTGTAAGTTGTCTAGATCTCATTAGTCGGCAACGCACCAAGTTGTCCATAACCGCGGACGCGGCTCATCGATAAGATTATACCCTGCAGGGGTGCACTACTGGACCCATACTCGCATGATCAACCCAGTCAAAAACATTAGGGCCTTTCAACCCAACTCTTTTCCTTCACCGCAACAAGTCCAGGAACCACGGGAGCTATCCTGGTCCCGGCCAAAAGGGTGCGGACTCCCGCAGGACACACCCCTCCGCACCAACAGGCCGCGCCCTATATGCATGTAACAAGGCACACCGCCAAAGTAAAATACTACACTAGTATCATCGATGCATATGAGACAAATAGAAAACCCGAACTAGGTGTGGCTCCCGAACAAGTTGAAGTTCCAGTCAAAGTCGAGGGGGGCTCCATAGGGCCTCCCACAAGTGGTTAGTGCGCTCAGTCTTGGATTAGGGGAGCAAGATCTCAGTTCCTAGGTCAACACTTAGCAGAACAAAGCACCTCGCAAGGCCTTCCGCCGGTGCCTTATCTTTTAATTATAATACCCCAATATAATACAACATTTTATTAAGGTAGAATAATCTATCAAGCTAAGTATATGAAATAAAAGACCAACTGACGACTCGCACAACCAAGTCTAAGCATGCACTACGACTCGCAAGGCTAACAGATAAACATACAACAGGTGATGGGATGTGGGGATAAAGCTATATCGGCTGCAGGATAACATGTGATGGGATCGCGATAAAGAATCAAATACTAGGGTAGCAGAGATCAACGGCAGGAATGAAAGACAATGTATAGGTAAACAAGCAAATTTTGCTTGCCTGGAATCCCGCATGGAAGCAGATCTTGTCGTTGCTCACACATCTCAACGTCGTATCCGCGAAGAAGCAACAAACACTGGAAAGCGTAAAAGATGCATTTTACAACTACGGCAAAAGATTCAGCATGATCATACGAGAATGATGCATGGCATGGCAAGATGCAACACAATGCAGGTAATCCAAATTAAGGGGGAAAACAACCCCATCAATTAATATTTAGGTGCAAGTTATTTATTTACTCATCAATATTAAATGTTGGTTAATATGGCAACACATGGCATGGATGATCTTATTAAATTGAATGAAATAGGGCAATAATTAAATAAAGCCACACATATTCCATATTTAATTATTTAGGTGCGACAATTAAATTACAATAAGAAATTAAAATAAAAGATGCAAAATGGCATATGAATGTCATATTATTGTTTATTGCATTTTTCTGATATTAAAACATATAAAAATTATTAAATTTGGATTTATAGATTAAAAGTTATTAACATATTAAAGTTAGGGTGTTTTCTGCAAAAGGCCAGGGGCTTGTCCGTGATGAAACATTTTCCGTTAGGGTTCTCTGTGCAAAACAGAAAGAACAGGGGGCTCGGTGTAAATTCCAGGCGCTCTGTCACTGACTGGTGGGGACCCACCTGTCAGCGAGGAAAAAAATAATAAAAGGTGTGCCTTACTCACCACGGGCATAGGGGGGATTCGAACTCGGGAGTGCTGGGGGCTTAATAGGATCGTAGCCACTGGGCTGGTTCACGATTTGTGTTAGCAACTTAACTGAAACTATATTGTACGGTAAGCGGATCTGAAGAAAGACAGAGAAAAGGAGGGAAAAAGGGAGTGCCTTGCGTATGGGGGAATCGATCCCGCGACCAGCTGGGTGTAGGATCGGGAGGGCAGCCACTGGGATGTGATCGAATGGTGCTATTAGATTAAACGCACATTATAGGAAAGATAGCAGCGGTGTTAACTGAATCTGGTTTTCAGAAAACCCAATCGACAACGACGAGGCGCAGAGGCGCTGCGGCTTCAGAACCCGAACGACGACGACGAAGCTCAGAGGCGTTGCGGCTTCACCACGCGCGCGCGGGTGTGTGTGCTAGCAACGGTGTGCGTGGGTGCTGGGTATTGGCATGGATGCGGAGCACTGAAGACACGAGCTTGTCTCTCCCATCCATGGCGGTTCGGAACCGGAGATGGTGTGGACCGATTCCACGAATTCGAAAACAATCGAGACAAGGAACTAAGGGAATCGAAGGAGAAGCTCACCAGGAGGCTTACAGAGGAGCAGTTCTTGCCGGAGCGAAGCGGAGGCGATGAATTTCGAGGGAGAAGAGGTTCGGTTGAAGAGGAAAAAGCTGACGCCGGCGGCGTCCTTGGCATCACGGGCTCGATTCCTTCGGCGAGGACGAACCAGACGAAGTAGCGCAGCTCCTGGAGCCCTCGGCTTGGCTCGATCTTGTCCATGGCGACGGCGCCCTTCGCCCTCTCTCTCACGGGAAGAAACAGAGGAGAAGATGAAGAAGAGGGAGAGGAAGAGAGAGGACGGTGGCGGCGCAAGGGGAGGAAGGGGGCGGCTAGGGTTTCGGAGGGCAGTGGAGAGGGGGCTCGGGCTAAAAGGGAGAGGGGAGGAGTAGTTGGAGGTGGGGCGCACCATGGCTGCTTTTCTCTGCTCTTTGTGCGTACGGAGGAAAGAGACAAGAGGAGTTGGGTTGGGCCAAAAGGAGAGAAGGATTCGGCCCATGTCAGTATTTTTGTTTTCTCTGAAGTTTTTATTTCTTTTAATTAATTCATTTCTGTTTTATGTTTTAAAAATAAAATAGAAGGAGAAAAGATATATAACTTTTGTCAAATAATTATTATTTCAAAATACACAATTTAATATATTAGTTTGAATATTTGAAAAAGAATTTAAATACAACATTTAAATTCATTTGAATTGCAATTAGATTTAAAAGTGGAAAAGAATTTAAATGGAGTTGAATTAAATCTAAATGCAATTAAACAAATGAATTGACAATTGCATGATGCCATGATGATATGATGATGCAAAAGAAAAACAAACAAAACTAAAAAGGGGATAAATCCCGGGGCGTTACATCTACCCCCTCCCGGAGCCGTTTAGAGGGGTAGATCGACAGGTCAGACTTTTCTCCAACGGGAGTAGGCTTGCGCCGTAGAGGGGGTCCGGAGCGTCAAGACCCCATGAAAACTTGCATAGACCCCTAAACTATGTAGACTAGTGTGTTGGTAGTTTGTGGGAACCAAGATACATCTACGAGGTGCGACCCGCTTCACTGGCCCCTCTTATTCCGTAGTAAGTTCTCGCACTTAGAGGTGAAAACCCCCGTTTTGGGTGGCAGGCATGGAATCGTGCGACGGAACACATGAAATGTTTGTTTTTTATGGTCCAATATACCAACCTAACACATCCAAGCAAAAAAAATCATGCGTCTACCCCCTCCCGGCGCCGTTTAGAGGGGTAGATCGACAGGTCAGACTTTTCTCCGGCGGGAGTAGCGTTTCGCCGTAGAGGGGGTCCGGAGCGTCAAGACCCCATCAAAACTTGCATTGACCCCTAAAATATGTATAATAGTGTGTTGGTAGTTTGTGGGAACCAAGATACATCTACGAGGTGCGACCCGCTTCACTGACCCCTTTTACTCCGTAGTAAGTTCTTGCACTTAGAGGTGAAAACCCCCGTTTCGGGTGACATGCATGGAATCGTGCGACAGAACACATGAAATGTTTGTTTTTAATGGTCCAATATACCAACCTAACACATCCAAGCAAAAAAATCATGCGCCTACCCCCTCCCGGCGCCGTTTAGAGGGGTAGATCGACAGGTCAGACTTTTCTCCAACGGGAGTAGGGTTTCGCTGTAGAGGGGGTCCGGAGTGTCAAGACCCCATAAAAACTTGCATAGAACCCTAAAATATGTATACTAGAGTGTTGGTAGTTTTTGGGAACCAAGATACATCTACGAGGTGCGACCCGCTTCGCTGACCCCTCTTACTCTGTAGTAAGTTCTTGCACTTACAGGCTAAAACCCCCGTTTCGGGTGGCAGGCATGGAATCGTACGACGGAACACATGAAATGTTTGTTTTTTATGGTCCAATATACCAACCTAACACATCCAAGCAAAAAAATCATGCGTCTACCCCCTCCCGGCGCTGTTTAGAGGGGTAGATCGACAAGTCAGACTTTTTTCCAACGGGAGTAGGGTTTCGCCGTAGAGGGGGTCCGGAGCGTCAAGACCCCATCAAAACTTGCATAGACCCCTAAACTATGTATACTAGTGTGTTGGTAGTTTGTGGGAACCAATATACATCTCCGAGGTGCGACCCGCTTCACTGACCCCTCTTACTCCGTAGTAAGTTCTTGCACTTAGAGGTGAAAACCCCCGTTTCGGGTGGCAGGCATGGAATCGTGCGACGGACCACCGTAAATGTTAGTTTTTTATTTTCCAATATACCAACCTAACACATCCAAGCAAAAAAAATCATGCTTCTACCCCCTCCCGGCGCCGTTTAGTGGGGTAGATCGACAGGTAAGACATTTCTCCTGCGGGAGTAGGGTTTCGCTGTAGAGGGGGTGCGGAGCGTCAAGACCCTATCAAAACTTGCATAGACCCCTAAACTATGTATACTAGTGTGTTGGTAGTTTGTGGGAACCAAGATACATCTCCGAAAGGGCGACCCGCTTCACTGACCCCTCTTACTCCGTAGTAAGTTCTTGCACTTAGAGGTGATAACCCCCGTTTTGGGTGTCAGGCATGGAATCGTGCGACGTAACAAATGAAATGTTTGTTTTTTATGGTCCAATATACCAACTTAACACATCCAAGCAAAAAAATTCATGCGTCTACCCCCTCCCGGTGCCGTTTAGAGGGGTAGATCGACAGGTTAGACTTTTCTCCAACGGGAGTAGGGTTTCACCGTAGAGGTGGTTCAGAGCGTCAAGACACCATAAAAACTCGCATAGACCCCTAAACTATGTATACTAGTGTGTTGGTAGTTTGTGGGAACCAATATACATCTACGAGGTGCGACCCGCTTCACTTACCCCTCTTACTCTGTAGTAAGTTCTCGCACTTAGAGGTGAAAACCCCCGTTTCGGGTGTCAAGCATGGAATCGTGCGACGGAACACATGAAATGTTTGTTTTTTATGGTCCAATATACACACCTAACACATCCAAGCAAATAAAAATCATGCGTCTACCCCCTCCCGGCGCCGTTTAGAGTGGTAGATCGACAGGTCAGACTTTTCTCCAGCGGGAGTAGGGTTTCGCTGTAGAGGGGGTCCGGAGTGTCAAGACCCCATCAAAACTTGCATAGAACCCTAAACTATGTATACTAGTGTGTCGGTAGTTAATGGGAACCAAGATACATCTCCGAGGTGCGACCAGCTTCACTGGCCCCTCTTATTCCGTAGTAAGTTCTTGCACTTAGAGGTGAAAACCCCCGTTTCGGGAGTCTGGCATGGAATCGTGCGACGGATCACATGAAATGTTTGTTTTTTATGGTCCAATATACCAACCTAACACATCCAAGCAAAAAAAATCATGCGTCTACCCCCTCCCGGCGCCGTTTAGAGGGGTAGATCGACAGGTCAGACTTTTCTCCGGCGGGAGTAGCGTTTCGCCGTAGAGGGGGTCCGGAGCGTCAAGACCCCATCAAAACTTGCATTGACCCCTAAAATATGTATAATAGTGTTTTGGTAGTTTGTGGGAACCAAGATACATCTACGAGGTGTGACCCGCTTCACTGACCCCTTTTACTCCGTAGTAAGTTCTTGCACTTAGAGGTGAAAACCCCCGTTTCGGGTGACATGCATGGAATCGTGCGACAGAACACATGAAATGTTTGTTTTTAATGGTCAAATATACCAACCTAACACATCCAAGCAAAAAAATCATGCGCCTACCCCCTCCCGGCGCCGTTTAGAGGGGTAGATCGACAGGTCAGACTTTTCTCCAACGGGAGTAGGGTTTCGCTGTAGAGGGGGTCCGGAGTGTCAAGACCCCATCAAAACTTGCATAGAACCCTAAAATATGTATACTAGAGTGTTGGTAGTTTTTGGGAACAAAGATACATCTACGAGGTGCGACCCGCTTCACTGACCCCTCTTACTCCGTAGTAAGTTCTTGCACTTACATGCTAAAACCCCCGTTTCGGGTGGCAGGCATGGAATCGTACGACGGAACACATGAAATGTTTGTTTTTTATGGTCCAATATACCAACCTAACACATCCAAGCAAAAAAATCATGCGTCTACCCCCTCCCGGCGCTGTTTAGAGGGGTAGATCGACAAGTCAGACTTTTCTCCAACGGGAGTAGGGTTTCGCCGTAGAGGGGGTCCGGAGCGTCAAGACCCCATCAAAACTTGCATAGACCCCTAAACTATGTATACTAGTGTGTTGGTAGTTTGTGCGAACCAAGGTACATCTATGAGGTGCAACCAGCTTCGCTAACCCCTCTTACTCCGTAGTTAGTTCTTGCACTTAGAGGTGAAAACCCCCGTTTCGGGTGTCAAGCATGGAATGGTGCGACGGAACACATGAAATGTTTTTTTATGGTCCAATATACAAACCTAACACATCCAAGCAAATAATAATCATGCGTCTACCCCCTCCCGGCGCCGTTTAGAGGGGTAGATCGACAGGTCGGACTTTTCTCCAGCGGGAGTAGGGTTTCGCTGTAGAGGGGGTCCGGAGTGTCAAGACCCCATCAAAACTTGCATAGAATCCTAAACTATGTATACTAGTGTGTTGGTAGTTAATGGGAACCAAGATAAATCTCCGAGGTGCGACCCGCTTCACTGACCCCTCTTACTCCGTAGTAAGTTCTTGCACTTAGAGGTGAAAACCCCCGTTTCGGGAGTCAGGCATGGAATCGTGCGACGGATCACATGAAATGTTTGTTTTTTATGGTCCAATATACCAACCTAACACATCCAAGCAAAAAAATCATGCGTCTACCCCCTCCCAGCGCCGTTTAGAGGGGTAGATCGGCAGGTCAGACTTTTCTCCAACGGGAGTAGGATTACGCCGTAGAGGGGGTCCGGAGCGTCAGGACCCCATCAAAACTTGCATAGACCCCTAAACTATGTATACTAGTGTGTTGGTAGTTTGTGGGAACCAATATACATCTCCGAGGTGCGACCCGCTTCACTGACCCCTCTTACTCCGTAGTAAGTTCTTGCACTTAGAGGTGAAAACCCCCATTTTGGGTGGCAGGCATGGAATCGTGCGACGGACCACCGTAAATGTTAGTTTTTTATTTTCCAATATACCAACCTAACACATCCAAGAAAAAAAAATCATGCTTCTACCCCCTCCCGGCGCCGTTTAGTGGGGTAGATCGACAGGTAAGACATTTCTCCTGCGGGAGTAGGGTTTCGCTGTAGAGGGGGTGCGGAGCGTCAAGACCCCATCAAAACTTGCATAGACCCCTAAACTATGTATACTAGTGTGTTGGTAGTTTGTGGGAACCAAGATACATCTCCGAGGGGCGACCCGCTTCACTGACCCCTCTTACTCCGTAGTAAGTTCTTGCACTTAGAGGTGACAACCCCCGTTTTGGGTGTCAGGCATGGAATCGTGCGACGTAACAAATGAAATGTTTGTTTTTTATGGTCCAATATACCAACCTAACACATCCAAGCAAAAAAATTCATGCGTCTACCCCCTCCCGGTGCCGTTTAGAGGGGTAGATCGACAGGTTAGACTTTTCTCCAACGGGAGTAGGGTTTCACCGTAGAGGTGGTTCAGAGCGTCAAGACCCCATAAAAACTTGCATAGACCCCTAAACTATGTATACTAGTGTGTTGGTAGTTTGTGAGAACCAAGATACATCTACGAGGTGCGACCCGCTTCACTGACCCCTCTTACTCTGTAGTAAGTTCTCGCACTTAGAGGTGAAAACCCCCGTTTCGGGTGTCAAGCATGGAATCGTGCGACGGAACACATCAAATGTTTGTTTTTTATGGTCCAATATACAAACCTAACACATCCAAGCAAATAAAAATCATGCGTCTACCCCCTCCCGGCGCCGTTTAGAGTGGTAGATCGACAGGTCAGACTTTTCTCCAGCGGGAGTAGGGATTCGCTGTAGAGGGGGTCCGGAGTGTCAAGACCCCATCAAAACTTGCATAGAACCCTAAACTATGTATACTAGTGTGTCGGTAGTTAATGGGAACCAAGATACATCTCCGAGGTGCGACCAGCTTCACTGACCCCTCTTACTCCGTAGTAAGTTCTTGCACTTAGAGGTGAAAACCCCCGTTTCGGGAGTCAGGCATGGAATCGTGCGACGGATCACATGAAATTTTTGTTTTTTATGGTCCAATATACCAACCTAACACATCCAAGCAAAAAAAATCATGCGTCTACCCCCTCCCGGCGCCGTTTAGAGGGGTAGATCGACAGGTCAGACTTTTCTCCAGCGGGAGTAGGATTTTGCCGTGGAGGGGGTCGGGAGCGTCAAGACCCCATCACAACTTGCATAGACCCCTAAACTATGTATACTAGTGTGTTGGTAGTTTGTGGGAACCAAGATACATCTCCGAGGTGCGACCCGCTTCACTGACCCCTCTTACTCCGTAGTAAGTTCTTGCACTTAGAGGTGAAAACCCCCGTTTCAGGTGGCAGGCATGGAATCGTGCGACGGACCACATGAAATGTTTGTTTTTTATGGACCAATATACCAACCTAACACATCCAAGCAAAATAATTCATGCGTCTACCCCAACCCGGTGCCGTTTAGAGGGGTAGATCAACAGGTCAGACTTTTCTCCAACGGGAGTAGGGTTTCGCCGTAGAGGGGGTCCGGAGCGTCAAGACCCCATCAAAACTTGCATAGACCCCTAAACTATGTATACTAGTGTGTTGGTAGTTTGTGGGAATAAAGATACATCTCCGAGGTGCGACCCGCTTCACTGACACATCTTACTCCGTAGTAAGTTCTTGCACTTAGTGGTGATAACCCCCGTTTCGGGTGTCAGGCATGGAATCGTGCGACGGACCACATGAAATGTTTGTTTTTTATGGTCCAATATACCAACCTAACACATCCAAGCAAAATAATTCATGCGTCTACCCCAACCCGGTGCCGTTTAGAGGGGTAGATCGACAGGTCAGACTTTTCTCCAACGGGAGTAGGGTTTCACCGTAGAGGGGGTCCGGAGCGTCAAGACCCCATCAAAACTTGCATAGACCCCTAAACTATGTATACTAGTGTATTGGTAGTTTGTGGGAACCAAGATACATCTCCGCGGTGCGACCCGCTTCACTGACCCCTCTTACTCCGTAGTAAGTTCTTGCACTTAGAGGTGAAAACCCCCGTTTCGGGAGTCAGGCATGGAATCGTGCGACGGATCACATGAAATGTTTGTTTTTTATGGTCCAATATACCAACCTAACACATCCAAGCAAAAAAAATCATGCGTCTACCCCCTCCCGGCGCCGTTTAGAGGGGTAGATCGACAGGTCAGACTTTTCTCCAGCGGGAGTAGGATTTCACCGTAGAGGGGGTCGGGAGCGTCAAGGCCCATAAAAACTTGCATAGACCCCTAAACTATGTATACTAGTGTGTTGGTAGTTTGTGGGAACCAAGATACATCTCCGAGGTGCGACCCGCTTCAGTGACCCCTCTTACTCTGTAGTAAGTTCTAGCACTTAGAGGTGAAAACCCCCGTTTCGGGTGGCAGGCATGGAATCGTGCGACAGACCACATGGAATGTTTGTTTTTTATGGTCCAATATACCAACCTAACACATTCAAGCAAAAAAAATCATGCTTCTACCCCCTCCCGGCGCCGTTAGAGGGGTAGATCGACAGGTAAGACATTTCTCCTACGGGAGAAGGGTTTCGCTGTAGGGGGGTGCGGAGCGTCAAGACCCCATCAAAACTTGCATAGACCCCTAAACTATGTATACTATTATGTTGGTAGTTTGTGGGAACCAAGATACATCTCCGAGGTGCGACCCGCTTCACTGACCCCTCTTACTCCGTAGTAAGTTCTTGAACTTAGAGGTGATAACCCCCGTTTCGGGTGTCAGGCATGGAATCGTGCGACAGAACACATGAAATGTTTGTTTTTATTGTCCAATGTACCAACCTAACACATCCAAGCAAAAAAATTCATGCGTCTACCCCATCCCGGTGCCATTTAGAGGGGTACATCGACAGGTCAGACTTTTCTCCAACGGGAGTAGGGTTTCGCCGTAGAGGGGGTCCGGAGCGTCAAGACCCCATCAAAACTTGCATAGACCCCTAAAATATGTATACTAGTGTGTTGGTATTTTGTGGGAACCAAGATACATCTCCGAGGTGTGACCCGCTTCACTGACCGCTCTTACTCCGTAGTAAGTTCTTGCACTTAGAAGTGATAACCCCCGTTTCGTGTGTCAGGCATGGAATCGTGCGACGGAACACATGAAATGTTTGTTTTTTATGGTCCAATATACCAACCTAACACATCCAAGCAAAAAAATTCATGCGTCTACCCCATCCCGGTGCCGTTAAGAGGCATAGATCGACAGGTCAGACTTTTCTCCAACGGGAGTAGGGTTTCGCTGTAGAGGGGGTCCGGAGCGTCAAGACCCCATCGAAACTTGCATTGACCCATAAAATATGTATACTAGTGTTTTGGTAGTTTGTGGGAACCAAGATACATCTCCGAGGTGCGACCAGCTTCACTGACCCCTCTTACTCCGTAGTAAGTTCTTGCACTTAGAGGTGAAAACCCCCGTTTCGGGTGGCAGGCATGGAATCGTGCGACGGAACACATGAAATGTTTGTTTTTTGTGGTCCAATATACCAACCTAACACATCCAAGCAAAAAAAATCATGCGTCTACCCCCTCCCGGCGCCGTTTAGAGGGGTAGATCGACAGGTCAGACTTTTCTCCAGCGGGAGTAGGGTTTCGCCGTAGAGGGGGTCCGGAGGGTCAAGACCCCATTAAAATTTGCATAGACCCATAAACTATGTATAATAGTGTGTTGGTAGTTTGTGGGAACCAAGATACATCTCCGAGGTGCGACCTGCTTCACAGACCCCTCTTACTCCGTAGTAAGTTCTTGCACTTAGAGGTGAAAACCCCCGTTTCGGGTGTCAGGCATGGAATCGTGCGACGGAACCCATGAAATGTTTGTTTTTTATGGTCAAATATACCGACCTAACACATACAAGCAAGAAAATTCATGCGTCTACCCCCTCCCGGCGTCGTTTAGAGGGGAAGATCGACAGGTCAGACTTTTCTCCAGCGGGAGTAGGGTTTCGCCGTAGAGGGGGTCCGGAGCATCAAGACCCCATCAAAACTTGCAGAGACCCCTAAACTATGTATACTAGTGTGTTGGTAGTTTGTGGGAACCAAGATACATCTGCGAGGTGCGACCCGCTTCACTGACCCCTCTTACTCCGTAGTAAGTTCTTGCACTTAGAGGTGAAAACCCACCGTTTCGGGTGTCAGGCATGGAATCGTGCGACGGAACACATAAAATGTTTGTTTTTTATGGTCCAATATACCAAACTAACACATACAAGCAAGAAAATTCATGCGTCGACCCCCTCCCGGAGCCGTTTAGAGGGGTAGATCGTCAGGTCAGACTTTTCTCCAGCGGGAGTAGGGTTTCGCCGTAGAGGGGGTCCGGAGCGTCAAGACCCCATCAAAACTTGCATACACTCCTAAACTATGTATACTAGTGTGTTGGTAGTTTGTGGGAACCAAGATACATCTACGAGGTGCGACCCGCTTCACTGACCCCTCTTTTTCCGTAGTAAGTTCTTGCACTTAGAGGTGAAAACCCCCGTTTTGGGTGGCAGATATGGAATCTTGCGATGGAACACATGAAATATTTGTTTTTTATGGTCCAATATACCAACCTAACACATCCAAGCAAAAAAATTCATGCGTCTACCCCCTCCCGGCGCCGTTTAGAGGGGTAGATCGACAGGTCAGACTTTTCTCCGGCGGGAGTAGGGTTTCGCCGTAGAGGGGTCCGGAGCGTCAAGACCCCATCAAAACTTGCATAGACCACTAAACTATGTATACTAGTGTGTTGGTAGTATGTGGGAACCAAGATACATCTACGAGGTGCGACCCGCTTCACTGACCCCTCTTACTCCGTAGTAAGTTCTTGCATTTAGAGGTGAAAACCCTCGTTTCGGGTGTCAGGTTGTCCAATATACCAACCTAACACATACAAGCAAGAAAATTCATGCGTCTACCCCCTGCCGGAGCCGTTTAGAGGGGTAGATCGACAGGTCAGACTTTTCTCCAACGGGAGTAGGCTTGCGCCGACGAGGGGGTCCGGAGCGTCAAGACCCCATGAAAACTTGCATAGACCCCTAAACTATGTATACTAGTGTGTTGGTAGTTTGTGGGAACCAAGACATATCTCCGAGGTGCGACCCGCTTCACTGACCCCTCTTACTCCGTAGTAAGTTCTTGCACTTAGAGGTGAAAACCCCCGTTTCGGGTGTCAGGTTGTCCAATATACCAACCTAACACATACAAGCAAGAAAATTCATGCGTCTACCCCCTCCCGGAGCCGTTTAGAGGGGTAGATCGACAGGTCAAACTTTTCTCCAACGGGAGTAGGCTTGCGCCGTAGAGGGGGTCCGGAGCGTCAAGACCCCATGAAAACTTGCATAGACCCCTAAACTATGTATACTAGTGTGTTGGTAGTTTGTGGGAACCAAGACATATCTCCGAGGTGCGACCCGCTTCACTGACCCCTCTTACTCCGTAGTAAGTTCTTGCACTTAGAGGTGAAAACCCCCGTTTCGGGTGTCAGGTTGTCCAATATACCAACCTAACACATACAAGCAAGAAAATTCATGCGTCTACCCCCTCCCGGAGCCGTTTAGAGGGGTAGATCGACAGGTCAGACTTTTCTCCAACGGGAGTAGGCTTGCGCCGTAGAGGGGGTCCGGAGCGTCAAGACCCCATGAAAACTTGCATAGACCCCTAAACTATGTATACTAGTGTGTTGGTAGTTTGTGGGAACCAAGATACATCTACGAGGTGCGACCCGCTTCACTGGCCCCTCTTATTCCGTAGTAAGTTCTTGCAGTTAGAGGTCAAAACCCCCGTTTCGGGAGTCAGGCATGGAATCGTGCGACGGATCACATGAAATTATTGTTTTTTATGGTCCAATATACCAAACTAACACATCCAAGCAAAAAAAATCATGCGTCTACCCCCTCCCGGCGCCGTTTAGAGGGGTAGATCGACAGGTCAGACTTTTCTCCAGCGGGAGTAGGGTTTCGCTGTAGAGGGGGTCCGGAGTGTCAAGACCCCATCAAAACTTGCATAGAACCCTAAAATATGTATACTAGTGTGTTGGTAGTTAATGGGAACCAAGATACATCTCCGAGGTGCGACCAGCTTCACTGACCCCTCTTACTCTGTAGTAAGTTCTTGCACTTAGAGGTGAAAACCCCCGTTTCGGGAGTCAGGCATGGAATCGTGCGACGGATCACATGAAATTATTGTTTTTTATGGTCCAATATACCAAACTAACACATCCAAGCAAAAAAAATCATGCGTCTACCCCCTCCCGGCGCCGTTTAGAGGGGTAGATCGACAGGTCAGACTTTTCTCCAGCGGGAGTAGGATTTTGCCGTAGAGGGGGTCGGGAGCGTTAAGACCCCATCACAACTTGCATAGACCCCTAAACTATGTATACTAGTGTGTTGGTAGTTTGTGGGAACCAATATACATCTCCGAGGTGCGACCCGCTTCACTGACCCCTCTTACTCCGTAGTAAGTTCTTGCACTTAGAGGTGAAAACCCCCGTTTCAAGTGGCAGGCATGGAATCGTGCGACGGACCACATGAAATGTTTGTTTTTTATGGACCAATATACCAACCTAACACATCGAACCAAAATAATTCATGCGTCTACCCCAACCCGGTGCCGTTTAGAGGGGTAGATCGACAGGTCAGACTTTTCTCCAACGGGAGTAGGGTTTCGCCGTAGAGGGGGTCCGGAGCGTCAAGACCCCATCAAAACTTGCATAGACCCCTAAACTATGTATACTAGTGTGTTGGTAGTTTGTGGGAACAAATATACATCTCCGAGGTGCGACCCGCTTCACTGACCCCTCTTACTCCGTAGTAAGTTCTTGCACCTTGAGGTGATAACCCCCGTTTCGGGTGTCAGGCATGGAATCGTGCGACGGACCACATCAAATGTTTGTTTTTTATGGTCCAATATACCAACCTAACACATCCAAGCAAAATAATTCATGCGTCTACCCCAACCCGGTGCCGTTTAGAGGGGTAGATCGACAGGTCAGACTTTTCTCCAAAGGGAGAAGGGTTTCACCGTAGAGGGGGTCCGGAGCGGCAAGACCCCATCAAAACTTGCATAGACCCCTAAACTATGTATACTAGTGTGTTGGTAGTTAATGGGAACCAAGATACATCTCCGCGGTGCGACCCGCTTCACTGACCCCTCTTACTCCGTAGTAAGTTCTTGCACTTAGAGGTGAAAACCCCCGTTTCGGGAGTCAGGCATGGAATCGTGCGACGGATCACATGAAATGTTTGTTTTTTATGGTCCAATATACCAACCTAACACATCCAAGCAAAAAAAATCATGCGTCTACCCCCTCCCGGCGCCGTTTAGAGGGGTAGATCGACAGGTCAGACTTTTCTCCAGCGGGAGTAGGATTTCGCCGTAGAGGGGGTCGGGAGCGTCAAGACCCCATCAAAACTTGCATAGACCCCTAAACTATGTATACTAGTGTGTTGGTAGTTTGTGGGAACCAAGATACATCTCCAAGGTGCGACCCGCTTCACTGACCCCTCTTACTCAGTAGTAAGTTCTTGCACTTAGAGGTGAAAACCCCCGTTTCGGGTGGCAGGCATGGAATCGTGCGACAGACCACATGAAATGTTTGTTTTTTATGGTCCAATATACCAACCTAACACATCCAAGCAAAAAAAATCATGCTTCTACCCCCTCCCGGCGCCGTTTAGAGGGGTAGATCGACAGGTAAGACATTTCTCCTACGGGAGTAGGGTTTCGCTGTAGGGGGGGTGCGGAGCGTCAAGACCCCATCAAAACTTGCATAGACCCCTAAACTATGTATACTAGTATGTTGGTAGTTTGTGGGAACCAAGATACATCTCCGAGGTGCGACCCGCTTCACTGACCCCTCTTACTCCGTAGTAAGTTCTTGCACTTAGAGGTGATAACCCCCGTTTCGGGTGTCAGGCATGGAATCGTGCGACTAAACACATGAAATGTTTGTTTTTATGGTCCAATGTACCAACCTAACACATCCAAGCAAAAAAAATCATGCGTCTACCCCATCCCGGTGCCGTTTAGAGGGGTAGATCGACAGGTCAGACTTTTCTCCAACGGGAGTAGGGTTTCGCCGTAGAGGGGGTCCGGAGCGTCAAGACCCCATCAAAACTTGCATAGACCCCTAAAATATGTATACAAGTGTGTTGGTATTTTGTGGGAACCAAGATACATCTCCGCGGTGCGACCCGCTTCACTGACCCCTCTTACTCCGTAGTAAGTTCTTGCACTTAGAGGTGAAAACGCCCGTTTCGGGAGTCAGGCATGGAATCGTGCGACGGATCACATGAAATGTTTGTTTTTTATGGTCCAATATACCAACCTAACACATCCAAGCAAAAAAAATCATGCGTCTACCCCCTCCCGGCGCCGTTTAGAGGGGTAGATCGACAGGTCAGACTTTTCTCCAGCGGGAGTAGGATTTCGCCGTAGAGGGGGTCGGGAGCGTCAAGACCCCATCAAAACTTGCATAGACCCCTAAACTATGTATACTAGTGTGTTGGTAGTTTGTGGGAACCAAGATACATCTCCAAGGTGCGACCCGCTTCACTGACCCCTCTTACTCCGTAGTAAGTTCTTGCACTTAGAGGTGAAAACCCCCGTTTCGGGTGGCAGGCATGGAATCGTGCGACAGACCACATGAAATGTTTGTTTTTTATGGTCCAATATACCAACCTAACACATCCAAGCAAAAAAAATCATGCTTCTACCCCCTCCCGGCGCCGTTTAGAGGGGTAGATCGACAGGTAAGACATTTCTCCTACGGGAGTAGGGTTTCGCTGTAGGGGGGGTGCGGAGCGTCAAGACCCCATCAAAACTTGCATAGACCCCTAAACTATGTATACTAGTATGTTGGTAGTTTGTGGGAACCAAGATACATCTCCGAGGTGCGACCCGCTTCACTGACCCCTCTTACTCCGTAGTAAGTTCTTGCACTTAGAGGTGATAACCCCCGTTTCGGGTGTCAGACATGGAATCGTGCGACAGAACACATGAAATGTTTGTTTTTATGGTCCAATGTACCAACCTAACACATCCAAGCAAAAAAATTCATGCGTCTACCCCATCCCGGTGCCGTTTAGAGGGGTAGATCGACAGGTCAGACTTTTCTCCAACAGGAGTAGTGTTTCACCGTAGAGGTGGTTCAGAGCGTCAAGACCCCATAAAAACTTGCATAGACCCCTAAACTATGTATACTAGTGTGTTGGTAGTTTGTGGGAACCAAGATACATCTACGAGGTGCGACCCGCTTCACTGACCCCTCTTACTCTGTAGTAAGTTCTCGCACTTAGAGGTGAAAACCCCCGTTTCGTGTGTCAAGCATGGAATCGTGCGACGGAACACATGAAATGTTTGTTTTTTATGGTCCAATATACAAACCTAACACATCCAAGCAAATAAAAATCACGCGTCTACCCCCTCCCGGCGCCGTTTAGAGTGGTAGATCGACAGGTCAGACTTTTCTCCAACGGGAGCTGGGTTTCGCTGTAGAGGGGGTCCGGAGCGTCAAGACCCCATCGAAACTTGCATTGACCCATAAAATATGTATACTATTGTTTTGGTAGTTTGTGGGAACCAAGATAAATCTCCGAGGTTCGACCAGCTTCACTGACCCCTCTTACTCCGTAGTAAGTTCTTGCACTTAGAGGTGAAAACCCCCGTTTCGGGAGTCAGGCATGGAATCGTGCGACGGAACACATGAAATGTTTGTTTTTTATGGTCCAATATACCAACCTAACACATCCAAGCAAAAAAAATCATGCGTCTACCCCCTCCCGGCGCCGTTTAGAGGGGTAGATCGACAGGTCAGACTTTTCTCCAGCGGGAGTAGGATTTTGCCGTAGAGGGGGTCCGGAGCGTCAAGACCCCATCAAAATTTCCATAGACCCCTAAACTATGTATACTAGTGTGTTGGTAGTTTGTGGGAACCAAGATACATCTCCGAGGTGCGACCGGCTTCACAGACCCCTCTTACTCCGTAGTAAGTTCTTGCACTTAGAGGTGAAAACCCCCGTTTCGGGTGTCAGGCATGGAATCGTGCGACGGAACCCATGAAATGTTTGTTTTTATTGTCCAATATACCAACCTAACACATACAAGCAAGAAAATTCATGCGTCTACCCCAACCCGGTGCCGTTTAGAGGGGTAGATCGACAGGTCAGACTTTTCTCCAGCGGGAGTAGGGTTTCGCCGTAGAGGGGGTCCGGAGCGTCAAGACCTCATCAAAACTTGCATAGACCCCTAAACTATGTATACTAGTGTGTTGGTAGTTTGTGGGAACAAAGATACATCTCCGAGGTGCGACCCGCTTCACTGACCCCTCTTACTCCGTAGTAAGTTCTTGCACTTAGAGGTGATAACCCCCGTTTCGGGTGTCAGGCATGGAATCGTGCGACTAAACACATGAAATGTTTGTTTTTATGGTCCAATGTACCAACCTAACACATCCAAGCAAAAAAAATCATGCGTCTACCCCATCCCGGTGCCGTTTAGAGGGGTAGATCGACAGGTCAGACTTTTCTCCAACGGGAGTAGGGTTTCGCCGTAGAGGGGGTCCGGAGCGTCAAGACCCCATCAAAACTTGCATAGACCCCTAAAATATGTATACTAGTGTGTTGGTATTTTGTGGGAACCAAGATACATCTCCGCGGTGCGACCCGCTTCACTGACCCCTCTTACTCCGTAGTAAGTTCTTGCACTTAGAGGTGAAAACCCCCGTTTCGGGAGTCAGGCATGGAATCGTGCGACGGATCACATGAAATGTTTGTTTTTTATGGTCCAATATACCAACCTAACACATCCAAGCAAAAAAAATCATGCGTCTACCCCCTCCCGGCGCCGTTTAGAGGGGTAGATCGACAGGTCAGACTTTTCTCCAGCGGGAGTAGGATTTCGCCGTAGAGGGGGTCGGGAGCATCAAGACCCCATCAAAACTTGCATAGACCCCTAAACTATGTATACTAGTGTGTTGGTAGTTTGTGGGAACCAAGATACATCTCCAAGGTGCGACCCGCTTCACTGACCCCTCTTACTCCGTAGTAAGTTCTTGCACTTAGAGGTGAAAACCCCCGTTTCGGGTGGCAGGCATGGAATCGTGCGACAGACCACATGAAATGTTTGTTTTTTATGGTCCAATATACCAACCTAACACATCCAAGCAAAAAAAATCATGCTTCTACCCCCTCCCGGCGCCGTTTAGAGGGGTAGATCGACAGGTAAGACATTTCTCCTACGGGAGTAGGGTTTCGCTGTAGGGGGGGTGCGGAGCGTCAAGACCCCATCAAAACTTGCATAGACCCCTAAACTATGTATACTAGTATGTTGGTAGTTTGTGGGAACCAAGATACATCTCCGAGGTGCGACCCGCTTCACTGACCCCTCTTACTCCGTAGTAAGTTCTTGCACTTAGATGTGATAACCCCCGTTTCGGGTGTCAGGCATGGAATCGTGCGACAGAACACATGAAATGTTTGTTTTTATGGTCCAATGTACCAACCTAACACATCCAAGCAAAAAATTTCATGCGTCTACCCCATCCCGGTGCCGTTTAGAGGGGTAGATCGACAGGTCAGACTTTTCTCCAACAGGAGTAGGGTTTCACCGTAGAGGTGGTTCAGAGCGTCAAGACCCCATAAAAACTTGCATAGACCCCTAAACTATGTATACTAGTGTGTTGGTAGTTTGTGGGAACCAAGATACATCTACGAGGTGCGACCCGCTTCACTGACCCCTCTTACTCTGTAGTAAGTTCTCGCACTTAGAGGTGAAAACCCCCGTTTCGTGTGTCAAGCATGGAATCGTGCGACGGAACACATGAAATGTTTGTTTTTTATGGTCCAATATACAAACCTAACACATCCAAGCAAATAAAAATCACGCGTCTACCCCCTCCCGGCGCCGTTTAGAGTGGTAGATCGACAGGTCAGACTTTTCTCCAACGGGAGTAGGGTTTCGCTGTAGAGGGGGTCCGGAGCGTCAAGACCCCATCGAAACTTGCATTGACCCATAAAATATGTATACTATTGTTTTGGTAGTTTGTGGGAACCAAGATACATCTCCGAGGTTCGACCAGCTTCACTGACCCCTCTTACTCCGTAGTAAGTTCTTGCACTTAGAGGTGAAAACCCCCGTTTCGGGAGTCAGGCATGGAATCGTGCGACGGAACACATGAAATGTTTGTTTTTTATGGTCCAATATACCAACCTAACACATCCAAGCAAAAAAAATCATGCGTCTACCCCCTCCCGGCGCCGTTTAGAGGGGTAGATCGACAGGTCAGACTTTTCTCCAACGGGAGTAGGATTTTGCCGTAGAGGGGGTCCGGAGCGTCAAGACCCCATCAAAATTTGCATAGACCCCTAAACTATGTATACTAGTGTGTTGGTAGTTTGTGGGAACCAAGATACATCTCCGAGGTGCGACCGGCTTCACAGACCCCTCTTACTCCGTAGTAAGTTCTTGCACTTAGAGGTGAAAACCCCCGTTTCGGGTGTCAGGCATGGAATCGTGCGACGGAACCCATGAAATGTTTTTTTTTATTGTCCAATATACCAACCTAACACATACAAGCAAGAAAATTCATGCGTCTACCCCAACCCGGTGCCGTTTAGAGGGGTAGATCGACAGGTCAGACTTTTCTCCAGCGGGAGTAGGGTTTCGCCGTAGAGGGGGTCCGGAGCGTCAAGACCTCATCAAAACTTGCATAGACCCCTAAACTATGTATACTAGTGTGTTGGTAGTTTGTGGGAACAAAGATACATCTCTGAGGTGCGACCCGCTTCACTGACCCCTCTTACTCCGTAGTAAGTTCTTGCACTTAGAGGTGATAACCCCCGTTTCGGGTGTCAGGCATGGAATCGTGCGACAGACCACATGAAATGTTTGTTTTTTATGGTCCAATATACCAAACTAACACATCCAAGCAAAATATTTCATGCGTCTACCCCAACCCGGTGCCGTTTAGAGGGGTAGATCGACAGGTCAGACTTTTCTCCAACGGGAGTAGGGTTTCACCGTAGAGGGGGTCCGGAGCGTCAAGACCCCATCAAAACTTGCATAGACCCCTAAACTATGTATAGTAGTGTGTTGGTAGTTTGTGGGAACCAAGATACATCTACGAGGTGCGACCCGCTTCACTGACCCCTCTTACTCTGTAGTAAGTTCTCGCACTTAGAGGTGAAAACCCCCGTTTCGGGTGTCAAGCATGGAATCGTGCGACGGAACACATGAAATGTTTGTTTTTTATGGTCCAATATACAAACCTAACACATCCAAGCAAATAAAAATCATGCGTCTACCCCCTCCCGGCGCCGTTTAGAGGGGTAGATCGACAGGTCAGACTTTTCTCTAGCGGGAGTAGGGTTTCCCTGTAGAGGGGGTCTGGAGTGTCAAGACCCCATCAAAACTTGCATAGAACCCTAAAATATGTATACTAGTGTGTTGGTAGTTAATGGGAACCAAGATACATCTCCGCGGTGCGACCCGCTTCACTGACCCCTCTTACTCCGTAGTAAGTTCTTGCACTTAGAGGTGAAAACCCCCGTTTCGTGAGTTAGGCATGGAATCGTGCGACTGATCACATGAAATGTTTGTTTTTTATGGTCCAATATACCAACCTAACTCATACAAGCAAAAAAAATCATGCGTCTACCCCCTCCCGGCGCCGTTTAGAGGGGTAGATCGACAGGTCAGACTTTTCTCCAGCGGGAGTAGGATTTCACCGTAGAGGGGGTCGGGAGCGTCAAGGCCCATAAAAACTTGCATAGACCCCTGAACTATGTATACTAGTGTGTTGGTAGTTTGTGGGAACCAAGATACATCTCCGAGGTGCGACCCGCTTCACTGACCCCTCTTACTGCGTAGTAAGTTCTTGCACTTAGAGGTGAAAACCCCCGTTTCGGGTGGCAGGCATGGAATCATGCGACGGAACACATGAAATGTTTGTTTTTTATGGTCCAATATACCAACCTAACACATCCAAGCAAACAAATTCATGCTTCTACCCCCTCCCGGCGCCGTTTAGAGGGGTAGATCGACATGTAAGACATTTCTCTTACGGGAGTAGGGTTTCGCTGTAGGGGGGTGCGGAGCGTCAAGACCCCATCAAAACTTGCATAGACCCCTAAAATATGTATTCTAGTGTGTTGGTATTTTGTGGCAACCAAGATACATGTCCGAGGTGTGACCCGCTTCACTGACCGCTCTTACTCCGTAGTAAGTTCTCGCACTTAGAAGTGATAACCCCCGTTTCGGGTGTCAGGCATGGAATCGTGCGACGGAACACATGAAATGTTTGTTTTTTATGGTCCAATATACCAACCTAACACATCCAAGCAAAAAAATTCATGCGTCTACGCCATCCCGGTGCCGTTTAGAGGCGTAGATCGACAGGTCAGACTTTTCTCCAACGGGAGTAGGGTTTCGCTGTAGAGGGGGTCCGGAGCGTCAAGACCCCATCGAAACTTGCATTGACCCATAAAATATGTATACTAGTGCTTTGGTAGTTTGTGGGAACAAAGATACATCTCCGAGGTGCGACCAGCTTCACTGACCCCTCTTACTCCGTAGTAAGTTCTTGCACTTAGAGGTGAAAACCCCCGTTTCGGGTGGCAGGCATGGAATCTTGCGACGGAACACATGAAATGTTTGTTTTTTATGGTCCAATATACCAACCTAACACATCCAAGCAAAAAAAATCATGCGTTTACCCCCTCCCGGCGCCGTTTAGAGGGGTAGATCGTCATGTCAGACTTTTCTCCAGCGGGAGTGGGGTTTCGCCGTAGAGGGGGTCCGGAGCGTCAAGACCCCATCAAAATTTGCATAGACCCATAAACTATGTATACTAGTGTGTTGGTAGTTTGTGGGAACCAAGATACATCTCCGAGGTGCGACCTGCTTCACAGACCCCTCTTACTCCGTAGTAAGTTCTTGCACTTAGAGGTGAAAACCCCCGTTTCGGGTGTCAGGCATGGAGTCGTGCGACGGAACCCATGAAATGTTTGTTTTTATGGTCCAATATACCAACCTAACACATACAAGCAAGAAAATTCATGCGTCTACCCCCTCCCGGCGTCGTTTAGAGGGGTAGATCGACAGGTCAGACTTTTCTCCAGCGGGAGTAGGGTTTCGCCGTAGAGGGGGTCCGGAGCGTCAAGACCCCATCAAAACTTGCATAGACCCCTAAACTATGTATACTAGTGTGTTGGTAGTTTGTGGGAACCAAGATACATCTGCGAGGTGCGACCCGCTTCACTGACCCCTCTTACTCCGTAGTAAGTTCTTGCACTTAGAGGTGAAAACCCACCGTTTCGGGTGTCAGGCATAGAATCGTGCGACGGAACACATAAAATGTTTGTTTTTTATGGTCCAATATACCAAAATAACACATACAAGCAAGAAAATTCATGCGTCTACCCCCTCCCGGAGCCGTTTAGAGGGGTAGATCGACAGGTCAGACTTTTCTCCAGCGGGAGTAGGGTTTCGCCGTCGAGGGGGTCCGGAGCGTCAAGACCCCATCAAAACTTGCATACACCCCTAAACTATGTATACTAGTGTGTTGGTAGTTTGTGGGAACCAAGATACATCTACGAGGTGCGACCCGCTTCACTGACCCCTCTTATTCCGTAGTAAGTTCTTGCACTTAGAGGTGAAAACCCCCGTTTTGGGTGGCAGATATGGAATCTTGCGACGGAACACATGAAATATTTGTTTTTTATGGTCCAATATACCAACCTAAAACATCAAAGCAAAAAAATTCATGCGTCTACCCCCTCCCGGCGCCGTTTAGAGGGGTAGATCGACGGGTCAGACTTTTCTCCAGCGGGAGTAGGATTTTACCGTAGAGGGGGTCCGGAGCGTCGGGACCCCATCAAAACTTGCATAGACCCATAAACTATGTATACTAGTGTGTTGGTAGTATGTGGGAACCAAGATACATCTACGAGGTGCGACCCGCTTCACTGACCCCTCTTACTCCGTAGTAAGTTCTTGCACTTAGAGGTGAAAACCCCCGTTTCGGGTGTCAAGCATGGAATCGTGCGACGGAACACATGAAATGTTTGTTTTTATGGTACAATATACCAACCTAACACATTCAAGCAAAAAAATTCATGCTTGTACCCCTCCCGGCACCTTTTAGAGGGGTAGATCGACAGGTCAGACTTTTCTCCAACGGGAGTAGGGTTTCGCCGTAGAAGGGGTCCGGAGCGTCAAGACCCCATAAAAACTTGCATAGACCCCTTAACTATGTATACTAGTGTGTTTGTAGTTTGTGGGAACAAAGATACATCTCCGAGGTGCGACCCGCTTCACTGACCCCTCTTACTCCGTAGTAAGTTCTTGCACTTAGAGGTGATAACCCCCGTTTCGGGTGTCAGGCATGGAATCGTGCGACAGACCACATGAAATGTTTGTTTTTTATGGTCCAATATACCAAACTAACACATCCAAGCAAAATATTTCATGCGTCTACCCCAACCCGGTGCCGTTTAGAGGGGTAGATCGACAGGTCAGACTTTTCTCCAACGGGAGTAGGGTTTCACCGTAGAGGGGGTCCGGAGCGTCAAGAACCCATCAAAACTTGCATAGACCCCTAAACTATGTATAGTAGTGTGTTGGTAGTTTGTGGGAACCAAGATACATCTACGAGGTGCGACCCGCTTCACTGACCCCTCTTACTCTGTAGTAAGTTCTCGCACTTAGAGGTGAAAACCCCCGTTTCGGGTGTCAAGCATGGAATCGTGCGACGGAACACATGAAATGTTTGTTTTTTATGGTCCAATATACAAACCTAACACATCCAAGCAAATAAAAATCATGCGTCTACCCCCTCCCGGCGCCGTTTAGAGGGGTAGATCGACAGGTCAGACTTTTCTCTAGCGGGAGTAGGGTTTCCCTGTAGAGGGTGTCTGGAGTGTCAAGACCCCATCAAAACTTGCATAGAACCCTAAAATATGTATACTAGTGTGTTGGTAGTTAATGGGAACCAAGATACATCTCCGCGGTGCGACCCGCTTCACTGACCCCTCTTACTCCGTAGTAAGTTCTTGCACTTAGAGGTTAAAACCCCCGTTTCGTGAGTTAGGCATGGAATCGTGCGACTGATCACATGAAATGTTTGTTTTTTATGGTCCAATATACCAACCTAACTCATACAAGCAAAAAAAATCATGCGTCTACCCCCTCCCGGCGCCGTTTAGAGGGGTAGATCGACAGGTCAGACTTTTCTCCAACGGGAGTAGGATTTCACCGTAGAGGGGGTCGGGAGCGTCAAGGCCCATAAAAACTTGCATAGACCCCTGAACTATGTATACTAGTGTGTTGGTAGTTTGTGGGAACCAAGATACATCTCCGAGGTGCGACCCGCTTCACTGACCCCTCTTACTGCGTAGTAAGTTCTTGCACTTAGAGGTGAAAACCCCCGTTTCGGGTGGCAGGCATGGAATCATGCGACGGAACACATGAAATGTTTGTTTTTTATGGTCCAATATACCAACCTAACACATCCAAGCAAACAAATTCATGCTTCTACCCCCTCCCGGCGCCGTTTAGAGGGGTAGATCGACATGTAAGACATTTCTCTTACGGGAGTAGGGTTTCGCTGTAGGGGGGTGCGGAGCGTCAAGACCCCATCAAAACTTGCATAGACCCCTAAAATATGTATTCTAGTGTGTTGGTATTTTGTGGCAACCAAGATACATGTCCGAGGTGTGACCCGCTTCACTGACCGCTCTTACTCCGTAGTAAGTTCTCGCACTTAGAAGTGATAACCCCCGTTTCGGGTGTCAGGCATGGAATCGTGCGACGGAACACATGAAATGTTTGTTTTTTATGGTCCAATATACCAACCTAACACATCCAAGCAAAAAAATTCATGCGTCTACGCCATCCCGGTGCCGTTTAGAGGCGTAGATCGACAGGTCAGACTTTTCTCCAACGGGAGTAGGGTTTCGCTGTAGAGGGGGTCCGGAGCGTCAAGACCCCATCGAAACTTGCATTGACCCATAAAATATGTATACTAGTGCTTTGGTAGTTTGTGGGAACAAAGATACATCTCCGAGGTGCGACCAGCTTCACTGACCCCTCTTACTCCGTAGTAAGTTCTTGCACTTAGAGGTGAAAACCCCCGTTTCGGGTGGCAGGCATGGAATCTTGCGACGGAACACATGAAATGTTTGTTTTTTATGGTCCAATATACCAACCTAACACATCCAAGCAAAAAAAATCATGCGTTTACCCCCTCCCGGCGCCGTTTAGAGGGGTAGATCGTCATGTCAGACTTTTCTCCAGCGGGAGTGGGGTTTCGCCGTAGAGGGGGTCCGGAGCGTCAAGACCCCATCAAAATTTGCATAGACCCATAAACTATGTATACTAGTGTGTTGGTAGTTTGTGGGAACCAAGATACATCTCCGAGGTGCGACCTGCTTCACAGACCCCTCTTACTCCGTAGTAAGTTCTTGCACTTAGAGGTGAAAACCCCCGTTTCGGGTGTCAGGCATGGAGTCGTGCGACGGAACCCATGAAATGTTTGTTTTTATGGTCCAATATACCAACCTAACACATACAAGCAAGAAAATTCATGCGTCTACCCCCTCCCGGCGTCGTTTAGAGGGGTAGATCGACAGGTCAGACTTTTCTCCAGCGGGAGTAGGGTTTCGCCGTAGAGGGGGTCCGGAGCGTCAAGACCCCATCAAAACTTGCATAGACCCCTAAACTATGTATACTAGTGTGTTGGTAGTTTGTGGGAACCAAGATACATCTGCGAGGTGCGACCCGCTTCACTGACCCCTCTTACTCCGTAGTAAGTTCTTGCACTTAGAGGTGAAAACCCACCGTTTCGGGTGTCAGGCATAGAATCGTGCGACGGAACACATAAAATGTTTGTTTTTTATGGTCCAATATACCAAAATAACACATACAAGCAAGAAAATTCATGCGTCTACCCCCTCCCGGAGCCGTTTAGAGGGGTAGATCGACAGGTCAGACTTTTCTCCAGCGGGAGTAGGGTTTCGCCGTCGAGGGGGTCCGGAGCGTCAAGACCCCATCAAAACTTGCATACACCCCTAAACTATGTATACTAGTGTGTTGGTAGTTTGTGGGAACCAAGATACATCTACGAGGTGCGACCCGCTTCACTGACCCCTCTTATTCCGTAGTAAGTTCTTGCACTTAGAGGTGAAAACCCCCGTTTTGGGTGGCAGATATGGAATCTTGCGACGGAACACATGAAATATTTGTTTTTTATGGTCCAATATACCAACCTAACACATCCAAGCAAAAAAATTCATGCGTCTACCCCCTCCCGGCGCCGTTTAGAGTGATAGATCGACGGGTCAGACTTTTCTCCAGCGGGAGTAGGATTTTACCGTAGAGGGGGTCCGGAGCGTCAGGACCCCATCAAAACTTGCATAGACCCATAAACTATGTATACTAGTGTGTTGGTAGTATGTGGGAACCAAGATACATCTACGAGGTGCGACCCGCTTCACTGACCCCTCTTACTCCGTAGTAAGTTCTTGCACTTAGAGGTGAAAACCCCCGTTTCGGGTGTCAAGCATGGAATCGTGCGACGGAACACATGAAATGTTTGTTTTTATGGTACAATATACCAACCTAACACATTCAAGCAAAAAAATTCATGCTTGTACCCCTCCCGGCACCTTTTAGAGGGGTAGATCGACAGGTCAGACTTTTCTCCAACGGGAGTAGGGTTTCGCCGTAGAAGGGGTCCGGAGCGTCAAGACCCCATAAAAACTTGCATAGACCCCTTAACTATGTATACTAGTGTGTTTGTAGTTTGTGGGAACAAAGATACATCTCCGAGGTGCGACCCGCTTCACTGACCCCTCTTACTCCGTAGTAAGTTCTTGCACTTAGATGTGATAACCCCCGTTTCGGGTGTCAGGCATGGAATCGTGCGACGGAACACATGAAATGTTTGTTTTTTATGGTCCAATATACCAACCTAACACATCCAAGCAAAAAAATTCATGCGTCTACCCCCTCCCGGTGCCGTTTAGAGGGGTAGATCGACAGGTCAGACTTTTCTCCAACGGGAGTAGGGTTTCACCGTAGAGGGGTCCGGAGCGTCAAGACCCCATAAAAACTTGCATAGACCCCTAAACTATGTATACTAGTGTGTTGGTAGTTTGTGGGAACCAAGATACATCTACGAGGTGCGACCCGCTTCACTGACTCCTCTTACTCTGTAGTAAGTTCTCGCACTTAGAGGTGAAAACCCCCGTTTCGGGTGTCAAGCATGGAATCGTGCGACTGAACACATGAAATGTTTGTTTTTTATGGTCCAATATACAAACCTAACACATCCAAGCAAATAAAAATCATGCGTCTACCCCCTCCCGGCGACGTTTAGAGGGGTAGATCGACAGGTCAGACTTTTCTCCAGCGGGAGTAGGGTTTCGCTGTTGAGGGGGTCCGGAGTGTCAAGACCCCATCAAAACTTGCATAGAACCCTAAAATATGTATACTAGTGTGTTGGTAGTTAATGGGAACCAAGATACATCTCCGCGGTGCGACCCGCTTCACTGACCCCTCTTACTCCGTAGTAAGTTCTTGCACTTGGAGGTGAAAACCCCCGTTTCGGGAGTCAGGCATGGAATCGTGCGACGGATCACATGAAATGTTTTTTCTTATGGTCCAATATACCAACCTAACACATCCAAGCAAAAAAAGTCATGCGTCTACCCCCTCCCGACGCCGTTTAGAGGGGTAGATCGACATATCAGACTTTTCTCCAACGGGAGTAGGGTTTCGCCGTAGAGGGGGTCCGGAGCGTCAAGACCCCATGAAAACTTACATGGACTCCTAAAGTATGTATACTAGTGTGTTGGTAGTTTGTGGGAACTAAGACACATCTCCGAGGTGCAACCCGCTTCACTGACCCCTCTAACTCCGTAGTAAGTTCTTGCACTTAGAGGTGAAAACCCCCGTTTCGGGTGTCGGGTTGTCCAATATACCAACCTAACACATACAAGCAAGAAAATTCATGCGTCTACCCCCTCCCGGAGCCGTTTATAGGGGTAGATCGACAGGTCGGACTTTTCTCCAACGGGAGTAGGGTTTCGCCGTAGAGGGGGTCCGGAGCGTCAAGAGCCCATGAAAACTTGCATAGACCCCTAAACTATGTATACTAGTGTGTTGGTAGTTTGTGGGAACCAAGATACATCTACGAGGTGCGACCCGCTTCACTGGCCCCTCTTATTCCGTAGTAAGTTCTTGCACTTAGAGGTGAAAACCCCCGTTTCGGGTGGCAGGCATGGAATCGTGCGACGGAACACATGAAATGTTTGTTTTTTATGGTCCAATATACCAACATAACACATCCAAGCAAAAAAAATCATGCGTCTACCCCCTCCCGGCGCCGTTTAGAGGGGTAGATCGACAGGTCAGACTTTTCTCCGTCGGGAGTAGCGTTTCGCCGTAGAGGGGGTCCGGAGCGTCAAGACCCCATCAAAACTTGCATTGACGCCTAAACTATGTATACTAGTGTGTTGGTAGTTTGTGGGAACCAAGATACATCTACGAGGTGCGACCCACTTCACTGGCCCCTTTTACTCCGTAGTAAGTTCTTGCACTTAGAGGTGAAAACCCCCGTTTCGGGTGACATGCATGGAATCGTGCGACGGAACACATGAAATGTTTGTTTTTTATGGTCCAATATACCAACCTAACACATCCAAGCAAAAAAATCATGCGCCTACCCCCTCCCGGCGCCGTTTAGAGGGGTAGATCGACAGGTCAGACTTTTCTCCAACAGGAGTAGGGTTTCGCTGTAGAGGGGGTCCGGAGTGTCAAGACCCCATCAAAACATGCATAGAACCCTAAAATATGTATACTAGTGTGTTGGTAGTTTTTGGGAACCAAGATACATCTACGAGGTGCGACCCGCTTCACTGACCCCTCTTACTCCGTAGTAAGTTCTTGCACTTACAGGCTAAAACCCCCGTTTCGGGTGGCAGGCATGGAATCGTGCGACGGAACACATGAAATGTTTGTTTTTTATGGTCCAATATACCAACCTAACACATCCAAGCAAAAAAAATGATGCGTCTACCCCCTCCCAGCGCTGTTTAGAGGGGTAGATCGACAAGTCAGACTTTTCTCCAACGGGAGTAGGGTTTCGCCGTAGAGGGGGTCCGGAGCGTCAAGACCCCATCAAAACTTGCATAGACCCCTAAACTATGTATACTAGTGTGTTGGTAGTTTGTGGGAACCAAGATACATCTACGAGGTGCGACCCGCTTCGCTAACCCCTCTTACTCCGTAGTAAGTTCTTGCACTTAGAGGTGAAAACCCCCGTTTCGGGTGGCAGGCATGGAATCGTGCGACGGAACACATGAAATGTTTGTTTTTATGATCCAATATACAAACCTAACACATCCAAGAAAATAATAATCATGCGTCTACCCCCTCCTGGCGCCGTTTAGAGGGGTAGATCGACAGGTTAGACTTTTCTCCAGCGGGAGTAGGGTTTCGCTGTAGAGGGGGTCCGGAGTGTCAAGACCCCATCAAAACTTGCATAGAACCCTAAACTATGTATACTAGTGTGTTGGTAGTTAATGGGAACCAAGATACATCTCCGAGGTGCGACCCGCTTCACTGACCCCTCTTACTCCGTAGTAAGTTCTTGCACTTAGAGGTGAAAACCCCCGTTTCGGGAGTCAGGCATGGAATCGTGCGACCGATCACATGAAATGTTTGTTTTTTATGGTCCAATATACCAACATAACAGATCCAAGCTAAAAAAATCATGCGTCTACCCCCTCCCGGTGCCGTTTAGAGGGGTAGATCGACAGGTCAGACTTTTCTCCAGCGGGAGTAGGATTTCGCCGTAGAGGGGGTCCGGAGCGTCAGGACCCCATCAAAACTTGCATAGACCCCTAAACTATGTATACTAGTGTGTTGGTAGTTTTTGGGAACCAAGATACATCTCCGAGGTGCGACCCGCTTCACTGACCCCTCTTACTCCGTAGTAAGTTCTTGCACTTAGAGGTGAAAACCCCCGTTTCGGGTGGCAGGCATGGAATCGTTCGACGGACCACCTGAAATGTTAGTTTTTTATTTTCCAATATACCAACCTAACACATCCAAGCAAAAAAATTCATGCTTCTACCCCCTCCCGGCGCCGTTTAGTGGGGTAGATCGACAGGTAAGACATTTCTCCTCCGGGAGTAGGGTTTCGCTGTAGAGGGGGTGCGGAGCGTCAAGACCCCATCAAAACTTGCATAGACCCCTAAACTATGTATACTAGTGTGTTGGTAGTTTGTGGGAACCAAGATACATCTCCGAGGTGCGACCCGCTTTACTGAACCCTCTTACTCCGTAGTAAGTTCTTGCACTTAGAGGTGATAACCCCCGTTTTGGGTGTCAGGCATGGAATCGTGCGACGGAACAAATGAAATGTTTGTTTTTTATGGTCCAATATACCAACCTAACACAGCCAAGCAAAAAAATTCATGCGTCTACCCCCTCCCGGTGCCGTTTAGAGGGGTAGATCGACAGGTCAGACTTTTCTCCAGCATGAGTAGGGTTTCACCGTAGAGGGGGTCCGGAGCGTCAAGACCCCATCAAAACTTGCATAGAACCCTAAACTATGTATACTAGTGTGTTGGTAGTTTGTGGGAACCAAGATACATCTACATGGTGCGACCCGCTTCACTGACCCCTCTTACTCTGTAGTAAGTTCTCGCACTTAGAGGTGAAAACCCCCGTTTCGGGTGTCAAGCATGGAATCGTGCAACGGAACACATGAAATGTTTGTTTTTTATGGTCCAATATACAAACCTAACACATCCAAGCAAATAAAAATCATGCGTCTACCCCCTCCCGGCGCCGTTTAGAGGGGTAGATCGACAGGTCAGACTTTTCTCTAGCGGGAGTAGGGTTTCCCTGTAGAGGGGGTCCGGAGTGTCAAGACCCCATCAAAACTTGCATAGAACCCTAAAATATGTATACTAGTGTGTTGGTAGTTAACGGGAACCAAGATACATCTCCGCGGTGCGACCCGCTTCACTGACCCCTCTTACTCGGTAGTAAGTTCTTGCACTTAGAGGTGAAAACCCCCGTTTCGGGAGTCAGGCATGGAATCGTGCGACAGATCACATGAAATGTTTGTTTTTTATGGTCCAATATACCAACCTAACACATCCAAGCAAAAAAAATCATGCGTCTACCCCCTCCCGGCGCCGTTTAGAGGGGTAGATCGACAGGTCAGACTTTTCTCCAGCGGGAGTAGGATTTCGCCGTAGAGGGGGTCGGGAGCGTCAAGACCCCATCAAAACTTGCATAGACCCCTAAACTATGTATACTAGTGTGTTGGTAGTTTGTGGGAACCAAGATACATCTCCGAGGTGTGACCCGCTTCACTGACCCCTCTTACTGCGTAGTAAGTTCTTGCACTTAGAGGTGAAAACCCCCGTTTCGGGTGGCAGGCATGGAATCGTGCGACGGACCACATGAAATGTTTGTTTTTTATGGTCCAATATACCAACCTAACACATCCAAGCAAACAAATTCATGCTTCTACCCCCTCCCGGCGCCGTTTAGAGGGGTAGATCGACAGGTAAGACATTTCTCCTAGGGGAGTAGGGTTTCGCTGTAGGGGGGTGCGGAGCGTCAAGACCCCATCAAAACTTGCATAGACCCCTAAACTATGTATACTAGTATGTTGGTAGTTTGTGGGAACCAAGATACATCTCCGAGGTGCGACCCGCTTCACTGACCCCTCTTACTCCGTAGTAAGTTCTTGCACTTAGAGGTGATAACCCCCGTTTCGGGTGTCAGGCATGGAATCGTGCGACAGAACACATGAAATGTTTGTTTTTATGGTCCAATATACCAACCTAACACATCCAAGCAAAAAAATTCATGCCTCTACCCCATCCCGGTGCCGTTTAGAGGGGTAGATCGACAGGTCAGACTTTTCTCCAACGGGAGTAGGGTTTCGCCGTAGAGGGGGTCCGGAGCGTCAAGACCCCATCAAAACTTGCATAGACCCCTAAAATATGTATACTAGTGTGTTGGTATTTTGTGGGAACCAAGATACATCTCCGAGGTGTGACCCGCTTCACTGACCGCTCTTACTCCGTAGTAAGTTCTTGCACTTAGAAGTGATAACCCCCGTTTCGGGTGTCAGGCATGGAATCGTGCGACGGAACACATGAATCGTTTGTTTTTTATGGTCCAATATACCAACCTAACACATCCAAGCAAAAAAATTCATGCGTCTACCCCATCCCGGTGCCGTTTAGAGGGGTAGATCGATAGGTCAGACTTTTCTCCAACGGGAGTAGGGTTTCGCTGTAGAGGGGGTCCGGAGCGTCAAGACCCCATCGAAACTTGCATTGACCCATAAAATATGTATACTAGTGTTTTGGTAGTTTGTGGGAACCAAGATACATCTCCGAGGTGCGACCAGCTTCACTGACCCCTCTTACTCCGTAGTAAGTTCTGGCACTTAGAGGTGAAAACCCCCGTTTCGGGTGGCAGGCATGGAATCGTGCGACGGAACACATGAAATGTTTGTTTTTTATGGTCCAATATACCAACCTAACACATCCAAGCAAAAAAAAATCATGCGTCTACCCCCTCCCGGCGCCGTTTAGAGGGGTAGATCGACAGGTCAGACTTTTCTCCTGCGGGAGTAGGGTTTCGCCGTAGAGGGGGTCCGGAGCGTCAAGACCCCATCAAAATTTGCATAGACCCATAAACTATGTATACTAGTGTGTTGGTAGTTTGTGGGAACCAAGATACATCTCCGAGGTGCGACCTGCTTCACAGACCACTCTTACTCCGTAGTAAGTTCTTGCACTTAGAGGTGAAAACCCCCGTTTCGGGTGTCAGGCATGGAATCGTGCGACAGAACCCATGAAATGTTTGTTTTTTATGGTCCAATATACCAACCTAACACATACAAGAAATAAAATTCATGCGTCTACCCCCTCCCGGCGTCGTTTAGAGGGGTAGATCGACAGGTCAGACTTTTCTCCAACGGGAGTAGGGTTTCGCCGTAGAGGGGGTCCGGAGCGTCAAGACCCCATCAAAACTTGCATAGACCCCTAAACTATGTATACTAGTGTGGTAGTTTGTGGGAACCAAGATACATCTGCGAGGTGCGACCCGCTTCACTGACCCCTCTTACTCCGTAGTAAGTTCTTGCACTTAGATGTGAAAACCCACCGTTTCGGGTGTCAGGCATGGAATCGTGCGACGGAACACATAAAATGTTTGTTTTTTATGGTCCAATATACCAAACTAACACATACAAGCAAGAAAATTCATGCGTCTACCCCCTCCCGGAGCCGTTTAGAGGGGTAGATCGACAGGTCAGACTTTTCTCCAGCGAGAGTAGGGTTTCGCCGTAGAGGGGGTCCGGAGCGTCAAGACCCCATCAAAACTTGCATACACCCCTAAACTATGTATACTAGTGTGTTGGTAGTTTGTGGGAACCAAGATACATCTACGAGGTGCGACCCGCTTCACTGACCCCTCTTATTCCGTAGTAAGTTCTTGCACTTAGAGGTGAAAACCCCCGTTTTGGGTGGCAGATATGGAATCTTGCGACGGAACACATGAACTATTTGTTTTTTATGGTCCAATATACCAACCTAACACATCCAAGCAAAAAAATTCATGCGTCTACCCCCTCCCGGAGCCGTTTAGAGGGGTAGATCGACAGGTCAGACTTTTCTCCGGCGGGAGTAGGGTTTCGCCGTAGAGGGGTCCGGAGCGTCAAGACCCCATCAAAACTTGCATAGACCACTAAACTATGTATACTAGTGTGTTGGTAGTATGTGGGAACCAAGATACATCTACGAGGTGCGACCCGCTTCACTGACCCCTCTTACTCCGTAGTAAGTTCTTGCACTTAGAGGTGAAAACCCCCGTTTCGGGTGTCAAGCATGGAATCGTGCGACGGAACACATGAAATGTTTGTTTTTATGGTACAATATACCAACCTAACACATGCAAGTAAAAAAATTCATGCTTGTACCCCCTCCCGGCACCTTTTAGAGGGGTAGATCGACAGGTCAGACTTTTCTCCAACGGGAGTAGGGTTTCGCCGTAGAAGGGGTCCGGAGCGTCAAGACCCCATAAAAACTTGCATAGACCCCTAAACTAGCTATACTAGTGTGTTGGTAGTTTGTGGGAACAAAGATACATCTCCGAGGTGCGACCCGCTTCACTGACCCCTCTTACTCCGTAGTAAGTTCTTGCACTTAGATGTGATAACCCCCGTTTCGGGTGTCAGGCATGGAATCGTGCGACGGAACACATGAAATGTTTGTTTTTTATGGTCCAATATACCAACCTAACACATCCAAGCAAAAAAATTCATGCGTCTACCCCCTCCCGGTGCCGTTTAGAGGGGTAGATCGACAGGTCAGACTTTTCTCCAACGGGAGTAGGGTTTCACCGTAGAGGGGGTCCGGAGCGTCAAGGGCCCATCAAAACTTTCATAGACCCCTAAAGTATGTATACTAGTGTGTTGGTAGTTTGTGGGAACCAAGACACATCTCCGAGGTGCAACCCGCTTCACTGACGCCTCTTACTACGTACCCCCGTTTCGGGTGTCAGGCTGTCCAATATACCAACCTAACACATACAAGCAAGAAAATTCATGCGTCTACCCCCTCCCGGAGACGTTTAGAGGGGTAGATCGACATGTCAGACTTTTCTCCAACGGGAGTAGGGTTTCGCCGTAGAGGGGGTCCGGAGCGTCAACAACCCATGAAAACTTGCATATACCCCTAAACTATGTATACTAGTGTGTTGGTAGTTTGTGGGAACCAAGATACATCTACGAGGTGCGACCCGCTTCACTGGCCCCTCTTATTCCGTAGTAAGTTCTTGCACTTAGAGGTGAAAACCCCCGTTTCGGGTGGCAGGCATGGAATCGTGCAACGGAACACATGAAATGTTTGTTTTTTATGGTCCAATATACCAACCTAACACATCCAAGCAAAAAAAATCATGCGTATACCCCCTCCCGGCGCCGTTTAGAGGGGTAGATCGACAGGTCAGACTTTTCTCCGGCGGGAGTAGCGTTTCGCCGTATAGGGGGTCCGGAGCGTCAAGACCCCATCAAAACTTGCATTGACCCCTAAACTATGTATACTAGTGTGTTGGTATTTTGTGGGAACCAAGATACATCTACGAGGTGCGACCCGCTTCACTGACCCCTTTTACTCTGTACTAAGTTCTTGCACTTAGAGGTGAAAACCCCTGTTTCGGGTGACATGCATGGAATCGTGCGACGGAACACATGAAATGTTTGTTTTTTATGGTCCAATATACCAACCTAACACATCCAAGCAAAAAAATCATGCGCCTACCCCCTCCCGGCGCCGTTTAGAGGGGTAGATCGACAGGTCAGACTTTTCTCCAACGGGAGTAGGGTTTCGCTGTAGAGAGGGTCCGGAGTGTCAAGACCCCATCAAAACTTGCATAGAACCCTAAACTATGTATACTAGTGTGTTGGTAGTTTTTGGGAACCAAGATACATCTACGAGGTGCGACCCGCTTCACTGACCCCTCTTACTCCGTACTAAGTTCTTGCACTTACAGGCTAAAACCCCCATTTCGGGTGGCAGGCATGGAATCGTGCGACGGAACACATGAAATGTTTGTTTTTATGGTCCAATATACCAACCTAACACATCCAATCAAAAAAAATCATGCGTATACCCCCTCCCGGCGCTGTTTAGAGGGGTAGATCGACAAGTCAGACTTTTCTCCAACGGGAGTAGGGTTTCGCCGTAGAGGGGGTCCGGAGCGTCAAGACCCCATCAAAACTTGCATAGACCCCTAAACTATGTATACTAGTGTGTTGGTAGTTTGTGGGAACCAAGATACATATACGAGGTGCGACCCGCTTCGCTAACACCTCTTACTCCGTAGTAAGTTCTTGCACTTAGAGGTGAAAACCCCCGTTTCGGGTGTCAAGCATGGAATCGTGCGACGGAACACATGAAATGTTTGTTTTTATGGTCCAATATACAAACCTAACACATCCAAGCAAATAATAATCATGCGTCTACCCCCTCCCGGCGCCGTTTAGAGGGGTAGATCGACAGGTCAGACTTTTCTCCAACGGGAGTAGGGTTTCGCCGTAGAGGGGGTCCGGAGCGTCAAGACCTCATCAAAACTTGCATAGACCCCTAAAATATGTATAGTAGTGTGTTGGTATTTTGTGGGAACCAAGATACATCTCCGAGGTGTGACCCGCTTCACTGACCGCTCTTACTCCGTAGTAAGTTCTTGCACTTAGAGGTGAAAACCCCCGTTTCGGGTGGCAGGCATGGAATCGTGCGACGGAACACATGAAATGTTTGTTTTTATGGTCCAATATACCAACCTAACACATCCAAGTAAAAAAAATCATGCGTCTACCCCCTCCCGGCGCCGTTTAGAGGGGTAGATCGACAGGTCAGACTTTTCTCCAGCAGGAGTAGGGTTTCGCCGTAGAGGGGGTCCGGAGCGTCAAGACCCCATAAAAACTTGCATAGACCCCTAAACTATGTATACTAGTGTGTTGGTAGTTTGTGGGAACCAAGGTACATCTCCGAGGTGCGACCCGCTTCACTGACCCCTCTTACTCCGTAGTAAGTTCTTGCACTTAGATGTGATAACACCCGTTTCGGGTGTCAGGCATGGAATCGTGCGACGGAACACATGAAATGTTTGTTTTTTATGGTCCAATATACCAACCTAACACATCCAAGCAAAAAAATTCATGCGTCTACCCCCTCCCGGTGCCGTTTAGAGGGGTAGATCGACAGGTCAGACTTTTCTCCAACGGGAGTAGGGTTTCATCGTAGAGGGGGTCCGGAGCGTCAAGGGCCCATCAAAACTTGCATAGACCCCTAAAGTATGTATACTAGTGTGTTGGTAGTTTGTGGGAACCAAGACACATCTCCGAGGTGCGACCCGCTTCACTGACGCCTCTTACTCCGTACCCCCGTTTCGGGTGTCAGGTTGTCCAATATACCAACCTAACACATACAAGCAAGAAAATTCATGCGTCTACCCCCTCCCGGAGCCGTTTAGAGGGGTAGATCGACATGTCAGACTTTTCTCCAACGGGAGTAGGGTTTCGCCGTAGAGGGGGTCCAGAGCGTCAACAACCCATGAAAACTTGCATATACCCCTAAACTATGTATACTAGTGTGGTGGTAGTTTGTGGGAACCAAGATACATCTACGAGGTGCGACCCACTTCACTGGCCCCTCTTATTCCGTTAGAAGTTCTTGCTCTTAGAGGTGAAAACCCCCGTTTCGGGTGGAAGGCATGGAATCGTGCGACGGAACACATGAAATGTTTGTTTTTTATGGTCCTATATACCAACCTAACACATCCAAGCAAAAAAAATCATGCGTATACCCCCTCCCGACGCCGTTTAGAGGGGTAGATCGACAGGTCAGACTTTTCTCCTGCGGGAGTAGCGTTTCGCCGTATAGGGGGTCCGGAGCGTCAAGACTCCATCAAAACTTGCATTGACCCCTAAACTATGTATACTAGTGTGTTGGTATTTTGTGGGAACCAAGATACATCTACGAGGTGCGACCCGCTTCACTGACCCCTTTTACTCCGTAGTAAGTTCTTGCACTTAGAGGTGAAAACCCCTGTTTCGGGTGACATGCATGGAATCGTGCGACGGAACACATGAAATGTTTGTTTTTTATCTTCCAATATACCAACCTAACACATCCAAGCAAAAAAAATCATGCGTATACCCCCGCCCGGCGCCGTTTAGAGGGGTAGATCGACAGGTCAGACTTTTCTCCAGCGGGAGTAGGGTTTCGCCGTAGAGGGGGTCCGGAGCGTCAAGACCCCATCAAAACTTGCATAGACCCCTAAACTATGTATACTAGTGTGTTGGTAGTTTGTGGGAACCAAGATACATCTCCGAGGTGCGACCCGCTTCACTGACCCCTCTTACTCCGTAGTAATTTCTTGCACTTAGAGGTGAAAACCCCCGTTTCGGGTGTCAGGCATGGAATCGTGCGACGGATTACATGAAATGTTTGTTTTTATGGTCCAATATACCAACCTAACACATCCTAGCAAGAAAATTCATGCGTCTACCCCCTCCCGGCGCCGTTTAGAGGGGTAGATCGATAGATCAGACTTTTCTCCAACGGGAGTAGGGTTTCGCCGTAGAGGGGGTCCGGAGCGTCAAGACCCCATGAAAACTTGCATAGACCCCTAAAGTATGTATACTAGTGTGTTGGTAGTTTGTGGGAACCAAGACACATCTCCGAGGTGCGACCCGCTTCACTGACCCCTCTTACTCCGTACCCCCGTTTCGGGTGTCAGGCTGTCCAATATACCAACCTAACACATACAAGCAAGAAAATTCATGCGTCTACCCCCTCCCGGAGCCGTTTAGAGAGGTAGATCGACATGTCAGACTTTTCTCCAACGGGAGTAGGGTTTCGCCGTAGAGGGGGTCCGGAGCGTCAACAACCCATGAAAACTTGCATATACCCCTAAACTATGTATACTAGTGTGTTGGTAGTTTGTGGGAACCAAGATACATCTACGAGGTGCGACCCGCTTCACTGGCCCCTCTTATTCCGTAGTAAGTTCTTGCACTTAGAGGTGAAAACCCCCGTTTCGGGTGGCAGGCATGGAATCGTGCGACGGAACACATGAAATGTTTGTTTTTTATGGTCCAATATACCAACCTAACACATCCAAGCAAAAAAAATCATGCGTATACCCCCTCCCGGCGCCGTTTAGAGGGGTAGATCGACAGGTCAGACTTTTCTCCGGCGGGAGTAGCGTTTCGTCGTATAGGGGGTCCGGAGCGTCAAGACCCCATCAAAACTTGCATTGACCCCTAAACTATGTATACTAGTGTGTTGGTATTTTGTGGGAACCAAGATACATCTACGAGGTGCGACCCGCTTCACTGACCCCTTTTACTCCGTAGTAAGTTCTTGCACTTAGAGGTGAAAACCCCTGTTTCGGAAGACATGCATGGAATCGTGCGACGGAACACATGAAATGTTTGTTTTTATGGTCCAATATACCAACCTAACACATCCAAGTAAAAAAAATCATGCGTATACCCCCTCCCGGCGCTGTTTAGAGGGGTAGATCGACAGGTCAGACTTTTCTCCAACGGGAGTAGGGTTTCGCCGTAGAGGGGGTCCGGAGCGTCAAGACCCCATCAAAACTTGCATAGACCCCTAAACTATGTATACTAGTGTGTTGGTAGTTTGTGGGAACCAAGATACATATACGAGGTGCGACCCGCTTCGCTAACACCTCTTACTCCGTAGTAAGTTCTTGCAATTAGAGGTGAAAACCCCCGTTTCGGGTGTCAAGCATGGAATCGTGCGACGGAACACATGAAATGTTTGTTTTTATGGTCCAATATACAAACCTAACACATCCAAGCAAATAATAATCATGCGTCTACCCCCTCCCGGCGCCGTTTAGAGGGGTAGATCGACAGGTCAGACTTTTCTCCAACGGGAGTAGGGTTTCGCCGTAGAGGGGGTCCGGAGCGTCAAGACCTCATCAAAACTTGCATAGACCCCTAAAATATGTATACTAGTGTGTTGGTATTTTGTGGGAACCAAGATACATCTCCGAGGTGTGACCCGCTTCACTGACCGCTCTTACTCCGTAGTAAGTTCTTGCACTTAGAGGTGAAAACCCCCGTTTCGGGTAGCAGGCATGGAATCGTGCGACGGAACACATGAAATTTTTGTTTTATGGTCCAATATACCAACCTAACACATCCAAGTAAAAAAAATCATGCGTCTACCCCCTCCCGGCGCCGTTTAGAGGGGTAGATCGACAGGTCAGACTTTTCTCCAGCGGGAGTAGGGTTTCGCCGTAGAGGGGGTCCGGAGCGTCAAGACCCCATCAAAACTTGCATAGACCCCTAAACTATGTATACTAGTGTGTTGGTAGTTTGTGGGAACCAAGATACATCTCCGAGGTGCGACCCGCTTCACTGACCCCTCTTACTCCGTAGTAATTTCTTGCACTTAGAGGTGAAAACCCCCGTTTCGGGTGTCAGGCATGGAATCGTGCGACGGATTACATGAAATGTTGGTTTTTATGGTCCAATATACCAACCTAACACATCCTAGCAAGAAAATTCATGCGTCTACCCCCTCCCGACGCCGTTTAGAGGGGTAGATCGACATATCAGACTTTTCTCCAACGGGAGTAGGGTTTCGCCGTAGAGGGGGTCCGGAGCGTCAAGACCCCATGAAAACTTGCATAGACCCCTAAAGTATGTATACTAGTGTGTTGGTAGTTTGTGGGAACCAAGACACATCTCCGAGGTGCGACCCGCTTCACTGACCCCTCTTACTCCGTACCCCCGTTTCGGGTGTCAGGCTGTCCAATATACCAACCTAACACATACAAGCAAGAAAATTCATGCGTCTACCCCCTCCCGGAGCCGTTTAGAGGGGTAGATAGACATGTCAGACTTTTCTCCAACGGGAGTAGGGTTTCGCCGTAGAGGGGGTCTGGAGCGTCAACAACCCATGAAAACTTGCATATACCCCTAAACTATGTATACTAGTGTGTTGGTAGTTTGTGGAAACTAAGATACATCTACGAGGTGCGACCCGCTTCACTGGCCCCTCTTATTCCGTAGTAAGTTCTTGCACTTAGAGGTGAAAACCCCCGTTTCGGGTGGCAGGCATGGAATCGTGCGACGGAACACATGAAATGTTTGTTTTTTATGGTCCAATATACCAACCTAACACATCCAAGCAAAAAAAATCATGCGTATACCCCATCCCGGCGCCGTTTAGAGGGGTAGATCGACATGTCAGACTTTTCTCCGGCGGGAGTAGCGTTTCGCCGTATAGGGGGTCCGGAGCGTCAAGACCCCATCAAAACTTGCATTGACCCCTAAACTATGTATACTAGTGTGTTGGTATTTTGTGGGAACCAAGATACATCTACGAGGTGCGACCCGCTTCACTGACCCCTTTTACTCCGTAGTAAGTTCTTGCACTTAGAGGTGAAAACCCCTGTTTCGGGTGACATGCATGGAATCGTGCGACGGAACACATGAAATGTTTGTTTTTTATGGTCCAATATACCAACCTAACACATCCAAGCAAAAAAATCATGCGCCTACCCCCTCCCGGCGCCGTTTAGAGGGGTAGATCGACAGGTTAGACTTTTCTCCAACGGGAGTAGGGTTTGGCTGTAGAGGGGGTACGGAGTGTCAAGACCCCATCAAAACTTGCATAGAACCCTAAACTATGTATACTAGTGTGTTGGTAGTTTTTGGGAACCAAGATACATCTACGAGGTGCGACCCGCTTCACTGACCCCTCTTACTCCGTACTAAGTTCTTGCACTTACAGGCTAAAACCCCCGTTTCGGGTGGCAGGCATGGAATCGTGCGACGGAACACATGAAATGTTTGTTTTTATGGTCCAATATACCAACCTAACACATCCAAGCAAAATAAATCATGCGTATACCCCCTCCCGGCGCTGTTTAGAGGGGTAGATCGATAAGTCAGACTTTTCTCCAACGGGAGTAGGGTTTCGCCGTAGAGGGGGTCCGGAGCGTCAAGACCCCATCAAAACTTGCATAGACCCCTAAACTATGTATACTAGTGTGTTGGTAGTTTTTGGGAACCAAGATACATCTACGAGGTGCGACCCGCTTCACTGACCCCTCTTACTCCGTACTAAGTTCTTGCACTTACAGGCTAAAACCCCCGTTTCGGGTGGCAGGCATGGAATCGTGCGACGGAACACATGAAATGTTTGTTTTTATGGTCCAATATACCAACCTAACACATCCAAGCAAAAAAAATCATGCGTATACCCCCTCCCGGCGCTGTTTAGAGGGGTAGATCGACAAGTCAGACTTTTCTCCAACGGGAGTAGGGTTTCGCCGTAGAGGGGGTCCGGAGCGTCAAGACCCCATCAAAACTTGCATAGACCCCTAAACTATGTATACTAGTGTGTAGGTAGTTTGTGGGAACCAAGATACATATACGAGGTGCGACCCGCTTCGCTAACACCTCTTACTCCGTAGTAAGTTCTTGCACTTAGAGGTGAAAACCCCCGTTTCGGGTGTCAAGCATGGAATCGTGCGACGGAACACATGAAATGTTTGTTTTTATGGTCCAATATACAAACCTAACACATCCAAGCAAATAATAATCATGCGTCTACCCCCTCCCGGCGCCGTTTAGAGGGGTAGATCGACAGGTCAGACTTTTCTCCAACGGGAGTAGGGTTTCGCCGTAGAGGGGGTCCGGAGCGTCAAGACCTCATCAAAACTTGCATAGACCACTAAAATATGTATACTAGTGTGTTGGTATTTTGTGGGAACCAAGATACATCTCCGAGGTGTGACCCGCTTCACTGACCGCTCTTACTCCGTAGTAAGTTCTTGCACTTAGAGGTGAAAACCCCCGTTTCGGGTGGCAGGCATGGAATCGTGCGACGGAACACATGAAATGTTTGTTTTTATGGTCCAATATACCAACGTAACACATCCAAGTAAAAAAAATCACGCGTCTACCCCCTCCCGGCGCCGTTTAGAGGGGTAGATCGACAGGTCAGACTTTTCTCCAGCGGGAGTAGGGTTTCGCCGTAGAGGGGGTCCGGAGCGTCAAGACCCCATCAAAACTTGCATAGACCCCTAAACTATGTATACTAGTGTGTTGGTAGTTTGTGGGAACCAAGATACATCTCCGAGGTGCGACCCGCTTCACTGACCCCTCTTACTCCGTAGTAATTTCTTGCACTTAGAGGTGAAAACCCCCGTTTCGGGTGTCAGGCATGGAATCGTGCGACGGATTACATGAAATGTTTGTTTTTATGGTCCAATATACCAACCTAAGACATCCTAGCAAGAAAATTCATGCGTCTACCCCCTCCCGGCGCCGTTTAGAGGGGTAGATCGACAGATTAGACTTTTCTCCAACGGGAGTAGGGTTTCGCCGTAGAGGGGGTCCGGAGCGTCAAGACCCCATGAAAACTTGCATAGACCCCTAAAGTATGTATACTAGTGTGTTGGTAGTTTGTGGGAACCAAGACACATCTCCGAGGTGCGACCCGCTTCACTGACCCCTCTTACTCCGTACCCCCGTTTCGGGTGTCAGGCTGTCCAATATACCAACCTAACACATACAAGCAAGAAAATTCATGCGTCTACCCCCTCCCGGAGCCGTTTAGAGGGGTAGATTGACATGTCAGACTTTTCTCCAACGGGAGTAGGGTTTCGCCGTAGAGGGGGTCCGGAGCGTCAACAACCCATGAAAACTTGCATATACCCCTAAACTATGTATACTAGTGTGTTGGTAGTTTGTGGGAACCAAGATACATCTACGAGGTGCGACCCGCTTCACTGGCCCCTCTTATTCCGAAGTAAGCTCTTGCACTTAGAGGTGAAAACCCCCGTTTCGGGTGGCAGGCATGGAATCGTGCGACGGAACACATGAAATGTTTGTTTTTTATGGTCCAATATACCAACCTAACACATCCAAGCAAAAGAATCATGCGCATACCCCCTCCCGGCGCCGTTTAGAGGGGTAGATCGACAGGTCAGACTTTTCTCCAACGGGAGTAGGGTTTCGCTGTAGAGGGGGTCCGGAGTGTCAAGACCCCATCAAAACTTGCATAGAACCCTAAACTATGTATACTAGTGTGTTGGTAGTTTTTGGGAACCAAGATACATCTACGAGGTGCGACCCGCTTCACTGACCCCTCTTACTCCGTACTAAGTTCTTGCACTTACAGGCTAAAACCCCCGTTTCGGGTGGCAGGCATGGAATCGTGCGACGGAACACATGAAATGTTTGTTTTTATGGTACAATATACCAACCTAACACATCCAAGCAAAAAAAATCATGCGTATACCCCCTCCCGGCGCTGTTTAGAGGGGTAGATCGACAAGTCAGACTTTTCTCCAACGGGAGTAGGGTTACGCCGTAGAGGGGTTCCGGAGCGTCAAGACCCCATCAAAACTTGCATAGACCCCTAAACTATGTATACTAGTGTGTTGGTAGTTTGTGGGAACCAAGATACATCTACGAGGTGCGACCCGCTTCGCTAACACCTCTTACTCTGTAGTAAGTTCTTGCACTTAGAGGTGAAAACCCCCGTTTCGGGTGTCAAGCATGGAATCGTGCGACGGAACACATGAAATGTTTGTTTTTATGGTCCAATATACAAACCTAACACATCCAAGCAAATAATAATCATGTGTCTACCCCCTCCCGGCGCCGTTTAGAGGGGTAGATCGACAGGGCACACTTTTCTCCAACGGGAGTAGGGTTTCGCCGTAGAGGGGGTCCGGAGCGTCAAGACCTCATCAAAACTTGCATAGACCCCTAAAATATGTATACTAGTGTGTTGGTAGTTTTTGGGAACCAAGATACATCTACGAGGTGCGACCCGCTTCACTGACCGCTCTTACTCCGTAGTAAGTTCTTGCACTTAGAGGTGAAAACCCCCGTTTCGGGTGGCAGGCATGGAATCGTGCGACGGAACACATGAAATGTTTGTTTTTATGGTCCAATATACCAACCTAACACATCCAAGTAAAAAAAATCATGCGTCTACCCCCTCCCGGCGCCGTTTAGAGGGGTAGATCGACAGGTCAGACTTTTCTCCAGCGGGAGTAGGGTTTCGCCGTAGAGGGGGTCCGGAGCGTCAAGACCCCATCCAAACTTGCATAGACCCCTAAACTATGTATACTAGTGTGTTGGTAGTTTGTGGGAACCAAGATACATCTCCGAGGTGCGACCCGCTTCACTGACCCCTCTTACCCCGTAGTAATTTCTTGCACTTAGAGGTGAAAACCCCTGTTTCGGGTGTCAGGCATGGAATCGTGCGACGGAACACATGAAATGTTTGTTTTTATGGTCCAATATACCAACCTAACACATCCAAGCAAAAAAAATCATGCGTATACCCCCTCCCGGCGCTGTTTAGAGGGGTAGATCGACAAGTCAGACTTTTCTCCAACGGGAGTAGGGTTACGCCGTAGAGGGGTTCCGGAGCGTCAAGACCCCATCAAAACTTGCATAGACCCCTAAACTATGTATACTAGTGTGTTGGTAGTTTGTGGGAACCAAGATACATCTACGAGGTGCGACCCGCTTCGCTAACACCTCTTACTCCGTAGTAAGTTCTTGCACTTAGAGGTGAAAACCCCCGTTTCGGGTGTCAAGCATGGAATCGTGCGACGGAACACATGAAATTTTGTTTTTATGGTCCAATATACAAACCTAACACATCCAAGCAAATAATAATCATGCGTCTACCCCCTCCCGGCGCCGTTTAGAGGGGTAGATCGACAAGTCAGATTTTTCTGCAGCGGGGGTAGGGTTTCGCTGTAGAGGGGGTCCGGAGTGTCAAGACCCCATCAAAACTTGCATAGAACCCTAAACTATGTATACTAGTGTTATGGTAGTTAATGGGACCCAAGATACATCTCCGAGGTGTGACCCGCTTCGCTAACACCTCTTACTCCGTAGTAAGTTCTTGCACTTAGAGGTGAAAACCCCCGTTTTGGGTGTCAAGCATGGAATCGTGCGACGGAACACATGAAATGTTTGTTTTTATGGTCCAATATACAAACCTAACACATCCAAGCAAATAATAATCATGCGTCTACCCCTCCCGGCGCCGTTTAGAGGGGTAGATCGACAGGTCAGACTTTTCTCCACCGGGGGTAGGGTTTCGCTGTAGAGGGGGTCCGGAGTGTCCAGACCCCATCAAAACTTGCATAGACCCATAAACTATGTATACTAGTGTGTTGGTAGTTTGTAAGAACCAAGATACATCTACGAGGTGCGACCCGCTTCACTGGCCCCTCTTATTCCGTAGTAAGTTCTTGCACTTAGAGGTGAAAACCCCTGTTTCGGGTGGCAGGCATGGAATCGTGCGACGGAACACATGAAATGTTTGTTTTTTATGGTCCAATATACCAACCTAACACATCCAAGCAAAAAAAATCATGCGTCTACCCCCTCCCGGCGCCGTTTAGAGGGGTAGATCGACAGGTCAGACTTTTCTCCAGCGGGAGTAGGGTTTCGCCGAAGAGGGGGTCCGAAGCGTCAAGACCCCGTCAAAATTTGCATAGACCCATAAACTATGTATACTAGTGTGTTGGTAGTTTGTTGGAACCAAGATACATCTCCGAGGTGCGACCTGCTTCACAGACCCCTCTTACTCCGTAGTAAGTTCTTGCACTTAGAGGTGAAAACCCCCGTTTCGGGTGTCAGGCATGGAATCGTGCGACGGAACCCATGAAATGTTTGTTTTTTATGGTCCAATATACCAACCTAACACATACAAGAAAGAAAATTCATGCGTCTACCCCCTCCCGGCGTCGTTTAGAGAGGGTAGATCGACAGGTCAGACTTTTCTCCACCGGGAGTAGGGTTTCGCCATAGAGCGGGTCCGGAGCGTCAAGACCCCATCAAAACTTGCATAGACCCCTAAACTATGTATACCAGTGTGTTGGTAGTTTGTGGGAACCAAGATACATCTGCGAGGTGCGACCCGCTTCACTGACCCCTCTTACTCCGTAGTAAGTTCTTGCACTTAGATGTGAAAACCCACCGTTTCGGGTGTCAGGCATGGAATCGTACGACGGAACACATAAAATGTTTGTTTTTTATGGTCCAATATACCAAACTAACACATCCAAGCAAGAAAATTCATGCGTCTACCCCCTCCCGGCGCCGTTTAGAGGGGTAGATCGACAGGTCAGACTTTTCTCCAGCGGGAGTAGGGTTTCGCCGTAGAGGGGGTCCGGAGCGTCAAGACCCCATCAAAACTTGCATACACCCCTAAACTATGTATACTAGTGTGTTGGTAGTTTGTGGGAACCAAGATACATCTACGAGGTGCGACCCGCTTCACTGACCCCTCTTATTCCGTAGTAAGTTCTTGCACTTAGATGTGATAACCCCCGTTTCGGGTGTCAAGCATGGAATCGTGCGACGGAACACATGAAATGTTTGTTTTTATGGTACAATATACCAACCTAACACATTCAAGCAAAAAAATTCATGCTTGTACCCCCTCCCGGCGCCTTTTAGAGGGGTAGATCGACAGGTCAGACTTTTCTCCAACGGGAGTAGGGTTTCGCCATAGAAGGGGTCCGGAGCGTCAAGACCCCATAAAAACTTTCATAGACCCCTAAACTATGTATACTAGTGTGTTGGTAGTTTGTGGGAACAAAGATACATCTCCGAGGTGCGACTCGCTTCACTGACCCCTCTTACTCCGTAGTAAGTTCTTGAACTTAGAGGTGAAAACCCCCGTTTCGGGAGTCAGGCATGGAATCGTGCGACGGATCACATGAAATGTTTGTTTTTTATGGTCCAATATACCAACCTAACACATCCAAGCAAAAAAAATCATGCGTCTTCCCCCTCCCGACGCCGTTTAGAGGGGTAGATTGACATATCAGACTTTTCTCCAACGGGAGTAGGGTTTCGCCGTAGAGGGGGTCCGGAGCGTCAACACCCCATGAAAACTTGCATGGACTCCTAAAGTATGTATACTAGTGTGTTGGTAGTTTGTGGGAACCAAGACACATCTCCGAGGTGCAACCCGCTTCACTGACCCCTCTTACTCCGTAGTAAGTTCTTGCACTAAGAGGTGAAAACCCCCGTTTCGGTTGACAGGTTGTCCAATATACCAACCTAACACATACAAGCAAGAAAATTCATGCGCCTACCCCCTCCCGGAGCCGTTTAGAGGGGTAGATCGACAGGTCGGACATTTCTCCAACGGGAGTAGGGTTTCGCCGTAGAGGGGGTCCGGAGCGTCAAGACCCCATGCAAACTTGCATAGACCCCTAAACTATGTATAGTAGTGTGTTGGTAGTTTGTGGGAACCAAGATACATCTACGAGGTGCGACCCGCTTCACTGGCCCCTCTTATTCCGTAGTAAGTTCTTGCACTTAGAGGTGAAAACCCCCGTTTCGGGTGGCAGGCATGGAATCGTGCGACGGAACACATGAAATGTTTGTTTTTTATGGTCCAATATACCAACCTAACACATCCAAGCAAAAAAAATCATGCGTATACCCCCTCCCGGCGCCGTTTAGAGGGGTAGATCGACAGGTCAGACTTTTCTCCAGCGGGAGTAGCGTTTCGCCGTATAGGGGGTCCGGAGCGTCAAGACCCCATCAAAACTTGCATTGACCCATAAACTATGTATACTAGTGTGTTGGTAGTTTGTAAGAACCAAGATACATCTACGAGGTGCGACCCGCTTCACTGGCCCCTCTTATTCCGTAGTAAGTTCTTGCACTCAGAGGTGAAAACCCCCGTTTCGGGTGGCAGGCATGGAATCGTGCGACGGAACACATGCAATGTTTGTTTTTTATGGTCCAATATACCAACCTAACACATCCAAGCAAAAAAAATCATGCGTCTACCCCCTCCCGGCGCCGTTTAGAGGGGTAGATCGACAGGTCAGACTTTTCTCCAGCGGGAGTAGGGTTTCGCCGTAGAGGGGGTCCGGAGCGTCAAGACCCCGTCAAAATTTGCATAGACCCATAAACTATGTATACTAGTGTGTTGGTAGTTTGTTGGAACCAAGATACATCTCCGAGGTGCGATCTGCTTCACAGACCCCTCTTACTCCGTAGTAAGTTCTTGCACTTAGAGGTGAAAACCCCCGTTTCGGGTGTCAGGCATGGAATCGTGCGACGGAACCCATGAAATGTTTGTTTTTTATGGTCCAATATACCAACCTAACACATACAAGAAAGAAAATTCATGCGTCTACCCCCTCCCGGCGTCGTTTAGAGGGGTAGATCGACAGGTCAGACTTTTCTCCACCGGGAGTAGGGTTTCGCCGTAGAGGGGGTCCGGAGCGTCAAGACCCCATCAAAACTTGCATAGACTCCTAAACTATGTATACTAGTGTGTTGGTAGTTTGTGGGAACCAAGATACATCTGCGAGGTGCGACCCGCTTCACTGACCCCTCTTACTCCGTAGTAAGTTCTTGCACTTAGATGTGAAAACCCACCGTTTCGGGTGTCAGGCATGGAATCGTGCGACGGAACACATAAAATGTTTGTTTTTTATGGTCCAATATACCAAACTAACACATCCAAGCAAGAAAATTCATGCGTCTACCCCCTCCCGGCGCCGTTTAGAGGGGTAGATCGACAGGTCAGACTTTTCTCCAGCGGGAGTAGGGTTTCGCCGTAGAGGGGGTCCGGAGCGTCAAGACCCCATCAAAACTTGCATACACCCCTAAACTATGTATAGTAGTGTGTTGGTAGTTTGTGGGAACCAAGATACATCTACGAGGTGCGACCCGCTTCACTGACCCCTCTTATTCCGTAGTAAGTTCTTGCACTTAGATGTGATAACCCCCGTTTCGGGTGTCAAGCATGGAATCGTGCGACGGAACACATGAAATGTTTGTTTTTATGGTACAATATACCAACCTAACACATTCAAGCAAAAAAATTCATGCTTGTACCCCCTCCCGGCGCCTTTTAGAGGGGTAGATCGACAGGTCAGACTTTTCTCCAACGGGAGTAGGGTTTCGCCGTAGAAGGGGTCCGGAGCGTCAAGACCCCATAAAAACTTGCATAGACCCCTAAACTATGTATACTAGTGTGTTGGTAGTTTGTGGGAACAAAGATACATCTCCGAGGTGCGACCCGCTTCACTGACCCCTCTTACTCCGTAGTAAGTTCTTGCACTTAGAGGTGAAAACCCCCGTTTCGGGAGTCATGCATGGAATCGTGCGACGGAACACATGAAATGTTCTTTTTATGGTCCAATATACCAACCTAACACATCCAAGCAAAAAAATCATGCGCCTACCCCCTCCCGGCGCCGTTTAGAGGGGTAGATCGACATGTCAGACTTTTCTCCAACGGGAGTAGGGTTTCGCTGTAGAGCGGGTCCGGAGTGTCAAGACCCCATCAAAACTTGCATAGAACCCTAAACTATGTATACTAGTGTGTTGGTAGTTTTTGGGAACCAAGATACATCTACGAGGTGCGACCCGCTTCACTGACCCCTCTTACTCCGTAGTAAGTTCTTGCACTTACAGGCTAAAACCCCCGTTTCGGGTGGCAGGCATGGAATCGTGCGACGGAACACATGAAATGTTTGTTTTTTATGGTCCAATATACCAACCTAACACATCCAAGCAAAAAAAATCATGCGTATACCCCCTCCCGGCGCTGTTTAGAGGGGTAGATCGACAAGTCAGACTTTTCTCCAACGGGAGTAGGGTTTCGCCGTAGAGTGGGCCCGGAGCGTCAAGACCCCATCAAAACTTGCATAGACCCCTAAACTATGTATACTAGTGTGTTGGTAGTTTGTGGGAACCAAGATACATCTACGAGTACTCTGTAGTAAGTTCTCGCACTTAGAGGTGAAAACAACCGTTTCGGGTGTCAAGCATGGAATCGTGCGACGGAACACATGAAATGTTTGTTTTTTATGGTCCAATATACAAACCTAACACATCCAAGCAAATAAAAATCATGCGTGTACCCCCTCCCGGCGCCGTTTAGAGGGGTAGATCGACAGGTCAGACTTTTACCTAGCGGGAGTAGGGTTTCGCTGTAGAGGGGGTCCGGAGTGTCAAGACCCCATCAAAACTTGCATAGAACCCTAAAATATGTATACTAGTGTGTTGGTAGTTAATGGGAACCAATATACATCTCCGCGGTGCGACCCGCTTCACTGACCCCTCTTACTCCGTAGTAAGTTCTTGCACTTAGAGGTGAAAACCCCCGTTTCGGGAGTCAGGCATGGAATCGTCCACGGATCACATGAAATGTTTGTTTTTTATGGTCCAATATACCAACCTAACACATCCAAGCAAAAAAAATCATGCGTCTACCCCCTCCCGGCGCCGTTTAGAGGGGTAGATCGACAGGTCAGACTTTTCTCCAGCGGGAGTAGGATTTCGCCGTAGAGGGGGTCGGAAGCGTCAAGACCCCATCAAAACTTGCATAGACACCTAAACTATGTATAATAGTGTGTTGGTAGTTTGTGTGAACCAATATACATCTCCGAGGTGCGACCCGCTTCACTGACCCCTCTTACTTCCGTAGTAAGTTCTTGCACTTAGAGGTGATAACCCCCATTTCGGGTGTCAGGCATGGAATCGTGCGACGGAACACATGAAATGTTTGTTTTTTATGGTACAATATACCAACCTAACACATCCAAGCTTAAAAGATCATGCGTCTACCCCCTCCCGGTGCCGTTTAGAGGGGTAGATCGACAGGTCAGACTTTTCTCCAACGGGAGTAGGGTTTCACCGTAGAGGGGGTCCGGAGCGTCAAGACCCCATCAAAACTTGCATAGACCCCTAAACTATGTATACTAGTGTGTTGGTAGTTTGTGGGAACCAAGATACATCTACGAGGTGCGACCCGCTTCACTGACCCCTCTTACTCTGTAGTAAGTTCTCGCACTTAGAGGTGAAAACCCCCGTTTCGGGTGTCAAGCATGGAATCGTGCGACGGAACACATGAAATGTTTGTTTTTTATGGTCCAATATACAAACCTAACACATCCAAGCAAATAAAAATCATGGGTCTACCCCCTCCAGGCGCCGTTTAGAGTGGTAGATCGACAGGTCAGACTTTTCTCCAGCGGGAGTAGGGTTTCGCTGTAGAGGGGGTCCGGAGTGTCAAGACCCCATCAAAACTTGCATAGAACCCTAAAATATGTATACTAGTGTGTTGGTAGTTAATGGGAACCAAGATACATCTCCGCGGTGCGACCCGCTTCACTGACCCCTCTTACTCCGTAGTAAGTTCTTGCACTTAGAGGTGAAAACCCCCGTTTCGGGAGTCAGGCATGGAATCGTGCGACGGATCACATGAAATGTTTGTTTTTTATGGTCCAATATACCAACCTAACACATCCAAGAAAAAAAATCATGCGTATACCCCCTCCCGGCGCCGTTTAGAGGGGTAGATCGACAGGTCAGACTTTTCTCCAGCGGGAGTAGGATTTCGCCGTAGAGGGGGTCGGGAGCGTCAAGACCCCATAAAAACTTGCATAGACCCCTAAACTATGTATACTAGTGTGTTGGTAGTTTGTGGGAACCAAGATACATCTCCGAGGTGCGACCCGCTTCACTGACCCCTCTTACTCCGTAGTAAGTTCTTGCACTTAGAGGTGAAAACCCCTGTTTCGGGTGGCAGGCATGGAATCGTGCGACGGACCACATGAAATGTTTGTTTTTTATGGTCCAATATACCAACCTAACACATCCAAGCAAAAAAAATCATGCTTCTACCCCCTCCCGGCGCCGTTTAGAGGGGTAGATCGACATGTAAGACATTTCTCCTACGGGAGTAGGGTTTCGCAGTAGGGGGGTGCGGAGCGTTAAGACCCCATAAAAACTTGCATAGACCCATAAACTATGTATACTAGTATGTTGGTAGTTTGTGGGAACCAAGATACATCTCCGAGGTGCGACCCGCTTCACTGACCCCTCTTACTCCGTAGTAAGTTCTTGCACTTAAAGGTGATAACCCCCGTTTCGGGTGTCAGGCATGGAATCGTGCGACAGAACACATGAAATGTTTGTTTTTATGGTCCAATATACCAACCTAACACATCCAAGCAAAAAAATTCATGCGTATACCCCATCCCGGTGCCGTTTAGAGGGGTAGATCGACAGGTCAGACTTTTCTCCAACGGGAGTAGGGTTTCGCCGTAGAGGGGGTCCGGAGCGTCAAGACCTCATCAAAACTTGCATAGACCCCTAAAATATGTATACTAGTGTGTTGGTATTTTGTGGGAACCAAGATACATCTACGAGGTGTGACCCGCTTCACTGACCGCTCTTACTCCGTAGTAAGTTCTTGCACTTAGAGGTGAAAACCCCCGTTTCAGGTGGCAGGCATGGAATCGTGCGACGGAACACATGAAATGTTTGTTTTTATGGTCCAATATACCAACCTAACACATCCAAGTAAAAAAAATCATGCGTCTACCCCCTCCCGGCGCCGTTTAGAGGGGTAGATCGACAGGTCAGACTTTTCTCCAGTGGGATTAGGGTTTCGCCGTAGAGGGGGTCCGGAGCGTCAAAACCCCATCAGAACTTGCATAGACCCCTAAACTATGTATACTAGTGTGTTGGTAGTTTGTGGGAACCAAGATACATCTCCGAGGTGCGACCCGCTTCACTGACCCCTCTTACTCCGTAGTAATTTCTTGCACTTAGAGGTGAAAACCCACGTTTCGGGTGTCAGGCATGGAATCGTGCGACGGATTACATGAAATGTTTGTTTTTATGGTCCAATATACCAACCTAACACATCCTAGCAAGAAAATTCATGCGTCTACCCCCTCCCGGCGCCGTTTAGAGGGGTAGATCGACAGATCAGACTTTTCTCCAACGGGAGTAGGGTTTCGCCGTAGAGGGGGTCCGGAGCGTCAAGACCCCATGAAAACTTGCATAGACCCCTAAAGTATGTATACTAGTGTGTTGGTAGTTTGTGGGAACCAAGACACATCTCCGAGGTGCGACCCGCTTCACCGACCCCTCTTACTCCGTACCCCCGTTTCGGGTGTCAAGCTGTCCAATATACCAACCTAACACATACAAGCAAGAAAATTCATGCGTCTACCCCCTCCCGGAGCCGTTTAGAGGGGTAGATCGACATGTCAGACTTTTCTCCAACGGGAGTAGGGTTTCGCCGTAGAGGGGGTCCGGAGCGTCAACAACCCATGAAAACTTGCATATACCCCTAAACTATGTATACTAGTGTGTTGGTAGTTTGTGGGAACCAAGATACATCTACGAGGTGCGACCCGCTTCACTGGCCCCTCTTATTCCGTAGTAAGTTCTTGCACTTAGAGGTGAAAACCCCCGTTTCGGGTGGCAGGCATGGAATCATGCGACGGAACACATGAAATGTTTGTTTTTTATGGTCCAATATACCAACCTAACACATCCAAGCAAAAAAAATCATGCGTATACCCCCTCCCGGCGCCGTTTAGAGGGGTAGATCGACAGGTCAGACTTTTCTCCGGCGGGAGTAGCGTTTCGCCGTATAGGGGGTCCGGAGCGTCAAGACCCCATCCAAACTTGCATTGACCCCTAAACTATGTATACTAGTGTGTTGGTATTTTGTGGGAACCAAGATACATCTACGAGGTGCGACCCGCTTCACTAACCCCTTTTACTCCGTAGTAAGTTCTTGCACTTAGAGGTGAAAACCCCTGTTTCGGGTGACATGAATGGAATCGTGCGACGGAACACATGAAATGTTTGTTTTTTATGGTCCAATATACCAACCTAACACATCCAAGCAAAAAAATCATGCGCCTACCCCCTCCCGGCGCCGTTTAGAGGGGTAGATCGACAGGTCAGACTTTTCTCCAACGGGAGTAGGGTTTCGCTGTAGAGGGGGTCCGGAGTGTCAAGACCCCATCAAAACTTGCATAGAACCCTAAACTATGTATACTAGTGTGTTGGTAGTTTTTGGGAACCAAGATACATCTACGAGGTGCGACCCGCTTCACTGACCCCTCTTACTCCGTACTAAGTTCTTGCACTTACAGGCTAAAACCCCCGTTTCAGGTGGCAGGCATGGAATCGTGCGACGGAACACATGAAATGTTTATTTTTATGGTCCAATATACCAACCTAACACATCCAAGATAAAAAAATCATGCGTATACCCCCTCCCGGCGCTGTTTAGAGGGGTAGATCGACAAGTCAGACTTTTCTCCAACGGGAGTAGGGTTTCGCCATAGAGGGGGTCCGGAGCGTCAAGACCCCATCAAAACTTGCATAGACCCCTAAACTATGTATACTAGTGTGTTGGTAGTTTGTGGGAACCAAGATACATCTACGAGGTGCGACCCGCTTTGCTAACACCTCTTACTCCGTAGTAAGTTCTTGCACTTAGAGGTGAAAACCCCCGTTTCGGGTGTCAAGCATGGAATCGTGCGACGGAACACATGAAATGTTTGTTTTTATGGTCCAATATACAAACCTAACACATCCAAGCAAATAATAATCATGCGTCTACCCCCTCCCGGCGCCGTTTAGAGGGGTAGATCGACAGGTCAGACTTTTCTCCAGCGGGGGTAGGGTTTCGCTGTAGAGGGGGTCCGGAGTGTCAAGACCCCATCAAAACTTGCATAGAACCCTAAACTATGTATACTAGTGTGTTGGTAGTTAATGGGACCCAAGATACATCTCCGAGGTGCGACCCGCTTCACTGACCCCTCTTACTCTGTAGTAAGTTCTTGCACTTAGAGGTGAAAACCCCCGTTTCGGTAGTCAGGCATGGAATCGTGCGACGGATCACATGAAATGTTTTTTTGGTCCAATATACCAACCTAACATATCCAAGCAAAAAAAATCATGCGTCTACCCCTCCCGGCGCCGTTTAGAGGGGTAGATCGACGGGTCAGACTTTTCTCCAGCGGGAGTAGGATTTTGCCGTAGAGGGGGTCCGGAGCGTCAGGACCCCATCAAAACTTGCATAGACCCCTAAACTATGTATACTAGTGTTTTGGTAGTTTGTGGGAACCAAGATACATCTCCGAGGTGCGACCCGCTTCACTGACCCCTCTTACTCCGTAGTAAGTTCTTGCACTTAGAGGTGAAAACCCCCGTTTCGGGTGGCAGGCATGGAATCGTGCAACGGACCACCTGAAATGTTTGTTTTTTTATTTTCCATTATACCAACCTAACACATCTAAGCAAAAAAAATCATGCTTCTACCCCCTCCCGGCGCCGTTTAGTGGGGTAGATCGACAGGTAAGACATTTCTCCTACGGGAGTAGGGTTTCGCTGTAGAGGGGGTGCGGAGCGTCAAGACCCCATCAAAACTTGCATAGATCCCTAAACTATGTATACTAGTGTGTTGGTAGTTTGTGGGAACCAAGATACATCTCCGAGGTGCGACCCGCTTCACTGACCCCTCTTACTGCATAGTAAGTTCTTGCACTTAGAGGTGATAACCCCCGTTTTGGTTGTCAGGCATGGAATCGTGCGACGGAACAAATGAAATGTTTGTTTTTTATGGTCCAATATACCAACCTAACACTTCAAAGAAAAAAATTCATGCGTCTACCCCATCCCGGTGCCGTTTAGAGGGGTAGATCGACAGGTCAGACTTTTCTCCAATGGGAGTAGGGTTTCGTCGTAGAGGGGGTCCGGAGCGTCAAGACCCCATCAAAACTTGCATAGACCCCGAAATTATGTATACTAGTGTGTTGGTAGTTTGTGGGAACCAAGATACATCTCCGAGGTGCGACCCGCTTCACTGACCCCTCTTACTCTGTAGTAAGTTCTTGCACTTAGAGGTGAAAACCCCCGTTTCGTTTGGCAGGCATGGAATCGTGCGACGGAACACATGAAATGTTTGTTTTTATGGTCGAATATTCCAACCTAACACATCCAAGTAAAAAAAAATGTGTCTACCCCCTCCCGGCGCCGTTTGGAGGGGTAGATCGACAGGTCAGACTTTTCTCCAGCGGGAGTAGGGTTTCGCCGTAGAAGGGGTGCGGAGCGTCAAGACCCCATCAAAACTTGCATAGACCCCTAAACTATGTATACTAGTGTCTTGGCAGTTTGTGGGAACAAAGATATATCTCCGAGGTGCGACCCGCTTCACTGACCTCTCTTACTACGTAGTAAGTTCTTGCACTTAGAGGTGATAACCCCCGTTTCGGGTGTCAGGCATGGAATCGTGCGACGGAACACATGAAATGTTTGTTTTTTATGGTCCAATATACCAACCTAACACATCCAAGCAAAAAAATTCATGCGTCTACCCCCTCCCGGTGCCGTTTAGAGGGGTAGATCGACAGGTCAGACTTTTCTCCAACGGGAGTAGGGTTTCACCGTAGAGGTGGTTCGGAGCGTCAAGACCCCATCAAAACTTGCATAGACCCCTAAAATATGTATACTAGTGTGTTGGTATTTTGTGGGAACCAAGATACATCTCCGAGGTGTGACCCGCTTCACTGGCCGCTCTTACTCCGTAGTAAGTTCTTGCACTTAGAGGTGAAAACCCCCGTTTCGGGTGGTAGGCATGGAATCGTGCGACGGAACACATGAAATGATTGTTTTTATGGTCCAATATACCAACCTAACACATCCATGTAAAAAAAATCATGCGTCTACCCCCTCCCGGCGCCGTTTAGAGGGGTAGATCGACAGGTAAGACATTTCTCCTACGGGAGTAGGGTTTCGCTGTAGGGGGGTGCGGAGCGTCAAGACCCCATCAAAAATTGCATAGACCCCTAAACTATGTATACTAGTATGTTGGTAGTTTGTGGGAACCAAGATACATCTCCGAGGTGCGACCCGCTTCACTGACCCCTCTTACTCCGTAGTAAGTTCTTGCACTTAGAGGTGATAACCCCCGTTTCGGGTGTCAGACATGGAATCGTGCGACAGAACACATGAAATGTTTGTTTTTATGGTCCAATATACCAACCTAACACATCCAAGCAAAAAAAATCATGCGTCTACCCCATCCCGGTGCCGTTTAGAGGGGTAGATCGACATGTGAGACTTTTCTCCAACGGGAGTAGGGTTTCGCCGTAGAGGGGGTCCGGAGCGTCAAGACCCCATCAAAACTTGCATAGACCCCTAAAATATGTATACTAGTGTGTTGGTATTTTGTGGGAACCAAGATACATCTCCGAGGTGTGACCCGCTTCACTGACCGCTCTTACTCCGTAGTAAGTTCTTGCACTTAGAGGTGAAAACCCCCGTTTCGGTTGGCAGGCATGGAATCGTGCGACGGAACACATGAAATGTTTGTTTTTATGGACCAATATACCAACCTAACACATCCAAGTAAAAAAAATCATGCGTCTACCCCCTCCCGGCGCCGTTTAGAGGGGTAGATCGACAGGTCAGACTTTTCTCCAGCGGGAGTAGGGTTTCGCCGTAGAGGGGGTCCGGAGCGTCAAGACCCCATCAAAACTTGCATAGACCCCTAAACTATGTATACTAGTGTGTTGGTAGTTTGTGGGAACCAAGATACATCTCCGAGGTGCGACCCGCTTCACTGACCCCTCTTACTCCGTAGTAATTTCTTGCACTTAGAGGTGAAAACCCCCGTTTCGGGTGTCAGGCATGGAATCGTGCGACGGAACACATGAAATGTTTGTTTTTATGGTCCAATATACCAACCTAACACATCCAAGCAAGAAAATTCACGCGTCTACCCCCTCCCGGTGCCGTTTAGAGGGGTAGATCGACAGATCATACTTTTCTCCAACGGGAGTAGGGTTTCGCCGTAGAGGAGGTCCAGAGCGTCAAGACCCCATGAAAACTTGCATAGACCACTAAAGTATATATACTAATGTGTTGGTAGTTTGTGGGAACCAAGACACATCTCCAAGGTGCGACCCGCTTCACTGACCCCTCTTACTCCGTAGTAAGTTCTTGCACTTAGAGGTGAAAACCCCCGTTTCGGGTGTCAGGCAGTCCAATATACCAACCTAACACATACAAGCAAGAAAATTCATGCATCTACCCCCTCCCGGAGCCGTTTAGAGGGGTAGATCGACATGTCAGACTTTTCTCCAACGGGAGTAGGGTTTCGCCGTAGAGGGGGTCCGGAGCGTCAACACCCCATGAAAACTTGCATAGACCCCTAAACTATGTATACTAGTGTGTTGGTAGTTTGTGGAAACCAAGATACATCTACGAGGTGCGACCCGCTTCACTGGCCCCTCTTATTCCGTAGTAAGTTCTTGCACTTAGAGGTGAAAACCTCCGTTTCGGGTGGCAGGCATGGAATCGTGCGACGGAACACATGAAATGTTTGTTTTTTATGGTCCAATATACCAACCTAACACATCCAAGCAAAAAAAATCATGCGTATACCCCCTCCCGGCGCCGTTTAGAGGGGTAGATCGACAGGTCAGACTTTTCTCCGGCGGGAGTAGCGTTTCGCCGTAGAGGGGGTCCGGAGCGTCAAGACCCCATCAAAACTTGCATTGACCCCTAAACTATGTATACTAGTGTGTTGGTATTTTGTGGTAACCAAGATACATCTACGAGGTGCGACCCGCTTCACTGACCCCTTTTACTCCGTAGTAAGTTCTTGCACTTAGAGGTGCAAACCCCCGTTTCGGGTGACATGCATGGAATCGTGCGACGGAACACATGAAATGTTTGTTTTTTATGGTCTAATATACCAACCTAACACATCCAAGCAAAAAAATCATGCGTATACCCCCTCCCGGCGCCGTTTAGAGGGGTAGATCGACAGGTCAGACTTTTCTCCAACGGGAGTAGGGTTTCGCTGTAGAGGGGGTCCGGAGTGTCAAGACCCCATCAAAACTTGCATAGAACCCTAAACTATGTATACTAGTGTGTTGGTAGTTTTTGGGAACCAAGATACATCTCCGAGGTGCGACCCGCTTCACTGACCCCTCTTACTCTGTAGTAAGTTCTTGCACTTAGAGGTGAAAACCCCCGTTTCGGGAGTCAGGCATGGAATCGTGCGACGGATCACATGAAATGTTTTTTTGGTCCAATATACCAACCTAACATATCCAAGAAAAAAAAATCATGCGTCTACCCCTCCCGGCACCGTTTAGAGGGGTAGATCGACGGGTCAGACTTTTCTCCAGCGGGAGTAGGATTTTGCCGTAGAGGGGGTCCGGAGCGTCAGGACCCCATCAAAACTTGCATAGACCCCTAAACTATGTATACTAGTGTGTTGGTAGTTTGTGGGAACCAAGATACATCTCCGAGGTGCGACCCGCTTCACTGACCCCTCTTACTCCGTAGTAAGTTCTTGCACTTAGAGGTGAAAACCCCCGTTTCGGGTGGCAGGCATGGAATCGTGCGACGGACCACCTGAAATGTTAGTTTTTTTATTTTCCAATATACCAACCTAACACATCCAAGCAAAAAAAATCATGCTTCTACCCCCTCCCGGCGCCGTTTAGTGGGGTAGATCGACAGGTAAGACATTTCTCCTACGGGAGTAGGGTTTCGCTGTAGAGGGGGTGCGGAGCGTCAAGACCCCATCAAAACTTGCATTGACTCCTAAACTATGTATACTAGTGTGTTGGTAGTTTTTGGGAACCAAGATACATCTCCGAGGTGCGGCCCGCTTCACTGACACCTCTTACTCCATAGTAAGTTCTTGCACTTAGAGGTGATAACCCCCGTTTCGGGTGTCAGGCATGGAATCGTGCGACGGAACAAATGAAATGTTTGTTTTTTATGGTCCAATATACCAACCTAACACATCAAAGAAAAAATTCATGCGTCTACCCCATCCCGGTGCCGTTTAGAGGTGTAGATCGACAGGTCAGACTTTTCTCCAATGGGAGTAGGGTTTCGTCGTAGAGGGGGTCCGGAGCGTCAAGACCCCATCAAAACTTGCATAGACCCCTAAATTATGTATACTAGTGTGTTGGTAGTTCGTGGGAACCAAGATACATCTCCGAGGTGCGACCCGCTTCACTGACCCCTCTTACTCTGTAGTAAGTTCTTGCACTTAGAGGTGAAAACCCCCGTTTCGTGTGGCAGGCATGGAATCGTGCGACGGAACACATGAAATGTTTGTTTTTATGGTCGAATATTCCAACCTAACACATCAAAGTAAAAAAAAATGTGTCTACCCCCTCCCGGCGCCGTTTGGAGGGGTAGATCGACAGGTCAGACTTTTCTCCAGCGGGAGTAGGGTTTCACCGTAGAAGGGGTGCGGAGCGTCAAGACCCCATCAAAACTTGCATAGACCCCTAAACTATGTATACTAGTGTGTTGGTAGTTTGTGGGAACAAAGATATATCTCCGAGGTGCGACCCGCTTCACTGACCCCTCTTACTACGTAGTAAGTTCTTGCACTTAGAGGTGATAACCCCCGTTTCGGGTGTCAGGCATGGAATTGTGCGACGGAACACATGAAATGTTTGTTTTTTATGGTCCAATATACTAACCTAACACATCCAAACAAAAAAATTCATGCGTCTACCCCCTCCTGGTGCCGTTTAGAGGGGTAGATCGACAGGTCAGACTTTTCTCCAACGGGAGTAGGGTTTCACCGTAGAGGTGGTTCGGAGCGTCAAGACCCCATCAAAACTTGCATAGACCCCTAAAATATGTATACTAGTGTGTTGGTATTTTGTGGGAACCAAGATACATCTCCGAGGTGTGACCCGCTTCACTGACCGCTCTTACTCTGTAGTAAGTTCTAGCACTTAGAGGTGAAAACCCCCGTTTTGGGTGGCAGGCATGGAATCATGCGACGGAACACATGAAATGATTGTTTTTATGTTCCAATATGCCAACCTAACACATCCAAGTAAAAAAAATCATGCGTCTACCCCCTCCCGGCGCCGTTTAGAGGGGTAGATCGACAGGTAAGACATTTCTCCTACGGGAGTAGGGTTTCGCTGTAGGGGGGTGCGGAGCGTCAAGACCCCATAAAAAATTGCATAGACCCCTAAACTATGTATACTAGTATGTTGGTAGTTTGTGGGAACCAAGATACATCTCCGAGGTGCGACCCGCTTCACTGACCCCTCTTACTCCGTAGTAAGTTCTTGCACTTAGAGGTGATAACCCCCGTTTCGGGTGTCAGGCATGGAATCGTGCGACAGAACACATGAAATGTTTGTTTTTATGGTCCAATATACCAACCTAACACATCCAAGCAAAAAAATTCATGCGTCTACCCCATCCCGGTGCCGTTTAGAGGGGTAGATCGACAGGTGAGACTTTTCTCCAACGGGAGTAGGGTTTCGCCGTAGAAGGGGTCCGGAGCGTCAAGACCCCATCAAAACTTGCATAGACCCCTAAAATATGTATACTAGTTTGTTGGTATTTTGTGGGAACCAAGATACATCTCCGAGGTGTGACCCGCTTCACTGACCGCTCTTACTCCGTAGTAAGTTCTTGCACTTAGAGGTGAAAACCCCCGTTTCGGGTGGCAGGCATGGAATCGTGCGACGGAACACATGAAATGTTTGTTTTTATGGTCCAATATACCAACCTAACACATCCAAGTAAAAAAAATCATGCGTATACCCCCTCCCGGCGCCGTTTACAGGGGTAGATCGACAGGTCAGACTTTTCTCCAGCGGGAGTAGGGTTTCGCCGTAGAGGGGGTCCGGAGCGTCAAGACCCCATCAAAACTTGCATAGAACCCTAAACTATGTATACTAGTGTGTTGGTAGTTTGTGGGAACCAAGATACATCTCCGAGGTGGGACCGGCTGCACTGACCCCTCTTACTCCGTAGTAATTTCTTGCACTTAGAGGTGAAAACCCCCGTTTCGGGTGTCAGGCATGGAATCGTGCGACGGAACACATGAAATGTTTGTTTTTATGGTCAATATACCAACCTAACACGTCCAAGCAAGAAAATTCATGCGTCTACCCCCTCCCGGCGCCGTTTAGAGGGGTAGATCGACAGATCATACTTTTCTCCAACGGGAGTAGGGTTTCGCCGTAGAGGAGGTCCAGAGCGTCAAGACCCCATGAAAACTTGCATAGACCCCTAAAGTATGTATACTAGTGTGTTGGTAGTTTGTGGGAACCAAGACACATCTCCAAGGTGCGACCCACTTCACTGACCCCTCTTACTCCGTAGTAAGTTCTTGCACTTAGAGGTGAAAACCCCCGTTTCGGGTGTCAGGCTGTCCAATATACCAACCTAACACATACAAGCAAGAAAATTCATGCATCTACCCCCTCCCGGAGCCGTTTAGAGGGGTAGATCGACATGTCAGACTTTTCTCCAACGGGAGTAGGGTTTCGCCGTAGAGGGGGTCCAAAGCGTCAACACCCCATGAAAACTTGCATAGACCCCTAAACTATGTATACTAGTGTGTTGGTAGTTTGTGGAAACCAAGATACATCTACGAGGTGCGACCCGCTTCACTGGCCCCTCTTATTCCGTAGTAAGTTCTTGCACTTAGAGGTGAAAACCCCCGTTCCGGGTGGCAGGCATGGAATCGTGCGACGGAACACATGAAATGTTTGTTTTTTATGGTCCAATATACCAACCTAACACATCCAAGCAAAAAAAATCATGCGTATACCCCCTCCCGGCGCCGTTTAGAGGGGTAGATCGACAGGTCAGACTTTTCTCCGGCGGGAGTAGCGTTTCGCCGTAGAGGGGGTCCGGAGCGTCAAGACCCCATCAAAACTTGCATTGACCCCTAAACTATGTATACTAGTGTGTTGGTATTTTGTGGGAACCAAGATACATCTACGAGGTGCGACCCGCTTCACTGACCCCTTTTACTTCGTAGTAAGTTCTTGCACTTAGAGGTGAAAACCCCCGTTTCGGGTGACATGCATGGAATCGTGCGACGGAACACATGAAATGTTTGTTTTTTATGGTCCAATATACAAACTAACACATCCAAGCAAAAAAATCATGCGTATACCCCCTCCCGGCGCCGTTTAGAGGGGTAGATCGACAGGTCAGACTTTTCTCCAACGGGAGTAGGGTTTCGCTGTAGAGGGGGTCCGGAGTGTCAAGACCCCATAAAAACTTGCATAGAACCCTAAACTATGTATACTAGTGTGTTGGTAGTTTTTGGGAACCAAGATACATCTACGAGGTGCGACCCGCTTCACTGACCCCTCTTACTCCGTAGTAAGTTCTTGCACTTACAGGCTAAAACCCCCGTTTCGGGTGGCAGGCATGGAATCGTGCGACGGAACACATGAAATGTTTGTTTTTATGGTCCAATATACCAACCTAACACATCCAAGCAAAAAAAATCATGCGTCTACCCCCTCCCGGCGCTGTTTAGAGGGGTAGATCGACAAGTCAGACTTTTCTCCAACGGGAGTAGGGTTTCGCCGTAGAGGGGGTCCGGAGAGTCAAGACCCCATCAAAACTTGCATAGAACCCTAAACTATGTATACTAGTGTGTTGGTAGTTTGTGGGAACCAAGATACATCTACGAGTGCGACCCGCTTCGCTAACACCTCTTACTCCGTAGTAAGTTCTTGCACTTAGAGGTGAAAACCCCCGTTTCGGGTGTCAAGCATGGAATCGTGCGACAGAACACATGAAATGTTTGTTTTTATGGTCCAATATACAAACCTAACACATCCAAGCAAATAATAATCATGCGTCTACCCCCTCCCGGCGCCGTTTAGAGGGGTAGATCGACAGGTCAGACTTTTCTCCAGCGGGAGTAGGGTTTCGCTGTAGAGGGGGTCCGGAGTGTCAAGACCCCTTCAAAACTTGCATAGAACCCTAAACTATGTATACTAGTGTTTTGGTAGTTAATGGGAACCAAGATACTTCTCCGAGGTGCGACCCGCTTCACTGACCCCTCTTACTCCGTAGTAAGTTCTTGCACTTAGAGGTGAAAACCCCCGTTTCGGGAGTCAGGCATGGAATCGTGCGACGGACCACCTGAAATGTTAGTTTTTTATTTTCCAATAAACCAACCTAACACATCCAAGCAAAAAAAATCATGCTTCTACCCCCTCCCGGCGTCGTTTATTGGGGTAGATCGACAGGTAAGACATTTCTCCTACGGCAGTAGGGTTTCGCTGTAGAGGGGGTGCGGAGCGTCAAGACCCCATCAAAACTTGCATAGACCCCTAAACTATGTATACTAGTGTGTTGGTAGTGTGTGGGAACCAAGATACATCTCCGAGGTGCGACCCGCTTCACTGACCCCTCTTACTCCATAGTAAGTTCTTGCACTTAGAGGTGATAACCCCCGTTTCGGGTGCCAAGCATGGAATCGTGCGACGGAACAAATGAAATGTTTGTTTTTTATGGTCCAATATACCAATTTAACACATCCAAGAAAAAAATTCATGCGTCTACCCCATCCCGGTGCCGTTTAGAGGGGTAGATCGACAGGTCAGACTTTTCTCCAATGGGAGTAGGGTTTCGTCGTAGAGGGGGTCCGGAGCGTCAAGACCCCATGAAAACTTGCATAGACCCCTAAACTATGTATACTAGTGTGTTGGTAGTTTGTGGGAACCAAGATACATCTCCGAGGTGCGACCCGCTTCACTGACCCCTCTTACTCTGTAGTAAGTTCTTGCACTTAGAGGTGAAAACCCCCGTTTCGTGTGGCAGGCATGGAATCGTGCGACGGAACACATGAAATGTTTGTTTTTATGGTCGAATATTCCAACCTAACACATCCAAGTAAAAAAAAATGCGTCTACCCCTTCCCGGCGCCGTTTGGAGGGGTAGATCGACAGGTCAGACTTTTCTCAAGCGGGAGTAGGGTTTCGCCGTAGAAGGGGTCCGGAGCGTCAAGACCCCATCAAAACTTGCATAGACCCCTAAACTATGTATACTAGTGTGTTGGTAGTTTGTGGGAACAAAGATATATCTCCGAGGTGCGACCCGCTTCACTGACCCCTCTTACTACGTAGTAAGTTCTTGCACTTAGAGGTGATAACCCCCGTTTCGGGTGTCAGGCATGGAATCGTGCGACGGAACACATGAAATGTTTGTTTTTTATGGTCCAATATACCAACCTAACACATCCAAGAAAAAAAATTCATGCGTCTACCCCCTCCCGGTGCCGTTTAGAGGGGTAGATCGACAGGTCAGACTTTTCTCCAACGGGAGTAGGGTTTCACCGTAGAGGTGGTTCGGAGCGTCAAGACCCCATAAAAACTTGTATAGACCCCTAAACTATGTATACTAGTGTGTTGGTAGTTTGTGGGAACCAAGATACATCTACGAGGTGCGACCCGCTTCACTGACCCCTCTTACTCTGTAGTAAGTTCTCGCACTAAGAAGTGAAAACCCCCGTTTCGGGTGTCAAGCATGGAATCGTGCGACGGAACACATGAAATGTTTGTTTTTTATGGTCCAATATACAAACCTAACACATCCAAGGAAATAAAAATCATGCGTCTACCCCCTCCCGGCGCCGTTTAGAGTGGTAGATCGACAGGTCATACTTTTCTCCAGCGGGAGTTGGGTTTCGCTGTAGAGGGGGTCCGGAGTGTCAAGACCCCATCAAAACTTGCATACAACCCTAAACTATGTATACTAGTGTGTTGGTAGTTAATGGGAACCAAGATACATCTCTGAGGTGCGACCAACTTCACTGACCCCTCTTACACCGTTGTAAGTTCTTGCACTTAGAGGTGAAAACCCCCGTTTCGGGAGTCAGGCATGGAATCGTGCGACGGATCACATGAAATGTTTGTTTTTTATGGTCCAATATACCAACCTAATACATCCAAGCAAAAAAAAACATGCGTCTACCCCCTCCCGGCGCCGTTTAGAGGGGTAGATCGATAGGTCAGACTTTTCTCCAGCGAGAGTAGGAATTCGCCATAGAGGGGGTCGGGAGCGTCAAGACCCCATCAAAACTTGCATAGTCCCCTAAACTATGTATACTAGTGTGTTGGTAGTTTGTGGGAACCAAGATACATCTCCGAGTTGCGACCCGCTTCACTGACCCCTCTTACTCCGTAGTAAGTTCTTGCACTTAGAGGTGAAAACCCCCGTTTCGGGTGGCAGGCATGGAATCGTGCGACGGACCACATGAAATGTTTGTTTTTTATGGTCCAATATACCAAACTTACACATCCAAGCAAAAAAATTCATGCTTCTACCCCCTCCCGGCGCCGTTTAGAGGGGTAGATGGACAGGTAAGACATTTCTCCTGCGGGAGTAGGGTTTCGCTGTAGGGGGGCTGCGGAGCGTCAAGACCCCATCAAAACTTGCATAGACCCCTAAACTGTAACAGCCCGTTTGTAACTTTCCTTTTGTGTGCAATAAAAATAGATATCATGTCATCATTCCATATGTGCTTGCTTTTATTTAATTTTGTGCATCAAATTTAAATTCTTATTCTGAATTCAAATGCTTTCAAAATAAAATCATTTGAAGTTTCCAATTATTTATAAATAATCAAATAAGATATTAATATGACTAATTTGAAACTTGTAAAAATTATTCAAAAGTTCTTTTATGACTCTTCTCTTATTTGTTTTTACAAATACAAAAAATCAGAAAGTTTTGTAAAAGAAAATTTCAAACAGGAGAAAAAAAAATACAAGCCCTGGCCGAGTTGGGCCTGCTCGGCCCAACCCAACCCAGCTCGGCCTGCTCCTGGCCTCCTTCTTCGTACGGACAAGCAGAGCACGCGCTCGCTTTCCAGCTCGGCCATGGCGTGGGTCTCTGCCGAGGTCGCCCCACCGGCCCCCACTGCCACCTCCTCTCCTCTCCCCTACTTATTCTACCCCGGAGCAAACCCTAACCCTAATACCTTCTCCTCCCCCACCGCCGCAGCTCGCTCCCCATGCATCGCCGTTGACATGGCCGCACGGACGAGCTCGTCGCCGCGTTGATCTCCGTCGACCGCACGCCAGCAGCGTCCCTCCGACCTCCTCTTCATCCTCGACGCACGCAGGACGGACGGGAGACACCGCACGCCGCTCTTCCCCAACGCCGGTCCGAGCTCCGCCTCGGCCTCCCCCACACCGTCCGCTCATTCCCGGCGTCCCCGCACATCCTCCGCTCGCCATCCGCCTCCTGGTGAGCTACGCCGTCGTTTTCCCCTCGTCTCCCCTTCGAATGCTTCTGGAAAACGTCGTGTTCTGGCCGGCGCCGGATGAGCTCCGTTACGGCCACGCCGCAGCCGCACGAACGTGCACGGACGCGAAGGGAAAAGGTCCAATTTTGTCGCCCCGAGCACACGCCCGCACGCACCACTCTTCCTTGCAACAGCGCACACACCTCACGCGACCCAGCGCCGCCAATCCTTAGTCGACGTCGGCCAGTCGCCGCCGCGACGAGTTCTGCTCGGTTTCGTTTTCAGTTTCGTCAGACTAACGATTGTCGTGTCGTGTTAAAACAATCTGGTCGCGTTAGCTACCAACATCTACATGGTGCGACCCGCTTCACTGACCCCTCTTACTCTGTAGTAAGTTCTCGCACTTAGAGGTGAAAACCCCCGTTTCGGGTGTCAAGCATGGAATCGTGCAACGGAACACATGAAATGTTTGTTTTTTATGGTCCAATATACAAACCTAACACATCCAAGCAAATAAAAATCATGCGTCTACCCCCTCCCGGCGCCGTTTAGAGGGGTAGATCGACAGGTCAGACTTTTCTCTAGCGGGAGTAGGGTTTCCCTGTAGAGGGGGTCCGGAGTGTCAAGACCCCATAAAAACTTGCATAGAACCCTAAAATATGTATACTAGTGTGTTGGTAGTTAACGGGAACCAAGATACATCTCCGCGGTGCGACCCGCTTCACTGACCCCTCTTACTCCGTAGTAAGTTCTTGCACTTAGAGGTGAAAACCCTCGTTTCGGGAGTCAGGCATGGAATCGTGCGACATATCACATGAAATGTTTGTTTTTTATGGTCCAATATACCAACCTAACACATCCAAGCAAAAAAAATCATGCGTCTACCCCCTCCCGGCGCCGTTTAGAGGGGTAGATCGACAGGTCAGACTTTTCTCCAGCGGGAGTAGGATTTCGCCGTAGAGGGGGTCGGGAGCGTCAAGACCCCATAAAAACTTGCATAGACCCCTAAACTATGTATACTAGTGTGTTGGTAGTTTGTGGGAACCAAGATACATCTCCGAGGTGTGACCCGCTTCACTGACCCCTCTTACTGCGTAGTAAGTTCTTGCACTTAGAGGTGAAAACCCCCGTTTCGGGTGGCAGGCATGGAATCGTGCGACGGACCACATGAAATGTTTGTTTTTTATGGTCCAATATACCAACCTAACACATCCAAGCAAACAAATTCATGCTTCTACCCCCTCCCGGCGCCGTTTAGAGGGGTAGATCGACAGGTAAGACATTTCTCCTAGGGGAGTAGGGTTTCGCTGTAGGGGGGTGCGGAGCGTCAAGACCCCATCAAAACTTGCATAGACCCCTAAACTATGTATACTAGTATGTTGGTAGTTTGTGGGAACCAAGATACATCTCCGAGGTGCGACCCGCTTCACTGACCCCTCTTACTCCGTAGTAAGTTCTTGCACTTAGAGGTGATAACCCCCGTTTCGGGTGTCAGGCATGGAATCGTGCGACAGAACACATGACATGTTTGTTTTTATGGTCCAATATACCAACCTAACACATCCAAGCAAAAAAATTCATGCCTCTACCCCATCCCGGTGCCGTTTAGAGGGGTAGATCGACAGGTCAGACTTTTCTCCAACGGGAGTAGGGTTTCGCCGTAGAGGGGGTCCGGAGCGTCAAGACCCCATCAAAACTTGCATAGACCCCTAAAATATGTATACTAGTGTGTTGGTATTTTGTGGGAACCAAGATACATCTCCGAGGTGTGACCCGCTTCACTGACCGCTCTTACTCCGTAGTAAGTTCTTGCACTTAGAAGTGATAACCCCCGTTTCGGGTGTCAGGCATGGAATCGTGCGACGGAACACATGAATCGTTTGTTTTTTATGGTCCAATATACCAACCTAACACATCCAAGCAAAAAAATTCATGCGTCTACCCCATCCCGGTGCCGTTTAGAGGGGTAGATCGATAGGTCAGACTTTTCTCCAACGGGAGTAGGGTTTCGCTGTAGAGGGGGTCCGGAGCGTCAAGACCCCATCGAAACTTGCATTGACCCATAAAATATGTATACTAGTGTTTTGGTAGTTTGTGGGAACCAAGATACATCTCCGAGGTGCGACCAGCTTCACTGACCCCTCTTACTCCGTAGTAAGTTCTGGCACATAGAGGTGAAAACCCCCGTTTCGGGTGGCAGGCATGGAATCGTGCGACGGAACACATGAAATGTTTGTTTTTTATGGTCCAATATACCAACCTAACACATCCAAGCAAAAAAAAATCATGCGTCTACCCCCTCCCGGCGCCGTTTAGAGGGGTAGATCGACAGGTCAGACTTTTCTCCTGCGGGAGTAGGGTTTCGCCGTAGAGGGGGTCCGGAGCGTCAAGACCCCATCAAAATTTGCATAGACCCATAAACTATGTATACTAGTGTGTTGGTAGTTTGTGGGAACCAAGATACATCTCCGAGGTGCGACCTGCTTCACAGACCCCTCTTACTCCGTAGTAAGTTCTTGCACTTAGAGGTGAAAACCCCCGTTTCGGGTGTCAGGCATGGAATCGTGCGACCGAACCCATGAAATGTTTGTTTTTTATGGTCCAATATACCAACCTAACACATACAAGAAAGAAAATTCATGCGTCTACCCCCTCCCGGCGTCGTTTAGAGGGGTAGATCGACAGGTCAGACTTTTCTCCAACGGGAGTAGGGTTTCGCCGTAGAGGGGGTCCGGAGCGTCAAGACCCCATCAAAACTTGCATAGACCCCTAAAATATGTATACTAGTGTGTTGGTAGTTTGTGGGAACCAAGATACATCTGCGAGGTGCGACCCGCTTCAATGACCCCTCTTACTCCGTAGTAAGTTCTTGCACTTAGATGTGAAAACCCACCGTTTCGGGTGTCAGGCATGGAATCGTGCGACGGAACACATAAAATGTTTGTTTTTTATGGTCCAATATACCAAACTAACACATACAAGCAAGAAAATTCATGCGTCTACCCCCTCCCGGAGCCGTTTAGAGGGGTAGATCGACAGGTCAGACTTTTCTCCAGCGAGAGTAGGGTTTCGCCGTAGAGGGGGTCCGGAGCGTCAAGACCCCATCAAAACTTGCATACAACCCTAAACTATGTATACTAGTGTGTTGGTAGTTTGTGGGAACCAAGATACATCTACGAGGTGCGACCCGCTTCACTGACCCCTCTTATTCCGTAGTAAGTTCTTGCACTTAGAGGTGAAAACCCCCGTTTTGGGTGGCAGATATGGAATCTTGCGACGGAACACATGAACTATTTGTTTTTTATGGTCCAATATACCAACCTAACACATCCAAGCAAAAAAATTCATGCGTCTACCCCCTCCCGGAGCCGTTTAGAGGGGTAGATCGACAGGTCAGACTTTTCTCCGGCGGGAGTAGGGTTTCGCCGTAGAGGGGTCCGGAGCGTCAAGACCCCATCAAAACTTGCATAGACCACTAAACTATGTATACTAGTGTGTTGGTAGTATGTGGGAACCAAGATACATCTACGAGGTGCGACCCGCTTCACTGACCCCTCTTACTCCGTAGTAAGTTCTTGCACTTAGAGGTGAAAACCCCCGTTTCGGGTGTCAAGCATGGAATCGTGCGACGGAACACATGAAATGTTTGTTTTTATGGTACAATATACCAACCTAACACATGCAAGTAAAAAAATTCATGCTTGTACCCCCTCCCGGCGCCTTTTAGAGGGGTAGATCGACAGGTCAGACTTTTCTCCAACGGGAGTAGGGTTTCGCCGTAGAAGGGGTCCGGAGCGTCAAGACCCCATAAAAACTTGCATAGACCCCTAAAATATGTATACTAGTGTGTTGGTAGTTTGTGGGAACAAAGATACATCTCCGAGGTGCGACCCGCTTCACTGACCCCTCTTACTCCGTAGTAAGTTCTTGCACTTAGATGTGATAACCCCCGTTTCGGGTGTCAGGCATGGAATCGTGCGACGGAACACATGAAATGTTTGTTTTTTATGGTCCAATATACCAACCTAACACATCCAAGCAAAAAAATTCATGCGTCTACCCCCTCCCGGTGCCGTTTAGAGGGGTAGATCGACAGGTCAGACTTTTCTCCAACGGGAGTAGGGTTTCACCGTAGAGGGGGTCCGGAGCGTCAAGGGCCCATCAAAACTTTCATAGACCCCTAAAGTATGTATACTAGTGTGTTGGTAGTTTGTGGGAACCAAGACACATCTCCGAGGTGCAACCCGCTTCACTGACGCCTCTTACTCCGTACCCCCGTTTCGGGTGTCAGGCTGTCCAATATACCAACCTAACACATACAAGCAAGAAAATTCATGCGTCTACCCCCTCCCGGAGCCGTTTAGAGGGGTAGATCGACATGTCAGACTTTTCTCCAACGGGAGTAGGGTTTCGCTGTAGAGGGGGTCCGGAGCGTCAACAACCCATGAAAACTTGCATATACCCCTAAACTATGTATACTAGTGTGTTGGTAGTTTGTGGGAACCAAGATACATCTACGAGGTGCGACCCGCTTCACTGGCCCCTCTTATTCCGTAGTAAGTTCTTGCACTTAGAGGTGAAAACCCCCGTTTCGGGTGGCAGGCATGGAATCGTGCGACGGAACACATGAAATGTTTGTTTTTTATGGTCCAATATACCAACCTAACACATCCAAGCAAAAAAAATCATGCGTATACCCCCTCCCGGCGCCGTTTAGAGGGGTAGATCGACAGGTCAGACTTTTCTCCGGCGGGAGTAGCGTTTCGCCGTATAGGGGGTCCGGAGCGTCAAGACCCCATCAAAACTTGCATTGACCCCTAAACTATGTATACTAGTGTGTTGGTATTTTGTGGGAACCAAGATACATCTACGAGGTGCGACCCGCTTCACTGACCCCTTTTACTCTGTAGTAAGTTCTTGCACTTAGAGGTGAAAACCCCTGTTTCGGGTGACATGCATGGAATCGTGCGACGGAACACATGAAATGTTTGTTTTTTATGGTCCAATATACCAACCTAACACATCCAAGCAAAAAAATCATGCGCCTACCCCCTCCCGGCGCCGTTTAGAGGGGTAGATCGACAGGTCAGACTTTTCTCCAACGGGAGTAGGGTTTCGCTGTAGAGGGGGTCCGGAGTGTCAAGACCCCATCAAAACTTGCATAGAACCCTAAACTATGTATACTAGTGTGTTGGTAGTTTTTGGGAACCAAGATACATCTACGAGGTGCGACCCGCTTCACTGACCCCTCTTACTCCGTACTAAGTTCTTGCACTTACAGGCTAAAACCCCCATTTCGGGTGGCAGGCATGGAATCGTGCGACGGAACACATGAAATGTTTGTTTTTATGGTCCAATATACCAACCTAACACATCCAATCAAAAAAAATCATGCGTATACCCCCTCCCGGCGCGGTTTAGAGGGGTAGATCGACAAGTCAGACTTTTCTCCAACGGGAGTAGGGTTTCGCCGTAGAGGGGGTCCGGAGCGTCAAGACCCCATCAAAACTTGCATAGACCCCTAAACTATGTATACTAGTGTGTTGGTAGTTTGTGGGAACCAAGATACATATACGAGGTGCGACCCGCTTCGCTAACACCTCTTACTCCGTAGTAAGTTCTTGCACTTAGAGGTGAAAACCCCCGTTTCGGGTGTCAAGCATGGAATCGTGCGACGGAACACATGAAATGTTTGTTTTTATGGTCCAATATACAAACCTAACACATCCAAGCAAATAATAATCATGCGTCTACCCCCTCCAGGCGCCGTTTAGAGGGGTAGATCGACAGGTCAGACTTTTCTCCAACGGGAGTAGGGTTTCGCCGTAGAGGGGGTCCGGAGCGTCAAGACCTCATCAAAACTTGCATAGACCCCTAAAATATGTATACTAGTGTGTTGGTATTTTGTGGGAACCAAGATACATCTCCGAGGTGTGACCCGCTTCACTGACCGCTCTTACTCCGTAGTAAGTTCTTGCACTTAGAGGTGAAAACCCCCGTTTCGGGTGGCAGGCATGGAATCGTGCGACGGAACACATGAAATGTTTGTTTTTATGGTCCAATATACCAACCTAACACATCCAAGTAAAAAAAATCATGCGTCTACCCCCTCCCGGCGCCGTTTAGAGGGGTAGATCGACAGGTCAGACTTTTCTCCAGCGGGAGTAGGGTTTCGCCGTAGAGGGGGTCCGGAGCGTGAAGACCCCATAAAAACTTGCATAGACCCCTAAACTATGTATACTAGTGTGTTGGTAGTTTGTGGGAACCAAGGTACATCTCCGAGGTGCGACCTGCTTCACTGACCCCTCTTACTCCGTAGTAAGTTCTTGCACTTAGATGTGATAACCCCCGTTTCGGGTGTCAGGCATGGAATCGTGCGACGGAACACATGAAATGTTTGTTTTTTATGGTCCAATATACCAACCTAACACATCCAAGCAAAAAAATTCATGCGTCTACCCCCTCCCGGTGCCGTTTAGAGGGGTAGATCGACAGGTCAGACTTTTCTCCAACGGGAGTAGGGTTTCATCGTAGAGGGGGTCCGGAGTGTCAAGGGCCCATCAAAACTTGCATAGACCCCTAAAGTATGTATACTAGTGTGTTGGTAGTTTGTGGGAACCAAGACACATCTCCGAGGTGCGACCCGCTTCACTGACGCCTCTTACTCCGTACCCCCGTTTCGGGTGTCAGGTTGTCCAATATACCAACCTAACACATACAAGCAAGAAAATTCATGCGTCTACCCCCTCCCGGAGCCGTTTAGAGGGGTAGATCGACATGTCAGACTTTTCTCCAACGGGAGTAGGGTTTCGCCGTAGAGGGGGTCCGGAGCGTCAACAACCCATGAAAACTTGCATATACCCCTAAACTATGTATACTAGTGTGGTGGTAGTTTGTGGGAACCAAGATACATCTACGAGGTGCGACCCACTTCACTGGCCCCTCTTATTCCGTAGTAAGTTCTTGCACTTAGAGGTGAAAACCCCCGTTTCGGGTGGAAGGCATGGAATCGTGCGACGGAACACATGAAATGTTTGTTTTTTATGGTCCAATATACCAACCTAACACATCCAAGCAAAAAAAATCATGCGTATACCCCCTCCCGGCGCCGTTTAGAGGGGTAGATCGACAGGTCAGACTTTTCTCCTGCGGGAGTAGCGTTTCGCCGTATAGGGGGTCCGGAGCGTCAAGACTCCATCAAAACTTGCATTGACCCCTAAACTATGTATACTAGTGTGTTGGTATTTTGTGGGAACCAAGATACATCTACGAGGTGCGACCCGCTTCACTGACCCCTTTTACTCCGTAGTAAGTTCTTGCACTTAGAGGTGAAAACCCCTGTTTCGGGTGACATGCATGGAATCGTGCGACGGAACACATGAAATGTTTGTTTTTTATGGTCCAATATACCAACCTAACACATCCAAGCAAAAAAAATCATGCGTATACCCCCGCCCGGCGCCGTTTAGAGGGGTAGATCGACAGGTCAGACTTTTCTCCAGCGGGAGTAGGGTTTCGCCGTAGAGGGGGTCCGGAGCGTCAAGACCCCATCAAAACTTGCATAGACCCCTAAACTATGTATACTAGTGTGTTGGTACTTTGTGGGAACCAAGATACATCTCCGAGGTGCGACCCGCTTCACTGACCCCTCTTACTCCGTAGTAATTTCTTGCACTTAGAGGTGAAAACCCCCGTTTCGGGTGTCAGGCATGGAATCGTGCGACGGATTACATGAAATGTTTGTTTTTATGGTCCAATATACCAACCTAACACATCCTAGCAAGAAAATTCATGCGTCTACCCCCTCCCGGCGCCGTTTAGAGGGGTAGATCGATAGATCAGACTTTTCTCCAACGGGAGTAGGGTTTCGCCGTAGAGGGGGTCCGGAGCGTCAAGACCCCATGAAAACTTGCATAGACCCCTAAAGTATGTATACTAGTGTGTTGGTAGTTTGTGGGAACCAAGACACATCTCCGAGGTGCGACCCGCTTCACTGACCCCTCTTACTCCGTACCCCCGTTTCGGGTGTCAGGCTGTCCAATATACCAACCTAACACATACAAGCAAGAAAATTCATGCGTCTACCCCCTCCCGGAGCCGTTTAGAGAGGTAGATCGACATGTCAGACTTTTCTCCAACGGGAGTAGGGTTTCGCCGTAGAGGGGGTCCGGAGCGTCAACAACCCATGAAAACTTGCATATACCCCTAAACTATGTATACTAGTGTGTTGGTAGTTTGTGGGAACCAAGATACATCTACGAGGTGCGACCCGCTTCACTGGCCCCTCTTATTCCGTAGTAAGTTCTTGCACTTAGAGGTGAAAACCCCCGTTTCGGGTGGCAGGCATGGAATCGTGCGACGGAACACATGAAATGTTTGTTTTTTATGGTCCAATATACCAACCTAACACATCCAAGCAAAAAAAATCATGCGTATACCCCCTCCCGGCGCCGTTTAGAGGGGTAGATCGACAGGTCAGACTTTTCTCCGGCGGGAATAGCGTTTCGTCGTATAGGGGGTCCGGAGCGTCAAGACCCCATCAAAACTTGCATTGACCCCTAAACTATGTATACTAGTGTGTTGGTATTTTGTGGGAACCAAGATACATCTACGAGGTGCGACCCGCTTCACTGACCCCTTTTACTCCGTAGTAAGTTCTTGCACTTAGAGGTGAAAACCCCTGTTTCGGAAGACATGCATGGAATCGTGCGACGGAACACATGAAATGTTTGTTTTTATGGTCCAATATACCAACCTAACACATCCAAGCAAAAAAAATCATGCGTATACCCCCTCCCGGCGCTGTTTAGAGGGGTAGATCGACAGGTCAGACTTTTCTCCAACGGGAGTAGGGTTTCGCCGTAGAGGGGGTCCGGAGCGTCAAGACCCCATCAAAACTTGCATAGACCCCTAAACTATGTATACTAGTGTGTTGGTAGTTTGTGGTAACCAAGATACATATACGAGGTGCGACCCGCTTCGCTAACACCTCTTACTCCGTAGTAAGTTCTTGCAATTAGAGGTGAAAACCCCCGTTTCGGGTGTCAAGCATGGAATCGTGCGACGGAACACATGAAATGTTTGTTTTTATGGTCCAATATACAAACCTAACACATCCAAGCAAATAATAATCATGCGTCTACCCCCTCCCGGCGCCGTTTAGAGGGGTAGATCGACAGGTCAGACTTTTCTCCAACGGGAGTAGGGTTTCGCCGTAGAGGGGGTCCGGAGCGTCAAGACCTCATCAAAACTTGCATAGACCCCTAAAATATGTATACTAGTGTGTTGGTATTTTGTGGGAACCAAGATACATCTCCGAGGTGTGACCCGCTTCACTGACCGCTCTTACTCCGTAGTAAGTTCTTGCACTTAGAGGTGAAAACCCCCGTTTCGGGTGGCAGGCATGGAATCGTGCGACCGAACACATGAAATGTTTGTTTTTATGGTCCAATATACCAACGTAACACATCCAAGTAAAAAAAATCATGCGTCTACCCCCTCCCGGCGCCGTTTAGAGGGGTAGATCGACAGGTCAGACTTTTCTCCAGCGGGAGTAGGGTTTCGCCGTAGAGGGGGTCCGGAGCGTCAAGACCCCATCAAAACTTGCATAGACCCCTAAACTATGTATACTAGTGTGTTGGTAGTTTGTGGGAACCAAGATACATCTCCGAGGTGCGACCCGCTTCACTGACCCCTCTTACTCCGTAGTAATTTCTTGCACTTAGAGGTGAAAACCCCCGTTTCGGGTGTCAGGCATGGAATCGTGCGACGGATTACATGAAATGTTTGTTTTTATGGTCCAATATACCAACCTAAGACATCCTAGCAAGAAAATTCATGCGTCTACCCCCTCCCGGCGCCGTTTAGAGGGGTAGATCGACAGATCAGACTTTTCTCCAACGGGAGTAGGGTTTCGCCGTAGAGGGGGTCCGGAGCGTCAAGACCCCATGAAAACTTGCATAGACCCCTAAAGTATGTATACTAGTGTATTGGTAGTTTGTGGGAACCAAGACACATCTCCGAGGTGCGACCCGCTTCACTGACCCCTCTTACTCCGTACCCCCGTTTCGGGTGTCAGGCTGTCCAATATACCAACCTAACACATACAAGCAAGAAAATTCATGCGTCTACCCCCTCCCGGAGCCGTTTAGAGGGGTAGATTGACATGTCAGACTTTTCTCCAACGGGAGTAGGGTTTCGCCGTAGAGGGGGTCCGGAGCGTCAACAACCCATGAAAACTTGCATATACCCCTAAACTATGTATACTAGTGTGTTGGTAGTTTGTGGGAACCAAGATACATCTACGAGGTGCGACCCGCTTCACTGGCCCCTCTTATTCCATAGTAAGCTCTTGCACTTAGAGGTGAAAACCCCCGTTTCGGGTGGCAGGCATGGAATCGTGCGACGGAACACATGAAATGTTTGTTTTTTATGGTCCAATATACCAACCTAACACATCCAAGAAAAAAAATCATGTGCATACCCCCTCCCGGCGCCGTTTAGAGGGGTAGATCGACAGGTCAGACTTTTCTCCAACGGGAGTAGGGTTTCGCTGTAGAGAGGGTCCGGAGTGTCAAGACCCCATCAAAACTTGCATAGAACCCTAAACTATGTATACTAGTGTGTTGGTAGTTTTTGGGAACCAAGATACATCTACGAGGTGCGACCCGCTTCACTGACCCCTCTTACTCCGTACTAAGTTCTTGCACTTACAGGCTAAAACCCCCGTTTCGGGTGGCAGGCATGGAATCGTGCGACGGAACACATGAAATGTTTGTTTTTATGGTCCAATATACCAACCTAACACATCCAAGCAAAAAAAATCATGCGTATACCCCCTCCCGGCGCTGTTTAGAGGGGTAGATCGACAAGTCATACTTTTCTCCAACGGGAGTAGGGTTACGCCGTAGAGGGGTTCCGGAGCGTCAAGACCCCATCAAAACTTGCATAGACCCCTAAACTATGTATACTAGTGTGTTGGTAGTTTGTGGGAACCAAGATACATCTACGAGGTGCGACCCGCTTCGCTAACACCTCTTACTCTGTAGTAAGTTCTTGCACTTAGAGGTGAAAACCCCCGTTTCGGGTGTCAAGCATGGAATCGTGCGACGGAACACATGAAATGTTTGTTTTTATGGTCCAATATACAAACCTAACACATCCAAGCAAATAATAATCATGCGTCTACCCCCTCCCGGCGCCGTTTAGAGGGGTAGATCGACAGGTCACACTTTTCTCCAACGGGAGTAGGGTTTCGCCGTAGAGGGGGTCCGGAGCGTCAAGACCTCATCAAAACTTGCATAGACCCCTAAAATATGTATACTAGTGTGTTGGTAGTTTTTGGGAACCAAGATACATCTACGAGGTGCGACCCGCTTCACTGACCGCTCTTACTCCGTAGTAAGTTCTTGCACTTAGAGGTGAAAACCCCCGTTTCGGGTGGCAGGCATGGAATCGTGCGACGGAACACATGAAATGTTTGTTTTTATGGTCCAATATACCAACCTAACACATCCAAGTAAAAAAAATCATGCGTCTACCCCCTCCCGGCGCCGTTTAGAGGGGTAGATCGACAGGTCAGACTTTTCTCCAGCGGGAGTAGGGTTTCGCCGTAGAGGGGGTCCGGAGCGTCAAGACCCCATCCAAACTTGCATAGACCCCTAAACTATGTATACTAGTGTGTTGGTAGTTTGTGGGAACCAAGATACATCTCCGAGGTGCGACCCGCTTCACTGACCCCTCTTACCCCGTAGTAATTTCTTGCACTTAGAGGTGAAAACCCCCGTTTCGGGTGTCAGGCATGGAATCGTGCGACGGATTACATGAAATGTTTGTTTTTTTGGTCCAATATACCAACCTAACACGTCCTAGCAAGCAAATTCATGCGTCTACCCCCTCCCGGCGCCGTTTAGAGGGGTAGATCGACAGATCAGACTTTTCTCCAACGGGAGTAGGGTTTCGCCGTAGAGGGGGTCCGGAGCGTCAAGACCCCATGAAAACTTGCATAGACCCCTAAAGTATGTATACTAGTGTGTTGGTAGTTTGTGGGAACCAAGACACATCTCCGAGGTGCGACCCGCTTCACTGACCCCTCTTACTCCGTACCCCCGTTTCGGGTGTCAGGCTGTCCAATATACCAACCTAACACATACAAGCAAGAAAATTCATGCGTCTACCCCCTCCCGGAGCCGTTTAGAGGGGTAGATCGACAGGTCAGACTTTTCTCCGGCGGGAGTAGCGTTTCGCCGTATAGGGGGTCCGGAGCGTCAAGACCCCATCAAAACTTGCATTGACCCCTAAACTATGTATACTAGTGTGTTTGTATTTTGTGGGAACCAAGATACATCTACGAGGTGCGACCCGCTTCACTGACCCCTTTTACTCCGTAGTAAGTTCTTGCACTTAGAGGTGAAAACCCCTGTTTCGGGTGACATGCATGGAATCGTGCGACGAAGCACATGAAATGTTTGTTTTTTATGGTCCAATATACCAACCTAACACATCCAAGCAAAAAAATCATGTGCCTACCCCCTCCCGGCGCCGTTTAGAGGGGTAGATCGACAGGTCAGACTTTTCTCCAACGGGAGTAGGGTTTCGCTGTAGAGGGGGTCCGGAGTGTCAAGACCCCATCAAAACTTGCATAGAACCCTAAACTATGTATACTAGTGTGTTGGTAGTTTTTGGGAACCAAGATACATCTACGAGGTGCGACCCGCTTCACTGACCCCTCTTACTCCGTACTAAGTTCTTGCACTTACAGGCTAAAACCCCCGTTTCGGGTGGCAGGCATGGAATCGTGCGACGGAACACATGAAATGTTTGTTTTTATGGTCCAATATACCAACCTAACACATCCAAGCAAAAAAAATCATGCGTATACCCCCTCCCGGCGCTGTTTAGAGGGGTAGATCGACAAGTCAGACTTTTCTCCAACGGGAGTAGGGTTTCGCCGTAGAGGGGGTCCGGAGCGTCAAGACCCCATCAAAACTTGCATAGACCCCTAAAATATGTATACTAGTGTGTTGGTAGTTTGTGGGAACCAAGATACAAATACGAGGTGCGACCCGCTTCGCTAACACCTCTTACTCTGTAGTAAGTTCTTGCACTTAGAGGTGAAAACCCACCGTTTCGGGTGTCAGGCATGGAATCGTGCGACGGAACACATAAAATGTTTGTTTTTTATGGTCCAATATACCAAACTAACACATCCAATCAAGAAAATTCATGCGTCTACCCCCTCCCGGCGCCGTTTAGAGGGGTAGATCGACAGGTCAGACTTTTCTCCAGCGGGAGTAGGGTTTCGCCGTAGAGGGGGTCCGGAGCGTCAAGACCCCATCAAAACTTGCATACACCCCTAAACTATGTATACTAGTGTGTTGGTAGTTTGTGGGAACCAAGATACATCTACGAGGTGCGACCCGCTTCACTGACCCCTCTTATTCCGTAGTAAGTTCTTGCACTTAGATGTGATAACCCCCGTTTCGGGTGTCAAGCATGGAATCGTGCGACGGAACACATGAAATGTTTGTTTTTATGGTACAATATACCAACCTAACACATTCAAGCAAAAAAATTCATGCTTGTACCCCCTCCCGGCGCCTTTTAGAGGGGTAGATCGACAGGTCAGACTTTTCTCCAACGGGAGTAGGGTTTCGCCGTAGAAGGGGTCCGGAGCGTCAAGACCCCATAAAAACTTGCATAGACCCCTTAACTATGTATACTAGTGTGTTGGTAGTTTGTGGGAACAAAGATACATCTCCGAGGTGCGACCCGCTTCACTGACCCCTCTTACTCCGTAGTAAGTTCTTGAACTTAGAGGTGAAAACCCCCGTTTCGGGAGTCAGGCATGGAATCGTGCGACGGATCACATGAAATGTTTGTTTTTTATGGTCCAATATACCAACCTAACACATCCAAGCAAAAAAAATCATGCGTCTTCCCCCTCCCGACGCCGTTTAGAGGGGTAGATTGACATATCAGACTTTTCTCCAACGGGAGTAGGGTTTCGCCGTAGAGGGGGTCCGGAGCGTCAACACCCCATGAAAACTTGCATGGACTCCTAAAGTATGTATACTAGTGTGTTGGTAGTTTGTGGGAACCAAGACACATCTCCGAGGTGCAACCCGCTTCACTGACCCCTCTTACTCCGTAGTAAGTTCTTGCACTAAGAGGTGAAAACCCCCGTTTCGGTTGTCAGGTTGTCCAATATACCAACCTAACACATACAAGCAAGAAAATTCATGCGTCTACCCCCTCCCGGAGCCGTTTAGAGGGGTAGATCGACAGGTCGGACATTTCTCCAACGGGAGTAGGGTTTCGCCGTAGAGGGGGTCCGGAGCGTCAAGACCCCATGCAAACTTGCATAGACCCCTAAACTATGTATAGTAGTGTGTTGGTATTTTGTGGGAACCAAGATACATCTACGAGGTGCGACCCGCTTCACTGGCCCCTCTTATTCCGTAGTAAGTTCTTGCACTTAGAGGTGAAAACCCCCGTTTCGGGTGGCAGGCATGGAATCGTGCGACGGAACACATGAAATGTTTGTTTTTTATGGTCCAATATACCAACCTAACACATCCAAGCAAAAAAAATCATGCGTATACCCCCTCCCGGCGCCGTTTAGAGGGGTAGATCGACAGGTCAGACTTTTCTCCGGCGGGAGTAGCGTTTCGCCGTATAGGGGGTCCGGAGCGTCAAGACCCCATCAAAACTTGCATTGACCCCTAAACTATGTATACTAGTGTGTTTGTATTTTGTGGGAACCAAGATACATCTACGAGGTGCGACCCGCTTCACTGACCCCTTTTACTCCGTAGTAAGTTCTTGCACTTAGAGGTGAAAACCCCTGTTTCGGGTGACATGGATGGAATCGTGCGACGGAGCACATGAAATGTTTGTTTTTTATGGTCCAATATACCAACCTAACACATACAAGCAAAAAAATCATGCGCCTACCCGCTCCCGGCGCCGTTTAGAGGGGTAGATCGACAGGTCAGACTTTTCTCCAACGGGAGTAGGGTTTCGCTGTAGAGGGGGTCCGGAGTGTCAAGACCCCATCAAAACTTGCATAGAACCCTAAACTATGTATACTAGTGTGTTGGTAGTTTTTGGGAACCAAGATACATCTACGAGGTGCGACCCGCTTCACTGACCCCTCTTACTCCGTACTAAGTTCTTGCACTTACAGGCTAAAACCCCCGTTTCGGGTGGCAGGCATGGAATCGTGCGACGGAACACATGAAATGTTTGTTTTTATGGTCCAATATACAAACCTAACACATCCAAGCAAATAATAATCATGCGTCTACCCCCTCCCGGCGCCGTTTAGAGGGGTAGATCGACAGGTCAGACTTTTCTGCAGCGGGGGTAGGGTTTCGCTGTAGAGGGGGTCCGGAGTGTCAAGACCCCATCAAAACTTGCATAGAACCCTAAACTATGTATAATAGTGTGTTGGTAGTTAATGGGACCCAAGATACATCTCCGAGGTGTGACCCGCTTCGCTAACACCTCTTACTCCGTAGTAAGTTCTTGCACTTAGAGGTGAAAACCCCCGTTTCGGGTGTCAAGCATGGAATCGTGCGACGGAACACATGAAATGTTTGTTTTTATGGTCCAATATACAAACCTAACACATCCAAGCAAATAATAATCATGCGTCTACCCCTCCCGGTGCCGTTTAGAGGGGTAGATCGACAGGTCAGACTTTTCTCCACCGGGGGTAGGGTTTCGCTGTAGAGGGGGTCCGGAGTGTCAAGACCCCATCAAAACTTGCATAGACCCATAAACTATGTATACTAGTGTGTTGGTAGTTTGTAAGAACCAAGATACATCTACGAGGTGCGACCCGCTTCACTGGCCCCTCTTATTCCGTAGTAAGTTCTTGCACTTAGAGGTGAAAACCCCCGTTTCGGGTGGCAGGCATGGAATCGTGCGACGGAACACATGAAATGTTTGTTTTTTATGGTCCAATATACCAACCTAACACATCCAAGCAAAAAAAATCATGCGTCTACCCCCTCCCGGCGCCGTTTAGAGGGGTAGATCGACAGGTCAGACTTTTCTCCAGCGGGAATAGGGTTTCGCCGTAGAGGGGGTCCGGAGCGTCAAGACCCCGTCATAATTTGCATAGACCCATAAACTATGTATACTAGTGTGTTGGTAGTTTGTTGGAACCAAGATACATCTCCGAGGTGCGATCTGCTTCACAGACCCCTCTTACTCCGTAGTAAGTTCTTGCACTTAGAGGTGAAAACCCCCGTTTCGGGTGTCAGGCATGGAATCGTGCGACGGAACCCATGAAATGTTTGTTTTTTATGGTCCAATATACCAACCTAACACATACAAGAAAGAAAATTCATGCGTCTACCCCCTCCCGGCGTCGTTTAGAGGGGTAGATCGACAGGTCAGACTTTTCTCCACCGGGAGTAGGGTTTCGCCGTAGAGGGGGTCCGGAGCGTCAAGACCCCATCAAAACTTGCATAGACCCCTAAAATATGTATACTAGTGTGTTGGTAGTTTGTGGGAACCAAGATACATCTGCGAGGTGCGACCCGCTTCACTGACCCCTCTTACTCCGTAGTAAGTTCTTGCACTTAGATGTGAAAACCCACCGTTTCGGGTGTCAGGCATGGAATCGTGCGACGGAACACATAAAATGTTTGTTTTTTATGGTCCAATATACCAAACTAACACATCCAAGCAAGAAAATTCATGCGTCTACCCCCTCCCGGCGCCGTTTAGAGGGGTAGATCGACAGGTCAGACTTTTCTCCAGCGGGAGTAGGGTTTCGCCGTAGAGGGGGTCCGGAGCGTCAAGACCCCATCAAAACTTGCATACACCACTAAACTATGTATAGTAGTGTGTTGGTAGTTTGTGGGAACCAAGATACATCTACGAGGTGCGACCCGCTTCACTGACCCCTCTTATTCCGTAGTAAGTTCTTGCACTTAGATGTGATAACCCCCGTTTCGGGTGTCAAGCATGGAATCGTGCGACGGAACACATGAAATGTTTGTTTTTATGGTACAATATACCAACCTAACACATTCAAGCAAAAAAATTCATGCTTGTACCCCCTCCAGGCGCCTTTTAGAGGGGTAGATCGACAGGTCAGACTTTTCTCCAACGGGAGTAGGGTTTCGCCGTAGAAGGGGTCCGGAGCGTCAAGACCCCATAAAAACTTGCATAGACCCCTAAACTATGTATACTAGTGTGTTGGTAGTTTGTGGGAACAAAGATAGATCTCCGAGGTGCGACCCGCTTCACTGACCCCTCTTACTCCGTAGTAAGTTCTTGCACTTAGAGGTGAAAACCCCCGTTTCGGGAGTCATGCATGGAATCGTGCGACGGAACACATGAAATGTTCTTTTTAGGGTCCAATATACCAACCTAACACATCCAAGCAAAAAAATCATGCGCCTACCCCCTCCCGGCGCCGTTTAGAGGGGTAGATCGACATGTCAGACTTTTCTCCAACGGGAGTAGGGTTTCGCTGTAGAGCGGGTCCGGAGTGTCAAGACCCCATCAAAACTTGCATAGAACCCTAAACTATGTATACTAGTGTGTTGGTAGTTTTTGGGAACCAAGATACATCTACGAGGTGCGACCCGCTTCACTGACCCCTCTTACTCCGTAGTAAGTTCTTGCACTTACAGGCTAAAACCCCCGTTTCGGGTGGCAGGCATGGAATCGTGCGACGGAACACATGAAATGTTTGTTTTTTATGGTCCAATATACCAACCTAACACATCCAAGCAAAAAAAATCATGCGTATACCCCCTCCCGGCGCTGTTTAGAGGGGTAGATCGACAAGTCAGACTTTTCTCCAACGGGAGTAGGGTTTCGCCGTAGAGTGGGCCCGGAGCGTCAAGACCCCATCAAAACTTGCATAGACCCCTAAACTATGTATACTAGTGTGTTGGTAGTTTGTGGGAACCAAGATACATCTACGAGTACTCTGTAGTAAGTTCTCGCACTTAGAGGTGAAAACAACCGTTTCGGGTGTCAAGCATGGAATCGTGCGACGGAACACATGAAATGTTTGTTTTTTATGGTCCAATATACAAACCTAACACATCCAAGCAAATAAAAATCATGCGTGTACCCCCTCCCGGCGCCGTTTAGAGGGGTAGATCGACAGGTCAGACTTTTACCTAGCGGGAGTAGGGTTTCGCTGTAGAGGGGGTCCGGAGTGTCAAGACCCCATCAAAACTTGCATAGAACCCTAAAATATGTATACTAGTGTGTTGGTAGTTAATGGGAACCAAGATACATCTCCGCGGTGCGACCCGCTTCACTGACCCCTCTTACTCCGTAGTAAGTTCTTGCACTTAGAGGTGAAAACCCCCGTTTCGGGAGTCAGGCATGGAATCGTCCACGGATCACATGAAATGTTTGTTTTTTATGGTCCAATATACCAACCTAACACATCCAAGCAAAAAAAATCATGCGTCTACCCCCTCCCGGCGCCGTTTAGAGGGGTAGATCGACAGGTCAGACTTTTCTCCAGCGGGAGTAGGATTTCGCCGTAGAGGGGGTCGGAAGCGTCAAGACCCCATCAAAACTTGCATAGACACCTAAACTATGTATAATAGTGTGTTGGTAGTTTTTGTGAACCAATATACATCTCCGAGGTGCGACCCGCTTCACTGACCCCTCTTACTTCCGTAGTAAGTTCTTGCACTTAGAGGTGATAACCCCCATTTCGGGTGTCAGGCATGGAATCGTGCGACGGAACACATGAAATGTTTGTTTTTTATGGTACAATATACCAACCTAACACATCCAAGCTTAAAAGATCATGCGTCTACCCCCTCCCGGTGCCGTTTAGAGGGGTAGATCGACAGGTCAGACTTTTCTCCAACGGGAGTAGGGTTTCACCGTAGAGGGGGTCCGGAGCGTCAAGACCCCATCAAAACTTGCATAGACCCCTAAACTATGTATACTAGTGTGTTGGTAGTTTGTGGGAACCAAGATACATCTACGAGGTGCGACCCGCTTCACTGACCCCTCTTACTCTGTAGTAAGTTCTCGCACTTAGAGGTGAAAACCCCCGTTTCGGGTGTCAAGCATGGAATCGTGCGACGGAACACATGAAATGTTTGTTTTTTATGGTCCAATATACAAACCTAACACATCCAAGCAAATAAAAATCATGGGTCTACCCCCTCCAGGCGCCGTTTAGAGTGGTAGATCGACAGGTCAGACTTTTCTCCAGCGGGAGTAGGGTTTCGCTGTAGAGGGGGTCCGGAGTGTCAAGACCCCATCAAAACTTGCATAGAACCCTAAAATATGTATACTAGTGTGTTGGTAGTTAATGGGAACCAAGATACATCTCCGCGGTGCGACCCGCTTCACTGACCCCTCTTACTGCGTAGTAAGTTCTTGCACTTAGAGGTGAAAACCCCCGTTTCGGGAGTCAGGCATGGAATCGTGCGACGGATCACATGAAATGTTTGTTTTTTATGGTCCAATATACCAACCTAACACATCCAAGCAAAAAAATCATGCGTATACCCCCTCCCGGCGCCGTTTAGAGGGGTAGATCGACAGGTCAGACTTTTCTCCAGCGGGAGTAGGATTTCGCCGTAGAGGGGGTCGGGAGCGTCAAGACCCCATAAAAACTTGCATAGACCCCTAAACTATGTATACTAGTGTGTTGGTAGTTTGTGGGAACCAAGATACATCTCCGAGGTGCGACCCGCTTCACTGACCCCTCTTACTCCGTAGTAAGTTCTTGCACTTAGAGGTGAAAACCCCTGTTTCGGGTGGCAGGCATGGAATCGTGCGACGGAACACATGAAATGTTTGTTTTTTATGGTCCAATATACCAACCTAACACATCCAAGCAAAAAAAATCATGCTTCTACCCCCTCCCGGCGCCGTTTAGAGGGGTAGATCGACATGTAAGACATTTCTCCTACGGGAGTAGGGTTTCGCAGTAGGGGGGTGCGGAGCGTTAAGACCCCATAAAAACTTGCATAGACCCATAAACTATGTATACTAGTATGTTGGTAGTTTGTGGGAACCAAGATACATCTCCGAGGTGCGACCCGCTTCACTGACCCCTCTTACTCCGTAGTAAGTTCTTGCACTTAAAGGTGATAACCCCCGTTTCGGGTGTCAGGCATGGAATCGTGCGACAGAACACATGAAATGTTTGTTTTTATGGTCCAATATACCAACCTAACACATCCAAGCAAAAAAATTCATGCGTATACCCCATCCCGGTGCCGTTTAGAGGGGTAGATCGACATGTCAGACTTTTCTCCAACGGGAGTAGGGTTTCGCCGTAGAGGGGGTCCGGAGCGTCAAGACCTCATCAAAACTTGCATAGACCCCTAAAATATGTATACTAGTGTGTTGGTATTTTGTGGGAACCAAGATACATCTACGAGGTGTGACCCGCTTCACTGACCGCTCTTACTCCGTAGTAAGTTCTTGCACTTAGAGGTGAAAACCCCCGTTTCAGGTGGCAGGCATGGAATCGTGCGACGGAACACATGAAATGTTTGTTTTTATGGTCCAATATACCAACCTAACACATCCAAGTAAAAAAAATCATGCGTCTACCCCCTCCCGGCGCCGTTTAGAGGGGTAGATCGACAGGTCAGACTTTTCTCCAGCGGGAGTAGGGTTTCGCCGTAGAGGGGGTCCGGAGCGTCAAGACCCCATCAAAACTTGCATAGACCCCTAAACTATGTATACTAGTGTGTTGGTAGTTTGTGGGAACCAAGATACATCTCCGAGGTGCGACCCGCTTCACTGACCCCTCTTACTCCGTAGTAATTTCTTGCACTTAGAGGTGAAAACCCCCGTTTCGGGTGTCAGGCATGGAATCGTGCGACGGATTACATGAAATGTTTGTTTTTATGGTCCAATATACCAACCTAACACATCCTAGCAAGAAAATTCATGCGTCTACCCCCTCCCGGCGCCGTTTAGAGGGGTAGATCGACAGATCAGACTTTTCTCCAACGGGAGTAGGGTTTCGCCGTAGAGGGGGTCCGGAGCGTCAAGACCCCATGAAAACTTGCATAGACCCCTAAAGTATGTATACTAGTGTGTTGGTAGTTTGTGGGAACCAAGACACATCTCCGAGGTGCGACCCGCTTCACCGACCCCTCTTACTCCGTACCCCCGTTTCGGGTGTCAAGCTGTCCAATATACCAACCTAACACATACAAGCAAGAAAATTCATGCGTCTACCCCCTCCCGGAGCCGTTTAGAGGGGTAGATCGACATGTCAGACTTTTCTCCAACGGGAGTAGGGTTTCGCCGTAGAGGGGGTCCGGAGCGTCAACAACCCATGAAAACTTGCATATACCCCTAAACTATGTATACTAGTGTGTTGGTAGTTTGTGGGAACCAAGATACATCTACGAGGTGCGACCCGCTTCACTGGCCCCTCTTATTCCGTAGTAAGTTCTTGCACTTAGAGGTGAAAACCCCCGTTTCGGGTGGCAGGCATGGAATCATGCGACGGAACACATGAAATGTTTGTTTTTTATGGTCCAATATACCAACCTAACACATCCAAGAAAAAAAAATCATGCGTATACCCCCTCCCGGCGCCGTTTAGAGGGGTAGATCGACAGGTCAGACTTTTCTCCGCCGGGAGTAGCGTTTCGCCGTATAGGGGGTCCGGAGCGTCAAGACCCCATCCAAACTTGCATTGACCCCCAAACTATGTATACTAGTGTGTTGGTATTTTGTGGGAACCAAGATACATCTACGAGGTGCGACCCGCTTCACTGACCCCTTTTACTCCGTAGTAAGTTCTTGCACTTAGAGGTGAAAACCCCTGTTTCGGGTGACATGAATGGAATCGTGCGACGGAACACATGAAATGTTTGTTTTTTATGGTCCAATATACCAACCTAACACATCCAAGCAAAAAAATCATGCGCCTACCCCCTCCCGGCGCCGTTTAGAGGGGTAGATCGACAGGTCAGACTTTTCTCCAACGGGAGTAGGGTTTCGCTGTAGAGGGGGTCCGGAGCGTCAAGACCCCATCAAAACTTGCATAGAACCCTAAACTATGTATACTAGTGTGTTGGTAGTTTTTGGGAACCAAGATACATCTACGAGGTGCGACCCGCTTCACTGACCCCTCTTACTCCGTACTAAGTTCTTGCACTTACAGGCTAAAACCCCCGTTTCGGGTGGCAGGCATGGAATCGTGCGACGGAACACATGAAATGTTTATTTTTATGGTCCAATATACCAACCTAACACATCCAAGATAAAAAAATCATGCGTATACCCCCTCCCGGCGCTGTTTAGAGGGGTAGATCGACAAGTCAGACTTTTCTCCAACGGGAGTAGGGTTTCGCCGTAGAGGGGGTCCGGAGCGTCAAGACCCCATCAAAACTTGCATAGACCCCTAAACTATGTATACTAGTGTGTTGGTAGTTTGTGGGAACCAAGATACATCTACGAGGTGCGACCCGCTTCGCTAACACCTCTTACTCCGTAGTAAGTTCTTGCACTTAGAGGTGAAAACCCCCGTTTCGGCTGTCAAGCATGGAATCGTGCGACGGAACACATGAAATGTTTGTTTTTATGGTCCAATATACAAACCTAACACATCCAAGCAAATAATAATCATGCGTCTACCCCCTCCCGGCGCCGTTTAGAGGGGTAGATCGACAGGTCAGACTTTTCTCCAGCGGGGGTAGGGTTTCGCTGTAGAGGGGGTCCGGAGTGTCAAGACCCCATCAAAACTTGCATAGAACCCTAAACTATGTATACTAGTGTGTTGGTAGTTAATGGGACCCAAGATACATCTCCGAGGTGCGACCCGCTTCACTGACCCCTCTTACTCTGTAGTAAGTTCTTGCACTTAGAGGTGAAAACCCCCGTTTCGGTAGTCAGGCATGGAATCGTGCGACGGATCACATGAAATGTTTTTTTGGTCCAATATACCAACCTAACATATCCAAGCAAAAAAAATCATGCGTCTACCCCTCCCGGCGCCGTTTAGAGGGGTAGATCGACGGGTCAGACTTTTCTCCAGCGGGAGTAGGATTTTGCCGTAGAGGGGGTCCGGAGCGTCAGGACCCCATCAAAACTTGCATAGACCCCTAAACTATGTATACTAGTGTGTTGGTAGTTTGTGGGAACCAAGATACATCTCCGAGGTGCGACCCGCTTCACTGACCCCTTATACTCCGTAGTAAGTTCTTGCACTTAGAGGTGAAAACCCCCGTTTCGGGTGGCAGGCATGGAATCGTGCGACGGACCACCTGAAATGTTAGTTTTTTTATTTTCCATTATACCAACCTAACACATCCAAGCAAAAAAAATCATGCTTCTACCCCCTCCCGGCGCCGTTTAGTGGGGTAGATCGACAGGTAAGACATTTCTCCTACGGGAGTAGGGTTTCGCTGTAGAGGGGGTGCGGAGCGTCAAGACCCCATCAAAACTTGCATAGACCCCTAAACTATGTATACTAGTGTGTTGGTAGTTTGTGGGAACCAAGATACATCTCCGAGGTGCGACCCGCTTCACTGACCCCTCTTACTGCATAGTAAGTTCTTGCACTTAGAGGTGAAAACCCCCGTTTCGTTTGGCAGGCATGGAATCGTGCGACGGAACACATGAAATGTTTGTTTTTATGGTCGAATATTCCAACCTAACACATCCAAGTAAAAAAAAATGTGTCTACCCCCTCCCGGCGCCGTTTGGAGGGGTAGATCGACAGGTCAGACTTTTCTCCAGCGGGAGAAGGGTTTCGCCGTAGAAGGGGTGCGGAGCGTCAAGACCCCATCAAAACTTGCATAGACCCCTAAACTATGTATACTAGTGTCTTGGCAGTTTGTGGGAACAAAGATATATCTCCGAGGTGCGACCCGCTTCACTGACCTCTCTTACTACGTAGTAAGTTCTTGCACTTAGAGGTGATAACCCCCGTTTCGGGTGTCAGGCATGGAATCGTGCGACGGAACACATGAAATGTTTGTTTTTTATGGTCCAATATACCAACCTAACACATCCAAGAAAAAAAATTCATGCGTCTACCCCCTCCCGGTGCCGTTTAGAGGGGTAGATCGACAGGTCAGACTTTTCTCCAACGGGAGTAGGGTTTCACCGTAGAGGTGGTTCGGAGCGTCAAGACCCCATCAAAACTTGCATAGACCCATAAAATATGTATACTAGTGTGTTGGTATTTTGTGGGAACCAAGATACATCTCCGAGGTGTGACCCGCTTCACTGGCCGCTCTTACTCCGTAGGAAGTTCTTGCACTTAGAGGTGAAAACCCCCGTTTCGGGTGGTAGGCATGGAATCGTGCGACGGAACACATGAAATGATTGTTTTTATGGTCCAATATACCAACCTAACACATCCATGTAAAAAAAATCATGCGTCTACCCCCTCCCGGCGCCGTTTAGAGGGGTAGATCGACAGGTAAGACATTTCTCCTACGGGAGTAGGGTTTCGCTGTAGGGGGGTGCGGAGCGTCAAGACCCCATCAAAAATTGCATAGACCCCTAAACTATGTATACTAGTATGTTGGTAGTTTGTGGGAACCAAGATACATCTCCGAGGTGCGACCCGCTTCACTGACCCCTCTTACTCCGTAGTAAGTTCTTGCACTTAGAGGTGATAACCCCCGTTTCGGGTGTCAGGCATGGAATCGTGCGACAGAACACATGAAATGTTTGTTTTTATGGTCCAATATACCAACCTAACACATCCAAGCAAAAAAAATCATGCGTCTACCCCATCCCGGTGCCGTTTAGAGGGGTAGATCGACATGTGAGACTTTTCTCCAACGGGAGTAGGGTTTCGCCGTAGAGGGGGTCCGGAGCGTCAAGACCCCATCAAAACTTGCATAGACCCCTAAAATATGTATACTAGTGTGTTGGTATTTTGTGGGAACCAAGATACATCTCCGAGGTGTGACCCGCTTCACTGACCGCTCTTACTCCGTAGTAAGTTCTTGCACTTAGAGGTGAAAACCCTCGTTTCGGGTGGCAGGCATGGAATCGTGCGACGGAACACATGAAATGTTTGTTTTTATGGCCCAATATACCAACCTAACACATCCAAGTAAAAAAAATCATGCGTCTACCCCCTCCCGGCGCCGTTTAGAGGGGTAGATCGACAGGTCAGACTTTTCTCCAGCGGGAGTAGGGTTTCGCCGTAGAGGGGGTCCGGAGCGTCAAGACCCCATCAAAACTTGCATAGACCCCTAAACTATGTATACTAGTGTGTTGGTAGTTTGTGGGAACCAAGATACATCTGCGAGGTGCGACCCGCTTCACTGACCCCTCTTACTCCGTAGTAATTTCTTGCACTTAGAGGTGAAAACCCCCGTTTCGGGTGTCAGGCATGGAATCGTGCGACGGAACACATGAAATGTTTGTTTTTATGGTCCAATATACCAACCTAACACATCCAAGCAAGAAAATTCACGCGTCTACCCCCTCCCGGTGCCGTTTAGAGGGGTAGATCGACAGATCATACTTTTCTCCAACGGGAGTAGGGTTTCGCCGTAGAGGAGGTCCAGAGCGTCAAGACCCCATGAAAACTTGCATAGACCCCTAAAGTATATATACTAATGTGTTGGTAGTTTGTGGGAACCAAGACACATCTCCAAGGTGCGACCCGCTTCACTGACCCCTCTTACTCCGTAGTAAGTTCTTGCACTTAGAGGTGAAAACCCCCGTTTCGGGTGTCAGGCAGTCCAATATACCAACCTAACACATACAAGCAAGAAAATTCATGCATCTACCCCCTCCCGGAGCCGTTTAGAGGGGTAGATCGACATGTCAGACTTTTCTCCAACGGGAGTAGGGTTTCGCCGTAGAGGGGGTCCGGAGCGTCAACACCCCATGAAAACTTGCATAGACCCCTAAACTATGTATACTAGTGTGTTGGTAGTTTGTGGAAACCAAGATACATCTACGAGGTGCGACCCGCTTCACTGGCCCCTCTTATTCCGTAGTAAGTTCTTGCACTTAGAGGTGAAAACCTCCGTTTCGGGTGGCAGGCATGGAATCGTGCGACGGAACACATGAAATGTTTGTTTTTTATGGTCCAATATACCAACCTAACACATCCAAGCAAAAAAAAACATGCGTATACCCCCTCCCGGCGCCGTTTAGAGGGGTAGATCGACAGGTCAGACTTTTCTCCGGCGGGAGTAGCGTTTCGCCGTAGAGGGGGTCCGGAGCGTCAAGACCCCATCAAAACTTGCATTGACCCCTAAACTATGTATACTAGTGTGTTGGTATTTTGTGGGAACCAAGATACATCTACGAGGTGCGACCCGCTTCACTGACCCCTTTTACTCCGTAGTAAGTTCTTGCACTTAGAGGTGAAAACCCCCGTTTCGGGTGACATGCATGGAATCGTGCGACGGAACACATGAAATGTTTGTTTTTTATGGTCTAATATACCAACCTAACACATCCAAGAAAAAAAATCATGCGTATACCCCCTCCCGGCGCCGTTTAGAGGGGTAGATCGACAGGTCAGACTTTTCTCCAACGGGAGTAGGGTTTCGCTGTAGAGGGGGTCCGGAGTGTCAAGACCCCATCAAAACTTGCATAGAACCCTAAACTATGTATACTAGTGTGTTGGTAGTTTTTGGGAACCAAGATACATCTCCGAGGTGCGACCCGATTCACTGACCCCTCTTACTCTGTAGTAAGTTCTTGCACTTAGAGGTGAAAACCCCCGTTTCGGGAGTCAGGCATGGAATCGTGCGACGGATCACATGAAATGTTTTTTTGGTCCAATATACCAACCTAACATATCCAAGAAAAAAAAATCATGCGTCTACCCCTCCCGGCACCGTTTAGAGGGGTAGATCGACGGGTCAGACTTTTCTCCAGCGGGAGTAGGATTTTGCCGTAGAGGGGGTCCGGAGCGTCAGGACCCCATCAAAACTTGCATAGACCCCTAAACTATGTATACTAGTGTGTTGGTAGTTTGTGGGAACCAAGATACATCTCCGAGGTGCGACCCGCTTCACTGACCCCTCTTACTCCGTAGTAAGTTCTTGCACTTAGAGGTGAAAACCCCCGTTTCGGGTGGCAGGCATGGAATCGTGCGACGGACCACCTGAAATGTTAGTTTTTTTATTTTCCAATATACCAACCTAACACATCCAAGCAAAAAAAATCATGCTTCTACCCCCTCCCGGCGCCGTTTAGTGGGGTAGATCGACAGGTAAGACATTTCTCCTACGGGAGTAGGGTTTCGCTGTAGAGGGGGTGCGGAGCGTCAAGACCCCATCAAAACTTGCATAGACTCCTAAACTATGTATACTAGTGTGTTGGTAGTTTGTGGGAACCAAGATACATCTCCGAGGTGCGGCCCGCTTCACTGACACCTCTTACTCCATAGTAAGTTCTTGCACTTAGAGGTGATAACCCCCGTTTCGGGTGTCAGGCATGGAATCGTGCGACGGAACAAATGAAATGTTTGTTTTTTATGGTCCAATATACCAACCTAACACATCAAAGAAAAAATTCATGCGTCTACCCCATCCCGGTGCCGTTTAGAGGGGTAGATCGACAGGTCAGACTTTTCTCCAATGGGAGTAGGGTTTCGTCGTAGAGGGGGTCCGGAGCGTCAAGACCCCATCAAAACTTGCATAGACCCCTAAATTATGTATACTAGTGTGTTGGTAGTTCGTGGGAACCAAGATACATCTCCGAGGTGCGACCCGCTTCACTGACCCCTCTTACTCTGTAGTAAGTTCTTGCACTTAGAGGTGAAAACCCCCGTTTCGTGTGGCAGGCATGGAATCGTGCGACGGAACACATGAAATGTTTGTTTTTATGGTCGAATATTCCAACCTAACACATCAAAGTAAAAAAAAATGTGTCTACCCCCTCCCGGCGCCGTTTGGAGGGGTAGATCGACAGGTCAGACTTTTCTCCAGCGGGAGTAGGGTTTCGCCGTAGAAGGGGTGCGGAGCGTCAAGACCCCATCAAAACTTGCATAGACCCCTAAACTATGTATACTAGTGTGTTGGTAGTTTGTGGGAACAAAGATATATCTCCGAGGTGCGACCCGCTTCACTGACCCCTCTTACTACGTAGTAAGTTCTTGCACTTAGAGGTGATAACCCCCGTTTCGGGTGTCAGGCATGGAATTGTGCGACGGAACACATGAAATGTTTGTTTTTTATGGTCCAATATACTAACCTAACACATCCAAACAAAAAAATTCATGCGTCTACCCCCTCCCGGTGCCGTTTAGAGGGGTAGATCGACAGGTCAGACTTTTCTCCAACGGGAGTAGGGTTTCACCGTAGAGGTGGTTCGGAGCGTCAAGACCCCATCAAAACTTTCATAGACCCCTAAAATATGTATACTAGTGTGTTGGTATTTTGTGGGAACCAAGATACATCTCCGAGGTGTGACGCACTTCACTGACCGCTCTTACTCTGTAGTAAGTTCTAGCACTTAGAGGTGAAAACCCCCGTTTTGGGTGGCAGGCATGGAATCGTGCGACGGAACACATGAAATGATTGTTTTTATGGTCCAATATACCAACCTAACACATCCAAGTAAAAAAAAATCATGCGTCTACCCCCTCCCGGCGCCGTTTAGAGGGGTAGATCGACAGGTAAGACATTTCTCCTACGGGAGTAGGGTTTCGCTGTAGGGGGGTGCGGAGCGTCAAGACCCCATAAAAAATTGCATAGACCCCTAAACTATGTATACTAGTATTTTGGTAGTTTGTGGGAACCAAGATACATCTCCGAGGTGCGACCCGCTTCACTGACCCCTCTTACTCTGTAGTAAGTTCTTGCACTTAGAGGTGATAACCCCCGTTTCGGGTGTCAGGCATGGAATCGTGCGACAGAACACATGAAATGTTTGTTTTTATGGTCCAATATACCAACCTAACACATCCAAGCAAAAAAATTCATGCGTCTACCCCATCCCGGTGCCGTTTAGAGGGGTAGATCGACAGGTGAGACTTTTCTCCAACGGGAGTAGGGTTTCGCCGTAGAGGGGGTCCGGAGCGTCAAGACCCCATCAAAACTTGCATAGACCCCTAAAATATGTATACTAGTTTGTTGGTATTTTGTGGGAACCAAGATACATCTCCGAGGTGTGACCCGCTTCACTGACCGCTCTTACTCCGTAGTAAGTTCTTGCACTTAGAGGTGAAAACCCCCGTTTCGGGTGGCAGGCATGGAATCGTGCGACGGAACACATGAAATGTTTGTTTTTATGGTCCAATATACCAACCTAACACATCCAAGTAAAAAAAATCATGCGTATACCCCCTCCCGGCGCCGTTTACAGGGGTAGATCGACAGGTCATACTTTTCTCCAGCGGGAGTAGGGTTTCGCCGTAGAGGGGGTCCGGAGCGTCAAGACCCCATCAAAACTTGCATAGAACCCTAAACTATGTATACTAGTGTGTTGGTAGTTTGTGGGAACCAAGATACATCTCCGAGGTGGGACCGGCTTCACTGACCCCTCTTACTCCGTAGTAATTTCTTGCACTTAGAGGTGAAAACCCCCGTTTCGGGTGTCAGGCATGGAATCGTGCGACGGAACACATGAAATGTTTGTTTTTATGGTCAATATACCAACCTAACACATCCAAGCAAGAAAATTCATGCGTCTACCCCCTCCCGGCGCCGTTTAGAGGGGTAGATCGACAGATCATACTTTTCTCCAACGGGAGTAGGGTTTCGCCGTAGAGGAGGTCCAGAGCGTCAAGACCCCATGAAAACTTGCATAGACCCCTAAAGTATGTATACTAGTGTGTTGGTAGTTTGTGGGAACCAAGACACATCTCCAAGGTGCGACCCACTTCACTGACCCCTCTTACTCCGTAGTAAGTTCTTGCACTTAGAGGTGAAAACCCCCGTTTCGGGTGTCAGGCTGTCCAATATACCAACCTAACACATACAAGCAAGAAAATTCATGCATCTACCCCCTCCCGGAGCCGTTTAGAGGGGTAGATCGACATGTCAGACTTTTCTCCAACGGGAGTAGGGTTTCGCCGTAGAGGGGGTCCAAAGCGTCAACACCCCATGAAAACTTGCATAGACCCCTAAACTATGTATACTAGTGTGTTGGTAGTTTGTGGAAACCAAGATACATCTACGAGGTGCGACCCGCTTCACTGGCCCCTCTTATTCCGTAGTAAGTTCTTGCACTTAGAGGTGAAAACCCCCGTTCCGGGTGGCAGGCATGGAATCGTGCGACGGAACACATGAAATGTTTGTTTTTTATGGTCCAATATACCAACCTAACACATCCAAGCAAAAAAAATCATGCGTATACCCCCTCCCGGCGCCGTTTAGAGGGGTAGATCGACATGTCAGACTTTTCTCCGGCGGGAGTAGCGTTTCGCCGTAGAGGGGGTCCGGAGCGTCAAGACCCCATCAAAACTTGCATTGACCCCTAAACTATGTATACTAGTGTGTTGGTATTTTGTGGGAACCAAGATACATCTACGAGGTGCGACCCGCTTCACTGACCCCTTTTACTCCGTAGTAAGTTCTTGCACTTAGAGGTGAAAACCCCCGTTTCGGGTGACATGCATGGAATCGTGCGACGGAACACATGAAATGTTTGTTTTTTATGGTCCAATATACCAAACTAACACATCCAAGCAAAAAAATCATGCGTATACCCCCTCCCGGCGCCGTTTAGAGGGGTAGATCGACAGGTCAGACTTTTCTCCAACGGGAGTAGGGTTTCGCTGTAGAGGGGGTCCGGAGTGTCAAGACCCCATCAAAACTTGCATAGAACCCTAAACTATGTATACTAGTGTGTTGGTAGTTTTTGGGAACCAAGATACATCTACGAGGTGCGACCCGCTTCACTGACCCCTCTTACTCCGTAGTAAGTTCTTGCACTTACAGGCTAAAACCCCCGTTTCGGGTGGCAGGCATGGAATCGTGCGACGGAACACATGAAATGTTTGTTTTTATGGTCCAATATACCAACCTAACACATCCAAGCAAAAAAAATCATGCGTCTACCCCCTCCCGGCGCTGTTTAGAGGGGTAGATCGACAAGTCAGACTTTTCTCCAACGGGAGTAGGGTTTCGCCGTAAAGGGGGTCCGGAGAGTCAAGACCCCATCAAAACTTGCATAGAACCCTAAACTATGTATACTAGTGTGTTGGTAGTTTGTGGGAACCAAGATACATCTACGAGTGCGACCCGCTTCGCTAACACCTCTTACTCCGTAGTAAGTTCTTGCACTTAGAGGTGAAAACCCCCGTTTCGGGTGTCAAGCATGGAATCGTGCGACAGAACACATGAAATGTTTGTTTTTATGGTCCAATATACAAACCTAACACATCCAAGCAAATAATAATCATGCGTCTACCCCCTCCCGGCGCCGTTTAGAGGGGTAGATCGACAGGTCAGACTTTTCTCCAGCGGGAGTAGGGTTTCGCTGTAGAGGGGGTCCGGAGTGTCAAGACCCCTTCAAAACTTGCATAGAACCCTAAACTATGTATACTAGTGTTTTGGTAGTTAATGGGAACCAAGATACTTCTCCGAGGTGCGACCCGCTTCACTGACCCCTCTTACTCCGTAGTAAGTTCTTGCACTTAGAGGTGAAAACCCCCGTTTCGGGAGTCAGGCATGGAATCGTGCGACGGACCACCTGAAATGTTAGTTTTTTATTTTCCAATAAACCAACCTAACACATCCAAGCAAAAAAAATCATGCTTCTACTCCCTCCCGGCGTCGTTTATTGGGGTAGATCGACAGGTAAGACATTTCTCCTACGGCAGTAGGGTTTCGCTGTAGAGGGGGTGCGGAGCGTCAAGACCCCATCAAAACTTGCATAGACCCCTAAACTATGTATACTAGTGTGTTGGTAGTGTGTGGGAACCAAGATACATCTCCGAGGTGCGACCCGCTTCACTGACCCCTCTTACTCCATAGTAAGTTCTTGCACTTAGAGGTGATAACCCCCGTTTCGGGTGCCAAGCATGGAATCGTGCGACGGAACAAATGAAATGTTTGTTTTTTATGGTCCAATATACCAATTTAACACATCCAAGAAAAAAATTCATGCGTCTACCCCATCCCGGTGCCGTTTAGAGGGGTAGATCGACAGGTCAGACTTTTCTCCAATGGGAGTAGGGTTTCGTCGTAGAGGGGGTCCGGTGCGTCAAGACCCCATGAAAACTTGCATAGACCCCTAAACTATGTATACTAGTGTGTTGGTAGTTTGTGGGAACCAAGATACATCTTCGAGGTGCGACCCGCTTCACTGACCCCTCTTACTCTGTAGTAAGTTCTTGCACTTAGAGGTGAAAACCCCCGTTTCGTGTGGCAGGCATGGAATCGTGCGACGGAACACATGAAATGTTTGTTTTTATGGTCGAATATTCCAACCTAACACATACAAGTAAAAAAAAATGCGTCTACCCCCTCCCGGCGCCGTTTGGAGGGGTAGATCGACAGGTCAGACTTTTCTCAAGCGGGAGTAGGGTTTCGCCGTAGAAGGGGTCCGGAGCGTCAAGACCCCATCAAAACTTGCATAGACCCCTAAACTATGTATACTAGTGTGTTGGTAGTTTGTGGGAACAAAGATATATCTCCGAGGTGCGACCCGCTTCACTGACCCCTCTTACTACGTAGTAAGTTCTTGCACTTAGAGGTGATAACCCCCGTTTCGGGTGTCAGGCATGGAATCGTGCGACGGAACACATGAAATGTTTGTTTTTTATCGTCCAATATACCAACCTAACACATCCAAGAAAAAAAATTCATGCGTCTACCCCCTCCCGGTGCCGTTTAGAGGGGTAGATCGACAGGTCAGACTTTTCTCCAACGGGAGTAGGGTTTCACCGTAGAGGTGGTTCGGAGCGTCAAGACCCCATAAAAACTTGTATAGACCCCTAAACTATGTATACTAGTGTGTTGGTAGTTTGTGGGAACCAAGATACATCTACGAGGTGCGACCCGCTTCACTGACCCCTCTTACTCTGTAGTAAGTTCTCGCACTAAGAAGTGAAAACCCCCGTTTCGGGTGTCAAGCATGGAATCGTGCGACGGAACACATGAAATGTTTGTTTTTTATGGTCCAATATACAAACCTAACACATCCAAGCAAATAAAAATCATGCGTCTACCCCCTCCCGGCGCCGTTTAGAGTGGTAGATCGACATGTCAGACTTTTCTCCAGCGGGAGTAGGGTTTCGCTGTAGAGGGGGTCCGGAGTGTCAAGACCCCATCAAAACTTGCATACAACCCTAAACTATGTATACTAGTGTGTTGGTAGTTAATGGGAACCAAGATACATCTTTGAGGTGCGACCAACTTCACTGACCCCTCTTACACCGTTGTAAGTTCTTGCACTTAGAGGTGAAAACCCCCGTTTCGGGAGTCAGGCATGGAATCGTGCGACGGATCACATGAAATGTTTATTTTTTATGGTCCAATATACCAACCTAATACATCCAAGCAAAAAAAATCATGCGTCTACCCCCTCCCGGCGCCGTTTAGAGGGGTAGATCGATAGGTCAGACTTTTCTCCAGCGAGAGTAGGAATTCGCCATAGAGGGGGTCGGGAGCGTCAAGACCCCATCAAAACTTGCATAGTCCCCTAAACTATGAATAGTAGTGTGTTGGTAGTTTGTGGGAACCAAGATACATCTCCGAGTTGCGACCCGCTTCACTGACCCCTCTTACTCCGTAGTAAGTTCTTGCACTTAGAGGTGAAAACCCCCGTTTCGGGTGGCAGGCATGGAATCGTGCGACGGACCACATGAAATGTTTGTTTTTTATGGTCCAATATACCAACCTTACACATCCAAGCAAAAAAATTCATGCTTCTACCCCCTCCCGGCGCCGTTTAGAGGGGTAGATGGACAGGTAAGACATTTCTCCTGCGGGAGTAGGGTTTCGCTGTAGGGGGGCTGCGGAGCGTCAAGACCCCATCAAAACTTGCATAGACCCCTAAACTGTAACAGCCCGTTTGTAACTTTCCTTTTGTGTGCAATAAAAATAGATATCATGTCATCATTCCATATGTGCTTGCTTTTATTTAATTTTGTGCATCAAATTTAAATTCTTATTCTGAATTCAAATGCTTTCAAAATAAAATCATTTGAAGTTTCCAATTATTTATAAATAATCAAATAAGATATTAATATGACTAATTTGAAACTTGTAAAAATTATTCAAAAGTTCTTTTATGACTCTTCTCTTATTTGTTTTTACAAATACAAAAAATCAGAAAGTTTTGTAAAAGAAAATTTCAAACAGGAGAAAAAAAATACAAGCCCTGGCCGAGTTGGGCCTGCTCGGCCCAACCCAACCCAGCTCGGCCTGCTCCTGGCCTCCTTCTTCGTACGGACAAGCAGAGCACGCGCTCGCTTTCCAGCTCGGCCATGGCGTGGGTCTCTGCCGAGGTCGCCCCACCGGCCCCCACTGCCACCTCCTCTCCTCTCCCCTACTTATTCTACCCCGGAGCAAACCCTAACCCTAATACCTTCTCCTCCCCCACCGCCGCAGCTCGCTCCCCATGCATCGCCGTCGACATGGCCGCACGGACGAGCTCGTCGCCGCGTTGATCTCCGTCGACCGCACGCCAGCAGCGTCCCTCCGACCTCCTCTTCATCCTCGACGCACGCAGGACGGACGGGAGACACCGCACGCCGCTCTTCCCCAACGCCGGTCCGAGCTCCGCCTCGGCCTCCCCCACACCGTCCGCTCATTCCCGGCGTCCCCGCACATCCTCCGCTCGCCATCCGCCTCCTGGTGAGCTACGCCGTCGTTTTCCCCTCGTCTACCCTTCGAATGCTTCTGGAAAACGTCGTGTTCTGGCCGGCGCCGGATGAGCTCCGTTACGGCCACGCCGCAGCCGCACGAACGTGCACGGACGTGAAGGGAAAAGGTCCAATTTTGTCGCCCCGAGCACACGCCCGCACGCACCACTCTTCCTTGCAACAGCGCACACACCTCACGCGACCCAGCGCCGCCAATCCTTAGTCGACGTCGGCCAGTCGCCGCCGCGACGAGTTCTGCTCGGTTTCGTTTTCAGTTTCGTCAGACTAACGATTGTCGTGTCGTGTTAAAACAATCTGGTCGCGTTAGCTACCAACATCTCCGAATCCCCCTACTGGCTAGCGCATCCGTACGTTCGCTCACGTCCGCGAGATCGCGGGTTCGACCCCTGGCAGTGGAGAAAGGCCAGCCTTTTTTTTCTTCTTTTTCGCCGCGCTGACAGGGCGGGCCCACCGGTCAGTGACCGTGGCGCCCGCAGCGCGCAGTCAGCGTGTGGTCAGCGCCACGCTGTCGCCAGGGCCCGCTGGGGCCTCTCTGGCTAGGGCGTGGCTGGGTGAGAAAAGTCCTGGCGCGGCAGTTTTTGCACCGCAGCCCCTGGATCCCTGTTTTTGCACAGAAGTCCTTCCATATGTTTTTCCCATCACAGATAAGTCCTCAGTTTTTGCAGAAACAACCCTAGACTTCTTTTTGTAATAACTTTTAATATATAACTCCAATTTAATTAAACTTTATATGTTTTCATATCAGAAAAATGCAATAAACATTAATATCACATTCTTATGTCTTTTTGCATCATTTATTTTAAATGCTTAGTTTAATTTAACAAATGCAATTAATTAATTAATTATGGAATGTGTGGGGTAATAAATATATAATGCCTAATTCCATTTAATATGCTCATATCTTTTATACCATGTCTTGCCATGCTAATAAATATTTATTTTGAGTTGAAGTTAAATAATTTGCAGTTAATTTCTAAATATGGAATGTGTTGAGCAATTAATCAATTAATGCATATTCCATTTTAAATTAATTAGATCACCACATTTCTGCTATATATTAAGTAACATTTACATTGCTGGCTACACAAATAACTGCACCCTAATATTTTGCCGGGATTTCATCCCCGCTTTAAATATGACCTAATCATCTCATACCATATTGCACCATCATTTGTTTGCGCATTTCTCTGTATTGATTATTGTTTCCTATTGTCTGTGTTTGGCTCTCTTTGGGTAGACGACGACGTGTCTGCTGCGAGTACCTACGATACTGAGGTTCCAGCTGTCGTGCCAGGCCACGAGCTGCCAGGCAAGCTTCTGCTAACCGGTTACACGATTGTCGGGTTTTCATTCTTGCCTTTTGATCTATGCTATCCTAGTTATCGATTCTTGAATTGCGATCCCATCACATGTTTATCCTGCAGCCTATACAGCTATATCCCCACAACCCATAACCCCTTGCATGTTTATCTGTTGGCCTTTGCGAGTCGTAGTGCATGCTTAGAATTGGTTGAGTGAGTCGTTCCTTTGTCTTTATCTCATATGCTAAGTATGATATATTGTTCTACTATAATAAACCGCTGTCTTATTTTGGGGTTCTATAATTAAAAGATAAGGCACCAGGCGGAAGGCCTTGCGAGGTGCTTTGTTCTGCTCAGTGTCGACCTAGGAACTGAGATTTTGTCCTCGGATCCAATTTTGAGCGCACTAACCACTTGTGGGTGGCCCAATGGAGCCCCCCTCGACTTTGAACGGATCCGCAGCTCGTCCATGTGCCGCAAGTAGTTCGGGTTTTCCATTCGCTCATATGCATGTGCATGATGATGATGATCGATGAGAGGTTACTTGATACGGGGGGTCATATAGGGGTGGTTCTCACGTAGAGGACAGTTCCTACTGTGGTTTGAGCCGCATGGTGCGCAGACACAAACTAATGAGTCCGCAATTGAGATTCGGCCGGACTTCTGACGCGGGTAACAACTCATATGGGTGGCACTTGGACTTGCTGTAGTGAAGGAATGAGTCGTGTTGAGAGGCCCTAAGGTTTTTGACTGGGTTGATCATGCGAGTATGGGTACTGTAGTGCACCCCTGCAGGGTATAATCTTATCGATGAGCCGTGTCCACGGTTATGGACGACTTTGGTGATGATGCTGGCTAACAAGATCTAGACAACTTACACCTAATCATTGTTAATTAAATGTGACTAGTAATATAGAATTACCTACACCATAATTGGAAATTAAAATTGTTAACGTGTGAGTATTCTCGGATTGCTTCCTCATACTTGGTTGAGGGGGTTAATTCGAGAATGGGTTATGACTGGTGTTAGTTGTAGGTGGCTACTTAAACGCTCTCTTATCCCTCTCTAATTAGACGGAAGTTTTAGCATGTCTCTTTAGGTTGCTAGTGCTGCTGCCGCTAAGTACACTTACCCCCATATTTTTGGGAATCTTACAGTTTTGTAACCTGTTAGCTTAAGCTTGTTAGATACGCTTCGGTGTATTGACCCGTTCGCGGGCTGTGGTTTTTCTGCAGTTGAGGATTCTTCTCTCGACCAGTTGGGTGGATACTACGTGGAGTTCGACGACGAGAGCTATCGACGAGTAGTTAGAGTTCCCCTAGGCTACTTCCTGGTGGACTGCGTGGATGGGCCTTCTTTTCCGTTTCGGCCTTGAGCCCTTTGCTTCTTGTCTGTACTCAGACCGGTTTGTTTCCGCTGCATGATGTAATGTTGGGACATGTGTCCTCTGATTGGTGTCATTCGATATATTTTGCTCAGTGAGAGCTTTTGGATATTGTTTCCTTTCTTTGTGTCTTAGGTTTATTCTGTGGTTTCAACTTGTTAAAAATCCGACTCGTATGCCATGTGTGTATGGTTGAAGTATACGAGTTGGAAGACTTTTTGGGTTCTTGCGTGCACAATCATGGAAACGTATGTCACGTTGGGGTCGCCAAGAACTGTCGGCCGATGATCCATTCCGAGCATGGCCTGATTGTTTCCTGGGATTGGTAACCCCAATATGTTCTTGGTTGTGTGGCCCAACCGATACGTTTTGTTTGTGTAGCTTGAATTCAGGGTCTGACAGTTGGTATCAGAGCTTATACACCCTCAGGTTCCCTTCTACTGGTCGTTGTTTGAGTCTAGAAAAATATTTTGTAGTTATCAGGAAATTCTTAAACGTGAGAGTAGGAATGTTCTTTTACTTCTTTCCCCACCCACCCTCCCTGTTCTTCTGGTAAGGAAGTGTTACGATAATTCCCTTCTCACCTTAATTTTTAAAATTTAGGACATCACGTGTTCTGGGTTTTCCGTAGTACCATAGTTGCAGGTGTTGAAGGTTGCTTTTGTCGTTTTGCTAGTTATGAACTTCTTCGGCTATGTTCAGTTTCAATCTTGAATCAATCAGTTGTTGTTCTACCTTTCACGGGATTTCATCTCCTTGTCATTGTACAGTTCGTTCTCTGCAATCAATCCTTTTTGTTTCCGGAGGCTAACTTCTACTTGAAACTGCTATGTAGATGGCGCACGCCCAGGTGGTGCGTAAGACCCACTGTGAGCAGACTACCGGTTACCCGAAGCTTCTCAGAAGCATGGTTGACTATGTCGGTTTCAGCTTCCTCCCGGAGTACCAGGTGTCCGAGATCCCCAGAGATTACGGACAGACCTTCTACAGAGCTGCTGTTTGGATCAGGGGAGATGATGGTGATACTGTGCACAAGCACGTTGCTGAGGCTTCCACTGTGGACATGGCAGTACACTTAGCAGCGTACGATGCAGCTCTGGCTCTGCGCAGGGACTACTACTGCTTCAACAACCATCTGTTCTGCTACGATCCATACTACCCCTACACGGACTCTCAGTACGAGCTCGAGGTTCTGGACAAGACCGCTCAGTTTGGCCAGTCTTCAGACTCAGTTGCTGGGACTCTACGCTTGGAGCTAGCAGCAGTCCGTCAGCAGCTGCACCGGGCACCCTCTCACCTGGGACAGTACGACAGGAGGAACGTCACACCAGACGTTTTCCCGAGGTTCCATCTCGCTTTTCCGAGTCGTCTGTCTGCTGTGGGTGGATACACTCCAGAGCGTGGTCCTCTGATCACTACTGATCCAGACCACGTTGGACCACTACTGTACGGGAAACAGAAGCCAGATGCCTACTCCGTTCAGTTTCGACGCATTGTGCGAGAGTACCACGTGTACTGCGATCGTCGCTACACCCATCGCAGCCACCTAGTTTCGTCTTCTGAGGGAAGCGAGAGCTAGTCTTCGAGTTGTATCTTTTCCTTTGTTGTAGTAGCTATCCTTTGTACCGAAACCGTGTTGGTTGTACGGATGGTTAACTTTGTACTAGTAGCTGTCCTTGTAGTACTGAAACCTTGGTGGTTGTACTGATGGCTAACTAAGTGTATGGTTATGAACCTTTGTTATGAGAAGCTTATCCTTGTTATCCTACAGTTTGCAACTGTTTTGCTGAGCAAGAATTCTACTTTCCAAGTTTTCCCTGGCTTTGTGTATCTTGTCGATGTTCTAATATCCAATGTCTCCAGGATGACGAACACCAGGAACAACCGCAACGCGGAAGACGCTCCACAACCGCCTCCAATCACTGAGTTGCTTGGTCAGATGACCCAAGTTCTGGCTCAAATGGCCGAGAACCAAGCCTACCAGAACAACCACGGGCATCGCAATGAAGGTAATGCACGTGTGACCGTCAAGGACTTCCTCGGTCTGGGCCCAAGGAACTTCACTTCCCCCACTGAGCCGCTGGAAGCTGATGATTGGCTTCGCGAGATGGAAAGGACCCTTGCTATCGCCCACGTGGCTGAGCACGACAAGGTGCCTTATGTGTCCTACCTGCTTAGGGGCAAGTATGCCTCATGGTGGGAAAACTTCCAGGCTATGAGAGCTCCCGGGGTGGTTACCACTTGGGGGGATTTCAAGGCAGCCTTCCTGCGCCACCACATCCCAGAAGGTCTCATGGACAGGATGCGCGAGCAGTTTAACTCGCTGACGCAGGGCAAGATGGACGTGATGGAGTACAATGACGAGTTCAATCGCCTTGCTTGTTATGCTGGAGATGAGGTGAACACTGAGGTCAAGAATATGGCCAAGTTCCGCAAGGGTTTCAACCCCGCGCTCAAGTACAAGCTGAACCTCGTCAAGGCCGACAACTTCGAGGACCTCGTCAACATCGCGCTCAATGAGGAGCATGGGCACAAGGTCTTCGAGGAGTCGCGCAAGCACTCTCGTGAGAGCAACTCTTCTTCATCGTCAATCGCCGCCGCTCCTGCTCAGAAGCGTCGGCTCTGGGTGCCTAACAGTGCCTTCGCACGAGCTACCTACGTGCCAGGACCTCCAGGACTCGCGCCTCGCCCACCGAACCCGGCTCTTGCTATGAGGGGTTTCGGAGGACCGCCAAGGCCAACGGGCGCTCGCCCCAACGTGACCTGCTACCAGTGCGGGAAACCGGGCCACTACTCCAACAACTGCCCGGAGACCCGTACACTTCCTCCACCACCTCGCCCTGCTCCAACCCAGGCGATGGTCCGCGCACCTGCCCCGACTAGGCCTTTCGTCCCCAACACCAGGCCTCCGGCACGTGGTGCGCGGGTGAACCACATCAAGGCTGATGAAGCAGAGGAAGCTCCAGAAGTTGTCCTCGGTATACTCCCTGTTAATCATATTCCTGCTAAGGTCTTATTTGACACAGGCGCATCGCATTCATTTGCATCACAAGCTTTTGCACAAATGCATGATCTCTCTTTCGAGTCTATGCCCAATGGTCTTAGTGTCATTTCTCGCGGCATGCAAATAACTTCTTCCAAGAGAAGCCCCAACAACGAAATCCAAATTGGAGGCCATATCTTCTTGGCATCTCTAATAATTCTCAGCAATTCTGATATTGATGTCATTCTGGGCATGGATTGGTTGAAGGCCAATCAAGCTAAGATAGACTGTTCCACAAAGACTGTAACTCTTTCTCATCCTTCTGGACAGATAGTCTATTCTCCAAACCAAACCTCTTCAGCTCAGCTTTTCGCTCTCAATGTTGATCCTCTTCCTTCAATAGAAGCTATTCCGGTGGTCCGAGACTTTCCTGACGTCTTTCCTGAAGAATTACCAGGTATGCCACCTGATAGAGCCGTCGAGTTCGTTATTGAACTACAACCAGGCACTGCTCCTATCTCCAAACGTCCTTACAAGATGGGCCCCAAAGAACTGGCTGAGCTTAAGAGACAGCTAGAGGAGTTGGAAAGGAAAGGTCATATTCAACCTAGTACTTCTCCTTGGGGTTGTCCTACTCTGTTTGTCAAAAAGAGGGACACGACTGAGCGACTGGTTGTTGACTACCGTCCTCTGAACAAGAAAACCATCAAGAACAAGTATCCTCTTCCTCGTATCAACGATCTGTTCGATCAACTAGCTGGTGCTAAGGTTTTCTCCAAGTTGGACTTGAGGTCAGGTTATCACCAGATCAAGATCCGCAAAGAAGACATTCCAAAGACAACTTTCACCACTCGTTATGGTCTCTACGAATACACTGTCATGTCTTTCGGTCTCACAAATGCTCCGGCGACTTTCTCACGTCTCATGAACTTCGTTTTCATGGAATACCTCGATAAGTTCGTGGTAGTCTATCTCGATGACATTCTTATCTATTCCAAAACCGAGGAAGAACACGGAGAACATCTACGTCTTATCTTGTTGAAACTCCGAGAACATCGTCTCTACGCCAAGTTCTCCAAGTGTGAATTCTGGCTTCCTAAAGTATCCTACCTTGGTCATGTCATCTCTTCTGAAGGCATTTCTGTTGATCCAGAAAAAGTGAAGGCCATTGTTGAATGGTTGCCTCCTACATCGGTGAAACAAGTCAGGAGTTTCCTTGGCATGGCTAGCTATTGCCGTCGATTTGTTGAGAACTTCTCCAAAATCTCTAAGCCTCTCACCGATCTTACAAGGAAGGATAGAAAGTTTCTTTGGACTCCAAAGTGTGATGAGAGCTTCAATCTCTTGAAAGCTAAACTCACTTCTACTCCTGTTCTAGTTGGCCCAGACACTTCCAAACCTTTCCAAATATTCTGCGATGCATCTCTTCAAGGACTAGGCGCAGTCCTCATGCAAGAACGCAAAGTTGTGGCTTATGCATCTCGCCAGTTGAAGCCTCATGAGCTCAACTATCCTACACATGATCTTGAACTTGCAGCAATCATGTATGCCCTCAAGGCTTGGAGACCTTATTTGTTGGGGCACAGCTGTGAGATCTTCACTGATCACAAGAGTCTCAAATATCTCTTCACTCAACCAGACTTGAACCTCAGGCAAACAAGGTGGCTTGAGAAACTCTCAGATTACGATCTTACCATCCTTACACTCTAGGCAAAGCTAATGTAATGGTTGATGCTCCCAGTCGCAAGTCCTATTGCAACAACCTCATGGTTGAGGACATCCAACCTCCTATTCATGAAGAATTCAAGAAACTCAATCTTCAAGTGGTTCCCTCTGGTTATCTTGCAAACTTGATTGCCACTCCTACACTTGAGGATAAGATCCTGCCGCACAGTTGCGTGATTCTGGTGTCAAGAATATCAAAGACAACATTGGCAAGGATAAGTACAAGAGTTTCTCTCTCGATGAGAAGGGTACCTTGCTGTTTGAAGAACGCATTGTAGTGCCCAAACTTGACAGCTTAAGAGAACTCATTCTCAAGGAGGCTCATGATACTCCGCTTTCTATTCACCCTGGCAGCACAAAGATGTACCAGGATCTCAAGTCAATCTATTGGTGGACCAGGATGAAGCGTGAAATTGCTCGCTATGTGTCTCATTGTGATGTTTGCTGTCGTGTCAAGGCAGTTCATCAGAGACCACCTGGACTTCTTCAACCACTGCAAATTCCTGAGTGGAAATGGGACAAGATCGAAATGGACTTCGTTACTGGGTTTCCAAAGTCCAAGAAAGGCAACGATGCAATCTTTGTTGTCATTGATCGTCTCTCTAAAGTGGCTCACTTCTTCCCAGTCAAAGAGACAGTATCAGCTAGTCAGTTGGCAGAACTCTATATAACAAGACTGGTTCCTTTACATGGTGTTCCTTTGGCAATAAGCTCAGATCGTGGAAGTATCTTCACTTCTCGATTTTGGGATAGCTTTCAGAAAGCCTTGGGTACCAAACTTCTGTTCAGCACAGCTTACCATCCGCAGACAAGTGGACAGGTTGAAAGAGTGAACCAAATTCTGGAGGATATGCTCAGAGCTTGTGTTATCTCCTTTGGCATGAAATGGGAGGATTGTCTTCCGTATGCTGAGTTCTCCTACAATAACAGCTTCCAAGCAAGTCTAGGCATGGCTCCATTTGAAGCTCTCTATGGCCGCAAATGCAGAACTCCTCTCAATTGGTCTCAAGCTGGTGAACGTCCATTCTTTGGGCCGGATATTATCCAGGAGGCTGAAGAAAAGGTTCGCATCATTCGTGACAATCTGAAGATTGCCCAGTCTCGGCAGAAAAGCTATTATGATAGCAAGCACAGAGACATGGTCTATGCACCTGGTGATCAAGCTTACCTTCGTGTCACTCCTCTGAGAGGCACGCAACGCTTTGGCATCAAAGGCAAGCTCGCTCCACGTTATGTTGGGCCTTTCAATGTTCTTTCAAGACGTGGTGAATTGGCTTACCGTCTAGAACTTCCTCCAAACCTCTCAAAAGTGCACGATGTCTTCCACGTGTCACAACTCAAGAAGTGCTTCCAAGATCCAGGTCGTGCAGTTGATCATGGATCAATTGAACTTCGAGAAGATCTCTCTTATGTGGAACAACCGATTCGCATTCTTGACGAAGCTGAACGTCGCACCCGTAACAACACTGTCAAGTTCTACAAGGTTCAATGGTCTCATCATTCTGACAAGGAAGCTACATGGGAACGTGAAGACCATCTCCGTGCCGAGTACCCCAACCTCTTTGTTGCTCCATGAAGAATCTCGGGGCGTGATTCCTTTGAGGGGGGGAGTGTTGTAACAGCCCATTTGTAACTTTCCTTTTGTGTGCAATAAAAATAGATATCATGTCATCATTCCATATGTGCTTGCTTTTATTTAATTTTGTGCATCAAATTTAAATTCTTATTCTGAATTCAAATGCTTTCAAAATAAAATCATTTGAAGTTTCCAATTATTTATAAATAATCAAATAAGATATTAATATGACTAATTTGAAACTTGTAAAAATTATTCAAAAGTTCTTTTATGTCTCTTCTCTTATTTGTTTTTACAAATACAAAAAATCAGAAAGTTTTGTAAAAGAAAAATTCAAACAGGAGAAAAAAAACTACAAGCCCTGGCCGAGTTGGGCCTGCTCGGCCCAACCCAACCCAGCTCGGCCTGCTCCTGGCCTCCTTCTTCGTACGGACAAGCAGAGCACGCGCTCGCTTTCCAGCTCGGCCATGGCGTGGGTCTCTGCCGAGGTCGCCCCACCGGCCCCCACTGCCACCTCCTCTCCTCTCCCCCACTTATTCTACCCCGGAGCAAACCCTAATACCTTCTCCTCCCCCACCGCCGCAGCTCGCTCCCCACGCATCGCCGTCGACATGGCTGCACGGACGAGCTCGCCACCACGTTGATCTCCGTCGACCGCACGCCAGCAGCGTCCCTCCGACCTCCTCTTCATCCTCGACGCACGCAGGACGGACGGGAGACACCGCACGCCGCTCTTCCCCAACGCCGGTCCGAGCTCCGCCTCGGCCTCCCCCACACCGTCCGCTCATTCCCGGTGTCCCCGCACATCCTCCGCTCGCCATCCGCCTCCTGGTGAGCTACGCCGTCGTTTTCCCCTCGTCTCCCCTTCGAATGCTTCTGGAAAACGTCGTGTTCTGGCCGGCGCCGGATGAGCTCCGTTACGGCCACGCCGCAGCCGCACGAACGTGCACGGACGCGAAGGGAAAAGGTCCAATTTTGTCGCCCCGAGCACACGCCCGCACGCACCACTCTTCCTTGCAACAGCGCACACACCTCACGCGACCCAGCGCCGCCAATCCTTAGTCGACGTCGGCCAGTCGCCGCCGCGACGAGTTCTGCTCGGTTTCGTTTTCAGTTTCGTCAGACTAACGATTGCCGTGTCGTGTTAAAACAATCTGGTCGCGTTAGCTGCCAACATCTCCGAATCCCCCTACTGGCTAGCGCATCTGTACGTTTTCTCACGTCCGCGAGATCGCGGGTTCGACCCCTGGCAGTGGAGAAAGGCCAGCCTTTTTTGTGACGCCCTAAAATCGGTACTATGTAGATTTAAGCGATCCCGCCGAAATCCTCATACTAACGATTTTAGGTCGCCCACCAGACATAATGTGCACGCCGAAACATGCGCATTATGTGGGTGGAATTGTGATAACATTACAACAGTTTCGATACATCCACAAATACAACAGAAGATAAAATACAACAGCGACTCGAACGAGTCAAGATACAAATGAGACAATACAAAGATTCAAATGACAGCGGAAGAAAAAATAGTATCTGACTACGGATAAGATGCAAATTGGACTAAGAGTCCTGAAGATAAGCGATGGCGCCATATCCCTGCCCAGCCAAGCCGGAGGGATTCCCAAGCTAACGTCGTCAGACTTCAAACCTGTTGACTGCACATAAAGCACATCCCAAAAGAGGGTCAGGGCACTCCCTGTCAAGCAAAACCGACTTGCCTACTTTCTACACCATCTCCCAAAATATAGGGGAGGTGGACTTAGCGGCAGCAGCACTAGCAACCTAAAGAGACACGCTACAACTTCCGTCTAATCAGAGAGGGATAAGAGAGCGCATAAAGTAAACATCTACAACTAACACCAAACATAACCCATTCTCGAATTAACCCCCTCAACCAAATATGAGGAAGCAATTCGGGAAACTCACACGTTGAACAATTTTAAATATAATTTATTGTGAAAGTAATTCTATATTACTAGTCAATTTAATTAACATTAATTAGGTGCAAGTTGTCTAGATCTTGTTAGCCAGCATCATCACCAAAGTCGTCCATAACCGTGGACACGGCTCATCGATAAGATTATACCCTGCAGGGGTGCACTACTGTACCGATACTCGCATGATCAACCCAAGCAAGCATCAGGGCTTCTCAACACGACTTATTCCTTCACTACAGCAAGTCCAAGTGCCACCCATATGAGTTGTTACCCGCGTCAAGAGTCCGGCCGAATCTCAATTGCGGACTCATTAGTTTGTGTCCATGCGCCATGCGGCTCAAACCACAGTAGGAACTGTCCGCTTCGCGCGCACCACACCTATATGACCCCCCGTATCATGTAACCTCTCATCAATCATCATCATCATGCACATGGATATGAGAAAATGGAAAACCCGAACTAGTTGCGGCACATGGACAAGCTGAGGATCCGTTCAAAGTCGAGGGGGGCTCCATAGGGCCTCCCACAAGTGGTTAGTGCGCTCAAAATTGGATCCGAGGACAAAATCTCAGTTCCCAGGTCGACACTGAGCAGAAAAAAGCACCTCGCAAAGCCTTCCGCCTGGTGCCTTAATTTTTAATTGTAATATCCCAATTATAATACAACATTTTATTAAGGTAGAATAATCTATCAAGCTAAGCAGATGAAATAAACGACCAACAGAGGACTCGCACAACCAACTCTAAGCATGCGCTACGACTCGCAAGGCCAACAGATAAACATGCAACGGGTATTAGGTTGTGGGGATAAAGCTGTATGGGCTGCAGGATAAACATGTGATGGGATCGCAGTTCAAGAATCGATAACTAGGGTAGCAGAGATCAACGGCAGGAATGAAAGACAATGTATAGGTAAACAAGCAAACTTTGCTTGCCAGGAATCCCGCAAGGAAGCAGATCTTGTCGTTGCGCACACATCTCAACGTCGTATCCGCGAAGAAGCAACAAACACTGGAAAGCGTAAAAGATGCATTTCATAACTACGGCAAAGATCCAGCATGATCATATGAGAATGATGCATGACATGGCAAGATGCAATACATTGCAGGTAATCCAAATTAAGCGGGAAAGCAACCCCGGCAATTAATATTTAGGTGCAAGTTATTTATTTACCAGCAATATTAAATGTTGGTTAACATGACAACACATGGCATGGATGATCTAATTAAATTAAATGGAATAGGGCATTATATATTTATTACCCCACACATTCCATATTTATTAATTAGGTGATTTGCTACACCACCAAACCCGAGAGATGCAACACATGCAGGTATGATGCGATATGCACAAGATAGATGACATTTAATAAAATAGGTATAGGATTAGGGTTTGGGTCTGTACGTCGGATCGGGTGAACTAGGGTTCGGAACCGACGTCTTCGGAACGTAGAGGAAGTAGTTGCCGTCGGGGAAGTAGCCGTCGCGGAACCGGCGCATCGTCGTTTGTCGGTGTCGTGGAAGTGGTCGGGTAGTCGTACTCGGTCATCCTCGTTGACGGGCGCGGGCACAGAGGAGCACGGCAAACGGACACCGGAAAGAAAGCGCGCACGGGCGGGCACCGCGACACGAACACGGGCAGCCACGGAAATGCGGCACCGGAAGAGGACGCGCACACACACGTAGCAACTCCTCGAAGGGTGGACAACTCGGACAAAAATGGAGACGCCGGGGTCTTGCGGGCATTGTGTCGAACACCTGGCGGACGGCGGGTGTGGAGACGCCACCGGGACGGAGCAACCGTGGATGGAAGGAGGCCGGCGCGGGCTGCGAGCAAGCGCACGGCGGCAGACGCGCACGCGGACGGCGTGGAGCGTGCGGTGGAGCAGCGGCGCGAGGAGCGGCGGCGCGGCTACGCGGCGCGGCGCTTGCGGGTGGCGGCCGGAAGGCGCGGCCGGAGGGCGCTGAGAGGGCGGGGCTCAGCCGGAGGACGCGGCGGCGGCGCGGCACGGTGGATGGCGGCGGCGCGGAGGCGGGCAGCTGCGGACGGCGTCGGGGCGTTCGAGGCCGGGGAGAAGCAGGGGCCGGCGCGGCTCGGGGCGCCGGGCGGCGGGGACGACGGGCCGGCGAGCGGCGCGCAGAACAGAGGCGGCGGTGGCTGGCGGCGGCGCGGAGGCGACGGGGCACGGCGGCGCGGCTCGGAGGCGCGGGGAGCGGAGGCGTGGCCGGTGCGGCGTGCGGGCTGGTGCGGAGGCGGCGAGCAGCGGAGGAGGCGCAGGGGCGCTCGAGCTCGGGAGGAGCTCGGGGCTGGGTGCGGCCGGCGCACGCGGCGTCTGGGCGGCTGGAGGGAGGTGCGTGCGGCGGCCGGAGGCGGCGGCGTGGGAGGCCGGGGGAGGCGCACGGGGCTGGGGAGGCGTCGGGCGTAGGGTGCGTGCGGGCTCGGGAGAAGCTGGTGCATGCGGGAGGTGGAAGGAGGAAGGAAGGAGAAGAGAGAAAAAAAAGGAAAAGAGGAAAAAGATAAAGGAAAAGAAAGAAAAAGGAGGGGGAAAGTGGAAAAAGGAAAAAGAAAAGAGTGGAGGGGGGCGGCTGCAAAATTTCCAGGGGGTGGGAAGAAATTCTGGGGGGGAAAACCTAGGGTTTGGCTTAGGTGGGCTTTGGGCCTTATTTCTCTCCCGTTATTATTTTCTGTTTTCTATTTTAAAAACAAAATAGAAAAAGAATTTCAACACGAAACCTTTACAAAATATTTTTAGTTTTCAATAGACAATTTAATAAACTAATTTTTAACATTTTTAAAAGATTTGAAAATAACACATTTTTAATTAATTTGAAAATGCATTTGAATTTAATTATAGAAGTTTAATTTAAATGCAACAAATTAAATTAATGCGATGCGATGCCATGCCATGTCGATGCAAAAAGAAAACTCACAAAACAAAAAGGGGATAAATCCCGGGGTGTTACATTTTTTTCTTCTTTTTCGCCGCGCTGACAGGACGGGCCCACCGGTCAGTGACTGTGGCGCCCGCAGCGCGCAGTCAGCGCGTTGTCAGCGCCACGCTGTCGCCAGGGCCCGCTGGGCAGCCTCTCTGGCTAGGGCGCGGCTGGGTGAGAAAAGTCTTGGCGCGGCAGTTTTTGCACCGGAGCCCCTGGATCCCTGTTTTTGCACAGAAGTCCTTCGATATGTTTTTCCCGTCACGGATAAGTCCTCAGTTTTTGCAGAAACAACCCTAGACTTCTTTTTGCAATAACTTTTAATATATAACTCCAATTTAATTAAACTTTATATGTTTTCATATCAGAAAAATACAATAAACTTTAATATCACATTCTTATGTCTTTTTGCATCATTTATTTTAAATGCTTAGTTTAATTTAACAAATGCAATTAATTATCTAATTATGGAATGTGTGGGGTAATAAATATATAATGCCTAATTCCATTTAATATGCTCATATCTTTTATACCATGTCTTGCCATGCTAATAAATATTTATTTTGAGTTGAAGTTAAATAATTTGCAGTTAAATACTAAATATGGAATGTGTTGAGCAATTAATCAATTAATGCATATTCCATTTTAAATTAATTAGACCACCACATTTCTGCTATATATTAAGTAACATTTACATTGCTGGCTACACAAATAACTGCACCCTAATCTTTTGCCAGGATTTCATCCCCGCTTTAAATATGACCTAATCATCTCATACCATATTGCACCATCATTTGTTTGCGCATTTCTCTGTATTGATTATTGTTTCCTATTGTCTGTGTTTGGCTCTCTTTGGGTAGACGACGACGTGTCTGCTGCGAGTACCTACGGTACTGCGGTTCCAGCTGTCGTGCCAGGCCACGAGCTGCCAGGCAAGCTTCTGCTAACCGGTTACACGATTGTCGGGTTTTCATTCTTGCCTTTTGATCTATGCTATCCTAGTTATCGATTCTTGAATTGCGATCCCATCACATGTTTATCCTGCAACCTATACAGCTATAACCCCACAACCCATAACCCCTTGCATGTTTATCTGTTGGCCTTTGCGAGTCGTAGTGCATGCTTAGAATTGGTTGAGTGAGTCGTTCCTTTGTCTTTATCTCATATGCTTAGTATGATATATTGTTCTACTATAATAAACTGTTGTCTTATTTTGGGGTTCTATAATTAAAAGATAAGGCACCAGGCGGAAGGCCTTGCGATGTGCTTTGTTCTGCTCAGTGTCGACCTAGGAACTGAGATTTTGTCCTCGGATCCAATTTTGAGCGCACTAACCACTTGTGGGTGGCCCAATGGAGCCCCCCTCGACTTTGAACGGATCCGCAGCTCGTCCATGTGCCGCAAGTAGTTCGGGTTTTCCATTCGCTCATATGCATGTGCGTGATGATGATGATCGATGAGAGGTTACTTGATACGGGGGGTTATATAGGGGTGGTGCTCATGTAGCGGACAGTTCCTACTGTGGTTTGAGCCGCATGGCGCGTGGACACAAACTAATGAGTCCGCAATTGAGATTCGGCCGGACTCCTGACGCGGGTAACAACTCATATGGGTGGCACTTGGACTTGCTGTAGTGAAGGAATGAGTCGTGTTGAGAGGCCCTAAGGTTTTTGACTGGGTTGATCATGCGAGTATGGGTACTGTAGTGCACCCCTGCAGGGTATAATCTTATCGATGAGCCGTGTCCACGGTTATGGACGACTTTGGTGATGATGCTGGCTAACAAGATCTAGACAACTTACACCTAATCATTGTTAATTAAATGTGACTAGTAATATAGAATTGTTAACGTGTGAGTATTCTCGGATTGCTTCCTCATACTTGGTTGAGGGGGTTAATTCGAGAATGGGTTATGACTGGTGTTAGTTGTAGGTGGCTACTTAAACGCTCTCTTATCCCTCTCTAATTAGACGGAAGTTTTAGCATGTCTCTTTAGGTTGCTAGTGCTGCTGCCGCTAAGTACACTTACCCCCATATTTTTGGGAATCTTACAGTTTTGTAACCTGTTAGCTTAAGCTTGTTCGATACGCTTCGGTGTATTGACCCGTTCGCGGGCTGTGGTTTTTCTGCAGTTGAGGATTCTTCTCTCGACCAGTTGGGTGGATACTACGTGGAGTTCGACGACGAGAGCTACGACGAGTAGTTAGAGTTCCCCTGGGCTACTTCCTGGTGGACTGCGTGGATGGGCCTTCTTTTCCGTTTCGGCCTTGAGCCCTTTGCTTCTTTTCTGTACTCAGACCGGTTTGTTTCCGCTGCATGATGTAATGTTGGGACATGTGTCCTCTGATTGGTGCCATTCGATATATTTTGCTCAGTGAGAGCTTTTGGATATTATTTCCTTTCTTTGTGTCTTAGGTTTATTCTGTGGTTTCAACTTGTTAAAAATCCGACTCGTATACCATGTGTGTATGGTTGAAGTATACGAGTTGGAAGACTTTTTGGGTTCTTGCGTGCACAATCATGGAAACGTATGTGACGTTGGGGTCGCCAAGAACTGTCGGGCAATGATCCATTCCGAGCATGGCCTGATTTTTTCCTGGGATTGGTAACCCCAGTATGTTCTTGGTTGTGTGGCCCAACCGATACGTTTTGTTTGTGTAGCTTGAATTCAGGGTCTGACATAAACTATGTATACTAGTGTGTTGGTAGTTTGTGGGAAACAAGATACATCTCCGAGGTGCGACCCGCTTCACTGACCCCTCATACTCCGTAGTAAGTTCTTGCACTTAGAGGTGATAACCCCCGTTTCGGGTGTCAGGCATGGAATCGTGCGACAGAACACATGAAATGTTTGTTTTTATGGTCCAATATACCAACCTAACACATCCAAGCAAAAAACTTCATGCGTCTACCCCATCCCGGTGCCGTTTAGAGGGGTAGATCGACAGGTCAGACTTTCTCCAACGGGAGTAGGGTTTCGCCGTAGAGGGGGTCCGGAGCGTCAAGACCACATCAAAACTTGCATATACCCCTAAAATATGTATACTAGTGTGTTGATATTTTGTGGGAACCAAGATACATCTCCGAGGTGTGACCCGCTTCACTGACCGCTCTTACTCCGTAGTAAGTTCTTGCACTTAGAGGTGAAAACCCCCGTTTCGGGTGGCAGGCATGGAATCGTGCGACGGAACACGTGAAATGTTTGTTTTTATGGTCCAATATACCAACCTAACACATCCAAGTAAAAAAAATCATGCGTCTACCCCCTCCCGGCGCCGTTTAGAGGGGTAGATCGACATGTCAGACTTTTCTCCAGCGGGAGTAGGGTTTCGCCATAGAGGGGGTCCGGAGCGTCAAGACCCCATAAAAACTTGCATATACCCCTAAACTATCTATACTAGTGTGTAGGTAGTTTGTGGGAACCAAGATACATCTCCGAGGTGCGACCCGCTTCACTGACCCCTCTTACTCCTTAGTAAGTTCTTGCACTGAGAGTTGAAAACCCCTGTTTCGGGTGTCGGGCATGGAATCGTGCGACGGAACACATGAAATGTTTGTTTTTTATGGTCCAATATACCAACCTAACACATCCAAGCAAGAAAATTTATGCGTCTACCCCCTCCCGGCGCTGTTTAGAGGGGTAGATCGACAGATCAGACTTTTCTCCAGCGGGAGTAGGGTTTCGCCGTAGAGGGGGCCCGGAGCGTCAAGACCCCATGAAAACTTGCATAGACCCCTAAAGTATGTATACTAGTGTGTTGGTAGTTTGTGGGAACCAAGACACATCTCCGAGGTGCGACCCGCTTCACTGACCCCTCTTACTCCGTAGTAAGTTCTTGCACTTAGAGGTGAAAACCCCCGTTTCGGGTGTCAGGCTGTCCAATATACCAACCTAACACGTACAAGCAAGAAAATTAATGCGTCTACCCCCTCCCGGAGCCGTTTAGAGGGGTAGATCGACAGGTCAGACTTTTCTCCAGCGGGAGTAGGGTTTCGCCGTTGAGCGGGTCCGGAGCGTCAAGAACCCATGAAAACTTGCATAGACCCCTAAACTATGTATACTAGTGTGTTGGTAGTTTGTGGGTACCAAGATACATCTACGAGGTGCGGCCCGCTTCACTGGCCCCTCTTACTCCGTAGTAAGTTCTTGCACTTAGAGGTGAAAACCCACGTTTCGGGTGGCAGGCATGGAATCGTGAGACGGAACACATGAAATGTTTGTTTTTTATGGTCCAATATACCCACCTAACAAATCCAAGAAAAAAAAATCATGCGTCTACCCCCTCCCGGCGCCGTTTAGAGGGGTAGATCGACAGGTCAGACTTTTCTCCGGCGGGAGTAGCGTTTCGCCGTAGAGGGGGTCCGGAGCGTCAAGACCCCATCAAAACTTGCATTGACCCCTAAACAATTTATACTAGTGTGTTGTTAGTTTGTGGGAACCAAGATACATCTACGAGGTGCGACCCGCTTCACTGACCCCTTTTACTCCGTAGTAAGTTCTTGCACTTAGAGGTGAAAACCCCCGTTTCGGGTGGCAGGCATGGAATCGTGCGACGGAACACATGAAATGTTTTTTTTATGGTCCAATATACCAACCTAACACATCCAAGCAAAAAAATCATGCGCCTACCCCCTCCCGGCGCCGTTTAGAGGGGTAGATCGACAGGTCAGACTTTTCTCCAACGGGAGTAGGGTTTCGCTGTAAAGGGGGTCCGGAGTGTCAAGACCCCATCAAAACTTGCATAGACCCCTAAACTATGTATACTAGTGTGTTGGTAGTTTTTGGGAACCAAGATACATCTACGAGGTGCGACCCGCTTCACTGACCCCTCTTACTCCGTAGTAAGTTCTTGCACTTACAGGTGAAAACCCCCGTTTCGGGTGGCAGACATGGAATCGTGCGACGGAACACATGAAATGTTTGTTTTTTATGGTCCAATATACCAACCTAACACATCCAAGCAAAAAAATTCATGCGTCTACCCCCTCCCGGCGCTGTTTAGAGGGGTAGATCGACAGGTCAGACTTTTCTCCAACGGGAGTAGGGTTTCGCCGTAGAGGGGGTCCGGAGCGTCAAGACCCCATCAAAACTTGCATAGACCCCTAAAATATGTATACTAGTGTGTTGGTATTTTGTGGGAACCAAGATACATCTCCGAGGTGTGACCCGCTTCATTGACCGCTCTTACTCCGTAGTAAGTTCTTGCACTTAGAGGTGAAAACCCCCGTTTCGGGTGGCAGGCATGGAATCGTGCGACGGAACACGTGAAATCTTTGTTTTTATGGTCCAATATACCAACCTAACACATCAAAGTAAAAAAAATCATGCGTCTACCCCCTCCCGGCGCCGTTTAGAGGGGTAGATCGACATGTCAGACTTTTCTCCAGCGGGAGTAGGGTTTCGCCGTAGAGGGGTTCCGGAGCGTCAAGACCCCATCAAAACATGCATAGACCCCTAAACTATGTATACTAGTGTGTAGGTAGTTTGTGGGAACCAAGATACATCTCCGAGGTGCGACCCGCTTCGCTGACCCCTCTTACTCCTTAGTAAGTTCTTGCACTGAGAGTTGAAAACCCCTGTTTCGGGTGTCGGGCATGGAATCGTGCGACGGAACACATGAAATGTTTGTTTTTTATGGTCCAATATACCAACCTAACACATCCAAGCAAGAAAATTTATGCGTCTACCCCCTCCCGGCGCCGTTTAGAGGGTTAGATCGACAGATCAGACTTTTCTCCAGCGGGAGTAGGGTTTCGCCGTAGAGGGGGCCCGGAGCGTCAAGACCCCATCAAAACTTGCATAGACCCCTAAAGTATTTATACTAGTGTGTTGGTAGTTTGTGGGAACCAAGACACATCTCCGAGGTGCGACCCGCTTCACTGACCCCTCTTACTCCGTAGTAAGTTCTTGCACTTAGAGGTGAAAACCCCCGTTTCGGGTGTCAGGCTGTCCAATATACCAACCTAACACATACAAGCAAGAAAATTAATGCGTATACCCCCTCCCGGAGCCGTTTAGAGGGGTAGATCGACAGGTCAGACTTTTCTCCAGCGGGAGTAGGGTTTCGCCGTTGAGGGGGTCCGGAGCGTCAAGACCCCATGAAAACTTGCATAGACCCCTAAACTATGTATACTAGTGTGTTGGTAGTTTGTGGGTACCAAGATACATCTATGAGGTGCGACCCGCTTCACTGGCCCCTCTTATTCCGTAGTAAGTTCTTGCACTTAGAGGTGAAAACCCCCGTTTCGGGTGGCAGGCATGGAATCGTGCGACGGAACACATGAAATGTTTTTTTTTTATGGTCCAATATACCAACCTAACAAATCCAAGCAAAAAAATTCATGCGTCTACCCCCTCCCGGCGCCGTTTAGAGGGGTAGATCGACAGGTCAGACTTTTCTCCGGCGGGAGTAGCGTTTCGCCGTAGAGGGGGTCCGGAGCGTCAAGACCCCATCAAAACTTGCATTGACCCCTAAACAATTTATACTAGTGTGTTGTTAGTTTGTGGGAACCAAGATACATCTACGAGGTGCGACCCGCTTCACTGACCCCTTTTACTCCGTAGTAAGTTCTTGCACTTAGAGGTGAAAACCCCCGTTTCGGGTGTCAGGCATGGAATCGTGCGACGGAACACATGAAATGTTTGTTTTTATGGTCCAATATACCAACCTAACGCATCCAAGCAAAAAAATCATGCGTGTACCCCCTCCCGGCGCCGTTTAGAGGGGTAGATCGATAGGTCAGACTTTTCTCCGGCGGGAGTAGCGTTTCGCCGTAGAGGGGGTCCGGAGCGTCAAGACCCCATCAAAACTTTCATATAGCCCTAAACTATGTATACTAGTGTGTTGGTAGTTTTGGGAACCAAGATACATCTACGAGGTGCGACCCGCTTCGCTAACCCCTCTTACTCCGTAGTAAGTTCTTGCACTTAGAGGTGAAAACCCCTGTTTCGGGTGTCAAGCATGGAATCGTGCGACGGAACACATGAAATGTTTGTTTTTTATGGTCCAATATACCAACCTAACACATCCAAGCAAAAAAATTCATGTGTCTACCCCCTCCCGGCGCTGTTTAGAGGGGTAGATCGACAGGTCAGACTTTTCTCCAGCGGGAGTAGGGTTTCGCCGTAGAGGGGGTCTGGAGCGTCAAGACCCCATCAAAACTTGCATAGACTGCGAAACTATGTATACTAGTGTGTTGGTAGTTTGTGGGAACCAAGATACATCTACGAGGTGCGACCCGCTTCACTGACCCCTCTTACTCCGTAGTAAGTTCTTGCACTTAGAGGTGAAAACCCCCGTTTCGGGTGGCAGGCATGGAATCGTGCGACGGAACACATGAAATATTTGTTTTTTATGGTCCAATATACCAATCTAACACATCCAAGCAAAAAAAAATCATGCGTCTACACCCTCCCGGCGCCGTTTAGAGGGGTAGATCGACTGGTCAGACTTTTCTCCAACCGGAAATTGGGTTTCGCTAAAGAGGGGGTCCGGAGTGTCAAGACCCCATCAAAATTTGCATAGACCCCTAAACTATGTATACTAGTGTGTTGGCAGTTGTTGGGAACCAAGATACATCTACGAGGTGCGACGGAACACATGAAATGTTTGTTTTTTTTGGTCCAATATACTAACCTAACACATCCAAGCAAAAAAAATCATGCCTCTACCCCCTCCCGGCGCCGTTTAGAGGCTTAGATCGACAGGTCAGACTTTTCTCCGGCGGGAGTAGTGTTTCGCCATATAGGGGGTACGGAGCGTCAAGACCCCATAAAAACTTGCATAGGCCCTAGTGTGTTGGTAGTTTGTGGGAACCAAGATACATCTACGAGGTGCGACCCGCTTCACTGACCCCTTTTCGGGTGGCAGGCATGGAATCGTGCGACGGAACACATGAAATGTTTATTTTTTATGGTCCAATATACCAACCTAACACATCCAAGCAAAAAATGCATGCGTCTACCCCCTCCCGGCGCCGTTTAGACATGTAGATCGATAGGTCAGACCTTTCTCCAGCGGGAGTAGGGTTTCGCCATAGAGGAGGTCCGGAGCGTCAAGACCCCATAAAAACTTGCATAGACCCCTAAACTATGTATACAAGTGTGTTGGTAGTTTGTGGGAACCAATATACATCTCCGAGGTGCGACCCGCTTCACTGACCCGTCTTACTCCGTAGTAAGTTCTTGCACTTAGAGGTGAAAACCCCCGTTTCGTGTGTCAGGCATGGAATCGTGCGACGGAACACATGAAATGTTTGTTTTTTATTGTCAAATATACGAAACTAACACATCCAAGCAAAATAATTCATGCATCTACCCCCTCCCGGCGCTGTTTAGAGGGGTAGATCGACAGGTCAGACTTTTCTCCATCGGGAGTAGGGTTTCGGCGTAGAGGTGGTCCGGAGCGTCAAGACCCATCAAAACTTGCATAGACCCCTAAACTATGTATACCAGTGTGTTGGTAGTTTGTGGGAACCAAGATACATCTACGAGGTGCGACCCGCTTCACTGACCCCTCTTACTTTGTAGTAATTTCTTGTACTTAGAGGTGAAAACCCCCGTTTCGGGTGTCAAGCATGGAATCGTGCGACGGAACACATGAAATGTTTAATTTTTATGGTCCAATATACCAACCTAACACATCCAAGCAAAAAAAATCATGCGTCTATCCCCTCCCGGCGCCGTTTAGAGGGGTAGATCGACAGGTCAGACTTTTCTCTAGCGGGAGTAGGGTTTCGCTGTAGAGGGGGTCCGGAGTGTCAAGACCCCATCAAAACTTGCATAGACCCCTAAAATATGTATACTAGTGTGTTGTTAGTTTGTGGGAACCAAGATACATCTCCGAGGTGCGACCCGCTTCACTGAACCCTCTTACTCCGTAGTAAGTTCTTGCACTTAGAGGTGAAAAACCCCGTTTCGGGTGTCAGGCATGGAATCGTGCGACGGAACACATGAAATGTTTGTTTTAATGGTCCAATATACCAACCTAACACATACAAGCAAATAAAATCACGCGGCTACCCCCTCCCGTCGCCGTTTAGAGGGTTAGATCGACAGGTCAGACTTTTCTCTAGCGGGAGTAGGATTTCGCCATAGAGGAGGTCCGGAGCGTCAAGACCCCATAAAAACTTGCATAGACCCCTAAACTATGTATACTAGTGTGTTGGTAGTTTGTGGGAACCAATATACATCTGCGAGGTGCGACCCGCTTCACTGACCCCTCTTACTCCGTAGTAAGTTCTTGCACTTAGAGGTGAAAACCCCTGTTTCGGGTGTCAGGCATGGAATCGTGCGACGGAACACATGAAATGTTTGTTTTTATGGTCCAATATACCAACCTAACACATACAAGAAAATAAAATCACGCGTCTACCCCCTCCCGTCGCTGTTTAGAGGGGTAGATCGACAGGTCAGACTTTTCTCTAGCGGGAGTAGGGTTTCGCCATAGAGGAGGTCCGGAGCGTCAAGACCCCATAAAAACTTGCATATACCCCTAAACTATGTATACAAGTGTGTTGGTAGTTTGTGGGAACCAATATACATCTCTGAGGTGCGACCCGCTTCACTGACCACTCTTACTCCGTAGTAAGTTCTTGCACTTAGAGGTGAAAACCCCCGTTTCGGGTGTCAGGCATGGAATCGTGCGACGGAACACATGAAATGTTTGTTTTTATGGTCCAATATACCAACCTAACACATACAAGAAAATAAAATCACGCGTCTACCCCCTCCCGTCGCCGTTTAGAGGGGTAGATCGACAGGTCAGACTTTTCTCCAGCGGGAGTAGGGTTTCGCCGTAGAGGGGGTCCGGAGCGTCAAGACCCCATAAAAACTTGCATAAACCCCTAAACTATGCATACTAGTGTGTTGGTAGTTTGTGGTAACCAAGATACATCTCCGAGGTGCGAACCGCTTCACTGACCCCTCTTACTCCGTAGTAAGTTCTTGCACTTAGAGGTGATAACCCCCGTTACGGGTGTCAGGCATGGAATCGTGCGACGGAACACATGAAATGTTTGTTTTTTATGGTCCAATATACCAACCTAACACATCCAAGCAAAAAAAATCATGCGTCTACCCCCTCCCGGTGCGGTTTAAGGGGTAGATCGACAGGTCAGACTTTTCTCCAACGGGAGTAGGGTTTCGCCGTAGAGGCGGTCCGGAGCGTCAATACCCCATCAAAACTTGCATAGACCACTAAAATATGCATACTAGTGTGTTGGTAGTTTGTGGTAACCAAGATACATCTCCGAGGTGCGACCCGCTTCACTGACCCCTCTTACTCCGTAGTACGTTCTTGCACTTAGAGGTGAAAACCCCCGTTTCGGGTGGCAGGCATGGAATCATGCGACGGAACACATGAAATGTTTGTTTTTTATGGTACAATATACCAACCTAACACATCCAAGCAAAAAAAATCATGCGTCTACCCCCTCCCGGCGCCGTTTAGAGGGGTAGATCGACATGTCAGACTTTTCTCCAGCGGGAGTAGGGTTTCGCCGTAGAGGGGGTCCGTAGCGTCAAGACCCCATCAAAACTTGCATAGACCCCTAAACTATGTATACTAGTGTGTTGGTAGTTTGTGGGAACCAAGATACATCTGCGAGGTGCGACCCGGTACACTGACCCCTCTTACTCCGTAGTAAGTTCTAGCACTTAGAGGTGAAAACCCCCGTTTCGGGTGTCAAGCATGGAATCGTGCGACGGAACACATGAAATGTTTAATTTTTATGGTCCAATATACCAACCTAACACACCCAAGCAAAAAAAATCATGCGTCTATCCCCTCCCGGCGCCGTTTAGAGGGGTAGATCGACAGGTCAGACTTTTCTCTAGCGGGAGTAGGGTTTCGCTGTAGAGGGGGTCCGGAGTGTCAAGACCCCATCAAAACTTGCATAGACCCCTAAAATATGTATACTAGTGTGTTGTTAGTTTGTGGGAACCAAGATACATCTCCGAGGTGCGACCCGCTTCACTGAACCCTGTTACTCCGTAGTAAGTTCTTGCACTTAGAGGTGAAAACCCCCGTTTCGGGTTTCAGGCATGGAATCGTGCGACGGAACACATGAAATGTTTGTTTTTATGGTCCAATATACCAACCTAACACATCCAAGCAAATAAAATCACGCGTCTACCCCCTCCCGTCGCCGTTTAGAGGGGTAGATCGACAGGTCAGACTTTTCTCTAGCGGGAGTAGGGTTTCGCCATAGAGGAGGTCCAGAGCGTCAAGACCCCATAAAAACTTGCATAGACCCCTAAACTATGTATACAAGTGTGTTGGTAGTTTGTGGGAACCAATATACATCTCCGAGGTGCGACCCGCTTCACTGACCCCTCTTACTCCGTAGTAAGTTCTTGCACTTAGAGGTGATAACCCCCGTTACGGGTGTCAGGCATGGAATCGTGCGACGGAACACATAAAATGTTTGTTTTTATGGTCCAATATACCAACCTAACACATCCAAGCAAAAAAAAATCATGCGTCTACCCCCTCCCGGTGCCGTTTAAGGGGTAGATCGACAGGTCAGACTTTTCTCCAACGGGAGTAGGGTTTCGCCGTAGAGGGGGTCCGGAGCGTCAATACCACATCAAAACTTGCATAGACCACTAAAATATGTATACTAGATTGTTGGTAGTTTTTGGTAACCAAGATACATCTCCGAGGTGCGACCCGCTTCACTGACCCCTCTTACTCTGTAGTAAGTTCTTGTACTTTGAGGTGAAAACCCACGTTTTGGGTGGCAGGCTTGGAATCGTGCGAATGAACACATGAAATGTTTAATTTTTATGGTCCAATATACCAACCTAACACATCCAAGGAAAAAAAATCATGCGTCTATCCCCTCCCGGCGCCGTTTAGAGGGGTAGATCGACAGGTAAGACTTTTCTCCATCGGGAGTAGGGTTTCGGCGTAGAGGTGGTCCAGAGCGTCAAGACCCATCAAAACTTGCATAGACCCCTAAACTATGTATACCAGTGTGTTGGTAGTTTGTGGGAACCAAGATACATCTACGAGGTGCGACCCGCTTCACTGACCCCTCTTACTCTGTAGTAATTTCTTGTACTTAGAGGTGAAAACCCCCGTTTCGGGTGTCAAGCATGGAATCGTGCGACGGAACACATGAAATGTTTATTTTTTATGGTCCAATATACCAACCTAACACATACAAGCAAATAAAATCACGCGTCTACCCCCTCCCGTCGCCGTTTAGAGGGTTAGATCGACAGGTCAGACTTTTCTCTAGCGGGAGTAGGGTTTCGCCATAGAGGAGGTCCGGAGCGTCAAGACCCCATAAAAACTTGCATAGACCCCTAAACTATGTATACAAGTGTGTTGGTAGTTTGTGGGAACCAATATACATCTCCGAGGTGCGACCCGCTTCACTGACCCCTCTTACTCCGTAGTAAGTTCTTGCACTTAGAGGTGAAAACCCCCGTTTCGGGTGTCAGTCATGGAATCGTGCGACGGAACACATGAAATGTTTGTTTTTTATTGTCCAATATACCAAACTAACACATCCAAGCAAAATAATTCATGCATCTACCCCCTCCCGGCGCTGTTTAGAGGGGTAGATCGACAGGTCAGACTTTTTTCCAGCGGGAGTAGGGTTTCGCCGTAGAGGGGGTCCGGAGCGTCAAGACCCCATAAAAACTTGCATACACCCCTAAACTATGCATACTAGTGTGTTGGTAGTTTGAGGGAACCAAGATACATCTCCGAGGTGCGAACCGCTTCACTGACCCCTCTTACTCCGTCGTAAGTTCTTGCACTTAGAGGTGATAACCCCCGTTACGGGTGTCAGGCATGGAATCGTGCGACGGAACACATGAAATGTTTGTTTTTTATGGTCCAATATACCAACCTAACACATCCAAGCAAAAAAATTCATGCGTCTACCCCCTCCCGGTGCCGTTTAAGGGGTAGATCGACAGGTCAGACTTTTCTCCAACGGGAGTAGGGTTTCGCCGTAGAGGGGGTCCGGAGCGTCAATACCCCATCAAAACTTGCATAGACCACTAAAATATGTATACTAGTGTGTTGGTAGTTTGTGGTAACCAAGATACATCTCCGAGGTGCGACCCGCTTCACTGACCCCTCTTACTCCGTAGTACGTTCTTGCACTTAGAGGTGAAAACCCCCGTTCAACCTAACACATCCAAGCAAAAAAATTCATGCGTCTACCCCCTCCCGGCGCCGTTTAGAGGGGTAGATCGACATGTCAGACTTTTCTCCAGCGGGAGTAGGGTTTCGCCGTAGAGGGGGTCCGGAGCGTCAAGACCCCATCAAAACTTGCATAGACCCCTAAACTATGTATACAAGTGTGTTGGTAGTTTGTGGGAACCAATATACATCTCCGAGGTGCGACCCGCTTCACTGACCCCTCTTACTCTGTAGTAAGTTCTAGCACTTAGAGGTGAAAACCCCCGTTTCGGGTGTCAGGCATGGAATCGTGCGACGGAACACATGAAATGTTTGTTTTTTATTGTCCAATATACCAAACTAACACATCCAAGCAAAATAATTCATGCATCTACCCCCTCCCGGCGCTGTTTAGAGGGGTAGATCGACAGGTCAGACTTTTCTCCAGCGGGAGTAGGGTTTCGCCGTAGAGGGGGTCCGGAGCGTCAAGACCCCATAAAAACTTGCATACACCCCTAAACTATGCATACTAGTGTGTTGGTAGTTTGTGGGAACCAAGATACATCTCCGAGGTGCGACCCGCTTCACTAACCCCTCTTACTCCGTAGTAAGTTCTTGCACTTAGAGGTGATAACCCCCGTTACGGGTGTCAGGCATGGAATCGTGCGACGGAACACATGAATGTTTGTTTTTTATGGTCCAATATACCAACCTAACACATCCAAGCAAAAAAATCATGCGTCTACCCCCTCCCGGCGCCGTTTAGAGGGGTTGATCGACATGTCAGACTTTTCTCCAGCGGGAGTAGGGTTTCGCCGTAGAGGGGGTCCGGAGCGTCAAGACCCCATCAAAACTTGCATAGACCCCTAAACTATGTATACTAGTGTGTTGGTAGTTTGTGGGAACCAAGATACATCTGCGAGGTGCGACCCCGTACACTGACCCCTCTTACTCCGTAGTAAGTTCTAGCACTTAGAGGTGAAAACCCCCGTTTCGGGTGTCAAACATGGAATCGTGCGAAGAAACACATGAAATGTTTAATTTTTATGGTCCAATATACCAACCTAACACATCCAAGCAAAAAAAATCATGCGTCTATCCCCTCCCGGCGCCGTTTAGAGGGGTAGATCGACAGGTCAGACTTTTCTCTAGCGGGAGTAGGGTTTCGCTGTAGAGGGGGTCCGGAGTGTCAAGACCCCATCAAAACTTGCATAGACCCCTAAAATATGTATACTAGTGTGTTGTTAGTTTGTGGGAACCAAGATACATCTCCGAGGTGCGACCCGCTTCACTGAACCCTCTTACTTCGTAGTAAGTTCTCGCACTTAGAGGTGAAAACCCCCGTTTCGGGTGTCAGGCATGGAATCGTGCGACGGAACACATGAAATGTTTGTTTTAATGGTCCAATATACCAACCTTACACATACAAGCAAATAAAATCACGCGTCTACCCCCTCCCGTCGCCGTTTAGAGGGGTAGATCGACAGGTCAGACTTTTCTCTAGCGGGAGTAGGGTTTCGCCATAGAGGAGGTCCGGAGCGTCAAGACCCCATAAAAACTTGCATAGACCCCTAAAATATGTATACAAGTGTGTTGGTAGTTTGTGGGAACCAAGATACATCTCCGAGGTGCGACCCGCTTCACTGACCCCTCTTACTCCGTAGTAAATTCTTGCACTTAGAGGTGATAACCCCCGTTACGGGTGTCAGGCATGGAATCGTGCGACGGAACACATGAAATGTTTGTCTTTTATGGTCCAATATACCAACCTAACACATCCAAGCAAAAAAATTCATGCGTCTACCCCCTCCCGGCGCCGTTTAGAGGGGTAAATCGACATGTCAGACTTTTCTCCAACGGGAGTAGGGTTTCGCCGTAGAGGGGGTCCGGAGCGTCAAGACCCCATCAAAACTTGCATAGACCCCTAAACTATGTATACTAGTGTGTTGGTAGTTTGTGGGAACCAAGATACATCTGCGAGGTGCGACCCGGTACACTGACCCCTCTTACTCCGTAGTAAGTTCTAGCACTTAGAGGTGAAAACCCCCGTTTCGGGTGTCAAACATGGAATCGTGCGACGGAACACATGAAATGTTTAATTTTTATGGTCCAATATACCAACCTAACACATCCAAGCAAAAAAAATCATGCGTCTATCCCCTACCGGCGCCGTTTAGAGGGGTAGATCGACATGTCAGACTTTTCTCTAGCGGGAGTAGGGTTTCGCCATAGAGGAGGTCCGGAGCGTCAAGACCCCATAAAAACTTGCATAGACCCCTAAACTATGTATACTAGTGTGTTGGTAGTTTGTGGGAACCAATATACATCTTCGAGGTGCGACCCGCTTCACTGACCCCTCTTACTCCGTAGTAAGTTCTTGCACTTAGAGGTGAAAACCCCCGTTTCGGGTGTCAGGCATGGAATCGTGCGACGGAACACATGAAATGTTTGTTTTTATGGTCCAATATACCAACCTAACACATACAAGAAAATAAAATCACGTGTCTACCCCCTCCCGTCGCTGTTTAGAGGGGTAGATCGACAGGTCAGACTTTTCTCTAGCGGGAGTAGGGTTTCGCCATAGAGGAGGTCCGGAGCGTCAAGACCCCATAAAAACTTGCATATACCCCTAAACTATGTATACAAGTGTGTTGGTAGTTTGTGGGAACCAATATACATCTCCGAGGTGCGACCCGCTTCACTGACCACTCTTACTCCGTAGTAAGTTCTTGCACTTAGAGGTGAAAACCCCCGTTTCGGGTGTCAGGCATGGAATCGTGCGACGGAACACATGAAATGTTTGTTTTTATGGTCCAATATACCAACCTAACACATACAAGAAAATAAAATCACGCGTCTACCCCCTCCCGTCGCCGTTTAGAGGGGTAGATCGACAGGTCAGACTTTTCTCCAGCGGGAGTAGGGTTTCGCCGTAGAGGGGGTCCGGAGCGTCAAGACCCCATAAAAACTTTCATAAACCCCTAAACTATGCATACTAGTGTGTTGGTAGTTTGTGGGAACCAAGATACATCTCCGAGGTGCGAACCGCTTCACTGACCCCTCTTACTCCGTAGTAAGTTCTTGCACTTAGAGGTGATAACCCCCGTTACGGGTGTCAGGCATGGAATCGTGCGACGGAACACATGAAATGTTTGTTTTTTATGGTCCAATATACCAACCTAACACATCCAAGCAAAAAAATTCATGCGTCTACCCCCTCCCGGTGCGGTTTAAGGGGTAGATCGACAGGTCAGACTTTTCTCCAACGGGAGTAGGGTTTCGCCGTAGAGGGGGTCCGGAGCGTCAATACCCCATCAAAACTTGCATAGACCACTAAAATATGCATACTAGTGTGTTGGTAGTTTGTGGTAACCAAGATACATCTCCGAGGTGCGACCCGCTTCACTGACCCCTCTTACTCCGTAGTATGTTCTTGCACTTAGAGGTGAAAACCCCCGTTTCGGGTGGCAGGCATGGAATCATGCGACGGAACACATGAAATGTTTGTTTTTTATGGTCCAATATACCAACCTAACACATCCAAGCAAAAAAATTCATGCGTCTACCCCCTCCCGGCGCCGTTTAGAGGGGTAGATCGACATGTCAGACTTTTCTCCAGCGGGAGTAGGGTTTCGCCGTAGAGGGGGTCCGGAGCGTCAAGACCCCATCAAAACTTGCATAGACCCCTAAACTATGTATACTAGTGTGTTGGTAGTTTGTGGGAACCAAGATACATCTGCGAGGTGCGACCCGGTACACTGACCCCTCTTACTCCGTAGTAAGTTCTAGCACTTAGAGGTGAAAACCCCCGTTTCGGGTGTCAAGCATGGAATCGTGCGACGGAACACATGAAATGTTTAATTTTTATGGTCCAATATACCAACCTAACACACCCAAGAAAAAAAAATCATGCGTCTATCCCCTCCCGGCGCCGTTTAGAGGGGTAGATCGACAGGTCAGACTTTTCTCTAGCGGGAGTAGGGTTTCGCTGTAGAGGGGGTCCGGAGTGTCAAGACCCCATCAAAACTTGCATAGACCCCTAAAATATGTATACTAGTGTGTTGTTAGTTTGTGGGAACCAAGATACATCTCCGAGGTGCGACCCGCTTCACTGAACCCTGTTACTCCGTAGTAAGTTCTTGCACTTAGAGGTGAAAACCCCCGTTTCGGGTTTCAGGCATGGAATCGTGCGACGGAACACATGAAATGTTTGTTTTTATGGTCCAATATACCAACCTAACACATACAAGCAAATAAAATCACGCGTCTACCCCCTCCCGTCGCCGTTTAGAGGGGTAGATCGACAGGTCAGACTTTTCTCTAGCGGGAGTAGGGTTTCGCCGTAGAGGGGGTCCGGAGCGTCAAGACCCCATAAAAACTTGCATAGACCCCTAAACTATGTATACAAGTGTGTTGGTAGTTTGTGGGAACCAATATACATCTCCGAGGTGCGACCCGCTTCACTGACCCCTCTTACTCTGTAGTAAGTTCTAGCACTTAGAGGTGAAAACCCCCGTTACGGGTGTCAGGCATGGAATCGTGCGACGGAACACATGAAATGTTTGTTTTTTATTGTCCAATATACCAAACTAACACATCCAAGAAAAATAATTCATGCATCTACCCCCTCCCGGCGCTGTTTAGAGGGGTAGATCGACAGGTCAGACTTTTCTCCAGCGGGAGTAGGGTTTCGCCGTAGAGGGGGTCCGGAGCGTCAAGACCCCATAAAAACTTGCATACACCCCTAAACTATGCATACTAGTGTGTTGGTAGTTTGTGGGAACCAAGATACATCTCCGAGGTGCGACCCGCTTCACTGACCCCTCTTACTCCGTAGTAAGTTCTTGCACTTAGAGGTGATAACCCCCGTTACGGGTGTCAGGCATGGAATCGTGCGACGGAACACATGAAATGTTTGTCTTTTATGGTCCAATATACCAACCTAACACATCCAAGCAAAAAAATTCATGCGTCTACCCCCTCCCGGCGCCGTTTAGAGGGGTAAATCGACATGTCAGACTTTTCTCCAGCGGGAGTAGGGTTTCGCCGTAGAGGGGGTCCGGAGCGTCAAGACCCCATCAAAACTTGCATAGACCCCTAAACTATGTATACTAGTGTGTTGGTAGTTTGTGGGAACCAAGATACATCTGCGAGGTGCGACCCGGTACACTGACCCCTCTTACTCCGTAGTAAGTTCTAGCACTTAGAGGTGAAAACCCCCGTTTCGGGTGTCAAACATGGAATCGTGCGAAGAAACACATGAAATGTTTAATTTTTATGGTCCAATATACCAACCTAACACATCCAAGCAAAAAAAATCATGCGTCTATCCCCTCCCGGCGCCGTTTAGATGGGTAGATCGACAGGTCAGACTTTTCTCTAGCGGGAGTAGGGTTTCGCTGTAGAGGGGGTCCGGAGTGTCAAGACCCCATCAAAACTTGCATAGACCCCTAAAATATGTATACTAGTGTGTTGTTAGTTTGTGGGAACCAAGATACATCTCCGAGGTGCGACCCGCTTCACTGAACCCTCTTACTTCGTAGTAAGTTCTCGCACTTAGAGGTGAAAACCCCCGTTTCGGGTGTCAGGCATGGAATCGTGCGACGGAACACATGAAATGTTTGTTTTAATGGTCCAATATACCAACCTAACACATAAAAGCAAATAAAATCACGCGTCTACCCCCTCCCGTCGCCGTTTAGAGGGGTAGATCGACAGGTCAGACTTTTCTCTAGCGGGAGTAGGGTTTCGCCATAGAGGAGGTCCGGAGCGTCAAGACCCCATAAAAACTTGCATAGACCCCTAAAATATGTATACAAGTGTGTTGGTAGTTTGTGGGAACCAATATACATCTCCGAGGTGCGACCCGCTTCACTGACCCCTCTTACTCCGTAGTAAGTTCTTGCACTTAGAGGTGAAAACCCCCGTTTCGGGTGTCAGGCATGGAATCGTGCGACGGAACACATAAAATGTTTGTTTTTTATTGTCCAATATACCAAACTAACACATCCAAGCAAAATAATTCATGCATCTACCCCCTCCCGGCGCTGTTTAGAGGGGTAGATCGACAGGTCAGACTTTTCTCGAGCGGGAGTAGGGTTTCGCCGTAGAGGGGGTCCGGAGCGTCAAGACCCCATAAAAACTTGCATACACCCCTAAACTATGCATACTAGTGTGTTGGTAGTTTGTGGGAACCAAGATACATCTCCGAGGTGCGACCCGCTTCACTGACCCCTCTTACTCCGTAGTAAGTTCTTGCACTTAGAGGTGATAACCCCCGTTACGGGTGTCAGGCATGGAATCGTGCGACGGAACACATGAAATGTTTGTCTTTTATGGTCCAATATACCAACCTAACACATCCAAGCAAAAAAATTCATGCGTCTACCCCCTCCCGGCGCCGTTTAGAGGGGTAAATCGACATGTCAGACTTTTCTCCAACGGGAGTAGGGTTTCGCCGTAGAGGGGGTCCGGAGCGTCAAGACCCCATCAAAACTTGCATAGACCCATAAACTATGTATACTAGTGTGTTGGTAGTTTGTGGGAACCAAGATACATCTGCGAGGTGCGACCCGGTACACTGACCCCTCTTACTCCGTAGTAAGTTCTAGCACTTAGAGGTGAAAACCCCCGTTTCGGGTGTCAAACATGGAATCGTGCGACGGAATACATGAAATGTTTAATTTTTATGGTCCAATATACCAAACTAACACATCCAAAAAAAAAATCATGCGTCTATCCCCTACCGGCGCCGTTTAGAGGGGTAGATCGACATGTCAGACTTTTCTCTAGCGGGAGTAGGGTTTCGCTGTAGAGGGGGTCCGGAGTGTCAAGACCCCATCCAAACTTGCATAGACCCCTAAAATATGTATATTAGTGTGTTGTTAGTTTGTGTGAACCAAGATACATCTCCGAGGTGGGACCCGCTTCACTGACCCATGTTACTCCGTAGTAAGTTCTTGCACTTAGAGGTGAAAACGCCCGTTTTGGGTGTCAGGCATGGAATCGTGCGACGGAACACATGCAATGTTTGTTTTTATGGTCCAAGATACCAACCTAACACATCCAAGCAAATAAAATCACGCGTCTACCCCCTCCCGTCGCCGTTTAGAGGGGTAGATCGACACGTCAGACTTTTCTCTAGCGGGAGTAGGGTTTCGCCGTAGAGGAGGTCCGGAGCGTCAAGACCCCATAAAAACTTGCATAGACCCCTAAACTATGTATACAAGTGTGTTGGTAGTTTGTGGGAACCAATATACATCTCCGAGGTGAGACCCGCTTCACTGACCCCTCTTACTCCGTAGTAAGTTCTTGCACTTAGAGCTGAAAACCCCCGTTTCGGGTGTCAGGCATGGAATCGTGCGACGGAACACATAAATGTTTGTTTTTTATTGTCCAATATACCAACCTAACACTTACAAGCAAGAAAATTCATGCGTCTACCCCCTCGCGGAGCCGTTTAGAGGGGTAGATCGACAGGTCAGACTTTTCTTCTACGGGAGTAGGGTTTCGCCGTAGAGGGGGTCCGGAGCGTTAAGACCCCATCAAAACTTGCATACACCCCTAAACTATGCATACTAGTGTATTGGTAGTTTGTGGGAACCAAGATACATCTACGAGGTGCGACCCGCTTCACTGACCCCTCTTATTCCGTAGTAAGTTCTTGCACTTAGAGGTGAAAACCCCCGTTTCGGGTGGCAGGCATGGAATCATGCGACGGAACACATGAAATTTTTGTTTTTTATGGTCCAATATACTAACCTAACACATCCAAGCAAAAAATTCATGCGTCTACCCCCTCCCGGCGCCGTTTAGAGGGGTAGATCGATAGGTCAGACTTTTCTCCAGCGGGAGTAGGGTTTCGCCGTAGAGGGGGTCCGGAGCGTCAAGACCCCATCAAAACTTGCATAGACCCCTAAAATATGTATACTAGTTTGTTGGTACTTAGTGGGAACCAAGATACATCTACGAGGTGCGACCCGCTTCACTGACCCATCTTACTATGTAGTAAGTTCTTGCACTTAGAGGTGAAAACCCACGTTTCGGGTGGCAGGCATGGAATCGTGCGACGGATCACATGAAATGTTTAATTTTTATGGTCCAATATACAAACCTAACACATCCAAGCAAAAAAAATCATGCGTCTATCCCCTCCCGGCGCCGTTTAGAGGGCTAGATCGACAGGTAAGACTTTTCTCCACCGGGAGTAGGGTTTCGCCAGAGAGGGGTCCGGAGCATCAAGACCCATCTAAACTTGCATAGACCCCTAAACTATGTATACTAGTGTGTTGGTAGTTTGTGGGAACCAAGATACATCTACGAGGTGCGACCCGCTTCACTGACCCCTCTTACTCCGTAGTAAGTTCTAGCACTTAGAGGTGAAAATCTCCGTTTCGGGTGTCAAGCATGGAATCGTGCGACGGAACACATGAAATGTTTAATTTTTATGGTCCAACGTACCAACCTAACACATCCAAGCAAAAAAAATCATGCGTCTATCCCCTCCCGGCGCCGTTTAGAGGGGTAGATCGACAGGTCAGACTTTTCTCTAGCGGGAGTAGGGTTTCGCAGTAGAGGGGGTCCGGAGTGTCAAGACCCCATCAAAACTTGCATAGATCCCTAAAATATGTATACTAGTGTGTTGTTAGTTTCTGGGAACCAAGATACATCTCCGAGGTGCGACTCGCTTCACTGACCCCTCTTACTCCGTAGTAAGTTCTTGCACTTAGAGGTGAAAACCCCCGTTTCCGGTGTCAGGCATGGAATAGTGCGACGAAACACATGAAATGTTTGTTTTTTATGGTCCAATATACCAACCTAACACATCCAAGCAAAAAAAATCATGCTTGTACCCCCTCCCGGCGCCGTTTAGAGGGGTAGATCGATAGGTCAGACTTTTCTCCAGCGGGAGTAGGGTTTCGCCGTAGAAGGGGTCCGGAGCGTCAAGACCCCATAAAACTTGCATAGACCCCTAAACTATGTATACTAGTGTGTTGGTAGTTTGTGGGAACCAATATACATCTCCGAGGTGCGACCCGCTTCACTCACCCCTCTTACTCAGTAGTAAGTTCTTGCACTTAGAGGTGATAACCCCCGTTTCGGGTGTCAGGCATGGAATCGTGCGACGGAACACATGAAATGTTTGTTTTTTATGGTCCAATATACCAACATAACACATCCAAGCAAAAAAATTCATGCGTCTACCCCCTCCCGGTGCCGTTTAGAGGGGTAGATCGACAGGTCAGACTTTTCTCCAACGGGAGTAGGGTTTCGCCGTAGAGGGGGTCCGGAGCGTCAAGACCCCATCAAAACTTGCATAGACCCCTAAACTATGTATACTAGTCTGTTGGTAGTTTGTGGGAACCAAGATACATCTCCGAGGTGCGACCCGCTTCACTGACCCCTCCTACTCCGTAGTAAGTTCTTGCACTTAGAGGTGAAAACCCCCGTTTCGGGGGTCAGGCATGGAATCGTGCAACGGAACACATAAAATGTTTGTGTTTTATGGTACAATATACCAACCTAACACATACAAGCAAGAAAATTCATGCGTCTACCCCCTCCCGGAGCCGTTTAGAGGGGTAGATCGACAGGTCAGACTTTTCTCCAGCGGGAGTAGGGTTTCGCCGTAGAGGGGGTCAGGATTGTCAAGACCCCATCAAAACTTGCATAGACCCCTAAACTATGTATACTAGTGTGTTGGTAGTTTGTGGGAACCAAGATACATCTACGAGGTGCGACCCGCTTCACTGACCCCTCTTATTACGTAGTAAGTTCTTGCACTTAGAGGTGAAAACCCCCGTTTCGGGTGGCAGGCATGGAATCTTGCGACGGAACACATGAAATGTTTGTTTTTATGGTACAATATACTAACCTAACACATCCAAGCAAAAAATTCATGCGTCTACCCCCTCCCGGCGCCGTTTAGAGGGGTAGATCGATAGGTCAGACTTTTCTCCAGCGGGAGTAGGGTTTCGCCGTAGAGGGGGTCCGGAGCGTCAAGACCCCATCAAAACTTGCATAGACCCCTAAACTATGTATACTAGTGTGTTGGTAGTTTGCGGGAACCAAGATACATCTACGAGGTGCGACCCGCTTCACTGACCCATCTTAGTATGTAGTATGTTCTTGCACTTAGAGGTGAAAACCCACGTTTCGGGTGGCAGGCATGGAATCGTGCGACGGAACACATGAAATGTTTAATTTTTATGGTCCAATATACCAACCTAACACATCCAAGAAAAAAAATCATGCGTCTATCCCCTCCGGGCGCCGTTAAGAGGGCTAGATCGACAAGTCAGACTTTTCTCCGCCGGGAGTAGGGTTTTGCTGTAGAGGGGGTCCGGAGTGTCTACACCCCATTAAAACTTGCATATACCACTAAAATACGTATACTAGTGTGTTGGTAGTTTGTGGGAACCAAGATACATCTCCGAGGTGCGACCCGCTTCACTGACCCCTCTTACTCCGTAGTAAGTTCTTGCACTTAGAGGTGAAAACCCCCGTTTCGGGTGGCAGGCATGGAATAGTGCGACGAAACACATGAAATGTTTGTTTTTTATGGTCCAATATACCAACCTAACACATCCAAGCAAAAAAAATCATGCTTGTACCCCCTCCCGGCGCCGTTTAGAGGGGTAGATCGACAGGTCAGACTTTTCTCCAGCGGGAGTAGGGTTTCGCCGTAGAAGGGGTCTGGAGCGTCAAGACCCCATAAAACTTGCATAGACCCCTAAACTATGTATACTAGTGTGTTGGTAGTTTGTGGGAACCAAGATACATCTCCGAGGTGCGACCCTCTTCACTCACCCCTCTTACTCCGTAGTAAGTTCTTGCACTTAGAGGTGATAACCCCCGTTTCGGGTGTCAGGCATGAAATCGTGCGACGGAACACATGAAATGTTTGTTTTTTATGGTCCAATATACCAACATAACACATCCAAGCAAAAAAATTCATGCATCTACCCCCTCCCGGTGCCGTTTAGAGGGGTAGATCGACAGGTCAGACTTTTCTCCAACGGGAGTAGGGTTTCGCCGTAGAGGGGGTCCGGAGCGTCAATACCCCATCAAAACTTGCATAGACCACTAAAATATGTATACTAGTGTGTTGGTAGTTTATGGTAACACGGATACATCTCCGAGGTGCGACCCACTTCACTGACCCCTCTTACTCCGTAGTAAGTTCTTGCACTTAGAGATGAAAACCCCCGTTTCGGGTGGCAGGCATGGAATCGTGCGACGGAACACATGAAATGTTTGTTTTTTATGGTCCAATATACCAACCTAACACATCCAAGCAAAAAAATTCATGCGTCTACCCCCTCCCGGCGCCGTTTAGAGGGGTAGATCGACATGTCAGACTTTTCTCCTACGGGAGTAGGGTTTCGCCGTAGAGACGGTCCGGAGCGTCAAGACCCCATCAAAACTTTCATAGACCCCTAAACTATGTATACTAGTCTGTTGGTAGTTTGTGGGAACCAATATACATATGCGAGGTGCGACCCGGTACACTGACCACTCTTACTCCGTAGTAAGTTCTAGCACTTAGAGGTGAAAACCCCCGTTTCGGGGGTCAGGCATGGAATCGTGAAACGGAACACATAAAATGTTTGTTTTTTATGGTACAATATACCAACCTAACACATACAAGCAAGAAAATTCATGCGTCTACCCCCTCCCGGAGCCGTTTAGAGGGGTAGATCGACAGGTCAGACTTTTCTCCAGTGGGAGTAGGGTTTCGCCGTAGAGGGGGTCCGGATCGTTATGACCCCATCAAAACTTGCATAGACCCCTAAACTATGTATACTAGTGTGTTGGTAGTTTGTGGGAACCAAGATAAATCTACGAGGTGCGACCCGCTTCACTGACCCCTCTTATTCCGTAGTAAGTTCTTGCACTAAGAGGTGAAATCCCCCGTTTCGGGTGGCAGGCATGGAATCGTGCGACGGACCACATGAAATGTTTGTTTTTATGGTCCAATATACCAACCTAACACATCCAAGCAAAAAAAATCATGCGACTACCCCCTCCCGGCGTCGTTTAGAGGGGTAGATCGACAGGTTAGACTTTTCTCCGCCGGGAGTAGGGTTTTGCTGTTGAGGGGGTCCGGAGTGTCAACACCCCATTAAAACTTGCATAGACCACTAAAATATGTATACTAGTGTGTTGGTAGTTAATGGGAACCAAGATACATCTACGAGGTGCGACCCGCTTCACTGACCCATCTTACTATGTAGTAAGTTCTTGCACTTAGAGGTGAAAACCCACGTTTCGGGTGGCAGTCATGGAATCGTGCGACGGAACACATGAAATGTTTAATTTTTATGGTCCAATAAACCAACCTAACACATCCAAGCAAAAAAAATCATGCGTCTATCCCCTCCCGGCGCCGTTAAGAGGGCTAGATCGACAGGTAAGACTTTTCTCCAGCGGGAGTAGGGTTTCGCCAAAGAGGGGTCCGGAGCATCAAGACCCATCTAAACTTGCATAGACCCCTAAACTATGTATACTAGTGTGTTGGTAGTTTGTGGGAACCAAGATACATCTACGAGGTGCGACCCGCTTCACTGAACCCTGTTACTCCGTAGTAAGTTCTTGCACTTAGAGGTGAAAACCCCCGTTTCGGGTTTCAGGCATGGAATCGTGCGACGGAACACATGAAATGTTTGTTTTTATGGTCCAATATACCAACCTAACACATACAAGCAAATAAAATCACGCGTCTACCCCCTCCCGTCGCCGTTTAGAGGGGTAGATCGACAGGTCAGACTTTTCTCTAGCGGGAGTAGGGTTTCGCCGTAGAGGGGGTCCGGAGCGTCAAGACCCCATAAAAACTTGCATAGACCCCTAAACTATGTATACAAGTGTGTTGGTAGTTTGTGGGAACCAATATACATCTCCGAGGTGCGACCCGCTTCACTGACCCCTCTTACTCTGTAGTAAGTTCTAGCACTTAGAGGTGAAAACCCCCGTTACGGGTGTCAGGCATGGAATCGTGCGACGGAACACATGAAATGTTTGTTTTTTATTGTCCAATATACCAAACTAACACATCCAAGAAAAATAATTCATGCATCTACCCCCTCCCGGCGCTGTTTAGAGGGGTAGATCGACAGGTCAGACTTTTCTCCAGCGGGAGTAGGGTTTCGCCGTAGAGGGGGTCCGGAGCGTCAAGACCCCATAAAAACTTGCATACACCCCTAAACTATGCATACTAGTGTGTTGGTAGTTTGTGGGAACCAAGATACATCTCCGAGGTGCGACCCGCTTCACTGACCCCTCTTACTCCGTAGTAAGTTCTTGCACTTAGAGGTGATAACCCCCGTTACGGGTGTCAGGCATGGAATCGTGCGACGGAACACATGAAATGTTTGTCTTTTATGGTCCAATATACCAACCTAACACATCCAAGCAAAAAAATTCATGCGTCTACCCCCTCCCGGCGCCGTTTAGAGGGGTAAATCGACATGTCAGACTTTTCTCCAGCGGGAGTAGGGTTTCGCCGTAGAGGGGGTCCGGAGCGTCAAGACCCCATCAAAACTTGCATAGACCCCTAAACTATGTATACTAGTGTGTTGGTAGTTTGTGGGAACCAAGATACATCTGCGAGGTGCGACCCGGTACACTGACCCCTCTTACTCCGTAGTAAGTTCTAGCACTTAGAGGTGAAAACCCCCGTTTCGGGTGTCAAACATGGAATCGTGCGAAGAAACACATGAAATGTTTAATTTTTATGGTCCAATATACCAACCTAACACATCCAAGCAAAAAAAATCGTGCGTCTATCCCCTCCCGGCGCCGTTTAGATGGGTAGATCGACAGGTCAGACTTTTCTCTAGCGGGAGTAGGGTTTCGCTGTAGAGGGGGTCCGGAGTGTCAAGACCCCATCAAAACTTGCATAGACCCCTAAAATATGTATACTAGTGTGTTGTTAGTTTGTGGGAACCAAGATACATCTCCGAGGTGCGACCCGCTTCACTGAACCCTCTTACTTCGTAGTAAGTTCTCGCACTTAGAGGTGAAAACCCCCGTTTCGGGTGTCAGGCATGGAATCGTGCGACGGAACACATGAAATGTTTGTTTTAATGGTCCAATATACCAACCTAACACATACAAGCAAATAAAATCACGCGTCTACCCCCTCCCGTCGCCGTTTAGAGGGGTAGATCGACAGGTCAGACTTTTCTCTAGCGGGAGTAGGGTTTCGCCATAGAGGAGGTCCGGAGCGTCAAGACCCCATAAAAACTTGCATAGACCCCTAAAATATGTATACAAGTGTGTTGGTAGTTTGTGGGAACCAATATACATCTCCGAGGTGCGACCCGCTTCACTGACCCCTCTTACTCCGTAGTAAGTTCTTGCACTTAGAGGTGAAAACCCCCGTTTCGGGTGTCAGGCATGGAATCGTGCGACGGAACACATGAAATGTTTGTTTTTTATTGTCCAATATACCAAACTAACACATCCAAGCAAAATAATTCATGCATCTACCCCCTCCCGGCGCTGTTTAGAGGGGTAGATCGACAGGTCAGACTTTTCTCGAGCGGGAGTAGGGTTTCGCCGTAGAGGGGGTCCGGAGCGTCAAGACCCCATAAAAACTTGCATACACCCCTAAACTATGCATACTAGTGTGTTGGTAGTTTGTGGGAACCAAGATACATCTCCGAGGTGCGACCCGCTTCACTGACCCCTCTTACTCCGTAGTAAGTTCTTGCACTTAGAGGTGATAACCCCCGTTACGGGTGTCAGGCATGGAATCGTGCGACGGAACACATGAAATGTTTGTCTTTTATGGTCCAATATACCAACCTAACACATCCAAGCAAAAAAATTCATGCGTCTACCCCCTCCCGGCGCCGTTTAGAGGGGTAAATCGACATGTCAGACTTTTCTCCAACGGGAGTAGGGTTTCGCCGTAGAGGGGGTCCGGAGCGTCAAGACCCCATCAAAACTTGCATAGACCCATAAACTATGTATACTAGTGTGTTGGTAGTTTGTGGGAACCAAGATACATCTGCGAGGTGCGACCCGGTACACTGACCCCTCTTACTCCGTAGTAAGTTCTAGCACTTAGAGGTGAAAACCCCCGTTTCGGGTGTCAAACATGGAATCGTGCGACGGAATACATGAAATGTTTAATTTTTATGGTCCAATATACCAACCTAACACATCCAAAAAAAAAATCATGCGTCTATCCCCTACCGGCGCCGTTTAGAGGGGTAGATCGACATGTCAGACTTTTCTCTAGCGGGAGTAGGGTTTCGCTGTAGAGGGGGTCCGGAGTGTCAAGACCCCATCCAAACTTGCATAGACCCCTAAAATATGTATATTAGTGTGTTGTTAGTTTGTGTGAACCAAGATACATCTCCGAGGTGGGACCCGCTTCACTGACCCATGTTACTCCGTAGTAAGTTCTTGCACTTAGAGGTGAAAACGCCCGTTTTGGGTGTCAGGCATGGAATCGTGCGACGGAACACATGCAATGTTTGTTTTTATGGTCCAAGATACCAACCTAACACATCCAAGCAAATAAAATCACGCGTCTACCCCCTCCCGTCGCCGTTTAGAGGGGTAGATCGACACGTCAGACTTTTCTCTAGCGGGAGTAGGGTTTCGCCGTAGAGGAGGTCCGGAGCGTCAAGACCCCATAAAAACTTGCATAGACCCCTAAACTATGTATACAAGTGTGTTGGTAGTTTGTGGGAACCAATATACATCTCCGAGGTGAGACCCGCTTCACTGACCCCTCTTACTCCGTAGTAAGTTCTTGCACTTAGAGCTGAAAACCCCCGTTTCGGGTGTCAGGCATGGAATCGTGCGACGGAACACATAAATGTTTGTTTTTTATTGTCCAATATACCAACCTAACACTTACAAGCAAGAAAATTCATGCGTCTACCCCCTCGCGGAGCCGTTTAGAGGGGTAGATCGACAGGTCAGACTTTTCTTCTACGGGAGTAGGGTTTCGCCGTAGAGGGGGTCCGGAGCGTTAAGACCCCATCAAAACTTGCATACACCCCTAAACTATGCATACTAGTGTATTGGTAGTTTGTGGGAACCAAGATACATCTACGAGGTGCGACCCGCTTCACTGACCCCTCTTATTCCGTAGTAAGTTCTTGCACTTAGAGGTGAAAACCCCCGTTTCGGGTGGCAGGCATGGAATCATGCGACGGAACACATGAAATTTTTGTTTTTTATGGTCCAATATACTAACCTAACACATCCAAGCAAAAAATTCATGCGTCTACCCCCTCCCGGCGCCGTTTAGAGGGGTAGATCGATAGGTCAGACTTTTCTCCAGCGGGAGTAGGGTTTCGCCGTAGAGGGGGTCCGGAGCGTCAAGACCCCATCAAAACTTGCATAGACCCCTAAAATATGTATACTAGTTTGTTGGTACTTAGTGGGAACCAAGATACATCTACGAGGTGCGACCCGCTTCACTGACCCATCTTACTATGTAGTAAGTTCTTGCACTTAGAGGTGAAAACCCACGTTTCGGGTGGCAGGCATGGAATCGTGCGACGGATCACATGAAATGTTTAATTTTTATGGTCCAATATACAAACCTAACACATCCAAGCAAAAAAAATCATGCGTCTATCCCCTCCCGGCGCCGTTTAGAGGGCTAGATCGACAGGTAAGACTTTTCTCCACCGGGAGTAGGGTTTCGCCAGAGAGGGGTCCGGAGCATCAAGACCCATCTAAACTTGCATAGACCCCTAAACTATGTATACTAGTGTGTTGGTAGTTTGTGGGAACCAAGATACATCTACGAGGTGCGACCCGCTTCACTGACCCCTCTTACTCCGTAGTAAGTTCTAGCACTTAGAGGTGAAAATCTCCGTTTCGGGTGTCAAGCATGGAATCGTGCGACGGAACACATGAAATGTTTAATTTTTATGGTCCAACGTACCAACCTAACACATCCAAGCAAAAAAAATCATGCGTCTATCCCCTCCCGGCGCCGTTTAGAGGGGTAGATCGACAGGTCAGACTTTTCTCTAGCGGGAGTAGGGTTTCGCAGTAGAGGGGGTCCGGAGTGTCAAGACCCCATCAAAACTTGCATAGATCCCTAAAATATGTATACTAGTGTGTTGTTAGTTTCTGGGAACCAAGATACATCTCCGAGGTGCGACTCGCTTCACTGACCCCTCTTACTCCGTAGTAAGTTCTTGCACTTAGAGGTGAAAACCCCCGTTTCCGGTGTCAGGCATGGAATAGTGCGACGAAACACATGAAATGTTTGTTTTTTATGGTCCAATATACCAACCTAACACATCCAAGCAAAAAAAATCATGCTTGTACCCCCTCCCGGCGCCGTTTAGAGGGGTAGATCGATAGGTCAGACTTTTCTCCAGCGGGAGTAGGGTTTCGCCGTAGAAGGGGTCCGGAGCGTCAAGACCCCATAAAACTTGCATAGACCCCTAAACTATGTATACTAGTGTGTTGGTAGTTTGTGGGAACCAATATACATCTCCGAGGTGCGACCCGCTTCACTCACCCCTCTTACTCAGTAGTAAGTTCTTGCACTTAGAGGTGATAACCCCCGTTTCGGGTGTCAGGCATGGAATCGTGCGACGGAACACATGAAATGTTTGTTTTTTATGGTCCAATATACCAACATAACACATCCAAGCAAAAAAATTCATGCGTCTACCCCCTCCCGGTGCCGTTTAGAGGGGTAGATCGACAGGTCAGACTTTTCTCCAACGGGAGTAGGGTTTCGCCGTAGAGGGGGTCCGGAGCGTCAAGACCCCATCAAAACTTGCATAGACCCCTAAACTATGTATACTAGTCTGTTGGTAGTTTGTGGGAACCAAGATACATCTCCGAGGTGCGACCCGCTTCACTGACCCCTCCTACTCCGTAGTAAGTTCTTGCACTTAGAGGTGAAAACCCCCGTTTCGGGGGTCAGGCATGGAATCGTGCAACGGAACACATAAAATGTTTGTGTTTTATGGTACAATATACCAACCTAACACATACAAGCAAGAAAATTCATGCGTCTACCCCCTCCCGGAGCCGTTTAGAGGGGTAGATCGACAGGTCAGACTTTTCTCCAGCGGGAGTAGGGTTTCGCCGTAGAGGGGGTCAGGATTGTCAAGACCCCATCAAAACTTGCATAGACCCCTAAACTATGTATACTAGTGTGTTGGTAGTTTGTGGGAACCAAGATACATCTACGAGGTGCGACCCGCTTCACTGACCCCTCTTATTACGTAGTAAGTTCTTGCACTTAGAGGTGAAAACCCCCGTTTCGGGTGGCAGGCATGGAATCTTGCGACGGAACACATGAAATGTTTGTTTTTATGGTACAATATACTAACCTAACACATCCAAGCAAAAAATTCATGCGTCTACCCCCTCCCGGCGCCGTTTAGAGGGGTAGATCGATAGGTCAGACTTTTCTCCAGCGGGAGTAGGGTTTCGCCGTAGAGGGGGTCCGGAGCGTCAAGACCCCATCAAAACTTGCATAGACCCCTAAACTATGTATACTAGTGTGTTGGTAGTTTGCGGGAACCAAGATACATCTACGAGGTGCGACCCGCTTCACTGACCCATCTTAGTATGTAGTATGTTCTTGCACTTAGAGGTGAAAACCCACGTTTCGGGTGGCAGGCATGGAATCGTGCGACGGAACACATGAAATGTTTAATTTTTATGGTCCAATATACCAACCTAACACATCCAAGAAAAAAAATCATGCGTCTATCCCCTCCGGGCGCCGTTAAGAGGGCTAGATCGACAAGTCAGACTTTTCTCCGCCGGGAGTAGGGTTTTGCTGTAGAGGGGGTCCGGAGTGTCTACACCCCATTAAAACTTGCATATACCACTAAAATACGTATACTAGTGTGTTGGTAGTTTGTGGGAACCAAGATACATCTCCGAGGTGCGACCCGCTTCACTGACCCCTCTTACTCCGTAGTAAGTTCTTGCACTTAGAGGTGAAAACCCCCGTTTCGGGTGGCAGGCATGGAATAGTGCGACGAAACACATGAAATGTTTGTTTTTTATGGTCCAATATACCAACCTAACACATCCAAGCAAAAAAAATCATGCTTGTACCCCCTCCCGGCGCCGTTTAGAGGGGTAGATCGACAGGTCAGACTTTTCTCCAGCGGGAGTAGGGTTTCGCCGTAGAAGGGGTCTGGAGCGTCAAGACCCCATAAAACTTGCATAGACCCCTAAACTATGTATACTAGTGTGTTGGTAGTTTGTGGGAACCAAGATACATCTCCGAGGTGCGACCCTCTTCACTCACCCCTCTTACTCCGTAGTAAGTTCTTGCACTTAGAGGTGATAACCCCCGTTTCGGGTGTCAGGCATGAAATCGTGCGACGGAACACATGAAATGTTTGTTTTTTATGGTCCAATATACCAACATAACACATCCAAGCAAAAAAATTCATGCATCTACCCCCTCCCGGTGCCGTTTAGAGGGGTAGATCGACAGGTCAGACTTTTCTCCAACGGGAGTAGGGTTTCGCCGTAGAGGGGGTCCGGAGCGTCAATACCCCATCAAAACTTGCATAGACCACTAAAATATGTATACTAGTGTGTTGGTAGTTTATGGTAACACGGATACATCTCCGAGGTGCGACCCACTTCACTGACCCCTCTTACTCCGTAGTAAGTTCTTGCACTTAGAGATGAAAACCCCCGTTTCGGGTGGCAGGCATGGAATCGTGCGACGGAACACATGAAATGTTTGTTTTTTATGGTCCAATATACCAACCTAACACATCCAAGCAAAAAAATTCATGCGTCTACCCCCTCCCGGCGCCGTTTAGAGGGGTAGATCGACATGTCAGACTTTTCTCCTACGGGAGTAGGGTTTCGCCGTAGAGACGGTCCGGAGCGTCAAGACCCCATCAAAACTTTCATAGACCCCTAAACTATGTATACTAGTCTGTTGGTAGTTTGTGGGAACCAATATACATATGCGAGGTGCGACCCGGTACACTGACCACTCTTACTCCGTAGTAAGTTCTAGCACTTAGAGGTGAAAACCCCCGTTTCGGGGGTCAGGCATGGAATCGTGAAACGGAACACATAAAATGTTTGTTTTTTATGGTACAATATACCAACCTAACACATACAAGCAAGAAAATTCATGCGTCTACCCCCTCCCGGAGCCGTTTAGAGGGGTAGATCGACAGGTCAGACTTTTCTCCAGTGGGAGTAGGGTTTCGCCGTAGAGGGGGTCCGGATCGTTATGACCCCATCAAAACTTGCATAGACCCCTAAACTATGTATACTAGTGTGTTGGTAGTTTGTGGGAACCAAGATAAATCTACGAGGTGCGACCCGCTTCACTGACCCCTCTTATTCCGTAGTAAGTTCTTGCACTAAGAGGTGAAATCCCCCGTTTCGGGTGGCAGGCATGGAATCGTGCGACGGACCACATGAAATGTTTGTTTTTATGGTCCAATATACCAACCTAACACATCCAAGCAAAAAAAATCATGCGTCTACCCCCTCCCGGCGTCGTTTAGAGGGGTAGATCGACAGGTTAGACTTTTCTCCGCCGGGAGTAGGGTTTTGCTGTTGAGGGGGTCCGGAGTGTCAACACCCCATTAAAACTTGCATAGACCACTAAAATATGTATACTAGTGTGTTGGTAGTTAATGGGAACCAAGATACATCTACGAGGTGCGACCCGCTTCACTGACCCATCTTACTATGTAGTAAGTTCTTGCACTTAGAGGTGAAAACCCACGTTTCGGGTGGCAGTCATGGAATCGTGCGACGGAACACATGAAATGTTTAATTTTTATGGTCCAATAAACCAACCTAACACATCCAAGCAAAAAAAATCATGCGTCTATCCCCTCCCGGCGCCGTTAAGAGGGCTAGATCGACAGGTAAGACTTTTCTCCAGCGGGAGTAGGGTTTCGCCAAAGAGGGGTCCGGAGCATCAAGACCCATCTAAACTTGCATAGACCCCTAAACTATGTATACTAGTGTGTTGGTAGTTTGTGGGAACCAAGATACATCTACGAGGTGCAACCCGCTTGACTGACCCCTCTTAGTCCGTAGTAAGTTCTAGCACTTAGAGGTGAAAACCTCCGTTTCGGGTGTCAAGCATGGAATCGTGCGACGGAACACATGAAATGTTTGTTTTTTATGGTCCAATATACCAACCTAACACATCCAAGCAAAAAAAATCATGCGTCTATCCCCTCCCGGCGCCGTTTAGAGGGGTAGATCGACAGGTCAGACTTTTCTCTAGCGGGAGTAGGGTTTCGCTGTAGAGGGGGTCCGGAGTGTCAAGACCCCATAAAAACTTGCATAGATCCCTAAAATATGTATACTAGTGTGTTGTTAGTTTCTGGGAACCAAGATACATCTCCGAGGTGCGACTCGCTTCACTGACCCCTCTTACTCCGTAGTAAGTTCTTGCACTTAGAGGTGAAAACCCCCGTTTCCGGTGTCAGGCATGGAATAGTGCGACGAAACACATGAAATGTTAGTTTTTTATGGTCCAATATACCAACCTAACACATCCAAGCAAAAAAAATCATGCTTGTACCCCCTCCCGGCGCCGTTTAGAGGGGTAGATCGACAGGTCAGACTTTTCTCCAGCGGGAGTAGGGTTTCGCCGTAGAAGGGGTCCGGAGCGTCAACACCCCATAAAACTTGCATAGACCCCTAAACTATGTATACTAGTGTGTTGGTAGTTTGTGGGAACCAAGATACATCTCCGAGGTGCGACCCGCTTCACTCACCCCTCTTACTCCGTAGTAAGTTCTTGCACTTAGAGGTGATAACCCCCGTTTCGGGTGTCAGGCATGGAATCGTGCGACGGAACACATGAAATGTTTGTTTTTATGGTCCAATATACCAACATAACACATCCAAGCAAAAAATTCATGCGTCTACCCCCTCCCGGTGCCGTTTAGAGGGGTAGATCGACAAGTCAGACTTCTCTCCAACGGGAGTAGGGTTTCGCCGTAGAGGGGGTCCGGAGCGTCAAGACCCCATCAAAACTTGCATAGACCACTAAAATATGTATACTAGTGTGTTGGTAGTTTGTGGTAACACGGATACATCTCCGAGGTGCGACCCGCTTCACTGACCCCTCTTACTCCGTAGTAAGTTCTTGCACTTAGAGATGAAAACCCCCGTTTCGGGTGGCAGGCATGGAATCGTGCGACGGAACACATGAAATGTTTGTTTTTTATGGTCCAATATACCAACCTAACACATCCAAGCAAAAAAAATCATGCTTCTACCCCCTCCCGGCGCCGTTTAGAGGGGTAGATCGACATGTCAGACTTTTCTCCTTCGGGAGTAGGGTTTCGCCGTAGAGGGGGTCCGGAGCGTCAAGACCCCATCAAAACTTGCATAGAACCCTAAACTATGTATACTAGTCTGTTGGTAGTTTGTGGGAACCAAGATACATGTGCGAGGTGCGACCCGGTACACTGACCACTCTTACTCCGTAGTAAGTTCTAGCACTTAGAGGTGAAAACCCCCGTTTCGGGGGTCAGGCATGGAATCGTGCAACGGAACACATAAAATGTTTGTTTTTTATGGTTCAATATACCAACCTAACACATACAAGCAAGAAAATTCATGCGTCTACCCCCTCCCGGAGCCGTTTAGAGGGGTAGATCGACAGGTCAGACTTTTCTCCACCGGGAGTAGGGTTTCGCCGTAGAGGGGGTCCGGATCGTCAAGACCCCATCAAAACTTGCATAGACCCCTAAACTATGTATACTAGTGTGTTGGTAGTTTGTGGGAACCAAGATACATCTACGAGGTGCGACCCCCTTCACTGACCCCTCTTATTCCGTAGTAAGTTCTTGCACTAAGAGGTGAAATCCCCCGTTTCGGGTGGCAGGCATGGAATCGTGCGACGGACCACATGAAATGTTTGTTTTTTATGGTCCAATATACTAACCTAACACATCCAAGCAAAAAATTCATGCGTCTACCCCCTCCCGGCGCCGTTTAGAGGGGTAGATCGATAGGTCAGACTTTTCTCCAGCGGGAGTAGGGTTTCGCCGTAGAGGGGGCCCGGAGCGTCAAGACCCCATCAAAACTTGCATAGACCCCTAAAATATGTATACTAGTGTGTTGGTAGTTAGTGGGAACCAAGATACATCTACGAGGTGCGACCCGCTTCACTGACCCATCTTACTATGTAGTAAGTTCTTGCACTTAGAGGTGAAAACCCCCGTTTCGGGTGGCAGGCATGGAATCGTGCGACGGAACACATGAAATGTTTGTTTTTTATGGTCCAATATACCAACCTAACACATCCAAGCAAAAAAATTCATGCGTTTACCCCCTCCCGGCGCCGTTTAGAGGGGTAGATCGACATGTCAGACTTTTCTCCTGCGGGAGTAGGGTTTCGCCGTAGAGGGGGTCCGGAGCGTCAAGACCCCATCAAAACTTTCATAGACCCCTAAACTATGTATACTAGTCTGTTGGTAGTTTGTGGGAACCAATATACATATGCGAGGTGCGACCCGGTACACTGACCACTCTTACTCCGTAGTAAGTTCTAGCACTTAGAGGTGAAAACCCCCGTTTCGGGGGTCAGGCATGGAATCGTGAAACGGAACACATAAAATGTTTGTTTTTTATGGTACAATATACCAACCTAACACATAAAAGCAAGAAAATTCATGCGTCTACCCCCTCCCGGAGCCGTTTAGAGGGGTAGATCGACAGGTCAGACTTTTCTCCAGTGGGAGTAGGGTTTCGCCGTAGAGGGGGTCCGGATCGTTAAGACCCCATCAAAACTTGCATAGAACCCAAAACTATGTATACTAGTGTGTTGGTAGTTTGTGGGAACCAAGATAAATCTACGAGGTGCGACCCGCTTCACTGACCCCTCTTATTCCGTAGTAAGTTCTTGCACTAAGAGGTGAAATCCCCCGTTTCGGGTGGCAGGCATGGAATCGTGCGACGGACCACATGAAATGTTTGTTTTTATGGTCCAATATACCAACCTAACACATCCAAGCAAAAAAAATCATGCGTCTACCCCCTCCCGGCGTCGTTTAGAGGGGTAGATCGACAGGTTAGACTTTTCTCCGCCGGGAGTAGGGTTTTGCTGTTGAGGGGGTCCGGAGTGTCAACACCCCATTAAAACTTGCATAGACCACTAAAATATGTATACTAGTGTGTTGGTAGTTAATGGGAACCAAGATACATCTACGAGGTGCGACCCGCTTCACTGACCCATCTTACTATGTAGTAAGTTCTTGCACTTAGAGGTGAAAACCCACGTTTCGGGTGGCAGTCATGGAATCGTGCGACGGAACACATGAAATGTTTAATTTTTATGGTCCAATATACCAACCTAACACATCCAAGCAAAAAAAATCATGCGTCTATCCCCTCCCGGCGCCGTTAAGAGGGCTAGATCGACAGGTAAGACTTTTCTCCAGCGGGAGTAGGGTTTCGCCAGAGAGGGGTCCGGAGCATCAAGACCCATCTGAACTTGCATAGACCCCTAAACTATGTATACTAGTGTGTTGGTAGTTTGTGGGAACCAAGATACATCTACGAGGTGCGACCCGCTTGACTGACCCCTCTTAGTCCGTAGTAAGTTCTAGCACTTAGAGGTGAAAACCTCCGTTTCGGGTGTCAAGCATGGAATCGTGCGACGGAACACATGAAATGTTTGTTTTTTATGGTCCAATATACCAACCTAACACATCCAAGCAAAAAAAATCATGCGTCTATCCCCTCCCGGCGCCGTTTAGAGGGGTAGATCGACAGGTCAGACTTTTCTCTAGCGGGAGTAGGGTTTCGCTGTAGAGGGGGTCCGGAGTGTCAAGACCCCATAAAAACTTGCATAGATCCCTAAAATATGTATACTAGTGTGTTGTTAGTTTCTGGGAACCAAGATACATCTCCGAGGTGCGACTCGCTTCACTGACCCCTCTTACTCCGTAGTAAGTTCTTGCACTTAGAGGTGAAAACCCCCGTTTCCGGTGTCAGGCATGGAATAGTGCGACGAAACACATAAAATGTTTGATTTTTATGGTCCAATATACCAACCTAACACATCCAAGCAAAAAAAATTATGCTTGTACCCCCTCCCGGCGCCGTTTAGAGGGGTAGATCGACAGGTCAGACTTTTCTCCAACGGGAGTAGGGTTTCGCCGTAGAAGGGGTCCGGAGCGTCAAGACCCCATAAAACTTGCATAGACCCCTAAACTATGTATACTAGTGTGTTGGTAGTTTGTGGGAACCAAGATACATCTCCGAGGTGCGACCCGCTTCACTCACCCCTCTTACTCCGTAGTAAGTTCTTGCACTTAGAGGTGATAACCCCCGTTTCGGGTGTCGGGCATGGAATCGTGCGACGGAACACATGAAATGTTTGTTTTTATGGTCCAATATACCAACATAACACATCCAAGCAAAAAATTCATGCGTCTACCCCCTCCCGGTGCCGTTTAGAGGGGTAGATCGACAAGTCAGACTTCTCTCCAACGGGAGTAGGGTTTCGCCGTAGAGGGGGTCCGGAGCGTCAAGACCCCATCAAAACTTGCATAGACCACTAAAATATGTATACTAGTGTGTTGGTAGTTTGTGGTAACACGGATACATCTCCGAGGTGCGACCCGCTTCACTGACCCCTCTTACTCCGTAGTAAGTTCTTGCACTTAGAGATGAAAACCCCCGTTTCGGGTGGCAGGCATGGAATTGTGCGACGGAACACATGAAATGTTTGTTTTTTATGGTCCAATATACCAACCTAACACATCCAAGCAAAAAAAATCATGCTTCTACCCCCTCCCGACGCCGTTTAGAGGGGTAGATTGACATGTCAGACTTTTCTCCTTCGAGAGTAGGGTTTCGCCGTAGAGGGGGTCCGGAGCGTCAAGACCCCATCAAAACTTGCATAGACCCCTAAACTATGTATACTAGTCTGTTGGTAGTTTATGGGAACCAAGATACATGTGCGAGGTGCGACCCGGTACACTGACCACTCTTACTCCGTAGTAAGTTCTAGCACTTAGAGGTGAAAACCCCCGTTTCGGGGGTCAGGCATGGAATCGTGCAACGGAACACATAAAATGTTTGTTTTTTATGGTTCAGTATACCAACCTAACACATACAAGCAAGAAAATTCATGCGTCTACCCCCTCCCGGAGCCGTTTAGAGGGGTAGATCGACAGGTCAGACTTTTCTCCACCGGGAGTAGGGTTTCGCCGTAGAGGGGGTCCGGATCGTCAAGACCCCATCAAAACTTGCATAGACCCCTAATCTATGTATACTAGTGTGTTGGTAGTTTGTGGGAACCAAGATACATCTACGAGGTGCGACCCGCTTCACTGACCCCTCTTATTCCGTAGTAAGTTCTTGCACTTAGAGGTGAAAACCCCCGTTTCGGGTGGCAGGCATGGAATCTTGGGACGGAACACATGAAATGTTTGTTTTTTATGGTCCAATATACTAACCTAACACATCCAAGCAAAAAATTCATGCGTCTACCCCCTCCCGGCGCCGTTTAGAGGGGTAGATCGATAGGTCAGACTTTTCTCCAGCGGGAGTAGGGTTTCGCCGTAGAGGGGGCCCGGAGCGTCAAGACCCCATCAAAACTTGCATAGACCCCTAAAATATGTATACTAGTGTGTTGGTAGTTAGTGGGAACCAAGATACATCTACGAGGTGCGACCCGCTTCACTGACCCATCTTACTATGTAGTAAGTTCTTGCACTTAGAGGTGAAAACCCACGTTTCGGGTGGCAGGCATGGAATCGTGTGACGGAACACATGAAATGTTTAATTTTTATGGTCCATTATACCAACCTAACACATCCAAGCAAAAAAAATCATGCGTCTACCCCCTCCCGGCGTCGTTTAGAGGGGTAGATCGACAGGTTAGACTTTTCACCGCCGGGAGTAGGGTTTTGCTGTTGAGGGGGTCCGGAGTGTCAACACCCCATTAAACTTGCATAGAACACTAAAATATGTATACTAGTGTGTTGGTAGTTAATGGGAACCAAGATACATCTACGAGGTGCGACCCGCTTCACTGACCCATCTTACTATGTAGTAAGTTCTTGCACTTACAGGTGAAAACCCACGTTTCGGGTGGCAGTCATGGAATCGTGCGACGGAACACATGAAATGTTTAATTTTTATGGTCCAATATACCAACCTAACACATACAAGCAAAAAAAATCATGCGTCTATCCCCTCCCGGCGCCGTTAAGAGGGCTAGATCGACAGGTAAGACTTTTCTCCAGCGGGAGTAGGGTTTCGCCAGAGAGGGGTCCGGAGCATCAAGACCCATCTAAACTTGCATAGACCCCTAAACTATGTATACTAGTGTGTTGGTAGTTTGTGGGAACCAAGACACATCTACGAGGTGTGACCCGCTTGACTGACCCCTCTTAGTCCGTAGTAAGTTCTAGCACTTAGAGGTGAAAACCTCCGTTTCGGGTGTCAAGCATGGAATCGTGCGACGGAACACATGAAATGTTTGTTTTTTATGGTCCAATATACCAACCTAACACATCCAAGAAAAAAAAATCATGCGTCTATCCCCTCCCGGCGCCGTTTAGAGGGGTAGATCGACAGGTCAGACTTTTCTCTAGCGGGAGTAGGGTTTCGCTGTAGAGGGGGTCCGGAGTGTCAAGACCCCATAAAAACTTGCATAGATCCCTCAAATATGTATACTAGTGTGTTGTTAGTTTCTGGGAACCAAGATACATCTCCGAGGTGCGACTCGCTTCACTGACCCCTCTTACTCCGTAGTAAGTTCTTGCACTTAGAGGTGAAAACCCCCGTTTCCGGTGTCAGGCATGGAATAGTGCGACGAAACACATGAAATGTTTGGTTTTTATGGTCCAATATACCAACCTAACACATCCAAGCAAAAAAAATCATGCTTGTACCCCCTCCCGGCGTCGTTTAGAGGGGTAGATCGACAGGTCAGACTTTTCTCCAGCGGGAGTAGGGTTTCGCCGTAGAAGGGGTCCGGAGCGTCAAGACCCCATAAAACTTGCATAGACCCCTAAACAATGTATACTAGTGTGTTGGTAGTTTGTGGGAACCAAGATACATCTCCGAGGTGCGACCCGCTTCACTCACCCCTCTTACTCCGTAGTAAGTTCTTGCACTTAGAGGTGATAACCCCCGTTTCGGGTGTCAGGCATGGAATCGTGCGACGGAACACATGAAATGTTTGTTTTTATGGTCCAATATACCAACATAACACATCCAAGCAAAAAATTCATGCGTCTACCCCCTCCCGGTGCCGTTTAGAGGGGTAGATCGACAAGTCAGACTTCTCTCCAACGGGAGTAGGGTTTCGCCGTAGAGGGGGTCCGGAGCGTCAAGACCCCATCAAAACTTGCATAGACCACTAAAATATGTATACTAGTGTGTTGGTAGTTTGTGGTAACACGGATACATCTCCGAGGTGCGACCCGCTTCACTGACCCCTCTTACTCCGTAGTAAGTTCTTGCACTTAGAGATGAAAACCCCCGTTTCGGGTGGCAGGCATGGAATCGTGCGACGGAACACATGAAATGTTTGTTTTTTATGGTCCAATATACCAACCTAACACATCCAAGCAAAAAAAATCATGCTTCTACCCCCTCCCGGCGCCGTTTAGAGGGGTAGATCGACATGTCAGACTTTTCTCCTTCGGGAGTAGGGTTTCGCCGTAGAGGGGGTCCGGAGCCTCAAGACCCCATCAAAACTTGCATAGACCCCTAAACTATGTATACTAGTCTGTTGGTAGTTTGTGGGAACCAAGATACATGTGCGAGGTGCGACCCGGTACACTGACCACTCTTACTCCGTAGTAAGTTCTAGCACTTAGAGGTGAAAACCCCCGTTTCGGGGGTCAGGCATGGAATCGTGCAACGGAACACATAAAATGTTTGTTTTTTATGGTTCAATATACCAACCTAACACATACAAGCAAGAAAATTCATGCGTCTACCCCCTCCCGGAGCCGTTTAGAGGGGTAGATCGACAGGACAGACTTTTCTCCACCGGGAGTAGGGTTTCGCCGTAGAGGGGGTCCGGATCGTCAAGACCCCATCAAAACTTGCATAGACCCCTAAACTATGTATACTAGTGTTTTGGTAGTTTGTGGGAACCAAGATACATCTACGAGGTGCGACCCGCTTCACTGACCCCTCTTATTCCGTAGTAAGTTCTTGCACTTAGAGGTGAAAACCCCCGTTTCGGGTGGCAGGCATGGAATCTTGGGACGGAACACATGAAATGTTTGTTTTTTATGGTCCAATATACTAACCTAACACATCCAAGCAAAAAATTCATGCGTCTACCCCCTCCCGGCGCCGTTTAGAGGGGTAGATCGATAGGTCAGACTTTTCTCCAGCGGGAGTAGGGTTTCGCCGTAGAGGGGGCCCGGAGCGTCAAGACCCCATAAAAACTTGCATAGACCCCTAAAATATGTATACTAGTGTGTTGGTAGTTTGTGGGAACCAAGATACATCTACGAGGTGCGACCCGCTTCACTGACCCCTCTTACTCCGTAGTAAGTTCTATCACTTAGAGGTGAAAACCTCCGTTTCAGGTGTCAAGCATGGAATCGTGCGACGGAACACATGAAATTTTTAATTTTTATGGTCCAATATACCAACCTAAAACATCGAAGCAAAAAAAATCATGCGTCTATCCCCTCCCGGCGCCGTTTAGAGGGGTAGATCGACAGGTCAGACTTTTCTCTAGCGGGAGTAGGGTTTCGCTGTAGAGGGGGTCCGGAGTGTCAAGACCCCATCAAAACTTGCATAGATCCCTAAAATATGTATACTAGTGTGTTTTTAGTTTCTGGGAACCAAGATACATCTCCGAGGTGCGACTCGCTTCACTGACCCCTCTTACTCCGTAGTAAGTTCTTGCACTTAGAGGTGAAAACCCCCGTTTCCGGTGTCAGGCATGGAATAGTGCGACGAAACACATGAAATGTTTGTTTTTTATGGTCCAATATACCAACCTAACACATCCAAGCAAAAAAATTCATGCTTGTACCCCCTCCCGGCGCCGTTTAGAGGGGTAGATCGACAGGTCAGACTTTTCTCCAGCGGGAGTAGGGTTTCGCTGTAGAAGGGGTCCGGAGCGTCAAGACCCCATAAAACTTGCATAGACCCCTAAACTATGTATACTAGTGTGTTGGTAGTTTGTGGGAACAAAGATACATCTCCGAGGTGCGACCCGCTTCACTCACCCCTCTTACTCCGTAGTAAGTTCTTGCACTTAGAGGTGATAACCCCCGTTTCGGGTGTCAGGCATGGAATCGTGCGACGGAACACATGAAATGTTTGTTTTTTATGGTCCAATATACCAACATAACACATCCAAGCAAAAAAATTCATGCTTCTACCCCCTCCCGGTGCCGTTTAGAGGGGTAGATCGACAGGTCAGACTTTTCTCCAACGGGAGTAGGGTTTCGCCGTAGAGGGGATCCGGAGCCTCAAGACCCCATCAAAACTTGCATAGACCACTAAAATATGTATACTAGTGTGTTGGTAGTTTGTGCTAACACGGATACATCTCCGAGGTGCGACCCGCTTCACTGACCCCTCTTACTCCGTAGTAAGTTCTTGCACTTAGAGATGAAAACCCCCGTTTCGGGTGGCAGGCATGGAATCGTGCGACGGAACACATGAAATGTTTGTTTTTTATGGTCCAATATACCAACCTAACACATCCAAGAAAAACAATTCATGCGTATACCCCCTCCCGGCACCATTTAGAGGGGTAGATCGACATGTCAGACTTTTCTCCTGTGGGAGTAGGGTTTCGCCGTAGAGGGGGTCCGGAGCGTCAAGACCCCATCAAAACTTGCATAGACCCCTAAACTATGTATACTAGTGTGTTGGTAGTTTGTGGTAACCAAGATACATCTACGAGGTGCGACCCGCTTCACTGACCCCTCTTATTCCGTAGTAAGTTCTTGCACTTAGAGGTGAAAACCCCCGTTTCGAGTGGCAGGCATCGAATCGTGCGACGGACCACATGAAATGTTTGTTTTTTATGGTCCAATATACCAACCTAACACATCCAAGCAAAAAAAATCATGCGTCTACCCCCTCCCGGCGCCATTTAGAGGGGTAGATCGACAGGTCAGACTTTTCTCCGCCGGGAGTAGGGTTTTGCTGTAGAGGGGGTCCGGAGTGTCAAGACCCCATTAAAACTTGCATAGACCACTAAAATATGTATACTAGTGTGTTGGTAGTTTGTGGGAACCAAGATACATCTCCGAGGTGCGACCCGCTTCACTGACCCCTCTTACTCCGTAGTAAGTTCTTGCACTTAGAGGTGAAAACCCCCGTTTCGGGTGGCAGGCATGGAATCGTGCGACGGACCACATGAAATGTTTTTTTTATGGTCCAATATACCAACCTAACACATCCAAGCAAAAAAAATCATGCGTCTACCCCCTCCCGGCGCCGTTTAGAGGGGTAGATCGACATGTCAGACTTTTCTCTAACGGGAGTAGGATTTCGCCGTAGAGGGGGTCCGGAGCGTCAAGACCCCATCAAAACTTGCATAGACCCCTAAACTATGTATACTAGTGTGTTGGTAGTTTGTGGGAACCAAGATACATCTACGAGGTGCGACCCGCTTCACTGACCCCTCTTATTCCGTAGTAAGTTCTTGCACTTAGAGGTGAAAACCCCCGTTTCGGGTGGCAGGCATGGAATCTTGCGACGGAACACATGAAATGTTTGTTTTTATGGTCCAATATACCAACCTAACACATCCAAGCAAAAAAATTCATGCGTCTACCCCCTCCCGGCGCCGTTTAGAGGGGTAGATCGACAGGTCGGACTTTTCTCCGGCGGGAGTAGGGTTTCGCCGTAGAGGGGTCCGAAGCGTCAAGACCCCATCAAAACTTGCATAAACCACTAAACTATGTATACTAGTGTGTTGGTAGTATGTGGGAACCAAGATATATCTCCAAGGTGCGACCCGCTTCACTGAACCCTCTTTCTCCGTAGTAAGTTCTTGCACTTAGAGGTGAAAACCCCCGTTTCGGGTGGCAGGCATGGAATCGTGCGACGGACCACATGAAATGTTTGTTTTTTATGGTCCAATATACCAACATAACACATCCAAGCAAAACAATTCATGCTTCTACCCCCTCCCGGCGCCGTTTAGAGGGGTAGATCGACAGGTAAGACATTTCTCCTACGGGAGTAGGGTTTCGCCGTAGAGGGGGTCTGGAGCATCAAGACCCCATCAAAACTTGCACAGACCCCTAAAATATGTATACTAGTGTGTTGGTAGTTTGTGGGAACCAAGATACATCTCCGAGGTGCGACCCGCTTCACTGATCCCTCTTACTCCGTAGTAAGTTCTTGTACTTAGTGGTGATAACCCCCGTTTCGGGTGTCAGGCATGGAATCGTGCGACGGAACACATGAAATGTTTGATTTTATGGTCCAATATACCAACCTAACACATCAAAGCAAAAAAAATCATGTGTCTACCCCCTCCCGGCGCCGTTTAGAGGGGTAGATCGACAGGTCAGACTTTTCTCCGCCGGGAGTAGGGTTTCGCCGTAGAGGGGGTCCGGAGCGTCAAGACCCCATCAAAACATGCATAGACCCCTAAACTATGTATACTAGTGTGTTGGTAGTTTTTGGGAACCAAGATACATCTCCGAGGTGCCCGCTTCACTGATCCCTTTTACTCCGTAGTAAGTTCTTGCACTTAGAGGTGATAACCCCCGTTACGGGTGTCAGGCATGGAATCGTGCGACGGAACACATGAAATGTTTGTTTTTTATGGTACAATATACCAACCTAACACATCCAAGCAAAAAAATTCATGCGTCTACCCCCTCCCGGTGCCGTTTAAGGGGTAGATCGACAGGTCAGACTTTTCTCCAACGAGAGTAGGGTTTCGCCGTAGAGGGGGTCCGGAGCGTCAAGACCCCATCAAAACTTGCAAAGACCACCAAAATATGTATACTAGTGTGTTGGTAGTTTGTGGTAACCAAGATGCATCTCCGAGGTGAGACCCGCTTCACTGACCCCTCTTACTCCATAGTAAGTTCTTGCACTTAGAGGTGAAAACCCCCGTTTCGGGTGGCAGGCATGGAATCGTGCGACGGAACACATGAAATGTTTGTTTTTTATTGTCCAATATACCAACCTAACACATCCAAGCAAAAAAATTCATGCAGCTACCCCCTCCCGGCGCCGTTTAGAGGGGTAGATCGACATGTCAAACTTTTCTCCAGCGGGAGTAGGGTTTCGCCGTAGAGGGGGACCGGAGCGTCAAGACCCCATCAAAACTTGCATAGACCCCTCAACTATGTATACTAGTGTGTTGGTAGTTTTTGGGAACCAAGATACATCTACGAGGTGCGACCCGCTTCACTGACCCCTCTTATTCTGTAGTAAGTTCTTGCACTTAGAGGTGAAAACCCCCGTTTCGGGTGGCAGGAATGGAATCTTGCGACGGAACACATGAAATGTTTGTTTTTTATGGTCCAATATACTAACCTAACACATCCAAGCAAAAAATTCATGCGTCTACCCCCTCCCGGCGCCGTTTAGAGGGGTAGATCGATAGGTCAGACTTTTCTCCAGCGGGAGTAGGGTTTCGCCGTAGAGGGGGTCCGGAGCGTCAAGACCCCATCAAAACTTGCATAGACCCCTAAAATATGTATACTAGTGTGTTGGTAGTTAGTGGGAACCAAGATACATCTACGAGGTGCGACCCGCTTCACTGACCCATCTTACTATGTAGTAAGTTCTTGCACTTAGAGGTGAAAACCCACGTTTCGGGTGGCAGGCATGGAATCGTGCGACGGAACACATGAAATGTTTAATTTTTATGGTCCAATATACCAACCTAACACATCCAAGCAAAAACAATCATGCGTCTATCCCCTCCCGGCGCCGTTTAGAGGGCTAGATCGACACGTAAGACTTTTCTCCAGCGGGAGTAGGGTTTCGCCGTAGAGGGGGTCCGAAGCGTCAAGACCCATGAAATCTTGCATAGACCCCTAAACTATGTATACTTGTGTGTTGGTAGTTTGTGGGAACCAAGATACATCTACGAGGTGCGACCCGCTTCACTGACCCCTCTTACTCCGTAGTAAGTTCTAGCACTTAGAGGTGAACACCTCCGTTTCGGGTGTCAAGCATGGAATTGTGCGACGGAACACATGAAATGTTTAATTTTTATGGTCCCATATACCAACCTAACACATCCAAGAAAAAAAAATCATGCGTCTATCCCCTCCCGGCGCCATTTAGAGGGGTAGATCGACAAGTCAGAATTTTCTCTAGCGGGAGTAGGGTTTCGCTGTAGAGGGGGTCCGGAGTGTCAAGACCCCATCCAAACTTGCATAGACCCCTAAAATATGTATACTAGTGTGTTGGTAGTTTGTGGGAACCAAGATACATCTACGAGGTGCGACCCGCTTCACTGACCCCTCTTATTCCGTAGTAAGTTCTTGCACTTAGAGGTGAAAACCCTCGTTTCGGGTAGCAGGCATGGAATCTTGCGACGGAACACATGAAATGTTTGTTTTTTATGGACCAATATACTTACCTAACACATCCAAGCAAAAAATTCATGCGTCTACCCCCTCCCGGCGCCGTTTAGAGGGGTAGATCGATAGGTCAGACTTTTCTCCAACGGGAGTAGAGTTTCGCCGTAGAGGGGGTCCGGAGCGTCAAGACCCTATCAAAACTTGCGTAGACCCCTAAAATATGTATACTAGTGTGTTGGTAGTTAGTGGGAACAAAGATACATCTACGAGGTGTGACCCGCTTCACTAACCCATCTTACTATGTAGTAAGTTCTTGCACTTAGAGGTGAAAACCCACGTTTCGGGTGGCAGGCATGGAATCGTGCGACGGAACACATGAAATGTTTAATTTTTATGGTCCAATATACCAACCTAACACATCCAAGCAAAAACAATCATGCGTCTATCCCCTCCCGGCGCCGTTTAGACGGCTAGATCAACAGGTAAGACTTTTCTCCAGCGGGAGTAGGGTTTCGCCGTAGAGGGGGTCCGAAGCGTCAAGACCCATCAAAACTTGCATAAACCCCTAAACTATGTATACGTGTGTGTTGGTAGTTTGTGGGAACCAAGATACATCTACGAGGTGCGACCCGCTTCACTGACCCCTCTACTCCGTAGTAAGTTCTAGCACTTAGAGGTGAAAACCTCCGTTTCGGGTGTCAAGCATGGAATCGTGCGACGGAACACATGAAATGTTTAATTTTTATGGTCCAATATACCAACCTAACACATCCAAGCAAAAAAAATCATGCGTATATCCCCTCCCGGCGCCGTTTAGAGGGGTAGATCGACAAGTCAGAATTTTCTCTAGCGGGAGTAGGGTTTCGCTGTAGAGGGGGTCAGGAGTGTCAAGACCCCATCCAAACTTGCATAGACCCGTAAAATATGTATACTAGTGTGTTGTTATTTTCTGGGAACCAAGATACATCTCCGAGGTGCGACTCGCTTCACTGACCCCTCTTACTTCGTAGTAAGTTCTTGCACTTAGTGGTGAAAACCCCCGTTTCCGGTGTCAGGCATGGAATAGTGCGAAGAAACACATGCAATGTTTGTTTTTTATGGTCCAATATACCAACCTAACACATCCAAGCAAAACAATTCATGCTTGTACCCCCTCCCGGTGCCGTTTAGAGGGGTAGATCGACATGTCAGACTTTTCTCCAGCGGGTGTAGGGTTTCGCCGTAGAAGGGGTCCGGAGCGTCAAGACCCCATCAAAACTTGCATAGACCACTAAAATATGTATACTAGTGTGTTGGTAGTTTGTGGGAACCAAGATACATCTCCGAGGTGCGACCCGCTTCACTGACCCCTCTTACTCCGTAGTAAGTTCTTGCACTTAGAGGTGATAACCCCCATTTCGGGTGTCAGGCCTGGAATCATGCGACGGAACACATGAAATGTTTGTTTTTTATGGTCCAATATACCAACATAACAGATCCAAGCAAAAAAATCATGCGTCTACCCCCTCCCGGTGCCGTTTAGAGGGTAGATCGACAGGTCAGACTTTTCTCCAACAGGAGTAGGGTTTCGCCGTAGAGGGGGTCCGGAGCGTCAAGACCCCATCAAAACTTGTATAGACCACTAAAATATGTATACTAGTGTGTTGGTAGTTAGTGGTAACACGGATACATCTCCGAGGTGCGACCCGCTTCACTGACCCCTCTTACTCCGTAGTAAGTTCTTGCACTTAGAGGTGAAAACCCCCGTTTCGGGTGGCAGGCATGGAATCGTGCGACGGAACACATGAAATGTTTGTTTTTTATGGTCCAATATACCAACCTAACACATCCAAGCAAAAAAATTCATGCGTCTACCCCCACCCGACGCCGTTTAGAGGGGTAGATCGACATGTCAGACTTTTCTCCGGCGGGAGTAGAGTTTCGCCGTAGAGGGGGTCCGGAGCGTCAAGACCCCATCAAAACTTGCATAGACCCCTAAACTATGTATACTAGTGTGTTGGTAGTTTGTGGGAACCAAGATACATCTGCGAGGTGCGACCCGGTACACTGACCACTCTTACTCCGTAGTAAGTTCTAGCACTTAGAGGTGAAAACCCCCGTTTCGGGTGTCAGGCATGGAATCGTGCAACAGAACACATAAAATGTTTGTTTTTTATGGTCCAATATACCAACCTAACACATACAAGCAAGAAAATTCATGTGTCTACCCCCTCCCGACGCCGTTTAGAGGGGTAGATCGACAGGTCAGACTTTTCTCCAGCGGGAGTAGGGTTTCGCCGTAGAGGGGGTCCGGAGCGTCAAGACCCCATCAAAACTTGCATAGACCCCTAAACTATGTATACTAGTGTGTTGGTAGTTTGTGGGAACCAAGATACATCTACGAGGTGCGACCCGCTTCACTGACCCCTCTTATTCCGTAGTAAGTTCTTGCACTTAGAGGTGAAAACCCCCGTTTCGGGTGGCAGGCATGGAATCTTGCGACGGAACACATGAAATGTTTGTTTTTATGGTCCAATATACCAACCTAACACATCCAAGCAAAAAAATTCATGCGTCTACCCCCTCCCGGCGCCGTTTAGAGGGGTAGATCGACAGGTCGGACTTTTCTCCGGCGGGAGTAGGGTTTCGCCGTAGAGGGGTCCGAAGCGTCAAGACCCCATCAAAACTTGCATAAACCACTAAACTATGTATACTAGTGTGTTGGTAGTATGTGGGAACCAAGATACATCTACGAGGTGCGACCCGCTTCACTGACCCCTCTTACTCCGTAGTAAGTTCTTGCACTTAGAGGTGAAAACCCCCGTTTCGGGTGTCAAGCATGGAATCGTGCGACGGAACACATCAAATGTTTGTTTTTTATGGTCCAATATACCAACCTAACACATCCAAGCAAAAAAAAATCTTGCGTCTACCCCCTCCCGGCGCCGTTTAGAGGGGTAGATCGACAGGTCAGACTTTTCTCCAGCGGGAGTAGGGTTTTGCTGTAGAGAGGGTTCGGAGCGTCAAGACCCAATTAAAACTTGCATAGACCACTAAAATATGTATACTAGTGTGTTGGTAGTTTGTGGTAACCAAGATACATCTCTGAGGTGCGACCCGCTTCACTGACCCCTCTTACTCCGTAGTAAGTTCTTGCACTTAGAGGTGAAAACTCCCGTTCGGGTGTCAAGCATGGAATCGTGCGACGGAACACATGAAATGTTTGTTTTTTATGGTCCGATATACCAACCTAACACATCCAAGAAAAAAAAATCATGCGTCTACCCCCTCCCGGCGCCGTTTAGAGGGGTAGATTGACAGGTCAGACTTTTCTTCAGCGGGAGTAGGATTTTGCCGTAGAGGGGGTCCGGAGCGTCAAGACCCCATCAAAACTTGCATATACCCCTAAACTATGTATACTAGTGTGTTGGTAGTTTGTGGGAACCAAGATACATCTCCAAGGTGCGACCCGCTTCACTGACCCCTCTTTCTCCGAAGTAAGTTCTTGCACTTAGAGGTGAAAACCCCCGTTTCGGGTGGCAGGCATGGAATCGTGCGACGGACCACATGAAATGTTTGTTTTTATGGTCCAATATACCAACCTAACACATACAAGCAAAAAAATTCATGCGTCTACCCCCTCCCGGCGCCATTTAGAGGGGTAGATTGACATGTCAGACTTTTCTCCAGCGGGAGTAGGGTTTCGCCGTAGAGGGGGTCCGGAGCGTCAAGACCCCATCAAAACTTGCATAGACCCCTAAAATATGTATACTAGTGTGTTGGTAGTTTGTGGGAACCAAGATACATCTCCGAGGTGCGACCCGCTTCACTGACCCCTCTTACTCCAAAGTAAGTTCTTGCACTTAGAGGTGAAAACCCCCGTTTCGGGTGTCAAGCATGGAATCGTGCGACGGAACACATGAAATGTTTGTTTTTTATGGTCCAATATACCAACCTAACACATCCAAGCAAAAAAAAATCTTGCGTCTACCCCCTCCCGGCGCCGTTTAGAGGGGTAGATCGACAGGTCAGACTTTTCTCCAGCGGGAGTAGGGTTTTGCTGTAGAGAGGGTTCGGAGCGTCAAGACCCAATTAAAACTTGCATAGACCACTAAAATATGTATACTAGTGTGTTGGTAGTTTGTGGTAACCAAGATACATCTCTGAGGTGCGACCCGCTTCACTGACCCCTCTTACTCCGTAGTAAGTTCTTGCACTTAGAGGTGAAAACCCCCGTTTCGGGTGGCAGGCATGGAATCGTGCGACGGAACACATGAAATGTTTGTTTTTTATGGTCCAATATACCAACCTAACACATCCAAGCAAAAAAATTCATGCGTCTACCCCCACCCGACGCCATTTAGAGGGGTAGATCGACATGTCAGACTTTTCTCCGGCGGGAGTAGGGTTTCGCCGTAGAGGGGGTCCGGAGCGTCAAGACCCCATCAAAACTTGCATAGACCCCTAAACTATGTATACTAGTGTGTTGGTAGTTTGTGGGAACCAAGATACATCTGCGAGGTGCGACCCGGTACACTGACCACTCTTACTCCGTAGTAAGTTCTAGCACTTAGAGGTGAAAACCCCCGTTTCGGGTGTCAGGCATGGAATCGTGCAACGGAACACATAAAATGTTTGTTTTTTATGGTCCAATATACCAACCTAACACATACAAGCAAGAAAATTCATGTGTCTACCCCCTCCCGACGCCGTTTAGAGGGGTAGATCGACAGGTCAGACTTTTCTCCAGCGGGAGTAGGGTTTCGCCGTAGAGGGGGTCCGGAGCGTCAAGACCCCATCAAAACTTGCATAGACCCCTAAACTATGTATACTAGTGTGTTGGTAGTTTGTGGGAACCAAGATACATCTACGAGGTGCGACCCGCTTCACTGACCCCTCTTATTCCGTAGTAAGTTCTTGCACTTAGAGGTGAAAACCCCCGTTTCGGGTGGCAGGCATGGAATCTTGCGACGGAACACATGAAATGTTTGTTTTTTATGGTCCAATATACCAACCTAACACATCCAAGCAAAAAAATTCATGCGTCTACCCCCTCCCGGCGCCGTTTAGAGGGGTAGATCGACAGGTCAGACTTTTCTCCGGCGGGAGTAGGGTTTCGCCGTAGAGGGGTCCGAAGCGTCAAGACCCCATCAAAACTTGCATAAACCACTAAACTATGTATACTAGTGTGTTGGTAGTATGTGGGAACCAAGATACATCTACGAGGTGCGACCCGCTTCACTGACCCCTCTTACTCCGTAGTAAGTTCTTGCACTTAGAGGTGAAAACCCCCGTTTCGGGTGTCAAGCATGGAATCGTGCGACGGAACACATCAAATGTTTGTTTTTTATGGTCCAATATACCAACCTAACACATCCAAGCAAAAAAAAAATCTTGCGTCTACCCCCTCCCGGCGCCGTTTAGAGGGGTAGATCGACAGGTCAGACTTTTCTCCAGCGGGAGTAGGGTTTTGCTGTAGAGAGGGTTCGGAGCGTCAAGACCCAATTAAAACTTGCATAGACCACTAAAATATGTATACTAGTGTGTTGGTAGTTTGTGGTAACCAAGATACATCTCTGAGGTGCGACCCGCTTCACTGACCCCTCTTACTCCGTAGTAAGTTCTTGCACTTAGAGGTGAAAACTCCCGTTCGGGTGTCAAGCATGGAATCGTGCGACGGAACACATGAAATGTTTGTTTTTTATGGTCCGATATACCAACCTAACACATCCAAGAAAAAAAAATCATGCGTCTACCCCCTCCCGGCGCCGTTTAGAGGGGTAGATTGACAGGTCAGACTTTTCTCCAGCGGGAGTAGGATTTCGCCGTAGAGGGGGTCCGGAGCGTCAAGACCCCATCAAAACTTGCATAGACCCCTAAACTATGTATACTAGTGTGTTGGTAGTTTGTGGGAACCAAGATACATCTCCAAGGTGCGACCCGCTTCACTGACCCCTCTTTCTCCGAAGTAAGTTCTTGCACTTAGAGGTGAAAACCCCCGTTTCGGGTGGCAGGCATGGAATCGTGCGACGGACCACATGAAATGTTTGTTTTTATGGTCCAATATACCAACCTAACACATCCAAGCAAAAAAATTCATGCGTCTACCCCCTCCCGGCGCCGTTTAGAGGGGTAGATTGACATGTCAGACTTTTCTCCAGCGGGAGTAGGGTTTCGCCGTAGAGGGGGTCCGGAGCGTCAAGACCCCATCAAAACTTGCATAGACCCCTAAAATATGTATACTAGTGTGTTGGTAGTTTGTGGGAACCAACATACATCTCCGAGGTGCGACCCGCTTCACTGACCCCTCTTACTCCAAAGTAAGTTCTTGCACTTAGAGGTGAAACCCCCCGTTTCAGGTGGCAGGCATGGAATCGTGCGACGGACCACATGAAATGTTTGTTTTTTATGGTCCAATATACCAACGTAACACATCCAAGCAAAAAAATTCATGCGTCTACCCCATCCCGGTGCCGTTAAGAGGGGTAGATCGACAGGTCAGACTTTTCTCCAACAGGAGGAGGATTTCACCGTAGAGGGGTCCGGAGCGTCAAGACCCCATCAAAACTTGCATAGACCATTAAAATATGTATACTAGTGTGTTGGTAGTTTGTGGTAACCAAGATACATCTCCGAGGTGCGACCCGCTTCACTGACCCCTCTTACTCCGTAGTAAGTTCTTGCACTTAGAGGTGAAAACCCCCGTTTCGGGTGGCAGGCATGGAATCGTGCGACGGGCCACATGAAATGTTTGTTTTTTATGGTCCAATATACTAACCTAACACATCCAAGCAAAAAAATTCATGCTTCTACACCCTCCCGGCGCCGTTTAGAGGGGTAGATCGACAGGTAAGACATTTCTCCTGCGGGAGTAGGGTTTCGCTGTAGAGGGGGTCCGGAGCGTCAAGACCCCATCAAAACTTGCATAGACCCCTAAACAATGTGTACTAGTGTGTTGGTCGTTTGTGGGAACCAAGATACATCTCCGAGGTGCGACCCGCTTCACTGACCCCTCTTACTCCGTAGTAAGTTCTTGCACTTAGAGGTGATAACCCCCGTTTCGGGTGTCAGGCATGGAATCGTGTGACGGAACACATGAAATGTTTGTTTTTTATGGTCCAATAGACCAACCTAACACATCCAAGAAAAAAAATTCATGCGTCTACCCCATCCCGGTGCCGTTTAGAGGGGTAGATCGACAGGTCAGACTTTTCTCCAACAGGAGTAGGATTTCACCGTAGAGGGGTCCGGAGCGTCAAGACCCCATCAAAACTTGCATAGACCACTAAAATATGTATACTAGTGTGTTGGTAGTTTATGGTAACCAAGATACATCTCCGAGGTGCGACCCGCTTCACAGACCCCTCTTACTCCGTAGTAAGTTCTTGCACATAGAGGTGAAACCCCCCGTTTTGGGTGGCAGGCATGGAATCGTGCGACGGACCACATGAAATGTTTGTTTTTTATGGTCCAATATACCAACCTAACACATCCAAGCAAAAAAAATCATGCGTCTACCCCCTCCCGGCGCCGTTTAGAGGGGTAGATCGATAGGTCAGACTTTTCTCCACCGGGAGTAGGGTTTCGCTGTAGAGGGGGTCCGGAGCGTCAAGACCCCATCAAAACTTGCATAGACCCCTTAACTATGTATACTAGTGTGTTGGAAGTTTGTGGGAACCAAGATACATCTCCGAGGTGCGACCCGCTTCACTGACCCCTCTTACTCCGTAGTAAGTTCTTGCACTTAGAGGTGAAAACCCCCGTTTCGGGTGGCGGGCATGGAATCGTGTGACGGACCACATGAAATGTTTGTTTTTATGGTCCAATATACCAACCTAACACATCCAAGCAAAAAAATCATGCTTCTACCCCCTCCCGGCGCCGTTTAGAGGGGTAGATCGACAGGTAAGACATTTCTCCTACGGGAGTAGGGTTTCGCTGTAGAGGGGGTCCGGAGCGTCAAGACCCCATCAAAACTTGCAAAGACCCCTAAACTATGTATACTAGTGTTTTGGTAGTTTGTGGGAACCAAGATACATCTCCGAGGTGCGACCCGCTTCACTGACCCCTCATACTCCGTAGTAAGTTCTTGCACTTAAAGGTGAAACCCCCCGTTTCGGGTGGCAGGCATGGAATCGTGCGACGGACCACATGAAATGTTTGTTATTTATGGTCCAATATACCAACCTAACACATCCAAGCAAAAAAAATCATGCGTCTACCCCCTCCCGGCGCCGTTTAGAGGGGTAGATCGATAGGTCAGACTTTTCTCCACCGGGAGTAGGGTTTCGCTGTAGAGGGGGTCCGGAGCGTCAAGACCCCATCAAAACTTGCATAGACCCCTTAACTATGTATACTAGTGTGTTGGTAGTTTGTGGGAACCAAGATACATCTCCGAGGTGCGACCCGCTTCACTGACCCCTCTTACTCCGTAGTAAGTTCTTGCACTTAGAGGTGAAAACCCCCGTTTCGGGTGGCACGCATGGAATCGTGTGACGGACCACATGAAATGTTTGTTTTTATGGTCCAATATACCAACCTAACACATCCAAGCAAAAAAATCATGCTTCTACCCCCTCCCGGCGCCGTTTAGAGGGGTAGATCGACAGGTAAGACATTTCTCCTACGGGAGTAGGGTTTCGCTGTAGAGGGGGTCCGGAGCGTCAAGACCCCATCAAAACTTGCAAAGACCCCTAAACTATGTATACTAGTGTTTTGGTAGTTTGTGGAAACCAAGATACATCTCCGAGGTGCGACCTGCTTCACTGACCCCTCTTACTCTGTAGTAAGTTCTTGCACTTAGAGGTGATAACCCCCGTTTCGGGTGTCAGGCATGGAATCGTGCGACGGAACACATGAAATGTTTGTTTTTTATGGTCCAATATACCAACCTAACACATCCAAGAAAAAAATGCATGCGTCTACCCCATCCCGGTGCCGTTTAGAGGCGTAGATCGACAGGTCAGACTTTTCTCCAACGGGAGTAGGGTTTCGCCGTAGAGGGGGTCCGGAGCGTCAAGACCCCAACGAAACTTGCATAGACCCATAAAATATGTATACTATTGTGTTGGTAGTTTGTGGGAACCAAGATACATCTCCGAGGTGCGACCAGCTTCACTGACCCCTCTTACTCCGTAGTATATTCTTGCACTTAGAGGTGAAAACCCCCGTATCGGGTGGCAGGCATGGAATCGTGCGACGGAACACATGAAATGTTTGTTTTTTATGGTCCAATATACCAACCTAACACATCCAAGCAAAAAAAATCATGCGTCTACCCCCTCCCGGCACCGTTTAGAGGGGTAGATCGACATGTCAGACTTTTCTCCAGCGGGAGTAGGGTTTCGCCGTAGAGGGGGTCCGGAGCGTCAAGACCCCATCAAAATTTGCATAGACCCATAAAATATGTATAATAGTGTGTTGGTAGTTTGTGGGAACCAAGATACATCTCCGAGGTGCGACCCGCTTCACTGACCCCTCTTACTCCGTAGTAAGTTCTTGCACTTAGAGGTGAAAACCGCCGTTTCGGGTGTCAGGCATGGAATCGTGCGACAGAACCCATGAAATGTTTGTTTTTTATGGTCCAATATACCAACCTAACACATACAATCAAGAAAATTCATGCGTCTACCCCCTCCCGGAGCCGTTTAGAGGGGTAGATCGACAGGTCAGACTTTTCTCCAGCGGGAGTAGGGTTTCGCCGTAGAGGGGGTCCGGAGCGTCAAGACCCCATGAAAACTTGCATACACCCCTAAAATATGTATACTAGTGTGTTGGTAGTTTGTGGGAACCAAGATACATCTACGAGGTGCGACCCGCTTCACTGGCCCCTCTTATTCCGCAATAAGTTCTTGCACTTAGAGGTGAAAACCCCCGTTTCGGGTGGCAGGCATGGAATCGTGCGACGGAACACATGAAATGTTTGTTTTTATGGTCCAATATACCAACCTAACACATCCAAGCAAAAAAAATCATGCGTCTACCCCCTCCCGACGCCGTTTAGAGGGGTAGATCGACATGTCAGACTTTTCTCCGGCGGAAGTAGCGTTTCGCCGTAGAGGGGGTCCGGACCGTCAAGACCCCATCAAAACTTGCATTGACCCCTAAACTATGTATACTAGTGTGTTGGTAGTTTGTGGGAACCAATATACATCTACGAGGTGCGACCCGCTTCACTGACTCCTTTTACTCCGTAGTAAGTTCTTGCACTTAGAGGTGAAAACCCCCATTTCGGGTGACATGCATGGAATCGTGCGACGGAACACATGAAATGTTTGTTTTTTATGGTCCAATATACCAACCTAACACATACAATCAAGAAAATCATGCGCCTACCCCCTCCCGGCGACGTTTAGAGGGGTAGAACGACAAGTTAGACTTTTCTCCAGCGGGAGTAGGGTTTCGCTATAGAGGGGGTCCGGAGCGTCAAGACCCCATGAAAACTTGCATAGACCCCTAAAATATGTATACTAGTGTGTTGGTATTTTGTGGGAACCAAGATACATCTCCGAGGTGTGACCCGCTTCACTGACCGCTCTTACTCCGTAGTAAGTTCTTGCACTTAGAGGTGAAAACCCCCGTTTCGGGTGGCAGGCATGGAATCATGCGACGGATCACATGAAATGTCTGTTTTTATGGTCCAATATAACAAACTAAAACATCCAAGCAAAAAAATTCATGCGTCTACCCCCTCCCGGCGCAGTTTAGAGGGGTAGATCGACAGGTCAGACTTTTCTCCAACGGGAGTAGGGTTTCGACGTAGATGGGGTCCGGAGCGTCAAGACCTCATCAAAACTTGCATAGACCCCTAAACTATGTACACTAGTGTGTTGGTAGTTTGTAAGAACCAAGATACATCTACGAGGTGCGACTCGCTTCACTGACCCCTCTTACTCTGTAGTAAGTTCTCGCACTTAGAGGTGAAAACCCCCGTTTCGGGTGTCAAGCATGGAATCGTGCGAGGGAACACATGAAATGTTTGTTTTTTTTGGTCCAATATACAAACCTAACACATCCAAGAAAATAATAATCATGCGTCTACCCCCTCCCGGCGCCGTTTAGAGAGGTAGATCGACATGTCAGACTTTTCTCCAGCGGGAGTAGGGTTTCGCTGTAGAGGGGGTCCGGAGTGTCAAGACCCCATAAAAACTTGAATAGAACCCTAAACTATATATACTAGTGTGTTGGAAGTTAATGGGAACCAAGATACATCTCCGAGGTGCGACCCGCTTCACTGACCCCTCTTACTCCGTAGTAAGTTCTTGCACTTAGAGGTGAAAACCCGCGTTTCGGGAGTCAGGCATTGAATCGTGCGACGGATCACATGAAATGTTTGTTTTTTATGGTCCAATATACCAACCTAACACATCCAAGCAAAAAAAATCATGAGTCTACCCCCTCCCAGCGCCGTTTAGAGGGGTAGATCGACAGGTCAGACTTTTCTCCGGCGGGAGTAGGATTTCGCCGTAGAGGGGGTCCGGAGCGTCAGGACCCCATCAAAACTTGCATAGACCCCTAAACTATGTATAATAGTGTGTTGGTAGTTTGTGGGAACCAAGATACATCTCCGAGGTGCGACCCGCTTCACTGACCCCTCTTACTCCGTAGTAAGTTCTTGCACTTAGAGGTGAAAACCCCCGTTTCGGGTGGCAGGCCAGGAATCGTGCGACGGACCACATGAAATGTTAGTTTTTTATTTTCCAATATATCAACCTAACACATCCAAGCAAAAAAAATCATGCTTCTACCCCCTCCCGGCGCCGCTTAGAGGGTTAGATCGACAGGTCAGACTTTTCTCCAGCGGGAGTAGGATTTCGCCATAGAGGGGGTCGGGAGCGTCAAGACCCCATCAAAACTTGCATAGACCCCTAAACTATGTATACTAGTGTTTTGGTAGTTTGTGGGAACCAAGATACATCTCCGAGGTGCGACCCGCTTCACTGACCCCTCTTACTCCGTAGTAAGTTCTTGCCCTAAGAGGTGAAAACCCCCGTTTCGCGTGGCAGGCATGGAATCGTGCGACGGACCACATGAAATGTTTGTTTTTATGGTCCAATATACCAACCTAACACATCCAAGCAAAAAAATTCATGCTTCTACCCCCTCCCGGCGCCGTTTAGAGGGGTAGATCGACAGGTAAGACATTTCTCCTGCGGGAGTAGGGTTTCGCTGTAGGGGGGTGCGGAGCGTCAATACCCCATCAAAACTTGCATAGACCCCTAAAATATGTATACTAGTGTGTTGGTATTTTGTGGGAACCAAGATACATCTCCGGGGTGTGACCCGCTTCACTGACCGCTCTTACTCCGTAGTAAGTTCTTGCACTTAGAGGTGAAAACCCCTGTTTCGGGTGGCAGGCATGGAATCGTGCGACGGAACACATGAAATGTTTGTTTTTATGGTCCAATATACCAACCTAACACATACAAGTAAAAAAAATCATGCGTCTACCCCCTCCCGGCGCCGTTTAGAGGGGTAGATCGACAGGTCAGACTTTTCTCCAGCGGGAGTAGGGTTTTGCCTTAGAGGGGGTCCAGAGCGTCAAGACCCCATCAAAACTTGCATAAACCCCTAAACTATGTATACTAGTGTGTTGGTAGTTTGTGGGAACCAAGATACATCTCCGAGGTGCGACCCGCTTCACTGACCCCTCTTACTCCGTAGTAAGTTCTTGCACTGAGAGGTGAAAACCCCCGTTTCGGGTGTCAGGCATGGAATCGTGCGACGGAACACATGAAATGTTTGTTTTTTATGGTCCAATATACCAACCTAACACATCCAAGCAAGAAAATTCATGCGTGTACCCCCTCCCGGCGCCGCTTAGAGGGGTAGATCGACAGGTCAGACTTTTCTCCAACGGGAGTAGGGTTTCGTCGTAGAGGGGGTCCGGAGCGTCAAGACCCCATCAAAACTTGCATAGACCCCTAAAATATGTATACTAGTGTGTTGGTAGTTTGTGGGAACCAATATACATCTCCGAGGTGCGACCCGCTTCACTGACCCCTCTTACTCCGTAGTAAGTTCTTGCACTTAGAGGTGAAAACCCCCGTTTCGGGTGGCAGGCATGGAATCGTGCGACGGAACACATGAAATGTTTGTTTTTATGGTCGAATATTCCAACCTAACACATCCAAGTAAAAAAAAATCATGCGTCTACCCCTTCCCCGCGCCGTTTAGAGGGGTAGATCGACAGGTCAGACTTTTCTCCAGCGGGAGTAGGGTTTTGCCTTAGAGGGGGTCCAGAGCGTGAAGACCCCATCAAAACTTGCATAAACCCCTAAACTATGTATACTAGTGTGTTTGTAGTTTGTGGGAACCAAGATACATCTCCGAGGTGCGACCCGCTTCACTGACCCCTCTTACTCCGTAGTAAGTTCTTGCACTGAGAGGTGAAAACCCCCGTTTCGGGTGTCAGGCATGGAATCGTGCGACGGAACACATGAAATGTTTGTTTTTTATGGTCCAATATACCAACCTAACACATCCAAGCAAGAAAATTCATGCGTGTACCCCCTCCCGGCGCCGCTTAGAGGGGTAGATCGACAGGTCAGACTTTTCTCCAACGGGAGTAGGGTTTCGTCGTAGAGGGGGTCCGGAGCGTCAAGACCCCATCAAAACTTGCATAGACCCCTAAAATATGTATACTAGTGTGTTGGTAGTTTGTGGGAACCAATATACATCTCCGAGGTGCGACCCGCTTCACTGACCCCTCTTACTCCGTAGTAAGTTCTTGCACTTAGAGGTGAAAACCCCCGTTTCGGGTGGCAGGCATGGAATCGTGCGACGGAACACATGAAATGTTTGTTTTTATGGTCGAATATTCCAACCTAACACATCCAAGTAAAAAAAAATCATGCGTCTACCCCTTCCCCGCGCCGTTTAGAGGGGTAGATCGACAGGTCAGACTTTTCTACAGCGGGAGTAGGGTTTCGCCGTAGAGGGGGTCCGGAGCGTGAAGACCCCATCAAAACTTGCATAGACCCCTAAACTATGTATAGTACTGTGCTGGTAGTTTCTGGGAACCAAGATACATCTCCGAGGTGCGACCCGCTTCACTGACCCCTCTAACTCCGTAGTAAGTTCTTGCACTTAGAGGTGAAAACCCCCGTTTCGGGTGTCAGGCATGGAATCGTGCGACGAAACACATGAAATGTTTGTTTTTATGGTCCAATATACCAACCTAAAACATACAAGAAAGAAAATTCATGCGTCTACCCCCTCCCGGCGCCGTTTAGAGGGGTAGATCGACAGGTCAGACTTTTCTCCAGCGGGAGTAGGGTTTCGCCGTAGAGGGGGTCCGGAGCGTCAAGAACCCATGAAAACTTGCATGGACCCCTAAACTATGTATACTAGTGTGTTGGTAGTTTGAGCGTCAAGACCCCATCAAAACTTGCATAGACCCCTAAAATATTTATACTAGTGTGTTGGTACTTTGTGGGAACCAAGATACATCTACGAGGTGCGACCCGCTTCACTGACCCCTTTTACTCCGTAGTAAGTTCTTGCACTTAGAGGTGAAAACCCCCGTTTCGGGTGACATGCATGGAATCGTGCGACGGAACACATGAAATGTTTGTTTTTTATGGTCCAATATACCAACCTAACACACCCAAGCAAAAAAATTCATGCGTCTACCCCCTCTCGGCGCCGTTTAGAGGGGTAGATCGACAGGTCAGAATTTTCTCTAGCGGGAGAAGGGTTTCGCCGTAGAGGGGGTCCGGAGCGTCAAGACCCCATCAAAACTTGCATAGACCCCTAAACTATGTATACAAGTGTGTTGGTAGTTTGTGGGAACCAAGATACATCTACGAGGTGCGACCCGCTTCACTGACCCCTTTTACTCCGTAGTAAGTTCTTGCACTTAGAGGTGAAAACCCTCGTTTCGGGTGTCAGGCATGGAATCGTGCGACGGAACACATGAAATGTTTGTTTTTATGGTCCAATATACCAACCTAACACATCCAAGAAAAAATATTCATTCTTGTAACCCCTCCCGGCGCCGTTTAGAGGGGTAGATCGACAGGTCAGACTTTTCTCCAGCGGGAGTAGGGTTTCGCCGTAGAGGGGTCCGGAGCGTCAAGACCCCATTAAAACTTGCATAGACCCCTAAAATATGTATAATAGTGTGTTGGTAGTTTGTGGGAACCAAGATACATCCCCGAGGTGCGACCCGCTTCACTGACCCCTCTTACTCCGTAGTAAGTTCTTGCACTTAGAGGTGATAACCCCCGTTTCGGGTGTCAGGCATGGAATTGTGCAACGGAACACATGAAATTATTGTTTTTTATGGTCCAATATACCAACCTAATACATCCAAGAAAAAAAAATCACGCGTCTACCCCCTCCCGGTGCCGTTTAGAGGGGTAGATCGACAGGTCAGACTTTTCTACAACAGGAGTAGTGTTTCGCCGTAGAAGGGGTCCGGAGCGTCAAGCCCCATCAAAACTTGCATACACCCCTAAAATATGTATACTAGTGTGTTGGTAGTTTGTGGGAACCAAGATACATCTCCGAGGTGCGACCCGCTTCACTGACCCCTCTTACTTCGTAGTAAGTTCTTGCACTTAGAGGTGAAAAGCCCCGTTTCGGCAGGCAGGCATGGAATCGTGCGACGGAACACATGAAATGTTTGTTTTTTATGGTCCAATATACCAACCTAACACATCCAAGCAAAAAAAATCATGCGTCTACCCCCTCCCGGCTCCGTTTAGAGGGGTGATCGACAGGTCAGACTTTTCTCCTACGGAGTAGGATTTCGCCATAGAGGTGGTCCGGAGCGTCAAGACCCCATAAAAACTTGCATAGACCCCTAAAAGATGTATACTAGTGTGTTGGTAGTTTGTGGGAACCAAGATAAACCTCCGAGGTGCGACCCGCTTCACTGACCCCTCTTACGACGTAGTAAGTTCTTGCACTTAGAGGTGAAAACCCCCGTTTCGGGTGGCAGGCATGGAATCGTGCGACAGAACACATGAAATTTTTGTTTTTTATGGTCCAATATACCAACCTAACACATAAAAGAAAAAAAAATCATGCGTCTACCCCCTCCCGGCGCCATTTAGAGGGGTAGATCGACATGTCAGACTTTTCTCCAACGGGAGTAGGGTTTCGCCATAGAGGGGGTCCGGAGCGTCAAGACCCCATAAAAACTTGCATAGACCCCTAAACTATGTATACTAATGTGTTAGTAGTTTGTGGGAACCAAGATACATCTACGAGGTGCGACCCGCTTCACTGACCCCTCTTACTCCGTAGTAAGTTCTTGCACTTAGAGGTGAAAACCCCCGTTTCGGGTGGCAGGCATGGAATCGTGCGACGGAACACATGAAATGTTTGTTTTTTATGGTCCAATATACCAACCTAACACATACAAGAAAAAAAGTTCATGCGTCTACCCCCTCCCGGCGCAGTTTAGAGGGGTAGATCGACAGGTCAGACTTTTCTCCAACGGGAGTGGGGTTTCGCCGTAGAGGGGGTCCGGAGCGTCAAGACCCCATCAAAACTTTCATAGGCCCCTAACCTATGTATACAAGTGTGTTAGTAGTTTGTGGGAACCAAGATACATCTACGAGGTGCGACCCGCTTCGCTGACCCCTTTTACTCCGTAGTAAGTTCTTGCACTTAGAAGTGAAAACCCATGTTTCGGGTGTCAAGCATGGAATCGTGCGACGGAACACATGAAATGTTAGTTTTTATGGTCCAATATACCAACCTAACACATCCAAGCAAAAAAAATCATGCGTCTACCCCCTCCCGGCGCCGTTTAGAGGGGTAGATCGACAGGTCAGACTTTTCTCCAGCGGGAGTAGGGTTTCGCTGTAGAGGGGGTCGGGAGTGTCAAGACCCCATCAAAACTTGCATAGACCCCTAAACTATGATTACTAGTGTGTTGGTAGTTTGTGGGAACCAAGATACATCTCCGAGGTGCGACCCGCTTCACTGACCCCTTTTACTCCGTAGTAAGTTCTTGCACTTAGAGGTGAAAACCCCCGTTTCAGGTGTCAGGCAAGGAATCATGCGACGGAACACTTGAAATGTTTGTTTCTTATGGTCAAATATACCAACCTAACACACCCAAGAAAAAAAAATCATGCGTCTACCCCCTCCCGGCGCCGTTTAGAGGGGTAGATCGACAGGTACCACTTTTCTCTAGCGGGAGTAGGGTTTCGCCGTAGAGGGGGTCCGGAGCGTCAAGACCCCATCAAAACTTACATAGACCCCTAATCTATGTATAAAAGTGTGTTGGTAGTTTTTGGGAACCAATATAAATCTCCGAGGTGCGACCCGCTTCACTGACCCCTCTTACTCCGTACTTGCACTTAGAGGTGAAAACCCCCGTTTCGGGTGTCAGGCATGGAATCGTGCGACGGAACACATGAAATGTTTGTTTTTATGGTCCAATATACCAACCTAACACATCCAAGACAAAATATTCATGCTTGTACCCCCTCCCGGCGCCGTTTAGAGGGGTAGATCGACAGGTCAGACTTTTCTCCAGCGGGAGTAGGGTTTCGCCGTAGAGGGGGTCCGGAGCGTCAAGACCCCATTAAAACTTGCATAGACCCCTAAAATATGTATAATAGTGTGTTGGTATTTTGTGGGAACCAATATACATCTCCGAGGTGTGACCCGCTTCACTGACCCCTCTTACTCCGTAGTAAGTTCTTGCACTGAGAGGTGAAAACCCCCGTTTCGGGTGTCAGGCTTGGAATCGTGCGACGGAACACATGAAATGTTTGTTTTTTATGGTCCAATATACCAACCTAACACATCCAAGCAAAAAACTTCATGCTTGTACCCCCTCCCGGCGCCGTTTAGAGGGGTAGATCGACATGTCAGAGTTTTCTCCAACAGGAGTAGGGTTTCGCCGTAGAGGGGGTCCGGAGCGTCAAGACCCCATAAAAACTTGCATAGACCCCTAAACTATGTATACAAGTGTGTTGGTAGTTTTTGGGAACCAAGATACATCTCCGAGGTGCGACCCGCTTCACTGACCCCTCTTACTCCGTAGTAAGTTCTTGCACTTAGAGGTGAAAACCCCCTTTTCGGGTGGCATGCATGGATTCGTGCGACGGAACACATGAAATGTTTGTTTTTTATGGTCCAATGTACCAACCTAACACATAGAATAAAAAAAAATCATGCGTCCACCCCCTCCCGACGCCGTTTAGAGGGGTAGATCGACAGGTCAAACTTTTCACCAACGGGAGTAGGGTTTCGCCGTAGAGGGGACTGGAGCGTCAAGACCCCATCAAAACTTGCATAGACCTATAAACTATGTATACAAGTGTGTTGGTATTTTGTGGGAACCAATATACATCTTCGAGGTTCGACCCGCTTCACTGACCCCTCTTACTCCGAACTTGCACTTAGAGGTGAAAACCCCAGTTTCGGGTGTCAGGCATGGAATCGTGCGACGGACACATGAAATGTTTGTTTTTTATGGTCCAATATACCAACCTAACACATCCAAGAAAAAAAAATCATGCTTGTACCCCCTTCCGGCGCCGTTTAGAGGGGTAGATCGACAGGTCAGACTTTTCTCCAACGGGAGTAGGGTTTCGCCGTAGAGGAGGTCCGGAGCGTCAAGACCCCAGAAAAACTTGCATAGACCGCTAAACTATGTATACTAGTGTGTTGGTAGTTTGTGGGAACTAAGATACATCTCCGAGTTGCGACCCGCTTCACTGACCTCTTTCACTTCGTAGTAAGTTCTTGCACTTAGAGGTGAAAACACCCTTTTCGTGTGGCAGGCATGGAATCGTGCGACAGAACACACGAAATGTTTATTTTTTATGGTCCAATGTACCAACCTAACAAATCCAAGCAAAAAAATTCATGAGTCTACCCCCTCCCAGCGCCGTTTAGAGGGGTAGATCGACCTCTCAGACTTTTCTCCAACGGGAGTAGGGTTTCGCCGTAGAGGGGGTCCGGAGCGTCAAGACCCCATCAAAACTTGCATAGACCCCTAAAATATGTATAATAGTGTGTTGGTAGTTTGTGGGAACCAAGATACATCTCCGAGTTGCGACCCGCTTCACTGACCCCTCTTACTCCGTACTAAGTTCTTGCACTTAGAGGTGAAAACCCCCTTTTCGGGTGACAGGCATGGAATCGTGCGACGGAACACATGAAATGTTTGTTTTTTATGGTCCAATGTACCAAACTAACACATCCAAGAAAAAATGTTCATGCGTCTACCCCCTCCCAGCGCCGTTTAGAGGGGTAGATCGACAGGTCAGACTTTTCTCCACCGGGTGTAGGGTTTCGCCGTAGAGGGGGTCCGGAGCGTCAAGACCCCATAAAAACTTGCATAGACCCCTAAACTATGTACTAGTGTGTTTGTAGTTTTTGGGAACCAAGATACATCTCCGAGGTGCGACCCGCTTCACTGACCCCTCTTACTCCGTTGTAAGTTCTTGCACTTAGAGGTGGAAACCCCCGTTTCGGGTGTCAGGCATGGAATCGTGCGACGGAACACAAGAAATGTTTGTTTTTTATGGTCCCATATCCTAACCTAACACACCCAAGCAAAAAAAAATCATGCGTCTACCCCCTCCCGGCGCCGTTTAGAGGGGTAGATCGACAGGTCAGACTTTTCTCCACCGGGTGTAGGGTTTCGCCGTAGAGGGGGTCCGGAGCGTCAAGACCCCATAAAAACTTGCATAGACCCCTAAACTATGTACTAGTGTGTTTGTAGTTATTGGGAACCAAGATACATCTCCGAGGTGCGACCGGCTTCACTGACCCCTCTTACTCCGTAGTAAGTTCTTGCACTTAGAGGTGGAAACCCCCGTTTCGGGTGTCAGGCATGGAATCGTGCGACGGAACAAATGAAATGTTTGTTTTTTATGGCCCAATATACCAACCTAACACATCCAAGCAAAACAATTCATGCTTGTACCCCCTCCCGGCGCCATTTAGAGGGGTAGATCGACAGGTTAGACTTTTCTCCAGCGGGACTAGGGTTTCGCCGTAGAGCCGTAGAGGGGTTCCGGAGTGTCAAGACCCCATAAAAACTTGCATAGACCCCTAAACTATGTATACTAGTGTGTTTTGGTTTTGTGGGAACCAAGATACATCTCCGAGGTGCGACCCGCTTCACTGACCCCTCTTACTCCGAAGTAAGTTCTTGCACTTAGAGGTGATAACCCCCGTTTCGGGTGTCAGGCATGGAATCGTGCGACAGAACACATGAAATATTTGTTTTTTATGGTCCAATATACCAACCTAACACATACAAGCAAAAAATTCATGCGTCTACCCCCTCCCGGTGCCGTTTAGAGGGGTAGATCGACAGGTCAGACTTTTCTCCAACGGGAGTAGGGTTTCGCCGTAGAGGGGGTCCGGAGCGTCAAGACCCCATCAAAACTTGCATAGACCACTAAAATATGTATAATAGTGTGTTGGTAGTTTGTGGGAACCAAAATACATCATCGAGATGCGACCCGCTTCACTGACCCCTCTTACTCCGTACTTGCACTTAGAGGTGAAAACCCCCGTTTCAGGTGTCAGGCATGGAATCGTGCGACGGACACATGAAATGTTTGTTTTTGATGGTCCTGTCGGGGGGCTGCCCCCCGGGTAGGGGCAGATCCCGGTAAATATAATGGATAACAACAGTGCTTGACCTTTGGCGACAGCAAAGGGCACCCCTTGGTGTGCCGAAAGGGCAGCTGGACACTTGGACGCAGGGAAAGGCCAAGGGGCCCCGTGGCAGCCGTAAGGATCAGGTCTTGCGGCTATAAATAGACATCCCCGACCCTCGCATTCGCAGCACGGGCAAGAGCGGATGGTTCCTCTAAGAACTAGCTTCTCGAAGATGTCTTTGCTGGTAGGCTAAGACATCTTCGGGAGGCTAGGCCTAGAGTTACTCATCCTGAGTTAAGTTCGGACATCTCCGGAAAGGATCCCGGACCTGGGACACCGAGGAGGTTCCCGGGTGATGGTGTACTCGGCTTTACCGGATAGGTATCCCGGGTAAGCACTAACCGGAATGTACGTGTCGATCTTGATCTTATGCAGAAGAGGCTCCCAGTGGCAAGAGAGGAGGTAGCCGGCGAGAGAGCTCCCGGTAGGTCGTCAACGGTCTAGAGCAGGCTTTCCCGTATATCGCGGGGGGAAGTACCGTTCCGCCTGACACGGAAGCATGGTCACGTCCCGCCTGACACGGAAGCATGGTCACCTCCCGCCTGACACGGAAGCGCGTCAGCCGGTAAGACAACGGTACGACAAGACCTGACATGCCTAGCCCGGCAATCCGGAAAAGGCTATCCGGGATGGGCAAAGACATGTCTTGTCTCTGACAAGGGGACAATGATGATGCAGGACGGCTCCTGCCGTCCTTAGCGAGATGATGACGCAGGGGCTACAACGGATAGTCCGGCGACTAGGTCGCACTAGCCGGTGACGACATCCCGGCTAGACCTGTCCGGTGGGGCCGAGGCAGTTTAGGGTTTCCGGCCCTCCCGGCCGGAACTCTATAAAAGGCGCCATAACTGCTCCTGAGAGAGAGAGACCAACCTGAGAGCCAAAGCTATAGTTGCATTTACTCTTAGAGCAGTTACTCCTCTTCACCTTGAGTTCATCTAGTTCTTAGTACTTCTACCTTTGATAGATCTTGTAGCGAGTTGTAGGTCTTGTACCACCAATATATAGAGAAGAAAGGCAGGAGTAGGGGTGTTACCTCCTCACGAGGGCCCTGAACCTGGGTATATCGTGTGTGTGCTTGGTGCCTTCGTGCATTTGTTTGTATTTGTTAGATCTTCCCCGTTGCACTTTGTTCTTGTTTCGTGTTCTTGGGAGATCTCGGTTTTACCGGGATCCTCCCCGTGTGAGTTCTTCAACTCGCTATCCCTCCCCGGATCCACCAACGTCCATCGGCCCCACAAATTAGCCATCCTATGGCATCTGCCGTGACACCACCACGACAGTTGGCGCCCACCGTGGGGCACACAGAGGCGTTGGCTGGTGTACACATCCGGACGGGCTCCCCGGTACGTTTCAACGTTCGGGTTCTCTCTGGCCTAGTCGTAAGACTTGGGGAGATGGACTTCGTCGTCGACAACGCAGGTTGCTTCCGGAACAGACCGTTCCCAGGGAATGGATGTCTTATCGACTTCGGTGGTTTCACCACCTATGTGGCCACCGAGGTTGTCTGTAGCTACCCGGACCTAGTCCTGGAGGCTGAGGACCCTCCCATGCTCTGCGCAGCTCGGGGTCTGCGTACTGACCGCTCCCCGAGTTCCGTCGCCGTGATGATGGTCGGAACCACCGAGGAGGAATACCAGGATGCTGATGGCGATACCGACGGCGTCCCTCGTTTGGCCAAACCCCCGCAGGAAAGACCTGCGGCCCGAGATGGTGATCCGCAGACGTCCCAGCCGCGACGCCGTCCGGATCCCCTCTTGGGTTTGGTAGCCAAGTTAGCTGTACTCGTGGTTACCGGAGCGGATACCCAGGCCACTTCGGCTGAGTTGGAGGAACAGCGGAAGTTGCTTCTCGCTGAGGCAAAGGAAATCGCCGAGCTCCGTCGCGAGCTCAGCGTTAGCCTCCGGGAGTACAATGCTGCTCACGGATTCACTAAGATAGACTCCCGGGAGAAGCGCATTGCAGATCTGCGCAAGAAGGGAAGAATGGTGAATGAGGAGCTGGCTGGTGGAGCCACCACTAGCAACACCGGAAGCCGGATTTCTGCGGGGAAGCCAGTGTACAGTTCACCGACAAAAACTCTTAGGGCCGCCGAAGCCGCCATGGCAGAGTTGGTGGGGTTATCCGGTGAAGCCCTGCGCAAGCAACAGGAGAGGGTCAACGAGATGGTGGTTGAGGCCAACCGGCAGAACCAGGCCTTCAAGAAGAAGAACCCCGGAGCAGGGTCACAGGTGCATTCAGCCAGACCCAATAGCCGGATGTCGGATGGGGAGGCCTCTTCCCCACATCCGAGCAGAAGCAAGAGCAAGAGCAAGAGCCGGAGCCGGAGTAGAGGTTCCGGGAGGAACAAGCAGCTACAGACCTATGACCCGGCATTTGTTGGTAGTTTGTGGGAACTATGTATACTTGTGTGTTGGTAGTTTGTGGGAACCAAGATACATCTACGAGGTGCGACCCGCTTCACTGACCCCTCTTACTCCGTAGTAAGTTCTAGCACTTAGAGGTGAACACCTCCGTTTCGGGTGTCAAGCATGGAATTGTGCGACGGAACACATGAAATGTTTAATTTTTATGGTCCCATATACCAACCTAACACATCCAAGAAAAAAAAATCATGCGTCTATCCCCTCCCGGCGCCGTTTAGAGGGGTAGATCGACAAGTCAGAATTTTCTCTAGCGGGAGTAGGGTTTCGCTGTAGAGGGGGTCCGGAGTGTCAAGACCCCATCCAAACTTGCATAGACCCCTAAAATATGTATACTAGTGTGTTGGTAGTTTGTGGGAACGAAGATACATCTACGAGGTGTGACCCGCTTCACTGACCCCTCTTATTCCGTTGTAAGTTCTTGCACTTAGAGGTGAAAACCCTCGTTTCGGGTAGCAAGCATGGAATCTTGCGACGGAACACATGAAATGTTTGTTTTTTATGGACCAATATACTAACCTAACACATCCAAGCAATAAATTCATGCGTCTACCCCCTCCCGGCGCCGTTTAGAGGGGTAGATCGATAGGTCAGACTTTTCTCCAACGGGAGTAGGGTTTCGCCGTAGAGGGGGTCCGGAGCGTCAAGACCCCATCAAAACTTTCATAGACCCCTGAAATATGTATACTAGTGTGTTGGTAGTTAGTGGGAACCAAGATACATCTCCGAGGTGTGACCCGCTTCACTGACCCCTCTTACTATGTAGTAAGTTCTTGCACTTAGAGGTGAAAACCCACGTTTCGGGTGGCAGGCATGGAATCGTGCGACGGAACACATGAAATGTTTAATTTTTATGGTCCAATATACCAACCTAACACATCCAAGCAAAAACAATCATGCGTCTATCCCCTCCCGGCGCCGTTTAGACGGCTAGATCAACAGGTAAGACTTTTCTCCAGCGGGAGTAGGGTTTCGCCGTAGAGGGGGTCCGAAGCGTCAAGACCCATCAAAACTTGCATAAACCCCTAAACTATGTATACGTGTGTGTTGGTAGTTTGTGGGAACCAAGATACATCTACGAGGTGCGACCCGCTTCACTGACCCCTCTACTCCGTAGTAAGTTCTAGCACTTAGAGGTGAAAACCTCCGTTTCGGGTGTCAAGCATGGAATCGTGCGACGGAACACATGAAATGTTTAATTTTTATGGTCCAATATACCAACCTAACACATCCAAGCAAAAAAAATCATGCGTCTATCCCCTCCCGGCGCCGTTTAGAGGGGTAGATCGACAAGTCAGAATTTTCTCTAGCGGGAGTAGGGTTTCGCTGTAGAGGGGGTCAGGAGTGTCAAGACCCCATCCAAACTTGCATAGACCCGTAAAATATGTATACTAGTGTGTTTTTATTTTCTGGGAACCAAGATACATCTCCGAGGTCCGACTCGCTTCACTGACCCCTCTTACTTCGTAGTAAGTTCTTGCACTTAGTGGTGAAAACCCCCGTTTCCGGTGTCAGGCATGGAATAGTGCGAAGAAACACATGCAATGTTTGTTTTTTATGGTCCAATATACCAACCTAACACATCCAAGCAAAACAATTCATGCTTGTACCCCCTCCCGGTGCCGTTTAGAGGGGTAGGTCGACATGTCAGACTTTTCTCCAGCGGGTGTAGGGTTTCGCCGTAGAAGGGGTCCGGAGCGTCAAGACCCCATCAAAACTTGCATAGACCACTAAAATATGTATACTAGTGTGTTGGTAGTTAGTGGTAACACGGATACATCTCCGAGGTGCGACCCGCTTCACTGACCCCTCTTACTCCGTAGTAAGTTCTTGCACTTAGAGGTGAAAACCCCCGTTTCGGGTGTCAGGCATGGAATCGTGCGACGGAACACATGAAATGTTTGTTTTTTATGGTCCAATATACCAACATAACAGATCCAAGCAAAAAAATCATGCGTCTACCCCCTCCCGGTGCCGTTTAGAGGGGTAGATCGACAGGTCAGACTTTTCTCCAACAGGAGTAGGGTTTCGCCGTAGAGGGGGTCCGGAGCGTCAAGACCCCATCAAAACTTGCATAGACCACTAAAATATGTATACTAGTGTGTTGGTAGTTAGTGGTAACACGGATACATCTCCGAGGTGCGACCCGCTTCACTGACCCCTCTTACTCCGTAGTAAGTTCTTGCACTTAGAGGTGAAAACCCCCGTTTCGGGTGGCAGGCATGGAATCGTGCGACGGAACACATGAAATGTTTGTTTTTTATGGTCCAATATACCAACCTAACACATCCAAGCAAAAAAATTCATGCGTCTACCCCCACCCGACGCCGTTTAGAGGGGTAGATCGACAGGTCAGACTTTTCTCCGGCGGGAGTAGGGTTTCGCCGTAGAGGGGGTCCGGAGCGTCAAGACCCCATCAAAACTTGCATAGACCCCTAAACTATGTATACTAGTGTGTTGGTAGTTTGTGGGAACCAAGATACATCTGCGAGGTGCGACCCGGTACACTGACCACTCTTACTCCGTAGTAAGTTGTAGCACTTAGAGGTGAAAACCCCCGTTTCAGGTGTCAGGCATGGAATCGTGCGACGGAACACATGAAATGTTTAATTTTTATGGTCCCATATACCAACCTAACACATCCAAGAAAAAAAAATCATGCGTCTACCCCCTCCCGACGCCGTTTAGAGGGGTAGATCGACAGGTCAGACTTTTCTCCAGCGGGAGTAGAGTTTCGCCGTAGAGGGGGTCCGGAGCGTCAAGACCCCATCAAAACTTGCATAGACCCCTAAACTATGTATACTAGTGTGTTGGTAGTTTGTGGGAACCAAGATACATCTACGAGGTGCGACCCGCTTCACTGACCCCTCTTATTCCGTAGTAAGTTCTTGCACTTAGAGGTGAAAACCCCCGTTTTGGGTGGCAGGCATGGAATCTTGCGACGGAACACATGAAATGTTTGTTTTTTATGGTCCAATATACCAACCTAACACATCCAAGCAAAAAAATTCATGCGTCTACCCCCTCCCGGCGCCGTTTAGAGGGGTAGATCGACAGGTCAGACTTTTCTCCGGCGGGAGTAGGGTTTCGCCGTAGAGGGGTCCGAAGCGTCAAGACCCCATCAAAACTTGCATAGACCACTAAACTATGTATACTAGTGTGTTGGTAGTATGTGGGAACCAAGATACATCTACGAGGTGCGACCCGCTTCACTGACCCCTCTTACTCCGTAGTAAGTTCTTGCACTTAGAGGTAACCCCCGTTTCGGGTGTCAAGCATGGAATCGTGCGACGGAACACATGAAATGTTTGTTTTTTATGGTCCAATATACCAACCTAACACATCCAAGCAAAAAAAAATCTTGCGTCTACCCCCTCCCGGCGCCGTTTAGAGGGGTAGATCGACAGGTCAGACTTTTCTCCAGCGGGAGTAGGGTTTTGCTGTAGAGAGGGTTCGGAGCGTCAAGACCCCATTAAAACTTGCATAGACCACTAAAATATGTATACTAGTGTGTTGGTAGTTTGTGGGAACCAAGATACATCTCTGAGGTGCGACCCGCTTCACTGACCCCTCTTACTCCGTAGTAAGTTCTTGCACTTAGAGGTGAAAACTCCCGTTCGGTGTCAAGCATGGAATCGTGCGACGGAACACATGAAATGTTTGTTTTTTATGGTCCGATATACCAACCTAACACATCCAAGAAAAAAAAATCATGCGTCTACCCCCTCCCGGCGCCGTTTAGAGGGGTAGATTGACAGGTCAGACTTTTCTCCAGCGGGAGTAGGATTTCGCCGTAGAGGGGGTCCGGAGCGTCAAGACCCCATCAAAACTTGCATAGACCCCTAAACTATGTATACTAGTGTGTTGGTAGTTTGTGGGAACCAAGATACATCTCCAAGGTGCGACCCGCTTCACTGACCCCTCTTTCTCCGAAGTAAGTTCTTGCACTTAGAGGTGAAAACCCCCGTTTCGGGTGGCAGGCATGGAATCGTGCGACGGACCACATGAAATGTTTGTTTTTATGGTCCAATATACCAACCTAACACATCCAAGCTAAAAAATTCATGCGTCTACCCCCTCCCGGCGCCGTTTAGAGGGGTAGATTGACATGTCAGACTTTTCTCCAGCGGGAGTAGGGTTTCGCCGTAGAGGGGGTCCGGAGCGTCAAGACCCCATCAAAACTTGCATAGACCCCTAAAATATGTATACTAGTGTGTTGGTAGTTTGTGGGAACCAAGATACATCTCCGAGGTGCGACCCGCTTCACTGACCCCTCTTACTCCGTAGTAAGTTCTTGCACTTAGAGGTGAAACCCCCCGTTTCAGGTGGCAGGCATGGAATCGTGCGACGGACCACATGAAATGTTTGTTTTTTATGGTCCAATATACCAACGTAACACATCCAAGCAAAAAAATTCATGCGTCTACCCCATCCCGGTGCCGTTAAGAGGGGTAGATCGACAGGTCAGACTTTTCTCCAACAGGAGGAGGATTTCACCGTAGAGGGGTCCGGAGCGTCAAGACCCCATCAAAACTTGCATAGACCATTAAAATATGTATACTAGTGTGTTGGTAGTTTGTGGTAACCAAGATACATCTCCGAGGTGCGACCCGCTTCACTGACCCCTCTTACTCCGTAGTAAGTTCTTGCACTTAGAGGTGAAAACCCCCGTTTCGGGTGGCAGGCATGGAATCGTGCGATGGGCCACATGAAATGTTTGTTTTTTATGGTCCAATATACTAACCTAACACATCCAAGCAAAAAAATTCATGCTTCTACACCCTCCCAGCGCCGTTTAGAGGGGTAGATTGATAGGTAAGACATTTCTCCTACGGGAGTAGGGTTTCGCTGTAGAGGGGGTCCGGAGCGTCAAGACCCCATCAAAACTTGCATAGACCCCTAAACAATGTGTACTAGTGTGTTGGTAGTTTGTGGGAACCAAGATACATCTCCGAGGTGCGACCCGCTTCACTGACCCCTCTTACTCCGTAGTAAGTTCTTGCACTTAGAGGTGAAAACCCCCGTTTCGGGTGTCAAGCATGGAATCGTGCGACGGAACACATGAAATGTTTGTTTTTTATGGTCCAATATACCAAACTAACACATCCAAGCAAAAAAAAATCTTGCGTCTACCCCCTCCCGGCGCCGTTTAGAGGGGTAGATCGACAGGTCAGACTTTTCTCCAGCGGGAGTAGGGTTTTGCTGTAGAGAGGGTTTGGAGCGTCAAGACCCCATTAAAACTTGCATAGACCACTAAAATATGTATACTAGTGTGTTGGTAGTTTGTGGGAACCAAGATACATCTCTGAGGTGCGACCCGCTTCACTGACCCCTCTTACTCCGTAGTAAGTTCTTGCACTTAGAGGTGAAAACTCCCGTTCGGGTGTCAAGCATGGAATCGTGCGACGGAACACATGAAATGTTTGTTTTTTATGGTCCGATATACCAACCTAACACATCCAAGAAAAAAAAATCATGCGTCTACCCCCTCCCGGCGCCGTTTAGAGGGGTAGATTGACAGGTCAGACTTTTCTCCAGCGGGAGTAGGATTTCGCCGTAGAGGGGGTCCGGAGCGTCAAGACCCCATCAAAACTTGCATAGACCCCTAAACTATGTATACTAGTGTGTTGGTAGTTTGTGGGAACCAAGATACATCTCCAAGGTGCGACCCGCTTCACTGACCCCTCTTTCTCCGAAGTAAGTTCTTGCACTTAGAGGTGAAAACCCCCGTTTCGGGTGGCAGGCATGGAATCGTGCGACGGACCACATGAAATGTTTGTTTTTATAGTCCAATATACCAACCTAACACATCCAAGCAAAAAAATTCATGCGTCTACCCCCTCCCGGCGCCGTTTAGAGGGGTAGATTGACATGTCAGACTTTTCTCCAGCGGGAGTAGGGTTTCGCCGTAGAGGGGGTCCGGAGCGTCAAGACCCCATCAAAACTTGCATAGACCCCTAAAATATGTATACTAGTGTGTTGGTAGTTTGTGGGAAACAAGATACATCTCCGAGGTGCGACCCGCTTCACTGACCCCTCTTACTCCGTAGTAAGTTCTTGCACTTAGAGGTGAAACCCCCCGTTTCAGGTGGCAGGCATGGAATCGTGCGACGGACCACATGAAATGTTTGTTTTTTATGGTCCAATATACCAACGTAACACATCCAAGCAAAAAAAATCATGCGTCTACCCCATCCCGGTGCCGTTAAGAGGGGTAGATCGACAGGTCAGACTTTTCTCCAACAGGAGGAGGATTTCACCGTAGAGGGGTCCGGAGCGTCAAGACCCCATCAAAACTTGCATAGACCATTAAAATATGTATACTAGTGTGTTGGTAGTTTGTGGTAACCAAGATACATCTCCGAGGTGCGACCTGCTTCACTGACCCCTCTTACTCCGTAGTAAGTTCTTGCACTTAGAGGTGAAAACCCCCGTTTCGGGTGGCAGGCATGGAATCGTGCGACGGGCCACATGAAATGTTTGTTTTTTATGGTCCAATATACTAACCTAACACATCCAAGCAAAAAAATTCATGCTTCTACACCCTCCCGGCGCCGTTTAGAGGGGTAGATCGACAGGTAAGACATTTCTCCTACGGGAGTAGGGTTCCGCTGTAGAGGGGGTCCGGAGCGTCAAGACCCCATCAAAACTTGCATAGACCCCTAAACAATGTGTACTAGTGTGTTGGTCGTTTGTGGGAACCAAGATACATCTCCGAGGTGCGACCCGCTTCACTGACCCCTCTTACTCCGTAGTAAGTTCTTGCACTTAGAGGTGATAACCCCCGTTTCGGGTGTCAGGCATGGAATCGTGCGACGGAACACATGAAATGTTTGTTTTTTATGGTCCAATAGACCAACCTAACACATCCAAGCAAAAAAAATCATGCGTCTACCCCATCCCGGTGCCGTTTAGAGGGGTAGATCGACAGGTCAGACTTTTCTCCAACAGGAGTAGGATTTCACCGTAGAGGGGTCCGGAGCGTCAAGACCCCATCAAAACTTGCATAGACCACTAAAATATGTATACTAGTGTGTTGGTAGTTTGTGGTAACCAAGATACATCTCCGAGGTGCGACCCGCTTCACAGACCCCTCTTACTCCGTAGTAAGTTCTTGCACTAGAGGTGAAAACCCCCGTTTCGGGTGGCAGGCATGGAATCGTGCGACGAACCACATGAAATGTTTGTTTTTTATGGTCCAATATACCAACCTAACACATCCAAGCAAACAAAAATCATGCGTCTACCCCCTCCCGGCGCCGTTTAGAGGGGTAGATCGACAGGTCAGACTTTTCTCCAGCGGGAGTAGGGTTTCGTTGTAGAAGGGGTCCGGAGTGTCAAGACCCCATCAAAACTTTCATAGACCCCTAAAATATGTATACTAGTGTGTTGGTAGTTTGTGGGAACCAAGATACATCTCCGAGGTGCGACCCGCTTCACTGACCCCTCATACTCCGTAGTAAGTTCTTGCACTTAGAGGTGAAACCCCCCGTTTCGGGTGGCAGGCATGGAATCGTGCGACGGACCACATGAAATGTTTGTTTTTTATGGTCCAATATACCAACCTAACACATCCAAGCAAAAAAAATCATGCGTCTACCCCCTCCCGGCGCCGTTTAGAGGGGTAGATCGATAGGTCAGACTTTTCTCCACCGGGAGTAGGGTTTCGCTGTAGAGGGGGTCCGGAGCGTCAAGACCCCATCAAAACTTGCATATACCCCTTAACTATGTATACTAGTGTGTTGGTAGTTTGTGGGAACCAAGATACATCTCCGAGGTGCGACCCGCTTCACTGACCCCTCTTACTCCGTAGTAAGTTCTTGCACTTAGAGGTGAAAACCCCCGTTTCGGGTGGCGGGCATGGAATCGTGTGACGGACCACATGAAATGTTTTTTTTTATGGTCCAATATACCAACCTAACACATCCAAGCAAAAAAATCATGCTTCTACCCCCTCCCGGCGCCGTTTAGAGGGGTAGATCGACAGGTAAGACATTTCTCCTACGGGAGTAGGGTTTCGCTGTAGAGGGGGTCCGGAGCGTCAAGACCCCATCAAAACTTGCAAAGACCCCTAAACTATGTATACTAGTGTTTTGGTAGTTTGTGGGAACCAAGATACATCTCCGAGGTGCGACCCGCTTCACTGACCCCTCTTACTCTGTAGTAAGTTCTTGCACTTAGAGGTGATAACCCCCGTTTCGGGTGTCAGGCATGGAATCGTGCGACGGAACACATGAAATGTTTGTTTTTTATGGTCCAATATACCAACCTAACACATCCAAGAAAAAAATGCATGCGTCTACCCCATCCCGGTGCCGTTTAGAGGCGTAGATCGACAGGTCAGACTTTTCTCCAACGGGAGTAGGGTTTCGCCGTAGAGGGGGTCCGGAGCGTCAAGACCCCAACGAAACTTGCATAGACCCATAAAATATGTATACTATTGTGTTGGTAGTTTGTGGGAACCAAGATACATCTCCGAGGTGCGACCACCTTCACTGACCCATCTTACTCCGTAGTATATTCTTGCACTTAGAGGTGAAAACCCCCGTATCGGGTGGCAGGCATGGAATCGTGCGACGGAACACATGAAATGTTTGTTTTTTATGGTACAATATACCAACCTAACACATCCAAGCAAAAAAAATCATGCGTCTACCCCCTCCCGGCACCGTTTAGAGGGGTAGATCGACATGTCAGACTTTTCTCCAGCTGGAGTAGGGTGTCGCCGTAGAGGGGGTCCGGAGCGTCAAGACCCCATCAAAATTTGCATAGACCCATAAAATATGTATAATAGTGTGTTGGTAGTTTGTGGGAACCAATATACATCTCCGAGGTGCGACCCGCTTCACTGACCCCTCTTACTCCGTAGTAAGTTCTTGCACTTAGAGGTGAAAACCCCCGTTTCGGGTGTCAGGCATGGAATCGTGCGACGGAACCCATGAAATGTTTGTTTTTTATGGTCCAATATACCAACCTAACACATAGAAGCAAGAAAATTCATGCGGATACCCCCTCCCGGCGTCGTTTAGAGGGATAGATCGACAGGTCAGACTTTTCTCCAGCGGGAGTAGGGTTTCGCCGTAGAGGGGGTCTGGAGCGTCAAGACCCCATCAAAACTTGCATAGACCCCGCAACTATGTATATTAGTGTATTGGTAGTTTGTGGGAACCAAGATACATCTGCGAGGTGCGACCCGCTTCACTGACCCCTCTTACTCCGTAGTAAGTTCTTGCACTTAGAGGTGAAAACCCCCGTTTCGGGTGGCAGGCATGGAATCGTGTGACGGACCACATGAAATGTTTGTTTTTATGGTCCAATATACCAACCTAACACATCCAAGCAAAAAAATCATGCTTCTACCCCCTCCCGGCGCCGTTTAGAGGGGTAGATCGACAGGTAAGACATTTCTCCTACGGGAGTAGGGTTTCGCTGTAGAGGGGGTCCGGAGCGTCAAGACCCCATCAAAACTTGCAAAGACCCATAAACTATGTATACTAGTGTTTTGGTAGTTTCTGGGAACCAAGATACATCTCCGAGGTGCGACCCGCTTCACTGACCCCTCATACTCCGTAGTAAGTTCTTGCACTTAGAGGTGAAACCCCCCGTTTCGGGTGGCAGGCATGGAATCGTGCGACGGACCACATGAAATGTTTGTTTTTTATGGTCCAATATACCAACCTAACACATCCAAGCAAAAAAAATCATGCGTCTACCCCCTCCCGGCGCCGTTTAGAGGGGTAGATCGATAGGTCAGACTTTTCTCCACCGGGAGTAGGGTTTCGCTGTAGAGGGGGTCCGGAGCGTCAAGACCCCATCAAAACTTGCATAGACCCCTTAACTATGTATATTATTGTGTTGGTAGTTTGTGGGAACCAAGATACATCTCCGAGGTGCGACCCGCTTCACTGACCCCTCTTACTCCGTAGTAAGTTCTTGCACTTAGAGGTGAAAACCCCCGTTTCGGGTGGCAGGCATGGAATCGTGTGACGGACCGCATGAAATGTTTGTTTTTATGGTCCAATATACCAACCTAACACATCCAAGCAAAAAAATCATGCTTCTACCCCCTCCCGGCGCCGTTTAGAGGGGTAGATCGACAGGTAAGACATTTCTCCTACGGGAGTAGGGTTTCGCTGTTGAGGGGGTCCGGAGCGTCAAGACCCCATTAAAACTTGCAAAGACCCCTAAACTATGTATACTAGTGTTTTGGTAGTTTGTGGAAACCAAGATACATCTCCGAGGTGCGACCCGCTTCACTGACCCCTCTTACTCCGTAGTAAGTTCTTGCACTTAGAGGTGAAAACCCACCGTTTCGGGTGTCAGGCATGGAATCGTGCGACGGAACACATAAAATGTTTGTTTTTTATGGTCCAATATACCAACCTAACACATACAAGCAAGAAAATTCATGCGTCTACCGCCTCCCGGAGCCGTTTAGAGGGGTAGATCGACATGTCAGACTTTTCTCCGCGGGAGTAGGGTTTCGCCGTAGAGGGGGTCCGGAGCATCAAGACCCCATAAAAACTTGCATAGACCCCTAAACTATGTATACTAGTGTGTTGGAAGTTTGTGGGAACCAAGATACATCTCCGAGGTGCGACCCGCTTCACTGACCCCTCTTACTCCGTAGTAAGTTCTTGCACTTAGAGGTGAAAACCCCCGTTTCGGGTGGCGGGCATGGAATCGTGTGACGGACCACATGAAATGTTTGTTTTTATGGTCCAATATACCAACCTAACACATCCAAGCAAAAAAATCATGCTTCTACCCCCTCCCGGCGCCGTTTAGAGGGGTAGATCGACAGGTAAGACATTTCTCCTACGGGAGTAGGGTTTCGCTGTAGAGGGGGTCCGGAGCGTCAAGACCCCATCAAAACTTGCAAAGACCCCTAAACTATGTATACTAGTGTTTTGGTAGTTTGTGGGAACCAAGATACATCTCCGAGGTGCGACCCGCTTCACTGACCCCTCTTACTCTGTAGTAAGTTCTTGCACTTAGAGGTGAAACCCCCCGTTTCGGGTGGCAGGCATGGAATCGTGCGACGGACCACATGAAATGTTTGTTTTTTATGGTCCAATATACCAACCTAACACATCCAAGCAAAAAAAATCATGCGTCTACCCCCTCCCGGCGCCGTTTAGAGGAGTAGATCGACAGGTCAGACTTTTCTCCAACGGGAGTAGGGTTTCGCTGTAGAGGGGGTTCGGAGTGTCAAGACCCCATCAAAACTTGCATAGAACCCTAAACTATGTATACTAGTGTCTTGGTAGTTAATGGGAACCAAGATACATCTCCGAGGTGCGACCCGCTTCACTGACCCCTCTTACTCCGTAGTAAGTTCTTGCACTTAGAGGTGAAAACCCCCGTTTCGGGAGTCAGGCATGGAATCGTGCGACGGATCACATGAAATGTTTGTTTTTTATGGTCCAATATACCAACCTAACACATCCAAGCAAAAAAAATCATGCGTCTACCCCCTCCCGGCGCCGTTTAGAGGGGTAGATCGACAGGTCAGACTTTTCTCCAGCGGGAGTAGGATTTCGCCGTAGAGGGGGTCGGGAGCGTCAAGACCCCATCAAAACTTGCATAGACCCCTAAATTATGTATAATAGTGTGTTGGTAGTTTGTGGGAACCAAGATACATCTCCGAGGTGTGACCCGCTTCACTGACCCCTCTTACTCCGTAGTAAGTTCTTGCACTTAGAGGTGAAACCCCCCGTTTCGGGTGGCAGGCATGGAATCGTGCGACGGACCACATGAAATGTTTGTTTTTTATGGTCCAATATACCAACCTAACACATCCAAGCAAGAAAATACATGCTTCTACCCCCTCCCGGCGCCGTTTAGAGGGGTAGATCGACAGGTAAGACATTTCTCCTACGGGGGTAGGGTTTCGCTGTAGGGGGGGTGCGGAGCGTCAAGACCCCATCAAAACTTGCATAGACCCCTAAACTATGTATACTAGTGTGTTGGTAGTTTGTGGGAACCAAGATACATCTCCGAGGTGCGACCCGCTTCACTGACCCCTCTTACTCCATAGTAAGTTCTTGCACTTAGAGGTGATAACCCCCGTTTCGGGTGTCAGGCATGGAATCGTACGACAGAACACATGAAATGTTTGTTTTTATGGTCCAATATACCAACCTAACACATCCAAGCAAAAAAATTCATGCGTCTACCCCATCCCGGTGCCGTTTAGAGGGGTAGATCGACAGGTCAGACTTTTCTCCAACGGGAGTAGGGTTTCGCCGTAGAGGGGGTCCGGAGCGTCAAGACCCCATCAAAACTTGCATAGAACCCTAAAATATGTATACTAGTGTGTTGGTATTTTGTGGGAACCAAGATACATCTCCGAGGTGTGACCCGCTTCACTGACCGCTCTTACTCCGTAGTAAGTTCTTGCACTTAGAGGTGAAAACCCCCGTTTCGGGTGGCAGGCATGGAATCGTGTGACGGAACACATGAAATGATTGTTTTTATGGTCCAATATACCAACCTAACACATCCAAGTAAAAAAAATCATGCGTCTACCCCCTCCCGACGCCGTTTAGAGGGGTAGATCGACAGGTCAGACTTTTCTCCAGCGGGAGTAGGGTTTCGCCGTAGAGGGGGTCCGGAGCGTCAAGACCCCATCAAAACTTGCATAGACCCATAAACTATGTATACTAGTGTGTTGGTAGTTTGTGGGAACCAAGATACATCTCCGAGGTGCGACCCGCTTCATTGACCCCTCTTACTCCGTAGTAAGTTCTTGCACTTAGAGGTGAAACCCCCCGTTTCGGGTGGCAGGCATGGAATCGTGCGACGGACCACATGAAATGATTGTTTTTTATGGTCCAATAAACCAACCTAAAACATCCAAGCAAAAAAAATCATGCGTCTACCCCCTCCCGGCGCCGTTTAGAGGGGTAGACCGACATGTCAGACTTTTCTCCAGCGGGAGTAGGATTTCGCCGTAGAGGGGGTCCGGAGCGTCAAGACCCCATCAAAACTTGAATAGACCCCTAAACTATGTATACAAGTGTGTTGGTAGTTTGTGGGAACCAAGATACATCTCCGAGGTGCGACCCGCTTCACTGACCCCTCTTACTCCGTAGTAAGTTCTTGCACTTAGAGGTGAAAACCCCCGTTTCGGGTGTCAAGCATGGAATCGTGCGACGGAACACATGAAATGTTTGTTTTTTATGGTCCAATATTCCAACCTAACACATACAAGCAAAAAAATTCATGCTTGTACCGCCTCCCGGCGCCGTTTAGAGGGGTAGATCGACAGGTCAGACTTTTCTCCAGCGGGAGTAGGGTTTCGCCGTAGAAGGGTCCGGAGCGTCAAGACCCCATCAAAACATGCATAGACCCCTAAACAATGTATACTAGTGTGTTGGTAGCTTGTGGGAACAAAGATACATCTCCGAGGTGCGACCCGCTTCACTGACCCCTCTTACTCCGTAGTAAGTTCTTGCACTTAGAGGTGATAACCCCTGTTTCGGGTGTCAGGCATGGAATCGTGCGACGGAACACATGAAATGTTTGTTTTTTATGGTCCAATATACCAAATTAACACATCCAAGCAAAAAAATGCATGCGTCTACCCCCTCCAGGTGCCGTTTAGAGGGGTAGATCGACAGGTCAGACTTTTCTCCAACGGGAGTAGGGTTTCACCGTAGAGGCGGTCCGGAGCGTCAAGACCCTATCAAAACTTGCATAGACCCCTAAACTATGTATACTAGTGTGTTGGTAGTTTGTGGGAACCAAGATACATCTACGAGGTGCGACCCGCTTCACTGACCCCTCTTATTCCGTAGTAAGTTCTTGCACTTAGAGGTGAAAACCCCCGTTTCCGGTGGCAGACATGGAATCTTGCGACGGAACACATGAAATGTTTGTTTTTTATGGTCCAATATACCAACCTAACACATCCAAGCAAAAAAATTCATGCGTCTACCCCCTCCCGCCGTTTAGAGGGGTAGATCGACAGGTCAGACTTTTCTCCGGCGGGAGTAGGGTTTCGCCGTAGAGGGTCCGGAGCGTCAAGACCCCATCAAAACTTGCATAGACCACTAAACTATGTATAATAGTGTGTTGGTAGTATGTGGGAACCAAGATACATCTACGAGGTGCGACCCGCTTCACTGACCCCTCTTACTCCGTAGTAAGTTTTGCACTAAGAGGTGAAAACCCCCGTTTCGGGTGTCAAGCATGGAATCGTGCGACGGAACACATGAAATGTTTGTTTTTTATGGTCCAATATACCAACCTAACACATACAAGCAAAAAAATTCCTGCGTGTACCCCCTCCCGGCGCCGTTTAGAGGGGTAGATCGACAGGTCAGACTTTTCTCCAGCGGGAGTAGGGTTTCGCCGTAGAAGGGGTCCGGAGCGTCAAGACCCCATCAAAACTTTCATAGACCCATAAACTATGTATACTAGTGTGTTGGTAGTTTGTGGGAACAAAGATAAATCTCCGAGGTGCGACCCGCTTCACTGACCCCTCTTACTCAGTAGTAAGTTCTTGCACTAAGAGGTGATAACCCCCGTTTCGGGTGTCAGGCATGGAATCGTGCGACGGAACACATGGAATGTTTGTTTTTTATGGTCCAATATACCAACCTAACACATCCAAGCAAAAAAAATCATGCGTCTACCCCTTCCCGGTGCCGTTTAGAGGGGTAGATCGACAGGTCAGACTTTTCTCCAACGGGAGTAGGGTTTCACCGTAGGGAGGGTGCGGAGCGTCAAGACCCCATCAAAACTTGCATAGACCACTAAAATATGTATACTAGTGTGTTGGTAGTTAGTGGTAACACGGATACATCTCCGAGGTGCGACCCGCTTCACTGACCCCTCTTACTCTGTAGAAAGTTCTCGCACTTAGAGGTGAAAACCCCCGTTTCGGGTGTCAAGCATGGAATCGTGCGACGGAACACATGAAATGTTTGTTTTTATGGTCCAATATACAAACCTAACACATCCAAGAAAATAAAAATCATGCGTCTACCCCCTCCCGACGCCGTTTAGAGGGGTAGATCGACATGTCAGACTTTTCTCCAGCGGGAGTAGGGTTTCGCTGTAGAGGGGGTCCGGAATGTCAAGACCCCATCAAAACTTGCATAGAACCCTAAACTATGTATACTAGTGTGTTGGTAGTTATTGGGAACCAAGATACATCTCCGAGGTGCGACCCGCTTCACTGACCCCTCTTACTCCATAGTAAGTTCTTGCACTTAAAGGTGAAAACCCCTGTTTCGGGAGTCAGGCATGGAATCGTGCGACGGATCACATGAAATGTTTGATTTTTATGGTCCAATATACCAACTTAACACATCCAAGCAAAAAAAATCCTGCGTCTACCCCTTCCCGGCGCCGTTTAGAGGGGTAGATCGACATGTCAGACTTTTCTCCAGCGGGAGTAGGATTTCGCCGGAGAGGGGGTCGGGAGCGTCAAGACCCCATCAGAACTTGCCTAGACCCCTAATCTATGTACACTAGTGTGTTGGTAGTTTGTGGGAACCAATATACATCTCCGAGGTGCGACCCGCTTCACTGACACCTCTTACTCCGTAGTAAGTTCTTGCACTTAGAGGTGAAAACCCCCGTTTCGGGTGGCAGGCATGGAATCGTGCGACGGACCACATGAAATGTTTGTTTTTTATGGTCCAATATACCAACCTAACACATCCAAGCAAAAAAAATCATGCTTCTACCCCCTCCCGGCGCCGTTTAGAGGGGTAGATCGACAGGTAAGACATTTCTCCTACGGGAGTAGGGTTTCGCTGTAGGGGGGTGCGGAGCGTCAAGACCCCATCAAAACTTGCATAGACCCCTAAACTATCTATACTAGTGTGTTGGTAGTTTGTGGGAACCAAGATACATCTCCGAGGTGCGACCCGCTTCACTGACCCCTCTTACTCCGTAGTAAGTTCTTGCACTTAGAGGTGATAACCCCCGTTTTGGGTGTCAGGCATGGAATCGTGCGACAGAACAAATGAAATGTTTGTTTTTATGGTCCAATATACCAACCTAACACATCCAAGCAAAAAAATTCATGCGTCTACCCCATCCCGGTTCCGTTTAGAGGGGTAGATCGACAGGTCAGACTTTTCTTCAACGAAAGTAGGGTTTCGCTGTAGAGGGGGTCCGGAGTGTCAAGACCCCATCAAAACTTGCATAGACCCCTAAACTATGTATACTAGTGTTTTGGTAGTTTGTGGAAACCAAGATACATCTCCGAGGTGCGACCCGCTTCACTGACCCCTCTTACTCCGTAGTAAGTTCTTGCACTTAGAGGTGAAAACCCACCGTTTCGGGTGTCAGGCATGGAATCGTGCGACGGAACACATAAAATGTTTGTTTTTTATGGTCCAATATACCAACCTAACACATAAAAGCAAGAAAATTCATGCGTCTACCGCCTCCCGGAGCCGTTTAGAGGGGTAGATCAACATGTAAGACTTTTCTCCGCGGGAGTAGGGTTTCGCCGTAGAGGGGGTCCGGAGCGTCAAGACCCCATAAAAACTTGCATAGACCCCTAAACTATGTATACTAGTGTGTTGGTAGTTTGTGGGAACCAAGATACATCTACGAGGTGCGACCCGCTTCACTGACCCCTCTTACTCCGTAGTAAGTTCTTGCACTTAGAGGTGAAAACCCCCGTTTCGGGTGTCAAGCATGGAATCGTGCGACGGAACACATGAAATGTTTGTTTTTTATGGTCCAATATACCAACCTAACACATACAAGCAAAAAAATTCATGCTTGTACCCCCTCCCGGCGCCGTTTAGAGGGGTAGATCGACATGTCAGACTTTTCTCCAACGGGAGTAGGGTTTCGCCGTAGAAGGGGTCCGGAGCGTCAAGACCCCATCAAAACTTGCATAGACCCCTAAACTATGTATACTAGTGTGTTGGTAGTTTGTGGGAACCAATATACATCTAGGAGGTGCGACCCGCTTCACTGACCCCTCTTACTCTGTAGTAAGTTCTCGCTATTAGAGGTGAAAACATCTGTTTCGGGTGTCAAGCATGGAATCGTGCGACGGAACACATGAAATGTTTGTTTTTTATGGTCCAATATACAAACCTAACACATCCAAGCAAATAAAAATCATGAGTCTACCCCCTCCCGGCGCCGTTTAGAGGAGTAGATCGACAGGTCAGACTTTTCTCCAACGGGAGTAGGGTTTCGCTGTAGAGGGGGTCCGGAGTGTCAAGACCCCATCAAAACTTGCATAGAACCCTAAACTATGTATACTAGTGTCTTGGTAGTTAATGGGAACCAAGATACATCTCCGAGGTGCGACCCGCTTCACTGACCCCTCTTACTCCGTAGTAAGTTCTTGCACTTAGAGGTGAAAACCCCCGTTTCGGGAGTCAGGCATGGAATCGTGCGACAGAACACATGAAATGTTTGTTTTTATGGTCCAATATACCAACCTAACACATCCAAGCAAAAAAATTCATGCGTCTACCCCCTCCCGGCGCCGTTTAGAGGGGTAGATCGACAGGTCAGACTTTTCTCCAGCGGGAGTAGGATTTCGCCGTAGAGGGGGTCGGGAGCGTCAAGACCCCATCAAAACTTGCATAGACCCCTAAACTATGTATACTAGTGTGTTGGTAGTTTGTGGGAACCAAGATACATCTCCGAGGTGTGACCCGCTTCACTGACCCCTCTTACTCCGTGGTAAGTTCTTGCACTTAGAGGTGAAACCCCCCGTTTCGGGTGGCAGGCATGGAATCGTGCGACGGACCACATGAAATGTTTGTTTTTTATGGTCCAATATACCAACCTAACACATCCAAGCAAGAAAATACATGCTTCTACCCCCTCCCGGCGCCGTTTAGAGGGGTAGATCGACAGGTAAGACATTTCTCCTACGGGGGTAGGGTTTCGCTGTAGGGGGGGTGCGGAGCGTCAAGACCCCATCAAAACTTGCATAGACCCCTAAACTATGTATACTAGTGTGTTGGTAGTTTGTGGGAACCAAGATACATCTCCGAGGTGCGACCCGCTTCACTGACCCCTCTTACTCCATAGTAAGTTCTTGCACTTAGAGGTGATAACCCCCGTTTCGGGTGTCAGGCATGGAATCGTGCGACAGAACACATGAAATGTTTGTTTTTATGGTCCAATATACCAACCTAACACATCCAAGCAAAAAAATTCATGCGTCTACCCCATCCCGGTGCCGTTTAGAGGGGTAGATCGACAGGTCAGACTTTTCTCCAACGGGAGTAGGGTTTCGCCGTAGAGCGGGTCCGGAGCGTCAAGACCCCATCAAAACTTGCATAGACCCCTAAAATATGTATACTAGTGTGTTGGTATTTTGTGGGAACCAAGATACATCTCCGAGGTGTGACCCGCTTCACTGACCGCTCTTACTCCGTAGTAAGTTCTTGCACTTAGAGGTGAAAACCCCCGTTTCGGGTGGCAGGCATGGAATCGTGCGACGGAACACATGAAATGATTGTTTTTATGGTCCAATATACCAACCTAACACATCCAAGTAAAAAAAATCATGCGTCTACCCCCTCCCGACGCCGTTTAGAGGGGTAGATCGACAGGTCAGACTTTTCTCCAGCGGGAGTAGGGTTTCGCCGTAGAGGGGGTCCGGAGCGTCAAGACCCCATCAAAACTTGCATAGACCCATAAACTATGTATACTAGTGTGTTGGTAGTTTGTGGGAACCAAGATACATCTCCGAGGTGCGACCCGCTTCATTGACCCCTCTTACTCCGTAGTAAGTTCTTGCACTTAGAGGTGAAACCCCCCGTTTCGGGTGGCAGGCATGGAATCGTGCGACGGACCACATGAAATGTTTGTTTTTTATGGTCCAATAAACCAACCTAAAACATCCAAGAAAATAAAAATCATGCGTCTACCCCCTCCCGACGCCGTTTAGAGGGGTAGATCGACATGTCAGACTTTTCTCCAGCGGGAGTAGGGTTTCGCTGTAGAGGGGGTCCGGAATGTCAAGACCCCATCAAAACTTGCATAGAACCCTAAACTATGTATACTAGTGTGTTGGTAGTTATTGGGAACCAAGATACATCTCCGAGGTGCGACCCGCTTCACTGACCCCTCTTACTCCATAGTAAGTTCTTGCACTTAAAGGTGAAAACCCCTGTTTCGGGAGTCAGGCATGGAATCGTGCGACGGATCACATGAAATGTTTGTTTTTTATGGTCCAATATACCAACCTAACACATCCAAGCAAAAAAAATCATGCGTCTACCCCCTCCCGGTGCGGTTTAGAGGGGTAGATCGACATGTCAGACTTTTCTCCAGCGGGAGTAGGATTTCGCCGTAGAGGGGGTCGGGAGCGTCAAGACCCCATCAGAACTTGCATAGACCCCTAATCTATGTACACTAGTGTGTTGGTAGTTTGTGGGAACCAATATACATCTCCGAGGTGCGACCCGCTTCACTGACCCCTCTTACTCCGTAGTAAGTTCTTGCACTTAGAGGTGAAAACCCCCGTTTCGGGTGGCAGGCATGGAATCGTGCGACGGACCACATGAAATGTTTGTTTTTTATGGTCCAATATACCAACCTAACACATCCAAGCAAAAAAATTCATGCTTCTACCCCCTCCCGGCGCCGTTTAGAGGGGTAGATCGACAGGTAAGACATTTCTCCTACGGGAGTAGGGTTTCGCTGTAGGGGGGTGCGGAGCGTCAAGACCCCATCAAAACTTGCATAGACCCCTAAACTATCTATACTAGTGTGTTGGTAGTTTGTGGGAACCAAGATACATCTCCGAGGTGCGACCCGCTTCACTGACCCCTCTTACTCCGTAGTAAGTTCTTGCACTTAGAGGTGATAACCCCCGTTTTGGGTGTCAGGCATGGAATCGTGCGACAGAACAAATGAAATGTTTGTTTTTATGGTCCAATATACCAACCTAACACATCCAAGCAAAAAAATTCATGCGTCTACCCCATCCCGGTTCCGTTTAGAGGGGTAGATCGACAGGTCAGACTTTTCTTCAACGAAAGTAGGGTTTCGCTGTAGAGGGGGTCCGGAGTGTCAAGACCCCATCAAAACTTGCATAGACCCCTAAAATATGTATACTAGTGTGTTGGTATTTTGTGGGAACCAAGATACATCTCCGAGGTGTGACCCGCTTCACTGACCGCTCTTACTCCGTAGTAAGTTCTTGCACTTAGAGGTGAAAACCCCCGTTTCGGGTGGCAGGCATGGAATCGTGCGACGGAACACATGAAATGTTTGTTTTTATGGTCCAATATACCAACCTAACACATCCAAGTAAAAAAAATCATGCGTCTACCCCCTCCCGGCGCCGTTTAGAGGGGTAGATCGACAGGTCAGACTTTTCTCCAGCGGGAGTAGGGTTTCGCCGTAGAGGGGGTCCGGAGCGTCAAGACCCCATCAAAACTTGCATAGACCCCTAAAATATGTATACTAGTGTGTTGGTAGTTTGTGGGCACCAAGATACATCTCCGAGGTGCGACCCGCTTCACTGACCCCTCTTACTCTGTAGTAAGTTCTTGCACTTAGAGGTGAAAACCCCCGTTTCGGGTGTGAGGCATGGAATCGTGCGACGGAACACATGAAATGTTTGGTTTTTATGGTCCAATATACCAACCTAACACATCCAAGCAAGAAAATTCATGCGTCTACCCCCTCCCGGCGCCGTTTAGAGGGGTAGATCGACAGATCGGACTTTTCTCCACCGGGAGTAGGGTTTCGCCGTAGAGTGGGTCCGGAGCGTCAATACCCCATGAAAACTTGCATAGACCCCTAAAGTATGTATACTAGTGTGTTGGTAGTTTGTGGGAACCAAGACACATCTCCGAGGTGCGACCCGCTTCACCGACCCCTCTTACTCCGTAATAAGTTCTTGCACTTAGAGGTGAAAACCCCCGTTTCGGGTGGCAGGCATGGAATCGTGCGACGGAACACATGAAATGTTTGTTTTTTATGGTCCAATATACCAACCTAACACATCCAAGCAAAAAAAATCATGCGTCTACCCCCTCCCGGCGCCGTTTAGAGGGGTAGATCGACAGGTCAGACTTTTCTCCGGCGGAAGTAGCGTTTCGCCATAGAGGGGGTCCGGAGCGTCAAGACCCCATCAAAACTTGCATTGACCCCTAAACTATGTATACTAGTGTGTTGGTAGTTTGTGGGAACCAAGATACATCTACGAGGTGCGACCCGCTTCACTGACTCCTTTTAGTCCGTAGTAAGTTCTTACACTTAGAGGTGAAAACCCCCATTTCGGGTGACATGCATTGAATCGTGCGACGGTACACATGATTGTTTTTTATGGTGCAATATACCAACCAAACACATCCAATCAAGAAAATCATGCGCCTACCCCCTCCCGGCGCCGTTTAGAGGGGTAGATCGACAAGTTAGACTTTTCTCCAGCGGGAGTAGGGTTTCGCTATAGAGGGGGTCCGGAGCGTCAAGACCCCATGAAAACTTGCATAGACCCCTAAAATATGTATACTAGTGTGTTGGTATTTTGTGGGAACCAAGATACATCTCCGAGGTGTGACCCGCTTCACTGACCGCTCTTACTCCGTAGTAAGTTCTTGCACTAAGAGGTGAAAACCGCCGTTTCGGGTGGCAGGCATGGAATCGTGCGACGGAACACATGAAATGTTTGTTTTTATGGTCCAATATACCAACCTAACACATCCAAGTAAAAAAAATCACGCGTCTACCCCCTCCCGGCGCCGTTTAGAGGGGTAGATCGACAGGTCAGACTTTTCTCCAACGGGAGTAGGGTTTCACCGTAGAGGCGGTCTGGAGCGTCAAGATCCTATCAAAACTTGCATAGACCCCTAAACTATGTATACTAGTGTGTTGGTAGTTTGTGGGAACCAAGATACATCTACGAGGTGCGACCCGCTTCACTGACCCCTCTTATTCCGTAGTAAGTTCTTGCACTTAGAGGTGAAAACCCCCGTTTCCGGTGGCAGACATGGAATCTTGCGACGGAACACATGAAATGTTTGTTTTTTATGGTCCAATATACCAACCTAACACATCCAAGCAAAAAAATTCATGCGTCTACCCCCTCCCGCCGTTTAGAGGGGTAGATCGACAGGTCAGACTTTTCTCCGGCGGGAGTAGGGTTTCGCCGTAGAGGGTCCGGAGCGTCAAGACCCCATCAAAACTTGCATAGACCACTAAACTATGTATAATAGTGTGTTGGTAGTATGTGGGAACCAAGATACATCTACGAGGTGCGACCCGCTTCACTGACCCCTCTTACTCCGTAGTAAGTTTTGCACTAAGAGGTGAAAACCCCCGTTTCGGGTGTCAAGCATGGAATCGTGCGACGGAACACATGAAATGTTTGTTTTTTATGGTCCAATATACCAACCTAACACATACAAGCAAAAAAATTCCTGCGTGTACCCCCTCCCGGCGCCGTTTAGAGGGGTAGATCGACAGGTCAGACTTTTCTCCAGCGGGAGTAGGGTTTCGCCGTAGAAGGGGTCCGGAGCGTCAAGACCCCATCAAAACTTTCATAGACCCCTAAACTATGTATACTAGTGTGTTGGTAGTTTGTGGGAACAAAGATAAATCTCCGAGGTGCGACCCGCTTCACTGACCCCTCTTACTCAGTAGTAAGTTCTTGCACTAAGAGGTGATAACCCCCGTTTCGGGTGTCAGGCATGGAATCGTGCGACGGAACACATGGAATGTTTGTTTTTTATGGTCCAATATACCAACCTAACACATCCAAGCAAAAAAATTCATGCGTCTACCCCTTCCCGGTGCCGTTTAGAGGGGTAGATCGACAGGTCAGACTTTTCTCCAACGGGAGTAGGGTTTCACCGTAGGGAGGGTGCGGAGCGTCAAGACCCCATCAAAACTTGCATAGACCACTAAAATATGTATACTAGTGTGTTGGTAGTTAGTGGTAACACGGATACATCTCCGAGGTGCGACCCGCTTCACTGACCCCTCTTACTCTGTAGAAAGTTCTCGCACTTAGAGGTGAAAACCCCCGTTTCGGGTGTCAAGCATGGAATCGTGCGACGGAACACATGAAATGTTTGTTTTTATGGTCCAATATACAAACCTAACACATCCAAGAAAATAAAAATCATGCGTCTACCCCCTCCCGACGCCGTTTAGAGGGGTAGATCGACATGTCAGACTTTTCTCCAGCGGGAGTAGGGTTTCGCTGTAGAGGGGGTCCGGAATGTCAAGACCCCATCAAAACTTGCATAGAACCCTAAACTATGTATACTAGTGTGTTGGTAGTTATTGGGAACCAAGATACATCTCCGAGGTGCGACCCGCTTCACTGACCCCTCTTACTCCATAGTAAGTTCTTGCACTTAAAGGTGAAAACCCCTGTTTCGGGAGTCAGGCATGGAATCGTGCGACGGATCACATGAAATGTTTGATTTTTATGGTCCAATATACCAACTTAACACATCCAAGCAAAAAAAATCCTGCGTCTACCCCTTCCCGGCGCCGTTTAGAGGGGTAGATCGACATGTCAGACTTTTCTCCAGCGGGAGTAGGATTTCGCCGGAGAGGGGGTCGGGAGCGTCAAGACCCCATCAGAACTTGCCTAGACCCCTAATCTATGTACACTAGTGTGTTGGTAGTTTGTGGGAACCAATATACATCTCCGAGGTGCGACCCGCTTCACTGACACCTCTTACTCCGTAGTAAGTTCTTGCACTTAGAGGTGAAAACCCCCGTTTCGGGTGGCAGGCATGGAATCGTGCGACGGACCACATGAAATGTTTGTTTTTTACGGTCCAATATACCAACCTAACACATCCAAGCAAAAAAATTCATGCTTCTACCCCCTCCCGGCGCCGTTTAGAGGGGTAGATCGACAGGTAAGACATTTCTCCTACGGGAGTAGGGTTTCGCTGTAGGGGGGTGCGGAGCGTCAAGACCCCATCAAAACTTGTATAGACCCCTAAACTATCTATACTAGTGTGTTGGTAGTTTGTGGGAACCAAGATACATCTCCGAGGTGCGACCCGCTTCACTGACCCCTCTTACTCCGTAGTAAGTTCTTGCACTTAGAGGTGATAACCCCCGTTTTGGGTGTCAGGCATGGAATCGTGCGACAGAACAAATGAAATGTTTGTTTTTATGGTCCAATATACCAACCTAACACATCCAAGCAAAAAAATTCATGCGTCTACCCCATCCCGGTTCCGTTTAGAGGGGTAGATCGACAGGTCAGACTTTTCTTCAACGAAAGTAGGGTTTCGCTGTAGAGGGGGTCCGGAGTGTCAAGACCCCATCAAAACTTGCATAGACCCCTAAACTATGTATACTAGTGTTTTGGTAGTTTGTGGAAACCAAGATACATCTCCGAGGTGCGACCCGCTTCACTGACCCCTCTTACTCCGTAGTAAGTTCTTGCACTTAGAGGTGAAAACCCACCGTTTCGGGTGTCAGGCATGGAATCGTGCGACGGAACACATAAAATGTTTGTTTTTTATGGTCCAATATACCAACCTAACACATACAAGCAAGAAAATTCATGCGTCTACCGCCTCCCGGAGCCGTTTAGAGGGGTAGATCGACATGTAAGACTTTTCTCCGCGGGAGTAGGGTTTCGCCGTAGAGGGGGTCCGGAGCGTCAAGACCCCATAAAAACTTGCATAGACCCCTAAACTATGTATACTAGTGTGTTGGTAGTTTGTGGGAACCAAGATACATCTACGAGGTGCGACCCCCTTCACTGACCCCTCTTATTCCGTAGTAAGTTCTTGCACTTAGAGGTGAAAACCCCCGTTTCGGGTGTCAAGCATGGAATCGTGCGACGGAACACATGAAATGTTTGTTTTTTATGGTCCAATATACCAACCTAACACATACAAGCAAAAAAAATCATGCTTGTACCCCCTCCCGGCGCCGTTTAGAGGTGTAGATCGACATGTCAGACTTTTCTCCAACGGGAGTAGGGTTTCGCCGTAGAAGGGGTCCGGAGCGTCAAGACCCCATCAAAACTTGCATAGACCCCTAAACTATGTATACTAGTGTGTTGGTAGTTTGTGGGAACCAATATACATCTAGGAGGTGCGACCCGCTTCACTGACCCCTCTTACTCTGTAGTAAGTTCTCGCTATTAGAGGTGAAAACATCTGTTTCGGGTGTCAAGCATGGAATCGTGCGACGGAACACATGAAATGTTTGTTTTTTATGGTCCAATATACAAACCTAACACATCCAAGCAAATAAAAATCATGAGTCTACCCCCTCCCGGCGCCGTTTAGAGGAGTAGATCGACAGGTCAGACTTTTCTCCAACGGGAGTAGGGTTTCGCTGTAGAGGGGGTCCGGAGTGTCAAGACCCCATCAAAACTTGCATAGAACCCTAAACTATGTACACTAGTGTCTTGGTAGTTAATGGGAACCAAGATACATCTCCGAGGTGCGACCCGCTTCACTGACCCCTCTTACTCCGTAGTAAGTTCTTGCACTTAGAGGTGAAAACCCCCGTTTCGGGAGTCAGGCATGGAATCGTGCGACGGATCACATGAAATGTTTGTTTTTTATGGTCCAATATACCAACCTAACACATCCAAGCTAAAAAAATCATGCGTCTACCCCCTCCCGGCGCCGTTTAGAGGGGTAGATCGACAGGTCAGACTTTTCTCCAGCGGGAGTAGGATTTCGCCGTAGAGGGGGTCGGGAGCGTCAAGACCCCATCAAAACTTGCATAGACCCCTAAACTATGTATACTAGTGTGTTGGTAGTTTGTGGGAACCAAGATACATCTCCTAGGTGTGACCCGCTTCACTGACCCCTCTTACTCCGTAGTAAGTTCTTGCACTTAGAGGTGAAACCCCCCGTTTCGGGTGGCAGGCATGGAATCGTGCGACGGACCACATGAAATGTTTGTTTTTTATGGTCCAATATACCAACCTAACACATCCAAGCAAGAAAATACATGCTTCTACCCCCTCCCGGCGCCGTTTAGAGGGGTAGATCGACAGGTAAGACATTTCTCCTACGGGGGTAGGGTTTCGCTGTAGGGGGGGTGCGGAGCGTCAAGACCCCATCAAAACTTGCATAGACCCCTAAACTATGTATACTAGTGTGTTGGTAGTTTGTGGGAACCAAGATACATCTCCGAGGTGCGACCCGCTTCACAGACCCCTCTTACTCCGTAGTAAGTTCTTGCACTTAGAGGTGAAAACCCCCGTTTCGGGTGTCAGGCATGGAATCGTGCGACAGAACACATGAAATGTTTGTTTTTATGGTCCAATATACCAACCTAACACATCCAAGCAAAAAAATTCATGCGTCTACCCCATCCCGGTGCCGTTTAGAGGGGTAGATCGACAGGTCAGACTTTTCTCCAACGGGAGTAGGGTTTCGCCGTAGAGCGGGTCCGGAGCGTCAAGACCCCATCAAAACTTGCATAGACCCCTAAAATATGTATACTAGTGTGTTGGTATTTTTTGGGAACCAAGATACATCTCCGAGGTGTGACCCGCTTCACTGACCGCTCTTACTCCGTAGTAAGTTCTTGCACTTAGAGGTGAAAACCCCCGTTTCGGGTGGCAGGCATGGAATCGTGCGACGGAACACATGAAATGATTGTTTTTATGGTCCAATATACCAACCTAACACATCCAAGTAAAAAAAATCATGCGTCTACCCCCTCCCGACGCCGTTTAGAGGGGTAGATCGACAGGTCAGACTTTTCTCCAGCGGGAGTAGGGTTTCGCCGTAGAGGGGGTCCGGAGCGTCAAGACCCCATCAAAACTTGCATAGACCCATAAACTATGTATACTAGTGTGTTGGTAGTTTGTGGGAACCAAGATACATCTCCGAGGTGCGACCCGCTTCATTGACCCCTCTTACTCCGTAGTAAGTTCTTGCACTTAGAGGTGAAACCCCCCGTTTCGGGTGGCAGGCATGGAATCGTGCGACGGACCACATGAAATGTTTGTTTTTTATGGTCCAATAAACCAACCTAAAACATCCAAGAAAATAAAAATCATGCGTCTACCCCCTCCCGACGCCGTTTAGAGGGGTAGATCGACATGTCAGACTTTTCTCCAGCGGGAGTAGGGTTTCGCTGTAGAGGGGGTCCGGAATGTCAAGACCCCATCAAAACTTGCATAGAACCCTAAACTATGTATACTAGTGTGTTGGTAGTTATTGGGAACCAAGATACATCTCCGAGGTGCGACCCGCTTCACTGACCCCTCTTACTCCATAGTAAGTTCTTGCACTTAAAGGTGAAAACCCCTGTTTCGGGAGTCAGGCATGGAATCGTGCGACGGATCACATGAAATGTTTGATTTTTATGGTCCAATATACCAACTTAACACATCCAAGCAAAAAAAATCATGCGTCTACCCCTTCCCGGCGCCGTTTAGAGGGGTAGATCGACATGTCAGACTTTTCTCCAGCGGGAGTAGGATTTCGCCGTAGAGGGGGTCGGGAGCGTCAAGACCCCATCAGAACTTGCATAGACCCCTAATCTATGTACACTAGTGTGTTGGTAGTTTGTGGGAACCAATATACATCTCCGAGGTGCGACCCGCTTCACTGACCCCTCTTACTCCGTAGTAAGTTCTTGCACTTAGAGGTGAAAACCCCCGTTTCGGGTGGCAGGCATGGAATCGTGCGACGGACCACATGAAATGTTTGTTTTTTATGGTCCAATATACCAACCTAACACATCCAAGCAAAAAAATTCATGCTTCTACCCCCTCCCGGCGCCGTTTAGAGGGGTAGATCGACAGGTAAGACATTTCTCCTACGGGAGTAGGGTTTCGCTGTAGGGGGGTGCGGAGCGTCAAGACCCCATCAAAACTTGCATAGACCCCTAAACTATCTATACTAGTGTGTTGGTAGTTTGTGGGAACCAAGATACATCTCCGAGGTGCGACCCGCTTCACTGACCCCTCTTACTCCGTAGTAAGTTCTTGCACTTAGAGGTGATAACCCCCGTTTTGGGTGTCAGGCATGGAATCGTGCGACAGAACAAATGAAATGTTTGTTTTTATGGTCCAATATACCAACCTAACACATCCAAGCAAAAAAATTCATGCGTCTACCCCATCCCGGTTCCGTTTAGAGGGGTAGATCGACAGGTCAGACTTTTCTTCAACGAAAGTAGGGTTTCGCTGTAGAGGGGGTCCGGAGTGTCAAGACCCCATCAAAACTTGCATAGACCCCTAAAATATGTATACTAGTGTGTTGGTATTTTGTGGGAACCAAGATACATCTCCGAGGTGTGACCCGCTTCACTGACCGCTCTTACTCCGTAGTAAGTTCTTGCACTTAGAGGTGAAAACCCCCGTTTCGGGTGGCAGGCATGGAATCGTGCGACGGAACACATGAAATGTTTGTTTTTATGGTCCAATATACCAACCTAACACATCCAAGTAAAAAAAATCATGCGTCTACCCCCTCCCGGCGCCGTTTAGAGGGGTAGATCGACAGGTCAGACTTTTCTCCAGCGGGAGTAGGGTTTCGCCGTAGAGGGGGTCCGGAGCGTCAAGACCCCATCAAAACTTGCATAGACCCCTAAACTATGTATACTAGTGTGTTGGTAGTTTGTGGGCACCAAGATACATCTCCGAGGTGCGACCCGCTTCACTGACCCCTCTTACTCTGTAGTAAGTTCTTGCACTTAGAGGTGAAAACCCCCGTTTCGGGTGTGAGGCATGGAATCGTGCGACGGAACACATGAAATGTTTGGTTTTTATGGTCCAATATACCAACCTAACACATCCAAGCAAGAAAATTCATGCGTCTACCCCCTCCCGGCGCCGTTTAGAGGGGTAGATCGACAGATCGGACTTTTCTCCAGCGGGAGTAGGGTTTCGCCGTAGAGTGGGTCCGGAGCGTCAATACCCCATGAAAACTTGCATAGACCCCTAAAGTATGTATACTAGTGTGTTGGTAGTTTGTGGGAACCAAGACACATCTCCGAGGTGCGACCCGCTTCACCGACCCCTCTTACTCCGTAATAAGTTCTTGCACTTAGAGGTGAAAACCCCCGTTTCGGGTGGCAGGCATGGAATCGTGCGACGGAACACATGAAATGTTTGTTTTTTATGGTCCAATATACCAACCTAACACATCCAAGCAAAAAAAATCATGCGTCTACCCCCTCCCGGCGCCGTTTAGAGGGGTAGATCGACAGGTCAGACTTTTCTCCGGCGGAAGTAGCGTTTCGCCATAGAGGGGGTCCGGAGCGTCAAGACCCCATCAAAACTTGCATTGACCCCTAAACTATGTATACTAGTGTGTTGGTAGTTTGTGGGAACCAAGATACATCTACGAGGTGCGACCCGCTTCACTGACTCCTTTTAGTCCGTAGTAAGTTCTTACACTTAGAGGTGAAAACCCCCATTTCGGGTGACATGCATTGAATCGTGCGACGGTACACATGATTGTTTTTTATGGTGCAATATACCAACCAAACACATCCAATCAAGAAAATCATGCGCCTACCCCCTCCCGGCGCCGTTTAGAGGGGTAGATCGACAAGTTAGACTTTTCTCCAGCGGGAGTAGGGTTTCGCTATAGAGGGGGTCCGGAGCGTCAAGACCCCATGAAAACTTGCATAGACCCCTAAAATATGTATACTAGTGTGTTGGTATTTTGTGGGAACCAAGATACATCTCCGAGGTGTGACCCGCTTCACTGACCGCTCTTTCTCCGTAGTAAGTTCTTGCACTTAGAGGTGAAAACCGCCGTTTCGGGTGGCAGGCATGGAATCGTGCGACGGAACACATGAAATGTTTGTTTTTATGGTCCAATATACCAACCTAACACATCCAAGTAAAAAAAATCACGCGTCTACCCCCTCCCGGCGCCGTTTAGAGGGGTAGATCGACAGGTCAGACTTTTCTCCAGCGGGAGTAGGGTTTCGCCGTAGAGGTCCGGAGCGTCAAGACCCCATCAAAACTTGCATAGACCCCTAAACTATGTATACTAGTGTGTTGGTAGTTTGTGGGAACCAAGATACATCTCCGAGGTGCGACCCGCTTCACTGACCCCTCTTACTCCGTAGTAAGTTCTTGCACTCAGAGGTGAAAACCCCCGTTTCGGGTGTCAGGCATGGAATCGTGCGACGGAACACATGAAATGTTTGTTTTTTATGGTCCAATATACCAACCTAACACATACAAGCAAGAAAATTCATGCGTCTACCCCCTCCCGGCGCCGTTTAGAGGGGTAGATCGACAGATCAGACTTTTCTCCAGCGGGAGTAGGGTTTCGCCGTAGAGGGGGTCCGGAGCGTCAAGACCCCATGAAAACTAGGATAGACCCCTAAAGTATGTATACTAGTGTGTTGGTAGTTTGTGGGAACCAAGACACATCTCCGAGGTGCGACCCGCTTCACCGACCCCTCTTACTCCGTAGTAAGTTCTTGCACTTAGAGGTGAAAACCCCCGTTTCGGGTGTCAGGCTGTCCAATATACCAACCTAACACATACAATCAAGAAATTTCACGCGTCTACCCCCTCCCGGAGCCGTTTAGAGGGGTAGATCGACAGGTCAGACTTTTCTCCAGCGGGAGTAGGGTTTCGCCGTAGAGGGGGTCCGGAGCGTCAAGACCCCATGAAAACTTGCATAGACCCCTAAAATATTTATACTAGTGTGTTGGTAGATTGTGGGAACCAAGATACATCTACGAGGTGCGACCCGCTTCACTGGCCCCTCTTATTCCGTAATAAGTTCTTGCACTTAGAGGTGAAAACCCCCGTTTCGGGTGGCAGGCATGGAATCGTGCGACGGAACACATGAAATGTTTGTTTTTATGGTCCAATATACCAACCTAACACATCCAAGCAAAAAAAATGATGCGTCTACCCCCTCCCGGCGCCGTTTAGAGGGGTAGATCGACATGTCAGACTTTTCTCCGGCGGAAGTAGCGTTTCGCCGTAGAGGGGGTCCGGACCGTCAAGACCCCATCAAAACTTGCATTGACCCCTAAACTATGTATACTAGTGTGTTGGTAGTTTGTGGGAACCAAGATACATCTACGAGGTGCGACCCGCTTCACTGACTCCTTTTACTCCGTAGTAAGTTCTTGCACTTAGAGGTGAAAACCCCCATTTCGGGTGACATGCATGGAATCGTGCGACGGAACACATGAAATGTTTGTTATTTTATGGTCCAATATACCAACCTAACACATCCAATCAAGAAAATCATGCGCCTACCCCCTCCCGGCGACGTTTAGAGGGGTAGATCGACAAGTTAGACTTTTCTCCAGCGGGAGTAGGGTTTCGCTATAGAGGGGGTCCGGAGCGTCAAGACCCCATGAAAACTTGCATAGACCCCTAAAATATGTATACTAGTGTGTTGGTATTTTGTGGGAACCAAGATACATCTCCGAGGTGTGACCCGCTTCACTGACCGCTCTTACTCCGTAGTAAGTTCTTGCACTTAGAGGTGAAAACCCCCGTTTCGGGTGGCAGGCATGGAATCGTGCGACGGAACACATGAAATGTTTGTTTTTATGGTCCAATATACCAACCTAACACATCCAAGTAAAAAAAATCACGCGTCTACCCGCTCCCGGCGCCGTTTAGAGGGGTAGATCGACAGGTCAGACTTTTCTCCAGCGGGAGTAGGGTTTCGCCGTAGAGGTCCGGAGCGTCAAGACCCCATCAAAACTTGCATAGACCCCTAAACTATGTATACTAGTGTGTTGGTAGTTTGTGGGAACCAAGATACATCTCCGAGGTGCGACCCGCTTCACTGACCCCTCTTACTCCGTAGTAAGTTCTTGCACTCAGAGGTGAAAACCCCCGTTTCGGGTGTCAGGCATGGAATCGTGCGACGGAACACATGAAATGTTTGTTTTTTATGGTCCAATATACCAACCTAACACATAAAAGCAAGAAAATTCATGCGTCTACCCCCTCCCGGCGCCGTTTAGAGGGGTAGATCGACAGATCAGACTTTTCTCCAGCGGGAGTAGGGTTTCGCCGTAGAGGGGGTCCGGAGCGTCAAGACCCCATGAAAACTTGGATAGACCCCTAAAGTATGTATACTAGTGTGTTGGTAGTTTGTGGGAACCAAGACACATCTCCGAGGTGCGACCCGCTTCACCGACCCCTCTTACTCCGTAGTAAGTTCTTGCACTTAGAGGTGAAAACCCCCGTTTCGGGTGTCAGGCTGTCCAATATACCAACCTAACACATACAATCAAGAAAATTCATGCGTCTACCCCCTCCCGGAGCCGTTTAGAGGGGTAGATCGACAGGTCAGACTTTTCTCCAGCGGGAGTAGGGTTTCGCCGTAGAGGGGGTCCGGAGCGTCAAGACCACATGAAAACTTGCATAGACCCCTAAAATATTTATACTAGTGTGTTGGTAGATTGTGGGAACCAAGATACATCTACGAGGTGCGACCCGCTTCACTGGCCCCTCTTATTCCGTAATAAGTTCTTGCACTTAGAGGTGAAAACCCCCGTTTCGGGTGGCAGGCATGGAATCGTGCGACGGAACACATGAAATGTTTGTTTTTATGGTCCAATATACCAACCTAACACATCCAAGCAAAAAAAATCATGCGTCTACCCCCTCCCGGCGCCGTTTAGAGGGGTAGATCGACATGTCAGACTTTTCTCCGGCGGAAGTAGCGTTTCGCCGTAGAGGGGGTCCGGACCGTCAAGACCCCATCAAAACTTGCATTGACCCCTAAACTATGTATACTAGTGTGTTGGTAGTTTGTGGGAACCAAGATACATCTACGAGGTGCGACCCGCTTCACTGACTCCTTTTACTCCGTAGTAAGTTCTTGCACTTAGAGGTGAAAACCCCCATTTCGGGTGACATGCATGGAATCGTGCGACGGAACACATGAAATGTTTGTTTTTTTATGGTCCAATATACCAACCTAACACATCCAATCAAGAAAATCATGCGCCTACCCCCTCCCGGCGACGTTTAGAGGGGTAGATCGACAAGTTAGACTTTTCTCCAGCGGGAGTAGGGTTTCGCTATAGAGGGGGTCCGGAGCGTCAAGACCCCATGAAAACTTGCATAGACCCCTAAAATATGTATACTAGTGTGTTGGTATTTTGTGGGAACCAAGATACATCTCCGAGGTGTGACCCGCTTCACTGACCGCTCTTACTCCGTAGTAAGTTCTTGCACTTAGAGGTGAAAACCCCCGTTTCGGGTGGCAGGCATGGAATCATGCGACGGATCACATGAAATGTCTGTTTTTATGGTCCAATATAACAAACTAACACATCCAAGCAAAAAAATTCATGCGTCTACCCCCTCCCGGCGCAGTTTAGAGGGGTAGATCGACAGGTCAGACTTTTCTCCAACGGGAGTAGGGTTTCGACGTAGATGGGGTCCGGAGCGTCAAGACCTCATCAAAACTTGCATAGACCCCTAAACTATGTATACTAGTGTGTTGGTAGTTTGTAAGAACCAAGATACATCTACGAGGTGCGACTCGCTTCACTGACCCCTCTTACTCTGTAGTAAGTTCTCGCACTTAGAGGTGAAAACCCCCGTTTCGGGTGTCAAGCATGGAATCGTGCGAGGGAACACATGAAATGTTTGTTTTTTTTGGTCCAATATACAAACCTAACACATCCAAGAAAATAATAATCATGCGTCTACCCCCTCCCGGCGCCGTTTAGAGAGGTAGATCGACATGTCAGACTTTTCTCCAGCGGGAGTAGGGTTTCGCTGTAGAGGGGGTCCGGAGTGTCAAGACCCCATAAAAACTTGAATAGAACCCTAAACTATGTATACTAGTGTGTTGGAAGTTAATGGGAACCAAGATACATCTCCGAGGTGCGACCCGCTTCACTGACCCCTCTTACTCCGTAGTAAGTTCTTGCACTTAGAGGTGAAAACCCGCGTTTCGGGAGTCAGGCATGGAATCGTGCGACGGATCACATGAAATGTTTGTTTTTTATGGTCCAATATACCAACCTAACACATCCAAGCAAAAAAAATCATGAGTCTACCCCCTCCCGGCGCCGTCTAGAGGGGTAGATCGACAGGTCAGACTTTTCTCCGGCGGGAGTAGGATTTCGCCGTAGAGGGGGTCCGGAGCGTCAGGACCCCATCAAAATTTGCATAGACCCCTAAACTTTGTATACTAGTGTGTTGGTAGTTTGTGGGAACCAAGATACATCTCCGAGGTGCGACCCGCTTCACTGACCCCTCTTACTCCGTAGAAGTTCTTGCACTTAGAGGTGAAAACCCCCGTTTCGGGTGGCAGGCCAGGAATCGTGCGACGGACCACATGAAATGTTAGTTTTTTATTTTCCAATATATCAACCTAACACATACAAGCAAAAAAAATCATGCTTCTACACCCTCCCGGCGCCGCATAGAGGGTTAGATCGACAGGTCAGACTTTTCTCCAGCGGGAGTAGGATTTCGCCGTAGAGGGGGTCGGGAGCGTCAAGACCCCATCAAAACTTGCATAGACCCCTAAACTATGTATACTAGTGTGTTGGTAGTTTGTGGGAACCAAGATACATCTCCGAGGTGCGACCCGCTTCACTGACCCCTCTTACTCCGTAGTAAGTTCTTGCCCTTAGAGGTGAAAACCCCCGTTTCGCGTGGAAGGCATGGAATCGTGCGACGGACCACATGAAATGTTTGTTTTTATGGTCCAATATACCAACCTAACACATCCAAGCAAAAAAATTCATGCTTCTACCCCCTCCCGGCGCCGTTTAGAGGGGTAGATCGACAGGTAAGACATTTCTCCTGCGGGAGTAGGGTTTCGCTGTAGGGGGGTGCGGAGCGTCAATACCCCATCAAAACTTGCATAGACCCCTAAAATATGTATACTAGTGTGTTGGTATTTTGTGGGAACCAAGATACATCTCCGGGGTGTGACCCGCTTCACTGACCGCTCTTACTCCGTAGTAAGTTCTTGCACTTAGAGGTGAAAACCCCTGTTTCGGGTGGCAGGCATGGAATCGTGCGACGGAACACATGAAATGTTTGTTTTTATGGTCCAATATACCAACCTAACACATACAAGTAAAAAAAATCATGCGTCTACCCCCTCCCGGCGCCGTTTAGAGGGGTAGATCGACAGGTCAGACTTTTCTCCAGCGGGAGTAGGGTTTTGCCTTAGAGGGGGTCCAGAGCGTCAAGACCCCATCAAAACTTGCATAGACCCCTAAACTATGTATACTAGTGTGTTGGTAGTTTGTGGGAACCAAGATACATCTCCGAGGTGCGACCCGCTTCACTGACCCCTCTTACTCCGTAGTAAGTTCTTGCACTGAGAGGTGAAAACCCCCGTTTCGGGTGTCAGGCATGGAATCGTGCGACGGAACACATGAAATGTTTGTTTTTTATGGTCCAATATACCAACCTAACACATCCAAGCAAGAAAATTCATGCGTGTACCCCCTCCCGGCGCTGCTTAGAGGGGTAGATCGACAGGTCAGACTTTTCTCCAACGGGAGTATGGTTTCGTCGTAGAGGGGGTCCGGAGCGTCAAGACCCCATCAAAACTTGCATAGACCCCTAAAATATGTATACTAGTGTGTTGGTAGTTTGTGGGAACCAAGATACATCTCCGAGGTGCGACCCGCTTCACTGACCCCTCTTACTCCGTAGGAAGTTCTTGCACTTAGAGGTGAAAACCCCCGTTTCGGGTGGCAGGCATGGAATCGTGCGACGGAACACATGAAATGTTTGTTTTTATGGTCGAATATTCCAACCTAACACATACAAGTAAAAAAAAATCATGCGTCTACCCCTTCCCGGCGCCGTTTAGAGGGGTAGATCGACAGGTCAGACTTTTCTACAGCGGGAGTAGGGTTTCGCCGTAGAGGGGGTCCGGAGCGTCAAGACCCCATCAAAACTTGCATAGACCCCTAAACTATGTATAGTAGTGTGCTGGTAGTTTCTGGGAACCAAGATACATCTCCGAGGTGCGACCCGCTTCACTGACCCCTCTAACTCCGTAGTAAGTTCTTGCACTTAGAGGTGAAAACCCCCGTTTCGGGTGTCAGGCATGGAATCGTGCGACGAAGCACATGAAATGTTTGTTTTTATGGTCCAATATACCAACCTAAAACATACAAGCAAGAAAATTCATGCGTCTACCCCCTCCCGGCGCCGTTTAGAGGGGTAGATCGATAGGTCAGACTTTTCTCCAGCGGGAGTAGGGTTTCGCCGTAGAGGGGGTCCGGAGCGTCAAGAACCCATGAAAACTTGCATAGACCCCTAAACTATGTATACTAGTGTGTTGGTAGTTTGAGCGTCAAGACCCCATCAAAACTTGCATAGACCCCTAAAATATTTATACTAGTGTGTTGGTAGTTTGTGGGAACCAAGATACATCTACGAGGTGCGACCCGCTTCACTGACCCCTTTTACTCCGTAGTAAGTTCTTGCACTTAGAGGTGAAAACCCCCGTTTCGGGTGACATGCATGGAATCGTGCGACGGAACACATGAAATGTTTGTTTTTTATGGTCCAATATACCAACCTAACACACCCAAGCAAAAAAATTCATGCGTCTACCCCCTCTCGGCGCCGTTTAGAGGGGTATGTCGACAGGTCAGAATTTTCTCTAGCGGGAGAAGGGTTTCGCCGTAGAGGGGGTCCGGAGCGTCAAGACCCCATCAAAACTTGCATAGACCCCTAAACTATGTATACAAGTGTGTTGGTAGTTTGTGGGAACCAAGATACATCTACGAGGTGCGACCCGCTTCACTGACCCCTTTTACTCCGTAGTAAGTTCTTGCACTTAGAGGTGAAAACCCCCGTTTCGGGTGTCAGGCATGGAATCGTGCGACGGAACACATGAAATGTTTGTTTTTATGGTCCAATATACCAACCTAACACATCCAAGAAAAAATATTCATGCTTGTACCCCCTCCCGGCGCCGTTTAGAGGGGTAGATCGACAGGTCAGACTTTTCTCCAGCGGGAGTAGGGTTTCGCCGTAGAGGGGGTCCGGAGCGTCAAGACCCCATTAAAACTTTCATAGACCCCTAAAATATGTATAATAGTGTGTTGGTAGTTTGTGGGAACCAAGATACATCCCCGAGGTGCGACCCGCTTCACTGACCCCTCTTACTCCGTAGTAAGTTCTTGCACTTAGAGGTGATAACCCCCGTTTCGGGTGTCAGGCATGGAATTGTGCGACGGAACACATGAAATTATTGTTTTTTATGGTCCAATATACCAACCTAATACATCCAAGAAAAAATATTCATGCTTGTACCCCCTCCCGGCGCCGTTTAGAGGGGTAGATCGACAGGTCAGACTTTTCTCCAGCGGGAGTAGGGTTTGGCCGTAGAGGGGGTCCGGAGCGTCAAGACCCCATTAAAACTTTCACAGACCCCTAAAATATGTATAATAGTGTGTTGGTAGTTTGTGGGAACCAAGATACATCCCCGAGGTGCGACCCGCTTCACTGACCCCTCTTACTCCGTAGTAAGTTCTTGCACTTAGAGGTGATAACCCCCGTTTCGGGTGTCAGGCATGGAATTGTGCGACGGAACACATGAAATTATTGTTTTTTATGGTCCAATATACCAACCTAATACATCCAAGAAAAAAAAATCACGCGTCTACCCCCTCCCGGTGCCGTTTAGAGGGGTAGATCGACAGGTCAGACTTTTCTCCAACAGGAGTAGTGTTTCGCCGTAGAAGGGGTCCGGAGCGTCAAGACCCCATCAAAACTTGCATACACCCCTAAAATATGTATACTAGTGTGTTGATAGTTTGTGGGAACCAAGATACATCTCCGAGGTGCGACCCGCTTCACTGACCCCTCTTACTTCGTAGTAAGTTCTTGCACTTAGAGGTGAAAACCCCCGTTTCGGCTGGCAGGCTTGGAATCGTGCGACGGAACACATGAAATGTTTGTTTTTTATGGTCCAATATACCAACCTAACACATAAAAGAAAAAAAAATCATGCGTCTACCCCCTCCCGGCGCCATTTAGAGGGGTAGATCGACATGTCATACTTTTCTCCAACGGGAGTAGGGTTTCGCCATAGAGGGGGTCCGGAGCGTCAAGACCCCATAAAAACTTGCATAGACCCCTAAACTATGTATACTAATGTGTTAGTAGTTTGTGGGAACCAAGATACATCTACGAGGTGCGACCCGCTTCACTGTCCCCTCTTACTCCGTAGTAAGTTCTTGCACTTAGAGGTGAAAACCCCCGTTTCGGGTGGCAGGCATGGAATCGTGCGACGGAACACATGAAATGTTTGTTTTTTATGGTCCAATATACCAACCTAACACATAAAAGAAAAAAAGTTCATGCGTCTACCCCCTCCCGGCGCAGTTTAGAGGGGTAGATCGACAGGTCAGACTTTTCTCCAACGGGAGTGGGGTTTCGCCGTAGAGGGGGTCCGGAGCGTCAAGACCCCATCAAAACTTTCATAGACCCCTAACCTATGTATACAAGTGTGTTGGTAGTTTGTGGGAACCAAGATACATCTACGAGGTGCGACCCGCTTCGCTGACCCCTCTTACTCCGTAGTAAGTTCTTGCACTTAGAGGTGAAAACCCATGTTTCGGGTGTCAAGCATGGAATCGTGCGACGGAACACATGAAATGTTAGTTTTTATGGTCCAATATACCAACCTAACACATCCAAGCAAAAAAAATCATGCGTCTACCCCCTCCCGGCGCCGTTTAGAGGGGTAGATCGACAGGTCAGACTTTTCTCCAGCGGGAGTAGGGTTTCGCTGTAGAGGGGGTCGGGAGTGTCAAGACCCCATCAAAACTTGCATAGACTCCTAAACTATGATTAATAGTGTGTTGGTAGTTTGTGGGAACCAAGATACATCTCCGAGGTGCGACCCGCTTCACTGACCCCTTTTACTCCGTAGTAAGTTCTTGCACTTAGAGGTGAAAACCCCCGTTTCTGGTGTCAGGCAAGGAATCATGCGACGGAACACTTGAAATGTTTGTTTCTTATGGTCCAATATACCAACCTAACACACCCAAGCAAAAAAAATCATGCGTCTACGCCCTCCCGGCGCCGTTTAGAGGGGTAGATCGACAGGTACGACTTTTCTCTAGCGGGAGTAGGGTTTCGCCGTAGAGGGGGTCCGGAGCGTCAAGACCCCATCAAAACTTACATAGACCCCTAATCTATGTATAAAAGTGTGTTGGTAGTTTTTGGGAACCAATATAAATCTCCGAGGTGCGACCCGCTTCACTGACCCCTCTTACTCCGTACTTGCACTTAGAGGTGAAAACCCCCGTTTCGGGTGTCAGGCATGGAATCGTGCGACAGAACACATGAAATGTTTGTTTTTATGGTCCAATATACCAACCTAACACATCCAAGACAAAATATTCATGCTTGTACCCCCTCCCGGCGCCGTTTATAGGGGTAGATCGACAGGTCAGACTTTTCTCCAACGGGGGTAGGGTTTCGCCGTAGAGGGGGTCCGGAGCGTCAAGACCCCATTAAAACTTGCATAGACCACTAAAATATGTATAATAGTGTGTTGGTATTTTGTGGGAACCAAGATACATCTCCGAGGTGTGACCCGCTTCACTGACCCCTCTTACTCCGTAGTAAGTTCTTGCACTGAGAGGTGAAAACCCCCGTTTCGGGTGTCAGGCATGGAATCGAGCGACGGAACACATGAAATGTTTGTTTTTTATGGTCCAATATACCAACCTAACACATCCAAGCAAAAAACTTCATGCTTGTACCCCCTCCCGGCGCCGTTTAGAGGGGTAGATCGACATGTCAGAGTTTTCTCCAACAGGAGTAGGGTTTCGCCGTAGAGGGGGTCCGGAGCGTCAAGACCCCATAAAAACTTGCATAGACCCCTAAACTATGTATACGAGTGTGTTGGTAGTTTTTGGGAACCAAGATACATCTCCGAGGTGCGACCCGCTTCACTGACCCCTCTTACTCCGTAGTAAGTTCTTGCACTTAGAGGTGAAAACCCCCTTTTCGGGTGGCATGCATGGATTCGTGCGACGGAACACATGAAATGTTTGTTTTTTATGGTCCAATGTACCAACCTAACACATAGAATAAAAAAAAATCATGCGTCCACCCCCTCCCGACGCCGTTTAGAGGGGTAGATCGACAGGTCAGACTTTTCTCCAACGGGAGTAGGGTTTCGCCGTAGAGGGGGTCTGGAGCGTCAAGACCCCATCAAAACTTGCATAGACCTATAAAATATGTATACAAGTGTGTTGGTATTTTGTGGGAACCAATATACATCTTCGAGGTTCGACCCGCTTCACTGACCCCTCTTACTCCGAACTTGCACTTAGAGGTGAAAACCCCAGTTTCGGGTGTCAGGCATGGAATCGTGCGACGGACACATGAAATGTTTGTTTTTTATGGTCCAATATACCAACCTAACACATCCAAGAAAAAAAATTCATGCTTGTACCCCCTTCCGGCGCCGTTTAGAGGGGTAGATCGACAGGTCAGACTTTTCTCCAACGGGAGTAGGGTTTCGCCGTAGAGGAGGCCCGGAGCGTCAAGACCCCAGAAAAACTTGCATAGACCGCTAAACTATGTATAATAGTGTGTTGGTAGTTTGTGGGAACTAAGATACATCTCCGAGTTGCGACCCGCTTCACTGACCCCTTTCACTTTGTAGTAAGTTCTTGCACTTAGAGGTGAAAACACCCTTTTCGTGTGGCAGGCATGGAATCGTGCGACAGAACACACGAAATGTTTGTTTTTTATGGTCCAATGTACCAACCTAACAAATCCAAGCAAAAAATTTATGAGTCTACCCCCTCCCAGCGCCGTTTAGAGGGGTAGATCGACCTCTCAGACTTTTCTCCAACGGGAGTAGGGTTTCGCCGTAGAGGGGGTCCGGAGCGTCAAGACCCCATCAAAACTTGCATAGACCCCTAAAATATGTATAATAGTGTGTTGGTAGTTTGTGGGAACCAAGATACATCTCCGAGTTGCGACCCGCTTCACTGACCCCTCTTACTCCGTACTAAGTTCTTGCACTTAGAGGTGAAAACCCCCTTTTCGGGTGACAGGCATGGAATCGTGCGACGGAACACATGAAATGTTTGTTTTTTATGGTCCAATGTACCAAACTAACACATCCATGAAAAAATGTTCATGCGTCTACCCCCTCCCAGCGCCGTTTAGAGGGGTAGATCGACAGGTCAGACTTTTCTCCACCAGGTGTAGGGTTTCGCCGTAGAGGGGGTCCGGAGCGTCAAGACCCCATAAAAACTTGCATAGACCCCTAAACTATGTACTAGTGTGTTTGTAGTTTTTGGGAACCAAGATACATCTCCGAGGTGCGACCCGCTTCACTGACCCCTCTTACTCCGTTGTAAGTTCTTGCACTTAGAGGTGGAAACCCCCGTTTCGGGTGTCAGGCATGGAATCGTGCGACGGAACACAAGAAATGTTTGTTTTTTATGGTCCCATATCCTAACCTAACACATCCAAGCAAAAAAAAATCATGCGTCTACCCCCTCCCGGCGCCGTTTAGAGGGGTAGATCGACAGGTCAGACTTTTCTCCACCGGGTGTAGGGTTTCGCCGTAGAGGGGGTCCGGAGCGTCAAGACCCCATAAAAACTTGCATAGACCCCTAAACTATGTACTAGTGTGTTTGTAGTTATTGGGAACCAAGATACATCTCCGAGGTGCGACCGGCTTCACTGACCCCTCTTACTCCGTAGTAAGTTCTTGCACTTAGAGGTGGAAACCCCCGTTTCGGGTGTCAGGCATGGAATCGTGCGACGGAACAAATGAAATGTTTGTTTTTTATGGCCCAATATACCAACCTAACACATCCAAGCAAAACAATTCATGCTTGTACCCCCTCCCGGCGCCGTTTAGAGGGGTAGATCGACAGGTTAGACTTTTCTCCAGCGGGACTAGGGTTTCGCCGTAGAGCCGTAGAGGGGTTCCGGAGTGTCAAGACCCCATAAAAACTTGCATAGACCCCTAAACTATGTATACTAGTGTGTTTTGGGTTTGTGGGAACCAAGATACATCTCCGAGGTGCGACCCGCTTCACTGACCCCTCTTACTCCGTAGTAAGTTCTTGCACTTAGAGGTGATAACCCCCGTTTCGGGTGTCAGGCATGGAATCGTGCGACAGAACACATGAAATATTTGTTTTTTATGGTCCAATATACCAACCTAACACATACAAGCAAAAAATTCATGCGTCTACCCCCTCCCGGTGCCGTTTAGAGGGGTAGATCGACAGGTCAGACTTTTCTCCAACGGGAGTAGGGTTTCGCCGTAGAGGGGGTCCGGAGCGTCAAGACCCCATCAAAACTTGCATAGACCACTAAAATATGTATAATAGTGTGTTGGTAGTTTGTGGGAACCAAAATACATCATCGAGATGCGACCCGCTTCACTGACCCCTCTTACTCCGTACTTGCACTTAGAGGTGAAAACCCCCGTTTCAGGTGTCAGGCATGGAATCGTGCGACGGACACATGAAATGTTTGTTTTTTATGGTCCTGTCGGGGGGCTGCCCCCCGGGTAGGGGCAGATCCCGGTAAATTATAATGGATAACAACAGTGCTTGACCTTTGGCGACAGCAAAGGGCACCCCTTGGTGTGCCGAAAGGGCAGCTGGACACTTGGACGCAGGGAAAGGCCAAGGGGCCCCGTGGCAGCCGTAAGGATCAGGTCTTGCGGCTATAAATAGACATCCCCGACCCTCGCATTCGCAGCACGGGCAAGAGCGGATGGTTCCTCTAAGAACTAGCTTCTCGAAGATGTCTTTGCTGGTAGGCTAAGACATCTTCGGGAGGCTAGGCCTAGAGTTACTCATCCTGAGTTAAGTTCGGACATCTCCGGAAAGGATCCCGGACCTGGGACACCGAGGAGGTTCCCGGGTGATGGTGTACTCGGCTTTACCGGATAGGTATCCCGGGTAAGCACTAACCGGAATGTACGTGTCGATCTTGATCTTATGCAGAAGAGGCTCCCACTGGCAAGAGAGGAGGTAGCCGGCGAGAGAGCTCCCGGTAGGTCGTCAACGGTCTAGAGCAGGCTTTCCCGTATATCGCGGGGGGAAGTACCGTTCCGCCTCACACGGAAGCATGGTCACCTCCCGCCTGACACGGAAGCATGGTCACCTCCCGCCTGACACGGAAGCGCGTCAGCCGGTAAGACAACGGTACGACAAGACCTGACATGCCTAGCCCGGCAATCCGGAAAAGGCTATCCGGGATGGGCAAAGACATGTCTTGTCTCTGACAAGGGGACAATGATGATGCAGGACGGCGCCTGCCGTCCTTAGCGAGATGATGACGCAGGGGCTACACCGGATAGTCCGGCGACTAGGTCGCACTAGCCGGTGACGACATCCCGGCTAGACCTGTCCGGTGGGGCCGAGGCAGTTTAGGGTTTCCGGCCCTCCCGGCCGGAACTCTATAAAAGGCGCCATAACTGCTCCTGAGAGAGAGAGACCAACCTGAGAGCCAAAGCTATAGTTGCATTTACTCTTAGAGCAGTTACTCCTCTTCACCTTGAGTTCATCTAGTTCTTAGTACTTCTACCTTTGATAGATCTTGTAGCGAGTTGTAGGTCTTGTACCACCAATATATAGAGAAGAAAGGCAGGAGTAGGGGTGTTACCTCCTCACGAGGGCCCTGAACCTGGGTATATCGTGTGTGTGCTTGGTGCCTTCGTGCATTTGTTTGTATTTGTTAGATCTTCCCCGTTGCACTTTGTTCTTGTTTCGTGTTCTTGGGAGATCTCGGTTTTACCGGGATCCTCCGCGTGTGAGTTCTTCAACTCGCTATCCCTCCCCGGATCCACCAACGTCCATCGGCCCCACAAATTAGCCATCCTATGGCATCTGCCGTGACACCACCACGACAGTTGGCGCCCACCGTGGGGCACACAGAGGCGTTGGCTGGTGTACACATCCGGACGGGCTCCCCGGTACGTTTCAACGTTCGGGTTCTCTCTGGCCTAGTCGTAAGACTTGGGGAGATGGACTTCGTCGTCGACAACGCAGGTTGCTTCCGGAACAGACCGTTCCCAGGGAATGGATGTCTTATCGACTTTGGTGGTTTCACCACCTATGTGGCCACCGAGGTTGTCTGTAGCTACCCGGACCTAGTCCTGGAGGCTGAGGACCCTCCCATGCTCTGCGCAGCTCGGGGTCTGCGTACTGACCGCTCCCCGAGTTCCGTCGCCGTGATGATGGTCGGAACCACCGAGGAGGAATACCAGGATGCTGATGGCGATACCGACGGCGTCCCTCGTTTGGCCAAACCCCCGCAGGAAAGACCTGCGGCCCGAGATGGTGATCCGCAGACGTCCCAGCCGCGACGCCGTCCGGATCCCCTCTCGGGTTTGGTAGCCAAGTTAGCTGTACTCGTGGTTACCGGAGCGGATACCCAGGCCACTTCGGCTGAGTTGGAGGAACAGCGGAAGTTGCTTCTCGCTGAGGCAAAGGAAATCGCCGAGCTCCGTCGCGAGCTCAGCGTTAGCCTCCGGGAGTACAATGCTGCTCACGGATTCACTAAGATAGACTCCCGGGAGAAGCGCATTGCAGATCTGCGCAAGAAGGGAAGAATGGTGAATGAGGAGCTGCCTGGTGGAGCCACCACTAGCAACACCGGAAGCCGGATTTCTGCGGGGAAGCCAGTGTACAGTTCACCGGCAAAAACTCTTAGGGCCGCCGAAGCCGCCATGGCAGAGTTGGTGGGGTTATCCGGTGAAGCCCTGCGCAAGCAACATGAGAGGGTCAACGAGATGGTGGTTGAGGCCAACCGGCAGAACCAGGCCTTCAAGAAGAAGAACCCCGGAGCAGGGTCACAGGTGCATTCAGCCAGACCCAATAGCCGGATGTCGGATGGGGAGGCCTCTTCCCCACATCCGAGCAGAAGCAAGAGCAAGAGCAAGAGCCGGAGCCGGAGTAGAGGTTCCGGGAGGAACAAGCAGCTACAGACCTATGACCCGGCATTTGCTGGTATCCAGCAGGCAGGGCAAGCCGGACAGCATAACCCGGGACAGGCGGGAAGTACCCGTGGAGATGGTAACCTGGGTGTGGGAAACAATAACCCGGTTGGCCGTGGTAATCCACCCTGGAATCCTCCCCATGTACAGGGAAACCCGCAGAGGGACATCATCTCCGCCCCCCGTCAAGCCGAGATCCCCGTGCAGGATAGGCTCAACGATGGCAACTCGGGGATGCAGCAGCTCGAGTATCAGCCAGACGAGAACCCCTTGGGATCTCGGATAGGAACAAGACAGCTGAACCCGGCAGATGCAAGGTTCCGGCTGGACCGAATTCACCAGTCCGAGATGGTGGAAGAGCAAGGACCTCCGGGACCTGCTTGCTTTGGACCTCGGATCATGCGGGAACCTCCTGTTCGGAACTTTCAGCTCAACAGGGGTGCCAAGACCTATGACGGCAGCAAGAAGCCGGAGGACTGGCTGACCGACTATGTAACTGCAGTAAGCATAGCCGGTGGAAACAGACGATGGGCGGTACGTTATATACCGCAGATGTTGGAAGGACCTGCCCGGATCTGGTTGAACAATCTGAGAACTGGCAGTATAGACTGCTGGTTGGACTTTGAAGAAGCATTCATCAGCAACTTCACCAGCACGTACAAGAGGCCCAACAGACCTCAGCAGCTCGCCATCTGTAGGCAAAGGAGCAATGAGACTGACCGGGAATACCTTACCCGGTGGAGCAATATTCGCAACTCTTGCGAAGGAGTGGTGGAGGCGCAGGCCATCTCCTGGTTTGCGCAAGGATGCCGGCATGGCTCTATGCTATGGAAGAAACTGCAGAGAAAGATGCCAACGACTTTGGCGGAAACCATGCGCATCGCCGATACCTATACGCTTGGAGATCCCATGCAACCCCTGGTGGATGTCGGAGACTCCAACAGGAGGAATGCGGGACCTCAGCGTTCAGGACCGAGCAGGAGCCATGATCGCCAAGAGTTCGGCCACAAGAGGAATCAGCCGGAATACCAACATGCCGCGCAGCATGTCGCAGCAGTAAGCCGGGGGCAGGAGGTAGCCCCCCGGGAGCAGGAGGATGCCGGCAACAACCAGCGTCAAAAGACAAGTGGCCCAACTTGGGGTCAAAGTCAGGAGGTGCAGAAGACCTGGGTGGAGCAGAAGAAGCCCCTGACGTATGAGGAGATGCTGAATAAGCCATGCTGCTACCACACTCTGGAGGCCAACAAGCCCGCAAACCACTCTACTCGGCAGTGCAGCTGGTATCAGCGCACGTTGCAGGAGGGAAGCTCGGGAGGTATTCGGCCGAGTGCTCCGGCATCTCGGCCCAATATTCCAAGACCCCCTCCTCCGACATCGGGGGCCAACAATGTCCGACTTCCCCCTCCTCCGAGAGGACCCCCACCTCGCCCAGTGAATGTGGTGCACACCCGGAAAGACAACGACAACCAAGGCGGACAGCAGCAGGGTAACTACCGGGAGGCGCACCAAAGCTATGTGGTCTTCGTGACTGAGCCTAGGGACCGAAAGAGTGTGCGGCAGCGTACTCTGGAGGTGAACGATGTGATCCCGGCAGTGCCCAAATTCTTGCACTGGTCCGAGATGGAGATCACCTGGAGCTGGAAGGATCACCCCCGGGTTATGCCCAAGCCGGGAGCGTATGCCTTGGTGGTGGACCCAACTTTCGTCGGACCCAACCTCAACGTCCGCTTCAGCCGGGTTCTGATTGACAATGGCAGTGCCATTAACATCATGTACAAGGACACTATGCTGAAACTGGGAGTATCCATGAACACCCTGCTGCCCACTGAGACAACCTTCCATGGCATTGTGCCCGGGGTCTCTTGCTCACCCATGGGAAAAATCTAGGTTGAGGTGCTATTCGAAACTAGGGAGAACTGTCAAACCGAGAGCTTGGAGTTCGAGGTCGTGGACCTCGAGAGCCCGTATCATGCACTGATCGGCAGACCGGCCCTCGCCAAGTTCATGATCTCAACACACATGGGCTACCTCAAGATGAAGATGCCGGGACCGAATGGCATAATCACCATCTCGGGAGACCACAAGCGCTCCATGGAGTGTGCTTCGGCGGGGTCGTGCTTAGCTGAGTCCCTGGTGATAGCAGAAGAGAAGAAGAGGATCCAACAGGTGGTGGCGATGGCTAAGACCTCACAACTCGGAATGCCCGGGATGCTGAACCCGGAGCAGGGTGCGTCGTTCCAGCCCCCCAAAGAGACCAAGAAGGTGGCCGTGGACCCCAGCAACCCGGAGCGCCAAGTTATCATTGGCAGCAACCTGGACAGCAAATAGGAAGGCGAGCTCGTCGACTTCCTCCGTGAGAATCGGGATGCCTTTGCGTGGTCGAGTGACGATCTGCAAGGCGTCCCGAGGGAGTTGGCTGAGCACTCTCTGTTTGTTCGACCGGATGCGAAGCCGGTGAAGCAACCAACTAGGCGCCTCTCGGATGAAAGAAGAGTTGCGGTCATGGAGCACCTGGCTATACTGCTGGCTGTCGGATTCATAATGGAGGTACTGCACCCGGATTGGATTTCGAATCCGGTCCTGGTGGAAAAGAAGAAAGATGATCCCCTCCTGCGTAAGGTGTGGCGCATGTGCATCGACTTCACCAACCTCAACAAGGCATGCTCGAAAGACCCCTTTCCGCTGCCCCGGATAGATCAAGTGATAGACTCCACCGCCGGGAGTGAGCTTTTAACTTTCCTAGATGCTTATTCTGGTTTCCACCAGATACCTTTGAATCCGGATGATCAATTAAAAACCGCTTTGATTACCCCTTACGGGGCTTATTGCTATCGTGTTATGACTTTCGGATTGAGAAATGCTGGTGCTACCTACCAAAGATGCATGCAGAAATGCTTGCATGACCAAATAGGCCGGAATGCCGAGGTCTATGTCGATGACATAGTCATAAAAACAAAAGAAAAGGCCTCACTAATAGATGATCTGAGGGAAACATTCAAGAACCTACGAATATTCCGGATGAGGTTGAATCCGGATAAGTGCACATCTGGTGTTCCGGCAGGAAAGCTACTCAGTTTCCTCATCTCAAGCCGGGGAATCGAGGTCAACCCGGGTAAAATTCGTGCTATAGAGAGCATGAAGTTGCCTGTACGTCTCAAGGATGTGCAGAAGTTTACCGGGTGTCTGGCGTCCCTAAGTCGGTTTGTGAGCCGACTTGGGGAGAAGGCCTTGCCTCTGTACCAACTGATGAAGAAGAGCAAAACATTTATTTGGACCCCGCAGGCGGATGCGGCGTTGAACGATTTGAAGAGAATGCTCTCAACAGCACCAGTATTGGCATCCCCATTGCCCAAGGAACCTATGTTGTTGTATATTGCAGCAACCAACCGAGTAGTCAGTGTGGCAATGGTGGTAGAAAGGGAAGAAGGGGGCAAGCTGATACAGAGGCCAGTGTATTACCTCAGTGAGGTGATCTCGGAATCCAAGCAGAACTACCCCCACTACCAGAAGATGGCGTATGGGGTGTACATGGCAGTAACCAAGCTCAAGCACTACTTTCAAGAACACCCGATCACAGTGGTATGCGAAGCTCCTCTGGCCGAAATCATCGGTTACAAGGATGCTAGCGGCCGGGTAGCCAAATGGGCCATCCAGTTGTCGCCATACGCTCCGGCGTATGAGAGACGAGATGCCATCAAGTCGCAGGCGCTGCCGAACTTTTTGGTAGACTGGGCCGAGATGCAGTATGAACCTCCCATGCCGGATTACAATTTCTGGAGGATGCATTTCGATGGCTCAAAAGCTAAGATCGGATTGGGTGCCGGAGTGGTTCTCACCTCCCCGAAACAAGATGTACTGAAGTATGTGCTGCAGATCCATTTTCGGGCATCCAATAATGTCGCGGAGTATGAGGCTTTGGTTCACGGATTGAATGTCGCCAAGGAAATCGGTATCCGCCGGATAGAGTGTTTCGGTGACTCCGACCTCGTGGTGCAACAGGTGTCGGGGAATTGGGATGCCCTTGATGCAAACATGGCCTTGTACAGGTTTCATGTGCAGAAAATTTCCGGATTTTTTGAAGGATGCGAGTTCAAGCACATACCCAGAGGAGAAAACGAAGCAGCAGATGTCTTGTCCAAACTAGGGTCATCCCGGGATGCCATCCCACCCGGAATAGCCCTGGAACATTTGAGGAAGCCCTCTATACAACCATCACCCGAGTCGGATTCTATCTTCATCCCCAAGGAGCCTGGTTCAGAAGCAGTACCCATGGAAGTAGATGTCGGGAGCATAATATCGAACCCGGGGACTGCCCCCCAGTGCTCAGAGAGGCAAAGACAGATGATGATAGAGGTGATGTCGGCAGAACCAATGGACATAGACGCTCCAGCGTTCCCGGTGCGACCTGTCCCGGATTGGGCACAACCCATTATGGTGTACATCTTGGAAGGAACCCTCCCGGAGAATGAGGTGGAAGCCCGTCAGATAATGCGAAGGTCAAAGGCATACACTGTCATTAACCAAGAGCTATACAAGAGAAGTGTCACCGAGGTGCTCCAGAGATGCGTGGAACCGGCAGAAGGGCAAGAGATGCTCCTGGAGATACACCAGGGAGAGTGTGGACATCATGCATCATCCCGGGCCCTGGTGGCAAAAGTGTTCCGGCATGGGTTCTACTGGCCCACTGCGTTGCAGCAAGCAGAAGATATTGTCCGAAAGTGTGGAGGACGCCAGAGATTTGCTCACCGGATACACATGCCGGCGTCAGCACTGAAAACAATCCCCATCACTTGGCCATTTGCAGTATGGTGTTTGGACATGGTCGGGCAATTCAAACCGACAAGGGGCAACATGACACATATACTGGTAATGGTGGACAAATTTACCAAGTGGATAGAGGTCAAGCCAATCCGGAAGTGCGATGGACACACCACTGTGCAATTCCTGAAAGACATCATCTTGAGATACGGATACCCACACAGCATTATCACAGATAATGGAACAAACTTTGCTGTGGGGGAATTCGCTCGATATTGTGCTGAGAAGGGAATCCGGCTAGATGTAGCATCAGTCGCACATCCGGAAGCAAATGGGCAAGTCGAAAGGGCTAACGCCTTAGTCTTGGCTGGTATCAAAGCTCGCTTGATCGAACCATTGTTGAGAACTCCGGGATGCTGGATAGAGGAGTTGCCGGCGGTGTTATGGGGTCTCCGGACTACACCGAATAGATCTACCGGGTACACCCCATTCTTCATGGTATATGGAGCTGAGGCAGTACTCCCAACCGACATACAGTATGATTCTCCGAGAGTAACAATGTTCACCGAGACCGAGGCAAAGGAGGCCCGAGAAGATGATGTGGATTTACTCGAAGAGGCAAGAGAATTGGCACCATCTCGGTCGGCAATTTATCAACAGAACCTCCGTCGCTATCATAGCCGGAAAGTACACCCGAGGGTATTCCGGGAGGGAGATCTGGTGCTGAGGCTCATCCAACGCACGGCCGGAATGCATAAGCTGTCACCTCCATGGGAGGGACCTTTTGTGATAAGCAGGGCATTACACAATGATTCTTATTACCTTGTAGACGCACAGGAGGCTAGGAAAGGTGTAATGGACAAATCCGGTGAGGAAACCAAGCGTCCATGGAATGTAGCTCTACTTCGCCCCTTTTACACGTAAAGGGCTCAGTGTATGTTATATCTCAATTCTCAAACATCAATGAAAGTAAGGCACCCCGGGAGGAACCCGGGGACTGCCTGGTTACGTGCATATTTTGTTATTTTTGTCAAGTTTTTTACTGTTTTTCTGCCGGCATCCCGGGAAGGAACCCGGGGACTGCCGGATAGCTGTCTTGTATTTCATTGTGTGCATGCCGGGAAAGTTCCGAATCCAATTCTCAAAGTCAAAGTAATGTATGTCATGTAAAATCATCTTGTGACTCGACTGACGAACGCCGAAATGGTAGTCAAGAGCAAAGAGAGGGAAGGTGGGGAACACGAAAATGGTCTCGGGGGCTTGGAACAGGAACTTATCCGGCATGCTTATTTTTACTAACTTAGTTGTTTTTTATGTCGGGAATTCGGTTAGTAGGAACTCGGATTGTTTTAAGTAATGTATGCTGTATGTGGAGTTTTGTGACTCGACTGTCGAACGCCGAAATGGTAGACAAGAGCAGAAATTACCTAAGTACGGTAAACATGAAAGGCAATTCGGGAATTAAAAGCCGAATACATTGACATAATTTGTTCGAATAAATAGTTCACGGTGAAACAGAAATAATTTAAGTGTACGATACATATTGCACCCGGCATCCCGGAGATTTAACGAATTTGCTACTAAGTGTTTTAAGCGGTGGGGGAAGTAGGCTTCTCGACGGCGACTTCCGGAGCGACGACCTCGGGAGCGACGACCTCGGGAGCGGCGACCTCGGGAGCAGGAGTAGCTTCACCTTCAGCATCGGCAACACCACTCGGGACGTCGGGATGCACCTCGGTCTCGGTGGCCTCGGGTATCGGCGAAGATGTTGCATCCCGGGAAACCACCTTCTCGGACGCAGCACCAGAAGCAGCGTCATCTCCCTCCAGGATCTCTTCTTCCCCATCGCCGGAAGAGGCATCGTCTTCTTCGGAGTCCTCGTTATCTGACTCAGACTCTGAAGGAACGGTGCTGGCGGTGAAGGCACGGATGCTGGCCCACTTCGCAATGCGGTGCGCCACCTCTCGCCGCTGCTGGATCTTTGCCGGATCTTTAACCCAAGGCGACACCGTCCGCAGGCGCAGGATCGCTGCCAGATCAAGACCCTCGTACCAGCTGATTACTTGGGTCAAGACTTGATCCGCACCAGCTCTAGCACCGGAGCGCTTCCAAGCGTGGATGCGGCTACCGGCACCCAGGAGTGCGCGCGAGAGCTCCGGGATCGAGAGCTTCCCGCGGATGCTCGGCCACAAGGCGCCGTGGACGTGGATCGCCACGCTGAGGAGCTCCGTCCCGATAGCCCGGAGAGGTACTATCCGGGCCTTCAGGGCAGTGAGGTGATCCTCAATGTCCCAGGCGTCCGAGATGGGACCCTTCCCGGCACGCTTCTCTCGGGCGGCGGCAACAGCTTTGGCGGCGGCTTCGAGGGAGTGCTCGAACTCTCCTTTAAAAAGAAGAGCTGTCAAAACGACTAAGTCACAAGAAGAGCAACAGCAAATTAAGGAAGTAACAGGAGAGGAGGGATGTCGGATTACTTACTGTTGAGATCCCGGTTCAGTACGGTGAGCTCGGTGAGCCAAGCATCAGATCGCGACCGGAGAAGGTCCAGCTCGGTCTTGGTGTTATCCGCGCGCGCCACCGATTGGTCCAGGGTCTCTTTCTGCTTTTTGGTCGCCTCAATGAAGCGCGTCTTCATCTCGGACATAGCAGCCTGGGCCTTTCCGAGCTCGCCGTTCAACCGAGCGATCTCGGATTGCGCGGTGGAAAGAGCATTCTTCTGATCCACCGAGATCTGGCGCGCCGCGTCTCGCTCCTCCCGGAAGCGCTCCTCGGACTTCTTCGACTGACCGAGTTCAGCGAGAACCCGGTTGAAGATGTTGCGGCGTTGTTGGCTGCACTCCTGATAGCAAGACAAAGAAGGCAAAGTCAGTGTGGAAAAAGAGGTAAAGAACCCGGTTGGGAGGGTCTCGGGGACTCGGTGTTCGAGTCCTAATTTTTCTCTAAGATTGGAACCTAGTGGTCTGCTATTCGGTGGAATCTAGAGCACTAAGCACCAATCTCGGGGACTAGTGGTGATGAAGCAATTTTTTTAAGCAACCTACCCGGTTGGGAGAATCTCGGGGACTCAATATCCGAGTCCTGGATTTTTTCTCTAAGATTGGAACCTAGTGATCTGCTATTCGGTGGAATCTAGAGCACTAGGCACCAATCTCGGGGACTAGTGGTGGTGGAAAGAACAAATGTGTTTTGGATAAAAGAAGAAAATTTTACCTCGCTTATTCGGGTGACGTCCAGCGCGGCCACCTGGAGAGCATGCAGGGCTTGAGCGCTGCGGCTCGGACCTGCAGCGTGCAAGTCCCCTGCAGTCTCGGAAGCATCGGCGGCAAGCCAGGCCTTGTTGAAGTCATCAACAACCCGGATGCCGGAGCTGCCGGCAACGCGGGTGGCAGCGATGTCCCGAGATCCTGAAGATGCAAAGGAGCTGACCGTTGCTCGCAACATCCGCAAGGCGGCAGTAGGGATCTCGGCAGGAGGTGGTGGTAACGATGAGAACTTACCCGGGCGCAGCACCAAGTCCTGGGAAGAAGATGTCGGAGCAGCTGCGGGCGGAGCAGAAGATGTTTTCTGCCCAGAAGTCTTGCCGCGAGACTTGGGAATTTGTTCTGCCGGCCGGGAGGAGGCGGTAGGCTGTTTCTCCGGGATGGCCTTGGGCGCGGCTGGCCGAGAGGCCCCACTCGCCGCAGGTTGCCGGCGAGGGCTAGCGATCTCTGCCTCCAGTCCAGGAACCCAGCGCGGGCTATCCGGAAGAACAATCTCTCCCGAGGTGGTCGTGGCCTGCACCGCGATCTCGTCGATCACCGGAGGTGCATCCGAGGTCGCGACGCTTGCCGGTGCGGCACCGGAGGCGGCGGATTCATTTCCTCGAGCAGAAGGGCGAAGAGGTGAAGGAGAGGCCCGAACCGGACTAGGAGTCCGAGTTCCCGGAGGAGGAGGAACAGTAGGTGTCGGGAGCTCGAGCGCGTCACTGAAAGAAAATGTCTTAGTAAAAGTTATGGAGAGAGCGAAGTCGAATAACATGAGGCAAGAAAGACGTACCCGGAATCCACAAGGGGAGGACCCCTCTGCCGGCGTCGAGGAGGCTTCTCGGTCGTCTTCTTGCTCGGTTTACTCTTCTTGGGGGGGTTGCCGGAGGCTTCAGCCCCATCGGTATCGGAAGCCGCGCGCTTCCGGCTCTCGGCACGTTTGGTCCCGGCTGACGGTTTCGGAACCACAGCTGAGGCCCAATTCAGAGGGAGAGCGTCAATAACGTCAAGGATCTCGCAGTCAATCTCATCGTCATCCGAGGAAATGGAAACTGTCTCTGAGGTTGAAGGATTACCCGGGGCCTTAACGAAAGGGATGGCGAGATGGTCCTCGCCGTCGAGATCCTCTCTCGGCATCACGTCCGGTTTCGGGAAATCCGGGGCGTAGTTCCCGTTGACGTGGACGGCGTCTTCTTCGTGCTGACGCTCGAACAACTGCGCAAACAAGTTAGGTCGTGTCGGTGTCCAGGTGAGCGCATGTACGAAGGCGTAGGCGTGAAAGACTGATATAAGCACCTGGTCAACCGGTCTTTTCCGGGATCCCCCTATGACCCCCCATTCATAATCCTCCGTCATCTCCGTCCGGGCAATGGCTCGGGCACGACGGACGATCGCTCCGTGGCTTAACCTATGGATGCTGGTCCTAGTGGGGTCGAAGTTCCCGGACATGTGGCACATCTTGTGCACTCGGTGTTGAAGGGGGCAGACCCGGCGAACAATAAAGCAGCGCAAGAGATCATCCCCGGTCATATCCTGGGTGAGCACATGCAGAACATCGTGCATGTATCCGATCTCCTCGCTGTCGGGAAGATGCTTCCAGCGACGGAATTCGCGCGGAGGACCCATGACGAATTCCGGCAGATTAATGAAGTCCGGGTTCGAGGATCCCGGGCCATCTCCCAAGGACTCCCGGTTCTTCACGTAGAAGAAGTTGCGCTGCCATTTCCGGCAAGACTCTAATCCCTTGACGATGGGGAATCCGGAGTCCGCGCGAGGGATGACGGTGGCCGCTCCGCAGTCGACCAAGTCTTTTACCTTTTGATCCGGGTTGGGGATGGCTTGTCGGCGGAGGATAAAGTACTTGGCTCAGAGATCCACAAAGGGCCATATGCCAAGGTACGCCTCCGCGTAAGTGGTGAAGACAGAAAGCATCATGATGGCGTTGGCGGGAAGGTGGTGAGGTTGCACGTCGTACGTGTCGAGGAAGTCGCGGAAGAAGGGGCTAGCCGGAAGCCCAAACCCGCGCTCAAAGTGCGATAGGAATACCACAAATTCCCCGGATTGGGGTTCCGGCGCAACCTCCTCTCCCGGTAGACGGCTCTCGACTTCCGGAGGAATCCGGTGAGTCCGATACAGCCAGTCAAGATCCGACTGCTTTGTCTCGGATCCGTCCCAACACCCCCGGGCACGTTCTTCACCCATCTCGGAGAAGTACGCGGGAGTATTCAGGCTATTCTGCAGATGCAGCGGCGGTTAGTCGGAGTTAGTCTATCCGAAATGAGGATGTCGGGGCATAAACTGCTGAAAACTACCGGGTTCATGGGAAGCAAGATCTACCGTGGATCGTATAATCAAAACTAAAGGAAGGAAAAATGGATCTTGCTAAACTCAAACGAGGCACGAACAAGGGTAACCAATCTACATCCTAGCGCCACGGTGGTTCTTCACCGTACATCTCATGCGCGCCGCCCGAATGTGGTCACCGGCGTCGGCACACCGTGCTCGTGCTAGGGCACGGCCGGGGTTGGGAAACTACTCTACCGAAGAAACGCATCGGTGCAGAGAAGGGAAACTCACCGGTGAAGGAGATCGACGGCGTGCGAGAAGGACGACGGGGCGCGAGCTCCGGCGAGACGGCGTACGGGCAACGAGCGCAGCGGCGGCGGCGAGCTCGAGACGGTGGAGAAGAGGAAGTGCGAAGAAGAAGAAGTGAGGGAGACCGTTCCGGTCCCCTATTTATGGGGGGGATTCCGGAGCGGTTCCCGTTTTTCCCGCCCACGATCTCCACGATCGTGGGTGGGATCTATTTTGTGCCGCGGGCCACGTGGCATTATTCGGAGCGCTCGATCCGGCCACACCGAGGGCCACAAGGCCCCAACGGTTCGTTTCCGGATCAGATGCGGCTCCCTGGCGCGGGAACCCAAGCGACACCGTGCGTGCGCAGAAGCACTCGAGTGCGCCTCTGCGCAGACGGGACGTCGGGTGGGCCCAGACTCGCTATCTCGAATTCATCGGGAAATCAACGGTCAAGATTTGCTGAGATGGTGCTACTCGGTCGCAGGCTTCGCCTCCCGGTTGAGACCATCTCGGTGAGAGGATCTCGGAAAGAATTAATCTCGGCATGGAATAAAAGATTGATGTCATGTGTTCTCGGAAGAGAGTTTGTTATTAAAGCTGATCCCGCACATCATCCGGGGTCGCTGTGCCGCACCAGCTTCGGGGACTAGTGTCGGGGGGCTGCCCCCCGGGTAGGGGCAGATCCCGGTAAATTATAATGGATAACAACAGTGCTTGACCTTTGGCGACAGCAAAGGGCACCCCTTGGTGTGCCGAAAGGGCAGCTGGACACTTGGACGCAGGGAAAGGCCAAGGGGCCCCATGGCAGCCGTAAGGATCAGGTCTTGCGGCTATAAATAGACATCCCCGACCCTCGCATTCGCAGCACGGGCAAGAGCGGATGGTTCCTCTAAGAACTAGCTTCTCGAAGATGTCTTTGCTGGTAGGCTAAGACATCTTCGGGAGGCTAGGCCTAGAGTTACTCATCCTGAGTTAAGTTCGGACATCTCCGGAAAGGATCCCGGACCTGGGACACCGAGGAGGTTCCCGGGTGATGGTGTACTCGGCTTTACCGGATAGGTATCCCGGGTAAGCACTAACCGGAATGTACGTGTCGATCTTGATCTTATGCAGAAGAGGCTCCCAGTGGAAAGAGAGGAGGTAGCCGGCGAGAGAGCTCCCGGTAGGTCATCAACGGTCTAGAGCAGGCTTTCCCGTATATCGCGGGGGGAAGTACCGTTCCGCCTCACACGGAAGCATGGTCACCTCCCCGCCTGACACGGAAGCATGGTCACCTCCCGCCTGACACGGAAGCGCGTCAGCCGGTAAGACAACGGTACGACAAGACCTGACATGCCTAGCCCGGCAATCCGGAAAAGGCTATCCGGGATGGGCAAAGACATGTCTTGTCTCTGACAAGGGGACAATGATGATGCAGGACGGCGCCTGCCGTCCTTAGCGAGATGATGACGCAGGGGCTACACCGGATAGTCCGGCGACTAGGTCGCACTAGCCGGTGACGACATCCCGGCTAGACCTGTCCGGTGGGGCCGAGGCAGTTTAGGGTTTCCGGCCCTCCCGGCCGGAACTCTATAAAAGGCGCCATAACTGCTCCTGAGAGAGAGAGACCAACCTGAGAGCCAAAGCTATAGTTGCATTTACTCTTAGAGCAGTTACTCCTCTTCACCTTGAGTTCATCTAGTTCTTAGTACTTCTACCTTTGATAGATCTTGTAGCGAGTTGTAGGTCTTGTACCACCAATATATAGAGAAGAAAGGCAGGAGTAGGGGTGTTACCTCCTCACGAGGGCCCTGAACCTGGGTATATCGTGTGTGTGCTTGGTGCCTTCGTGCATTTGTTTGTATTTGTTAGATCTTCCCCGTTGCACTTTGTTCTTGTTTCGTGTTCTTGGGAGATCTCGGTTTTACCGGGATCCTCCCCGTGTGAGTTCTTCAACTCGCTATCCCTCCCCGGATCCACCAACGTCCATCGGCCCCACAAATTAGCCATCCTATGGCATCTGCCGTGACACCACCACGACAGGTCCAATATACCAACCTAACACATCCAAGCAAAAAAATTCATGCTTGTACCCCCTCCCGGCGCCGTTTAGAGGGGTAGATCGAGAGGTCAGACTTTTCTCCAGCAGGAGTAGGTTTTCGCCGTAGAGGAGGTCCGGAGCGTCAAGACCCCAGAAAAACTTGCATAGACCGCTAAACTATGTATACTAGTGTGTTGGTAGTTTGTGGGAACTAAGATACATCTCCGAGTTGCGACCCGCTTCACTGACCCCTTTTACTTCGTAGTAAGTTCTTGCACTTAGTGGTGAAAACCCCCTTTTCGGGTGGCAGGCATGGAATCGTGCGACGGAACACATGAAATGTTTGTTTTTTATGGTCCAATGTACCAACCTAACAAATCCAAGCAAACAAATTCATGAGTCTACCCCCTCCCGGCGCCGTTTAGAGGGGTAGATCGACCTCTCAAACTTTTCTCCAACGGGAGTAGGGTTTCGCCGTAGAGGGGTCCGGAGCGTCAAGACCCCATAAAAACTTGCATAGACCCCTAAAATATGTATACAAGTGTGTTGGTAGTTTGTGGGAACCAATATACATCTCCGAGGTGCGACCCGCTTCACTGACCCCTCTTACTCCGTAGTAAGTTCTTGCACTTAGAGGTGAAAACTCCCATTTTGGGTGGCAGGCATGGAATCGTGTGACGGAATACATGAAATGTTTGTTTTTTATCGTCCAATATACCAACCTAACACATCGAAGCAAAAAAATTCATGCGTCTACCCCCTTTTCGGGTGGCAGGCATGGAATCGTGCGACGGAACACATAAAATGTTTGTTTTTTATGATCCAATATACCAACCTAACACATCCAAGAAAAAAATGCATTCTTGTAACCCCCTCCCGGCGCCGTTTAGAGGGGTAGATCGACATGTCAGACTTTTCTCCAACGGGAGTAGTGTTTCGCCGAAGAGGGGGTCCGGAGCGTCAAGACCCCATCAAAACTTGCATAGACCCCTAAACTATGTATACTAGTGTTTTGGTAGTTTGTGGGAACCAAGATACATCTCCGAGGTGCGACCCGCTTCACTGACCCTTCTTACTCCGTAGTAAGTTCATGCACTAAGAGGTGAGAACCCCCGTTTTGGGTGGCAGGCATGGAATCGTGCGACGGAACACATGAAATGTTTGTTTTTTATGGTCCAATATACCAACCTAACACATCCAAGAAAAAAAATTCATGCGTCTACCCCCTCCCGGCGCCGTTTAGAGGGGTAGATCGACAGGTCAGACTTTTCTCCAACGGGAGTAGGGTTTCGCCGTAGAGGGGGTACGGAGCGTCAAGACCTCATCAAAACATGCATAGACCCCTAGACTATGTAAAATAGTGTGTTGGTAGTTTGTGGGAACCAAGATACATCTATGAGGTGCGACCCGCTTTGCTGACCCCTCTTACCCCGTAGTAAGTTCTTGCACTTAGAGGTGAAAAACCCCAGTTTCAGGTGTCAAGCATGGAATCGTGCGACGGAACACATGAAATGTTTGTTTTTATGGTCCAATATACCAACCTAACACATCCAAGCAAAAAAAAATCATGCGTCCACCCCCTCCCGGCGCCGTTTAGAGGGGTAGATCGACAGGTCAGACTTTTCTCCAGTGGGAGTAGGGTTTCGCCGTAGAGGGGGTCCGGAGTGTCAAGACCCCATCAAAACTTGCATAGACCCCTAAACAATTTATACTAGTGTGTTGGTAGTTTGTGGTAACCAAGATACATCTCCGAGGTGCGACCCGCTTCACTGACCCCTTTTACTCCGTAGTAAGTTCTTGCACTTAGAGGTGAAAAACCCCCTTTCAGGTGCCAGGCAGGGAATCGTGCGACGGAACACATGAATTTTTTGTTTTTTATGGTCCAATATACCAACCTAACACATCCAAGCAAAAAAATTCATGCGTCTACCCCCTCTCGGCGCCGTTTAGAGGGGTAGATCGACATGTCAGACTTTTCACTAGCGGGAGTAGGGTTTCGCCGTAGAGGGGGTCCGGAGCGTCAAGACCCCATCAAAACTTGCATATACTCCTAAACTATGTATAAAAGTGTGTTGGTAGTTTGTGGGAACCAATATACATCTCCGAGGTGCGACCCACTTCACTGACCCCTCTTACTCCGTACTTGCACTAGAGGTGAAACCCCCCGTTTCGGGTGTCGGGCATGGAATCGTGCGACGGACAAATGAAATGTTTGTTTTTTATGGTCCAATATACCAACCTAACACATCCAAGCAAAAAAATTCATTTTTGCACCCCCTCCCGGCGCCGTTTAGAGGGGTAGATCGACAGGTCAGACTTTTCTCTAGCGAGAGTAGGGTTTCGCCGTAGAGGGGGTCCGGAGCGTCAAGACCCTATAAAAACTTGCATAGACCGCTAAAATATGTATAATAGTGTGTTGGTAGTTTGTGGGAACCAAGATACATCTCCGAGTTGCGACCCGCTTCACTGACCCCTCTTACTCCGTAGTAAGTTCTTGCACTTATTGGAGGGGGTCCGGACCTGTCGATCTACCCCTCCAATATACCAACCTAACACATCCAAGAAAAAAAATGCATTCTTGTACCCCCCTCCCGGCGCTGTTTAGAGGGGTAGATCGACATGTCAGACTTTTCTCCAGCGGGAGTAGGGTTTCGCCGTAGAGGGGGTCCGGTGCGTCTAGACCCCATAAAAACTTGCATAGATACCCTAAACTATGTATACGAGTGTGTTGGTAGTTTGTGGGAACCAAGATACATCTCCGAGGTGCGACCCGCTTCACTGACCCCTCTTACTCCGTAGTAAGTTCTTGCACTTAGAGGTGATAACCCCCGTTTCGTGTGTCAGGCATGGAATCGTGCGACGGAACACATGAAATGTTTGTTTTTTATGGTCCCATATACCAACCTAACACATCCAAGCAAAAAAATTCATGCGTCTACCCCCTCCCGGCGCCGTTTAGAGGGGTAGATCGACAGGTAAGACTTTTCTCCAACGGGAGTAGGGTTTCTCCGTAGAGGGGGCCCGGAGCGTCAAGACCCCATCAAAACTTGCATAGACCTCTAAAATATTTATACTAGTGTGTTGGTAGTTTGTGGGAACCAAGATACATCTACGAGGTGCGACCCGCTTCACTAACCCCTCTTACTCCGTAGTAAGTTCTTGCACTTAGAGGTGAAAACTCCCGTTTCGGGTGACAGGCATGGAATCGTGCGACGGAAAAATGAAATGTTTGTTTTTTATGGTCCAATATACCAAACTAACACATCCAAGCAAAAAAATTCATGCGTCTACCCCCTCCCGGCGCCGTTTAGAGGGGTAGATCGACAGGTCAGACTTTTCTCCAGCGGGAGTAGGGTTTCGCCGTAGAGGGGGTCCGGAGCGTCAAGACCCCATCAAAACTTGCATAGACCCCTAAACTATGTATACTGGTGTCTAGGTAGTTGGTGGGAACCAAGATACATCTCCGAGGTGTGACCCGCTTCACTGACCCCTCTTACTCCGTAGTAAGTTCTTGCACTTAGAGGTGAAAACCCCCGTTTCGGGTGGCAGGCATGGAATCGTGCGACGGAACACATGAAATGTTTGTTTTTTATGGTCCAATATACCAACCTAACACATCCAAGCAAAAAAATTCATGCGTCTACCCCCTCCCAGCGCTGGTTAGAGGGGTAGATCGACAAATCAGACTTTTCTCCAGCGGGAGTAGGGTTTCGCCGTAGAGGGGGTCTGGTGCGTCAAGACCCCATCAAAACTTGCATAGAACCCGATACTATGTATACTAGTGTGTTGGTAGTTTGTGGGAACCAAGATACATCTACGAGGTGCGACCCGCTTCACTGACCCCTCTTACTCCGTAGTAAGTTCTTGCACTTAGAGGTGAAAACCCCCGTTTCGGGTAGCAGTCATGGAATCGTGCGTCGGAACACATGAAATGTTTGTTTTTTATGGTCCAATATACTAACCTAACACATCCAAGCAAAAAACTTCATGCGTCTACCCCCTCTCGGCCCCGCTTAGAGGGGTAGATCGATAGGTCAGACTTTTCTCCAACGAGAGTAGGGTTTCGCCGTAGAGGGGGTCCGGAGCGTCAAGACCCCTTCAAACACTTGCATAGACCCATAAACTATGTATACTAGTGTGTTGGTAGTTTGTGGGAACCAAGATACATCTACGAGGTGCGACCCGCTTCACTGACCCCTCTTACTCCGTAGTAAGTTCTAGCACTTAGAGGTGAAAACCCCCGTTTCGGGTGTTAGGCATGGAATCATGTGACGGAACACATGAAATGTTTGTTTTTTATGGTCCAATATACCAACCTAACACATAAAAGCAAAAAAATTCATGCGTCTACCCCCTCCCGGCGCCGTTTAGAGGGGTAGATCGACAGGTCCGACTTTTCTCCAGCGGGAGTAGGGTTTCACCGTAGAGGGGGTCCGGAGCGTCAAGACCCCATCAAAACTTGCATAGACCCCTAAACTATGTATACTAGTGTGTTGGTAGTTTGTGGGAACCAAGATACATCTACGAGGTGCGACCCGCTTCACTGACCCCTCTTACTCCGTAGTAAGTTCTTGCACTAAGAGGTGAAAACCCCCGTTTCGGGTGTCAGGCATGGAATCGTGCGACGGAACACATGAAATGTTTGTTTTTTATGGTCCAATATACCAACCTAACACATCCAAGCAAAAAAATTCATGCGTCTACCCCCTCCCGGCGCCGTTTAGAGGGGTAGATCGACATGTGAGATTTTTCTCCAGCGGGAGTAGGTTTTCGCCGTAGAGGGGGTCCGGAGCGTCAAGACTCCATAAAAACTTGCATAGACCCCTAAAATACGCATACTAGTGTGTTGGTAGTTTGTGGGAACCAAGATACATCTCCGAGGTGCGACCCGCTTCACTGACACCTCTTACTCCGTAGTAAGTTCTTGCACTTACAGGTGATAACCCCCGTTTCGGGTGTCAGGCCTGGAATCGTGAGACGTAACACATGAAATTTTTGTTTTTTATGGTCCCATATACCAACCTAACACATACACGCAAAAAAAATCATGCGTCTACCCCCTCCCGGCGCCGTTTAGAGGGGTAGATCGACAGGTCAGACTTTTCTCCAGCGGGAGTAGGGTTTCTCCGTAGAGGGGGTCCGGAGCGTCAAGACCCCATCAAAACTTGCATAGACCTCTAAAATATTTATACTAGTGTCTTGTTAGTTTGTGGGAACCAAGATACATCTACGAGGTGCGACCCGCTTCACTGACCCCTCTTACTCCGTAGTAAGTTCTTGCACTTACAGGTGAAAACCCCGTTTCGGGAGTCAGGCATGGAATCGTGCGACGGAACACATGAAATGTTTGTTTTTTATGATCCAATATACCAACCTAACACATCCAAGCAAAAAAATTCATGCGTCTACCCCCTCTCGGCGCCGTTTAGAGGGGTAGATCGACATGTCAGACTTTTCTCCAGCGGGAGTAGGGTTTCGCCGTAGAGGTGGTCCGGAGCGTCAAGACCCCATCAAAACTTGCATAGACCCCTAAACTATGTATAATAGTGTGTTGGTAGTTTGTAGGAACCAAGATACATCTACGAGGTGCGACCCGCTTCACTGACCCCTCTTACCCCGTAGTAAGTTCTTGCACTTAGAGGTGAAAACCCCCGTTTCGGGTGACATGCATGGAATCGTGCGATGGAACACATGAAATGTTTGTTTTTTATGGTCCAATATACCAACCTAACACATCCAAGCAAAAAAATCATTCGCCTACCCCCTCCCGGCGCCGTTTAGAGGGGTAGATCGACAAGTCAGACTTTTCTCCAACGGGAGCAGGGTTTCGCTGTAGAGGGGGTCCGGAGTGTCAAGACCCCATCAAAACTTGCATAGACCCCTAAACTATGTATACTAGTGTGTTGGTAGTTTTTGGGAACCAAGATACATCTACGAGGTGCGACCCGCTTCACTGACCCCTCTTACTCCGTAGTAAGTTCTTGCACTTACAGGTGAAAACCCCCGTTTCGGGTGGCAGGCATGGAATCGTGCGACGAAACACATGAAATGTTTGTTTTTTATGGTCTAATATACCAAACTAACACATCCAAGCAAAAAAAATCATGCGTCTACCCCCTCCAGCCGCTGTTTAGAGGGGTAGATCGACGGGTCAGACTTTTCTCCAACGGGAGTAGGGTTTCGCCGTAGAGGGGGTCCAGAGCGTCAAGACCCCATAAAAACTTTCATAGACCCCTAAACTATGTATACTAGTGTGTTGGTAGTTTGTAAGAACCAAGATACATCTACGAGGTGCGACCCGCTTCACTGACCCCTCTTACTCTTTAGTAAGTTCTCGCACTTAGAGGTGAAAACCCCTGTTTCGGGTGTCAAGCATGGAATCGTGCGACGGAACACATGAAATGTTTCTTTTTTATGGTCCAATATACAAACCTAACACATTCAAGCAAATAATAATCATGCGTCTACCCCCTCCCGGCGCCGTTTAGTGGGGTAGATCGAAAGGTCAGACTTTTCTCCAGCGGGAGTAGGGTTTCGCTGTAGAGGGGGTCCGGAGTGTCAAGACCCCATAAAAACTTGCATAGAACCCTAAACTATGTATACTAGTGTGTTGGTAGTTGATGGGAACCAAGATACATCTCCGAGGTGCGACCCGCTTCACTGACCCCTCTTACTCCGTAGTAAGTTCTTGCACTTAGAGGTGAAAACCCCCATTTCGGGAGTCAGGCATGGAATCGTGCGACGGATCACATGAAATGTTTGTTTTTTATGGTCCAATATACCAACCTAACACATCCAAGCAAAAAAAATCATGCGTCTACCCCCTCCCGGCGCCGTTTAGAGGAGTTGATCGACAGGTCAGACTTTTCTCCAGCGGGAGTAGGATTTCGCCGTAGAGGGGGTCCGGAGCGTCAGGACCCCATCAAAACTTACATAGACCCCTAAACTATGTATACTAGTGTGTTGGTAGTTTGTGGGAACATAGATACATCTCCTAGGTGCGACCCGCTTCACTGACCCCTCTTACTCCGTAGTAAGTTCTTGCACTTCGAGGTGAAAACCCCCGTTTCGGGTGGCAGGCATGGAATAATGCGACGGACCACATGAAATTTTAGTTTTTTATTTTCCAATATACCAACCTAACACATCCAAGCAAAAAAATTCATGCTTCTACCCCCTCCCGGCGCCGTTTAGTGGGGTAGATCGACAGGTAAGACATTTCTCCTCCGGGAGTAGGGTTTCGCTGTAAAGGGGGTGCGGAGCGTCAAGACCCCATGAAAACTTGCATAGACCCCTAAACTATGTATACTAGTGTGTTGGTAGTTTGTGGGAACCAAGATACATCTCCGAGGTGCGACCCGCTTCACTGACCCCTCTTACTCCATCGAAAGTTCTTGCACTTAGAGGTGATAACCCCCGTTTCGGGTGTCAGGCATGGAATCGTGCGACGGAACAAATGAAATGTTTGTTTTTTATGGTCCAATATACCAACCTAACACATGCAAGAAAAAAATTCATGCGTCTACCCCATCCCGGTGCCGTTTAGAGGGGTAGATCGACTGGTCAGACTTTTCTCCAACGGGAGTAGGGTTTCGTCGTAGAGGGGGTCTGGAGCGTCAAGACCCCATCAAAACTTGCATAGACCCCTAAACTATGTATACTAGTGTGTTGGTAGTTTGTGGGAACCAAGATACATCTCCGAGGTGCGACCCGCTTCACTGACCCCTCTTACTCCATCGAAAGTTCTTGCACTTAGAGGTGATAACCCCCGTTTCGGGTGTCAGGCATGGAATCGTGCGACGGAAAAAATGAAATGTTTGTTTTTTATGGTCCAATATACCAACCTAACACATGCAAGAAAAAAATTCATGCGTCTACCCCATCCCGGTGCCGTTTAGAGGGGTAGATCGACAGGTAAGACTTTTCTCCAGCGGGAGTAGGGTTTCGCCGTAGAAGGGGTCCGGAGCGTCAAGACCCCATAAAAACTTGCATAGACACCTAAACTATGTATACTAGTGTGTTGGTAGCTTGTGGGAACAAGGATACATCTCCGAGGTGCGACCCGCTTCACTGACCCCTCTTACTCCGTAGTAAGTTCTTGCACTTAGAGGTGATAACCCCCGTTTCGGGTGTCAGGCATGAAATCGTGCGACGGAACACATGAAATGTTTGTTTTTGATGGTACAATATACCAACCTAACACATCCAAGCAAAAAAATCATGCGTCTACCCCCTCCCGGTGCCGTTTAGAGGGGTAGATCGACAGGTCAGACTTTTCTCAACCGGGAGTAGGGTTTCACCGTAGAGGGGGTTCGGAGCGTCAAGACCCCATCAAAACTTGCATAGACCCCTAACCTATGTATACTAGTGTGTTGGTAGTTTGTGGGAACCAAGATACATCTACGAGGTGCGACCCGCTTCACTGACCCCTCTTACTACGAAGTAAGTTCTTGCACTTAGAGGTGGAAACCCCCGTTTCGGGTGTCAGGCATGGAATCGTGCGACGGAACACAAGAAATGTTTGTTTTTTATGGTCCCATATCCTAACCTAACACATCCAAGCAAAAAAATTCATGCGTCTACCCCCTCCCGGCGCCGTTTAGAGGGGTAGATCGACAGGTCAGACTTTTCTCCACCGGGTGTAGGGTTTCGCCGTAGAGGGGGTCCGGAGCGTCAAGACCTCATAAAAACTTGCATAGACCCCTAAACTATGTACTAGTGTGTTTGTAGTTATTGGGAACCAAGATACATCTCCGAGGTGCGACCGGCTTCACTGACCCCTCTTACTCCGTAGTAAGTTCTTGCACTTAGAGGTGGAAACCCCCGTTTCGGGTGTCAGGCATGGAATCGTGCGACGGAACGAATGAAATGTTTGTTTTTTATGGCCCAATATACCAACCTAACACATCCAAGCAAAACAATTCATGCTTGTACCCGCTCCCGGCGCCGTTTAGAGGGGTAGATCGACAGGTTAGACTTTTCTCCAGCGGGACTAGGGTTTCGCCGTAGAGCCGTAGAGGGGTTCCGGAGTGTCAAGACCCCATAAAAACTTGCATAGACCCCTAAACTATGTATACTAGTGTGTTTTGGGTTTGTGGGAACCAAGATACATCTCCGAGGTGCGACCCGCTTCACTGACCCCTCTTACTCCGTAGTAAGTTCTTGCACTTAGAGGTGATAACCCCCGTTTCGGGTGTCAGGCATGGAATCGTGCGACAGAACACATGAAATGTTTGTTTTTTATGGTCCAATATACCAACCTAACACATACAAGCAAAAAATTCATGCGTCTACCCCCTCCCGGTGCCGTTTAGAGGGGTAGATCGACAGGTCAGACTTTTCTCCAACGGGAGTAGGGTTTCGCCGTAGAGGGGGTCCGGAGCGTCAAGACCCCATCAAAACTTGCATAGACCACTAAAATATGTATAATAGTGTGTTGGTAGTTTGTGGGAACCAAAATACATCATCGAGATGCGACCCGCTTCACTGACCCCTCTTACTCCGTACTTGCACTTAGAGGTGAAAACCCCCGTTTCAGGTGTCAGGCATGGAATCGTGCGACGGACACATGAAATGTTTGTTTTTTATGGTCCAATATACCAACCTAACACATCCAAGCAAAAAAAATCATGCTTGTACCCCCTCCCGGCGCCGTTTAGAGGGGTAGATTGACAGGTCAGACTTTTCTTCAGCAGGAGTAGGTTTTCGCCGTAGAGGAGGTGTGGAGCGTCAAGACCCCAGAAAAACTTGCATAGACCGCTAAACTATGTATACTAGTGTGTTGGTAGTTTGTGGGAACTAAGATACATCTCCGAGTTGCGACCCGCTTCACTGACCCCTTTTTTTTTGAAGCTTTTATGACAGTGGGAAAGGATCCCACTGCCTCTAAATTACCAAACACAGCAAATTACATATGTACAGCAGGTCCAAAGTCTCTTACAAGTTATTTACTAAAGAATGAATGAAGGGGTGGAGAGAGGACTTAGTCCTATGTTCTAAAAGAGCAAAATCAGTTTTGAACCGAAACTTCCAAGAGGAAACTGACTTTGGGATGCCCTCAAATAGCAGCCCATTTCTTTCTTTCCATATACTCCAAGCAGCGGTTGTTACTACCTCAAGGAATAGAGGTTTGTTCCATCTTGTTTTAGCAGCAGAGATTAAGCTCAGACGATCACCCCTCTGATCCCAGTGGATACCAAGAGAGTTCCAACAAGAGGCACTGAAAGAACAGTGAAAAAAGAGATGCTCCACAGTTTCTTCAGGCGCAGGGTCACATAAGAGGCAAGCGAAGTTATTTCCAATGTTGTAGTGTCTCCTCCGTAGCATGTTCCTTGTGTTTAAGCGATCAGCCAATAGGAGCCAACAGAAGAATTTAAGCTTGGGGGTGGATTTAGATTTCCAAAGCCATAGGAAAGCTTCATGCGAGACAACATTTCGAAAGCAGAATCTATAATATTTGCTTGAAGAATACTCCTTGGAGCCCCAAACGAAACTCCAATCATCACCATCAGTCGTGGTTGCCATAGAAATGTGTGCAGTAGAGAGTTGTAAATCTCTCACTTCTTCCATAGCTTGAGGAGATAGGGGGAGGTGGAACAAAGTAGCCAACTCGCCACAAGTTAAAAATTGTTGCACAGAGATATCTTCCTTCCGAGCAAAAGAATACGCTCGAGGGTGAGACTGAGCCTTTTCTGTATCCAACCACATGTCCTTCCAGAATAGAACACTAGAGCCTGATACAATTTCACATTTAGTGATTCCTCGAAAAACAGGGTTCAGTTTAAAAACATCCTTCCACCAGAAAGAGCCGCAAGGAGATAAAGCATGAGGGACTTTCCCTGCATAGTACGTATTCCAAATCAAATGAACCCAAGGTGTATCATGCTTAGAATAAAATTTATGCAAGGATTTCAAAAGAAGGGCTTCATTCTGAACTTTAAGATCGAGAACTCCAAGACCTCCCTTATTTTTTGGCTTGCAAACCTCCTCCCAAGCAATTAAAGAATTGCATTTCTCTCCATCATCTGTTTTTTTGTTCCACAGACAATGCCTCCGGATCTTATCAATATGTGACAAAATTTTAGGTGGCACTTTAATTGAGCACATGGTGAACATGGCAATGGAAGTCAGCAGCGAATTGATCAATGTTACTCTGCCACTGTAGGCCATCATCATAAAGTTAGCTGTGAGCTTCCTCTCTATTCTATCAACCAACGGCATAAGGTCGCAAACAGTGGGTTTGGTGGTTCCCATGGGCAAGCCCAAATATGTAAAAGGCATCTGACCAATGGAGCATTCGAAAGCATTGGCTAGGCTCTGAGCCGAAGCAGCACTCAAGTTCAAGGGGATCATAGATGATTTATGAAAATTAATGTGGAGTCCAGTAGAAGTTGCATACTTGTTCAAGATCTCTTTCATAATAAGCAGCTGATGTGGACAAGCAGGCATGACAAGAATAGTGTCGTCGGCATACTGGACTACCGGATAATCCATACCATTGCTAGAAGTGATAGGAGCAGCCAAAATATTATCCCTAAAAGCCTTATTAATTGCTGACTGGAGCAGATCAGCAGCAAGCACAAAAATCAAAGGGGACAAAGGATCTCCTTGACGAACCCCTCTCTTGCAGTGGAACTGTCTCCCCGGAGTGCCATTTAGAAGGACGGAGGACATGCCCGAGCTAAAAATAATCTCTATCCATTTCAACCATTTATCATCGAACCCCATACTCTTCATGATTTTCAACATGGCTGCATGATCAATCGTATCGAAAGCCTTGGCAAAATCCAGTTTTAGCAGAATGATTTCTTTTTTGGAAGCCTCACACTGATAAATATATTCAAAAGCCCATGCAAGACAGTCCTGAATGGTCCTCCCTTTCAAGAAACCATATTGGTTTTTGTGCACAATCTTAAGCACCACCTTTTGTAGTCTATTAGCTAGAAGCTTTGTCAAAATTTTAAGACAACAATTAAGCAGCGTGATGGGTCTATAATCATTAATATTAACTGGAGATCCCACCTTAGGCACCAATGTAATATATCCCATGTTGATGTGCTCAATGTTCAAGTTCCCCTTATAGAAGTCAAAACAAAGCTGATAAATATCGTGCTTCACAATGTGCCAAGAAGTTTTCAGAAACTGCCCGTTAAAACCGTCAGGCCCGGGGGCTTTATCAACTGGCATATGTCTCACCACATCGTCAATTTCTGCAGTGGTAAAGGGAACGGACAATTCCTCGAGGCCTTCAGTAGGGGTGATTAGTTGTTCCAAATCAAAGAGCATTGGAGGGGAAAAGGACTCCCCTAGCCTACTCTTATAAGTATCAAATATCAGCGTTTCCTTTTCAGCATAAGAGACTGCTTCAGAGCCATCAGGCAACACCAAACGAGCAATAGAATTCCTTCTATAACGCTCTGATGCTACAGAGTGAAAAAAAATCGTATTTTCATCCCCTAGTTTAGTCCAACGAACTGTGCATCTCTTTTTCCAGTATTTATTTTGATAATCCAACAGCCGTAAGAGATGGTTCTTAAGAATTTTCCTAAAATTGGCCTCGGGAACTGACAACCTTCTTCGGTCCTCAAGGCTGTCAAGTTCAGTCAGAGCTTTATTCGTGTTGTCAATACATATCTTGAGTTTGGAAATTCCTTTGCTCCAGTGCTTTATATCATATCTCAGTCTTTTGAGTTTGGCATTCAAATTAGCAGCACTATTTTTCTTATGCGTGGGTTTATTCCAGCTCGCTGCCACTGTCTCTAAGAAACCTGGGTGAGCAGTCCAATAATTTTCAAACCGAAATAATTTTGTGCCAGGGATGGAAGTTTGTATCGAAACCATGCAAGGTATGTGATCGGAGGTAGGCTTCCCTTGTGGATTAACCACAGTATTGGGGAAGGAAGTCGTCCAATGCAGAGAGGTAAAGAACCAATCCAACTGCTCAAGAAGTGGGTCAGCCTGCATATTGCTCCAGGTATAGGCTCTGCCTTTAATAGGAATTTCAGTCAGATGTTGCTCACGAATGAAATCATTAAATAGCATCATATCTGCAGCATTTCCCCCTGGTTTATTTCGGTTATGAGTGTATCGAATGAAGTTGAAATCACCTAAGATGAGCCAGTCTTCATCATCCGGAATATTCAGATCAAACAACCATTTCACATAGACATCTCTCATCTCACCTGTGCAAGGCCCATAGATATTTACCAAAGTCCAGGACTGTGCCGATTGAGTTGATGTGAAATAAACTGACAGTGCAAAAGGCTCACAATGCATCACCATACCACTAAAAATAGAACTGTTCCAAATCACAATAAGGCCACCAGAGGCGCCATTAGAGGGCACATAAACAAATTCATCAAACCTCGCAGGACAACAAGATTTAATAAAAGCCGGATCAAAGTGACTCTTCTTAGTTTCTTGCAAACAAATAACAGAACATCCACTGGAATTAATAGCATTCCATAAAGCCAATTGTTTGTCTCTAGCATTCAAACCCCTTATGTTCCAACACAAAACACACCAAGTTTTTAACTTATTCATTAAACAGATGGAAATTAAGATGAAGGAACCTCTTCATCTTCCTGGAGACTAGCCAGGAGGTTCTGTGGAGTGACTTCAGCGGTAGGGACTCCACAAAGGTTGACAGCAATGTGTCGCAGCACCGGAATAGGTGTGTTGGAAGGGATTGAATCAGTGTTTATATCAGCCTGACCAGCAACAGTGTCCTCCTTTGCAAGGTCCTTTGCCTTGTCAGGAACTTTCCTTGCTTTGACCTTTGATATATATGGTTTAGAATCGGAGACAGTAGAGCTTTTGAAGCCATCGTATCTTGTACTTCTGGTGCTTCTTCTAACCTGGTTAGTAACAGAGGGCACAAATTTCTTCGTTCTAGGAGCTGTAGAAGGCTCACCAACCAGATCTAGCATAGGAGAAACAACCATAGAGGAGCCCCTTTCATTATAAGGAACAATATCCAGGCAGTTGTGAGCAAGCAATTCTAAAGTGCCTATTTTCCTAGTCACCCTGCGAGCACCAAGGCAGTCCAAAGGATGATATAGCTCAACGTAATTTTTTTTGCCTCGAATAAAATTGGTCTGCCAGATGAGATTATCAAGCTGGTATTGAAGAATCAAATCGGTCAAAGGGGAAGGAACAAAGGCATTCTTCAGTGTAACAGCTGCAAGGGACTGTAGATCCAAGGGAGTCGGAGAGAACGGCACTAAGGCAGGCAACATGTCTGAGGAGCTAGAATTAGAGTCCATAAATTCGACAGCCGGCTCACTGAGAATAATATTATCCGAGGAACTGCCAGAAACCTGCCAAGCCTGAACAGTCTGCTTTGAACATTTGGGTATCCAAACTTTGCCTTTCAGTCGGCCAGCTAAGAAGCAGCCCTCAGATGTGTGATCAACAAACCCACAGTGCAAACAGCGAACAGCCTTCATTCGTTCTCGGATAAATGCCTTGGGGTTGGGGACAGATCGGACAACATTGATAGGAAGTTTGTTAATTGATTCAGGAGTCTGAACACTTCCCTTAACAACCCACACAGATTTTTGTTTGGACAGAGAACAAGTCCTTTCCATTGGTTGATGCCTATTGAATTTTGAATGATCCAAAATCGGACAGTTCCTTGCATAGTGACCAATACTTCTGCATTTCAGACAACGGATCCCAATAGTACAAGAATCTGCAAGATGACCATTGCCAAAACATTTGGAGCAGTGCTTCTTACGTGGAAAAAAGTTCTTAATGAAATTCCAAGATGGCATCGCTGAAATGCCCATAGCAAACTGGATGTGGCCATCCTCATAGTTTGCCTTTTTAAGATCATCCATATGAGCAAACAGATCCCGATCGAAAATATCTCCACTGGGCACTTCTCCTTGGAAATTTGAACCACAGAAGGCCCGTGCACGTTTAGGCGCGGAGGCAGGCATTTGAAAAACCGAGAACGACAGAGAGCCCAGTGATAACGGAGCACATAAAAATCCAGAAACATCTTGAACTTTCAAACTTGCAGATGGAGGAACTGACAGCGCAGTCGGGCTAAAAGAACCAAATTGTATATGATCAGTGGATGGAGCCGAATAGCCCAAATGTACATGCTTAGTGGATGGGATTGGATTGCCTTTTAAGATCTCATTGTTCTTGCCCTTAGGATGAAAGGAGATCGGTCCTGAAAACTCTTTTGGATCCTTGAAAACCGCAGCATTCACATCTCCACGAAATAAACTGAAGAGGATTTGAAAATCTGGCCAAGATCTTTCCCGGAGAGAATAGATGAAGTGCCCAACATGATTAGATGCCACAGAAAACCGAAATCGCTTGTCACTCAGGCGAATCACACGTAGAAAGGAGGCATCTCCACCAATACAGCATTGTAGAGCCAAAGCCACTGAGTCTACAGTTAGATCAAAGGATGCATGCACGAACGTAGCCACCAGGAAGAACTCTTTGGAAGACGAGGGAGGAGAGAGATGGACCGTAGATCTGAAGAAACGACGCACCTGTGCCGCCACAGCACGGCCGGGGGAGAGATCCCACGAGGAAAACAGATCCATTGGGGAGATCAAGCCTCGAGATCGCCATGGCTAGGGTTAAGGTGGAGGGGGAGGGAGATCGCCATCAGTCGACAACGTAATATAATATGCGTTCTTGGTGTATGGAATATTGTGCCTTGTATTATTGCCGCACTTCACTGACCCCTTTTACTTCGTAGTAAGTTCTTGCACTTAGTGGTGAAAAACCCCTTTTCGGGTGGCAGGCATGGAATCGTGCAACGGAACACATGAAATGTTTGTTTTTTATGGTCCAATGTACCAACCTAACAAATCCAAGCAAACAAATTCATGAGTCTACCCCCTCCCGGCGCCGTTTAGAGGGGTAGATCGACCTCTCAGACTTTTCTCCAACGGGAGTAGGGTTTCGCCGTAGAGGGGGTCCGGAGCGTCAAGACCCCATAAAAACTTGCATAGACCCCTAAAATATGTATACAAGTGTGTTGGTAGTTTGTGGGAACCAATATACATCTCCGAGGTGCGACCCGCTTCACTGACCCCTCTTACTCCGTAGTAAGTTTTTGCACTTAGAGGTGAAAACTCCCATTTTGGGTGGCAGGCATGGAATCGTGTGACGGAATACATGAAATGTTTGTTTTTTATGGTCCAATATACCAACCTAACACATCGAAGCAAAAAAATTCATGCGTCTACCCCCTTTTCGGGTGGCAGGCATGGAATCGTGCGACGGAACACATAAAATGTTTGTTTTTTATGATCCAATATACCAACCTAACACATCCAAGAAAAAAATGCATTCTTGTAACCCCCTCCCGGCGCCGTTTAGAGGGGTAGATCAACATGTCAGACTTTTCTCCAACGGGAGTAGTGTTTCGCCGAAGAGGGGGTCCAGAGCGTCAAGACCCCATCAAAACTTGCATAGACCCCTAAACTATGTATACTAGTGTTTTGGTAGTTTGTGGGAACCAAGATACATCTCCGAGGTGCGACCCGCTTCACTGACCCTTCTTACTCCGTAGTAAGTTCATGCACTAAGAGGTGAAAACCCCCGTTTTGGGTGGCAGGCATGGAATCGTGCGACGGAACACATGAAATGTTTGTTTTTTATGGTCCAATATACCAACCTAACACATCCAAGAAAAAAAAATTCATGCGTCTACCCCCTCCCGGCGCCGTTGAGAGGGATAGATCGACAGGTCAGACTTTTCTCCAACGGGAGTAGGGTTTCGCCGTAGAGGGGGTACGGAGCGTCAAGACCCCATCAAAACATGCATAGACCCCTAGACTATGTAAAATAGTGTGTTGGTAGTTTGTGGGAACCAAGATACATCTACGAGGTGCGACCCGCTTTGCTGACCCCTCTTACCCCGTAGTAAGTTCTTGCACTTAGAGGTGAAAACCCCAGTTTTGGGTGTCAAGCATGGAATCGTGCGACGGAACACATTAAATGTTTGTTTTTATGGTCCAATATACCAACCTAACACATCCAAGCAAAAAAAAATCATGCGTCCACCCCCTCCCGGCGCCGTTTAGAGGGGTAGATCGACAGGTCAGACTTTTCTCCAGTGGGAGTAGGGTTTCGCCGTAGAGGGGGTCCGGAGTGTCAAGACCCCATCAAAACTTGCATAGACCCCTAAACTATTTATACTAGTGTGTTGGTAGCTTGTGGGAACCAAGATACATCTCCGAGGTGCGACCCGCTTCACTGACCCCTTTTACTCCGTAGTAAGTTCTTGCACTTAGAGGTGAAAAACCCCCTTTCAGGTGCCAGGCATGGAATCGTGCGACGGAACACATGAAATTTTTGTTTTTTATGGTCCAATATACCAACCTAACACATCCAAGCAAAAAAATTCATGCGTCTACCCCCTCCCGGCGCCGTTTAGAGGGGTAGATCGACATGTCAGACTTTTCACTAGCGGGAGTAGGGTTTCGCCGTAGAGGGGGTCCGGATCGTCAAGACCCCATCAAAACTTGCATATACTCCTAAACTATGTATAAACGTGTGTTGGTAGTTTATGGGAACCAATATACATCTCCGAGGTGCGACCCACTTCACTGACCCCTCTTACTCCGTACTTGCACTAGAGGTGAAAACCCCCGTTTCGAGTGTCGGGCATGGAATCGTGCGACGGACAAATGAAATGTTTGTTTTTTATGGTCCAATATACCAACCTAACACATCCAAGCAAAAAAATTCATTTTTGCACCCCCTCCCGGCGCCGTTTAGAGGGGTAGATCGACATGTCAGACTTTTCTCTAGCGAGAGTAGGGTTTCGCCGTAGAGGGGGTCCGGAGTGTCAAGACCCTATAAAAACTTGCATAGACCGCCAAAATATGTATAATAGTGTGTTGGTAGTTTGTGGGAACCAAGATACATCCTAGTTGCGACCCGCTTCACTGACCCCTCTTACTCCGTAGTAAGTTCTTGCACTTATTGGAGGGGGTCCGGACCTGTCGATCTATCCCTCCAATATACCAACCTAACACATCCAAGAAAAAAATGCATTCTTGTACCCCCCTCCCGGCGCTGTTTAGAGGGGTAGATCGATATGTCAGACTTTTCTCCAGCGGGAGTAGGGTTTCGCCGTAGAGGGGGTCCGGTGCGTCTAGACCCCATAAAAACTTGCATAGATACCCTAAACTATGTATACTAGTGTGTTGGTAGTTTGTGGGAACCAAGATACATCTCCGAGGTGCGACCCGCTTCACTGACCCCTCTTACTCCGTAGTAAGTTCTTGCACTTAGAGGTGATAACCCCCGTTTCGAGTGACAGGCATGGAATCGTGCGACGGAACACATAAAATGTTTGTTTTTTATGGTACCATATACCAACCTAACACATCCAAGCAAAAAAATTCATGCGTCTACCCCCTCCCGGCGCCGTTTAGAGGGGTAGATCGACAGGTAAGACTTTTCTCCAACGGGAGTAGGGTTTCTCCGTAGAGGGGGTCCGGAGCGTCAAGACCCCATCAAAACTTGCATAGACCTCTAAAATATTTATACTAGTGTGTTGGTAGTTTGTGGGAACCAAGATACATCTACGAGGTGCGACCCGCTTCACTAACCCCTCTTACTCCGTAGTAAGTTCTTGCACTTAGAGGTGAAAACTTCCGTTTCGGGTGACAGGCATGGAATCGTGCGACGGAAAAAATGAAATGTTTGTTTTTTATGGTAAAATATACCAACCTAACACATCCAAGCAAAAAAATTCATGCGTCTACCCCCTCCCGGCGCTGTTTAGAGGGGTAGATCGACAGGTCAGACTTTTCTCCAGCGGGAGTAGGGTTTCGCCGTAGAGGGGGTCTGGTGCGTCAAGACCCCATCAAAACTTGCATAGACCCCGATACTATGTATACTAGTGTGTTGGTAGTTTGTGGGAACCAAGATACATCTACGAGGTGCGACCCGCTTCACTGACCCCTCTTACTCCGTAGTAAGTTCTTGCACTTAGAAGTGAAAACCCCCGTTTCGGGTAGCAGTCATGGAATCGTGCGTCGGAACACATGAAATGTTTGTTTTTTATGGTCCAATATACTAACCTAACACATCCAAGCAAAAAACTTCATGCGTCTACCCCCTCTCGGCCCCGCTTAGAGGGGTAGATCGATAGGTCAGACTTTTCTCCAACGAGAGTAGGGTTTCGCCGTAGAGGGGGTCCGGAGCGTCAAGACCCCTTCAAACACTTGCATAGACCTATAAACTATGTATACTAGTGTGTTGGTAGTTTGTGGGAACCAAGATACATCTACGAGGTGCGACCCGCTTCACTGACCCCTCTTACTCCGTAGTAAGTTCTAGCACTTAGAGGTGAAAACCCCCGTTTCGGGTGTTAGGCATGGAATCATGTGACGGAACACATGAAATGTTTGTTTTTTATGGTCCAATATACCAACCTAACACATAAAAGCAAAAAAAATCATGCGTCTACCCCCTCCCGGCGCCGTTTAGAGGGGTAGATCGACAGGTCCGACTTTTCTCCAGCGGGAGTAGGGTTTCGCCGTAGAGGGGGTCCGGAGCGTCAAGACCCCATCAAAACTTGCATAGACCCCTAAACTATGTATACTAGTGTGTTGGTAGTTTGTGGGAAACAAGATACATCTACGAGGTGCGACCCGCTTCACTGACCCCTCTTACTCCGTAGTAAGTTCTTGCACTAAGAGGTGAAAACCCCCGTTTCGGGTGTCAGGCATGGAATCGTGCGACGGAACACATGAAATGTTTGTTTTTTATGGTCCAATATACCAACCTAACACATCCAAGCAAAAAAATTCATGCGTCTACCCCCTCCCGGCGCCGTTTAGAGGGGTAGATCGACATGTGAGATTTTTCTCCAGCGGGAGTAGGTTTTCGCCGTAGAGGGGGTCCGGAGCGTCAAGACCCCATAAAAACTTGCATAGACCCCTAAAATACGCATACTAGTGTGCTGGTAGTTTGTGGGAACCAAGATACATCTCCGAGGTGCGACCCGCTTCACTGACACCTCTTACTCCGTAGTAAGTTCTTGCACTTAGAGGTGATAACCCCCGTTTCGGGTGTCAGGCATGGAATCGTGCGACGTAACACATGAAATGTTTGTTTTTATGGTCCCATATACCAACCTAACACATCCAAGCAAAAAAATTCATGCGTCTACCCCCTCCCGGCGCCGTTTAGAGGGGTAGATCGACAGGTCAGACTTTTCTCCAGCGGGAGTAGGGTTTCTCCGTAGAGGGGGTCCAGAGCGTCAAGACCCCATCAAAACTTGCATAGACCTCTAAAATATTTTTACTAGTGTCTTGTTAGTTTGTGGGAACCAAGATACATCTACGAGGTGCGACCCGCTTCACTGACCCCTCTTACTCCGTAGTAAGTTCTTGCACTTAGAGGTGAAAACCCCGTTTCGGGAGTCAGGCATGGAATCGTGCGACGGAACACATGAAATGTTTGTTTTTTATGATACAATATACCAACCTAACACATCCAAGCAAAAAAAATCATGCGTCTACCCCCTCTCGGCGCCGTTTAGAGGGGTAGATCGACAGGTCAGACTTTTCTCCAACGGGAGTAGGGTTTCGCCGTAGAGGTGGTCCGGAGCGTCAAGACCCCATCAAAACTTGCATAGACCCCTAAAATATGTATAATAGTGTCTTGGTAGTTTGTGGGAACCAAGATACATCTACGAGGTGCGACCCGCTTCACTGACCCCTCTTACCCCGTAGTAAGTTCTTGCACTTAGAGGTGAAAACCCCCGTTTCGGGAGTCAGGCAAGGAATCGTGCGACGGAACACATGAAATGTTTGTTTTTTATGGTCCAATATACAAACCTAACACATACAAGAAAAAATAATCATGCGTCTACCCCCTCCCGGTGCCGTTTAGAGGGGTAGATCGACAGGTCAGACTTTTCTCCAGCGGGAGTAGGGTTTCGCCGTAGAGGGGATCCGGAGCGTCAAGACCCCATCAAAACTTGCATAGATCCCTAAACTATGTATACTAGTGTGTTTGTAGTTTGTGGGAACCAAGATACATCTATGAGGTGCGACCCGCTTCACTGACCCCTTTTACTCCGTAGTAAGTTCTTGCACTTAGAGGTGAAAACCCCCGTTTCGGGTGACATGCATGGAATCGTGCGATGGAACACATGAAATGTTTGTTTTTTATGGTCCAATATACCAAACTAACACATCCAAGCAAAAAAATCATGCGCCTACCCCCTCCCGGTGCCGTTTAGAGGGGTAGATCGACAAGTAAGACTTTTCTCCAACGGGAGTAGGGTTTCGCTGTAGAGGGGGTCCGGAGTGTCAAGACCCCATCAAAACTTGCATAGACCCCTAAAATATGTATACTAGTGTGTTCGTAGTTTTTGGGAACCAAGATACATCTACGAGGTGCGACCCGCTTCACTGACCCCTCTTACTCCGTAGTAAGTTCTTGCACTTACAGGTGAAAACCCCCGTTTCGGGTGGCAGGCATGGAATCGTGCGACGAAACACATGAAATGTTTGTTTTTTATGGTCTAATATACCAAACTAACACATCCAAGCAAAAAAATTCATGCGTCTACCCCCTCCAGCCGCTGTTTAGAGGGGTAGATCGACGGGTCAGACTTTTCTCCAACGGGAGTAGGGTTTTGCCGTAGAGGGGGTCCAGAGCGTCAAGACCCCATAAAAACTTTCATAGACCCCTAAACTATGTATACTAGTGTGTTGGTAGTTTGTAAGAACCAAGATACATCTACGAGGTGCGACCCGCTTCACTGACCCCTCTTACTCTTTAGTAAGTTCTCGCACTTAGAGGTGAAAACCCCTGTTTCGGGTGTCAAGCATGGAATCGTGCGACGGAACACATGAAATGTTTGTTTTTTATGGTCCAATATACAAACCTAACACATCCAAGCAAAAAAATTCATGCGTCTACCCCCTCTCGGCGCCGTTTAGAGGGGTAGATCGACATGTCAGACTTTTCTCCAGCGGGAGTAGGGTTTCTCCGTAGAGGGGGTCCGGAGCGTCAAGACCCCATCAAAACTTGCATAGACCTCTAAAATATTTATACTAGTGTGTTGGTAGTTTGTGGGAACCAAGATACATCTACGAGGTGCGACCCGCTTCACTAACCCCTCTTACTCCGTAGTAAGTTCTTGCACTTAGAGGTGAAAACTTCCGTTTCGGGTGACAGGCATGGAATCGTGCGACGGAAAAATGAAATGTTTGTTTTTTATGGTAAAATATACCAACCTAACACATCCAAGCAAAAAAATTCATGCGTCTACCCCCTCCCGGCGCTGTTTAGAGGGGTAGATCGACAGGTAAGACTTTTCTCCAACGGGAGTAGGGTTTCTCCGTAGAGGGGGTCCGGAGCGTCAAGACCCCATCAAAACTTGCATAGACCTCTAAAATATTTATACTAGTGTGTTGGTAGTTTGTGGGAACCAAGATACATCTACGAGGTGCGACCCGCTTCACTAACCCCTCTTACTCCGTAGTAAGTTCTTGCACTTAGAGGTGAAAACTTCCGTTTCGGGTGACAGGCATGGAATCGTGCGACGGAAAAAATGAAATGTTTGTTTTTTATGGTAAAATATACCAACCTAACACATCCAAGCAAAAAAATTCATGCGTCTACCCCCTCCCGGCGCCGTTTAGTGGGGTAGATCGACAGGTAAGACATTTCTCCTCCGGGAGTAGGGTTTCGCTGTAAAGGGGGTGCGGAGCGTCAAGACCCCATCAAAACTTGCATAGACCCCTAAACTATGTATACTAGTGTGTTGGTAGTTTGTGGGAACCAATATACATCTCCGAGGTGCGACCCGCTTCACTGACCCATCTTACTCCATAGAAAGTTCTTGCAGTTAGAGGTGATAACCCCCGTTTCGGGTGTCAGGCATGGAATCGTGCGACGGAACAAATGAAATGTTTGTTTTTTATGGTCCAATATACCAACCTAACACATGAAAGAAAAAAATTCATGCGTCTACCCCATCCCGGTGCCGTTTAGAGGGGTAGATCGACTGGTCAGACTTTTCTCCAACGGGAGTAGGGTTTCGTCGTAGAGGGGGTCTGGAGCGTCAAGACCCCATCAAAACTTGCATAGACCTCTAAACTATGTATAATAGTGTGTTGGTAGTTTGTGGGAACCAAGATACATCTCCGAGGTGCGACCCGCTTCACTGACCCCTCTTACTACGAAGTAAGTTCTTGCACTTAGAGGTGAAAACCCCCGTTTTGGGTGGCAGGCATGGAATCGTGCGACGGAACACATGAAATGTTTGTTTTTATGGTCGAATATTCCAACCTAACACATCCAAGTAAAAAAATCGTGCGTCTACCCCCTCCCGGCGCCGTTTAGAGGGGTAGATCGACAGGTCAGACTTTTCTCCAGCGGGAGTAGGGTTTCGCCGTAGAAGGGGTCCGGAGCGTCAAGACCCCATCAAAACTTGCATAGACCCCTAAACTATGTATACTAGTGTGTTGGTAGTTTGTGGGAACAAGGATACATCTCTGAGGTGCGACCCGCTTCACTGACCCCTCTTACTCCGTAGTAAGTTCTTGCACTTAGAGGTGATAACCCCCGTTTCGGGTATCAGGCATGAAATCGTGCGACGGAACACATGAAATGTTTGTTTTTTATGGTACAATATACCAACCTAACACATCCAAGCAAAAAAAATCATGCGTCTACCCCCTCCTGGTGCCGTTTAGAGGGGTAGATCGACAGGTCAGACTTTTCTCAACCGGGAGTAGGGTTTCACCGTAGAGGGGGTTCGGAGCGTCAAGACCCCATCAAAACTTGCATAGACCCCTAACCTATGTATACTAGTGTGTTGGTAGTTTGTGGGAACCAAGATACATCTACGAGGTGCGACCCGCTTCACTGACCCCTCTTACTCCGTAGTAAGTTCTTGCACTTACAGGTGAAAACCCCCGTTTCTGGTGGCAGGCATGGAATCGTGCGACGGAACACATGAAATGTTTGTTTTTTACGGTCCAATATACCAACCTAACACATCCAAGCAAAAAAATTCATGCGTCTACCCCCTCCCGGCGCCGTTTAGAGTGGTAGATCGATAGGTCAGACTTTTCTCCGGCGGGAGTAGCGTTTCGCCGTAGAGGTAGTCCGGAGCGTCAAGACCCCATCAAAAATTGCATTGACCCCTAAACTATTTATACTAGTGTGTTGGTAGTTTGTGGGAACCAAGATACATCTACGAGGTGCGACCCGCTTCACTGACCCCTTTTACTCCGTAGTAAGTTCTTGCACTTAGAGGTGAAAACCCCCGTTTCGGGTGATATGCATGGAATCGTGCGACCGAACACATGAAATGTTTGTTTTTATGGTCCAATATACCAACCTAACACATACAAGAAAAAAAGTCATGCGCCTACCCCCTCCCGGCGCCGTTTAGAGGGGTAGACCGACAGGTCAGACTTTTCTCCAACGGGAGTAGGGTTTCGCTGTAGAGGGGGTCCGGAGTGTCAAGACCCCATCAAAACTTGCATAGACCCCTAAACTATGTATACTAGTGTGTTGGTAGTTTGTGGGAACCAAGATACATCTACGAGGTTCGACCCGCTTCACTGACCCTCTTACTCCGTAGTAAGTTCTTGCACTTAGAGGTGAAAACCCCCGTTTCGGGTGGCAGGCATAGAATCGTGCGACGGAACACATGAAATGTTTGTTTTTATGGTCCAATATACCAACCTAACACATCCAAGCAAAAAAATTCATGCGTCTACCCCCTCCCGGCGCTGTTTAGAGGGGTAGATCGACATGTCAGACTTTTCTCCAACGGGAGTAGGGTTTCGCCGTAGAGGGGGTCCGGAGCGTCAAGACCCCATCAAAACTTGCATAGACCCCTAAACTATGTATACTAGTGTGTAGGTAGTTTGTGGGAACCAAGATACATCTTCGAGGTGCGACCCGCTTCACTGACCCCTCTTACTCCGTAGTAAGTTCTTGCACTGAGAGGTGAAAACCCCCGTTTCGGGTGTCAGGCATGGAATCGTGCGACGGAACACATGAAATGTTTGTTTTTTATGGTCCAATATACCAACCTAACACATCCAAGCAAGAAAATTCATGCGTCTACCCCCTCCCGGCGCCGTTTAGAGGGGTAGATCGACAGATCAGACTTTTCTCCAGCGGGAGTAGGGTTTCGCCGTAGAGGGGGTCCGGAGCGTCAAGACCCCATGAAAACTTGCATAGACCCCTAAAGTATGTATACTAGTGTGTTGGTAGTTTGTGGGAACCAAGACACATCTCCGAGGTGCGACCCGCTTCACTGACCCCTCTTACTCCGTAGTAAGTTCTTGGACTTAGAGGTGAAAACCCCCGTTTCGGGTGTCAGGCTGTCCAATATACCAACCTAACACATACAAGCAAGAAAATTCATGCGTCTACCCCCTCCCGGAGCCGTTTAGAGGGGTAGATCGACAGGTCAGACTTTTCTCCAGCGGGAGTAGGGTTTCGCCGTAGAGGGGGTCCGGAGCGTCAAGACCCCATGAAAACTTGCATAGACCCCTAAAATATGTATACTAGTGTGTTGGTAGTTTGTGGGAACCAAGATACATCTACGAGGTGCGACCCGCTTCACTGGCCCCTCTTATTCCGTAGTAAGTTCTTGCACTTAGAGGTAAAAACCCCCGTTTCGGGTGGCAGGCATGGAATCGTGCGACGGAACACGTGAAATGTTTGTTTTTTATGGTACAATAAACCAACCTAACACATCCAAGCAAAAAAAATCATGCGTGTACCCCCTCCCGGCGCCGTTTAGAGGGGTAGATCGACAGGTCAGACTTTTCTCCGGCGGGAGTAGCGTTTCGCCGTAGAGGGGGTCTGGAGCGTCAAGACACCATCAAAACTTGCATTGACCCCTAAACTATTTATACTAGTGTGTTGGTAGTTTGTGGGAACCAAGATACATCTACGAGATACGACCCGCTTCACTGACCCCTTTTACTCCGTAGTAAGTTCTTGCACTTAGAGGTGAAAACCCCCGTTTTGGGTGACATGCATGGAATCGTGCGACGGAACACTTGAAATGTTTGTTTATGTTCCAATATACCAACCTAACACATACAAGCAAAAAAGTCATGCGCCTACCCCCTCCCGGCGCCGTTTAGAGGGGTAGATCGACAGGTCAGACTTTTCTCCAACGGGAGTACGGTTTCGCTGTAGAGGGGGTCCGGAGTGTCAAGACCCCATCAAAACTTGCATAGACCCCTAAACTATGTATACTAGTGTGTTGGTAGTTTTTGGGAACCAAGATACATCTACGAGGTTCGACCCGCTTCACTTACCCCTCTTACTCCGTAGTAAGTTCTTGCACTTAGAGGTGAAAACCCCCGTTTCGGGTGACATGCATGGAATCGTGCGACGAAACACATGAAATGTATGTTTTTATGGTCCAATATACCAACCTAACACATCCAAGCAAAAAAATCATGCGCCTACCCTCTCCCGGCGCCGTTTAGAGGGGTAGATCGACAGGTCAGACTTTTCTCCAACGCGAGTAGGGTTTCGCTGTAGAGGGGTCCGGAGTGTCAAGACCCCATCAAAACTTGCATAGACCCCTAAACTATGTATACTAGTGTGTTGGTAGTTTTTGGGAACCAAGATACATCTACGAGGTTCGACCCGCTTCACTGACCCCTCTTACTCCGTAGTAAGTTCTTGCACTTACAGGTGAAAACCCCCGTTTCGGGTGGCAGGCATGGAATCGTGCGACGGAACACATGAAATGTTTGTTTTTTACGGTCCAATATACCAACCTAACACATCCAAGCAAAAAAATTCATGCGTCTACCCCCTCCCGGCGCCGTTTAGAGTGGTAGATCGATAGGTCAGACTTTTCTCCGGCGGGAGTAGCGTTTCGCCGTAGAGGGGGTCCGGAGCGTCAAGACCCCATCAAAACTTGCATTGACCCCTAAAATATTTATACTAGTGTGTTGGTAGTTTGTAAGAACCAAGATACATCTACGAGGTGCGACCCGCTTCACTGACCCCTCTTACTCTGTAGTAAGTTCTCGCACTTAGAGGTGAAAACCCCCGTTTCGGGTGTCAAGCATGGAATCGTGCGACGGAACACATGAAATGTTTGTTTTTTATGGTACAATATACAAACCTAACACATCCAAGCAAATAATAATCATGCGTCTACCCCCTCCCGGCGCCGTTTAGAGGGGTAGATCGACAGGTCAGACTTTTCTCCAGCGGGAGTAGGGTTTCGCTGTAGAGGGGGTCCGGAGTGTCAAGACCCCATCAAAACTTTCATAGAACCCTAAACTATGTATACTAGTGTGTTGGTAGTTAATGGGAACCAAGATACATCTCCGAGGTGCGACCCGCCTCACTGACCCCTCTTACTCCATAGTAAGTTCTTGCACTTAGAGGTGAAAACCCCCGTTTCGGGAGTCAGGCATGGAATCGTGCGACGGATCACATGAATTTTTTGTTTTTTATGGTCCAATATACCAACCTAGAACATCCAAGCAAAAAAAATCATGCGTCTACCCCCTCCCGGCGCCGTTTAGAGGGGTAGATCGACAGGTCAGACTTTTTCCAACGGGAGTAGGATTTCGCCGTAGAGGGGGTCCGGAGCGTCAGGACCCCATCAAAACTTGCATAGACCCCTAAACTATGTATACTAGTGTGTTGGTAGTTTGTGGGAACCAAGATACATCTCCGAGGTGCGACCCGCTTCACTGACCCCTCTTACTCTGTAGTAAGTTCTTGCACTTAGAGGTGAAAACCCCCGTTTCGGGTGGCAGGCATGGAATCGTGCGACCGACCACATGAAATGTTAGTTTTTTATTTTCCAATATACCAACCTAACACATCCAAGCAAAAAAAGTCATGCTTCTACCCCCTACCGGCGTTGCTTAGAGGGGTAGATCGACAGGTCAGACTTTTCTCCAGCGGGAGTAGGATTTCGCCGTAGAGGGGGTCGGGAGCGTCAAGACCCCATCAAAACTTGCATAGACCCCTAAACTATGTATACTAGTGTGTTGGTAGTTTGTGGGAACCAAGATACATCTCCGAGGTGTGACCCGCTTCGCTGACATCTCTTACTCCGTAGTAAGTTCTTGCACTTAGAGGTGAAAACCCCCGTTTCGGGTGGCAGGCATGGAATCGTGCGACGGACCACATGAAATGTTTGTTTTTTATGGTCCAATATACCAACCTAACACATCCAAGCAAAAAAATTCATCCTTCTACCCACTCCCGGCGCCGTTTAGAGGGGTAGATCGACAGGTAAGACATTTCTCCTGCGGGAGTAGGGTTTCGCTGTAGGGGGGTCCGGAGCGTCAATACCCCATAAAAACTTGCATAGACCCCTAAACTATGTATACTAGTGTATTGGTAGTTTGTGGGAACCAATATACATCTCCGAGGTGCGACCCGCTTCACTGACCACTCTTACTCCGTAGTAAGTTCTTGCACTTAGAGGTGAAAACCCCCGTTTCGGGTGACATGCATGGAATCGTGCGACAGAACACATGAAATGTATGTTTTTATGGTCCAATATACCAACCTAACACATCCAAGCAAAAAAATCATGCGCCTACCCCCTCCCGGCGCCGTTTAGAGGGGTAGATCGACAGGTCAGACTTTTCTCCAACGGGAGTAGGGTTTCGCTGTAGAGGGGGTCCGGAGTGTCAAGACCCCATCAAAACTTGCATAGACCCCTAAACTATGTATACTAGTGTGTTGGTAGTTTTTGGGAACCAAGATACATCTACGAGGTTCGACCCGCTTCACTGACCCCTCTTACTCCGTAGTAAGTTCTTGCACTTACAGGTGAAAACCCCCGTTTCGGGTGGCAGGCATGGAATCGTGCGACGGAACACATGAAATGTTTGTTTTTTATGGTACAATATACCAACCTAACACATCCAAGCAAAAAAAATCATGCGTCTACCCCCTCCCGGCGCCGTTTAGAGTGGTAGATCGATAGGTCAGACTTTTCTCCGGCGGGAGTAGCGTTTCGCCGTAGAGGGGGTCCGGAGCGTCAAGACCCCATCATAACTTGCATTGACCCCTTAACTATTTATACTAGTGTGTTGGCAGTTTTTGGGAACCAAGATACATCTACGAGGTCCGACCCGCTTCACTGACCCCTTTTACTCCGTAGTAAGTTCTTGCACTTAGAGGTGAAAACCCCCGTTTCGGGTGACATGCATGGAATCGTGCGACGGAACACATGAAATGTTTGTTTTTATGGTCCAATATACCAACCTAACACATACAAGCAAAAAAGTCATGCGCCTACCCCCTCTCGGCGCCGTTTAGAGGTGTAGATCGACAGGTCAGACTTTTCTCCAACGGGAGTAGGGTTTCGCTGTAGAGGGGGTCCGGAGTGTCAAGACCCCATCAAAACTTGCATAGACCCCTAAACTATGTATACTAGTGTGTTGGTAGTTTTTGGGAACCAAGATACATCTACGAGGTTCGACCCGCTTCACTGACCCCTCTTACTCCGTAGTAAGTTCTTGCACTTACAGGTGAAAACCCCCGTTTCGGGTGGCAGGCATAGAATCGTGCGACGGAACACATGAAATGTTTGTTTTTTATGGTCCAATATACCAACCTAACACATCCAAGCAAAAAAATTCATGCGTCTACCCCCTCCCGGCGCTGTTTAGAGGGGTAGATCGACATGCCAGACTTTTCTCCAACGGGAGTAGGGTTTCGCCGTAGAGGGGGTCCGGAGCGTCAAGACCCCATCAAAACTTGCATAGACCCCTAAAATATTTATACTAGTGTGTTGGTAGTTTGTAAGAACCAAGATACATCTACGAGGTGCGACCCGCTTCACTGACCCCTCTTACTCTGTAGTAAGTTCTCGCACTTAGAGGTGAAAACCCCCGTTTCGGGTGTCAAGCATGGAATCGTGCGACGGAACACATGAAATGTTTGTTTTTTATGGTCCTATATACAAACCTAACACATCCAAGCAAATAATAATCATGCGTCTACCCCCTCCCGGCGCCGTTTAGAGGGGTAGATCGACAGGTCAGACTTTTCTCCAGCGGGAGTAGGGTTTCGCTCTAGAGGGGGTCCGGAGTGTCAAGACCCCATCAAAACTTGCATAGAACCCTAAACTATGTATACTAGTGTGTTGGTAGTTAATGGGAACCAAGATACATCTCCGAGGTGCGACCCGCCTCACTGACCCCTCTTACTCCGTAGTAAGTTCTTGCACTTAGAGGTGAAAACCCCCGTTTCGGGAGTCAGGCATGGAATCGTGCGACGGATCACATGAATTTTTTGTTTTTTATGGTCCAATATACCAACCTAACACATACAAGCAAAAAAAATCATGCGTCTACCCCCTCCCGGCGCCGTTTAGAGGGGTAGATCGATAGGTCAGACTTTTCTCCAACGCGAGTAGGATTTCGCCGTAGAGGGGGTCCGGAGCGTCAGGACCCCATCAAAACTTGCATAGACCCCTAAACTATGTATACTAGTGTGTTGGTAGTTTTTGGGAACCAAGATACATCTACGAGGTTCGACCCGCTTCACTGACCCCTCTTACTCCGTAGTAAGTTCTTGCACTTACAGGTGAAAACCCCCGTGTCGGGTGGCAGGCATGGAATCGTGCGACGGAACACATGAAATGTTTGTTTTTTATGGTCCAATATACAAACCTAACACATCCAAGAAAAAAAAGTCATGCTTCTACCCCCTCCTGGCGTTGCTTAGAGGGGTAGATCGACAGGTCAGACTTTTCTCCAGCGGGAGTAGGATTTCGCGAGGGGGTCGGGAGCGTCAAGACCCCATCAAAACTTGCGTAGACCCCTAAACTATGTATACTAGTGTGTTGGTAGTTTGTGGGAACCAAGATACATCTCCGAGGTGTGACCCGCTTCGCTGACATCTCTTACTCCGTAGTAAGTTCTTGCACTTAGAGGTGAAAACCCCCGTTTCGGGTGGCAGGCATGGAATCGTGCGACGGACCACATGAAATGTTTGTTTTTTATGGTCCAATATACAAACCTAACACATCCAAGCAAAAAAATTCATGCTTCTACCCACTCCCGGCGCCGTTTAGAGGGGTAGATCGACAGGTAAGACATTTCTCCTGCGGGAGTAGGGTTTCGCTGTAGGGGGGTCCGGAGTGTCAATACCCCATAAAAACTTGCATAGACCCCTAAACTATGTATACTAGTGTATTGGTAGTTTGTGGGAACCAATATACATCTCCGAGGTGCGACCCGCTTCACTGACCCCTCTTACTCCGTAGTAAGTTCTTGCACTTAGAGGTGAAAACCCCCGTTTCGGGTGACATGCATGGAATCGTGCGACGGAACACATGAAATGTATGTTTTTATGGTCCAATATACCAACCTAACACATCCAAGAAAAAAAATCATGCGCCTACCCCCTCTCGGCGCCGTTTAGAGGGGTAGATCGACAGGTCAGTCTTTTCTCCAACGGGAGTAGGGTTTCGCTGTAGAGGGGGTCCGGAGTGTCAAGACCCCATCAAAACTTGCATAGACCCCTAAACTATGTATACTAGTGTGTTGGTAGTTTTTGGGAACCAAGATACATCTACGAGGTTCGACCCGCTTCACTGACCCCTCTTACTCCGTAGTAAGTTCTTGCACTTACAGGTGAAAACCCCCGTTTCGGGTGGCAGGCATGGAATCGTGCGACAGAACAAATGAAATGTTTGTTTTTTATGGTCCAATATACCAACCTAACACATCCAAGCAAAAAAAGTCATGCTTCTACCCCCTCCCGGCGCAGTTTAGAGTGGTAGATCGATAGGTCAGACTTTTCTCCGGCGGGAGTAGCGTTTCGCCGTAGAGGGGGTCCGGAGCGTCAAGACCCCATCAAAACTTGCATTGACCCCTAAACTATTTATACTAGTGTGTTGGTAGTTTGTGGGAACCAAGATACATCTACGAGGTGCGACCCGCTTCACTGACCCCTTTTACTCCGTAGTAAGTTCTTGCACTTAGAGGTGAAAACCCCCGTTTCGGGTGACATGCATGGAATCGTGCGACGGAACACATGAAATGTTTGTTTTTATGGTCCAATATACCAACCTAACATATCCAAGCAAAAAAGTCATGCGCCTACCCCCTCCCGGCGCCGTTTAGAGGGGTAGATCGACAGGTCAGACTTTTCTCCAACGGGAGTAGGGTTTCGCTGTAGAGGGGGTCCGGAGTGTCAAGACCCCATCAAAACTTGCATAGACCCCTAAACTATGTATACTAGTTTGTTGGTAGTTTTTGGGAACCAAGATACATCTACAAGGTTCGACCCGCTTCACTGACCCCTCTTACTCCGTAGTAAGTTCTTGCACTTACAGGTGAAAACCCCCGTTTCGGGTGGCAGGCATAGAATCTTGCGACGGAACACATGAAATGTTTGTTTTTTATGGTCCAATATACCAACCTAACACATCCAAGAAAAAAAATTCATGCGTCTACCCCCTCCCGGCGCTGTTTAGAGGGGTAGATCGACATGCCAGACTTTTCTCCAACGGGAGTAGGGTTTCGCCGTAGAGGGGGTCCGGAGCGTCAAGACCCCATCAAAACTTGCATAGACCCCTAAAATGTTTATACTAGTGTGTTGGTAGTTTTTGGGAACCAAGATACATCTACGAGGTTCGACCCGCTTCACTGACCCCTCTTACTCCGTAGTAAGTTCTTGCACTTACAGGTGAAAACCCCTGTTTCGGGTGGCAGGCATGGAATCGTGCGACGGAACACATGAAATGTTTGTTTTTTATGGTCCAATATACCAACCTAACACATCCAAGCAAAAAAATTCATGCGTCTACCCCCTCCCGGCGCCGTTTAGAGTGGTAGATCGATAGGTCAGACTTTTCTCCGGCGGGAGTAGCGTTTCGCCGTAGAGGGGGTCCGGAGCGTCAAGACCCCATCAAAACTTGCATTGACCCCTAAACTATTTATACTATTGTGTTGGTAGTTTGTGGGAACCAAGATACATCTACGAGGTGCGACCCGCTTCACTGACCCCTTTTACTCCGTAGTAAGTTCTTGCACTTAGAGGTGAAAACCCCCGTTTCGGGTGACATGCATGGAATCGTGCGACGGATCACATGAAATGTTTGTTTTTATGGTCCAATATACCAACCTAACACATACAAGCAAAAAAGTCATGCGCCTACCCCCTCCCGGCGCCGTTTAGAGGGGTAGATCGACAGGTCAGACTTTTCTCCAACGGGAGTAGGGTTTCGCTGTAGAGGGGGTCCGGAGTGTCAAGACCCCATCAAAACTTGCATAGACCCCTAAACTATGTATACTAGTGTGTTGTTAGTTTTTGGGAACCAAGATACATCTACGAGGTTCGACCCGCTTCACTGACCCCTCTTACTCCGTAGTAAGTTCTTGCACTTACAGGTGAAAAACCCCGTTTCGGGTGGCAGGCATAGAATCGTGCGACGGAACACATGAAATGTTTGTTTTTTATGGTCCAATATACCAACCTAACACATCCAAGCAAAAAAAATCATGCGTCTACCCCCTCCCGGCGCTGTTTAGAGGGGTAGATCGACATGCCAGACTTTTCTCCAACGGGAGTAGGGTTTCGCCGTAGAGGGGGTCCGGAGCGTCAAGACCCCATCAAAACTTGCATAGACCCCTAAAATATTTATACTAGTGTGTTGGTAGTTTGTAAGAACCAAGATACATCTACGAGGTGCGACCCGCTTCACTGACCCCTCTTACTCTGTAGTAAGTTCTCGCACTTAGAGGTGAAAACCCCCGTTTCGGGTGTCAAGCATGGAATCGTGCGACGGAACACATGAAATGTTTGTTTTTTATGGTCCAATATACAAACCTAACACATCCAAGCAAATAATAATCATGCGTCTACCCCCTCCCGGCGCCGTTTAGAGGGGTAGATCGACAGGTCAGACTTTTCTCCAGCGGGAGTAGGGTTTCGCTGTAGAGGGGGTCCGGAGTGTCAAGACCCCATCAAAACTTGCATAGAACCCTAAAATATGTATACTAGTGTGTTGGTAGTTAATGGGAACCAAGATACATCTCCGAGGTGCGACCCGCCTCACTGACCCCTCTTACTCCGTAGTAAGTTCTTGCACTTAGAGGTGAAAACCCCCGTTTCGGGAGTCAGGCATGGAATCGTGCGACGGATCACATGAATTTTTTGTTTTTTATGGTCCAATATACCAACCTAACACATACAAGCAAAAAAAATCATGCGTCTACCCCCTCCCGGCGCCGTTTAGAGGGGTAGATCGACAGGTCAGACTTTTCTCCAACGGGAGTAGGATTTCGCCGTAGAGGGGGTCCGGAGCGTCAGGACCCCATAAAAACTTGCATAGACCCCTAAACTATGTATACTAGTGTGTTGGTACTTTGTGGGAACCAAGATACATCTCCAAGGTGCGACCCGCTTCACTGACCCCTCTTACTCCGTAGTAAGTTCTTGCACTTAGAGGTGAAAACCCCCGTTTCGGGTGGCAGGCATGGAATCGTACGACCGACCACGTGAAATGTTAGTTTTTTATTTTCCAATATACCAACCTAACACATCCAAGCAAAAAAAGTCATGCTTCTACCCCCTCCCGGCGTTGCTTAGAGGGGTAGATCGACAGGTCAGACTTTTCTCCTGCGGGAGTAGGATTTCGCCGTAGAGGGGGTCCGGAGCGTCAAGACCCCATCAAAACTTGCATAGACCCCTAAACTATGTATACTAGTGTGTTGGTAGTTTGTGGGAACCAAGATACATCTCCGAGGTGCGACCCGCTTCGCTGACCCCTCTTACTCCGTAGTAAGTTCTTGCACTTAGAGGTGAAAACCCCCGTTTCGGGTGGCAGGCATGGAATCATGCGACGGACCACATGAAATGTTTGTTTTTTATGGTCCAATATACCAACCTAACACATCCAAGCAAAAAAATTCATGCTTCTACCCACTCCCGGCGCCGTTTAGAGGGGTAGATCGACAGGTAAGACATTTCTCCAGCGGGAGTAGGGTTTCGCTGTAGGGGGGTCCGGAGTGTCAATACCCCATAAAAAGTTGCATAGACCCCTAAACTATGTATACTAGTGTATTGGTAGTTTGTGGGAACCAATATACATCTCCGAGGTGCGACCCGCTTCACTGACCCCTCTTACTCCGTAGTAAGTTCTTGCACTTAGAGGTGAAAACCCTCGTTTCGGGTGACATGCATGGAATCGTGCGACGGAACACATGAAATGTATGTTTTTATGGTCCAATATACCAACCTAACACATCCAAGCAAAAAAATCATGCGCCTACCCCCTCTCGGCGCCGTTTAGAGGGGTAGATCGACAGGTCAGACTTTTCTCCAACAGGAGTAGGGTTTCGCTGTAGAGGGGGTCCGGAGTGTCAAGACCCCATCAAAACTTGCATAGACCCCTAAACTATGTATACTAGTGTGTTGGTAGTTTTTGGGAACCAAGATACATCTACGAGGTTCGACCCGCTTCACTGACCCCTCTTACTCCGTAGTAAGTTCTTGCACTTACAGGTGAAAACCCCCGTTTCGGGTGGCAGGCATGGAATCGTGCGACGGAACACATGAAATGTTTGTTTTTTATGGTCCAATATACCAACCTAACACATCCAAGCAAAAAAAGTCATGCTTCTACCCCCTCCCGGCGCCGTTTAGAGTGGTAGATCGATAGGTCAGACTTTTCTCCGGCGGGAGTAGCGTTTCGCCGTAGAGGGGGTCCGGAGCGTCAAGACCCCATCAAAACTTGCATTGACCCCTAAACTATTTATACTAGTGTGTTGGTAGTTTGTGGGAACCAAGATACATCTACGAGGTGCGACCCGCTTCACTGACCCCTTTTACTCCGTAGTAAGTTCTTGCACTTAGAGGTGAAAACCCCCGTTTCGGGTGACATGCATGGAATCGTGCGACGGAACACATGAAATGTTTGTTTTTATGGTCCAATATACCAACCTAACACATACAAGCAAAAAAGTCATGCGCCTACCCCCTCCCGGCGCCGTTTAGAGGGGTAGATCGACAGGTCAGACTTTTCTCCAACGGGAGTAGGGTTTCGCTGTAGAGGGGGTCCGGAGTGTCAAGACCCCATCAAAACTTGCATAGACCCCTAAACTATGTATACTAGTGTGTTGGTAGTTTTTGGGAACCAAGATACATCTACGAGGTTCGACCCGCTTCACTGACCCCTCTTACTCCGTAGTAAGTTCTTGCACTTATAGGTGGAAACCCCCGTTTCGGGTGGCAGGCATAGAATCGTGCGACGGAACACATGAAATGTTTTTTTTTTATGGTCCAATATACCAACCTAACACATCCAAGCAAAAAAATTCATGCGTCTACCCCCTCCCGGCGCTGTTTAGAGGGGTAGATCGACATGCCAGACTTTTCTCCAACGGGAGTAGGGTTTCGCCGTAGAGGGGGTCCGGAGCGTCAAGACCCCATCAAAACTTGCATAGACCCCTAAAATATTTATACTAGTGTGTTGGTAGTTTGTAAGAACCAAGATACATCTACGAGGTGCGACCCGCTTCACTGACCCCTCTTACTCTGTAGTAAGTTCTCGCACTTAGAGGTGAAAACCCCCGTTTCGGGTGTCAAGCATGGAATCGTGCGACGGAACACATGAAATGTTTGTTTTTTATGGTCCAATATACAAACCTAACACATCCAAGAAAATAATAATCATGCGTCTACCCCCTCCCGGCGCCGTTTAGAGGGGTAGATCGACAGGTCAGACTTTTCTCCAGCGGGAGTAGGGTTTCGTTGTAGAGGGGGTCCGGAGTGTCAAGACCCCATCAAAACTTGCATAGACCCCTAAACTATGTATACTAGTGTGTTGGTAGTTTTTGGGAACCAAGATACATCTACGAGGTTCGACCCGCTTCACTGACCCCTCTTACTCCGTAGTAAGTTCTTGCACTTACAGGTGAAAACCCCCGTTTCGGGTGGCAGGCATAGAATCTTGCGACGGAACACATGAAATGTTTTTTTTTATGGTCCAATATACCAACCTAACACATCCAAGAAAAAAAATTCATGCGTCTACCCCCTCCCGGCGCTGTTTAGAGGGGTAGATCGACATGCCAGACTTTTCTCCAACGGGAGTAGGGTTTCGCCGTAGAGGGGGTCCGGAGCGTCAAGACCCCATCAAAACTTGCATAGACCCCTAAAATATTTATACTAGTGTGTTGGTAGTTTTTGGGAACCAAGATACATCTACGAGGTTCGACCCGCTTCACTGACCCCTCTTACTCCGTAGTAAGTTCTTGCACTTACAGGTGAAAACCCCCGTTTCGGGTGGCAGGCATGGAATCGTGCGACGGAACACATGAAATGTTTGTTTTTTATGGTCCAATATACCAACCTAACACATCCAAGCAAAAAAATTCATGCGTCTACCCCCTCCCGGCGCCGTTTAGAGTGGTAGATCGATAGGTCAGACTTTTCTCCGGCGGGAGTAGCGTTTCGCCGTAGAGGGGGTCCGGAGCGTCAAGACCCCATCAAAACTTGCATTGACCCCTAAACTATTTATACTAGTGTGTTGGTAGTTTGTGGGAACCAAGATACATCTACGAGGTGCGACCCGCTTCACTGACCCCTTTTACTCCGTAGTAAGTTCTTGCACTTAGAGGTGAAAACCCCCGTTTCGGGTGACATGCATGGAATCGTGCGACGGAACACATGAAATGTTTGTTTTTTATGGTCCAATATACCAACCTAACACATCCAAGCAAAAAAATCATGCGCCTCCCCCCTCCCGGCGCCGTTTAGAGGGGTAGATCGACAGGTCAGACTTTTCTCCAACGGGAGTAGGGTTTCGCTGTAGAGGGGGTCCGGAGTGTCAAGACCCCATCAAAACTTGCATAGACCCCTAAACTATGTATACTAGTGTGTTGGTAGTTTTTGGGAACCAAGATACATCTACGAGGTTCGAACCGCTTCACTGACCCCTCTTACTCCGTAGTAAGTTCTTGCACTTATAGGTGAAAACCCCCGTTTCGGGTGGCAGGCATAGAATCGTGCGACGGAACACATGAAATGTTTGTTTTTTATGGTCCAATATACCAACCTAACACATCCAAGCAAAAAAATTCATGCGTCTACCCCCTCCCGGCGCTGTTTAGAGGGGTAGATCGACATGCCAGACTTTTCTCCAACGGGAGTAGGGTTTCGCCGTAGAGGGGGTCCGGAGCGTCAAGACCCCATCAAAACTTGCATAGACCCCTAAAATATTTATACTAGTGTGTTTGGTAGTTTTTAAGAACCAAGATACATCTACGAGGTGCGACCCGCTTCACTGACCCCTCTTACTCTGTAGTAAGTTCTCGCACTTAGAGGTGAAAACCCCCGTTTCGGGTGTCAAGCATGGAATCGTGCGACGGAACACATGAAATGTTTGTTTTTTATGGTCCAATATACAAACCTAACACATCCAAGAAAATAATAATCATGCGTCTACCCCCTCCCGGCGCCGTTTAGAGGGGTAGATCGACAGGTCAGACTTTTCTCCAGCGGGAGTAGGGTTTCGCTGTAGAGGGGGTCCGGAGTGTCAAGACCCCATCAAAACTTGCATAGAACCCTAAACTATGTATACTAGTGTGTTGGTAGTTAATGGGAACCAAGATACATCTCCGAGGTGCGACCCGCCTCACTGACCCCTCTTACTCCGTAGTAAGTTCTTGCACTTAGAGGTGAAAACCCCCGTTTCGGGAGTCAGGCATGCAATCGTGCGACGGATCACATGAATTTTTTGGTTTTTATGGTCCAATATACCAACCTAACACATAAAAGCAAAAAAAATCATGCGTCTACCCCCTCCCGGCGCCGGTTAGAGGGGTAGATCGACAGGTCAGACTTTTCTCCAACGGGAGTAGGATTTCGCCGTAGAGAGGGTCCGGAGCGTCAGGACCCCATCAAAACTTGCATAGACCCCTAAACTATGTATACTAGTGTGTTGGTACTTTGTGGGAACCAAGATACATCTCCAAGGTGCGACCCGCTTCACTGACCCCTCTTACTCCGTAGTAAGTTCTTGCACTTAGAGGTGAAAACCCCCGTTTCGGGTGGCAGGCATGGAATCGTGCGACCGACCACGTGAAATGTTAGTTTTTTATTTTCCAATATACCAACCTAACACAACCAAGCAAAAAAAGTCATGCTTCTACCCCCTCCCGGCGTTGCTTAGAGGGGTAGATCGACAGGTCAGACTTTTCTCCTGCGGGAGTAGGATTTCGCCGTAGAGGGGGTCGGGAGCGTCAAGACCCCATAAAAACTTGCATAGACCCCTAAACTATGTATACTAGTGTGTTGGTAGTTTGTGGGAACCAAGATACATCTCCGAGGTGCGACCCGCTTCGCTGACCCCTCTTACTCCGTAGTAAGTTCTTGCACTTAGAGGTGAAAACCCCCATTTCGGGTGGCAGGCATGGAATCGTGCGACGGACCACATGAAATGTTTGTTTTTTATGGTCCAATATACCAACCTAACACATCCAAGCAAAAAAATTCATGCTTCTACCCACTCCCGGCGCCGTTTAGAGGGGTAGATCGACATGTAAGACATTTCTCCTGCGGGAGTAGGGTTTCGCTGTAGGGGGGTCCGGAGCGTCAATACCCCATAAAAACTTGCATAGACCCCTAAACTATGTATACTAGTGTATTGGTAGTTTGTGGGAACCAATATACATCTCCGAGGTGCGACCCGCTTCACTGACCCCTCTTACTCCGTAGTAAGTTCTTGCACTTAGAGGTGATAACCCCCGTTTCGGGTGTCAGGCATGGAATCGTGCGATAGAACACATGAAATGTTTTTTTTTATGGTCCAATATACCAACCTAACACATCCAAGCAAAAAAATTCATGCGTCTACCCCATCCCGGTGCCGTTTAGAGGGGTAGATCGACATGTCAGACTTTTCTCCAACGGGAGTAGGGTTTCGCCGTAGAGGGGGTCCGGAGCGTCAAGACCCCATCAAAACTTGCACAGACCCCTAAAATATGTATACTAGTGTGTTGGTATTTTGTGGGAACCAAGATACATCTCCGAGGTGTGACCCGCTTCACTGACCGCTCTTACTCTGTAGTAAGTTCTTGCACTTAGAGGTGAAAACCCCCGTTTCGGGTGGCAAGCATGGAATCGTGCGACGGAACACATGAAATGTTTGTTTTTTATGGTCCAATATACCAACCTAACACATCCAAGAAAAAAAATTCATGCGTCTACCCCCTCCCGGCGCTGTTTAGAGGGGTAGATCGACATGCCAGACTTTTCTCCAACGGGAGTAGGGTTTCGCCGTAGAGGGGGTCCGGAGCGTCAAGACCCCATCAAAACTTGCATAGACCCCTAAAATATTTATACTAGTGTGTTGGTAGTTTTTGGGAACCAAGATACATCTACGAGGTTCGACCCGCTTCACTGACCCCTCTTACTCCGTAGTAAGTTCTTGCACTTACAGGTGAAAACCCCCGTTTCGGGTGGCAGGCATGGAATCGTGCGACGAAACACATGAAATGTTTGTTTTTTATGGTCCAATATACCAACCTAACACATCCAAGCAAAAAAATTCATGCGTCTACCCCCTCCCGGCGCCGTTTAGAGTGGTAGATCGATAGGTCAGACTTTTCTCCGGCGGGAGTAGCGTTTCGCCGTAGAGGGGGTCCGGAGCGTCAAGACCCCATCAAAACTTGCATTGACCCCTAAACTATTTATACTAGTGTGTTGGTAGTTTGTGGGAACCAAGATACATCTACGAGGTGCGACCCGCTTCACTGACCCCTTTTACTCCGTAGTAAGTTCTTGCACTTAGAGGTGAAAACCCCCGTTTCGGGTGACATGCATGGAATCGTGCGACGGAACACATGAAATGTTTGTTTTTATGGTCCAATATACCAACCTAACACATACAAGCAAAAAAGTCATGCGCCTACCCCCTCCCGGCGCCGTTTAGAGGGGTAGATCGACAGGTCAGACTTTTCTCCAACGGGAGTAGGGTTTCGCTGTAGAGGGGGTCCGGAGTGTCAAGACCCCATCAAAACTTGCATAGACCCCTAAACTATGTATACTAGTGTGTTGGTAGTTTTTGGGAACCAAGATACATCTACGAGGTTCGAACCGCTTCACTGACCCCTCTTACTCCGTAGTAAGTTCTTGCACTTATAGGTGAAAACCCCCGTTTCGGGTGGCAGGCATAGAATCGTGCGACGGAACACATGAAATGTTTGTTTTTTATGGTCCAATATACCAACCTAACACATCCAAGCAAAAAAATTCATGCGTCTACCCCCTCCCGGCGCTGTTTAGAGGGGTAGATCGACATGCCAGACTTTTCTCCAACGGGAGTAGGGTTTCGCCGTAGAGGGGGTCCGGAGCGTCAAGACCCCATCAAAACTTGCATAGACCCCTAAAATATTTATACTAGTGTGTTGGTAGTTTGTAAGAACCAAGATACATCTACGAGGTGCGACCCGCTTCACTGACCCCTCTTACTCTGTAGTAAGTTCTCGCACTTAGAGGTGAAAACCCCCGTTTCGGGTGTCAAGCATGGAATCGTGCGACGGAACACATGAAATGTTTGTTTTTTATGGTCCAATATACAAACCTAACACATCCAAGAAAATAATAATCATGCGTCTACCCCCTCCCGGCGCCGTTTAGAGGGGTAGATCGACAGGTCAGACTTTTCTCCAGCGGGAGTAGGGTTTCGCTGTAGAGGGGGTCCGGAGTGTCAAGACCCCATCAAAACTTGCATAGAACCCTAAACTATGTATACTAGTGTGTTGGTAGTTAATGGGAACCAAGATACATCTCCGAGGTGCGACCCGCCTCACTGACCCCTCTTACTCCGTAGTAAGTTCTTGCACTTAGAGGTGAAAACCCCCGTTTCGGGAGTCAGGCATGGAATCGTGCGACGGATCACATGAATTTTTTGTTTTTTATGGTCCAATATACCAACCTAACACATCCAAGCAAAAAAAATCATGCGTCTACCCCCTCCCGGCGCCGTTTAGAGGGGTAGATCGACAGGTCAGACTTTTCTCCAACGGGAGTAGGATTTCGCCGTAGAGAGTGTCCGGAGCGTCAGGACCCCATCAAAACTTGCATAGACCCCTAAACTATGTATACTAGTGTGTTGGTACTTTGTGGGAACCAAGATACATCTCCAAGGTGCGACCCGCTTCACTGACCCCTCTTACTCCGTAGTAAGTTCTTGCACTTAGAGGTGAAAACCCCCGTTTCGGGTGGCAGGCATGGAATCGTGCGACCGACCACGTGAAATGTTAGTTTTTTATTTTCCAATATACCAACCTAACACATACAAGCAAAAAAAGTCATGCTTCTACCCCCTCCCGGCGTTGCTTAGAGGGGTAGATCGACAGGTCAGACTTTTCTCCTGCGGGAGTAGGATTTCGCCGTAGAGGGGGTCGGGAGCGTCAAGACCCCATCAAAACTTGCATAGACCCCTAAACTATGTATACTAGTGTGTTGGTAGTTTGTGGGAACCAAGATACATCTCCGAGGTGCGACCCGCTTCGCTGACCCCTCTTACTCCGTAGTAAGTTCTTGCACTTAGAGGTGAAAACCCCCGTTTCGGGTGGCAGGCATGGAATCGTGCGACGGACCACATGAAATGTTTGTTTTTTATGGTCCAATATACCAACCTAACACATCCAAGCAAAAAAATTCATGCTTCTACCCACTCCCGGCGCCGTTTAGAGGGGTAGATCGACATGTAAGACATTTCTCCTGCGGGAGTAGGGTTTCGCTGTAGGGGGGTCCGGAGCGTCAATACCCCATAAAAACTTGCATAGACCCCTAAACTATGTATACTAGTGTATTGGTAGTTTGTGGGAACCAATATACATCTCCGAGGTGCGACCCGCTTCACTGACCCCTCTTACTCCGTAGTAAGTTCTTGCACTTAGAGGTGATAACCCCCGTTTCGGGTGTCAGGCATGGAATCGTGCGATAGAACACATGAAATGTTTTTTTTTATGGTCCAATATACCAACCTAACACATCCAAGCAAAAAAATTCATGCGTCTACCCCATCCCGGTGCCGTTTAGAGGGGTAGATCGACATGTCAGACTTTTCTCCAACGGGAGTAGGGTTTCGCCGTAGAGGGGGTCCGGAGCATCAAGACCCCATCAAAACTTGCATAGACCCCTAAAATATGTATACTAGTGTGTTGGTATTTTGTGGGAACCAAGATACATCTCCGAGGTGTGACCCGCTTCACTGACCGCTCTTACTCTGTAGTAAGTTCTTGCACTAAGAGGTGAAAACCCCCGTTTCGGGTGGCAAGCATGGAATCGTGCGACGGAACACATGAAATGTTTGTTTTTATGGTCCAATATACCAACCTAACACATCCAAGTAAAAAAAATCATGCGTCTACCCCCTCCCGGCACCGTTTAGAGGGGTAGATCGACAGGTCAGACTTTTCTCCATCGGGAGTAGGGTTTCGCCGTAGAGGTGGTCCGGAGCGTCAAGACCCCATCAAAACTTGCATAGACCCCTAAACTATGTATACTAGTGTGTTGGTAGTTTGTGGGAACCAAGATACATCTCCGAGGTGCGACCCGCTTCACTGACCCCTCTTACTCCGTAGTAAGTTCTTGCACTGAGAGGTGAAAACCCCCGTTTCGGGTGTCAGGCATGGAATCGTGCGAGGGAAGACATGAAATCTTTGTTTTTTATGGTCCAATATACCAACCTAACACATCCAAGCAAGAAAATTCATGCGTCTACCCCCTCCCGGCGCCGTTTAGAGGGGTAGATCGACATATCAGACTTTTCTTCAGCGGGAGTAGGGTTTCGCCGTAGAGGGGGTCCGGAGCGTCAAGACCCCATGAAAACTTGCATAGACCACTAAAGTATGTATACTAGTGTGTTGGTAGTTTGTGGGAACCAAGACACATCTCCGAGGTGCGACCAGCTTCACTGACCCCTCTTACTCCGTAGTAAGTTCTTGCACTTAGAGGTGAAAACCCCCGTTTCGGGTGTCAGGCTTTCCAATATACCAACCTAACACATACAAGCAAGAAAATTCATGCGTCTACCCCCTCCAGGAGCCGTTTAGAGGGGTAGATCGACAGGTCAGACTTTTCTCCCGCGGGAGTAGGGTTTCGCCGTAGAGGGAGTCCGGAGCGTCAAGACCCCATGAAAACTTGCATAGACCCCTAAACTATGTATACTAGTGTGTTGATAGTTTGTGGGAACACAGATACATCTACGATGTGCGACCCGCTTCACTGGCCCCTCTTATTCCATAGTAAGTTCTTGCACTTAGAGGTGAAAACCCCCGTTTCGGGTGGCAGGCATGGAATCGTGCGACGGAACACATGAAATGTTTGTTTTTATGGTCCAATATACCAACCTAACACATCCAAGCAAAAGACATCATGCGTCTACCCCCTCCCGGCGCCGTTTAGAGGGGTAGATCGATAGGTCAGACTTTTCTCCGGCGGGAGTAGCGTTTCGCCGTAAGGGGGTCCGGAGCGTTAAGACACGATCAAAACTTGCATTGAGCCCTAAACTATGTATACTAGTGTGTTGGTAGTTTGTGGGAACCAAGATACATCTACGAGGTGCGACCCGCTTAACTGACCCCTTTTACTCCGTAGCAAGTTCTTGCACTTAGAGGTGAAAACCCCCGTTTCGGGTGACATGCATGGAATCGTGCGACGGAACACATGAAATGTTTGTTTTTTATGGTCCAATATACCAACCTAACACATCCAAGCAAAAAAATCATGCGCCTCCCCCCTCCCGGCGCCGTTAAGAGGGGTAGATCGACAGGTCAGACTTTTCTCCAACGGGAGTAGGGTTTCGCTGTAGAGGGGGTCCGGAGTGTCAAGACCCCATCAAAACTTGCATAGACCCCTAAACTATGTATACTAGTGTGTTGGTAGTTTTTGGTAACCAAGATACATCTACGAGGTGCGACCCGCTTCACTGACCCCTCTTACTCTATAGTAAGTTCTCGCACTTAGAGGTGAAAACCCCCGTTGCGGGTGTCAAGCATGGAATCGTGCGACGGAACACATGGAATGTTTGTTTTTTATGGTCCAATATACAAACCTAACACATCCAAGCAAATAATAATCATGCGTCTACCCCCTCCCGGCGCCGTTTAGAGGGGTAGATCGACATATCAGACTTTTCTCCAGCGGGAGTAGGATTTCGCCCTAGAGGGGGTCCGGAGCGTCAATACCCCATGAAAACTTGCATAGACCACTAAAGTATGTATACCAGTGTGTTGGTAGTTTGTGGGAACCAAGAGACATCTCCGAGGTGCGACCGGCTTCACTGACCCCTCTTACTCCGTAGTAAGTTCTCCGGCGGGAGTAGCGTTTCGCCGTAGAGGGGGTCCGGAGCGTTAAGACACGATCAAAACTTCCATTGAGCCCTAAACTATGTATACTAGTGTGTTGGTAGTTTGTGGGAACCAAGATACATCTACGAGGTGCGACCCGCTTAACTGACCCCTTTTACTCCGTAGCAAGTTCTTGCACTTAGAGGTGAAAACCCCCGTTTCGGGTGACATGCATGGAATCGTGCGACGGAACACATGAAATGTTTGTTTTTTATGGTCCAATATACCAACCTAACACATCCAAGCAAAAAAATCATGCGCCTCCCCCCTCCCGGCGCCGTTTAGAGGGGTAGATCGACAGGTCAGACTTTTCTCCAACGGGAGTAGGGTTTCGCTGTAGAGGGGGTCCGGAGTGTCAACACCCCATCAAAACTTGCATAGACCCCTAAACTATGTATACTAGTGTGTTGGTAGTTTGTAAGAACCAAGATACATCTACGAGGTGCGACCCGCTTCACTGACCCCTCTTACTCTATAGTAAGTTCTCGCACTTAGAGGTGAAAACCCCCGTTGCGGGTGTCAAGCATGGAATCGTGCGACGGAACACATGGAATGTTTGTTTTTTATGGTCCAATATACAAACCTAACACATCCAAGCAAATAATAATCATGCGTCTACCCCCTCCCGGCGCCGTTTAGAGGGGTAGATCGACATATCAGACTTTTCTCCGGCGGGAGTAGCGTTTCGCCGTAGAGGGGGTCCGGAGCGTTAAGACACGATCAAAACTTGCATTGAGCCCTAAACTATGTATACTAGTGTGTTGGTAGTTTGTGGGAACCAAGATACATCTACGAGGTGCGACCCGCTTAACTGACCCCTTTTACTCCGTAGCAAGTTCTTGCACTTAGAGGTGAAAACCCCCGTTTCGGGTGACATGCATGGAATCGTGCGACGGAACACATGAAATGTTTGTTTTTTATGGTCCAATATACCAACCTAACACATCCAAGCAAAAAAATCATGCGCCTCCCCCCTCCCGGCGCTGTTTAGAGGGGTAGATCGACAGGTCAGACTTTTCTCCAACGGGAGTAGGGTTTCGCCGTAGAGGGGGTCCGGAGCGTCAAGACCCCATCAAAACTTGCATAGACCCCTAAACTATGTATACTAGTGTGTTGGTAGTTTGTAAGAACCAAGATACATCTACGAGGTGCGACCCGCTTCACTGACCCCTCTTACTCTGTAGTAAGTTCTCGCACTTAGAAGTGAAAACCCCCGTTTCGGGTGTCAAGCATGGAATCGTGCGACGGAACACATGGAATGTTTGTTTTTTATGGTCCAATATTCAAACCTAACACATCCAAGAAAATAATAATCATGCGTCTACCCCCTCCCGGCGCCGTTTAGAGGGGTAGATCGACAGGTCAGACTTTTCTCACGCGGGAGTAGGGTTTCGCTGTAGAGGGGGTCCGGAGTGTCAAGACCCCATCAAAACTTGCATAGAACCCTAAACTATGTATACTAGTGTGTTGGTAGTTAATGGTAACCAAGATACATCTCCGAGGTGCGACCCGCTTCACTGACCCCTCTTACTCCGTAGTAAGTTCTTGCACTTAGAGGTGAAAACCCCCGTTTCGGGAGTCAGGCATGGAATCGTGCGATGGATCACATCAAATGTTTGTTTTTTATGGTCCAATATACCAACCTAACATATCCAAGAAAAAAAAATCATGCGTCTACCCCCTCCCGGCGCCGTTTAGAGGGGTAGATCGACAGGTCAGACTTTTCTCCAGCGGGAGTAGGATTTCGCCGTAGAGGGGGTCCGGAGCGTCAGGACCCCATCAAAACATGCATAGACCCCTAAACTATGTATACTAGTGTGTTGGTAGTTTGTGGGAACCAAGATACATCTCCGAGGTGCGACCCACTTCACTGACCCCTCTTACTCCGTAGTAAGTTCTTGCACTTAGAGGTGAAACCCCCCGTTTCGGGTGGCAGGCATGGAATCGTGCGACGGAACACATGAAATGTTAGTTTTTTATTTTCCAATATACCAACCTAACACATCCAAGCAAAAAAATTCATGCTTCTACCCCCTCCCGGCGCCGCTTAGAGGGGTAGATCGACAGGTCAGACTTTTCTCCAGCGGGAGTAGGATTTCGCCGTAGAGGGGGTCGGGAGCGTCAAGACCCCATCAAAACTTGCATAGACCCCTAAACTATGTATACTAGTGTGTTGGTAGTTTGTGGGAACCAAGATACATCTCCGAGGTGCGACCCGCTTCACTGACCCCTCTTACTCCGTAGTAAGTTCTTGCACTTACAGGAGAAAACCCCCGTGTCGGGTGGCAGGCATGGAATCGTGCGACGGAACACATGAAATGTTTGTTTTTATGATCCAATATACCAACCTAACACATCCAAAGAAAAAAATTCATGCGTCTACCCCCTCCCGGCGCTGTTTAGAGGGGTAGATCGACAGGTCAGACTTTTCTCCAACGGGGGTAGGGTTTCGCCGTAGAGGGGGTCCGGAGCGTCAAGACCCCATCAAAACTTGCATAGACCCCTAAACTATGTATACTAGTGTGTTTGTAGTTTGTAAGAACCAACATACATCTACGAGGTGCGACCCGCTTCACTGGCCCCTCTTACTCTGTAGTAAGTTCTCGCACTTAGAGGTGAAAACCCCCGTTGCGGGTGTCAAGCATGGAATCGTGCGACGGAACACATGGAATGTTTGTTTTTTATGGTCCAATATACAAACCTAACACATCCAAGCAAATAATAATCATGCGTCTACCCCCTCTCGGCGCCGTTTAGAGGGGTGGATCGACATATCAGACTTTTCTCCAGCGGGAGTAGGGTTTCGCCGTAGAGGGGGTCCGGAGCGTCAAGACCCCATGAAAACTTGCATAGACCACTAAAGTATGTATACTAGTGTGTTGGTAGTTTGTGGGAACCAAGACACATCTCCGAGGTGCGACCCGCTTCACTGACCCCTCTTACTCCGTAGTAAGTTCTTGCACTTAGAGGTGAAAACCCCCGTTTCGTGTGTCAGGCTGTCCAATATACCAACCTAACACATACAAGCAAGAAAATTCATGCGTCTACCCCCTCCCGGAGCCGTTTAGAGGGTTAGATCGACAGGTCAGACTTTTCTCTAGCGGGAGTAGGGTTTCACCGTAGAGGGAGTCCGGAGCGTCAAGATCCCATGAAAACTTGCATAGACCCCTAAAGTATGTATACTAGTGTGTTGGTAGTTTGTGGAAACCAATATACATCTACGATGTGCGACCCGCTTCACTGGCCCCTCTTATTCCATAGTAAGTTCTTGCACTTAGAGGTGAAAACCCCCGTTTCGGGTGGCAGGCATGGAATCGTGCGACGGAACACATGAAATGTTTGTTTTTTATGGTCCAATATACCAACCTAACACATACAAGCAAAAGACATCATGCGCCTACCCCCTCCCGGCGCCGTTTAGAGGGGTAGATCGATAGGTCAGACTTTTCTCCGGCGGGAGTAGCGTTTCGCCGTAGAGGGGGTCCGGAGCGTCAAGACCCGATCAAAACTTGCATTGAACCCTAAACTATGTATACTAGTGTGTTGTTAGTTTGTGGGAACCAAGATACATCTACGAGGTGCGACCCGCTTCACTGACCCATTTTACTCCGTAGTAAGTTCTTGCACTTAGTGGTGAAAACCCCCGTTTCGGGTGACATGCATGGAATCGTGCGACGGAACACATGAAATGTTTGTTTTTATGGTCCAATATACCAACCTAACACATCCAAGCAAAAAAATCATGCGCCTACCCCCTCCCGGCACCGTTTAGAGGGGTAGATCGACAGGTCAGACTTTTCTCCAACGGGAGTAGGGTTTCGCTGAAGAGGGGGTCCGGAGTGTCAAGACCCCATCAAAACTTGCATAGACCCCTAAACTATGTATACTAGTGTGTTGGTAGTTTTTGGTAACCAAGATACATCTACGAGGTGCGACCCGCTTCACTGACCCCTCTTACTCCGTAGTAAGTTCTTGCACTTACAGGTGAAAACCCCCGTGTCGGGTGGCAGGCATGGAATCGTGCGACGGAACACATGAAATGTTTGTTTTTATGGTCCAATATACCAACCTAACACATCCAAGCAAAAAAATTCATGCGTCTACCCCCTCCCGGCGCTGTTTAGAGGGGTAGATCGACAGGTCAGACTTTTCTCCAACGGGAGTAGGGTTTCGCCGTAGAGGGGGTCCGGAGCGTCAAGACCCCATCAAAACTTGCATAGACCCCTAAAATATGTATACTAGTGTGTTGGTAGTTTGTAAGAACCAAGATACATCTACGAGGTGCGACCCGCTTCACTGACCCCTCTTACTCTGTAGTAAGTTCTCGCACTTAGAAGTGAAAACCCCCGTTTCGGGTGTCAAGCATGGAATCATGCGACGGAACACATGGAATGTTTGTTTTTTATGGTCCAATATACAAACCTAACACATCCAAGAAAATAATAATCATGCGTCTACCCCCTCCCGGCGCCGTTTAGAAGGGTAGATCGACAGGTCAGACTTTTCTCCCGCGGAAGTAGGGTTTCGCTGTAGAGGGGGTCCGGAGTGTCAAGACCCCATCAAAACTTGCATAGAACCCTAAAATATGTATACTAGTTTGTTGGTAGTTAATGGGAACCAAGATACATCTCCGAGGTGCGACCCGCTTCACTGACCCCTCTTACTCCGTAGTAAGTTCTTGCACTTAGAGGTGAAAACCCCCGTTTCGGGAGTCAGGCATGGAATCGTGCGATGGATCACATGAAATGTTTGTTTTTTATGGTCCAATATACCAACCTAACACATCCAAGCAAAAAAAATCATGCGTCTACCCCCTCCCGGCGCCGTTTAGAGGGGTAGATTGATAGGTCAGACTTTTCTCCAGCGGGAGTAGGATTTCGCCGTAGAGGGGGTCCGGAGCGTCAGGACCCCATCAAAACTTGCATAGACCCCTAAAATATGTATACTAGTGTGTTGGTAGTTTGTGGGAACCAAGATACATCTCCGAGGTGCGACCCGCTTCACTGACCCCTCTTACTCCGTAGTAAGTTCTTGCACTTAGAGGTGAAAACCCCCGTTTCGGGTGGCAGGCATGGAATCGTGCGACGGACCACATGAAATGTTAGTTTTTTATTTTCCAATATACCAACCTAACACATCCAAGCAAAAAAATTCATGCTTCTACCCCCTCCCTGCGCCGCTTAGAGGGGTAGATCGACAGGTCAGACTTTTCTCCAGCGGGAGTAGGATTTCGCCGTAGAGGGGGTCGGGAGCGTCAAGACCCCATCAAAACTTGCATAGACCCCTAAACTATGTATACTAGTGTGTTGGTAGTTTGTGGCAACCAAGATACATCTCCGAGGTGCGACCCGCTTCACTGACCCCTCTTACTCCGTAGTAAGTTCTTGCACTTAGAGGTGAAAACTCCCGTTTCGGGTGGCAGGCATGGAATCGTGCGACGGACCACATGAAATGTTTGTTTTTTATGGTCCAATATACCAACCTAACACATCCAAGCAAAAAAATTCATGCTTCTACCCCCTCCCGGCGCCGTTTAGAGGGGTAGATCGACAGGTAAGACATTTCTCCTACGGGAGTAGGGTTTCGCTGTAGGGGGGGTGCGGAGCGTCAATACCCAATAAAAACTTGCATAGACCCCTAAAATATGTATACTAGTGTATTGGTAGTTTGTGGGAACCAAGATACATCTCCGAGGTGTGACCCGCTTCACTGACCCCTCTTACTCCGTAGTAAGTTCTTGCACTTAGAGGTGATAACCCCCGTTTCGGGTGTCATGCATGGAATCGTGCGATAGAACACATGAAATGTTTGTTTTTATGGTCCAATATACCAACCTAACATATCCAAGCAAAAAAATTCATGCGTCTACCCCATCCCGGTGCCGTTTAGAGGGGTAGATCGACAGGTAAGACATTTCTCCTACGGGAGTAGGGTTTCGCTGTAGGGGGGGTGCGGAGCGTCAATACCCAATAAAAACTTGCATAGACCCCTAAACTATGTATACTAGTGTATTGGTAGTTTGTGGGAACCAAGATACATCTCCGAGGTGTGACCCGCTTCACTGACCCCTCTTACTCCGTAGTAAGTTCTTGCACTTAGAGGTGATAACCCCCGTTTCGGGTGTCAGGCATGGAATCGTGCGATAGAACACATGAAATGTTTGTTTTTATGGTCCAATATACCAAACTAACATATCCAAGCAAAAAAATTCATGCGTCTACCCCATCCCGGTGCCGTTTAGAGGGGTAGATCGATAGGTCAGACTTTTCTCCAACGGGAGTAGGGTTTCGCCGTAGAGGGGGTCCGGAGCGTCAAGACCCCATCAAAACTTGCATAGACCCCTAAAATATGTATACTAGTGTGTTGGTATTTTGTGGGAACCAAGATACATCTCCGAGGTGTGACCCGCTTCATTGACCGCTCTTACTCTGTAGTAAGTTCTTGCACTTAGAGGTGAAAACCCCCGTTTCGGGTGGCAGGCATGGAATCGTGCGACGGAACACATGAAATGTTTGTTTTTATGGTCCAATACACCAACCTAACACATCCAAGTAAAAAAAATCATGCGTCTACCCCCTCCCGGCGCCGTTTAGAGGGGTAGATCGACAGGTCTGACTTTTCTCCATCGAGAGTAGGGTTTCGCCGTAGAGGGGGTCTGGAGCGTCAAGACCCCATCAAAACTTGCATAGACCCCTAAACTATGTATACTAGTGTGTTGGTAGTTTGTGGGAACCAAGATACATCTCCGTGGTGTGACCCGCTTCACTGACCCCTCTTACTCCGTAGTAAGTTCTTGCACTGAGAGGTGAAAACCCCCGTTTCGGGTGTCAGGCATGGAATCGTGCGACGGAACACATGAAATGTTTGTTTTTTATGGTCCAATATACCAACCTAACACATCCAAGCAAGAAAATTCATGCGTCTACCCCCTCCCGGCGCCGTTTAGAGGGGTAGATCGACATATCAGACTTTTCTCCAGCGGGAGTAGGGTTTCGCCGTAGAGGGGTCCGGAGCGTCAAGACCCCATGAAAACTTGCATAGACCACTAAAGTAAGTATACTAGTGTGTTGGTAGTTTGTGGGAACCAAGACACATCTCCGAGGTGCGACCCGCTTCACTCACCCCTCTTACTCCGTAGTAAGTTCTTGCACTTAGAGGTGAAAACCCCCGTTTCGGGTGGCAGGCATGGAATCGTGCGACGGAACACATAAAATGTTTGTTTTTTATGGTCCAATATACCAACCTAACACATCCAAGCAAAAGACATCATGCGTCTACCCCCTCCCGGCACCGTTTAGAGGGGTAGATCGACAGGTCAGACTTTTCTCCGGCGGTAGTAGCGTTTCGCCGTAGAGGGGGTCCGGAGCGTCAAGACCCGATCAAAACATGCATTGACCCCTGAACTATGTATACTAGTGTGTTGGTAGTTTGTGGGAACCAAGATACATCTACGAGGTGCGACCCGCTTCACTGACCCCTTTTACTCCGTAGTAAGTTCTTGCACTTAGAGGTGCAAACCCCCGTTTCGGGTGTCAGGCTGTCCAATATACCAACCTAACACATACAAGCAAGAAAATTCATGCGTATACCCCCTCTCGGAGCCGTTTAGAGGGGTAGATCAACAGGTCATACTTTTCTCCAGCGGGAGTAGGGTTTCACCGTAGAGGGAGTCCGGAGCGTCAAGACCCCATGAAAACTTGCATAGACCCCTAAACTATGTATACTAGTGTGTTGGTAGTTTGTGGGAACCAAGATACATCTACGATGTGCGACCCGCTTCACTGGCCCCTCTTATTCCGTAGTAAGTTCTTGCACTTAGAGGTGAAAACCCCCGTTTCGGGTGGCAGGCATGGAATCGTGCGACGGAACACATGAAATGTTTGTTTTTTATGGTCCAATATACCAACCTAACACATCCAAGCAAAAGACATCATGCTTTTACCCCCTCCCGGCGCCGTTTAGAGGGGTAGATCGACAGGTCAGACTTTTCTCCGGCGGGAGTAGCGTTTCGCCGTAGAGGGGGTCCGGAGCGTCAAGATCCGATCAAAACATGCATTGACCCCTAAACTATGTATACTAGTGTGTTGGTAGTTTATGGGAACCAAGATACATCTACGAGGTGCGACCCGCTTCACTGACCCCTTTTACTCCGTAGTAAGTTCTTGCACTTAGAGGTGAAAACCCCCGTTTCGGGTGACATGCATGGAATCGTGCAAAGGAACACATGAAATGTTTGTTTTTTATGGTCCAATATACCAACCTAACACATCCAAGCAAAAAAATCATGCGCCTACCCCCTCCCGGCGCCGTTTAGAGGGGTAGATCGACAGGTCAGACTTTTCTCAGGGTTTCGCTGTAGAGAGGGTCTGGAGTGTCAAGACCCCATCAAAACTTGCATAGACCCCTAAACTATGTATACTATTGTGTTGGTAGTTTTTGGTAACCAAGATACATCTACGAGGTGCGACCCGCTTCACTGACCCCTCTTACTCCGTAGTAAGTTCTTGCACTTACATGTGAAAACCCCCGTGTCGGGTGGCAGGCATGGAATCGTGCGACGGAACACATGAAATGTTTGTTTTTATGGTCCAATATACCAACCTAACACATCCAAGCAAAAAAATTCATGCGTCTACCCCCTCCCGGCGCTGTTTAGAGGGGTAGATCGACATGTCAGACTTTTCTCCAACGGGAGTAGGGTTTCGCCGAAGAGGGGGTCCGGAGCGTCAAGACCCCATAAAAACTTGCATAGACCCCTAAACTATGTATACTAGTGTGTTGGTAGTTTGTAAGAACCAAGATACATCTACGAGGTGCGACCCGCTTCACTGACCCCTCTTACTCTGTAGTAAGTTCTCGCACTTAGAGGTGAAAACCCCCGTTTCGGGTGTCAAGCATGGAATCGTGCGAAGGAACACATGAAATGTTTGTTTTTTATGGTCCAATATACAAACCTAACACATCCAAGCAAATAATAATCATGCGTCTACCCCCTCCCGGTGCCGTTTAGAGGGGTAGATCGACAGGTCAGACTTTTCTCCCGCGGGGAGTAGGGTTTCGCTGTAGAGGGGGTCCGGAGTGTCAAGACCCCATCAAAACTTGCATAGAACCCTAAACTATGTATACTAGTGTGTTGGTAGTTAATGGGAACCAAGATACATCTCCGAGGTGTGACCCGCTTCACTGACCCCTCTTACTCCGTAGTAAGTTCTTGCACTTAGAGGTGAAAACCCCCGTTTCGGGAGTCAGGCATGGAATCGTGCGACGCATCACATGAAATGTTTGTTTTTTATGGACCAATATACCAACCTAACACATCCAAGCAAAAAAAATCATACGTCTACCCCTCCCGGCGCCGTTTAGAGGGGTAGATCGACAGGTCAGACTTTTCTCCAGCGGGAGTAGGATTTCGCCGTAGAGGGGGTCCGGAGCGTCAGGACCCCATCAAAACTTGCATAGACCCCTAAACTATGTATACTAGTGTGTTGGTAGTTTGTGGGAACCAAAATACATCTCCGAGGTGCGACCCGCTTCTCTGACCCCTCTTACTCTGTAGTAAGTTCTCGCACTTAGAGGTGAAAACCCCCGTTGCGGGTGTCAAGCATGGAATCATGCGACGGAACACATGGAATGTTTGTTTTTTATGGTCCAATATACAAACCTAACACATCCAAGCAAATAATAATCATGCGTCTACCCCCTCTCGGCGCCGTTTAGAGGGGTGGATCGACATATCAGACTTTTCTCCAGCGGGAGTAGGGTTTCGCCGTAGAGGGGGTCCGGAGCGTCAAGACCCCATGAAAACTTGCATAGACCACTAAAGTATGTATACTAGTGTGTTGGTAGTTTGTGGGAACCAAGACACATCTCCGAGGTGCGACCCGCTTCACTGACCCCTCTTACTCCGTAGTAAGTTCTTGCACTTAGAGGTGAAAACCCCCGTTTCGTGTGTCAGGCTGTCCAATATACCAACCTAACACATACAAGCAAGAAAATTCATGCGTCTACCCCCTCCCGGAGCCGTTTAGAGGGTTAGATCGACAGGTCAGACTTTTCTCTAGCGGGAGTAGGGTTTCACCGTAGAGGGAGTCCGGAGCGTCAAGATCCCATGAAAACTTGCATAGACCCCTAAAGTATGTATACTAGTGTGTTGGTAGTTTATGGAAACCAATATACATCTACGATGTGCGACCCGCTTCACTGGCCCCTCTTATTCCATAGTAAGTTCTTGCACTTAGAGGTGAAAACCCCCGTTTCGGGTGGCAGGCATGGAATCGTGCGACGGAACACATGAAATGTTTGTTTTTTATGGTCCAATATACCAACCTAACACATACAAGCAAAAGACATCATGCGCCTACCCCCTCCCGGCGCCGTTTAGAGGGGTAGATCGATAGGTCAGACTTTTCTCCGGCGGGAGTAGCGTTTCGCCGTAGAGGGGGTCCGGAGCGTCAAGACCCGATCAAAACTTGCATTGACCCCTAAACTATGTATACTAGTGTGTTGTTAGTTTGTGGGAACCAAGATACATCTACGAGGTGCGACCCGCTTCACTGACCCATTTTACTCCGTAGTAAGTTCTTGCACTTAGTGGTGAAAACCCCCGTTTCGGGTGACATGCATGGAATCGTGCGACGGAACACATGAAATGTTTGTTTTTATGGTCCAATATACCAACCTAACACATCCAAGCAAAAAAATCATGCGCCTACCCCCTCCCGGCACCGTTTAGAGGGGTAGATCGACAGGTCAGACTTTTCTCCAACGGGAGTAGGGTTTCGCTGAAGAGGGGGTCCGGAGTGTCAAGACCCCATCAAAACTTGCATAGACCCCTAAACTATGTATACTAGTGTGTTGGTAGTTTTTGGTAACCAAGATACATCTACGAGGTGCGACCCGCTTCACTGACCCCTCTTACTCCGTAGTAAGTTCTTGCACTTACAGGTGAAAACCCCCGTGTCGGGTGGCAGGCATGGAATCGTGCGACGGAACACATGAAATGTTTGTTTTTATGGTCCAATATACCAACCTAACACATCCAAGCAAAAAAATTCATGCGTCTACCCCCTCCCGGCGCTGTTTAGAGGGGTAGATCGACAGGTCAGACTTTTCTCCAACGGGAGTAGGGTTTCGCCGTAGAGGGGGTCCGGAGCGTCAAGACCCCATCAAAACTTGCATAGACCCCTAAACTATGTATACTAGTGTGTTGGTAGTTTGTAAGAACCAAGATACATCTACGAGGTGCGACCCGCTTCACTGACCCCTCTTACTCTGTAGTAAGTTCTCGCACTTAGAAGTGAAAACCCCCGTTTCGGGTGTCAAGCATGGAATCATGCGACGGAACACATGGAATGTTTGTTTTTTATGGTCCAATATACAAACCTAACACATCCAAGCAAATAATAATCATGCGTCTACCCCCTCCCGGCGCCGTTTAGAAGGGTAGATCGACAGGTCAGACTTTTCTCCCGCGGAAGTAGGGTTTCGCTGTAGAGGGGGTCCGGAGTGTCAAGACCCCATCAAAACTTGCATAGAACCCTAAAATATGTATACTAGTTTGTTGTTAGTTAATGGGAACCAAGATACATCTCCGAGGTGCGACCCGCTTCACTGACCCCTCTTACTCCGTAGTAAGTTCTTGCACTTAGAGGTGAAAACCCCCGTTTCGGGAGTCAGGCATGGAATCGTGCGATGGATCACATGAAATGTTTGTTTTTTATGGTCCAATATACCAACCTAACACATCCAAGCAAAAAAAATCATGCGTCTACCCCCTCCCGGCGCCGTTTAGAGGGGTAGATTGACAGGTCAGACTTTTCTCCAGCGGGAGTAGGATTTCGCCGTAGAGGGGGTCCGGAGCGTCAGGACCCCATCAAAACTTGTATAGACCCCTAAAATATGTATACTAGTGTGTTGGTAGTTTGTGGGAACCAAGATACATCTCCGAGGTGCGACCCGCTTCACTGACCCCTCTTACTCCGTAGTAAGTTCTTGCACTTAGAGGTGAAAACCCCCGTTTCGGGTGGCAGGCATGGAATCGTGCGACGGACCACATGAAATGTTAGTTTTTTATTTTCCAATATACCAACCTAACACATCCAAGCAAAAAAATTCATGCTTCTACCCCCTCCCTGCGCCGCTTAGAGGGGTAGATCGACAGGTCAGACTTTTCTCCAGCGGGAGTAGGATTTCGCCGTAGAGGGGGTCGGGAGCGTCAAGACCCCATCAAAACTTGCATAGACCCCTAAACTATGTATACTAGTGTGTTGGTAGTTTGTGGCAACCAAGATACATCTCCGAGGTGCGACCCGCTTCACTGACCCCTCTTACTCCGTAGTAAGTTCTTGCACTTAGAGGTGAAAACTCCCGTTTCGGGTGGCAGGCATGGAATCGTGCGACGGACCACATGAAATGTTTGTTTTTTATGGTCCAATATACCAACCTAACACATCCAAGCAAAAAAATTCATGCTTCTACCCCCTCCCGGCGCCGTTTAGAGGGGTAGATCGACAGGTAAGACATTTCTCCTACGGGAGTAGGGTTTCGCTGTAGGGGGGGTGCGGAGCGTCAATACCCAATAAAAACTTGCATAGACCCCTAAAATATGTATACTAGTGTATTGGTAGTTTGTGGGAACCAAGATACATCTCCGAGGTGTGACCCGCTTCACTGACCCCTCTTACTCCGTAGTAAGTTCTTGCACTTAGAGGTGATAACCCCCGTTTCGGGTGTCATGCATGGAATCGTGCGATAGAACACATGAAATGTTTGTTTTTATGGTCCAATATACCAACCTAACATATCCAAGCAAAAAAATTCATGCGTCTACCCCATCCCGGTGCCGTTTAGAGGGGTAGATCGACAGGTCAGACTTTTCTCCCGCGGAAGTAGGGTTTCGCTGTAGAGGGGGTCCGGAGTGTCAAGACCCCATCAAAACTTGCATAGAACCCTAAAATATGTATACTAGTTTGTTGTTAGTTAATGGGAACCAAGATACATCTCCGAGGTGCGACCCGCTTCACTGACCCCTCTTACTCCGTAGTAAGTTCTTGCACTTAGAGGTGAAAACCCCCGTTTCGGGAGTCAGGCATGGAATCGTGCGATGGATCACATGAAATGTTTGTTTTTTATGGTCCAATATACCAACCTAACACATCCAAGCAAAAAAAATCATGCGTCTACCCCCTCCCGGCGCCGTTTAGAGGGGTAGATTGACAGGTCAGACTTTTCTCCAGCGGGAGTAGGATTTCGCCGTAGAGGGGGTCCGGAGCGTCAGGACCCCATCAAAACTTGTATAGACCCCTAAAATATGTATACTAGTGTGTTGGTAGTTTGTGGGAACCAAGATACATCTCCGAGGTGCGACCCGCTTCACTGACCCCTCTTACTCCGTAGTAAGTTCTTGCACTTAGAGGTGAAAACCCCCGTTTCGGGTGGCAGGCATGGAATCGTGCGACGGACCACATGAAATGTTAGTTTTTTATTTTCCAATATACCAACCTAACACATCCAAGCAAAAAAATTCATGCTTCTACCCCCTCCCTGCGCCGCTTAGAGGGGTAGATCGACAGGTCAGACTTTTCTCCAGCGGGAGTAGGATTTCGCCGTAGAGGGGGTCGGGAGCGTCAAGACCCCATCAAAACTTGCATAGACCCCTAAACTATGTATACTAGTGTGTTGGTAGTTTGTGGCAACCAAGATACATCTCCGAGGTGCGACCCGCTTCACTGACCCCTCTTACTCCGTAGTAAGTTCTTGCACTTAGAGGTGAAAACTCCCGTTTCGGGTGGCAGGCATGGAATCGTGCGACGGACCACATGAAATGTTTGTTTTTTATGGTCCAATATACCAACCTAACACATCCAAGCAAAAAAATTCATGCTTCTACCCCCTCCCGGCGCCGTTTAGAGGGGTAGATCGACAGGTAAGACATTTCTCCTACGGGAGTAGGGTTTCGCTGTAGGGGGGGTGCGGAGCGTCAATACCCAATAAAAACTTGCATAGACCCCTAAAATATGTATACTAGTGTATTGGTAGTTTGTGGGAACCAAGATACATCTCCGAGGTGTGACCCGCTTCACTGACCCCTCTTACTCCGTAGTAAGTTCTTGCACTTAGAGGTGATAACCCCCGTTTCGGGTGTCATGCATGGAATCGTGCGATAGAACACATGAAATGTTTGTTTTTATGGTCCAATATACCAACCTAACATATCCAAGCAAAAAAATTCATGCGTCTACCCCATCCCGGTGCCGTTTAGAGGAGTAGATCGACAGGTAAGAAATTTCTCCTACGGGAGTAGGGTTTCGCTGTAGGGGGGGTGCGGAGCGTCAATACCCAATAAAAACTTGCATAGACCCCTAAACTATGTATACTAGTGTATTGGTAGTTTGTGGGAACCAAGATACATCTCCGAGGTGTGACCCGCTTCACTGACCCCTCTTACTCCGTAGTAAGTTCTTGCACTTAGAGGTGATAACCCCCGTTTCGGGTGTCAGGCATGGAATCGTGCGATAGAACACATGAAATGTTTGTTTTTATGGTCCAATATACCAAACTAACATATCCAAGCAAAAAAATTCATGCGTCTACCCCATCCCGGTGCCGTTTAGAGGGGTAGATCGATAGGTCAGACTTTTCTCCAACGGGAGTAGGGTTTCGCCGTAGAGGGGGTCCGGAGCGTCAAGACCCCATCAAAACTTGCATAGACCCCTAAAATATGTATACTAGTGTGTTGGTATTTTGTGGGAACCAAGATACATCTCCGAGGTGTGACCCGCTTCATTGACCGCTCTTACTCTGTAGTAAGTTCTTGCACTTAGAGGTGAAAACCCCCGTTTCGGGTGGCAGGCATGGAATCGTGCGACGGAACACATGAAATGTTTGTTTTTATGGTCCAATACACCAACCTAACACATCCAAGTAAAAAAAATCATGCGTCTACCCCCTCCCGGCGCCGTTTAGAGGGGTAGATCGACAGGTCTGACTTTTCTCCATCGAGAGTAGGGTTTCGCCGTAGAGGGGGTCTGGAGCGTCAAGACCCCATCAAAACTTGCATAGACCCCTAAACTATGTATACTAGTGTGTTGGTAGTTTGTGGGAACCAAGATACATCTCCGTGGTGTGACCCGCTTCACTGACCCCTCTTACTCCGTAGTAAGTTCTTGCACTGAGAGGTGAAAACCCCCGTTTCGGGTGTCAGGCATGGAATCGTGCGACGGAACACATGAAATGTTTGTTTTTTATGGTCCAATATACCAACCTAACACATCCAAGCAAGAAAATTCATGCGTCTACCCCCTCCCGGCGCCGTTTAGAGGGGTAGATCGACATATCAGACTTTTCTCCAGCGGGAGTAGGGTTTCGCCGTAGAGGGGTCCGGAGCGTCAAGACCCCATGAAAACTTGCATAGACCACTAAAGTAAGTATACTAGTGTGTTGGTAGTTTGTGGGAACCAAGACACATCTCTGAGGTGCGACCCGCTTCACTCACCCCTCTTACTCCGTAGTAAGTTCTTGCACTTAGAGGTGAAAACCCCCGTTTCGGGTGGCAGGCATGGAATCGTGCGACGGAACACATAAAATGTTTGTTTTTTATGGTCCAATATACCAACCTAACACATCCAAGCAAAAGACATCATGCGTCTACCCCCTCCCGGCACCGTTTAGAGGGGTAGATCGACAGGTCAGACTTTTCTCCGGCGGTAGTAGCGTTTCGCCGTAGAGGGGGTCCGGAGCGTCAAGACCCGATCAAAACATGCATTGACCCCTGAACTATGTATACTAGTGTGTTGGTAGTTTGTGGGAACCAAGATACATCTACGAGGTGCGACCCGCTTCACTGACCCCTTTTACTCCGTAGTAAGTTCTTGCACTTAGAGGTGCAAACCCCCGTTTCGGGTGTCAGGCTGTCCAATATACCAACCTAACACATACAAGCAAGAAAATTCATGCGTATACCCCCTCTCGGAGCCGTTTAGAGGGGTAGATCAACAGGTCATACTTTTCTCCAGCGGGAGTAGGGTTTCACCGTAGAGGGAGTCCGGAGCGTCAAGACCCCATGAAAACTTGCATAGACCCCTAAACTATGTATACTAGTGTGTTGGTAGTTTGTGGGAACCAAGATACATCTACGATGTGCGACCCGCTTCACTGGCCCCTCTTATTCCGTAGTAAGTTCTTGCACTTAGAGGTGAAAACGCCCGTTTCGGGTGGCAGGCATGGAATCGTGCGACGGAACACATGAAATGTTTGTTTTTTATGGTCCAATATACCAACCTAACACATCCAAGCAAAAGACATCATGCTTTTACCCCCTCCCGGCGCCGTTTAGAGGGGTAGATCGACAGGTCAGACTTTTCTCCGGCGGGAGTAGCGTTTCGCCGTAGAGGGGGTCCGGAGCGTCAAGATCCGATCAAAACATGCATTGACCCCTAAACTATGTATACTAGTGTGTTGGTAGTTTATGGGAACCAAGATACATCTACGAGGTGCGACCCGCTTCACTGACCCCTTTTACTCCGTAGTAAGTTCTTGCACTTAGAGGTGAAAACCCCCGTTTCGGGTGACATGCATGGAATCGTGCAACGGAACACATGAAATGTTTGTTTTTTATGGTCCAATATACCAACCTAACACATCCAAGCAAAAAAATCATGCGCCTACCCCCTCCCGGCGCCGTTTAGAGGGGTAGATCGACAGGTCAGACTTTTCTCCAACGTGAGTAGGGTTTCGCTGTAGAGGGGGTCTGGAGTGTCAAGACCCCATCAAAACTTGCATAGACCCCTAAACTATGTATACTATTGTGTTGGTAGTTTTTGGTAACCAAGATACATCTACGAGGTGCGACCCGCTTCACTGACCCCTCTTACTCCGTAGTAAGTTCTTGCACTTACAGGTGAAAACCCCCGTGTCGGGTGGCAGGCATGGAATCGTGCGACGGAACACATGAAATGTTTGTTTTTATGGTCCAATATACCAACCTAACACATCCAAGCAAAAAAATTCATGCGTCTACCCCCTCCCGGCGCTGTTTAGAGGGGTAGATCGACATGTCAGACTTTTCTCCAACGGGAGTAGGGTTTCGCCGAAGAGGGGGTCCGGAGCGTCAAGACCCCATAAAAACTTGCATAGACCCCTAAACTATGTATACTAGTGTGTTGGTAGTTTGTAAGAACCAAGATACATCTACGAGGTGCGACCCGCTTCACTGACCCCTCTTACTCTGTAGTAAGTTCTCGCACTTAGAGGTGAAAACCCCCGTTTCGGGTGTCAAGCATGGAATCGTGCGACGGAACACATGAAATGTTTGTTTTTTATGGTCCAATATACAAACCTAACACATCCAAGCAAATAATAATCATGCGTCTACCCCCTCCCGGCGCCGTTTAGAGGGTTAGATCGACAGGTCAGACTTTTCTCCCGCGGGGAGTAGGGTTTCGCTGTAGAGGGGGTCCGGAGTGTCAAGACCCCATCAAAACTTGCATAGAACCCTAAACTATGTATACTAGTGTGTTGGTAGTTAATGGGAACCAAGATACATCTCCGAGGTGTGACCCGCTTCACTGACCCCTCTTACTCCGTAGTAAGTTCTTGCACTTAGAGGTGAAAACCCCCGTTTCGGGAGTCAGGCATGGAATCGTGCGACGCATCACATGAAATGTTTGTTTTTTATGGACCAATATACCAACCTAACACATCCAAGCAAAAAAAATCATACGTCTACCCCTCCCGGCGCCGTTTAGAGGGGTAGATCGACAGGTCAGACTTTTCTCCAGCGGGAGTAGGATTTCGCCGTAGAGGGGGTCCGGAGCGTCAGGACCCCATCAAAACTTGCATAGACCCCTAAACTATGTATACTAGTGTGTTGGTAGTTTGTGGGAACCAAAATACATCTCCGAGGTGCGACCCGCTTCTCTGACCCCTCTTACTCCGTAGTAAATTCTTGCACTTAGAGGTGAAAACCCCCGTTTCGGGTGGCAGGCATGGAATCGTGCGGCGGACCACATGAAATGTTAGTTTTTTATTTTCCAATATACCAACCTAACACATCCAAGCAAAAAAAATCATGCTTCTACCCCCTCCCGGCGCCGCTTAGAGGGGTAGATCGACAGGTCAGACTTTTCTCCAACGGGAGTAGGATTTCGCTGTAGAGGGGGTCGGGAGCGTCAAGACCCCATCAAAACTTGCATAGACCCCTAAACTATGTATACTAGTGTGTTGGTAGTTTTTGGTAACCAATATACATCTACGAGGTGCGACCCGCTTCACTGACCCCTCTTACTCCGTAGTAAGTTCTTGCACTTACAGGTGAAAACCCCCATGTCGGGTGGCAGGCATGGAATCGTGCGACGGAACACATGAAATGTTTGTTTTTATGGTCCAATATACCAACCTAACACATCCAAGCAAAAAAAATCATGCGTCTACCCCCTCCCGGCGCTGTTTAGAGGGGTAGATCGACAGGTCAGACTTTTCTCCAACGGGAGTAGGGTTTCGCCGTAGAGGGGGTCCGGAGCGTCAAGACCCCATCAAAACTTGCATAGACCCCTAAAATATGTATACTAGTGTGTTGGTAGTTTGTAAGAACCAAGATACATCTACGAGGTGTGACCCGCTTCACTGACCCCTCTTACTCTGTAGTAAGTTCTCGCACTTAGAAGTGAAAACCCCCGTTTCGGGTGTCAAGCATGGAATCGTGCGACGGAACACATGGAATGTTTGTTTTTTATGGTCCAATATACAAACCTAACACATCCAAGCAAATAATAATCATGTGTCTACCCCCTCCCGGCGCCGTTTAGAGGGGTAGATCGACAGGTCAGACTTTTCTCCCGCGGGAGTAGGGTTTCGCTGTAGAGGGGGTCCGGAGTGTCAAGACCCCATCAAGACTTGCATAGAACCCTAAACTATGTATACTAGTGTGTTGGTAGTTAATGGGAACCAAGATACATCTCTGAGGTGCGACCCGCTTCACTGACCCCTCTTACTCCGTAGTAAGTTCTTGCACTTAGAGGTGAAAACCCCCGTTTCGGGAGTCAGGCATGGAATCGTGCGATGGATCACATGAAATGTTTGTTTTTTATGGTCCAATATACCAACCTAACACATCCAAGCAAAAAAAATCATGCGTCTACCCCCTCCCGGCGCCGTTTAGAGGGGTAGATCGACAGGTCAGACTTTTCTCCAGCGGGAGTAGGATTTCGCCGTAGAGGGGGTCCGGAGCGTCAGGACCCCATCAAAACTTGCATAGACCCCTAAACTATGTATACTAGTGTGTTGGTAGTTTGTGGGAACCAAGATACATCTCCGAGGTGCGACCCGCTTCACTGACCCCTCTTACTCCGTAGTAAGTTCTTGCACTTAGAGGTGAAAACCCCCGTTTCGGGTGGCAGGCATGGAATCGTGCGACGGACCACATGAAATGTTAGTTTTTTTTTCCAATATACCAACCTAACACATCCAAGCAAAAAAATTCATGCTTCTACCCCCTCCCGGCGCCGCTTAGAGGGGTAGATCGACAGGTCAGACTTTTCTCCAGCGGGAGTAGGATTTCGCCGTAGAGGGGGTCGGGAGCGTCAAGACCCCATCAAAACTTGAATAGACCCCTAAACTATGTATACTAGTGTGTTGGTAGTTTGTGGCAACCAAGATACATATCCGAGGTGCGACCCGCTTCACTGACCCCTCTTACTCCGTAGTAAGTTCTTGCACTTAGAGGTGAAAACCCCCGTTTTGGGTGGCAGGCATGGAATCGTGCGACGGACCACATGAAATGTTTGTTTTTATGGTCCAATATACCAACCTAAAACATCCAAGCAAAAAAATTCATGCTTCTACCCCCTCCCGGCGCCGTTTAGAGGGGTAGATCGACAGGTAAGACATTTCTCCTACGGGAGTAGGGTTTCGCTGTAGGGGGGGTGCGGAGCGTCAATACCCAATAAAAACTTGCATAGACCCCTAAACTATGTATACTAGTGTATTGGTAGTTTGTGGGAACCAAGATACATCTCCGAGGTGCGACCCGCTTCACTGACCCCTCTTACTCCGTAGTAAGTTCTTGCACATAGAGGTGATAACCCCCGTTTCGGGTGTCAGGCATGGAATCGTGCGATAGAACACATGAAATGTTTGTTTTTATGGTCCAATATACCAACCTAACATATCCAAGCAAAAAAATTCATGCGTCTACCCCATCCCGGTGCCGTTTAGAGGGGTAGATCGATAGGTCAGACTTTTCTCCAACGGGAGTACGGTTTCGCCGTAGAGGGGGTCCGGAGCGTCAAGACCCCATCAAAACTTGCATAGACCCCTAAAATATGTATACTAGTGTGTTGGTATTTTGTGGGAACCAAGATACATCTCCGAGGTGTGACCCGCTTCATTGACCGCTCTTACTCTGTAGTAAGTTCTTGCACTTAGAGGCGAAAACCCCCGTTTCGGGTGGCAGGCATGGAATCGTGCGACGGAACACATGAAATGTTTGTTTTTATGGTCCAATATACCAACCTAACACATCCAAGTAAAAAAAATCATGCGTCTACCCCCTCCCGGCGCCGTTTAGAGGGGTAGATCGACAGGTCAGACTTTTCTCCATCGAGAGTAGGGTTTCGCCGTAGAGGGGGTCCGGAGCGTCAAGACCCCATCAAAACTTGCATAGACCCCTAAACTATGTATACTAGTGTGTTGGTAGTTTGTGGGAACCAAGATACATCTCCGTGGTGTGACCAGCTTCACTGACCCCTCTTACTCCGTAGTAAGTTCTTGCACTGAGAGGTGAAAACCCCCGTTTCGGTTGGCAGGCATGGAATCGTGCGACGGAACACATGAAATGTTTGTTTTTTATGGTCCAATATACCAACCTAACACATCCAAGCAAGAAAATTCATGCGTCTACCCCCTTCCGGCGCCGTTTAGAGGGGTAGATCGACATATCAGACTTTTCTCCAGCGGGAGTAGGGTTTCGCCGTAGAGGGGGTCCGGAGCGTCAAGACCCCATCAAAACTTGCATAGACCACTAAAGTATGTATACTAGTGTGTTGGTAGTTTGTGGGAACCAAGACACATCTCCGAGGTGCGACCCGCTTCACTGACCCCTCTTACTCCGTAGTAAGTTCTTGCACTTAGAGGTGAAAACCCCCGTTTCGGGTGGCAGGCATGGAATCGTGCGACGGAACACATAAAATGTTTGTTTTTTATGGTCCAATATACCAACCTAACACATCCAAGCAAAAGACATCATGCGTCTACCCCCTCCCGGCGCCGTTTAGAGGGGTAGATCGACAGGTCAGACTTTTCTCCGGCGTAATAGCGTTTCGCCGTAGAGGGGGTCCGGAGCGTCAAGACCCGATCAAAACATGCATTTACCCCTGAACTATGTATACTAGTGTGTTGGTAGTTTGTGGGAACCAAGATACATCTACGAGGTGCGACCCGCTTCACTGACCCCTTTTACTCCGTAGTAAGTTCTTGCACTTAGAGGTGAAAACCCCCGTTTCGGGTGTCAGGTTGTCCAATATACCAACCTAACACATACAAGCAAGAAAATTCATGCGTCTACCCCCTCCCGGAGCCGTTTAGAGGGGTAGATCAACAGGTCATACTTTTCTCCAGCGGGAGTAGGGTTTCACCGTAGAGGGAGTCCGGAGCGTCAAGACCCCATGAAAACTTGCATAGACCCCTTAACTATGTATACTAGTGTGTTGTTAGTTTGTGGGAACCAAGATACATCTACGATGTGCGACCCGCTTCACTGGCCCCTCTTATTCCGTAGTAAGTTCTTGCACTTAGAGGTGAAAACCCCCGTTTCGGGTGGCAGGCATGGAATCGCGCGACGGAACACATGAAATGTTTGTTTTTTATGGTCCAATATACCAACCTAACACATCCAAGCAAAAGACATCATGCGTCTACCCCCTCCCGGCGCCGTTTAGAGGGGTAGATCGACAAGTCAGACTTTTCTCCGGCGGGAGTAGCGTTTCGCCGTAGAGGGGGTCCGGAGCGTCAAGATCCGATCAAAACATGCATTGACCCCTAAACTATGTATACTAGTGTGTTGGTAGTTTGTGGGAACCAAGATACATCTACGAGGTGCGACCCGCTTCACTGACCCCTTTTACTCTGTAGTAAGTTCTTGCACTTAGAGGTGAAAACCCCCGTTTCGGGTGACATGCATGGAATCGTGCGACGGAACACATGAAATGTTTGTTTTTTATGGTCCAATATACCAACCTAACACATCCAAGCAAAAAAATCATGCGCCTACCCCCTCCCGGCGCCGTTTAGAGGGGTAGATCGACAGGTCAGACTTTTCTCCAACGGGAGTAGGGTTTCGCTGTAGAGGGGGTCTGGAGTGTCAAGACCCCATCAAAACTTGCATAGACCCCTAAACTATGTATACTATTGTGTTGGTAGTTTTTGGTAACCAAGATACATCTACGAGGTGCGACCCGCTTCACTGACCCCTCTTACTCCGTAGTAAGTTCTTGCACTTACAGGTGAAAACCCCCGTGTCGGGTGGCAGGCATGGAATCGTGCGACGGAACACATGAAATGTTTGTTTTTATGGTCCAATATACCAACCTAACACATCCAAACAAAAAAATTCATGCGTCTACCCCCTCCCGGCGCTGTTTAGAGGGGTAGATCGACATGTCAGACTTTTCTCCAACGGGAGTAGGGTTTCGCCGTAGAGGGGGTCCGGAGCGTCAAGACCCCATCAAAACTTGCATAGAACCCTAAACTATGTATACTAGTGTGTTGGTAGTTAATGGGAACCAAGATACATCTCCGAGGTGTGACCCGCTTCACTGACCCCTCTTACTCCGTAGTAAGTTCTTGCACTTAGAGGTGAAAACCCCCGTTTCGGGAGTCAAGCATGGAATCGTGCGACGGATCACATGAAATGTTTGTTTTTTATGGTCCAATATACCAACCTAACACATACAAGCAAAAAAAATCATACGTATACCCCCTCCCGACGCCGTTTAGAGGGGTAGATCGACAGGTCAGACTTTTCTCCAGCGGGAGTAGGATTTCGCCGTAGAGGGGGTCCGGAGCGTCAGGACCCCATCAAAACTTGCGTAGACCCCTAAAATATGTATACTAGTGTGTTGGTAGTTTGTGGGAACCAAGATACATCTCCGAGGTGCGACCCGCTTCTCTGATCCCTCTTACTCCGTAGTAAATTCTTGCACTTAGAGGTGAAAACCCCCGTTTCGGGTGGCAGGCATGGAATCGTGCGACGGACCATATGAAATGTTAGTTTTTTATTTTCCAATATACCAACCTAACACATGCAAGCAAAAACATTCATGCTTCTACCCCCTCCCGGCGCCGCTTAGAGGGGTAGATCGACAGGTCAGACTTTTCTCCAGCGGGAGTAGGATTTCGCCGTAGAGGGGGTCGGGAGCGTCAAGACCCCATCAAAACTTGCATAGACCCCTAAACTATGTATACTAGTGTGTTGGTAGTTTGTGGGAACCAAGATACATCTCCGAGGTGCGACTCGCTTCACTGACCCCTCTTACTCCGTAGTAAGTTCTTGCACTTAGAGGTGAAAACCCCCGTTTTGGGTGGCAGGCATGGAATCGTGCGACGGACCACATGAAATGTTTGTTTTTTATGGTCCAATATACCAACCTAACACATCCAAGCAAAAAAATTCATGCTTCTACCCCCTCCCGGCGCCGTTTAGAGGGGTAGATCGACAGGTAAGACATTTCTCCTACGGGAGTAGGGTTTCGCTGTAGGGGGGGTGCGGAGCGTCAATACCCCATCAAAACTTGCACATACCCCTAAACTATGTATACTAGTGTATTGGTAGTTTGTGGGAACCAAGATACATCTCCGAGGTGCGACCCGCTTCACTGACCCCTCTTACTCCGTAGCAAGTTCTTGCACTTAGAGGTGATAACCCCCATTTCGGGTGTCAGGCATGGAATCGTGCGAAAGAACACATGAAATGTTTGTTTTTATGGTGCAATATACCAACCTAACACATCCAAGCAAAAAGAATTCATGCTTCTACCCCATCCCGGTGCCGTTTAGAGGGGTAGATCGACAGGTCAGACTTTTCTCCAACGGGAGTAGGGTTTCGCCGTAGTGGGGGTCCGGAGCGTCAAGACCCCATCAAAACTTGCATAGACCCCTAAAATATGTATACTAGTGTGTTGGTATTTTGTGGGAACCAAGATACATCTCCGAGGTGTGACCCGCTTCATTGACCGCTCTTACTCCGTAGTAAGTTCTTGCACTTAGAGGTGAAAACCCCCGTTTCGGGTGGCAAGCATGGAATCGTGCGACGGAACACATGAAATGTTTGTTTTTATGGTCCAATATACCAACCTAACACATCCAAGTAAAAAAAATCATGCGTCTACCCCCTCCCGGCGCCGTTTAGAGGGGTAGATCGACAGGTCAGACTTTTCTCATGCGGGAGTAGGGTTTTGCCGTAGAGGGGATCTGGAGCGTAAAGACCCAATAAAAACTTGCATAGACCCCTAAACTATGTATACTAGTGTGTTGGTAGTTTGTGGGAACCAAGATACATCTCCGAGGTGCGACCCGCTTCACTGACCCGTCTTACTCCGTAGTAAGTTCTTGCACTGAGAGGTGAAAACCCCCGTTTCGGGTGTCAGGCATGGAATCGTGCGACGGAACACATGAAATGTTTGTTTTTTATGATCCAATATACCAACCTAACACATCGAAGCAAGAAAATTCATGCGTCTACCCCCTCCCGGCGCCGTTTAGAGGGGTAGATCGACATATCAGACTTTTCTCCAGCGGGAGTAGGGTTTCGCCGTAGAGGGGGTCCGGAGCGTCAAGACCCCATGAAAACTTGCATAGACCCCTAAAGTATGTATACTAGTGTGTTGGTAGTTTGTGGGAACCAAGACACATCTCCAAGGTGCGACCCGCTTCACTGACCCCTCTTACTCCGTAGTAAGTTCTTGCACTTAGAGGTGAAAACCCGTGTTTCGGGTGTCAGGATGTCCAATATACCAACCTAACACATACAAGCAAGAAAATTCATGCGTCTACCCCCTCCCGGAGCCGTTTAGAGGGGTAGATCGACAGGTCAGACTTTTCTCCGGCGGGAGTAGGGTTTCGCGGTAGAGGGGATCCGGAGCGTCAAGACCACATGAAAACTTGCATAGACCCCTAAACTATGTATACTAGTGTGTTGGTAGTTTGTGGGAACCAAGATACATCTACGATGTGCGACCCGCTTCACTGGCCCCTCTTATTCCGTAGTAAGTTCTTGCACTTAGAGGTGAAAACCCCCGTTTCGGGTGGCAGGCATGGAATCGTGCGACGGAACACATGAAATGTTTGTTTTTTATGGTCCAATATACCAACCTAACACATCCAAGCAAAATACATCCTGCGTCTACCCCCTCCCGGCGCCGTTTAGAGGGGTAGATCGATAGGTCAGACTTTTATCCGGCGGGAGTAGCGTTTCGCCGTAGAGGGGGTCCGGAGCGTCAAGACCCCATCAAAACTTGCATTGACCCCTAAACTATGTATACTAGTGTGTTGGTAGTTTATGGGAACCAAGATACATCTACGAGGTGCGACCCGCTTCACTGACCCCTTTTACTCCGTAGTAAGTTCTTGCACTTAGAGGTGAAAACCCCCGTTTCGGGTGACATGCATGGAATCGTGCGACGGAACACATGAAATGTTTGTTTATTATGGTCCAATATACCAACCTAACACATCCAAGCAAAAATATCATGCGCCTACCCCCTCCCGGCGCCGTTTAGAGGGGTAGATCGACAGGTCAGACTTTTCTCCAACGGGAGTAGGGTTTCGCTGTAGAGGGGGTCCGGAGTGTCAAGACCCCATCAAAACTTGCATAGACCCCTAAAATATGTATACTAGTGTGTTGGTAGTTTTTGGGAACCAATATACATCTACGAGGTGCGACCCGCTTCACTCACCCCTCTTACTCCGTAGTAAGTTCTTGCACTTACAGGTGAAAACCCCCGTTTCGGGTGGCAGGCATGGAATCGTGCGACGGAACACATGAAATGTTTGTTTTTATTGTCCAATATACCAACCTAACACATCCAAGCAAAAAAATTCATGCGTCTACCCCCTCCCGGCGCTGTTTAGAGGGGTAGATCGACAGGTCAGACTTTTCTCCAACGGGAGTAGGGTTTCGCCGTAGAGAGGGTCCGGAGCGTCAAGACCCCATCAAAACTTCCATAGAACACTAAACTATGTATACTAGTGTGTTGGTAGTTTGTAATAACCAAGATACATCTACGAGGTGCGACCCGCTTCACTGACCCCTCTTACTCTGAAGTAAGTTCTCGCACTTAGAGGTGAAAACCCCCGTTTCGGGTGTCAAGCATGGAATCGTGCGACGGAACACATGGAATGTTTGTTTTTTAGGGTCCAATATACAAACCTAACACATCCAAGCAAATAATAATCATGCGTCTACCCCCTCCCGGCGCCGTTTAGAGGGGTAGATCGACAGGTCAGACTTTTCTCCAGCGGGAGTAGGGTTTCGCTGTAGAGGGGGTCCGGAGTGTCAAGACCCCATCAAAACTTTGATAGAACCCTAAACTATGTATACTAGTGTGTTGGTAGTTAATGGGAACCAAGATACATCTCCGAGGTGCGACCCGCTTCACTGACCCCTATTACTCCATAGTATGTTCTTGCACTTAGAGGTGATTACCCCCGTTTCGGGTGTCGGGCATGGAATCGTGCGACGGAACACATGAAATGTTTGTTTTTTATGGTCCAATATACCAACCTAACACATCCAAGCAAAAAAAATCATGCGTATACCCCATCCCGGTGCCGTTTAGAGGGGTAGATCGACAGGTCAGACTTTTCTCCAACGGGAGTAGGGTTTCGTCGTAGAGGGGGACCGGAGCGTGAAGACCCCATCAAAACTTGCATAGACCCCTAAAATATGTATACTAGTGTGTTGGTAGTTTGTGGGAACAAAGATACATCTCCGAGGTGTGACCCGCTTCACTGACCCCTCTTACTCCGTAGTAAGTTCTTGCACATAGAGGTGAAAACCCCCGTTTCGGGTGGCAGGCATGAAATCGTGCGACGGAACACATGAATTGTTTGTTTTTATGGTCGAATATTCCAACCTAACACATCCAAGTAAAAAAAATCATGCGTCTACCCCCTCCCGGCGCCGTTTAGAGGGGTAGATCGACATATCAGACTTTTCTCCAGCGGGAGTAGGGTTTCGCCGTAGAGGGGGTCCGGAGCGTCAAGACCCCATGAAAACTTGCATAGACCCCTAAAGTATGTATACTAGTGTGTTGGTAGTTTGTGGGAACCAAGACACATCTCCAAGGTGCGACCCGCTTCACTGACCCCTCTTACTCCGTAGTAAGTTCTTGCACTTAGAGGTGAAAACCCGTGTTTCGGGTGTCAGGATGTCCAATATACCAACCTAACACATACAAGCAAGAAAATTCATGCGTCTACCCCCTCCCGGAGCCGTTTAGAGGGGTAGATCGACAGGTCAGACTTTTCTCCGGCGGGAGTAGGGTTTCGCGGTAGAGGGGATCCGGAGCGTCAAGACCACATGAAAACTTGCATAGACCCCTAAACTATGTATACTAGTGTGTTGGTAGTTTGTGGGAACCAAGATACATCTACGATGTGCGACCCGCTTCACTGGCCCCTCTTATTCCGTAGTAAGTTCTTGCACTTAGAGGTGAAAACCCCCGTTTCGGGTGGCAGGCATGGAATCGTGCGACGGAACACATGAAATGTTTGTTTTTTATGGTCCAATATACCAACCTAACACATCCAAGCAAAATACATCCTGCGTCTACCCCCTCCCGGCGCCGTTTAGAGGGGTAGATCGATAGGTCAGACTTTTATCCGGCGGGAGTAGCGTTTCGCCGTAGAGGGGGTCCGGAGCGTCAAGACCCCATCAAAACTTGCATTGACCCCTAAACTATGTATACTAGTGTGTTGGTAGTTTATGGGAACCAAGATACATCTACGAGGTGCGACCCGCTTCACTGACCCCTTTTACTCCGTAGTAAGTTCTTGCACTTAGAGGTGAAAACCCCCGTTTCGGGTGACATGCATGGAATCGTGCGACGGAACACATGAAATGTTTGTTTATTATGGTCCAATATACCAACCTAACACATCCAAGCAAAAATATCATGCGCCTACCCCCTCCCGGCGCCGTTTAGAGGGGTAGATCGACAGGTCAGACTTTTCTCCAACGGGAGTAGGGTTTCGCTGTAGAGGGGGTCCGGAGTGTCAAGACCCCATCAAAACTTGCATAGACCCCTAAAATATGTATACTAGTGTGTTGGTAGTTTTTGGGAACCAATATACATCTACGAGGTGCGACCCGCTTCACTCACCCCTCTTACTCCGTAGTAAGTTCTTGCACTTACAGGTGAAAACCCCCGTTTCGGGTGGCAGGCATGGAATCGTGCGACGGAACACATGAAATGTTTGTTTTTATTGTCCAATATACCAACCTAACACATCCAAGCAAAAAAATTCATGCGTCTACCCCCTCCCGGCGCTGTTTAGAGGGGTAGATCGACAGGTCAGACTTTTCTCCAACGGGAGTAGGGTTTCGCCGTAGAGAGGGTCCGGAGCGTCAAGACCCCATCAAAACTTCCATAGAACACTAAACTATGTATACTAGTGTGTTGGTAGTTTGTAATAACCAAGATACATCTACGAGGTGCGACCCGCTTCACTGACCCCTCTTACTCTGAAGTAAGTTCTCGCACTTAGAGGTGAAAACCCCCGTTTCGGGTGTCAAGCATGGAATCGTGCGACGGAACACATGGAATGTTTGTTTTTTAGGGTCCAATATACAAACCTAACACATCCAAGCAAATAATAATCATGCGTCTACCCCCTCCCGGCGCCGTTTAGAGGGGTAGATCGACAGGTCAGACTTTTCTCCAGCGGGAGTAGGGTTTCGCTGTAGAGGGGGTCCGGAGTGTCAAGACCCCATCAAAACTTTCATAGAACCCTAAACTATGTATACTAGTGTGTTGGTAGTTAATGGGAACCAAGATACATCTCCGAGGTGCGACCCGCTTCACTGACCCCTATTACTCCATAGTATGTTCTTGCACTTAGAGGTGATTACCCCCGTTTCGGGTGTCGGGCATGGAATCGTGCGACGGAACACATGAAATGTTTGTTTTTTATGGTCCAATATACCAACCTAACACATCCAAGCAAAAAAAATCATGCGTATACCCCATCCCGGTGCCGTTTAGAGGGGTAGATCGACAGGTCAGACTTTTCTCCAACGGGAGTAGGGTTTCGTCGTAGAGGGGGACCGGAGCGTGAAGACCCCATCAAAACTTGCATAGACCCCTAAAATATGTATACTAGTGTGTTGGTAGTTTGTGGGAACAAAGATACATCTCCGAGGTGTGACCCGCTTCACTGACCCCTCTTACTCCGTAGTAAGTTCTTGCACATAGAGGTGAAAACCCCCGTTTCGGGTGGCAGGCATGAAATCGTGCGACGGAACACATGAATTGTTTGTTTTTATGGTCGAATATTCCAACCTAACACATCCAAGTAAAAAAAATCATGCGTCTACCCCCTCCCGGCGCCGTTTAGAGGGGTAGATCGACAGGTCAGACTTTTCTCCAGCGGGAGTAGTGTTTTGCCGTAGAGGGGATCCGGAGCGTCAAGACCCAATCAAAACTTGCATAGACCCCTAAACTATGTATACTAGTGTGTTGGTAGTTTGTGGGAACCAAGATACATCTCCGAGGTGCGACCCGCTTCACTGACCCGTCTTACTCCGTAGTAAGTTCTTGCACTGAGAGGTGAAAACCCCCGTTTCGGGTGTCAGGCATGGAATCGTGCGACGGAACACATGAAATGTTTGTTTTTTATGATCCAATATACAAACCTAACACATCGAAGCAAGAAAATTCATGCGTCTACCCCCTCCCGGCGCCGTTTAGAGGGGTAGATCGACATATCAGACTTTTCTCCAGCGGGAGTAGGGTTTCTCCGTAGAGGGGGTCCGGAGCGTCAAGACCCCATGAAAACTTGCATAGACCCCTAAAGTATGTATACTAGTGTGTTGGTAGTTTGTGGGAACCAAGACACATCTCCGAGGTGCGACCCGCTTCACTGACCCCTCTTACTCCGTAGTAAGTTCTTGCACTTAGAGGTGAAAACCCGCGTTTCGGGTGTCAGGATGTCCAATATACCAACCTAACACATACAAGCAAGAAAATTCATGCGTCTACCCCCTCCCGGAGCCGTTTAGAGGGGTAGATCGACAGGTCAGACTTTTCTCCGGCGGGAGTAGGGTTTCGCGGTAGAGGGGATCCGGAGCATCAAGACCACATGAAAACTTGCATAGACCCCTAAACTATGTATACTAGTGTGTTGGAAGTTTGGGGGAACCAAGATACATCTACGATGTGCGACCCGCTTCACTGGCCCCTCTTATTCCGTAGTAAGTTCTTGCACTTAGAGGTGAAAACCCCCGTTTCGGGTGGCAGGCATGGAATCGTGCGACGGAACACATGAAATGTTTGTTTTTTATGGTCCAATATACCAACATAACACATCCAAGCAAAATACATCCTGCGTCTACCCCCTCCCGGCGCCGTTTAGAGGGGTAGATCGACATGTCAGACTTTTATCCGGCGGGAGTAGCGTTTCGCCGTAGAGGGGGTCCGGAGCGTCAAGACCCCATCAAAACTTGCATTGACCCCTAAACTATGTATACTAGTGTGTTGGTAGTTTATGGGAACCAAGATACATCTACGAGGTGCGACCCGCTTCACTGACCCCTTTTACTCCGTAGTAAGTTCTTGCACTTAGAGGTGAAAACCCCCGTTTCGGGTGACATGCATGGAATCGTGCGACGGAACACATGAAATGTTTGTTTTTTATGGTCCAATATACCAACCTAAAACATCCAAGAAAAAATATCATGCGCCTACCCCCTCCCGGCGCCGTTTAGTGGGGTAGATCGACAGGTCAGAATTTTCTCCAACGGGAGTAGGGTTTCGCTGTAGAGGGGGTACGGAGTGTCAAGACCCCATCAAAACTTGCATAGACCCCTAAAATATGTATACTAGTGTGTTGGTAGTTTTTGGGAACCAAGATACATCTACGAGGTGCGACCCGCTTCACTCACCCCTCTTACTCCGTAGTAAGTTCTTGCACTTACAGGTGAAAACCCCCGTTTCGGGTGGCAGGCATGGAATCGTGCGACGGAACACATGAAATGTTTGTTTTTATGGTCCAATATACCAACCTAACACATCCAAGCAAAAAAATTCATGCGTCTACCCCCTCCCGGCGCTGTTTAGAGGGGTAGATCGACAAGTCAGACTTTTCTCCAACGGGAGTAGGGTTTCGCCGTAGAGGGGGTCCGGAGCGTCAAGACCCCATCAAAACTTGCATAGAACACTAAACTATGTATACTAGTGTGTTGGTAGTTTGTAATAACCAAGATACATCTACGAGGTGCGACCCGCTTCACTGACCCCTCTTACTCTGAAGTAAGTTCTCGCACTTAGAGGTGAAAACCCCCGTTTCGGGTGTCAAGCATGGAATCGTGCGACGGAACACATGGAATGTTTGTTTTTTATGGTCCAATATACAAACCTAACACATCCAAGCAAATAATAATCATGCGTCTACCCCCTCCCGGCGCCGTTTAGAGGGGTAGATCGACAGGTCAGACTTTTCTCCAGCGGGAGTAGGGTTTCGCTGTAGAGGGGGTCCGGAGTGTCAAGACCCCATCAAAACTTTCATAGAACCCTAAACTATGTATACTAGTGTGTTGGTAGTTAATGGGAACCAAGATACATCTCCGAGGTGCGACCCGCTTCACTGACCCCTATTACTCCATAGTAAGTTCTTGCACTTAGAGGTGATTACCCCCGTTTCGGGTGTCGGGCATGGAATCGTGCGACGGAACACATGAAATGTTTGTTTTTTATGGTCCAATATACCAACCTAACACATCCAAGCAAAAAAAATCATGCGTATACCCCATCCCGGTGCCGTTTAGAGGGGTAGATCGACAGGTCAGACTTTTCTCCAACGGGAGTAGGGTTTCGTCGTAGAGGGGGTCCGGAGCGTCAAGACCCCATCAAAACTTGCATAGACCCCTAAAATATGTATACTAGTGTGTTTGTAGTTTGTGGGAACAAAGATACATCTCCGAGGTGCGACCCGCTTCACTGACCCCTCTTACTCCGTAGTAAGTTCTTGCACATAGAGGTGAAAACCCCCGTTTCGGGTGGCAGGCATGAAATCGTGCGACGGAACACATGAAATGTTTGTTTTTATGGTCGAATATTCCAACCTAACACATCCAAGTAAAAAAAATCATGCTTCTACCCCCTCCCGGCGCCGTTTAGAGGGGTAGATCGACAGGTCAGACTTTTCTCCAGCGGGAGTAGGGTTTTGCCGTAGAGGGGATCCGGAGCGTCAAGACCCAATCAAAACTTGCATAGACCCCTAAACTATGTATACTAGTGTGTTGGTAGTTTGTGGGAACCAAGATACATCTCCGAGGTGCGACCCGCTTCACTGACCCGTCTTACTCCGTAGTAAGTTCTTGCACTGAGAGGTGAAAACCCCCGTTTCGGGTGTCAGGCAAGGAATCGTGCGACGGAACACATGAAATGTTTGTTTTTTATGATCCAATATACCAACCTAACACATCGAAGCAAGAAAATTCATGCGTCTACCCCCTCCCGGCGCCGTTTAGAGGGGTAGATCGACATATCAGACTTTTCTCCAGCGGGAGTAGGGTTTCGCCGTAGAGGGGGTCCGGAGCGTCAAGACCCCATGAAAACTTGCATAGACCCCTAAAGTATGTATACTAGTGTGTTGGTAGTTTGTGGGAACCAAGACACATCTCCGAGGTGCGACCCGCTTCACTGACCCCTCTTACTCCGTAGTAAGTTCTTGCACTTAGAGGTGAAAACCCGCGTTTCGGGTGTCAGGATGTCCAATATACCAACCTAACACATACAAGAAAGAAAATTCATGCGTCTACGCCCTCCCGGAGCCGTTTAGAGGGGTAGATCGACAGGTCAGACTTTTCTCCGGCGGGAGTAGGGTTTCGCGGTAGAGGGGATCCGGAGCGTCAAGACCACATGAAAACTTGCATAGACCCCTAAACTATGTATACTAGTGTGTTGGTAGTTTGTGGGAACCAAGATACATCTACGATGTGCGACCCGCTTCACTGGCCCCTCTTATTCCGTAGTAAGTTCTTGCACTTAGAGGTGAAAACCCCCGTTTCGGGTGGCAGGCATGGAATCGTGCGACGGAACACATGAAATGTTTGTTTTTTATGGTCCAATATACCAACCTAACACATCCAAGCAAAATACATCCTGCGTCTACCCCCTCCCGGCGCCGTTTAGAGGGGTAGATCGACAGGTCAGACTTTTATCCGGCGGGAGTAGCGTTTCGCCGTAGAGGGGGTCCGGAGCGTCAAGACCCCATCAAAACTTGCATTGACCCCTAAACTATGTATACTAGTGTGTTGGTAGTTTATGGGAACCAAGATACATCTACGAGGTGCGACCCGCTTCACTGACCCCTTTTACTCCGTAGTAAGTTCTTGCACTTAGAGGTGAAAACCCCCGTTTCGGGTGACATGCATGGAATCGTGCGACGGAACACATGAAATGTTTGTTTTTTATGGTCCAATATACCAACCTAACACATCCAAGCAAAAATATCATGCGCCTACCCCCTCCCGGCGCCGTTTAGAGGGGTAGATCGACAGGTCAGACTTTTCTCCAACGGGAGTAGGGTTTCGCTGTAGAGGGGGTCCGGAGTGTCAAGACCCCATCAAAACTTGCATAGACCCCTAAAATATGTATACTAGTGTGTTGGTAGTTTTTGGGAACCAAGATACATCTACGAGGTGCGACCCGCTTCACTCACCCCTCTTACTCCGTAGTAAGTTCTTGCACTTACAGGTGAAAACCCCCGTTTCGGGTGGCAGGCATGGAATCGTGCGACGGAACACATGAAATGTTTGTTTTTATGGTCCAATATACCAACCTAACACATCCAAGCAAAAAAATTCATGCGTCTACCCCCTCCCGGCGCTGTTTAGAGGGGTAGATCGACAGGTCAGACTTTTCTCCAACGGGAGTAGGGTTTCGCCGTAGAGGGGGTCCGGAGCGTCAAGACCCCATCAAAACTTGCATAGAACACTAAACTATCTATACTAGTGTGTTGGTAGTTTGTAATAACCAAGATACATCTACGAGGTGCGACCCGCTTCACTGACCCCTCTTACTCTGAAGTAAGTTCTCGCACTTAGAGGTGAAAACCCCCGTTTCGGGTGTCAAGCATGGAATCGTGCGACGGAACACATGGAATGTTTGTTTTTTATGGTCCAATATACAAACCTAACACATCCAAGCAAATAATAATCATGCGTCTACCCCCTCCCGGCGCCGTTTAGAGGGGTAGATCGACAGGTCAGACTTTTCTCCAGCGGGAGTAGGGTTTCGTTGTAGAGGGGGTCCGGAGTGTCAAGACCCCATAAAAACTTTCATAGAACCCTAAACTATGTATACTAGTGTGTTGGTAGTTAATGGGAACCAAGATACATCTCCGAGGTGCGACCCGCTTCACTGACCCCTATTACTCCATAGTAAGTTCTTGCACTTAGAGGTGATTACCCCCGTTTCGGGTGTCGGGCATGGAATCGTGCGACGGAACACATGAAATGTTTGTTTTTTATGGTCCAATATACCAACCTAACACATCCAAGCAAAAAAAATCATGCGTATACCCCATCCCGGTGCCGTTTAGAGGGGTAGATCGACAGGTCAGACTTTTCTCCAACGGGAGTAGGGTTTCTTCGTAGAGGGGGTCCGGAGCGTCAAGACCCCATCAAAACTTGCATAGACCCCTAAAATATGTATACTAGTGTGTTGGTAGTTTGTGGGAACCAAGATACATCTCCGAGGTGCGACCCGCTTCACTGACCCCTCTTACTCCGTAGTAAGTTCTTGCACATAGAGGTGAAAACCCCCGTTTCGGGTGGCAGGCATGAAATCGTGCGACGGAACACATGAAATGTTTGTTTTTATGGTCGAATATTCCAACCTAACACATCCAAGTAAAAAAAATCATGCGTCTACCCCCTCCCGGCGCCGTTTAGAGGGGTAGATCGACAGGTCAGACTTTTCTCCAGCGGGAGTAGGGTTTCGCCGTAGAGGGGGTCTGGAGCGTCAAGACCCCATCAAAACTTGCATAGACCCCTAAACTATGTATACTAGTGTGTTGGTAGTTTGTGGGAACCAAGATACATCTCCGAGGTGCGACCCGCTTCACTGACCCCTCTTACTCCGTAGTAAGTTCTTGCACTCAGAGGTGAAAACCCCCGTTTCGGGTGGCATGCACGGAATCGTGCGACGGACCACATGAAATGTTTGTTTTTTATGGTCCAATATACCAACCTAACACATACAAGCAAAAAAATTCATGCTTCTACCCCCTCCCGGCGCCGTTTAGAGGGGTAGATCGACAGGTAAGACATTTCTCCTGCGGGAGTAGGGTTTCGCTGTAGGGGGGGTGCGGAGCGTCAATACCCCATAAAAACTTGCATAGACCCCTAAACAATGTATACTAGTGTATTGGTAGTTTGTGGGAACCAAGATACATCTCCGAGGTGCGACCCGCTTCACTGACCCCTCTTACTCCGTAGTAAGTTCTTGCACTTAGAGGTGAAACCCCCGTTTCGGGTGGCAGGCATGGAATCGTGCGACGGAACACATGAAATATTTATTTTTATGGTCCAATATACCAACCTAACACATCCAAGTAAAAAAAATCATGCGTCTACCCCCTCCCGGCGCCGTTTAGAGGGGTAGATCGACAGGTCAGACTTTTCTCCATCGAGAGTAGGGTTTCGCCGTAGAGGGGTCCGGAGAGTCAAGACCCCATGAAAACTTGCATAGACCCCTAAACTATGTATACTAGTGTGTTGGTAGTTTGTGGGAACCAAGATACATCTACGATGTGCGACCCGCTTCACTGCCCCCTCTTATTTCGTAGTAAGTTCTTGCACTTAGAGGTGAAAACCCCCGTTTCGGGTGGCAGGCATGGAATCGTGCGACGGAACACATGAAATGTTTGTTTTTTATGGTCCAATATACCAACCTAACACATCCAAGCAAAATACATCATGCGTCTACCCCCTCCCGGCGCCGTTTAGAGCGGTAGATCGAGAGGTCAGACTTTTCTCCGGCGGGAGTAGCGTTTCGCCGTAGAGGGGGTCCGGAGCGTCAAGACCCGATCAAAACATGCATTGACCCCTAAACTATGTATACTAGTGTGTTGGTAGTTTGTGGGAACCAAGATACATCTACGAGGTGCGACCCGCTTCACTGACCCCTTTTACTCCGTAGTAAGTTCTTGCACTTAGAGGTGAAAACCCCCTTTTCGGGTGACATGCATGGAATCGTGCGACGGAACACATGAAATGTTTGTTTTTATGGTCCAATATACCAACCTAACACATCCAAGCAAAAAAATCATGCGCCTACCCCCTCCCGGCGCCGTTTAGAGGGGTTGATCGACAGGTCAGACTTTTCTCCAACGGGAGTAGGGTTTCGCTGTAGAGGGGGTCCGGAGTGTCAAGACCCCATCAAAACTTGCATAGACCCCTAAACTATGTATACTATTGTGTTGGTAGTTTTTGGTAACCAAGATACATCTACGAGGTGCGACCCGCTTCACTGACCCCTCTTACTCCGTAGTAAGTTCTTGCACTTACAGGTGAAAACCCCCGTGTCGGGTGGCAGGCATGGAATCGTGCGACGGAACACATGACATGTTTGTTTTTATGGTCCAATATACCAAACTAACACATCCAAGAAAAAAAATCCATGCGTCTATTGAAAGAGCATTTTCCCTCATGTGTGGTTTTGGTAATTGAATGACAATCTCTATGGACTAATGTTTGCTTTTGAGATATCATTATAGATCATGTCCATGGAATTGTGGAGTTCATGTGTTGGACTCTTGAAGCTTATTGCAAGTATGTCTTGAAGATTCAAGACATCATCTTAGTGAAGAAAAGATGAGTTGCGCAAGACCAAGAGAAGCTTTCTCGAAAAGATCCTATGCTTGGTGCTTGCAATGGATACATGAAGATGAAGCTAAGCGAGACTCTCCCATTGTGAGCATGGGGGAGTATTTGGAGAAGTCTTCATCAAGCATGTGCTTGGACGCGCAATCAAGGAAAGATGAACCACTTGAAGAGATCAAGATAGTCTTCATCCAACTCAAGTGGAATGCTCAAGGCAAAGGTATGATCTTGATAGGGCTATAGGATAGATAGGCGTACTATCAAGAGGGGCTCTCAAGTTAGTAACTTGATCGCATTATTGTGGAGAGCTCAAACCTTTGCATACTTGCATATCATGTTTCTTGGTTCTTATTTGGCTTTTATGTTGGTGAGGAATTAGAGCTTGGTTCATCTCCATGTCAAGCTCTAGTTAATCGAAATCGGTTTTACTTTGGACAACTTGTTGCGTTTTCGGTGGCGGAAATATTGCCGGTTCTACCTTGAGGAAAGTCCCACACCTTGCCATGTGTGGAGATTTTACTCTATTTATGAGATGCAATATTGGTCTCACCTCATTACCAAAGTTGGGTAGTCATCGTCGCTATCTTTCCAACAAAATTGGTCTCACCTCATTTGGAGCTCATTTGCAAAAGTTATAGCAGTTTTCGTTTCGGTGTTCTGCTGGTCCGGATTATTGGGGCCGGATATTCCGCCCTACCGGAATTTCCGGTTCCCCAGCTCATCCAAGAAAACGGCTAATGAAAGGAGAAAAAGGGTTCTGACTCCAGTCGGAAATTGTGCTCGGAAATTTCCATATACCGGAATTTCCGAGTGCCCCCAGAAAAGTCCTCCAGAAATGGCTAAGAAAAAGTTTGGTTTTGCTTCTGACTCCAGCCGGAATTTCCGAGCTCTCTTAGACCGGAATTTCCGGGTGACCGGAATTTCCGGGTCTCTCTTGACCGGAAATTCCGGATGACCGGAATTTCCGAGTCTAACTTATACCGGAATTTCCGAGTGTCAAAACTGCCAACGGCTATATTTCCTGGAGAGGTATAAATACCCCTCCCCTTCTTCCTCCTCAGCTAATCCAAGGCAGCACGACTTTCCCCTCTCTCCTACTCCATTGTTGACCTTGGAAAGCTCACTTCCCTCTCAATCCCTCCATTGAATCTTCCATATTCTTTAGGGAAAGTTGAGAGGAGATCTAGATCTACAATCCTACCAATCCTTCTCTCTCTAAGTGAGGGGAACTTAGTGGATCTAGTTCTTGGAGTTCCTTTGTGGTTCTTCCTCTTTGTTCTTCCTCTCTTATCCCCCCATAAGCATTAGTTGCTTTTGGTGGGATTTGGGAGTGAAGGATTTGACTCCTTTGTGGTTTCCTTTGTTCTTCCTCTCTTATTCCCCCATAAACATTTGTTGTTGTGTTGGAATTTGAGAGTGAAGGACTTGAGCACTTCGTGTGCTCTTGCCATTGCATTTGCATCGGTTTGAGCCCTCCACGAGGATTCGTGGTGGTATTACTTGTGAGCTTGTTACTCTTGGGTCTTTGGACCCTAGACGCCTTTTGTGGCCGGCCTATTGTGGTCAAGACCTTTTGTGGTCACTTGAGAGCCCCCAATTAAGTTGTGGGTGTGTGCCTCAAGACTTGGGAGCCCCCAATTAAGTTGTGGGTGTGTGCCTCAAGAGTTGTACGGGATTCGATCTCCGCCCCAAAGGAGATCAATAGTGGAAGGTGAACTCGAACCTTTTGTGGTTGAGTTCATCAGGAGAAGAAGGTGAGCCTTTGTGGCGTTGCGGCTAACCTGTTGTGGTTGCGCACACCTCTCCAAACGAGACGTACACCTTTGGGTGGAACTCGGGAATACATCCTCGTCTCTGCGTGCCTCGGTTATCTCTATACCCGAGCTCTTTACTTATGTACTTTACATTGTGATAGCCTTCGTGCTTGAAGTCATATATATTGCTATCATATTGTTACTAGTATTGCTTAGCTTAAGTTGTTGGTGCACATATGTGAGCCTAGTTTATATATCTAGGTTGTATGCTTGTTAAAGTAAACCTCTAGTTTTATTCCGCCTTTATCAAGCATACCGGAATTTCCGGGTCATTTGTGTACCGGATATTCCGGCTACTCGGAATTTCCGGTCACTCTTGGACCGGATATTCCGGCTCCTCGAAAAAGTTTTTAAATTGCCTATTCACCCCCCCCCTCTAGGCGACGTCTATCCGTTCAATTGGTATCAGAGCCTGGTTATCTCATTATTAGGACTAACCGCCTAGAGATAAAGATGTCGTTTAGAGATCTAGTGCACAATCCCTCTTATAGATTCGATGGCACAAATTATGATGTTTGGAAAATACGCATGCTTAATATTTTTAGAGACATGGGTTCGAATTTAGAGAGTATTGTAGATATGGGTTTTTCTCCTCCAAAGGATTCTCAAAAATTATCTTTAGAGGATGAGAAAAACTCTTATCTCGATACTCTAGCATCTAATGGTCTTATATGTGCTTTGAGCGATGTAGTCCTTGCGTCGATCATGCCTTTTCGGAGCGCTCATGAATTATGGACAAAACTTCAAGATATATATGAGGTGTCCAACATTTCCAAGGATGATTGTCCTCCTTCCACATCCGGTCGTGATGAGCTCACGACTTCCTCCACTTCACCGACATGTGGTTTGCACAAGGTAATGATATGGTGAGTGGTGATAGAAATTGCAATCTTGATGGTGAATCCACTATTGAATATACTTCTCACCCATCTTATTGCAATGCTCTATCTTTGGACTTAAACACCTCTAGCCCTTCAAATGTATTAAATGCTAGTGTTGATAGTCCTTGCATATCATGTAGTAGTTGCTTAACTAAATCTCATGATGATATGCTTTCCTTGTCTTGTTGCCATGATCAAAATGTTTCTATTTCCTCTAGTACTTGTTTGGCTAATAATGTAGAGGAATCCAAACAATTGTTGGAACAAGACTTGGACCTCAAAGGTGCTTCAAGTGTCTCTTCATCGTCTTCATCCACTACTCACATTTGCCTAATGGCTAAGGAGTATAAGGTATCACCTACCGTGCACTCCAATATATCTCATGATGATGATAATGATGATGATGATGATCTAATTAAGGAGAAGTTTGATATTGTCTCTCATGCTCTCTTAAATAATAAAAATGCTCATGAGAACTTCTTAGAAATCATGACTACTCTTTTTGAGCTTAAGGAGACCTTTGAGGCTATGGAGACCCGTTTTCATGAAGGGTGGGGTCTTGCTCGTGATTCCGCGGGTGAGGTCCATAATCTTGAGAATGCTCTTGAGGAAGAGCAAGAAACTCGGGTTGCTCTCGAGGAGAGATTAGAATCTAGTGAGGAGTTAAACAATGAAGTAATTGCTAAACTCACTAAAGAACATGACCATGCTATTGCTAAATGTAATGTGCTTAGTAAAGAAAATGCTAAGTTAAATAATGAGCTTGTCATGTTGTCTCCTTCCATTACTAATATTAATGATGCTTGTGCTACTAACTCCACTTTGTGTGAAGCATCTATCTTGAAGGAGAATGTTGAGCTAAGGGCTCAACTTGATTTGCTAACTAGCAAGTATGGGAAGTTGGAAGAAACTCATGAAAAGCTTTTTAGCTCTAATGAGGATCTCCTAGCATCCCATGCTAAGCTAAAGTTAGCTCATGAGGCGGTCACTACGAAGGTAAAATATTGTGAGCCTCTTATGGACACTAGCACAACTTCTACTACTAATGCTTTATTGCAATGTTCTAGTTCTAGTAATTCATCCACTCATAAAATTGCTACATCTTGTGATGAATTACATTCCTTGCCTTGTTGCTCTAACAATGTAGCATCTACTTCCTCTAGTATTTTTGTTGAAACTAACCATGTAGAGGAACTCAAAGAGCTCAAGGCACAAGTCACTTCATTGAAGAAAGACTTGAAGAAATGTCATGAGGGTAAGTCCACCCTCGACAACATGTTGAGAGTGCAACAACTTCCTCATGACAAGAGTGGACTTGGATTCAACTCCAATAACAAGAACAAGTCCAATGTCAAGAAGAAGCACAAGTTCATCGAGAAGAAGGGCCAAGAACAAGTTATTGATTCGGCCAAGATTGTGTGCTTCAAGTGCAAGGTTGAAGGGCACCATGTGAGATCTTGCCCTTTGAAGAAGAAGCCTCTTAGTGAGAAGCAACAAGGGAAGCAACCTCAAGTCCAAACTCAAGCTTCCCAAGTTGAAGAACCTTCCCTTCCCAAGAAGAAAGGTAAAAGCCGCCTTTGCTACAAATGTCGTGGGAAGGATCACTTTGCTTCTTCATGCACTCATAGTACCTTATCTAACCCTTCTACTATTGATAATGTCCATTCTCTTCGGAAGGATAAGGTTGGCAATGTGTTTGCCAAATTTATTGGTACTCAAAGTGGTGTCAAGAAAAGAACCATTTGGGTTGCCAAACCTATTGTGACTAACCTCTTAGGACCCAACTTAGTTGGGGACCAACAAGCTCAAACTTGATCAATAGGTGTAAGCGGAGGACATTGGAGACTTGACTACATCATGAAGAATTAAGGGATCTTCATCATCCATATTATATCAAGTCAAGTCAAGTGGATTATATTGTCTTAGTATTTATCCAATGCTCCTCCTTGCGGTAACTTGTATTTACTTCATATGTACTCATTGAAAGTTACTTGCACCCTTGCATGTGTTTGGTTTTGTGCCTTACTAGTGTTTCATATGTGTTGTGCACTCTACTTACTTATGTTGATTAATCAAGCTTGCGTATGTTGGTTTGCACACCATGTATGTTTGAGCCTCTTGTCTATTTGTTTTTATCTTAATTGGCTCTCTTTAGGGATTTTTAATGGACTATCCCATTTTGGGGGAGTGATGTGCTTTTTGGTAACTCACCCCCTTAAAATGTGTATTCATGAGGAATACCACTTAGTAGTTATATTTCAATATTATCTACTCTCTTTGTGGTATGTCTTACTCATGAGAAATTCAAATTCTAATGTCCATTAATTATCTCTTGTTGGATTTCTTTTGCCTCTTGTTACAAAGAATGGATTATCACATTATGGGGGAGTAATAAGCTATGTGCATATTACAAGCCTAGAAAATGTGAACATGAGAGGTAGTGTCACCTAGAGTTGATATGGTTGATCATCTTGTTCCTAGGTGGCATGGTACTCAAACAAGTTCCATATTTGCTTAAATGCATTTTGATCAACAATCTTTTGGTATCTTGTTTGTGAGAAAGTTTCTTGATGCCTAGAATGATCATTGAATATGTGAAGTCATCAAGAATATCTAGATAAGCATGTTTTTCAATTCTTTTATTTTGCCACATGCTTATGTTTTTTGAATATGATCTTGAATACATATATGTCATGTACCACCGAGAAATATCTCCATACAATCATTGTCTTTGACAAGTGATAATTATATTGGTGGTAAAATTATTGATCATATTTACATTGGCTATTGTTAATAAATTGTCTTATCTTTATCGCCAAAGTTTGTGTTGGTTTAACCACCCTTTTGTCTTATTTGCTTCATTTGGATCTTTTTGTTGCTCTACTCATAATTTGTGTTGTGCTTTATTGAGTTAGGACAAGCAAGGATCCCATTGTTGTGCATTTACTTTCTAAGACTTAATTCTAAGTAATGCACTATTCTTGGGGGAGCTATCCTACATTGAGTAGAACATCATCCTTTTTATTGTTATCGGGTCTTATTGTTTTTCTTGAACTTTGTGTTCAAAAAGATATATGGAGGGTAATGATCCCACTTGTGTGCATTTTGTATTTACATAAAAGATCTTAAAAATACACTAATCATGGGGAAGCTACTCTATACTCTTTAGAACACTATTCTTTAAATTGGTTTTTAAATTGGTTTTGTATCTTATTGCTCTTCTTGAACATGACTAAATGGTTAACAATATATATGAAAAGTGATGATCCCATTTTTGTGCATTTTGTATTCAAATACAAGATCATAAGTAATGCACAAACCTTGGGGGAGCAATCCTATATGTTATTCAACATTTGTTGTCTTCAATTGGTTTTTGTTCCCGATGACATGTCACTTTGAAAGACAAACATTTTTCGTCTTGGTACTTTGTGCCATCATGAAAAGTGTAGAGGGCTTGGTTTATTTGTTGGAACCTTACTCTTCTTTGTGGAGTTGGCTATCTCATCCCATGGTTCCTAGTCTACCTTTTTGGATGAGATAAACCTTCGAGCATGCTTGTTTGATTTATTTCTTATGCTCATTGGTTTAGCCTTGACCTTGACCTTTTCAAATTGGTTTCTCTTATCATGTGTTGGTTTGAGCCTTTGACACAATAAGGACAAATCCTTCTCTTGCCACACTTTTGTGTAGCTTCTTTATTTAATTTGTGTTTTGTCCAAATTGTATCTCGCTTGGTTCTTGAAAGTTTTGTGCATGCATATTTACTATTTGTATATCTTATGGCATGTTTACTTTCGTTGATCCAATATATAGGATAAACTCCATCAAATCCTAAATGGCTAAGATGTGCATGAAATTCTATTTCATATCAATATGCACATATTTATGTGGAGTTTGTCCTATGTATTGTAGTTAGACTAACTACTTTGGACCCAATTAGTTTGGGTACCATTGTGTACTTTATTTGTTTTAGGTACATGTGAGATGCATTGGAAGCTTGTCTCGTTTTAAAGAAGATGTCTTCACCATGTGCTTCTTGGAGCCAAGCTTGGATGATTGTGAACTCTCATCTTCTACACCGTCAATGCTATCTTGGTAACAAGTATCTAACTCATGCACATTCTTCTAGCTCTCAACCTTGTGTAGGTTGTTCTTTGGCATGAGTTTCACTAAGTTGCATTTGATTTGGTTTTTCAAAGTTTCTTTCAAAACATCTTAATTGCAAATGTGAGTTAGCCGGGATGATTAAACATCAAGGGGAATATATATAATCGTTTTCATGATTCTCGGATCCCCAATATGTTAATCTAGCAAATTCATTTCAAAGTCTCTCATATGCAATATTGATGAATTCTCATAAATCATTTGCCTTATGTGATATTTGTTTTGTGTCTCGAAGTATCCCAACTATCACTTATCCTATGTGGGTATTTGTGATGCTTTGAGAACTTGGTGTTGGAAGTTCTTCTATACCATTTAAGAATAATTTGAGCTATGTGCTTTGCTTTTAAGGAAAAATTCTTATCGGTGTATTTATGACTTCCTCTTGAATATCATGTGCTTGATCTTGTACCTACATTGTGTGTGCATGTTTCTTTGAGGACTTAGTGTCCACTTAGAAACTTATACACATGAGGTTAGTTACATATTTAATTGGTATTCATAATCTTTAGTGATCACCTTTTACTACTCTCTTGATTCTTTGGTGATCTCTAAATGGCACAAGCTTTGTTTTTCTATTGATTTCACATTGCCTCTTAATAAGCTTGTGATCCTATTTGATTTGTCATCTTGGGTGTGCTTGTTTGCAAAATACATGATATGCACTATGTGCCTCATAATTTGAAAGACTATGATGTTGCTTAGGCTCATCCTTGTTTAGTCTCCTAAATTGTATTTCCATGTCACACTCATCCTTTCCCGGTAGAGCAAGCCTTTATTCAATCTTGCACCTTTTTGTGTTCAAAATTATCTAGGAGGAAGCGAGGATTCCATGTTATGCACACCATATTGAAATACAAATCTTTTCATTGTGCATGTACCTTGGGGAGTTCCCTCGTGATTTTTAGAACACTTGGTTGATCTTATCATAACATCTTCTTGTGCTCAATTGGTTTTTGGATCCCTTGATTGCTTGCTTCTTTGGGAATGCTTTCCCCCTTTGCAATTGGTATCCTTCCAGTGGATTTCAATTGGTATCTTTCTTGCGCAATTTTTGGATCCTCAATATAGTTTGATCCCCTTCATCTATTCGTCATTGGATAAGTGCATTTGATTTCAGAAATGCATAAATCATGAATGAGATCTTATTATGTTACCTTTCCAAAGCCTTTCGCCCATTTTTGCAATCGTTGCCAATGGGGGAGAAGTTTTGGAGGGTTGTATGGAATTGGCTTTTTACTTTGGTATCTACTTTGGTATCTTCTTAAGTATTTGCCTATTTGCCTTCCTTGCCTTTGCATTCGTTGCTTGGTTTTATATATATAGTGGAAACTCCACCATCGGTAATGGTCGATAATATATGCAATGAATTCATGTTCATACACACGTGCATAAATTATGGGGGAGTTTGCTCTATATATGTTGATGGACTAACATCACATACCTTTGTAGTATTTGATGTTAGTGCAACCATTATTGTTCGTTAAATTCCGTATTATAAACCCTCTCAAAAGAGATTGTCATCAATTACCAAAATGGGGGAGATTGAAAGAGCATTTTCCCTCATGTGTGGTTTTGGTAATTGAATGACAATCTCTATGGACTAATGTTTGCTTTTGAGATAAAATTATAGATCATGTCCATGGAATTGTGGAGTTCATGTGTTGGACTCTTGAAGCTTATTGCAAGTATGTCTTGAAGATTCAAGACATCATCTTAGTGAAGAAAAGATGAGTTGCGCAAGACCAAGAGAAGCTTTCTCGAAAAGATCCTATGCTTGGTGCTTGCAATGGATACATGAAGATGAAGCTAAGCGAGACTCTCCCATTGTGAGCATGGGGGAGTATTTGGAGAAGTCTTCATCAAGCATGTGCTTGGACGCGCAATCAAGGAAAGATGAACCACTTGAAGAGATCAAGATAGTCTTCATCCAACTCAAGTGGAATGCTCAAGGCAAAGGTATGATCTTGATAGGGCTATAGGATAGATAGGTGTACTATCAAGAGGGGCTCTCAAGTTAGTAACTTGATCGCATTCTTGTGGAGAGCTCAAACCTTTGCATACTTGCATATCATGTTTCTTGGTTCTTATTTGGCTTTTATGTTGGTGAGGAATTAGAGCTTGGTTCATCTCCATGTCAAGCTCTAGTTCATCGAAATCGGTTTTACTTTGGACAACTTGTTGCGTTTTCGGTAGCGGAAATATTGCCGGTTCTACCTTGAGGAAAGTCCCACACCTTGCCATGTGTGGGGATTTTTACTCTATTTATGAGATGCAATATTGGTCTCACCTCATTACCAATGTTGGGTAGTCATCGTCGCTATCTTTCCAACAAAATTGGTCTCACCTCATTTGGAGTTCATTTGCAAAAGTTATAGCAGTTTTCGTTTCGGTGTTCTGCTGGTCCGGATTATTGGGGCCGGATATTCCGCCCTACCGGAATTTCCGGTTCCCCAGCTCATCCAAGAAAACGGCTAAGGAAAGGAGAAAAAGGGTTCTGATTCCAGTCGGAAATTGTGCTCGGAAATTTCCATATACCGGAATTTCCAAGTGCCCCCAGAAAAGTCCTCCAGAAATGGCTAAGGAAAAGTTTGGTTTTGCTTCTGACTCCAGCCGGAATTTCCGAGCTCTCTTAGACCGGAATTTCCGGGTGACCGGAATTTCCGGGTCTCCCTTGACCGGAAATTCAGTCTAACTTATACCGGAATTTCCGAGTGTCAAAACTGCCAACGGCTATATTTCCTGGAGAGGTATAAATACCCCTCCCCTTCTTCCTCCTCAGCTAATCCAAGGCAGCACGACTTTCCCCTCTCTCCTACTCCATTGTTGACCTTGGAAAGCTCACTTCCCTCTCAATCCCTCCATTGAATCTTCCATATTCTTTAGGGAAAGTTGAGAGGAGATCAAGATCTACAATCCTACCAATCCTTCTCTCTCTAAGTGAGGGGAACTTAGTGGATCTAGTTCTTGGAGTTCCTTTGTGGTTCTTCCTCTTTGTTCTTCCTCTCTTATCCCCCCATAAGCATTAGTTGCTTTTGGTGGGATTTGGGAGTGAAGGATTTGACTCCTTTGTGGTTTCCTTTGTTCTTCCTCTCTTATTCCCCCATAAACATTTGTTGTTGTGTTGGAATTTGAGAGTGAAGGACTTGAGCACTTCGTGTGCTCTTGCCATTGCATTTGCATCGGTTTGAGCCCTCCACGAGGATTCGTGGTGGTATTACTTGTGAGCTTGTTACTCTTGGGTCTTTGGACCCTAGACGCCTTTTGTGGCCGGCCTTTTGTTGTCAAGACCTTTTGTGGTCACTTGAGAGCCCCCAATTAAGTTGTGGGTGTGTGCCTCAAGACTTGGGAGCCCCCAATTAAGTTGTGGGTGTGTGCCTCAAGAGTTGTACGGGATTCGATCTCCGCCCCAAAGGAGATAAATAGTGGAAGGTGAACTCGAACCTTTTGTGGTTGAGTTCATCAGGAGAAGAAGGTGAGTCTTTGTGGCGTTGCGGCTAACCTGTTGTGGTTGCGCACACCTCTCCAAACGAGACGTACACCTTTGGGTGGAACTCGGGAATACATCCTCGTCTCCACGTGCCTCGGTTATCTCTATATCCGAGCTCTTTACTTATGTACTTTACATTGTGATAGCCTTCGTGCTTGAAGTCATATATCTTGCTATCATCTTGTTACTAGTATTGCTTAGCTTAAGTTGTTGGTGCACATAGGTGAGCCTAGTTTATATATCTAGGTTGTATGCTTGTTAAAGTAAACCTCTAGTTTTATTCCGCCTTTATCAAGCATACCGGAATTTCCGGGTCATTTGTGTACCGGATATTCCGGCTACTCGGAATTTCCGGTCACTCTTGGACCGGATATTCCGGCTCCTCGAAAAAGTTTTTAAATCGCCTATTCACCCCCCCCCTCTAGGCGATGTCTATCCGTTCATCTACCCCCTCCCGGCGCTCTTTAGAGGGGTAGATCGACAGGTCAGACTTTTCTCCAACGGGAGTAGGGTTTCGTCGTAGAGGGGGTCCGGAGCGTCAAGACCCCATCAAAACTTGCATAGACCCCTAAACTATGTATACTAGTGTGTTGGTAGTTTGTAAGAACCAAGATACATCTACGAGGTGCGACCCGCTTCACTGACCCCTCTTACTCTGTAGTAAGTTCTCGCACTTAGAGGTGAAAACCCCCGTTTCGGGTGTCAAGCATGGAATCGTGCGACGGAACACATGAAATGTTTGTTTTTTATGGTCCAATATACAAACCTAACACATCCAAGCAAATAATAATCATGCGTCTACCCCCTCCCGGCGCCGTTTAGAGGGGTAGATCGACATGTCAGACTTTTCTCCCGCGGGGAGTAGGGTTTCGCTGTAGAGGGGGTCCGGAGTGTCAAGACCCCATCAAAACTTGCATAGAACCCTAAACTATGTATACTAGTGTGTTGGTAGTTAATGGGAACCAAGATACATCTCCTAGGTGTGACCCGCTTCACTGACCCCTCTTACTCCGTAGTAAGTTCTTGCACTTAGAGGTGAAAACCCCCGTTTCGGGAGTCAGGCATGGAATCGTGCGACGGATCACATGAAATGTTTGTTTTTTATGGTCCAATATACCAACCTAACACATAAAAGAAAAAAAAAATCATACGTCTACCCCCTCCCGGCGCCGTTTAGAGGGGTAGATCGATAGGTCGGACTTTTCTCCACCGGGAGTAGGATTTCGCCGTAGAGGGGGTCCGGAGCGTCAGGACCCCATCAAAACTTGCATAGACCCCTAAACTATGTTTACTAGTGTGTTGGTAGTTTGTGGGAACCAAGATACATCTCCTAGGTGCGACCCGCTTCACTGACCCCTCTTACTCCGTAGTAAATACTTGCACTTAGAGGTGAAAACCCCCGTTTCGGGTGGCAGGCATGGAATCGTGCGACGGACCACATGAAATGTTAGTTTTTTATTTTCCAATATACCAACCTAACACATCCAAGCAAAAAAATTCATGCTTCTACCCCCTCCCGGCGCCGCTTAGAGGGGTAGATCGACAGGTCAGACTTTTCTCCAGCGGGAGTAGGGTTTCGCTGTAGGGGGGGTGCGGAGCGTCAAGACCCCATCAAAACTTGCACAGACCCCTAAACTATGTATACTAGTGTATTGGTAGTTTGTGGGAACCAAGATACATCTCCGAGGTGCGACCCGCTTCACTGACCCCTCTTACTCCGTAGCAAGTTCTTGCACTTAGAGGTGATAACCCCCGTTTCGGGTGTCAGGCATGGAATCGTACGAAAACACATGAAATGTTTGTTGTTATGGTGCAATATACTAACCTAACACATCCAAGAAAAAAAATTCATGCGTCTACCCCATCCCGGTGCCGTTTAGAGGGGTAGATCGACAGGTCAGACTTTTCTCCAACGGGAGTAGGGTTTCGCCGTAGAGGGGGTCCGGAGCGTCAAGACCCCATCAAAACTTGCATAGACCCCTAAAATATGTATACTAGTGTGTTGGTATTTTGTGGGAACCAAGATACATCTTCGAGGTGTGACCCGCTTCACTGACCGCTCTTACTCCGTAGTAAGTTCTTGCACTTAGAGGTGAAAACCCCCGTTTCGGGTGGCAGGCATGGAATCGTGCGACGGAACACATGAAATGCTTGTTTTTATGGTCCAATATACCAACCTAACACATCCAAGTAAAAAAAATCATGCGTCTACCCCCTCCCGGCGCCGTTTAGAGGCGTAGATCGACAGGTCAGACTTTTCTCCAGCGGGAGTAGGGTTTTGCCGTAGAGGGGATCCGGAGCGTCAAGACCCCATCAAAACTTGCATAGACCCCTAAACTATGTATAATAGTGTGTTTGTAGTTTGTGGGAACCAAGATACATCTCTGAGGTGCGACCCGCTTCACTGACCCCTCTTACTCCGTAGTAAGTTCTTGCACTGAGAGGTGAAAACCCCCGTTTCGGGTGTCAGGCATGGAATCGTGCGACGGAACGCATGAAATGTTTATTTTTTATGGTACAATATACCAACCTAACACATCCAAGCAAGAAAATTCATGCGTCTACCCCCTCCCGGCGCCGTTTAGAGGGGTAGATCGACATATCAGACTTTTCTCCAGCAGGAGTAGGGTTTCGCCGTAGAGGGGGTCCGGAGCGTCAAGACCCCATGAAAACTTTCATAGACCCCTAAATTATGTATACTAGTGTGTTGGTAGTTTGTGGGAAGCAAGACACATCTCCGAGGTGCGACCCGCTTCACTGACCCCTCTTACTCCGTAGTAAGTTCTTGCACTGAGAGGTGAAAACCCCCGTTTCGGGTGTCAGGCATGGAATCGTGCGACGGAACACATGAAATGTTTGTTTTTTATGGTCCAATATACCAACCTAACACATCCAAGCAATAAAATTCATGCGTCTACCCCCTCCCTGCGCCGTTTAGAGGGGTAGATCGACATATCAGGCTTTTCTCCAGCGGGAGTAGGGTTTCGCCGTAGAGGGGGTCCGGAGCGTCAAGACCCCATGAAAACTTGCATAGACCACTAAAGTATGTATACTAGTGTGTTGGTAGTTTGTGGGAACCAAGACACATCTCCGAGGCGCGACCCGCTTCACTGACCCCTCTTACTCCGTAGTAAGTTCTTGCACTTAGAGGTGAAAACCCCCGTTTCGGGTGGCAGGCATGGAATCGTGCGACGGAACACATAAAATGTTTGTTTTTTATGGTCCAATATACCAACCTAACACATCCAAGAAAAACACATCATGCGTATACCCCCTCCCGGCGCCGTTTAGAGGGGTAGATCGACATGTCGGACTTTTCTCCGGCGGGAGTAGCGTTTCGCCGTAGAGGGGGTCCGGAGCGTCAAGACCCGATCAAAACATGCATTGACCCCTGAACTATGTGTACTAGTGTGTTGGTAGTTTGTGGGAACCAAGATACATCTACGAGGTGTGACCCGCTTCACTGACCCCTTTTACTCCGTAGTAAGTTCTTGCACTTAGAGGTGAAAACCCCCGTTTCGGGTGTCAGGCTGTCCAATATACCAACCTAACACATACAAGCAAGAAAATTCATGCGTCTACCCCCTCCCGGAGCCGTTTAGAGGGGTAGATCAACAGGTCATACTTTTCTCCAGCGGGAGTAGGGTTTCACCGTAGAGGGAGTCCGGAGCGTCAAGACCCCATGAAAACTTGCATAGACCCCTAAACTATGTATACTAGTGTGTTGGTAGTTTGTGGGAACCAAGATACATCTACGATGTGCGACCCGCTTCACTGGCCCCTCTTATTCCGTAATAAGTTCTTGCACTTAGAGGTGAAAACCCCCGTTTCGGGTGGCAGGCATGGAATCGTGCGACGGAACACATGAAATGTTTGTTTTTTATGGTCCAATATACCAACCTAACACATCCAAGCAAAAGACATCATGCTTCTACCCGCTCCCGGCGCCGTTTAGAGGGGTAGATCGACAGGTCAGACTTTTCTCCGGCGGGAGTAGCGTTTCGCCGTAGAGGGGGTCCGGAGCGTCAAGATCCGATCAAAACATGCATTGACCCCTAAACTATGTATACTAGTGTGTTGGTTGTTTGTGGGAACCAAGATACATCTACGAGGTGCGACCCGCTTCACTGACCCCTTTTACTCCGTAGTAAGTTCTTGCACTTATAGGTGAAAACCCCCGTTTCGGGTGACATGCATGGAATCGTGCGACGGAACACATGAAATGTTTGTTTTTTATGGTCCAATATACCAACCTAACACATCCAAGCAAAAAAATCATGCGCCTACCCCCTCCCGGCGCCGTTTAGAGGGGTAGATCGACAGGTCAGACTTTTCTCCAACGGGAGTAGGGTTTCGCTGTAGAGGGGGTCTGGAGTGTCAAGACCCCATCAAAACTTGCATAGACCCCTAAACTATGTATACTATTGTGTTGGTAGTTTTTGGTAACCAATATACATCTACGAGGTGCGACCCGCTTCACTGACCCCTCTTACTCCGTAGTAAGTTCTTGCACTTACAGGTGAAAACCCCCGTGTCGGGTGCCAGGCATGAAATCGTGCGACGGAACACATGAAATGTTTGTTTTTATGGTCCAATATACCAACCTAACACATCCAAGCAAAAAAATTCATGCGTCTACCCCCTCCCGGCGCTGTTTAGAGGGGTAGATCGACATGTCAGACTTTTCTCCAACGGGAGTAGGGTTTCGCCGTAGAGGGGGTCCGGAGCGTCAAGACCCCATAAAAACTTGCATAGACCCCTAAAATATGTATACTAGTGTGTTGGTAGTTTGTAAGAACCAAGATATATCTACGAGGTGCGACCCGCTTCACTGACCCCTCTTACTCTGTAGTAAGTTCTCGCACTTAGAGGTGAAAACCCCCGTTTCGGGTGTCAAGCATGGAATCGTGCGACGGAACACATGAAATGTTTGTTTTTTATGGTCCAATATACAAACCTAAAACATCCAAGAAAATAATAATCATGCGTCTACCCCCTCCCGGCGCCGTTTAGAGGGGTAGATCGACAGGTCAGACTTGTCTCCAACGGGAGTAGGGTTTCGCGGTAGAGGGGGTCCGGAGCGTCAAGACTCCATCAAAACTTGCATAGACCCCTAAACTATGTATACTAGTGTGTTGGTAGTTTGTAAGAACCAAGATACATCTACGAGGTGTGACCCGCTTCACTGACCCCTCTTACTCTGTAGTAAGTTCTCGCACTTAGAGGTGAAAACCCCCGTTTCGGGTGTCAAGCATGGAATCGTGCGACGGAACACATGAAATGTTTGTTTTTTATGGTCCAATATACAAACCTAACACATCCAAGCAAATAATAATCATGCGTCTACCCCCTCCCGGCGCCGTTTAGAGGGGTAGATCGACAGGTCAGACTTTTCTCCCGCGGGGAGTAGGGTTTCGCTGTAGAGGGGGTCCGGAGTGTCAAGACCCCATCAAAACTTGCATAGAACCCTAAACTATGTATACTAGTGTGTTGGTAGTTAATGGGAACCAAGATACATCTCCGAGGTGTGACCCGCTTCACTGACCCCTCTTACTCCGTAGTAAGTTCTTGCACTTAGAGGTTAAAACCCCCGTTTCGGGAGTCAGGCATGGAATCGTGCGACGGATCACATGAAATGTTTGTTTTTATGGTCAAATATACCAACCTAACACATACAAGAAAAAAAAATCATACGTCTACCCTCTCCCGGCGCCGTTTAGAGGGGTAGATCGATAGGTCAGACTTTTCTCCAGCGGGAGTAGGATTTCGCCGTAGAGGGGGTCCGGAGCGTCAGGACCCCATAAAAACTTGCATAGACCCCTAAACTATGTATACTAGTGTGTTGGTAGTTTGTGGGAACCAAGATACATCTCCGAGGTGCGACCCGCTTCACTGACCCCTCTTACTCCGTAGTAAATTCTTGCACTTAGAGGTGAAAACCCCCGTTTCGGGTGGCAGGCATGGAATCGTGCGACGGACCACATGAAATGTTAGTTTTTTATTTTCCAATATACCAACCTAACAAATCCAAGCAAAAAAATTCATGCTTCTACCCCCTCCCGGCGCCGCTTAGAAGGGTAGATCGACAGGTCAGACTTTTCTCCAGCGGGAGTAGGATTTCGCCGTAGAGGGGGTCGGGAGCGTCAAGACCCCATCAAAACTTGCATAGACCCCTAAACTATGTATACTAGTGTGTTGGTAGTTTGTGGGAACCAAGATACATCTCCGAGGTGCGACTCGCTTCACTGACCCCTCTTACTCCGTAGTAAGTTCTTGCACTTAGAGGTGAAAACCCCCGTTTTGGGTGGCAGGCTTGGAATCGTGCAACGGACCACATGAAATGTTTGTTTTTTATGGTCGAATATACCAACCTAACACATCCAAGCAAAAAAATTCATGCTTCTACCCCCTCCCGGCGCCGTTTAGAGGGGTAGATCGACAGGTAAGACATTTCTCCTACGGGAGTAGGGTTTCGCTGTAGGGGGGGGGGGGTGCGGAGCGTCAATACCCCATCAAAACTTGCACAGACCCCTAAACTATGTATACTAGTGTATTGGTAGTTTGTGGGAACCAAGATACATCTCCGAGGTGCGACCCGCTTCACTGACCCCTCTTACTCCGTAGCAAGTTCTTGCACTTAGAGGTGATAACCCCCGTTTCGGGTGTCAGGCATGGAATCGTGCGAAAACACATGAAATGTTTGTTGTTATGGTGCAATATACTAACCTAACACATCCAAGCAAAAACATTCATGCGTCTACCCCATCCCGGTGCCGTTTAGAGGGGTAGATCGACAGGTCAGACTTTTCTCCAACGGGAGTAGGGTTTCGCCGTAGAGGGGGTCCGGAGCGTCAAGACCCCATCAAAACTTGCATAGACCCCTAAAATATGTATACTAGTGTGTTGGTATTTTGTGGGAACCAAGATACATCTTCGAGGTGTGACCCGCTTCACTGACCGCTCTTACTCCGTAGTAAGTTCTTGCACTTAGAGGTGAAAACCCCCGTTTCGGGTGGCAGGCATGGAATCGTGCGACGGAACACATGAAATGCTTGTTTTTATGGTCCAATATACCAACCTAACACATCCAAGTAAAAAAAATCATGCGTCTACCCCCTCCCGGCGCCGTTTAGAGGCGTAGATCGACAGGTCAGAATTTTCTCCAGCGGGAGTAGGGTTTTGCCGTAGAGGGGATCCGGAGCGTCAATACCCCATCAAAACTTGCATAGACCCCTAAACTATGTATAATAGTGTGTTTGTAGTTTGTGGGAACCAAGATACATCTCTGAGGTGCGACCCGCTTCACTGACCCCTCTTACTCCATAGTAAGTTCTTGCACTGAGAGGTGAAAACCCCCGTTTCGGGTGTCAGGCATGGAATCGTGCGACGGAACGCATGAAATGTTTGTTTTTTATGGTACAATATACCAACCTAACACATCCAAGCAAGAAAATTCATGCGTCTACCCCCTCCCGGCGCCGTTTAGAGGGGTAGATCGACATATCAGACTTTTCTCCAGCGGGAGTAGGGTTTCGCCGTAGAGGGGGTCCGGAGCGTCAAGACCCCATGAAAACTTTCATAGACCCCTAAATTATGTATACTAGTGTGTTGGTAGTTTGTGGGAAGCAAGAAAAATCTCCGAGGTGCGACCCGCTTCACTGACCCCTCTTACTCCGTAGTAAGTTCTTGCACTGAGAGGTGAAAACCCCCGTTTCGGGTGTCAGGCATGGAATCGTGCGACGGAACACATGAAATGTTTGTTTTTTATGGTCCAATATACCAACCTAACACATCGAAGAAATAAAATTCATGCGTCTACCCCCTCCCTGCGCCGTTTAGAGGGGTAGATCGACATATCAGACTTTTCTCCAGCGGGAGTAGGGTTTCGCCGTAGAGGGGGCCGGAGCGTCAAGACCCCATGAAAACTTGCATAGACCACTAAAGTATGTATACTAGTGTGTTGGTAGTTTGTGGGAACCAAGACACATCTCCGAGGTGCGAACCGCTTCACTGACCCCTCTTACTCCGTAGTAAGTTCTTGCACTTAGAGGTGAAAACCCCCGTTTCGGGTGGCAGGCATGGAATCGTGCGACGGAAAACATAAAATGTTTGTTTATTATGGTCCAATATACCAACCTAACACATCCAAGAAAAACACATCATGCGTCTACCCCCTCCCGGCGCCGTTTAGAGGGGTAGATCGACAGGTCGGACTTTTCTCCGGCGGGAGTAGCGTTTCGCCGTAGAGGGGGTCCGGAGCGTCAAGACCCGATCAAAACATGCATTGACCCCTGAACTATGTGTACTAGTGTGTTGGTAGTTTGTGGGAACCAAGATACATCTACGAGGTGTGACCCGCTTCACTGACCCCTTTTACTCCGTAGTAAGTTCTTGCACTTAGAGGTGAAAACCCCCGTTTCGGGTGTCAGGCTGTCCAATATACCAACCTAACACATACAAGCAAGAAAATTCATGCGTCTACCCCCTCCCGGAGCCGTTTAGAGGGGTAGATCAACAGGTCATACTTTTCTCCAGCGGGAGTAGGGTTTCACCGTAGAGGGAGTCCGGAGCGTCAAGACCCCATGAAAACTTGCATAGACCCCTAAACTATGTATACTAGTGTGTTGGTAGTTTGTGGGAACCAAGATACATCTACGATGTGCGACCCGCTTCACTGGCCCCTCTTATTCCGTAATAAGTTCTTGCACTTAGAGGTGAAAACCCCCGTTTCGGGTGGCAGGCATGGAATCGTGCGACGGAACACATGAAATGTTTGTTTTTTATGGTCCAATATACCAACCTAACACATCCAAGCAAAAGACATCATGCTTCTACCCCCTCCCGGCGCCGTTTAGAGGGGTAGATCGACAGGTCAGACTTTTCTCCGGCGGGAGTAGCGGTTCGCCGTAGAGGGGGTCCGGAGCGTCAAGATCCGATCAAAACATGCATTGACCCCTAAACTATGTATACTAGTGTGTTGGTTGTTTGTGGGAACCAAGATACATCTACGAGGTGCGACCCGCTTCACTGACCCCTTTTACTCCGTAGTAAGTTCTTGCACTTATAGGTGAAAACCCCCGTTTCGGGTGACATGCATGGAATCGTGCGACGGAACACATGAAATGTTTGTTTTTTATGGTCCAATATACCAACCTAACACATCCAAGCAAAAAAATCATGCGCCTACCCCCTCCCGGCGCCGTTTAGAGGGGTAGATCGACAGGTCAGACTTTTCTCCAACGGGAGTAGGGTTTCGCTGTAGAGGGGGTCTGGAGTGTCAAGACCCCATCAAAACTTGCATAGACACCTAAACTATGTATACTATTGTGTTGGTAGTTTTTGGTAACCAATATACATCTACGAGGTGCGACCCGCTTCACTGACCCCTCTTACTCCGTAGTAAGTTCTTGCACTTACAGGTGAAAACCCCCGTGTCGGGTGGCAGGCATGAAATCGTGCGACGGAACACATGAAATGTTTGTTTTTATGGTCCAATATACCAACCTAACACATCCAAGCAAAAAATTCATGCTTCTACCCCCTCCCGGCGCTGTTTAGAGGGGTAGATCGACATGTCAGACTTTTCTCCAACGGGAGTAGGGTTTCGCCGTAGAGGGGGTCCGGAGCGTCAAGACCCCATAAAAACTTGCATAGACCCCTAAACTATGTATACTAGTGTGTTGGTAGTTTGTAAGAACCAAGATACATCTACGAGGTGCGACCCGCTTCACTGACCCCTCTTACTCTGTAGTAAGTTCTCGCACTTAGAGGTGAAAACCCCCGTTTCGGGTGTCAAGCATGGAATCGTGCGACGGAACACATGAAATGTTTGTTTTTTATGGTCCAATATACAAACCTAAAACATCCAAGAAAATAATAATCATGCGTCTACCCCCTCCCGGCGCCGTTTAGAGGGGTAGATCGACAGGTCAGACTTGTCTCCAACGGGAGTAGGGTTTCGCGGTAGAGGGGGTCCGGAGCGTCAAGACTCCATCAAAACTTGCATAGACCCCTAAACTATGTATACTAGTGTGTTGGTAGTTTGTAAGAACCAAGATACATCTACGAGGTGTGACCCGCTTCACTGACCCCTCTTACTCTGTAGTAAGTTCTCGCACTTAGAGGTGAAAACCCCCGTTTCGGGTGTCAAGCATGGAATCGTGCGACGGAACACATGAAATGTTTGTTTTTTATGGTCCAATATACAAAACTAACACATCCAAGCAAATAATAATCATGCGTCTACCCCCTCCCGGCGCCGTTTAGAGGGGTAGATCGACAGGTCAGACTTTTCTCCCGCGGGGAGTAGGGTTTCGCTGTAGAGGGGGTCCGGAGTGTCAAGACCCCATCAAAACTTGCATAGAACCCTAAACTATGTATACTAGTGTGTTGGTAGTTAATGGGAACCAAGATACATCTCCGAGGTGTGACCCGCTTCACTGACCCCTCTTACTCCGTAGTAAGTTCTTGCACTTAGAGGTGAAAACCCCCGTTTCGGGAGTCAGGCATGGAATCGTGCGACGGATCACATGAAATGTTTGTTTTTTATGGTCAAATATACCAACCTAACACATACAAGAAAAAAAAATCATACGTCTACCCTCTCCCGGCGCCGTTTAGAGGGGTAGATCGATAGGTCAGACTTTTCTCCAGCGGGAGTAGGATTTCGCCGTAGAGGGGGTCCGGAGCGTCAGGACCCCATAAAAACTTGCATAGACCCCTAAACTATGTATACTAGTGTGTTGGTAGTTTGTGGGAACCAAGATACATCTCCGAGGTGCGACCCGCTTCACTGACCCCTCTTACTCCGTAGTAAATTCTTGCACTTAGAGGTGAAAACCCCCGTTTCGGGTGGCAGGCATGGAATCGTGCGACGGACCACATGAAATGTTAGTTTTTTATTTTCCAATATACCAACCTAACAAATCCAAGCAAAAAAATTCATGCTTCTACCCCCTCCCGGCGCCGCTTAGAAGGGTAGATCGACAGGTCAGACTTTTCTCCAGCGGGAGTAGGATTTCGCCGTAGAGGGGGTCGGGAGCGTCAAGACCCCATCAAAACTTGCATAGACCCCTAAACTATGTATACTAGTGTGTTGGTAGTTTGTGGGAACCAAGATACATCTCCGAGGTGCGACTCGCTTCACTGACCCCTCTTACTCCGTAGTAAGTTCTTGCACTTAGAGGTGAAAACCCCCGTTTTGGGTGGCAGGCTTGGAATCGTGCAACGGACCACATGAAATGTTTGTTTTTTATGGTCGAATATACCAACCTAACACATCCAAGCAAAAAAATTCATGCTTCTACCCCCTCCCGGCGCCGTTTAGAGGGGTAGATCGACAGGTAAGACATTTCTCCTACGGGAGTAGGGTTTCGCTGTAGGGGGGGGTGCGGAGCGTCAATACCCCATCAAAACTTGCACAGACCCCTAAACTATGTATACTAGTGTATTGGTAGTTTGTGGGAACCAAGATACATCTCCGAGGTGCGACCCGCTTCACTGACCCCTCTTACTCCGTAGCAAGTTCTTGCACTTAGAGGTGATAACCCCCGTTTCGGGTGTCAGGCATGGAATCGTGCGAAAACACATTAAATGTTTGTTTTTATGGTGCAATATACCAACCTAACACATCCAAGCAAAAAAATTCATGCGTCTACCCCATCCCGGTGCCGTTTAGAGGGGTAGATCGACAGGTCAGACTTTTCTCCAACGGGAGTAGGGTTTCGCCGTAGAGGGGGTCCGGAGCGTCAAGACCCCATCAAAACTTGCATAGACCCCTAAAATATGTATACTAGTGTGTTGGTATTTTGTGGGAACCAAGATACATCTCCGAGGTGTGACCCGCTTCACTGACCGCTCTTACTCCGTAGTAAGTTCTTGCACTTAGAGGTGAAAACCCCCGTTTCGGGTGGCAGGCATGGAATCGTGCGACGGAACACATGAAATGTTTGTTTTTATGGTCCAATATACCAACCTAACACATCCAAGTAAAAAAAATCATGCGTCTACCCCCTCCCGGCGCCGTTTAGAGGGGTAGATCGACAGGTCAGACTTTTCTCCAGCGGGAGTAGGGTTTTGCCGTAGAGGGGATCCGGAGCGTCAAGACCCCATCAAAACTTGCATAGACCCCTAAACTATGTATACTAGTGTGTTGGTAGTTTGTGGGAACCAAGATACATCTCTGAGGTGCGACCCGCTTCACTGACCCCTCTTACTCCGTAGTAAGTTCTTGCACTGAGAGGTGAAAACCCACGTTTCGGGTGTCAGACATGGAATCGTGCGACGGAACGCATGAAATGTTTGTTTTTTATGGTACAATATACCAACCTAACACATCCAAGCAAGAAAATTCATGCGTCTACCCTCTCCCGGCGCCGTTTAGAGGGGTAGATCGACATATCAGACTTTTCTCCAGCGGGAGTAGGGTTTCGCCGTAGAGGGGGTCCGGAGCGTCAAGACCCCATGAAAACTTGCATAGACCCCTAAAGTATGTATACTAGTGTGTTGGTAGTTTGTGGGAACCAAGACACATCTCCGAGGTGCGACCCGCTTCACTGACCCCTCTTACTCCGTAGTAAGTTCTTGCACTTAGAGGTGAAAACCCCCGTTTTGGGTGTCAGGCTGTCCAATATACCAACCTAACACATACAAGCAAGAAAATTCATGCGTCTACCCCCTCCCGCAGCCGTTTAGAGGGGTAGATCGACAGGTCAGACTTTTCTCCAACGGGAGTAGGGTTTCGCTGTAGAGGGGGTCTGGAGTGTCAAGACCCCATCAAAACTTGCATAGACCCCTAAACTATGTATACTATTGTGTTGGTAGTTTTTGGTAACCAATATACATCTACGAGGTGCGACCCGCTTCACTGACCCCTCTTACTCCGTAGTAAGTTCTTGCACTTACAGGTGAAAACCCCCGTGTCGGGTGGCAGGCATGGAATCGTGCGACGAAACACATGAAATGTTTGTTTTTATGGTCCAATATACCAACCTAACACATCCAAGCAAAAAAAATCATGCGTCTACCCCCTCCCGGCGCTGTTTAGAGGGGTAGATCGACATGTCAGACTTTTCTCCAACGGGAGTAGGGTTTCGCCGTAGAGGGGGTCCGGAGCGTCAAGACCCCATAAAAACTTGCATAGACCCCTAAACTATGTATACTAGTGTGTTGGTAGTTTGTAAGAACCAAGATACATCTACGAGGTGCGACCCGCTTCACTGACCCCTCTTACTCTTTAGTAAGTTCTCGCACTTAGAGGTGAAAACCCCCGTTTCGGGTGTCAAGCATGGAATCGTGCGACGAAACACATGAAATGTTTGTTTTTTATGGTCCAATATACAAACCTAAAACATCCAAGCAAATAATAATCATGCGTCTACCCCCTCCCGGCGCCGTTTAGAGGGGCAGATCGACAGGTCAGACTTGTCTCCAACGGGAGTAGGGTTTCGCGGTAGAGGGGGTCTGGAGCGTCAAGACCCCATCAAAACTTGCATAGACCACTAAACTATGTATACTAGTGTGTTGGTAGTTTGTAAGAACCAAGATACATCTACGAGGTGCGACCCGCTTCACTGACCCCTCTTACTCTGTAGTAAGTTCTCGCACTTAGAGGTGAAAACCCCCGTTTCGGGTGTCAAGCATGGAATCGTGCGACGGAACACATGAAATGTTTGTTTTTTATGGTCCAATATACAAACCTAACACATCCAAGCAAATAATAATCATGCGTCTACCCCCTCCCGGCGCCGTTTAGAGGGGTAGATCGACAGGTCAGACTTTTCTCCCGCGGGGAGTAGGGTTTCGCTGTAGAGGGGGTCCGGAGTGTCAATACCCCATCAAAACTTGCATAGAACCCTAAACTATGTATACTAGTGTGTTGGTAGTTAATGGGAACCAAGATACATCTCCGAGGTGTGACCCGCTTCACTGACCCCTCTTACTCCGTAGTAAGTTCTTGCACCTAGAGGTGAAAACCCCCGTTTCGGGACTCAGGCATGGAATCGTGCGACGGATCACATGAAATGTTTGTTTTTTATGGTCCAATATACCAACCTAACACATACAAGAAAAAAAATCATACGTCTACCCCCTCCCGGCGCCGTTTAGAGGGGTAGATCGATAGGTCAGACTTTTCTCCAGCGGGAGTAGGATTTCGCCGTAGAGGGGGTCCGGAGCGTCAGGACCCCATCAAAACTTGCATAGACCCCTAAACTATGTATACTAGTGTGTTGGTAGTTTGTGGGAACCAAGATACATCTCCGAGGTGCGACCCGCTTCACTGACCCCTCTTACTCCGTAGTAAATTCTTGCACTTAGAGGTGAAAACCCCCGTTTCGGGTGGCAGGCATGGAATCGTGCGACGGACCACATGAAATGTTAGTTTTTTATTTTCCAATATACCAACCTAACACATCCAAGCAAAAAAAATCATGCTTCTACCCCCTCCCGGCGCCGCTTAGAGGGGTAGATCGACAGGTCAGACTTTTCTCCAGCGGGAGTAGGATTTCGCCGTAGAGGGGGTCGGGAGCGTCAAGACCCCATCAAAACTTGCATAGACCCCTAAACTATGTATACTAGTGTGTTGGTAGTTTGTGGGAACCAAGATACATCTCCGAGGTGCGACTCGCTTCACTGACCCCTCTTACTCCGTAGTAAGTTCTTGCACTTAGAGGTGAAAACCCCCGTTTTGGGTGGCAGGCTTGGAATCGTGCGACGGACCACATGAAATATTTGTTTTTTATGGTCCAATATACCAACCTAACACATCCAAGCAAAAAAATTCATGCTTCTACCCCCTCCCGGCGCCGTTTAGAGGGGTAGATCGACAGGTAAGACATTTCCCCTGCGGGAGTAGGGTTTCGCTGTAGGGGGGGTGCGGAGCGTCAATACCCCATCAAAACTTGCACAGACCCCTAAACTATGTATACTAGTGTATTGGTAGTTTGTGGGAACCAAGATACATCTCCGAGGTGCGACCCGCTTCACTGACCCCTCTTACTCCGTAGCAAGTTCTTGCACTTAGAGGTGATAACCCCCGTTTCGGGTGTCAGGCATGGAATCGTGCGAAAACACATTAAATGTTTGTTTTTATGGTGCAATATACCAACCTAACACATCCAAGCAAAAAAAATCATGCGTCTACCCCATCCCGGTGCCGTTTAGAGGGGTAGATCGACAGGTCAGACTTTTCTCCAACGGGAGTAGGGTTTCGCCGTAGAGGGGGTCCGGAGCGTCAAGACCCCATCAAAACTTGCATAGACCCCTAAAATATGTATACTAGTGTGTTGGTATTTTGTGGGAACCAAGATACATCTCCGAGGTGTGACCCGCTTCACTGACCGCTCTTACTCCGTAGTAAGTTCTTGCACTTAGAGGTGAAAACCCCCGTTTCGGGTGGCAGGCATGGAATCGTGCGACGGAACACATGAAATGTTTATTTTTATGGTCCAATATACCAACCTAACACATCCAAGTAAAAAAAATCATGCGTATACCCCCTCCCGGCGTCGTTTAGATCGGTTGATCGACAGGTCAGACTTTTCTCCAGCGGGAGTAGGGTTTTGCCGTAGAGGGGATCCGGAGCGTCAAGACCCCATCAAAACTTGCATAGACCCCTAAACTATGTATACTAGTGTGTTGGTAGTTTGTGGGAACCAAGATACATCTCTGAGGTGCGACCCGCTTCACTGACCCCTCTTACTCCGTAGTAAGTTCTTGCACTGAGAGGTGAAAACCCCCGTTTCGGGTGTCAGACATGGAATCGTGCGACGGAACGCATGAAATGTTTGTTTTTTATGGTACAACATACCAACCTATGACATCCAAGCAAGAAAATTCATGCGTCTACCCTCTCCCGGCGCCGTTTAGAGGGGTAGATCGACATATCAGACTTTTCTCCAGCGGGAGTAGGGTTTCGCCGTAGTGGGGGTCCGGAGCGTCAAGACCCCATGAAAACTTGCATAGACCCCTAAAGTATGTATACTAGTGTGTTGGTAGTTTGTGGGAACCAAGACACATCTCCGAGGTGCGACCCGCTTCACTGACCCCTCTTACTCCGTAGTAAGTTCTTGCACTTAGAGGTGAAAACCCCCATTTTGGGTGTCAGGCTGTCCAATATACCAACCTAACACATACAAGCAAGAAAATTCATGCGTCTACCCCCTCCCGCAGCCGTTTAGAGGGGTAGATCGACAGGTCAGACTTTTCTCCAACGGGAGTAGGGTTTCGCTGTAGAGGGGGTCTGGAGTGTCAAGACCCCATCAAAACTTGCATAGACCCCTAAACTATGTATACTATTGTGTTGGTAGTTAATGGGAACCAAGATACATCTCCGAGGTGTGACCCGCTTCACTGACCCCTCTTACTCCGTAGTAAGTTCTTGCACTTAGAGGTGAAAACCCCCGTTTCGGGAGTCAGGCATGGAATCGTGCGACGGATCACATGAAATGTTTGTTTTTTATGGTCCAATATACCAACCTAACACATCCAAGCAAAAAAAATCATGCGTCTACCCCCTCCCGGCGCCGTTTAGAGGGGTAGATCGACAGGTCAGACTTTTCTCCAGCGGGAGTAGGATTTCGCCGTAGAAGGGGTCGGGAGCGTCAAGACCCCATCAAAACTTGCATAGACCCCTAAACTATGTATACTAGTGTGTTGGTAGTTTGTGGGAACCAAGATACATCTCCTAGGTGTGACCCGCTTCACTGACCCCTCTTACTCCGTAGTAAGTTCTTGCACTTAGAGGTGAAACCCCCCGTTTCGGGTGGCAGGCATGGAATCGTGCGACGGACCACATGAAATGTTTGTTTTTTATGGTCCAATATACCAACCTAACACATCCAAGCAAGAAAATACATGCTTCTACCCCCTCCCGGCGCCGTTTAGAGGGGTAGATCGACAGGTAAGACATTTCTCCTACGGGGGTAGGGTTTCGCTGTAGGGGGGGTGCGGAGCGTCAAGACCCCATCAAAACTTGCATAGACCCCTAAACTATGTATACTAGTGTGTTGGTAGTTTGTGGGAACCAAGATACATCTCCGAGGTGTGACCCGCTTCACTGACCGCTCTTACTCCGTAGTAAGTTCTTGCACTTACAGGTGAAAACCCCCGTTTCGGGTGGCAGGCATGGAATCGTGCGACGGAACACATGAAATGTTTGTTTTTATGGTCCAATATACCAACCTAACACATCCAAGCAAAAAAATTCATGCGTCTACCCCCTCCCGGCGCTGTTTAGAGGGGTAGATCGACAGGTCAGACTTTTCTCCAACGGGAGTAGGGTTTCGCCGTAGAGGGGGTCCGGAGCGTCAAGACCCCATCAAAACTTGCATAGAACCCTAAACTATGTATACTAGTGTGTTGGTAGTTTGTAATAACCAAGATACATCTACGAGGTGCGACCCGCTTCACTGACCCCTCTTACTCTGAAGTAAGTTCTAGCACTTAGAGGTGAAAACCCCCGTTTCGGGTGTCAAGTATGGAATCGTGCGACGGAACACATGGAATGTTTGTTTTTAATGGTCCAATATACAAACCTAACACATCCAAGCAAATAATAATCATGCGTCTACCCCCTCCCGGCGCCGTTTAGAGGGGTAGATCGACAGGTCAGACTTTTCTCCAGCGGGAGTAGGGTTTCGCTGTAGAGGGGGTCCGGAGTGTCAAGACCCCATCAAAACTTTCATAGAACCCTAAACTATGTATACTAGTGTGTTGGTAGTTAATGGGAACCAAGATACATCTCCGAGGTGCGACCCGCTTCACTGACCCCTATTACTCCGTAGTAAGTTCTTGTACTTAGAGGTGAAAACACCCGTTTCGGGAGTCAGGCATGGAATCGTGCGACGGATCACATGAAATGTTTGTTTTTTATGGTCCAATATACCAACCTAACACATCCAAGCAAAAAAAATCATGCGTCTACCCCCTCCCGGCGCCGTTTAGAGGGGTAGATCGACATGTCAGACTTTTCTCCAACGGGAGTAGGATTTCACCGTAGAGGGGGTCCGGAGCGTCAGGACCCCATAAAAACTTGCATAGACCACTAAACTATGTATAATAGTGTGTTGGTAGTTTGTGGGAACCAAGATACATCTCCGAGGTGCGACCCGCTTCACTGACCCCTCTTACTCCGTAGTAAGTTCTTGCACTTAGAGGTGAAAACCCCCGTTTCGGGTGTCAAGCATGGAATCGTGGGACGGAACACATGGAATGTTTGTTTTTTATGGTACAATATACAAACCTAACACATCCAAGCAAATAATAATCATGCGTCTACCCCCTCCCGGCGCCGTTTAGAGGGGTAGATCGACAGGTCAGACTTTTCTCCAGCGGGAGTAGGGTTTCGCTGTAGAGGGGGTCCGGAGTGTCAAGACCCCATCAAAACTTTCATAGAACCCTAAACTATGTATACTAGTGTGTTGGTAGTTAATGGGAACCAAGATACATCTCCGAGGTGCGACCCGCTTCACTGACCCCTATTACTCCGTAGTAAGTTCTTGCACTTAGAGGTGAAAACACCCGTTTCGGGAGTCAGGCATGGAATCGTGCGACGGATCACATGAAATGTTTGTTTTTTATGGTCCAATATACCAACCTAACACATCCAAGCAAAAAAAATCATGCGTCTACCCCCTCCCGGCGCCGTTTAGAGGGGTAGATCGACATGTCAGACTTTTCTCCAACGGGAGTAGGATTTCACCGTAGAGGGGGTCCGGAGCGTCAGGACCCCATAAAAACTTGCATAGACCCCTAAACTATGTATAATAGTGTGTTGGTAGTTTGTGGGAACCAAGATACATCTCCGAGGTGCGACCCGCTTCTCTGACCCCTCTTACTCCGTAGTAAGTTCTTGCACTTAGAGGTGAAAACCCCCGTTTCGGGTGGCAGGCATGGAATCGTGCGACGGACCACATGAAATGTTAGTTATTTATTATCCAATATACCAACCTAACACATCCAAGCAAAAAAATTCATGCTTCTACCCCTCCCGGCGCCGCTTAGAGGGGTAGATCGACAGGTAAGGCATTTCTCCTACGGGAGAGGGTTTCGCTGTAGAGGGGGTGCGGAGCGTCAATACCCCATCAAAACTTGCATAGACCCCTAATTTATGTATACTAGTGTGTTGGTAGTTTGTGGGAACCAAGATACATCTCCGAGGTGCGACCCGCTTCACTGACGCCTCTTACTCCATAGTAATTCTTGCACTTAGAGGTGATTACCCCCGTTTCGGGTGTCAGGCATGGAATCGTGCGATGGAACACATGAAATGTTTGTTTTTTATGGTCCAATATACCAACCTAACACATCCAAGCAAAAAAATTCATGCGTATACCCCATCCCGGTGCCGTTTAGAGGGGTAGATCGACAGGTCAGACTTTTCTCCAACGGGAGTAGGGTTTCGTCGTAGAAGGGGTCCGGAGCGTCAAGACCCCATCAAAACTTGCATAGACCCCTAAAATATGTATAATAGTGTGTTGGTAGTTTGTGGAAACCAAGATACATCTCCGAGGTGCAACCCGCTTCACTGACCCCTCTTACTCCGTAGTAAGTTCTTGCACTTAGAGGTGAAAACCCCCGTTTCGGGTGGCAGGCATGAAATCGTGCGACGGAACACATGAAATGTTTGTTTTTATGGTCGAATATTCCAATCTAACACATCCAAGTAAAAAAAATCATGCGTCTACCCCCTCCCGGCGCCGTTTAGAGGGGTAGATCGACAGGTCAGACTTTTCTCCAGCGGGAGTAGGGTTTCGCCGTAGAGAGGGTCCGGAGCGTCAAGACCCCATCAAAACTTGTATAGACCCCTAAACTATGTATACTAGTGTGTTGGTAGTTAGTGGGAATCAAGATACATCTCCGAGGTGCGACCCGCTTCACTGACCCCTCTTACTCCGTAGTAAGTTCTAGCACTTAGAGGTGAAAACCCCCGTTTCGGGTGTCAGGCATGGAATCATGCGACGGAACACATGAAATGTTTGTTTTTTATGGTCCAATATACCAACCTAACACATACAAGCAAGAAAATTCATGCGTCTACCCCCTCCCAGCGCCGTTTAGAGGGGTAGATCGACAGGTCAGACTTTTCTCCAGCGGGAGTAGGGTTTCGCCATAGAGGGGGTCCGGAGCGTCAAGACCCCATGAAAACTTGCATAGACCCCTAAACTATGTATACTAGTGTGTTGGTAGTTTGAGCGTCAAGACCCCATCAAAACTTGCATAGACCCCTAAACTATTTATACTAGTGTGTTGGTAGTTTGTGGGAACCAAGATACATCTACGAGGTGCGACCCGCTTCACTGACCCCTTTTACTCCGTAGTAAGTTCTTGCACTTAGAGGTGAAAACCCCCGTTTCGGGTGACATGCATGGAATCGTTCGACGGAACACATGAAATGTTTGTTTTTTCTGGTCCAATATACCAACCTAACACACCCAAGCAAAAAAATGCATGCGTCTACCCCCTCTCGGCGCCGTTTAGAGGGGTAGATCGAGAGGTCAAAATTTTCTCTAGCGGGAGAAGGGTTTCCCCGTAGAGGGGGTCCGGAGCGTCAAGACCCCGTCAAAACTTGCATAGACCCCTAAACTATGTATACAAGTGTGTTGGTAGTTTGCGGGAACCAATATACATCTCCGAGGTGCGACCCGCTTCACTGACCCCTCTTACTCCGTACTTGCACTTAAAGGTGAAAACCCCCGTTTCGGTTGTCAGGCATGGAATCGTGCGACGGAACACATGAAATGTTTGTTTTTATGGTCCAATATACCAACCTAACACATCCAAGCAAATAAAATCACGCGTCTACCCCCTCCCGTCGCCGTTTAGAGGGGTAGATCGACATGTCAGACTTTTCTCTAGCGGGAGTAGGGTTTCGCCGTAGAGGAGGTCCGGAGCGTCAAGACCCCATCAAAACTTGCATAGACCCCTAAAATATGTATAATAGTGTGTTGGTAGTTTGTGGGAACCAAAATACATCCCCGAGGTGCGACCCACTTCACTGACCCCTCTTACTCCGTAGTAAGTTCTTGCACTTAGAGGTGATAACCCCCGTTTCGGGTGTCAGGCATGGAATTGTGTGACGGAACACATTAAATTTTTGTTTTTTATGGTCCAATATACCAACCTAATACATCCAAGCAATAAAAAACACGCGTCTACCCCCTCCCGGTGCCGTTTAGAGGGGTAGATCGACATGTCAGACTTTTCTCCAACAGGAGTAGTGTTTCGCCGTAGAGGGGGTCCGGAGCGTCAAGACCCCATCAAAACTTGCATAGACCCCTAAAATATGTATACTAGTGTGTTGGTAGTTTGTGGGAACAAAGATACATCTCCGAGGTGCGACCCGCTTCACTGACCCCTCTTACTCCGTAGTAAGTTCTTGCACTTAGAGGTGAAAACCCCCGTTTCGGCTGGCAGACATGGAATCGTGCGACGGAACACATGAAATGTTTGTTTTTTATGGTCCAATATACCAACCTAACACATCCAAGCAAAAAAATTCATGCGTCTACCCCCTCCCGGCGCCGTTTAGAGGGGTGATCGACAGGTCAGACTTTTCTCCAGCGGAGTAGGATTTCGCCATAGAGGGGGTCCGGAGCGTCAAGACCCCATCAAAACTTGCATAGACCCCTAAAATATGTATACTGGTGTGTTGGTAGTTTGTGGGAACCAAGATACATCTCCGAGGTGCGACCCGCTTCACTGACCCCTCTTACTCCGTAGTAAGTTCTTGCACTTAGAGGTGAAAACCCCCGTTTCGGGTGGCAGGCATGGAATCGTGCGGCAGACCACATGAAATGTTTGATTTTTTTGGTCCAATATACCAACCTAACACATCCAAGCAAAAAAATTCATGTGTCTACCCCCTCCCGGCGCCGTTTAGAGGGGTAGATCGACAGGTCAGACTTTTCTCCAGCGGGAGTAGGGTTTCGCCGTAGAGAGGGTCCGGAGCGTCAAGACCCCATGAAAACTTGCATAGACCCCTAAACTATTTATACTAGTGTGTTGGTAGTTTGTGGGAACCAAGATACATCTACGAGGTGCGACCCGCTTCACTGACCCCTTTTACTCCGTGGTAAGTTCTTGCACTTAGAGGTGAAAACCCCCGTTTCGGTTGACATGCATGGAATCGTACGACGGAACACATGAAATGTTTGTTTTTTATGGTCCAATATACCAACCTAACACACCCAAGAAAAAAAATTCATGCGTCTACCCCATCTCGGCGCCGTTTAGAGGGGTAGATCGACAGGTCATAATTTTCTCTAGCGGGAGAAGGGTTTCGCCGTAGAGGGGGTCCGGAGCGTCAAGACCCCGTCAAAACTTGCATAGACCCCTAAACTATGTATACAAGTGTGTTGGTAGTTTGTGGTAACCAATATACATCTCCGAGGTGTGACCCGCTTCACTGACCCCTCTTACTCCGTACTTGCACTTAGAGGTGAAAACCCCCGTTTCGGGTGTCAGGCATGGAATCGTGCGACGGAACACATGAAATGTTTGTTTTTATGGTCCAATATACCAATCTAACACATCCAAGAAAAATTATTCATGCTTGTACCCCCTCCCGGCGCCGTTTAGAGGTGTAGATCGACAGGTGAGACTTTTCTTCGGCGGGAGTAGGGTTTCGCCGTAGAGGGGGTCCGGAGCGTCAGGACCCCATAAAAACTTGCATAGACCCCTAAAATATGTATAATAGTGTGTTGGTAGTTTGTGGGAACCAAAATACATACCCGAGGTGCGACCCGCTTCACTGACCCCTCTTACTCCGTAGTAAGTTCTTGCACTTAGAGGTGATAACCCCCGTTTCGGGTGTCAGGCATGGAATTGTGCGACGGAACACATGAAATTTTTGTTTTTTATGGTCCAATATACCAACATAATACATCCAAGCAAAAAAAATCACGCGGCTACCCCCTCCCGGTGCCGTTTAGAGGGGTAGATCGACAGGTCAGACTTTTCTCCAACAGGAGTAGTGTTTCGCCGTAGAGGGGGTCCGGAGCGTCAAGACCCCATAAAAACTTGCATAGACCCCTAAAATATGTATACTAGTGTGTTGGTAGTTTGTGGGAACCAAGATACATCTCCGAGGTGCGACCCGCTTCACTGACCCCTCTTACTCCGTAGTAAGTTCTTGCACTTAGAGGTGAAAACCCCCGTTTCGGCTGGCAGACATGGAATCGTGCGACGGAACACATGAAATGTTTGTTTTTTATGGTCCAATATACCAACCTAACACATCCAAGCAAAAAAATTCATGCGTCTACCCCCTCCCGGCGCCGTTTAGAGGGGTGATCGACAGGTCAGACTTTTCTCCAGCGGAGTAGGATTTCGCCATAGAGGGGGTCCGGAGCGTCAAGACCCCATGAAAACTTGCATAGACCCCTAAAATATGTATACTGGTGTGTTGGTAGTTTGTGGGAACCAAGATACATCTCCGAGGTGCGACCCGCTTCACTGACCCCTCTTACTCCGTAGTAAGTTCTTGCACTTAGAGGTGATAACCCCCGTTTCGGGTGTCAGGCATGGAATCGTGCGAAAACACATTAAATGTTTGTTTTTATGGTGCAATATACCAACCTAACACATCCAAGCAAAAAAATTCATGCGTCTACCCCCTCCCGGCGCCGTTTAGAGGGGTAGATCGACAGGTCAGACTTTTCTCCAGCGGGAGTAGGGTTTCGCCATAGAGGGGGTCCGGAGCGTCAAGACCCCATCAAAACTTTCATAGACCCCTAAACTATGTATACTAATGTGTTAGTAGTTTGTGGGAACCAAGATACATCTATGAGGTGCGCCCCGCTTCACTGACCCCTCTTACTCCGTCGTAAGTTCTTGCACTTAGAGGTGAAAACCCCCGTTTCGGGTGGCAGGCATGGAATCGTGCGACGGAACACATGAAATGTTTGTTTTTTATGGTCCAATATACCAACCTAACACACCCAAGCAAAAAAATTCATGCGTCTACCCCCTCTCGGCGCCGTTTAGAGGGGTAGATCGACAGGTCAGAATTTTCTCTAGCGGGAGAAGGGTTTCGCCGTAGAGGGGGTCCGGAGCGTCAAGACCCCGTCAAAACTTGCATAGACCCCTAAACTATGTATACAACTGTGTTGGTAGTTTGTGGGAACCAATATACATCTCCGAGGTGCGACCCGCTTCACTGACCCCTCTTACTCCGTACTTGCACTTAGAGGTGAAAACCCCCGGTTCGGGTGTCAGGCATGGAATCGTGCGATGGAACACATGAAAGGTTTGTTTTTATGTTCCAATATACCAACCTAACACATACAATCAAGAAAATTCATGCGTCTACCCCCTCCCAGCGCCGTTTAGAGGGGTAGATCGACAGGTCAGACTTTTCTCTAGCGGGAGTAGGGTTTCGCCTTAGAGAGGGTCCGGAGCGTCAAGACCCCATGAAAACTTGCATAGACCCCTAAACTATTTATACTAGTGTGTTGGTAGTTTGTGGGAACCAAGATACATCTACGAGGTGCGACCCGCTTCACTAACCCCTTTTACTTCATAGTAAGTTCTTGCACTTAGAGGTGAAAACCCCCGTTTCGGTTGACATGCATGGAATCGTACGACGGAACACATGAAATGTTTGTTTTTTATGGTCCAATATACCAACCTAACACACCCAAGAAAAAAAATTCATGCGTCTACCCCATCTCGGCGCCGTTTAGAGGGGTAGATCGACAGGTCAGAATTTTCTCTAGCGGGAGAAGGGTTTCGCCGTAGAGGGGGTCCGGAGCGTCAAGACCCCGTCAAAACTTGCATAGACCCCTAAACTATGTATACAAGTGTGTTGGTAGTTTGTGGTAACCAATATACATCTCCGAGGTGTGACCCGCTTCACTGACCCCTCTTACTCCGTACTTGCACTTAGAGGTGAAAACCCCCGTTTCGGGTGTCAGGCATGGAATCGTGCGACGGAACACATGAAATGTTTGTTTTTATGGTCCAATATACCAATCTAACACATCCAAGAAAAAATATTCATGCTTGTACCCCCTCCCGGCGCCGTTTAGAGGTGTAGATCGACAGGTGAGACTTTTCTTCGGCGGGAGTAGGGTTTCGCCGTAGAGGGGGTCCGGAGCGTCAGGACCCCATCAAAACTTGCATAGACCCCTAAAATATGTATAATAGTGTGTTGGTAGTTTGTGGGAACCAAAATACATACCCGAGGTGCGACCCGCTTCACTGACCCCTCTTACTCCGTAGTAAGTTCTTGCACTTAGAGGTGATAACCCCCGTTTCGGGTGTCAGGCATGGAATTGTGCGACGGAACACATGAAATTTTTGTTTTTTATGGTCCAATATACCAACCTAATACATCCAAGCAAAAAAAATCACGCGGCTACCCCCTCCCGGTGCCGTTTAGAGGGGTAGATCGACAGGTCAGACTTTTCTCCAACAGGAGTAGTGTTTCGCCGTAGAGGGGGTCCGGAGCGTCAAGACCCCATAAAAACTTGCATAAACCCCTAAAATATGTATACTAGTGTGTTGGTAGTTTGTGGGAACCAAGATACATCTCCGAGGTGCGACCCGCTTCACTGACCCCTCTTACTCCGTAGTAAGTTCTTGCACTTAGAGGTGAAAACCCCCGTTTCGGCTGGCAGGCATGGAATCGTGCGACGGAACACATGAAATGTTTGTTTTTTATGGTCCAATATACCAACCTAACACATATAAGAAAATATATTCATGCGTATACCCCCTCCCGGCGCCGTTTAGAGGGGTGATCGACAGGTCAGACTTTTCTCCAGCGGAGTAGGATTTCGCCATAGAGGGGGTCCGGAGCGTCAAGACCCCATCAAAACTTGCATAGACCCCTAAAATATGTATACTAGTGTGTTGGTAGTTTGTGGGAACCAAGATACATCTCCGAGGTGCGACCCGCTTCACTGACCCCTCTTACTCCGTAGTAAGTTCTTGCACTTAGAGGTGAAAACACCCGTTTCGGGTGGCAAGCATGGAATCGTGCGACAGAACACATGAAATGTTTGTTCTTTATGGTCCAATATACCAACCTAACACATCCAAGCAAAAAAATTCATGCGTCTACCCCCTCCCGGCGCCATTTAGAGGGGTAGATCGACATGTCAGACTTTTCTCCAGCGGGAGTAGGGTTTCGCCATAGAGGGGGTCCGGAGCGTCAAGACCCCATCCAAACGTGCATAGACCCCTAAACTATGTATACTAATGTGTAGTAGTTTGTGGGAACCAAGATACATCTACGAGGTTCGACCAGCTTCACTGACCCCTCTTACTCCGTAGTAAGTTCTTGCACTTAGAGGTGAAAACCCATGTTTCGGGTGTCAAGCATGGAATCGTGCGACGGAACACATGAAATGTTAGTTTTTATGGTCCAATATACCAACCTAACACATCCAAACAAAAAAAATCATGCGTCTACCCCCTCCCGGCGCCGTTTAGAGGGGTAGATCGACAGGTTAGACTTTTCTCCAACGGGAGTAGGGTTTCGCTGTAGAGGGGGTCCGGAGTGTCAAGACCCCATCAAAACATGCATAGACCCCTAAACTATGATTACTAGTGTATTGGTAGTTTTTGGGAACCAAGATACATCTCCGAGGTGCGACCCGCTTCACTGACCCCTTTTACTCCGTAGTAAGTTCTTGCACTTAGAGGTGAAAACCCCCGTTTCGGGTGTCAGGCATGGAATCGTGCGACAGAACACATGAAATGTTTGTTCTTTATGGTCCAATATACCAACCTAACACATACAAGCAAAAAAATTCATGCGTCTACCCCCCTCCTGGCGCCGTTTAGAGGGGTAGATCGACAGGTCAGACTTTTCTCTAGCGGGAGTAGGGTTTCGCCGTAGAGGGGGTCCGGAGCGTCAAGACCCCATGAAAAATTGCATAGACCCCTAATCTATGTATAAAATTGTGTTGGTAGTTTGTGGGAACCAATATACATCTCCGAGGTGCGACCCGCTTCACTGACCCCTCTTACTCCATACTCGCACTTAGAGGTGAAAACCCCCATTTCGGGTGTCAGGCATGGAATCGTGCGACGGACACATGAAATGTTTGTTTTTTATGGTCCAATATACCAACCTAACACATCCAAGAAAAAAACATCATGCTTGTACCCCTTCCCGGCGCCGTTTAGAGGGGTAGATCGACAGGTCAGAATTTTCTCTAGCGGGAGAAGGGTTTCGCCGTAGAGGGGGTCCGGAGCGTCAAGACCCCGTCAAAACTTGCATAGACCCCTAAACTATGTATACAAGTGTGTTGGTAGTTTGTGGTAACCAATATACATCTCCGAGGTGTGACCCGCTTCACTGACCCCTCTTACTCCGTACTTGCACTTAGAGGTGAAAACCCCCGTTTCGGGTGTCAGGCATGGAATCGTGCGACGGAACACATGAAATGTTTGTTTTATGGTCCAATATACCAATCTAACACATCCAAGAAAAATTATTCATGCTTGTACCCCCTCCCGGCGCCGTTTAGAGGTGTAGATCGACAGGTGAGACTTTTCTTCGGCGGGAGTAGGGTTTCGCCGTAGAGGGGGTCCGGAGCGTCAGGACCCCATCAAAACTTGCATAGACCCCTAAAATATGTATAATAGTGTGTTGGTAGTTTGTGGGAACCAAAATACATACCCGAGGTGCGACCCGCTTCACTGACCCCTCTTACTCCGTAGTAAGTTCTTGCACTTAGAGGTGATAACCCCCGTTTCGGGTGTCAGGCATGGAATTGTGCGACGGAACACATGAAATTTTTGTTTTTTATGGTCCAATATACCAACCTAATACATCCAAGCAAAAAAAATCACGCGGCTACCCCCTCCCGGTGCCGTTTAGAGGGGTAGATCGACAGGTCAGACTTTTCTCCAACAGGAGTAGTGTTTCGCCGTAGAGGGGGTCCGGAGCGTCAAGACCAAATAAAAACTTGCATAAACCCCTAAAATATGTATACTAGTGTGTTGGTAGTTTGTGGGAACCAAGATACATCTCCGAGGTGCGACCCGCTTCACTGACCCCTCTTACTCCGTAGTAAGTTCTTGCACTTAGAGGTGAAAACCCCCGTTTCGGCTGGCAGGCATGGAATCGTGCGACGGAACACATGAAATGTTTGTTTTTTATGGTCCAATATACCAACCTAACACATATAAGAAAATATATTCATGCGTATACCCCCTCCCGGCGCCGTTTAGAGGGGTGATCGACAGGTCAGACTTTTCTCCAGCGGAGTAGGATTTCGCCATAGAGGGGGTCCGGAGCGTCAAGACCCCATCAAAACTTGCATAGACCCCTAAAATATGTATACTAGTGTGTTGGTAGTTTGTGGGAACCAAGATACATCTCCGAGGTGCGACCCGCTTCACTGACCCCTCTTACTCCGTAGTAAGTTCTTGCACTTAGAGGTGAAAACACCCGTTTCGGGTGGCAGGCATGGAATCGTGCGACAGAACACATGAAATGTTTGTTCTTTATGGTCCAATATACCAACCTAACACATCCAAGCAAAAAAATTCATGCGTCTACCCCCTCCCGGCGCCATTTAGAGGGGTAGATCGACATGTCAGACTTTTCTCCAGCGGGAGTAGGGTTTCGCCATAGAGGGGGTCCGGAGCGTCAAGACCCCATCAAAACGTGCATAGACCCCTAAACTATGTATACTAATGTGTAGTAGTTTGTGGGAACCAAGATACATCTACGAGGTGCGACCAGCTTCACTGACCCCTCTTACTCCGTAGTAAGTTCTTGCACTTAGAGGTGAAAACCCATGTTTCGGGTGTCAAGCATGGAATCGTGCGACGGAACACATGAAATGTTAGTTTTTATGGTCCAATATACCAACCTAACACATCCAAACAAAAAAAATCATGCGTCTACCCCCTCCCGGCGCCGTTTAGAGGGGTAGATCGACAGGTTAGACTTTTCTCCAACGGGAGTAGGGTTTCGCTGTAGAGGGGGTCCGGAGTGTCAAGACCCCATCAAAACTTGCATAGACCCCTAAACTATGATTACTAGTGTATTGGTAGTTTTTGGGAACCAAGATACATCTCCGAGGTGCGACCCGCTTCACTGACCCCTTTTACTCCGTAGTAAGTTCTTGCACTTAGAGGTGAAAACCCCCGTTTCGGCTGGCAGGCATGGAATCGTGCGACGGAACACATGAAATGTTTGTTTTTTATGGTCCAATATACCAACCTAACACATATAAGAAAATATATTCATGCGTATACCCCCTCCCGGCGCCGTTTAGAGGGGTGATCGACAGGTCAGACTTTTCTCCAGCGGAGTAGGATTTCGCCATAGAGGGGGTCCGGAGCGTCAAGACCCCATCAAAACTTGCATAGACCCCTAAAATATGTATACTAGTGTGTTGGTAGTTAGTGGGAACCAAGATACATCTCCGAGGTGCGACCCGCTTCACTGACCCCTCTTACTCCGTAGTAAGTTCTTGCACTTAGAGGTGAAAACACCCGTTTCGGGTGGCAGGCATGGAATCGTGCGACAGAACACATGAAATGTTTGTTCTTTATGGTCCAATATACCAACCTAACACATCCAAGCAAAAAAATTCATGCGTCTACCCCCTCCCGGCGCCATTTAGAGGGGTAGATCGACATGTCAGACTTTTCTCCAGCGGGAGTAGGGTTTCGCCATAGAGGGGGTCCGGAGCGTCAAGACCCCATCAAAACGTGCATAGACCCCTAAACTATGTATACTAATGTGTAGTAGTTTGTGGGAACCAAGATACATCTACGAGGTGCGACCAGCTTCACTGACCCCTCTTACTCCGTAGTAAGTTCTTGCACTTAGAGGTGAAAACCCATGTTTCGGGTGTCAAGCATAGAATCGTGCGACGGAACACATGAAATGTTAGTTTTTATGGTCCAATATACCAACCTAACACATCCAAACAAAAAAAATCATGCGTCTACCCCCTCCCGGCGCCGTTTAGAGGGGTAGATCGACAGGTTAGACTTTTCTCCAACGGGAGTAGGGTTTCGCTGTAGAGGGGGTCCGGAGTGTCAAGACCCCATCAAAACTTGCATAGACCCCTAAACTATGATTACTAGTGTATTGGTAGTTTTTGGGAACCAAGATACATCTCCGAGGTGCGACCCGCTTCACTGACCCCTTTTACTCCGTAGTAAGTTCTTGCACTTAGAGGTGAAAACCCCCGTTTCAGGTGTCAGGCAAGGAATCGTGCGACGGAACACTTGAAATGTTTGTTTTTTATGGTCCAATATACCAACCTAACACATCCAAGCAAAAAAATTCATGCGTCTACCCCCCTCCTGGCGCCGTTTAGAGGGGTAGATCGACAGGTCAGACTTTTCTCTAGCGGGAGTAGGGTTTCGCCGTAGAGGGGGTCCGGAGCGTCAAGACCCCATGAAAAATTGCATAGACCCCTAATATATGTATAAAAGTGTGTTGGTAGTTTGTGGGAACCAATATACATCTCCGAGGTGCGACCCGCTTCACTGACCCCTCTTACTCCATACTCGCACTTAGAGGTGAAAACCCCCATTTCGGGTGTCAGGCATGGAATCGTGCGACGGACACATGAAATGTTTGTTTTTTATGGTCCAATATACCAACCTAACACATCCAAGAAAAAAACATCATGCTTGTACCCCTTCCCGGCGCCGTTTAGAGGGGTAGATCGACAGGTCAGAATTTTCTCTAGCGGGAGAAGGGTTTCGCCGTAGAGGGGGTCCGGAGCGTCAAGACCCCGTCAAAACTTGCATAGACCCCTAAACTATGTATACAAGTGTGTTGGTAGTTTGTGGTAACCAATATACATCTCCGAGGTGTGACCCGCTTCACTGACCCCTCTTACTCCGTACTTGCACTTAGAGGTGAAAACCCCCGTTTCGGGTGTCAGGCATGGAATCGTGCGACGGAACACATGAAATGTTTGTTTTTATGGTCCAATATACCAAACTAACACATCCAAGAAAAATTATTCATGCTTTTACCCCCTCCCGGCGCCGTTTAGAGGTGTAGATCGACAGGTGAGACTTTTCTTCGGCGGGAGTAGGGTTTCGCCGTAGAGGAGGTCCGGAGCGTCAGGACCCCATCAAAACTTGCATAGACCCCTAAAATATGTATAATAGTGTGTTGGTAGTTTGTGGGAACCAAAATACATACCCGAGGTGCGACCCGCTTCACTGACCCCTCTTACTCCGTAGTAAGTTCTTGCACTTAGAGGTGATAACCCCCGTTTCGGGTGTCAGGCATGGAGTTGTGCGACGGAACACATGAAATTTTTGTTTTTTATGGTCCAATATACCAACCTAATACATCCAAGCAAAAAAAATCACGCGGCTACCCCCTCCCGGTGCCGTTTAGAGGGGTAGATCGACAGGTCAGACTTTTCTCCAACAGGAGTAGTGTTTCGCCGTAGAGGGGGTCCGGAGCGTCAAGACCAAATAAAAACTTGCATAAACCCCTAAAATATGTATACTAGTGTGTTGGTAGTTTGTGGGAACCAAGATACATCTCCGAGGTGCGACCCGCTTCACTGACCCCTCTTACTCCGTAGTAAGTTCTTGCACTTAGAGGTGAAAACCCCCGTTTCGGCTGGCAGGCATGGAATCGTGCGACGGAACACATGAAATGTTTGTTTTTTATGGTCCAATATACCAACCTAACACATATAAGAAAATATATTCATGCGTATACCCCCTCCCGGCGCCGTTTAGAGGGGTGATCGACAGGTCAGACTTTTCTCCAGCGGAGTAGGATTTCGCCATAGAGGGGGTCCGGAGCGTCAAGACCCCATCAAAACTTGCATAGACCCCTAAAATATGTATACTAGTGTGTTGGTAGTTTGTGGGAACCAAGATACATCTCCGAGGTGCGACCCGCTTCACTGACCCCTCTTACTCCGTAGTAAGTTCTTGCACTTAGAGGTGAAAACACCCGTTTCGGGTGGCAGGCATGGAATCGTGCGACAGAACACATGAAATGTTTGTTCTTTATGGTCCAATATACCAACCTAACACATCCAAGCAAAAAAATTCATGCGTCTACCCCCTCCCGGCGCCATTTAGAGGGGTAGATCGACATGTCAGACTTTTCTCCAGCGGGAGTAGGGTTTCGCCATAGAGGGGGTCCGGAGCGTCAAGACCCCATCAAAACGTGCATAGACCCCTAAACTATGTATACTAATGTGTAGTAGTTTGTGGGAACCAAGATACATCTACGAGGTGCGACCAGCTTCACTGACCCCTCTTACTCCGTAGTAAGTTCTTGCACTTAGAGGTGAAAACCCATGTTTCGGGTGTCAAGCATGGAATCGTGCGACGGAACACATGAAATGTTAGTTTTTATGGTCCAATATACCAACCTAACACATCCAAACAAAAAAAATCATGCGTCTACCCCCTCCCGGCGCCGTTTAGAGGGGTAGATCGACAGGTTAGACTTTTCTCCAACGGGAGTAGGGTTTCGCTGTAGAGGGGGTCCGGAGTGTCAAGACCCCATCAAAACTTGCATAGACCCCTAAACTATGATTACTAGTGTATTGGTAGTTTTTGGGAACCAAGATACATCTCCGAGGTGCGACCCGCTTCACTGACCCCTTTTACTCCGTAGTAAGTTCTTGCACTTAGAGGTGAAAACCCCCGTTTCGGCTGGCAGGCATGGAATCGTGCGACGGAACACATGAAATGTTTGTTTTTTATGGTCCAATATACCAACCTAACACATATAAGAAAATATATTCATGCGTATACCCCCTCCCGGCGCCGTTTAGAGGGGTGATCGACAGGTCAGACTTTTCTCCAGCGGAGTAGGATTTCGCCATAGAGGGGGTCCGGAGCGTCAAGACCCCATCAAAACTTGCATAGACCCCTAAAATATGTATACTAGTGTGTTGGTAGTTTGTGGGAACCAAGATACATCTCCGAGGTGCGACCCGCTTCACTGACCCCTCTTACTCCGTAGTAAGTTCTTGCACTTAGAGGTGAAAACACCCGTTTCGGGTGGCAGGCATGGAATCGTGCGACAGAACACATGAAATGTTTGTTCTTTATGGTCCAATATACCAACCTAACACATCCAAGCAAAAAAATTCATGCGTCTACCCCCTCCCGGCGCCATTTAGAGGGGTAGATCGACATGTCAGACTTTTCTCCAGCGGGAGTAGGGTTTCGCCATAGAGGGGGTCCGGAGCGTCAAGACCCCATCAAAACGTGCATAGACCCCTAAACTATGTATACTAATGTGTAGTAGTTTGTGGGAACCAAGATACATCTACGAGGTGCGACCAGCTTCACTGACCCCTCTTACTCCGTAGTAAGTTCTTGCACTTAGAGGTGAAAACCCATGTTTCGGGTGTCAAGCATAGAATCGTGCGACGGAACACATGAAATGTTAGTTTTTATGGTCCAATATACCAACCTAACACATCCAAACAAAAAAAACCATGCGTCTACCCCCTCCCGGCGCCGTTTAGAGGGGTAGATCGACAGGTTAGACTTTTCTCCAACGGGAGTAGGGTTTCGCTGTAGAGGGGGTCCGGAGTGTCAAGACCCCATCAAAACTTGCATAGACCCCTAAACTATGATTACTAGTGTATTGGTAGTTTTTGGGAACCAAGATACATCTCCGAGGTGCGACCCGCTTCACTGACCCCTTTTACTCCGTAGTAAGTTCTTGCACTTAGAGGTGAAAACCCCCGTTTCAGGTGTCAGGCAAGGAATCGTGCGACGGAACACTTGAAATGTTTGTTTTTTATGGTCCAATATACCAACCTAACACATCCAAGCAAAAAAATTCATGCGTCTACCCCCCTCCTGGCGCCGTTTAGAGGGGTAGATCGACAGGTCAGACTTTTCTCTAGCGGGAGTAGGGTTTCGCCGTAGAGGGGGTCCGGAGCGTCAAGACCCCATGAAAAATTGCATAGACCCCTAATCTATGTATAAAAGTGTGTTGGTAGTTTGTGGGAACCAATATACATCTCCGAGGTGCGACCTGCTTCACTGACCCCTCTTACTCCATACTCGCACTTAGAGGTGAAAACCCCCATTTCGGGTGTCAGGCATGGAATCGTGCGACGGACACATGAAATGTTTGTTTTTTATGGTCCAATATACCAACCTAACACATCCAAGAAAAAAACATCATGCTTGTACCCCTTCCCGGCGCCGTTTAGAGGGGTAGATCGACAGGTCAGAATTTTCTCTAGCGGGAGAAGGGTTTCGCCGTAGAGGGGGTCCGGAGCGTCAAGACCCCGTCAAAACTTGCATAGACCCCTAAACTATGTATACAAGTGTGTTGGTAGTTTGTGGTAACCAATATACATCTCCGAGGTGTGACCCGCTTCACTGACCCCTCTTACTCCGTACTTGCACTTAGAGGTGAAAACCCCCGTTTCGGGTGTCAGGAATGGAATCGTGCGACGGAACACATGAAATGTTTGTTTTTATGGTCCAATATACCAATCTAACACATCCAAGAAAAATTATTCATGCTTGTACCCCCTCCCGGCGCCGTTTAGAGGTGTAGATCGACAGGTGAGACTTTTCTTCGGCGGGAGTAGGGTTTCGCCGTAGAGGGGGTCCGGAGCGTCAGGACCCCATCAAAACTTGCATAGACCCCTAAAATATGTATAATAGTGTGTTGGTAGTTTGTGGGAACCAAAATACATACCCGAGGTGCGACCCGCTTCACTGACCCCTCTTACTCCGTAGTAAGTTCTTGCACTAAGAGGTGATAACCCCCGTTTCGGGTGTCAGGCATGGAATTGTGCGACGGAACACATGAAATTTTTGTTTTTTATGGTCCAATATACCAACCTAATACATCCAAGCAAAAAAAATCACGCGGCTACCCCCTCCCGGTGCCTTTTAGAGGGGTAGATCGACAGGTCAGACTTTTCTCCAACAGGAGTAGTGTTTCGCCGTAGAGGGGGTCCGGAGCGTCAAGACCCCATAAAAACTTGCATAAACCCCTAAAATATGTATACTAGTGTGTTGGTAGTTTGTGGGAACCAAGATACATCTCCGAGGTGCGACCCGCTTCACTGACCCCTCTTACTCCGTAGTAAGTTCTTGCACTTAGAGGTGAAAACCCCCGTTTCGGCTGGCAGGCATGGAATCGTGCGACGGAACACATGAAATGTTTGTTTTTTATGGTCCAATATACCAACCTAACACATATAAGAAAATATATTCATGCGTATACCCCCTCCCGGCGCCGTTTAGAGGGGTGATCGACAGGTCAGACTTTTCTCCAGCGGAGTAGGATTTCGCCATACAGGGGGTCCGGAGCGTCAAGACCCCATCAAAACTTGCATAGACCCCTAAAATATGTATACTAGTGTGTTGGTAGTTTGTGGGAACCAAGATACATCTCCGAGGTGCGACCCGCTTCACTGGCCCCTCTTACTCCGTAGTAAGTTCTTGCACTTAGAGGTGAAAACACCCGTTTCGGGTGGCAGGCATGGAATCGTGCGACAGAACACATGAAATGTTTGTTCTTTATGGTCCAATATACCAACCTAACACATCCAAGCAAAAAAATTCATGCGTCTACCCCCTCCCGGCGCCATTTAGAGGGGTAGATCGACATGTTAGACTTTTCTCCAGCGGGAGTAGGGTTTCGCCATAGAGGGGGTCCGGAGCGTCAAGACCCCATCAAAACGTGCATAGACCCCTAAACTATGTATACTAATGTGTGGTAGTTTGTGGGAACCAAGATACATCTACGAGGTGCGACCAGCTTCACTGACCCCTCTTACTCCGTAGTAAGTTCTTGCACTTAGAGGTGAAAACCCATGTTTCGGGTGTCAAGCATGGAATCGTGCGACGGAACACATGAAATGTTAGTTTTTATGGTCCAATATACCAACCTAACACATCCAAACAAAAAAAATCATGCGTCTACCCCCTCCCGGCGCCGTTTAGAGGGGTAGATCGACAGGTTAGACTTTTCTCCAACGGGAGTAGGGTTTCGCTGTAGAGGGGGTCCGGAGTGTCAAGACCCCATCAAAACTTGCATAGACCCCTAAACTATGATTACTAGTGTATTGGTAGTTTTTGGGAACCAAGATACATCTCCGAGGTGCGACCCGCTTCACTGACCCCTTTTACTCCGTAGTAAGTTCTTGCACTTAGAGGTGAAAACCCCCGTTTCAGGTGTCAGGCAAGGAATCGTGCGACGGAACACTTGAAATGTTTGTTTTTTATGGTCCAATATACCAACATAACACATCCAAGCAAAAAAATTCATGCGTCTACCCCCCTCCTGGCGCCGTTTAGAGGGGTAGATCGACAGGTCAGACTTTTCTCTAGCGGGAGTAGGGTTTCGCCGTAGAGGGGGTCCGGAGCGTCAAGACCCCATCAAAAATTGCATAGACCCCTAATCTATGTATAAAAGTGTGTTGGTAGTTTGTGGGAACCAATATACATCTCCGAGGTGCGACCCGCTTCACTGACCCCTCTTACTCCATACTCGCACTTAGAGGTGAAAACCCCCATTTCGGGTGTCAGGCATGGAATCGTGCGACGGACACATGAAATGTTTGTTTTTTATGGTCCAATATACCAACCTAACACATCCAAGAAAAAAACATCATGCTTGTACCCCTTCCCGACGCCGTTTAGAGGGGTAGATCGACAGGTCAGACTTTTCACCAGCGGGAGTAGGGTTTCGCCGTAGAGGGGGTCCGGAGCGTCAAGACCCCATAAAAACTTGCATAGATACCCTAAACTATGTATACTAGTGTGTTGGTAGTTTTTGGGAACCAAGATACATCTCCGAGGTGCGACCCGCTTCACTGACCCCTCTTACTCCGAAGTAAGTTCTTGCACTTAGAGGTGAAAACCCCCTTTTCGGGTGGCAGGCATGGAATCGTGCGACGGAACACATGAAATGTTTGTTTTTTATGGTCCAATGTACCAACCTAACACATAAAAGCAAAAAAATTCATGAGTCTACCCCCTCTCGGCGCCGTTTAGAGGGGTAGATCGAAAGGTCAGACTTTTCTCCAGCGGAAGTAGGGTTTCGCCGTAGAGGGGGTCCGGAGCGTCAAGACCCCATCAAAACTTGCATAGACCCCAAAAATATGTATACAAGTGTGTTGGTAGTTTGTGGGAACCAAGATACATCTCCAAGGTGTGACCCGCTACACTGACCCCTCTTAATCCGTAGTAAGTTCTTGCACTTAGAGGTGAAAACCCCCGTTTCGGGTGGCAGGCATGGTATCGTGCGACGGAACAAATGAAATGTTCGTTTTTTATGCTCCAATATACCAACCTAACACATCCAAGCAAAAAAAATCATGCGTCTACCCCCTCCCGGCGCCGTTTAGAGGGGTGATCGACAGGTCAGACTTTTCACCAGCGGGAGTAGGGTTTCGCCGTAGAGGGGGTCCGGAGCGTCAAGACCCCATCAAAACTTGCATAGACCCCTAAACTATGTATACAAGTGTGTTGGTAGTTTGTGGGAACAAATATACATCTCCGAGGTGCGACCCGCTTCACTGGCCCCTCTTACTCCGTACTTGCACTTAGAGCTGAAAACCCCCGTTTCGGGTGTCAGGCATGGAATCGTGCGACGGACACATGAAAAGTTTCTTTTTTATGGTCCAATATACCAACCTAACACATCCAAGAAAAATTATTCATGCTTGTACCCCCTCCCGGCGCCGTTTAGAGGTGTAGATTGACAGGTCAGACTTTTCTTCGGCGGGAGTAGGGTTTCGCCGTAGAGGGGGTCCGGAGCGTCAGGACCCCATCAAAACTTGCATAGACCCCTAAAATATGTATAATAGTGTGTTGGTAGTTTGTGGGAACCAAAATACATACCCGAGGTGCGACCCGCTTCACTGACCCCTCTTACTCCGTAGTAAGTTCTTGCACTTAGAGGTGATAACCCCCGTTTCGGGTGTCAGGCATGGAATTGTGCGACGGAACACATGAAATTTTTGTTTTTTATGGTCCAATATACCAACCTAATACATCCAAGCAAAAAAAATCACGCGGCTACCCCCTCCCGGTGCCGTTTAGAGGGGTAGATCGACAGGTCAGACTTTTCTCTAGCGGGAGTAGGGTTTCGCCGTAGAGGGGGTCCGGAGCGTCAAGACCCCATCAAAAATTGCATAGACCCCTAATATATGTATAAAAGTGTGTTGGTAGTTTGTGGGAACCAATATACATCTCTGAGGTGCGACCCGCTTCACTGACCCCTCTTACTCCATACTCGCACTTAGAGGTGAAAACCCCCATTTCGGGTGTCAGGCATGGAATCGTGCGACGGACACATGAAATGTTTGTTTTTTATGGTCCAATATACCAACCTAACACATCCAAGAAAAAAAACATCATGCTTGTACCCCCTCCCGGCGCCGTTTAGAGGGGTAGATCGACAGGTCAGACTTTTCTCCAGCGGGAGGAGGGTTTCGCCGAAGAGGGGGTCCGGAGCGTCAAGACCCCATAAAAACTTGCATAGATACCCTAAACTATGTATACTAGTGTGTTGGTAGTTTTTGGGAACCAAGATACATCTCCGAGGTGCGACCCGCTTCACTGACCCATCTTACTCCGAAGTAAGTTCTTGCACTTAGAGGTGAAAACCCCCTTTTCGGGTGGCAGGCATGGAATCGTGCGACGGAACACATGAAATGTTTGTTTTTTATGGTCCAATGTACCAACCTAACACATAAAAGCAAAAAAATTCATGAGTCTACCCCCTCTCGGCGCCGTTTAGAGGGGTAGATCGACAGGTCAGACTTTTCTCCAGCGGAAGTAGGGTTTCGCCGTAGAGGGGGTCCGGAGCGTCAAGACCCCATCAAAACTTGCATAGACCCCAAAAATATGTATACAAGTGTGTTGGTAGTTTGTGGGAACCAAGATACATCTCCAAGGTGTGACCCGCTACACTGACCCCTCTTAATCCGTAGTAAGTTCTTGCACTTAGAGGTGAAAACCCCCGTTTCGGGTGGCAGGCATGGTATCGTGCGACGGAACAAATGAAATGTTCGTTTTTTATGGTCCAATATACCAACCTAACACATCCAAGCAAAAAAATTCATGCGTCTACCCCCTCCCGGCGCCGTTTAGAGGGGTGATCGACAGGTCAGACTTTTCACCAACGGGAGTAGGGTTTCGCCGTAGAGGGTGTCCGGAGCGTCAAGACCCCATCAAAACTTGCATAGACCCCTAAACTATGTATACAAGTGTGTTGGTAGTTTGTGGGAACAAATATACATCTCCGAGGTGCGACCCGCTTCACTGGCCCCTCTTACTCCATACTTGCACTCAGAGCTGAAAACCCCCGTTTCGGGTGTCAGGCATGGAATCGTGCGACGGACACATGAAAAGTTTGTTTTTTATGGTCCAATATACCAATCTAACACATCCAAGAAAAATTATTCATGCTTGTACGCCCTCGCGGCGCCGTTTAGAGGTGTAGATCGACAGGTCAGACTTTTCTTCGGCGGGAGTAGGGTTTCGCCGTAGAGGGGGTCCGGAGCGTCAGGACCCCATCAAAACTTGCATAGACCCCTAAAATATGTATAATAGTGTGTTGGTAGTTTGTGGGAACCAAAATACATACCCGAGGTGCGACCCGCTTCACTGACCCCTCTTACTCCGTAGTAAGTTCTTGCACTTAGAGGTGAAAACTCCCTTTTCGGGTGTCAGGCATGGAATTGTGCGACGGAACACATGAAATATTTGTTTTTTATGGTCCAATATACCAACCTAACACATAAAAGCAAAAAAATTCATGAGTCTACCCCCTCTCGGCGCCGTTTAGAGGGGTAGATCGACAGGTCAGACTTTTCTCCAGCGGAAGTAGGGTTTCGCCGTAGAGGGGGTCCGGAGCGTTAAGACCCCATAAAAACTTGCATAGACCGCTAAACTATGTATAATAGTGTGTTGGTAGTTTGTGGGAACCAAGATACATCTCCGAGTTGCGACCCGCTTCACTGACCCCTCTTACTCCGTAGTAAGTTCTTGCACTTAGAGGTGAAAACCCCCGTTTCGGGTGTCAGGCATGGAATCGTGCGACGGAACACAAGAAATGTTTGTTTTTTATGGTCCCATATCCCAACCTAACACATCCAAGAAAAAAAATTCATGCGTCTTCCCCCTCCCGACGCGGTTTAGAGGGGTAGATCGACAGGTCAGACTTTTCTCTAGCGGGAGTAGGGTTTCGCCGTAGAGGGGGTCTGGAGCGTCAAGCCCCATAAAAACTTGCATAGACCCCTAAACTATGTATACAAGTGTTTTGGTAGTTTGTTGGTACCAATATACATCTCCGAGGTGCGACCCGCTTCACTGACCCCTCTTACTCCGTACTTGCACTTAGAGGTGAAAACCCCCGTTTCGGGTGTCAGGCATGGAATCGTGCGACGGAACAAATGAAATGTTTGTTTTTTATGGCCCAATATACCAACCTAACACATCCAAGCAAAGAAATTCATGTTAGTACCCCCTCCCGGCGCCGTTTAGAGGGGTAAATCGACAGGTCAGACTTTTCTCCATCGGGACTAGGGTTTCGCCGTAGAGCCGTAGAGGTGGTCCGGAGTGTCAAGACCCCATAAAAACTTGCATAGACCCCTAAACTATGTATACTAGTGTGTTTTGAGTTTTTCGGAACCAAGATACATCTCCGAGGTGCGACCCGCTTTACTGACCCCTCTTACTCCGTAGTGAGTTCTTGCACTTAGAGGTGATAACCCCCGTTTCGGGTGTCAGGCATGGAATCGTGCGACACAACACATGAAATGTTTGTTTTTTATGGTCAAATATACCAACCTAAAACATCCAAGCAAAAAAAATCATGTGTCTACCCCCTCCCGGTGCCGTTTAGAGGGGTAGATCGACAGGTCAGACTTTTCTCCAACGGGAGTAGGGTTTCGCCGTAGAGGGGGTCCAGAGCGTCAAGACCCCATAAAAACTTGCATAGACCCCTAAAATATGTATAATAGTGTGTTGGTAGTTTGTGGGAACCAAGATACATCTCCGAGGTGCGACCCGCTTCACTGACCCCTCTTACTCCGAAGTAAGTTCTTGCACTTAGAGGTGAAAACCCCCTTTTCGGGTGGCAGGCATGGAATCGTGCGACGGAACACATGAAATGTTTGTTTTTTATGGTCCAATGTACCAACCTAACACATAAAAGCAAAAAAAATCATGAGTCTACCCCCTCTCGGCGCCGTTTAGAGGGGTAGATCGACAGGTCAGACTTTTCTCCAGCGGAAGTAGGGTTTCGCCGTAGAAGGGGTCCGGAGCGTCAAGACCCCATCAAAACTTGCACAGACCCCAAAATATGTATACAGGTGTGTTGGTAGTTTGTGGGAACCAAGATACATCTCCAAGGTGTGACCCGCTACACTGACCCCTCTTAATCCGTAGTAAGTTCTTGCACTTAGAGGTGAAAACCCCCGTTTCGGGTGGCAGGCATGGTATCGTGCGACGGAACAAATGAAATGTTCGTTTTTTATGGTCCAATATACCAACCTAACACATCCAAGCAAAAAAATTCATGCGTCTACCCCACTCCCGGCGCCGTTTAGAGGGGTGATCGACAGGTCAGACTTTTCACCAGCGGGAGTAGGGTTTCGCCGTAGAGGGGGTCCGGAGCGTCAAGACCCCATCAAAACTTGCATAGACCCCTAAACTATGTATACAAGTGTGTTGGTAGTTTGTGGGAACAAATATACATCTCCGAGGTGCGACCCGCTTCACTGGCCCCTCTTACTCCGTACTTGCACTTAGAGCTGAAAACCCCCGTTTCGGGTGTCAGGCATGGAATCGTGCGATGGACACATGAAATGTTTGTTTTTTATGGTCCAATATACCAACCTAACACATCCAAGCAAAAAAATTCATGCTTGTACCCCCTCCCGGCGCCGTTTAGAGGGGTAGATCGACATGTTAGACTTTTCTCCAACGGGAGTAGGGTTTCGCCGTAGAGGGGGTCCGGAGCGTCAAGACCCCATAAGAACTTGCATAGACCCCTAAACTATGTATACTAGTGTGTTGTTAGTTTTTTGGAACCAAGATACATCTCCGAGGTGCGACCCGCTTCACTGACCCCTCTTACTCTGTAGTAAGTTCTTGCACTTAGAGGTGAAAACCCCCTTTTCGGGTGGCAGGCATGGAATCGTGCGACGGAACACATGAAATGTTTGTTTTTTATGGTCCAATGTACCAACCTAACACATAAAATCAAAAAAATTCATGAGTCTACCCCCTCTCGGCGCCGTTTAGAGGGGAAGATCGACAGGTCAGACTTTTCTCCAGCGGAAGTAGGGTTTCGCCGTAGAGGGGGTCCGGAGCGTCAAGACCCCATCAAAACTTGCATAGACCCCAAAAATATGTATACAAGTGTGTTGATAGTTTGTGGGAACCAATATACATCTCCGAGGTGCGACCCGCTTCACTGACCCCTCTTACTCCGTAGTAAGTTCTTGCACTTAGAGGTGAAAACTCCCGTTTCGGGTGGCAGGCATGGAATCGTGCGACGTAATACATGAAATGTTTGTTTTTATGGTCCAATATACCAACCTAACTCATCGAAGCAAAAAAATTCATGCGTCTACCCCTTTTCGGGATGCAGGCATGGAATCGTGCGACGGAACACATAAAATGTTTGTTTTTTATGGTCCAATATACCAACCTAACACATCCAAGAAAAAAATGCATTCTTGTACCCCCCCTCCCGGCGCCGTTTAGAGGGGTAGATCGACAGGTCAGACTTTTCTCCAGCGGGAGTAGGGTTTCGCCGTAGAGGGGGTCCGGCGCGTCAAGACCCCATAAAAACTTGCATAGATACCCTAAACTATGTATACTAGTGTGTTGGTAGTTTGTGGGAACCAATATACATCTCCGAGGTGCGACCCGCTTCACTGACCCCTCTTACTCCGTAGTAAGTTCTTGCACTTAGAGGTGATAACCCCCGTTTCGGGTGTCAGGCATGGAATCGTGCGACGGAACACATGAAATGTTTGTTTTTTATGGTCCAATATTCCAACCTAACACATCCAAGAAAAAAAAATCATGCGACTACCCCCTCCCGGTGCCGTTTAGAGGGGTAGATCGACAGGTCAGACTTTTCTCCAACGGGAGTAGTGTTTCGCCGAAGAGGGGGTCCGGAGCGTCAAGACCCCATCAAAACTTGCATAGACCCCTAAACTATGTATACTAGTGTTTTGGTAGTTTGTGGGAACCAAGATACATCTCCGAGGTGCGACCCGCTTCACTGACCCTTCTTACTCCGTAGAAAGTTCATGCACTTAGAGGTGAAAACCCCCGTTTCGGGTGGCAGGCATGGAATCGTGCGACGGAACACATGAAATGTTTGTTTTTTATGGTCCAATATACCAACCTAACACATCCAAGAAAAAAAAATCATGCGACTACCCCCTCCCGGTGCCGTTTAGAGGGGTAGATCGACAGGTCAGACTTTTCTCCAACGGGAGTAGGGTTTCGCCGTAGAGGGGGTCCGGAGCGTCAAGACCACATCAAAACATGCATACACCCGTAGACTATGTATACTAGTGTGTTGGTAGTTTGTGGGAACCAAGATACATCTACGAGGTGCGACCCGCTTCGCTGACCCCTCTTACCCCGTAGTAAGTTCTTGCACTTAGAGGTGAAAACCCCCGTTTCGGTTGTCAAGCATGGAATCGTGCGACGGAACACATGAAATGTTTGTTTTTATGGTCCAATATACCAACCTAACACATCCAAGCAAAAAAAATCATGCGTCCACCCCCTCCCGGCGCCGTTTAGAGGGGTAGATCGACAGGTCAGACTTTTCTCCAGCGGGAGTAGGGTTTCGCCATATAGGGGGTCCGGAGTGTCAAGACCCCATCAAAACTTGCATAGACCCCTTAACTATGTATACTAGTGTGTTGGTAGTTTGTGGGAACCAAGATACATCTCCGAGGTGCGACCCGCTTCACTGACCCCTTTTACTCCGTAGTAAGTTCTTGCACTTAGAGGTGAAAACCCCCGTTTCAGGTGTCAGGCATGGAATCGTGCGACGGAACACATGAATTTTTTGTTTTTTATGGTCCAATATACCAAATTATCACATCCAAGCAAAAAAATTCATATGTCTACCCCCTTCCGGCGCCGTTTAGAGGGGTAGATCGACATGTCAGACTTTTCACTAGCGGGAGTAGGGTTTCGCCGTAGAGGGGGTCCGGAGCGTCAAGACCCCATCAAAACTTGCATATACCCCTAAACTATGTATAAAAGTGCGTTGGTAGTTTTTGGGAACCAATATACATCTCCGAGGTGCGACCCACTTAACTGACCCCTCTTACTCCGTACTTGCACTAAGAGGTGAAAACCCCCGTTTCGGGTGTCGGGCATGGAATCGTGCGACGGACACATGAAATGTTTGTTTTTTATGGTCCAATATACCAACCTACACATCCAAGCAAAAAAATTCATTTTTGTACACCCTCCCGGCGCCGTTTAGAGGGGTAGATCGACAGGTCAGACTTTTCTCCAGCGAGAGTAGGGTTTCGCCGTAGAGGGGGTCCGGAACGTCAAGACCCCATAAAAACTTGCATAGACCGCTAAACTATGTATAATAGTGTGTTGGTAGTTTGTGGGAACCAAGATACATCTCCGAGTTGCGACCCGTTTCACTGACCCCTCTTACTCCGTAGTAAGTTCTTGCACTTAGAGGTGAAAACCCCCGTTTCGGGTGTCAGGCATGGAATCGTGCGACGGAACACAAGAAATGTTTGTTCTTTATGGTCCCATATCCCAACCTAACACATCCAAGCAAAAAAATTCATGCGTCTACCCCCTCCCGACGCCGTTTAGAGGGGTAGATCGACAGGTCAGACTTTTCTCTAGCGGGAGTAGGGTTTCGCCGTAGAGGGGGTCTGGAGCGTCAAGCCCCATAAAAACTTGCATAGACCCCTAAACTATGTATACAAGTGTTTTGGTAGTTTGTTGGTACCAATATACATCTCCGAGGTGCGACCCGCTTCACTGACCCCTCTTACTCCGTACTTGCACTTAGAGGTGAAAACCCCCGTTTCGGGTGTCAAGCATGGAATCGTGCGACGGAACAAATGAAATGTTTGTTTTTTATGGCCCAATATACCAACCTAACACATCCAAGCAAAAAAATTCATGTTAGTACCCCCTCCCGGCGCCGTTTAGAGGGGTAGATCGAAAGGTCAGACTTTTCTCCAGCGGGACTAGGGTTTCGCCGTAGAGCCGTAGAGGTGGTCCGGAGTGTCAAGACCCCATAAAAACTTGCATAGACCCGTAAACTATGTATACTAGTGTGTTTTGAGTTTTTCGTAACCAAGATACATCTCCGAGGTGCGACCCGCTTTACTGACCCCTCTTACTCCGTAGTGAGTTCTTGCACTTAGAGGTGATAACCCCCGTTTCGGGTGTCAGGCATGGAATCGTGCGACACAACACATGAAATGTTTGTTTTTTATGGTAAAATATACCAACCTAACACATCCAAGCAAAAAAAATCATGCGTCTACCCCCTCCCGGTGCAGTTTAGAGGGGTAGATCGACAGGTTAGACTTTTCTCCAACGGGAGTAGGGTTTCGCCGTAGAGGGGGTCCGGAGCGTCAAGACCCCATAAAAACTTGCATAGACCCCTAAAATATGTATAATAGTGTGTTGGTAGTTTGTGGGAACCAAGATACATCTCCGAGGTGCGACCCGCTTCACTGACCCCTCTTACTCCGAAGTAAGTTCTTGAACTTAGAGGTGAAAACCCCCGCTTCAGGTGGCAGGCATGGAATCGTGCGACGGAACACATAAAATGTTTGTTTTTTATGGTCCAATATAGAAAACTAACACATCCATGCAAAAAAATTCTACCCCCTCCCTGCGCCGTTTAGAGGGGTAGATCGACAGGTTAGACTTTTCTCCAGCGGGAGTAGGGTTTCGCCGTAGAGGGGGTCCGGAGCGTCAAGACCCCATAAAAACTTGCATAGACCCATAAAATATGTATACTAGTGTGTTGGTAGTTTTTGGGAACCAAGATACATCTACGAGGTGCGACCCGCTTCACTGACCCCTCTTACTCCGAAGTAAGTTCTAGCACTTAGAGGTGAAAACCCCCGTTTCGGGTGTCAGGCATGGAATCATGTGACGGAACACATGAAATGTTTGTTTTTTATGGTCCAATATACCAACCTAACACATACAAGAAAAAAAATTCATGCGTCTACCCCCTCCCTGTGCCGTTTAGAGGGGTAGATCGGCAGGTCAGACTTTTCTCCAACGGGAGTAGTGTTTCGCCGTAGAGGGGGTCCGGAGCGTCAAGACCCCATAAAAACTTGCAAAGACCCCTAAAATATGTATACTAGTGTGTTGGTAGTTTGTGTGAACCAAGATACATCTCCGAGGTGTGACCCGCTACACTGACCCCTCTTACTCCGTAGTAAGTTCTTGCACTTAGAGGTGAAAACCCTCGTTTCGGGTGGCAGGCATGGAATCGTGCGACGGAACACATGAAATGTTTGTTTTTTATGGTCCAATATACCAACCTAACACATCCAAGCAAAAGACATCATGCGTCTACCCCCTCCCGGCGCCGTTTAGAGGGGTAGATTGACAGGTCAGACTTTTCTCCAGCGGGAGTAGGGTTTCGCCGTAGAGGGGGTCTGGAGCGTCAAGACCCCATCAAAACTTGCATAGACCCCTAAACTATGTATACTAGTGTGTTGGTAGTTTGTGGGAACCAAGATATATCTACGAGGTGCGACCCGCTTCACTGACCCCTCTTACTCTATAGTAAGTTCTTGCACTTAGAGGTGAAAACCCCCGTTTCGGGTGTCAGGCATGGAATCGTGCGACGGAACACAAGAAATGTTTGTTTTTTATGGTCCCATATCCCAACCTAACACATCCAAGCAAAAAAATTCATGCGTCTACCCCCTCCCGGCGCCGTTTAGAGGGGTAGAACGACAGGTCAGACTTTTCTCTAGCGGGAGTAGGGTTTCACCATAGAGAGGGTCTGGAGCGTCAAGCCCCATAAAAACTTGCATAGACCACTAAACTATGTATACAAGTGTTTTGGTAGTTTGTTGGTACCAATATACATCTCCGAGGTGCGACCCGCTTCACTGACCCCTCTTACTCTGTACTTGCACTTAGAGGTGAAAACCCCCGTTTCGGGTGTCAGGCATGGAATCGTGCGACGGAACAAATGAAATGTTTGTTTTTATGGCCCAATATACCAACATAACACATCCAAGCAAAAAAAATCATGTTAGTACCCCCTCCCGGCGCCGTTTAGAGGGGTAGATCGACATGTCAGACTTTTCTCCAGTGGGACTAGGGTTTCGCCGTAGAGCTGTAGAGGTGGTCCGGAGTGTCAAGACCCCATAAAAACTTGCATAGACCCCTAAACTATGTATACTAGTGTGTTTTGAGTTTTTCGGAACCAAGATACATCTCCGATGTGCGACCCGCTTTACTGACCCCTCTTACTCCGTAGTGAGTTCTTGCACTTAGAGGTGATAACCCCCGTTTCGGTTGTCAGGCATGGAATCGTGCGACGGAACACATGAAATGTTTGTTTTTTATGGTCCAATATACCAACCTAACACATAAAAGAAAAAAAATTCATGCGTCTACCCCCTCCCGGCGCCGTTTAGAGGGGTAGATCGACAGGTCAGACTTTTCTCCAGCGGGTGTAGGGTTTCGCCGTAGAGGGGGTCCGGAGCGTCAAGACCCCATAAAAACTTGCATAGACCCCTAAACTATGTACTAGTTTGTTTGTAGTTTTTGGGAACCAAGATACATCTCCGAGGTGCGACCCGCTTCACTGACCCCTCTTACTCCGTAGTAAGTTCTTGCACTTAGAGGTGGAAACCCCCGTTTCGGGTGGCAGGCATGGAATCGTGCGACGGAACACATGAAATGTTTGTGTTTTTATGGTCCAATATACCAACCTAACACATCCAAGCAAAAAAATTCATGCGTCTACCCCCTCCCGGCGCCGTTTAGAGGGGTAGATTGACAGGTCAGACTTTTCTCCAGCGGGAGTAGGGTTTCGCCGTAGAGGGGGTCCGGAGCGTCAAGACCCCATCAAAACTTGCATAGACCCCTAAACTATGTATACTAGTGTGTTGGTAGTTTGTGGGAACCAAGATATATCTACGAGGTGCGACCCGCTTCACTGACCCCTCTTACTCTGTAGTAAGTTCTTGCACTTAGAGGTGAAAACCCCCGTTTCGGGTGTCAGGCATGGAATCGTGCGACGGAACACAAGAAATGTTTGTTTTTTATGGTCCCATATCCGAACCTAACACATCCAAGCAAAAAAATTCATGCGTCTACCCCCTCCCGGCGCCGTTTAGAGGGGTAGCTCGACAGGTCAGACTTTTCTCTAGCGGGAGTAGGGTTTCGCCGTAGAGGGGGTCTGGAGCGTCAAGCCCCATAAAAACTTGCATAGACCACTAAACTATGTATACAAGTGTTTTGGTAGTTTGTTGGTACCAATATACATCTCCGAGGTGCGACCCGCTTCACTGACCCCTCTTACTCTGTACTTGCACTTAGAGGTGAAAACCCCCGTTTCGGGTGTCAGGCATGGAATCGTGCGACGGAACAAATGAAATGTTTGTTTTTTATGGCCCAATATACCAACCTAACACATCCAAGAAAAAAAATTCATGTTAGTACCCCCTCCCGGTGCCGTTTAGAGGGGTAGATCGACAGGTCAGACTTTTCTCCAGCGGGACTAGGGTTTCGCCGTAGAGCCGTAGAGGTGGTCCGGAGTGTCAAGACCCCATAAAAACTTGCATAGACCCCTAAACTATGTATACTAGTGTGTTTTGAGTTTTCCGGAACCAAGATACATCTCCGAGGTGCGACCTGCTTTACTGACCCCTCTTACTCCGTAGTGAGTTCTTGCACTTAGAGGTGATAACCCCCGTTTCGGGTGTCAGGCATGGAATCGTGCGACGGAACACATGAAATGTTTGTTTTTATGGTCCAATATACCAACCTAACACATCCAAGCAAAAAAAATCATGCGTCCACCCCCTCCCGGCGCCGTTTAGAGGGGTAGATCGACAGGTCAGACTTTTCTCCAGCGGGAGTAGGGTTTCGCCGTAGAGGGGGTCCGGAGCGTCAAGACCCCATCAAAACTTGCATAGACCCCTAAAATATGTATAATAGTGTGTTGGTAGTTTGTGGGAACCAAGATACATATCCGAGGTGCGACCCGCTTCACTGACCCCTCTTACTCCGAAGTAAGTTCTTGCACTTAGAGGTGAAAACCCCCGCTTCGGGTGGCAGGCATGGAATCGTGCGACGGAACACATGAAATGTTTGTTTTTTATGGTCCAATATAGCAAACTAACACATCCATGCAAAAAAAATCATGCGTCTACCCCCTCCCTGCGCCGTTTAGAGGGATAGATCGACAGGTTAGACTTTTCTCCAGCGGGAGTAGGGTTTCGCCGTAGAGGGGGTCTGGAGCGTCAAGACCCCATAAAAACTTGCATATACCCCTAAAATATGTATACTAGTGTGTTGGTAGTTTGTGGGAACCAAGATACATCTCCGAGGTGCGACTCGCTTCACTGACCCCTCTTACTCCGTAGTAAGTTCTTGCACTTAGAGGTGAAAACTCCCGTTTCGGGTGGCAGGCATGGAATCGTGCGACGAAACAAATGAAATGTTTGTTTTTTATGGTCCTATATACAAAACTAACACATCCAAGCAAAAAAATTCATGAGTCTACCCCCTCCCGGCGCCGTTTAGAGGGGTAGATCGACATGTCAGACTTTTCTCCAACGGGAGTAGGGTTTCGCCGTAGAGGGGGTCCGGAGCGTCAAGACCCCATCAAAACTTGCATAGACCCCTAAACTATGTATACTGGTGTCTTGGTAGTTGGTGGGAACCAAGATACATCTCCGAGGTGCGACCCGCTTCACTGACCCCGCTTACTCCGTAGTAAGTTCTTGCACTTAGAGGTGAAAACCCCCGTTTCGTGCAGCAGGCATGGAATCGTGCATCGGAACACATGAAATGTTTGTTTTTTATGGTCCAATATACCAACCTAACACATCCAAGCAAAAAACTTCATGCGTCTACCCCCTCTCGGCCCCGCTTAGAGGGGTAGATCGATAGGTCCGACTTTTCTCCAAAGAGAGTAGGGTTTCGCCGTAGAGGGGGTCTGGAGCGTCAAGACCCCATCAAAACTTGCATAGACCCATAAAATATGTATAATAGTGTGTTGGTAGTTTTTGGGAACCAAGATACATCTACGAGGTGCGACCCGCTTCACTGACCCCTCTTACTCCGAAGTAAGTTCTAGCACTTAGAGGTGAAAACCCCCGTTTCGGGTGTCAGGCATGGAATCATGTGACGGAACACATGAAATGTTTGTTTTTTATGGTCCAATATACCAACCTAACACATACAAGAAAAAAAATTCATGCGTCTACCCCCTCTCTGTGCCGTTTAGAGGGGTAGATTGACAGGTCAGACTTTTCTCCAACGGGAGTAGTGTTTCGCCGTAGAGGGGGTCCGGAGCGTCAAGACCCCATAAAAACTTGCAAAGACCCCTAAAATATGTATACTAGTGTGTTGGTAGTTTGTGGGAACCAACATACATCTCCGAGGTGTGACCCGCTACACTGACCCCTCTTACTCCGTAGTAAGTTCTTGCACTTAGAGGTGAAAACCCCCGTTTCGGGTGGCAGGCATGGTATCGTGCGACGGAACACATGAAATGTTCGTTTTTTATGGTCCAATATACCAACCTAACACATCCAAGAAAAAAAAATCATGCGTATACCCCCTCCCGGCGCCGTTTAGAGGGGTGATCGACATGTCAGACTTTTCTCCAGCGGGAGTAGGGTTTCGCCGTAGAGGGGGTCCGGAGCATAAAGACCCCACCAAAACTTGCATAGACCCCTAAACTATGTATACAAGTGTGTTGGTAGTTTGTGGGAACAAATATACATCTCCGAGGTGCGGCCCGCTTCACTGGCCCCTCTTACTCCGTACTTGCACTTAGAGGTGAAAACCCCCGTTTCGGGTGTCAGGCATGGAATCGTGCGACGGACACATGAAATGTTTGTTTTTTATGGTCCAATATACCAACCTAACACATTCAAGCAAAAAAATTCATGCTTGTACCCCCTCCCGGCGCCGTTTAGAGGGGTAGATCAACATGTTAGACTTTTCTCCAACGGGAGTAGGGTTTCGCCGTAGAGGGGGTCCGGAGCGTCAAGACCCCATAAAAACTTGCATAGACCCCTAAACTATGTATAGTGTGTTGGTAGTTTTTTGGAACCAAGATACATCTCCGAGGTGCGACCCGCTTCACTGACCCCTCTTACTCTGTAGTAAGTTCTTGCACTTAGAGGTGAAAACCCCCTTTTCGGGTGGCAGGCATGGAATCGTGCGACGGAACACATGAAATGTTTGTTTTTTATGGTCCAATATACCAACCTAACACATAAAAGAAAAAAAATTCATGCGTCTACCCCCTCCCGGCGCCGTTTAGAGGGGTAGATCGACAGGTCAGACTTTTCTCCATCGGGACTAGGGTTTCGCCGTAGAGCCGTAGAGGTGGTCCGGAGTGTCAAGACCCCATAAAAACTTGCATAGACCCCTAAACTATGTATACTAGTGTGTTTTGAGTTTTTCGGAACCAAGATATATCTCCGAGGTGCGACCTGCTTTACTGACCCCTCTTACTCCGTAGTGAGTTCTTGCACTTAGAGGTGATAACCCCCGTTTCGGGTGTCAGGCATGGAATCGTGCGACGGAACACATGAAATGTTTGTTTTTATGGTCCAATATACCAACCTAACACATACAAGCAAAAAAAATCATGCGTCCACCCCCTCCCGGCGCCGTTTAGAGGGGTAGATCGACAGGTCAGACTTTTCTCCAGCGGGAGTAGGGTTTCGCCGTAGAGGGGGTCCGGAGCGTCAAGACCCCATCAAAACTTGCATAGACCCCTAAAATATGTATAATAGTGTGTTGTTAGTTTGTGGGAACCAAGATACATATCCGAGGTGCGACCCGCTTCACTGACCCCTCTTACTCCGAAGTAAGTTCTTGCACTTAGAGGTGAAAACCCCCGCTTCGGGTGGCAGGCATGGAATCGTGCGACGGAACACATGAAATGTTTGTTTTTTATGGTCCAATATTCCAACCTAACACATCCAAGAAAAAAAAATCATGCGACTACCCCCTCCCGGTGCCGTTTAGAGGGGTAGATCGACAGGTCAGACTTTTCTCCAACGGGCGTAGTGTTTCGCCGAAGAGGGGGTCCGGAGCGTCAAGACCCCATCAAAACTTGCATAGACCCCTAAACTATGTATACTAGTGTTTTGGTAGTTTGTGGGAACCAAGATACATCTCCGAGGTGCGACCCGCTTCACTGACCCTTCTTACTCCGTAGAAAGTTCATGCACTTAGAGGTGAAAACCCCCGTTTCGGGTGGCAGGCATGGAATCGTGCGACGGAACACATGAAATGTTTGTTTTTTATGGTCCAATATACCAACCTAACACATACAAGAAAAAAAAATCATGCGTATACCCCCTCCCGGCGCCGTTTAGAGGGGTGATCGACATGTCAGACTTTTCTCCAGCGGGAGTAGGGTTTCGCCGTAGAGGGGGTCCGGAGCATAAAGACCCCACCAAAACTTGCATAGACCCCTAAACTATGTATACAAGTGTGTTGGTAGTTTGTGGGAACAAATATACATCTCCGAGGTGCGGCCCGCTTCACTGGCCCCTCTTACTCCGTACTTGCACTTAGAGGTGAAAACCCCCGTTTCGGGTGTCAGGCATGGAATCGTGCGACGAACACATGAAATGTTTGTTTTTTATGGTCCAATATACCAACCTAACACATTCAAGCAAAAAAATTCATGCTTGTACCCCCTCCCGGCGCCGTTTAGAGGGGTAGATCAACATGTTAGACTTTTCTCCAACGGGAGTAGGGTTTCGCCGTAGAGGGGGTCCGGAGCGTCAAGACCCCATAAAAACTTGCATAGACCCCTAAACTATGTATAGTGTGTTGGTAGTTTTTTGGAACCAAGATACATCTCCGAGGTGCGACCCGCTTCACTGACCCCTCTTACTCTGTAGTAAGTTCTTGCACTTAGAGGTGAAAACCCCCTTTTCGGGTGGCAGGCATGGAATCGTGCGACGGAACACATGAAATGTTTGTTTTTTATGGTCCAATATACCAACCTAACACATAAAAGAAAAAAAATTCATGCGTCTACCCCCTCCCGGCGCCGTTTAGAGGGGTAGATCGACAGGTCAGACTTTTCTCCAGCGGGTGTAGGGTTTCGCCGTAGAGGGGGTCCGGAGCGTCAAGACCCCATAAAAACTTGCATAGACCCCTAAACTATGTACTAGTTTGTTTGTAGTTTTTGGGAACCAAGATACATCTCCGAGGTGCGACCCGCTTCACTGACCCCTCTTACTCCGTAGTAAGTTCTTGCACTTAGAGGTGGAAACCCCCGTTTCGGGTGGCAGGCATGGAATCGTGCGACGGAACACATGAAATGTTTGTGTTTTTATGGTCCAATATACCAACCTAACACATCCAAGCAAAAAAATTCATGCGTCTACCCCCTCCCGGCGCCGTTTAGAGGGGTAGATTGACAGGTCAGACTTTTCTCCTTCGGGAGTAGGGTTTCGCCGTAGAGGGGGTCCGGAGCGTCAAGACCCCATCAAAACTTGCATAGACCCCTAAACTATGTATACTAGTGTGTTGGTAGTTTGTGGGAACCAAGATATATCTACGAGGTGCGACCCGCTTCACTGACCCCTCTTACTCTGTAGTAAGTTCTTGCACTTAGAGGTGAAAACCCCCGTTTCGGGTGTCAGGCATGGAATCGTGCGACGGAACACAAGAAATGTTTGTTTTTTATGGTCCCATATCCGAACCTAACACATCCAAGCAAAAAAATTCATGCGTCTACCCCCTCCCGGCGCCGTTTAGAGGGGTAGCTCGACAGGTCAAACTTTTCTCTAGCGGGAGTAGGGTTTCGCCTTAGAGGGGGTCTGGAGCGTCAAGCCCCATAAAAACTTGCATAGACCACTAAACTATGTATACAAGTGTTTTGGTAGTTTGTTGGTACCAATATACATCTCCGAGGTGCGACCCGCTTCACTGACCCCTCTTACTCTATACTTGCACTTAGAGGTGAAAACCCCCGTTTCGGGTGTCAGGCATGGAATCGTGCGACGGAACAAATGAAATGTTTGTTTTTTATGGCCCAATATACCAACCTAACACATCCAAGAAAAAAAATTCATGTTAGTACCCCCTCCCGGTGCCGTTTAGAGGGGTAGATTGACAGGTCAGACTTTTCTCCATCGGGACTAGGGTTTCGCCGTAGAGCCGTAGAGGTGGTCCGGAGTGTCAAGACCCCATAAAAACTTGCATAGACCCCTAAACTATGTATACTAGTGTGTTTTGAGTTTTTCGGAACCAAGATACATCTCCGAGGTGCGACCTGCTTTACTGACCCCTCTTACTCCGTAGTGAGTTCTTGCACTTAGAGGTGATAACCCCCGTTTCGGGTGTCAGGCATGGAATCGTGCGACGGAACACATGAAATGTTTGTTTTTATGGTCCAATATACCAACCTAACACATACAAGCAAAAAAAATCATGCGTCCACCCCCTCCCGGCGCCGTTTAGAGGGGTAGATCGACAGGTCAGACTTTTCTCCAGCGGGAGTAGGGTTTCGCCGTAGAGGGGGTCCGGAGCGTCAAGACCCCATCAAAACTTGCATAGACCCCTAAAATATGTATAATAGTGTGTTGTTAGTTTGTGGGAACCAAGATACATATCCGAGGTGCGACCCGCTTCACTGACCCCTCTTACTCCGAAGTAAGTTCTTGCACTTAGAGGTGAAAACCCCCGCTTCGGGTGGCAGGCATGGAATCATGCGACGGAACACATGAAATGTTTGTTTTTTATGGTCCAATATAGCAAACTAACACATCCATGAAAAAAAATTCATGCGTCTACCCCCTCCCTGCGCCGTTTAGAGGGATAGATCGACAGGTTAGACTTTTCTCCAGCGGGAGTAGGGTTTCGCCGTAGAGGGGGTCTGGAGCGTCAAGACCCCATAAAAACTTGCATATACCCCTAAAATATGTATACTAGTGTGTTGGTAGTTTGTGGGAACCAAGATACATCTCCGAGGTGCGACTCGCTTCACTGACCCCTCTTACTCCGTAGTAAGTTCTTGCACTTAGAGGTGAAAACTCCCGTTTCGGGTGGCAGGCATGGAATCGTGCGACGAAACAAATGAAATGTTTGTTTTTTATGGTCCTATATACAAAACTAACACATCCAAGCAAAAAAATTCATGAGTCTACCCCCTCCCGGCGCCGTTTAGAGGGGTAGATCGACATGTCAGACTTTTCTCCAGCGGGAGTAGGGTTTCGCCGTAGAGGGGGTCCGGAGCGTCAAGACCCCATCAAAACTTGCATAGACCCCTAAACTATGTATACTGGTGTCTTGGTAGTTGGTGGGAACCAAGATACATCTCCGAGGTGCGACCCGCTTCACTGACCCCTCTTACTCCGTAGTAAGTTCTTGCACTTAGAGGTGAAAACCCCCGTTTCGTGTAGCAGGCATGGAATCGTGCATCGGAACACATGAAATGTTTGTTTTTTATGGTCCAATATACCAACCTAACACATCCAAGCAAAAAACTTCATGCGTCTACCCCCTCTCGGCCCCGCTTAGAGGGGTAGATCGATAGGTCCGACTTTTCTCCAAAGAGAGTAGGGTTTCGCCGTAGAGGGGGTCTGGAGCGTCAAGACCCCATCAAAACTTGCATAGACCCATAAAATATGTATACTAGTGTGTTGGTAGTTTTTGGGAACCAAGATACATCTACGAGGTGCGACCCGCTTCACTGACCCCTCTTACTCCGAAGTAAGTTCTAGCACTTAGAGGTGAAAACCCCCGTTTCGGGTGTCAGGCATGGAATCATGTGACGGAACACATGAAATGTTTGTTTTTTATGGTCCAATATACCAACCTAACACATACAAGAAAAAAAATTCATGCGTCTACCCCCTCTCTGTGCCGTTTAGAGGGGTAGATTGACAGGTCAGACTTTTCTCCAACGGGAGTAGTGTTTCGCCGTAGAGGGGGTCCGGAGCGTCAAGACCCCATAAAAACTTGCAAAGACCCCTAAAATATGTATACTAGTGTGTTGGTAATTTGTGGGAACCAACATACATCTCCGAGGTGTGACCCGCTACACTGACCCCTCTTACTCCGTAGTAAGTTCTTGCACTTAGAGGTGAAAACCCACGTTTCGGGTGGCAGGCATGGTATCGTGCGACGGAACACATGAAATGTTCGTTTTTTATGGTCCAATATACCAACCTAACACATCCAAGAAAAAAAATCATGCGTATACCCCCTCCCGGCGCCGTTTAGAGGGGTGATCGACATGTCAGACTTTTCTCCAGCGGGAGTAGGGTTTCGCCGTAGAGGGGGTCCGGAGCATAAAGACCCCACCAAAACTTGCATAGACCCCTAAACTATGTATACAAGTGTGTTGGTAGTTTGTGGGAACAAATATACATCTCCGAGGTGCGGCCCGCTTCACTGGCCCCTCTTACTCCGTACTTGCACTTAGAGGTGAAAACCCCCGTTTCGGGTGTCAGGCATGGAATCGTGCGACGGACACATGAAATGTTTGTTTTTTATGGTCCAATATACCAACCTAACACATTCAAGCAAAAAAATTCATGCTTGTACCAACTCCCGGCGCCGTTTAGAGGGGTAGATCAACATGTTAGACTTTTCTCCAACGGGAGTAGGGTTTCGCCGTAGAGGGGGTCCGGAGCGTCAAGACCCCATAAAAACTTGCATAGACCCCTAAACTATGTATAGTGTGTTGGTAGTTTTTTGGAACCAAGATACATCTCCGAGGTGCGACCCGCTTCACTGACCCCTCTTACTCTGTAGTAAGTTCTTGCACTTAGAGGTGAAAACCCCCTTTTCGGGTGGCAGGCATGGAATCGTGCGACGGAACACATGAAATGTTTGTTTTTTATGGTCCAATATACCAACCTAACACATAAAAGAAAAAAAATTCATGCGTCTACCCCCTCCCGGCGCCGTTTAGAGGGGTAGATCGACAGGTCAGACTTTTCTCCATCGGGACTAGGGTTTCGCCGTAGAGCCGTAGAGGTGGTCCGGAGTGTCAAGACCCCATAAAAACTTGCATAGACCCCTAAACTATGTATACTAGTGTGTTTTGAGTTTTTCGGAACCAAGATATATCTCCGAGGTGCGACCTGCTTTACTGACCCCTCTTACTCCGTAGTGAGTTCTTGCACTTAGAGGTGATAACCCCCGTTTCGGGTGTCAGGCATGGAATCGTGCGACGGAACACATGAAATGTTTGTTTTTATGGTCCAATATACCAACCTAACACATACAAGCAAAAAAAATCATGCGTCCACCCCCTCCCGGCGCCGTTTAGAGGGGTAGATCGACAGGTCAGACTTTTCTCCAGCGGGAGTAGGGCTTCGCCGTAGAGGGGGTCCGGAGCGTCAAGACCCCATCAAAACTTTCATAGACCCCTAAAATATGTATAATAGTGTGTTGTTAGTTTGTGGGAACCAAGATACATATCCGAGGTGCGACCCGCTTCACTGACCCCTCTTACTCCGAAGTAAGTTCTTGCACTTAGAGGTGAAAACCCCCGCTTCGGGTGGCAGGCATGGAATCGTGCGACGGAACACATGAAATGTTTGTTTTTTATGGTCCAATATTCCAACCTAACACATCCAAGAAAAAAAAATCATGCGACTACCCCCTCCCGGTGCCGTTTAGAGGGGTAGATCGACAGGTCAGACTTTTCTCCAACGGGAGTAGTGTTTCGCCGAAGAGGGGGTCCGGAGCGTCAAGACCCCATCAAAACTTGCATAGACCCCTAAACTATGTATACTAGTGTTTTGGTAGTTTGTGGGAACCAAGATACATCTCCGAGGTGCGACCCGCTTCACTGACCCTTCTTACTCCGTAGAAAGTTCATGCACTTAGAGGTGAAAACCCCCGTTTCGGGTGGCAGGCATGGAATCGTGCGACGGAACACATGAAATGTTTGTTTTTTATGGTTCAATATACCAACCTAACACATCCAAGAAAAAAAAATCATGCGTATACCCCCTCCCGGCGCCGTTTAGAGGGGTGATCGACATGTCAGACTTTTCTCCAGCGGGAGTAGGGTTTCGCCGTAGAGGGGGTCCGGAGCATAAAGACCCCACCAAAACTTGCATAGACCCCTAAACTATGTATACAAGTGTGTTGGTAGTTTGTGGGAACAAATATACATCTCCGAGGTGCGGCCCGCTTCACTGGCCCCTCTTACTCCGTACTTGCACTTAGAGGTGAAAACCCCCGTTTCGGGTGTCAGGCATGGAATCGTGCGACGGACACATGAAATGTTTGTTTTTTATGGTCCAATATACCAACCTAACACATTCAAGCAAAAAAATTCATGCTTGTACCCCCTCCCGGCGCCGTTTAGAGGGGTAGATCAACATGTTAGACTTTTCTCCAACGGGAGTAGGGTTTCGCCGTAGAGGGGGTCCGGAGCGTCAAGACCCCATAAAAACTTGCATAGACCCCTAAACTATGTATAGTGTGTTGGTAGTTTTTTGGAACCAAGATACATCTCCGAGGTGCGACCCGCTTCACTGACCCCTCTTACTCTGTAGTAAGTTCTTGCACTTAGAGGTGAAAACCCCCTTTTCGGGTGGCAGGCATGGAATCGTGCGACGGAACACATGAAATGTCTGTTTTTTATGGTCCAATATACCAACCTAACACATAAAAGAAAAAAAATTCATGCGTCTACCCCCTCCCGGCGCCGTTTAGAGGGGTAGATCGACAGGTCAGACTTTTCTCCAGCGGGTGTAGGGTTTCGCCGTAGAGGGGGTCCGGAGCGTCAAGACCCCATAAAAACTTGCATAGACCCCTAAACTATGTACTAGTTTGTTTGTAGTTTTTGGGAACCAAGATACATCTCCGAGGTGCGACCCGCTTCACTGACCCCTCTTACTCCGTAGTAAGTTCTTGCACTTAGAGGTGGAAACCCCCGTTTCGGGTGGCAGGCATGGAATCGTGCGACGGAACACATGAAATGTTTGTGTTTTTATGGTCCAATATACCAACCTAACACATCCAAGCAAAAAAATTCATGCGTCTACCCCCTCCCGGCGCCGTTTAGAGGGGTAGATTGACAGGTCAGACTTTTCTCCTGCGGGAGTAGGGTTTCGCCGTAGAGGGGGTCCGGAGCGTCAAGACCCCATCAAAACTTGCATAGACCCCTAAACTATGTATACTAGTGTGTTGGTAGTTTGTGGGAACCAAGATATATCTACGAGGTGCGACCCGCTTCACTGACCCCTCTTACTCTGTAGTAAGTTCTTGCACTTAGAGGTGAAAACCCCCGTTTCGGGTGTCAGGCATGGAATCGTGCGACGGAACACAAGAAATGTTTGTTTTTTATGGTCCCATATCCGAACCTAACACATACAAGCAAAAAAATTCATGCGTCTACCCCCTCCCGGCGCCGTTTAGAGGGGTAGCTCGACAGGTCAAACTTTTCTCTAGCGGGAGTAGGGTTTCGCCTTAGAGGGGGTCTGGAGCGTCAAGCCCCATAAAAACTTGCATAGACCACTAAACTATGTATACAAGTGTTTTGGTAGTTTGTTGGTACCAATATACATCTCCGAGGTGCGACCCGCTTCACTGACCCCTCTTACTCTATACTTGCACTTAGAGGTGAAAACCCCCGTTTCGGGTGTCAGGCATGGAATCGTGCGACGGAACAAATGAAATGTTTGTTTTTTATGGCCCAATATACCAACCTAACACATCCAAGAAAAAAAATTCATGTTAGTACCCCCTCCCGGTGCCGTTTAGAGGGGTAGATTGACAGGTCAGACTTTTCTCCATCGGGACTAGGGTTTCGCCGTAGAGCCGTAGAGGTGGTCCGGAGTGTCAAGACCCCATAAAAACTTGCATAGACCCCTAAACTATGTATACTAGTGTGTTTTGAGTTTTTCGGAACCAAGATACATCTCCGAGGTGCGACCTGCTTTACTGACCCCTCTTACTCCGTAGTGAGTTCTTGCACTTAGAGGTGATAACCCCCGTTTCGGGTGTCAGGCATGGAATCGTGCGACGGAACACATGAAATGTTTGTTTTTATGGTCCAATATACCAACCTAACACATACAAGCAAAAAAAATCATGCGTCCACCCCCTCCCGGCGCCGTTTAGAGGGGTAGATCGACAGGTCAGACTTTTCTCCAGCGGGAGTAGGGTTTCGCCGTAGAGGGGGTCCGGAGCGTCAAGACCCCATAAAAACTTGCATAGACCCCTAAAATATGTATAATAGTGTGTTGTTAGTTTGTGGGAACCAAGATACATATCCGAGGTGCGACCCGCTTCACTGACCCCTCTTACTCCGAAGTAAGTTCTTGCACTTAGAGGTGAAAACCCCCGCTTCGGGTGGCAGGCATGGAATCATGCGACGGAACACATGAAATGTTTGTTTTTTATGGTCCAATATAGCAAACTAACACATCCATGCAAAAAAATTCATGCGTCTACCCCCTCCCTGCGCCGTTTAGAGGGATAGATCGACAGGTTAGACTTTTCTCCAGCGGGAGTAGGGTTTCGCCGTAGAGGGGGTCTGGAGCGTCAAGACCCCATAAAAACTTGCATATACCCCTAAAATATGTATACTAGTGTGTTGGTAGTTTGTGGGAACCAAGATACATCTCCGAGGTGCGACTCGCTTCACTGACCCCTCTTACTCCGTAGTAAGTTCTTGCACTTAGAGGTGAAAACTCCCGTTTCGGGTGGCAGGCATGGAATCGTGCGACGAAACAAATGAAATGTTTGTTTTTTATGGTCCTATATACAAAACTAACACATCCAAGCAAAAAAATTCATGAGTCTACCCCCTCCCGGCGCCGTTTAGAGGGGTAGATCGACATGTCAGACTTTTCTCCAGCGGGAGTAGGGTTTCGCCGTAGAGGGGGTCCGGAGCGTCAAGACCCCATCAAAACTTGCATAGACCCCTAAACTATGTATACTGGTGTCTTGGTAGTTGGTGGGAACCAAGATACATCTCCGAGGTGCGACCCGCTTCACTGACCCTTCTTACTCCGTAGTAAGTTCTTGCACTTAGAGGTGAAAACCCCCGTTTCGTGTAGCAGGCATGGAATCGTGCATCGGAACACATGAAATGTTTGTTTTTTATGGTCCAATATACCAACCTAACACATCCAAGCAAAAAACTTCATGCGTCTACCCCCTCTCGGCCCCGCTTAGAGGGGTAGATCGATAGGTCCGACTTTTCTCCAAAGAGAGTAGGGTTTCGCCGTAGAGGGGGTCTGGAGCGTCAAGACCCCATCAAAACTTGCATAGACCCATAAAATATGTATACTAGTGTGTTGGTAGTTTTTGGGAACCAAGATACATCTACGAGGTGCGACCCGCTTCACTGACCCCTCTTACTCCGAAGTAAGTTCTAGCACTTAGAGGTGAAAACCCCCGTTTCGGGTGTCAGGCATGGAATCATGTGACGGAACACATGAAATGTTTGTTTTTTATGGTCCAATATACCAACCTAACACATACAAGAAAAAAAATTCATGCGTCTACCCCCTCCCTGTGCCGTTTAGAGGGGTAGATCGACAGGTCAGACTTTTCTCCAACGGGAGTAGTGTTTCGCCGTAGAGGGGGTCCGGAGCGTCAAGACCCCATAAAAACTTGCAAAGACCCCTAAAATATGTATACTAGTGTGTTGGTAGTTTGTGGGAACCAACATACATCTCCGAGGTGTGACCCGCTACACTGACCCCTCTTACTCCGTAGTAAGTTCTTGCACTTAGAGGTGAAAACCCCCGTTTCGGGTGGCAGGCATGGTATCGTGCGACGGAACACATGAAATGTTCGTTTTTTATGGTCCAATATACCAACCTAACACATCGAAGAAAACAAAATCATGCGTATACCCCCTCCCGGCGCCGTTTAGAGGGGTGATCGACATGTCAGACTTTTCTCCAGCGGGAGTAGGGTTTCGCCGTAGAGGGGGTCCGGAGCGTCAAGACCCCACCAAAACTTGCATAGACCCCTAAACTATGTATACAAGTGTGTTGGTAGTTTGTGGGAACAAATATACATCTCCGAGGTGCGGCCCGCTTCACTGGCCCCTCTTACTCCGTACTTGCACTTAGAGGTGAAAACCCCCGTTTCGGGTGTCAGGCATGGAATCGTGCGACGGACACATGAAATGTTTGTTTTTTATGGTCCAATATACCAACCTAACACATTCAAGCAAAAAAATTCATGCTTGTACCCCCTCCCGGCGCCGTTTAGAGGGGTAGATCAACATGTTAGACTTTTCTCCAACGGGAGTAGGGTTTCGCCGTAGAGGGGGTCCGGAGCGTCAAGACCCCATAAAAACTTGCATAGACCCCTAAACTATGTATACAAGTGTGTTGGTAGTTTTTTGGAACCAAGATACATCTCCGAGGTGCGACCCGCTTCACTGACCCCTCTTACTCTGTAGTAAGTTCTTGCACTTAGAGGTGAAAACCCCCTTTTCGGGTGGCAGGCATGGAATCGTGCGACGGAACACATGAAATGTTTGTTTTTTATGGTCCAATGTACCAACCTAACACATACAAGCAAAAATATTCATGAGTCTATCCCCTCCCGGCGCCGTTTAGAGGGGTAGATCGACAGGTCAGACTTTTCTCCGGCGGGAGTAGGGTTTCACCGTAGAGGGGGTCCGGAGCGTCAAGACCCCATGAAAACTTGCATAGACCCCTAAACTATGTATACTAGTGTGTTGGTAGTTTGTGGGAACCAATATACATCATCGAGGTGCGACCCGCTTCACTGACCCCTCTTACTCCGTACTTGCACTTAGAGGTGAAAACCCCCGTTTCAGGTGTCAGGCATAGAATCGTGCGACGGACACATGTAATGTTTGTTTTTTATGGTCCAATATACCAACCTAACACATCCAAGCAAAAAAATTCATGCTTGTACCCCCTCCCAGCGCCGTTTAGAGGGGTAGATCGACAGGTCAGACTTTTCTCCAGCAGGAGTAGGGTTTCGCCGTAGAGGAGGTCCGGAGCGTCAAGACCCCAGAAAAACTTGCATAGACCGCTAAACTATGTATACTAGTGTGTTGGTAGTTTGTGGGAACTAAGATACATCTCGGAGTTGCGACCCGCTTCACTGACCCCTTTTACTTCGTAGTAAGTTCTTGCACTTAGTGGTGAAAACCTCCTTTTCGGGTGGCAGGCATGGAATCGTGCGACGGACACATGAAATGTTTGTTTTTTATGGTCCAATATACCAACCTAACACATCCAAGCAAAAAAATTCAGGCTTGTACCCCCTCCCGGCGCCGTTTAGAGGGGTAGATCGACCTCTCAGACTTTTCTCCAACGGGAGTAGGGTTTCACCGTAGTGGGGGTCCGGAGCGTCAAGACCCCATCAAAACTTGCATAGACCCCTCAAATATGTATACAAGTGTGTTGGTAGTTTGTGGGAACCAATATACATCTCCGAGGTGCGACCCGCTTCACTGACCCCTCTTACTCCGTAGTAAGTTCTTGCACTTAGAGGTGAAAACTCCCGTTTCGGGTGGCAGGCATGGGATCGTGCGATGGAATACATGAAATGTTTGTTTTTATGGTCCAATATACCAACCTAACACATCGAAGCAAAAAAATTCATGCGTCTACCCCCATTTCGGGTGGCAGGCATGGAATCGTGCGACGGAACACATAAAATGTTTGTTTTATATGGTACAATATACCAACCTAACACATCCAAGAAAAAAACATCATGCTTGTACCCCCTCCCGGCGCCGTTTAGAGGGGTAGATCGACAGGTCAGACTTTTCTCCAGCGGGAGGAGGGTTTCGCCGTAGAGGCGGTCCGGAGCGTCAAGACCCCATAAAAACTTGCATAGATACCCTAAACTATGTATACTAGTGTGTTGGTAGTTTTTGGGAACCAAGATACATCTCCGAGGTGCGACCCGCTTCACTGACCCATCTTACTCCGAAGTAAGTTCTTGCACTTAGAGGTGAAAACCCCCTTTTCGGGTGGCAGGCATGGAATCGTGCGACGGAACACATGAAATGTTTGTTTTTTATGGTCCAATGTACCAACCTAACACATAAAAGCAAAAAAATTCATGTGTCTACCCCCTCTCGGCGCCGTTTAGAGGGGTAGATCGACAGGTCAGACTTTTCTCCAGCGGAAGTAGGGTTTCGCCGTAGAGGGGGTCCGGAGCGTCAAGACCCCATCAAAACTTGGATAGACCCCAAAAATATGTATACAAGTGTGTTGGTAGTTTGTGGGAACCAAGATACATCTCCAAGGTGTGACCCGCTACACTGACCCCTCTTAATCCGTAGTAAGTTCATGCACTTAGAGGTGAAAACCCCCGTTTCGGGTGGCATGCATGGAATCGTGCGACGGAACACATTAAATGTTTGTTTTTTATGATCCAATATACCAACCTAACACATCCAAGCAAAAAAATTCATGCGTCTACCCCCTCCCGGCGCCATTTAGAGGGGTAGATCGACAGGTCAGACTTTTCTCCAACGGGAGTAGGGTTTCGCCGTAGAGGGGGTCCGGAGCGTCAAGACCCCATCAAAACATGCATAGACCCCTAGGCTATGTATACTAGTGTGTTGGTAGTTTGTGGGAACCAAGCTACATCTACGAGGTGCGACCCGCTTCGCTGACCCCTCTTACCCCATAGTAAGTTCTTGCACTTAGAGGTGAAAACCCCCGTTTCGGGTGTCAAGCATGGAATCGTGCGACGGAACACATGAAATGTTTGTTTTTATGGTCCAATATACCAACCTAACACATCCAAGAAAAAAAAAATCATGCGTCCACCCCCTCCCGGCGCCGTTTAGAGGGGTAGATCTACAGGTCAGACTTTTCTCCAGCGGGAGTAGGGTTTCGCCATAGAGGGGGTCCGGAGTGTCAAGACCCCATCAAAACTTGCATAGACCCCTAAAATATGTATACTAGTGTGTTGGTAGTGTTTGGGAACCAAGATACATCTCCGAGGTGCGACACGCTTCACTGACCCCTTTTACTCCGTAGTAAGTTCTTGCACTTAGAGGTGAAAACCCCCGTTTCAGGTGTCAGGCATGGAATCGTGCGACGGAACACATGAAATTTTTGTTTTTTATGGTCCAATATACCAACCTAACACATCCAAGAAAAAAAATTCATGAGTCTACCCCCTCCCGGCGCCGTTTAGAGGGGTAGATCGACATGTCAGACTTTTCACTAGCGGGAGTAGGGTTTCGCCGTAGAGGGGGTCCGGAGCGTCAAGACCCCATCAAAACTTGCATATACCCCTAAACTATGTATAAAAGTGTGTTGGTAGTTTGTGGGAACCAATATACATCTCCGAGGTGCGACCCACTTCACTGACCCCTCTTACTCCGTACTTGCACTAAGAGGTGAAAACCCCCGTTTCGGGTGTCGGGCATGGAATCGTGCGACGGACACATGAAATGTTTGTTTTTTATCGTCCAATATACCAACCTACACATCCAAGCAAAAAATTTCATTTTTGTACCCCCTCCCGGCGCCGTTTAGAGGGGTAGATCGACAGGTCAGACTTTTCTCCAGCGGGTGTAGGGTTTCGCCGTAGAGGGGGTCCGGAGCGTCAAGACCCCATAAAAACTTGCATAGACCCCTAAACTATGTACTAGTGTGTTTGTAGTTTTTGGGAACCAAGATACATCTCCGAGGTGCGACCCGCTTCACTGACCCCTCTGACTCCGTAGTAAGTTCTTGCACTTAGAGGTGGAAACCCCCGTTTCGGGTGGTAGGCATGGAATCGTGCGACGGAACACATGAAATGTTTGTGTTTTTATGGTCCAATATACCAACCTAACACATACAAGCAAAAAAAATCATGCGTCTACCCCCTCCTTGCGCCGTTTAGAGGGGCAGATTGACAGGTCAGACTTTTCTCCAGCGGGAGTAGGGTTTCGCCGTAGAGGGGGTCCGGAGCGTCAAGACCCCACAAAACTTGCATAGAACCCTAAACTATGTATACTAGTGTGTAGGTAGTTTGTGGGAACCAAGATATATCTACGAGGTTCGACCCGCTTCACTGACCCCTCTTACTCTGTAGTAAGTTCTTGCACTAAGAGGTGAAAACCCCCGTTTCGGGTGTCAGGCATGGAATCGCGTGACGGAACACAAGAAATGTTTGTTTTTTATGGTCCCATATCCCAACTAAACACATCCAAGCAAAAAAATTCATGCGTCTACCCCCTCCCGGCGCCGTTTAGAGGGGTAGATCGATAGGTCAGACTTTTCTCTAGCGGGAGTAGGGTTTCGCCGTAGAGGGGGTCTGGAGCGTCTAGCCCCATAAAAACTTGAATAGACCCCTAAACTATGTATCCAAGTGTTTTGGTAGTTTGTTGGTACCAATATACATCTCCGAGGTGCAACCCGCTTCACTGACCCCTCTTACTCCGTACATGCACTTAGAGGTGAAAACCCCCGTTTCGGGTGTCAAGCATGGAATCGTGCGACGGAACAAATGAAATGTTTGTTTTTATGGCCCAATATACCAACCTAACACATCCAAGCAAAAAAATTCATTTTAGTACCCCCTCCCGGCGCCGTTTAGAGGGGTAGATCGTGAGGTCAGACTTTTCTCCAGCGGGACTAGGGTTTCGCCGTAGAGCCGTAGAGGGGGTCCGGAGTGTCAAGACCCCATAAAAACTTGCATAGACCCCTAAACTATGTATACTAGTGTGTTTTGAGTTATTGGGAACCAAGATACATCTCCGAGGTGCGACCCGCTTCACTGACCCCTCTTACTCCGTAGTAAGTTCTTGCACTTAGAGGTGATAACCCCCGTTTCGGGTGTCAGGCATGGAATCGTGCGACGGAACACATGAAATGTTTGTTTTTATGGTCAAATATACCAACCTAACACATCCAAGCAAACAAATTCATCCGTCTACCCCCTCCCGGTGCCGTTTGGAGGGGTAGATCGACAGGTCAGACTTTTCTCCAACGGGAGTAGGGTTTCGCCGTAGAGGGGGTACGGAGCGTCAAGACCCCATCAAAACTTGCATAGACCCCTAAAATATGTATAATAGTGTGTTTGTAGTTTGTGGGAACCAAGATACATCTCCGAGGTGCGACCCGCTTCACTGACCCCTCTTACTCCGAAGTAGGTTCTTGCACTTAGAGGTGAAAACCCCCGTTTCGGGTGGCAGGCATGGAATCGTGCGACGGAACACATGAAATGTTTGTTTTTTATGGTCCAATATAGCAAATTAACACATCCATGCAAAAAAAATTCATGCGTCTACCCCCTCCCTGCGCCGTTTAGAGGGGTAGATCGACAGGTTAGACTTTTCTCCAGCGGCAGTAGGGTTTCGCCGTAGAGGGGGTATGGAGCGTCAAGAACCCATCAAAACTTGCATATACCCCTAAAATATGTATACTAGTGTGTTGGTAGTTTGTGGGAACCAAGATACATCTCCGAGGTGCGACCCGCTTCACTGACCCCTCTTACTCCGTAGTAAGTTCTTGCACTTAGAGGTGAAAACTCCCGTTTCGGGTGGCATGCATGGAACCGTGCGACGAAACAAATGAAATGTTTGTTTTTTATGGTCCAAGATACCAAACTAACACATCCAAGCAAAATTCATGCGTCTACCCCCTCCCGGCGCCGTTTAGAGGGGTAGATCGACAGGTCAGACCTTTCTCTAGCGGGAGTAGGGTTTCGCCGTAGAGGGGGTCCGGAGCGTCAAGACCCCATCAAAACTTGCATAGACCCCTAAACTATGTATACTGGTGTCTTGGTAGTTGCTGGGTACCAAGATACATCTCCGAGGTGCGACCCGCTTCACTGACCCCTCTTACTCCGTAGTAAGTTCTTGCACTTAGAGGTGAAAACCCCCGTTTCGGGTGGCAGGCATGGAATCGTGCGACAGAACACATGAAATGTTTGTTTTTTATGGTCCAATATACCAACCTAACACATCCAAGAAAAAAAATTCATGCGTCTACCCCCTCCCGGCGCTGTTTAGAGGGGTAGTTCGACAGGTCAGACTTTTCTCCAGCGGGAGTAGGGTTTCACCGTAGAGGGGGTCCGGAGCGTCAAGACCCCATCAAAACTTGCATAGACCCCTAAACTATGTATACTAGTGTGTTGCTAGTTTGTGGGAACCAAGATACATCTACGAGGTGCGACCCGCTTCACTGACCCCTCTTACTCCGTAGTAAGTTCTTGCACTTAGAGGTGAAAACCCCTGTTTCGGGTAGCAGGCATGGAATCGTGCGTCGGAACACATGAAATGTTTGTTTTTTATGGTCCAATATACCAAATTAACACATCCAAGCAAAAAACTTCATGCGTCTACCCCCTCTCGGCCCCGCTTAGAGGGGTAGATCGATAGGTCAGACTTTTCTCCAACGAGAGTAGGGTTTCGCCGTAGAGGGGGTCTGGAGCGTCAAGACCCCATCAAAACTTGCATAGACCCATAAACTATGTATACTAGTGTGTTGGTAGTTTGTGGGAACCAAGATACATCTACGACGTGCGACCCGCTTCACTGACCCCTCTTACTCCGTAGTAAGTTCTAGCACTTAGAGGTGAAAACCCCCATTTCGGGTGTTAGGCATGGAATCATGTGACGGAACACATGAAATATTTGTTTTTTATGGTCTAATATACCAACCTAACACATAAAAGAAAAAAATTCATGCGTCTACCCCCTCCCGGCGCCGTTTAGAGGGGTAGATCGACAGGTCCGACTTTTCTCCAGCGGGAATAGGGTTTCGCCGTAGAGGGGGTCCGGAGCGTCAAGACCCCATCAAAACTTGCATAGACCCCTAAACTATGTATACTAGTGTGTTGGTAGTATTTGGGAACCAAGAACATCCACGAGGTGCGACCCGCTTCACTGACCCCTCTTACTCCGTAGAAAGTTCTTGCACTAAGAGGTGAAAACCCGCGTTTCGGGTGTCAGGCATGGAATCGTGCGACGGAACACATGAAATGTTTGTTTTTTATGGTCCAATATACAAACCTAGACATACAAGAAAAAAAATTCATGCGTCTACCCCCTCCCGGTGCCGTTTAGAGGGGTAGATCGACAGGTCAGACTTTTCTCCAGCGGGAGTAGGGTTTCGCCGTAGAGGGGATCCGGAGCCTCAAGACCCCATCAAAACTTGCATAGATCCCTAAACTATGTATACTAGTGTGTTGGTAGTTTGTGGGAACCAAGATACATCTATGAGGTGCGACCCGCTTCACTGACCCCTCTAACGTCGTAGTAAGTTCTTGCACTTAGAGGTGAAAACCCCGTTTCGGGTGTCAGGCATGGAATCGTGCGACAGAACACATGAAATGTTTGTTTTTTATGGTCCAATATACAAACCTAACACATCCAAGCAAAAAAAATTCATGCTTCTACCCCCTCCCGGCGCCGTTTAGAGGGGTAGATCGACAGGTTAGACTTTTCTCCTACAGGAGTAGGGTTTCGCCGTAGAGGGGGTCCGGAGCATCAAGACCCCATCAATAGTAGCATAAACCGCTAAACTATGTATACTAGTGTGTTGGTAGTTTGTGGGAACCAAGATACATCTCCGAGGTGCGATCCGCTTCACTGGCCCCTCTTACTCCGTAGTAAGTTCTTGCACTTAGAGGTGAAAACCCTCGTTTTGGGAGTCAGGCATGGAATCGTGCGATGGAACACATGAAATGTTTGTTTTTTATGGTCCAATATACCAACCTAACACATCCAAGCAAAAAAATTCATCCGTCTACCCCCCTCCCGGCGCCGTTTAGAGGGGTAGATCGACAGGTCAGACTTTTCTCCAGCGGGAGTAGGGTTTCGCCGTAGCGCTCCAGTCCCAGCCGCGGAGGACCAGGTGTTGGCTTGAGGAGGGCCCTGCCCCGGCATCGAGGCCCGAGAGCCTGGCCCCGTAGCTCTCTTGGTGGCTAGGCTGCACTCCGTCCCCAGCCGCGCTAGCAGCCTCCCGACGTCCGCACCGGCCTGGCGCTCATCCCCTGCAGCTGGATGGGGCGGAGAAGAAGGAGCTCCTCCTGCGGACTCGCCAGCGCCTTGTGGAAGCTGGCCCGCCTCGGCCTCCGGCTGCGTGGGAGGCGTGGGCACACGCGGTGGAGTCACCACGCTGGCTGGAGTTGGCTCGCGTGGCGGAGTTGGCTCACACGGTGGCGTGATCGCGCGAGGTGGAGTAGGGGAACGAGGAGGAGTAGCGACCCTCTCCTCCGGAGCCTACACCACCATTGGCTCAGGAGGCGGCGCAGAGGCCTCTAGGCGAGGCACGGCCTCCTTTGCCTAAGGCGTTGCAGCCTCCACCCGAGGCGCAGGCGCCTCCCCTTGAGGCACCTCCTCAGTTGGGCCTGTGGATGCCGTCACCACAGGCCTCGTGGCCTCTTCAGCCACGGCCTCAGCCATGGCTCTCTTCACATCTGCTGCCTTACGAAGCTTACGGCGCTTCGCAGGCACAAGATAACTGGCAAGAACCAAGAAAGCATCTTCAAGAGAGGATAAAGAGAAAAAGAGCAAGAATCAAAGGACCGAGTGCCAGAGACAATTACCTGGATGGTTGAGCGCCGGTGTCGATGCACGCAAGGCCTGGCAAGCGCCAGGAGGGCGTGGTCCGGGCGCTAGACCCCTCCGGAGGCGCCACGGCCTTCCTTTTGGAGGGGACGTCAGACGGCCTCGCCCGAGACCGGCCCACGACCGCCTTGGTGCGTGGTTTGCGCCGCCCCGGAGTGTCCTCCGCGTCGGAGGCCTCCCTCTTTTCATACTCCTCCTCCACGAGGCGCGAGGGCGCCACCACGAAGGCGTCATCGTCACCTGACGAGATGTCGCAAATCTCGTCAGTGAAGGGCCCAGACCTCGAAGAGGACACCTCCCCTGCCGCGGCCTGCTCCTCGCCTCGCCTGGCTCCCGAGGTAGAGGGCGAGTCTGCTCCCTCTGCTTGCTGCACCACCAGCACAGGCACCTCCTTCCCCGCCGTGCCTGCCGAGGTAAACAGGGGCATCCCCTCCAAGATGGCCATGCGCTCGGTCATGTTGTATTGGTGGAGAGGCTGGAGCATCACGGGGATCTGGGCCGCGGCAGGCACCACCGGGTTGATGAAGAGCGCAGACAAGACGTTGTCGATGGCGTCCTTGTCGTTGTCCTCTCGGTGCAGGCGCATCTTGTCGTGAGGGCCCGAGTACATCCACATGGGCACCGAGTGCACCTGGAGGGGAGCGAGGCGGCGCGTCACGAAGACCGCCACGATGATTTGCCCCGTGAGGCCCTCCTCGCGAAGGAAGCTCAGGCGGCCCATCAAGCTCGCGTTCCGCGCGCCGTCGAAGGGCGCCTTGTTCCAGTGGGAATTCTTCACAGGCGGCGCATCGGGAACCTCGAGGAAGGCGCAGGGCTGCTCCACCCCGACGAAAAACCACCGCTGGCGGAAGTCGTCCACCTTCTTCGTCACCGAAGTGATAGCCTTGCCATCTCTCCACGACATGGGGATATAAACGCTCCCCATGCCGTCTATGATGCGGAACGAGACGCACCCCGAGCGCTCGTTCTTCGCCGCGTTCCGGAGCGCGTAGAAGCACTGGAAAAGCCCCACCGTGGGCTCCATGCCCAAGTACGCCTCGCAAAGGTAGGCGAACACGGCGAGGATGAGGACGGAGTTGGGGTGGAGGTGCAGCAACTAAATCTGGTAGAAGGCCAGCACCGCCTCCAGGAATGGAGAGAATGGCAGCACCAGCCCCGCAGAGACGCAGTGCTGGAAGACCGGGAAAAACCCTCGCGGGCGTTTCCCGTGGGCGGCCGGCTTGAGCGTGGTGGCGCCATGCTCGTTGGTCCGGTCCGCCACCAGGTAGCGGACCTTGGAGTGTGCCTTCTCGTTGACGCGCACCCCGAGCAGCGCAGCGCCGTGCGCGACCTCGGCATGCGTCGCCTGGGAAGAGGATCCCACGGCAGCCTTGCCTTTGTTCTTGGCGGGACTCATCGCCGGAGTTCGGTGGGTCGCTGGAGGCGAAAGGAGGCAAGAGCACTAGAGAGCAGAGGCGGAGAGCTCGAGAATGGCGGAGGCTTCTGCCAGAAGGAACGAAAACAGTAACGGCTCCCTGCTCCGGCGCCCAGGCTTTATGTCTCTCCAAGGAGCAGTTACTGGGGCGTGGTGGGACCTTCCACGACGCACGACCCAGATTGTGCGCGACCGTTACTCGTCAGAGTGACGCGTGGCTCGGCCGGCCAGGCACATGCGCCCACGACGCTCCGTCTACGCCCATGGGCTCAATCGCGCCCATCGCGGGCCCGGGGGCTACTGTCGGCCCAGTGGGGACTGGGGTGTGCAGAGCCCACTCTCCCCAGGCCTCGCATGCTGACAAATCAGACAAAACGACAAAGGACCAAGCCCCCGCTTGGAGAGACCCTCGAGAGGCGAATCCTCTTGAGGGCCTGAAGAGGAAGCGAACCCTAGTCTCGAGATCAAAGACTACCTCGTCAAAGGGATCCTTCCCGAGGATGATGTTGAAGCGGAGCGAATCGCCCGCCAGGAAAAATCCTACCACATCCTCAAAGGAAATCTCTACCGCAAGCGCCCAAACGGCATTGCGCTTAAATGCGTCCCTCCTGAAGAAGGCGAAATTCTAATCAAGGACATCCACAGCGGTGAGTGCGGCCACCACTCGTGCGCCTGCATCCTCGTAGGCAAAGTCTTCAGGAGCGGCTTCTACTAGCCTCAAGCACTTCAGGATGCAGTTGACATCAATCAAGCATGTGAAGCTTGTCAATTCCACGCCAAGCAAATCCACCGACCTGCACTGGGACTACCGACCATTCTGCTCTCCTGGCCGTTCGCGGTCTGGGGGCTGGACATCCTAGGAGCATTCCCAAAAGCGTAAGGGGGATATCACTATCTCTTCGTGGCCATCGAAAAGTTCACCAAGTGGCCCGAAGTGGAGGCGACGCGAACAATTCCAGCAGACGTGGCGGTGAAATTCATCATTGGCCGAGCGAGCAAACGCAGAAATCCTCAAGGGCCTAAAGACCAGGACCTTCGACATCCTCAAGGGCCACGGCAAGGGCTGGATCAGCGAGCTCCCCTCGGTGTTCTGGTCCATCCGCACAACGCCACCCAAGCCTACAGGGGAAACACCGTTCTCCCTAGTATGTGGAGCCGAACCAGTCCTCCCCACAGAGATAAAGCATGGATCCCCCTGGGTCCTTGCCTTTAACGAGGACGAGCAAGAAGATCTCCACAATGACGACCTGCTGCTTCTCGAGGGACTACGCCGCCGGGCCGCCCTCCGGGCGGCAAAATACCAGCAGGACCTGCGACGCTACCACAGCCGCAACGTGTGCCCACGCACACTGGAGACAGGCGATCTCGTCCTCAGGTGAATCCTCTCCAGGGAAGGCCTCCACAAGATGTCACCGATGTGGGAAGGATCCTACAGGGTCACCCACATCGCCAGGCCTGGCGTGGCTCGCCTCGAAACTCAAGACAACATCCCCGTCAAGAATCCATGGAACATCATGCACCCACGCAAGTTCTACCCGTGATCATTGTCACGCCCGTGATCATTGTCACGTCAAGACATCTGGCGGAAGAGGCAGCTTACGGCTCAACCTCCAAGCATTTTTTGTCTTCAGAAGGGTAAAAAGAAAATGTGACCATTGTCACGCCCGTGATCATTGTCACGTCAAGACATCTTGCGGAAGAGGCAGCTTACGTCTCAACCTCCAAGCATTTTTTTCTCTAGAGGTTAAAAGCTCACGGCTTAAACCTCCAAGCTCCAAAGGCTTCTCTCGAGGGTAAATCCTCCAAGCTCTCCATGTAACGAGCCACCTCAGGCCGTAGAGAGTCTCCGCCACTAATGGGTGGTCCCCATGCCTCGACATGGTCAAAACATTAACTTGGCAACTCCAAGCATAATGAGACAATTTTGTTCCTAAGTGAACTTAGCGCTACGGCGCCGCTATGTAATATTTGGTGGTGAGTTTAATTTACGCATTACTTCATTGAAATGTGCGCTTATATCTCTCCACATGTGCACCTCACGAGCGGGGGCTAAGTACGGTGCCAGTGCCTCAAATGACACACCAGCAGCACTGCAAAACCCAAGGATCCGAGCTCTGGCTGGAGGGCAAGCTCCCACAAACACGCCATCTCTACAAATGACCTTGGTACTTACTCTCCTCGCGAGGAACGCCTGAGGGGACCTATAAGCACGCACGAGTCCTCAGTACCGTGTACAAGCATTTGGGTTCGCCCCTCTAACATTTGCAGGGAAGAAACGTCCCCACAAGCCTGAGGAGATATCCGGGAAAAAACCCTAGAGAGGACCTCCTCGCCAGGCAAAAACCTCTACAGGGCAAAAGCCTCGAGAAGCTAAGTCTCGCTTGACCTCCGTATTCAATCCCTTTCTCGAACTACTCTTCAGGGAGTGACCACCCCTGTTTCGTGGGAGTCACTATCCGACATATACTTGGAGGCCCTCCTGGGGGGCCGGACATCATCCAGACATGGCCTCCGACAGGTGTGGCCCACCTGTCATACACATACAACGCGAGGTTGTGCTCTAAAATGCGCCGGTGCACGAGGCCGCTATGCCCGCGTTAATTGCGACGCGTTTCTGCAGGCGACGAAGCGATGTGACGGCAAGGCATCTGCAACACTCATCGCAATTACGCTGCCGCCCAGGCTTTCCCGGATTCCCAAGCGTCAACGTGGCCGAATCGCCTCGCCGCTGCAATAACTCTGACGCGACATGTACTCACCCACCCGCTGCTTCCCACCCAGCACCACCGCTTCCCGCCACTACGTTTCCCTCTCCTCCCCGCCTATACAACTCCTCCGCCTGCAGCCTCACTTCACCAGCTCGTCCGCCGTGCCCGCAGCCTTCGTAGCTCACAGCCTCCAAAGCCAACACCATACCTCGCTGCCTCCAGACCACCTGGGCCACCCTCACCCAGGCTGCGCGCCACGCCCAACCTCAGGGTAGGAGGACCAGCCGGAGCATGCTGATGACCCACAAGTATAGGGGGTGTATCGATGTATTATCGATAAATAAGAGTGTCGAACCCAACGAGGAGCAGAAGGTGTTGACAAGTGGTTTTGATGAGGATTTCACTATAAACACTAGCAGACATGTTTTCAGTAGAATTTGATATGAGAGATAAAAAAAGTGCGAGTAAATAGAGCGCGGCAATTATAATTGCAGCGAGTGGCCCAATCCTTTTGAGAGCAAAGGACAAGGTTTGTTTACTTATGATGACCAAACGTTCTTGAGGACACACGGGAATTCTGTGTAGTGCTTTCGCTTCATATTGATGATTAATCTTTAGTGTTTTGATAAGTGTCGTGATGGTGAACCTATGCTAATGCACCGCCCTTCCTAGGACTAATACGTACTTATCATTATACCCCTTACAAGCATCCGCAAATACAAGAAAGTAATTAAGATAAATCTAACCATAGTTTTAAACTCTGTGATCCTGCGATCCCTCATGCATCGGAATATAAACGGGGGTTTAGGTATATGTCACTCCGGCAACACCACAATTAATAACCGAGTACACGATGCATTCCCCTAGGGCCATAAAGATGAAGTGTCATGTAGTCGACGTTCACATGACACCACTAGAAGAATGGCACCATAACTTAAATATCAAAAGATTAAATATTACGCAACATAGTTCACTACTAAGATATAGACTTCTCCCATGTCCTCAAGAACTCAACGAATTACTCACAACACATCATATGGTACATGATCAGAGGTGATATAATGATGGATAACAATCTGAACAAAACCCTAATTCAACTGTTCCATCCAATAGCATCAATAACAAGAGTAATCAACACCGAGAGAGTTTCCCCTATCAAATACACAAGAATTAGCCCTAGATGTTACAGCGGGAACGGAGTGGACCGATGGAGATGACGACATCGGCGGTGGAGATGGTGGTGTTGTTGATTGATACGTCCATTTTGCATCACTATTTTATATCATAATTTACTGCTATCATTGATATATATCGTATTTGGAGATGATACTTATGTTATTTCATCTATTTTGCATGATTGATGATCATTGGGGATGGAACTCCGATATCTGAATTCTGCTGGAAAAAGTATCGTAAAGATACAATATTTGCGAAGACCAGAAGAACAAAGTGGACATCTAGGATTTATTTCTGATTTATTTCATGAAGGAGGCCAAAAGGAGAGCCTGGGGTGGGGCCTATGGGGCCCACAACACCTCCCGGTACGGCCAGGAAGCCAGCCGCCCGAGCAGGTGGTGAGGCCACCCTGGCTGTGACGCCCTAAAATCGGTACTATGTAGATTTAAGCGATTCCGCCGAAATCAGCATAATAACGATTTTAGGTCACCCACCAGACATAATGTGCACGCCGAAACATGCGCATTATGTGGGTGGAATTGTGATAACATTACAACAGTTTCGATACATCCACAAATACAACAAAAGATAAAATTACAACAACGACTCGAACGAGTCAAGATACAAAAGATTCAATACAAAGATACAAATAACAGTGGAAGCAAAAATAGTATCCGACTACGGATAAGATGCAAATTGGACTAAGAGTCCTGAAGATAAGCGATGGCGCCATATCCCTGCCCAGCCAAGCCGGATGGATTCCCAAGCTAACGTCGTCAGACTTCAAACCTGTTGACTGCACATAAAGCACATCCCAAAAGAGGGTCAGGGCACTCCCTGGCAAGCAAAACCGACTGCCTACTTTCTACACCATCTCCCAAAATATGGGGTAGGTGGACTTAGCGGCAGCAGCACTAGCAATCTAAAGATACACGCTACAACTTCCGTCTAATCAGAGAGGGATAAGAGAGCGCATAAAGTAAACATCTACAACTAACACCAAACATAACCCATTCTCGTATTAACCCCCTCAACCAAATATGAGGAAGCAATTCGGGAAACTCACACGTTGAATAGTTTTAATTATAATTTATTGTGAAAGTAATTCTATATTACTCGTCAAATTAATTAACATTAATTAGGTGCAAGTTTTCTAGATCTTGTTAGCCAGCAAAATCACCAAAGTCGTCCATAACCGTGGACACGGCTCATCGATAAGATTATACCCTGCAGGGGTGCACTACTGTACCCATACTCGCATGATCAACCCAAGCAAGCATCAGATCTTCTCAACACGACTTATTCCTTTACTACAGCAAGTCCAAGTGCCACCCATATGAGTTGTTACCCGCGTCAAGAGTCCGGCCGAATCTCAACTGCGGACTCATTAGTTTGTGTCCACGCGCCATGCAGCTCAAACCACAGTAGGAACTGTCCGCTTAGCGCGCACCACACCTATATGACCCCCCGTATCAAGTAACCTCTCATCAATCATCATCATCATGCACATGGATATGAGCAAATGGAAAACCCGAACTAGTTGCGGCACATGGACAAGCTGTAGATCCGTTCAAAGTCGAGGGGGGCTCCATAGGGCCTCCCACAAGTGGTTAGTGCGCTCAAAATTGGATCCGAGGACAAAATCTCAGTTCCTAGGTCGACGCTGAGCAGAACAAAACACCTCGCAAGGCCTTCCGCCTGGTGCCTTATCATTTAATTATAATACCCCAACACAAGATATCATTTTATTAAAGTAGAACATTCTATCATACTAAACAGATGAAACATAAGACCAACAGACGACTCGCACAATCAACTCTAAGCATGCGCTACGACTCGCAAGGCCAACAGATAAATAAACAACAGGTGATGGGATGTGGGGATAAAACTATATGGGCTGCACGATAAACATGTGATGGGATCGCGATAAGAATCGAATACTAGGGTAGCAGAGATCAACGGCAGGAATGAAAGACAATGTATAGGTAAACAAGCAAACTTTGCTTGCCTGGAATCCCGCATGGAAGCAGATCTTGTCGTTGCTCACACATCTCAACGTCTTATCCGCGAAGAAGCAACAAACACTGGAAAGCGTAAAAGATGCATTTTACAACTACGGCAAAAGATTCAGCATGATCATACAAGAATGATGCATGGCATGGCAAGATGCAATACAATGCAGCTAATCCAAATTATGCGGGAAAGCAACCCCGACAATTAATATTTAGGTGCAAGTTATTTATTTACCAGCAATATTAAATGTTGGTTCGCATGGCAACACATGGCATGGATGATGTAGTAAAATTAAATGGAATAGGGCATTATACATTAATTACCCCACACATTTCATATTTAATTAATTAGTTGCAATTTAACAAATTATACTAAGCAATTAAAATAACAGATGCAAAATGACATACAAATGGCATATTAATATTCATTGCATTTTTCTGATAAATAAACATATAAAGATTATTTAATTTGGAGTTATAGAATTAGAGTTATTAACATTTTAGTTATAGGGGTGTTTCTGCAATTTTACAGGACCTGTCTGTGATGGAAAAGCGCTGGGGAGGGTTCTCGGTGCAAAACTGACAAACAGAGGGGCTCTGTGCAAACTTCCAGTGCATCAGGTATTTCTCACCGAACTGGATCTAGCCAGAGTGGCTGTCAGGTGGGACCAGGCGCCACGTGGCCGGACGGTGGCCGCGCTGGCCTCCGCTGTCGCTGACATGCGGGGCCCGCATGTCAGTGGCTGCGAAAGAAAAGGAAAAAGCGTTGCGTTTTAATCTGTATTGCCGGGGATCGATCCCGCGCGCGCGGCCATGGAATCAGTCGGCGCTTCTAGCCATAAGATCCGTGCGGTGTTTGTGTTACATCAAGAAAGCACCTCTTTTTAACATAAGTACAGTGCATCGATTAGCTGACGTATTCACCGGAGACGAAAACAACGGCGGCGACGGGAACGGCACGCCGGCGACTCGCTACGGGCGGCGCGGGGCGCGGTTGACGCGGGATTGCGTGTGGAGTGGTGTGTGGGTGTTGGGCGGGTAGGTCCTGCCGCGGACGGGCGAATAGGCGCAAAAAGCCCCGAGCTTCAACCCGGCCATGGCGGCAGTGGAGGTGGACGAGCACCGATTCGACCAATTCGACAGCAAACGAGACGGTTAACTAGGGGAAACGAAGGAGAAGCTCACCAGGAGGCTGCTAGAGGTCGTGGTTCGGCGCGGGGAGGTCCGGGGACGAAGAATCGTGGCGGCGTACGTCGACGGCCGTGGCGGAGGCGGAGAAGAGATCGTCGGCTACAAAGGCTCTCAGCTCGATTGCTTCGGGGGAGAGAGAGATGACGACGCGGCGGAGCTTCGTGGCCTGTCGGCATTCCTCCGACTGCGCCGGAGCGGCGGCGCGACTGAGAAGGCCTCCGATCATTGTGGTGCTCGCGAGGAAGAAGAAGGTGCGAAGGAACAGAGGAAGGGGAGGGCGGGTGGCGGCGCTGGGAGGAGGGAGAGGGAGGAGGTTAGGGTTCGGCTTAAGAGGAGGAGAAAAGGAGGGAGCAGGTGGGGGCTGCCATGGCGTCAGCCATGTGCGTCTCCTCTGTGAGACGACCGTACGAAGGAGGAAGGAGGGAGAGTGGGCTGGGCTCTGTTGGGCCAAGGTGAGGGGGGAAAATGGGCCAGGTAAGTTTTTTCTCTACAATTTTTATTTCCTTTAATTTATTCATTTCTGTTTTTTGTATTTTGAAACAAAATAGAGAAAGAATTTGTATAGAGAGACTTTACAAAATAGTTTTTGTTTTAAAATAGTCAATTTGATTATTGTTTTCAATACACAATTTAATAAATTAATTTGAATATTTGAAAAACAAAATTAAATACCATATTTAAATTCATTTGATTTGCAATTAGATTTAAAAGTGGAAAAGAATTTAAATGGAGTTGAAATAAATTTAAATGCAATTCAACAAATGAATTGACAATTGCATGATGGCATGATGATATGATGTTGCAAAAGAAAAACAAAAAAAACTAAAATTGGGATAATCCCGGGGCGTTACACTGGCCCACCACTTGGCGCACCTCTTCGCGTACTTCTTCACCCCCAAAGACCTAAAATCATTACGTTGTCCAGAAACCACCTCCGCCGCCACCACAAGGCAGAGAACACAGAGAGAGAAAAGCTCTCTGGCAGGCTGCGTTGTCGCCGGGGAAATTCCCGCCCGGAGGTGAGAAATCGTCGCCATCATCACCGTCATCGAGCTGCACCCCATCACCATCGCCAACACCACCATCTTCACCGCCGACGCCTTCATCTCCATCCATCCACTCCGTTCCCGCTGTAACATCTAGGGGTAAACTCTATGTATTTGAAAGGGGAAACTCTCCCGGTGTTGATTGATATTGTTATTGATGCTATTGAGTGAAACTGTTGAACTAGGGTTTATGTTCAGATTGTTATCCATCATTATATCACCTCTGATCATGTTCCATATGGTGTGTTGTGATTACTTTGTTGTTTTCTTGAGGAAATGGGAGAAGTCTACATGTTAGTAGTGAACTATGTTGAATAATATTTGATGTTTTGATATTTAAGTCGTGGTGCCATTCTTCTAGTGGTGTCATGTGAACGTCGACTAAATGACACTTCACCTTTATGGGCCTAGGGGAATGCATCGTGTACTCGTTATCATTCGTGGGGTTGCTGGAGTGACAGAAACCTAAATCCCCGTTGGTATTCCGATGCACGAGGGATCGTAGGATCTCAGAGTTTAAGGCTATGGTTAGATTTATGTTAATCACTTTCTTGTATTTGTGGATGCTTGAAAGGGGTATAATCATAAGTATATCTTAGTACTAGGAAGGTCGGTGCATTATCATAGGTTCACCCACACGACACTTATCTAAACACTAAAGATTATTCGTCAATATGAAGCGAAAGCACTAGACAGAAATCCTGTGTGTCCTCAATAACGTTTGGTCATCATAAGTAAACAAACCAGCTTGTCCTTTGCTCTCAAAAGGATTGGACCACTCACTGCAATTATATTTTCCGCGATCTATTTATTCGCACTTTATTTCTCTGTTATATCAAAGTCTACTAAAACTTATCTGCTAGTGTTTATAGTGAAATGCTCATCAAAACCACTTGCCAACACCTTCTGCGTCTCGTTGGGTTCGACACTCTTATTAATCGAAAGTACTGCGATACACCCCCTATACTTGTGGGTCATCAAGACTATTTTCTGGCGCCGTTGCTGGGGTGACAGAAACCTAAACCCCGTTGGTATTCCGATGCACGAAGGATCACAGGATCTCAGAGTTTAAGTCTTTGGTTAGATTTATCTTAATTACTTTCTTGTATCTGCGAATGATTGCAAGGGGTATAATCATAAGTATGTATTAGTCCTAGGAAGGGCGGTGCATTAGCATAGGTTCACCCACATGACACTTATCAAAACACTAAAAATTAATCATCAATATGAAGCGAAAGCACTACACAGAATTCCCGTGTGTCCTCAAGAACGTTTGGTCATCATAAGTAAACAAACCTTGTCCTTTGCTCTCAAAAGGATTGGGCCACTCGCTGCAATTATAATTGCTGCGCTCTATTTACTCGCACTTTATTTATCTGTCATATCAAAGTCTACTGAAAACATGTCTGCTAGTGTTTACAGGTAAATCCTCATCAAAACCACTTGTCAACACCTTCTGCTCCTCGTTGGGCTCAACACTCTTTTTTATCAAAAGTACTGCGATACACCCCATATACTTGTGGGTCATCAAGACTATTTTCTGGCACCGTTGCCGGGGAGTGAAGCGCTATTGGTAAGAGGAATTGGTAAGGAAAACTTCAACTGTAAGTGTTGTTTTTATTTCTATCTCCTTATTTGCTTAATATTGGAGAGATGAAATGTTACTTTCCTGTTTGGGAAGTCTTCTACCGCTCCTGAGGTAGAACGTGAGGTGCCTCCTGATGATATTGTGCCATTTAAAATAGCTATGAAAATTGTTAAACGTGTTATGAATAACCGCTATGTTGGGGATGGAACTGTCCACCCCGGTGATCAATTGTTGTATTTACATGAATTATGTGAGTTGTTCAAGTGTGCAGGTATTACGATGGACGAAGTCAGGAGGAAATTATTCTCCATATCACTTGGTGGGAGAGCTGCGCATTGGTATAAACTACTGAAGAACAGGGATTCTCTTGGATGAGAGGAAATTGTACCTCTCTTTTATTATAAATTTTATCCTCCAAGTGAAATTCATCAAGATCGGAATTCTATATATAACTTCTGGCCTCATCATGGAGAGAGTATTGCCCAAGCATGGGGGAGAATGAAGGCATTAATGCTCAAATGTCCCATTCATGAGCATCCAGGTAATATTATTGTTGATAACTTCTATGCAAGACTCTCGTTTGAAGATAAAACATTATTGGATACTTCATGTGATGGATCATTCACTCGTAATAAGAAGGAGTTTAAATGGGATCTTCTTGACCGTATTGATGAAAATACTGAAGCATGGGAGAATGACAAAGGTAGGGAGTCAGGTATAAAATATGACTTTGAATGCATTAAGACTTTTATGAACACTGATGCATTTCGAAATATTAATAATTCTTATGGTATTGACTCTCCAGTTGTTGCAAATTAATTATAAATCTTTTGATGTCTACTTCGGTTTGACCAAGAAGGGGTTTAAAAAATCTATTGCTCCTTTAGCTAATAGCATTGAAGTTAATATTGTTGATCATATCATTCTTGAGCCTTATAGTGATAAAATTCCTTTTCCTGTTAAAGTGAAAGAACATTTATTATGGCTAGTGTGGTTAATAAAAGTCATAAGAAAGCTAAGGAACCTGATGAACAAATTAAAGTTGAACCTTCTGTGGCTATAGTTAAAGAACTTGTTTCTGAAAATGTGGGAGAAGAGTATATTATATTTTGTGATGATGCTTCTAATGTTGTCTCTCATCCTGCAAAGCCAAGAAAGGCTAGTGTTCCTATGTTATCTATTAAAATTGGTGATCATTGCTATTATGGTTTTTGTGATATTGTTGCAAGTTCAAGTGTTATTCCTTATGAGCTTTACAAAGATATTGTGCATGAAATTGGTCCTAGCCAACTTGAAGATATTGATGTGGTCATTCAACTTGCTAATAGAGAAACTATCTCTCCCATTGGCATTGTTAGAGATGTTGAAGTTCTATGTGGTAAGACTAAATATGTAACATCCCAATATTTTGGAATGTTTAAAAGTCACTAAAAATTTAAACTTTTGTTTTAGATTAAAATAAAACATTAAAAGCATAAGAAAACCAACCATAAAAGACTTCATAGCAATTTCCAAATTGTTATTATTTTAAATATCTCAATTAATCACTATTTTCATAAGTTGTTTTAAGTTATACATTTTATTATCCTTTCTATTTCTTAAAACCTCAATATATAATTTGACAAATGATTTACAAACTTTCAAACCATTTTCTTGTAATAAAAAGTTTCTTTATAAGTATTTGATTTCATCCACTTAGCCATAGCTATTCATAAATTAAAATAATATTTACAAATGTTCTCTTAAATTATTTAAAACATGGTCTATTTGCCAAATGGTTTTCATTATTTTACCTGAGTTCAAAACATAGTTTTTGGAAATTTCAAGTCTATTGTTTAAAACTTCATAGATTTTACAATTAATGAATTATCCAAATAGGCATTTCATTAATTTTCAAAACATAAACTGATTTTCATGAATGCATTCAATATAAGAAATGGAATAAATCTAGAATCTTTTCCAAAGTTATTTTATGAAGTTTTCAAATGATTGATCATAATATAAAGCTTAATGGTGCACAACATATTTTGAATTAAAAATGAATACATTACATTTCCATTTTCATTTCAAATAGATGTGTTATGTTATTTAATATTGTACTAAAGCCAAAAATGTTTTAATATTGGAAAATGAGTTTAATTAACTTAATTTCAAACTTATATAAGTGTTCTATTTTTATAAATTTATTTAGCCAAAAATATATTTTATTAAGTCATAGTTTCAAATTTGACATAAAGTGTCAAATTGCATTTAATCAATAATTTGAAGTTATTATTTTTTTAAAGTGTTCAATACATACCCAAAACTGGTTTAATACAAAGATATTGTTTTTACAAATTTTTAGAAATTTATTTGACTTTATTTGGACACTTAAAACAAAATATATGAAATAAATAAGAAAAATCAGAAAAAGGAAAAGAAAATTGCTGACGTCATGATGATGTCAGCATCGTCTTCAACCTAGCCAGAAACGCACGCACGTAACGCCCGAAAATGGCCGAAATTGCGCCTCTTGATTTCGGGTGTTTTACTACACCGTTGAATGCGCCGTTTGTTGCTAATTGAAGCCCTTGACGTCCACTTTCTTTCCCCCATAAACCCCTCTCCGAAACACTTCCATTCGGGAAAATATTATCGCCGGAGGTCCGGAATGCCAAAACGGCTGCTTTGATTGCGCCCTTAAATTCGTGAGAATTACTCCACCAAATAAAGTGTCGTTTGTTGCTATACAAAGCCCTCGACCTACTCCTCCATTCAACGGCAAAATCCTTCTCTGAAATGCCACCAGGCCATCGAATTTCTCGCCGGAGTTGCTACTTCCACCGTGCTCGTGTGCATCCTTTGAGTAACATTTTCGTTTTCTTTGCGCAGCATTTCGAGCGGCTCATGTACGGCCGAAGGAAGCCAGCGCCGTCAGGCTTCTTTCGGGCCTCGCTGCCGCGCCTTGACGAATTCAAGGACGCCCGAGATGATTTCGTCGCCACCTTCTTCCTCTCCTTTACGTACCTCGCCCGCGTTGTCGATTTCCGGTGCAAGGAGAACACCGGAACCTCTACACCGACAACCACCGGAGCACCGTCGCTGATGTCCACAACGCCACCGTCCGTCCGGGCCCACGCCCGCCCACGGCCGTCCTCTTCTTCCGCGTAGGCGCGATACCGCGAGTCCACGTCTGCCGACGATCCCACGTCCGTCCGCGTCTGCCCGTCGGTACGGACCAATCAGGTCGCCTTGTTCCTTTTAAATCGTTTTCAAATTTCCATAAAGTTGTTAAAACTTGTAAATTTCATATCAAATCGACCGAGACTCCGTTTTCATTGTTTTTGTAGTCTTTGGATTCGTATGAATATGTAGAATACAGTGGTACAATAAGAACTTGTATTTTGGACGTGCACTAACTTGTTAATTACATAATTATATAAGTTCAAATTTGGTAAATAAAATATCCTTGGAATGCCCCTGACGTGTAGAATACTTTGGTTCTGTTGATTCACCTTTTTTAGTAGGTTAAATTTATTTAATTTTCAAATGGGAAATATGAGTAATTTTGATATAACTATTGATAGAAACATTATTTCTTAGTAAACTCAATTGCTAATATTTTTTAAGTGCCCCTTGTCCATTAGCATTGTTTACTATTTGTGTATATGAAAATCTAATTACAGAAAACTTTAATCTAGTGTTTAAACTTTTTACTGCGCCTTGTTATATTAGAAGTTAACAAAAATTGCAAATTGGCATCATGCATACTTTATAAAAATCCTAAAAGTTAGCATGTTAATTTTAATTGTGTTTTAATTACATTTCATACAAAACATTTTTATTGCAGTGTTAATGGTAATTAAGTTGTGTTAAAAGCCTTTAAAACCACTCAATTTTGTTTGTGTAAAATACCTTGACCCATTTAATGTGTGATAAATTTTGAATTAAGACTAGCCCATTAAAACTCTTCATTCAGCACATCAATTCTTTTTGCATATTGAATTATGTGATGAACCTTTGTGACATGGGTTTTTGCTTTTGTATGTCTTTTGTTGTTGTCCATGTTTGTTGTGTTTTATGTTGATTATTGTATTGTTGTTTTCTTATATTGATTAGATTGAACGGAGAGCAAACGTTCGTTGTTGAAAAGTTTGTGAGCAAAGACATCATCCAAAGGCAAGTGGCACACCTCATAAAAGTCCTACTATTTTTCTATGCATGAGTAGTCTATTTTCCTAAGCAAGTGTAGGACTTAGTAGAAATGCTATGCTAGACCTAGGTAGATATTCCTTACTCCTGTGTCTAGGTTCCTATGCAACACTTAGTAGAATTATTATGCTATGCAAAACTATTTTTGATGAAATGTTAAATTCTACTAAGTTATAATCAAACACCTGTGGGGAGTTGGTTTTGATAATAGGATGTTTGAGTTGAGTGTTGTCCCCAGGGGTTTTACCTGTGGGATATTCACATGTGGATGGCCACCCAGGAACAGAGGAATCTGAAGACCTTCGTGTGACGATTGCTTCCCGTGCAGCCATTGCCAATATGGGCTCTGGCTTGATCAATTAAATTGTGTGGACTCGCCTTGGCTTGACCGGTGGTGGTAGAGGAATGTAGGTGGAACGTGTCAGGCCGGCAATGGGAGGGAAAATGCTTCTGAAAGATCTCGTCTCATTCTTTTCCTTTTCCTTATCACTTCCAGAGTGTAGAGGATAGTTTGGGTTGAATGGGTACAATGGTGAACGTGCACAACCTCTGCAGAGTTAAAATCTAAGTACTTAGCCGTGTCCCCGTACGGACATTTTTGAGCAGCTAAACGAGGACGTCAACGGAGGATTCCACCATTCCAACTTCAAAAATTAAAACTTGATGGTGAACAAGGGTAGAATGAGATAGTGGATTTCATGCCACGGATGTCTCGAATAGAAGAAAAGTGTTTTCCAAAGAGTTAGGAAAATTTGACTTTATGCAAAATAGCCTTGAACTCCACCAGCCAAATATGCATATAGGTTATTAGAGTTTTTCCACTAAGTGTCTACCATAGTGTCACTTGCCAGACTCTATTTTAAATGGAATTTGACCCACATTGTTGCAATATTTTTCTTATTGTTGATTGTTCAGATAACGAGTGAGGTTTCGTTTAAGGGTTTCGAGTCGACAACCAACATGTTTTCGCCTGTGGCAACAAGAAGGGTGGAGACTCACTGCTATGTAATTCCCGCTATTTACTCTTTTCAATGCTAGCTTTATGCTATGCAAGTTGTGTCGAATATTTTCTAAGTATGGATCATTGATGTAATAAAATTTATACTTTATTGTGATATTACATCATAAACTGTGTGTGCAAACAAATCTATCCAGGGATTTGCACTATACACAGGTACCTTACCATATTTTAAGTGCAGGTACACTACAGATTGTATCAGAACATTGTGTTGCCTGTAGGTTCAAAACCCTAGGTTTGGATAGAAATAGGATTTGACCATAGGATTCAAAATCTATTTTTATTCAGTTTTCTATAAACAAAACTTTTTCATTTTACCTTCCTCATACTCTCGTCTACTATGAACCTTCTGAAAACACCTTATCTTTTTCTAGATGACCATGTTCTTATAATCTAGTCTGATTATGCTGCTTCATATGGAAAAAGCTACGATTCAACATGAAGTTCTACATGCACGGAACACCACTGACGGACCAGGATTCGGATAACTCTTCGAAGATATCCAAGCAAGTTGAAGAAGATCTTGGAGCACTCAACAAAGAGATAGACTAGACCACCATTTAATTAGACCAACGACATCGTTTTAGTGTATTATTCAAACCAACTTAGGTTGTGTGACAATACTAGATTGTTATTTGTGTTTGAACCTTGTTCCTTGATATTTGTTAGAGTTGTTTGAAATGAATTGTCTTAATCTTCTTGTATCAGTTAGAATGTTTGAGTACCAACAAAACTTTTCTTTTAAGGGTGGTACTCACCCAAATATTTGAAACCCTGTTGCCTAAACTCGGAGATCCAAGCCTATCTTTCATTCTAAACCTCCACAAATATTCGGAATCATTCTCAACTGGTTTGAAGTTTCCGTGTCAACAGCTGGATTACTCCCCTCTCGAGTTATCAGAATCATTCCAAGCATTTGCTTTTCTTTCTAGCCTCTCCGAATCTCAGGGACAAGATTCCTTTTAAGGGTGGTAGTCTGTAACATCACAATATTTTGGAATGTTTAAAAATCATTACAAATTTAAACTTTTGTTTTAGATTAAAATAAAACATTAAAAGCATAAGAAAACCAACCATAAAAGACTTCATAGCAATTTTCAAATTGTTTATTATTTTAAATATCTCAATTAATCACTATTTTCATAAGTTATTTCAAGTTATACATTTTATTGTCCTTTCTATTATCAAAACCTCAATATGTAATTTGACAAATGATTTACAAACTGTCAAACCATTTTCTTGTAATAAAAATTTTCTTTGTAAGTATTTGATTTTAACAACTTAGCCATAACTATTCATAAATTAAAATAATATTTACAAATGTTATTTTAAACTAATTAAAACATGGTGTATTTGCCAAATGGTTTTCATTCTTTTACCTGAGATCAAAACATAGTTTTTGGAAATTTCAAGTCTATAGTTTATAACTTTAAAACTTCATAGATTTTATAATTAATTAACTATCCAAATAGGCACTTCATTAATTTTCAAAACATAAAATGATTTTCATGAATACATTCAATATAAGAAATGGAATAAATCTAGAATCTTTTCCAAAGTAATTTTATGGAGTTTTCAAATGATTTATCATAATATAATGCTTAATGGTGCAAAATATTTTGAATTAAAAATGAATACATTACATTTCCCTTTTCATTTCAAATAGATGGGTTATGTTATTTAATATTGTACTAAAGACAAAAATGTTTTAATATTGGAAAATGAGTTTAATTAAGTTAATTTCAAAAAATTATAAGTGTTGTATTTTATAAATTTATTTAGCCAAAAATAAATTTTATTAAGTCATATTTGCAAATATGACATAAATTTTCAAATTGCATTTAATCAATAATTCGAAATTATTATTTTTGAAAAGTTTTCAAAACAGACCCAAAACTGGTTTAACACAAAGATATTGTTTTTACAAAATTTTAGAAATTTATTTGACTTTATTTTGACACTGAAAACAAAATATATGAAATAAATTAGAAAAATAAAAAAACAAAAACAAAAAATGCTGACGTCAGCATCGTCTTCGCACGTAACGCCCGAAAACGGCCGAAATTGCTCCTCTTGATTCTGGGCGTTTTACTACACCGTTTATTGCGATGTTTGTTGCTAATTGAAACTCTTGACGTCCTCTTTCTTTCCCCCATAAAACCACTCTCTGAAACGCTTCCATTCGGGAGAATTTTATCGCCGGAGCTCCGGAACGCCAAAATGGCTGCTTTGATTGCACCCTTAAATTCGTGAGAATTAGTCCACCAAATCAGGTGTCGTTTGTTCCTATAAAAAGCCCTCAACCTACTCCTCCATTCCACAGCAAAAGCGCTCTCTGAAACGCCACCAGGCCATCGAATTTCTCGCCGGAGTTGCTACGTCCACCGCCGCGACTTCTCTTTTTTCCGGTGAGGTGAGGACCTGTCCGGGTGCACCGACCCCTTCCTCTCTTTCACCTGCTCGTGTGCATCCTTTGAGCATCATTTTCGTTTTGTTTGCGCAGCATTTCGAGTGGCTCATGTACGGCTGAAGGACGCCAGCGCCGTCGGGCTTCTTTCGGACCTCGCCAAAGCGCCTTGACGAATTCAAGGACGCCCGAGATGATTTCGTCGCCACTATCTTCCTCTCCTTTACGTACCTCGCCCGCGTTGTCGCTTCCCCGGTGCAAGGAGAACACCAGAACCTCTACATAGACAACCACCGGAGCACCATCGCCGACGACCACAACGCCGCCGTCCGTCCGCGCCCACGCCCGCCCGCGGCCGTCCTCTTCTTCCGCTAGGCGCGATACCGCGAGTCCACGTCCGCCCATGATCCCGCGTCCGTCTGCGTCTGCCCGTCGGTACGGACCAATCAGGCCGCCCCCTTCCTTCTAAATCGTTTTCAAATTTCCATAAAGTTGTTAAAACTTGTAAATTTATATCAAATCGACCGTAACTCCGTTTTCATTGTTTTTGTAGTCTTTGGATTCATATGAATATGTAGAATACAGTGGTATAATAAAAACTTGTATTTTAGACGTGCACTAACTTGTTAATTAAATAATCATGTAAACCATTATTTTAGTTATAGTTTTAATTATATAAGTTCAAAATTTGTAAATAAAATATCCTTGGAATGCCCCTGACGTGTAGAATACTTAGTTCTGTTGATTTACCTTTTTAGAAGGTTAAATTTATTTAATTTGCAAATGGGCAATATGAGTAATTTTGACATAACTTTTGATAGAAACATTATTTTTTAGTAAACTCAATTGCTAACAATTTGTTTAAGTGCCCCCTGTCCATTAGCATTGTTTACTATTTGTGTATATGAAAATCTAATTACAGAAAACTTTAATCTAGTGTTTAACCTTTTTACCACGTCTTGTTATATTAGAAGTTAATAAAAATTGCAAATTGACATCATGCATACTTTATAAAAATCCTAAAAGTTAGCATGATAGTTTTAATTGTGTTTTAATTACATTTCATACAAAACATTTTTATTGCATTGTTAATGGTAATTAAGTTGTGTTAAAAGCCTTTAAAACCACTCAATTTAATTTGTGTTAAATACCTTGACCCATTTAATTTGTGATGAATTTTGAATTAAGACCAGTCCATTAAAACCCTTTATTCAGCACATCAATTCTTTTTGCATATTGAATTATGTGATGAACCTTTGTGACATTTGTTTTTGCTTTTATATGTCTTTTGTTGTTGTCCATGTTTGTTGTGTTTTATGTTGATTATTGTATTGTTGTTTTCTTACATTGTTTAGATTGAACGGAGAGCAAACGTTCGTTGTTGAAAAGTTTGTGAGCAAAGACATCATCCAAAGGAAAGTGGCACACCTCATAAAAGTCCTACTATTTTTCTATGCATGAGTAGTCTATTTTCCTAAGCATGTGTAGGACTTAGTACAAATGCTATGCTAGACCTGTGTAGATATTCCTTACTCCTGTGTCTAGGTTCCTATGCAACACTTAGTAGAATTATGATGCTATGCTAAACTATTTTTTATGAAATGTTAAATTCTACTAAGTTATAATCAAACACCTGGGTGGAGTTGGTTTTGATAAGAGGATGTTTGAGTTGAGTGTTGTCCCCAGGGGTTTTACCTGTGGGATATTCACTTGTGGATGGCCACCCAGGAACAGAGAAATCTGAAGAACTCCGAGTGACGATTGCTTCCCGTGCATCCATTGTCAATATGAGCTCTGGCTTGATCAATTAAGTTGCATGGTCTCGCCCTGCCTTGAGAGGTGGTTGTAGAGGAATGAGGTGGACCGTGTCAGGCCGACAATGGGAGAGAAAATGCTTCTGAAAGATCTCGTCTCATTCTTCTCCTTTTCCTTATCACTTCCAGAGTATAGAGGAAAGTTTGGGTTGAATGGGTTCAATGGTGAACATGCACAACCTCTGCAGAGTTAAAATCTAAGTATTTAGCCGTGTCCCCGGTACGGACATTTTTTAGCAGCTGAACGAGGACGTCAACGGAGGATTCCACCATTCCAACATCAAAAATTAAAACTTGATGGGTGAACAAGGGTAGAATGAGATAGTGGATTTCATGTCACGGATGTCTCGAATAGAAGAAAATTGTTTTCCAAAGTGTTAGGAAAATTTGGCTTTATGCAAAATAGCCTTGAACTCCACCAGCCAAATATGCATATAGGTTATTAGAGTTTTTACACTAAGTGTCCACCATAGTGTCACTTGCCAGACTCCATATTAAATGGAATCTAACCCACGTTGTTGAATTATTTTTCTTATTGCAGATTGTTCAGATGACGAGTGAGGTTTCGTTTAAGGGTTTCGAGTCTGCAACCAACATGTTTTCACCTGTGGCAACATGAATATGATGGAGACTCACTTCTATGTTATCTATGCTCTCTTTTCAATGCTAGCTTTATGCTAAGCAAGTTGTATCGAATATTTTCTAAGTATGGATCATCGATGTAATAAAATTGATACTTTGTTGTGATATTACATCGTAAACTGTGTGTGCAAATGAATCGATCCAGTGATTTGCACTATACACAGGTACCTTGCCATATTTTAAGTGCAGGTACGCTACAAAATATCCCACTGATTTTCTTGTACTTGGTTCTGCTGCTAGTAAGATTTCTCCACTAGTAGAAAAAGGCTTATAGGTGGAGGCCTTTTTGTGGCGCACCAAATTGCATGCGCCACAGAAAAACCTTTTTGTGGCGCATCCTTTTTCATGCGCCACAGAAAGTCATATTTCTGTGGCGCATGGTTTCGGGTGCGCCACATAAATATGAATTTTTGTGGCACATGGGCTCGGGTGCGCCACAGAATGTCGACATTCTGTGGCGCATCAGCTGGTGCGCCATAGAAAGTCGACATTTTGTGGCGCATCAGCTGGGTGCGCCACAGAAATTGGACATTTTGTGGCCCATTAGGTTGGGTGCGCCACAAAATGTATGCCATTTTTGTGGCGCGCATCAGAAAGTCTACACACTGACCCCCCCCCCCCCCCGTCCCCTAGATCGCCTTTTCAATCTTGCGGAAAAAATATGAAAATGAAAAAATGTTCAAAAAATTTCATCCTTTCAAATATGGTTAGGTATTACTGTATACTTCGTGTAGCATATTTTAAATATGAGTTTTGACCTTTTATGCAAAATCACTGTAAAGAAAGTCAAAACAGCCATAACTTTTGCATATGTCGTTGAAAAAATGTGTTTCATACCTTTAAAAAACTAGAGAAAAATTGAAAAGTGCACACACGGGGGCTTGCCCGGTTAGCCCTTTTCAGATTGCTCAAATTCCAAATGGAAAAAAAGTTATTTCAAAATGATTGTTTTTTCTCAGCAAAATCAAAAAAACAAAATGTGGCACACCGGGAGGGGGTGCGCCGCAGAATTATTTGGGCGGGAAAAAAATTCAAATCGCGCCTGCCCCCTTTTACTCTCCTCCTCCCTCCCATTCTCCCCCACTTCTCCCATTTCCTCCTCCTCCTCCTCTTCTCTCATTTCCTCCTCCTCCCCTCCTCTCATTTCCTCCAACTCCTCTCCTCTACTTCTCCTCTCTCTTACTTCTCAACTCCGGCGAGCTCCATCTCCTCCACCACCACCACCTCCGGCGACCTCCTCCTCCACCACCATCTCCGGCTACCACCACCTCCTTCTCCTCCTTCGGTGACCTCCTCTGACGACCACCACTTCCTTCTCCTCCTCCGGTGACCACTACCACCTCCTATGGTGACCTCCTACGGCGACCACCACCACCTCGTCCTCCTCCGGCGACCTTCTCCGGCGACCACCACCACTTCCTCCTTCGGTGACCTCCTCCGGCGACAAACACCTCCTCCTCCACCCATATCCGGCGACCCCATGTTCCACCCACCCACCCACCTACGGCCTCCGACGAGCTCTGACGAAACAAAAATATTTTGAAGTTTTGGCGGCCCGATCTAGATCTGGCCAGAATCCAGATTTAGATCTGGCCGCCCTTTTTTTAGAAATTCAAAAAAAATTAGTGGCGCACCTAAGTGGGGGTGCGCCACAGAATTGTTTCTGTGGCGCATGGTGGTGGGGTGCGCCACAGAAATATTTTTGTGGCGCATCAGGCGGGTGCGCCACAGAAATATATTTTAGTGGCGAGATAACTGTTGCGCACCCCCCATTTTCCTAGGTGCGCCGCATAAAGGCCAAAAGGTGCGCCACAGATAGCCTTTTTTCCACTAGTGGTCCTATTATTTTTGGTAGACCTTTTCTGAATACTTGTGGTGCTGTTACAGATTGTAGGAAAGACAAATCCTTACAAAATTTGATGGTGAATCTTATGAATTCAATTTTTCGAAATTTGCAAAAACTATGAGGACCCCTCTGACTAACCGTCAGAGATGCCCATGTTATGAAAACAGATCACGATCCCAATGATCAGTGCATCGCGATCACATAACCAACATGATATACAAAGTTACATCACACAACTCGAATAGTATAAGACTTCCATAAATAATGGTCTCATGACCAAGTCTGTAACGCCCCGGGATCTTTCCCCTTTTTGATTTGTGAGTTTTTCTTTTTGCATCGACATAGCATCGCATTAACTTAATTGTTGCATTTAAATTAATTAAAAATGTGTTATTTTCAAATCTTTTAAAAATGTTAAAAACTAGTTTATTAAATTGTCTATTTAAAGCTAAATTTTTTTGTATAGTTTTCGTATTTAAATTCCCTGTCTATTTTGTTTTAAAAATATAAAACAAAAAATAATAAAAGGGAGAGAAATAAAGCCCAAAAGCCCATCTAACCCAAACCCTAGGGTTTCCCCCTGGAAAATTCTTTCCCACCCCCCTGCAATTTTGCAGCCACCCTCCTCCTTTTTTGGGAATTTTGCAAAAGTCCTCCCACCTCTTTTTCTTCTTTTCTTCCCCCTCCTTTTCCTTTTCTTTTCTTTTCTCCTTTTCTTTCCTTTTTTTTCTCTTTTCCCTTCTTCTTCCCGAGCCGCACCCGCACGGGAGAAACCGCATCAGCCCGAGCGCCCCAACCGTCCCGGGCGAGCGACTCGATCCCGAGCTTCCTTCCTCCCCGCGCGCCCCCTGCGCCAGCGCCGCCGCCGCGCTCCTCCACGCTGCGCCTCCTCCGGCCGCCCCGGCCTGCTGCGCCCCGCCCCGTGCTACGGCCGAGCTCCCGAGCCCCGTGCCCCGGCCACCCTCCACCACGCCCGCGTGCCCCCGGCTTGCTCCGCCGCGCCTCCGCCGGCCGCCGCCCGCCGCCGCGCCGCGCCAGCCCGGCCTGCTCCGTCTCCCGCGCGCTAGCCAGCCAACACCGCCGCCGCTGCTTCGCCGCGTGCACGTCCGCCACCGTGCGCCTTCGCCTCCCTTGCTCCGGTCGGCCGAGCTCCGCCCTCGCCCCGCTCGCGTCCTCCGCCAGCCCTGTGCGCCGCCTCTCCGGCACCCACCGCCGTGCGCGCCGTCCTCGCTCCTCCGCGTGCTCACGCCCGCGCGCCTCCGTCTTCTCCCGCCGCCGCGCGCTCGCTGCCGGGCTGCGCCCGCCGCCGGCTACCTCCACCCGACGGCCCGCATCCCCGGCCGCCGTCACCGCCGCCGTGCGTTTCGCCCGCGCCGCGTCACCTTCCCCGCTGCCTCTTCCGGTCGCGTGCACGTCGTCTCCGTCCGGTGTTTCCCCCGCGTCCGCCGCACGCCAGGTGTTCGACACAATGCCCGCAAGATCTTCGGGGTCGCTTTTGTGTCCGAGTTGTCCACCCTTCGAGGTGTTGCTACATACGCGTGCGAGTGCCTCTTCCGGTGCCGCGTTGTCGTGACCTCCCGTGTTCGTGTTTCGGCGCCCGCCCGTGCGCGTTTCCTTCCGGTGTCCGTTGTCGCGGCCCCGAAGACCGGATTCGACAAGTGCGCCACCGACCCCGATGCTGGTGCTCCGAACAACGACCGACCGAGTACGACTACTTCCCCGGCCACTTCCACGACACCGACAAACGACGATGCCCCGGTTCTGCGACGGCTACTTCCCCGACAACGACTACTTCCTCTACGGAACGAACACGTCGGTTTCGAACCCTGTCTCTCCCGATCCAACGTGCGAACCCCAAACCCTAACCCTACACCTATTTTATTAAAGGTCATCTATCTTTTTCGTATCGCATCATAATTGCATGGTTTGCATCTCTTGGGTTTACGGGTGTAGCAAATCACCTAAATAATTCAATATGGAATGTGTGGGGTAATAAATATATAATGCCCTATTCCATTTAATTTAATTAGATCACCCATGCCATGTGTTGCCATGCTAACCCACATTTAATATATTGCTGGTAAGTAAATAACTTGCACCTAAATATTAATTGTCGGAATCCCGGTTCCGCTTAATTCGGATTAAGTGCATCTCGCAATGCATCTTGCCATGCCATGCATCATTCTCATATGATCATGCTGGATCTTTTGCCGTAGTGGTAAAGTGCATCTTTTACTCTTTCCAGTGTTTGTTGCTTCTTAGCGGATACGACGTTGAGATGTGTGAGCAACGACAAGATCTGCTTCCATGCGGGATTCCAGGCAAGCAAAGTTTGCTTGTTTACCTATACATTATCTTTCATTCCTGCCGTTGATCTCGCCTACTCTTGAACTGCGATCCCATCACATGTTTATCCTGCAGCCCATACAGCTTTATCCCCACAACCTAATACCCGTTGCATGTTTATCTGTTGGCCTTGCGACTCGTAGCGCATGCTTAGAGTTGTTTGTGCGAGTCGTGATTTGGTCTTATGTTTCATCTGCTTAGTATGATATATTATTCTACCTTAATAAAATGTTGTATTATATTGGGGTATTATAATTAAAAGATAAGGCACCAGGCGGAAGGCCTTGCGAGGTGCTTTTTTCTGCTCAGTGTCGACCTAGGAACTGAGATTTTGTCCTCGGATCCAATTTTGAGCGCACTAACCACTTGTGGGAGGCCCTATGGAGCCCCCCTCGACTTTGAACGGATCTTCAGCTTGTCCATGTGCCGCAACTAGTTCGGGTTTTCCATTTGCGCATATGCATGTGCACGATGATGATGATTGAGGAGAGGTTACTTGATACGGGGGGTCATATAGGAGTGGTGCGCGCGAAGCGGACAGTTCCTACGGTGGTTTGAGCCGCATGGCGCGTGGACACAAACTAATGAGTCCGCAATTGAGATTCGGCCGGACTCTTGACGCGGGTAACAACTCATATGGGTGGCACTTGGACTTGCTGTAGTGAAGGAATAAGTCGTGTTGAGAAGCCCTGATGCTTGCTTGGGTTGATCATGCGAGTATGGGTACAGTAGTGCACCCCTGCAGGGTATAATCTTATCGATGAGCCGTGTCCACGGTTATGGATGACTTTGGTGATGATGCTGGCTAACAAGATCTAGACAACTTACACCTAATCAATATTAATTAATTTGACTAGTAATATAGAATTACTTTCACAATAAATGGTAACTAAAACTGTTCAGCATGTGAGTTTCCCGAATTGCTTCCTCATATTTGGTTAGGGGGTTAATTCGAGAATGTGTTATGTTTGGTGTTAGTTTTAGATGTTTACTTTATGCGCTCTCTTATCCCTCTCTGATTAGACGGAAGTTGTAGCGTGTCTCTTTAGGTTGCTAGTGCTGCTGCCGCTAAGTCCACCTACCCCATATTTTGGGAGATGGTGTAGAAAGTAGGCAAGTCGGTTTTGCTTGCCAGGGAGTGCCCTGACCCTCTTTTGGGATGTGCTTTATGTGCAGTCAACAGGTTTGAAGTCTGACGACGTTAGCTTGGGAATCCCTCCGGCTTGGCTGGGCAGGGATATGGCGCCATCGCTTATCTTCAGGACTCTTAGTCCAATTTGCATCTTATCCGTAGCCGGATACTATTTCGCTTCCGCTGTCATTTGAATCTTTGTATTGTAACATTTGTATCTTGACTCGTTCGAGTCGTTGTTGTATTTATCTTTTATTGTATTTGTGGATGTATCGAAACTGTTGTAATGTTATCACAATTCCACCCACATAATGCACATGTTTCGGCGTGCACATTATGTCTGGTGGCCGACCTAAAATCGTTATTATGCGGATTTCTGCAGGATCGTTTAAATCTACATAGTACCGATTTTAGGGCGTCACAAAGTGGTATCAGAGCCTTGGTTTCGATCTCCTTGTTGTTTCGATACGAATGGTTATCGAAGCAGCGGGTCCGCAAAAGTTTGTAGGATAACCTCGCTAACGGTCGTTGTTTATAGAGTGTCGAAAACTATTTGACTAAAAATTATTTTGGAAATATCTCAATAGGATTCTTTTTATTCCTTACCTCTATTCTACTTCTCCTCTTACCTTATTTGATTTGGAGTCTCTTCTCTTATCAAAACTTTAAAAGTTTTAGGATCCTACGTGTGGGTGGACAATTTCTTGCCTTTTATCCTATTAGGGTTCGATCTTCGCGAATCTTCATCGACGTGATCCACTCCTCTTGTTAGTGGTGTCGAGAATTTCAAGGTGGAGCAACAATCCCTTGTTAGTGGTGTCGAGAAGTTCATCCCGGAGCGTGAAGACTCGATAGTTACACCTCTCTTCTTGTGGTCTCAGCGTGGATCGCGGGACGCGATCCCTTGTTAGTGGTTTCGATTGTAACGCCCCAGGATTTATCCCCTTTTTGATTTGTGAGTTTTTCTTTTTGCATCGACATAGCATCGCATTGCATCGCATTAACTTAATTGTTGCATTTAAATTTAATTTCCACAACTAAACTCAAATGCATTTCAAATTAATTAAAAATGTGTTATTTTCAAATCTTTTAAAAATGTTAATAACTAGTTTATTAAATTGTCTATTTAAAGCTAAATTTTTTTTGTATAGTTTTCATATTTAAATTCCCTGTCTATTTTGTTTTAAAAATATAAAACAGAAAATAATAAAAGGGAGAGAAATAAAGCCCAAAAGCCCATCTAACCCTAACCCTAGGGTTTCCCCCTGGAAAATTCTTTCCCACCCCCCTGCAATTTTGCAGCCACCCTCCTCCTTTTTTCTGGGAATTTTGCAAAAGTCCTCCCACCTCTTTTTCTTCTTTTCTTCCCCCTCCTTTTCCTTTTCTTTTCTTTTCTCCTTTTCTTTCCTTTTCTTTTTTTTTTCCTTTTTTCCCTTCTTCTTCCCGAGCCGCACCCGCACGGGAGAAACCGCATCAGCCCGAGCGCCCCAGCCGGCCCGGGCGAGCGACTCGATCCCGAGCTTCCTTCCTCCCCGCGCGCCCCCTGCGCCGGGGCCCCGCCGCGCTCCTCCACGCTGCGCCTCCCCCGCCACCGCGCGCCGCGCGACCGAGCGCCGCCGCCGCCCCGCGCGACCGCGCCCACCGCCGCCTGCGCGCGCCCGGCCGCCTCCGGCCGCGCCCCCTGCTCCGGCGGCCCTCGCCTCCCCAGCGCCGTCGGCCGCCAGCGCCTGCGTCGCCCGGCGCAGCCACCTCCTCCGGCCGCCCCGGCCTGCTGCGCCCCGCCCCGTGCTACGGCCGAGCTCCCGAGCCCCGTGCCCCGGCCACCCTCCACCACGCCCGCGTGCCCCCGGCTTGCTCCGCCGCGCCTCCGCCGGCCGCCGCTCGCCGCCGCGCCGCGCCAGCCCGGCCTGCTCCGCCTCCCGCGCGCCAGCCAGCCAGCATCGCCGCCGCTGCTTCGCCGCGTGCTCGTCCGCCACCATGCGCCTTCGCCTCCCTTGCTCCGGTCGGCCGAGCTCCGCCCTCGCCCCGCGCGTGTCCTCCGCCAGCCCCGTGCGCCGCCTCTCTGGCACCCACCTCCGTGCGCGCCGTCCTCGCACCTCATCGCCGTCGCCCTCGCTCCTCCGCGTGCTCGCGCTGCGCCCGCCGCCGGCTACCTCCACCCGACGGCCCGCGTCCCCGGCCGCCGTCACCGCCGCCGTGCGTTTCGCCCGCGCCGCGTCACCTTCCCCGCTGCCTCTTCCGGTCGCGTGCACGTCGTCTCATTCCGGTTTTTCCCCAGCGTCCGCCGCACGCCAGGTGTTCGACATAATGCCCGCAAGAACTTCGGCGTCGCTTTTGTGTCCGAGTTGTCCACCCTTCGAGGTGTTGCTACATACGCGTGCGAGTGCCTCTTCCGGTGCCGCGTTGTCGTGACCACCCGTTTTCGTGTTTCGGCACCCGCCCGTGCGTGTTTCCTTCCGGTGTCCGTTGTCGCGGCCCCGAACACCGGATACGACAAGTGCGCCACCGACCCCGATGCTGGTGCTCCGAACAACGACCGACCGAGTACGACTACTTCCCCGGCCACTTCCACGACACCGACAAACGACGATGCCCCGGTTCCGCGACGGCTACTTCCCCGACGACGACTACTTCCTCTACGGACCGAACACGTCGGTTTCGAACCCTGTCTCTCCCGATCCAACGTGCGAATCCCAAACCCTAACCCTACACCTATTTTATTAAATGTCATCTATCTTGTGCATATCGCATCATAATTGCATGGTTTGCATCTCTTGGGTTTGCGGGTGTAGCAAATCACCTAAATAATTCAATATGGAATGTGTGGGGTAATAAATATATAATGCCCTATTCCATTTAATTTAATTAGATCACCCATGCCATGTGTTGCCATGCTAACCAACATTTAATATATTGCTGGTAAATAAATAACTTGCACCTAAATATTAATTGTCGGAATCCCGGTTCCGCTTAATTCGGATTAAGTGCATCTCGCAATGCATCTTGCCATGCCATGCATCATTCTCATATGATCATGCTGGATCTTTTGCCGTAGTGGTAAAGTGCATCTTTTACGCTTTCCAGTGTTTGTTGCTTCTTCGCGGATACGACGTTGAGATGTGTGAGCAACGACAAGATCTGCTTCCATGCGGGATTCCAGGCAAGCAAAGTTTGCTTGTTTACCTTCATTCCTGCCGTTGATCTCTGCTACCCTAGTTATCGATTCTTGAACTGCGATCCCATCACATGTTTATCCTGCAGCCCATACAGCTTTATCCCCACAACCTAATACCCGTTGCATGTTTATCTGTTGGCCTTGCGAGTCGTAGCGCATGCTTAGAGTTGTTTGTGCGAGTCGTTTGTTGGTCTTATGTTTCATCTGCTTAGTATGATATATTATTCTACCTTAATAAAATGTTGTATTATATTGGGGTATTATAATTAAAAGATAAGGCACCAGGCGGAAGGCCTTGCGAGGTGCTTTGTTCTTCTCAGTGTCGACCTAGGAACTGAGATTTTGTCCTCGGATCCAATTTTGAGCGCACTAACCACTTGTGGGAGGCCCTATGGAGCCCCCCTCGACTTTGAACGGATCTTCAGCTTGTCCATGTGCCGCAACTAGTTCGGGTTTTCCATTTGCGCATATTCATGTGCACGATGATGATGATTGAGGAGAGGTTACTTGATACGGGGGGTCATATAGGAGTGGTGCGCGCGAAGCGGACAGTTCCTACGGTGGTTTGAGCCGCATGGCGCGTGGACACAAAATAATGAGTCCGCAATTGAGATTCGGCCGGACTCTTGACGCGGGTAACAACTCATATGGGTGGCACTTGGACTTGCTGTAGTGAAAGAATAAGTCGTGTTGAGAAGCCCTGATGCTTGCTTGGGTTGATCATGCGAGTATGGGTACAGTAGTGCACCCCTGCAGGGTATAATCTTATCGATGAGCCGTGTCCACGGTTATGGACGACTTTGGTGATGATGCTGGCTAACAAGATCTAGACAACTTACACCTAATCAATATTAATTAATTTGACTAGTAATATAGAATTACTTTCACAATAAATGGTAACTAAAACTGTTCAGCATGTGAGTTTCCCGAATTGCTTCCTCATACTTGGTTAGGGGGTTAATTCGAGAATGTGTTATGTTTGGTGTTAGTTGTAGATGTTTACTTTATGCGCTCTCTTATCGCTCTCTGATTAGACGGAAGTTGTAGCGTGTCTCTTTAGGTTGCTAGTGCTGCTGCCGCTAAGTCCACCTACCCCATATTTTGGGAGATGGTGTAGAAAGTAGGCAAGTCGGTTTTGCTTGTCAGGGAGTGCCCTGACCCTCTTTTGGGATGTGCTTTATGTGCAGTCAACAGGTTTGAAGTCTGACGACGTTAGCTTGGGAATCCCTCCGGCTTGGCTGGGCAGGGATGTGGCGCCATCGCTTATCTTCAGGACTCTTAGTCCAATTTGCATCTTATCCGTAGCCGGATACTATTTCGCTTCCGCTGTCATTTGAATCTTTGTATTGTAACATTTGTATCTTGACTCGTTCGAGTCGTTCTTGTATTTATCTTTTATTGTATTTGTGGATGTATCGAAACTGTTGTAATGTTATCACAATTCCACCCACATAATGAACATGTTTCGGCGTGCACATTATGTCTGGTGGGCGACCTAAAATCGTTATTATGCGGATTTCGGCGGGATCGCTTAAATCTACATAGTACCGATTTTAGGGCGTCACAAAGTCTGCAAACATCGTCGCACTTGATGAATATTAACTAAGGTTCAGCGGAAGCTTCGGCTAGTGTCGACCCTCGTCACGTCCTGATGCATTCCCACAGAGCAGTTAAGCGGGACACTCAGTTGGCATAGTCGTCGACGTACTCCTCCTTCTTGTCGTACATCTCCTCATTTCAACCTGGACGTTTGAATATCCAGGGACACAGCCATATGAGTACATTTGCGTACTCGCAAGACCACCTCTAAGGCTTAAGTTTTCATGATAATGCAAGAAAACACTTTTCGAAAACTGGGATAGCTGCTATATACGACTATAGGGCTTAGTTTTCGAATACCATGATTTTAGACATAGAGAATATGACATCTATGTATCTTTGTTGAAGAAAACATTTAGAGATAGAATTTTCTTCTCTTAGATATAGCAAAGACATATCCAAGTTCAAAACTTTCTTTTGTAAAACCACTGAAAACACTAGGATGGGGATACCCTTTTTTTTCTTCCTTGAGATCGGACTGATTGTCTCCCCGAGACCAATCATCCTCACCCAAATTCCGTACCTCCCAGGTACCTCCTTTATAAAACAACTTCTTTCCCCAGGCGCCCAGTGTGGCCTTTCCAACCGTCCATGACCGCGGACGCGGCTATTCGAATAGATTTACACTCTGCAGAGGTGGTACACTTGTCCCACACCTATCGGTTATTCCGCCGTGTCTGCCACGGCCCGTCATACGACATCATGCGGGGGTCCGGATAACACGATCAAAGCTTTCCACTATGTCCACCCTAGTATCGGGGCCTCCCGGTAGGTTTGTTCTCCTCGGCACCGTGTGCTCCACTAGACCTCTTGGTCTTTCCTCGGGACGCCACACCGCCACGTCAGGAGACCCACCGTAATCGTCCGGCTGTTGGTCCTCAACAGTGTATTGTCTCTTCCGGACGACAACCCGGCTTCGAGGACCCAGCCCTCATAGAAAGTATGAGAGCCCCAACACTAAGACAGACAAGCTTCCGGCTAAGCCCTACCCATGTCAGGTAGTGTGGTTGCACGGGTTAATTGTTCGGGCGGCAGCAGGGACTTCGAAATTAAACCTCCATCTCCGACTGCTCCCAGCAGCTCGGGTTTTTGCAACACCTCCGAATGCTCTTAGCATCTCGGGTTTTCATAAAACATTTCTTTCTCGCTGATTGCTCCCAGCAAATCAGGTTTTCCTCCGTAAAACAGTTTTATCAAACAGGTTCCCATCCTATAATTTTGAGGTAAGTAGATGAAGGTAGACTATTAGAAAACTTAATCTTTTTGATGGAGCCTTCAACAACAAGGCTCACCAAATAAACTATTTTTGTAACACCTATAGTATTCTAGTAGATATCTTTGGCCAAACAATATTTTGAAAAATAGTTTTTGGGTGGCAAGGTGCCACAAAAGAAGTAAAGCATGCATTATTTTATTTTAAAACAAAACATGCTTTGTAAATAGTAGGATTTGCATAATGGTGGTGAGGTGGCTTGCCTGGTTTAGCAATATGTCCTTGGTCTTGATCTTGATGTTCCTCAGGTTCATTCCTCACTTCCCGTTCCTTCCCGATCGTATCTAACGTCGTAAACAGGAAAATGAACCACACTCAGAATACAAGACAAAGCCAACAAGACAAACAACAAGCATTGTACAAGACACTGAGATACAAACAGCAGCAAACAACTCCTTTAGCTATACGACAACAATCAACAAAGTCCATAGAGCTAAGACAACAACATATTTTCATAAGAAAATGTACACAACAACTCTGGGTATTAAAAAAGGTAGTTCTTCAGAACATTATAACAACACATTACTTAGGGTTATTATATCATTTAATAAGAGTTTTTATATTAGTTTCAGGAAATACTTCAGACAAAAGTATCTTAGTAGATTAGGAAATACTTCAGACAAAAGTATATTAATTGTTTAGGAAATACTTCAAACAAAAGTATCTTAATCACACCAGCAAGTATTAACCTTAACACTAGCGTTGAGCACGCTCACATGCAAACATGTTACTAGCTCAAGAAACACCTACTATCAAGTAACTAGGCGACAAACAATGGTAACACCACTGTCCAAACAAGTTTATGACTAATAGCTAAAATGGTGCACTAGGCATATTTAACACGACACCACAATTGTAGCGTACCTGCACTTTAAATAAGGCAGATATCTGTGTATAGTGCAAATCCCTGGATCGATTCATTTGCACACACAGTTTACGATGTAATATCACAACAAAGGTCAATTTTATTACATCGATGATCCAGAATTACAAAATATTTGATACAAGTTGCATAGCATAAAGCTAGCTTTGAAAAAGTACACAACGGAAATACAGTAGCAGTGAGTCTCTATAACTTTCATGCTGCCACAGGCGAAAACATGTTGGTTGTAGACTCGAAACCTTTAACGAAACCTCACTCGTCATCTGATCAATCTGCAATAAGAAAAATATTGCAACAACGTGGGTCAGATTCCATTAAAAATGGAGTCTGGCAAGTGACACTATGGTGGACACTTATGGAATAACTCTAAAGCCTATATGAATATTTGGCTGGTGGAGTTCAAGGCTAATTTGCATAAAGCCAATTTTCCCTACTCTTTTGAAAACACTTTTTCTTGAAATCCAGATGAGTATGGCATGAAAACCATAAATCTCATCTTCCCTGGTTCACCCATCAAGTTTTATTTCTGAAGTTGGAATGATGGAATCCTCCGTTGACGTCCTTGATCAGCTGCTCAAAATTGTCCGTAACCGGGGACACGGCTAAGTACTTAGTTTTACACTCTGCAGAGGTTGTGCACTTTCACCATTGTACCCATTCAACCCATGGTATCCTTTACACACCATTTGTGACAAGGAAAGGAGAGAATGAGACGAGGTCTTTCAGAAGCATTTTCCCTCCCACCTGGCTTGACCCGTTCCACCTACATCCCCCTACATCTGCTTGTCAAGCCGGAGAGAGTCCACGCAACCTAATTGCTCAAGCCAGAGCCCATATGGCAATGGCTGCACTGGAAGCAATCGTCACTCGGAGTTCTTCAGATCCCTCTGTTCCTGGGTGGCCATTCTCAAGTGTACATACTCTAGGAACCATAGAAATGGACCAGAGTAGCCACTCAACATAAACCATCCGACCAATTACCACCCAGGTGTTGCATTCTTAACTTAGTAGAATTTAGATTTTCACAAAACAACATTTGCATAGCAACAATAATTCTACTAAGTATTGCATAGGAACCTAGACACAGGTATAAGGGATTCTACACAGGTTTAGCATAGCAACACATGCATATAAAAATACACTAAGTAATGCATATAAAAATAGGAAGTTTATGGGGTGTGCCACTTGCCTTTGAATGTTGTCGTCGTTCACGACTCTTTTCAACGATACTCGGGACTCTCCGTTCAATCTAACAGTATAGGCAAGCAACAATACAACAATCAACAGCAAGCACCATGAATAAATAGGTTTTATAAAACTTTCTAAGGAAAATATGTTTATGCATGAAGTGCACAAATATTCCTAAGGGCTAGAAATACTTTTTCATCTCATGAAAATCTTTTAAGTTAATGCAAGGCGAATAGGTTGGTCCAAAAGGACTAAGGGCTAAGGTCATAAGTTGAATAAAATATATTGTTTTATATCATCTTGAATAAGCACTCTAATAACTTAGTCTTGATGTGTAAAATACTTAGAGAAAAATACTAAGTCATTTGTTCAGATTGATCAACAATTATTATCAACTCTTTGTAAATTGGACATTCACTATAGTGAGAGAGACAGACACCCGGCCAGCCACTTAAATTGTGGAACAGGTCTCATGTACGTGGACATGTAAGGTTTGTTTCCAGGCCGCTTCATCCCACTATGCTGCTAGGATCCAACAACTTCAAGATGATAACATCATGATCAAATTTGTTTAAGTCTAAAAGACAAGATTAGGAAAGAGGGAAAGGATAGAAAGAAAGATGTGGTTGTCCTCCAGGCTTCATCTCCATACTTGTAACTTTCTTCTGGATGATGTCTTGATTGAGCTCTTGGTAGTCTTGATGAATCTTCAGACTTGATGGTTCTTGTATCCTCGAGGCTGGTCTTGGATTTACTTAGTCTTCATGAAGTCTCAGAGGAGAAGAAAAGACAGAGAGAAAGACTTAGAGAATAAAAGGGGGTTGGCCTTCTTGAACTTCTTCTCACTTTTCTTCTAAGTGCTTGACATCTTGAGGATGCTTCCAGAGCCTGTTTTCTTCTAAGTCCTTCATGAAGTTTCAGAGAAGAGAAAGAGAGAGAGCAAGACTTGGAAAATATTTGCTGGTTGGTCTTCATGAACTTCTTCTTGATTTTCTTCTAAGTGTTTCTTCTTCTTGAAGATACTTCTGGAGTCTTGTTTTTGGCTAAGTCCTTCATTGGTCTTCCAGCTCCATGTTGAAAATTACTAAGTGTATAGTGCATAGCACTTTTCCTAAACTACTAAGTTTGAAAATAGTCCTAACTTAGAGAAAACCAATGAAGAGGGGTTTTCCTATGAGAATAAAATATGCTATGCATGAAATGCAAATTTTAAATCACAAGCAACATAATACTAAATTTTGTGAAGTTTATAAAATATGCATAAAGTTATAATAGCAATTTAATTAGTTTCTAATTTGCAAAACATAATAAAAGGAAACATCTAGATTAAAGTTTTATGTGATTTATATTTTATATCACAATTTTATTTATAGATGGTGTTAATAGCCAGAGGTGGTTTAATTATATTAATGCAATTTGATTTAATCAATAATATTTCTATTAATAGTTATGTTGAAAATATTCAAATTATTCAAATTAAATATATATAACTATGAATTCATTTAATATTACTAAAAAATATTTTATGGCAGTGGCATTAATTTACACATATTCTAAAGTTTCTAAAGCATATTTATTTGCAATTTTTGGATTTATAGATTTAAAGTTATTGCAATTATACTCAATTTCACCATTTGAAATTTGAATATTTTATACTAAGTCAAATTTGAATTTTGTCAGATCCAAAATATTCTACATGTCAAGAGCTTTCCAAATATATAAAAATTATTAAATTTGGAGTTGTGGTTAAAAAGTTATAGATGTTTTAATTACAGGGACTAATCTGCAAATTTTCCAATTAAAATTAAAATAGAAAATGAATTTACACGCTGGCGCTGACGTGGCTGACACGCGGCGCTGACTGGGATCGCTGACGTGGTTAAGTTAACTGATCTGGGCCGTAGGATTTAGATCTAACTGATCACATTGGCCCCTACCGATTCGCTAACCAGATCTAATCTGGGCCGCAGAGAACAGATCGGACGGCTGGGATCGCTTGACCATACCGTGGTGGCGCGCTCCTCGCCGGAGAAGAAGACGACGGCGGCGACGGCTCGGCCTTGGACGCTCCGATCGATCCCGTGCCTCCCCGGATGCGCGGAGGCCAGCTCCGGACGCGGCGCAGCACGGCGAAGGGAGTGGTGGCGATGGTTGGTGGCGGGGGGGCTCCGGTGCTCGATCTACTCCTCGCCGGAGTTGCGGGTGGCGGCGGCCAGCCTCTGTCGATGACGGGGACGGCGTTCTGGCGCACGAAAGCAACACGGCCAAGTTAGAAAAGATGCGCAGGGGGAAAATAGAGAGAAAGAGAGCAATGGGAGAGCTCGGGAGGCCTTGTACTCGCCGGAGTTGGAGGAAGTTGCCGTCGGTAATGGACGAACGGCGGCGACGTTTGCGGGCAGCCTGGGGGCGATGAAGCTAGGGTTTGAGAGGGGAAACGGCGGCGGGGACCTGGGGTTTATATAGGGGGCTTCAGGAGATCGTATCCCGCACGAATCGGAGAGGAAATCGACTCCGATTCGATTTGATCTTCGGCGCCGATTTCGGATAGAGGTTGAAGAAGATCTGCTGACGTCAGCATGACGTCAGCCAGTATTTTATTTTTTTGATTTTATTTATTTAATTCATATCTTTTGATTTAAATGTCCAAATGATGTCAAATTAATTTCTAAAAATTTGTAAAAATAGTATCTAGCTGTTAAACCAGTTGTGGGTATGTTTTGAGAACTTTTTAAAATTAGTAAATTTGAAATGTTGGTTTAATACAAAATTGATACTTAATATCAATTTTGAATTTATAACTTAATTAAATTTTCTTTTTGCTAAATAAAATTTGTAAAATACCCACATTTCCATATGTTTAATTTTAAGTTATTTAAACTTATTTGCTGAAATCATTCATCTTTATTTTGGCATAATATTAAAGATCTAAATATAAAAATGTTTAGGGAATGTGAAATATAGGGTATTCATTTTTAATTGAAAATAATTTGTGCAACATTATATTTTATATTATGATAATTCATTTGAAAACTTCATAACAACTTTGGACAAGACCTTTGTTTAAATTTTATTCTTATTTAGAATCTATTAATCATTTCATGCTTTGAAAAATGGATGAAATTCATTTAAGCAAATGAAATGTTTGTTTAGCTAATTCCTTAATTTAAATTCTATGAAGTTTTAAAGTTATACACTATAGGTTTATAATTCCAAACTAAAATTTTAACTCAGTTAAAGGAATGAAAACCATTTAGTAATTATATACTATTTGGAATAATCTTGTATTTATGAATAAATATGGCTAAGTGGTTTAATGCAAATACTTATAAAGAAACTAATTTATTTAAAATAAAATGGATTGTAGTTTGTAAAATATTTGTCAAATTATATTCTAAGGTTTTTGAAATACAGTGGATAATAAAATGTTTAAACTGTGATATTTGAAATATTAAACTCTTTCAATAAGTTTGAAGTCTTTTATAGTTGGTTTCCTTATGCCTTTAATGTTTTATTTTAATGAAAATAAAAGTTTTAAATTTTAGTGATTTTTGAATATCATAAAATGTTGGGATGTTACAGACTACCACCCTTAAAAGGAATCTCGTCCTCGAGATTCGGAGAAGCTAGAAAGACAAAGCAATTGTTTGATTGATTCTGATTACTCGGGATGTTTTGGAAAATGAAATTTCTGACATGGAAACTTGAAAACTTGACAGTGAATGGTTTTTCTGATTAGAAGGATGAAAGGAAAGATAGTTTGAGATCTCTGTGTTTAAGCGACTGGGTTTGAATTCTCTAGGTGGCTACCACCCTTAAAAGAAATTTTTGTGGTCAGTCTAGAAACTTTGTGTAATCTCGTTTATTCCTCTGATGTAGAGCGTGCGAGTGTTCAAAATACAATGGCATGTGGTGGATACAGAAAGTTTTTAGCACTCACGCTTTCCACTCGGTCCTTGGAGAGATTTATTCTTCTTCCACTTAGGGCATCCACTGACATAGTGTCCTGTTGCTCCGCATCTGCGACACGTCACGGGACTGATGATTTTCTCTTGTGAGCGGTTAAGGCATTTCTCCTTCATCTTTACTGGGCACTTATCAGCATAATGTCCTTTGCCTTTACATTTGTAGCAAATTACGTCACTTAAGTTCCTCTTCTTCTTCTTAGATGTTTCCAGGGCTAAAAGTTCTTCCAAATCTTGTTTGCCATATTCTATCTCAATTAAAGAAGTCCAGTCTCGTTTGATGGGACAATTTCGAGCTAGGTGATCTCCTTCACAATTATAGCAACACTTGGAGGTACTTTTGGATTTCTTCGGAAGTGACCTTACTCTTATTTCATTCTTCACCTTAGTATGACCCACAGTATCATTTCGATGAAGATTTGGTTCAGTATCCTGACCAGTCCTTTTCTCTTTGCAGCCCCATGAATAATGTCCTAGTTCTCCACATGTAAAACATGTTATATGGCTAGTATCTCTTTTGTGTTCCTCCTTGTTTTCTTGTACTTCCACATACTTCATGAGATTTTGTTGCATCCCCCTTTTGGCTTGCTGACTGACTTCTTGCACCACGGGGTAGAGTTGATGTTGAGTTGGAACGTGATTTGTTGCTTCACAAAAACAGCAAGGCATCTGACTTGTGGGGCATTCCCTAACTGGATGTTCGGTATGACCATGGGGCCACTCATCAGTGCATTCTTGGGACGTATGTCCTATCTCTCCACAAATTTTGCATGCCTTTGGTTTGGTCATAAGGTTCTCCTCAAAATCCCTATGGTTTTGATCAATCTTAGGCAGTTGCTCATTGATCATCTTCAACAGCTGACTCTGGTTCTCTAGTAGTAGTCGCATAGTTGTATGCAAATCACTGGTGTTGGTGTTGGGGTGAGACATCTGTTTATTTTAGAAAGCAATGAGTTGAATTATTTGTACTATGGAGGAATCCTAGTTTAAGAAAACAAAACAAGGCAACTAATCTATAACATAATCAATCAACATCTAACAAACATCAAGCAACAAGGTTCACAACTAACCAACAATCTAGTATTGTCATATAGCCAAGTTGATATGATCAATACACTAACACGATATCGTCATTCTATTTTTGGTGGTGGTCAAATCTACCTCCTTCATGACTGCTTCAAGTTCTTGTTCAACTTTCTTGGATATCTTCAAAGTGTTGGTCGAATCTTGGTTCTTCAGTGGTCTCCCATGCATGTAGAACTTCATGTTGAATCATAGCTTTTCCATATGAAGCAGCAGAATCAGACTTAGACTATAAGAACATGGTCATCTAGAAAAAGATAAGAGGTTTTCAGAAGGTTGATAGTAGATGAGAATACGAGAGAAACATAGTGAAAAGATTTGTTTTTAGAAAAGTGAAGAGAAATAGATTTTTAATCCTATGGTCAAACCTATTTCTATCCAAACCTAGGGTTTCGAACCTACAGGCAACACAGTGCTCTGATACCATCTGTAGCGTACCTGCACTTTAAATAAGGCAGATACCTGTGTATAGTGCAAATCCCTGGATCGATTCATTTGCACACACAGTTTACGATGTAATATCACAACAAAGGTCAATTTTATTACATCGATGATCCAGAATTACAAAATATTTGATACAAGTTGCATAGCATAAAGCTAGCTTTGAAAAAGTACACAGCGGAAATACAGTAGCAGTGAGTCTCTATAACTTTCATGCTGCCACAGGCGAAAACATGTTGGTTGTAGACTCGAAACCTTTAACGAAACCTCACTCGTCATCTGATCAATCTGCAATAAGAAAAATATTGCAACAACGTGGGTCAGATTCCATTAAAAATGGAGTCTGGCAAGTGACACTATGGTGGACACTTATGGAATAACTCTAAAGCCTATATGAATATTTGGCTGGTGGAGCTCAAGGATAATTTGCATAAAGCCAATTTTTCCTACTCTTTTGAAAACACTTTTCTTGAAATCCAGATGAGTATGGCATGAAAACCATAAATCTCATCTTCCCTGGTTCACCCATCAAGTTTTATTTCTGAAGTTGGAATGATGGAATCCTCCGTTGACGTCCTTGATCAGCTGCTCAAAATTGTCCGTAACCGGGGACACGGCTAAGTACTTAGTTTTACACTCTGCAGAGGTTGTGCACTTTCATCATTGTACCCATTCAACCCATGGTATCCTTTACACACCATTTGTGACAAGGAAAGGAGAGAATGAGACGAGGTCTTTCAGAAGCATTTTCCCTCCCACCTGGCTTGACCCGTTCCACCTACATCCCCCTACATCTGCTTGTCAAGCCGGAGAGAGTCCACGCAACCTAATTGCTCAAGCCAGAGCCCATATGGCAATGGCTACACTGGAAGCAATCGTCACTCGGAGTTCTTCAGATCCCTCTGTTCCTGGGTGGCCATTCTCAAGTGTACATACTCTAGGAACCATAGAAATGGACCTGAGTAGCCACTCAACATAAACCATCCGACCAATTACCACCCAGGTGTTGCATTCTTAACTTAGTAGAATTTAGATTTTCACAAAACAACATTTGCATAGCAACAATAATTCTACTAAGTATTGCATAGGAACCTAGACACAGGTATAAGGGATTCTACACAGGTTTAGCATAGCAACACATGCATATAAAAATACACTAAGTAATGCATATAAAAATAGGAAGTTTATGGGGTGTGCCACTTGCCTTTGAATGTTGTCGTCGTTCACGACTCTTTTCAACGATACTCGGGACTCTCCGTTCAATCTAACAGTATAGGCAAGCAACAATACAACAATCAACAACAAGCACCATGAATAAATAGGTTTTATAAAACTTTCTAAGGAAAATATGTTTATGCATGAAGTGCACAAATATTCCTAAGGGCTAGAAATACTTTTTCATCTCATGAAAATCTTTTAAGTTAATGCAAGGCGAATAGGTTGGTCCAAAAGGACTAAGGGCTAAGGTCATAAGTTGAATAAAATATATTGTTTTATATCATCTTGAATAAGCACTCTAATGGCTTAGTCTTGATGTGTAAAATACTTAGAGAAAAATACTAAGTCATTTGTTCAGATTGATCAACAATTATTATCAACTCTTTGTAAATTGGACATTCACTATAGTGAGAGAGACAGACACCCGGCCAGCCACTTAAATTGTGGAACAGGACTCATGTACGTGGACATGTAAGGTTTGTTTCCAGGCCGCTTCATCCCACTATGCTGCTAGGATCCAACAACTTCAAGATGATAACATCATGATCAAATTTGTTTAAGTCTAAAAGACAAGATTAGGAAAGAGGGAAAGGATAGAAAGAAAGATGTGGTTGTCCTCCAGGCTTCATCTCCATACTTGTAACTTTCTTCTGGATGATGTCTTGATTGAGCTCTTGGTAGTCTTGATGAATCTTCAGACTTGATGGTTCTTGTATCCTCGAGGCTGGTCTTGGATTTACTTAGTCTTCATGAAGTCTAAGAGGAGAAGAAAAGACAGAGAGAAAGACTTAGAGAATAAAAGGGGGTTGGCCTTCTTGAACTTCTTCTCACTTTTCTTCTAAGTGCTTGACATCTTGAGGATGCTTCCAGAGCCTGTTTTCTTCTAAGTCCTTCATGAAGTTTCAGAGAAGAGAAAGAGAGAGAGCAAGACTTGGAAAATATTTGCTGGTTGGTCTTCATGAACTTCTTCTTGATTTTCTTCTAAGTGATTCTTCTTCTTGAAGATACTTCTGGAGTCTTGTTTTTGGCTAAGTCCTTCATTGGTCTTCCAGCTCCATGTTGAAAATTACTAAGTGTATAGTGCATAGCACTTTTCCTAAACTACTAAGTTTGAAAATAGTCCTAACTTAGAGAAAACCAATGAAGAGGGGTTTTCCTATGAGAATAAAATATGCTATGCATGAAATGCAAATTTTAAATCACAAGCAACATAATACTAAATTTTGTGAAGTTTATAAAATATGCATAAAGTTATAATTGCAATTTAATTAGTTTCTAATTTGCAAAACATAATAAAAGGAAACATCTAGATTAAAGTTTTATGTGATTTATATTTATATCACAATTTTATTTATAGATGGTGTTAATAGCCAGAGGTGGTTTAATTATATTAATGCAATTTGATTTAATCAATAATATTTCTATTAATAGTTATGTTGAAAATATTCAAATTATTCAAATTAAATATATATAACTATGAATTCATTTAATATTACTAAAAAATATTTTATAGCAGTGGCATTAATTTACACATATTCTAAAGTTTCTAAAGCATATTTATTTGCAATTTTTGGATTTATAGATTTAAAGTTATTGCAATTATACTCAATTTCACCATTTGAAATTTGAATATTTTATACTAAGGCAAATTTTAATTTTGTCAGATCCAAAATATTCTACATGTCAAGAGCTTTCCAAATATATAAAAATTATTAAATTTGGAGTTGTGGTTAAAAAGTTATAGATGTTTTAATTACAGGGACTAATCTGCAAATTTTCCAATTAAAATAGAAAATGAATTTACACGCTGGCGCTGACGTGGCTGACACGCGGCGCTGAATGGGATCGCTGACGTGGTTAAGTTAACTGATATGGGCCGTAGGATTTAGATCTAACGGATCACATTGGCCCCTACCGATTCGCTAACCAGATCTAATCTGGGCCGCAGAGAACAGATCGGACGGCTGGGATCGCTTGACCATACCGTGGCGGCGCGCTCCTCGCCGGAGAAGAAGACGACGGCGGCGACGGCTCGGCCTTGGACGCTCCGATCGATCCCGTGTCTCCCCGGATGCGCGGAGGCCAGCTCCGGACGCGGCGCAGCACGACGAAGGGAGTGGTGGCGATGGTTGGTGGCGGGGGGGCTCCGGTGCTCGATCTACTCCTCGCCGGAGTTGCGGGTGGCGGCGGCCAGCCTCTGTCGATGATGGGGACGGCGTTCTGGCGCACGAAAGCAACACGGCCAAGTTAGAAAAGATGCGCAGGGGGAAAATAGAGAGAAAGAGAGCAATGGGAGATCTCGGGAGGCCTTGTACTCGCCGGAGTTGGAGGAAGTTGCCGTCGGTAATGGACAAACGGCGGCGACGTTTGCGGGCAGCCTGGGGGCGATAAAGCTAGGGTTTGAGAGGGGAAACGGCGGCGGGGACCTGGGGTTTATATAGGGGGCTTCAGGAGATCGTATCCCGCATGAATCGGAGAGGAAATCGACTCCGATTCGATTTGATCTTCGGCGCCGATTTCGGATAGAGGTTGAAGAAGATCTGCTGACGTCGGCATAACGTCAGCCAGTATTTTAATTTTTTTTATTTTTTTTATTTAATTCATATGTTTTGATTTAAATGTCCAAATGATGTCAAATTAATTTCTAAAAATTTGTAAAAATAGTATCTTGCTGTTAAACCAGTTGTGGGTATGTTTTGAGAACTTTTTAAAATTAGTAAATTTGAAATGTTGGTTTAATACAAAATTGATACTTAATATCAATTTTGAATTTATAACTTAATTAAATTTTCTTTTTGCTAAATAAAATTTGTAAAATACCCACATTTCCATATGTTTAATTTAAAGTTATTTAAACTTATTTGCTGAAATCATTCATCTTTATTTTGGCATAATATTAAAGATCTAAATATAAAAATGTTTAGGGAATGTGAAATATAGGGTATTCATTTTTAATTGAAAATAATTTGTGCAACATTATATTTTATATTATGATAATTCATTTGAAAACTTCATAACAACTTTGGACAAGACCTTTGTTTAAATTTTATTCTTATTTAGAATCTATTAATCATTTCATGCTTTGAAAAATGGATGAAATTCATTTAAGCAAATGAAATGTTTGTTTAGCTAATTCCTTAATTTAAATTCTATGAAGTTTTAAAGTTATACACTATAGGTTTATAATTCCAAACTAAAATTTTAACTCAGTTAAAGGAATGAAAACCATTTAGTAATTATATACTATTTGGAATAATCTTGTATTTATGAATAAATATGGCTAAGTGGTTTAATGCAAATACTTATAAAGAAACTAATTTATTTAAAATAAAATGGATTGTAGTTTGTAAAATATTTGTCAAATTATATTCTAAGGTTTTTGAAATACAGTGGATAATAAAATGTTTAAACTGTGATATTTGAAATATTAAACTCTATCAATAAGTTTGAAGTCTTTTATAGTTGGTTTCCTTATGCCTTTAATGTTTTATTTTAATAAAAATAAAAGTTTTAAATTTTAGTGATTTTTGAATATTATAAAATGTTGGGATGTTACAACAATCAAGGTCACTTCAACCAATAAACAAACAATCACATGACAACCAAGTGTTGACAGCTATCTAAGATAAGAAAGTCATATATTAAGCATTGCAAAACACAAGGAACTACTGGATAAAATTTAACACCAAACAATCATTCATATGCATAACACATAAATAAAATTAGTGCAACTCCTAGGAAACAAGGTGAACTATGTGAAACTCAAAGGTGAAGGGACTAGCAATACTTTCGGGAAATTTATTAAGGCTATTTAAGGATAACCTAAGTTTCTGGACTTATGAGTTACTAAGCACATCAACACATAACAATTCAAGTAAAACAGGGAATTAACTTATTACATTTATTGGATAAATAAGATGATGTTTAAAAAGATAAAACATAACACAAAAACATACCCACAAGCAAAGCATATAAACACAATAGATGGTACTATAAGGGTGCAGCGTGATTAATGCTAAACATAAGTAAACAATGCATCACATCTATAAAAGTGTTTTAACAAAATTATTATGGTTGAGTTAAGTTTCTGATCTTCAAAAGTTGATTAGTAATATTTCTACACTTCACATTTGCTAAGAACAGATGATTAAAAACTAATACTTCTATTAGCCAAATGTTGCTGTTTTGGTAGATAAATCATAACTCCTAAAATAGTGTTCATAAAGTAGAATCCTTTTACCACAGTACACCTAGCAACCATATGAAGTGGTGAAAATTAGATTTGCATAATAAGCTATTTCAAGGCAGTGGCTAAAAATCATGCAAATGCTAGTGGTCTTAAAACCATAATGAATATAGTTTCAGATTTAGGAATCTCCTGTATGCAAGGTTAATTTCTATGGATAGGTACTGGTTTTATCTTTCTGTAGGAATTGGATTCACTTAATTTGGACACTCCTAGCTCCATATATTTCAGTTTTAGTGGAACACACACATTTTACGATTAATAGTGTGCAACACAAGATATGATTTCTTTTTAGACAAATCCAACTTTGCATGGTAAACAAAATGCATAACTACCACACAAAAATACTCCTACACCATTTGAGTAAACATATAAAGCACAAACAAGTAAAACTAGACACATGGAAATAACAGAAAATAAGAATATCCATTTTAAAGTGTAATAACCTACAGTTTTAGCAAATAATCTACCAAGAGCAAAATATAAGATGACAAATTCTACCAAGCTAGTATATGATAGCTCATACCAATATCTACCACATGCAATTGTATTTACTCCAAAAAGTATTTTTAATAATGAACTAAAAATCACCAAAGTGGTTCTGGTGTCAAACTTAAACATGATATACCTTTATTTATAAATATCTCCTGCATGCAAGGCTTATAGATCTAGGTAGTTATTCTCACTGGCTTTCTATAGAACTAAAGTTTGTAAGATTTGGAGTTATAAAACTCAAGTTATTAAGTAAATGGTGCAAAATCCACTTTTTACAAGATTGAACATAGCACACACATACAAACATATTTTTGCAAATGGCCAGTGCCACATGGTCAAGAAAACACACAACAATCCAACATAATTTATTTCAAAAAATTTGCATGCACAAATCTTCCACAAATAAATTAAATCTAGGCTATTAGTTTTTCTGGAATTAAAACAAAGAATTGTCTTTTAAAGGAAAAGGAGGAGATGGGCTCGATCTGCCCAGATCTGGGCCGCCGGAGGCAGGCGGGCCCAGGGCGCTGCGCGCTGCCGAAGAGGCATGCCGCCGCCGGATCCGCGATGGACGCCCAGGATTAGATCCAGGGGATTTGAACTTGGGCCACTGATCGGAGATCCAACGACACCAGCGCATCGTCTTCCTCCCGACGGGAAACAGCGAGCAGGAACCCTAGGAAGGTCGGGGACGCGGGATAGCTCACCTAGGGCTCGCGAAAGAAGAAGTAGAGGGCCGGAGGGAGATGCGGGAGGTCGGGGATGGCCTCGGGTAGGCGCTGCTCCGACAATGGAGCTCCGGAACGACGACGACGACGAGTTCGACGACGCCCGCCATGAGCACGTTGCAGCCTCGATCGTTCCCGTGCTCCTGCAGGTCAGAGGAGGTGTCAGGGAGGTAGCCATAGGAGAGGAAAGTGAGGTAGAGCAAATGGGAGAGAGAAACGAGGTTCGGAGCCGACGCATTCGAGCTCGAAAATGTCGAGTCCGAGCGGCGGTTCTTCAATGATCTTGAGCAGAAGAGAGCAAGAGCTCGGGAGATCTTGCTGGGGGTGGGTGAGTGGACGAGCAGGAGTGCACTGGGCAAGGTGAGAGGAGGTGGGGTGGCCTCGGCTGCATTTGAGGAGAGGGTGGCCGGCTCGGGTAGTTTTGGACAGGGAGAGAGAGGGCACATGCCAGGGATTGGGGGAGAGGGGTGGTGCGCAATGATGTAATGCTCTGTACCCCCTCTTTGGACAGTAGCCCCTGTCATGGAGTCGTTGGAGAGGATGGAATAAGTGAAGAAGTGTCTCCTGCCCTCAACATGTTCGATAGAATGCCCGAAAGAAAAAGACAGGAAGGAGAGAAGGGATAGGGTTTGACAAAAATCATGCAAAGAGTTTCCAAAGGTGTGGGGGTGTAAAGTACACCCTAATCCACGAGTTGGACAAGGTTGGAGGAGTGGTTTTGACGTTTGTTAAAATTAGGCTGATTTGACTAAGCCACAAAACATGGATGATTTAGTCAATCCTTTGTTTTGAAAATCAAGAGATAGAGAGGGTTGATCAGAGGTGATATTGGTGCAGCATTGGGTTTAAGAGATTAGGTCAAAGGGGCTCAATAACAACTAGATTCAAAAATGGCAAATTGCTAAGTTATAAACAAGATGTGGTCACCTTATAATGTAGCACTTAAAACAAACATGCACTAATGATCAAACATGTTTGATTATTGTAAATAAGGTTATGGATACATAGAGGAGATGGTAAGGATGAGGTTTGGTGAGTTGCATTTCCAAATTGAAATAGATAAACCCTATTTATCATGTTCTAGAAATGCTGAAAATTAATGGAAATGAAGATGGTTATTTCCTATTTGAAAAAGGGAAATAATTGAGTTCCTCCTAAAATCAAACATTATAATAAAGAGTTAAACACACCACAACCATATGTCACAAAATTTAAAGCATGAATGATCTCAATTAAATTATATAAATAAAATGTTGTCTCATACACGCCACATGACACACATAAAATATCACACTTATGGGAAACAATTGGAGCACATACCATCTAGGTCAACCACACATACAAATAGATAAACACCCACACAATTGTATCACTAACCATACTTTTAATATAAATCAAAAATATTTGTGAGTAGGTGATCAACAAAAAAAATCAAGACAGGGTATTCTTGGTAGAAATAGAATTATTCCAGCATATTGAGCATTGATTCCAGAGGCTAGTTAAATTGGTGTCTTTGGAAAAGAGAGTTGGTAATGCTTGCAACAAGTTAAAATCTAATATAATTTAAGACTTATTGTATGGTCCCATATAGTTGTGCAAACATGTAGTTTTTAGGAATACTGTTAGTTTCTCAAATGACATATATATTTTGGGTGGTTGCTAAAATCAAACATCAGGGCAAGATAGAGTTTATTATAAAGGGGAATGGGAGAAGATATGTGGACTATTTCACTTGTTAAAACGTTGACCTCGGAGGTAATATTTTCACTTGTTTGAGTTTTAGATGGTTGTTATTAAGGAGTCATCAACACAAACATCAAAACACAACTTGACAAACAGAGCGTACCAAGGAAAACACATCCATTTACAGGACATTTCAAAAAGTTTTTGTTGCCTCAAAATTTTGGATCTTTTATAATTAAGTTTTTGTTGCTTCCATAATTTGGGGCGTTGCAAAAACACCTTATGAATCCGAATTGCCCAATGAGAATTTTAGAATAGAACAACTTTCTTCTGTTGCTCTTGCTCCTACTAATTATATTCATCAATTTATGGAAGATCATGAGGATGAAACTTTTATGGAGGAAAGAAATGAACTTGAGGACATATTCGTCCGTCAACCTATTCTTAAACATAATTTAAAAGTGGAAGACTTGGGTACAACACTTCCACCTAAATAGGATCATGTCTTTGATTTAAAACCTTTGCCTGATAATCTTAAGTATGATCATCTTGATGATTAGAAAATATATCCTGCTATTATTAGTGCTAACCTTTCAGGTAAAGAAGAAGAAATATTATTGGAAATATTAAGGAATAACCGTGGAGCTATGGGTTATACTTTGGATGATTTGAAAGGGATTTCTCCTACTATATGTCAACATTCTATTAATATGGAGCCCGATGCGAAGCCAGTTGTTGAATATCAACGCCGTTTAATACCTAAGATGAAGGAAGTGGTAATAAATGAGGCATTTAACCTTCTTGATGATGGTATCATTTATCCTATTGCTGATAGTAGATGGGTTAGTCTTGTGCATTGTGTCCCTAAGAAGGGTGGAATTACTGTTGTACCTAATGATCATGATGAACTTATTCCTCAAAGAGTAGTTGTTGGTTATAGAATGTGCATTGATTTTAGAAAGGTTAATAAAGTTACAAAGAAAGATCATTATCCATTACCCTTTATTGATCAAATGTTGGAGAGATTAGCCAATAAAACTCATTTTTGCTTTCTTGATGGTTATTCTGGTTTCTCTCAAATTTCTGTTAAAACTCAAGATCAAGGGAAAACCACATTTACTTGTTCCTATGGTACTTATGCTTATAGACGTTTGCCTTTTGGTTTATGTAATGCTCGTCCTACTTTTCAAAGATGTATGTCTGCTATATTTCATTGTTTTTGTGAAGAAATTGTGGAGGTGCTCATGGACGATTTCTCCGTCTATGGAACTTCTTTTGATAATTGCTTGCACAATCTTGATAAAGTGTTGCAGAGATGTGAAGAAACTAACCTTGTTCTTAACTGGGAGAAATGCCACTTTATGGTCAATGAACGAATTGTTCTTGGATATAAAATTTCTGAAAGAGGTATTGAAGTTGATAGAGCTAAAGTGAAGGCAATTGAGAAAATGCCTTTCCCCCGAGAAGTTAAAGGTATTCATAGTATTCTTGGTCATGATGGTTTCTATAGAAGGTTTATCAAATACTTTTCCAAGGTATCAAAGCCTCTTACTAATCTCCTACAAAAAGATATACCCTTTGTTTTTCATGAAGATTGTAAGGAAGCTTTTGAAACTCTTAAGAAAGCTTTAAAAACTGCTCCTATTGTTCAACCACCTGATTGGAATTTACCATTTGAAATTATGTGTGATGCTAGTGATTTTTCTCTTGGTGCTGGTCTTGGACAAAGAGTAGATAAGAAATTAAATGTTATTCATTATGCTAGTAAGACTCTTGATTCTGCTCAAAAGAATTATGCTACAACTGAAAAAGAATTTCTAGATATTGTTTTTGCTTGTGATAAATTTATACAATACATTTTTTATTCTAAAGTTATTATTCATACTGATCATGCTGCAATTATATACCTTATGGAAAAGAAAGATGCAAAGCCTAGGCTTATTAGATGGGGATTACTGTTGCAAGAATTCGATTTACACATTGTAGATAGGAAAGGTGCTGATAATTTGTCTAGATTGGAACACATTGCTTATGATCCTATACCTGTTAATGATAGTTTTCCAAATGAACAATTGGCTGCAATAAGGGTGAGTACACGGGATATTCCTTGGTATGCAGATTATGCTAACTTTATTGTTTCGAAGTATTTGCCTCCAACCTTTTCAGCTCAACAAAGAAGAAAATTCTTTTATGACTTGAGGCATTATTTCTGGGATGACCCACACCTATATAAAGAAGCAGTCGATAGTATTATGCGAAGATGTGTTCCAGAGTATGAACAAAAAGAGATATTGAGAAAGTGCCATAGTACTGCTTATGGAGGACATCACGGTGTAGATAGAACCGCACATAAGGTTTAACAATCAGGTTTTTATTGGCCTACTCTCAATAAAGATGCAAGAAAGTTTATATTATCTTGTGATGAATGTCAAAGAGTTGGTAATATCTCTAGACGTAATGAAATGCCTATGAATTATTCTCTTGTTATTGAACCGTTTGATTGTTGGGGATTTGACTTTATCGGTCCTTTCCATTCTTCAGAAGGTAATACACATATACGTGTTGCTCTTGATTATGTTACTAAAGGGGTAGAAGCTATTCCTACTAAAAGTGCCGATGGTGAAACATCATTAAAAATGCTTCAAGTTATTATTTTCCCTAGGTTTGGTGTTCCTAGATATCTTATGACTGATGGAGGTTCTCATTTTATTCATGGTGGTTCGAGAAAAGTTCTTGCTAAATATGGTGTTAATCATATAATTGCTTCAGCTTATCATCCTCAAACTAGTGGGCAAGTAGAATTATCAAATAGAGAAATTAAATCTATCTTTCAAAAGACTATTAATAGAGCAAGGAAGAATTGGGCTAGTAAATTAAATGATGCATTGTGGGCTTATAGAACTGCTTATAAAAATCCCATGGGTATGTCTCCTTATAAAATGGTTTATGGAAAAACATATCACTTGCCTTTGGAATTAGAACACAAAGCTTTTTGGGCAGTGAGAGAACTAAATAGAGATTTTAAACTTGCTAGTGAAAAAAGATTACTTAATTTGAGTTCTTCAGATAAATGGAGAAGTGAAGCTTATATGCTAAACTCTTTAAAGAAAAAGTTAAAAGATGGCATGATAAGAGAATCCTTAAGAGAGAATTTCATGTTGGTGAGAAAGTTCTATTGTATAGTTCTCGTCTTAGATTCTATGCAGGAAAATTACTCTCCAAGTGGGAAGGTCCATATGTTATTGTGGACGTGTTTCATTCGGGTGCGATAAAATTTGCTTCTCTCAAGGATGACTCTCGACTCAAGCATTATATTTCTGGAGCTTCTTATAAGGAAGATGTTGATATTATTCAAGTAATTTCTCCCAAAAATTACATTAAGGAAAATATTTCTGAGTTCGCAAAACCTGATATGGAAAAGGTACAGTTTCAGTAAGAAAAAGTCTGCGAATTTAATTTTTGGACATCTGTGATTTTTTTTTGGAAAATATGGAAAAATATGAGACAAAAACAAACAAGACACGAAGTCCGAGGCGACCACACCACCTCGTGGCACGGGCCTAATGCTGGTGTGCCAGCAGATGGTGTGGAGGCCTCGGAGCTCCTCTCCTTCTCGGTTTCACCTTGTTGCCTTCCTTTTATTTCGTAAATTTTTGCTATATATTCACCCGAGGCCCCCGAGGTCCCTATATCGTGTTTTCGACGTTTTCTTGTTTCCAGTTGTTTCTGCCAGATTTTTAGTTGTGGATCTAGAGCCATCATGTCTTCATCCGAGCCCTCAAAGGACATTTTCTTTGCGAACGTCATCAACCAGTACATGAACGAGTTGAGGATGCATCCCAAAGAGTTGTATCTCAAGCAGGGGAAGCTACAAGTTGAAGATGTTCATGGCCCTCAAGGAGAAGGAAGCATGGAGGATAGGATGAAGAGCCTGGAGCAAGAAGTTTTCAAGTACAAGAAGATGGCGGAGCGTGAGGTGAACATTGTACACCAGATCGTCTCTGAACTTATGGCCAAGCATAAAGAGGAGACTTCGAAGCTCTGGGAGGACATCATCTCGCTCCACAAGACCACCAACACTTTTCAGGCGTAACTTTATGATGTTCAGAATCATAACTATGAGTATGAAACCAGGTTTAAACGCATTAGTGCTGCTGCGAGTTTCAGGATCATTGAGACCCAGACGTCGTTTGTTGATGGAGAACCATTACCTTCGAAGCTTGATCAAGAGGACTCATCTTCATCGCCACCGAAGGAGTAATTCATCATTGGTATTGGCATCTCCCTTAGCTTGTTCCAAGCTTGGGGGGAGTGTCGCGGTATAACCATTATCTTTCATATTTTACTTTTTAGTAGTGTCATATCATGAGTAGGGAAGATATTTTATATGATGGTTTGCAATGTGGAAGTATCTCTCTTTTAGTTGGTTATCTATGTATCCCTTGGTGTGAGTTGCCGTTATAGAATATTAATGAGAAGTGTTATCATTTATTTTCTGCACACTTTATTTTAGGTTGTAACTTTTATCATGTATGATTGATCTTGTCATTTAGTATTGGTAATCACTTTGAAACATATAGTAAATATTTTGGCTTTGGCAAACTTAGCATTGGTCCGTAGCTACAATAATTTGAGACTTAAGAGGAAAAAGAATTACATGTAGAATATAGCATTCATTGATCTTCCTCACTTGTCAAAGAGAAGCTTAGTATTCACAACTTAAAATTGTGTGTGCTTTCAAGTAAGAGTTGCATGATTGTCTTTGACTACATGTATGTATGTTTGTATCCTTCAACTCTTATGCTTGCTACCCAACCTTGCTAGTCAAACACATGTATCGAGAGGGAATGCTTCTCATACATCCAAACCTTGACCAAAACCCTTGCCGTCTGTGTCCACTATATCTACCTACTATGTGGTATTTTGCACCATTCCAAGTAAATACTTCTTGTGCTATCTTTATTCAAAATTATTATCCCTTATTTGTGTCAATGTTCACTAGCTCACGAGGAAATAATAGTGGGGTTTGTTATCTTCCATACTTATTAAGTAACCCAAGACTTGCATGCTACATCTGCTCGTCATTAATATTGCAAAGGGGAGGTCAGACCACTATAATATCAAAGGTTGAGTTTTTCAATAATATAGGCACTCCTCCATGGTTGGAGATTGATTGGTGGGCACCCGAGGATTCGGCTAGCCATGGTTATGTTAGAAAGATGGGGAGGAGTGTCATGGATGTGAAAGTAAAGAGAAAGAGAAGATGAATATCATAAAGGCTTGTTTTAAAAAAAATCAGAACCACCCCTAACTTGCTTAGTTAGGAAGATGACAAGAACTCTATTACAAATCGTTGACAACAACAAACACCGCTCAAAAACTTACTTTTATGCTCTCTATATGATTTCGAAAAGCTATAAAACCAAAAGCTCTAGCACATGCTTGTATCTCTGCTTCCCTCTGCGAAGGGCCTATCTTTTACTTTATGTTGAGTCAGTAAACCTATCTCCTATTATCTTTAGCAAGCATTTGAGTTGATTGTGATTCAACCATTCATACATTAGTAATGTTGATCATGTCTTTCATTCTTTCTGGTTTGGCACATTGTTTGCATCTAATAAATTTGATTTTTGGAGCTATCAACCAATAAAGAGGGATGTTTTATAAATTAAGCTCAGTTGCTCATTGTTCTCTGACCAAGGACTAAGTTTGCCAACACCAACTATGGTTTTGTCTATGTACTTTACTAGGGTTTCCCTCTACTTTTCACAAGTTGATATATACATGAACGGAGTTAATATCTAAGATGACTTGTGCATTTATACATGTGATGCTCCTTGTCCGTATATTTTATATCGACACTTGACTCCATAAACTTGTGCTCATGTTTACCGAGTTCAGATTTCCCTTGGGGACAAGCGAGGTCTAAGCTTGGGGGGAGTTGGAACGTCCATTTTGCATCACTATTTTATATCATAATTTACTGCTATTCATTGATATATATCGTATTTGGAGATGATAATTATGTTATTTCATCTATTTTGCATGATTGATGATCATTGGGGGATGGAACTCCGGAGTCTGAATTCTGCTGGAAAAAGCATCGTCAAGATACAATATTTGCGAAGACCAGAAGAACAAAGTGGACATCTGGGATTTATTTCTGATTTATTTCATGAAGGAGGCCAAAAGGAGAGCCTGGGGTGGAGCCCAAGGGGCCCACACCACCTCCCGGCGCGGCCAGGAAGCCAGCCGCGCGAGCAGGTGGTGAGGCTAACCTGGCCCACCACTTGGCGCACCCATTCGCGTACTTCTTCACCCCGAAGACCTAAAATCATTATGTTGTCCAGAAACCATCTCCGCCGCCACCACGAGGCGGAGAAGACAGAGAGAGAAAAGCTCTTCGGCAGGCTGCGTTTCCGCCGGGGAAATTCCCTCCCGGTGGGGGGAAATTGTCGCCATCGTCACCGTCATCGAGCTGCACACCATCACCATCGCCAACACCACCATCTCAACCGCCGACGCCGTCATTTCCATCCATCCACTCCGTTCCCACAGTAACATCTAGGGCTCAACTTTGTGAATTTGATAGGGGAAACTCTCCCGGTGTTTATTGCTATTGTTGTTGATGCTATTGAGTGAAACCTATCATCCTCAAACTAGTCGGACGAAAGACCAAGGACCAAGCATCTTCGCCTGGCGGAACCCTCGAGAGGCAATTCCCCTCGAGGGACCGAAGAGGAAACGAGGGCCTCAAGGGACCTCTCGCCTCCGGGGACCCTCCTAAGGCGCCAGCTCGCCTCGAGGGAGCCCCGCGGGAATCTCCCCTCAGGCCTCCCCGCGCCTGAGGGGAAACTGTAGCGTACCTGCACTTTAAATAAGGCAGATACATGTGTATAGTGCAAATCCCTGGATCGATTCATTTGCACACACAGTTTACGATGTAATATCACAACAAAGCGTCAATTTTATTACATCGATGATCCAGAATTACAAAATATTCGATACAAGTTGCATAGCATAAAGCTAGCATTGAAAAAGTACACAGCGGAAATACAATAGCACTGGGTCTCCAACAACTTCATGTTGCCACAGGCGAAAACATGTTGGTTGTAGACTCGAAACCTATAAAGGAAACCTCACTCGTCATCTGAACAATCTGCAATAAGAAAAATATAGCAACAACGTGGGTCAGATTTCCATTTAAAAATGGAGTCTGGCAAGTGACATTATGGTGGTCACTTAATGGAATAACTCTATATCCTATATGCATATTTGGCTGGTGGAGTTCAAGGCTATTTTGCATAAAGCTAATTTTTCCTATCTCTTTGGAAAACACTTTCTTCAAATAAAGACAAGTATGGCATGAAAACCATAAATCTCATCTTCCCTTGTTCACCCATCAAGTTTTATTTCTGAAGTTGGAATGATGGAATCCTCCGTTGACGTCCGTGATCAGCTGCTCAAATTGTCCGTACCGGGGACACGGCTAAGTACTTAGTTTTACACTCTGCAGAGGTTGTGCACGTTCACCATTGTACCCATTCAACCCAAACTATCCCTTACACACCATTTGTGAATAGGAAAGGAGAAGAATGAGACGAGATCTTTCAGAAGCATTGTCCCTCCCACTCTGGCTTGACCCGTTCCACCTAACATCCCCCTACATCTGCTTGTCAAGCCGGAGAGAGTCCACGCAACATAATTGATCAAGCCAGAGCCCATATAGCAATGGCTGCACTGGAAGCAATCGTCACTCGGAGTTCTTCAGATTCCTCCGTTCCCTGGGTGGCCATCCACAAGTGCACGTACTCCAGGAACCATAGACATGGACCGGAGTATCCACTCAACTTCGCCACCATTAACAACCAATCCACCCAGGAGTTTCATTAACTTAGTGGATGTGCACTCTCAGGTAAAAATCACCATGCTCACGACCCTAAGTAGAATAGACATTCATCCTAGGCGACGACAACCATGAGCATAGCCCTGAGTAGTCACTTAATATTTTGTAAAACTTTTCATCAATTGCATAGCATCAATATTTCTGCTAAGTATGATATAGGAACCTAGACACAGGAGTAAGGGAATTCTACACAGGTTTAGCATAGCAATACTATCCTACACATGCATATAAAAATACACTAAGTAATGCATATAGAAAATAATAGGAAGTTTATGAGGTGTGCCACTTGCCTTTGAATGTTGTCGTTGTTCACAAACTCTTTTCAACAATACTCGGAACTCTCCGTTCAGTCTAAACAATATAAACAAACAACAATGCAACAATCATAAAACAAAACAACACAACACATACAAGCATACATAATGAACAAAAAAGTTTCATAACTTCTAAGGAAAACATGTCATGCATGATATGCAAATTATTTCTAAGGACTAGAGATGCATGTCATGCCATGAAATTCTTTTAAGTTAATGCAATGCAATTAGGTTGGTCAAAATGACTAAGGACTAAAGTCATAAGTTGAATAAAATATTTTGTTTTATATCATCTTGAATAAGCCCTCTAATGGCTTAGTCTTGATGTGTAGAAATATTTAGAGAAAATACTAAGTGATTTCTTCAAGATGATCAACAATTATTATCAAATCTTTGTAAACTGTACATTCACTATAGTGAGAGAGACAGACACCCGGCCAGCCACTTAAATTGTGGGACAGGTCTCATGTACGTGGACATGTAAGGTTTGTCTCCAGGCCGCTTCATCTCACTATGCCGCTAGGATCCAACAAACTTCAAAGATGATAACATCATGATCAAAATTCGTTTATGTCTAAAGTGAAAGAAAAGATTAGGAAAGAGGGAAAAGATAGTAAGAATGATGTAGTTGGTCTTCCAGGCTTCATCTCCAGACTTGTAATATTCTCCTTGGTGATGTCTTGATTGAATTCTTGGTAGATTTGAATAATCTTCAGACTTGATGATGTTTGTATCACCTAGGCTGGTCTTGTATTTAACTTAGTCTTCAAGAGGTCTAAGAGAAGAAAGGATAAATAAAAGAGAGAGGGAGCAAGACTTAGAAAATATTTCTGGTTGGTTTCATGAACTTCCTCTTGATTTATCTTCTAAGTGATTCTACTCCTTGGAGATACTTCTGAAGTCTTGTTTTGGCTAAGTTCTTCATTGGCCTTCTAGCTCCATGTTGAAATACTAAGTGTCTAGTGCATAGTACTTTTACCAAAATACTAAGTTTAGAAATATTCCAAACTTAGAGACAATAATGAAGAGATTTCCTATGGGAAATATAATTATATAATAAAATATTTTATGCATGAAATGTAATTTTTAATCACAAGAAAGCATCAAAATAACTTTTGTGATTTCTTTATAAATATGCATGAACTTATAAATGCAATTTAATTAATTTCTATTTTTGGAAAAATAAAATAAAAGGAATAATTATAAGATTAAAGTTTTCTATGATTAAATTCTTATAATATAATTTTATAAATAGTGTTATTAGACAGGGGGCATTTTAATTAAATTTATAGCAATTTACTTTAATCAAAAATAATATTTTTATTAATAGTTATATTGAAAATACTCAAACTATTCAAATTAAATATATAACTATGAATTCATTCAAATATTACTCAAAAATATTTTATAGCAGTGGCATCAATTTACAAATATTCCAAAGTTTCTAAAACAATTTTATTTGCAATTTTTGGATTTATAGATTTAAAGTTATGCCAAAAATACTCAAATCTTCCATTTGAAATTTGAATATTTCAAACTTAGTCAAATTTGAATTTTGGCCGATCTAAAATATTCTATATGTCAAGGGCTTTCCAAAAATATAAAATTTATCAAATTTGGATGAGTGGTTAAAAAGTTATGAAGATTTGAATATGCAGGGGCTTTTCTGCAAAAGTACCATTTAAACTAATTAAAAGAAATCAATTTCCACGTCAGGGCTGACTGGGCGCTGACTGTGCTGCTGAAGCGGATCCGACGTGGCAAGTGGAATGATCTGGGCCGTCAGATCTGGATCCGATGGCCCAGATCTGCCCGTACCCGTTCGCTAACGGGATCTAATCTGGGCCGTTGGAAGGAGATCGGACGGCTCACCTTGCTTTGGTCGGCGGCTGGCGGCGAGAGTCACCGGAGATGGAGGGGACGGCGGCGTTCGGCTCGGACGTGGATGCTCCCGTCGGTGCGCTGCTCCCCTGGACACGAGATGACGACGACGAGGTGCTGCGGATCGCGGGGAAGACGATGGGCACGGTGGCGGCGCTGATGGCTCTGCCGAACGGCGACGATGCACGGCCGGAGTGGAGGTTACGGCGGCGACTCTCGGGTCGAGCACCAACCGCTCGATTTGCTGCGAGGGCAGGGTAGAGAATAGGTTTAGGAGATGCGTAGGGATTAGAGGAAGAGGGTGGAGGGGTTCTCGGGCGCGGGGGCGTGCTTATCTCACCGGGGGCAGAGGAAGAACGGCGGCGGAAACGGGTTACTCCGGCCTGGCGGCGCGTTTTCGAGAGGAAGGAGAGGGAAATAATCGAGGAGGGTGCGGGGTTTAAGTAGGGGCAGGAGAGGGAGCAAATCCCGTAGAACTCGCTCCAATTTTGGAAACGGGATCGGAGCAATTTTCGGGCGTGATTTCTGGCTAGAGGAAGAAGACGACCTCCCCTGATAGGTGGGTCCCACTGGCAGGGATTTTTCTTTTTCCTTTTCTGATTTTCTATTTTCTTAATAAATTTTGATTTAAAACTCCAAATGAAGTCAAACAAATTTCTAAAAATTTGTAAAATTATTATCTTTGTGTTAAACCAGTTGTGGGCATGTTTTGAACAATTTTCAAAAATAATAATTTTGAAATATTGATTAATGCAATTTTTGACACTTTATGTTATATTTGAAATTAGGGTTTAATTAATTTTATTTTTGACTAAAATAAATTCTATGAAATACCCACATTCAAATATGTTTGAATTTAAGTTATTTAAACTTGTTTTGCTGAAATCATTCATCTTTATTGTGGCATAATATTAAATAACTAAATATGAATAATTTTTAAGGAAATGTGAAATATAAGGTATTCATTTTTAATTGAGAAAAATTTGTACCCATTATATTTTATATTATGATAATTTACTTGAAAACTTCATAACAACTTTGGAAAATATTTTTGTTTTAATTCATTTCTTATTTAGAACATATTAATCATTTCATGCTTTGAAAATAAATGAAATTCATTTAAGCTAATGAAATATTTATTTGGAGAATTCCTTAATTATAAAATCTATGAAGTTTTTTTAAAGTTATGAATTATAAACTTATAATTTCCAAAACTATAACTTGAATTTAGTTAAATGAATGAAAACCATTTGACAATTAGATCATGTTTTAAATAGTTTCAAAGAACACTTGCAAATATTATTTTAATTTATGAATAGCTAGGGCTAAGTGGTTTAATTCAAATACTTATAAGAAACTTTTTATTATATGAAATTGGTTTGAAAGTTTGTCAAACATTCATCAATTTACATATTAAGGGTTTTGAAATACAATGGATAATGTAATGTTTAATTGGAAATAACTTTTGAAATTCATGACACATTGAGAATTTTGAGTATTTTATTTCAATCAAAACAAAAGTTTTAAATATTTGTGATTTTTGAAGAATAAAAAATGTTGGGATGTTACAGAAACGTCGCGGCCAAGGAAGCACGACAAGATGCACGTGGCCTCTGCCACGCACATGCAGTGTCGCACGCACCCCCGTCGCTGTCCTTGGCGATAAAGCGGTCAACAAAGCAGCTCTGCCTGCTGCGTAGCTGCCAGGACCTTCTACTCTGACGATAAAGCGGATGGACAGCACAACCCTCCAAAGGAGGACGTCATCGTGGGCTCCACCTCAGAGACTGCCCTCCCTGCGGGCAGTACATCGCGGTCGGCCGCCGGTCGGCCACCGCGCCCACCTTTACCAGCAATGGACCGAGTCCATGGACGAATGGAGCACGGTGGACTCCTACACCACCCTGCCAGTAGCATGTGGGAACTACCTGGAAGGCCAAGCCGAAGGAGAAGGCCAGAGGCGCCTATAAAAGGGGCAAGACGTCCATCGTAGCGCGGGTCGGCTCTTTGCGCACTACAACCCTTGTAAACCCTAGCTACACTTGTTAGGAAAACCTCGGCCCTGAGGAGGAAGAAGATGATCGCTTCCCTCCCTAGGCAAGAACTGCCTCAAGGGGGCTTTCGGCAAACTCCATTGTACTGTAACCTTCCACATCTAATACAGACAAGCAGGAGTAGCGGTTTTACCTCCCCACGAGGGCCCTGAACCTGGGTAAAGGCTGGTGTCTCCCTTCGCGTGTGTGTGTTTTATTCGGTTCCGGCGAGCAACGTCGCGGAGCCACTCAAGGGTCCAGACCTCCGTGTTCAATCCCCTTCACGAACTACTCTTCAGGAAGTGACTACCCCCGGTTCTTGGGAGTCATAACTCGACATTTGGCGCGCCAGGTAGGGGATTGAGGCGCGTCTACAACCTTCGAGTTCATCTCCGCGCCATGGTGAACACCCGCGCCACCCGCATCGCCCGCCAAACCGACGTGCGCCCGCAGGAGCACGCGCGCCGCAAGGCGCCGCGACCACCCGCGCACGGCGGGGCCGACCCCGCCACGAAGAGCATGTCCCTTCTGGCCCTCACGCGGAGGCACCGGAGCGCGACGCCGAGCACCAGGAGGACGCGCAGTCGTCCCACCCGACGCAGCACCCGAGCGGCTCGGGCCCGGGAAGGACGGACCTAGCGCCCCACACCGCGCTGCTCATGGCGCAGGAGCTGCTACACTACCAGCCCAACGCCTCAACCACCTCGTCGGCATCGCCACGACGCGTCCCGCTCCGTCGCAGTCCAACCTGCGCCCCTCTCTCGCGGGAACGGTCGCGACAAACGCGCCTCCGCCACCTCCGGGGCCTGCACCGGCTGCGGCTCAGAAGGCTGCTTCGCACGCGTCCTGGCCGCACGATTGCTTGACCGTGCAGCGCACTGCGCCCGACGCCCGCGTGGGAATGGAGCTCCAGCGAGACCGCCAGAACAGGCTTGTGGAGGAGATTGGCCAGGCGGGCCAGCAGAACCGCGGCGCGCTTCAGCACGGGGTCGCCACGTACGCCTCAGGCTGCATGGCGTTCACCCGTTCTCTACGCCGCATGGTCTGGCCCCCAAAGTTCCGGCCTGCTCTCCCCAAGGGCTACGACGGCTCCAACAACCACATCGAGTTCTTGCAGCTCTACACCACCTCCATCCAAGCCGCGGGAGGAGATGACAAGGTCATGGATAACTAGTTCTCCCACGCGCTTTGCGACTCTGCGCTGTCGTGGCTCCTGAATCTCCCTGAGGACTCTGTGAACTCCTGTGAGGAGCTCTGCAAGCAATTCGTCTCCAACTTTAAGGGGACGTACGAGCGCGCCCTCACACACAACGACTTGCGCGCTGTGGTGCAGAAGAAGGATGAGACGCTTCGCAAGTACATCCAGCGCTTCAGCCAAGTGCGCAACAAGATCCTGAACATCCCTGACACTCAAGTCATCCCCGCCTTCCGCGAGGGCGTCACGAACAGCAGGATGCTCGAGAAGCTGGGGATCTACGACAAGATCACCTCTGTGGTCAAGATGTTCGACTTGACGGACAAGTGCGCCAAGGCTGAAGAGGGACTTTCTCTCCCTAGCGCGCGTTTGCCCCTCAATCGACTTCGCTTTCCCTTACGCTTCATGGACTACTCGCACGTCTAAGGGGGGCACTTGAGCATCGCGACTCAGGGCGCTTACCTCTCCTAGGCCTAAACTCCCCCCGGCCTTGCGGAGTCATCGCTCCTGCATACCGAAGTGGCGGAGTCAGGGCACGAAGAGATGGGACCTACCGACGCAGAGAACAAATAGGCATGAAGATGAGTCCAAAGAGACCTCACATGGGGCAAACAAACTCAAATTAAACAACAATTAAAGAGCATATTACAGGCAAAAAGTCTTAACGATGTCTAAGCACAAAGCTGTTGCAAATACAAGCGCTCACAGGCGCAATAAAGAAGAGCTCAAGGGGAAGCAACACCGCCTCAGATCTCCTCCGCGGCACCCTCTTCAGCCTTAGCAGAGCAGGCCTCCTCCTCGCCGTTCTCCGGCCCAGCCTCCGCGCGCCTGAAGCGGTTGCAGAAGGTGTCCACCTGCTCACGGAGGGAACCGGAGACCCGCCGCGCGTCCTCGCCTTGAGCAGCCTCTGTGACGGAGGAGATGTCGAAGCCTGGCGTGAGGAGCTTGAGGTTGGTGAAGATACGATCCACAACCACCCCCAGGAGCTGCCGGATCTCGGCTTCGATCTGCTCGCGAAACTCGGCGACGGGACCCTCGAGCGCCTCGAAGAGCTGGTCGAAGTAGACCAGGTACATTGCAGCATCGCCGTGGCCCCAAACGTCGGTATGCGGCGCATCTGCGTCGAGCTGTGCGGCGAGCTCGTTCCCACGAGCGACCAACGCCTCAAACATGCGTTCGCGCTGCTTCGAGAGCGCGCGAGCTGCAGTAGCGGAGTCTGAGGCCTCCGCCGCCCGCTGCATTGCCAGGGCCACCTGCTCCTCCACGTCCTTGGCCAAGGTGTTGAGGACATGGACAGCTTTGGTGCGAGCCTCCTCCGCTCGGCGACGGGCATCCTTGGCGCGCTTGAGGCGGTCCTCCAGCTTGGAGTTGGCCCTCTCGAGCTCGGTGATCCGCCGAGCATCCGCGGCATGCTTGGCCTTGAAGCACTCCTCCTGCGCCAGGGCCAAGTCGCGGTACTTCTGAGAAGTGGACTTGCGGAATTGCTTCTCGCGCTCCACGAGGGCGTCGTCGGCCTCCTTCTTCTTCTCAGTGAAACGCCGCTCGAAGCGCTCGTAAGCTATCTTCTGGGCAGCGGCGTTTTCGTCGTACTTCGCGATCGCTTTGGCCAGGTCTCCCTCTCGCTCCTCGAGGGCCTCGCGCTGGGTGACCAGGTCCTTCTCCACCTGGAGGCGCTGCTCCTCGCGCTGCTGCAGCTCTTTCTCCTTGAGGGCCAGCTGCCGCTCACGCTCGGCAAAGACCTTGCGGTCCTCCTCCAGAGCGGCCGAGGCGGCCTGGCGGGCGGAGAGCAGCTGGGTCTCTAGCTGGCCCAGCTCACGACGCTTCTGCACCAGCGAGCCCTCCATTGCCTCGCGCTCCGCCTTGACCTCACGCAGCAGCTCCGCCACAGCCTCGCGTTCCGCCTGAAGGGGGTCGAGCAGCTCTGCAGCATCACGGATGGCCCCCTCGCGGATCTCTTTGGCGAAGCGGGTGGCCTCCTCGTGTGTGGCATGCAACGCCAAAAATTCCAGCCGGCGTGCCTCGACTGCCGTGTGGAAGGACGCCCACGACTCCGCCAGCTCCTCCTGCTGCCGAGCGAGCCAGATGTCCCCGAGGGCGAGGTGAGCCTCTAAGCCCTCCAGGGATTCCCTAACAAGGCCAAAGGCGACCTCGCGGCGCCCTGCGCTCTAGTCCCAGCCGCAAAGCGCCAGTGCCTGGCTCGAGGAGGGCCCGGCCCCAGCATCGAGTCCCGCGGGAGCAGCTGTGGGGAGAGCTCGGGGGCTAGCCTGAGCCCCGCCGATGCCCGCGCCCACATCCTCTTCAGGCCCCGCAGCCGCGGGACGCTCCTCGCCTCCATCTTGGCGAGGAGGAGAGAAGGAATCTCCCCCGGCAACGCGCCCGCACCTGCTGGAGCCTCGCGCGTCTCCGTCGCAGGCTGCGCGGGAGCAGCGGGCGCAGGCGGCGGGGTAGACACGCGCGGAGGCGTCGGCGCGCGAGGCGGCGTTGGTTCGCGCGGCGGTGTGGGCTCGCGCGGAGGCGTTGCCGCGCGAGGAGGAGTAGAGGCGCGAGGCGGCGCGGAAGTCCTCTCCTCAGGGCCTTCCGCTCCCAGAGGCTCGCGGGGGGCTTCAGGCACATCTGGGCTTGCTGCGCCCTCTTCCGCCTGAGGCCCTGTCGCCCCCGCCTGGGGCGCAGCTTGCACTACTTGAGGCGCCTCCACAAGGGGGATCACGGGGGCTGCCTCCACAGGCCTCGTGGCCTCGTCAGCCACGGCCCCTGCCGTGGCGCTCTTCACCTTGGATGCCTTGCGGAGCCGGCGGCGCTTCGCGGGCGCAAAGGCACTGACAGGAGCCCAAGAAGAGACTTCAGGAAGAAGAAATGCAAGGGAGAAAGCTAAAAGACGAATGAGCCAAAGTTGTGAGCACTAACCCTGAAGGGGGGGCGCCAGCGTCGACCCACGCTAGTCCTGGCGAGCGCCAAGAAGGGAAGGGCTTGGAAGCAGGCTTCGCAGGGGGCGCCTCTGCCTTCCACTTGGAAGGGACGTCAGACGGCCTCGCCCCTGAGTTGTCCACGGTGGCTTTGGTGCGAGCCCTGCGCCTTCCTGGAGAGGCCTCCGCGCCCGAGGCCTCCCCTTCCTCAGCCTCCTCCTCCACGGGGCGCGAGGGCGCCACCACGAAGGCGTCTTCATCGCCTGACGAGATATCGCAAATCTCGTCAGTAAATGGGCCAGCTCTCGAAGAGGAAACCTCCCATGTCGCGGCCTCCTCCTCACCTAGGCCAGCTCCTGAGGCCGTGGGAGAGTCGGCCCCCTCCGCTCCCCGCGCGACCGGCATCGGCGCCTCGAGGTCCGCCTGGCCTCGGGGTGAACGGAGGCATCCCCTCCAGGAGGTGCATGCGCTCCGTCAGATTATATTTATGAAGGGGACGGAGCGCCACGGGGAGCTCATCCACGGGAAGCACCGATGGGTTGACGAAGAGCGCGGAGAGGACGTCGTTGACGGCGTCCTTGTCGTTGTCCTCGGCGTGAAGCCGCATTTTGTCCTTCGGTCCCGAGTACATCCACATGGGGACCGAATGTGCCTGGAGGGACGTGATGCAGCGCGTCAGGAAGTCCGCGACGACCATCTGCCCCGTGAGGCCCTCATCGCGGAGGAAACTCAGACGCCCCATCAGGCTCACGTTCTTGGCGCCATCGAAGGTTGCCTTTCCCCAATGGGAGTTCTTCACCGGGGGCTCGTCGGGGACCTCAAGGAAAGCGCAGGGACGCTCCACCTTCTTCGTCACCGAGGTGATGGCCTTGCCCTCGCTCCAAGACATGGGGATGTAGACGCTCCCCATGCCATCGACGATGCGGAACGAGACGCACCCAGAGCGCTCGTTCTTCGCCGTGCTCCGGAGTGCGTAGAAGCACCGGAACAGCCCCACCGTGGGCTCCAGGCCCAGGTACGCCTCACAGAGGTAGGCGAAGACGGCGAGGATCAGGACGGAATTGGGGTGCAGGTGCAGCAGCTGCACCTGGTAGAACGCCAACACCACCTCCAAGAACGGCGAGAAGGGCGGCACCAGGCCCGCAGCCAGACAGTGCTGGAAGAGCGGGAAGAACTCTTGCGGGCGCTTCCCGTGCGCCGTGGGCTTCAGGGCGGTGGCGCCGTGCTCGTTCGTCCGGTCCGCCACCAGGTGCCGGACCTTGGCGAGCGCCTTCTCATTGACGCGCACGCCCAGCAGTGCCGCGCCTACCACGGTCTCAGTGGCCTCTATTTGGGAGGAAGACCCTGCGGCGGCCTTGCCCTTGTTATTGAGTGGGCTCATCGTCGCGTAAGCGGACGCCTGGAGGAGTTGGAGGACAAAGATTCGCAGGAGAGATCGGAGGCGGAGAGCTCTGTAGAGCGGAAATTCCTGCGAGAAGGTTTGGAAACGGTAACGGCTCCCTGCCGCCTCGCTCGGGCTATATGTCACCTCGAGGAGCAGTTACCGGACGTGGTGGGACCCCCCACGACTCGCGCCCCGGATCGTGCGAGACCGTTATTCGCCCAAGTGCCGCGTGGCTCGGGCCGGCTGGGCACTAAGGGCCCACGACGCTTCGCCTGAGCCCATGGGCTCAATCGCGCCCATCATGGGCCCGGGGGCTACTATCGGCCCAGTGGGAACTGGGGTATGGAGAGCCCATTCCCCCCAGGCCTCGCACGCGGGCCAGTCGGACGAAATGACCAAGGACCAGGCATCTTCGCCTGGCGGAACCCTCGAGAGGCAATTCCCCTCGAGGGCCCGAAGAGGAAACGAGGGCCTCAAGGGACCTCTCGCCTCAGGGGACCCTCCCGAGGCGCCAGCTCGCCTTGAGGGAGCTCCGCAGGAATCTCCCCTCAGGCCTCCCCGCGCATGAGGGGAAACGTCGCGGCCAAGGAAGCACGGCAAGATGCACGGGGCCTCTGCCATGCACATGCAGTGTCGCACGCAACCCCGTCGCTGTCCTTGGCGATAAAGCGGTCAACAAAGCAGCTCTGCCTGCTGCGCAGCTGCCAGGACCTTCTACTCTGACGATAAAGTGGATGGACAGCACAACCCTCCAAAGGAGTACATCGCGGTCGGTCGCCGGTCGGCCACCGCGCCCACCTTTACCAGCAATGGACCGAGTCCATGGACGAATGGAGCACGGTGGACTCCTACACCACCCTGCCACTGGCATGTGGGAACCACCTGGAAGGCCAAGCCAAAGGAGAAGGCCAGAGGCGCCTATAAAAGGGGCAAGACGTCCATCGTAGTGCGGGTCAGCTCTTTGCGCACTACAACCCTTGTAAACCCTAGCTACATTGTTAGGAAAGCCTCGGCCCTGAGGAGGAAGAAGACGATCGCTTCCCTCCCCAGGCAAGAACTGCCTCAAGGGGGCTTTCGGCAAACACCATTGTACTGTAACCTTCCACATCTAATACAGACAAGCAGGAGTAGCGGTTTTACCTCCCCACGAGGGCCGTGAACCTAGGTAAAGGCTGTTGTCTCCCTTCGCGTGTGTGTGTCTTCTTCGGGTCCGGCGAGCAACGTCACGGAGGCACTCGAGGGTCTATACCTCCGTGTTCAATCCCCTTCACGAACTACTCTTCAGGAAGTGACTACCCCCGGTTCTTGGGAGTCATAACCCGACAAAACCGTTGAACCAGGGTTTATGTTCAGATTGTTATCCATCATTATATCACCTCTGATCATGTTCCGTATGGTGTGTTGTGAGTAGTTTGTTGTGTTCTTGAGGACATGGGAGAAGTCTAGATGTTAGTAGTGAACTATGTTGAATAATATTTGATGTTTTGATATTTAAGTTGTGGTGCCATTCTTCTAGTGGTGTCATGTGAAACGTCGACTGCATGGCACTTCACCTTTATGGGCCTAGGGGAATGCATCGTGTACTTGGTTATCATTTGTGGGGTTGCCAGAGTAACAGAAACCTAAACCCCCGTTGGTATTCTGATGCACGAGGGATCGCAGGATCTCAGAGTTTAAGGCTATGGTTAGATTTATCTTAATAACTTTCTTGTATTTGCGGATGCTTGCAAGGGGTATAATCATAAGTATGTATTAGTCCCAGGAAGGGCGGTGCATTAGCATAGGTTCACCCACACGACACTTATCTAAACACTAAAGATTATTCGTCAATATGAAGCGAAAGCACTAGACTGAAATCCCGTGTGTCCTCAAGAACGTTTGGTCATCATAAGTAAACAAACCGGCTTGTCCTTTGCTCTCAAAAGGATTGGGCCACTCGCTGCAATTATATTTTTCCACGCTCTATTTACTCGCACTTTATTTCTCTGTTATATCAAAGTCTACTAAAAACTTGTCTGCTAGTGTTTATAGTGAAATCCTCATCAAAACCACTTGTCAACACCTTCTGCTCCTCGTTGGGTTGGACACTCTTATTTATCGAAAGTACTGCGATACACCCCCTATACTTGTGGGTCATCAAGACTATTTTCTAGCGCTGTTGCTGGGGTGACAGAAACCTAAACCCCCGTTGGTATTCTGATGCACGAGGGATCGCAGGATCTCAGAGTTTAAGGCTATGATTAGATTTATCTTAATTACTTTCTTGTATTTGCGGATGCTTGCAAGGGGTATAATCATAAGTATGTATTAGTCCTAGGAAGGGTGGTGCATTAGCATACGTTCACCCACACGACACTTATCGAAACACTAAAGATTATTCGTCAATATGAAGCAAAAGCACTAGACAGAAATCCTGTGTGTCCTCAAGAACGTTTGGTCATCATAAGTAAACAAACCGGCTTGTCCTTTGCTCTCAAAAGGATCGGGCCACTCGCTGCAATTATATTTGCCGCGCTCTATTTACTAGCACTTTATTTCTCTGTTATATCAGAGTCTACTAAAAACTTGTCTTAGTGTTACAGTAAAATCCTCATCAAAACCACTTGTCAACACCTTCTGCTCCTCGTTGGGTTCCACACTTTTATTTATCGAAAGTACTGCGATACACCCCCTATACTTGTGGGTCATCAGCGATGCTGATGGAGTGCAGCTCGATGACGGTGAGGATGGCGACGATTTCCCCCCTCCGGTTGGGAATTTCCCCGGCGGCAACGCAGCCTGCCGGAGTGCTTTTCTCTCTCCGTCTTCTCCGCCTCGTGGTGGCGGCAAAGAGGAATTTTGAACACCGTACGGGTCTTAGGTTTTCGGGTGGAGGAAGTACGCGAAAGGGCACGTCCCGAGGTGGGCCAGGGCGTCCCTACCTGGTGCTCGTGCGGCTGGCCTTGGAGTCGCGCTTGGGCATTGTGTGGGCCCCACCTCTGGCTCCCCTTTGGGCCTCCTTCGTGATCTGGTGAGAAAATAATTCCTACGTGTTTCGTTTGATCTTCTGAGCTTCGCAAATATTGTATCTCGATGACGCTTTGTCCAGCAGAATCCAGACTTCGGAGTTCCATCCTCCAATGATCATCAATCATGCAAAATAGACGAAATAACATAAGTATCATCTCCAAATATGAAATATATCAATGAATTGCAGTAAATTATGATATAAACTAGTGATGCAAAATGGACGTATCAACTCCCCCCAAGCTTAGACCTCGCTTGTCCCCAAGCGAAAGCTGAACTCGGTAAACATGACCACAGGTTTTTGGAGTGAAGTATCGATATAAATTATACGGAAAAGAAGCATCACATGTATAAACGCACAAGTCATCTTAGATATCAAGTCCGTTCATATAAATCAACTTGTAACAAGTAGAGGAAAATCACTATAAGGTTCATAAAGAAAACCATAGTTGGTGTTGGCAAATGTCCTTGGTCAGAGAACAATTAACATATTGAGCTTAGTTTATAAAACAGCCTTCTTTGTTGGTTGATAACTCCAAAAATCAATTCATTAGATGCCAACAATGTGCTAAGCAAGAAATAATAAAATACATGATCAACAATACCAATGTATGAATGGTTGAATCACAATCAACTCAAGTGCTTGTTTAAGATAGAAGGAGATAGATTTACTGACTCAACATAAAGTAAAAGATAGGCCCTTCGCAAAGGGTAGCAGAGATACAAGCATGTGCTAGAGCTTTTGGTTTTCTAGGTTCTCAAAATCACATACAGAGCATAAAAGTAAGTTTTGAGCGGTGTTTGTCGTTGTCAACGAATGGTAATAGAGTTCTTGTCATCTTCCATACTAAGCAAGTTAGGGATGGTTCCGATTATTATTTTTAACATGCCTTTATGATATTCATCTTCTTTTTCTCTTTACTTTCACATCCATGACACTCCTCCCCACCTTTCTAACAAAACCATGGCTAACCGAATCCTCGGGTGCCCACCAATCAATCTCTAACCATGGAGGAGTGCCTATATTTTGAAAAACTCAACCTTTGATATTATAGTGGTCTGACCACCCCTTTGCAAAGTTAATGACGAGCAGATATAGCATGCAAGTCATGGGTTACTTAATTAGTATGGAAGATAACAAACCCAACTATTATTTCCTCATGAGCTAGTGAACATTGACACAAATCAAGGATAATTTTGAATAAAGATAGGACAAAAGTATTTACTTGGAGTGGCGCAAAATACCACATAGTAGGTCGATATGGTGGACACAAATGGCAAGGGTTTTGGTTCATTGTTTGCATGTATGAGAAGCATTCCCTCTCGATACAGGTCTTTGGCTAGCAAGGTTGTGTAGCAAGCATAAGAGTTGATGGATACAAACAAACACACATGTAGTAAAGACAATAATGCCATTCTTACTTGAGGGCACACACAATTTTAAGTTGTGAATACTAAGCTTATCATCTACACGTGAGAAAGATCAACGAATGCTATATGAAGCGTACCTGCACTTAAAATATGGCAGGTACCTGTGTATAGTGCGAATCCCTGGATTGATTCGTTTGCACACACAGTTTACGATGTAATATCACAACAAAGTATCAATTTTATTGCATCGATGATCCAGACTTACAAAATATTCATTACAAGATGCATAGCGCGAAGCTAGCTTTTAAAGAATAAGCAGCGGAAATACAATAACAGTGAGTCTCCATCATCTTCATGTTGCCACAGGCGAAAACATGTTGGTTGTAGACTCGAAACCTTTAAACGAAACCTCACTCGTCATCTGATCAATCTGCAATAAGAAAAAAAATATTGCAACAACGTGGGTCAGATTCCATTAAAAATGGAGTCTGGCAAGTGACACTATGGTGGACACTTAGTGGAATAACTCTAATGACCTATATACATATTGGGCTGGTGGAGTTTTCAAGGCTATTTTGCATGAAGCCAATTTTTCCTAACTCTTTGGGAAACACTTTCTTCTATTCGAGACATTCGTGGCATGAAAACCACTGTCACATTCTACCCTTGTTCACCCATCAAGTTTTATCTAAGAATTTGGAATGGTGGAATCCTCCGTTGACATCCGTGATCAGCTGCTCAAATTGTCCGTACCGGGGACACGGCTAAGTACTTAGTTTTACACTCTGCAGAGGTTGTGCACGTTCACCATTGTACCCATTCAACCTAAACTATCCTTTACACTCTGAAGTGATAAGGAAAAGGAGAAGAATGAGACGAGATCTTTCAGAAGCATTTTCCCTCCCACTCTGGCTTGACCCGTTCCACCTAACACCCTCTACATCTGCTTGTCAAGCCGGGGCGAGTCCACGCAACTTAGTTGATCAAGCCAGAGTTCATATGGCAATGGCTGCACTGGAAGCAATTGTCACTCGAAGTTCTTCAGATTCCTCTGTTCCCTGGGTGGCCATCCACAAGTGCACGTACTCCAGGAACCATAGACATGGGACTGAGTAGCCACTCAACTCGACACCATATACAACCAATCCACCCTAGAGGTTCATTACTAACTTAGTAGAATTTATATTTTCACAAAACAACATTTGCATAGCATCCAATAATTCTACCAAGTATTGTATAGGAACCTAGACACAGGAGTAAGGAATTTCTACACAGGTCTAGCATAGCAATACTATCCTACACATGCTTATATAAAAATACACTAAGTAATGCATATAGAAAATAGTAGGAAGTTTATGAGGTGTGCCACTTGCCTTTGGATAATGTCTTGCTCACAAACTCTTCTCAACTGCGACAGGGGATTTGCACGGGAAAAGGAGGGGAATGAGAGAGGAGGGGCAGGGGTTTTCAAGGGCCGTAGAGGAGAAACAAACTGTGACGATCGCGTCTCGATTTTGGAAAGGGATCGGAGAACATCTCGGAGGAATTTCTGGCTAGAGGTTAAAGAAGGTAAGTCCGGCTGTCAGGTATTTTTCTTTTCTGTTTTTCTATTTTTTCATAACTTTTGATTTAAGACTCAAAATCAAGTCAAATAAATTTCTAAAAATTTATAAAAGAAATATCTTTGTGTTAAAACATTTGTGGGCATGTTTTGAACACTTTTGAAAAATAAGATTTTGAAATATTCATAAAATGCAAATTTGCCCATTTAGGTCAACTTTGAAATTAGGGATTTAATAAATTCATTTTGGGTTCAATAAAATTTATGAATTTTCCACAATCACATTTGTTTGATCTTAAGTTAATTTAAACTCATTTTCAATAACCATTCATTTTTTTTTGTATAATAGTAAAATAACTAAATATAAATATTTTTAAGGAAATGGGAAATATAATAAATCAAATTTTAATTCACAATATTTTGTGTACCATTATGTTTTATATTATGATAAATAATTTGAAAACTCCATAACATACCTTTTTGGAAAATATTTTAGATTTATTTCATTTCTTATATTGAATATATTCATGAAAATAATTTTACAAATTGATGAAAATAATTTAAGTTATTGAAATTCCTATTTGGATAAATCATTAGTTATAAAATCTATGAATTTTTAAAGATATAAACTATAGACTTGAAATTTCCAATCTATGTTTTGAACTCAGGTAAAATAATGAAAACCATTTGGCAAATAGACCATGTTTTAAATAGTTTAAAAGAACAGTTGTAAATATTATTTTAATTTATTAATTCATGAATAGATATGGCTAAGTGGTTGAAATTAGTTACTTATAAGGAAACTATTTTATTATGAAAATGGTTTGAAAGTTTGTAAATTATTTGTCAATTTACATATTGAGGTTTTAAGAAATACAATGGATAGTATAATGTTTAAGGAAACAACTTTTGAAAATAATGATTATTTGAGATATTTCAAATATTAAACTTTTTCAAGATGCTTGAAATCTTTTATAGTTGATTTTCTTATGCATTTTAATATTTTATTTTAATGAAAAAAAAGTTTAAATTTTTAGTGATTTTTAAACATTTCAAAATTTTGAGATTTTACAAACTACCACCCTTAAAAGTAATCTCGTCCCCGAGATTCAGAGAGGCTAGAAAGAAAAGCAAATGCTAGAAATGTTTCTGATAACTCGGGAGGGGAGAAACTTGTTGTTGACACGGAAACTTCAAACTAGTAGAAATGATTCCGCTTATTAGGAATGCCAGAAAGAAGGATAGGTTTGGATCTCCGGGTTTAGGCAGCTGGGTTTGAATCAACTGGGTGGCTACCACCCTTAAAAGAAAAAAAAATTGGTCAGTCTAGAAACTTTGTTTAATCTTGCTTACTTTTCTTATGTAGAGTGTACTAATATTTAAAATACAATGGTATGTGGTGGAAGGAATGATTAAGGACTTACTATACTCCACATAGTCCCATTGATGGATACCTCCTTCATCTTCTTAGGGCAACAATTGGCATAGTGCCCTTTATCATTACACTTGTGACACGTCACGAGACTGATATCATTCTTGTGCGGGCGGATAAGGTAGTCCTCACTTACCTTTCCCGGGAATTTATCAGCGTAATGTCCTTGATCTTTGCATTTGTAGCAAATGACATCGTTTAAGTTCTTATTCTTCTTAGGTGTTTCCAGGGCTAAAAGTTCTTCCAAATCTTGTATGCAATATTCTATCTCAATTAAATAAGTCCAGTCTCGTTTGATGTGACAATTTCGAGCTAGGTGATCTCCTTCACACTTATAGCAATACTTGGAGGTGCTTTTAGATATCTTCGGGTGTGACTTTACTCTCACTTCATTTTCCATCTTGGTAGGAGCTACAATAGTCCTTGGACAATGATTTGGTTCAGTGTCCTTACCAATCTTCTTCTTTATGCAGTTCAATGAATAATGTCCTTGTTCTTTGCACTTGTAGCAATTGATGTGGCTAAGGTCTTTCTTCGATTTAACCTTTTGTTCTCGTTCCTCCAGGGTCTTCATGAGATACCTTTGCATTCCTTCCTTGGTTTGCTGGATAAGTTGTTGCACCAAGGGATAAAGTTGACACTGTATTGGGACATGATTTGTTCCTTCACACAAAAAGCAAGTAACCTGAGTTGCGGGGCATCCCTTAACTAGATGTCTTGTATGACCATGGGGCCACTCATCAGGGATTCTTTGGACGTATGTCCTATCTCTCCACAAGTTTTGCATGCCTTCGGTTTGGTCATAAGACTCTCTTGATACTCACTATGGTTTTGATCAATCTTAGGTAGATTGTCGTTGATCAAATTCCACAACTGACTCTGGTTCTCTAATAGTAGTCGCATTGTTGTGTGCATGTCATTGGTGTTGGTATTGGGGTGAGACATCTGTTTGGTTTAGAAAATAAATGAGTTGAATTATAGGTACTATGGAGGAATCCTAATTCAATAAATCAGAACAAGACAACCAATCTCTAACAAAATCAATCAACATGGTTCAAACACAAGCAAACATATACGTGAAATTTTTTAAACTTCTTTTGAGAAATCGAACTAATCGTTTATCAAACGAAATACAACAACGTCATGGAAATACAAAAGTGACAGTATTGCCATACCACAATTTGATAGGTCAATACATCATCGGATCTCGTTATTCTAATGGGTAGGTGGTCTAATCTATATTTTTCTTGAGTGCCTCGAGTTCCTCTTCTACTTCCTTGAGTTCTTCCAGATGTTTCTGTGTGTTGTGAAGTCTAAAACGAAGTCTTTCTGCAAGATACTCGATGGCTCTCCATGCTGCATTTCTTGCTGAATCAAAGAATGATGTGTGAAGTATTGGGATGGTGAACATGCAGTCACCCTCAGTCTTGTGGTCATCTTCTTTACTCCTGTATAGATGGACTTGCACCCACCAGTACTCTTGGCCTTCATCCATGAAAGGAAAACCTTTGTATACTGCATCTCCTTCAAAACCCAAACTCTTCATGTTATCCTTAAGTGCTCTTGGAAACTCCGTCTCACATTCCAAGGTCATGGTCATCACTGGTCCCTTCTTGAGTGATTCAATGAGTGCGGTCATCTAAAAAAACAAGAGAAGATACTTAGAAAGAAAATAGTTAAGGTAGTTACAAAAATGTTGTTTGAAAAGTTTTTATTTTAAGAAAACTGAATGAAATATATTTTCAATCCTATGGCCAAATCCTAGTTCTATCCAAACCTAGGGTTTTGAACCTACAGGCAACACAGTGCTCTGATACCATCTGAAGCGTACCTGCACTTAAAATATGGCAGGTACCAGTGTATAGTGCAAATCCCTGGATCGATTCGTTTGCACACACAGTTTACGATGTAATATCACAACAAAGTATCAATTTTATGACATCGATGATCCAGACTTACAAAATATTCATTAAAAGCTGCATAGCGTGAAGCTAGCTTTTAAAGAATAAGCAGCGCAAATACAATAATAGTGAGTCTCCATCATCTTCATGTTGCAACAGGAGAAAACATGTTGGTTGTAGACTCGAAACGTTTAAACGAAACCTCACTCGTCATCTGATCAATCTGCAATAAGAAAAAAATCTTGCAACAATGTGGGTCAGATTCCATTGAAAATGGAGTCTGGCAAGTGACACTATGGTGGACACTTAGTGGAATAACTCTAATAACCTATATGCATATTGGGATGGTGGAGTTTTCAAGGCTATTTTCAATAAAGCCAATTTTTCCTAACTCTTTGGAAAACACTTTTCTTCTATTCGAGACATTCGTGGCATGAAAACCACTGTCTCATTCTACCCTTGTTCACCCATCAAGTTTTATCTTAGAAATTGGAATGGTGGAATCCTTCGTTGACGTCCGTGATTAGCTGCTCAAATTGGCCATACCGAGGACACGGCTACGTACTTAGTTTTACACTCTGCAGAGGTTGTGCACGTTCACCATTGTACCCATTCAACCCAAACTATCCTTTACACTCTAAAGTGATAAGGAAAAGGAGAAGAATGAGACGATATCTTTCAGAAGAATTTTCTCTCCCACTCTGGCTTGACCCGCTCCACTTAACACCCTCTACATCTGCTTGTCAAGCCGAGGCGAGTCCAAGTGTAGCGTACCTGCACTTAAAATAAGGCAGATACCTGTGTATAGTGCAAATCACTGGATCGATTCGTTTGCACACACAGTTTACGATGTAATATCACAACAAAGTATCAATTTCATTACATCGATGATCCAGACTTACAAAATATTCAATAAAAGTTGCATAGCATAAAGCTAGCTTTGAAAGAGTAAACAGTGGAAATATAATAGCAGTGAGTCTCTATCACTTTCATGCTACCACAGGCGAAAAAATGTTGGTTGTAGACTCGAAACCTTTAAACGAAACCTCACTCGTCATCTGATCAATCTGCAATAAGAAAAATATTGCAACAACGTGGGTCAGATTACATTAAAAATGGAGTCTGGCAAGTGACACTATGGTAGACACTTATTGGAATAACTCTAATAACCTATATGCTTATTTGGCTGGTGGAGTTCAAGCCTATTTTTCATAAAGCCAATTTTTCCTATCTCTTTGGAAAAACCTTTTCTTCTATTCGAGACATTTGTGGCATTACAACCACTGTCTCATTCTACCCTTGTTCACCCATCAATTTTTAATTTTGAAGTTGGAATGGTGGAATCCTCTGTTGACGTCCGTGATCAGCTGCTCAAATTGTCCGTACCGGGGACACGGCTAAGTACTTAGATTTACACTCTGCAGAGGTTGTGCATGTTCACCATTGTACCCATTCAACCCAAACTATCCTTTACATACTTATAGTGGTAAGGAAAAGGAGAAGAATGAGACGAAATCTTTCCGAAGCATTTTCCCTCCGACTCTGGCTTGACACGTTCCACCTAACACCCTCTACATCTGCTTGTCAAGCCGGAGAGAGTCCACACAACATAATTGATCAAGCCAGAGCCAATATGGCAATGGCTGCACTGGAAGCAATCGTCACTCGTAGTTCTTATGATTCCTCTATTCCCTGGGTGGCCATCCACAAGTGCACGTACTCCAGGAACCATAGACATGGGCCTGAGTAGCCACTCAACTTCGCCACCATATACAACCAATCCACCCAGGAGGTTCTTTATTAACTTAGTAGAATTTAGATTTTCACAAAACAACATTTGCATAGCATCAAATCATTTTTCTAAGTTTTGCATAGGAACCTAGACACAAGAGTAAGGGATTTCTACACAGGTCTAGCATAGCAATACTATCCTACACATGCTTATGTAAAAATACACTAAGTAATGCATATAGAAAATAATAGGAAGTTTATGAGGTGTGCCACTTGCCTTTGTACGATGTCGTTGTTCACAAACTCTTTTCAACGATACTCGGAACTCTCTGTTCAGTCTAAACAATATAAACAAACAACAATACAACAATCATAAAACAAAACAACACAACACATAAAATCATACATAATGAACAGACAAGTTTCATAATCTTCTAAGGAAAACATGGCATGCATGATATGCAAGTTATTTCTAAGGATTAGAGATGCATGTCATGCTATGAAAATCTTCTAAGTTAATGCAAGGCAAATAGGTTGGTCAAAAGTGACTAAGGACTAAGGTCATAAGTTGGATAAAATAGCTGTGTTATAATTTATCTTGAATAAGCACTCAAATGGCTTAGGCATGATGTGCAAAAAAAATACTTAGAGAAAATACTAAGTTTATTCTTCAAGGTGATCAACAATTATTATCAACTCTTTGTAAATTGGATATTCACTATAGTGAGAGAGACAGACACCCGGCCCGCCACTTAAATTGTGGAACATGTCTCATATACGTGGACATGTAAGGTTTGTCTCCAGGCCGCTTCATCTCACTATGCCGCTAGGATCCAACAAACTTCAAAGATGCTAATAACATGATCAAAAAAACTTGTTTAAGTCTAAAGTGAAAGACAAGATTAGGAAAGAGGGAAAAGATAGAAAGAAAGTTGTAGTTGATCTTCCAGGCTTCATCTTCAGACTTGTAATTTTTCCTTCGTGATGTCTTGATTGATGTTTTGATAGACTTGATAAATCTTCAGACTTGATGATTCTTGTATCACCTAGGCTGGTCTTGGATTTAACTTAGTCTTCATGAAGTCACAGAGAAGAAGGGAGAAAAGAAAGAGAGAGGAAGCAAGACTTAGAAAATATTTGTTGGTTAGTCTTCATGAACTTCTTGATTTTCTTCTAAGTGCTTCTACTCCTTGAAGATACTTCTAAAGTCATGTTTTGGCTAAGTTCTTCATTGGCCTTCTAGCTCCAGGATGAAAATCCTAAGTGTCTAAGTGCATAGCACTCTACCAAAATACTAAGTTGAAAATATTCCTAACTTAGAGAAAAAGGCGGAGGAGTTTTCCTATGAGGAGTATAGCTACAAAATAATATATGCTATGCATGAAATGCAATTTTTAATCACAAGAAACATCATACTAATTTTGTGATATTCATAAAGTATGCATAAAGTTATAATTGCAATTTAATTAGTTTCTAATTTTGCAAAACATAATAAAAGTAAAACATATAGATTAAAGTTTTATGTGATTTCATTTTTATAACACAATATTTATAAATGATTTTAATAGCCAGAGGTGATTTAATTAAATTTATTGCAATTGAATTTACTCAAAAATAATATTTCTATCAAAAGTTATATCAAAATAGTCAAACTATTCAAATTAAATATATAACTATGAAATCATTCAAATACTACTCAAAAATATTTTATAACAGAGGCATCATATAAGAAATATTCCAAAGTTTCTAAACCAATTTTATTTGCAATTTTTGGATTTATAGATTTATAGTTGTTACAAATATACTCAAATCATCCATTTGAAATTTGAATATTTTAAACTAACTCAAATTTGAATTCTAACAGATCTAAAATATTCTACACGTCAAGGGCTTTCCAAATATATAAAAATTATCAAATTTAGATGAGTGGTTAAAAAGATATGATAGTTTGAATAGACAGGGGCTTTTCTACAAAAGTGCTAGATCTGTTGACTGGGCGCTGACTGGATCCGACGTGGCACTGACTGTGCATGCTGACTTAGCGCTGACATGGTTAAGTGGGTGGATCTGGATCGTCAGATCTGGATCTGGCGGTCCAGAACTGTCCGTACCCATTCGCTTCTACGATCTAATCCTGGCCGCAGATTGAAGATCGGACAGCTGTGGGAGAAGGAGACCTCACTGTGGCGGCGCCGGTGGCCGGAGAGGTTGCAGACGGCGGCGGCGGCTCGGACGTGGACCGCTCCGACGTGGTAGTGCCTCCCCGGACGCGTGGATGGCGTCCCCATGCACGGAAAGTCGCGGCGGAGTGAATGGTGACGGTGGCGTCGAGCAGGTCTTCCCGGAGCGGCCGGAACGACGGAAAGGATGCGGCGGTGCCGGTGCATTCGGGTCGAGCTCGGTCTCCCCGTTTGGCTGCAAAAAAGGGCGAGGGCGAGGTCAGGAGGTGCGCACGGAAATATAGAGTAAGGGGAGAGGGGTCTCGGTCTGCGAAGAGGGCTCACCTCGGCGGAATCAACAGGAAAGGGCGGCGGAGGCGGACGAACTCCGGCGATCAATTTCTTCGGCCTGGCGGCACGAAACAGAGAGGGAGGAGAGGGGAAACGAAGAGGAGAGGCAGGGGATTATATAGGGCAGGAGATGGGAACCAATCCCGCACAAATCACGTCCAACTTGGAAAGAAATCCGGAGGCGCGATTTCCGGCCGGAGGAAGACGACGATGACGTGAGCGATGATGTCATCCAGATAATTTCCTTTTCGGATTTTTCTATTTAATTCATAACTTTTGATTTAAGTGTCCAAATGAAGTCAAAAAAAATTCTAAAAAGTTGTAAAATTAATATCTTTGTGTTAAACCAGTTGTGGGCATGTTTTGAATAATTTTGAAAATTAATATTTTGAAATATTCATAAAATACAAAATTGCCCATTTAGGTCAACTTTGAAATTAGTAATTTAATAAATTCATTTTAGCTTAATAAAATTTATGAAATTACCCACATTCAAATATGTTTGATTTCAAGTTATTTAAACTCATTTTCAAATACTAAATTCATTTTAGGCTTTAGTATAATACTAAATAGTAAAACACTAATATTTGAAAATAAAAGGGGAAAATAATGTATTCATTTTTAATTTAAAATATTTTGTGCACCATTATATTTTATATTGAGATAAATCATTGGAAGACCTTATAACAACTTTGGAAAAGACTTTAGATTTATTTTATATCTTATATAGAAAATATATTCATGAAAATCATTTTATGTTTTGAAAATAAATGAAAATCATTTAAGCTAATGAAATGTTTATTTGGATAATTCATTATAAAATATATGAAGTTATTAAAGTTATAAACTACACTATGTTTGAACTTAGTTGAAAGAATGGAAACCATTTGGCAAATAGATCATGTTTTAAATAGTTTAAAAGAACACTAGTAAATATTATTTTAATTTATGAATAGCTATGGCTGAGTTGTTGAAATCAAATACTTACAAGGAAACCATTTATTTGTTGAACAAGGTTTGAAGTTTGTAATTTATTTGACAAATTACATATTGAGCTTTTAAGAAATACAATGGATAATATGAAGTTAAACTTCAAACAACCTTTTGAAAATGCTTGAAGTCTTTTATAGTTGGTTTTCTTATGCATTTAATGTTTTATTTTAATCAAAAACAAAAGTTTTAAATTTTAGTGATTTTTAAACATTCCAAAATGTTGGGATGTTACACCACGCAACTTAGTTGATCAAGCCAGAGCCCATATGGCAATGGCTGCACTGGAAGCAATCGTCACTCGGAGTTCTTCAGATTCCTCTGTTCCCTGGGTGACCATCCACAAGTGCACGTACTCTAGGAACCATATACATGGGCCTGAGTAGCCACTCAACTCGACACCATATACAACCAATCCACCTAGGAGGTTCTTTATTAACTTAGTAGAATTTGGATTTTCACAAAACAACATTTGCATAGCATACAATAATTCTACCAAGTATTGTATAGGAACCTAGACACAGGAGTAAGGAATTTCTAGCAATACTATCCTACACATGCTTATATAAAAATACACTAAGTAATGCATATAGAAAATAGTTGGAAGTTTATGAGGTGTGCCACTTTCCTTTGGATAATGTCTTGCTCACAAACTCTTTTCAACGTAACTCGAGTCTCTCCGTTCAATCTAAACAATATAGACAAGCAACAATACAACAATCAACATAAAACACAACTACATAATGCATACAAACACATACCTAATGAACAAATAAGTTTTATAAAACTTCTAAGGAAAAATATGTTTATGCATGATGTGCAAAATATTTCTAAGGACTAGAGATGCATGTCTGCCATGAAAATCTTCTAAGTTAATGCAAGGCAATTATGTTGGTCAAAATGACTAAGGATTAAGGTCATAGGTTGGTCAACATACTTTGCTATAAATCATCTTGAATAAATACTCTAATGACTTAGCCATGATGTGCAAAATACTTAGAGAAAATACTAAGTCTATTCTTCAAGGTAATCAACAATTGTTAACAACTCTGTGTAAATTGGATATTCACTATAGTGAGAGAGACAGACACCCGGTCAGCCACTTAAGTTGTGGAACAGGTCTCGTGTACGTGGACATGTAAGGTTAGTCTTCAGCCCGCTTCATCTCACTATGCCGCTAGGATCCAACAAACTTCAAACATGGTAATAACATGATCAAAAATTGTTTATGTCTAAAGTGAAATACAAGATTAGGACAGAGGGAAAAGATAGAAATAAAGATGTAGTTGGTCTTCCAGGCTTCATCTCTAGACTTGAAATTTTCTCGTTGGTGATGTCTTGATTGAATTTTCGGTAGACTTGATAAATCTTCAGACTTGATAATTCTTGTATCATCGGGGCTGGTCTTGGATTTAACTTAGTCATCATGAGGTCTAAGAGAAGAAGAAAAGAAAGAGAAAAAGACTTAGAGAATACAGGGGGTTGGTCTTCTTGGACTTCCTCTAGATTTTTCTTCTAAGTGTTTCTACTTCTTGGAGATGCTTCCAGAGTCTGTTTTCTTCTAAGTCCTTCATTGGCCTTCTAGCTCCATGTTCAAAATCCTAAGTGTCTAAGTGCATAGCACTTTACCTAAATACTAAGTTGAAGATAATCCTAACTTACAGAAAATAATGAAGAGATTTTCCTATGAGAAGTATATCTATATAATAAAATATGTTATGTGTGCAATGCACTTTTTAATCATAAGAAACATCATACTAATATTTTTGATATTTATAAAGTATGCATGAGGCTATAAATGCAATTTAATTATTTTCTATTTTTGCAAAATATAATTACAGGAATAAATATAAGATTAAAGTTTCCTGTGATTAAATTTTTATAACAAAATTTAATAAATAGTGTTAAAAGACAGAGGGGATTTAAATAAATTTATATCAATTGGATTTACTGAAAAAAAACCTTTATATCAAAAGTTATGTCAAAAATAGTCAAACTATTCAAATTAAGGGTCTGATTATAAATCGTCAAAACTATTCTCAAAAATTATTTTCTAACAGAAGTATAATATAAAACATATTCTAAGAATTCCAAAATAATTTTATTTGCAATTTTTGGAATTATATATTTAAAGTTATGATAAATATAATAAAATCCTCCATTTGAAATTTGAATATTTTAAACTAAGTCAAATTTGAATTCTAACATATCTAAAATATTCTACATGTCAATGGCTTTCCAAATATATAAAATTTATCAAAGTTGGATAGGTGGTTAAAAAGTTATAACAAATCTAGTAGACAGGGACTTTTCTGTAAAACTTCCAATTAAACTAAATCGAAAAATTCATTTGCCACGTCAACGATGACTGGGCAGTGACGTGGCCGCTGACTTGGCTCTGAGCTGGATAAGTGATTGGATCTGGATCGTTGGATCTGAATCTAACGGTCCAGATCTAACTGCACCTATCCGATTTAAAGATCTAATCTCATCCGTTGATTTCAGATTGGAGGGCTCACCTAGGGGGGGCGGAGCGAGGTCGCCGGAGATGTCGACGACGGCGGTGGTGCGCCTCGGGTGGGGACGCTCCGGTGCCTCCGGTGACTCCCCGGACGTGGCGAGGCGATGAGAAGGTGCGGCGCGGTGTGCTGGAGGCGATGGTGGCGGTGGAGTCGAGCAGCGCTTCTCGATGCGGCGTGGCGGCCGTGGTTGTTTGGGCGCCGGCGAGCTCCGGTCGTACGTGTCCCGTATGATTGGTAGAAGAGGAGACACGGGGAAGGCGTCCGCGGGTGCGCACGAGCAAGGGGAGGAGAGTGGAGGGGGTCTCAGTGGTGGGGGCTTGCTTTCTCGCCGGGATTCGAAGGAAAAAGGGCGGCGGCTCGGTGAAGTTTGGCGAGCAACTGCGGCGGCCTGGCGGCGTGGTTTGCACAGGAAAAAGAGGGGAATGAGAGAGGAGGGGCAGGGGGTTTAAAAGGGCCAGAGAGGAGAAACAAACCGCGACGATCGCGCCCGGATTTTGGAAAGGGATCGGAGAGCATCTCGGAGGAATTTCCAGCTAGAGGTTGAAGAAGGTAAGTCCGGCTGACAGGTGGGTCCCCCATGTCAGGTATTTTTCTTTTTTGTTTTTCTATTTCTTTCATAACTTTTGATTTGAGACTCCAAATCAAGTCAAATAAATTTCTAAAAATTTATAAAAGCTATATCTTTGTGTTAGAACATTTGTGGGCATGTTTTGAACACTTTTGAAAAATAATATTTTGAAATATTCATAAAATGCAAATTTGCGCATTTAGGTCAACTTTGAAATTAGGGATTTAATAAGTTCATTTTGGGTTGAATAAAATTTATGAATTTTCCACAATCATATATGTTTAATCTTAAGTTAATTTAAACTCATTTTCAATAACCATTCATTTTTATTTTGGTATAGAAAAATAACTAAATATAAATATTTTTAAGGAAATTGGAAATATATTAAATTAAATTTTAATTCATAATATTTTGTGTACCATTATGTTTTATATTATGATAAATAATTTGAGAACTCCATAACATACCTTTTTGGAATAGATTTTAGATTCATTTAATTTCTTATATTGAATATATTCATGAAAATGATTTTACAAATTGATGAAAATAATTTAAGTTATTGAAATGCCTATTTGGACAAATCATTAGTTATAAAATCTATGAAGTTTTAAAGATATAAACTATAGACTTGAAATTTCCAATCTATGTTTTCAACTCAGGTAAAATAATGAAAACCATTTGGCAAATAGACCATGTTTTAAATAGTTTAAAAGAACAGTTGGAAATATTATTTTAATTTATGAATTTATGAATAGATATGGCGAAGTGGTTGAAATTAATTACTTATAAGGAAACTTTTTATTATGAAAATGGTTTGAAAGTTTGTAAATTATTTGTCAATTTACATATTGAGGTTTTAATAAATACAATGGATAATATAATGTTTAACTTTAAACAACTTTTGAAAATAATGATTATTTGAGATATTTGAAATATTAAACTTTTTCAATATGCTTGAAGTCTTTTATAGTTGGTTTTCTTATGCATTTTAATATTTTATTTTAATCAAAACAAAAGTTTAAATCTTTAGTGATTTTTAAACATTCCAAAATATTGGGATGTTACACTATATTCTACATGTAATTCCTTTTCCACTTAAGTCTCAAAGTATTGTAGCTACTGACCAATGGTAAGTTTTCCAAAGTCAAAAGATTTACTATACGTTCCCAAAGTGATTACCAATTCTAATGACAAGATCAATCATACATGATAGAAGTTGCAAACTAAAATAAAGTATCCAGAAAATAAATGATAACACTTCTCATTAATATTCTATAACGGCAACTCAGACCAAGGGATACATAGATAACCAACTAAAAGAGAGATACTTCCACATTGCAAACCATCATATAAGATAACTTCCCTACTCATGATATGACACTACTAAAAGGTAAAAGATGAAAGATAATGGTGATACCGCGGCACTCCCCCCAAGCTTGGAACAAGCTAAGGGAGATGCCAATACCGATGATGAATTACTCCTTCGATGGTGATGGTGGGACGACTTGAAGTGGAGTAAGATAATGCTCCAACATCTTGCGAAGCCTTTTGTTCTCCTCTTGAAGTATATCCACTTTAGGGCGCGGTACTGCTTGCGAAACTGATCCGTGACACGGAGGGCTTCGGTTGCATCTAGAAAAGAGCCAAGATCCAGGACAGGTGGTATTGCTCCCTACATGTTATGAGAAAAAGCTTGTTGGGCGTTAATTGATCCCACAAAGGTGGGCTTGCTAGTCCCCGTCCTTGCACGATCTTTCTTGGCCGCTTGCATCTTCTTCACCTCCTCCATGACGCTTTCGTCCATGTCCTTGCGCCTAGACTTCACCTTCTCATCGTCCGCACATCCAACAAAAGACCCTTGATCAAGTTCTTGAAGGAGTTCGCGTTGGTGACGAAGTGCGTAGTCTTCGGAACAAGATCCCTAAGACGACATCTGGACAGAAACAACTCAAAATAAGAACACATCGAAAACACGATATAAGGACCTCGGGGGTTCCGGGTGAATATGTAGCAAAAATTTACGAAATAAAAGGAAGGCAACAGGGTGAAACAGAGTAGGAGAGGAGCTCCGAAGCTCCCCCACCTGGTGCTTGCGCGGCCTGCAAGGGCCCCGCGCCACCACGTGGTGTGGGCGCCTCGGACTGTGTGTCATGTTTTTTTTCATATCGTATTTTTCCATATTTTCCAAAAATAAATATTACATAGGTCAAAATTAAATTCGCGAACTTTTTCTTACCGAAACTGAACCTTTTCGAAATCAAGTTCTGCAAACTCAGAAATATTTTGCTTAATATAATCTTCGAGAGTAATTCCTTGAATAATATCAACATATTCATTATAAGAAACTCCAAAAATATAATGCTTGAGTCTTTGTCCATTTACTACTTGCGTAGAGTCATCCTTGAGCGAAGCAATTTTTATCGCGCCCGATCGAAACACCTCCGAAATTACATATGGTCCTTCCCACTTGGAGAGTAATTTTCCTGCAAAGAATCTAAGACGAGAGCTATACAATAGAACTTTCTCACCAACATGAAACTCTCCTCCTATCATGCCATATCTTAACTTTCTCATTAAATAGTTTAGCATTTTCATAAGCTTCACTTCTCCATTCATCGAGAGAGCTCAAATTAAGTAATCTTTTCTCACCAGCAAGTTTAAAATCTCTATTTAGTTCTCTCACTGCCCAATAAGCTTTGCATTCTAATTCTAAAGGCAAGTGAAAAGCTTTTCCATAAACCTTTTTATAAGGAGGCATACCCATGGGATTTTTATAAGAAGTTCTATAAGCCCGCAATGCATCATTTAATTTACTAGCCCAATTCTTCCTCGTTCTATTAACAGTCTTTTGCAAGATAGATTTAATTTCTCTATTTGATAATTCTACTTGCCCACTAGTTTGACGATGATAAGCTGAAGAAATTATGTGATTAACACCATATTTAGCAAGAACTTTTCTAAAACCACCATGAATAAAATGAGAACCTCCATCAGTCATAAGATATCTAGGAACACCAAACCTAGGGAAAATAATATCTTGAAGCATTTTTAATGATGTTTCACCATCAGCACTTTTATTAGGTATAGCTTCTACCCATTTAGTAACATAATCAACAGCAACAAGTATATGAGTATTACCTTCTAAAGAAGGGAAAGGACCCATAAAGTCAAATTCCCAACAATCAAACAGTTCAATAACAAGAGAATAATTCATAGGCATTTCATTACGTCTAGAGATATTACCAACTCGTTGACATTCATAACGAGATAAAATAAACTTTCTTGCATCCCTAAAAAGAGTAGGCAAATAAAAACCTGATTGTAAAACCTTTTGTGCGGTTCTATCTCCAGTGTGATGTCCTCCATAAGCACTACTAAGGCCCATTCTCAATATCTCTTTTCGTTCATACTCCGGAACACATCTTCGCATAATACCATCAACTCCTTCTTTATATAAGTGTGGGTCATACCAAAAATAATGCCTCAAGTCATAAGTAATACCCATCTATTAAGCCTAGTTTTTGCATCTTTCTTTTCCATAAGGTATCTAATTGCAGCATGATCAGTATGAATAATAACTTTAGAATCAACAATGTATTGTCTAAATTTATCACAAGCAAAGACAACAACTAGAAATTCTTTTTCAGTTGTAGCATCATTCTTGTGAGCAGCATCAAGAGTCTTACTAGCATAATGCATAATGCATAACATTTAACTTCTTATCTACTCTTTGTCCAAGAACAGCACCAATAGCAAAATCACTAGCATCATACATAATTTTAAATGGTAAATTCCAATCAGGTGGCTGAACAATAGGAGCAGTTATTAAAGCTTTCTTCATAGTTTCAAAAGCTTCCTTACAATCATCATAAAAAACAAATGGTATATATTTTTGCAAGAGATTAGTAAGAGGCTTTGATACCTTAGCAAAATCTTTGATAAACCTTCTATAAAAACCAGCATGACCAAGGTTACTATGAATACCTTTAACATCTCTGGGGCAAGGCATTTTATCAATTGCCTACACTTTGGATCTATCAACTTCAATACCTCTTTCAGAAATTTTATGTCCAAGAACAATCCCTTCATTAACCATAAAGTGGCATTTCTCCCAATTAAGAACAAGATTAGTTTCTTCACATCTCTGCAAAACTTTATGAAGATTGTGCAAGCAATTATCAAGAGAAGTGCCATAGACGGAGAAATCGTCCATGAATACCTCCACGATTTCCTCACAAAAACCATGAAAGATAGCAGACATAAATATTTGAAAAGTAGCGGGAGCATTACATAAACCAAAAGGCATACGTCTATAAGCATAAGTACCATACGAACAAGTAAACGTGGTTTTCTTTTGATCTTGAGTTTTAACATCAATTTGAGAGAAACTATAATAACCATCAAGAAAGCAAAAATGAGTTTTATTGGCTAATCTCTCCAACATTTGATCAATAAAAGGTAATGGATAATGATATTTCTTAGTAACTTTATTAACCTTTCTAAAATCAATGCACATTTTATAACCAACAACTACTCTTTGAGGAATAAGCTCATCATGATCACTGGGTACAACCATAATTCCACCTTTCTTAGGGACACAATGCACAGGACTAACCCATCTACTATCAGCAATAGGATAAATAATACCAGCATCAAGAATTTTTAATACCTCATTTCTTACCACTTACTTCATCTTAGGTATTAAACGGCGTTGATGTTCAACAACTGGCTTTGCATCGGGCTCCATATTAATAGAATGTCGGCATATGGTAGGAGAAATCCCCTTCAATTCATCCAAAGTATAACCCATAGCTCCACGACGTTTCTTTAATATTTCCAACAATCTTTCTTCTTCTTTACCTGAAAGGTTAGCACTAATAATAACTGAATATATTTTCTTATCATCAAGATGAGCATACTTAAGGTTATCAGGCAAAGGTTTTAAATCAAAGACAGGATCCTCTTTAGGTGGAAGTGTTTCACCTAAGTCTTCCACTTTTAAATTATGTTTAAGAATAGGTTGGCGAAGGAATATGTCCTCAAGTTCACTCCTTTGTTCCATAAAATCTTCACTCTCATTATCTTCCATAAATTGCCAAATATAATTATTAGGCGTAAGAGCAATAGAAGAAAGTTGTTCTAATCTAAAATCCTCATTAGGCAATTCGGTTTCATAAGAAGTTTTAGCAAATTTTGAAAAATTAAATTCATACTAATCACCAGCAAATTTAGTAAGGATTTTCTCTTTCTTACAATCTATAACAGCACCACAAGTATTTAGAAAAGTTCTACCAAAAATGATAGGACAAGTCTTACTAGCAGCAGAACCAAGTACAAGATAATCAGCAGGATATTTAGTCTTACCACATAGAACTTTAACATCTCTAACAATACCAATGGGAGATATAGTTTCTCTATTAAAAAGTAGGATAACCATATCAATCTCTTGAAGTTTAGTAGGACCAATCTCATGAATAATTTCTTTCTAAAGATCATAAGGAATAACACTTGAACTTGCACCAATATCACACAGACCATAATAGCAATGATCACCAATTTTAACAGATAACACATCAACACTAGCCTTTCTTGGCTTTGCAGGATGAGAGACAACATTAGAAGCATCATCAAAAAATATAATATACTCTTCTCCCACATTTTCAGAAACAAGTTCTTTAACTATAGCCACAGAAGGTTCAACTTTAATTTGTTCATCAAGTTCCTTAGATTTCTTATGACTTTTATTAACCACACTAGCCATAATAAAATGTTCTTTCACTTTAACAGGAAAAGGAATTTTATCACTATAAGGCTCAAGAATGATATGATCAACAATATTAACTTCAATGCTATTAGCTAAAGGAGCAATATATTTATCTTTATAAGGTTCCTTACATTTTTCAAACCCCTTCTTGGGAAAACCGAAATAGATAGCCAAATATTTATAATAATTTGCGACAACTTGAGAGTCAACACCAGCATTATTAATATTTCGAAATGCATCAGTATTCATGAAAGTCTTAATGCATTCAAAGTCATATTTTATACCTGACTCCCTACCTTTGTCGTTCTCCCATGCTTTAGTATTTTATTCAATATGATCAAGAAGATCCCATTTAAACTCCTTCTTATTATGAGTGAATGATCCAGCACAAGAAGTATCCAATAATGTTGTATTTCAAACAATAATATTACCAGGAAGCTCATGAATGGGGAATTTGAGCATTAATGCCTTCAATCTCCCCCTAGCTTCGGCAATACTTTCTCCACCATGTGGTCATAAATTATATATAGAATTCCGATCTTGGTGAATTTCACTTGGAGGATAGAATTTAGAATAATAGAGAGGTACAATTTCCTCCCATCCAAGAGAATCCCTGTTCTCCAGCAGTTTATACCAATGCGCAGCTCTCCCACCAAGTGATATGGAGAATAATTTCTTCCTGGCTTTGTCCATTGTAATACCTGTACACTTCAACAACTCGCATAATTCATGTAAATACAGTAAATGATCACCGGGGTGGACAGTTCCATCCCCAACATAGTGGTTATTTATAACACGACCAATAATTTTCAAAGCTATTTTAAATGGTACAATATCATCAGGTGGCGCCTCATGTCCTACCTCAGCAGCTGTAGAAGACTTCCCAAACAGAAAGCAAATAAGGAGACAGAAAAAAAAAACTTACAGTTAAAGTTTTCCTTACCAATTCTACTCAACAATAGTGCTTCACTCCCCGGCATTGGCGCCAGAAAGTCTTGATGCCCACAAGTACAGGGGGTGTATCACAGTACTTTTGATAAATAAGAGTGTCGAACCCAAGGAGGAGCAGAAGGTGTTGGCAAGTGGTTTTGATGAGGATTTCACTGTAAACACTAGCAGACAAGTTTTTAGTAGACTTTGATATGACAGATAAATAAAGTGCGAGTAAATAGAGTGTGGCAAATATAATTGCACCAAGTGGCCCAATCCTTTTGAGAACAAAGGACAAGACGGTTTGTTTAGTTATGATGACCAAATGTTCTTGAGGACACACGGGAATTATGTCTGGTGCTTTGCCTTCATATTAATGATTAATATTTAGTGTTTGAATAAGTGTCGTGTGGGTGAACCTATGCTAATACACCGCCTCTTCCTAGGACTAATACATACTTATGATTATACCCCTTACAAGCATCCGCAAATACAAGAAAGTAATTAAGATAAATCTAACCATAGCTTTAAACTCTGAGATCCTGCTATCCCTCATGCATCGGAATATCAACGGGGGTTTAGGTTTCTGTCACTCCGGCAACCCCACAATTAATAACCGAGTACGCGATGCATTCCCCTAGGCCCATAAAGGTGAAGTGTCATGTGGTCGACGTTCACATGACTCCGTCAATGCATTCCATCTGATCTCTCTCCCTCTTCACCACCTCGTTCCCCTCCTCTCGGGCTACCAGTTTGACATCCTCATGCCGTTTTCAGGGTCCCTGGAACCGCCGTGACCTCGCCGTGGCTGAGCCGAGCGTCCTCGCCGTTCCCATCAACTAGAAGCTCGCCGGCAAGAACTGCGCCCACCCGAGGCCATCCCCGACCTCCCGAATCCATTTGGGCCCCTCCCCTTCCCCATTCGCTACCCTAGGTGAGCGCCTCATCCGTACCCTCTCCTTCTCTCGTCTGGTTTGTCTCCGCAGTGTCGAGAGGAAGAAGACGATCAGCTGCCGTCGATTTCCCGATCAGCGGTCCAGGTTGAATCCCTCCAGATCTAATCCTGGCCATCCAAGTTCGATCGGACGCCGGCGTGCCCCTTCTCCAGCGCGCGCAGCCGCGTGGGCCGGCCTGCTACTGGGAGGCCCAGATCCGCCAGATCCAGCCCAGCTATCCTTTTTCCTTTAAAATCATTTCCTGTTTATTTTCATGTTAATCAGCCTTGTAGATTTAATTCATTTGTGGAATATTTCAGCATGCAAAAATTTTGAAATAAATTTTGTTGGATTGCTGTGTGTTTTTTTAACCATGTGGCACTGGCCCTTCTCAAAAATATATTTGTATGGATTTTGCACCATTTACTTAAGAACTTGAGTTTTATAAATCAAAATCCTACAAAATTTAGTTCTATGGAAAGCCTAGGATAATACCTACCTAGATCTATAAGCCTTGCATGCAGGAGATGTGTATAAATAAAGTTCTATTAAGTTTAAGATTAACAACAGTAGCATTTTGTTGATTTTTAGTTCATTATTAAAAATACATTTTTGAGCAAATCCAATTGCATGTGTTAAATATGATTAGTAGCTATCATATCCTAACTTGGTAAAATTTAACCTCTCATAGTTTGCTCTTGGTAGATTATTTTTTAAAAATAGTAGGTTATTACACTTGAGAAATAATATAGTTATTTTCTGTTATTTGCATGTATCTAGTTTTAATTGTTTGTGTTTTATATGTTTATGTAAATGATTTAGGAGCATTTTTGTGTAGTACCTATGTGTTTTTTTTTATCATACCACACTGGTTTTGCCTCAAAAATATTTATACTTTGTGTTGCACCTTAAAGCAAGTAAAAAGTAAGTTCTTCACTTAAAATGGAATATCTTGAGCTAGGAGTGTCCAAATTGAGTGAATCCACTTTCTAAAGAACGCTTAAGTCAATACCTATCCATAGAAATCAACCTTGCATGTAGGGGATTCCTAAAACTGAAACTATATTCATTATGGCTTTGATACCAGTAGCATTTGTATGATTTTTAACTCATGTTCAGTAATAATTTTAGATGCAAATCTAATTTCCCTAGCTTCCTATAGCTACTAGGTGTATTGTGGTAGAAGAACTTATATTTCTTAACAATATTATTGGAGTTATAACTTATCTCCCAAAGCAGCAACATTTGGCTAATAGGAGTCTTAGATGTTAATCATTTGTTCTTAACAAATGTGAATTGTATAAACATTACTAATCATCTATTGAAGATCAGACCTTAAATCAATAATAATTACTTGATTGAACCACTTTTATAATGCGTGGTTCATTGTTTACTTATGTTTAGCATTATTCACGTTGTACCCTAATAATAACATCAATTGTGTTTATATGCTCTGCTTGTGGGTATGTTGGTATGTTATGTTAAATCTCTTTAAACATCATCTTATTTATCTAATGAGTGTGGTGATATAAATTCTTGTTTTACCTGAATTGTTATATGTTGATATGCTTAGTATCTCATAAGTCCAGAAACTTAGGTTATCATTTAATAACCTTAATGAATTTCCTAAAAGTATTGCTAGTCCATTCACTAGTTAGTTTAACATAGTTCATCGTGTTTCCCGGGGGTTGCACTAACTTTACTTATGTATTATGCATGTGGATGTGATTGGTGTTAAATGCTATATAGTAATTGTTTGTGCTTTGTAATGATTGTTGTATGGTTTGTTCACTTCATGATTTGCTGTCAACACTTGTTCACTGTGTGATTGTTTGGTTCAATTGTTGAAGTGGTATTAATTGCAGTGTCTTATTAAATAAGTTTAATGCACCTTTTTAGCTCTTAGTCATAAACTTGTTGGACACTGGTGTTACCATTGTTTGTCGCTTAGTTACTTGTTAGTAGGTGTTTCATTAGCTAGTAACATGTTTGCATGTGAGTAGGCTTAATGCTAGTGTTAATATCAATACTTGCTTGTATGTTAAGATACTTTTGTCTGGAGTATTTCCTAAACAATTAATATACTTTTTTCTGAAGTATTTCTTGAACTATTAAGATACTTTTGTCTGAAGTATTTCCTGAACTGCTAAGATGCTTTTGTCTGAAGTATTTCCTGAAAACTAATATAACAACTCTTGTTAAGTGATCTAATCACCCTAAGAGACGAATTGCTTTAGTGTTCTGTTAACACTACCTTTTTAGCAAATAAGGTTGATGGGTATATCTTCTTAATTGTATATGATGTTTGTCTTAGCTCTACGGACTATGTTGTTTGTTTTTGTTTAGCTAAAGGAGTTGTTTGCTCTCGATTGTTAGCTTACTGTCCTGTGCAATGCTTGTTGTTTAGTATGTCCTTGTAGCTTTGTCTTGTATTCTGAGTGTGCTTCATTTTCCTGTTTACAACGTTAGATACGATCGGGAATGAACTAGAAGTGAGGAATGAACCGGAGGGACATCAAGATCAAGGCCAAGGACATATTGTTGAGCCAGGCAAGCCACCTCACACCATTATGCAAATCTTACTATTTACAAAGCATGTTTTGTTTAAAAATAAAATAGTGCATGTTTTACTTCTTTTGTGGCACCTTGCCACCCGAAAACTATTTTACAAAATATTGTTTGGCCAAAGTTATCTACTAGAATACTATAGGTGTTACAAAAAGAGTTTATTTGGTGAGCCTTGTTGTTGAAGGCTCTATCAAAAAGATTAAGTTTTCTAGTAGTCTACCTTCATCTACTTACCTCAAAACTATAGGATGGGAACCTGTTTGATAAAACTGTTTTATGGAGGAAAAACCTGAGTTGCTGGGAGCAATCAGCGAGAAAGAAATGTTTTATGAAAACCCGAGATGCTGAGAGCATTCGGAGATGTTGCGAAAACCCGAGCTGCTGGGAGCAGTCGGAGATGGAGGTTTAATTTCGAAGTCCCTGCTACCGCCTGAGCAATTAACCCGTGCAACCACACTACCTGACATGGGTAGGGCTTAGCCGGAAGCTTGTCCGTCTTAGTGTTGGGGCTCTCATACTTTCTATGAGGGCTGGGCCCTCGAAGCCGGGTTGTCGTCCGCAAGAGACAATACACTGCTGAGGACCAGCAGCCGGACGATTACGGCGGGTCTCCTGACGTGGCGGTGTGGCGTCCCGAGGAAAGACCAAGAGGTCTAGTGGAGCACATGGTGCCGGGGAGAATAAACCTACCGGGAGGCCCCGATACTAGGGTGGACATAGTGGAAAGCTTTGATCGTGTTATCCGGACACCCGCATGCTGTCGTATGACGGGCGGTGGCAGACAAGGCGGAATAACCGATAGGAGTGGGTAAAGTGTACCACCTCTGCAGAGTGTAAATCTATTCGAATAGCCGCGTCCGCGGTCATGGACGGTTGGAAAGGCCACACTGGGCGCCCGGGGAAAGAAGTTGTTTTCAAAAAGGAAAGTGTTTCGGTGATACAAGGAGGTACCTGGGAGGTACGGAATTTGGGTGAGGATGAATGGTCTCGGGGAGACAATCAGTCCGATCTCAAGGAAGGAAAAAGGGGTATCCCCATCCTAGTGCTTTTAAAAGTTTTACAAAAGAAAGTTTTGAACTTAGATATGTCCTTGCTATATCTAAGAGAAGAGAATTCTATCTCTAAATGTTTTTCTTTAACAAAGATATAGAGATGTCGTATTCTCTATGCCTAAAATCATCGTATTCGAAAACTAAGCCCTATAGTCGTATATAGAAGCTATCCCAGTTTTTCGAAAAGTGTTTTCTTGCATTATCATGAAAACTTAAGCCTTAGAGGTGGTCTTGCGAGTACGTAAATGTACTCATATGTCTATGTCCCTGGATATTCAAACGTCCAGGTTTTCAATGAGGAGAGATACGACAAGAAGGAGGAGTACGCCGACGACTAGGCCAACTGAGTGTCCCGCTCAACTGCTATGTGGGAATGCGTCAAGACGTGACGAGGGCCGACGCTAGTCGAAATCTTCCGATGTACCTTAGTTCATTTTCGTCATGTGCGACGATGTTTGCATACTTGGTCATGTGACCAGTATTTATGTAAGTCTTATTCTATTCGAGTTGTATGATGTAACTTTGTATACCATGTTGGTTATGTGATCGCGATGCACTGATCATTGGGATCGTGATCTGTTTACATAACGTGGGCAACTCTGATGGGCAGTCAGAGGGGTCCTCACATGTTACAGCGGGAACGGAGTGGACCGATGGAGATGACGGCGTCGGCGGTGGAGATGGTGGTGTTGGCGATGGTGATGGAGTGCAGCTTGATGTCCGTGACGATGGCGACAATTTCCCCCCTCCGGCAGGGAATTTCCCCGGCGGCAACGCAGCCTGCCAGAGAGCTTTTCTCTCTCTGTCTTCTCCGACTCGTGGTGGCGGTGAAGAGTAATTCTGAAGACCGTACGGGTCTTAGGTTTTCGGGTGGATGAAGTACGCGAAAGGGCACTGCCAGTGGTGGGCCAGGGCGGCCCCACCTGGTGCTCGTGCGGCTGGCCTGGGAGCCATGCCTAGGCATGGTGTGGGCCCATTGGGCCCACCTCGGGCTCCCCTTTTGGCCTCCTTCGTCATCTGGTGAGAAAATAATTCCCAAGTGTTTCGTTTGATCTTCTGAGCTTCGCTAATATTGCATCTCGATGATGCTAATTCCAGCAGAATCCAGACTCCGGAGTTCCATCCTCCAATGATCATCAATCATGAAAAAAAGAAGAAATAACATAAGTATCATCTCCAAATAAGAAATATATCAATGAATAGAAGTAAATTATGATATAAATAGTGATGCAAAATGGACGTATCACATGCGTCGGAGCTAGTGCTCCAGCCTATCGGCGACATCTTGCCCCTTGATGCTCACAAGCGTCAGGCTTCGTGTGGTTGGTAAACCCCAAGAGGAAGGTGTGATGAGTGTAGCCGCAATATTTCCCACAGATATGAAACCAAGGTTATCGAACCAGGAGGAAATGAGAATTCCCTAGAGGTGTCAACGGCGCCAAAAATCCTTGGTGGTGATAAGTTGATGTGGAGCCTGCACACAACACAATCAAGATACTTTGCCCCAACTTAACAGTGAGGGTGTCAATCTCACTGGCTTGTTGTAACAAAGGATTAAATGTATGTGTGGAACAATGATGTTTGTTTGCAGAAAATGAAAGTAACAGGTTTGCAGTAGGTTGTTTTATCAAATTAAAGAAAAGGACCAGGGTCCACAGTTCACTAGTTGTGTCTCTCCATAAATCATAATAACATTCATGCGGGTAAACAAATTAAAGTTGGGAAATTGGTAAACTAAAGAAGTGCATAACAATGCATATACTAATGTCATGAAGTCTAGTGTGAGATTCATTTGGTCATTACAACAATATGCATAGACCGTTCCAACAGCATCTACGACTAATAATCCACCTTCCGGATAGCGTATGCACCCCTTTCAGTATTAAGTTGCAAGCAACAGATTATCACCTTTAGCACTGTGTGTAAAGTAAGTAACATCTTCCTTAGACAAAGTACTACGGTTTTATCCTAAGTAGCAACAGTACATCTACAACCTTAGAGCTTTGTGTCACTACATGAACTTACTATAGAGCATAAATATCCCCTCTTGGAGTCACAAGAATCTACATGGCCAGAGAATCTACTAGCAACGGAGAGCATGCAAGATCATAAATAGCACACACATAATATATTATGAAGCAATAACTATAGTTCTCAATCTTCATCGGATCCCAGAAACAACATGAAGTATTACATAACGATGATCTTGATCATGATCGGCAGCTCACAAGATCTAAACATGATAGCACAAGAGGAGAAGACAACACTCTAGCTACTGCTATGGACCCGTAGTCCAAGGGTGAACTACTCACGCATCAGTCCGGAGGTGGGCACGGTGACGTAGAGCCCTCCGGTGATGATTCCCACTCCCGATAGGCTGCCGGGGAGAACTTCTGATCTCCCCCGAAGTGCTTTTGACGAAGGCGGCGGCTCGGGAGTCCATGGAGGAATAATTTTATTCGTGGTGATCTTAGGTTTGGGGGCTATAAGTAGGCGAAAGGGCGAAGGCGCTGGAGGGCCGAGGGGCCCACACCACGTGCTCGCGCGGCATGGGGCTTGGCCAAGCCTGGGCATGGTGTGGCCGCCTCGGTCTCCGTCTTCGTCTCTCCTTTGGACTTCTGGAACATGTCGGGTAAAATAGGAACTTTGGAAAATAAACCGTCCAATTCCGAGAATATTTCCTTAAGTGGTTTTCTGAAACGAAAAACGACAGATAAGAGGGAATTGGCACTGTGGCATCTTGTTAATAGGTTAGTCCCAGAAAATGCATAAAACCATATAAAATGCATATAAAACATGTCATAAGTGGTATAATATAAGCATGGAACATAAGAAATTATAGATATGTTGGAGACGTATCAATATCCCCAATCTTAGTTCTACTCCCGACTAGGCAAGAACGATAAAACAATAATTTTTGAAGTGACTTGCTTTCACCCAATCTTGATCATATAATAATGTAAGGCTCATGTTATGAATGAAATGATTCAAGCCAGTGATGTATAGTTTGCTAAACAAATAGACAAGGAGTAAATAACTACATCATATAAGTAAAAACTTGTAACATCCCAACATTTTATAATGTTCAAGAATCACTAAAATTTAAAACTTTTGTTTTTGATTAAAATAAAATATTAAAATGCATAAGAAAAATAATTATAAAAGACTTCAGGCATATTAAAAAGGTTTATTAATTCAAATATCTCAAGTAATCACAAATTTTCTAAACTTGTTACAAGATAAACAATTTTTATTATTCCATTGTATTTTCTTAAACCTCATTGTATAAATTGCCAAATGGTTTTCACTATTTATCTAAGTTCAAAGTATAGTTTGGAAATTATAAGCCTATAGTTTATAACTTTAAAACTTCATAAATTAAAATTAATGAATCATCCAAATAAACATTTCATTTACTTAAATGAATTTCATTTATTTTCAAAGCATGAAATGATTAATATATTCTAAATAAGAAATGAATTAAAACTAAAATCCTTTCCAAATTTGTTATGAAATTTCAAATGAATTATCTTAATATAAAATATAATGGTGCACAAATTATTATGAATTAAAATGAATACATTATTTTCCCTTATTATTTTCATATAGTATGTGTTATGTTATTTAGTATTATACTAAAGCCTAAAATGAATTTAGTATTTTAAAATGAGTTTAAATGACTTAAATTCAAACGTATTGGATTGTGGGTATTTTACAAATTTTATTTAGCCAAAAGAAAATTTAATTAAGAGATAATTTCAAATTTGACTTTAAGAGTCAAATTTGTATTTAATCAATATTTCAAAATTATTAATTTTGAAAATTGTTCAAAACATACCCACTAATGTTTTAAAGCATAGATATGAATTCTACAAATTTTTAGAAATTGATTTGACTTCATTTGGAGTTATAAATCAAAAGATATTAATTAAATGGAAATTCAGAAAAAGAAAAAGAAAAATCGCTGACGTCATGCTGACGTCTGCATCGTCTTCAACCTCCGGCCAGGAATTCCGCCGCGATTCCTTTCCAAAATCCGGGCGAGATCGTCGTGATTTGTTTTTCTCCTCTGCCTCTATTTAAACCCCACGGCCCCCTCTTCCATTTGCCCCAAACCCTAGCCTCTAATACGACGCTAGGACGGAGAAATCGCTCGCTGGAGTCAGCCACCTCCGCCGCCGTTTCTTCTCGTTTACGACGAGGTGAGCCAAGCCCCCTGTTCGAGAGCCCCTCCATCCTCTCCCCCGTGCCGACGCGCACCTCCCTGACCCTTCCCTCGATTTCTTTCACAGCGAACCGTCGAGTGCGAGGAGCTCGCCGGACCCGCCGTACCCCGACCACTGCCAGTTGTTGTCGAGGACGCGCGAGACGACGCCGACCACCGCATCCAACTCGCCGTGCCGCGGGGAACCTCCTGGCACTTTTTCCACGCCCGGGGAACCACCTGAGCACCACCCCGACGACCACCAGAGCGCAGCGCCGCCGTCCCCTCCATCTCCGGCCACCCGCGCCGCCACGGTAAGGTCAACGTTTCCCCGCCGTCCGATCTCCTTCCAGCGGCCACGATTAGAACTTTAACGCGAAGGGGTACGATTTGATCTGGACCGCCAGATCCAGATCTGACAGCCCAGATCATTCCACTTGCCACGTCGGATCCGCGTCAGCAGCACAGTTAGCGCCCAGTCAGCGCTGACGTGTAAAATGATTTTATCGATTTATTTAATTTGGCAGCTTTGCAGAAAAGCCCCTGCCACTTAGATCTGTCATAACTTTTTAACCACTTATCCAAATTTAACAAACTTATATTTTTGGAAAGCCCTCAACATATAGAATATTTTAGATCTGCTAAAATTCAAATTTGACTAAGTTTAAAATATTCAAATTTCAAATGGAAGAATTGAGTAGATTTGTCATAACTTTAAATCTATAATTCCAAAAATTGCAAATAAAATGGTTTTAGAAACTTTAGAATATTTGTAGTGTGATGCCTCTGTTATAAAATATTTTTGAGTAATATTTGGATGAATTCATAGTTATATATTTAAATTGAATAGTTTGAATATTTTCAACATAACTTTTAATATAAACATTATTTTTGGTTAAATCCAATTGCAATAAATGAATTTAAATCCCCTCAGTCTATTAATACTAATTACAAAATTTTGTTATAAAAATTTAATCACATAAAACCCTAATATTTTATTTAATCATTTTATTTTACTTTGTAAAATTAGAAACTAATTCAATTGCAATTATAACCTTATGCATACTTTATAAATATCACAAATTTTGTATGATATTTCTTGAGATTTAAAAGTGCATTGCATGTATAATTTATTTTCACATATAGATATAATTCTCATAGGAAAACCTCTTCATTATTTTTCTCCAAGTTAGAAGTATTTTTCAACTTAGCATTTTGGTAAAGTGCTACACTTAGACACTCAGTAATTTTCAACATGGAGCTAGAAGACCAATGAAGGACTTAGCCAAAACAAGACTTCAGAAGTATCTCCAAGGAGTAGAAGCACTTAGAAGAAAATCAAGAAGAAGTTCAAGAAGACCAACCTCCTTTATTCTCTAAGTCTTTCTTCCTCTCTTTCTTTCTTCTCTCTAAGACTTCATGATGACCAAGTTAAACCCAAGACCAACCTCGATACAAGAATCAATCAAGTCTGAAGATTCATCAAGTCTACCAAAAATTGAAGCAAGACATCACCAAGGAGAAAGTTACAAGTCTGGAGATTAAGCCAGGAAGACCAACTACATCTTCTTTCTACCTTTTCCATCTTTCCTAATCTTGCCTTTCAATTTATACATAAACAATTTTTGATCATGATGTTATCATCTTTAAAGTCATTTTGACACCCATTTTCGCTTTGCATATTTTCTTAGCATGACATAAATCTCTAGTCCTTAGGAATATTTTGCACCTCATGCATAAACATGTTTTCCCCAGGAGTTTAAGAAACTTGTTTGTATGTGTTGTGTTGATTTGTTTTATGATAGTTGTATTGTTGTTTGTTTTTATTGTTTAGACTGAACGGAGAGACCCGAGTTCGTTGAAAAGAGTTTGTGAGTAAAGACTGCATCCAAAGGCAAGTGGCACACCTCATAAACTTACTATTATTTTCTATATGCATTACATAGTGTATTTTTATATAAGCATGTGTAGGATAGTATTGATATGCTAGACCTGTGTAGAAATTCCTTACTCCAGTGTCTAGGTTCCTATATAATACTTGGTAGATATATTGATGCTATGCAATTGATGAAAAGTTTTACAAAATGTTAAGTGACTACTCAGGGTTGTGCTCATGGTTGTCGTCGCCTAGGATGAATGTCTATTCTACTTAGGGCCGTGAGCATGGTGATTTTCACCTGAGAGTGTACATCCACTAAGTTAATGAACCTCCTGGGTGGATTGGTTATATATGGTGGCGAAGTTGAGTGGCTACTCAGGTCCATGTCTATGGTTCCTGGAGTATGTGCACTTGTGGATGGCCACCCAGGGAACAAAGTAATCTGAAGAACTCCGAGTGACGATTGCTTCCAGTGCAGCCATTGCCAATGGGCTCTGGCTTGATCAATTATGTTGCGTGGACTCTCTCCGGCTTGACAAGCAGATGTAGGGGGATGTTAGGTGGAATGGGTCAAGCCAGAGTGGGAGGGAAAATGCTTCTGAAAGATCTCATCTCATTCTTCTCCTTTCCTTATCACTATAAGTGTGTAAAGGATAGCTTGGGTTGAATGGGTACAATGGTGAAAGTGCACACCCTCTGCAGAGTGTAAAACTAAGTAGTTAGCCGTGTCCCCGGTACGGACAATTTGAGCAGCTGATCACGGACGTCAAACGGAGGATTCCACTATTCCAACTTCAGAAATAAAACTTGATGGGTGAACAAGGGAAGATGAGATTTATGGTTTTCGTGCCATACTTGTCTTGATTTGAAGAAAGTGTTTTCCAAAGAGATAGGAAAAATTGGCTTTATGCAAAATAGCCTTGAACTCCACCAGCCAAATATGCATATAGGCTATAGAGTTATTCCATTAAGTGTCCAGTATAGTGTCACTTGCCAGACTCCATTTTTAATGGAATCTGACCCACGTTGTTGCAATATTTTCCTTATTGCAGATTATTCAGATGACGAGTGAGGTTTCGTTTAAAGGTTTCGAGTCTACAACCAACATGTTTTCGTCTGTGGTAACATGAAGTTGTTGGAGACCCACTGGTATTGTATTTCCGCTGTGTACTATTTCAAATCTAGCTTTATGCTATGCAACTTGTAATGAATATTTTGTATGTCTGGATCATCGATGTATTAAAATTGATACTTTGTTGTGATATTACATCGTAAACTGTGTGTGCAAACGAATCGATCCAGAGATTTTCACTATACAAAGGTATCTGCCTTATTAAAAGTGCAGGTACGCTACAGATGTTATCAGAGCACTGTGTTGCATGTAGGTTCAAAACCCCTAGGGTTGGACAGAGGCCAAAAGTTAAATAGTTTTAAATATACTAGGTTTCAAACTTGAGAAATTTTAAAATTACCTTTCTATTTTTACATTAATTTCCATGTCTTGTATCTTTTCCCTTTTCGCTTTAAATTCTAATACTCTTACCTGTTCAAAATTCCAGATGGGAGAGTACACTGAGACCGCGTATGCTGTTGTTTTGTCGGATTTCATCTTTGGGAGGCAGCTGTCCAGGTTGACAAGTCAATTGAAGCTACCACAGCCCTATTTCTGAGGAAGGAAGGAGGAGACCGACATACCTAATGTGACGCGTTGGGAAATCCGCACAATCATGACCCCAGATCCCACGATGCCAGACTTTGAGCCCGTGGACTATGTCACCTACTACCCAGAGTGGATTGAAGGAGTGAACATAGCTATGGTGGACTTAATGGCCCGTTTGTGTTACAAGTATCGCAACAAGCTAGCACCGGAATCGCCCTTCCGTGCCTTTGGGAAGAGGGATGCGCATGGCCACTCATTGGCTCACACGGGAAATCGCTTGGACCTGCCCATCATTAACAAAATGTTTGAAGACTTAGATTTTCTCATCAACTGCATGACCAGAAAGTTTCAACAAGCCTATGACATCGCAGATAATGCCCGAGCCGTCATACACGCAAAAACCCAAGAAGTCCAGACTTCTGAAACCCTTGTTGGCCATATGGAGGAACTCATCCATGACCTACATTTGCAGAACCTTGACAAAGATGAGCAGATTGCCACACTTGAAGCGCAACTCAATCCACCTCCACCACCGCCAGTAGCTGAAGAAGGAGGTGACCAAGGCACTGGACATGTGGTTGTACCCGCAACTGTAAAGGAGGAGGAACAGGAGGAAGAAGGCTCCGAAGAGGTGCTTTCTGAAGAGTCAATTGAGGGAGAAGTCACACTTGTGGCGAATAACCACGCAATGAAGCGCAAGCGTGAGATCAAAGAGGAATAAATGAAGCAATTAAAACCACGTTAGAGGGACCACCATTTATCTTATTTAGCTTATCGTATCAATTTAGTGTATTGACCTATCAAATTGTGGTATGGCAGTACTGTCGCTTTTGTATTTCCATGACATTGGTGTGTTTCGTTCGATAAACGATTAGTTCGATTTCTCAAAATAAGTTTGAAGCTTTTCATGTATGTGTTTGCATGTGTTTGAATCATGTTGATTGATTATTTTAGGAATTGGTTGCCTTGTTCCCAATTATTGAATTAGTATTTCTCCATAGTACATATAGTTCAACTTATTTGTTTTCTAAAACCAACAAATGTCTCACTCCAATATCAACAACAATGAATTGTACGCAACTACGCGACTACTGTTAAGGAACCAGAGTCAGAAGGTGATCAATGACCACCCGCCTAAGATTGATCGAAACCATAGTGTTTTTGAAGAGGACCTTATGACCAAACTAAAGGCATGCAAAACTTGTGGAGAGATAGGACATACGTCCAAAGATTGTTCTGATGAGTGGCCCCATGGTCATACCAGACGTCCAGTTAAAGGATGCCGCACAAGACAGGTCACTTGCTTCCTGTGTGAAGGAACAAACCATGTCCCAATTCAGTGCCAACTTTATCCCTTGGTGCAACAAGCTAACCAGCAAACCAAGGAAGGAATGCAACAGTCTCTCATGAACATCCTGGAAGAACAAGAACAAAATGTTAAATCCAAGAAAGATCTTAGCCACATAAGATGCTACAAGTGCAAAGATAAGGGACACTATGCCAGTGGCTGCCCTGAGTGGAAGAAGGATAAATCTCTCCAAGGACCGAGTGGAAAACGTGAGTGCTAAAACTTTCTGTATCCACCACATGCCATTGTATTTTGAATACTTGTATGCTCTACATCAGAGAAATAAACAAGATTAAACAAAGTTTCTAGACTGACCACAATTATTCCTTTTAAGGGTGGTAGCCACCCAGTTAAATTAAACCCCGTTAATCAAACCCAGAGATCCCAAACTATCTGTCTTTCGAGCCTCCCCAATCAGAAAAATCATTCCCTGCCAGCTTTCAAGTTCCATGTCAGAAAATTTCATTTCTCAGACCTCTCGAGTTATCAGAATCATTAGAGCATTTGCTTTCTTTCTAGCTTCTCCGAATCTCGGGGACGAGATTCCTTTTAAGGGTGGTAGTCTGTAACATCCCAACATTTTATAATGTTCAAGAATCACTAAAATTTAAAACTTTTGTTTTTCATTAAAATAAAATATTAAAATGCATAAGAAAACCAATTATAAAATACTTCAGGCATATTAAAAAGGTTTATTAATTCAAATATCTCAAGTAATCACAAACTTTCAAAACTTGTTACAAGATAAACAATATTTATAATTCCATTGTATTTTCTTAAACCTCATTGTATAAATTGCCAAATGGTTTTCACTCTTTTAACCAAGTTCAAAGTATAGTTTGGAAATTATAAGCCTATAGTTTATAACTTTAAAACTTCATAAATTAAAATTAATGAATCATCCAAATAAACATTTCATTTACTTAAATGAATTTCATTTATTTTCAAAGCATGAAATGATTAATATATTCTAAATAAGAAATGAATTAAAACTAAAATCCTTTCCAAAGTTTTTATGAAGTTTCAAATGAATTATCTTAATATAAAATATAATGGTGCACAAATTATTTTGAATTAAAATGAATACATTATTTTCCCTTATTATTTTCATATAGTATGTGTTATGTTATTTAGTATTATACTAAAGCCTAAAATGAATTTAGTATTTGGAAATGAGTTTAAATGACTTAAATTCAAACGTATTGGATTGTGGGTATTTTACAAATTTTATTTAGCCAAAAGAAAATTTAATTAATATATAATTTCAAATTTGACTTTAAGTGTCAAATTTGTATTTAATCAATATTTGAAAACTATTAATGTTGAAAATTGTTCAAAACATACCCACTAATGTTTTAAAGCATAGATATGAATTTTACAAATTTTTACAAATTGATTTGACTTCATTTGGAGTTATAAATCAAAAGATATTAATGAAATGAAAACTCAGAAAAAGAAAAAGAAAAATCGTTGACGTCATGCTGACGTCAGCATCGTCTTCAACCTCCGGCCGAGGATTCCGCCGTGATTCCTTTCCAAAATCCGGGCGAGATCGTCGTGATTTGTTTCTCTCCTATGCCTCTATTTAAACCCCATGACCCCCTCTTCCATTTGCCCCAAACCCTAGCCTCTAACACGCCGCCAGGCTGGAGAAATCGCTCCCCAGAGTCAGCCACCTCCACCGCCGTTTCTTCTCGTTTCCGACGGGGTGAGCCGAGCCCCTTGTCCGACAGCCCCTCCATCCTCTCCCCCGTGCCGACGCGCACCTCCATGACCCTTCCCTCGATTTCTTTCGCAGCGAATCGTCGAGTGCGAGGAGCTCGCTAGACCCGTCGTACCCCGACCACGGCCAGTCGCTGTCGAGGACGCGCGAGACGACCCCGACCACCGCATCCGACTCGCCGTGCCGCTTCGAACCTCCTGACAATTTTTCCACGCCTGGGGAATGTGACGCCCTATAATCGATACTATGTAGATTTAAGCGATTCCGCCGAAATCCGCATAATAACGATTTTAGGTCGCCCACCAGACATAATGTGCACGCCGAAACATGCGCCTTATGTGGGTGGAATTGTGATAACATTACAACAGTTCTGATACATCCACAAATACAACAAAAGATATAAATACGACAACGACTCGAACGAGTCAAGATACAAATGATACAATACAAAGATTCAAATGACAGAGGAAGCAAAAATAGTATCCGACTACGGATAAGAGGAAAATTGGACTAAGAGTCCTGAAGATAAGCGATGGCGCCATATCCCTGCCTAGCCAAGCCGGAGGGATTCCCAAGCTAACGTCGTCAGACTTCAAACCTGTTAACTGTACATAAAGCACATCCCAAAAGAGGGTCAGGGCACTCCCTGGCAAGCAAAACCGACTTGCCTACTTTCTACACCATCTCCCAAAATATAGGGGAGGTGGACTTAGCGGCAGCAGCACTAGCAACCTAAAGAGACACGCTACAACTTCCGTCTAATCAGAGAGGGATAAGAGAGCGCATAAAGTAACCAACTACTACTAACACCAAACATAACCCATTCTCGAATTAACCACCTCAACCAAGTATGAGGAAGCAATTCGGGAGACTCACACGTTGAACAGTTTTAGTTAGCATTTATTGTGAAAAGTAATTCTATATTACTAGTCAAATTAATTAACAATGATTAGGTGTAAGTTGTCTAGATCTTGTTAGCCAGCATCATCACCAAGTCGTCCATAACCGTGGACACGGCTCATCGATAAGATTATACCCTGCAGGGGTGCACTACTGGACCCATACTCACATGATCAACCCAGTCAATAACATTAGGGCCTTTCAACCCAACTCTTTTCCTTCCCCGCAACAAGTCCAGGATCCACGGGAGCTATGCTGGTCCCGGCCAAAAGGGTGCGGACTCCCGCAGGACACACCCCTCTGCAACAACAGGCCGCGCCCTATATGCATGTAACAAGGCACACCGCCAAAGTAAAATACTACACTAGTATCAATGCATATGAGACAAATGGAAAACCCAAACTAGGTGCGGCTCCCGGACAAGTTGAAGTTCCAGTCAAAGTCGAGGGGGGCTCCATTGGGCACACCCCTCCGCACCAACAGGCCGCCAGCCTCCCACAAGTGGTTAGTGCGCTCAAAATTGGAGCTAACCCCCTCAACCAAGTATGAGGAAGCAATTCGGGAGACTCACACGTTGAACAGTTTTAGTTACCATTTATTGTGAAAAGTAATTCTATATTACTAGTCAAATTAATTAACAATGATTAGGTGTAAGTTGTCTAGATCTTGTTAGCCAGCATCATCACCAAGTCGTCCATAACCGTGGACACGGCTCATCGATAAGATAATACCCTGCAGGGGTGCACTACTGGACCCATACTCGCATGATCAACCCAGTCAAAAACATTAGGGCCTTTCAACCCAACTCTTTTCCTTCACCGCAACAAGTCCAGGATCCACGGGAGCTATGCTGGTCCCGGCCAAAAGGGTGCGGACTCCCGCAGGACACACCCCTCTGCAACAACAGGCCGCGCCCTATATGCATGTAACAAGGCACACCGCCAAAGTAAAATACTACACTAGTATCAATGCATATGAGACAAATGGAAAACCCAAACTAGGTGCGGCTCCCGGACAAGTTGAAGTTCCAGTCAAAGTCGAGGGGGGCTCCATTGGGCACACCCCTCCGCACCAACAGGCCGCCAGCCTCCCACAAGTGGTTAGTGCGCTCAAAATTGGAGCTAACCCCCTCAACCAAGTATGAGGAAGCAATTCGGGAGACTCACACGTTGAACAGTTTTAGTTACCATTTATTGTGAAAAGTAATTCTATATTACTAGTCAAATTAATTAACAATGATTAGGTGTAAGTTGTCTAGATCTTGTTAGCCAGCATCATCACCAAGTCGTCCATAACCGTGGACGCGGCTCATCGATAAGATAATACCCTGCAGGGGTGCACTACTGGACCCATACTCGCATGATCAACCCAGTCAAAAACATTAGGGCCTTTCAACCCAACTCTTTTCCTTCACCGCAACAAGTCCTGGAGCCACGGGAGCTATGCTGGTCCCGGCCAAAAGGGTGCGGACTCCCGCAGGACACACCCCTCCGCACCAACAGGACACACCCCTCCGCACCAACAGGCCGCGAGCCTCCCACAAGTGGTTAGTGCGCTCAAAATTGGATCCGAGGACAAAATCTCAGTTCCTAGGTCGACACTTAGCAGAACAAAGCACCTCACAAGGCCTTCTGCCGGTGCCTTATCTTTTAATTATAATACCCCAATATAATACAACATTTTATTAAGGTAGAATAATCTATCAAGCTAAGCATATGAAATAAAAGACCAACTGACGACTCGCACAACCAACTCTAAGCATGCACTACGACTCGCAAGGCTAACAGATAAACATACAACAGGTGATGGGATGTGGGGATAAAGCTGTATAGGCTGCAGGATAAACATGTGATGGGATCGCAATAAAGAATCGTAAACTAGGGTAGCAGAGATCAACGGCAAGAATGAAAGACAATGTATAGGTAAACAAGCAAACTTTGCTTGCCTGGAATCCCGCATAAAACCAGATCTTGTCGTTGCTCACACATCTCAACGTAGTATCCGCGAAGAAGCAACAAACACTGGAAAGCGTAAAAGATGCAATTTACAACTACGGCAAAAGATTCAGCATGATCATAAGAGAATAATGCATGGCATGGCAAGATGCAATACAATGCAGGTAATTCCAAATTAAGCGGGAAAGCAACCCCGACAATTTATATCTAGGTGCAACTTATTTATTTACTAGCAATATTAAATGTTGGTTAACATGGCAACACATGGCATGGGTGATCCAATTAAATTAAATGGAATAGGGCATTATATATTTATTACCCCTAACATTCCATATTTAATTATTTAGTTACAATTAACAAATTATACTAAGCAATTAAAATAACAGATGCAAAATGATATACAAATGAAATATTAATATTTATTGCATTTTTCTGTTATAAAAACATATAAAGATTATTTTATTTGGAGTTATAAATTGAAAGTTATTAGCAAATTAAGATTAGGGGTGTTTCTGTAAAATACAGGAACTATCCGTGACTGAAAGAGTGTCGGTGAGGTTCTCTGTGCAAAAACAGAGAAGTAGGGGGCTCGGTGCAGGATTCCAGCGAGGATTTGCCTTCTGAGCTTTTTGTCACCGAGCTTGGAACTACACTAGAGGCTGACGCGCGGGGCCCAGCACCACGCTGGTGGGTGTGTGTGAGGTGCGGTACCCGCGGTCACTGACGTGCGGGCCATGTATGTCAGGGAGTGCGCAAAAGGGAAAAATGGGTGGGTTTTTTATTCGTCCGGGTGGGGGTTCGAACTCGCGCTGCGCGCGGACAGAGGGAACCGCACGGCTGCGCTAGCCACAGGGACGATTCGGTGTTGGTGATAGAATAAGACGTGCTTTATTTTTGTACCCAGCAAATTGATGTCTCGGACGAACTGAAACTGAGCGAGTTTCTGACGAACTGAACACTGAGGACACGCAGAGCAGCGGCGACGCGATTCTCGCCGGCAGCGACTCGAATCGGGCGGCACTGGGCGTGTTCGTGGGTGGAGTGGTGCGGGGTGGAGTGTGGGGTGCTTGGGCGAGTAGATCGGGGTCGGGGAAGAAGGGTGGAGGCCCAAGCCGCGAGCTTTGGAGCTCGGTCATGGCAATGGCGGGGGGAGAAACGGAGGGGGTGGATGGACTCGAGCACTCCGGTGACAAAACGAAAAGGAGAGGGGAGGAATGGGACGACGAGCTCACAGCGGGGTGCCGGTGTAGGGGATCGGGCGCGAAGACGATCGGAGGAAAAGAATCTTGGCGGCGCGCTTCGCCGGAGTCGGGGACGAACTGGACGGGCGCTTCGGACACGAACGCCACCGGCTCGATTCCCTCGGTGGAGAGGAGGAAGACGACGCGGCGGTACTTTTGGGCTTGAATGCGCTCCTACGCTAGCAACGGAGCAGCGGCGCGTCGTTGCGGTGGCTCTCCGGTGGAACGTATTTCAGGAAGAACAGAGAAGAGCAGAGGAGGTCTTAGGAAGAAGAAGAGGGGAGGCGGCGCACTGAGGAGGGAGGAGGAGAATGGCGGCTAGGGTTCGGTGAGGGAGAGGGGTGCGGCTTAAGAGGAGGGGGGGCAGGTGAGGCTCGGTGGGGGCTAGCAGGCAGTGGCCATGGCGTGCCCTCGTGTAAAGTTGTCTACCGTACAGAGGAAGAAGACAAGCAGGGGGTGGGCTTGGGCCAAAAAGAGATGGGCTGGGCTTTGGGAAGAATAGGCCTAGATAAGTAGTTTTTTCTTCTCCCTGTTACTCTTTCTTCTTTCTATTCAATTCTGTTTTTTGTATTTTAAAACAAAATAGAAGAAGGAAAAGATATATAGACTTTTGACAATTATTTATAATTTCAAAATACCCAATTTAGTATATTAGTTTGAATATTTGAAAAGAATTTACATATCACATTTAAATTAATTTGGTTTGCATTTGAAATTAAAAGGTGGAATTGAATTTGAAGTGTGTGATTTAAATTTAAATGCAATAAACAACAATTGAAGTGACAAAAACATGATGATATGATGACATGAATATGCACAAAAGAAAACAACAAAAAACTAAATTGGGATAAATCCCGGGGCGTTACAATCGACACCACTAACAAGACGCCGAGACCACAAGAAGAGAGGGGTAACTACTGAGTCTTTCGGCTCCGTGAAGAACTTTTCGACACCACTAACAAGGGATTGTTGCTCCACCTCGAAATTCTCGACACCACTAAGAAAAGGTGTTGCTCCGTCGATGCTGATTTCCGAACATCAAACCTAACAGGATAAAAGCAAGAGATCGTCCACCCACACGTAGGATCCTAAAAGTTTGAAAGTTTGGATAAGAGAAGAGACTCCAAACAAGTAAGGTAAGAGGAGAAATAGAATTGAGGTAAGGAGTAAATAGAAACCTATTGAGATATTTTTCAAAATAATTTAAATCAAATAGTTATCGACACTCTAGAAAAAACGACCGTTAGCGAGGTATCCTACAGACTTTTGCGGACCCGCTGCTTCGATAACCAATCGTATCAAAACAACAGGAGATCGAAACCAAGGCTCTGATACCACTTTGTGACGCCCCATAATCGGTACTATGTAGATTTAAGCGATTCCGCCGAAATCCGCATAATAACGATTTTAGGTCGCCCACCAGACATAATGTGCACGCCGAAACATGCGCATTATGTGGGTGGATTGTGATAACATTACAACAGTTCCGATACATCCACAAATACAACAAAATATATAAATACGACAACGACTCGAACGAGTCAAGATACAAATGATACAATACAAAGAATCAAATGAGAGCGGAAGCAAAAATAGTATCCGACTACGGATAAGAGGCAAATTGGAGTAAGAGTCCTGAAGATAAGCGATGGCGCCATATCCCTGCCTAGCCAAACCGGAGGGATTCCCAAGCTAACGTCGTCAGACTTCAAACCTGTTAACTGCACATAAAGCACATCCCAAAAGAGGGTCAGGGCACTCCCTGGCAAGCAAAACCGACTTGCCTACTTTCTACACCATCTCCCAAAATATAGGGGAGGTGGACTTAGCGGCAGCAGCACTAGCAACCTAAAGAGACACGCTACAACTTCCGTCTAATCAGAGAGGGATAAGAGAGCGCATAAAGTAACCAACTACTACTAACACCAAACATAACCCATTCTCGAATTAACCCCCTCAACCAAGTATGAGGAAGCAATTCGGGAGACTCACACGTTGAACAGTTTTAGGTACCATTTATTGTGAAAATTAATTCTATATTACTAGTCAAATTAATTAACAATGATTAGGTGTAAGTTGTCTAGATCTTGTTAGCCAGCATCATCACCAAGTCGTCCATAACCGTGGACACGGCTCATCGATAAGATTATACCCTGCAGGGGTGCACTACTGGACCCATACTCGCATGATCAACCCAGTCAAAAACATTAGGGCCTTTCAACCCAACTCTTTTCCTTCACCGCAACAAGTCCAGGAGCCACGGGAGCTATGCTGGTCCCGGCCAAAAGGGTGCGGACTCCCGCAGGACACACCCCTCTGCACCAACAGGCCGCGCCCTATAAGCATGTAACAAGGCACATCGCCGAAGTAAAATACTACTCTAGTATCAATGCATATGAGACAAATGGAAAACCCGAACTAGGTGCGGCTCCCGGACAAGTTGAAGTTCCAGTCAAAGTCGAGGGGGGCTCCATTGGGCCTTCCACAAGTGGTTAGTGCGCTCAAAATTGGATCCGAGGACAAAATATCAGTTCCTAGGTCGACACTTAGCAGAACAAAGCACCTCACAGGGCCTTCCGCCGGTGCCTTATCTTTTAATTATAATACCCCAATATAATACAACATTTTATTAAGGTAGAATAATCTATCAAGCTAAGCATATGAAATAAAAGACCAACTCACGACTCGCACAACCAACTCTAAGCATGCACTACGACTCGCAAGGCTAACTGATAAACATACAACAGGTAATGGGATGTGGGGATAAAGCTGTATAGGTTGCAGGATAAACATGTGATGAGATCGCAATAAAGAATCGTAAACTAGGGTAGCAGAGATCAACGGCAGGAATGAAAGACAATGTATAGGTAAACAAGCAAACTTTGCTTGCCTGGAATCCCGCATGAAAGCAGATCTTGTCGTTGCTCACACATCTCAACGTAGTATCCGCGAAGAAGCAACAAACACTGGAAAGCGAAAAGATGCAATTTACAACTACGGCAAAAGATTCAGCATGATCATACGAGAATGATGCATGGCATGGCAAGATGCAATACAATGCAGGTAATTCCAAATTAAGCGGGAAAGCAACCCCGGCAATTTATATCTAGGTGCAACTTATTTATTTACCAGCAATATTAAATGTTGGTTAACATGGCAACACATGGCATGGGTGATCCAATTAAATTAAATGGAATAGGGCATTATATATTTATTACCCCTAACATTCCATATTTAATTATTTAGTTGCAATTAACAAATTATACTAAGCAATTAAAAGAACAGATGCAAAATGACATACAAATGGCATATTAATATTTATTGCATTTTTCTGATATAAAAACATATAAAGATTATTTTATTTGGAGTTATAAATTGAAAGTTATTAGCAAATTAAGATTAGGGGTGTTTCTGTAAAATATAGGACCTATCCGTGACTGAAAGAGTGTCGGTGAGGTTCTCTGTGCAAAAACAGAAAAGCAGGGGGCTCGGTGCAAGATTCCAGCGAGGATTTGCCTTCTGGGCTTTTTGTCATCGAGCCTGGAACTACACCAGAGGCTGACGCGCGGGGCCCAGCGCCACGCTGGCGGGTGTGTGTGAGGTGCGGTACCCGCGGTCACTGACGCGCGGGCCATGTATGTCAGGGAGTGCGCAAAAGGGAAAAAGGGGTGGGTTTTTTATTCGTCCGGGTGGGGGTTCGAACTCGCGCTGCGCGCGGACGGAGGGAACCGCACGGCTGCGCTAGCCACAGAACAATTCGGTGTTGGTGATAGAATAAGACGTGCTTTATTTTTGTACCGCAGCAAATTGATGTCTCGGACGAACTGAAATTGAACGAGTTTCTGACGAACTGAACACTGAGGACACGCAGAGCAGCGGCGACGCGATTCTCGCCGGCAGCGACTTGAATCGGGCGGCGCTGGGCGTGTTCGTGGGTGGAGTGGTGCAGGATGGTGTGTGGGGTGCTTGGGCGAGTAGATCGGGGCCGGGGAAGAAGGGGGGAGGCCCAAGCCGCGAGCTTTGGAGCTCGGCCATGGCAATGGCGGGGGGAGAAACGGAGGGGGTGGATGGACTCGAGCACTCCGGCGACAAAACGAAAAGGGGAGGGGAGGAATGGGACGGCGAGCTCACAGCGGGGGTGCCGGTGTAGGGTATCGGGCGCGAAGACGATCAGAGGAGAAGAATCGTGGCGGCGCGCTCCGCCGGAGTCGGGGACGAACTGGACGGGCGCTTCGGACACGAACGCCCCCGGCTTGATTCCCTCGGTGGAGAGGAGGAAGACGACGCGGCGGTGCTTTTGGGCTTGAATGCGCTCCTACGCCGGCAACGGAGCAGCGGCGCGACGTTGCGGTGGCTCTCCGGTGGAACGTATTTCGGGAAGAACAGAGAAGAGCAGAGGATGTCATAGGAAGAAGAAGAGGGGAGGCGGCGCACTGAGGAGGGAGGAGGAGAATGGCGGCTAGGGTTCAGCGATTGAGAGGGGTGCGGCTTAAGAGGAGGGGGAGCAGGTGAGGCTCGGTGGGGGCTAGCGGGCACTGGCCATGGCGTGCCCTCGTGTAAAGTTGTCTACTTTACAGAGGTAGAAGACAAGCAGGGGATGGGCTTGGGCCAAAAAGAGATGGGCTGGGCTTTGTGAAGAATAGGCCTAGATGAGTATTTTTTCTTCTCCCTGTTACTCTTTCTTCTTTCTATTCAATTCTGTTTTTTGTATTTTAAAACAAAATAGAAGAAGGAAAAGATATATAGACTTTTGACAATTATTTATAATTTCAAAATACACAATTTAGTATATTACTTTGAATATTTGAAAAGAATTTACATATCACATTTAAATTAATTTGGTTTGCATTTGAAATTAAAAGGTGGAATTGAATATGAAGGGTGTGATTTAAATTAAAATGCAATAAACAACAACTGAAGTGACGAAAACATGATGATATGATGACATGAAGATGCACAAAAGAAAACAATAAAAAACTAAATTGGGATAAATCCCTGGGCGTTACAATCGACACCACTAACAAGGGATCATGTCCCGCGATCCACGCCGAGACCATAAGAAGAGAGGGGTAACTACTGAGTCTTTCGACTCCGTGAAGAACTTCTCGACACCACTAACAAGGGATTGTTGCTCCACCTCGAAATTCTCGACACCACTAAGAAAAGGTGTTGCTCCGTCGATGCTGATTTTCGAACATCAAACCTAACAGGATAAAAGCAAGAGATCGTCCACCCACACGTAGGATCCTAAAACTTTGAAAGTTTGGATAAGAGAAGAGACTCCAAACAAGTAAGGTAAGAGGAGAAATAGAATTGAGGTAAGGAGTAAATAGAAACCTATTGAGATATTTTTACAAATAATTTAAATCAAATAGTTTTCGACACTCTAGAAACAACGACCGTTAGCGAGGTTATCCTACAGACTTTTGTGTACCCGCTGCTTCGATAACCAATCATATCGAAACAACAGGAGATCGAAACCAAGGCTCTGATACCACTTTGTGACGCCCTATAATCGGTACTATGTGGATTTAAGCGATTCCGCCGAAATCCGCATAATAACGATTTTAGGTCGCCCACCAGACATAATGTGCACGCCGAAACATGCGCATTATGAGGGTGGAATTGTGATAACATTACAACAGTTCCGATACATCTACAAATACAACAAAAGATATAAATACGACAACGACTCGAACGAGTCAAGATACAAATGATACAATACAAAGATTCAAATGAGAGCGGAAGCAAAAATAGTATCCGACTACGGATAAGAGGCAAATTGGACTAACGTCGTCAGACTTCAAACCTGTTAACTGCACATAAAGCACATCCCAAAAGAGGGTCAGGGCACTCCCTGGCAAGCAAAACCGACTTGCCTACTTTCTACACCATCTCCCAAAATATAGGGGAGGTGGACTTAGCGGCAGCAGCACTAGCAACCTAAAGAGACACGCTACAACTTCCGGCTAATCAGAGAGGGATAAGAGAGCGCATAAAGTAACCAACTACTACTAACACCAAACATAACCCATTCTCGAATTAACCCCCTCAACCAAGTATGAGGAAGCAATTCGGGAGACTCACACGTTGAACAGTTTTAGTTACCATTTATTGTGAAAATTAATTCTATATTACTAGTCAAATTAATTAACAATGATTAGGTGTAAGTTGTCTAGATCTTGTTAGCCAGCATCATCACCAAGTTGTCCATAACCGTGGACACGGCTCATCGATAAGATTATACCCTGCAAGGGTGCACTACTGGACCCATACTCGCATGATCAACCCAGTCAAAAACATTAGGGCCTTTCAACCCAACTCTTTTCCTTCACCGCAACAAGTCCAGGAGCCACGGGAGCTATGCTGGTCCCGGCCAAAAGGGTGCGGACTCCCGCAGGACACACCCCTCCGTACCAACAGGTCGCGCCCTATAAGCATGTAACAAGGCACATCGCCGAAGTAAAATACTACTCTAGTATCACTGCATATGAGACAAATGGAAAACCCGAACTAGGTGCGGCTCCCGGACAAGTTGAAGTTCCAGTCAAAGTCGACGGGGGCTCCATTGGGCCTCCCACAAGTGGTTAGTGCGCTCAAAATTGGATCCGAGGACAAAATCTCAGTTCCTAGGTCGACACTTAGCAGAACAAAGCACCTCACAAGGCCTTCCGCCGGTGCCTTATCTTTTAATTATAAGACCCCAATATAATACAACATTTTATTAAGGTAGAATAATCTATCAAGCTAAGCATATGAAATAAAAGACCAACTGACGACTCGCACAACCAACTCTAAGCATGCACTACGACTCGCAAGGCTAACAGATAAACATACAACAGGTGATGGGATGTGGGGATAAAGCTTTATATGTTGCAGGATAAACATGTGATGAGATCGCAATAAAGAATCATAAACTAGGGTAGGAGAGATCAACAGCAGGAATGAAAGACAATGTATAGGTAAACAAGCAAACTTTGCTTGCCTGGAATCCCGCATGGAAGCAGATCTTGTCGTTGCTCACACATCTCAACGTAGTATCCGCGAAGAAGCAACAAACACTGGAAAGCGTAAAAGATGCAATTTACAACTACGGCAAAAGATTCAGCATGATCATACGAGAATGATGCATGGCATGGCAAGATGCAATACAATGCAGGTAATTCCCAATTAAGCGGGAAAGCAACTCCGACAATTTATATCTAGGTGCAACTTATTTATTTACCAGCAATATTAAATGTTGGTTAACATGGCAACACATGGCATGGGTGATCCAATTAAATTAAATGGAATAGGGCATTATATATTTATTACCCCTAACATTCCATATTTAATTATTTAGTTGCAATTAACAAATTATACTAAGCAATGAAAATAACAGATGCAAAATGACATACAAATGGCATATTAATATTTATTGCATTTTTCTGATATAAAAACATATAAAGATTATTTTATTTGGAGTTATAAAATGAAAGTTATTAGCAAATTAAGATTAGGGGTGTTTCTGTAAAATATAGGACCTATCCGTGACTGAAAGAGTGTCGGTGAGGTTCTCTGTGCAAAAACAGAAAAGCAGGGGGCTCGGTGCAAGATTCCAGCGAGGATTTGCCTTCTGGGCTTTTTGTCACCGAGCCTGGAACTACACCAGAGGCTGACGCGCGGGGCCCAGCGCCACGCTGGCGGGTGTGTGTGAGGTGCGGTACCCGCGGTCACTGACGCGCGGGCCATGTATGTCAGGGAGTGCGCAAAAGGGAAAAAGGGGTGGGTTTTTTATTCGTCCGGGTGGGGGTTCGAACTCGCGCTGCGCGCAGACGGAGGGAACCGCACGGCTGCGCTAGCCACAGGGACGATTCGGTGTTGGTGATAGAATAAGACGTGCTTATTTTTGTACCGCAGCAAACTGATGTCTCGGACGAACTGAAACTGAACGAGTTTCTGACGAACTGAACACTGAGGACACGCAGTGTAGCGGCGACGTGATTCTCGCCGGCAGCAACTCGAATCGGGCGGCGCTGGGCGTGTTCGTGGGTGGAGTGGTGCGGGATGGGGTGTGGGGTGCTTGGGAGAGTAGATCGGGGCCGGGGAAGAAGGGGGGAGGCCAAAGCCGCGAGCTTTGGAGCTCGGCCATGGCAATGGCGGGGGGAGAAACGGAGGGATTGGATGGACTCGAGCACTCCGGCAACAAAACGAAAAGGGGAGGGGAGGAATGGGACGACGAGCTCACAGCGGGGGTGCCGGTGTAGGGGATCGGGCGCGAAGACGATCGGAGGAGAAGAATCATGGCGGCGCGCTCCGCCGGAGTCGGGGACGAACTGGACGGGCGCTTCGGACAAGAACGGCCCCGGCTCGATTCCCTCGGTGGAGAGGAGGAAGACGACGCGGCGGTGCTTTTGGGCTTGAATGCGCTCCTACGCCGGCAACGGAGCAGCGGCCCGACGTTGCGGTGGCTCTCCGGTGGAACGTATTTCGGGAAGAACATAGAAGAGCAGAGGAGGTCATAGGAAGAAGAAGAGGGGAGGCGGCGCACTGAGGAGGGAGGAGGAGAATGGCGGCTAGGGTTCGGCGAGGGAGAGGGGTGCGTCTTAAGAGGAGGGGGAGCAGGTGAGGCTCGGTGGGGGCTAGCGGGCAGTGGCCATGGCGTGCCCTCGTGTAAAGTTATCTACCGTACAGAGGTAGAAGACAAGCAGGGGGTGGGCTTGGGCCAAAAAGATATGGGATGGGATTTGGGAAGAATAGGCCTACATGAGTATTTTTTTTTTCTTCTCCCTGTTACTCTTTCTTCTTTCTATTCAATTCTGTTTTTTGTATTTTAAAACAAAATAGAAGAAGGAAAAGATATATAGACTTTTGACAATTGTTTATAATTTCAAAATACACAATTTAGTATATTAGTTTGAATATTTGAAAAGAATTTACATATCACATTTAAATTAATTTGGTTTGCATTTGAAATTAAAAGGTGGAATTGAATATGAAGGGTGTGATTTAAATTTAAATGCAATAAACAACAATTAAAGTGACAAAAACATGATGATATGATGACATGAAGATGCACAAAACAAAACAACAAAAAACTAAATTGGAATAAATTCCGCGGCGTTACAGGGAACCACCGGAGCCCCGCCCCGACGACCACCGGAGCGCAGCCCCGACGACCCCTCCATCTCCGGCCACCCGCGCCGCCACGGTAAGGTCAACGTTTCCCCGCCGTCCGATCTCCTTCCAGCGGCCACGATTAAACTTTAACGTGAAGGGGTACGATTTGATCTGGACCGCCAGATCCAGATCTGACGGCCCAGATCATTCCACTTGCCACGTCGGATCCGCGTCAGCAGCACAATCAGCGCCCAGTCATCGCTGACGTGTAAAATGATTTTATCGATTTTTTTAATTTGGCAGTTTTGCAGAAAAAGCCTCTGTCACTTAGATCTGTCATAACTTTTTAACCACTTATCGAAATTTAACAAATTTTATATTTTTGGGAAGCCCTCGACATGTAGAATATTTTAGATCTGCTAAAATTAAAATTTGACTAAGTTTATAATATTCAAATTTCAAATGGAATAATTGAGTATATTTGTCATAACTTTAAATATATAATTGCAAAAATTGCAAATAAAATTGTTTTAAAAACTTAAGAATATTTGTAGTGTGATGCCTCTGTTATAAAATATTTTTGAGTAATATTTGAATGAATTCATAGATATATATTTAAATTGAATAGTTTCAATATTTTCAACATAACTTTTAATATAAACATTATTTTTGGATAAATCCAATTGCAATAAATGTATTTAAACCCATCTGTCTACTAATACTAATTACAAAATTTTGTTATAAAAATTTAATCACATAAAACCCTAATATTTTTATTTAATCCTTTTATTATAATTCGTAAAATTAGAAACTAATTCAATTGCAATTATAACCTTATGCATACTTTATAAATATCACAAATTTTGTATGATATTTCTTGAGATTCAAAAGTGCATTGCATGCATAATTTATTTTCACATATAGATATAATTCTCATAGGAAAACCTCTTCATTATTTTTCTCTAAGTTAGAAGTATTTTTCAACTTAGCATTTTGGTAAAGTGCTACACTTAGACACTCAGTAATTTTCAACATGGAGCTAGAAGACCAATGAAGGACTTAGCCAAAACAAGACTTCAGAAGTATCTCCAAGGAGTAGAAGCACTTAGAAGAAAATCAAGAAGAAGTTCAAGAAGACCAACCTCCTTTATTCTCTAAGTCTTTCTTTCTCTCTTTCTTTCTTCTCTCTAAGACTTCATGATCACCAAGTTAAACCCAAGACCAACCTCTATACAAGAATCAATCAAGTCTGAAGATTCATCAAGTCTACCAAAAATTCAAGAAAGACATCACCAAGGAGAAAGTTACAAGTCTGGAGATGAAGCCTGGAAGACCAACTATATCTTCTTTCTACCTTTTCCCTCTTTCCTAATCTTTCCTTTCAATTTAGACATAAACAATTTTTGATCATGATGTTATCATCTTTAAAGTCATTTTGACACCCATTTTTGCTTTGCATATTTTCTTAGCATGACATACATCTCTAGTCCTTTGGAATATTTTGCACCTCATGCATAAACATGTTTTCCTTAGGAGTTTAAGAAACTTGTTTGTATGTGTTGTGTTGATTTGTTTTATGATTGTTGTATTGTTGTTTGTTTTTATTGTTTAGACTGAACGGAGAGACCCGAGTTCGTTGAAAATAGTTTGTGAGTAAAGACTGCATCCAAAGGCAAGTGGCACACCTCATAAACTTACTATTATTTTCTATATGCATTACTTTGTGTATTTTTATATAAGCATGTGTAGGAAAGTATTGCTATGCTAGACCTGTGTAGAAATTCCTTACTCCAGTGTCTAGGTTCCTATATAATACTTGGTAGATATATTGATGCTATGCAATTGATGAAAAGTTTTACAAAATGTTAAGTGACTACTCACGGCTGTGCTCATGGTTGTCGTCGCCTATGATGAATGTCTATTCTACTTAGGGCCGTGAGCATGGTGATTTTCACCTGAGAGTGTACATCCACTAAGTTAATGAACCTCCTTGGTGGATTGGTTGTATATGGTGGCGAAGTTGAGTGGCTACTCAGGTCCATGTCTATGGTTCCTGGAGTATGTGCACTTGTGGATGGCCACCCAGGGAACAAAGGAATCTGAAGAACTCCGAGTGACGATTGCTTCGAGTGCATCCATTGCCAATGGGCTCTGGCTTGATCAATTATGTTGTGTGGAATCTCTCCCGGCTTGACAAGCAGATGTAGGGTGACGTTAGGTGGAACGGGTCAAGCAAGAGTGGGAGGGAAAATGCTTCTGAAAGATCTCGTCTCATTCTTCTCCTTTCCTTATCACTATAAGTGTGTAAAGGATAGTTTGGGTTGAATGGGTACAATGGTGAAAGTGCACAACCTCTGCAGAGTGTAAAACTAAGTAGTTAGCCGTGTCCCCGGTACGGACAATTTGAGCAGCTGATCACGGACGTCAAATGGAGGATTCCACTATTCCAACTTCAGAAATAAAACTTGATGGGTGAACAAGGGAAGATGAGAATTTATGGTTTTCATGCCATACTTGTCTTGATTTGAAGAAAGTGTTTTCCAAAGAGATAGGAAAAATTGGCTTTATGCAAAATAGACTTGAACTCCACCAGCCAAATATGCATATAGGCTATAGAGTTATTCCATTAAGTGTCCACTATAGTGTCACTTGCCAGACTACATTTTAATGGAATCTGACCCACGTTGTTGCAATATTTTCCTTATTGCGGATTATTCAGATGACGAGTGAGGTTTCGTTTAAAGGTTTCGAGTCTACAACCAACATGTTTTCGCATGTGGCAACATGAAGTTGTTGCAAACCCACTGCTATTGTATTTCCGCTGTATACTATTTCAAAGCTAGCTTTATGCTATGCAACTTGTAATGAATATTTTGTATGTCTGGATCATCGATGTAATAAAATTGATACTTTGTTGTGATATTACATCGTAAACTGTGTGTGCAAACGAAACGATCCAGGGATTGGCACTATACACAGGTATTTGCCTTATTAAAAGTGCAGGTACGCTACAAAACTTTTCATGAATAGTACTATCAAACGAGCATCAAAAAGATTTGCATAAGAGTTAACTTATAAAGCAATATTATCTAAGTAAAAGAGCATTGAAGCAACACAAAGGAAGATATATGTTTCAGCATTGACTTTCAACTTTTGAACATGTATATCATATAGGGGTCAATTGGTTATGTGCCATACCTACCTCAGTTGTATCTGTTTGTGCCATACCCGCGTTGTTTCTCTCATATGTGCCCTAGCTGGCTCACATATCGCCCAAACGCTTGTTTCCCTCTGTTTGACCTACTTTAACCGGTGGGGTCGGCCTGGTGGGGTCAGCCTGGCGCGGCTCGGGATGACTAGAGTAGTACGTCATCCTCCTCCAAGTGGGACCGCTCAAGTTGGGATAGGAATTGAGTCTCAAGTGGTGACAGGAAGGGACGAGTCTGACGCCCAGGTTGGGTATCTCCGCCCCAATTAACACGTCGTTAACACCAAATTAACTGAATTAACCCTGAATTAAGTGGATTAACATTAATGTAACTGACAATTTGTTGATTAGTACGTCATTGTTTAGTGAAGCTGCTACTACGAATTGAAACTCGATATAATAGGATTGATAACTCAATTTGAAAACTGGAACTCGATTTATAACTCGAATTGAAACTGCTACTAGTAATTGAAACTCGATTTATAACTTGAATATCATTATATTAGGATTATATTAACAATTTCATAAGATTAGAAGTGCATGCAACACTACTACTACGCCGGCGGCGGCCTAATCCTACTACTAATCAGTAGCAATGCAACTAATGCACTGCTACTGCTACTACAACGATCGCCGAGTGCGACTCCTACGTGCGCTGCGTCTTGGGCGGCGGTTCGGCAAAGGAGGAGGAGTCGTCCTCCTCCTCCTCGTCGTCATCATCCTTATCCTTCTCATCGTCGCCCTTGATCAACTCCGGGCCCGATTCCTCCTCCTCGGACCCGTCCTGATCATCGGAGTCGTCGTCACTAGAGTCAGGGTCGGACCCGCCTCTCTGGTTGATGTCGGGCCCCTCGCCATCGTCGTCAGTGCCAGAGCCGCCACCGCAGCCGCCGGCGTTCCCGTGGCCCTCCTCCCACCACTCGATCGGGTTCCCCTCCCCGTTAGAGTCGCTCGGGATCGCTGGGTTTTTCCACCAATGCTCGTCGTCCGACATTGTTGTTGGAGAGAAGTGGTGGTTGGGGTTTTTCGTAGAGAAGAGAGAATGGAGAGAAGAGCGAGTGAACGGCGATGCCAATGCGCATTGGGGTTTTTATTACTGAAGGGATAACTGCTTGTGATGAATTTATTGCCGCCGGCGTGTAAATCGATAACCGCGCTTGGGAACTGAACAGGCGCATCTCTTGGTTTTTTTGCCAACGCAGTGTAACATCAAAACACAATGTGCATTCGGATTTTATTTGCAATGATGACATCGTGTGACTTTGCTTCAGGTCTAGTCGAAGTGATATGCCTGTAAATGTTTACCACGTCATTTGGTGTCCCTAGATGTGTCGAACAGTTGATGCGCGTCGTCGTTCTGATCAAATTTACTACAGTTAGAGACGAGACGTTGTGAGACATCTACACGTATCAGAAACATTTGTTGCGAGAACTGACGCGAAATTTTTTATTTATACGTGCAAATATCCGGACACGAACTGGACGTGAACTACACGTATCGGTGCATTCGTGTCAAGACAGCAAGCGCAATCTAGACACGAGCTGGACGTGAACTTGCACCCACAATGTGTGTTCTGTGTAGTTACGCGATTTGAACGTGTGTAGACCTTGTTTATCAACTTGAACCGTTTGTAGTATTTGTTATTATACTTTTGTCGAACACCTTAAGTGCGCACTCTGGGCGCGCTCAGAGCGTGCCTGGCGTGCTCTGGGCGCGCACATGCGCACATTTGTGTAAAATTTGGGCGTGAACTAAGCCTGGACAATTCTTAGTCCCTCCTAAATGATACTTTCATGAGTATTTTTAAATTATCATGTTGCAATTCTCATTTGCACATTTGAGTTATATGATATCACATGAGATTCATGCCCTTCTCATTTGAATGTATGTAGACCAAGTTTTTAAACTTGAGTCGTTAGTATATGACACATGAAGACTATGTGGGTCGGTTTTTTAATTTTTCGATAATTTTTTAATTTATGATGGTTATTTCAAATTCAACCTAAGTTTGACCAACATTTAAACAAGTTTTAAAACATGAAAATGAAAAACTAAGCATGGATCCTTCTTAGTCGCTCCAAAATGAAGATTTTGTGGGGTTTTTAAAAATTTCATGTTACAATTCCAAAGCCACTTCTCTCCAACCTTAGACCTCACAGTTTGAGTTATGCAATATTACATGAGATCCATGCCCTACTGCATTGGAATGTATGTAGACCATGTTTTTAAACTTGAGTCGTTTGTATATGACATAAGAGGACTATGTGAGCAGGATTTTCCTTTTTTTGATATTTTTTAAATATTTGAAGCTCATTTCAAATGTCGATCAAATTGCAGCCGTCCTATTTCCTGTAGAACGAATATGCAGCCGTCCAGAGGGAATCTACAGGCGATCCGCGAGAAGCTCATTCTGCGATTTAATTGAACGCTCGTGTAGGACAAGGGTTGTACACCCGCTGACGAGTGAACCCAACATGGATTTTGGCTCGCCCACCCCCATTTGCCTCAGTGACACAAAATGGTTATTTTGGCGCACCAAATGCGGATTTTGTCCATTACGCGTCTTCGTCCCCTAACTTAAATCGGGATTTTGGGAAACCAAATGGGGATAGCCATGAGCATGCTAAAATCTAGCTTGAATCCATATAAATTTTCAAATTAGCCTGGACTCGCTGAAAAATGTGTTTCAAATGAGCTCCAAAGGTAGGGTATACGGCATCATTTCTAAGCAAAAATGGTAGACTCGCCAAAAAATGTGTTTCAAATGAGCTCCGAAGGTAGGGTAAATGGCCCCATTTCTAAGCAAAAATAGTGGATTCGCTGAAAAATGTGTTTCAAATGAGCTCCAAAGGTAGGGTAAACAGCCTCATTTCTAAGCAAAAATTTTGAACTCGCCGAAAAATGTGTTTCAAATGAGCTCCAAAGGTAGGGTAAACAGCCTCATTTCTAAGCAAAAATTGTGAACTCGCCGAAAAATGTGTTTCAGATGAGCTCCAAAGATAGGGTAAACGGCCCCATTTCTAAGCAAAAATGGTGGACTGGCTGAAAAATGTGTTTCAAATGAGCTCCAAAGGTAGGGTAAACGGCCTCATTTCTAATCAAAGATGGTGGACTCGTCGAAAAATATGTTTCAAATGAGCTCCAAAGGTAGGATAAACGGCCTCATTTATAAATTGAAGTGGATTTACACACAATTGGAAACGTCAAGCACAAGGCCATTGCCCTTAATAAAGCAACTTATAACTAAAATAGATCAACAACTAATAACTAAATTGGCACTTGACCTTAAAAAAGCAACTAATAACTAAAATGAACTATCACTCGTCCTCGTCATCGGAAACCTCCACCGTCTCGGCCTTGCCGTTGCCCCTTTCCTTGCCCTTGGCATCGACATCTTATGAGGCGTTGAGGTTCGACGCTGACTACATGTCCTTCTTCCAGGCCATGGTCCAGTGCATACCCCGGTCGTCCTCGTCGGACAGATCGATGAAGGGAATGGAATCGGGAGCAATGGCCCTGCCCCTTGGAGACTCCCCGTCCCATGCCGCTTCCCTCGCTCGCCTCCTGCTCGAACTTGGAGGAGTACGCGCACGCCCACGCCCACTCCCCATGTCGCTTCCCTCGCTCGCCTCAAGAACCCAAGGATAGGGGACGGGGCGGCAGCGACAGTTCAAGCTTGGAGTGGAGCTTCCATCACCACGAGCCATGGAGAGATAAGGGACTAGGCGAGGGTGTCTAGGAGAGGAAGAGGGGATTTATGAGCGCAGCGGGCAAGGAGGTGGCTCCTTTTAATGACATATGCGGTCTGGACGGCGTCGCGGTTTAGACGGCAGCAATGGCGACCAGACGTTAATTCGGCTCCAGACTGCTCAGCTTGTAGCAGGACAGAGAAGGCAAGAGAGACGCGAGGACGGCAGAGCAGATGCGCGTACGGGCCGGCAGTGTAGGCGGATAGGCAGCTTTATACCGACAAGGGGGGCACGCCATTGAAGGCGCGGCAAGCACAGGCATGGATGCGCACGTACGGCGGCATGCATGCTCTCCGCCGCCGGTGGCCCCACTTGTTTGCTGGGCCCACATCTAAGGTCAAAGGGACGACCCCACTATCTGACCCGACAAAATTCCAACGGAGCCACGCCAGGCTGACCCCACCAGGCCGATCCTACCGGTTCAAGTAGGTTGACCAGAGGCAAAAAAACGTTTGGCCAATATGCGAGCAAAACAGGGCACAAACGAGAGAAACAACGCGGGTATTGCACACACAGATAGAACTCAGAGAACCATGGCACATAAAAAATTAACCCATCATATAGATAGTTGTAAACACAAAGAAATATAACAAGTGCAATAAGTAAGTGTATAAAAATTGTTGCACACAGTTGACACAAGTGTTTGCTTCGGGGATATAAAGAAGTAGGTAAACAGTCTCAACATAAAGAAAAATATAGGCCCTTCGTAGAGGGAAGTAGGGATACAAGCATGTGCTAGAGCTTATTATTGTATAGGTTTTTGAAATCATATAGAGAGCATAAAAGTAAGTTTTTGAGTGGTTTTTGTCGTTGTCAACGGATGGTAATGGGCGCTCTACCCCCCTTGTCAACCAGACTTTCTTAAGAGCGGCTCCCATGAAGGACGTTATTTCTACCCAAGGGTAGATCATCCATATTTTCTCTTTTGCTTACACATGTAGTTTGGAACTAGTATCATTGCTTGGTTGATTAGATCAGGGCAAAAATGTGAAGAAAATGCAACGGTTAAAGTTGTAATTAATTGGGACTGGGCACCCCATTTGCTAGCTCTTTTTAGAAAATTAATGGATAAGCGGTGTATATGCCACTAGTCCGGTTGGTGAAAGTTTGTCTAAAAGCAAATGACAAGGTTGATATCGGTAACACCACATATTTCCTCATGAGATAATAAACATTGACACAAATAAGGGATAATAAATTTTAAATGAAAGGTAGCACATGATATATTTACTTGGAATGGCACGAAATACCATGTAGTAGGTAGGTATGGTTGAAACAAATGGCATGGGTTTTGGCTAAGGATTTTGGATGCATGTGAAGCATTCCCTCTCAGTACAAGGCTTTGTCTAGCAAGGTTGTTTGAAGCAAACACAAGTATAAACTCTACATTGTCTTCCTTGTTGTTCAAACACTTTAACTAGAAAATATCTAGACCTTAGAGATACCAAACATGCAAACCAAATTTCAACAAGCTTTACGGTAGTTCTTCACTAATAGGTTTTAACTACATGATGTAAAATCTTAAACATGATCTACTTGAGAGATCAAAACAATTTCCAAGCACCACAACATAAAAGATAACAATTCATAAGAGCATGTATATCTTTCTTTATACCATCAACCACATTTAGCATTTTCTGTTTCCAACCAAACACCAATCAACTTATTTAAAAGATAAACTCTCCAAGTATTTAAAAATGAGATATGAGAGTATAACATATGAGAACTAACAGCTCTAGCAAGAGATGCATGATAAACAAGAGCTGAAAGCTTTGCAGTAGCTATAGAAGAATACTAAACAAATATAAGTGAAGAATACGAGTATTCATAAGAAAAAGCGGAGCGTGTATCTCTCCCACAAAGGAATGCTAGGATCCATTTTATTCAGAGAATTAAAATAACAAAAACAAAAACAAACTGACGCTTCAAGCAAAGCACATAAGATGTCGCGGAGTTAAAATATAGTTTCACTAGGAAGGACCTGATAGTTCGTTGATGAAGAAGGGGATGCCATGGGCATCCCTAGGCTTTGACGTTTGAGTATTCTTAAAATATGTTGGGGGTGACCCACCGGGGCATCCCCAAGCTTTATCTCTTCTATCTTCTTGATCACAACATATCATCCTTCTCTCTTGATCCTTGGAAACTTTCTCCACACCAAACTTAGAGTTAACTTCATTAGAGGGTTAGTGCATAAACAAAAATTCTCATATTCTATAGGAACACAATTGCTACCAATGCTACTGGACATTAGCTACAGTCACTTGATACTTTATGGTACAAAAAGATCCAATCAAAATAGCAATAGAGGCATTGCAAAATAAATGGCAGAATCCGTCAAAAACAGAAAAGTCTGTAAAGACAAATTTGTTCGAGGCACTTAACTTGCTCAGATCAGAAAACTCAAAACTAATAAAAGTTGCATATATATCTAATGATTACGCAAAAAAACTCACAGGTCATTTTAATTTATATGTGAATTCTTACGAATTAAACGGTGGACTGCAGAAAACTGTTTCTGTGCAGAAATCGAAATCTAGCATCAACTTTTAACTAGAGTCTTAACTTGACACAACAATGCAATAAAGTAAAGATAAGAAGGAATTTCTACAGAGATAAGCAAACTCCTTGACTCAATAAATAAAATAAAAAAGGAATAAAAAGTTGGTTGTCTCCCATTAGCGCTTTTCTTTAACGCCTTTCAGCTAGGCACCGAAAGCAAAATTCAAGTATTATCAATAAATGAAGCATCAACATCAATAATTTCATCCAAGGCATGGTTGGTTGTAATAGGTGTTTTAGGTATCCATGAAGATGTCCTATTATGTAAACCATTAGGCATATTGGGAGGTTTTGGTTTGGGAATATAAATAAACTTTTTCTCCTTTCCTACAAAGGCCTTATCTTTCTTAGTTTTAATACAGGAAAAGGTTGAACTGAAAGTTTCCATAGCCTCTTCTAATTCATCAATTATATGATTATGAGTATCAAGTATAATTCTAGTTTCTAAGGCAGTGATTCTTCCAATAATATCCTCTATTGATTCATTACCCTTACTAGCATTATCAAGAAAAAAATTATTCCATAGAATCCAACCTTTTAATAATATCTTTCAAAGTGATCTCAGTTTTAACTTCTTTAGTACAGGGTGGTGATCCTACCAAACTCTCAATTAAATTGTAGGCTTCAAAAGCAAGTGTACCAAGAAAGTTACCACTCGTAAGAGTTTCAAGAACATACCTATACCAACTAGAAATACCAACATAAAAGTTCCTAAGAAGGATTAAAGTGGAGTGCTTTTTAGTGCATTTTTTATGAGCATCATTTATCCTATACCAAGCATCGTATAAACTTTCTCCTCCTTGTTGTTTAAACGAATGAACTTCAACTTCAGGACTACCCATTTTCAGCAAATTTTAATGAAACCGAAATAACTAAAGAAAAACAGAAATAACAAAAATAGAAAAACCGAAATAAACAATAACAAACCAAAATATAAATCATAATGTGAGTAACTAATTTTTTTTATTTTTTATATTAAGAAAACAAGACAACAATAAAAATTAACTAATCAAGACAATAAAAAAATAAAAAGATTGGAACTGGGAAAATTCCCCTCGTAGAAGAACTCTTCAAATCCCCGGCAACGGCGCCAGGAATTCTTTGATGCTCACAAGCGTCAGGCTTCGTGTTGTTGGGAAACACAAGAGGAATGTGTGATGAGTGTAGCATCAAGATTTCCCTCAGTTATGAAACCAAGGTTATCGAACCAGTAGGAAATGAGAATTCACTCGAGGTGTCAACGGCGTAAGAAATCCTTGGTGGTGCTAAGTCGACGTGGAGTCTAGACACAACACAATCAAGATACTTTCCCAAAACTTAACAGTGAGAGTGTCAATCTCACTGGCTTGCTGTAACAAAGGATTAAAATTATCTGTGGAAGAATGATATTTGTTTGTAGAGAATGAAAGTAACAGGTTTGCAGTAGGTTGTTTTATCAGATTAACGAAAATGACCGGGGTCCACAGTTCACTAGTGGTGTCCCTTCATAAATAAAAATAAAATTCATGCGGGTAAACAAATTACAGTTGGACAAATGATAGTATAAAGAAGTGCATAATAATGCATATACTAATGTCATGATGTCTAGTGTGAGATTCATTTGGGCATTACAACAATATACATAGACCGTTCCAACCACATCTATGACTAATAATCCATCTTCCGGTTAGCGTCCCACCCCTTTCAGTATTTAGTTGCAAACAACGGATTATCACCTTAAGCACTGTGTGTAAAGTAAGTAAGTAACATATTCCTTTGACAAAGTACTTCTATTTTATCCCTAATAGTAACAGTACATCTACAACCTAAGAGCTTTCTGTCACTCCCCTAGACTAAATAGAGACATGAACCTAATATCGAGCATAAATACCCCCTCTTGGAGTCACAAGCATCTACTTGGCCAGAGCATCTACTAGCAACGGAGAGCATGCAAGATCATAAATAGCAAATGACTTAGTACTCAATATTCATTGGATCCCAGCAAACACAACATGAAGTATTACATAACAATGATCTTGATCATGATAGGAAGCTCACAATATGTAAACATGATAGCACAAGAGGAGAAGACAACCATCTAGCTACTGCTATGGACCCGTAGTCCAAGGATGAACTACTCACGCATCAGTCCTGAGGCGGGCATGGTGACGTAGAGCCCTCCGGTAATGATTCCCCCTCCCGACAGGGTGCCGGGGAGAGCTTCTGCTCTCCCTCGAAGTGGTGTTGACAAAGGCGGCGGCTCGGGAGTCCGTGGAGGAATATTTTTCTTCGTGATGATCTTAGGTTTTCGGGGCGTATAAGTAGGAGAAAGGGCGAAGGCGGCAGAGGGCCAAGGGCCCACACCACGTGCTCGTGCGGTAGGGGGTCTGGCCGCGTCTGGGCATGGTGTGGCCGCATCGGTCTCCGTCTTTGTCGCTCCTTTGGACTTGTGGAACGTGTCGGGCAAAATAGGAGCTTTGGAAAAGAAACCGTCCAATTCCGAGAATATTTCCTTAAGTGGTTTTTTGAAACGAAAAACAACATAAAACAGGGAACTTGCACTATGGCATCTTGTTAATAGGTTAGTCCCAGAAAATGCATAAAACCATATAAAATGCATATAAAACATGTCATAAGTGGTACAATATAAGCATGGAACATAAGAAATTAAAGATACATTGGAGACGTATCACCCCTCGACTGGGCGGACGTCGACATGGAGGACCAGGAGGAGGAGGACCAGCAGGACAAGGACGAGGAGCAGGCGCAGGAGGAGGAGCCACCGCAGGAGCAGGAGCACGAGCTACCGTTGTGGCCCGACCAGGTGGCCGCGGTGAACTCCATCGACACCTGGCGCGCCGAACAGGCGGCCGTTCGGGGCCTGCTACGAGGCGGTTGCTGACGTCGTGGAGGCGTACATCATGCAGGCCTCCATCGAGAGCGACGAGCGAGACGATCGCTGCCGCTCCTTCATGGCCGTCGAGCGTGTGGCGTACGCCAACCTCAACAGCGTGGCTGCAGAGCATGCGGCTAATCCAGCCTCGATTGAGGCCGCCCAGCTGGCAGTTGTCCGCCGAGCTGTGCCGGGCGAAGAGTATGCTGCGAGGCAGGGCAGCCTCGACGGAGTTTAGATTAGGGCTAGTTAGGGTTCCATTTCGAAAACAGCCGACCTGCGGGATTACAATGGAGCCGCGGTATTACAAATTCATCCAACAGTCCAATTCGAAAACAGCCGACCAAAGGAAATCCCAATCGAACTGCACACAAGCCGACCCGCGGAAATTCCAGCCGAGCCGCGCCAGACCGACCCCACCAGTCAAGCCAAGTGCGGGTTAAAGGAGGTTCACCAGAGGGAAACGAGTGTTTGGCCGATTTGCAAGTCAGCTAGGGCACAGACGAGAGAAACAGCGCGGGTATGGCACAAACAGATATAACTGTGGTAGGTATGGCACAAAACCAATTGACCCTAGACTAAGAGTATCTCTAGCAGCGGCGCGCTGTCGCGAACGTGCGGGAAAAAACGTCCGTTTAGCGCGTGCGGCTCGAGTTCACACTTCCAACTGTGGCGTGAAAAAGCGCGGCGCGAGAAAAAATTAGCTGCGCGCGTGAACAAAATGGAACGCGCGCGCGAAGTCTGCCGCTTTCTCTCCTGCGTGCGCTACAAAAGACATGGCCTCACTCGCTTCCAAACCGCCAATGCTTCCGCGCGCGCTCACTGCGAATCGATTCCTCTCCCGCCGCGTGTCCCTAATGATAATGATGAGCTTATTCCTCAAATAGTAGTAGTTGGTTATAGAGTGTGCATTGATTTTAGAAAGGTTAATAAAGTTACTAAGAAAGATCATTATCCTTTACCCTTTATTGCATAGTTCATCCAAGTAAAGTCTCTAGTAGGAAGTTGATACTAGATTTGGATTTCTACGCAGGAACAGTTTTTCTGCTGTCCACCGTTTAATTCATAACTCTTTACAGAAAAATCTAAATGGCATGATATACTCTGTCTGTGATCCTCAGATATGTACGCAACTTTCATTAGTTTTGAGTTTTCTAATTTGAGCAAGTTAAGTGCCTCGAAAATTTTTGTCTTTACGGATTGTTCTGTTTTTGAAAGATTCTGCCATTTATTTTGCAATGCCTCTTTTGCTGTTTTTGAATGGATCTTTATGTTCCATAAACTATCATGGCTAATGTTCAGTAGCATTGGTAGTGATTGTGTCTATACAGAATATGAGAATTTTTGATTATGCACTAACCCTCTAATAAAGTTTACTTTGAGTTTGGTGTGGAGGAAGTTTTCAAGGATAAAGAGAGAGGATGATAGGATGTGATCAGGAAGATAAAAAGCCAAAGCTTGTGGATGCCCCCGTGGGTCACCCAAGCATATTTCAAGAAGACTCAAGCGTCAAAACTTTGGGATGTCCAAGGCATCCCCTTCTTCATCAATAACTTATAAGGTTATCTCTAGTGAAACTATATTTTAATTCCGCCACATCTTATGTGCTTTACTTGGAGCATATGTTTGTTTTTATTTTTCTTTGTTATTTTCTTTTTATGAATAAAATGTATCCTAGCATTCTTTTCTACAAGAGAGACACGCACCGCCTTTTCTTATGAATACTCATATTCTTCACTTATATTTGTTGAGTATTCTTCTATAGCTACTGTAATGCTTTCAGCTCTTGTTTTTCATGCATCTCTTGTTTATAGCTATTAGCTCTGATATGTTATACTCTCTTGTCTCATTGTTAAATGCTTGGAGAGTTTATGTTTAAATAAGTTGATTGGTGTTTGGTTGGAAACAAAAAAATGCTAGATGTGGTAGATGGTATAATGAAAAGATATACATCCTCTTATGGATTGGTATCTTGCATGTTGTGGTACTTGGTAATTGTTTTGAGCTCGCAAGTAGATCATGTTAAGCTTTTTCATCATGTAGTTAAACCTCATTAGTGGAGAACTACCGTAAAACTTGTTGAAATTTGGTTTGCATGTTAGGTATCTCTAAGGTCTAGATATTTTGTTAGTAAAGGTGTTGATGCACACGGTGGGTGTGTTGTTGGGAGACCCCAAGAGGAAGGTTTGAAGTAGTGCAGCAGCATGTCTATCTCAGTATGAAACCAAGGTTATCGAACCAGTAGGATATGAATGTTCCCTCGAGGTTGTTGGCGGCGACGTTAGCACGGCGCAACACCAGCGTCAGCAACGAACGTGGAGCCTGCACACAACACAATTAAAGTATTTTGCCCCAACTCAACGATGAGGGTGTCAATCCCACCGGCTTGCTGTAACAAAGGATTAAACGTATGTGTGGAAGAAAGATGTATGTTTGAAAAAGTAACAGGTTTGCAGTTGTGGTTTTATCAGATTAATGAGAAGGACCGGGGTCCACAGTTCACTAGTGGTGTCTCTCCATAAATAATAATAACATTCATCCATGCGTGGTAAACAAATTACAGCTAGGCAATTGACATAATAATGATAAGCAACCCAATGCATATACTAATGATATGGTGTCTAGTGTGAGATTCCTTCGGGCATTACAACAATATACATAGACCGTTCCAACCGCATCTATGACTAATAATCCACCTTCCGGTTAGCGTCCGCACCCCTTTCAGTATTAAGTTGCATGCAACAGATTATCGCCTTAAGCACTATGTGTAAAGTAAGTAACATCATCTTTAGACAAAGTACTATTTTTTTATCCCTAGTAGCAACATCACATCTACAACCTTAGATCTTTCTGTCACTGCCCTAGATTAAATAGAGACATGAACCTACTATCGAGCATAAATAACCCCTCTTGGAGTTACGAGCATCTACTTGGCCAGAGCATACACAAGTAACGAAGAGCATGCAAGATCATTAAATAGCACACACATTATATATTATGAACCAATAACTTTAGTACTCAATATTCATCGGATCCCAGCAAACACAACATGGAGAATTACATAAAGATGATCTTGATCATGATAGGCAGCTCACAAGATCTAAACATGATAGCACAAGAGGAGAAGACAACCATCTAACTACTGCTATGGACCCATAGAACAAGGTAGATGTAACATCCTAGGATTTTTCGAATTTTGAAAAATCAGAAAAATTTACAACTTCGAAAACTATTAAGCATTTTGCTTTGAAAAGAAAATTCAAGCATTGCATTCATGTATTCATGCATCAACATCATTTCATCATGTTGCTTAAATTATATAAGGGTTTGACTTTTAATATTTATTTATATGTTTGTTTTGGAATTTATTCCATAAACATGGTTTTTGTACCTTTTATAATATTTCACATTATTTATTTTATTTTTGGGCAAGAATACTACCAAACAAGTTCTAATTTGATCAGATTTTCAAAACATATTTTTATGAATTTTTCACAAAAGTTTTTGTTAAGTTTTAAATTCAATTTTAAATTAAAAGTTTGAAAATAGAAAAATGTTTTATCAAAAAAAAATAGAAAGAATGGTCAGGCCGGCTGCAGCCCAACTCCGGCCCCCTTTTCCATCGCACGCGCGCAGCGCATAGCGGCCCAGAACCAGCCCATCCGGCCTCGCTCCCTCTTCTCTCGCTGACGTGCAGGACCCGCACGTCAGATGATCTTCAACCTTGACCTGTTAAAGATTTTCCCGGAAGAGAATATCGATCCGGATACGCTTGATTTCCGAGTCGTGTTCCTCACGAAATCCGTCACCGATCACCTCTATATAAACCCCTTGACCCCCGCGGTATTTCCCCTCTCGGTCCTCACAAAAACGCGCCTCCAGGCTGCTGTTCTCGCTCGTCGGAGTCCGCACACCCGCCGCCACTGTTTCGTAAATTCCGGCGAGTTTAGCCACCGCCTTGGTCCAATACCGTGCGCAAACTCCACCACATGTTCGTGCGCACCCGCGTGTACCTTGCCCGCTCCTTCCGTGCTGCAAATTGTGTGTGGCACGCACGACCCGAAGGTCGACGGCGCACGAACAACTCTGGCGGAACCTCCAAGCCGCCCGAGGAGACGCAATGCGGCGAGGTCGTCTCCATCGCGTCCGCGACAACGAGCCGCACCCTTTCAACGTCTTCGGGAGCCCGGGAAACCTCGGGGGCGACCGGAGAATACAATTCCGAGCGCCTGCCGCCGCCATCTCCGCCCTCTCTGGCCACCGACGCCACCATCCTCGGGCCAATTAAGGTGAGCCCTCCGATCTGTGATAAACGGCTGAGATTAGATCTAGATAAATCCGAACCGGTACGCACAGTCAGCGCCCACGTGGATGCCACATGAATGCCAGTCAGCAGCCACGTCAGCCAAGCTTTTGGTTTAATTTCCGAATATAATTAAATTGGACATTTGCAGAAAACCCCACGTAAATTAGATCTGTTATAACTTTTTACTGGTTTGGCCAAATTTAACAAAATTTATAGTTTTGAAAATCTCTCGACAAGTAGAATATTTTAATTCTGTTTTCAAATTAAGAGTTTGAGTAAATTTGTCATAACTTTAAATCCATAAGTCCATAAAGTGTAAATAAAATTGTTTCAGAAACCTTAGGATATGTGTTATATCTTGCCTCTGTTAGAAAATATTTTTGAGCATTATTTTGACAAATTAAATTTCATAATTTTAAATTGAGTAAGTTTGAGTAATTTAGAAATAACTTATATGGAAACATTATTATTGAGTAAATCCAATTGCTATAAATTTGAATGACTAAGTATTGCCAGTAGTAATTTTCTACTAATTTTTGTAGAATAATTTTTCTGTGATTTATGTATTTAAAATTGATTAAATACTTTTTAAATGGTTGTTTAATGATTAAAATTGATTAAATATATATATTAAAATTAATTTTCATCCTCTATTCGAATTATAAAGTACTTAGTCATAATATGACTACTTTAGTTACAAAAAGTATTTAGAAATATTTTGCTTCTTAAACAAAGTAAATTCTTCCTTTTAAAATATTTGAGAACTATTTTTGGACAACACCCTTCCTTAGAAAAATTTCAACATCTTAAATATGCTAAATATTTTCCTTAGAAAATTTTAGCATCTAGAGAACTTAGTTGTTTTATTTTGATAAGTGTTGTCCTTAGAAATAAATTGCATTGCATGCATGGCATATTTATTGTATAGTTATACTTCTTATAGGAAAACTTCTTACTTATTTTCTCTTAGTGTATTGGTAAAGTGTTATGCACTTGGGTTTCTCAACATGAAGACTAGAAGGCAAAAGAAGACTTAGCCAAGAATCAGACTCATGAGGCATCTCCAAAGAAGCAAAAAAAAACTTAGAAGAAAATCAAGAGGAACTTCAAGAAGACCAACCCACTATTTTCTCTAAGTCTTCTCTCCTCCTTTTATTTTCTCTTAGAATTCGTGGTGGCTAAGTTAAATCCAAAACCAGCCCTGGTGATACCAGAATCATCAAGTCTGAAGAATCATCACGTCTGAAGAAACATCAAGTCTAAGAATCCCAATGAAGACAGCACACCAAGGAGAAAGTTATGAGGAAGCCTGGAAGACCAACTACAACGTTTTCTTTATCTTTTTTTGCTCTTCCTATTTTTCTCTCACGTTGGACATAAACCAAGTCCTTAGTGTTTTATGACTAATTCCTTAGAGTGCTAATTGAAGATGAAGAAAACTACAAGGGAGTTGAAGAATTCAAGATCAAACATGTTGAAGACTTGGAGCAGCCTTACAACCTAATCAAGTTGATTTATAGCAAGTTATATTCATGACCTTGGTCCTTAGTAATTTTTGACTAACGCACTTGCCTTGCATTAACTTAGAATAATTTCATGGCATGACATGCATCTCTAGTCCTTAAAAATATTTTGCATATCATGCATGTCATATTTTTCTAAGTGTTGCATTTATGCTTGTATGTTTATTTGTGGCTTGTTTGACTTGTTAGAAATTCCGGAGAGAAACGAAGGCTTTTGCAACTGATACTCCTGTTCTACCTGTTGCCAAGGCAAGTGGCACACCCTCATAAATTTCCTAAGTATTTTTATATGCATTACTTAGTGTATTTTCTATATGCATGTGTTGGATAGTATTCTATGCTAAAACTACTATATCCCTTACACTGGTTGTGTCTAGAATCCCATTGATAACTTGGTAGAAATAATGATGATATGCAAAAGTTGTTTTATGAAAAGGTAATTTCTACTAAGTTAAGAATGAAACTCCTGGGTGGAATTGGTTGTATGTGGTTTTTGTTGAGTGTTGTCTTTTAAGGGTGACCTCTAAGAGATGGTCACTTGTGGACGGCCACCCAGGGAACAAAAGGATTTGAAGAACTCCAAGTGAAGATTGCTTGTAGTGCAACCATTATTCAATGGGCTCTGTCTAGATGGATTAAGTTGTGTGGACTCGCCCCGGCCTGACAGGTGGTGGTAGAGGTTTTGTAGGTGGAGCGCGTCAGGCCGTTATGTGGAGGGAAAATGCTTCTGAAAAGTCTCGTCTCAACTCTCTCCTTTTCCTTAGCACAAATTGTGTGCTTGAGGATAGTTTGGGTTTGTTGGGTCTAATGGTGAAAGTGCACAACCTCTGCAGAGTTAAAAACTAAGTACTTAGCCATCCCGGGTTACGGACAATTTTGAGCAGCTGATCAAGGACGTCAACGGAGGATCCTACCATTCCAATTTCTAAGTTAAAAGTTCATGGGTGAACAAGGGAAGATGAGATTATGGTTTTCATGCCATACTTGTCTTGATTTTAAGAAAAGTGTTTTCAAAAGAGTAGGAAAAATTGGCTTTATGCAAATTAGTCTTGAGCTCTACCACCCAAATATGCATATAGGCTATAGAGTTATTCCATTAAGTGTTCACCATAGTGTCACTTGCACGACTTAATTTTTAATGGAATCTGACCCACTCTGTTGCAAATTATTATTTGTTTCAGAAATTTCCGACAAAGAGTAAGGACAATGTTTGGGTTTTGAGTCTGCACCAACATGCTTTCACGTGTGGCGTATCATGAAGTTGGAGGCTCATTGAAGATTTATTTCCGCTGCTTTATTGTTTTGAGCTAGCTTTAAGCTATGCAAAGATGTATCGAACTATTTATTTTACCAAGTCTGGATTATTCGTGTAAAAATGATATAATGTTGTGATATTTATCGTAAACTGTGTGTGCAAATGAATCGATCCAGGGGTTTGCACTATACACAGGTGATGTGGTTATACCCGATGGGTACACCCAGCGGGCTTTTTAAGGTTGTTTTCATGTAAGGCCTTATTGTTGGCATGTATAAAGAAGAAGACGAAGGGCTTTTTAGTGGTAAGAGTATGGAACAAGTTAGGGGGTTTCTCGTACCGACTTGGGTAATTAATGACTGTAATTCTAGTCGTATCCAAACTCTTGAGACCTGGATCCTTATATATATGGGTCAGGAGGGAGGAGAAAGATACGTGCAATCGAGGATACCCAAACCCTAGCGAGACATCGACTCGCCGGGAACCCCTGTAACCTTATTGTGAGATTGATAATATAGATTGGACGAGCAACTCTTTGCTCGTCAGCCGTCCGAGTTCGCCAATACCCATATACTCTTCCTATTGATACAACCCTAGGTACATCACCATGGTACTAGTCGAGTTAATCCCTCGTCAACTGGCGCTGTCTGTGGGAAGGAAGGGTGTTGGATCAACGGAGTCGGCGGCTCCATCAGCAGCAGCAGCGGCAAGGCCGTCACGGGAATCTCTGGATCTGAGGAAGCCGTACGTGCTCGGGACCTTCGAGTTCGTCCCGCACTCGGCTGCGGAGCGATCAGCGTTCGTGCATGTATACTCAGGTATGGATCTGACCTTTGGCAGCTTCCGTTTCCTGGTCAACCAATGGGGAACTCTCCATGTGGCAAGCCCAGTCCAATCGGCAAACATGGGCGTCAAGATCGCATTTGCGTCACTCGCGGGGTCCACGACTCCCGCGTCTTCATCAACAGTCAAGATCGCATCTGCGTCATTCGCGGGGCCACGACTCCTGCGTCTTCATCAACAGTCAAGATCGCATATGCGTCACTCGCGGGGTCCACGACTCCCACGTCTTCATCAATAGTCAAGATCGCATATGCGTCACCCGCGGGATCCTCGACTCCCGCGGTTCCATCAGCAGTCAAGATCGTATCTGCTCCACTCGCGGGGTCCACGACTCCCGCGTCTTCATCAACAGTCAAGATCGCATCTGCATCACTCGCGAGGTCCACGACTCCCGCGTCTTCATTAACAGTCAAGATCGCATCTGCATCACTCACAGGAGTTTCGATTCCCGCGTCATCATCAGCAACCAAATCCACGCCAGTTTCATCTTCGAGCATTATAAACCCGTTCGCGTCCGTCAAGGAGTAAGGCGTGGAGTGTTATTGTTTTGACTGTGTCGCTTCCCAAGTTGCATTAATACTCCGCAGTGGGGGTTCGTCCGTGGATAGTAAGCGCGAGTATAGTTGCAGAGGGCGCAGCGTGCGCAGTCAGCAGGTTATCCAAGTATGCACGGTGGATGCAACTCCAGGTGCCACGCCTACACCGCACCCGGCGCCCCAAGGCACTCAATACCCTATCGTAGTACGGATGGCGAGTGAGGATCTAGAAATCACAGAGGAGATGGCCACCAGGTTGGAGGATATTGTTAACAGAGGCGCGTTGCTACCCATCGACTCCGCCAGGGAGGATTTATTGGCATACCAGTATCTATTACGCAAGAAAAACCTCGAGTCAGTTGAGTTGCAGAACACCCTCAACGAAAGGCAGGCCAGAGCCGACTCACTTAGTGCAAGGAGACTGGCTTATTCATCCTCGCAGTCGACTGGTGCGGAGCCGGGCACAACGGAGCATGTAAGGACTAGGTCCAGGTTACCCGGGGCTAGGCAAAATTTGAGTAACGTCAGGCAGAAGTTCATGACTATTGCGGACGACAGTATTCCCATCCCAAAAACCACAGCAGCAGCCGTAGCTTCTGTAGCAACCTATCTCAGATCCATCATGCCTCCGCGGGATGACCCGCGACACGCTCTTCACTGAGCTCAGATCGAGGCTTTAGGGCATGTTGGTTCAGCTTTCATACCAGTCGCCACCCCGGCAGGCCGACCAGGGAGCAGCCCTGGTCAGAACCTTCCTGGTACAGGCACCCGTGCAGACGGCAGCATACCAGTTGATCAGTCGACTATGGGAGGTAACACCCGACGCGGCAGTCAGCGGCAAGAGGAAGGTGCTCACGACGAGCCACATGGTAACAGGTCCAGGCGCCGTCACCGCGACGACCGAGATCGGGAAGACTTGGAGCGGAACAGGTCCAGGCAGCGAAATCGGAGCAGTCGAGAAAGAGAAGAGACCGAAGAAGAGCGGTCCACTCGACGTCGCCGCGAGAGAGAAGAGCACAGGCATAGTAGAGAGGAACGACGGCAGCAGAGGCAGGCTGCTAGTTTTGAGCATGATTATGAAGAGGAGGGTTCCGATGCAAGAGATGTAATCACTCAGCGGTTAATAAACAGGCGCCGGCACCAGCGTAGGCATCGTAGTCGCACTCCAGGTTCCAGTCATAGCAGTTCAGAGTCGAAATCTGATGTCGAGCCGTGCGGCGCAGTGTGTTTCACTTCGGCGGTACGGGAAACTCGCATGCCAAGAAGATTCAAACTAACTTCAGAAACTCCCATGTATGATGGCAGTCAAGAGCCATCAGCATGGTTAGAAAATTACACAACGGCAGTAGCGTGTCAGCGAGGGAATACTACGACTGCCATGCAGTATATCCAGCTAATGTTAACGGGGTCAGCCCGTGCGTGGCTCAGAGGACTACCGCGCAGTTCGTAAGGTACATGGGAAGCTTTTTGTAGTGACTTCAAGAGAAACTTTTCTTCCACGTTCAAGCGACCTGCATCTTTTCGGCAGCTCCGGGCTTGCAAGCAAAAAACCTGGCAAAACACTGCGTGAGTACATTCAGCGCTGGACTACCATGAAAAACTCAGGTACAAACATCTCGGAGGACAAGACCATATTCGCGTTCATACAAGGAGTCAGGCGCAATGACCTGCAGGAAGCCCTAGGTCGGGAAGATCCCAAGTCAATTGCGCACCTCATGGAAAAAGCCAATAAATGGGCTGACGGGGAAGACTCGGTAAGGAACGACACGTGCCATCGCCAGAAGCCGATCGCCAACAGGGCATCTACGGACGCCGCGGCCGCTTCGATAGAAGAATCAGGCCAAGGCCATACGGGGAAATGGACCGAGTTGAGCAAGTAGCGGTAGGGTTCCATGATAACCGGGCAAATCGAGGCTCCCAGCAAGGGGAGAACTCGCACGAAGAGCGGGAGGACGGAAACTTTCTCGACAGAAATCGAGAGGATGCCAACAGAAGACGTGATTTCAAGCCAAGGGGAGCCCGGTTCGAGAAACCCTATCGATCACCGGCCCAGCAGCTCAACGACCCGTGCAGACTACACCTGTTCAAGGATGATTTCGGCAATTTGCGTGCAACTCACATACTAAAAAACTGCCGCGACTTCATCGCAATGCAGGCTGAGATACGGCGTAATGCCACGGCAAATCCGACTCTGCCCGCACACGCAACGTTGCCTCCGTTGCCGTCAGGGCAAGTCGCAGGAATAGTCCAGGAAAACCGGCAGCAGGAAAACCTGGGGACACCCCGAGATCAGTACCCACAATGTTCATGATACAGAAAGGACGGCCATCTAACAGATGTCAGAAGCTTATCAGTCGCCAAGTTCATTTGGCTATTGCAGCACCGCCATTAGTCCCAGAGTACCTGCAAGACTCGGAAAATCCAATCGGCTTCACTCGTGCGGATCACCAACCGCGAGTCGTGCGTCCAGGCCACACACCTCTTGTCATTCAAGCTTTGATTGGAGGATTCAGAATGAGCAAAGTGTTTATGGATGGGGGCAGTGGCATCAACATCGTTTTCGCAGACACTTTGCGCAAAATGAATATGTCACTCGACAATTTAAAGTAGTCTGAAAATACATTCCACGGCATAGTGCCGGGCAAGGCGTGGACCCTCTGGGTTCTTTATGGCTCGAGGTCGTTCTGGGGGACGAGGACCACTTCAGAAAGGAAAGTGTCGAGTTCGAGGTTGTCAACTGGCCTTCTCAGTATCACATAATCCTAGGGCGACCAACGTTTGCCAGGTTTATGGCCGTACCACACTATGCATACCTTATGCTTAAACTACCTGGACCAAAAGGAGTCATCACTGTCTGTGGCGGACGACTGCGACAGGGAATTCAGCAGGATTTCCGAGTCTTTCGGTGCGCAAGAGCAGCTTGCAGAAATTGCATTGGATAATGATCACACAGTGTTTCCCGAGGCCAAGAAACCTGCTCCCGAGAATTCGTTCAGTGCCAAAAATGACACGAGGGCCCATAGGGTTCACCCGGCGGACAATGACAAGACAGTCCTCGTGTCGTCCAGTCTAGATTAAGCATAGGAAGGCGCGCTCGTCGAGTTCCTCCGTGAGAACTGGGAAATTTTCTCCTGGCACCCTACTGATATGTAGCATGCCTTACAGATTTATCTAGGTACCAATCCAGTTAAGCAAACAATGAGAAGGTTGTCCGAGCCAAAGCGTGCGGCAGCCGGATCTAAAATTGACAGATTACTAGACGCCAAGGTCATCCGAGAATTGAAAAAGTCAGATTGGGTTGCAAACCCAGTGCTTGTTCCAAAAAAAGGAGCTAAATATGGGTGAATGTGCATAGACTTCACGTAGCTCAACAAGTGTTGCCCCAAAGATCATTTCCCCCTGCCTCGAATTGATCAGATCGTGGACTCGACGGCGGGGTGCGAGCGTTTGTCTTTCCTCGACACCTACTCGGGTTACCAGCAGATTCAGATGAAGAAGGAGGATGAGGAAAAGACAGCTTTTATCACCCCTCACGGTGTATATTGTTACACCAAGATGACCTTCGGGCTCAAGAATGCAGGAGCTACTTATCAGCGGATGATGCAGAACTACTTGAGGGAATAAATCGGCTGAAATATTCAGGTGTACATCGATGACATAGTGGTCAAGATCAAAGAAACAAGAACTCTGATAGATGACTTGAGGGAAACTTTTGCAGCCCTCAACAAGTATAGAATCAAAGTCAACCCCACCAAGTGCGTGTTCGGGGTGCCATCAGGGCAGATGTTGGGTTATCTCGTGTCCGCCAGGGGCATCGAGGCCAATCCCGAGAAAATTCAAGATCTCTTGCAAATGCTGGAGCCGATAAAGCTCTGTGAGGTCCAAGGACTCGCGGGAAGGGTGGCAGCTCTAAGCAGATTCATCGGTAGGATGGGTGAGAAGGCCCTGCCTTTTTACCAGTTAATGAAAAAAGCTGACAAATTCGAGTGGACAACAGAGGCGCGAGTGGCGTTCACGGAGTTGAAACGGATGCTCACAAACCTTCCCATACTCGTGGCGCCCCGGGAGCAGGAAACTTTGTATCTCTAAATAGCCGCCACCAACAGGGTGGTCAGCACGGTACTCGTAGTTGAAAGGCCGGAGGAAGGGAAGACGCAGCCAGTTCAGAGACCGGTGTATTACCTCAGTGAGGTGCTCACCCCAGCAAAGGAGCGCTACCCGCACTACCAGAAGCTGGCATATGGCGTGTTTATGACGAGTCACAAAGCCGCACACTATTTCGCAGAGCATCCAATAGTGGTGGTGAGCAGAGCACCATTGTCCGATATTCTCAACAACTCCATGGCTGGGCGAGTCGCCAAGTGGAGTATCAAACTTGGTGAACGGATAGACGTCGCCTAGAGGGGGGGTGAATAGGCGATTTAAAACTTTTTCCGAGGAGCCGGAATATCCGGTCCAAGAATGACCCGGAAATTCTGGTATGCTTGATAAAGGGGGGGGTGTACGTCTCGTTTGGAGAGGTGTGCGCAATCACAACAGGTTAGCCGCAACGCCACAAAGGCTCACCTTCTTCTCCTGATGAACTCAACCACAAAAGGTTGCGAGTTCACCTTCCACTATTGATCTCCTTTGGGGCGGAGATTTAACCCCGTACAACTCTTGAGGCACACACCCACAACTTAATTGGGGGCTCTCAAGTGACCACAAAAGGTCTTGACCACAAAAGGTCTTGGACACAAAAGGTCGGCCACAAAAGGCGTCTAGGGTCCAAAGACCCAATAGTAACAAGCTCACAAGTATCACCACCACGAATCCTCGTGGAGGGCTCAAACCGCTGCAAATGCAATGGCAAGAGCACACGAAGTGCTCAAGTCCTTCACTCTCAAATTCCAACACAACAACAAATTCTTATGGGGTAATAAGAGAGGAAGAACAAAGGAAACCACAAAGGAGTCAAATCCTTCACTCCCAAATCCCACCAAAAGCAACTAATGCTTATGGGGGGAGAAGAGAGGAAGAACAAAGAAGAAGAACCACAAAGGAACTCCAAGAACTAGATCCACTAAGTTCCCCTCACTTAGAGGAGAGATTGATTGGTAGGATTGTAGATCTAGATCTCCTCTCAACTTTCCCTAAAGAATATGGAAGATTCAATGGAGGGATTGAGAGGGAAGTGAGCTTTCCAAGGTCAACAATGGAGTAGGAGAGAGGGGAAAAACGTGTTGCCTTGGATTAGCTGGGGAAGAAGAAGGGGAGGGGTATTTATACCCCTCCAAGAAATATAGCCGTTGGCTGTTTCGACACTCGGAAATTCCGGTATAAGTGAGACTCGGAAATTCCGGTTACCCGGAAATTCCGAGTCCATGAAATTTTCGAGCTGAAATTCCGGCTGGAGTCAGAAGCAAAACCAAACTTTTCCTTAGCCATTTCTGGAGGACTTTTCTGGGGGCACTCGGAAATTCCGGTAGACGCAAATTTCCGAGCACAATTTCCGGTTCGAGTCAGAACCAAAAGTCCTTCTTTCCTTAGCCAAAACTTGAGGGCTTTCTGGGTGCACTCGGAAATTCCGGTAGACGGAAATTTCCGAGCACAATTTCCCACTGGAGTCAGAACCCTTTTTCTCCTTTCCTTAGCCGTTTTCTTGGATGAGCTGGGGAACCGGAAATTCCGGTAGAGCGGAATATCCGGCCCCAATAATCTGAATCAGCAAAACACCGAAACGAAAACTGCTATAACTTTTGCAAATGAACTCCAAATGAGGTGAGACCAATTTTGTTGGAAATATTGCATCCCATAAATAGAGTAAAATCACCACACATGGCAAGGTGTGGGACTTTCCTCATGGTAGAACCGACAATATTCCCGCCACCGAAAACGCAACAAGTTGTCCATAGTAAAACCGATTTCGATGAACAAGAGCTTGACATGGAGATGAACCAAGCTCTAACTCCTCACCAACATAAAAGCCAAATAAGAACCAAGAAACATTATATGCCAAGTATGCAAAGGTTTGAGCTCTCCATAATGATGCGATCAAGTTACCAACTTGAGAACCCCTCTTGATAGTACGCCTATCTATCCTATAGCCCTATCAAGATCATACTTTTGCCTTGAGCATTCCACTTGAGTTGGATGATGACTATCTTGATCTCTTCAAGTGGTTCATATTTCTTGATTGCGCGTCCAAGCACATGCTTGATGAAGACTTCTCCAAATACTCCCCCATGCTCACAATGGGAGAGTCTCGCTTAGCTCCATCTTCATGTATCCATTGCAAGCACCAAGCATAGGATCTCTTCAAGAAGCTTCTCTTGGTCTTGGTCTTGCACATCTCACCTTGATGACGATCACCACATGACGTCATCCTCCATGAGCTACATGAGATCTTCATTTGATGCAAGCCCATGGGAAGATACCTAACCTCATATAATGATACCACACACACATATATCATGGGTTAGTTCACAAAGCTATGCGGACAAGTGTTTACCATCCCAAGAGATATATGATCGCTCTTGGTACATCTTGTAGCTTTGTGTGTTGATCAACATCTTGATCAACCTTGTATCTTCCAACATTTCTTTACTAATATGATGTCTTGAATCCTTCAAGACATACTTGCAATATGCTCCACTCAACACATAAGCTTCAAGAGTCCAACAAATGAACTCCACAATTCCATGGACATGATCTATAGATATCTCAATGCAAACATTAGTCCATAGAGATTGTCATTCAATTACCAAAACCACACATGAGGGAAAATGCTCTTTCACTTGGTCCCAGAGACATCACTTATCGGCACCCCAAGGCAATCAAAGCCTAGGTTCTGCCATATTTCACAACCAAGTGGATAGAGGCCCAGTTGCCACACGTCCCTGACTTGTCCAATTCTTGGACCATGTATTTCGACAGGTCAAAACGATTCGAGGGTGCAGGAGCCGGAGTCATCTTAACTTCACCCAAAGGAGACAAACTGAAATATGTACTGCAGATGGACTTTAAGCGAGCCACAAATAATGAGGCAGAGTATGAGGCGCTATTGCATGGCATGCGCATGGCCAAAGCTTGCAGAGCAACTCGACTGATGATTTACGGCGATTCAAATCTGGTGGTTCAGCAAACGATGAAGGAGTGCGATTCAAACACAGATAACATGCAGGCTTACCGTGACATGTACAATGTCATGGAGGCCAACTTCGACGGGTGCGAGCTAAGGCACGTCGGTAGGGAAAGCAACGAGGAAGAGGATATGCTGGCCAACATAGGGTCCAAAAAGGAGTCTGTCCCGCCTGGAGTTTTTCTGGAAAGAATCAAGGAGAGATCAGTCAAAATCAAGAGTCCGGTCGAGTCAGCAGTGGACACCAACACCCCGCAGGAGCAAGGTGAAAATGTATCGGTTGATCAGCAACCCGACAATCTATTAACCTCGATCCCTCCGGTCGAAGTGTTTCTCATCGAGTCGTCCTGGACCAAACCCTTTTTGTCATATATCACATGTCAAGAGTTGCCCAGTGATCCAGTCGAGGTGAAACGCATCACTCGACGCTCCAAGGAATTCACAGTCATTAACAAGGAGTTGTACAAGCGGAGCATCTCGGGAATACTGCAGAGGTGTATAGCACATGAGGATGGACGGGCGATCCTCATGGACATACATGCCGGTATGTGTGGGCATCATGCGTGCAGCAGGGCACTCGTTGCGAAGGCCTTAAGGGCAGGTTTCTATTGGCCAACTGCCATGCGAGATGCAGAGGACTTGGTTCGGAAGTGTTTTGGCTGCCAGAAATACGTAACCAGGCCACACGCCCCTGCGTCGGAGCTCAAGACAATCACGTTAGCCTGGCCTTTTGCGCAGTGGGGACTTGACATGGTTGAACCACTCAAGAAATCATCCCATGGGGGTCATACCTTCCTTCTGGTCGCAGTCGACAAGTTCACCAAGTTGATTGAAGCAGTTCCTGTCACAAATGCCACTGCAACTTCCGTAGTCAATTTCATCAACTCTATAATCTTTCGCTTTGGTGTACCCAATAGTATAATCACTGATAACGGGACCAACTTCAAAGCAGATGAGTTCCAGGACTTCTGTACCTCGCAGGGTATCAAGCTCAGGTACGCATATGTTGCACACCTGCAGTCCAATGGTCAGGTCGAAAAGGCCAACGGGTTAGTTTGCAGAGGATTGAAGAAGAGTTTGTTAGTCCCACTCAAGCGCGCAGCAGGCGCCTGGGCAGAGGAGTTGCCTGCCGTACTTTGGAGTCTGCGGACAACCCCGAACAGGTCCACACAATTCACTCCTTTCTTTCTGGTACACGGAGCCGAAGCAGTTATGCCTTACGACTTAAAGTTTGACGACCCCCTAGTGGTGGCATACGATGAGGAAGACTCCGATGGCGCGCTCGAGGACAGCATTGACACTCTGGACGAAGCTCGTGATGTCGCCTTTGCCAGAACTGTCACGTACCAACAAAGCTTGATGAATTATCACAGTCGCCGGTTGAGACCACGCTCCTTCTCCGTGGGCGACTTTGTCCTTCGGCTAAAGTAGAAGAAAGTGCACAAGCTCGCGTCTCCGTGGGAAGAACCCTTCGTAGTTACAGAGGTCGTCGGCGGCGGAGCGTACCGGCTGAAGCATGCAGAAATAGGGGAACCATCCCACAATCCATGGAACACGGCTCACCTGCACCGGTTTTACGCGTAGGTCGTGGTTACGACAGAATGTTCTCTTTTAGGATATCTCACTAGTAGTTGTTATTAGTGTAATATACCGCACCAGGCGGTAGCAGAATACATTGGTCATCAATAGAAAATAATGTTCCTCTTTGAACAGTTGTTCAGGCTTCGCCTTGTTTCTCTTCATGACTCGTCAGCCCGTTGCAATCAGTGCTCGGGGGCTGGTGTTAAAAAAAAAGCATAAGCAGGTTCACCTCTCGCTCGCAAAGTTTGGTATTGAAAGACAAATCAGTTAGTAGTATACATAGTCGTTAAAACAGTTGGGGTACTAAGTGCACTCGGCAACATAAAAGGAGCAGTACGGAGTTGAGCCGCGTCAGGCAAAGCTCGCGGCCAGCTATTCTTCCGTCGGGGGTCCCAAGTTACGACGGTCCAGTTCTAGATTAGTCTCGCGCTCGACAAGGTCAACTATACAGTTGGCGGGTCCTTCCGCCGCTTCGTAGTATGGTTGCATATCAACAGGCCCAGCTTGCATAGTCTCCCAGGGGAGTCCAGCACCTATAGCGGGCAAGTCGAGTCGAGGATGGTGCAGGTGCACAAAGGCAAGAGCAGCAGTCGCCCCATCAAGTAACTGATGTCGAACAAAATCGCGGATGGTGTTGCCGTGTCGAAATTTTGTCATCAGAGCAGCTAGGCCTTGTGGTTGATCATTCAATGGGAATAAAGCGTCGTGCACTTTGGACAGCACTTGGGTGCAGGAGGTAGCAAACTCACGGACTTGCTCGACGCGATCACGAAGAGTGAGCAGCACTCGAGCTTCGGCTCGGTCAGCCCACACTATAGTGGTGTCTCGACCAAGGCTGTTGGTAATTCCAACAAATCGTGATTGCACTCGGGCTCGTTCGTCACTCGCGTTTTGCTGGACGCCTACGAACATAAGCGAGTTAAGCATAGTACACAGGAGCACCCAGACCCAGTATGGAAGCACTCGGGGGCTTAGGTGAGAGGGGATACTCACAGAGCAATCCCTCGTTAGCCTACTCTATCTCAGAGATTATGAAGTCTTCGCGTTGCAGTGGCTTCGGTTCTTTCGACTTCTGGATAGCAAGGACACCAAGTGGCGCTCGCAGTTTTTACTCGGCCGCTTTGCATCGACTTTCCAGCATCCCGTACCTGTATTTGTCATGGGGGTCGTACTCGGGAATTGCAGAAGGAGCGGTCGCGGCCGCGGCCGCAGTCTGCACGGAGAAAAGGTTCCTTAGTCTTTTTGCAGTTTCAATCACGGCCGCGCAAGGCCCGTAAAGCAGGCATGGGGGCTTAAGGAAAGGTGTTGGCAAAGACAGTAATGCGAGTAAGACCAGCAGTCAAATATATTATATAAAAAGGGAAGCGTCTCCAGCAGGTGCACCAGGCATATTTTGTTTGACCACAACATATTACATAAACGAAGTTCACACAAGCACACAAATATTAGTAACAGCAGTCTACGATTCCGCTTGGTCCGCGGAGGCAATCACCACTGGTGAAGCTTGGTAGCTCGAACTTCGCTTGTTCAGGGTCTCGACTAGCAGCTTCGCTAGCCTTTTCGCTTCCTTTAGACATGATCTAGCGCCTCCTTCAGGGTATTTCGAGAGCGCCCCCTCGAAATCACCCTAGAAACCATGTGCAAGAAGAAGCTTCAAGGTGGTTTGCGATCCACATACCGTCTGCTCCAGGATGAAATCGTCCAGCTGAGCAGCGTCGGGGTTGAATGTTGAGATCAGCTCCTCCATAGTCTCTGGCTGGGCCCCTCGGGGATATATCGTGCCATGGAGTGAGGTGAGCGACTCTATGGCCTTAGGTAGCAGTGTAGCTAGACGACTCCCCAGTGTATCTGCGGTCTCGGTAGAGGCACCCAGTTGGTCGTCCTCGTCAGATAGGCTCGAGGGCTCCGGAAGATTGAAGGCAACTGGTGGCCGGAAGGAATGACAGAGGGAGTTAGCAGCAAGCAGTGCAATACAATGCAACCTTGTCCTTTGTGTCAGGGGATTTTAGTCTAGGATATAATCAAATTACCTGAGAATGCTCGGCTCAAGGAGGACAGTCGATCAGCAAGTGCGCGGTTGCGCTCAGCTTGCCAATTCCGTTCCTCTTGTTCTCCTTCGTGGCACGCAGTCGCGGCTTGCTGAGAGGTGGAGTCACAAAGATCAGCCAGGGTTTTCTTCAGTTGTTCGACCTCCCTCTCCGACGAAGATGCATCGGTTGAAAATCGTGAGGTCAGGTGGATTTTTTGATATAGTTAAACAGCAAACACCATGTCGACTGCACAAGTAAAACATGCAAGTGTAGGGTAGTAGTTACTTTTGGCTTGTAGAAGTTGTTTGCGGAGGTCGGAGTTATCCGACTCTATCTTCATGTATTGGTCGATGGCGGATAGTAGAGGAGCAGCAAAGGGCTGCAGTCATTGGAGAAAAAGGGTAAGTCGAAGTCTGCAGCAACCTCTTAAGGGATAGTCGCGGGCTCGGGGGCTGCTAGTTCTGGACTTACGTGTGTTGTTGAGCTCGTCGAGGAGGGCCCTGTAGAAGGCCGGTGAACTATCTCAAACTGGTCAGCGGGTATGGTTCCTAGCGCAGCCTTTTCAGTTTGTGCAGACTTGGCTTCTGCGTGAGTAGTGGATGGCGACGTGGTCATAGCGGTGGCGAAGCTTTGGCAAACGTCGGGACAGGAATGTCCGGGCTGGGCTCCTCTTCATCTTCGTCGGAGCTAGATTGTCGCAAGCAGGAAGTCAGGCTCGTGATTACAATGTCAGTGCAAGGATTCATAGAGACTTACTCAGTAACGAAGGGGTTCTTGCGTTTTCGTAGTGGCACTAGCGGTGGCCGACTGCGAAGAGGTATCGCCTGCAGTGGGGTGTCAAGGTTGCGCCTCGCAGTGGGCGCGACTGCAGATCCACTCTTGGAGGGAAGGGCTTTCGACTTCTTTGTGGCGGTAGAGTCAGCGGAGCTTTCGTCCTCTCTTTCTTCGTGTCTCCTTTTCTCTCCAGTAGAGACGAGTCTGGCGGCATCTTCGCCATCGTCTGAGTGGGAGTTGGCTGCGGGAAGCGAGGAATTCGAGACTTCCTGGAGTAAGTCATTATCGATTCCTAGCTCTTCAGGAGTTGGAGGACGACTAATCAGGTCAATATGGTCCTGGTCACCGATGTGGAAAAGAGTGGATGTGTGAATATGCAGAGAGTCGGCAGGAAAAATGGCAGCAGTCAAGATAATGGTGAAAAAATACCTTGGGCCTCGGGTTGTCCTTGGCGAAAGGTTTGATCGGAGATGCCAGGGCGCGGGATTTCAAGTCTTTGACGGAAGTCAAGATTTTTACGACTGAAAGCAGCCCAGTGTGGTCGTAGGATGCTCGGGAGACGCGGGACGCGTCGTCCACACCTGTGTACTCCCACATGGCGTGTGGGCGCGCTTGCAGTGGCTGCACCAGGCGGCGGAGGAAGGTGGTCATCAGGTGCACGCCAGTTAACACCTGGCCTTCCTCGAACTTCAGGGCCACCACCTTCAATCGAAGTGTTTCTGCTTCGGAAGCGTCGGCTTCACTCAAGCTGTGAGACCAAGATCTCTTCTTGACGACGTTGGCGTTCGGGTCAAATTCGGCAAGGCCGGTGGTCGAGTTGTCGGAGATTTGGTGCTTGATGTAGAACCATCGACTCCGCCAGCTCTGCACGGACTCTGACGATTGAATGTCGAAGTAGCCAGAGCCGCTTCGCACTTGTAGTCTGATTTTGCTGGGTCCGGTGGTTGGTTGGCGCTTGATGATGAAGCACTTCCTCCATAGCCCCTAGTGGGGAGCAATGCTGAGGAAGGCCTCGCACAGAGTGATGAAGCACGCCAGGTGCAGTACAGAATTAGGCGTCAAGTCATGCAGTTGCACGCCGTAGACGCACAAGAGGCCTCTCACAAAGGGGTGGACGGGAGATGACAGACCTCTGTTGAGGAAGTCGACCAAGCATATGCATTCGTCCCTCCGCAACTGAGGGATGGATTCTTCGCCGGGAAGACGGATCAGCTTGGGGTTGGCAGGCAGTATGCCTGCCTCGCGCAAGGCGTCCAGCTGCGGTTCGCGGATGTTGGATGGGCGCCATGAGCCCTTGCCGTCTTTGGTGGCCTTGGTGGAGGTTTTTCGGGGCGCCATTTTTTGGCAAAGTGGCCGGTTGCAGAAAGAATGGCAACAAGAGTTGAGCAGAGCGCAGCGGTGCGGCGTGAGCTCAGGGAAGAAGATGAACAGGGAGAAATGAGGCGCAAAGGGAAGGGTAGGGAAAGATATTTACCTTTGCCCAGGATTTATGTACTTCAACCTGGTTCATCTAAGCCGTCAGAAAGAAGGATAGGACGCGTGTCGTGCATCTGTGTTGCGTTGCGAAGCGCAAGCGGCGCGCGCAGCTTCCCACTACGCACGGTGTTTTAGGAGGCCATCATCATGTTCCGTTTCCCGTGCACGTCGTGTGGTCAAATCAGGCCGGCCGGTCAGCGGTGAAGACACTGACAAGGTGGGCTTGGTGGCAGGTCATGTCCCATCAGAAGTGATGGGCATCTTTTTCTTACGTCATTACTCACGTCAGATGGTGCAGTCTGTCAGATAGCAGGTGGCAAGGCAGTGTACTTTGTCAAGTCAATGAGGAGTCAACAGTTGTTGTTCACGCCAGCATGGGAGCAATAAGAGTCAGACAGAGTCGGGAGGCGTATATCATGGGGTCGGCACTCAGTAAGTTGCTAAGTGCACTCCCATCGGGAGCGTGTTTTGTGGTACTAATAAAGTTAGTTCAGTTTTTTCGTTTCAAATTAAGCACAATTACAGGCAATTGCACTCAACCTCGGGGGCTACTCCCATCGGGAGCGCTGTCGCGCACCCGATGTTGTTTAGCGTCAGTCAAAATATGAAATGTACTCGACCATCAGCGTCAGTCGAAAGATGAAATGTGCTTGGCGATCAGCGTCAGTCGTGGGATGAAATTTACTCGGCGAACAGCGTCAGTCGACGAGTGGAAGTTTACAATATCATGCATCGGCTGATATTAAACAAAATATATATGTGAAATATAAATTAATTCCGGGATGTTCTAGCCTAGCCTAGTCCCCGATGCTGCATCAAACTATACAAAGGTAAGACCTGAATAAGACCAGGTGACCCGTACAAGATATGTGGACTCATTGAAATTCCATGCCAGCAGGCATGAAGAAAAATTCCGGTGGACGCGCTAAGGGTATCTTATATCTGACCGGGTTCAAACCAGTAAGTCCCAATAGGCTTGGTTTGGATTTAAGCGGTTTTCCAGTTTCGAGTCAAGGGACTTGAGACTGAGTAGGTTAGTAAGGTATTTCGCCCGAGTCGCGAATTAACTTGACCCCGATCCGAGTCGGCTGAATCAGGCCTACTATACCAACCATCCCTTAAATTGGCGAATTAAATATTTATGTGATATTGCGTTTAACAGTCGATCTTATTTATGACCATGAGCCCTCAAAAACAGGTTATAAGCAACAAAGGAAGATACTCACGTGATGTATAGAGTGGGGGAATTCCTATCCGATCCTTCGGACACGAATAGGCATTCGGGGGCTACTGATGTGGTTATACCCGATGGGTACACCCAGCGGGCTGTATTAAAGGTTGTTTTCATGTAAGGCCCAGTTGTTGGCTTGTATAAAGAAGAAGACGAAGTGTTTTTTAGTAGTAAGAGTATGGAACAAGTTAGGGGGTTTCTCGTACCGACTTGGGTAATTCTAGCGACCTGAGACCTGGATCCGAACTCCTGAGACCTGGATCCCTATATATATGGGTCAGGAGGGAGGAGAAAGATACGTGCAATCGAAGATACCCAAACCCTAGCGAGACATCGACTCGCCGGGAACCTCTGTAACCTTATTGTGAGATTGATAATATAGATTGGACGAGCAACTCTTTGCTCGTCAGCCGTCCGAGTTTGCCAATACCCATATACTCTTCCTATTGATACAACCCTAGGTACATCACCATGGGACTTGTCGAGTTAATCCCTCCTCAATAGGTACCTGCCATATTTTCTAAGTGTAGGTACGCTACAGTAGACTACTCATGCATCTGTCCGGAGGCGGTCATGGCGACGTACAAGCCTCCGGGGATGATTCCCCCTCCCGGCAGGGTGCCGGGGAGTAGTTCTGATCTCTCTCCCGAAGTGCTGGTGACGACGGCGGCGGCTCGGGACCCGTGGAGGAAAAGTGATTAACCATTCTCGGTTTTTAGGTCAAGGGGGTATTTGTAGGCGAAAGACCTAGGTCGGTGGGCGCCCAAGGGCGCCACACCACCTCCCGGCACGGTAGACCTGGGGCCCGCGCCACGAGGCGATGTGGCGGCCTCGTGGCCCCACTTCGTCTCGTCTTCGGTTTTCCTGGGCGCATATTTTCCAAAAATAATTCCTGGTTGGCTCGTTTCCAATTTGGCGGATATTTCCTTAAGAGCTTTTCTGAAACCAAAAACAGTAAAAAACAGGGAACCGGCACTGTGGCATCTTGTTAATAGGTTAGTCCCAAAAAATGTATAAAACTATATAAAATGCATATAAAACATGTAATAACATGATATAACATAGCATGGAAGACAAGAAATTAGGGATACGTTGGAGACGTATCAACATCCCCAAGCTTAGTTCTACTCGTCACGAGTAGGCAAAACGATAAAAGAAGAATAATTTCTGAAGTGACATGCTTAAACACAATCTTGATCATGTAATAATGTACTGCATGTAAACTGAGATCAAATGAATAATGGATGTAGTTTATATTGATATCAAACGAGTAATGAACAAACAAGTAGGTGAAGTAAGCAATGCTTTCAATGATATAGTACTAGATAGCAATCAACTGTGCAAAGTAGATATTAGAGATGATTTAAGCTTCAAGCACAACAATATAATCATCTAATGCTTCCAACAAACATGACAACTTTATGAAAGGATCAAGTCAAGCAATATCAATATGCACGTAGAAAATCAATATATTATTTTTTCTAAAGAAACAAGCAAACGTTGAACGTTGGTTCCTGACACCAGGATGTTATGGCGAAGAGAATGTTAACGGAGGTTTGGAAGGCCAATGGAAGAAAGGCTCACAAAGATATAAATGATCATTAGACAGGAGAAAGTCATACAATCGAAGCTATGCAAGGAGTAGTGATTGCCATACAACGGATGCACAAGGAGCTATAAGTATATGAAAGCTCTCCAATGGAACTAGTAGGGGTGCATCCAACTTGCTTTCTTACAAACACCTAGAGCACTTTTGAGGAGGCTCATCATTGGAATATACAAGCCAAGTTCTATAGTGTAAAGTTCCCCACATAGTTATGCAACTAAGACATGAAAACTCTCTCATATGGAGTAAAGGTGCTAAACATGAGCACAAATGATGATCACAAATGATATGGTGCTATAACATGAGCACAAGTGATGGCTATAGATGATATGGTGTTGTAACATAAGCACAAGTGTGTGATAAAGAATAGTAATGTTGCCGCCTTTTTATTTCTTTCTTTTTCTTTTTTCTCTTTTTTCTCTATTTTTTTTCTTTTTCGGTTTCTCTTTTCGATGGCCTACATGGCTCTTTTCAATTTTAGGGGCAAGCATCCTAATATGATATATGATGTATGACAACACACTAATGATGATAAAACAACATACTGATGATATAAGTAACTAATATGTATGTGTCATAAGAATACACATGACAACGATGCCTATGCCAGTGTAGCAAGTTATGCAGTGCTCTAGCGTAACATGGGTAAAACGACACATCAACTTTATAGAAACACGCAAAGCAATAAATAAGTAATGAATGACAACAAGTCATGTAATGTAAGATGGATGTTGCATGGCAATATATCTCGGAACAGCTATGAAAATGTTGTAGTAGGTAGGTATGGTGGATGTTTTGAGGAAGATGTTTGGCCTATGTGTAGGAGAACAAGATGAAGATCTCCAACGATTTTGTATGTACCCGCGAAAAATGCACTAACTCTCAATGTGAGAAAGGGCAATACAAAGTACCAAAGAGGCTAGCAATATGGTGGTGGAAGTGCCATGAAAATCGCAGTTTTAGAACTCACAAGTAAAAAGATTCCAAATAAAAATATGATCTTGCAAAACATAATGAAAATTACTCCTAGGGGTCCTGTGGCAAATGAACAAGTCACTGTTGGGGACCCGACTGTAGCGCGTAACATAAAGCCATTACGGTTGCTTTAGGCAAAAAGAAGTCATATACCATTATGCAATCAACTGGAAATTTAAGTGTGGCACAGTTTTTAAGTTTCTCTATACCAACCATTTAATCATTACACTTTACTAGACCATCATGTTTACCATTATATCAAATTAATATCTCAAAACAATATCAATGATTCAAGCGACACAATTTAATGATCTACAAGATTAATGTATCATTTAATTATAACATCTACCACATTTAGCATTTTCTGTTCTACACCAAACACCAATCAATTTATATTTAAAAGATAAACTCTTCAAGTAATTAAACAATGAGATATGAGAGTATAATATAACAAAGCTAACAGCTCTAACAAGAGATGCATGAAAAACAAGAGCTAGAGAGCAAATGATAACAAAAGACGAATACTCAACGAATATAAGTGAAGAATACGAGTATTCATATGAAAAAGCAGAGCGTGTCTCTCTCCCACACAAAAGAATGCTAGGATCCATATTTATTCAGAGAATGAAAATAACAAAAACATAAACATAAACAAACAGACGCTTCAAGATAAGCACATAAGATGTGACGGAATTAAAATATAATTTCAGTAGAAAGGACCTGATAGTTTGTCGATTAAGAAGGGGATGCCTTTGGCATCCCCAAGTTTTGACGTTTGAGTCTTATTGAATTATATTGGGGTGAACCACCGGGGCATCACCAAGCTTTGGCGTTACTATCCTCTTGATCACATTATATCATCCTCTTCCTTTGATCCTTGAAAACTTCCTCCACACCAAACTTAGAGTAACTTCATTAGAGTGTTAGTGCACAAAACAATTATGATATTCTGTAGGAAAACAATTGCTACCAATGCTACTGGATATTAGCTAAAGCCACTGATACTTAAAAGGATAAAAATATCCAATCAAAATAGCAAAATAGGCATTACAAAGTAAAATGGCAGAATCTGTCAAAAACGGAACAGTCCGTAAAGACGACTTTTTTCGACGCACTTAACTTATTCAGATCCAAAAACTCAAAACTAATGAAAGTTGAGTATACATCGTAGGATTATGCACAAAAAAGGGCAGATTTTTCTGGCGTTCCAGTAGGGAGATATGAATTTACGGTGGAAAGCAGAAATCTGTTTTAGCACAGGAATTGAATTTAAGCATCAACTTTCAACTAGAGTCTTAACTTGACACAACATTAAAATAAAAATAAGATACAAAGGAATTGCTACAGAGGTAGGCATGTTCCTTAACACAAGAAAAACAAATTAAAATGACAGGAAATAAAAGTGGGTTGTCTCCCATAAGCGCTTTTGTTTAACGCCTTTGAGCTAGGCACAAAGTGAAACTCAAGTATTATCAAGATCAAGAATAGAAACCCTTTCAACTATGCATTGTATTTTATCTATATAAGGTTCAGAGGTGCCCCTTTAATTTATTTTAGGCTTACTACTTTCGTTAAATGGGTTTTGAGGGACAATCCAATCGAAATTTTCTTCCAAAGCTTCATGCATAGCTACAAGTTTAACAGGTATTGGCACTTTCATTTCTTCCCCCTTTATAGGCTCAGTTTTCCCTAGTTTCTCAAGTGCATTAATAACACCTACACATGAGCCAAGCATATTAAATTGATCAAAAACTTTCCTAGCTTCTATGGCAACATCACCAAATTCTTTAAGCAAGGTTTCCATGATAAAATCCTTCTTTTCAGCATTTTTAACATTATGAAGATCAAGAAACATTTGTTGTATTATGGGGTGAAGGTTAGCAAACCTAGTTTCCAGCATGTGAACTAAAGAAGTTGCAGCAGTTTCATAGTTTGGAGCAAGTTTGGCTATAGATTTCTCCTCAAGATCACTATTCTTACTAATATGATTAAAGAACTCTCCAATATTTTCTTTTCCAATTATAGAACCACTACCTACTGAGAGATCCTCAAAAGTGTACTTAGGAAGCAACATTATAACAAAAATAAAGCTAAAACCGAAATAACAAAATTCAGAAAATAAATTGCAAACTGAAACATAAAAAGTAATGCAAGTAACTATTTTTTTAATTTTTTTTATTAAGCAAACAAGATAGTAATAAAAATAAACTAAGCAAGACAATAACAAAATAAAAAGATTGGAACTGCGAAAACTCCCCTCATGAAGAACACTCAAATCCCCGGAACAGCGCCAGAAATTTGTTTGGTGCACACGGTGGGTGTGTTGTTGGGAGACCCCAAGAGGAAGGTTTGAAGTAGTGCTGCAGCAAGTTTCCCTCCGTATAAAACCAAAGTTATCGAACCAGTAGGAGATGAATGTTCACTCGAGGTTGTTGGCGGCAACGTTGGCACGGCGCAACACCAGCGTCGGCAACAAACGTGGAGCCTGCACACAACACAATCAAAGTATTTTGCCCCAACTCAACGGTGAGGGTGTCAATCCCACCGGCTTGCTGTAACAAAGGATTAAACGTATGTGTGGAAGAAAGATGTATGTTTACAGAAAGTAACAGGTTTGCAGTTGTGGCTTTATCAGATTAATGAGAAGGACCGGGTCCACAGTTCACTAGTGGTGTCTCTCCATAAATAATAATAACATTCATCCATACGTGGTAAACAAATTACAGCTAGGCAATTCACAGAATAATGATAAGCAACCCAATGCATATACTAATGATATGGTGTCTAGTGTGAGATTCATTCGGGCATTACAACAATATACATAGACCGTTCCAACCGCATCTATAACTAATAATCCACCTTCCGGTTAGCGTCTACACCCCTTTCAGTATTAAGTTGCATGCAACAGATTATCGCCTTAAGCAATGTGTGTAAAGGAAGTAATTAAGTAAGTAAGTAACATCATCCTTATACAAAGTACTACTGTTTTATCCCTAGTAGCAAGAGCACATCTACAACCTTAGAGCTTTATGTCACTGCCCCAGATTAAATAGAGACATGAACCTACTATCGAGCATAAATACCCCCTCTTGGAGTTACGAGCATCTACTTGGTCAGAGCATACACAAGTAACGGAGAGCATTCAAGATCATTAAATAGCACACACATGATATATTATGAAGCAATAACTTTAGTACTCAATATTCATCGGATCCCAGCAAACATAACATGGATAATTACATAAAGATGATCTTGATCATGATAGGTAGCTCACAAGATCTAAACATGATAGCACAAGAGGAGAAGACAACCATCTAGCTACTCCTATGGACCCGTAGTCCAAGGTAGACTACTCACGCATCAGTCCGGAGGCGGTCATGGCGACGTAGAAGCCTCCGGGGACGATTCCTCCTCCCGGCAGCGTGTCGGGGAGCAGTTCTGATCTCTCCCGAAGTGGTGGTGACGACGGCAGCAGCTCGGGACCTGTGGAAGAAAAAGTGATTAACCGTTCTCTGTTTTTAGGTCAAGGGGGTATTTGTAGGCGAAAGACTTAGGTTGGCAGGCGCCGAAGGGCGCCACACCACCTCCCGGCGCAGCAAACCTAGGGCTCGCGCCACGAGGCGATGTGGCGGCCTCGTGGCCCCACTTCGTCTCGTTTTCAGTTTTCCCTGACGCATATTTTCCAAAAATAATTCTTGGTTGGCTCGTTTCCAATTTGGCGGATATTTCCTTAAGAGCTTTTCTGAAACAAAAAACAGCAGAAAACGGGGAACTGGCACTGTGGCATCTTGTTAATAGGTTAGTCCCAGAAAATGCATAAAACTATATAAAATGCATATAAAACATGTAATAACATGATATAACATAGCATGGGACACAAGAAATTATGGATACGTTGGAGACGTATCAGGTGTTTGAACAACAAGGAAGACAATGTGGAGACGTATCAGGTGTTTTTATATACGTCTTGTTGTCATAGTTTATATTTGTGTTTGCTTCAAACAATATTGCTAGCCAAAGCCTTATACTGAGAGGGAATGCTTCTCGTGCATCCAAAATCCTTGAGCCAAAACCCATAACATTTGTGTCCACCATACCTACCTACCACATGGTATTTCCTGTCATTCCAAGCAAATACTTCATGTGCTACCTTTTATTCAAAACTTATTATCCCTTATTTGTGTCAATGTTTATTAGCTCATGAGGAAGTATGTGGTGTTACGGATATCAACCTTGTCATTTGCTTTTAGACAGACTTTCACCAATTGGACCAGTGGCATATACACCGATTATCCATTAACTTTGCAAAAAGAGCTGGCAAATGGGGTGCCCAGTCCCAATTAATTACAACTTTAACCGTTGCATTCTCTTCACATTTTTGCCCTGATCTAACCAGCCAAGCAATGATACTAGTTTTAAACTACATTTGTAAACAAAAGAGATAGAGGGATGATCTGCCCTTGGGTAGAAATAACGTCCTTCATGGGAGCCGCTCTTAAAAAGTCTAGTTGACAAGTAGGGTAGAGTGCTCATTACCATTCGTTGACAAACACCACTCAAAAACTTATTTTTCTGCTCTCTATATGATTTCAGAAACCTATAAAAACTAAGAAGCTCTAGCACATGTTGTATCCCTGCTTCCCTCTGTGAAGGGCCTATCTTTTACTTTATGCTGAGTCAGTTTATCTACTTCTTTGTATCCCCGAAGCAAACACTTGTGTCAACTCTATGGAACAACTCTTATATACTTACTTATTGCACTAGTTATATTTCTTTGTGTTGACAACTATCTATATGATATACATGTTCAAAGTTGAAAGCGAATGCTGAAACTTATATCTTCCTTTGTGTTGCTTCAATGCCCTTTCACTTAGAGAATATTGCTTTATGAGTTAACTCTTATGCAAATCTTTTTGATACTTGTTTGAAAGTACTATTCAAGAAAAGATTTTTACTTATATGTTGTAGTTGTTTATTCCTTGTCTACTTTTTAGCAAACTTGCCTTGAGTCACTTCATTCATAACATGAGCCTTCAATATTATCTAATCAAGATTATGTGGAAGTACGTCACTTCAGAACTTAGTTGTTGTTATCGTTTTACCTACTCGGGACGAGTAGAGCTAAGCTTAGAGATGCTTGATACGTCTCAAACGTATCTATAATTTCTTATGTTCCATGCTTATATTATACCACTTGCTACATGTTTTATATACACTTTATATCATTTTTATGCATTTTCTGGGACTAACCTATTAATAAGATGCCACAGTGTCAGTCACCTGTTTTCTGCTGTTTTTTATTTCAGAAAAGTTGTTAAGGAAATATTCTCGGAATTGCACGAAATAAAAGCCAAAGTCCCTATTTTCCTTCGAAGGATCAAGAACACCGAAGAGGACTCGGAAGGGACCCACGAGGCGGCCTCAGCTGGTGGAGACACGGCTCCACCATGACCGCGCCGCCACATGGTGAGGGCCCCTCGGGGCCCCGCCGACTTCGCATTTTCGCCTACAAATACCCCCCGAGGTGAAAACCCTATAAACCCAAACAGAAATCCTCCAAAAGTTCCAGAGCCGTCGCCGTAGTCAACCCTTGTTCGGGAGGGTTCAAAGTCTCTTCCCGGCACCCCGCCGGAGAGGGGAATCGTCACCGGAGGGCTCTACATCACCATGCCCGCCTCCGGACTGATGCGTGAGTAGTTCATCCTTGGAATACGAGTCCATAGCAGTAGCTAGATGGTTATCTTCTCCTTTTATGTCATCATGTTTAGATCTTGTGAGCTGCCTATCATGATCAAGATCATCTTTATGTATTAATAACACAGTATTCAGTATTCATCGCATCCCAGCAAACACAACATGTAGCATTATGTGTGTGCTACTTATTATCTTGCATGCTCTCCGTTACTAGTAGATGCTCTAGCCAAGTAGATGCTTTTGACTCCAAGAGTGAGTATTTATGCTCGATAGTGGGTTCATGTCTTCATTTAATCTGGGGGAGTGATATCTAGATCTAAGATTGTGAATGTACTGTTGCGACTGGGGATAAAACAGTAGTGCTTTGTCTAAAGATAATTGTATTACTTACATTACACACTTTGCTTAATGTAATAATCTGTTGCTTGCAACTTAATACTGAAATGGGTGCGGACGCTAACCGGAAAGTGAATTATTAGTCATAGATGTGGTTGAAACGGTTTATGTATATTGTTGTAATGCCTAAATGAATCTCATACTAGACACCATGTCTATAGTGCATCATTATAGAGTTCTTTATTTTGTCAATTGTCCAGCTGTAATTTGTTTACCCACATATATGATTTTATTATTTATGGAGAGACACCACTAGTGGACTGTGTACCCCGGTCCTTTCTTTTAAACTGATAATACAATGTACTGCAAATTGTTACTTTCATTATCTGCAAACAAACATCATCATTCCACACTATATATATGTTTAATCCTTTGTTACAGCAAGCCAGTGAGATTGACAACCTCACTGTTTCGTTGGGGCAAAGTATCTTGCTTGTGTTGTGTCCAGATCCCTCGTCAACTCTCCTTCAACACAAGTTGTTTTCTGACACGAAGCATCAAGTGTTTTCTGGCTGGCGCCGCTTGACACACAGCATCAAGTGTTTTCTGGCGCAGCTGATACCTCCAAAGTGTTCTCCATCTCCTACTGATTCGATAATGTGAGATCCTGGCTCAGGTCTTAATAGGATTGATAGAATACTCATATCAACAAGTTGCAACTTCTTTTCCAGAAGCTCATCTGAAAAGAACTCCGAGGTTCAGCGTGTTTGGCCGGGAGCGATTTGAGGATGGGTAACCGATCGGGAAGTCTTTCCCGAGTGCGCACGAGTGAGGACAAAGTGCGCAGAAAAGACTAGTGTTGATCTGTGGGGCCAGTCTGGAGGAGATCTTAGTGAGCTGCCACGGTGACAGGCCCGGACTAGGGGTGGGTCGAGGTGTTACAGATAACCTTGGTTTCATATCTAGGGGAAGTTTTGCTGCTGCACTTATCATACCTTACTCTTGGGGTTTCCCAACAACAACACTGTGTGCATCTGCACCTTCGACACGGTGCACGGAGCCGCCCGCGTGTACGTTGCCACGGCGTGCCGCCTCAGCCTTCCTCGCGAGTCGATGAACTTCGACGACGTCCAAACCCGCTGACAGGCGATTGAACTAGCACCAGAGTCGTGCCTCAACTACGCGGACGAGCGGCGCTGCCACCGCGCCCAGCAGCAACGCCTCAAGGTTGCCGCGGAGGACGAGGAGCGACGCCGATACTGGCGCTTCGTGTACAGGGGAAGCGCGCGCGGAGGAGGAGTTCCTCGCCGAAGCCAAGGATAAAATAAACAACCGGTCGAAGAACCGGAGCGTCGCCTCGATAAGGACAAGCGGTGGCAGCTCATGCTCGCGCAGGTGGAGAACCAGACGATCCCACCGGACGACTTGCGCTGGATCAACCTCTCGTCGTCGGAGCCGGTGTCTTCCTCAACTTAACACTCGGACGAGTTCGACTGGGACTCCGATGAGTAAGGTAGTTTTAATTTTATGTAATGTAGTATTTTCTATCTATGAAATATCGTTCTCGTTCTAACTAGCCATTATCTTGTATGAATTTTGTTTTCAAATCTCTACTATATAATTTTACCGGTCGTGGCCTTTTTCCAATTTAGTCCCTGGAAAGTTAGAAAATCAAACCCGCAGTCCAAGTCCAAAAACATAGACACTTTTACGTTGTACCCCCTGAACCAGTGAACCCTTCCGCATACACGCGTGGGCGTGGTCGCGTGCGAGTCTGCGCCGCCGCCCCTGTCCTGCCGGATAGCGGCCGACTCCCAACGCCGCCCCCCTGAACCCTTTCCACCACACGAACGCATACATGCGCGACGCCGCTACCGCCTGCCGGATGGCGGCCAACTTCCAGCGCCGCCCTGGTGTCGCTCGGCGCATCCTCGAGCTCCTCCGACAATTACCAGCGCACCCCGGAGCCCCTCAGCGCTGCTGGGCATGATGCCCGCACAAAAGGTCCTTCGCTGCCCATACCGAGACGCGCCTCTTCAGCCCCCAAGACGGCGACACATGTCTCCGCCCCGGATCCCCTGCGCCTTCGCGGTTGGGCACGATGTGTCGCATGTTCGGCCAAGCCGACAAATGCTTCCCCTGAATCCCTGATTTCCCGTGCGCACAGCCGGTGGAATCAATACAGCCGGCATCGTCGCTGGATGCTCTGTCTCTCTCTCTGTCATTTGGCGTTCTCTCTATCTGATGTTGCTGATGGAAGGTTGAGGAGGCACTGAAAGAGGAAAAGATGGTCATAGATGTGAATCTTTTTGCGACACAACTAGAGGGCATGTCATATTGTGAGCTGCAGGCGTTGGCCAAGCACGGGATCTCGCGGCGAATGGAGCAAGAATTAAGTTACTCCCTCTGACCCGAATTACCGTTCGCGCTGATTTTTTTGTAAAAACACCCCTGTGTTTTTTCACCTGAAGCAAACAGTCCTCCCACCTGCCTTATCTGCTCGCTGCTTGCTCTGCTCGTAGACGCCGACGAGGCGGACGCGGCCTTCTTCGCGCGCCGTAGCCGCTTGTAACAGCCCTACTGTAACTTTCCTTTTGATGTGCAATAAAAATGTTATATCATGTCATCATTCCATAAGTGCTTGCATTTATTTAATTTGATGCATCAAATTCAAATCACAAATTTAAATCCTTATTTTAAATTCAAATGCTTTTCAACTATTTCAAATAAAGTTTCAAATTACTTATAAATAATTAAACCAATAATTAATATGTCTAATTTGAAACTATCAAAAATTGCTCAAAAGTTTTTATGGGGTTCTTTGCTGTTTTGTTTTAAAAATACAAAAACAGAAAAGTTTTAAAAAGGAAAACAAAACCAGAAAAAAATTAGTGGAGACGGAGCCTCCTGGCCGAACTGGGCCACTCCCTGGCCCAGCAAACCCCAACCCGACCCATCTCCTCCTTCCCTTTCCTCCGTACGCTCTTTCCAGCGTGGAGGAGCAGAGCTGGCCATGGCGATGGCTCTCTGCAGCTCGCCCCCACGCCGGAGCCCACTGCCACCTCCTCCCTCCTCTTCTATTTAGCCGCCGCGTCCGGAAACCCTAACCCTAGATCTTTCTCCTCCCCCGCCGTCGCTCGCTCCTTCCTCGCTCTCGCCAACGCCATGACCACCGAGGAATCGAGCTCGGGCTCCTGGTGACTCCGGCCGCCTTCTCCTTCCCCCGCACGCCAGCAGCGTCCCCCGACCTCCTCTTCACCGTCGACGCGCGCAGGACGGACGGGAGGCCACCGCTCCGTCCCCTCCGTCCACGACGACGCCGCGGACCCGCAACTTCTTCCCCGACACAGACGAGCCGCTCCCGACCTCCCCGCGCCTCCGCATCTCGCCACCGACCTCCCTCGGTGAGCCGCCGTCGGAAACCCCTCCTTCCCCCTTCGTTTTCGTCTCGGAACGCCAGAGTTTCTCCTCGCCGGTGAGCACGCCATGGACAGCACGAGCCCGAGCGTGTCGAGGACGAACACGACTCCTCGCCACCGTTTTCTCACTTCCGGGCACGGGAATTGCATCCCCACACGCACCGCAACGTGTTGCGCCCGAAAAACCGCAGTCACGCCGTCGAAAAGGTCGCCGGCGTCGATCTGTCGCCGCCGCTGCGCGCGGACTCCTTTTCCGTCAGTTTCGTCAGAGAAACGAGACAGAGCCCCCTTCTTCTTAAAATGTGTTAAAACAAAACATGTCCTAATCCTATCACTAATCTACACTAGCTCTACTGGCTAACAACGCGTAACACCCCCGCTCGCCCGCGCACGCGAGTTCGAATCCCCCGGGCGCAGTGGAAAATGCCCCATTTTTTCGCCGCCCCACTGACAAGCCTGGCCCACCTGTCTGTGACCGGCCAGGCCAGCCCAGTCCAGTCAGCGCGCGTGGCGCTGGCCCCCGCTCGTCAGCGAGCCGGGCTGGGTTCGCCGCGGTGAGAAAAATCCGGCGCGTGGTAACTTTGCACCAAAGCCCCTGCCTCTCAGTTTTTGCACAGAGGACCTCCTCTGCTAAAGATCTATCACAGATAGGTCCTGAAAATTTCAGAGAACACCCCTACACTCATAAAATGCATAACTTTTAATTTATAACTCCAAATTAAATAAACTTTATATGTTTTTATATCAGAAAAATGTAATAAACATTAATATCATATTCTTATGTCATTTTGCATCATTTATTTTAAATGCTTATTTTAAATTAACAAATGCAATTAATTAATTAAATATGGAGTATGAGGGGTAATAATTATATAATGCCCTAATTCCATTTAATATGCTCATACCTTGTATACCATATCTTGCCATGCTAATAATTATTTAATTTGAGTTAAAGATAAATAAATTGCATTTAATTCCTAAATGTGGAATATGTTGGGGCAATTAAGTAATTAATGTCTTTTCCATTTTTAAATTGATTGGATCACCACTTCTGCTATATTAAGTAACATTTAAATTAATGGCTACACAAATAACTTGCACCCTAATCTTTTGCCGGGATTTCATCCCCGCTTTAATATGACCTAATCATCTCATACCATATCGCATCATCATTTGTTTGCGCATATCTATGTATTGATTATTGTTTCCTATTGTCTGTGTTTGGCTCTCTTTGGGTAGACGACGACGTGTCTGCTGCGAGTACCTACGACACTGAGGTTCCAGCTATCGTGTCAGGCTTTGAGCTGCTAGGCAAGCTTTTGCTAACCGGTTACACGATTGTCGGGTTTTAATTCCTGCCTTTTGATCTATGCTATCTTAGTTATCGATTCTTGAATTGCGATCCCATCACATGTTTATCCTGCAGCCTATACAGCTATATCCCCACAACCCATAACCCCTTGCATGTTTATCTGTTGGCCTTTGCGAGTCGTAGTGCATGCTTAGGATTGGTTGAGCGAGTCGTTCCTTTGTCTTTATCTCATATGCTTAGTATGATATTTTGTTCTACTATAATAAACTGCTGTCTTATTTTGGGGTTCTATAATTAAAAGATAAGGCACCAGGCGGAAGGCCTTGCGAGGTGTTTTGTTCTGCTCAGTGTCGACCTGGGAACTGAGATTTTGTCCTCGGATCCAATTTTGAGCGCACTAACCACTTGTGGGTGGCCCAATGGAGCCCCCCTCGACTTTGAACGGATCCGCAGCTCGTCCATGTGCCGCAAGTAGTTCGGGTTTTCCATTCGCTCATATGCATGTGCATGATGATGATGATGATCGATGAGAGGTTACTTGATACGGGGGGTCATATAGGGGTGGTGCGCGCGAAGCGGACAGTTCCTACTGTGGTTTGAGCCGCATGGCGCGTGGACACAAACTAATGAGTCCTCAACTGAGATTCGGCCGGACTCCTGACGCGGGTAACAACTCATATGGGTGGCACTTGGACTTGCTGTAGTGAAGGGATGAGTCGTGTTGAGAGGCCCTCACGGGTTGATCATGCGAGTATGGGTACTGTAGTGCACCCCTGCAGGGTATAATCTTATCGATGAGTCGTGTCCACGGTTATGGACGACTTTGGTGATGATGCTGGCTAACAAGATCTAGACAACTTACACCTAATCATTGTTAATTAATGTGACTAGTAATATAGCATTACTTACACCCTAAATGGTAACTAAAATTGTTAAGTGTGAGTTTTCCCGGATTGCTTCCTCATACTTGGTTGAGGGGGTTAATTCGAGAATGGGTTATGACTGGTGTCAGTTGTAGGTGGATATTTTAAACGCTCTCTTATCCCTCTCTAATTAGACGGAAGTTTTAGCGTGTCTCTTTAGTCTGCTAGTGCTGCTGCCGCTAAGTACACTTACCCCATATTTTGGAAATCTTACAGTTTTGTAACCTGTTAGCTTAAGCTTGTTCGATACGCTTCGGTGTATTGACCCGTTCGCGGGCTGTGGTTTTTCTGCAGTTGAGGATCCTTCGCTCGACCAGTTGGGTGGATACTACGTGGAGTTCGACGACGAGAGCTACGACGAGTAGTTAGAGTTCCCCTGGGCTACTTCCTGGTGGACTGCGTGGATGGGCCTTCTTTTTCGTTTCGGCCTTGATCCCTTTGCTTCTTGTCTGTACTCAGACCGGTGTGTTTCCGCTGCATGATGTAATGTTGGGACATGTGTCCTCTGATTGGTGCCATTTGATATATTTTGCTCAGTGAGAGCTTTTGGATATTATTTTCCTTTCTTTGTGTCTTAGGTTTATTCTGTGGTTTCAACTTGTTAAAAATCCGACTCGTATACCATGTGTGTATGGTTGAAGTATACGAGTTGGAAGACTTTTTGGGTCTTGCGTGCACAATCTGGAAACGTATGTGACGTTGGGATCGCCAAGAACTGTCGGCCGATGATCCATTCCGAGCATGGCCTGATGGTTTTCCTGGGAGTGGTAACCCCAGTATGTTCTTGGTTGTGTGGCCCAACCGATACGTTTCGTTTGTGTAGCTTGAATTCAGGGTCTGACAGTTGGTATCAGAGCTTAAACGCCCTCAGGTTCCCTTCTACTGGTCGTTGTTTGAGTCTAGAAAAATATTTTTGTAGTTATCAGGAAATCTTAAACGTGAGAGTAGGAATTCTGTTCTTTTACTTCTTTCCCCACCCACCCTCCCTGTTCTTCTGGTAAGGAAGTGTTACGATAATTCCCTTCTCACCTTAATTTTAAAAATTTAGGACATCACGTGTTCTGGGTTTTCCGTAGTACCATAGTTGCAGGTGGTTTTTGTCGTTTGGTGGTTATCAACTTCTTCGGCTATGTTCAGTTTCAATCTCGAATCAATCAGTTGTTGTTCTACCTTTCTCTGGTTTTCATCTCATTGTCATTGTACAATTCGTTCTGTGCAATCAATCCTTTTTGTTTCCGGAGGCTAACTTCTACTTCAAACTGCTATGTAGATGGCGCACTATCAGGTGGTGCGTAAGACCCACTGTGAGCAGACTACCGGTTACCCGAAGCTTCTCTGAAGCATGGTTGACTATGTCGGTTTCTGCTACCTCCCGGAGTACCAGGTGTCCGAGATCCCCAGAGATTACGGACAGACCTTCTACAGAGCTACTGTTTGGATCAGCGGAGATGATGGTGATACTGTGCACAAGCACGTTGCTGAGGCTTCCACTGTGGACATGGCAGTACACTTGGCAGCTTACGATGCAGCTTTGGCTCTGCGCAGGGACTACTACTGCTTCAACAACCATCCATTCTGCTACGTTCCATACTACCCCTACACGGACTCTCAGTACGAGCTCGAGGCTCTGGACATGACCGCTCAGTTTGGCCAGTCTTCAGACTCAGTTGCTGGGACTCTACGCTTGGAGCTAGCAGCAGTCCGTCAGCAGCTGCACCGGGCACTCTCTCACCTGGGGCAGTATGACAGGGGGAACGTCACACAAGACGCGTTCCCGAGGTTCCAGCTCGCTTTTCCGAGTCGTCTGTCTGCTGTGGGTGGATACACTCCAGAGCGGGGTCCTCTGATCACTACTGATCCAGACCACGTTGGACCACTACTGTACGGGACACAGACGCCAGATGCCTACTCCGTTCAGTTGCGACGCATTGTGCGAGAGTACCGCGTGTACTGCGATCATCGCTACACCCATCGCAGCAGCCTAGTTTCGTCTTCTGAGGGAAGCGAGAGCTAGTCTTCGAGTTGTATCTTTTCCTTGTTGTAGTAGCTATCCTTTGTACCGAAACCGTGTTGGTTGTACGGATGGTTAACTTTGTACTAGTAGTTGTCCTTGTAGTACTGAAACCTTGGTGGTTGTACTGATGGCTAACTAAGTGTATGGTTATGAACCTTTGTTATGAGAAGCTTGTCCTTGTTATCCTACAGTTTGCAACTGTTTTTCTGAGCAAGAATTCGACTTTCCAAGTTTTCCCTGGCTTTGTGTATCTTGTCGCTGTTCTAATATCCAATGTCTCCAGGATGACGAACACCAGGAACAACCGCAATGCGGAGGGCGCACCACAACCGCCTCCAATCACTGAGTTGCTTGGTCAGATGACCCAAGTTCTGGCTCAAATGGCCGAGAACCAAGTCTACCAGAACAACAACGGGCATCGCAATGAAGGCAATGCACGTGTGACCATCAAGGACTTCCTCGATCTGGGTCCAAGGAACTTCGCTTTCCCCACTGAGCCGCTGGAAGTTGATGATTGGCTTCGCGAGATGGAAAGGACCCTTGCTATCGCCCACGTGGCTGAGCACGACAAGGTTCCTTACGTGTCCTACCTGCTTAGGGGCAAGTCTGCCTCATGGTGGGAAAACTTCCAGGCTATGAGAGCTCCCGGGGTGGTTACCACTTGGGGGGATTTCAGGGCAGCCTTCCTGCGCCACCACATCCCAGAAGGTCTCATGGACAGGATGCGCGAGCAGTTTAACTCGCTGACGCAAGGCAAGATGGACGTGATGGAGTACAATGGCGAGTTCAATCGCCTTGCTCGTTACGCTGGAGATGAGGTGAACATTGAGGCCAAGAAGATGGCCAAGTTCCGCAAGGGTTTCAACCCCGCGCTCAAGTACAAGTTGAACCTCGTCAAGGCCGACAACTTCGAGGACCTCGTCAACATCGCGCTCAATGAGGAGCATGGGCGCAAGGTCTTCGAGGAGTCGCGCAAGCACTCTCGTGAGACCAACTCTTCTTCATCGTCAATCGCCGCCACTCCTGCTCAGAAGTGTCGGCTCTGGGTGCCTAACAGCGCCTTCGCACGAGCTACCTACGTGCCAGGACCTCCAGGACTCGCGCCTCGCCCACCGAACCCGGCTCTAGCTATGAGGGGTTTCAGAGGACCGCCAAGGCCAACAGGCGCTCGCCCCAACGTGACCTGCTACCAATGCGGGAAACCGGGCCACTACTCCAACAACTGCCCGGAGACCCGTACACTTCCTCCACCACCTCGCCCTGCTCCAACTCAGGCGATGGTCCGCGCACCTGCCCCGACTAGGCCTTTCGTCCCCAACACCAGGCCTCCGGCACGTGCTGCGCGGGTGAACCACGTCAGGGCTGATGAAGCAGAGGAAGCTCCAGAAGTTGTCCTCGGTATACTCCCTGTTAATCATATTCCTGCTAAGGTCTTATTTGACACAGGCGCATCGCATTCTTTTGCATCACAAGCTTTTGCACAAATGCATGATCTCTCTTTCGAGTCTATGTCCAATGGTCTTAGCGTCACTTCCCCCGGTGTTCAGATGTACTCTTCCAAGATAAGCCCCAACAACGAAATCCAAATTGGAGGCCATATCTTCTTGGCATCTCTAATAATTCTCGGCAATTCTGATATTGATGTCATTCTGGGCATGGATTGGTTGAAGGCCAATCAAGCTAAGATAGACTGTTCCACAAAGCCTGTAACTCTTTCTCATCCTTCTGGACAGATAGTCTATTCTCCAAACCAAACATCTTCGGCTCGGCTTTTCGCTCTCAATGTTGATCCTCTTCCTTCCATAGAAGCTATTCCGGTGGTCCGAGACTTTCGTGACGTCTTTCCTGAAGAATTACTAGGTATGCCACCTGACAGAGCCGTCGAGTTCGTTATTGAACTAGAACCGGGCACTGCTCCTATCTCAAAACGTCCTTACAAGATGGGCCCCAAAGAACTGGCTGAGCTTAAGAAACAGCTAGAGGAGTTGGAAAGGAAAGGTCATATTCAACCAAGTACTTCTCCTTGGGGTTGTCCTACTCTGTTTGTCAAAAAGAGGGACACGACTGAGCGACTGGTTGTTGACTACCGTCCTCTGAACAAGAAAACCATCAAGAACAAGTATCCTCTCCCTCGCATCAACGATCTGTTCGATCAACTGGCTGGTGCTAAGGTTTTCTCCAAGTTGGACTTGAGGTCAGGTTATCACCAGATCAAGATCCGCAAAGAAGACATTCCAAAGACAACTTTCACCACTCGTTTATGGTCTCTATGAATACACTGTCATGTCTTTCGGTCTCACAAATGCTCCGGCGACTTTCTCACGTCTCATGAACTTCGTTTTCATGGAATAACTCGATAAGTTCGTGGTAGTCTATCTCGATGACATTCTTATCTATTCCAAAACCGAGGAAGAACACGGAGAACATCTACGTCTTATCTTGTTGAAACTCCGAGAACACCGTCTCTACGCCAAGTTCTCCAAGTGTGAATTCTGGCTTCCTAAAGTAACCTACCTTGGTCATGTCATCTCTTCTGAAGGCATTTCGGTGGATCCAGAAAAAGTGAAAGCCATTGTTGAATGGTTGCCTCCTACATCGGTGAAACAAGTCAGGAGTTTCCTTGGCATGGCTAGCTATTGCCGTCGATTTGTTGAGAACTTCTCCAAAATCGCTAAGCCTCTCACCGATCTTACAAGGAAGGATAGAAAGTTTCTTTGGACTCCAAAGTGTGATGAGAGTTTCAATCTCTTGAAAGCTAAACTCACTTCTACTCCTGTTCTAGTTGGCCCAGACACTTCCAAACCTTTCCAAATATTCTGCGATGCATCTCTTCAAGGACTAGGCGCGGTCCTCATGCAAGAACGCAAAGTTGTGGCTTATGCATCTCGCCAGTTGCAGCCTCATGAGCTCAACTATCCTACACATGATCTTGAACTTGCAGCAATCATGTATGCCCTCAAGGCTTGGAGACCTTATTTGTTGGGGCACAGCTGTGAGATCTTCACTGATCACAAGAGTCTCAAATATCTCTTCACTCAACCAGACTTGAACCTCAGGCAAACAAGGTGGCTTGAGAAACTCTCAGATTACGATCTTACCATCTCTTACACTCCAGGCAAAGCTAATGTAATGGCTGATGCTCTCAGTCGCAAGTCCTATTGCAACAACCTCATGGTTGAGGACATCCAACCTCCTATTCATGAAGAATTCAAGAAACTCAATCTTCAAGTGGTTCCCTCTGGTTATCTTGCAAACTTGATTGCCACTCCTACACTTGAGGATAAGATCCGTGCCGCACAGTTGCGTGATTCTGGTGTTAAGAATATCAAAGACAACATTGGCAAGGATAAGTACAAGAGTTTCTCTCTCGATGACAAGGGTACCTTGCTGTTTGAAGAACGCATTGTAGTGCCCAAACTTGACAGCTTAAGAGAACTCATTCTCAAGGAGGCTCATGATACTCCGCTTTCTATTCACCCTGGCAGCACAAAGATGTACCAGGATCTCAAGTCAATCTATTGGTGGACCAGGATGAAGTGTGAAATTGCTCGCTATGTGTCTCATTGTGATGTTTGCTGTCGTGTCAAGGCAGTTCATCAGAGACCACCTGGACTTCTTCAACCACTGCAAATTCCTGAGTGGAAATGGGACAAGATCGAAATGGACTTCGTTACTGGGTTTCCAAAGTCCAAGAAAGGCAACGATGCAATCTTTGTTGTCATTGATCGTCTCTCCAAAGTGGCTCACTTCTTTCCAGTCAAAGAGACAGTATCAGCTAGTCAGTTGGCAGAACTCTATATGACAAGACTGGTTCCTTTACATGGTGTTCCTTTGGCAATAAGCTCAGATCGTGGAAGTATCTTCACTTCTCGATTTTGGGATAGCTTTCAGAAAGCCTTGGGTACCAAACTTCTGTTCAGCACAGCTTACCATCCGCAGACAAGTGGACAGGTTGAAAGAGTGAACCAAATTCTGGAGGATATGCTCCGAGCTTGTGTTATCTCCTTTGGCATGAAATGGGAGGATTGCCTTCCGTATGCTGAGTTCTCCTACAACAACAGCTTCCAAGCAAGCCTAGGCATGGCTCCATTTGAAGCTCTCTATGGCCGCAAATGTAGAACTCCTCTCAATTGGTCTCAAGCTGGTGAACGTCCATTCTTTGGGCCGGATATTATCCAGGAGGTTGAATAAAAGGTTCGCATCATTCGTGACAATCTGAAGATTGCCCAGTCTCGGCTGAAAAGCTATTATGATAGCAAGCACAGGGACATGGTCTATGCACCTGGTGATCAAGCTTACCTTCGTGTCACTCCTCTGAGAGGCACGCAACGCTTTGGCATCAAAGGCAAACTCGCTCCGCGTTATGTTGGGCCTTTCAACGTTCTTTCAAGGCGTGGTGAATTGGCTTACCGTCTGGAACTTCCTCCAAACCTCTCCAAAGTGCACGATGTCTTCCACGTGTCACAACTCAAGAAGTGCTTCCAAGATCCAGGTCGTGCAGTTGATCATGGATCTATTGAACTTCGAGAAGATCTCTCTTATGTGGAACAACCGATTCGCATTCTTGACGAAGCTGAACGTCGCACCCGTAACAACACTGTCAAGTTCTACAAGGTTCAATGGTCTCATCATTCTGACAAGGAAGCTACATGGGAACGTGAAGACCATCTCCGTGCCGAATACCCCAACCTCTTTGTTGCTCCATGAAGAATCTCGGGGCGTGATTCCTTTGAGGGGGGGAGTGTTGTAACAGCCCTACTGTAACTTTCCTTTTGGTGTGCAATAAAAATGTTATATCATGTCATCATTCCATAAGTGCTTGCATTTATTTAATTTGGTGCATCAAATTCAAATCACAAATTTAAATCCTTATTTTAAATTCAAATGCTTTTCAACTATTTCAAATAAAGTTTCAAATTACTTATAAATAATTAAACCAATAATTAATATGTCTAATTTGAAACTATCAAAAATTGCTCAAAAGTTTTTATGGGGTTCTTTGCTGTTTTGTTTTAAAAATACAAAAACAGAAAAGTTTTAAAAAGGACAACAAAACCAGAAAAAAAATAGTGGAGACGGAGCCTCCTGGCCGAACTGGGCCACTCCCTGGCCCAGCAAACCCCAGCCCGACCCATCTCCTCCTTCCCTTTCCTCCGTACGCTCTTTCCAGCGTGGAGGAGCAGAGATGGCCATGGCGATGGCTCTCTGCAGCTCGCCCCCACGCCGGAGCCCACTGCCACCTCCTCCCTCCTCTTCTATTTAGCCGCCGCGTCCGGAAACCCTAACCCTAGATCTTTCTCCTCCCCCGCCGCCGCTCGCTCCTTCCTCGCTCTCGCCAACGCCATGACCACCGAGGAATCGAGCTCGGGCTCCTGGTGACTCCGGCCGCCTTCTCCTTCCCCCGCACGCCAGCAGCGTCCCCCGACCTCCTCTTCACCGTCGACGCGCGCAGGACGGACGGGAGGCCACCGCTCCGTCCCCTCCGTCCACGACGACGCCGCGGACCCGCAACTTCTTCCCCGACACAGACAAGCCGCTCCCGACCTCCCCGCGCCTCCGCATCTCGCCAACGACCTCCCTCGGTGAGCCGCCGTCGGAAACCCCTCCTTCCCCCTTCGTTTTCGTCTCGGAACGCCGGAGTTTCTCCTCGCCGGTGAGCACGCCATGGACAGCACGAGCCCGAGCGTGTCGAGGACGAACACGACTCCTCGCCACCGTTTTCTCACTTCCGGGTACGGGAATTGCATCCCCACACGCACCGCAACGTGTTGCGCCCGAAAAACCGCAGTCACGCCGTCGAAAAGGTCGCCGGCGTCGATCTGTCGCCGCCGCTGCGCGCGGACTCCTTTTCCGTCAGTTTCGTCAGAGAAACGAGACAGAGCCCCCTTCTTCTTAAAATGTGTTAAAACAAAACCTGTCCTAATCCTATCACTAATCTACACTAGCTCTACTGGCTAACAACGCGTAACACCCCCGCTCGCCCGCGCACGCGAGTTCGAATCCCCCGGGCGCAGTGGAAAATGCCCCATTTTTTTCGCCGCCCCACTGACAAGCCTGGCCCACCTGTCTGTGACCGGCCAGGCCAGCCCAGTCCAGTCAGCGCGTGTGGCGCTGGCCCCCGCTCGTCAGCGAGCCGGGCTGGGTTCGCCGCGGTGAGAAAAATCCGGCGCGTGGTAACTTTGCACCAAAGCCCATGCCTCTCAGTTTTTGCACAGAGGACCTCCTCTGCTAAAGTTCTATCACAGATAGGTCCTGAAAATTTCAGAGAACACCCCTACACTCATAAAATGCATAACTTTTAATTTATAACTCCAAATTAAATAAACTTTATATGTTTTTATATCAGAAAAATGTAATAAACATTAATATCATATTCTTATGTCATTTTGCATCATTTATTTAAATGCTTATTTTAAATTAACAAATGCAATTAATTAATTAAATATGGAGTATGAGGGGTAATAATTATATAATGCCCTAATTCCATTTAATATGCTCATACCTTGTATACCATATCTTGCCATGCTAATAATTATTTAATTTGAGTTAAAGATAAATAAATTGCATTTAATTCCTAAATGTGGAATGTGTTGGGGCAATTAAGTAATTAATGTCTTTTCCATTTTTAAATTGATTGGATCACCACTTCTGCTATATTAAGTAACATTTAAATTAATGGCTACACAAATAACTTGCACCCTAATCTTTTGTCGGGATTTCATCCCCGCTTTAATATGACCTAATCATCTCATACCATATCGCATCATCATTTGTTTGCGCATATCTATGTATTGATTATTGTTTCCTATTGTCTGTGTTTGGCTCTCTTTGGGTAGACGACGACGTGTCTGCTGCGAGTACCTACGACACTGAGGTTCCAGCGATCGTGCCAGGCTACGAGCTGCCAGGCAAGCTTTTGCTAACCGGTTACACGATTGTCGGGTTTTCATTCCTGCCTTTTGATCTATGCTATCTTAGTTATCGATTCTTGAATTGCGATCCCATCACATGTTTATCCTGCAGCCTATACAGCTATATCCCCACAACCCATAACCCCTTGCATGTTTATCTGTTGGCCTTTGCGAGTCGTAGTGCATGCTTAGGATTGGTTGAGTGACTCGTTCCTTTGTCTTTATCTCATATGCTTAGTATGATATTTTGTTCTACTATAATAAATTGTTGTCTTATTTTGGGGTTCTATAATTAAAAGATAAGGCACCAGGCGGAAGGCCTTGCGAGGTGTTTTGTTCTGCTCAGTGTCGACCTAGGAACTGAGATTTTATCCTCGGATCCAATTTTGAGCGCACTAACCACTTGTGGGTGGCCCAATGGAGCCCCCCTCGACTTTGAACGGATCCGCAGCTCGTCCATGTGCCGCAAGTAGTTCGGGTTTTCCATTCGCTCATATGCATGTGCATGATGATGATGATGATCGATGAGAGGTTACTTGATACGGGGGGTCATATAGGGGTGGTGCGCGCGAAGCGGACAGTTCCTACTGTGGTTTGAGCCGCATGGCGCGTGGACACAAACTAATGAGTCCGCAATTGAGATTCGGCCGGACTCCTGACGCGGGTAACAACTCATATGGGTGGCACTTGGACTTGCTGTAGTGAAGGGATGAGTCGTGTTGAGAGGCCCTCACGGGTTGATCATGCGAGTATGGGTACTGTAGTGCACCCCTGCAGGGTATAATCTTATCGATGAGCCGTGTCCACGGTTATGGACGACTTTGGTGATGATGCTGGCTAACAAGATCTAGACAACTTACACCTAATCATTGTTAATTAATGTGACTAGTAATATAGCATTACTTACACCCTAAATGGTAACTAAAATTGTTAAGTGTGAGTTTTCCCGGATTGCTTCCTCATACTTGGTTGAGGGGGTTAATTCGAGAATGGGTTATGACTGGTGTCAGTTGTAGGTGGATATTTTAAACGCTCTCTTATCCCTCTCTAATTAGACGGAAGTTTTAGCGTGTCTCTTTAGTCTGCTAGTGCTGCTGCCGCTAAGTACACTTGCCCCCATATTTTGGGAATCTTACAGTTTTGTAACCTGTTAGCTTAAGCTTGTTCGATACGCTTCGGTGTATTGACCCGTTCGCGGGCTGTGGTTTTTCTGCAGTTGAGGATCCTTCGCTCGACCAGTTGGGTGGATACTACGTGGAGTTCGACGACGAGAGCTACGACGAGTAGTTAGAGTTCCCCTGGGCTACTTCCTGGTGGACTGCGTGGATGGGCCTTCTTTTTCGTTTCGGCCTTGAGCCCTTTGCTTCTTGTCTGTACTCAGACCGGTGTGTTTCCGCTGCATGATGTAATGTTGGGACATGTGTCCTCTGATTGGTGTCATTTGATATATTTTGCTCAGTGAGAGCTTTTGGATATTATTTTCCTTTCTTTGTGTCTTAGGTTTATTCTGTGGTTTCAACTTGTTAAAAATCCGACTCGTATACCATGTGTGTATGGTTGAAGTATACGAGTTGGAAGACTTTTTGGGTCTTGCGTGCACAATCTGGAAACGTATGTGACGTTGGGATCGCCAAGAACTGTCGGCCGATGATCCATTCCGAGCATGGCCTGATGGTTTTCCTGGGAGTGGTAACCCAGTATGTTCTTGGTTGTGTGGCCCAACCGATACGTTTCGTTTGTGTAGCTTGAATTCAGGGTCTGACACCGCTGCCGCCGCTGCTTCCCCTACTGGCCCTCCTCCCTCTCCTCCCCCACCACCACCACCTCCGCCTCCCTCTCCCACCATCGCATTGACGGCGCTGCGACCACCTCGGAGGACGAGAGATGGCGGCGCTGCACAACTACGACCCGCTCAGCTACGTGCTCAACTTCGACGAGGGCCCCGGTGCCACCCCCGAGCACCCCGCCGCCTGCACGAGCACACCACCGCCTGCTCGCCGTCGGACCCGCCCTCCCCTTTCCTTCTTGTTTTTTAAGCTGTTGTCGCCATTAAAAATCAATCCTTTTCATCCCTGTTTGCTTGTTGCAGGGTGCTCGGTGCTCGGAACGCAGCTCTTGTTCATGCTCGTGCCCGTACATTATTTTGCTTTGATGGGAATACACCTCTTGTTCATGCTCGGAACACAGCCCTTGTTCAGCTCTTGTTCATGCTTGGTGCAGGGTGCAGGGTGCTCGGTAATTTCATATGCTTAACTGAACTCCATGTGTTTGCTTTGCTTTGGTCAATTCTGAACTGAAGATTATTTTGAAAGTTGTACTCCATGTTTCAGTTTGGATTCTGAATATTATTTAGTGAACTGAAACTGAACTGAACTGTTAACTGAACAAAACTGCATGATTACTGCTGCATCCTAGCTGAAAAATTGATCTGGAGAAGCATGAAAGTTGGTTCTCACAGTTGCATCCTAGCTGAAAACCATAGCAGTTAACTGAAACAGATGCAATGTACTCTCGGTGAATTCAGAAATAGTACTCCACTTTAGCAAAACCAGCACTCTTAACTGAAGAAGAATGGCCAGCACAACACAATTTATCATACTCCATGTACCATGTTTATAATTTACAGTAGAATGCTTCACACATTTCATCAGAGTAGCAGATAGCTTATAATTTACTCCCTGTCTTAGTACAGTACCATGTTTATAATTTACAATTGTACCATGTTTATAATTTACAATTGTTTGCTCTAGTACTTATCACAATTATCACTCCTTGGCTTCCTTGGCCTTCATCTTCCTTGGCTTCTTGTATTGCACTTCATCTTCTCTTCCTCTTCTCCTCTTGATCCTCTTCGTCTCTTCCTCTTCTCCTCTTGGTTGTGTTGCAGCTTCAAATTTGCCTATTTGTGTGTCCCGGATGAGATCAAGTTTCTGCAAATAGTAAACATAAAACTATGTCAGTAAGATGAGATCAAGTTTCTGCAAATAGTAAACATAATTACAAGCAATAAGGCATTGACATACACTCTTCACTCGACGGAATGGACGGAAAATACTTGATGGATCCTTCAACCATGTGGCATATTCTTTTCCTGCGATCATTGAGTCATAATCCAGGATTACTTGGGACCTTCCTTTCCTCTTTGATGTTTTCTTTGCTTGTTTAGCCTTCATCTTCTCCTCCTCTTGCTCCATTTGTTGTTTCTCATAGTCGGCTATTAGCGTCAAGGTTTCTTCATAGAGTGTGATATCAACCTCGAGTATGTTAGGCAGGTTTCCCTCTCTTATTAGCTTGTCCTTGCCCATGTGGGTTAGCTTATATGTGTTTCCACCTTGGTTTTTCATAACCTCAAGCAAGACAGACTGCAAGGTCACATACACTTTAGCAAGTGTCTTCACCTCATATGCATCATAAGCTTGTTCGACTGATTCTATCAGCTCTTTGAGAGTGTTAGGTGCACTCTCAAATGCCAAAGATTGGATGGAGATGAAAAAGCAAAGGTCCAATACATTCAGATCCGGTGAGTTCGGAGGTTGGAAAGTTAACCTGATATCTAGTCCTGAAGCTTTTACGGCGGCTAGAAATATAGGATCAACAGGCTGAACATGGGTTCTAGCATTGTCTTGTTGTATCCATAGTGTTTCCACATCTCCATCGTCAGGCCACACTTCCACAATTGCTGGAATTACCTTCTCGCAGAGGTATTCCCGCATGACGTCTCTAGTAACATTGACGTTCTTTAGTTCCCTTGTGCCTTTTTTCCTATACATCGAGTTGTATTTGGCTGCATCTTCTGTGACAAAAGCCCAAATGCCTACCTTTCCGTCAAATGTCACATTTCCTTGTGCATCATGTCGAGGTCTTGCAACTATAGTTAAGAACATGACCTTGCCGATGTTGTTTTTGTTATGGATAGTGCGGACTGGTTCTGGTTCTTCTCGTGTTAGGTAGTAGACCCGATCTCGCTTAGTCATATCAAACCATTTTTCATCCATATGCATTGTGTTCCTCATCTTCTTGAACCAAAGCTTTGCTTGTAATATTGTTGTTTCATCGACCATTGAGATGCAATATACAAGCCTTCTTATTCTGTTTTCCAAAGAGAGATGTGATTTTAGGCTATTGGTATGGCGCCTTAAATCGCCCCATTCCAACCTCCTTTGCAGTGTTGAGAAAGGGATACCAAGGGACCTTGCCAACGCCCTCAATGTACCCCTTTTGTTGAAGGGAACTTGAGGCACCCTTTCATCGAGATTAAGCTCTCTCCTCTTTCTTCCGCACCTGCCCTTCCGCTTATTTGAGAAATCAAGCGCTTCATTTTTGCCCTCTTGATCCATGGCCTTCTTCCATATTTTCTCGACGGATCTCAGGCTTATTCCCAAAAGTTCAGCCACAACTTCTTTGTCCGCCTTCACCACTGGCCTATCTTTTCCAAGAGCTTTCAGCGCAATATATGCTGCAAATTTAGAACTCTCCGGCACATCTTTATGGTGCCTCTGCACAGCATGTTCTTGTTCTTCTTCTTCTGGAACATGAGCAGCTTCTTCTTCTTCTGGTTGTTGTTCTGGAACATGAGCAGCTTCTGGAGTATGTGGACTGAAGTTGAGATCGAGCTCTTGTGGAGGAGTTAAGTTGATGTCAAAGAGGACCATCTTTGAGGAGTAAGGAATGGACAACCTGTAGAAAAGCAATTGAGGAGTATTTAGTTTCTCTGAAATATTATATAGGCAGCATAACCACAATGTTGCATCTAGTACAAAGTTAATATACAACTCATGCTACAACACAAAGTGAACATTATTTTGAAAGCTCATGATGATGAGCTGTTAGCACATAAGTAGGCATTATTATTATGCCTTATCTTTGTTTGATATTTAACATGATAAATGTTTGTTTTGATCATATACTCATACTCTGCATTATTATTATGCCTTATCTCCTTCTGTTTGTTGACTTCTCCATTTTTGTTTCTCTAAATGTCACAGGAGTAGCTCAACTTTAACACCAGAAGCCCCAACAGTATACATGGACAATTGAGGTACTCCTGACATGTGAAACTGGGCATATGAATTACTGGGCAATTGGAGTACTGTATTCACTTTTTATACTATATAGTCTGTTTCTATCAAGAGAAACTGGGCATATGAATTACATGTGAATTTCTACTCCAGATAGTTCTTCACTGTCTAGAATCTGAAACTGAAACATCAAAAACTGGGCATATCGACTATATAGTTCTTCACTGTCTACTCCAGTACTATGCTTGATTAGGAAAATGAACCATTTTGCAGCTTGCATGTTTATCTGACTTAAGAAGATCACATTCAGAAAAATTCAGAAACAGTAAGCCACCTTGGGAGTTTTCTGGATGGGGACCATAATGGGTCCAGTTCTTTCAGATTTGAAAGAATTTAGTTCAGCTTCCCTTCCATATGAAGGGATCTGGTGTAGTCCCATCCAAATAAGCCTTTCGGGTATGGAAATTAGTGTTCTGGAGCTGATGGAAATTAATGTCAATATGTGTGCGTACAAGCTTTCATCTGTACATGTGCCCAGGTCCTAACTTAGCTGCTTATTCACATATAGCCCATTTTGCTTTACCAAATTCTCTGGTGGCTATAGTATATCATCCATCTGGTATGTGATACACCATAAAAAAGAATTGGGATAATCATGTTAAAGTACTCCACTGTTCTTTACAGTTCATGAATAAGACATGGCTCATCTGTTGGATTCTCTCTGTCTTTACAGTTCATGAATAAGACATGGCTCATCTGTGAAAATGATCTAGTAACCTAGACAGTAAACAATACTCTTGACAGTAAATTGTCTACTGTAGTAGTTCTTGGTTGTTCAGGCTTCAGCAAATGATCTGAAACTCTGCATTTTCAGGCAAAACAGAGAACACAGACCTGATTCACAAGTTCCTGGACCTCCTCCACCTGCTGCAGGACCTGCACCACCGGAGAACGATGGCTGCAGCATGCGCTCCGCCGCGGCTGCCGGCTGCTAGCTCGGCTCCCCGGTGGCCAGCGGCGGGATGGCGGCGGAACGCGGCTCCGGCTCCATCTGGGGCTGTAGTTGGGGAGGCGCCGCAGCGGGTAGGCGGCGGACCGCGGCGGGATGACGGCGGACCGCGACGCCGGCTCCCTCTGGTGGCAGTGCGGCGACGGCTGCGGAGGAGGACGAGGTGCAGCGACGGCGTCTGGTCCGGCGGAGGCGTCGAGCACGGATTTGAAGGGGGATCGGCCGGGATGGGAAGGGGAAGTGTCCGGCGGCGATAGCCCTCCGAGGGAGCCTCCGAACTGCGGGCGGAGCCGCCGTGGACAACCTCTCTCCGGCGAGCCGCGGAGGGCAGCGATCCGCCCGCGGAGGAAGAAGCTGAGGGACTGATTTGTCACGACTTCAAAATGGCAGGGGGGTTTTGTAAAATAAAAATAAAACGCACTCCCGCCCATTAATTCGGGTCGGAGGGAGTATTGAGAGGTTACTATTGGCCCCTGCTCATTCTGCGGCACTTGTTGATTGTGGAGTTCAGAACAAGAAGAAAGTTGCAAAAGGTTGGTTATTTATGAATTTCTCATATTGGTTACTGGATTCCACAAATTCAGTACCCTTGCTGGTGACTTGGTGCTCTCCAGGTGGTTGTTCAGGCTCCTGGCGTAGCCGTGGAGCTTACCTGGTGGGCGCAGAAGGACCAGCATCAGACATGCAGGTCAAATTCAAGGACTTCAAGGCTACTGATCTGCTCTGCGACCGATTCTGCCACAATGGAGTTGGCCGACGTTACCAGCTCCTCCAAGATGCAATGGTTACATTCAAGTTTTGGTTATACTCTAACAAAACATTCAGGTTTTGATCCAATGACAAGGCTGAGGAACAAATTCCTACTTTTTACTCTTATACTCTTGGTCGATTAATCATAATTTTGTTTGATTGAATGGTTACAACTTAGTACTTCCTCACATTAGCTTCTACTGCTATCCTCTACTTCAACTCTAAATTAACTAGCACTTGGACATTAGGGAAACACATATTCAAATCTTTGTTTCGTCAATTACATAATAAGATAGAATAATGATGGTCAAGTTTTTCATGCTATCGTTGTTCATTTTCACTACCTGTGTGCAGGTGGTATGGTCGAATGAAGGGGACATTGTTGATTCAGTACCTTCCTTCAGTACATGTCTTGGGAAGCTCATAAATTCCTTAAAGCTGCATCTATTGTGCAGTGAAGTAATAGAGGCATTGTAGTAGTATACTAGATGACCGGTTGCGCCGCTGGCGCAGGTGCCGAACTGAGAACTGTAATGCAACCTTAAGTTTTGTATATTTTCCATATACTATTGTTTGTGTTCGCAATTCATACGGTTAGTATAGAGTTTATGGTTTAGAATCCCTAATTTAATTTATTCCCTAATTGGATAGATGACCGGTTACGTCCCTGGCGCAGGCGCCCAAATCAAAACTGTAATGTAGCCTTAAATTTTATATATTTTACATATATTGTCGTTTGTGTTTATAATTCCCATGTTCATCATATGGCTATCATCGATAATTGTGTGAACACGCGTGTGAGTAATGAAAATGAATGACATATTGGTTAAAATTATCATTATGCCGACGTTTGTTTAGCTCGGTTTTATACGGATAGTAACCTGAAAATGGTGAAATTCTATGTATAAAACATCAATAAAGTAAAAGTGGATTTAAATTGATGAATGTACACAAACACAAATTACTTGATAATAGATGACCTACTCCAATATAAAGTAGTACGAATGTTTCACATTGCACGATTGTCACAATGCTAATGACATACTGATATTGCACTTATAGTTGAGATTTGAGAAGAAAATCTTATTCTACAGAATTATCTCATAGAAAAGGAAATACTTAGCGATTACTACGGAAACAAACCTTAGCCTACAATTTAACGATAGTTTAAAAACCGTTATCAAACCTTAGCCTACATCCCCGCCACCTCCTCCCCGGTCAATGTCCGTCGCCAAGGCATCCATCCTCAACTCCCCTGCAGCTAGTGTGAACGACAAACCAGACCAGCCTCGCGCGGTTTCTTCTTGTCCTCCCTGACATCCTACTCGACACGGCTGCACCCGCTCCTCGCCGTCCAGTTGTTCTCTGTATCATCACACTACCCACATGAACACAGCGGGCAAAAAAGTCTAAAGACGTATTATCCATGGAATAGAATGGTAGTTCCAGATTTCACAGATTTCATGGATGTCCCACCACAAATAATACCCTCCTTTTTTAGTTAATTAGCAAAAACATATTTGGTTATTTGTAGAATAAGAACATATCTTGAATTTTAGAACTGACCATATTCACATTAATAAGGTGTACTATATGTTCACGTACATGAGTACAACTATGAAAGACAAGAGATGGAGTGAGGGAGGGAATGAGAAAGGAGATGATGACTTCACCTCAGGGAGCTCATGTAGTCAAAACATGAGCTAAGTTTGAAACCATGGTAGCAAAATTATTAGGCATTGCATATGCCCGGACAATGCTATTCGTTGAACTCTTGCAGGAAAACCAGAGAGCAAGCTTGACAACAGTATGCCCAGGAAATGCCATTCCCTGAACTTCATAAAAAATTCTGAATCCTACAACATGACAACTGAAGAAAATTAGCCTTTTTCATATTTCTTGTCCAATTCCATATCTGAACACACCAGTTTCAAGTAAGACGCAGCATTGAGGGCTATGTAGCTAATGCAGGAACTTCACATATGATGATTATGAAAGGGTTGTTATTCAAAAGGTACTAATATCTTTAGAATCTAGCTTCAAAAGGTACTAATATCGTTAGAATCTAACTTCCTCTACACATATACAAACTGTATCACAAAGTAATCTTATTCTTTTATGGAAGATAAGAGCTAAACATCTAATCTGGTTAAGCCATGGCATTTCAAATTAACTAAACTATAGATGACCATGTCATGGTGCTGAATATACTACCCTTCGGAGACACCCAAACAAATATAAATGTAGCACAAAGCTGAATCTATTTGAAATATCAATAATTGTTATAGAGAAGAGCATAATGTCTTTCTAACCATCTTGATACGTCTAGTCATTTTAGAACATATATGAATTCTAATAGTACGTACTTTAAATTATAGTATTATACCACGAAAAGCGTTGTATAATAATATAATAGTTGTCACTTGTCCCGTGTGATAATCTTTATTCTTTGTTAGTTTGGTGAGAGTAGGCCTGTGGTCTCGCAGCGTACAGATGGAAACAAAACTGAAATAACTGGAGAAAACGTCAGGTGCACTGTGGAAAGGAATTAAACGTTGGTGGTCCAATGGCGTCATCATCTTTCTCTTCATTCTCTTCCTAGTACTATACCCCAATATCAATGCCACTGTAACAAAGCAAGAAATAGCAGCTTAATATACCACAGTGTCAGCATGTTCTAAGAAGCTATACTGCCTTGCATTTGCAGCTACCGAAAACTACTTCATGGAAAGAACAGAGGATGATGATTCAGTGAGACTTACATCCCTGTAGGCAGAGTAATCGTACCAGCCATCTACAAAGTAAAGTGCGGAGGATCATCAGTAGGTTTGAGTGGAACATAACCAAGCAAGCTATACTGGACCTCTAAATAGCAACTGAAATGACCTGTACAAAAGTCCTCAAATGTAAATAGTAAATCATTACTTATTGAATAGGTAGTTTTACCTCCAGAAGATTTAGGCAGATGAATTTCATCATGACCTGTACAAAACAAAAATTGGAGGCAATAAGGCACGCAACACCTGCACGACTCGACTCTAGCAGAGCACCACCATAAAGCTTAGATAGGTGAAAAAATGGAATAGCTATTGTGTGTACCTAATAGAAGACCATGTCATATATCACCCCCACAACCAATTAATGCATGGCTCAACCTTGAACCTCCTTTCACGGTGGTTCCTTGGCTAGAACACGAACATGAAGAAGACACTACACAAAATCGAGAGAAAATGTAACTATAATGTAATTGATCTAAGCACCAGATGCAAGCACGACATCTAACCTTCGACACCTCGTCCACCTGCAATAATGCAGCAAGCATCAGAAACCACAATGGTTTCAGGGTTGGGATATATCATGATTAGTTCAACCTCAACCTGCAATAATGCAGCACATCATAGGTAATCAAGCACAAAGAACCACTATTTGAAAAGAGCGGAGGCATAAATATGATTACTAAGCAAACCAAACAGCAGAACTCACACAACACAACTGGTGCGCAGAATTACCTGCCACAAAACGAATTTATGCCAGGGAAATCCACATTGATAAACCAACAGCAGGCCAAACTACCAATGAGCCCCCTGTACCTGTCAGAGAGAAACAAAAGGTTGATCCTGTCATCTTGATAGTTTTACACACACAAGTTGTTCAAAGCATCCACCAGTCCAAAATAGAGCTAGAACCAAATTTAGTGCAACTTTATATGATGAAACAAGTTGTTCAGAGAATTATAAGATCGATATAGTATTTCTAGTGCATACAGATATCTAGTCGCGGTGCAATGGACGGCAGCAAACGAACGCTCAGGATAAGCTGCCTCTGAGGAGCTCTCACAGCCCAAGGATTCTAGTAACATTTAAAGGAGTAATGTAGTCCATAAAAAATTCCTAAAGCAGAGGGAAAGATTGGGACCTGAGAGAGAAATGATGGTACCTTGCTCACAGGTGAAGCCATGGAGGAAGAGGTCGGGTAGGTTGCAGGTCCGAGCTGGTCCAGAACTCAGGTTTGAGCTAGGTCGAAGCTTGAGGAGGCTGCAGCCTGCAGGTTAGAGCAACATGGCAGGAGAGGCGACGGGGAGCAGCCTCGCCATCGATCTCGCCCGGGCTACAGCAGCCTCGCCACCATGCCTTCTTCCCCTCCCCTCGTCCTCCTCGCAACCACAAGAAAATCACCTAAAAAGAGTACCATTTAGCTCTTTTCATGAAAAGGTCATATTTAAACACCACCACATATCTGATTTGGTTGCAATCTAATAAGCAAACAGTTAGATATAAAGGCAGCAGGTATAAGCAAATGTCCATGTAGTCAAATATATTTTCAGGACTAACTATTGCAAGAACCAACGAAGACAAGCAACATGACGTACCTTGTTTAATAATATATTGGGATTGCATTCGATCCTCTGATGTATATTCTTTCTAGCGAGACAAATTAGCTCTTTTCATGAAAAGATCACATTCAAACAGCAACTCATATCAGATTTGTGTCTTCAGTTTATCAATCAACCTGTTAGATTAAATGGCAGCAAGTATAAGAAAACAACAATCCCAATTCACATGGTAACGAGCTAGCCAAGTAACACCTAATGCATCTAAAATATTGCAATCTAACAATCAAACTGTTAGATTTAAAGGCTGCAGGTATAAGAAAATGTCCATTTACAAATATATTTCCAGGACTAACTATTGCAAGAACCAACGAAGAAAAGCAACATGTCGTAGCTTGTTTACTAATATATATCCAGGACAGAGGAGACGAACTTTTTTAGTCGATATGATCCATTCACATAATTTGGGGTGCAATCTATAAGAAGCGGGTGAATCAAAAAAATGGTGTAAACAAATTGGAGATGAGATTGTTCAAAAACAAAAGTTGAAGGATATGTGAATCATACCATTCCCTGTTTTCTGTTGCTATCAACATCAGAGCTTCAACAGAGATAAATCTACCCATAGAATCAGCAAATTATGCATAAAAATATTTCCACCATCACAATTTCCTGCAAACAATTAATCAAGCACTCCATGAGCATAACAATTAGCTACCATTTCTAGCACGGAACCAAACTAAATACAAAATTATAGATAGCAAATTCAACCTCCAACAACACAATAGTTGCATGCATAATTTTCCCACAACTGTAACGACGGCCAGCAGCCCACAACTGTTCTCTAGTGCGGAACCAACCAAAATCTATTAATGCGGAGATCTTACCTGTAACGACGGCCAGCAGCCCACAACTGTTATCTGCAGCATGAGGATGCAAGCCAAAACCGGGGGAAGTCACCTGTGAAAAAGTAAAAATGATCAGACGAAATGAAAGAATTTCATGTGATACCTATATGATGCAGCGTATATCAGATTTTTGCCTAAATAAATGCCATTCTAACTGGAGCTAGCATGTCATATCATTCAAGGGAGACAAAAAAAAACTATCTTTTCTACACACAGCTAAACATCAGTTCAGAATAAACATTTGTTGCTAGCTAAATAATGCTTCAGTTCATAGAAAGCTAAACATCAGAAGCAATAAAGGTAAACATATGTTTCAGTAGGACCCATTTACCAAATTTAGCAGTGACAAAGCTAAACATAGCATTGGTAATCTGAACTACAGCAGCCTCGCCATCGATCTCGCCCGGGCTACAGCAGCCTCGCCATCGATCTCGCCCGGGCAACAGCAGCCTCGCCACCATGCCTTCTTCCCCTCCCCTCGTCCTCCTCGCCACCATGTCGCCAGCCATCCGAGACGCCATGGAGTCGAGTGCCCGCGGCGTCGGCCGTCCGTGCCGTTGTCGCCGAAGGTCTCGTGGTCGACTTCCATCTTTGCCATGTCCGCCTGACAGAGAGGAGGTGAGATGGGAGGCAGAGAGAGAGAGCACGCGTCACGCCTGACTCCTCTTCGCTCGCGCCGACCGAGGCCGCCTCCTTGCTCCTTCTCCTCCGCGGCAGCAAAGACCGGCGGCGGAAGCGGGAGAGAGGAAGGGGCGGGAGCGTGCAGCGCGGCGGCGGCGGCAGATGAGCAACCACATGAAGGTCCTCAGTGCTCGAGCTGGAGCCGGCGATGGACGCGATCCGCTTGGGGGTGTGGGGCTGGAGGAGGAGGAGCAGCAGCAGGCCGCAGCGGCGGCGGCGGCGTGCGCTGGGAGGAGGGGAGAGACGCGGCGTGCGCTGGGAGGAGGGGACGGGAGAGACGAGTGGCTGGGAGGAGGATAGGGTTTGACCCCAAGAGCTCTGCCCTTTCGCGGCGTGGAGAGACGCGACTCCACCCACCACAATGGTAAAAGAAGGACCGCAGACGAGGACGCATTCGACGCTGCAATCTGGACCCGAGCGAATACCGGCCCACCCATCAGCGACCTAGCTTGACCGGCAGGAGGCGAAGTAGGAGGTGAAAAACGATGACAAAGGAGATCGAACGGCCGAGGCGCAAAGGGCGGTCGACTGTTTGCCCTCCTGTGGACGGCCAGGATAAGCTGCCTCGCCCGGATGGCTGAGGAGCCGGGTAGCGCAGGGACATTTAAAGGAGTAATGGCTGTCGAGGAGCTAGATGGCATTGTCAGTATGAAAAGTTGTTCTCATATATATTACCAGCATCCGTTAAGTTGGAAGGAACCCACTGCTCATTCGTATTATTTTTCGAGGTACTCCCCCCAAATGTAGAACCTTCCTTCTGGCAAAAAGATTATAACATGTACGGCATCATTCATGCAAAAGCTCCTTCGGAATTCAGTAAGATAGTCATCTATTTTCTTTTGGCCAAGATCACTGAAATGAAGCTATTTTGCTGATGTATTGTGTTGTGTCCTGGAAGCAGTTAGGTTTGAACCATCTGCTTGTAAGTATTCTAGGTACCGTATGTACTAGCAAAATGTTTGTGCGGTTACGGGATATCGAAAAAAATTATGTAAAACAATTGCCCTAAATTCAAAAGGATGTAAAACGACAAGAAACATGCCTTCTATTCATACATCGATAAATATATACCTATTCCCTCTCCAACTTCTTTCTTTTTTGTACGCTTGTTGTTCTGGTGCAGGACTATTTTTTAAATTGAATAATGTCTTCGCATATCCCTATTGCCCTCATATTGCGTCGAGTTTTTTTGCACATTCCCAAAAAATTTGACACCACATTATGGTCTCTAATTTAGTATTTGTTAAGTAAAATCGAATGGTAGCAATTATTAGCCTAGGCATCAGCTTGTGTCTCGATGGTGCGAATATGCATAATTCCATTATGTCTGCATAATGCGGGTGTGGATTTCAGGCCCAATTTATAAAAACTGAACATTCTAAAATCATGATGATCTCAACAATGTTTTGCAGGTGCATATTTTCTCACAAAATTGTTTGCAAGTATACCGGTCAAATACTAAATCAAACAGTGTAAAGATTTGATCCGGGAAATTGCTCTCTGTCTTGGCAAGTATTGCACCGTCGAAGTACTGAAGTAGATAACCATGCTTTTGAATTTTGATCGGCGTAATTTCTCTCTCTTTATTGCAAGCAATGTTTGAAGCCTCTCTTTCGTCCATATACATTAAAACATGTATAGATACATGTGTTAACATATAATGTGGAACAGACTTAAATCATATTATATTGTGAAAGAGGGAGTAGTGTATGTATCATTGTTTTAACCATTTATTATGGAATGTAGAGAAAACAGCATTTTCAATACGCCCTTATAGCACGAGAAATAAAGTAAGCAAAAAATTAATTACCATATAAAGTATTTCTATAGGGCGAGTAATATTACGATCGTTGCCCGTTGCAACGCACGGACATTTTACTAGTATGAACTCTATTTATGCATATTGTTGTTTGTGCAACGCGCCCGCTGCATATTTAGTGCTGCTTAAAAATCAATCAAACGCATACGCACGCTAAAACAGATCTATAATGCCTCTGTCTTTTGCGAAACGCGGCTGCGCGCAAAAGAATGCTTTCAATGTGTGATAGTGCTTTTACAGCACTAGACTATAGCTCCGCTGCTGGAGATGCTCTAATCATAATCAGGCTACTTGGAAAATACTACTCGGTAATTCTTTATGCGAGCTGCTATACGCAAGACGTTTTTCCGTCTGTTTTGCCTACCATCCGTGAACAACGTCCAACGATGCAGCGCAACTGCCGGATGTAGAATGTCGAACGAACGGCCCTTTCGATTCTGCGTACGGAGAGGAGAGAGCACCACGTATCCATTATACTAGACGAATACGCGGGCTTCGCCCCGCCGCCTGCCAGGCGTTCTGGTACACAATGCAAATTATATAAAAAAGATTGATGGTGCACCACTGATATATGCACTCTCTCGAACTTACAAAATTATTCACACTCAAAGTGACATTATAAAGTCGTTTAAGTGCCTCAACACCCACTAAACACAGTAACTAAACCTTGATGCATACTCAATTTTGAACAAATTTAGAATCTAATGTCTTACACTACTCTATGAGCATGGACTTCATCACGGTATTTATAAATGCACGGTATAAAAAGGATATAATATGAATGGAAACATCTAGATTTGAAATATACCGTGCATCTAGGTTTGAAATAATTAAAGGTTATTCAAATTTATGGAAGCATCTACATGCAAGACCAAAAGAACTCATTGTATTTTATCTATCTTTCAAAGATTTGTGCTCAAGTAACAAAGCATCTACATTCAAATCCCTCCGCTGTAGCAATCAGAAAAGCATATTTCCACAACCAATTGTATAAGGAAAGCAACCTAAAATTATTTCAAGCTAACCTGGAACTAAAGATCTAGGTCCTGAATACCGACACACTAACTTGAATAACCAACATGCTGAAATTGGATTGTCTGGAGAGTATAATCAAAACTTCTAAATTTTGAGAAGATGTAAACTGTGACCAATAATTTGTATCATCGCTAGTCGTATGTGAACCAAGAACTCAAGCACAACTAAAACAACAACTCTCAGCTACATGGAGCTTTTATGCCGAACAAACTACCTTCAGAGATACATAAAGCTAAAATATATTTCTTCAAATGCCCTGAATATTAATCAGTAGAGGGTAATAGGGTGAAATGAAATATTGTGTTGAATTATAATACGCTATTAGAGGAAAAACTGAGTGGGAAAGAGCATAACTGGATCACATAAAGCTATAATTAATAAATATTAAGCTATAAGAGAACCTGGATTGCCTCGTCTCATACACAGTGAAACTTAGTGATCTTTCTCATTAAAAATTAAATACATGTCTCATCTTATTCAGTTACATTCAGTCGTATAATCAACACAGATTTCTCATCTAATCTAACTCCTGTAATTGTAAGAAGATACCAAAATTAAAATAAAAGAATGGAAAGCATAAAATGGACACCAATTTCCAATGGGAAAACAACCAATTATTCAGAGAAAATTAAATTACAACAACATGAAGTATAACACGATCATCTTATTCTAAGCAATGCATTCATCATAACAACTTAAATCACAAAATCACACAAAATAAAATATGAAGAAAATCTAAGATAAACTTTACTGAAACATTTTGCCAAACACATACATGGCGTCAAAATGAAAATTAAAATGAAGAAAGGCTACTGAACACACGCCATTGGTGCCAATAGCAGAGCAAAGGGTATACACCTCGTAGGCATAGATTGAAAAGCATATTCACAAACAAAAATAAGAAGCTATGGGGATTAAACTAAAACACATGAGAGGAAGAGGTAACTAAGGAGAAAGAGATAGATCTAGGTACCTAAACAATTTTACATGGCAGCACACACCTTCTTTCCTTCGGCTGCGTATTGCGATGGTTTTAGGTCCAAAGGCTTGAAACATAATGTAGCAGGGCCACCTTTAATGTAGGTAGCTTCGAACCTGGTAAGATTATTGTTATTGGTATCACCAAGCATGAATAACTTCCCAAAAGTAAGCAGAATCTAGAACTCAGAATATGCGCACAGAAGGAACCACCAGACTGAACTGTTGTGCTATGCACCGTCAGAATGGACATCCAGCTATATAATTGCCCTCTTGCACTGTTATATTTTTTAGTTACCTACTCGTGTATCTAAAACTGGGGAATAAGGAAAGCTTCTACCTAAAAGAAATTTTGGAACAACTTAAAAACTAAGCAGAATCTATGACTCTGAATATGCCCATGCAAGGTACCATTAGACTGAGTTGTTGTGCTATGCACCACCAAAATGGACATCCAGCTATATAATTGACCTCTCCAATGCACTGTTATATTTTTTTAGTTTGCTAACTCATGTATCTAAAACTGCAGAATAAGGAAAGCTTCTACCTAAAAGAATATTTGGAACAATAGTGGAAAACAAATATTCTACTTATATGCAGTAATTATTGACATATTCAGACAATAGGACCTCACTGGGTCCATTAAAAAGCAAGTTATTACAAACAATATATATATAATCATTACTGACATGCTAACTTGTCATGATAAATAAGGAGCCTTATTCTGCATCACTGAAGCCTATCACATATTTATGCTCTTACACTATGAAGTAAGAACAAAGAGTAAGAACAAGGAGAGCATGTAAATATGGATCTTCAATCCATATCATCCTTCAAACATGTCAACTTATGCATGATATTTTTCAAAAACAAATCCAATTGACACTTAGGAATAACTATTAATTCATCTAATTATAATCAAGAACTATCAGGTGCAATACCTTTTCTAGAATACTACAGATATGCACTAACAAAGAAATGTGCAAGTGAGCTATCAGGACGAATGTAAGAAAAATATATTAGCTACATGAAGGGTGTCTTGGCGCCTCTATATGTGCTAAAAATTGGTTTCTCTTAAGAGCAGGTGACTTAGGAGCATAGCCAAGCCATAGCTGCTTGGGTGCCTGCACTCATCTAATAGAAACACCACACTGAATAACATCAAAATTGATACATATATCTCCTGTGCTGCTGTGCATACCATAGACTTGAAAAAAATTCTGATGACGTTGAATGCATGCATCTGTTCAGTCCTGTTGAAAATTTAGCAAGTACCAATTCATCATACACCTAGAGTGCATTGGCTGACACAGCAAAATAGGAGGAGATAGTGGTCAGCAAATGATTCGAACTGGATAAATAGCATTCATATTTCTTGAAACCACATACCTGTTGTGGCCACGTCCAAAACCAAGCCGTTGATGGTAAGGTCAATATTCCAATTTTGGCATCTCTCTCTGACTCAAATAAGAACATCGCAAGGAAGGAATACTTCATAATTGGACATTACATGCATATGAACCACCATCAGATCATCAGTCCATTATGATAGAGAGATGTTTCAATAGGGGTTTGGCTGTGAGGAGGAAACAGAGGAAGATTATTCAGGTGCGGTGACTGCAATCGATGTATGGGGAAATATAGTAAAAGAGATTAATTATCAACTATACTCGGACAGGCCGGAGACTCGATCCGCGGCCTTCACCAGATCAACACCGAGCTCCCCAGCCACACACCACACGACAGCTAGTCGAAGGGCCTCGCTGCTGCCAGCCAAGTTACCACCATGCTCGCGGCCTTCCCCGGATCTTGCACTCCGAAGTCATGGCCACACCGAGCCCGTCCATCACGCTCCCCCTAGGCGCTAGCACTGTGATGCCCTTGGCCGCATCGACGCCTCCCAGCAGCCATCCGTCCACCTCCATGTTTGTGGCCGCAGCGGTGTTCACCGGCGGTGAGGGGCGCCCCCGCCACGCTCGTCCTCGTCCGTCGCTGAGGGCCATGAGGCGGAATCCAAGAGAACTTTGAATCGGAGGAACGACCAACACAGCTGGCATGCAACATCCGGCTCGGCTGTGGCCAGCTGTGGAAATAGCCTTGCTGCGGCCCCGTCGCCTCGTAGCTCGACCGGCGATGAACCGGCGGTGAAGGTAGAGGAAAGAGGATCGGATGTGATGCTGCCAATCTAGGGTTGCTTTTGAATACTATATATTAGAGGATCGAATCGTAAATTTCAGAAAGGAAGAGGGTGTTTTTACAAAACCATCCGTTCGGGCCGTCCGATCCTGGATCCACAGCGCGGAGACGTGCGGGCACTGTAGATGCGCGCGGTACCCTCGTTGTTTTCTACCGGACGTGATCTACCCAGCAACCATGGCATGGTCAAACGTCAAGTGGGACCACGAAGTCAGTGGAGGGTAGAAATATAACCGTGGTAGCTGTAACTTTACCCGAACAAACGATCTTGGCCGTTGGCTGCTAAGATCGTACAGCTCTGGATGGGCGTGCGTGATGGTGCCCTCAGCAGCGGGGTACGTCTCCAGCTTTACAGCTTGGTCTTCCTAAAAACTAAATTCCGTCGGAACAGAGATATCTCCTTCTCCCACATGTCAATATCAGACCCCACTCATATTTTACTTTATATTTAGTTATAGTTCATACTTTTAAATTTAATTTAAAAAATATTATATTGAATATATTGTCTATACATGTGTTTGTACTTATCTACTAAAGTTTTGGGAAATAAGAAGGATACCTATCTTTAAAACAAAAAACAGTTTCATTTCCTTGAAAATTACTCTTTTTATATAGAAAAAATACAAAAAAATTCTAGAATTTGTAATATGTGCACGTAGTGATATGTTTTATTTTGAAAAAATTGAAAGCTAATTACGTCGTTTCATTTTTTAAATAACCACATGTGGTGAGTTTGGAGTTACCGGAAAGATATACGATAATCATATCTCTTCTCTCTGCCTAGCGTCCACCATAGCGTCATACCGCTTGTGACACACGACACCGTTTCACTCGAGTTGTATGTACCGAAAACAACCGTCCCTACGCAAAGTTTGTCTTTCTCTCCACATACAACTCTACGAAAAGTTTGTCCTTCTCTCCACACACTTCTGGCTTCGTCAAGCACCAGGTACTACATGGCACCTCATCCCTGATGTCACGTGACACCATTTCTCTACCTCCGTCTCTCTCGAGTCTATTGTATCGAAAACACGCCATTAAGCTGACTTTTACAATCATCATAGTAATTGCATGCGAACACCCATGTCGCCTCCCGCACCGGTCACCGCTATCACTGTTTCTACTGGTAGTGGTCGACTCTCCAATCCTAATGTCGCCCCTCAAGTCCATTGGTAACTTGCATGCTACATGCGCTCAAACTATATGTCAAAAGAAGTATATTTCTACAATTCAGTATATAATGTACAATGATTGGTTGTATTCATACCATTTAATTTTTATAATTTATTTTATACAATCTAGATCTAATACATAAATTAATATTGCATGTAAACAGTTTAATCTCTTAGTTTGTTCTATATTTTTGTGAATTATTTAGTATTTATTGGTAAAATGTTTCTCTTATATAGTATCAGTCGTATTCAATGCAATTTATTTAAATATGTTAGGACATAATTATGCCAACTATTATTGATCTTGGGATAATTTATGTCGGAAAATATACTTAATTTTATTATATTAAAATCAATGACCATCACTGTATGATCTTGATGCCTAATCTAGCTGTTTGAGTTTGCAATGTTCATCATACAATGTCTCTACATTGTCGGAAATTTGATCAAATCATTATGTAACCATGCACACAATTTAAAAATAATTGCATTACAACTAAATAATTATGTCCCTTCTCTATTTCCATGTAGTGATCGAGTTATACTAGCTCAAAGATTTTTTTTTTAATCTATCTAAGACGGACGCGTTCCTTCTAGTTCACTCCATTCAACCACACCATGTGGCCTCCCATGATACAGAACCCGAAAAAGATTAAAAATGCCGCTATCATTCCTTCCATGAGCAATAATGGATCGAACAAACATGATTGCTCAACATGTTTCTGCACAGCGCTTAGTTTATTGTGGCCATTTTCTTTTTGGCGGGAAGTGAACTTGTATGTTGTCGTCACGTCATATCTCCCTTACACTTGCACTTGCACTGGATTAGCTACGGCGTCGGGATATATTTTATACTAGTGGAATTAGCGTGTCGACACACTGCGGCCTTAATGTTAAATTTTGTATAAAGTCTATTATATTTTTTGACGCATAAAGACAGTGGGGAATGCCCCCACTGCGTCATTTTCCATTTTCTATTACCACCGCATTCACATATTTACAGAGAGTCCAAGTTTAAGAATTATAATAAGTCAAGCCACGCTTGCATGCCCTCTTTGAGACTGGGCTTTATTATATGTCTAATGACATTTATCGAGATAACAAAAAAATCATAACAGGAATCTAAACTTCTAGGATCACCTTCAAATATAATTTTGTTCCTGTGGTTCCAAATACTCCAACATCCAACCATCATGACAATCTTGAAGAATGGAATATTGCATCTGTTCTTAGCTTCAATCAAGAGGCTAATTATTTCTGGATTGTCAGGCCATGTGATGTTCAGCTTACTCCAGAAATCCTTGCTGAAAGGACAGTCAAAGAAGAGATGATGTAAGACTTCTCTTGTATCATTGTCACATAGGACACATGATTTTGTTTGCACATAAAAGTTCTTCCTGTCCAATAGGTCTCTAGTATTAATTCTATCTTGTATCATCAGCCAGAAGAAGAATTTATGCTTTGGGAGACATGGGGACTTCCAAATCCATTTAAATGGGGCAGGTGCATCAGGCTTGTTAATAAGGGCAGTGTAGACTCGTTTAGTAGAGTATTTGCTGCCATTCCATGGAAATTCCACTCATCCCTCTCCTGGTTGTTTATGTGTCCCTCCAAAAGGCTAACAAGCTGTCCATACTATTGGGATGCAATCTGTGTTAATGGCCACTGGAAGAGGGTGTGCAACTCATGCAAACCAGATTCAGTAGCCATTTTCACCGTAATCATAGATTTGTGGGCAAAGGAATGTAGCTGTGGGAACTGTTCACAAAGGACAGTACCTGCCCATTTATCATGCTAGAGGAGAATACTCTGTCCAGTACCAATTTTGCAGGTGGTAAGATTTTTGAAATCAGTCAAAAGTGATATACAATTTCTCCACCAAAAGGATCCTTTCTGTTGCTGAACCGTTGGAACAGATTGATTGCTGTAGTGTGCATTCCAAATTAGCTGTACCCATGGTATGTCATGGCAATTAAAAAATTTGAAGATGTTCTTCATTAGCAATGCTTTATTCTGTTCCCTGAGATTGATAACACCAAGTCCCCCAGCAGCCTTAGGCATACATACCTTTTCCCATTTAACTAAGCATTTACCTTTCTTTTCAATATCTTTTCCATGCCAAAGGAAAGTCCTAATAGATTTATCTGCATGATCTAGCTGAGTATAATGCACTTTCAATGCACACATAAGAAAGTTTGGCATAGCAGATATCACAGCCTTGATAACCACCAACCGAGAACAATGAGATAGCAGGTTAGATATTCCAGCTAATCTTTTATCCAGTTTGGATATCATAGGCATAATGTCTTCTACTCTTGGTCTTGTAGTACCCATGGGCAATCCCAAGTAAGTAAATGGGAGTGATTCAATTTTACAGCCAAAAAGAGTAGCAAGTTCCTGGCATTTCTCCTGGCTTGTATTAATAGGTACCAATGAAGATTTATGAAAGTTAATCTTCAACCCAGTTGATCTAGAGAACTTGTTTAAGATATCTTTTAGTGTGACAATCTGAACACTATCAGCTGGCATGATTAGTAATGTATCATCTGCATACTGTAAAACAGGAAAATCTTGCCCATATGATTTATCAACAGGTAACTGTAGCATACCATCTTGCCAGGCTTTATTGATCACTACTTGCAGAAGTTCAGCAGTGGCAACAAATAGGAGCGGTGAAAGGGGATCCCCATGCCTAACTCCGCGTTTGCATTTAATAGAGTTTCCAGGTACTCCATTCAGGATAATGGAAGTACTAGTCGTGGAAAGAATATTTCTGACCCAAGTTCGGAAATTCTCCCCAAATCCAAGATGTTCCAGCATTGCAAGAATAGCAGAATATTCAACCATATCAAATGCCTTTTCAAAATCCAATTTGATGATCACTATCTCTTTCTTGGACTTGTGGCAAATATGAAGATATTCAAAAGCCCAGGCGATACAATCCTGTATAGTTTTGCTCTTGATAAAACCATACTGGTTGCTGTGTAGAATAGAGATAATGACACGTTGTACTCTATTAGCAAGGATTTTAGTGATGATCTTAAGTCCCATACTGACCAGAGAAATGGGTCTAAAATCATTAGGTTTTACAGGACTAGGTATCTTTGGTATAAGTGCAATATATGCCGTATTGATGCTGGTCAGATCTAACTCATGCTTGCAGAACTTATCACACAGTAAATAGAACTGATCCTTAATTAGGTGCCAAAACTTCTTTATGAACATACCATTGAAGCCATCAGGGCCCGGAGATTTATCATTGGGCATATGCTTAATAACCTCATCAATTTCTTCCACAGAAAAACGATTTTCTAATGCACTTAAGTCATGTCTGACCATCAGCTCCTCAAGATTAAATTCCATAACTGCATGTTCAGATTTACCCAGCCTATCATGAAAAGCTTTCCAGAGAATAGCAGCTTTCTGAGAATGATCTGTAACAGTTTCACCATCATCCTTAACAAGGCTAGATATGTAATTATGCCTATAATTCCTGGTTGCAATTGTGTGAATAAACTTGGTATTTTCATCGCCCAGTTTGGCCCATCTGATACAAGCTCTTTTCCTCCAGTATATTCTCTTTGCTTCCAGAAGCTTAGCTAGGTGCTTTCTTAGAGCAGATCTGAAGTTCTTCTCAGGAACAGACAGCATCCTTTGCTCTTCAATTCCATCCATCATAGCCAGTATGTAACTACAATTATCAATGATTGCATTAAGGTTGGATAGTGTTTTACTCCACTTCTTGATACCATGCCTTAAAGATTTAAACCTTGCAGTCAAGTCTTGAGCAGGATTCTTATAAATACCAGTGTGCTGCCAGTGGGTTTCCACAATGGTTTTGAACTCCGCAAACTGGAGCCAATAGTCCTCAAATCTGAAAATCTGGGCTTTAGGAATACTAGTTTCAATTTGGATATTCATAGGAGTATGATCAGATCCTAACTTGGCCAAAGGGTAGGCCAAAGTATTGGGGAAAGTGGTGGTCCAATTATGAGAGGTGAAAATCCAGTCTAATTTTTCCAGTAAAGGTTCAGCTTGCATATTACTCCATGTGTATCTTCTGTCCTTTAATGGGATTTCTTCTAGATCATGCATCTGGATAATAGAATTAAATAACATCATGTTATTAATATTCCCACCTGGTTTATTTCTGCCTTTTGTGCTTCTAATCATATTAAAATCACCCATTATCATCCACAGATTATAAGGTGTTGAGTCAAGGTTCAAAAACCAGTCAGCAAACTCCTGTCTGCCCTCATTGTTACAGGGGGCATAAACATTTGTGATATAAAACACCCTCGCAGATTGGTTGCATGTGAATTCCATAGTTAGCTGGAAGAAACTTTGACTAATCACATTGCCAGTATACTGGTTACCATTCCAGATGGTAATTAAACCCCCTGAATTTCCAATCGAAGGTTGATATGCAAATTGGTTGAGCCGTCTCGGGCAAAAAAAATTTATATAAGCTGTATCAAAAACTTCTCTCTTAGTTTCCTGTAAGCAAACAATACTGCAATTACATTCAGTTATTTTATTTGCTAAATCATCACATCTTGCCTGTGAATTAACACCTCTCGTATTCCAATTACAAATATTCCATTGTCTATTCATTGGAAACCGATTGAGGTGTCGAGTTTAAGTAAGCAGGTACTGCTTTCTTGGTGATGTATAAGCACGCAAGGGCACACAAGCTAACAGATCTCTTTGTCAACTTAGGCCAAATGAACTCATATATCACGACAGATATAAAGTGGAAGGTGTTAACAGGTGAAGCTGGGTAGGTGCTTGCATGCAATATCCCAAACCCTGAGTCCAAGCAAACAAAACCCAAAGTGCCAACATAACCAACATCAGCCACATAACTAATAGAACTCATATCACAAAGACTGGTCACATAACAGATATGTCTCATATAGCAAACACTGACCATATAGCAAACACAACCCACAGAGTAGACCTGGACCATATCATCCTCAAACCAAACTGACAAAGGCCAACAACTCATCACAGTAAGCAGAACTGGTTTAGAGCAAACATAAAAAGAGTGACGAGCAGGACTCAAGTACAAAAGGCTAAAGGTATCAAGGGCACAGACGTAGTACTTATTACAAAAGATATTAATGGTTCCTCTGACATAGCAAACATAAACATAGACATAGATAACTGAACAGCTATAAGCCCTGTTCATAGCCAAAGATGCTAGCAGACTAATCATCATCAGAACTTTCCTGGTTCAGAACAGCATCAGACACCGCACCAGGTGGCATCTTACAATGTGTTGTACCAATTATCCTCAGCATCTCAGAAGGCAGATGAGGTGGGGGCTCAAGAGCACCATCAACTACAGTAGCTCTGAACTTTTCCTCCAGATTTCCTCCAGTCTTTGAACTAGCTGCTTCATCAGCTATAAAGTCTATTATGTTATCATGGTTTGCATTTATCTGTTTTGTTAGTGTGTTTAAAAAGTTGGTAGAATAAATGTTAAGCATATTTGTGGATATGTTTAAGAAATACGTAAAACATTTTTTATAAATTGTTTCAAACAATTTAAAGCATGGTGCAGCTTAAATCTGCTTTTTCCCGATAAGAGAAGTTGGAAATTCATTTTCTCAAAATGGCATAAAGGAGTCAAATGAGCTCCTATATGTTGTCGGAAAATTTCAAGATTTCAGTCACTTTGGAAAAGATCACAACATAGTTACAATGCTATGTTCATTTACACAACTTTTTTAAATTTTCTCTGAATTAATTTGGAGTTGTATTTCAAAAGTATTAGCTCTTGTAGTTTTTTGTTTTAATTGTATCAGAATTTGTTGTTTTAAGTGGGTCCGAGTCTTCGACAATTTTAAATTAATTTTCTGTAAGCCCTAAATTACCCTATATATTAAGGGGCAAGACTTTCTCGTGATGTCATGTCGATTTACTGTTCATTGTGAACAGTAATGAACAGTGTGTACTGCTTTTCGTTCGCGTCATCCCAATATTGCTTCTTCCCGTACGAATCAGTCCTTGACGTATTAAACACCAACCGGAACCCTAGATTCCTTATCCTCATTCTCTCCTCATCCTCTCTCCCTCCAGCCCCCCACACAGCGGCGGCGGCGGTGGCCACGCTCTGGCCGCTCACAGCAGGCCGGCCTTCCTCTGCCGCGCCACCAACCCGGCTCGACCTCAGCCCTCCTCCTCTCTTCCTGTCGTTCCTCCTCCACACACCCCATGGCAGGCTGGCCGCCGCTAAGTCGGCTGCTGCCATGCGGCCTCCCTCCATCGCGCCACCACCCTGCTCCTCCTCCTGTGGCCGCAGCAGCCCTCCTCAACGACCCCCATGGCCGGCTGGCCGCCGCTAAGTCGGCCGCTGCCGCGTGGCCTCCCTTCATCTCGCCACCACCATGCCCCTCCTCCTATGGCAGCAGCAGGTGCGGAGATGGAAACCTGTTGTGCTTTGCGCCACGGCCTCCCCGTCCTCGCAACCGAATCGGCGACGTCCCGTTGCCCGACGCCCATCCATCCTTTAGCGATGCCCATATGTCGCTATGCACGAGCAGCCTCCAAATCATGGCCTCTGGCCTCCGGCGTCCGCCAGACAAAGGAGGACAGGCCCTTCCTGTCTTCCGAAGCCACAAGGGCACAACGCCACGCCTATGAGTGAGTCTGCTACTGAAACTGAACTTTAAAGAAAGATGTGCTGTTGAGCATTATGTAGATGACTATAAAATCTATAGTTGCACATGTAGTTATTGTTGTAGAAAGTTGAGAATAGTGGGAGTCAAAAAAGAACCGACGGCTATTGTTCTTGAGTGGCAGTACCGCAGTAGCCAGCAGGAGCTTCAACCAATCCAAATACGTATAATCAGGTCTGAGCTATTATATATCAGTTAAGGCCTGCTGAATCTACTGCAACTTAGCAATTTCAGAAATTATTTTGACCAGGGCCAAGGCTTTTAGAATTTAGATTGAGGTATTGAGCATCGACTCTTACAGGTTTCTCTTGCTGGGAATATATATCAGTATTTTTAATCATTATTCTTTGTTTTTGTTTTTCAAATGTGTTCAGGGGCAACCAATGAAGTTCTGTAGAAGATTGGAGCTAAATCTTAGTCTTGCTATTCGAGCGGGTTATTCTCGGACCATTTTAGGATAAGAATCATAGTGCAAGCTTCTTTTTCGTCAAAGAAAATTATTCTGGCAGATAGCTAAATTCTCTCCGGTTTAATACCATGCAAAGCATGATATATTATCTTTTACATGAACACTTTTCTTGCTTTGTTTCAGGCTTGCATCTCTGCACTCCTCTCGGTGGGGGTTGGAGCCAAGCGAGAGAAGGGAGTGCCGCAGCAGGCAACCTCAGTCCCGCCGGCAAGCAACATTGATTTGAGGTAAGCCCACCCCTTCTCCCTCTTCATTTCTCAATCCCCTGGTTTTTTCCTTTTCTCTCGGCGTGGAATACCCTAGCTTGACATTTCCTTGTTGTTTAGATGGTGGAGAGGGGCGAGCGTGCTAAGGAGATAGATCATGCTCAGATCCCTCTCCTTTATGTTGTTGCAAATATTGTTTCACATGTTTGTTCTCCTGGCAAGAAGAGTAGCATTTGTTCTAGATTTTTTTGGTTACTGCTCACAGGAGATCCTAGAGGAAATATATTTGAGTTTCCACTGACCTGCATCACCATGATGAGCAACTTTTGTCCAGATACCTCAATCGTTGCATGGAGAAAGGAGTAGTTGTTGATTTCTCTTTTTAGTAAAAAAAATTCCATGCTATGATGGTACTAGCCTCTCTTACAGTTTCCAAGCTTTTTGCTCTCCCACTACGGTAATACACTATGGTTCTAGGAGCACTAGCATTTGCTCGGCGCCTAAAAGATGTATATTACGAAAATCAAGTTGGTAAAAAGTATCTTGCTATTAATGATTATGATTCGAAGCAATCCGTCTATGTGTATGGATGCAAGGATGCTTCCTTCATGTAAATGGTAATCTATGAGTATTTACTTAGGATATTTTACACTTCTGTGTAAGACTTCGGTAAATCATAGATATAAAAACATTTTGTAGGTAAAGTAAACAATATCACTATCGACAAAAGCACCAAGTTTGGAATTGTTTTCAAGGTTAGAGAAACCTGTTCTCGGACAAGACGACATTGGCTCATTAGTATTGAATATATCAAGGCCAAGTTAGTTTACTTTGTATTGCAGGATGTCGTAGCAGCTTTTGAGGTTGTCAGCTGTAATGGTGGTGAGGTTCAGTGTTAGGTATTGAATTACTTTGTGAATTTATGTTTGTAAATTGAAGTATTTCATTCAATCTCAGTCTCAGTACAATGGTAGCACTATAAGGTTCTACGAATTGATGAATCGGCTTATGATTTTTAAAAAGATTCAGGGAGACAAACAATGACAGCAGACCAGCGAAGCTGATTGTATATATATTTACTCTGAAATTTCTTTTGAGCAGGACACAAATATTTTAGGCTGACTTGCGAGGTTTTCACTCATTGGTTCCAGATTTCCACGGACATAGGTAAGCAGTTGTTTTCCTCCCATGGCCTTTCTAAAACCTCAAAATCTCTGAACCCAAACCCATTTCTAATCTTCATGAAGCTACACTTTCAAGAGGTTGTGAATAAGGATGCAGCAACTACTCCTCAAAACTGAAATGTACAAATACTCTAGTAAATATTAAACTCGGTGACATGAGTTATGTGAGGTGCATTGAGACTCATAACCAATATTTGCGGTAGATTTTTAGGAAACTTGACACGTAAAGTATTTAATATGTGGGTAGTGAAGCTTCATATGCATATGATTATTTGGTATTCTTCTTTTAAACTTCTGCTAGCTTCCGTTGTGGTTGCTTGGATGGCTGCGTGACCGCGCATCCAATGTTTGAAGTGTCACTAAAGACGGTGATATATAGGGTCAGTTCCTTCCTTGGACTTAAGCTTAGAGCAGCTTAAATCATCAGTCGTGGGACACTGCTCCGGCATCGGTCTATTCCCCTCTAACTCCAAGCGCAGGTCATGTCGCAACGCCTGGAAGTGCCTCGCCTGCTCAAAGACAAAGTAAGTAGGATTATTTTTTGTTTCCATTACTTAACTGATGTTGCCCTACTCTTAGTTTTACCTACCTCTAGCCGTTGCATTCCTATATTATTCGTTGGAAACTAGGACAAAATGGGGCTGGATTGGGAGATCGAGCATTATCTCGGCAAATTATATGGTGATGAGATTAAACTGAACAAAGTACTACTCCCTCCGTTCCAAATTAGATGACTTCTATTTGGACAAAAGTGGATGTATCTAGATATACTATAAGTCTAGATACATCCACTTTTTAACAAAAGGAAGTCATCTAATATGGAACGAAGGGAGTATAACGGTACCGTATACTTAGTCTTTGTAGTTCTTTTGTGCAATTGTTAGTTTGCATAGTGTGGATTTGTTTTTGATGTTTTTCAAGGCTACATTGTATGCTACATTACTCTCGACTATCTCCACATCCAAGTGAATTTGAGCCTTTTCTTAGAAACGGGAATAGGAATTGAACTGGATAAAAATTATACAGCATGGTGTGTAGGGAAAATTCAATCAGGAATCCAAATTTGCTAGAGATCTGTGCCTCTGTGGTAATGCAGTCCGCCCATTCATGGGTCTAAATCCCTTTGCCTCAAAGAATGTTTGGTTTAGAATTAGGATATTATGTTCACTTATTCATACGAACAACAGAAGCTATTGTTCTCAAATATTTCCTTACTACGTACAAGATTCACCAAAATTCAAGTTTCCATGTTAATTTTCGCATTCGGTTTAGATTTGTTACTTGCAGGTGATGGTCATTCATGTCTGATTTTATTCCTTGGATATTGATTTGTGCTTTGAGGGCTTGACATATCTAGCCTGCTAATTATTTTTGTCGGGGGTGCTAGAATACAGAATCTCCGTATGAGTGCTAAGATGGTTGTTGATGTCGTCTTGAAGGATGATGGATTGTCTACTTTTGATCACTGATTGAAAAGGTGAACTAAAATTTTAGTGAATTGCCACACGTTTTACTGAGACTCTGTACCAAGTAATATACTTTTGCTTGAATTGTCATTTAGATATACTTCTTCTACTTCTTCTTCTTCTTCAGGTTGAAAGTTAACTCCCACTCTCCCAGCAGTCAGTCGTTTATCGAGTAGTTCAAAAACGGTTATGGTCAACAGTCCAGAAGGTACCTGTCTAAATGTCGTGCAGTTTTGAACTGGTGATTTTTGCCTCAGTTTTCGGTTCTGAATCAATTGTACTACCCATGTAGGTGTTCTGTGAAGTTTTCTTGGTGTCCTATTTACATGCGTTGTTTTTAAAACTCAATTGAGATAATAAGCACATGGTCAAGATTATTAAGACACTTATCATATACTGCAATATGAAGAAACTAACTAGTTGAATGCCCATGTACATATAAAACATAACAAGAGAAAACTATAAATCAATATAAACTATAAATATGGTTATACGAATATACACGTCAGCCCCATTTCTTGTGATTACTTGGGTGATGTTGTCGCTAATTAATCATACTCCACCTTACTTGCTTACTTGGTGCACCAATGATCCGATGTTAGCCTATTTGGGGCTCTTCGTTAACTTGCGGCGTCGTTCTCTGTAACAACGAGTAATCTACTTTATACTACTGCGAGCTCGGACACCGCCATTTACTTTTAGGAACATAGAGAGTGTCATTAAAAATAGGCATATTCAGAAAATAATTATCTCAAATCAGAATATAATTGATGGAGTGAAATATTGTGTAAATTGTATTTCTACACACATGAGTAGAGCTATAGACACATCTCTGATATATCTATGTATAATCTTATAATTAGTATATTTATATTTTTATGATAATCTGCCAAGAAGTCATCATGTTGGTTTGAGGTCCATGATCTGCACGTTGCTACACGTCCTATTTTTATCGTAATCTTTGCTAAAATAATTCATGTAAATATTCATGTGTAAGAATAAGATATCACAAAATGTTTTAAAACCAAATAAGATTGCACTTTTCTCGAAGTGCATGTCCATAATAATATAAGATTACATCATTGTTAATTGTTCAAATGAAAAAATCTATCCCTAAGAACTTGACCATATCTCTAACAACTTGAGGGATGTTGCCTTCGCACTCATTGTCGGGGCACGTCAGAATGTGTACCAACACTTTGTTTCGTAGGTTACCATGCTGTAATTAGGCATTATATAATATAAGTATATATAACCATGAAGAAAATATCATACTTAAAGTTTAACAAGGCTGAACTCACTTTGGCATCTAGTCGTATAACTTCTTTACCATTCCATGATCGCATAAACTTTAAAACCAAAAATCCAGACATGTTGCTATAGAGATGTGAAGATCTTCGTTAGCACAAGTATAGAAAAAATATTAGAAAATATACATATTGTCAAGTTTCTAACCTGTCATGATTAGTTGGCAATGCCACTGGTTTAACACGACGCCATAGGAAAACATCATCATTCCAGCCAGGAATTGCGTCTTCAAGAGCAATGTTAAGGTGGAATGAAATATCTTTTACCTTCAATGTATCCTTGTTGAGAAGACTGTTTTTCCAAATATCCGGTAAAGGAATGGGATCAAGTATGGTAACTATTTTTTCATCCAAATCGAAATAAAAAAGAATGTAGCGGCCGGCTGTACGGTACGGTAACATGACCTGCATTGACATATGTTTAGAATTTACTTACATAATGACACAAACAATTACATCAAAATAGCAATCTTATCGAGTTGCAGGATGAGACATGTAAGCACATCCCTGGCCAGCAATCAAACATTTTCGCTATGGTGTAGCGTTTGGTATTGAATCGTGGACGAAGTTTTGGGTCTCTGATGGAGTCAGTCACAATGCTCTAAAATGAGAGTATGGATTATTAGAATTATGAAAACACCAATATGTGTTTTATTATAAAATAAATTATTAACCTAAACAACTCACGCAGAATTGGAGATCCATATAGTGACGCTTAGTGTCACTCAAAATTTGATGATACTCGTCCGTAGCATTTGCTCGTACCGCCATGTTGAAACAAGAGGTGTATATACCCTGATCCTCCTTTAACAAATCTTGAATTTGCTTGAGATTTAATGTTATTGCATATGGCTTGGAGCTTTTAACCCATACTTCTCTATGAGAAACAAACAACGGAGTTAACCAGAAGAAAACAATAATAATGTAAACTGGCATATCATATATCAAAATATGGTGGGAAATTTTGACTTACTTAAGTGAATCTTCGTTGTCAATGGACATGATATAGTTTCGAAGTTTGAAAATTATTTCATTCTTGTTTCTTGGCATTTTAGACTTAGCTATAATTGGCATCCTATGCGGAGCCAAAGACACTGTTGTTTTATTGTCTACCTCAGGTGGTTGTGGTACATTAGTAGGCAGGGGATTCTTGTCCAATATTTCTACATCGTTATCATCTCCGCTATTGATCTCCTCCTCAACATTTTTTGGTCTTCCTTTAAGTTCGTTGAAAACAGTTTCATGGAGAACAATAGGCAAATGCTTCCTAAAGAGATTCATACCCTCCTGCAAATCAGTTATTAAAAATGTTTAGTTGTAGCACAGATTTGATATAGATCCTATATGTTTCCATGTGAATATACCTGTGTTACACCATGTGCTAGCTCGTGACCAGTCCACTCTTACATGAGCTTGAGCAGGAACAAGCCGCATGATGAGCTGCAAATTTTGAAAACATGGGTATGTACTAATCAGTCTACATATGGAAATACTTAACACTTTCTCCAATGATCTATTAAAGCTACATTTTAACGTACCCATCTGTTTGTATTTTCTCATGGATACACTCCCTGATATGCCAGTTGGTTACTTGAATATCCTTCCACTTACTACTTATGTTATTGAAATCAGGATGCAGAGAAGCAATTTTAAGATTGTTTTCTAGCCCTTGAAGCTGTTTAAAGATAAAGAGTAAGATAATATACATTTGCAATCATAAAAACTGAGTAGGAAATTAGTATATACTCACTGTAAGGTTCACATCATGACGGTTCATCCGTGAACCAAGCGAATCGAGTACTTGTACATATTGATTATTTGCATCAACATGACACAGTATCCAATGTGCATTACTCACGTTAACCGGTATGAAGAGCTAACCAAAAAGAGTAAGTTATAACAATTTTTTAACGAAAAAAATGTCAATCCTTTGTAAACTAAGAATTTATGTACGGGCAATTACCATGCCATGTTCCAGGTAAATAAGCACCCGTCGCACAGTGTGAGGATGTTCTTCTGGACTTATAGGTATTTCACCATCTCTCTTTAGTATTGCCGAGACATGTGTGCTTTCCAACCATACCTTTGCACCCGATCTGTTTTTTAGATGCTCTTGGGTCCGTAGGTAATAAATGTAGGCACTTATCACCTGTAGGAAATAAAGAAGCACATTATATTTTTTAATAGGAAATAAAGAAGCACCTTAGATATTTTAACACATCGTTGTTTCACTGTATGTTTACATTGTCAACTTACATCACCGTTTAACCAACCGCCCTCTTTGAAGAGACATTGCAAATCTTTAAGATTCAAACTTGCATCAAAGATCCGCACCGGCCATGTTTTTTCAGTGAAGGACATGATGTACTTTTTCATTTGATTATAAGCAATCTCCATATCTGGCATATCTTTGAAGTGAACCTCGGTTGTTCCCATCTACAACAAATAGCAAAAATATGGAAACATTTATTTTGTGTAGTTGCACTGCTATTTCTTTTTTATTGTGTCTTACTCCATTTAAAATTAAAAAATATATGGATATATAGATCGGGATCTATATGTTAACACAAAAATGCAATTCTCACCATTTCCGATTGTGTAGAACATGTTGATTTTTCAACATCCACCACCATCATTGCATCGGGGTCTATGCCATTAGATTCTCTCGGATTGTCAATAGTATCTATTTCTGGCTTCGGCATGATCTACAAATGCGGAAACATAAAATTAAATGTGACAATATATAATTTATATAGAAAGAATCTCTCATTTCACCTCATTTGATTGAGTAGAACTCGGCAAGCTTTTGTTCTCATCCAACAACATCATGTCAGTGTCTATTGTCTCCATAACTGCATATAATTTTAAATCATATTATATATATCCTTGAAACAGACCTCTATTATATATATCCAATAACTGAATTTTCAGCAACGCACATGAAATTAGGAAAATATTGCACATATGTCTAAATTAGCTTACTGATACAAGTTAACAGTCAGAAGCATGTAAATAATAATTGTGAGGGGTGTCTAAATTAGGTAATCTCAGTGTTGTAGCAGGTGAAACGAAAGAGCATGGAGTACTCTACTGCCCAAGAACGTGAAAAGGAAGAAAATACCCACTCTCATTCTCCTAGTCTTCGTTGACCCCTTCCACAATTGAACGGGAATCCGGCACCTAGAGGGGGGGGGGGGGTGAATAGGTGCTATTACAAATTTTAGGTCTTTTCAATTTTAGGCTCAACACAAAGGTAAATTCTCTAGATATGCAACTACGGTGAATTTACCTAAATGATAATCTGTCAGACCCTGAATTCAAGCTACACAAACGAAACGTATCGGTTGGGCCACACAACCAAGAACATACTGGGGTTACCACTACCAGGAAAACCATCAGGCCATGCTCGGAATGGATCATCGGCCGACAGTTCTTGGCGATCCCAACGTCACATACGTTTCCAGATTGTGCACGCAAGAACCCAAAAAGTCTTCCAACTCGTATACTTCAACCATACACACATGGTATACGAGTCGGATTTTTAACAAGTTGAAACCACAGAATAAACCTAAGACACAAAGAAAGGAAATAATATCCAAAAGCTCTCACTGAGCAAAATATATCAAATGGCATCAATCAGAGGACACATGTCCCAACATTACATCATGCAGCGGAAACAAACCGGTCTGAGTACAGACAAGAAGCAAAGGGCTCAAAGCCGAAACGAAAAAGAAGGCCCATCCACGCAGTCCACCAGGAAGTAGCCCAGGGGAACTCTAACTACTCGTCGTAGATCTCGTCGTCGAACTCCACGTAGTATCCACCAACCTGGTCGTGCGAAGAATCCTCAACTGCAGAAAAACCACAGCCCGCGAACGGGTCAATACACCGAAGCGTATCGAACAAGCTTAAGCTAACAGGTTACAAAACTGTAAGACTCCCAAAATATGGGGTTAAGTGGACTTTAGCGGCAGCAGCACTAGCAACCTAATAGAGACACGCTACAACTTCCGTCTAAGTTAGAGAGGAAAAGAGAGCGCATAAGTTAACCATCTACAACTAACACCAATCATAACCCATTCTCTGATTAACCCCCTCAACCAAGTATGAGGAAGCAATTCGGGAATTACTCACACAGTGAACAATTTTAGTTACAAGTTATTGTGAAAGTAAGTCTATATTACTAGTCAGGTTAATTAACAATGATTAGGTGTAAGTTGTCTATGATCTTGTTAGCCAGCATCATCACCAAGTCGTCCATAACCGTGGACACGGCTCATCGATAAGATTATACCCTGCAGGGGTGCACTACTGGACCCGTACTCGTTCGATCAACCCCAAAAGCAAGCCAGAAGGTAGGGCATCTCAACACGGCAAATCTCTTCTCTACAACCCATCCAGGGAACCGCATGATTGTGTGCACGGCTAATCAGGTCCAGTGCCCGCGGGATACGACCTTCATAGCACTCTAAGAACGTGCCACTCTATATGAGAATCGACTACTCCATCATCATGAGATCGTTAGGTAACCATATGCATGCATCAAATGGAAAACCCGAACTACTTGCGGCGCCCTGGATAAGAAGCGGATTAGATCGAAGCCACAGGGGGCTCCATAGAGCCTCCCACAAGCGGTTAGTGCGCTCAAAATTGGATCCGAGGACAAGAATTGAGTTCCTAGGTCGACACTTAGCAGAACAAAGCACCTCGCAAGGCCTTCCGCCGGTGCCTTATCTTTTAATTATAATACCCCAACAAAGATAGCATTTTATTAAAGTAGACAATCTATCATGCTAAGTATAAAGGACATAGGACAAACAGACTCGCAGAACCAACCTTAAGCATGCACTACGACTCGCAAGGCTAACAGATAAACATACAACAGGTTATGGGATGTGGGGATAAAGCTGTATGGGCTGCAGGATAAACATATGATGGGATCGCAATTCAAGAATCGTAAATAGGATAGCATAGATCAAAAGGCAAGAATGAAAATCAAACAATCGTGTAAACTGTTAGCAGAAGCTTGCCTGGCAGCTTGTGGCCCGACACAAAAGCTGAAATCTCAAGGAGGAAAGTATCGGCAGCAGACACGTCGTCGTCCACCCAGAGAAGAGCAAAACACAGACTATAGGAAACATAATCAATACAAAGCAAATGCGCAATCAAATGATGTTGCAATATGGTATGAGATGATTATGTCATATTAATGCGGGGATGAAATCCCGACAATTAATTATGGTGCAAGTTATTTGTGTAACCAACAAGTTAAATGTTGTTTAACATATATAACATGGCATTGTGATCTAATTAATTTAAATGGAATAGGCAATAGATGAATATTTGCCCAACACATTCCATATTTATTATTTAAGTGCAAATTATTTATCTACACATCAAATTAAATGTTGATTAGCATGGAAAAACATGGTATAAAAGATATGAGTAAATTAAATGGAATTAGGGCATTTTATATTTATTACCCCACATATTCCATATTTAATTCTTTAAGTGCATTTGTTAAATTAAACTAAGCATTTAAAATAAATGATGCAAAATGACATAAGAATGTGATATTAATGTTTATTGCATTTTTCTGATATAAAAACATATAAAGTTTATTTAATTTGGAGTTATACAAATAAAGTTATTGCATTTTTAGTTCTAGGGTTGTTTCTGCAATTTTCCAGGGACCTGTTCGTGATGTGAGAAATTTCTGTGAGGGTTAAAAAGCTAGGCAGGAAGTGTAGGGGGCTCTGTGTAAAACTCCCAGCACATCTGTCCCTGGCATGCGGGACCCACTGTCAGCGAGCTAAAAGAGCTAAAAAGTGGTCTTTTATTCCTTCTGGCCGGGGTTCGAACCCAAGCCCACACGCGCGCTGGAGATAAAACGCTGCTAGCCACTAGGGCTAGGTGTAGTGTTAGTGACAGACTACACGCTGATTGTTTTTTAACAGTAGAGGGCGCGGTTGCTTAAATCTGACGAAACTGAAGATATATAAGTGTTACTGACGGCTCTGAACATCTTCAGGGAGTAGTGCGCGGTGGCGGCGGAAAACGGCGCCGACGGCGTCCAACTGGGAGCGGAGCCGCAGCGTGTGTCGTAGTTCGAGGTGTGGGAGCGTGCCGGGGACTCGTTCCGAGGTTCGGGAGGAGAAGGGAGGCGCGGGGCGCTCGGGCCCGTGCTCGACGCGTGCGTGCGGCGCCATGGCCGTGCTCGACGCCGGTGCTGGCAAGGCCGGGGAGCCGCGCTAGGTGCCCAATCGGAGTGGAGAGAGGAGGGGAACGGCGAGGCTCACCGTGGCGCAGTCCGTGGCGAACGAAGGAGGCTTGGGGCGGCCGGAGGCGAGGAGACGGTGTCGGGGATGTCGCAGCGGCGCGCGGCCGGCGTCGGGAGGACACGCTCGGTGCGGCGACATCGGAGGCTCCCGGGTCCGATTGCTGGCAATCGCGGACGAAGTACTCGCCGGTGGTTCCGTTGGCGCGAGGAGGAAGGAGATGGAGCTACGGAGGAGCGGCGCGGCGACCCGACGATCTCCGGTGATGTTTCCGGTGTAACAGAGAGGGAAAAAGGGGCGGCGGCGCGTGGAGTGGCTAGGGTTTCCTGGGGCGGCTGCGTCAAGGGGATAAGAAGGAGAGGAGGGTTAGGGCAGGTGCAGCGAGGTGGGGGCGAGGAGGCAGTGGGGGCGAGGCGCCATGCCTCGCTGTAAAGCGAGGTCGCCCTCCTCGTGCTCTCTGTACGGAGAAGAAAGGTGGGGGTGCCGGGCCGGGCTGGGCCAGGTAGTGGCCCAGTTCGGCCAGGAGAGCCTCTCCCCTATTTTTTTTTCCTTCTTGTTTTTCTGTTTTCTTTTTAAAACTTTTCTGGATTTGTATTTTTAAAACAAAACAGAAATTAAACATGACAAAAATCTTTTGGATATTTTTATTAGTTTCAAAATAGTAAACTAATTTACTAGTTTGATTCTTTAATAATATTTTGAAACTTCATTTGAAATTTATTTGACAAAGCATTTGAAAATAAATATGAGATTTGAAAAATTGAAAGTAATTTATTTAATTGAAATGCAATTCAAAATGAAAGATGCATGATGACACATTATATTACACCACGAACATACAATTTAGGAAAGTACAACTTTGGGATGTTACAACACTCCCCCCCTCAAAGGAATCACGCCCCGAGATTCTTCATGGAGCAACGAAGAGGTCGGGATACTCGGCACGAAGGTGGTCTTCACGTTCCCATGTAGCTTCCTTGTCAGAATGATGAGACCATTGAACCTTGTAGAACTTGACAGTGTTGTTACGGGTGCGACGTTCAGCTTCGTCAAGAATGCGAATCGGTTGTTCCACATAAGAGAGATCTTCTCGAAGTTCAATTGATCCATGATCAATTGCACGTCCTGGATCTTGGAAGCACTTCTTGAGTTGTGACACGTGGAAGACATCGTGCACTTTGGAGAGGTTTGGAGGAAGTTCCAGACGGTAAGCCAATTCCCCACGCCTTGAAAGAACGTTGAAAGGCCCAACATAACGCGGAGCGAGTTTGCCTTTGATGCCAAAGCGTTGCGTGCCTCTCAGAGGAGTGACACGAAGGTAAGCTTGATCACCAGGTGCATAGACCATGTCCCTGTGCTTGCTATCATAATAGCTTTTCTGCCGAGACTGGGCAATCTTCAGATTGTCACGAATGATGCGAACCTTTTCTTCAGCCTCTTGGATAATGTCAGGGCCAAAGAATTGACGTTCACCAGCTTGAGACCAATTCAGAGGAGTTCTGCATTTGCGGCCATAGAGAGCTTCGAAGGGAGCCATGCCTAGACTTGCTTGGAAGCTGTTGTTGTAGGAGAACTCAGCATACGGAAGGCAATCCTCCCATTTCATGCCAAAGGAGATAACACAAGCTCTGAGCATATCCTCCAGAATTTGATTCACTCTTTCCACCTGTCCACTTGTCTGCGGATGGTAAGCTGTGCTGAACAGAAGTTTGGTACCCAAGGCTTTCTGAAAGCTATCCCAAAATCGAGAAGTGAAGATACTTCCACGATCTGAGCTTATTGCCAAAGGAACACCATGTAAAGGAACTAGTCTTGTCATATAGAGTTCTGCCAACTGACTAGCTGATACTGTCTGTTTGACTGGGAAGAAGTGAGCCGCTTTGGAGAGACGATCAATGACAACAAAGATTGCATCGTTGCCTTTCTTGGACTTTGGAAACCCAGTAACGAAGTCCATTTCGATCTTGTCCCATTTCCACTCAGGAATTTGCAGTGGTTGAAGAAGTCCAGGTGGTCTCTGATGAACTGCCTTGACACGACAGCAAACATCACAATGAGACACATATCGAGCAATTTCACGCTTCATCCTGGTCCACCAATATATTGACTTGAGATCCTGGTACATCTTTGTGCTGCCAGGGTGGATAGAAAGCGGAGTATCATGAGCCTCCTTGAGAATGAGTTCTCTTAAGCTGTCAAGTTTGGGCACTACAATGCGTTCTTCAAACAGCAAGGTACCCTTGTCATCGAGAGAGAAACTCTTGTACTTATCCTTGCCAATGTTGTCTTTGATATTCTTGACACCAGAATCACGCAACTGTGCGGCACGGATCTTATCCTCAAGTGTAGGAGTGGCAATCAAGTTTGCAAGATAACCAGAAGGAACGACTTGAAGATTGAGTTTCTTGAATTCTTCATGAAGAGGAGGTTGGATGTCCTCAACCATGAGGTTGTTGCAATAGGACTTGCGACTGAGAGCATCAGCCATTACATTAGCTTTGCCTGGAGTGTAAGAGATGGTAAGGTCGTAATCTGAGAGTTTCTCAAGCCACCTTGTTTGCCTGAGGTTCAAGTCTGGTTGAGTGAAGAGATATTTGAGACTCTTGTGATCAGTGAAGATCTCACAGCTGTGCCCCAACAAATAAGGTCTCCACGCCTTGAGGGCATACATGATTGCTGTGTAGGATAGTTGAGCTCATGAGGCTGCAACTGGCGCGATGCATAAGCCACAACTTTGCGTTCTTGCATGAGGACTGCGCCTAGTCCTTGAAGAGATGCATCGCAGAAGATTTGGAAAGGTTTGGAAGTATCTGGGCCAACTAGAATAGGAGTAGAAGTGAGTTTAGCTTTCAAGAGATTGAAGCTCTCATCACACTTTGGAGTCCAAAGGAACTTTCTATCCTTCCTAGTAAGATCGGTGAGAGGCTTAGCGATTTTGGAGAAGTTCTCAACAAATCGGCGGCAATAGCTAGCCATGCCAAGGAAACTCCTGACTTGTTTCACTGATGTAGGAGGCAACCATTCAACAATGGCCTTCACTTTTTCTGGATCAACAGAAATGCCTTCACAAGAGATGACATGACCAAGATAAGATACTTTAGGAAGCCAGAATTCACACTTGGTGAACTTGGCGTAGAGACGGTGTTCCCGGAGTTTCAACAAGATAAGACGTAGATGTTCTCCGTGTTCTTCCTCGGTTTTGGAATAGATAAGAATGTCATCGAGATAGACTACCACGAACATATCGAGGTATTCCATGAAAACGAAGTTCATTAGACGTGAGAAAGTCGCCGGAGCATTTGTGAGACCGAAAGACATGACAGTGTGTTCGTAGAGACCATATCGAGTGGTGAAAGCTGTCTTAGGAATGTCTTCTTTGCGGATCTTGATCTGGTGATAACCTGACCTCAAGTCCAATTTGGAGAAAACCTTAGCACCAGCGAGTTGATCAAACAGGTCATTGATGCGAGGGAGAGGATACTTGTTCTTGATGGTTTTCTTGTTCAGAGGACGGTAGTCAACAACCAGTCGCTCAGTCGTGTCCCTCTTTTTGACAAACAGAGTAGGACAACCCCAAGGAGAAGTACTAGGTTGAATGTGACCTTTACTTTCCAACTCCTCTAGCTGTCTCTTAAGTTCAGCCAGCTCTTTGGGGCCCATCTTGTAAGGACGTTTGGAGATAGGAGCAGTGCCTGGTTCTAGTTCAATAACGAACTCCACGGCTCTGTCAGGCGGCATGCCTGGCAATTCTTCAGGAAAGACGTCAGGAAAGTCTCGGACCACCGGTATATCTTCCATAGCAGGAAGAGGATGAACATTCAGGGCGAAAAGCTGAGCTGAAGAGGTTTGATTTGGAGAATAGACTATCTGTCCAGAAGGATGAGAAAGAGTTACAGTCTTTGTGGAACAGTCTATCTTAGCTTTGTTGGCCTTCAACCAATCCATGCCTAGAATGACATCAATGTCTGAGTTACCCAGAAGAATTAAGGAAGCCAGGAACAAACGACCTCCAATTTTAATTTGGTTTCCATGGCTTACCATAGAAGTCTGCATTTGCGTTCCCGGAGAATGGATCACGAGTGGAATAGATAAGGGATCTAGAGGCAGATTCGTTGTTTGAGCGAAGGTTACTGACACACAAGAATGAGATGCTCCAGTATCGAACAATACCTTAGCAGGAAAAGAGTTAACTAGGAGTTTGCACATTACAACTTCTGGAGCTTCCTCTGCCTCTTTGGCGTTGAGGTGGTTCACCCTTCCACTCCTAGCTGTAGGCAAATTGCTGGGGAGAGCACAAACTAAAGCTTGTGTTGGAGGAGAAAGAGCTTGTTGCTTATGAAGCTTGTTTTGTGGACAATGCATAGAGATATGGCTTGGATCACCGCACTTGAAGCAGGTTTTTGAAGTCACTGGCTTTGGCGGAATTTGAACACTTGGCCTTTTCTGAGCTTGAGAACCTCTTGTAGGAAACATTACGGATGGAGGACGAGGAGTGAACCCTAAAGGGCTTGGAAGATAGGTGTGTTGAGTTGGAGATGCATATGGAACCCAAAGCCTACGCCTCTGTGGAGGCATGGTGTTTGCTGAAGAAGAAGCACCTTCAAGAGCATGTTTTCGAGATTCTTCAAACATCTCACGACCAAATTCCTCTCGGAGAGCTGTGTTCACGAGCTCTTCAAAGTTAACGCACTTGAACAAGGTGAGTGCATACTTCAGATTTGGGCTCAGACCTCTGCGAAATTTTGCTTGCTTCTGTGCATCAGTTGATACCTCATCTTGAGCATAGCGAGCCAGACGGTTGAACTCAGCTTGATAGTCCAACACAGACATGCTTCCCTGAGTCAAGTCATAGAATTCATCACGCTTTCTTTCCATGACCCCATCGGGAATATGGTGGCGTTTGAAAGCCTCCTTGAACTCATCCCAAGTGATAACAACACCTGGTGCTCGTAACTGTTGGAAGTTCTCCCACCAAGACATGGATTTTCCGCGGAGAAGATAGGACACAAACGGAACACGATCCTCATCGAACACATGAGAAACAGCCAGAGCATTGTTCATCTCACGCAGCCAGTCATCAGCATCCAGTGGCTCAGAGGGAACATCAAACGTGCGTGGGTTGAGCTGGAGGAACTCTACAATTGTCACACGGCAGTTGCCCTGGTTTTGGTTTTGCTGAATGTGACCCAAAACTTGCGTCATCTGAGACAGCACTTGCCTCATTTCGGATGGCATTTGAGTATCTGCTACGCCACTCTCCATCCTGAGGATGATACAACGTTAACACCACAATCGGATAAATAAAATCCAATGTAAGCGCTTTAAAGGAAAAACTTTAGATTGCTTAGAAAAGACAACAAGGAACCAGACATGGCCATCCATCATGGTACGCCACTTTGTTTACATCCAGAAAGGTTTAAAGAGAGGTAAGAACGAAGCCTAGCACTAGAACGAGGAAACACCAATTGAGCTTGACGTAACTCCACCAGAAGAGGAGAAACAACTGATTGATTCAAGAAAGAAACTGAACGTAGCCGAAGAGGTTGATAACTGATGAAGCGAAAAGCACCACCTTGAAGACACCTGCAACTATGGTACTACAGAAACCCAGAACACGTGATGTCCTAATTTTAAAATTTAGGTGAGAAGGGAAATATCGTAACACTTCCTTACCAGAAGAACAGGGAGGGTGGGTGGGGAAAGAAGTAAAAGAACAGAATTCCTACTCTCACGTTTAAGAATTTCCTAATAACTACAAAATATTTTTCTAGACTCAAACAACGACCAGTAGAAGGGAACCTGAGGGCGTTTAAGCTCTGATACCAACTGTCAGACCCTGAATTCAATCTACACAAACGAAACGTATCGGTTGGGCCACACAACCAAGAACATACTGGGGTTACCACTCCCAGGAAAACCATCAGGCCATGCTCGGAATGGATCATCGGCCGACAGTTCTTGGCGATCCCAACGTCACATACGTTTCCAGATTGTGCACGCAAGAACCCAAAAAGTCTTCCAACTCGTATACTTCAACCATACACACATGGTATACGAGTCGGATTTTTAACAAGTTGAAACCACAGAATAAACCTAAGACACAAAGAAAGGAAATAATATCCAAAAGCTCTCACTGAGCAAAATATATCAAATTGCACCAATCAGAGGACACATGTCCCAACATTAAATCATGCAGCGGAAACAAACCGGTCTGAGTACAGACAAGAAGCAAAGGGCTCAAAGCCGAAACGAAAAAGAAGGCCCATCCACGCAGTCCACCAGGAAGTAGCCCAGGGGAACTCTAACTACTCGTCGTAGATCTCATCGTCGAACTCCACGTAGTATCCACCAACCTGGTCGTGCGAAGAATCCTCAACTGCAGAAACCACAGCCCGCGAACGGGTCAATACACCGAAGCGTATCGAACAAGCTTAAGCTAACAGGTTACAAAACTGTAAGACTCCCAAAATATGGGGTTAAGTGGACTTTAGCGGCAGCAACACTAGCAACCTAATAGAGACACGCTACAACTTCCGTCTAAGTTAGAGAGGGAAAGAGAGTGCATAAGTTAACCATCTACAACTAACACCAATCATAACCCATTCTCGGATTAACCCCCTCAACCAAGTATGAGGAAGCAATTCGGGAATTACTCACAAAGTGAACAATTTTAGTTACAAGTTATTGTGAAAGTAAGTCTATATTACTAGTCAGGTTAATTAACAATGATTAGGTGTAAGTTGTCTATGATCTTGTTAGCCAGCATCATCACCAAGTCGTCCATAATCGTGGACACGGCTCATCGATAAGATTATACCCTGCAGGGGTGCACTACTGGACCCGTACTCGTTCGATCAACCCCAAAAGCAAGCCAGAAGGTAGGGCATCTCAACACGGCAAATCTCTTCTCTACAACCCATCCAGGGAACCGCATGATTGTGTGCACGGCTAATCAGGTCCAGTGCCCGCGGGATACGACCTTCATAGCACTCTAAGAACGTGCCACCCTATATGAGAATCGACTACTCCATCATCATGAGATCGTTAGGTAACCATATGCATGCATCAAATGGAAAACCCGAACTACTTGCGGCGCCCTGGATAAGAAGCGGATTAGATCGAAGCCGCGGGGGGCTCCATAGGGCCTCCCACAAGCGGTTAGTGCGCTCAAAATTGGATCCGAGGACAAGAACTGAGTTCCTAGGTCGACACTTAGCAGAACAAAGCACCTCGCAAGGCCTTCCGCCGGTGCCTTATCTTTTAATTATAATACCCCAACAAAGATAGCATTTTATTAAAGTAGACAATCTATCATGCTAAGTATAAAGGACATAGGACAAACAGACTCGCAGAACCAACCTTAAGCATGCACTACGACTCGCAAGGCTAACAGATAAACATACAACAGGTTATGGGATGTGGGGATAAAGCTGTATGGGCTGCAGGATAAACATATGATGGGATCGCAATTCAGGAATCGTAACTAGGATAGCATAGATCAAAAGGCAAGAATGAAAATCAAACAATCGTGTAAACTGTTAGCAGAAGCTTGCCTGGCAGCTTGTGGCCCGGCACAAAAGCTGAAATCTCAAGGAGGAAAGTATCGGCAGCAGACACGTCGTCGTCTACCCAGAGAAGAGCAAAACACAGACAATAGGAAACATAATCAATACAAAGCAAATGCGCAATCAAATGATGTTGCAATATGGTATGAGACGATTAGGTCATATTAATGCGGGGATGAAATCCCGACAATTAATTATGGTGCAAGTTATTTGTGTAACCAACAAGTTAAATGTTGTTTAACATATATAACATGGCATGGTGATCTAATTAATTTAAATGGAATAGGCAATAGATGAATATTTGCCCAACACATTCCATATTTATTATTTAAGTGCAAATTATTTATCTACACATCAAATTAAATGTTGATTAGCATGGCAAAACATGGTATAAAAGATATGAGTAAATTAAATGGAATTAGGGCATTTTATATTTATTACCCCACATATTCCATATTTAATTCTTTAAGTGCATTTGTTAAATTAAACTAAGCATTTAAAATAAATGATGCAAAATGACATAAGAATGTGATATTAATGTTTATTGCATTTTTCTGATATAAAAACATATAAAGTTTATTTAATTTGGAGTTATACAAAAAAAGTTATTGCATTTTTAGTTCTAAGGTTGTTTCTGTAATTTTCCAGGGACCTGTTCGTGATGTGAGAAATTTCTGTGAGGGTTAAAAAGCTAGGCAGGAAGTGTAGGGGGCTCTGTGTAAAACTCCCAGCACATCTGTCCCTGGCGTGCGGGACCCACTGTCAGCGAGCTAAAGGAGCTAAAAAGTGGTCTTTTATTCCTTCTAGCCGGGGTTCGAACCCAAGCCCACACGCGCGCTGGAGATAAAACGCTGCTAGCCACTAGGGATAGGTGTAGTGTTAGTGACAGACTACACGCTGATTGTGTTTTAACAGTAGAGGGCGCGGTTGCTTAAATCTGACGAAACTGAAGATATACAAGTGTTACTGACGGCTCTGAACATCTTCAGGGAGCAGCGCGGTGGCGGCGGAAAACGGCGCCGGCGGCGACCAATTGGGAGCGGAGCCGCAGCGTGTGTGGTAGTTCGAGGTGCGGGAGCGTGCCGGGGACTCGTTCCGAGGTTCGGGAGGAGAAGGGAGGCGCGGGGCGCTCGGGCCCGTGCTCGACGCGTGCGTGCGGCGCCACGGCCGTGCTCGACGCCGGTGGTGGCAAGGTCGGGGAGCCGCGCTAGGTGCCCAATCGGAGTGGAGAGAGGAGGGGAACGGCGAGGCTCACCGTGGCGCAGTCCGTGGCGAACGGAGGAGGCTTGGGGCGGCCGGAGGCGAGGAGACGGTGTCGGGGATGTCGCAGCGGCGCGCGGCCGGCGTCGGGAGGACACGCTCGGTGCGGCGACGTCGGAGGCTCCCGGGTCCGATTGCTGGCAATCGCGGACGAAGAACTCGCCGGTGGTTCCGTTGGCGCGAGGAGGAAGGAGATGGAGCTACGGAGGAGCGGCGCGGCGACCCGACGATCTCCGGTGATGTTTCCGGTGTAACAGAGAGGGAAAAAGGGGCGGCGGCGCGTGGAGTGGCTAGGGTTTCCTGGGGCGGCTGCGTCAAGGGGATAAGAAGGAGAGGAGGGTTAGGGCAGGTGCAGTGAGGTGGGGGCGAGGAGGCAGTGGGGGCGAGGCGCCATGCCTCGCTGTAAAGCGAGGTCGCCCTCCTCGTGCTCTCTGTACGGAGAAGAAAGGTGGGGGTGCTGGGCCAGGTAGTGGCCCGGAGAGCCTCTCCCCTATTTTTTTTTTCCTTCTTGTTTTTCTGTTTTCTTTTTAAAACTTTTCTGGATTTTTATTTTTAAAACAAAACAGAAATTAAACATGAAAAAAATCTTTTGGATATTTTTATTAGTTTCAAAATAGTAAACTAATTTACTAGTTTGATTCTTTAATAATATTTTGAAACTTCATTTGAAATTTATTTGACAAAGCATTTGAAAATAAATATGAGATTTGAAAAATTGAAAGTAATTTATTTAATTGAAATGCAATTCAAAATGAAAGATGCATGATGACACATTATATTACACCACAAACATACAATTTAGGAAAGTACAACTTTGGGATGTTACATAATCTAAGCAATAACAAGATAAGCAAGTAAGGGAGCAAAGGTAAAGGGAACCAAGTGAAGCACGTGGAGACGAAGATGTAATCCCGAGTTCCACCCAAGGGTGTACGTCTCGTTTGGAGAGGTGTGCGCTACCACAACAGGTTAGCCGCAACGCCACAAAGGCTCACCTTCTTCTCCGATGAACTCAACCACAAAGGTTTCGAGTCCACCTTCCACTATTGATCCCCTTTTAGGGCGGAGATCGAATCCCTTACAAACGCTTGAGGCACATACCCACAACTGAACTGGGGGCTCCCAAGAAGACCACAAAAGGTCAAGGACCACAAAAGGTCAAGGTAACACCAAGAGTACAACAATGGTGAACTAGGATTTCCCACCGGAAACCCTAGCCACGAAATCCCCAAGTGAATGGGGGAGAAATGCAAATCCCTTCGGTGAGGATGTAGATCCGGGCCTTCTCCTCCAATCCTCCAAAGATCAATGAATTTGGGTGGGGGGATTGGGAGATCTTGATGATTTGAGCTTTCAAGAATGGTAGGAGAGAGAAAATCTGAGAGCTAGCTGTTCTTGAGTGAGTGAGGGGGTATTTACACTCCCCCTCAAAATCTGGCCGTTGGCTGTCTTGGGCACCCGGAAATTCCAGTTTAAGTGACACCGGAAATTCCGGTCACCCGGAATATCCGGGTCTTTGAAAATATCCGAGCTGAATTTCCGGTTGAGATCAGAACCAATTCTGAACTTGACTTAGCCGTTTTTCTGAGGTTGACTCGGAATATCCGAGTCCTTGAAATTTCCGAGCTGAATTTCCGATTGGAGTCAGTACCACTTCTGAATCTTGACTTAGCCAATTTTCCTGGGGTTGACTCGGAATATCCGGGTTGGGGAACCAGAATATCCGAGTCCTTGAAATTTCCGAGCTGATTTTCCGATTGGAGTCAGTACCACTTCTGAATATTGACTTAGCCAATTTTCCTGGGGTTGACTCGGAATATCCGGGTTGGGGAACCGGAATATCCAAGTCCTTGAAATTTCCGACCTGATTTTCCGATTGGAGTCAGTAGTACTTCTGAACTTGACTTAGCCAATTTTCTGGGGTTGACTCGGAATATCCGAGTTGGGGAACCGGAATATCCGAGTCCAGGAAGAATTCCAGAAACTCTTTTTCTCTACAATTTGGCTTTAGGATTTGTGATATGAGTTTCACCCAAACTGAAATACTTAGCAATAGGATTAGTATATCATTGGTATTGTTAACTAACACACAAAACACTAGGGATTAAGAAATGTTCTTTCAATCTCCCCCTTTTTGGTGTTAGATGACAATACCAAGATTTGCATAGAAACAAAAGGCAATATCATGTTTTTGGCAGAAAATGGCTCCCCCTAAATAAATGCAAGTAAGCAACACAAAATGACAAAGGATAGGAGCAATTTTATAACAACAACCACAAGATATCACACAGGAGAAACGAGACAAAATGTAAGATTATGGTAGCAATTGATACTAGATAGATTTTCATACCTTGTGTATATAAAATATGAAGAGAATACCAACACAATCAATTCGAAGTCTCAACCATAATATAAAGATAGCATCAACCATTGTCTCAATACAAAGTTATCACAAATGAAATAAAGAGAGTTTCACAAGTAACTTAAAACACGATAAATGGACACAAGCGCAAATAAATGATAAACGCATAAGCTTGTGCCCGACCCTTGCAAATCCCCGAAGAAGTCCTAGTAGAGCAACTTCTCCCCCTTTGGCATCGAAACGCCAAAAAGGAAGAAGAGCGATGCTATGTCCCATGGAAGTCTTCAGTCCGAGGGGTCCTCCTCATCATCATCATCATCAGCCTCCTCCTCATCATCATCCTCCTCTTCATACTCCTCAGACGCTGCCTCCTCCTCATCATCTTCCTCCTCATCATCATAGTCATAGCCAGTGGTGTAGGAGCTGCCGCCAAGGTCCTGGTCAATCAGTGTCCACGGTGCCAAGGAACCCTGGTTCCACTGAGCAAAGGTCAGGGGCTCAGACAGAGCAGCAGGAGCAGGGTAGCCAGAAGCATGGTGAAGGATCAAGTCTTGCTTGTAATCCAGTTGACGGCGATCCTTGTAGGCATTGTATTGCTCTTTGCGGATGTCCACATTCATGCAAAGGATGTTGCGCTGGAACCAGTTCAGTTTCTTGACATGCGCATGAGTGGTAGGAACATGAGTAGAGGCAGCAGCAGCCCTCCTAGCATCACCCATGAAAGATCCACCTGGAGCTGATGTAGTAGTAGGCCTAGGAGGGGGCTTGACCACAGTCTTCTTCACATAAAGCTTCTTGAAGTCATGTGGCACCAAATCACTGCTGCTGAAGTTGTAGTCAGGGAATTTAAACTGGAGGAGCTTCATTATGTAAGGAGCATAAGGAATAGAGACCCTGGTGGTCATAGCTTCATACATCTCATTGTAGATGTAATCCATCACATCTACTCTCCAGTCAGTATCAGAATGTCAGACCCTGAATTCAAGCTACACAAACGAAACGTATCGGTTGGGCCACACAACCAAGAACATACTGGGGTTACCACTCCCAGGAAAACCATCAGGCCATGCTCGGAATGGATCATCGGCCGACAGTTCTTGGCGATCCCAACGTAGCATACGTTTCCAGATTGTGCACGCAAGAACCCAAAAAGTCTTCCAACTCGTATACTTCAACCATACACACATGGTATACGAGTCGGATTTTTAACAAGTTGAAACCACAGAATAAACCTAAGACACAAAGAAAGGAAAATAATATCCAAAAGCTCTCACTGAGCAAAATATATCGAATGGCACCAATCAGAGGACACATGTCCCAACATTACATCATGCAGCGGAAACAAACCGGCCTGAGTACAGACAAGAAGCAAAGGGCTCAAAGCCGAAACGGAAAAAGAAGACCCATCCACGTGGTCCACCAGGAAGAAGCCCAGGGGAACTCTAACTAGTCGTCGTAGATCTCGTCGTCGAACTCCACGTAGTATCCACCAACCTGGTCGTGCGAAGAATCCTCAACTGCAGAAAAACCACAGCCCGCGAACGGGTCAATACACCGAAGCGTATCGAACAAGCTTAAGCTAACAGGTTACAAAACTATAAGACTCCCAAAATATGGGGTTAAGTGGACTTTAGCGGTAGCAGCACTAGCAACCTAATAGAGACACGCTACAACTTCCGTCTAAGTTAGAGAAGGAAAGAGAGCGCATAAGTTAACCATCTACAACTAACACCAATCATAACCCATTCTCGGATTAACCCCCTCAACCAAGTATGAGGAAGCAATTCGGGAATTACTCACACAGTGAACAATTTTAGTTACAAATTATTGTGAAAGTAAGTCTATATTACTAGTCAGGTTAATTAACAATGATTAGGTGTAAGTTGTCTATGATCTTGTTAGCCAGCATCATCACCAAGTCGTCCATAACCGTGGACACGGCTCATCGATAAGATTATACCCTGCAGGGGTGCACTACTGGACCCGTACTCGTTCGATCAACCCCAAAAGCAAGCCAGAAGGTAGGGCATCTCAACACGGAAAATCTCTTCTCTACGACCCATCCAGGGAACCGCATGATTGTGTGCACGGCTAATCAGGTCCAGTGCCCCCGGGATACGACCTTCATAGCACTCTAAGAACGTGCCACCCTATATGAGAATCGACTACTCCATCATCATGAGATCGTTAGGTAACCATATGCATGCATCAAATGGAAAGCCCGAACTACTTGCGGCGCCCTGGATAAGAGGCGGATTAGATCGAAGCCGCGGGGGGCTCCATAGGGCCTCCCACAAGCGGTTAGTGCGCTCAAAATTGGATCCGAGGACAAGAACTGAGTTCCTAGGTCGACACTTAGCAGAACAAAGCACCTCGCAAGGCCTTCCGCCGGTGCCTTATCTTTTAATTATAATACCCCAACAAAGATAGCATTTTACTAAAGTAGACAATCTATCAGCTAAGTATAAATGACATAGGACAAACAGACTCGCGGAACCAACCTTAAGCATGCACTACGACTCGCAAGGCTAACAGATAAACATACAACAGGTTATGGGATGTGGGGATAAAGCTGTATGGGCTGCAGGATAAACATATGATGGGATCACAATTCAAGAATCGTAACTAGGATAGCATAGATCAAAAGGCAAGAATGAAAATCAAACAATCGTGTAAACTGTTAGCAGAAGCTTGCCTGGCAGCTTGTGGCCCGACACAAAAGCTGAAACCTCAAGGATGAAAGTATCGGCAGCAGACACGTCGTCGTCTACCCACAGAAGAGCAAAACACAGACAATAGGAAACATAATCAATACAAAGCAAATGCGCAATCAAATGATGTTGCAATATGGTATGAGATGATTAGGTCATATTAATGCGGGGATGAAATCCCGGCAATTAATTGTGGTGAAAGTTATTTGTGTAACCAACAGATTAAATGTTGTTTAACATATATAGCATGGCATGGTGATCTAATTAAATTAAATGGAATAGGCAATAGATAAATATTTGCCCAACACATTCCAAATTTATTATTTTAGTGCAAATTATTTATCTACACAGCAAATTAAATGTTTATTAGCATGGCAAGACATGGTATAAAATATATGAGCATATTAAATGGAATTAGGGCATTATATATTTATTACCCCACATATTACATATTTAATTGTTTAAGTGAATTTGTTAAATTAAACCAGGCATTTAAAATAAATGATGCAAAATGACATAAGAATGTGATATTAATGTTTATTGCATTTTTCTGATATAAAAACATATAAAGTTTATTTTATTTGGAGTTATAGATTAAAAGTTATTGCATTTTTAGTTCTAGGGTTGTTTCTGTAATTTTCCAGGGACCTGTTCGTGATAGGAACTTAGCAGTGAGGGTCCTCTGTGTAACCAGGGAACTCCAGGGTGCTCGGGGTAAAAGTTCCAGCGCCAGTGTCTATGACGAGTGGGACCCACTCGTCAGCGAGCTAAAGGAAAATAAAAGGTGACCTTTTAATTCCACTAGCCAGGGATCGAACTCGCGTCTCGCGCGCGCGGATGGATTGGTTCGGTGGTGCTAGCCACGGGGTTCGGTGAGGTGTTGTTGCTAGTTTAGGTGTAGGTTTCCTTTTAAACTGACGCTAAGACCTATTACTGACGAAACTGAAAGTGTTAAACTTGTCTGACGAACTGTCGATAGAGGGCGCCGGCGGCGGCAACCGGACGCCGGTGACCGTTTCCGGGCGGCGCTCCGTGCGTGGGTGTGCTGCGTGGGTTTAGGATCTGAGCAGGGGCTCGTTTTGCTTCCAGGAAGCGACGGGGGAGTGCAGGGTGTTGGTAACGGTGCTCGACGCCGTGCGTGTCTGTGCGTGCTTGCCGGCGCCGGAGCAATTGGTCGCTACGGAGACGCGCTGGAGGGGAAAAGGCGAGGAGGAGGTGCAGCTCACCGTGGGGTGCTCGTGGCGAGAGGAGGAAGGACGGGGGCGTCGGGGGTGAGAGGATGGTGCCGGGGAGGTCGCGGCGGCGTCGGGGAGGCGTCGAGGAGCAGTTCTCGCAGCGGCTCACCGGACGAATGACTCGGGAAGGAGGGTGACGACGAAGCGGCGCTGATCTGAGGTACCTCTTCTTGCCCTCGTCGGCGCCAGAGCTAGGGGACGGCGAGGTTCTCTCGGTGGGTTTTGGGAGAAGAAGAACAGAGAAGAGGGACCGAGGGGAGGTGGCGGCGGCGAGGAAAGAAGAGGGAGGGAAGCTAGGGTTCGGGCGCAGGAGATAAGGAGGAGAGGGAGCAGGTAGGGCAGGTGGCCGTGGGGGCAACGCGGTGGGGCGCACGTTGCAGTGAGACAGGGCGCCATGGCGTGCTTGCCTCGCTGGAAAGCTCGTACGGAGGAAGAAGAAAAGGGGCCAGGGGGAGAAGTTGGGTCGGGCTGGGCTGATTCGGCCCAGCTCGGCCAGACTTCTATATTTATTTATTTTTTTGTACTGACTTTCTTTTTCTTTTTGTTTATCCTTTTTCTGTTTTGTAAATTTAAAACAAAATAGAAAAAGAAAAGAGAGATAAAACCCTTTTGACAATTTTGATAGTTTCAAAACAAACTGATTGAAGTATTGAAAAGATTATTTGTACAATTTAGAAACTTCAATTTTTAACTGATTTGAGAAAACATTTAAAATATGGGATTTGCAATTTGAAAGTAATTTATCTAATTGCAATGCCCAACAAAACAAAATATGCATGAAGTCACTCTATATTACAACACAGGCATACCATTTAGGAAAGTACAACTTTGGGATGTTACACAGAACCCGAGTCCTCCATAATGCGGTTGGCGTGAAGGAGCAGGTTGCAGAGAGGGGTAACCACGTTGTCGTTGTTGCCACCACTCGGTGCAATGTTCTCACGCAGGATGCGCACAAGAACATCATACAATGGAAGCAAGTCACGAGAGAATCCAGGGGTGGCTCCCACACCATATAAGTGAGCTGTCTCCTTCTTGTTGAGCTTGTAGGGGGTGTGCATGCGAGTGCCTTGGGGATTGTCACCATCAAATCTGTAGCCCAGTACCTTGGCAAACTCCTCAAAGTTGGACTCACAGTATGATTCCCCAGTCATCCACTTCATGGTCTTCTTCGAGTCACCCTTGATCACTAGGGTGGCGAAGAACTGCATTATAAGCTGCGCGTTGTAGGGACAACGGATGAGCACCAACCTCTCCAAACCCATGGTCTTGACAATGTGGATGGCCTCAGCAAATGCGGTTTTCTTCTGCAGAGATGCAAAGTCAAACGGGTGCATGGGTCGAATGGGCTTCGACAGTGAGAGATAGAGATCCACGAATATGTGCCCAACAAAACAAAATATGCATGAAGTCACTCTATATTACAACACAGGCATACCATTTAGGAAAGTACAACTTTGGGATGTTACAACACTCCCCCCCTTAAAGGAATCACGCCCCGAGATTCTTCATGGAGCAACAAAGAGGTTGGGGTACTCGGCACGGAGATGGTCTTCACGTTCCCATGTAGCTTCCTTGTCAGAATGATGAGACCATTGAACCTTGTAGAACTTGACAGTGTTGTTACGGGTGCGACGTTCAGCTTCGTCAAGAATGCGAATCGGTTGTTCCACATAAGAGAGATCTTCTCGAAGTTCAATTGATCCATGATCAACTGCACGACCTGGATCTTGGAAGATATATAAGTGTTACTGACGGCTCTGAACATCTTCAGGGAGCAGTGCGCGGTGGCGGCGGAAAACGGCGCCGACGGCGTCCAACTGGGAGCGGAGCCGCAGCGTGTGTCGTAGTTCGAGGTGTGGGAGCGTGCCGGGGACTCGTTCCGAGGTTCGGGAGGAGAAGGGAGGCGCGGGGCGCTCGGGCCCGTGCTCGACGCGTGCGTGCGGCGCCATGGCCGTGCTCGACGCCGGTGCTGGCAAGGCCGGGGAGCCGCGCTAGGTGCCCAATCGGAGTGGAGAGAGGAGGGGAACGGCGAGGCTCACCGTGGCGCAGTCCGTGGCGAACGAAGGAGGCTTGGGGCGGCCGGAGGCGAGGAGACGGTGTCGGGGATGTCGCAGCGGCGCGCGGCCGGCGTCGGGAGGACACGCTCGGTGCGGCGACATCGGAGGCTCCCGGGTCCGATTGCTGGCAATCGCGGACGAAGTACTCGCCGGTGGTTCCGTTGGCGCGAGGAGGAAGGAGATGGAGCTACGGAGGAGCGGCGCGGCGACCCGACGATCTCCGGTGATGTTTCCGGTGTAACAGAGAGGGAAAAAGGGGCGGCGGCGCGTGGAGTGGCTAGGGTTTCCTGGGGCGGCTGCGTCAAGGGGATAAGAAGGAGAGGAGGGTTAGGGCAGGTGCAGCGAGGTGGGGGCGAGGAGGCAGTGGGGGCGAGGCGCCATGCCTCGCTGTAAAGCGAGGTCGCCCTCCTCGTGCTCTCTGTACGGAGAAGAAAGGTGGGGGTGCCGGGCCGGGCTGGGCCAGGTAGTGGCCCAGTTCGGCCAGGAGAGCCTCTCCCCTATTTTTTTTTCCTTCTTGTTTTTCTGTTTTCTTTTTAAAACTTTTCTGGATTTGTATTTTTAAAACAAAACAGAAATTAAACATGACAAAAATCTTTTGGATATTTTTATTAGTTTCAAAATAGTAAACTAATTTACTAGTTTGATTCTTTAATAATATTTTGAAACTTCATTTGAAATTTATTTGACAAAGCATTTGAAAATAAATATGAGATTTGAAAAATTGAAAGTAATTTATTTAATTGAAATGCAATTCAAAATGAAAGATGCATGATGACACATTATATTACACCACGAACATACAATTTAGGAAAGTACAACTTTGGGATGTTACAACACTCCCCCCCTCAAAGGAATCACGCCCCGAGATTCTTCATGGAGCAACGAAGAGGTCGGGATACTCGGCACGAAGGTGGTCTTCACGTTCCCATGTAGCTTCCTTGTCAGAATGATGAGACCATTGAACCTTGTAGAACTTGACAGTGTTGTTACGGGTGCGACGTTCAGCTTCGTCAAGAATGCGAATCGGTTGTTCCACATAAGAGAGATCTTCTCGAAGTTCAATTGATCCATGATCAATTGCACGTCCTGGATCTTGGAAGCACTTCTTGAGTTGTGACACGTGGAAGACATCGTGCACTTTGGAGAGGTTTGGAGGAAGTTCCAGACGGTAAGCCAATTCCCCACGCCTTGAAAGAACGTTGAAAGGCCCAACATAACGCGGAGCGAGTTTGCCTTTGATGCCAAAGCGTTGCGTGCCTCTCAGAGGAGTGACACGAAGGTAAGCTTGATCACCAGGTGCATAGACCATGTCCCTGTGCTTGCTATCATAATAGCTTTTCTGCCGAGACTGGGCAATCTTCAGATTGTCACGAATGATGCGAACCTTTTCTTCAGCCTCTTGGATAATGTCAGGGCCAAAGAATTGACGTTCACCAGCTTGAGACCAATTCAGAGGAGTTCTGCATTTGCGGCCATAGAGAGCTTCGAAGGGAGCCATGCCTAGACTTGCTTGGAAGCTGTTGTTGTAGGAGAACTCAGCATACGGAAGGCAATCCTCCCATTTCATGCCAAAGGAGATAACACAAGCTCTGAGCATATCCTCCAGAATTTGATTCACTCTTTCCACCTGTCCACTTGTCTGCGGATGGTAAGCTGTGCTGAACAGAAGTTTGGTACCCAAGGCTTTCTGAAAGCTATCCCAAAATCGAGAAGTGAAGATACTTCCACGATCTGAGCTTATTGCCAAAGGAACACCATGTAAAGGAACCAGTCTTGTCATATAGAGTTCTGCCAACTGACTAGCTGATACTGTCTGTTTGACTGGGAAGAAGTGAGCCGCTTTGGAGAGACGATCAATGACAACAAAGATTGCATCGTTGCCTTTCTTGGACTTTGGAAACCCAGTAACGAAGTCCATTTCGATCTTGTCCCATTTCCACTCAGGAATTTGCAGTGGTTGAAGAAGTCCAGGTGGTCTCTGATGAACTGCCTTGACACGACAGCAAACATCACAATGAGACACATATCGAGCAATTTCACGCTTCATCCTGGTCCACCAATATATTGACTTGAGATCCTGGTACATCTTTGTGCTGCCAGGGTGGATAGAAAGCGGAGTATCATGAGCCTCCTTGAGAATGAGTTCTCTTAAGCTGTCAAGTTTGGGCACTACAATGCGTTCTTCAAACAGCAAGGTACCCTTGTCATCGAGAGAGAAACTCTTGTACTTATCCTTGCCAATGTTGTCTTTGATATTCTTGACACCAGAATCACGCAACTGTGCGGCACGGATCTTATCCTCAAGTGTAGGAGTGGCAATCAAGTTTGCAAGATAACCAGAAGGAACGACTTGAAGATTGAGTTTCTTGAATTCTTCATGAAGAGGAGGTTGGATGTCCTCAACCATGAGGTTGTTGCAATAGGACTTGCGACTGAGAGCATCAGCCATTACATTAGCTTTGCCTGGAGTGTAAGAGATGGTAAGGTCGTAATCTGAGAGTTTCTCAAGCCACCTTGTTTGCCTGAGGTTCAAGTCTGGTTGAGTGAAGAGATATTTGAGACTCTTGTGATCAGTGAAGATCTCACAGCTGTGCCCCAACAAATAAGGTCTCCACGCCTTGAGGGCATACATGATTGCTGCAAGTTCAAGATCATGTGTAGGATAGTTGAGCTCATGAGGCTGCAACTGGCGAGATGCATAAGCCACAACTTTGCGTTCTTGCATGAGGACTGCGCCTAGTCCTTGAAGAGATGCATCGCAGAAGATTTGGAAAGGTTTGGAAGTATCTGGGCCAACTAGAATAGGAGTAGAAGTGAGTTTAGCTTTCAAGAGATTGAAGCTCTCATCACACTTTGGAGTCCAAAGGAACTTTCTATCCTTCCTAGTAAGATCGGTGAGAGGCTTAGCGATTTTGGAGAAGTTCTCAACAAATCGGCGGCAATTAGCTAGCCATGCCAAGGAAACTCCTGACTTGTTTCACTGATGTAGGAGGCAACCATTCAACAATGGCCTTCACTTTTTCTTGATCAACAGAAATGCCTTCAGAAGAGATGACATGACCAAGATAAGATACTTTAGGAAGCCAGAATTCACACTTGGAGAACTTGGCATAGAGACGGTGTTCTCGGAGTTTCAACAAGATAAGACGTAGATGTTCTCCGTGTTCTTCCTCGGTTTTGGAATAGATAAGAATGTCATCGAGATAGACTACCACGAACTTATCGAGGTATTCCATGAAAACGAAGTTCATGAGACGTGAGAAAGTCGCCGGAGCATTTGTGAGACCGAAAGACATGACAGTGTATTCGTAGAGACCATAACGAGTGGTGAAAGCTGTCTTTGGAATGTCTTCTTTGCGGATCTTGATCTGGTGATAACCTGACCTCAAGTCCAACTTGGAGAAAACCTTAGCACCAGCCAGTTGATCGAACAGATCGTTGATGCGAGGGAGAGGATACTTGTTCTTGATGGTTTTCTTGTTCAGAGGACGGTAGTCAACAACCAGTCGCTCAGTTGTGTCCCTCTTTTTGACAAACAGAGTAGGACAACCCCAAGGATAAGTACTAGGTTGGATATGACCTTTACTTTCCAACTCCTCTAGCTGTCTCTTAAGTTCAGCCAGCTCTTTGGGGCCCATCTTGTAAGGACGTTTGGAGATAGGAGCAGTGCCTGGTTCTAGTTCAATAACGAACTCCACGGCTCTGTCAGGCGGCATGCCTGGCAATTCTTCAGGAAAGACGTCAGGAAAGTCTCGGACCACCGGTATATCTTCCATAGCAGGAAGAGGATGAACATTGAGAGCGAAAAGCTGAGCTGAAGAGGTTTGATTTGGAGAATAGACTATCTGTCCAGAAGGATGAGAAAGAGTTACAGTCTTTGTGGAACAGTCTATCTTAGCTTTGTTGGCCTTCAACCAATCCATGCCTAGAATGACATCAATGTCTGAGTTACCCAGAAGAATTAAGGAAGCCAGGAACAAATGACCTCCAATTTGAATTTGGTTTCCATGGCTTACCATAGAAGTCTGCATTTGCGTTCCCGGAGAATGGATCACGAGTGGAATAGATAAGGGATCTAGAGGCAGCTTCGTTGTTTGAGCGAAGGTTACTGACACACAAGAATGAGATGCTCCAGTATCGAACAATACCTTAGCAGGAAAAGAGTTAACTAGGAGTTTGCCCATTACAACTTCTGGAGCTTCCTCTGCCTCTTTGGCGTTGAGGTGGTTCACCCTTCCACTCCTAGCTGTAGGCAAATTGCTGGGGAGAGCACAAACTAAAGCTTGTGTTGGAGGAGAAAGAGCTTGTTGCTTATGAAGCTTGTTTTGTGGACAATGGATAGAGATATGGCCTGGATCACCGCACTTGAAGCAGGTTTTTGAAGTCACTGGTTTTGGCGGAATTTGAACACTTGGCCTTTTCTGAGCTTGAGAACCTCTTGTAGGAAACATTACGGAGGGAGGACGAGGAGTGAACCCTAAAGGGCTTGGAAGATAGGTGGGTTGAGTTGGAGATGCATATGGAACCCAAAGCCTACGCTTCTGTGGAGGCAATGTGTTTGCTGAAGAAGAAGCACCTTCAAGAGCATGTTTTCGAGATTCTTCAAACATCTCACGACCAAATTCCTCTCGGAGAGCTGTGTTCACGAGCTCTTCAAAGTTAACACACTTGAACATGGTGAGTGCATACTTCAGATTTGGGCTTAGACCTCTGCGAAATTTGGCTTGCTTCTGGGCATCAGTTGATACCTCATCTTGAGCATAGCGAGCCAGACGGTTGAACTCAGCTTGATAGTCCAACACAGACATGCCTCCCAGCGTCAAGTCATAGAATTCATCACGCTTTCTTTCCATGACCCCATCGGGAATATGGTGGCGTTTGAAAGCCTCCTTGAACTCATCCCAAGTGATAACAACACCTGGTGCTCGTAACTGTTGGAAGTTCTCCCACCAAGACATGGATTTTCCGCGGAGAAGATAGGACACAAACGGAACACGGTCCTCATCGGACACATGAGAAACAGCCAGAGCATTGTTCATCTCACGCAGCCAGTCATCAGCATCCAGTGGCTCAGAGGGAACATCAAACGTGCGTGGGTTGAGCTGGAGGAACTCTACAATTGTCACACGGCAGTTGCCCTGGTTTTGGTTTTGCTGAATGTGACCCAAAACTTGCGTCATCTGAGACAGCACTTGCCTCATTTCGGATGGCATTTGAGTATCTTCTACGCCACTCTCCATCCTGAGGAGGATACCATGTTAACACCACAATCGGATAAATAAAATCCAATGTAAGCGCTTTAAAGGAAAAACTTCAGATTGCTTAGGAAAGACAACAAAGACCCAGACATGGCCATCCATCATGGTACGCCACTTTGTTTACTTCCAGAAAGGTTTAAAGAGAGGTAAGAACGAAGACTGGCACTAGAACGAGGAAACACCAATTGAGCTTGACGTAACTCCACCAGAAAAGGAGAAACAACTGATTGATTCAAGAAAGAAACTGAACGTAGCCGAAGAGGTTGATAACTGATGAAGCGAAAAGCACCACCTTGAAGACACCTGCAACTATGGTACTACAGAAACCCAGAACACGTGATGTCCTAATTTTAAAATTTAGGTGAGAAGGGAAATATCGTAACACTTCCTTACCAGAAAAACAGGGAGGGTGGGTGGGGAAAGAAGTAAAAGAACAGAATTCCTACTCTCACGTTTAAGAATTTCCTGATAACTACAAAATATTTTTCTAGACTCAAACAACGACCAGTAGAAGGGAACCTGAGGGTGTTTAAGCTCTGATACCAACTGTCAGACCCTGAATTCAAGCTACACAAACGAAACGTATCGGTTGGGCCACACAACCAAGAACATACTGGGGTTACCACTCCCAGGAAAACCATCAGGCCATGCTCGGAATGGATCATCGGCCGACAGTTCTTGGCGATCCCAACGTCACATACGTTTCCAGATTGTGCACGCAAGAACCCAAAAAGTCTTCCAACTCGTATACTTCAACCATACACACATGGTATACGAGTCGGATTTTTAACAAGTTGAAACCACAGAATAAACCTAAGACACAAAGAAAGGAAAATAATATCCAAAAGCTCTCACTGAGCAAAATATATCGAATGGCACCAATCAGAGGACACATGTCCCAACATTACATCATGCAGCGGAAACAAACCGGCCTGAGTACAGACAAGAAGCAAAGGGCTCAAAGCCGAACGGAAAAAGAAGACCCATCCACGTGGTCCACCAGGAAGAAGCCCAGGGGAACTCTAACTACTCGTCGTAGATCTCGTCGTCGAACTCCACGTAGTATCCACCAACCTGGTCGTGCAAAGAATCCTCAACTGCAGAAAAACCACAACCCGCGAACGGGTCAATACACCGAAGCGTATCGAACAAGCTTAAGCTAACAGGTTACAAAACTATAAGACTCCCAAAATATGGGGTTAAGTGGACTTTAGCGGCAGCAGCACTAGCAACCTAATAGAGACACGCTACAACTTCCGTCTAAGTTAGAGAAGGAAAGAGAGCGCATAAGTTAACCATCTACAACTAACACCAATCATAACCCATTCTCGGATTAACCCCCTCAACCAAGTATGAGGAAGCAATTCGAGAATTACTGTAATGCCCCAATCCATAAATTATACAGTGATGCTATGTGTCGGTGGTCATGCTACATAATCGAAGGTTACTGGGGTTACCACTCCCAGGCCGAGTAAACATCGGCAGGCGTGCTCGGCATGGATCATCGGCAACACAACCCTTCGATCATGCCATATCCAAAGCATAGCCCTCAAATTATAATAAAGAGACTAAGACACCGGAACACCTGGCACATGACAGACCCTACGACTCAAGATAAATATAGTTCAACTCTTAGTAGAGAAAGATAGCAAATATTACAATCCAAGGTCACAGACCCATCAGTACATCAAGCGGAAGCAAATTAAGTTGTTCTAAACAACAAGATCCAAATATGGCCTAAGAGGCCTACAGATAAACAATCCCGTGCCAGCTGGTTCCTAGTTGCCCCAGGCTGCCACCCGGGAACCCCAGACTACTCGTCGATGTCAACATAGAACCCACCTTCGGGGTAGGTAAAGTCCTCCTCTGAAACAAAAATAAACAAGGGTGAGTTCGACGAACTCAACAAGATTTTGAGCTATTTGCTCCATGATTGGCTCTCAAGGTTTTATGGCTGTTTTGCGTAAAGCTGATTTTATTCTTAAAATATGACTCCAAGGCATCGACTATCAGAATATTTTCGAAGAGGGTTAAGAAGTAACTCTTTCTCTTTTGATTCACTTTCTCATCATCCACCACTGTACCTGTTCTTCAAAGGCACCTCCCCGAATCACCCTCGAGGAAGTCAACCTTACAATCGTGAGTGGTACCTTTAGTACCCAGTTTTTAATCATTCTGTTAAAGTTATTCTATGATCCCTGAATTCGTCACCAAGTCGTCCTTAACCGTGGACACGGCTTTTCGAAAAGATTTATCCCTACAGGGGGTGTACAATGTGAAAGTCGCCAGGTTCCCGAGGGACCTCCCAGCTCCTTATCCATGCGTACCGTCCGACCCATTGCCAGAATATTTAGCTCTCTTCCGGGGAAAGCCGGCTGGGCGGGAGCGGCTACGACCTTTACCTCGCTTTGGACTAACCTAGGATCATCAGTGACCGTAGGACAAGTTCAGTGCCTCCAACACCCTGCCCCGCGGCCACTCATTTTCCTACCACCATCATCCTCATCTCAGTCTTGGCCACCATCTCAACACACGCGCAAATGGAAAGCCAAACTAGAGGACCCCCGGCTAGTCCGCCACAAGTTAGTCGGTCGACGAGGTTCCATATACCCACGCATGGTAGCACGCTCAACTTGGCTCGAAGGCGAGAACTCACACTGAGGCGGCGAGAACGAGACAACCCACCACATCCATGTGGCCTCTCATCCCCACCTTTTAGCATTTTAATAAATATTACCACCATTTCTCCACCATCATCCGCGGAATTTCCACATCTGATCCCAACATGAATATCCATCGGACCACTAAGCAGTTAACTAAGCATGGCTAAGCAACAACCTAGCAAAGTAATTAATTCAGGCCATCAACACAATCCTATGGATAATAGGAGGGAAACAGGTAATGGCTTCGGTAACTGAATGCAACTATAGGATACTCTAATCCAATCAAATTGACATTTGGAACCGCATGCAATATTATAGTGGAGAAAATAATTTGCATAAAATAGGATAAGATATGCAAGAGGGTGGGGATCACGCTTGCCTTGCTCAGCAGGCGGGTAATACTGATCGTCGGGGTAATATGGCGAGACCCCGGTTCCTTGATCTATCGATGTTTAAAAACACCGGAAAGAACACAATCAATACCAGCAATTCATATGCAATGCGCAAACACATGATGGTATGACATTTTAATGCACTGAATTATTATAACAATTATATGACATTTAAATGGGATGCTAGGAATAATTATTCAACGATATAGGAAATATATTTTCCTATTTGTTTTTATGTTCCCCTACAATTTTAATTTAGGTAACATGCTTGAAATTATTTTGAATGGGTAGAACCAGTGCTTAATAGCATTTTTACTTAGAGGGTACAATTCTAGCAATTTGAGGAATTTATTATGAATTTGAACTACACCTTTTTATTTCTACCCCTTTCTTCATTTTAGCAAAACAGAAAAATACAGTATCAGTAATGGAAATGCAAACCATTCTATTAGATATCATTTATTTTTCTGAGCATTTTGGTATATTATTTGCTAAATTTGGATAAGTATTTTGAAAGTTATGAATTTTTGAAGTTTTAACCATTCTCTGTCTTTTTATTAAATCGCAGGAAATTAGCCCGGACGTTTTTCACCGCGCGCGCAGCTAGCCCGAGCCACTGACGTGCGGGGCCAGGGGCCAGGTGGCACTGACGCGGCGCTGACGTGGCGCTGACGCGGCGCGGGCGGGATCTGGGTCACTGGCGCGTGGGTCCGGGCTGTCAGCGCGGCCGGAGCGCACGGCCGTGGCGGACGCCGGCGGCGAGGTGCACGGGCACGCGCTTCTATGGCGCCAGGGAGCCCGCAGGTGGACGCGTTCGATGCGCACGAGAGCGTGGAACCTAGTGGCGGAGCTACGGACCAAATGGTCGCCGGAAAATGCACCGGCGACGTGCTGCGGCGGCGGCGAGCTACGGCTACCACGGAGCGGCGTGTACACGGCGAACTACGGCGCGAGAGGGTGTCCCCGAGGACGGTCTGCTCACCCTCGTAGCGTGGGCGTGCTCGGAGCAGACGGAGGAGGGCTGAAGCGGCGGAGAACTTGCTCGAGGCGCGGCGGCCGGAGTCGGGGAAGAAGCGGACGTCGCGGTCGATTTCGCGTTCCCCGGCACGGATCCTTCGGCGTGGAGGAAGCTGGAGCTGCGGCGGTCCTCGTGGTGGTCTGCGATTTACGAGGGGCGTGCTCAACCGGCGGCGATGCGGCGGCGGAGCTCGGCTAGGTTACGGCCATGGCGGGGGAAAAGCAGAGGGAAAATATCGGGGGAGAGAGAAGCAGAGCAGCGCGGTGGCGATCTTATCCTCGCGCGGGCAGCCGGGGAGGAGGGGGGTCCGGGCGCGGCGCAGGAGAGGGCGACACGGCGAGCGGGTGCAACGGGGACGAGCTCCCCGGTCGCTACAAAGGAATACGAAGGAGTTTTTGCAGAAACCCCCCTGGCGCTTTTCTTCTTCCATCACAAACAGGTCCTTTTTCCTTTCTTTTAAAACCAGTGCACTGTTTTGATTTAATTGAGGCAGTTATACTTTTTAGAAAAATTTGAGAAAAATCAGGGAGCTTCCCCATACCATGTAGAGGCACCACAAAAATTGGCTCCTCAAAATATAATGTTTTGGTGCACTTTTGTTCAGAGGTGTCAAATAGGGCATTTTGTTGAAATTTCCATAAGTTGCCACCTTAATGATTTGGAGACATTGCAATTAGGAGATTTTGATTTCTTGGAACTTCCTTGACAAATATGCCATATTCAAATTAGTTTGTTTTTAGCAAGTGCAATTATCTCATGTTGAACTCTTGTAACTTCCTTGACAAATATGCAAGATTAAAGTGGGGGAGTGGTAATGTTCATAGTCGTAACAACATGATAAACATGCCATGATGCAATTACACAAAAGTGGAAAAATTACAGAGGTTTTTAGGTTTTAAACCTTGGGCTGTTACAAATCTACCCCCCTTACAGGAATCTCGTCCCGAGATTCTAAAGTTGCGGAAGAAAGTCGGGATACTCCTCACGAAGACTAGACTCTCTTTCCCAGGTAGCTTCTTCTTCGGAATGGTGAGACCACTGAACTTTGAAGAACTTGGTAGTCTTATTCTGAGTCTTCCTTTCTGCTTCATCTAGGATACGTATGGGATGCTCGCGATAGGTGAGATCCGCCTGGATATCCAGCTCCTCATGACTGACTCCACGGATAGGATCCTTGAAGCAACGACGGAGTTGGGATACATGGAACACATCATGCACATCCGGGAAGTTGGTTGGGAGTTCTAGCTGGTAGGACAGATCTCCTCGTTTGGCCAGAATGGTGAAAGGGCCAACGTAACGAGGGGCCAATTTTCCCTTGATTCCAAAGCGACGAACACCACGAAGAGGAGAGACGCGTAGATAGGCCTTGTCACCAATTTCATAATGGACCTCCTGATGGTGCTTATCATAGTAGCTCTTCTTCCTAGACTGGGCAATCTTCAGATTCTCTCGTATGATTTTTACCGTCTGCTCAGCTTCATTGATCACATCCGGACCTAAGAGTTGCCTCTCTCCGGTCTCGGACCAATTTAGCGGAGTTTGGCATTTTCGTCCATACAGAACCTCGAATAGGGCCATACCCAGACTCGCTTGATAGCTATTGTTGTAGGAGAACTCAGCGAAGGGAAGGTATTTTCCCCACCCCTTTCCAAAAGAGATTACACAAGCTCGAAGCATGTCCTCTAGAACTTGGTTCACCCTTTCGGTCTGTCCGTCAGTTTGGGGATGGAAAGCTGTGCTGAAGTTGAGGCGGGTTCCCATGGCTTGTTGGAAACTCGTCCAGAATTTCGAGGTAAACAAGCTGCCACGATCAGAGATTATCCTCTGGGGAACACCGTGAAGTACGGTGATCCGGGAAGCATACAGGTCAGCCAGCTTAGCAGCTGTGATGTCGACTCGCACTGGGAGGAAGTGAGCCACTTTGGATAGTCGATCGATGATTACCAAGATAGCATCGTTGCCCTTGGGAGACTTCGGCAGACCCGTAATAAAGTCCATACCAATCTCGTCCCATTTCCATTCTGGAATCGCAATAGGGCGAAGAGTGCCAGCAGGCCTTTGATGTTCAGCCTTTACACGACGACAAGTGTCGCATTCAGCAACATACTTGGCGATTTCTCTTTTCATCCGAGTCCACCAGAATAGTGGTCGGAGGTCTTGGTACATTTTGGTACTACCGGGATGAATAGAGAGAGGGGAATCATGCGCTTCTTTGAGGATCAACTCCTTTAGATTCTGCTCCTTTGGCACCACCAGGCGGTCACCAAAGTACACGATTCCCGCTTCATTCTCCGAGAAGCATTTGGCCTTTCCACTAGCAATGTTCTTCTTGATATTAAGAATGCCAGTATCTAGTTTCTGCGCCTCCGTTATCTGGTCTACCAGAGTAGATTTGATTTCCAGATTTGCGAGGTAGCCAGAAGGGACAATTTCTAGGTTCAAACGGGCGAACTCTTCATGGAGAGCAGGTTGAGCCTTCTCAACCATCAGGTTGTTGCTATAAGCTTTTCGACTTAGCGCGTCAGCCACGACGTTCGCCTTGCCGGGTTGGTAATTCAGACTCACATCATAGTCTTTGATTAACTCCAACCAACGTCTTTGCCTGAGATTTAGATCCGGCTGAGTGAAAAGGTACTTCAGACTCTTGTGATCTGAGTAAATCTCGCAACGGTTACCAAACACGTAAGGTCTCCATTGCTTCAAAGCATAAACCACAGCGGCAAGCTCTAGATCATGAGTTGGGTAATTTTGCTCATGTGGCTTCAATTGGAGAGAGGCATATGCCACTGCATGGCCATCTTGCATTAACACACAGCCCAAGCCTTGCAGAGAGCGTCACAGAAGACCACAAAATCCTTGCTTGTGTCTGGCAGGGCAAGCACAGGAGCAGAAGTGAGTTTGGCCTTCAGGGTTTTGAAGCTCTCTTCAGCTTGGTCCGTCCATACGAACCTTGTATCCTTCTTGAGAAGGTTGGTCAGAGGCTTGGCTATTTTGGAGAACCCTTCGATGAATCGGCGGTAGTAACCTGCCAATCCCAGAAAGCTTCGGATGTCCTTGACAGACATGGGAGTTATCCAATCCATAATAGTTTGAACCTTGTCGGGAACGACAGCCACTCCACTTGCGGAAATCACATGGCCGAGGAAGACGAGATTGTCCAACCAAAACTCACACTTGGAGAACTTGGCATAGAGGCGGTGTTCTCGAAGGCGTGTCAGGATCAAACGAAGATGTTCGGCATGCTCTTCATCGGTTTTGGAGTAGACGAGAATGTCATCGATGTAAATGACAACGAACTTGTCGAGATAATCCATGAAGACGGAGTTCATGAGCCTCATGAACGTCGCAGGAGCATTAGTGAGACCAAAGGACATCACGGTATACTCGTAGGAGCCATAGCGAGTAACAAAGGCCGTCTTTGGAATATCCTGCTTTCGGATTTTGATATGATGGTACCCTGACCTCAGGTCCATCTTGGAAAATACCGTTGCCCCAGCTAGTTGATCCAATAGATCATTGATGCGAGGAATGGGGTACTTGTTTTTTATTGTCACCGCATTTAACGGCCTGTAGTCAGAGACTAGACGAGGCACGGTAGAATCCCTCTTCTTGACGAAGAGTACGGGACAACCCCAAGGTGAACTGCTAGGCCGAATGAACTCTTTCGCTAACAGTTCATCAATTTGCTCCTTTAACAGCGCCAGCTCCTCCACCGGCATCCGGTAGGGCTTCTTGGCAACCGGCGCGGTACCGGGAAGCAACTCTATGACGAACTCCACACTTCGATCAGGTGGCATGCCAGGCAATTCCTCCGGGAACACATCCGGGAAGTCACACACAACATGGATGTCTTGGATTTCAGGAGGGGATAAGCCTTCCATAAGGCAAAGGAGAAGCTCAGGTGAGTGGGGCATGGATGGAGATGGAGGTCTGGACTGTGCAGACCAATACTCCACAATTTCGCCGGAAGATGTGGTCACGGTGATGGTTCTGGCCGCACAGTCGAGGTTAGCCTTGTATTTCCCTAGCCAGTTCATGCCCAGTATGGCATCAAAGCCGGTTGAATTGAAGGCTATCAGCGGAAACGGGAATGGGAATGAGCCTATATTAATTGAAACTTCGGGGGTCACCCTTTTGGTTTGCCAACGAGTGCCCGGGCTGGTGACCAGTAACGGTGTTTCCAACTCTTCAAATGATATATTATTTTGTTGTGCAAATGCTACCGAAATGAATGAATGTGATGCTCCAGAATCAAACAGTACTGTAGCAAGAATAATTCAAATGTCAGGTACGGAGACTCTAGAGTCAGGAATGAAAGTAGAACTCAGGTAGAGACTAGGCACATCAAGGAGAATGATCCTGAAAGCGAACATAGGGACGGGAGCCCCAAAAGTAGGTCGCCCCACGCCCTGAAACCCAGAGTGAGTAAGTGTATGACACGTCATGCGCGGCGGAAGCGACACGTGATAAGGCACAAAACAAATAGAGGTAAGATTGCTCCAAGAGTAGAGGGTAACCAGATAAGGAGTAAAAAGAATCCTAAGATGGTTTTCACAACTCATTTTTAGGTTAAAAATATTTTTACCAACACTAGACTCAACGTCGACCAGTAGTAAGGGTTTCCTACAGGCGGTACTGCTCTGATACCAAGTTGTAATGACCCAATCCATAAATTATACAGTGATGCTATGTGTCGGTGGTCATGCTACATAATCGAAGGTTACTGGGGTTACCATTCCCAGGCCGAGTAAACATCGGCAGGCGTGCTCGGCATGGATCATCGGCAACACAACCCTTCGATCATGCCATATCCAAAGCATAGCCCTCAAAGTATAATAAAGAGACTAAGACACCGGAACACCTGGCACATGACAGACCCTACGCCTCAAGATAAATATAGTTCAACTCTTAGTAGAGAAAGATAGCAAATATTACAATCCAAGGTCACAGACCCATCAGTACATCAAGCGGAAGCAAATTAAGTTGTTCTAAACAACAAGATCCAAATATGGCCTAAGAGGCCTACAGATAAACAATCCCGTGCCAGCTGGTTCCTAGTTGCCCCAGGCTGCCACCCGGGAACCCCAGACTACTCGTCGATGTCAACATAGAACCCACCTTCGGGGTAGGTAAAGTCCTCCTCTGAAACAAAAATAAACAAGGGTGAGTTCGACGAACTCAACAAGATTTTGAGCTATTTGCTCCATGATTGGCTCTCAAGGTTTTATGGCTGTTTTGCGTAAAGCTGATTTTATTATTAAAATATGACTCCAAGGCATCGACTATCAGAATATTTTCGAAGAGGGTTAAGAAGTAACTCTTTCTCTTTTGATTCACTTTCTCATCATCCACCACTGTACCTGTTCTTCAAAGGCACCTCCCCGAATCACCCTCGAGGACGTCAACCTTACAATCGTGAGTGGTACCTTTAGTACCCAGTTTTTAATCATTCCGTTAAAGTTATTCTATGATCCCTGAATTCGTCACCAAGTCGTCCTTAACCGTGGACACGGCTTTTCGAAAAGATTTATCCCTGCAGGGGGTGTACAATGTGAAAGTCGCCAGGTTCCCGAGGGACCTCCCAGCTCCTTATCCATGCGTACCGTCCGACCCATTGCCAGAATATTTAGCTCTCTTCCGGGGAAAGCCGGCTGGGCGGGAGCGGCTACGACCTTTACCTCGCTTTGGACTAACCTAGGATCATCAGTGACCGTAGGACAAGTTCAGTGCCTCCAACACCCTGCCCCGCGGCCACTCATTTTCCTACCACCATCATCCTCATCTCAGTCTTGGCCACCATCTCAACACACGCGCAAATGGAAAGCCAAACTAGAGGACCCCCGGCTAGTCCGCCACAAGTTAGTCGGTCGACGAGGTTCCATATACACACGCATGGTAGCACGCTCAACTTGGCTCGAAGGCGAGAACTCACACTGAGGCGGCGAGAACGAGACAACCCACCACATCCATGTGGCCTCTCATCCCCACCTTTTAGCATTTTAATAAATATTACCACCATTTCTCCACCATCATCCGCGGAATTTCCACATCTGATCCCAACATGAATATCCATCGGACCACTAAGCATTTAACTAAGCATGGCTAAGCAACAACCTAGCAAAGTAATTAATTCAGGCCATCAACACAATCCTATGGATAATAGGAGGGAAACAGGTAATGGCTTCGGTAACTGAATGCAACTATAGGATACTCTAATCCAATCAAATTGACATTTGGAACCGCATGCAATATTATAGTGGAGAAAATAATTTGCATAAAATAGGATAAGATATGCAAGAGGGTGAGGATCACGCTTGCCTTGCTCAGCAGGCGGGTAATACTGATCGTCGGGGTAATATGGCGAGACCCCGGTTCCTTGATCTATCGATGTTTAAAAACACCGGAAAGAACACAATCAATACCAGCAATTCATATGCAATGCGCAAACACATGATGGTATGACATTTTAATGCACTGAATTATTATAACAATTATATGACATTTAAATGGGATGCTAGGAATAATTATTCAACGATATAGGAAATATATTTTCCTATTTGTTTTTATGTTCCCCTACAATTTTAATTTAGGTAACATGCTTGAAATTATTTTGAATGGGTAGAATCAGTGCTTAATAGCATTTTTACTTAGAGGGTACAATTCTAGCAATTTGAGGAATTTATTATAAATTTGAACTACACCTTTTTATTTCTACCCCTTTCTTCATTTTAGCAAAACAGAAAAATACAGTATCAGTAATGGAAATGCAAACCATTCTATTAGATAGCATTTATTTTTCTGAGCATTTTGGTATATTATTTGCTAAATTTGGATAAGTATTTTGAAAGTTATGAATTTTTGAAGTTTTAACCATTTTCTGTCTTTTTATTAAATCGCAGGAAATTAGCCCGGACGTTTTTCACCGCGCGCGCAGCTAGCCCGAGCCACTGACGTGCGGGGCCAGGGGCCAGGTGGCGCTGACGCGGCGCTGACGCGGCGCGGGCGGGATCTGGGTCACTGGCGCGTGGGTCCGGGCTGTCAGCGCGGCCGGAGCGCACGGCCGTGGCGGACGCCGGCGGCGAGGTGCACGGGCACGCGCTTCTACGGCGCCAGGGAGCCCGCAGGTGGACGCGTTCGATGCGCACGAGAGCGTGGAACCTAGTGGCGGAGCTACGGACCAAATGGTCGCCGGAAAATGCACCGACGACGTGCTGCGGCGGCGGCGAGCTACGGCTACCACGGAGCGGCGTGTACACGGCGAACTAGGGCGCGAGAGGGTGTCCCCGAGGACGGTCTGCTCACCCTCGTAGCGTGGGCGTGCTCGGAGCGGACAGAGGAGGGCTGAGGCGGCGGAGAACTTGCTCGAGGCGCGGCGGCCGGAGTCGGGGAAGAAGCGGACGGCGCGGTCGATTTCGCGTTCCCCGGCACGGGTCCTTCGGCGTGGAGGAAGTTGGAGCTGCGGCGGTCCTCGTGGTGGTCTGCGATTTACGAGGGGCGTGCTCAACCGGCGGCGATGCGGCGGCGGAGCTCGGCTAGGTTACGGCCATGGCGGGGGAAAAGCAGAGGGAAAATATCGGGGGAGAGAGTAGCAGAGCAGCGCGGTGGCGATCTTATCCTCGCGCGGGCAGCCGGGGAGGAGGGGGGTCCGGGCGCGGCGCAGGAGAGGGCGACACGGCGAGCGGGTGCGATGGGGACGAGCTCCCCGGTCGCTACAGAGGAAGACGAAGGAGTTTTTGCAGAAACCCCCCCTGGCGCTTTTCTTCTTCCATCACAAACAGGTCCTTTTTCCTTTCTTTTAAAACCAGTGCAATGTTTTGATTTAATTGAGGCAGTTAAACTTTTTAGAAAATTTTGAGAAAAATCAGGGAGCTTCCCCATACCATGTAGAGGCACCACAAAAATTGGCTCCTCAAAATATAATGTTTTGGTGCACTTTTGTTCAGAGGTGTCAAATAGGGCATTTTGTTGAAATTTCCATAAGTTGCCACCTTAATGATTTGGAGACATTGCAATTAGGAGATTTTGATTTCTTGGAACTTTCTTGACAAATATGCCATATTCAAATTAGTTTGTTTTTAGCAAGTACAATTATCTCATGTTGAACTCTTGTAACTTCCTTGACAAATATGCAAGATTAAAGTGGGGGAGTGGTAATGTTCATAGTCGTAACAACATGATAAACATGCCATGATGCAATTACACAAAAGTGAAAAAATTACAGAGGTTTTTAGGTTTTAAACCTTGGGCTGTTACAATTACTCACACAGTGAACAATTTTAGTTACAAGTTATTGTGAAAGTAAGTCTATATTACTAGTCAGGTTAATTAACAATGATTAGGTGTAAGTTGTCTATGATCTTGTTAGCCAGCATCATCACCAAGTCGTCCATAACCGTGGACACGGCTCATCGATAAGATTATACCCTGCAGGGGTGCACTACTGGACCCGTACTCGTTCGATCAACCCCAAAAGCAAGCCAGAAGGTAGGGCATCTCAACACGGAAAATCTCTTCTCTACGACCCATCCAGGGAACCGCATGATTGTGTGCACGGCTAATCAGGTCCAGTGCCCGCGGGATACGACCTTCATAGCACTCTAAGAACGTGCCACCCTATATGAGAATCGACTACTCCATCATCATGAGATCGTTAGGTAACCATATGCATGCATCAAATGGAAAGCCCGAACTACTTGCGGCGCCCTGGATAAGAGGCGGATTAGATCGAAGCCGCGGGGGGCTCCATAGGGCCTCCCACAAGCGGTTAGTGCACTCAAAATTGGATCCGAGGACAAGAACTGAGTTCCTAGGTCGACACTTAGCAGAACAAAGCACCTCGCAAGGCCTTCCGCCGGTGCCTTATCTTTTAATTATAATACCCCAACAAAGATAGCATTTTACTAAAGTAGACAATCTATCAGCTAAGTATAAATGACATAGGACAAACAGACTCGCGGAACCAACCTTAAGCATGCACTACGACTCGCAAGGCTAACAGATAAACATACAACAGGTTATGGGATGTGGGGATAAAGCTGTATGGGCTGCAGGATAAACATATGATGGGATCGCAATTCAAGAATCGTAACTAGGATAGCATAGATCAAAAGGCAAGAATGAAAATCAAACAATCGTGTAAACTGTTAGCAGAAGCTTGCCTGGCAGCTTGTGGCCCGACACAAAAGCTGAAACCTCAAGGATGAAAGTATCGGCAGCAGACACGTCGTCGTCTACCCACAGAAGAGCAAAACACAGACAATAGGAAACATAATCAATACAAAGCAAATGCGCAATCAAATGATGTTGCAATATGGTATGAGATGATTAGGTCATATTAATGCGGGGATGAAATCCCGGCAATTAATTATGGTGAAAGTTATTTGTGTAACCAACAGATTAAATGTTGTTTAACATATATAGCATGGCATGGTGATCTAATTAAATTAAATGGAATAGGCAATAGATAAATATTTGCCCAACACATTCCAAATTTATTATTTTAGTGCAAATTATTTATCTACACAGCAAATTAAATGTTTATTAGCATGGCAAGACATGGTATAAAATATATGAGCATATTAAATGGAATTAGGGCATTATATATTTATTACCCCACATATTACATATTTAATTGTTTAAGTGAATTTGTTAAATTAAACCAGGCATTTAAAATAAATGATGCAAAATGACATAAGAATGTGATATTAATGTTTATTGCATTTTTCTGATATAAAAACATATAAAGTTTATTTTATTTGGAGTTATAGATTAAAAGTTATTGCATTTTTAGTTCTAGGGTTGTTTCTGTAATTTTCCAGGGACCTGTTCGTGATAGGAACTTAGCAGTGAGGGTCCTCTGTGTAACCAGGGAACTCCAGGGTGCTCGGGGTAAAAGTTCCAGCGCCAGTGTCTATGACGAGTGGGACCCACTCGTCAGCGAGCTAAAGGAAAATAAAAGGTGACCTTTTAATTCCACTAGCCAGGGATCGAACTCGCGTCTCGCGCGCGCGGATGGATTGGTTCGGTGGTGCTAGCCACGGGGTTCGGTGAGGTGTTGTTGCTAGTTTAGGTGTAGGTTTCCTTTTAAACTGACGCTAAGACCTATTACTGACGAAACTGAAAGTGTTAAACTTGTCTGACGAACTGTCGATAGAGGGCGCCGGCGGCGGCAACCGGACGCCGGTGACCGTTTCCGGGCGGCGCTCCGTGCGTGGGTGTGCTGCGTGGGTTTAGGATCTGAGCAGGGGCTCGTTTTGCTTCCAGGAAGCGACGGGGGAGTGCAGGGTGTTGGTAACGGTGCTCGACGCCGTGCGTGTCTGTGCGTGCTTGCCGGCGCCGGAGCAATTGGTCGCTATGGAGACGCGCTGGAGGGGAAAAGGCGAGGAGGAGGTGCAGCTCACCGTGGGGTGCTCGTGGCGAGAGGAGGAAGGACGGGGGCGTCGGGGGTGAGAGGATGGTGCCGGGGAGGTCGCGGCGGCGTCGGGGAGGCGTCGAGGAGCAGTTCTCGCAGCGGCTCACCGGACGAATGACTCGGGAAGGAGGGTGACGACGAAGCGGCGCTGATCTGAGGTACCTCTTCTTGCCCTCGTCGGCGCCAGAGCTAGGGGACGGCGAGGTTCTCTCGGTGGGTTTTGGGAGAAGAAGAACAGAGAAGAGGGACCGAGGGGAGGTGGCGGCGGCGAGGAAAGAAGAGGGAGGGAAGCTAGGGTTCGGGCGCAGGAGATAAGGAGGAGAGGGAGCAGGTAGGGCAGGTGGCCGTGGGGGCAGCGCGGTGGGGCGCACGTTGCAGTGAGACAGGGCGCCATGGCGTGCTTGCCTCGCTGGAAAGCTCGTACGGCGGAAGAAGAAAAGGGGCCAGGGGGAGAAGTTGGGTCGGGCTGGGCTGATTCGGCCCAGCTCGGCCAGACTTCTATATTTATTTATTTTTTTGTACTGACTTTCTTTTTCTTTTTGTTTATCCTTTTTCTGTTTTGTAAATTTAAAACAAAATAGAAAAAGAAAAGAGAGATAAAACCCTTTTGACAATTTTGATAGTTTCAAAACAAACTGATTGAAGTATTGAAAAGATTATTTGTACAATTTAGAAACTTCAATTTTTAACTGATTTGAGAAAACATTTAAAATATGGGATATGCAATTTGAAAGTAATTTATCTAATTGCAATGCCCAACAAAACAGAATATGCATGAAGTCACTCTATATTACAACACAGGCATACCATTTAGGAAAGTACAACTTTGGGATGTTACACAGAACCCGAGTCCTCCATAATGCGGTTGGCGTGAAGGAGCAGGTTGCAGAGAGGGGTAACCACGTTGTCGTTGTTGCCACCAATCGGTGCAATGTTCTCACGCAGGATGCGCACAAGAACATCATACAATGGAAGCAAGTCACGAGAGAATCCAGGGGTGGCTCCCACACCATATAAGTGAGTTGTCTCCTTCTTGTTGAGCTTGTAGGGCATGTGCATGGGAGTGCCTTGGGGATTGTCACCATCAAATCTGTAGCCCAGTACCTTGGCAAACTCCTCAAAGTTGGACTCACAGTATGATTCCCCAGTCATCCACTTCATGGTCTTCTTCGAGTCACCCTTGATCACTAGGGTGGCGAAGAACTGCATTATAAGCTGCGCGTTGTAGGGACAACGGATGAGCACCAACCTCTCCAAACCCATGGTCTTGACAATGTTGATGGCCTCAGCAAATGTGGTTTTCTTCTGCAGAGATGCAAAGTCAAACGGGTGCATGGGTCGAATGGGCTTCGACAGTGAGAGATAGAGATCCACGAATATGTGCTCTTGTGCTTGGCACCAAAAGCTGCGATCAGCGAGAGAGTTGTCTCTTGCGTTGAGGTACCAGTCCCCCTGCCTTTGCTGAGAGTAATCCACATAATTCATCTTGGAGTAGTCCTGACGTTGGGGACTAGGGGCATTCTTTCTCTTCTTGGATGAGGGCTTGCTGGCAACAGCTTTCTTCTTCCTCTGAGTTGCAGGGCCCTTTCCCTTGTTGACTGGTTGCTTGTGGACAGGTGCTCTACCTGTGTTCCTTGACCCCCCTGCGGACGGACTTCCACCTGAACCTGTGAATGTGAGCATAGAGGGTAGCATAAGGTAAGTGCACACAAGTCAGGAGATAACACACACATTAGATAGACATTTGATGAATCATATGTAGTTAAACATGAGTTAATCTTAAAACTGAAGTGTTTGACTCGGAAATTCCGGTTCAGACATGACCGGAAATTCCGGTGGACCGGAAATTCCGAGTCAGTCTGAGCCGGATATTCCGAGTCAGACAGAAACTGCAGATCTGATATTGACTCGGTCTAAAACTAGATCGGTCCAACATAATGCAAAACTAATGTATGTAGATGGCAGGGAATAGTCCTATGAACTATCTCTACCAAGCAACATTGAAACAAATAACTCCACATCAAGATCCAAGTGCAAGCACATAAGGAAGAAGAGAAGTGAAGTTACCCTCATCCATTGAGGCCATTGCTTGGAGGAGTGAGTTCCCGGGGCGGAGGAGGAGCAGATCCGGCCGAGAAAGAGGTTCCTCGGCGGTCGGAGTGCTCCGGAGGGACTTGGGAACAGCAGGGGCGGCGGCTGGAGGGGAGGGAGGTCGGGGGTGGAAGAAGGGCACTAATGAGCCCTTCACCCCGAGCCTGCCCTTATATTTCTGGACAAACCGCCAGACCGGATATTCCGGGTGTAACTTACGCCGGATATTCCGAGTCACCGGATATTCCGGTTCAAAATGAACCGGATATTCCGACCTGCTGAACCAAAATCCCAGTTTTCAAATGGATGACTTATGTGCAATAGAGAGAAATGTTTTCAGGGGAAAGTAGGCTTGGGATAGATTTCCAAACTGATATTGGTACACCATACTCAACTCACAACAACCAAATCGAACCAAAAGAGCCAAGTTGAGTAGGTTTCCCACATGCATGAAAAGGAGGGCAAATAGCAACAATAAGCTCCAAATAAAATCAACTCTTCAAAGAGAAGAGGTCGGTGGCCGAGGCCACCATGTAGGAGTGTATGGCATGTTACCGCGAAGATGTATCTTGGGTACATAACCAATACTCGTCGTTTTAGCTCATTAGTCATAAGAATGAATATAGAGATAAAAGAACACTTGCTATCGGCATAATGGGGGGAGGGATGGTCCAATGTATTAGGACCGCACTCCCCCTATTTCCATGCCTACATCTAAACTAGACAAGATGCAATTACGCCCTAGGTGAGTGTGCAAGCGATCAAGCTAAGGACCTCGAATCAATGATATTTAGCTCATTCCTCAAAAAGCAAAACCTTCCTTCCTCAAGGGGCTTCGTGAAGATATCCGCCAATTGATCCCTTGTGCCCACATATGATAAGTCAATGTCTCCTCGGGCCACATGATCTCTTATGAAATGATGGAGGATCTCAATATGCTTGGTTCTTGAATGTTGCACTGGGTTGTAGGCAATCTTGATGGCACTTTCGTTGTCACATAGAAGAGGCACTTTGTCGCAATCGACTCCGTACTCCTTTAAAGTTTGCCTCATCCATAGCAACTGAGTGCAACAACTTGCGGCGGCAACATACTCGGCTTCGGCGGTGGAGAGAGATATACAATTTTGCTTCTTAGAAGACCAACTCACCAAGGACCTCCCAATAAATTGACAAGCGTCGGAGGTTGACTTCCTCTCATCATGATCTCCCGCCCAATCGGAATCCGTGAACCCACATAATGAGAAATTTGCATCCTTGGGATACCACAATCCATAAGTTGGGGTATAAGCCAAATATCTAAAGATTCTCTTGACCGCCACATCATGGCTTTCTTTAGGAGCCGCTTGATATCTTGCACATACTCCTACGGCTAGCACTATATCCGGTCTAGATGCACAAAGGTAGAGGAGAGATCCAATCATGGAGCGGTATACCTTTTGATCCACATCCTTACCCTTCAGATTGAGCTCAAGGTGGCATTTGGTTTGCATTGGAGTAGAGGCACCCTTGAGATCAAGCAACTCGTACTTCTTGAGCATGTCTTGAATGTACTTGGCTTGGTTGATGAACGTTCCTTCCCTCAATTGTTTGATCTCAAATCCGAGGAAGAACTTCATCTCGCCCATCATAGACATCTCAAACCTGTCAGTCATAAGCTTAGAGAATTCTTTGTTAAATGCTTTGTTAGTCGATCCAAATATAATGTCATCCACATATAATTGACAAATGAAAAGCTCCCCATTAACCTTCTTAGTGAAAAGTGTGGGGTCGATTTCCCCAACTTGGAATCCACGGTCTACAAGTAGTTCTCTAAGGTGCTCGTACCACGCTCGTGGGGCTTGTTTAAGGCCATAGAGTGCCTTATCCAACTTGTAGACATGGTTCGGATACTTGAGGTCCTCGAACCCCGGTGGTTGCTTAACATAAACAAGTTCATTTAGTGGACCATTTAGAAAAGCGGATTTAACATCCATTTGTTGCAACTTAAAGTTATGGTGAGAGGCATAGGCAAGAAGAATACGGATTGACTCAAGTCGAGCCACGGGCGCGTAGGTTTCTCCAAAGGCAATGCCTTCAATTTGAGAGTAACCTTGAGCCACCAATCTTGCCTTGTTCCTCACCACCATGCCATGTTCATCTTGCTTGTTCTTGAATATCCACTTGGTGCCGATAACATTGCGGCAATCTTTGGGTCTTTCCACCAACTTCCACACTTTGTTGCGCTCGAAGTTGTTGAGCTCTTCATGCATAGCATCAAGCCAATCTTTATCTTCAAGAGCTTCAAAGAACTTCTTGGGTTCCACCATGGAGATGTGAGCTTGATGTTCACTAAAGCTTGCGAGTTGTCTTCGGGTAGAGACCTTGCTTCTCACATCACCAAGCACCTTGTCAACAGATAGAGCTCTTAATTCTTATGAGGTGCCAACCCTATTCAAGCGGCGGATCTCGATTTCCCTCCGAGTGGTGGGAGGAATCGCTTGATCATCTTGATCATTCATGTCTCCGCCTTGACTGATTTGATGGCCTTGATCAACCATTGGAGTGGTGTCCATTGTTGAGGGAGAGGGTTGATCTTGGCCTTGCGAACTGTCACCGGGAATGTCAGCAGGACCGGATATTCCGGGTTCAGGGACCGGAAATTCCGATCCACCGGAATTTCCGAGTCCAGCTTGAACCGGATTTTCCGGTCCTCCGGAAATTCCAGGAGCAGCTGTGGAATCTTGTTCTTCTTCTTGGCTAGGTGCATTGGGCACGGTGTTGTCGATGGGTGTTTCTTGTGTTGGGGTGGTCACCACTTGTGAAGAACTTGGTCCTTGTTGATCAACTTTATAATAGAGTTCAACGGGGCGGTGGACTCCCGACCCCATTCTTCTGATAGCATCTTGAGGTTCATCATCACCTACACCGGAAACACCACTTTGCTCCACGAGGGAGCCGTCATTCTCCTCGAATACCACACTACAAGTTTCTATGATTATGCGCGAGGCCTTATCATAGACTCTATAAGTGTGGGATTTGGATCCGTAGCCCACAAATGTCCCTTCAAGAGACTTAGAATCAAACTTGCCCAAACGAACACCTTTGATGAGATAAAAACACTTACAACCAAATACTCGGAAGTAGGAGATATTGGGCTTGTTCCCGGTAAGCACTTCATAAGGTGTCTTCATGAGTCCTTTGTGAAAGAAGAGCCGGTTGGATGAATGGCAAGCGGTGTTGACGGCTTCGGCCCAAAAGTTGTGAGGGGACTTGAACTCGGCCATCATCGACCTTGCCATCTCAATAAGTGTGCGGTTCTTCCTTTCTGCTACACCATTTTGTTGGGGAGTATAAGCAGCGGAATATTGATGACGAATCCCTTCTTCACTAAGGAACTCGTTTAAGGTGTAGTTCTTGAACTCGGACCCATTGTCACTTCGAATCACCAAGATAGGGACATTGTGTTGAGGTTGAGCTTCATTGGAAAAGTCGATGATACTTTGTTGAGTCTCCATCTTCGTCTTGAAGAAGAAAAACCATGTGTATCTTGAATAGTCATCAACAATCACCAAGCAATATTTCTTGCCACCAAGACTAGCTTCCGGAATGGGACCAAAGAGGTCAACATGGAGAAGCTCCAAAACCCTCTTTGACGAAATGATGGTCTTGCTTGGATGATAGATGTCATGCATTTTTCCTTCAACACACGCCCTACACATTCGATCCTTCGAGAAAGAAACATGGTCTTTTAGTCCTAGGATATGGCCACCCTTGTGAAGACTTTGCAAAGTCCTCATGTTGACATGGGCTAGTCGGCGATGCCATAGCCAACCCAAGTCCGCCTTTGCGAATGGGCACATTGTATGGGAAGTGGTGACTCCGGAGAAGTCAACCACATAGAGCCCATTCTCAATGTACCCAACGAAAGACACATTGAGAGACTTGCTCCGCAAGTGAATGACCATTTCCTTTTCAAAGACAACGGTATAGCCCAAACAAGTTAAGGAATGGACGGAGATCAAGTTGAAACCTAGGGACTCGACAAGCAAGACATTCACAAGTGTGATGTCCGGTGCCACTACCACCTTGCCGAGCCCTATTACCTTAGACTCAGAATTATCACCATATGTAACGGTCATTTGATCATCATTGGGCTTCAACTCCGTTACAATATCCTTGCTTCCGGTCATATGACTAGTGCACCCACTATCAATTATCCATTTCGATCCTCCGGAAGCAAGGCCCTACACACAATCAATTCTTGGGTTTAGGTACCCATTTTGCAATGGGTGCCTTTTGGTTAGCAACAAGGCTCTTTGGTACCCAAATAGCATATTCAATGTAACCATCAAAAGGACCAATGTATCTGGCATAGACATCCCCATAATAATCAACATATAAAGCATAGTTGGGGTTAGATATGCCCGCAAAGTCATTACGAGTGGGAGTGCCCCTTGTGGCATTTCCACTCGCAATGTCAACCTTCTTGGCTTGTGCAGACTTGGTCTTCTTCTTGATCTCCTTCTTCTCCTTAGCAACATAGCCTAGACCTTCCTTACCCTTGTGGGGCACTCGCTCATGAAGAGGAGTAGTGAGTGTCCCCTTACCTTTATCAAGAGAGGTCTTGGGCTTGGTTGCCATAGAAGGAACAAACACAACCCTAGCAATACCCTTCACAACATTTGCATTAGCATTTAAAGGAGTAGAGGTGCTAGGTTTCTAAAGAGTAGATATCCGAGATTGGAGTTGATCACAAGACTTGAGAAGACGTTCGTGATCACTTGTCAACACCTTGTGAGCATTGTCAAGTGACTCGAAGTCTTCGCAAAGTCTAGCATGAGCAACTACAAGCTCGGACTTTTCATTTTGCACAATTTTACATTTAGCAAAGTAGAGATCACGATCCTTAGTGATCTTAGCAAGTTGCTCCTTAAGGAGAGCATGGGCTTCTTGTTCATCTTCGAGAGAGGATTGGAGAGACACCTTAGCGTGTGCATCCTCTCTCTCAATCTCACATTTTAGTTCAAGCTCATCCTCAAGCTCACCTATACGACTCATGATTGAGCCAAAGTGTTTCTTTCCTTCTCCTTGCAAGTTAGTCATGAATTTATCAAAAGCAATGATTTCTTCCTTGACTTCTAAGCTCATAGCATCATCAATGTCATGTGATATGGAGTTTGGGGATAATTGTACCTGGGATGTCTTTGCCATAAGACATCTTGCATTCTTGACGATGGGGCTCTCGTTTGGTGAGGAGAAGAGTGATGGAGGTGTGGAAGAGATGGCTAGTGCGGCCACTTGTGTTGGAGTATCCTCCTTGTCACTATCTTCATCATCGGTGGGATATTGCTCTTGAGTCACCAAGACAATCTTTTGGTTCTTCGTGAAGAAAGGCTTCTTCATGGGCATGGGCCCCTTGCCCTTCGTCTTGGCCACGAGCCTCCCACCATGATCCTCTCTTCTCTCCCATGGGCAATCGGCAACAAAGTGGCTCTTGTCATCGCAGTTATAGCAAAGCCTCACTTTGTTGAATGGCTTTCCTCCGTTGGGGGGAAACTTCTTGTCAATCCTTGCTTTGGCCCTTCCGGGGTTCTTCCAAAAGGTTCTTGCCGCAAGACCCATGTGTTGAGTGAGAGTGCTTGAGAGAGCTTCACTAGATAGCTCGACTTGATCATCACACTCCTCTTCATCCTCTTCTTCAACGGTGGCCTTCAAAGCAATTGAGGCATGCTTGTGCATCCCTATGGCTCTAGCTCTTGCATCTTGTGCAATCTTGGAGGCCACCTTGTATGCGGTCATCTCTTGCATAACTTCATTGGATGTCATCTTTGCAAAGTCATGTCTCCCTTGGAGTGTCTTCAAATCCGTTTCCTCAAAGGGCAAGAGAGCGGTCACAAACTTCCTCTTGATCCAAGCATCATTAATGTACTCCGCCCCGAGGTTCTTGAAGGAGTTGGCAACCAACACCAACCTCCGGTACATGTCCTCGTGGCTTTCTCCATCCAACTTGTAGAACCCTTCCACCTCATTGCATAAGGCATCATACCGATTCTTCTTCATGCTCTCATTCCCAACGAAGATGTCGGAAAGAGCATTCCAAACTTCCTTGGCGGTGGAGAATTGTTGAATGAGCGCCATGTCCTTCTCTCCAACGGCCATTTGGAGTTGATGAAGAGCGGTGGCATTGAGTTGGCTATCAACCACCTCTCTTCTTGTCAAGTTGGTTGGATCATGGGGCTTGTATCCTTCTTCAATGATGCGCCAAAGCTCAATGGAGGCACTACATAGATGAGACTTCATTAGAAATACCCATTGAGAGAAATGAGTAGGTTTAAGCTTAGGAGGATCACTTCTAAAGTTTACATGAGGGTGAGGGATAGGAGGCTTAGGAGAGTAATTATGGTTGACATTATGAAATTCCTCTCCTTTGGGGGTGTTAGAGGAGCTAGGTGGTTCATCCTTTTCCGCCATCCCGGGAACACTTGAGGTAACATCTTTGGACCCATCCGAAGATGACTCCTTAGAGTTCCCCGCATGTTCCTTAGGAGGAGGAGAGGGAGAAGTAGCCTCGGGCTCCTTAGACTTCAAGAGTGCCATGAGCATCTCATTCATCTTGAGGAGTTGGGCCTCCAAGGACGATCTCATATCAATAAGATCGGCCATGGTTGCCCCTTTGGCTAACGCCTCCTTCTCCGCCTCTAATTTTTCACGGGCGGCCCTCTCGGCATCGGATTCCGTCATCGTTGCACTTAGGCGGTTAAGCCCTTAAAAGTGAACCTGGCTCTGATACCAATTGAACGGGAATCCGGCACCTAGAGGGGGGGGTGAATAGGTGCTATTACAAATTTTAGGTCTTTTCAAATTTAGGCTCAACACAAAGGTAAATTCTCTAGATATGCAACTACGGTGAATTTACCTAAATGATAATCTAAGCAATAACAAGATAAGCAAGTAAGGGAACAAAGGTAAAGGGAACCAAGTGAAGCACGCGGAGACGAAGATGTAATCCCAAGTTCCACCCAAGGGTGTACGTCTCGTTTGGAGAGGTGTGCGCTACCACAACAGGTTAGCCGCAACGCCACAAAGGCTCACCTTCTTCTCCGATGAACTCAACCACAAAGGTTTCGAGTCCACCTTCCACTATTGATCCCCTTTTAGGGCGGAGATCGAATCCCTTACAAACGCTTGAGGCACACACCCACAACTGAATTGGGGGCTCCCAAGAAGACCACAAAAGGTCAAGGACCACAAAAGGTCAAGGTAACACCAAGAGTACAACAATGGTGAACTAGGTTTTCCCACCGGAAACCCTAGTCACGAAATCCCCAAGTGAATGGGGGAGAAATGCAAATCCCTTCGGTGAGGATGTAGATCCGGGCCTTCTCCTCCAATCCTCCAAAGATCAATGAATTTGGGTGGGGGGATTGGGAGATCTTGATGATTTGAGCTTTCAAGAATGGTAGGAGAGAGAAAATCTGAGAGCTAGCTGTTCTTGAGTGAGTGAGTGGGTATTTATACTCCCCCTCAAAATCTGGCCGTTGGCTGTCTTGGGCACCCGGAAATTCCGGTTTAAGTGACACCGGAAATTCCGGTCACCCGGAATATCCGGGTCTTTGAAAATATCCGAGCTGAATTTCCGGTTGAGATCAGAACCAATTCTGAACTTGACTTAGCCGTTTTTCTGAGGTTGACCCGGAATATCCGAGTCCTTGAAATCTCCGAGGTGAATTTCCGATTGGAGTCAGTACCACTTCTGAATCTTGACTTAGCCAATTTTCCTGGGGTTGACTCGGAATATCCGGGTTGGGGAACCGGAATATCCGAGTCCTTGAAATTTCCGAGCTGATTTTCCGATTGGAGTCAGTACCACTTCTGAATCTTGACTTAGCCAATTTTCCTGGGGTTGACTCGGAATATCCGGGTTGGGGAACCAGAATATCCGAGTCCTTGAAATTTCCAAGCTGATTTTCCGATTGGAGTCAGTAGTACTTCTGAACTTGACTTAGCCAATTTTCCGGGGTTGACTCGGAATATCCGAGTTGGGGAACCGGAATATCCGAGTCCAGGAAGAATTCCAGAAACTCTTTTTCTCTACAATTTGGCTTTAGGATTTGTGATATGAGTTTCACCCAAACTGAAATACTTAGCAATAGGATTAGTATATCATTGGTATTGTTAACTAACACACAAAACACTAGGGATTACGAAATGTTCTTTCAACAATCCATCACTCCTCCTTCCACCGATCTCCACAATTCCTCACTCCGCAGTCTCTCCTCTTCCTCACTAAGCCCAACGATTGATCCCATGCTCCTCTCCACCTCCGGCGCAGGGCCCTCGACAGGCCGCCTGCCATGGCTTCCAGTGCCTCGTCGTCGACCTCCGCCGCCACGCCCTTGACCTCGACTTCCACCTCTGGCGCAGGGCCCTAGACATGCCGCCCGCAATGGCCTCCGGCGCCTCGCCGTCGACCTCCGCCGCCACGCCCTCAACCTCCACCTCCGGCGCAGGCCCCCGACAGGACACCCGCCATGGCCTCCTGTGCCTCGCCGTCGACCTCCACCGCCACACCCTCGACCTCGACTTCCACCTCCGACGCAGGGCCCTTGACAGGCCGTCCGCCATGGCCTCCCGTGCCTCGCCGCCACGCCCTCGACCTCCACCTCCGGCGCAGGGCCCTCGACAGGCCGCCCGCCATGGCCTCCGGCGCCACGCCCTCAAACTCGACCTCCAACTCCGGCGCAGGGCCCTCGCCCTTCGGCGCCATGCCCTCGTCCTCCAGCGCAAGGACTTCGACCTCCAACCCTCCAGGCCGACGCAACCTTGTGCAAGGCTATCGCTGCTGCTACAGGTTAGCGTACAGCCGAGGCATGTCAGCGGTGTTTCGTGGATTCAGATCATACCTTGTCGCCGGCGAGGTCGTCGTGTTTGATTGAATCCTCTTCAAGGTTGATCACCGAGGAAAATGAAAGGTAATCTCTGTTATATACATTGGTATATATTATTTGTTATTTGGTAAGTGTCTTCGTAGAATATTTCCTTCCGTTACATGATTCTGGAATGAAATAATAAATCGAATGTGAAATCTTCCTCTATATATGGTATATATGCTTTCACGCCTCCCATCGTGGTAGGCAAAGCTTCCAAATTCAGTGAAGTTCTACAATATTTACGGGATTGAGTATGCTATTGATTGATTTTCCATATATATTCTCAGTAGAGATCAAATGGCAAATGGAGGCACAATTGATTTGGAAAATATCTAAACTTTCTTTCGGATGAAAGTTTAATGCTGCCATTAGCTGAAATTTATTAAAGAAAACACTCCACATTTTCCATCATCAAAAGCTAATCCCAGCTTATGTACAACTTAACACCTAGCCTGCAAGAGGGAAAAACATAGTTGAAACCAGCCTTTCTACATAAGTCATTTCAAGTGTTGTTCTTGGCAGACCACTTGCTGGATCATATCCTGACAGAGTGCATTAGTAGTAGCTAGTAGTACAAACATTTTTTCTGTTTGGCAGAATGTTTTGATTCACCATCTTCCGCTGCTATTATGAACGTTGTTGTCCTAACTGTGGCACATCCCAAGTGGACACAAAAATTGATTCATCGTGTTTTGCTTGGAGTAGTAGATGTAACCTGGGCATCGTATTCACCCTCTTTAAGTAGTAGCTAGTACAACGGTTGTCTTTTTTGAAGTAGATTGAGCAAGTGTCGTCTATGTGTACTATGTGACTAATTATTTTTATTTCCATTCTTCATCTAGTAGGTAATCTGGATCATGCAAAGGACCATGTCTCCCAGTATATGTCAATGGTGTTACAGTTAAGGTGTGGTCTCTTGCACATCTCTATGGAGTGCTTGTTTTTCATGTGTTTCAAATGTTGTTTTGAAGATTGTTTACCCCTCTCAACTACAGATTGCTGAACAAGCTGACTTCTCCTTACTTTTTCAAGCTTGTTGATTCACCGTGTTCAAGTTAACGAATCATATCCTGATGGAGCAACTAAAGAGCAACCTGAGTCTAGCATTTTATCTGTTGCCTCCACTGAAGATATGTACAACATGAAGGTTTGCAAAATCTAACAATCTCATCTTGGCCGAGTTACATTATTATACAACAATATTTGAAATCAACGAGCTACAGATAAGAAAAAAAGAAACTCCTGATAATACTAAGCTTGACTCTCCTTGCAAACTTGAACTCCAAAACATGGCCTTAAATTTACTACTGTGTGCAAAAAAGTAAAGGAAAACGTCTTTTAATGATAATGTAACTAACTTATTATTTAATTCATCCTTTAGTAGTAGAGATAAAGTCCCTCTTTGCTATAGTGTACTTGTGCAAAGGTTTTCGTTCCTTGGAACAATGCTTCTTAATTCGACGACATCTCTGACTTGGTGCGATAAGGACTCTTGAGCTGCAACGAATGTTGCACGAGACGCTTCAAGTTCTTGAGCAAGCTGGTTCTGTGACCGGAAGACAAACTCGCTCTCATATGGTGTCGACAAACCTCCTGTAATCATTATTAGATTAGAATAGTGATGGCATATAATTTTAGTTGTTGTTGCAAAGGCGTCACCTTCTGCCCGGTTCACTTGTAGCATGGTAGCAGCCAAAGTCCACATATCGCGTTGCGCCGGTATCCAACGTGTTATGTCACGAACCACGTGTTGGTCCCATACACTTATGAAAATGATTTCCCGCCTGGTTGAGTAGCAGAATTCAGTACATGGATAATAATTAGTACATGAAAGGTGACTTGAACGAATACATACCTAATGTTTATAATTCCGATGTCTAGGCATGGAATGTTGCGATGAAATGTTTTTTTGTACATGTATTTGGTGACATGCACCACCATTAAAATGACATCTACAAAAATAAGCACATAGTACATGGTCAGAAACATGAAAAGATATATTGTTATAAATCTGAATAAGTAAAAAGAAGAACACCAAGTACCTGTAAGCATTTTGTTTCTCAAACCGTACACCATCCTGAAATCTATGAACCAGGGGGGTAGCTGAGGTATGACCTGGTGCGGTTCAGCTAGGTGTATCTCAGTTTGTCCATCTAAAATGATAATATAGTTCGACAGTAGGACTAATGGGATAGATAGTGGCATGTCCACAAAACTCACTCTCTTGAACACATATATTCTTCCAATCTGTAGCTCGTTATTGCAGCGATCTACGAACTGTTCGACAGTGATTGCCTCTATTTTTTGACCCTATAAAGTATTAACAAATCAAGGCTACCATGGTTCCTTATGTATGTATAACAGTAAGGCAAAAATATAGAACCGAAAATCGATGCTTACTGTGGTGTCCGCTAGTACGGTACTTAAAATCTGCCCGTCTCTCGTTTGTCTCCAGCGCTTGCATAGAACCTTTGCTGTTGTCTCCCAGCGTCTAGAGAGGGTATGCATGTATCTAATATCGTCAAACGTTACGGTCCTGCATTGTTCAATGGTCAAAAAAAGAAAAGCTATAATTGTTGATGCACATAAGTAGTCAGACAAACAGATTCTTGCCTCTGGGTTGCTAGAAAGGGAATATTCGGAGCAGGTAGGACATGCGCTGGTAGTGCTGCTGACGAGGTGTTAACTCGGCAAGTCCCAGGGTTGTGCACCCCGGGTTTATTGATGGGGAGAGCGGTGAGTGCAAGGTGATCACGACGGCTGACAAGCAAGGTTTTACCCAGGTTCAGGCTCCCGGAGGATAACACCCTACTCCTGCTTGTCTGGTTATTGATGCGTGTAGCGATTACAATGGCGAGATTGCGATCTCGCTAGGGTTCGTCGTAGTGGTTATGAGCGTGTCCTCTAGGACGGGCAACCCTCCTGGCTTTATAGGTAGCCAGGTCTCGGGTGGTTGGTACAGATACGGTAGGTTACAAGACCTAACCGAGTTGGACTAGGATACGAGGTACCCCGAGTGGGCCTTCTGTGGGCCTTTCCATCCTTGGCGCGGCCCAAGTAGCATCATCGTGGGCTACCCGCAAGGCAGCCCCACGTCAGTAGCCCCCGAGTGCTTGGTCGAAGCGTAGGGTCGGACAAAGGACTCCTTCCTCCTGGACGCGCCGTTGGATTGCTTGATCTTGAGCTTGAAGTCGAATTTCTTCAGTCGAACCAGCCACTCCCGATGGGAGTAATCTGTGCAGTCGAATTACTTTGCCTTCATCTTCTTGTGAAGCTTGCTTCTACTCAGCCTGTTTGGCTTACCTGTGGATGGATTCGGCTGCTCGAGCTTACTGCGTTGCCACTCGAATGGTTTCTTCGGGTGCTCGGATCATTGGCTGATCCTACCTTGTTGATTTCAGCTGTGAAGCTTACCACTCGAACAACTCTGTCGAGTTGCTTCAGTTCATTTTGGAGCCGTTGGCTTGATGACGTCATTGATGACGATCTGTTGCACGCCTCTGCGCCCGATGGGACGTGACGTGGTGGGCCTCGCTGTCAGAGCTGACCGCGGTCCACAGTTGTCACGTCTCCGAAGTGGGCGCGAAATTTGCGCGGCACGATGACGACGCTTCGGTTTTCGTGCGTAGTGGAAGAAGTGGGCGGTGACGGTTGGTTTCTCCGTGCGACACGTGGACGGCCGGATGTGCCCGCTCGGAGCCCTTGTTCGATGGACGGTTGAGATGCTGATCTTCGAGGCATAAGTACTGTGTCTTGACGTTTGGGATGTCATCTTCTCCCATCGCTTCTTTCTTTCCTCCTGCGCTCTACCATTTCCGCCGCCATCCCGAGCTCCGAGCAATCCGTCCACACACCTTGCGACCTTGGCAATGGGCAAGCCGAAGAACACCGCTGGCTCCTCCGCCGCCGCCGATGACGCCGGGGTGATGAAGAAACCCGAAGGCGACTGGCAGAGGTCCTCGATGAAGAAGACCGATGTGGAGCTGTTCCGCGCGCAGGGCCTGCTGCCACCTGCCGACCAAGTCCAGGTACGCGTCCCTGGCAAGGAAGTCTTCCCCACTCCCCGCGATGGGGAACGTGTTTGCTTCGCGGACTTCCTTCCGCGGGGCTTCGGGTTCCCCATGCACGATTTCGTGCGCGGTCTCCTGTACGCCTATGGGGTTCAGATCCACGATCTGACCCCCAATGGCGTCTTGAGCATCGCGGGCTTCATCGTGCTCTGCGAGTGCTTCTTGGGTGTCGCGCCCCACTGGGCGTTGTGGAAGTCGCTCTTCCTCGTTCGCAAGAACGTGGGGAAGAGCGGGTTGACCTTCCCAGTGGGCGGCTTCGGAATCCAGGTGCGCGGTGACACCGCGTACTTTCAGATGAAGAAGTCCGACTCTGTCCAAGGGTGGCGCCGGAGATGGTTCTACGTCCAGTCGAACCAAGACGGCATGGACGCGTTCGACAGCGGGCGTGGACTGTGGAAGACCGGCGCCTGGGCGCACCCGCTATCTGCCGTGGAGAAGGAGGCCACGCGGCCCCTGCTGGGCCTGCTACACGATCTGACTCAGACCCTTGGGCGCGAGGCGGGTGGCGTCTTTCTGATGGCCACCTTCTTCCGTCTTCGGGTGCAGCCGCTCAGCGCCCGGCCTCACCCGATGTGGGCCGCCGAAGGCGTTAGCGCCAAGCCGCTGGATGATGAGGAGGTGGAAGCCAGCGTCAGGTCCATCACCAACCTCCGAGCCGCGGACACGTGCAACGTCAAGTGCCCGATTTCTCCTTACGGGGCCTCGAACCCCGTTCCTGAGGTAAGTCTTGTCTTGTTTTCTTTCTGTCCTTGTTCGACTTGAGTCTACCTTTCTTTTTTATTCGACTTCTATCTACTTTTCTTTTTGATTCGACTTGTGTCTACTTGCTTCAGGGTCGAGCTCTGTTCATCAGCTTTCCTCCCCTCCCTGAGAACGGACCCGACGATGAGTCGAGGTTTGTTGAGGAGGAGGACGAAGACGAAGAGATTCCCTCCGCGCATTCTCCTTGCGACGAGGTGGAGGAGGAAGACGAGGTGGAGGAACCCGCGCGGAAGAAGCGGAAGCTTCCGAGTCGCGGCGAGTCTGCCACTGCGTCGTCGCCTGCCCGCGACGTGGACGTTGCTGAGGAGGAGGTCGTCATGACGTCTCCGGGTGCTCGGTCTTCGGGTGGCTGGGAGGAACCTCTCAACGTTCCTCCAGTCAGTCGTAGCGCCACGCTCGTTCGCGCGGATGCCTTCGCCTTCCCTGGAGAGCTATGACGACGCCGGCACCCCCAGGTGAGCTTCTTTGCAATGTGTCCTTTGAGTTGTACTTTGTAGTTTCGATGTTTTGGTTTGACAGGTGTTCTTGATTTTGCTGCAGCCACCGTTCTGACAATGTTGGCTCCCCCCTTCGGGATGTGGAGCTCACATCCGCCCCTTCGACTGGGTTGGGGACGCCGGTGGTGGTGGAGAAGGTGCGTGCTGAGACTGCCGGCATTGCGTCGTCTAGCCGCGTGCCTCCTTCGACTGCAGAGGACCTTGAGCTCCTGGACCACGTAAGTCTTTGTGCTCTTTCTTGCGTTCTTGATTTTTCATCGGGTGCGCGATCAGCGCTCCCGATGGGAGTAGCCCCCGAAGGTGTGGGTGACTAGTATAGTCGCCCGCAACTTTATTGACATCTGGCTTTTGTTTCAGCCGTACTATCGCCAACAGCTCGACGCAGCCGCGGCTTATGTTCGCCTGGAGAAAGAGAGGGACCAACTGCGTGCCCCGCTGGACCAGGCTACTGGGCGGGTTGATGACCTTGAGAAGACTCTTCGCGAGTCTCGAGAGCTTGAGCTGGCGCGGGTCACCCAGGAGAAAACTCAAGTTGGTCGCCTCCTTTCACTCGCCGGTGTACTTGGGGGTAAGTTTTGGCTTGACGCCTACTGAGTCTTTGTTCTTTTTCTTATCCTGACTTTGAATTTCTTTTTTGCGCAGAGACTTGCGGTGGAGCTCCTCCAGAAGATGCGTCAAGCGACACGGTTGACCTGGCGACCGCTGTTGGCTTCCTTGACCGGGTCTGTGCCTATGCTGCAGACGCGCTGAAGAAGTCTACAGCGGCGCTGTAGAAGTCGACTGGAGCCCTCACCGTGGTGCATCAGAGCATCTTCCCGAGCGACCAGCCGTCGGCCACCGTGGACGCCCTGGCTGCGCCGTTTGAGGACGCGACCACCATCGCCGACTTCACGCGGTCGTAGACGGCACGCGGCTCCAAGCTCACCTTCTAGCTCCTGTTAGGCCATCAAGTTCCAGGTGACTTCGAGAAGGTCGTCAGCGGTTTTCCTCGCAAACCCGATGGCCGGACCGCGTCACTGAGTGGCGTGAAGGAGCGTGCCTCGCAGTTGGCCACGCAGCTTGTGGCACTCTTCGAGAGGGCCCTTGCTAAGGCGACCGAAGTGGCTGCCGCACGGAAGGGCCGTTCCCGGTCGCAGTCCGCGGACTTAGAGTAGGCGTAGTTGTAGGAATGCGGCAGTCGCCGCGATCTGTATTCTGAACTTCATGCTTGTAATGAATATTGCCCTGTCGGGTCTTTTGGTCTTCAATATTGATTTTGCTGAATTTCTTTCTTCTGAGTTGATCTGCGCTTCGCAGTCGCATGATTGTATTGACTCTGCGTGTCCCTGGCAGAGTGCTGCGCGCGGTGACGCTCCTCCTTCTCCGGTGGCCGAGCCGAGTGGCGCGGCTTCTTCTTCGGGTGCTCGCCGTCGTCGGGCGGCGCCGGCTCCTCCACGCAGTGTAAATGACCAGCGGATAATCACACACCTGAAGAACAAGGTGGTGGAGCTTGAGGCGACCCTGAAGAATACGGAGTGGCTGCTGCACCGTTCTCAGTCGCATCCCACGGCGGAGTTCTCGCGTCGTGAGGATTTTTTGCTTGGGGAGATCGACCTGATCAGTCGACAGCTGCAAGGTATGTATCCTTTTGGCGGCTGCCGTCCTTGTTGGCTTTCCTTCTCGTTTTGACTTGCGTTTTATGTGCGCAGATGTTAATCCCGACTGGGAGGCCGAGCGGGCTCGCGTTGAGGAGCGGGTCACCCGAGAGGCGTCCGGCGACTCCTACGAAGCTCGACAGTTCTGGGTGAACCGGTCGAGGGGGCGCGTCCTTGCCACCATGCTTGATCGTACGTGGCGAGCTTCTTTTCTTCTAGAGAGCTGCCGGAAGACACTTTGGCACATCAAGTGTGTACTTCCCGCATAATGCGCAGCCGAACGGGTTGTCTGCCTTGCTGGAGAGGTTCCGCGATGGCGAGGGGCTGAAGGAGGTCGTCGACGCCCAACTTGTGGCTGGTGCGAACGCGGCGTTGGCATACGTCCGGATGCACCGGCCACATCTCCCGCTTGAGAGGGTGCTTGAAGGCCTGCCGGGTGACGACGACTTCGACGAGACCTTGGCGGCTGCGCGTCGGATTGTCCGGCAGGTTCAGGACCTGAGCGAGCGCCTTGTAGGGCCCCTTGATGCGCCGAAGGCTGAACCTGCTGTTTAGAGTAGCTGTCGTCTGGTGTACAGGGTTAGCTATAGGGGGCAAATGTGCCTGTGTAAGCATGATAACAGATTGAAATACTTTCGAGTTATGAGAGTTGATCTTTTTACTCGAAAGTGAGAGTGCCTGACTTAATTTGCAACCTGTATGGCGCAGTCGCCTAGTATGCTAGGCAGCGGCCTAGGTTTTTCAAGTGTAACCTGTATGCCGCAGTCTCTGATTTTATCAGGTGGCGACTTAGGATATTTGTAACTTGACCTGTATGGCGCAGCCCCCGAGTCGCTCGAGTGGTGGCCTAGGATTTTGGCTAAGACCTGTCTGGCGCAGCCCCCGAGTAGGTCGAGTGGCGGCCTAGGATTACAAGTGTTACCTGTTTGGCGCAGCCCCCGAGTACGTCGGGTGGTGACCTAGGATTTGGAACTTGACCTGTGCAGCGCAGCCCCCGAGTGGGTTCGAGTGGCGGCTGAGGATTTTTCTGAGAAGGCCTGTTTGGCGTAGCCCCCGAGTAAGTCGAGTGGTAGCCTAGGGTTACAAGTGTGACCTGTGTGGCGCAGCCCCCGTGTATGGCGGGCGGCGCCCTAGGATTTTGAACTTGACCTGTATGGCGCAGCCCCCGAGTCGGTCGAGTGGCGGCCTAGGATTTTTGACTTTATGCTTGTATGGCGCAGCCCCCGAGTAAGTTGGGTGGCGGCCTAATCTTTTATTTCAACCTGTATGGCGCAGCCCCCGAGTAGCCCGGGTGGCGACCTAGGATTTTGGCCATGCTTGTATGGCGCAGCCCCCGAATGGTTCGGGTAGCGACCTAAGCTTATATTTCAACCTGTGTGGCGCAGCCCCCGAGTGGTTCGAGTGGCGGCCTAGGATTTTTGAGCTTCCTCTGAGTGACAGGTAAAGGAGACAGAATTTCTTCAATTTCACTTTATTGATTCTTGCGAACAGGCCGCCTCATTAAAACCCTTCCAGTCCCCTCAGGTACCCTGGTAAGGGAAAGAGTGCGTCTGAAACCTGCCGCGCTAGTTTGCTTGTACAATGGTTGTTTTGAACTAGGCGTAGAACCGGCGGAGTTGTGCTACGTTCTACGGGTTGCTGCAGTCCGCTCCTGTCTTCGAGTCCTTTAGGCGGTAAGCTCCATTGCCTATTGCTTCTGTTACGATGTACGGGCCCTCCCATGGGGAAGCGAGCTTGTGCACCTTCTTTTGCTTGAGTCGAAGAACCAGGTCGCCTGCAACGAACGCTCTTGGTCGCAGCCTCCGAGTGTGATAATTGCGTAGGTCCTGCTGATACACGGCTGACCGTGCCAGGGCGATGTCGCGCGCTTCATCCAGGGTGTCTCTGCTGTCTTCGAGTGCCTCCTCTGCTTCCGACTCGTCGTAGGCGACTACTCTCGGTGTGTCGAACTTGATGTCGCAGGGGAGGACCGCTTCTGCACCGTACACCATGAAGAATGGAGTGTACTGGGTGGATCTATTTGGCGTTGTTCGCAGACTCCAGAGGACCGATGGCAGTTCTTCCACCCATGCGCCCGCTGCGCGTCTTAAGGGTACGCGTAGTCGTTTCTTGATGCCGCTGCAGACGAGGCCGTTGGCTTTCTCCACTTGTCCGTTGGACTGCGGGTGCGAGACAGACGCGTAGTTGAGTTTGATCCCCTGCTCTGAGCAAAAGTCCTTGAATTCTTCGGCTGTGAAGTTCGAGCCGTTGTCGGTGATGATCCCGTTTGGTACCCCAAATCTGAAGATGATTGACCTGATGAAGTTGACCGATGTGGATGCAGTCGAACTTGTGATGGGCACGGCTTCGATCCACTTTGTGAACTTATCGACTGCGACCAGGAGGTGAGTGTGACCTCCGGGTGAGGATTTCTTCAGCGGGCCTACCATGTCCAGACCCCATTGGAAAAAGGGCCAGGCTAATGGTATTGTCTTGAGTTCTGACGCTGGGGCGTGCGGCTTGTTGGCAAATTCCTGGCACCCTGTGCACTTCTTCACCAGCTCCTCGGCGTCCTGCATGGTTGTCAGCCAGTAGAACCCGGCGCGTAGCGCCTTGGCCACCAGTGCCCGACTGCTGGCGTGATGCCCGCAGATACCCGCGTGGATGTCGAGTAAGATGGCTTGGCCGTCGACTGGATCTATGCACCTTTGCAGGATTCCTGAGATGCTTCTTTTGTAGAGTTCACCGTTGATGACGGTGAAACTTTTGGAGCGCCTGATGATGCGCTTTGCTTCGACTGGATCGGCTGGCAGCTTCTGATGTAGTATGTATGCCAGGTACGGTCCTGTCCATGTGGCTTCGACTAGCATGACCTCCATGGGGACCTTGTCTTGGCTTGGCGGGTTGGCATCGCCTTTTGTTGTTGCTGTGCTTGTTGTACTCTGAGTCTTGATGGATCTCTGCGTGATGCACTCGAGGAAGACGCCGGGTGGGACTGGCGCCCTGTCTGAGCCCATGTTAGCGAGGGCGTCGGCTTCCTCGTTGCTTTCACGGCCAATGTGGCGCAGCTCGCAGCCGTCGAAGTTGCCTTCCCACTGATTGTAGAGGTCTTTGTAGGCGATCATGTTGTCAGCGATGGCGTCGCAGGACTTCATGGTTTGTTGTACCACCAGGTAGGAGTCGCCGTAGATCATGAGGTGTGTGGCGCCGCAGTTCTTGGCCATCCGCATGCCGTGGATCAGGGCCTCGTACTCGGCTTCGTTGTTGGACGGCGTCGGAAAGTCCATCTGTAGGACATACTTGAGCTTGTCGCCTTTGGGGGAGATGAGCACTACTCCTGCCCCAGCTGACTTGAATTTCTTGGAGCCATCAAAGTACATTGTCCATGCGTTGGACAGGTCGGGGACATTTGGTAGCTGGGCTTCTATCCACTCGGTGGTGAATTCTGGGAGAACTTGGGCCTTGATGGACTTCGGGTGAGCATACTTCAGCCCCCATGGTCCTAGTTCGACAACCCACTTGGCGACTCGTCCTGTCGCGCGCTGGTTTGTGAGAATGTTTGCTAGTCCAGAGGAGCTTACCACCGTGATCGGGTGCTCGGAGAAGTAGTGGACGACCTTCCTGGAGGTCATGAAGACTCTGTATGCCAGCTTCTGGTAATGAGGGTAGTTCTGCTTGGACAAGGTGAGTACTTCGCTGAGGTAGTAGACGGGCCTCTGCACCGGGTGACTGTGCCCTTCTTCTTCGCGTTCGACTACGAGCACCGTGCTTACCACCCTGTTCGTTGCTGAGACGTATAGGTACAGCGGCTTGTTTTCCAGTGGTGCCACGAGGACTGGAGAAGTTGTCAGTGTTTTCTTGAGATGGTCGAACGCGTCCTGCGCCTCTTGTGTCCACTCGAACTTGTCTGCCTTCTTCATCAGTTGGTAGAAAGGCAAGGCTTTCTCTCCCAACTTACTAATGAACCGGCTGAGAGCTGCGACTCGGCCAGCTAATCTTTGCACCTCCCTGAGCTTGGTTGGTGCTAGCATTGTGAGTATGTTCTGCACCTTCTCGGGGTTTGCTTCGATTCCTCTTGCGGATACAAGGTACCCTAGTAGCTCTCCGGCTGGTACGCCGAACACGCACTTCTCTGGATTGAGCTTGATCTGATATACGTCCAGTGCGGCGAAGACCTTGCGGAGGTCGTCGACTAGGGTATCCTCCTTTCGGGTAGTGACGACGATGTCGTCGACATAGACTTGGACGATTTGCCCGATTAGCCCCTTGAGGCATGCTTGCATTGTCCGCTGGTACGTGGCACCTGCGTTCTTTAACCCGAACGGCATCGTCTGGTAGCAAAAAACGCCGTCGGGTGTGATGAAGGTTGTCTTCTCTTCGTCCTCGACTTTCAGCCTGATCTGCTGGTAACCTGAGTAGGCATCCAGAAAAGATAGGCGTTCGCAACCTGCAGTCGAGTCGATGATCTGGTCTATCCGCGGGAGCGGGAAGTGGTCCTTGGGGCAGCATTTGTTGACTGCGGTGAAGTCAACGCACATGCGCAGTTTCTTCGTCTTCTTTTTCTCAACTAGAACCGGGTTGGCGACCCAGTCCGAGTCCTTGATCTCTCGGATGAATTTGGCGTGTAGTAATCTGTCGACCTCCATGGTGATCGCGTCTCGTTTGGGTCCTGAGAAGCGTCGCATGGATTGCTTGACTGGTCTTGCGTCCTTGTGGACTTTTAGAGAGTGCTCGGCGAGTTCCCTGGGTATCCCTGGCATGTCAGAGGGTTGCCATGCAAAGATTTTCCAGTTCTCACGCAGGAACTCGACGAGCGCGCCTTCCTATGCGGGGGTCAGACTCGATGAGACCTTGACCGTCTTTCCGCTGTCAGTCGGATGGACTTGGTGGGTGACAGTGTCGTCATTCGTGTTGAACGTTGCGTCCTTGGCAGGCTTCTTGCGAGCCGGGAAGATGGTCTTGTCGTTGTCGGCTGATATGGCCTTGAAGTGCTCTTCGACGCCAAAGAACTCGGAGATCATGGCGAACTCGCGGTCGCAGCTGTTGGAGAGCCCGAAGTCGCCGCGGACGGTGATCACTCCTTTCGGCCCGGGTAACTTTATCATCAGGTAGGCGTAGTGGGGTACTGCCATGAACCTGGCAAAGCTTGGGCGTCCGAGGATGGCGTGGTATTGTGACTTCCAGTCGACGACCTCAAAGTCTATCGATTCCTTCCTGAAGTGCTCGGGTGTACCGAGGATGACGTCGAGTGTGATTGTTCCCATGGGCGTGATTGCTTGCCCTGGTACTATGCCGTGGAAGGTGGTCTCTGATTCCGGCAATTTCTCTGTCGACCTGTTCATTCGTCTGAGGGTATCGGCGAATATGATGTTGATGCCGCTGCCTCCGTCCAGGAATACCTTCTTCAGGCTGTAGTCGCCGATCAAGGCCTCAATCACGAGTGCGGCGTGCCCGGGTCGGACTACCTCCGCTGGGTGATCTGCCCTGGAAAATGTGATTGGTGTCTCCGACCCGCGCAGGTAGTCTGGTACCGCGCGCGGGCTGTTGATGGCTTGAAGTACTTGGCGTGTGATGATTTTCTGCCTCCTGTTCGACGGGGGTCCCTTCTGGATCATGTTCAGCTGTCCCCGTGCGGCTGGGTACGTGTCGGCTGCTGCCGACGGACCTTGTTGCTGCTGCTGCGGCTGGGGGAACGCTCCTGCCGCCTGCACTTGATTGTTGTTTGCGGGTGCTGCCTGGATGGCTAGCTGTGGTGCCGCTTGTATGGCCTGCACCGGGGCGATGATTTGCTGCATGGCATGGTGGATCTTTCTTGCTTTGCGGCAGTCCTTCAACAGGTGGTTTGAACCCCACTTTCCTGTTGCCGAGTTGCGGAACGAGTGACGCTTACAGGGTTGCATCATTTCCTCTGTTGGGGTCAACGGGCGCTTCCACTCGCGTTTCTGACTTCCATCATTGTGGTCGATGCTGCTGCTGCCACGATTGTACTGACTTGAGCTGGGCTGCCGACTTTGCTCGTACTGTCGGCTGCTGTCACGCTTGTCCTCGCGGGGGGTCTCGTACCCTGCCGCTACTAATTCGATTGAATCGTGGGTGTAACGTGCCTTCTTCTTTTGACGTGCCTCGCGCCAGTTGCTTGTTTCGCCTTCCTTTTTGGGAGAAGTTTCGTGGACGTAGTCCTCTCCTTCGGCCCATTGGTTGGCTGTCTTCATGAGTTCTATTGTGGTCTTCGGCTGGAGCCTACCGAATTCCTCCCGGAGGTCGCGGCGAGCGACGCCATGCATGAAGGCGTCCATCACTCGATCCTCTGATACGGGTTCCATGGTGTTGCGGAGGAGTGTCCACCTCTGGATGTAAGAGCGGAGCGACTCATCCTTCCCTTGCTTGCAAGCCTGCAACTCGATGTAGGTCGTCGGCCTGGCGAATGTTCCTGAGAAACTCTTGATGAAGTTATCCTGGAACTCCTCCCATGTTCGGAAAGAGTCTTTGGGTTGACTTGTGAGCCACCCGCGTGCCGAATCTGTCAGCATGAGCTGGATGTACTGCATTGCTGTAGTCGACGTTCCACCTTGACAGGTGCAAGCGATGAGGTAGTCTTCGAGCCATAGCTTTGGGTCTTGCTTCCCGTCGTACTTTGGTGTGCCAGCCGTCAACTTGAAGCCTTTAGGCATGCGGGTGTCGCGGATGTTGAAGCTAAAGCATGCTGCGCCACACGGCTCGAAGTCGCGGTCGGCGTGGTCGTTCGCGTGTGCCACGCTAGCCGAACGCTCCTTGCGGCTGCGGTCCACCGTCTTCTGTGTCAGGACGTCACGGAGGTCCTTGACTGGCTGTCGCTGCGCCGCTGGGATGCCCGATGTCGTTGGTTCATTCGCTCGGTTGCTTGGCCCCTTGGCCGCCAGAGCTTCTTCGATTGCCCTTATGGAGGCAATTTGTTGCTTGTGGAGAAGGGAGCGCGCGTCCCCCTCCGGTGGCTGCTTGAGCCGGAGGTATGTCTCGACTGATATTAGGGCGGCATTCGCCGTCTTTGGGACGGGTATCCTATTTTCATCTTCGGTGACGAAGGACGAGTCGAGGTTACGGGTGAGCCTTGTTCGATCAGCTTCTGCCATGTGGGGGACACGGGCTCTGGTTCGCCGTGCTCCCTGGTTCACCTCTGTGGAGGATGTGAAGGAGAGGGCGGCTCGCCTGGCACTCGATGCATCCGCGTCCCTTTTGCGTCTGAGAAGTTCGGCTTTTTCGGCGCGAATTCGTTCGCCTTCCTTGCGTAGCAAGTACTGGACCGCCAGGTGGTCTTCTCGAGGTGCGTTAGGTGGCGGGAACGTGCCCTCGTCCACATGCTTCATGGCCTGGATCGCCATGTCCCGCGTGATGATAAGTTTAGTCTGGTCCGGCATGTCCACCTCCAGCGGATATGCGGGTTCGTCTTCGTCGTCATGCGGTGCTGTGCCGGCCATGAAGACTTACTTGGGGTAGACTCGAATTGGAGAGTTGTTGCTGCCACTGCTGCTTCTGTCGCCCGCTTCTTGCTCGGGGTCGAAAATTGCCGCAACGTGGCACGCGGCGCACCCGCTGTCGCGTTTCTTCGCGATTGTCCATGTGCTCACACTCGCCGGGGCGAGTGCGATTGGCTTGGGGTAGACTTGAGGTCTCCACGAAGACGAGGGCGCGCGTGACATGGCTGTCGGACGCGGGCCCCTGGTCTCCGGTGCGGGTGCGACGGTGGAGGTGGATCTTGACTTGATCGACCGCACGACCGAGGTTGGGGTAGCAGACTCGATTCGCGCGGCCGTTGCCGAGATTGTCGATGTAGATGTCCTCTTCGCGGGTGCAGCTGGCGCGACCTCTGCGGGTGCGACAGATGCGATCTTCGCGGGTTCGGCGGTCGCGCTCTCCGCGGGTGTAGTAGATGCGATCTCAGCGGGTCCGGCGGTCGCGATCTCCGCGGGTGCGGCAGATGCGATCTCGGCGGCTTCAGCGGGCGCGATGGTCGGCGATTTTGGTGACGCCGTCGTGCGTAGCGCAGTAGTCGTAGACCTGAGTATGCCACGACTATCTATGCAGCAGAATATGGAGCCGAAGGTGATGTGTATACCTTTGTCCAGATCGGCGTACACCGACTGACGAGTTGGCGAGTGGATGACGTACTCGAAGGAGCCGAATCGGATCGACTCCCTGATGGCGGATGCGCCGATCTTCATTGCGGATGGAGCCGGTGCGACCATGATCCTAGCACTTGTTGGACTTCCCACAGACGGCGCCAATTGACGAGGTGTTAACTCAGCAAGTCCCAGGGTTGTGCACCCCGGGTTGATTGATGGGGAGAGCGGTGAGTGCAAGGTGATCACGACGGCTGACAAGCAAGGTTTTACCCAGGTTCAGGCTCCCGGAGGATAACACCCTACTCCTGCTTGTCTGGTTATTGATGCGAGTAGCGATTACAATGGCGAGATTGTGATCTCGCTAGGGTTCGTCGTAGTGGTTATGAGTGTGTCCTCTAGGACGGGCAACCCTCCTGGCTTTATAGGTAGCCAGGTCTCGGGTGGTTGGTACAGATACGGTAGGTTACAAGACCTAACCGAGTTGGACTAGGATACGAGGTACCCCGAGTGGGCCTTCTGTGGGCCTTTCCATCCTTGGCGCGGCCCAGGTAGCATCATCGTGGGCTACCCGCAAGGCAGCCCCACGTCAGCTGCAATCACCCTCCTAGAGACGGTTGGATTGTATGGGAAAACCATGGTCGACTTTGCAAGGAGGGGGCTTCGGGTGGCTTGTGATGGGACTCTATTTTTTACAAGGAGGAGGGCATGGACGCATGGTCCATTTTATAGATGCATGACAAAAGGATACTGGCGGGAAAGTTAAATAGTTTGAAGATTAGACATTGGCGCCAAAATTATTTGCTGGTAGTGATAGATTATTTGGAATGTATTTTTTCTCGTAAATTCTGTGTGTGCTGCACGATAGTCAATCAAGGGCCTTCCAAAACCATGAACTGTATAATTAATGATAAAAATCATGCATGATCAGCAGGTAATTGTTGGTGCGATACTCAGCCTCAAGCATTCCAAAAACACATATTCCATAACATATACATTCCAAGTATAATCTTCGTGTGATACTCAATCAGGGACATTCCAAATAACGTTTTGGTTATATCAACTTTTATGTGTGATTTCGGGGAGTGATTTTGTTTTCTCAGTTTGGAGCATACTACCATTTTCGAGGCATATATGTATATAACAACGTGACTGCTAAATTTCCTTTTGCATTGGAAACCCCCATGCCATGAAACATAGACAACACATTTATCTTTCTATTGATTCTTTCACTTTCGAATCAAGTATTGAGTGCTCAAACTCCGATTTCTTCTAGATCAGATGCATAGTATGATTAAATGTGTCTGACTATCTGTTTGCATATATATTTTGATAACTAAAAATCTAATCCACATGCAGGATCGAGAAAGGGGACATATGTATTTGCTTGTTTCTTATCATTTCGATGGCCTCTTCATCCCTATTTGATTATTTCAGTATCGTAACCATGCCCTTCCGTGCATTCTCAGTTCATAGAAGCTAGTGTTCATGTTCATCTACATTAAACTGCAAAGACTATCTCACAAGGTATGAAACTAAATTTATTGTTTATCTTGTGTGTTCAATTCATCCAGCAATTGCATAACCTCTAACTCGTAATGTTTGGTAGACTGACAAGTTCATCATGGTCGAGCTACATTTATCTTTGTATTTCAAATTATAAATCTAATAACTACCGATTTAAGCAAAGAGAAACGTCCCAAAATAGTAAGCTTGAGTCGCCTGGGAAGCCTGAAACTGTCTTCAAAACAGTGTCGTAAATTCACCATGGTGTGGAAAAAAAAAGTTTGTGATGATAACATAGCTAAATTATTGATCGAGGCATTAGTAGAAGTACATATAAGGTCGCTGGAAGCTATAGCTACTGATGCTTAATTCGACACTTCTCTGACTTGGTGCAATAAGGATCTTCGAGCTGCAACAAATTTTGCACGAGACACTTCCAGCTTGTTTTCAATCATTTTTTCATCACATCTTGAAATGTTATTCTTGAGTGGGATCCACATGGCCCTTGTATATGTCTCTTCTAAATAGCACCAACCTTTTCACATGCTCCCTTATCAACATGTCATCACATACATCCGCCCTCACTATTAAGTCATAAGATTAAAGTGATGAGTTATATAACAAAAATACAAATCAGAAATATGTCTATGTTTCAGTATTTACGTTTGAAAAGATTAAACTCAACGACTGTTGGATCTCTCCAAAAATGGGTTACTCTCAGGAAAATTTCATTCGTGGTATGAAGTCATCCTGAGAAATAATTTGAACTAAATATATTAGTATTTAGAAAGTAAATACCATTTGATAGTAAAGAGTTAGATACATATATAAATAGTCGGGAATTCTTACTTGATGCATGATCCACCTCCATATTGGAGGCGAAAATAATATCATTATTCTTTTCAGCTAACAATAGTGCATCGCCAAAGGTGTAAGCAGTATCTCCAAAAATACGAAGAAAGATGATGTTGTGGTTGATATCTACTATAGCCATTTCCCTCACACCGCTAGGGGCACAGAAATCAATTTTGTACAGACCAACATACATCACGACGCCCGTCACACCTAAGAATAATTTTATAATACATATATTATTATGATAATCTATGAGAGAATGCAAGATTTTACTTATTGTTTACCTGTACGGGCTCCATTTGGGAGGGAAAAAACATCAACCATCCTACAGTTTTGATGATCCGTGCAGCACATACCATCCATTAAAGAAAAACAAATGTAAAAAGTAGTAAATTTTTTTTGCAATGGTAAAAATCTAATGAACTTGAAAGATCATAAAGGGTAGAATTATAGGCATCAAACCTTTGAATCTCCGGCGAAGGGTAGAGCAGATCAATCTGGATGAGATAGCCGTGAATTAGGTAGTCCTTTTTGAAAGGGGGCTGACTCGTGTGGCTGTAATGGAACTCTGTTATTTCATAGGAGGTGGGCATGTACTCGCATGGTCCATTTATACCATTTTGGTTCGTCTCCCATTTTTCAGTTGATTATTTGGCGCTGCAGGATATAGGATCATGGCCATCCAAAATTACAAGCTATGTAATTAATGATAAAAAATCACAGATGATCGGGCGCATTCCAAATAAGAAATAGGTTTATGCATCATTCCAAATATAATTTTCGTATGCTTTTTATCATTTATTGTCGTCAGCACAAGGAAAGTTGATTTAATTATTTATGTAGCCTAAAATCAATTAATTATATTGTCGCTATGCAGTTGTGTTAAATGCCAAAGACGATTTAAGATGCATGCTAATATGATTTTCTTTTCAAATAGGCACTCTAATTACTGCCTACATAATCACAACATAATCACAGGCTAAAAATTATTCCAACAATACAATCCAGTTAAATAGTACATCAGAGCAGAGATGATTCAGTCTATTAAATTTTCATTTCTGTCAAAGAACGAAACGTTTCTTTAAGCATTTCTTCTAGGAGACATATAACAATAAGCGTCAGCTCTGATAAAGTGATAATTAATGCACCCAGGAAGCTACATAGCCAAAGTCATCCAAATACAGGATCAAACAAAAAACAATAAACATGTCCTCGAATATGTAAAAGCAAGTATGAGCGATCGGGATTGAGAAAGCATTGTGAGAAGCATGTAGTGTGACAGTGTAAAGGCTTGCTTAATTCTGAATATGCAAATAGTTAGGTCAAACAGGAACATAGAGACATTTTGCAAAAGGCATGAAAAATGTAGGTTGCCCTGCTCAACTTGATAGTTCAAGAAATATATGTATCTGAACCAGAAAACACTAAAAATATACATTTCCTAGCTACCCTCTTATTGGACACAAATTGTTGGCCCTGCTCAACGCATTAGGATCCAGGTTGTATGACCAACATCATCAAGGTTGGTTCCGTGTCGTTTTGCACCTTTCAACTCCTGATGCTCCTTTTTTATCCGTGATGGAAACCCCGTTCGAACTACATACATGTAAAAGAAAAAGAAATTAACAGTTAGCTATTACCATGTTGCATCAAAAGGAGCTGCAACTCGAAAGTTGAGTGATGATCATAACATGAGAATCTCACCAACCTGATGGTGTAAGCAACATTGATTTAAGTGCTAAGGACTTCTTTGTAGACTATGTTCTTCGTGACCGTTATTAAATCTTTGAAACTTTTTCTCTTCTTTGAATTTTGGGTCTGATCCTTGCCATTGCCACTGTCCTCTTCCTCTTCTTTGGTAACGAGGATCTTAATGTTAATCTTAGCAGTAGCTTTGGACAAGGCGACATACAACTGTCCATGGGAGAATACAGGCTCTGGTAGGTAAACACCGACAATAGGGATAGTCTGCCCTTGCGCCTTGTTGACCGTCATGGCAAAGCTGAGCCTGATCGGAAATTGCTTCCTTTTGAATCTGAACGGGAACATGTCGTCATCAGAGGGACAAAGAGGTATGCGAGGAAGGAACACCCGCTGTCCTGCATGTTGTCCTACCACGATCTCCGCGTCGATAGTGTTCATCTGAAATCCCCTTACAACAAGCCTCGTCCCGTTACATAGGCCGTTAGCTGGGTCAAGGTTTCTGAGAAGTATAACAGGACAATTTGTCTTCAATTTAAGCTCGTGTGGAGGCAGCCCATTAGGAGCTAGTGAGTTTAAGAACTTGGGAGCATAGTATCCATGCGGATCATCTTCTGCACTGTCGAAGTTGTGGTAGATCTTCTCATCACCAGTAAACCGCTCTATCATATGTTTATTTATCTTGTCGACACTGTCATTTTTTGTTGCGAGAATTGCTCGAGAAGTCATGTAATTGGGATTATCCATGTTATCTCCTAGAGCAGGATATACATGCTCGATCAGCTTATGTAGATCCTCCTTCCCCCCTGTGGACGGTACACATATATCTTCGGGGAGACGTATGTTCCCTTCCACGTCAGCTTCTTCTGTGCCATTCCCTACCCTCAACAAGTAATCTGCGAACCATGGATCACTTTGTGCCCTCATGTTGGTGACAAGCCTTAGCTGCCGCATGCCCATCCAAAGGTATGAACTCCGCAGGGAAGCGTCGACAATCTGCCCCGTGATCCCTTTCTGACGGCAGGAAGCACTTGCCTAAAGTCACCACCGAAAACGATAGTCTTCCCGCCAAACGGTCTATCCCGTCAACCCATGATTTCACGCATGCTCTTGTCCAGTGCCTCAACCGCCTGTCGCTTCGTCATTGTGGCCTCGTCCCATAAGATGAGCGCAGCTCTCCGCAGGAGCTTGGCTGTCCCACTCTGCTTCGTGAAGTTACATGACGTTCCATCTTCACTATTTAGTGGAATCTTAAACCTCGAGTGGGCAGTCCGACCTCCAGGCATGATGGAAGCGGCGACTCCTGATGTCGCCGTTGCCACAGCGATCTTGCCATCGCCTCGAAATGTAGCGAGGAGCGCCTTGTATAAAAAGGTCTTCCCTGTGCCTCCAGGGCCATCGACAAAAAAGACACCTCCTTCAGCACTGTCAACCGCCAACAATATTTCATCATAGGCACGCCTCTGCTCTTCATTTAACGAAGACGCTAGATTAGCATCACTGGGGTCAACCTCGATGTTGGTCTCTTCGATGATCTCCCTAGGCTCGCCTCCAGTGTTGTCATACGCCTCGTCCATGTCAGGTAGAGGGAAAGTTTGTATGTCTTTTCCCATGGATTGCAATATGGCACTGATATCTAGCAACACCATCTGCTCAACTGCGTTCGGGCATGTGTGTTGTCGTTGGTAGTCATCAGACATTGCCTCTAGGTGCCTATCCCACAAACCTCGCATGTCGCCAGGCTCACAGAATACCAGGATTGTTGCGAAGAGTCTCCTGAGCGAAGCTGGCATCGCAGACACTCGTCGAGCGTGTTGTCAGCCTCGATGAGGCCTCTCCTCTCAGCAGACTCACGAAAGCTATCACACAAGACACCTTCTATGGTTCTCAGATCTTCGAAGGACGTCGATCCTGACACGTGGTTTAGCAGCACCCTCAAAAAATATCGCTCCCCCTCAGCTGGATGTGCTGACACAATTCGACCTACTTGATGATGTTGCTGCCTTGGTTTCCAGTGTTTTGATGGTTTCCATGTGAAACTCCCTAGAAAATTTATGTACAACATACCTCGAGCCCACTCATTTGGTTGGGTGAATGGCGAAGCAGACGACTGTAGACCAACACTGGATATGTCTGTACAATTATTCCGTGAGCAAAACTAGTTACTATTGTGATATGTACATTCATCATGTCACTCATCTGTTCATAAATCATCATATATACCGAAAACCAGACTGCTATGTTTGGTAGTATACCAACCTTGTTTCGTTGGAGTATATCGCAGTTGGTTGACACCTGAGTTTTTGTTGGCATTCTCTGTAGCGAATAGGCCCGACACGAAGATTTCATATTATTTTTAGACAAGAGGTAAACTTACTGTTTTTTTCTTAGCTGGCATCGAGTGATTCGTTTTGAAAGTGTAGCTCACTTACCCATGCTATTTAGGGCTCGCACTGGTGTTTGTACTCCATGTCCCTGTATAAACTCAGGAGTACAATAATAAGAACCAAGTACAAGGTTTGCACTGTTGTTTGTACTCCACTGGTGTTCGAAAGGAGTTGCAGGTATGCTTACATCACGTTATTTTGCACCATCAGTAGTTGTACATATCACAATGTTTAGTTTTTTTAGAGTGACTGTTCTGAATGAACGAAACCTTGTGTAATTGGAGTGTTCAGCTGTTTGTTGACAGTAGAATGCCCAGTACCATTATGTGGAGTGACATGCCCTGAATAGAGAGTTTTCATAATTAGTTTTGCTATGTTGAACTTACATGGTATTTTTGATTAGTAGTAAAGTTGAGATGGAAGCAACAAGTATCCTCATTTACCCAACATATTTAAGTTTCGAACAGGGGTTTGTAACTCACATCCCTGCATGTATCCAGGAACATAATAATGACCATGCCAAACATTTTTCTTATTAGAAGAGGCATTTATTTCAGAACGGAATGAGTTACATCCCTCAATTAGAGTGGCGGGTAAGCCTACATTGATATGTATTTATCATATCAGTAGTAATAACCAGCATGATGAATGAATTTATGGTAGTAAACAAAACCTTGTGTAGTCGTTGTGTGTCGCAGTTGGGTCACCACTGATTCCCCAGTTCCATTTTGGGTCGTGGAAGGTCCTACACGAATACACTCATCAACTATTTGCTTGTTATGCATGATGGTTTTGACTGTTCCAATCATATGGGCGTGGTATAAAATGAGCGTACCAGGTGATATGGCGCACGTATGTTAGATAGAACTTCCTTTACTCCATGATGAGTTGATCTATCTTTCATCTGGTGATCGGCTTCACGTTTCCTTCTATTGATAGCATCTCTGTTTCGTGCATGCCTCTCCCGGTCCCTTTGCCTCTTCAATTCTTTTCGATCCGCTATTTTTCCTGCAATTGCGAAATGGTTAGTATGTGCAAGGTAGAAGCAGTTCCGTGTCGGGCGTAAATTTACCCGAACTGCAGCCGTTGGTTAAGTCTTGGAATGGAGTATGTTCCCCGTTACCATTTGAGGACACCATATTTGTCTGTTATTCAAAGCGCAAGAGGGGAGAGCCATCAGAAATGAATAGACATGACATCCTACCCTTTGTGCGAACTGTACATGAACCTTAATCAGAGTAGGAACATAACAAATAAAAGGGGTTACATGATATTAATTTCACTAAGTGTTGTATTGAGAATGGTTGTGTAAACAAGTATTTATGTGCATGCCTTCATATAGTTGTACTCATTATTTAATTTTCCATTATCTCTATGAATAAGGTTGGGAATAGTGTGGCACCTGATGAATAGATTTTATGTCAGATATGTATGTACGCGGAGGTGCAAGGGATGTGACTCGCCGTTAAATATTTTGTCGTGAATGTTGCATTATTTTTGAGAATTTGCCCAAGTTAGCATGTCATGTGTACATGATAGGTGTCACAGTCCAACTGGATATTTGGAGTGTAGATGATATCCTGGATGTATGTACCAGTTAGGTATGAGTGGTATATGTGTCTATGCACATATCCTGGAGTTTTTTTTTAATTTCGTACCAGTAAAGATTTCATACAATAACTAAGTGGTATGAGTTTTTTAGATAAGTAGTAAACTGTTTGTCCATTATGAAAAGAGAAAAGAATCAACAATATTTAGTTATTAACTACACATCAGTATAGTCATAGAAGAATAACCAGAACAATAAGTTATTGATTGATATGGGTATGTTATTTTGCTGCTAAGTGTTATGTCACAAGTGCATGACTGAAAACACTATATAGACACATAGTTATGTACATTGAAATGATGAGTAGAAATGCCCTGTCCGAATCAACTTTTAGCAGCAAAAATAGTTAAACGTTTTGTGCATGTAGTGTATACTGTACATATTACTACCTCCAACTTGAATTCATGCAATGGATATTATAGTTATTGCGACCTCCAACTTGAGATTCACGCAATAGAATGACAATAAAATGAATTTGTTTCATATACATGTTCACAGAACGGCGGTAAATACATTGATTATATGTGAAGAAGCCAGAAGGCAGAAAAATCGTTAAACGATAGTAACTCACTTGCACTTTGAAATGAACTTTGATGTGTGAATTATAGGGCTCGAAGGACTGCCAAGGCGAGACGCGACGATGACCTGTACCTGGAGCCGGCGTGATGCGACGACGACCTTGTACTAGAGTCGGCGTGTTTTTTAGCTGTGGACGACGATGACCCTATATCTGAGTATATCTGAGTGCAGGTTGATTTGTTTTGGGTGATTGTCATGACTCTGGAGAGGTCGTCAAGTCCATCGTCAAAACATGCACTCTGGAGGTTGTTTTGAGTTGATTTGGTTGTCAAGTGACGAGGTTGATTTGAGTGCAGGTTGATTTCATCTGGGTGATTGTCATGACTCTGGAGAGGTCGTCAAGTCCATCGTCAAAACATGCCGGCACAATTCAAAGTCGATCAGAAATTAAAGAGCTGATATTCTTTCAGTTAATTGCGTCCCTTGGTGATTGACGACCCTGTATTGATTGATGGACTGTTACGATTGGCATGTGCCATCATTGATTTATTTGTTTCCTTGGCGACGACAACTTTGAATTCCCTTTCCGATAAATTGCTTCCCTTCTGTGTAGCGTAAAGGAAATTGGCATTAAATGCTGATTGGACGAAATTTTTAAAGTTGAAGCAATCAACGGAAAGGAAAGCGTTATTTGGTCCGCTTTAATTGTTGTTCTGACGATGGACATTTCGTAGGGTTGATGTGTCGCGTTCTTATTGGTTTGGTCGTCTGCCGCTTACGTGTTGCTCTGTGATTGGCTCGGTCGTCTACCTGGGTCGGACGAACGTACGACCAACTCCCATTTAATAGTAAAGATAATGGATAATCACTTTGAAGAAGCATCTAACTCTATTTCTTTATTACAAGAACGAATTTCCAATATCAGATTAACATAAAGATTGTTTCTTTTCAATCGGATCATTCTTTGTTTTGAGCAAAAAAATCTTACTTCTATTTCATTTTATATCTCAGACCCTTCACATATTAGCATACTGGATGCTACACTAATAGTTGAACAAAAGAGCAGCATCATATGAAGATAGCGAAGGTAGAAATAAACACCAGTGAGCACCAGCTTTAGAAGCTTCACATGGTCATCTATGCTCCAGATCAGTACTCACCATACACAAAAAATTTCATGAAGGGCGCGGCGTGTCGCCGCGCTGAATTCAACTAGTAGAATTTAAATTTGGTAATGATGACTCTCAATATTGTTATTTTTTTATTTATTTTGTTTTAACATGCACGAGGACATATCGGTTGTAAAGTCATCTTTATGCTGGAAACTTTGGTATTTTATTTGTTTGTTGTGAATTATAGCTTGGAAATTACAAATTTTATAGTTTCAAATATTGTCTGTAATTGTTTGAGTTAAATAGTGAGTCGTGCCGAAAAGTTTTATTTCACTCTTGTATCTGTAATTTTAACAGAAATATAATATGTTGCATATATCTGTGTGCATTACGATTTGCAACTTACACATTTCACAGTTGCAAATATTATGCTTAGCAATGAGTCGGACTAAAAAGTTATATAGTTATCGCATAGTTTTTTTAGTTGGATAACTTATTTGTGTGTCTCTGAATGGTCATGATGATTATCCATAGCTTATGCAATTAATATATAAAGTTATAATGTTAATATTTATCCATAAGCTGTGCAATTAATATATGAAGTTATAATGTTAATATCACTAACATAGATAGATATAATGGTTGTTGTAATTAATTTTTTAAAAAATTGTTTAAATATCCACGGGGATGAGTTAGTCGTAAAGATGTTATTTTTCTGCAAATTTTGATATTTTATTTCCATTTATCTGAGTTGTATATCAAAAGATATGAATTATTTGATTTTTCACTTTTTTATAAATATGTATCAGACCGCACGTCAGCGAGTCACGCAGACGTCAGCCCCCGATGGATGCGGGCGGCGGCGCAACCGCGCACGCGGTCAAGCCCTTGAGACGCCCATTCAGTGGAGGACTTTGAGGCGGGTTGAACGGGCGTCGGGGTGCACCCAATGGTCGCCGGAATCGTCGCCGGCGACCGGTCCCGCGGTGGCGCTCACAGTGGATGGCGGCGGCGACCCGCGATGCTCTGACTCCGCCTCCAACCGCCCGAGGACAGTTCCTCTGGTCAAAAGGTAGACGACGCGGTGGCGGATGACGTCGTCCCCGTAGATTCGACCGCAGAGGAGCACAGCGGTGGCGGAGCGCGGCGGGCGCCGGCAGCGCCCTAGAGGTCGCCGGAGAGAGCGAAAGGGCCGGTGTGACTTTGGAGACGTTTGTGCAAAAAGGCCCCTGTGGTTTACGATATTTGTGTCTAGGTCCTTTGCAGGGGAAATTGAAAAAGTGTCTGAAAACTGTCGTGGGGACCGTTGGATCGAGTGCCGATGGTGCGGGATGAAAAAACTGTAGATTACTGTTCATATGAACAGTACCCGAGCGACGGGAGGACGTCAAAATCTCCTCCCTTAATATATAGAGGTAATACCGATACAACCCGATACACCTAATACATACCAATACAACCTGATACAATCAATGCATAGAGAATACGTACTTATCTAACCGATACAAACTGATACAAACTGACATGAAAAAAGTGTTTGAGTTATGCATTAGAGGTATAACAAGAATGTGACGTCTATTTAAGATCGATGAAACCGATCTACCCTCTCCTTTTGTCTTTTCATTGAAATTCTTATGAATTTTCTCCCAAAAATGTTGTAACGGCGGACGAACACCACTCTCCGTATAATGCATCATCTACAAGATGGTGCGATGCAAGATACAACTCGTTCTCTTCATCCTCGGTCCATGTAGAATTTCTTGTACTTCATTTGTAACAAAAATCAGGTCACAACTTCTTCTACTTCATTTTTACATAAAGAAAAAGAGGAAAATCACCTCCTTCCCCAATTGTGTTGGTTGTGGCCGGTCCATCTCCAGTCGGACCTTTCACAGAGACCGGTCCTGTATCGTCCAACTCTAGCCAGAGATCCCAAGCGTAGAGCAAACCCGTGGTGGGCCGTGATGCCAACCCTAGGCCGCGCGGGATCTATGGTGGGCGAGGAGCGGGGGGCGAGCTTTGATGCTACATTGGTGTTGGCCAGCCTCCAGGGAGCCGGCTGCGGGTTGCAGTGGTCACCAGAGGCGACGCCGGCTTCGCACTGTGAAAAATAGACTCCGACAGAGGCCGATTCTAAACAAATCAGGGCGGTTGTCCGACGAAAACTCGATCCCCTTATCGATTTCGGCGACGACGAGAAGCGGCGAGCGACAGAGGAGTGGGCTGGGGGGCGACGGAGGGGTGCGGTGGTCACCAGCGGCAACGCCAGCGAGAATAGGTATGGCAAGGGATGAAGCGGAAGTTTTTCTCTAAAGTGGCGCCCGACTACCAAATTTACTCCTCCAAGGCCGGTTTTAATCCTCCGACTTTTAAAAAATTACTCTTCTAGCCGTTTTAGGAATTGGTTAGGTGCGATGTTTGTTGATTCTTAGTCATCTAACCATTTTATGGGATCGGTTAGAGATGCCCTTAATATATTATTACCCCCGGTTACATATTTTTCTGCCAATTCCAGTTCTTTCAGTTTTGCACGACAAGATACGCACGCACACCCTACCCGTATGAGCACCTCCGATAGACTGAGCCGGCGGGTCATGTCATGAGATTGATGAATTCATCACAGACGTCTCGCTATTGACGATAATGTCGCCTCCCACTAAAGAATATTTTGACTAAATAAGAAACACTATCGTCAAATCTGAAATTTGAACTCTGATGGGCTGAAAATTCTCCGACTTGGATTTGCTTAGACGGTGAATAATGTCGTAGCGTACAAACAAACCTAAACGCAAAAGGGCTAATTCGAAACACTACACGTAACGTGGATGCTAGTAGATCCAGTACGATTGTGCTAAATCCTATATAAAAAAGATATACATGGTATGCACCAAGCCTTCCCAGGCGTTTGGTCTGAGCCGTCCGATCGTCCCTACGAAGCGATCTCCACCGTCCATTCATGGACTGACTTTTGCTGACCGTTTTTTGGCCCACATGTCATTCACTTAGTGAGTAGACAACTCGGTGCACACAGCTTTATCCTCAACGATTCGCAATTCTGAGCCGTCCAATCCGGGGACTCGGTTCCGCGTCAATCTTGGCCGTTCGTTTGTCGAACAAAACTACCCCGCAGAAACCCTAGCCGCTCCCAATCGCGCTCCTCCCCGATCCACAATCCCTCGCTGTGTGATGGTGGCTGCAGCGAATCCGGCCACTCGCGCCTCCCCCTCTATTCGTTCTTTACGTCCGTCGCCGCTCTCTCCCTCTCCTCTGCCGCTCCCTCCTCCTTTTCGTTGATCCGCGAACTAATCCTGGTTTTCTGTTGTTTGTGTCTGGGATGCAGAAGTAGATCGTTGCGGACAGCCCTAGCCCCGACCATGTCGGAGCTTGCACGACTCAATGTTTGTGGACGAGCTGACCGAAGCCATGGATGCACCTCGAGCACCTGCTACAGCAACACATGCCCTCCTCTCTCGCGTACGACCATGGAATTTCGACGACGACGCCTCAGGTGTGTATTTTTGTCCTCCGCCTCTAATGTTTTTGTCTCTCTCTCCTATCTTGCCTTCTCTCTCTCCCAGACGGCAGCGCGGCGCGGAGGAGGCGCACGTGAGGAGCTCGACTTCCACCAGCTCTGCTCCCCATGGAGAAGTTCTTCCCAGGCGTTTGGTGTTCTGAGCCGTCCGATCGTCCCTGCAAAGCGATCTCCACCGTCCATTCACGGACTGACTTTTGCTGACCGTTTTTGGGTCCACATGTCATTCACTTAGTGGGTAGACAACTCGGTGCACACAGCTTTATCCTCAACGATTCGCTATTCTGAGTCGTCCGATCCGGGGACTTGGTTCCGCGTCAATCTTGGCCGTTCGTTTGTCGAACAAAACTGCCCCGCAGAAACCCTAGCCGCTCCCAATCGCGCTCCTCCCCGATCCGCAATCCCTCGCTGTGTGATGGCGGCTACAACGAATTCGGCCACTCGCGCCTCCCCTTCTATTCGTTCTTTCCGTCCGCCGCCGCTATCCCCCTCTCCTCCGCCGCTCCCTCCTCCTTTCCGTGGATCCGCAAACTAATCCTTGTTTTTTTGTTGTCTGTGTATGGGATGCAGGAGTGCAGGAGTAGATCGCCGCCGGACAGCTCCAGCCCCGACCATGTCGGAGCTTGCACGACTCAATGTTTCTGGACGAGCTGACCGAAGCCATGGATGCACCTCGAGCACCTGCTGCAGCAACACATGCCCTCCTCTCTCGCGTACGACCATGGAATTTCGACGACGACGCCTCAGGTTTGTATCTTTGTCCTCCGCCTCTAATTTGTTTGTCTCTCTCTCCTATCTTGCCTTCTCTCTCTCTCTCAGACGGCAGCGCGGCGCGGAGGAGGCGCACGTGAGGAGCTCGACTTCCACCAGGTCTGCTCCCCATGGAGAAGTTCCGATGTGAATTCACCTTCTTCTCTCTGTAGTTGCTGCTGTGACCTGCTCCGCCTGCATCCGATTAATTTGTGCTGAGGCTGGTTGAGGTAGGCTGCGAGCCGTCCCCATTTCCCCATGTTTTCTATTTTTCTGTTCTTCTTCGATTCGACCGTGACCTTCTCTTGGCAGTTGCTGTTGTAACCGTCTCCTTGGTTGAATCTGGTGCTCCCATTGAAAGCTCTGGCTACAGATTTCTACCAGTTTATCAGGTATGGACTCTTTGTTGGTACAACTTCTTCTTAATTTATGCCTGCAGGTTGTTTGATAAAAAGCCAAGCTGGATGTAGAGGAAATATTAGACTATATGCTGTTTATTCTGCTCTTAGTTTAGTTTTCATCAAGTTTGGCCTCCATTCGGAGATAGACTGCCTGCACATTATATCGCCTCACTATTTAAGTGATTACCATTTATCATGTATTTTTTCTTTCAGATGATGGCATCCATGTGCTGGCTGTTGTTGCTAATTAGATAAGTGATTTATGTTGTCAGTTATGTATATATCCTTAGATTTGTTCGAGGAGATGTGTCGTCTGTGTTTTGTGTGAGTTCTATGACCTCAGGACATACTTAATGTTTTTCACTACAACTTAAAAGCTACATATTTTCCATACGATTTGTTCTTTCACCGGTGAATTTTCCCTTTCTAGCTGCATGTCATACATAGATAGTGAGAAGTAATTTGTTTGGTGTGGTGAAGAAATTGTTTTAGAAATCAAAACTACATACCTTACGTCGGCTGTTATTGTCAATCTGAGCTTACTTCTCTACAGGTGTTGAGGTGTGGCCTCAAAGGCTTGTGTTCGGGGCATGAGATCCCTATGCGAGTGACGATAGCCAACATCAGTACACGATGTTTTAGTGGTTCTCTATACAGATTTTCTCCCATCGTCCCAACTCCTATTAGATACTTCTCATGTTTGTAAAACTAATAATTTACTCTGGAATGTCTAGATATCATAAGTTATGTTTGAACCTCACTACCAAGTGACGACCTTACATTGGTTATTCGGCATAGCGACACTTAAATTAAATCGACATCGCGAATACCTTCTCTGTTTGCTTTCTTCATATCAATTGTCCTGTTCTTCATAAGTCGTAATTACATACTGTACAATCTTCTTCCTTTTAAAGATATGTAATCAATCCATGTTTATCTAAGGGTCGCAAAGGAGATAATTCACACCTTGCATTCTTAGCAGGTGTAATCCTTTGGTCACAAGTATCATTGACCTACTTGACACCTTTTAATGTACATATGTCTTAACACATTCAGTTATTTTAGGTAGCTTCAATAATAGTTGTGCACTTAAATTGGATTAAGCGTAATCAAGGGGATGCTGCTTCATTTGATTGGACGGGGCTTGCCTGCGCCCCTCCCATGCTCCCATCCGTGCGCCCGCAACCATCTGACGGTTCGTTGCTTTCCTGGCCGCACATCCCAAACAGGAAAGCAAATCGCGGCAAGATATGCGCATAGTAGTTGCACAAAACTCATGAGTGCTTCCATTAATCCATTCCCGGTGCGTCTCAGAAGACTGGCGAACATGGATGAATCTATTTTCTCCATTGGCAGCTCGCGTGCCTCTCTACCTGATCACAACAACGCCGTCAGGGTAGTAGTTCCTCGATGTTGCAGATTTTTAGCTCTCGACTTGATCGTGGGTCTCAACGTCCGACGAAAAATCCAATTGGGTGCCAACGAGCAATTAGTAGAGCAGGGTCATGTGCTTGTCATTGTCGACTTCCTTACTCGTGCTTGTCGCACCGGTAGCGAACTGTGCAATATTGGCCGCGAATATATATTGCTCACCTCATAAAGATTGGGGCGCCAGTGAACACAGAAGCCTAGGGCGATGCGGCAACACTGATCATGGCCACCGGCGGCGCTCACGCTAGACCACGTCCGGCGTTGCTCTAGGCGGCCTTTGGTTTTTCCTCAACACTGGCGGTTCCCGAACAACGTTGTTCGTCGCAAGCTTGGCCGTCCCTCTCTTTCAGTATTTTCTTCCCTGAATTCCTGGTGTTCCCCATATTTTTTGTTGAGAAAAAGAAGTGGGGCAAGCAAAACGAAGAACCGTCGGATGGGAGCATGGGAGGGGCGCAGGTAAGCCCCGTCCCACTTGATTGCCGTTTATCTTTACTATTAAATGGGAAATGGGGTACCCACCCGCAGGAAACGTCCCGCTCGGATCGGATCGATCGATGGTCTGCCGATTCTGAAGGCTTCGTACCATCTCTAACATTGGGAGGCCCAGCCCAGTAAGAACGCCTATCGATCCTCGCCTATCACCCACGGTGCTCCTATTTTACTCTCCCGTGACGACGCCCTAGGAGGGCCGCCGCCACCAGCGTTCTGTGATGTCCCGATGCTTTGATTACTCTCAATCACAGATACAGAGTAGGTTCAACAGAAATGGAGGTGAGGAGCAGACGAACTACGAGGGATGAGATACAGACGAGGAAGAGAGAGAGTTCAGGTTCTACACGATACCCCAGATTCCACACACGGCTCGGGTATTCATACCCCTAGTATCTCACTTACAGGTGGCCCCACGCCACGTCGGTCTTCAGCTGGGCCAATACTAGCTCGCCAGCTCAGCCGGCTGACTCGATGTCCACCGCCACGTCAGGTGTAGGTGTGACAGTTGCCTCCCCTTGAATTGGCAGCTGCTCTTGATCCCAGAGAGCTGCATCAGGATACCGCGTCTTGAGCACGTAATAATCCTCCCATGTCGCCATATCATCCGGCAAGTGAGCCCAGCGAATCAACACTTGCGGTGCTGCTGCATTACCCTTGCGCACCAAACGACGCTGAAGAATAGCCACCGGCACAGGTTTTGCCGCTGTGAAATCTGCAGTCACTGGAAAGTCAGAGTAAACTGGTGTATAATTCGCCGTAAATGGTTTGAGCTGGGAAACATGGAAGACTGGGTGCACTTTAGCCTCCACTAGTAAAGCCAATTTGTAAGCCACTTCGCCAACTCGCTCCAGAACTGAGTAAGGTCCAAAATATTTATAAGATAGCTTGGGGTATGGTCGATTCACCACCGACTGTTGAGCATAGGGTTGCAGTTTCAACAACACTTGATCACCAACACTAAACTGTCGCTCTACCCTGTTTTTGTCTGCATAAGTCTTCATGCGTTGTTGAGCTCTGATCAACTGAGCTCGAAGGAGTTCTGTTTGAGCTTGATATTCCAGGGTAGCATCACCAGCAACAGAATCATCAGCGACAGATATATTGGGCATCCCACCAAAATTAGGTTCAGTTCTATAAAGGGCTTTGAAAGGAGAGCAACCCAACGCTGTATGAAAACTGGAATTGTACCAGAATTCCGCCAAACCTAACCATTTCTTCCAGTGTTTGGGATTATCTTGGACAGCACAGCGCAGATACTGCTCCAAACACTGATTGACACGTTCACTTTGACCATCCGTTTGTGGGTGGTAAGCCGTACTGTAGTTGAGTTTAATACCCAAAGATTTGAACAAATCCTTCCAGAAATGGCTTGTGAACACCCTGTCACGATCAGAGATGATTGCCAGTGGCACTCCATGCAATTTGACTACATTATCAACAAACAGTTTTGAAACTGTAGCTGCTGTATATGGATGCTTCAGGGGCAAAAAATGTGCATATTTTGTCAAACGATCAACCACCACCAGAATGGTGTTAGCGCCCTCAGAAGTAGGCAACCCTTCAATAAAATCCATCGTGATCTCTTGCCATGGTGTAGAGGGAGGTGGTAGTGGCTGCAATAACCCGGCTGGCTTCTGGTGAGTATGTTTGGCTTGTTGACAAACCAAGCATTGTTTCACATAGTTCTCCACTGCCTGTTTTAACCCAGACCAATAATACAGCTGCTTGATGCGCTGATAGGAAGCCTGAATGCCAGAGTGTCCTCCCACAGCACTATCATGCAGGGATGCTATCAGTTTTGTTTGCAAAGCCAAATTGTCGCCAATCACCAAACGGCCTTTGTATATAATAAGTCCCTTGTCCAGATAATATCCTTTTTCATTAGGAGATTTAACTGCCAACTCTTGTAGCAGAGCAACCATAGTACTGTCATTTGTATAGGAGTTCAGTACCTCTTGTAACCAAGTAGGCTGACACGAAGATACAGCATGAATGTCCAGAAGGTGACCAACTCGAGAGAGAGAATCAGCTGCCCCATTTTCCACTCCTTTGCGGTATTTGATTTCAAAATCCAAGCCAGCTAGTTTAGCCATCGCTTTCTTCTGCAGCTCAGAATTCAGTTGGTCTGTCAGGTTACACAGACTTTTGTGGTCTGTAACAATGGTAAATTTCCCTCGTTGCAAATATTGCCGCCACTTCTCAACAGCCATAATTACCGCCAGAAATTCCTTGTCATACACACATAGCTTCTGGTTCATCATACCCAAAGCTTTACTCATATATGCCAATGGATGACCATTTTGTGTGAGAACAGCACCAATTCCAGTGTCACATGCATCTGTTTCCACAGTAAAGGGCAAACTGAAATTAGGCAAAGCTAACACTGGTGTGGTTATCATAGCTTGCTTTAATTTCATGAATGCTTGAGTTGCCTCCTCTGTCCACAGAAAACCCTTCTTCGTGAGTAATTGAGTTAATGGTTTTGTGATCAGGCCGTAATGTTCCACAAATTTGCGATAATATCCTGTGACTCCCAATATACACCTCAACTCCGTGATATTGGTTGGAATTGGCCAGTCAGCTATTGCTTCTGTCTTTTCAGGGTCTGTTGCTACCCCTTTATCTGAAATAATGTGACCCAAATATTGGATACTTGTCTGGCCAAAACTGCATTTGGACATCTTGGCATAAAATTGAGTTTCTCTGAGTTTTTCCAATACCAACCTCAAATGCTCCAAGTGTTCTGCCCATGATTTGCTGTACACAAGTATGTCATCCAGGAATACAATAACGAATTTGCGCAGATATGGTGCAAATATTGAATTCATTACGCACTGAAACGTAGCTGGTGCGTTGGTGAGCCCAAAAGGCATCACCCTGAACTGAAAGTGGCCATGGTGAGTTTTAAAAGCTGTCTTAGCCTCATCTTCGGGTCTCATTCGAATCTGATGATAGCCGGCTCGAAGATCAAGCTTAGAAAAGAATTTTGTGCCAGCCAATTCGTCTAGCAACTCATCAACTATAGGCAGGGGAAATTTATTTTTCACTGTGACCCGATTCAACCTTCTGAAGTCAATACAAAATCGCCATGTGCCATCTTTCTTTTTCACAAGTAAGACTGGTGATGCAAACGGACTCATACTCTCTGTAATGAGCCCAGCGTCAAGCATTTCTTGAACTTGTCTTTCAATTTCGTCCTTCTGCAACGGTGTATACCGATAAGGCCTGGAATTAACTGGTGGAGCACCAGTTTCCAAATGAATTGCATGATCCAAAGCTCTCTGTGGTGGTAATTCACTTGGCTCCTGAAACACATCTGGAAATTTTTGTAACCGCTCAGTCATATCTGGAGAAACAGCTGTGGCTGAACTCTGTATAGTTTGTGTCACTGGGTCTACTACTGCCATTGCCCACACCTCGTTGCCTGACAACCATTTCTGCAATTGTTCAGCTGATAAAACCGACACTGTTTTAGTTGGTGACACGACTCCCTGCAGTGTAATCTCATTGCCCTTGTACTGGAAGGATATGTATTTCGCATCCCAATCTACTGTCATCCTGCCAAACTGTTTCAACCAGTTAACTCCCAGAATAGCATCATATGCTCCCAATTCCAAGATGCGCATATCAGTTGTGAAAGTGTGACCCTGTGTCCACCAAGTGAGTCCAGAAACTTGTTCATCAGAAGTCATCACTTCACCATTAGCCACTTTGACAGGCAGAGCCTGTGCTGCAGATATTTTACAACCAGCTCGTTCTGCAAAATTTCTGGTAACAAAAGTATGAGTACTGCCCGAGTCAATGAGTAACAGCATTGCTTGATTTCCCACTAGAGCTCTCAATCTAATGGTCTCTCCACTTTCAGTTCCAGCTAGTGCATCAACAGATAATTGACAACAAGTTGCAGATGGAACAGGTTCGTCCAGCAGTTGCAATGCTAACTCTGCATCATCAGATATGACTTCACCAAACTCGCCAACTTCAATGGTAAGCCTGATCGTTTACATTGATGCTCATTGGAATATTTGTCACCACACTTGAAGCACAGATGGTTGGCACGACGATAATCTCTTAGCTGTCGCTCCCTCTGAAAATCATCCCCATTATGCTTCTTCACCCAATCAGTACGTGGTGCTGTGGTGTTGGAACTTGCAACTTGTTGTGGAGGATGTTTTGTAGGCGCGTTGGGACGCGTTCTGGCCCGAGGCTGATCATGTTCTTCCTCCTGAATCCGAGCCAAAGATGCCGCCCGAGTGATACTTGCAGGTCCTTGCAACCGAACAGCACATCGGATATCATCACGCAATCCAAACACAAACTGTGTCACGAACCACCGTGGACTCAGAGAATCATCCAAGGATATCAAATGGTACATACTTTCCTCAAAAGCTAAACGATATTCTGCTACTGAACCTGTTTGTTTCAGCTGCAATAGCTTGGTCATCTGTCCATCATACTCATCCTGACCAAATTCCTCCACAATCGCTTGCACAAAAGTATCCCAAGCGATCACTCTGTTTCTCCTTTTAAATGACTGAAACCAGAGTGCTGCGTGACCATCTAAGTGCAAAGTGGCAGTGCTAACCCAGTGGTGCTCAGGGACCTTGTACATCTCGAAGTATGTCAGGCAAAGATCTATCCAGAGCGAGGGCTTATCACCTGAGAAACGTGGAAAATCATGGCGTCGCGGCCGTGCCACGAAATCGCCCTGGTGCGTCACCTCAGCAGGGTCGGTCGGAGAAGATGGTGCGGTCTGGAACTCTGATCCCGTTGCTGGAGTAGTGAGAAGTGGGGGGCGCTGATTTGACAATCGTGCCGCCATCGGCGCCTTGTCCGCCAGCAGAATCTCCACGCGAGGCAAAGGCTGAGCGGGGCCCTTGTCGTGTTCGGCGAGACGACGCTTGACGCCGTCGAGATCTTCGCCGAAGTCCTCCAGTTGCCAGCGGAGACCTCCTACTTCCGTCGAGACCTCCTTGATCTCCGACGAAATGGAGCTGAAACGAGACAGCATCTCCTCCAGCGATTTCTGCACCTCCAGTTTCCAACACAAACGAGGTCTGTGCCGAAGGAACGGCGGGCCGCGCGGGCGCCGTCGCGACTCCTCTGAATCCAACGAACCCCGATCAGGATTTTGTGCAGCGTCGCCGAAGCAACACCGCACCTTTCTCGGTGGAATTTTACCGTCAGATCTCGAGATTTTGAGCGCGAGCGGTGGCGACGAAAGCTCTGATACCAGATTGTGATGTCCCGATGCTTTGATTACTCTCAATCATAGATACAGAGTAGGTTCAACAGAAATGGAGGTGAGGAGCAGACGAACTACGAGGGATGAGATACAGACAAGGAAGAGAGAGAGTTCAGGTTCTACACGATACCCCAGATTCCACACACGGCTCGGGTATTCATACCCCTAGTATCTCTCTTACAGGTGGCCCCACGCCACGTCGGTCTTCAGCTGGGCCAATACTAGCTCGCCAGCTCAGCCGGCTGACTCGATGTCCACCGCCACGTCAGGTGTAGGTGTGACACGTTCTCCCAGACTTCCCCCGCTCGCCGCTCTTTTCTTCAAGGACTGCACCGTCCCCTCATGGACCGCGTGCCGACGCTGCTATTGGATCACATCTCGGAGGAGCGGCGAAGCATCTCCTCCTCTTGAACCGGTGGTGGCAGGAGCTCATCACCGGGGTCGTCTTCGCCTTAGAGCGCCAGTTTTCCCCGAAGTCGGCTTGTTCTCCGACGTTAAGTCTGCGGTCCGCTTTGGTACGAGTCCTCCCGATCACCTGATGGCGGGGCGAAAGAGGAGACTTCTCAACTGACAACTGACAAGGAGTACGTTGAGAGGAAGGCAGCCATGGAATAGCTGATGTGTGATTAGAATCTGTGCTGCAATCCACGATTACGGGTGGCACTATTGTAGACGAAGACCTACTCCCAGTGCCGCATGCTCCTCCTTCCCTCGTCCGTCTCTTCATCCCAAGGTATGCCACTTCAGGTCAAAATCCCTCATGTGGTAGCCCATCCATTTTTGCATAGAAGACACCATGTGGTAGCACTATCTTTACTCCTCTGGCAGCCCATCCATTTTTTTGGTAAATTCTGAAGACACCAGCCTCCAATCCCTAATAGTCACAGATCCTTAATTCTCTCGTACTCCATCTATGTTTTGATTTTGAGGAGAAAGAGGGGACGTGTAAATATAGGAGATACACTGTCAGGACCTGGCTATCATCACTCAGGTCACGCCATCCTTTTGGTTAACACTAGATATGGCGAGAGCTCAAGCAATGTTGTTATCATACAACGATTTCCCTTTACTAATACGTCTATGCAAGAAGTCTTGGCCAATTGATGGCCACAAAGTATATCCAAGGAGAAGAAATGCTTCTGGAACATTACATTGGATTAAATAGAAAGGAATCATCATGTCAACTAAGGAGAATCCCGAGAGAAGTAAATCATTCTGCGCATGTTCTGTAGAAAATCTAATTTTGATTGACCATGTCTCAACTTGATTGTGTAGCTAGCACTCTTGAATGCCTATAGCTAGGTGAAATTATTACAAGATCGATTATATGTGTATTGTTCTTGTTCCTGGATAAAATGATATGATACAACTTTGATAACCGTGGTATAACTCTTTCTACGATAGTGATGTCCCTAAAATGGTGTACAAATTCACTGTGTAGTAGATTTTCCCGTACTGATTCTGGTCCAAATTATAAGCATCCAATATTTCATAGATGACCATGTCGTAGAAATCGTGACATCTTTCTTTCACGATTGAAAAAGCCAATACGTCATCCCATATGTGCATCCACCTGAGAGTTGGTAATTTGACAATCTGTTCTGTTGTGCGATTGAATATTTACTTTCTCAAAAGTAAATGGCTGAGTTGACCAATTTAGTATATTTTGCAGTCCAGAGGCATATTATTATTGCAAGACATGTACGCAACACTTTGAGTCTCCATCCGCACGGGAAAAATGTGTGATGTGTCGTAGAGGCAAGATGCCTCCGCCACCACTGTGTGCTATGTCCCCTTTCCTCAGTCATCCGGCACCGTGTGCTCAGCTCCTTTCTTTAGGTTGTTGGCGTGCAACATCCATGTGCCCATTTGGTGAACTCAATTCCAGTTGCTCTTACCTATTGTTTTGGGGAAAGTTTGTACTACTGCCTTTGTGATGTACAATTGCATGTGTTAGTTGTGTTAGTTTTTTTGGATGGAATATTTGGCGCCAGCCTATAGGTTTTATGATTTTTCTAATTTCTTCTTTGGCAGAATGTGAAAGAAAAAAATACAATTAGATTAGCTCTTCATAGACAAACTTGGGGTTTGCGAGCCAAGGTAAGATCGGCTCGGGATCATGGGACGAAGAAAACCCGAATTTGGGTCTGAAATAACTTTACAAGAAATCCGGACACTACCAATCCTTAAACATTTCTGGAAACCACATGGGATCAGTATTTTATTGTTTAGGGGGAATTACACTTACTTGTTTTCTAGTACAAGTCGCTACTGGTTTTGCTATGACTTTTTACTATCGCCCAACCGTTACGGAGGCTTTTTCCTCCGTTCAATACATAATGACCGAGGCCAACTTTGGTTGGTTAATCCGATCCATATCTTCCAAGTAAACGTCCTGGGGAGGGTTCACTCATCTTCCCAAAAGGGGGCGCTTTTGGTGCATATTTCACGGAAGAACTTAAATATGCGAAAAGTTTGGGTTACAAAGCGCACTGTGGTCAAGTTAGACGAGGTATCGTATCTACTTCATTCTACTTGATGTTGGAATCAGTAATATTAGTATCAGGTGTCTTTTCAAGTACCAGTAGGATCACCAAAGGCCATTCATTATGTTGCAGGTTTTGTTAATCAAAAGAAGATAGTTATAATCTGGAATTCATCACCGGTGGCGAACTATTTGATAAGTTTATTGTGTTTCCAGTTCTAAGTTTTGCAGGAATGAATGATATGTTCCCAATAGGCCACAATGTTTGTGTTTGTTTGGGATTATTAGCACTATTGTTTCTGTTGATGGAGTCAAAAGGAAAAGTATTCTCTGATGCACATACACAAATATATGGTGTACAATCCATGCTAGGAACAGGTATGCATACGTGTCCCTTATATACAATTGAGCCTTGTATACAAGTATGAAAACTCTATTTTTGATTATGCTTGCGATGTAGTTTCGTTTCCATGGAATGTATAGAAGATAGTGCCATGTTTTTGGTACAGAACACAATGAGTTCAACAAGAGAAGGCCAGGAGGGCACTAACGATACATATCTCAAATCTTTCCATTAGAACTTTAGATAATCTTTCTATTGACCCTGTTCATTTATTACGGTCTTGTTGTCACTATTGTTTCTTGATAACTATGATAAAAAAGGAAAGTAGATAACATGTGCATCTGAATTTTGAAATCTATGGCTTGACGAAAACTTGCAGAAGAGAAATGTAGCCTCATCAAAATAGGTTCAGAACGATTTTTGTAGACAAAGATGCTGCATTTATTATTATTATTGCTAAGGTATTCAAGCTTTTCTATCATTATAGGAGTATTTACGTTAAGTTGTGCAAATTATCTGCTAATTATGCATGCTTAATCCCCCAATTCTTAGTATGCTACTCCCTCCGATCCATAAAAAGTGTCGCTCATTTTGTACTAAGCTAGTACAAACTTTGTACTAGATGAGCGACACTTTTTGTGGATCGGAGGGAATACGTAGGATGATTCTCAGGACAAGGAGCGGCTGAAGGAGGAAGATGAGGACCAATACGTATGTGCCATCTATAAAACTAATGTCTTCTTAACATTTACCATCAGCGTGGTAATACGCAGCGGATGGCAGGGTTAGTTTGTGATCTAGAGATAGGTTAATCTCCATTTTTTCAGAAAATTTACAGCCCATGTACAGTAGATTGAGCTAATGTTTAACATGTAATATGTACATGACCATATAATTTCAGTCTACTGTGAAATTTTTGCAATAGATTGTATTTTAGTCCGCTGTGAATTTTTTTGAAATAGATTGTGATTTGCTCACTTTTGAGAAGCATCCAAATTTTTGTATTTTTCATTATACATTCCAACAAATCCATCGTTGGTTTGTAAAGTGTAATGCAGATTGGAGTGCTCCAGAGTCCAGGCTCCATAGTATCAGATTAGTAAAGTATATTACTTAATATAGTTTATCTTGTTTTCTATGAAATTTTGAGATATTAATACAGTTTTTTAAAATGGATATTACTGAATTTGTTTTGCCTAATAGGGCTAAGATAGGTATTTCAACTGGATGTTCATGGTTCCTCGGTAACGCAACCGTGAAGTAATTAGTCCGAACAGATTTTAAAAATAATTAGTCTGAACGTTCCGTCTTCCCGTTGCAACGCACGGGCATTTAGCTAGTAGCCTTAATTCACAAGCACAGAGCAGTTTCGCCATATAAACTTGGTATCTTCTTCATTTATTAATGTATTTACTAGAACAAAGATAATGTATGTTTTCCACTGTTTCACATGATTATATGTGGCGGGCATGACCTATTCTTTGACCTTTGCTATGATGGAATATCAAGAAGTAGCTACACGTTAGTCTGATATGTGTTTTACCTCCTTGCTTACCACTCAGTCTAATACTTTTGTTGTTCGCTATAGTGCCCATATCTGTATGTCAGTTAATAAACTCATTATTTTTTCTGTACTAGAAAGCTGATACCAGTTTAGTAAACTTTTCTACTTCATGTAAGCAATTTAGGCCGATGGATTTAGGTGCTATCTTTCTCACTTGCTATATTCCTTCCTTACGATTGATTTAATTGTATCACGTAAACCCGAAAAGTGAATCTGAAACATTAGACAACCTCAATGAGTGCATTTGAGATTTCATAGAGCTAGAGACTGAATATAGAGTTCTGGACACTTTGTATGAGGGTAATGAGTTAAACTAAAATAATTCCGCTAGGAGCTGTTGTTATGTGCCTTTTGTTTCCCATATTCTTTGCTGGCTTTTTCCCGAACTAATGTTTTCAGAAACTTCATCCCACTACACTGCTCATATTTACAAATTTTGTGCCAGGAAGACAGGAACATACATAGGAGGCAAAATCACCTCACATTGCCCTCTATTAACTAATGCAGATGCTACTAGGCCATGGATTTGACATTTGAAAGGAAAAAACTACAATGATATCTATATTACTTGCATATGTAAGAATGATCAGCGTGGGAATAGCTCAAACTGAACTCATACTGTACCGGAGCACTTTGGCAAGCAACATTCCATAAACATAGCAGCAAGCCAGGTAACTTAATTGGTCCCTCGCTATGTTCAATCCCATATGTCCTGAACACAGGTATATCCTATTTCAGGTTTTGATGCATAGATGAATGAACCATCCAGTTTTGTTATATTAACACTTGCATGCTTCAGAGTTCATGATCTTTTGCATGTTATTAAGATCAACAAAAAATTGATGCAAAATTGTGGGATACTGAGCTTGATTTTTATATGAATGCCCTTTAGTAATTCTCCAGCGGTGAGTTTAACATCATTTCTTCATCTTTTTTTTATTTGTTTCCTTGCAGGTCTCAGATGTCTTTTTCTATTGCCTCTACGCAAGGACTACCTCATATTTTTTTGATTTGTTTCCTTGCAGGTCTCAGATTTCATTTTCCATTGCCCTCTGTGCAACTACTCCCTTGAGGTAAAGGGTTACTTTCCTCTTCCCGTTCAGAAACAATGAACTTCCTCTTCTTTTTATTTGTTAACAGAACAATTAAATGCATGTGTATCTCAAGCTTACAGACTGGCTGTGGATAAATTTGTACGTTAGATCTGGTTATTGTGTTGTGCTATGTGCTTAGATAGTAGTATTGGAACTTTGGAAGTTAATATTCCTTGCATTATGTTGTATGTGATTTAATTTGGTATTATGAATACATTGCTAAAACGACTATGCTATTCTACTGAATTTTCTCCGAGTAATTGGTTGTTTGTCTATTGGAAATGGGTGCATGCCGTATGATTTTATTTTGACATTTTGTACAACTACAGGTTTCGATCATATGTGAAATATGTGGTGAATATATGACTGAATGTATCTCCAAATAATTTTATGGTTGATCGATATGTTCACATTATTTATCTTGATTGCCACTAAGATTCCTTTCCAGTAGCATGCTGCTTCTACATGATTAGCTATAGTGATGTACTTAATTCCTGATGTTTATCTGCCCTATGGTCCTTCAATTTGCTTCTAGATTCTGATTTTTTCGTCTTCATTTGTGTTACATACTATGAGTCTACATTTAACTGTTTGCAGTGTCGGGAATAGTTTTATGGTAGCTGCAAGTAGGAGCATGATGAGGATGCTGAGAAACATTGTTAGGTCTAATTTCTGTTCTCTACATTCTTTAGTAACCAAGTGGTAGATGTGGGCTGCTTTCTGCCATCAATCCAAGGAATAAATCGCCATCTGATTAAGGTATCGTGGTCCTGAAGGTGAAAAGGGGCAATCTGATAGCTATCCAGACCGTCAAATATTGTAGATACTAAGCCGGTCCATGTTCTATATGAGATCTAGGTACGCATGCTATATGCTTGTGCTGGTTATAGGAATTAGTTCTTCATAGCTTTTAGTTTTGCCATTCAGCACGTTTTCTTATTTCAGCCTCCATGACACTTTTGGACTATTAATCTGGTGTCTTTGTTTTGGTCTAGGCTGAATTGCAGTATATCTGTGTGTGTGATATTAGTAAATCGAGTGTCTCTCAAATGAGAGAAAACCTAACATTGAATTTCAGTAGACGTTTGTGTGTGTTTGCTGTGAGCAAAGCAAGTGTAATTCAAGTGAGAGTACATAAGCTGCATTTCAGTCGAGGTGTGTGATGTGAGCAAAGCGAGTGTTACTCAAATCATAGTGCCTAATATGAATTTCAGTAGAGGTGTATGTGATGTCAGCAAAGCATCTGTTAAGCAAGCACCCGTCGTAATATGTGGATCGAGATTATTTGTTCTTGACAAGGAGTTGAATTTTAGATTGCTTATAGTTTATGTATTTAAGTTCTATGTGAAGGTCTTGGTGCTTGCCCCTGTAGTACCAGTGTAAACATCCATTTGATTGATATGGTTTAGGTATTTATTGGATCTTTGAATATGCAAATGGTTTGACCAGATTCAGCATGTATTTTGGCTGTATAAATAAGATGGGTTGTACTCATTCTCCATCCCTCTTGTTACACAGATTCTTCTAAACTGAAAAGTAGTAATTGCTACTTTCTATAATGTACGAGAACAATTCATGCATGCTTCATGGGAACTCTAATTATTCTACAGCCTCTTAGTATTTCTTTGTTGAGATTTGTTTTCTTTTGGTCATTTCGGTGGGTAAGTGTTTGCAAGAGTTGTCTGGTATGCAATTTTCTAGACCAGCCAACATAGTTAATGTTCCACCAACATGTCTTGCTTGATTATTTTGTTCTGGCTATGAATAATATCCATCCGTTTTGCTTACTTTTTTATGACAATGATTAGTTTAGTTTTGTATATATACATACAACATATATATACTGTCAGACCCTGAATCCAGTCTACATAAACAAAACATATCGGTTGGGCCACACAGCTAGGAGCATATTGGGTAATACCAACCTAGGAAACAGGCAAGGCTGGATCGGAATGGATCATCGGCTGATAGCTCCTAGCGGCCCAAATGTCATATATGTCTCCAGATTGTGCACGCAAGAACCCAAAATCCTACCAACTCGTATACTTTAATCATACACACATGGTATACGAGTTGGACTTTAACAGAGTCGAAATCACATGATAAACCTAAGACACAAAGAAAGAAAATAAGTATTCAAAGGTCTCACTGAGCAAATATATCGAATGTCGTCAAACAGAGGACACATGTCCCAACATTACATCATGCAGCGGAAAACAAGCCGGTCTGAGTATAGACAAGAAGCAAAGGGCATACGGCCGAAACGAAAAGCCGAAACGAAAAGAGAAGGCCCATCCACGCGGTCCACCAGGAAGAATCACAGGGGAACTCTAACTACTCGTCGTAGATCTCGTCGTCGAACTCCACGTAGTACCCACCCACCTGGTCGTACGGAGAATCCTCAACTGCAGATAAAATCACACTCGTGAACGGGTCAATACACCGGAGCGTATCGAACAAGGTAAAGCTAACAGGTTACAAAACTGAAAGACTCCCAAAGTGGACTTAGTGGTAGCAGCACTAGCAACCTAAGAGAGACACACTATAACTTCCGTCTAAATTAGAGAGGGATGAGAGAGCGCATAAGTAAACAACTACAACTAACACCAATCATAACTCATTCTCGAATTAACCCACTCAACCAAGTATGATGAAGCAATTCGGGAATACTCGCACATTGAACAGTTTTAATTACCAGTTATTGTGAAAGTAATTCTATGTTACTAGTCAGGTTAATTAACAATGATTATATGTAACTTGTCTATGATCTTATTAGTCAGCATCATCACCAAAACGTCCATAATCGTGGACACGGCTCATCGATAAGATTAAACCCTGCAGGGGTGCACTACTGGACCCGTACTCGTTCGATCAACCCCAAAAAGCAAACCCAGAAGGTAGGGCATCTCAACACGACAAATATCTTCTCTACAACCCATCCAGGGAACCACATGATTGTGTGTACAGCTAATCAGGTCAAGTACCCGCAGATCGACCTTCATAGCACTCTAAGAACGTGCCACCCTATATGAGAATCGACTACTCCATCATCATGAGATCGTTATGTAACCATATGCATACATCAAATGGAAATCCCGAAGTACTTGCGGCGCCCTGGATAAGAGGCGTATTAGATCGAAGCCGCGGGGAGCTCCATAGGGCCACCCATAAGGTTAGTGCGCTCAAAATTGGATCCGAGGACAAGAACTGAGTTCCTAGGTCGACACTTAGCAGAACAAAGCACCTCGCAAGGCATTCCGCCGGTGCCTTATCTTTTAATTATAATACCCCAATATAAGACAACAATTTATTAAGGTAGAATAATCTATCATGCTAAGCATATGAAATAAAAGACCAACTGACGACTCGCACAACCAACTCTAAACATGCACTACGACTCGCAAGGCTAACCGATAAACATACAATAGGGTTATGGGATGTGGGGATAAAGCTGTATGGGCTGCAGGGTAAACAGGTGATGGGATCGCAATATAAGAATCGATAACTAGGATAGCATAGATCAAAAGGCAAGGATGAAAACCAAACAGTCGTGTAACATGTTAGCAGAATCTTGCCTGGCAGCTCGTGGCCTGGCACGAAAGCTGGAACCTCGGTATCGTTGGTACCGTTAGCAGGCACGTCGTCGTCTACCCAGAGAAGAGCAAAACACAGACAAATAAGAAACATAATCAATACATGGCATGCGCAAATAATTGATGTGACAATATGGCATGCGATGATTAGGTCACATTAAAGCGGGGATGAAATCCCGGCTATTAATTATGGTGCAACTTATTTATCTACACATCAAATTAAATGTTCATTAACATGACAGGACATGGCATAGATGATAAGATCAAATTAAATGGAATCAGGGCATTATATATTTATTACCCAACACATTCCATATTTAATTATTTACTTGCATTTGTTAATTTAAACTAAGCAATAATATTAAATTATGCCAAATGGCATATGAATGTCATATTAATGTTCATTGCATTTTTCTGATATTAAAACATATAAAGATTGTTTTATTTGGAGTTATATAATTAAAGTTATTGCATTTTTAGTTGTAGGGGTGTTTCTGAAATTGTCCAGGGAACTGTTCGTGATAGCAAAAGTTTATGTGAGGGCTAAAGGGTGAAACCCAGAGAGCAGGGGGCTCTGGGTAAAATCCCAGTGCCTTTGTCTCTGACGTGTGGGACCCATTTGTCAGCGAGCTAAAGAAACTAAAAAAGTGGCCTTTTAATCACCGAGGCTGGGGTTCGAACCCACGCGCGCGCATGTTCGTGTTGGTGATGTACTCTGGGCCGATTTTCTTTTGAACACTTAGCGACTCCTTATCTCTGAGGAATCTGAAACTGAAAAGACACTGGCGAACGGAATTTGACTGAACCCGACCGGCGACGGCGGAAAGAAACGGACGCTGGTGACCTTGTTAGGGTGGCGCGGGAGGCGTGCGAGTGGGTGCTGAAGGGGATCGTGTGCAGAAAACAAAAAATTTCCTAGCAACGATATCCTTAAACTAGCCAAGATCTACACTATGCAGATATAGTAGTACGGCGGAGATCGGAATACATACCCTCGTAGACCGAATAGCGGGGATTACGCTCCCGCACAAGCGTTGACGACGAAGACGACGTAGCCGACCTCTAGGTCGCGGAGAACTCGGCGTGACGAAGTCGACGAAGATGACCCCGAGGTCGGGTGGAGGAAGTAGGCCTCCGAGTACCGCTAGCGCAGCACCTCGCAGGGCGTCACACACATACGGTGGAGACGACGGCCTCCGAAGCTCCAGTCCATGACGAGCAGCGGAAGACTTGGACCGGAACACCAGCAGCGCGGCAGCGGGCTATGGTGGAAGAGATCCCCCTCCTCTACTCGGCGCGGCTCCGACAAGGGAACCACGAGATCGAGAGAGAAATTGGGAATTAATTGGTGAATTAAAAGGCCAGGGGTGCCCCTTCTTATATAGTATCACGGGGGAGCCAACCTTGCCAGCCAGGCAATGTGGGACTATCCCACATGTCTGGTTCGGCCAAGGCTGGTGCGCCGGCCCTAGGTGGGCCCCATTTGGCCCACCTAGGCCGGCCAAGCCTCCCCCACAAAATTCCCTTGAGGGTTTTCCCCCCATGGGCCTTCTTTCGACCAGAAGGCCCATTTAGTGAAATCAGCCTAAATAAATTTGAAAATAAATATATAAAATCATATTTGCATATTAATTACACTAATTAATATCAAACATAATATATATAATTTTTCCTAGCTCCGAAAACTCTTTCGGCGCTGCCCGATCTCCATCGGACCCCTCCCGGGACGCTCCCGGTGATCTCTTTCCTTTCCGGTTGTCTTGTCGAAACCCCTTAAGTGTGTTACCCTAGCGGTTCGATATAATAACAGGTACGATCAAGACTCCTCTATGATCAACGACTAACTCGTAGGCCTGGACCCCATGAATTAATCCCTGTGATATAACGAATGACTTTCATCTATCAAACCTGGACGTATAGTCTTAAACCCTTTGTCATGGCGATACTTAGCGTGTCCGAGCATCATTCTCAGATATCTCCATACCTAGCATGATCTCGTTACCGACATCGCTATCTTCTACTCGTCTATGATATTATGTCAGCTGGTGACCTAGTCACATGTTTGCAAACTCATTTGACATAATCTCACCGAGTGGGCCCTAGAGTATCTATCCGGCTATGCGGACTGACAAATCCCGCTGTTGACCCCTCGTCTCAACTACTCCTTTCCGATACCCAAAAGTATCACCGTTATTGTCATACTAAATAAGATACGACGTTTGGTGCGATCAAAGTATCTTTCAGGAATAACAATAAGAGTTGGTCTCACGGTCTTAAGGCGTAATGACTATGTCCTACAAATACTGGGTATGTCCATCACATCGTTACTCCTAACGATATGACTTCCATTGCCGACCGGCGCCATGCCCTATGATCGGAAAACCTCGATTATCAGTCGCGCAACGAAACTAGTCTTGGTAGAGGCTACTAGGGACCTGGTTGTTTTTATCTACCACACATGTATTAATGTTTTCGCTTAATACAGTTCTAGCATGGTATAAAACATATAATGAACGATTTGGGATATTGCCAATAAACTATGTTTATTAAGTGCCTCTAGGGCATATTCCCTTCAGTCTCCCACTTGCACTAGAGTAACACTTAATCTAGTTTACAACTTGGTAAAAGCTCAACACCCATAGCATCTTGGTGCCTGCTCGCCTCGTGGAAGAGGAATACAGTCAATAGAACTCACACATTGAGATCTATATGTGCTTTGCAACACTTCTATGTCACCTAGTTTGACATCAACCCGTATCTTACGATGACGGTGAAATATATCCCAGTGGATGGAGTGAGACTCGAGCATTCGCGTAGCATGCGCCTTAAAAGTCTAAGAGATCTATTAAGGGGACCACCTACGCTCGGAAAACTGCTCAGTCCAATCACACTTGCTACTTCTAAAGTCGCGATATATTTCTATAACTATGTAGATTATGCGACAGTGCATTCATATGCGACTTCGCAAACTAACCATGTCTTTCTTCAAAATAAAGGACATCTCCTATATGAGATTTCTAGTCGTATGGGTCAGTGTAATAACTTGCATCATCGTAACCGCTTTACGGCAAGTTGCCATTCCACTCTTACCCGTTACTAGAAAACCTGTCTTCAGTTCTCATAGACACTGAAGAATAAACTTAACGTTTGTTCATTGATCCACACAAGGATCACTCTAGAACCTGTTCTTTAACCAAGAACTCGGGTCACACCAAGTCGAGATTTCAGCCTGATAGACTCTACGTGTGATACATAGAGAATGTCGAACATCATTTTCTATCACTGAAAAATCCAAGATTAACTTAATCTTTTACCTAGTCATACAAGCAAGAACCTCTTTCTTCGCTTGTCCTTTTCTGAAACACTTCAGAATCCTGACTTAGGAAATACTCTGACTTAATGTTATTAAGCCCCTTCTGATCTATACAATTATAAATCGGATGCCTAATACTCCTAACTTCATTTCATAGAAAATTTAATCACTTAAATAATCCTTTACACTCTACTAGAGGATCTGTGTCATTCAATATGTCGCTACATACAGAATCACAAATGACACCTAGCTCCCACTCAAATATGCCTTCCGCATATAAGATCAAGGAAAGCTACTTTGCTCCCACTCACTTCTTTGCAAATGTAGGTTTCTTCAACTATTTTGGACAACTCCAAAATCCTTTGATCACATTATCAAAGTGAAGATTCCAGCTCCGATATGCTTGCTTCTGCCCATGAATGGACAACCGAAGTTTGCACACATGTTTAGCATCCTCAGGATTACAAACCATTCTTAATTACACTATTAAGAACCATGGTTTTCTCATCCATCTATCAATTTCCCATTCGAAATTATAGTAATTGCTAAACGACCCAGAATAGATTTAGGCTTCGCCACTTGAGACAAACTCTCATGTGGTCTGTCGGAACTGTTTCACGACAAATCGAATCTGCTCAATGTCTACTCTCTTATAAAATTCCATATACTATTAACATCCTAGATGCCATCAAGAAGATCTCCCAAGTCAATACCTGGTAATCGTATATGGATTTTATTTCGGATCATAAATACTCATAGCCATTTCTCGGACTTAGGTCCACCATCTCTTCTTCGTAGTTCGTAGGTCTGTCATATTCCATTAATATGACTTTTATAGCAAGATTGTCGTAACACACAGTGTGGAACACAACCTCGTATACCTACGCTCTTAGTATGATCTCAGAACATCATGATTTTTAATCATCAGCTTTTTCAAGCTGTGGAGCCTGACACCGAAAACACTTTCGATTGCGCCACTCTGATGTCTGGAGAGGAAGTTCACCAACTTCGTCTTGCTCTACTTTCTTTCTCACTTATACCCTCGGACAAGAAACTATTTCTTTCGCAAGGTATATCCCGGCAAAGATTTTGCCTATGTCGTGAGACATGTACCCAACTAACTCTTTAGGTAGGGTATACTACAAAGATTAATCCATTTTAGGTTCGATTACATCGAAACACTAAATTGTTGAAACGACAATCCAGGCTCAAAAGCCATGCCATCACTCGTATGGTATTGTCTCCATGGATTCAAATGGTTTCCCTATTTGCTAACGTGAGTGTTTACGTTTCTACCATATGACTCTAATGATCACAATAATTCGGTAAGAGGTTTATTTACCACACACTATCCGATAGGGTGCAATTACGACGTCCTAACACACCATAACACTATGGTGTTCCATGCAACGTAATTTATGGAACTCTTCTCACAAGTCTTCCAATAATGTGCCAACTAACTCAAATCTTTATTCCTCGATTTGCATCGCGGGAATTTGATTTTCTTGTTAAGTTTATTTACTACTTCATTCTGAACTTCGTTTGATCGAATCAAAAATTCAGACTAACATTACCCGGAGTGGATATCCATATATCTACTCAGAATATTCATGAAGTCTATGAAATAAAGACTTCCACTACACGTTAAAGTACTTTATTGATTCACATACACCCATATGCATGATTCTCAACAAGCTATACTCAAAACGTTTAGTGAAGTTCACGAAATAAAGGTCTCCACTATCCGTCAATTACTTTATTGAACCACATACATCTCTATGTATGACTATCAATAAGTTATATGCCCGTTTTCCGAAAACGGTGTCACAGTTATTTTGCAAGTGTCAAAAGATCAAATCTTAGGACTTGTAGGTCCATCCGGTGTGGAGCTAATGCATTGACTATAACATTGACATGACTAAACGGTAGTGCCACACATATGTGGTGTCTTTATTAAGTTTGTATCCTTTGGCATTAATATTATGAACGTGGGAGCTTCTACCATCTACATTCAAACCGGCATATGATCATTACTTCATAAATATAGGACACCAATTTGTCACTATCATGTATGAACAAGTGTCTCGCTAGAGGAGACACACTCGTAACGATCATACCAACACCCGATCATAAAGAATTTATTCAAATGGTAGATCTAGAGGGAGAGTGTCTATGGTCGTCACAACAACTTGACTGCCGTTATCAACACGCAATGTCGCCTCATCCTTTCAAGCTACTCAAGCAGTAAACCTGGTTTTTCACAAAACATGACTAGTTCAAGACTTAGTCACTACTGCGAGCACTTGCTTAGCTAAAGCATTCATAACATGTATATCATATATACACCATCATCATTGATGACTTCCGGCGATCTGTTTCATCTTCTTGATACTTCCACCGTAATCAAGAACCATGAAGGTGAACGATTCCCCTTGCATGACATAGTCTATGATAGAGGATTTGCACTTGGCAACGATGTCTGTCATCCAGTGATTGAGCTGAGCGAGGCGTCTCAATGTTCATTAATCATGAACATATGTCATTAAGTATGACCGCCACGTGCTCCCTCAATGTGTGTATTCTCTTCCATCTTGGTTGGGAAGACAATCAGTCAACGTACTGATAAACTTCATCAACCCAACGTTTGGGGTACCCCGAGTTTAGCGACCATATCATATGTTCGCGATCTAAAAACTCGTACCCACCGTTGGTTCTTTATGGCAGAGATCATAGCATACACTGGACTATGATGATATCATCCGCACAAAATCTGCACAAAATCTGATAATCCAAATTATCTTTTGTTAGCGGAATCTCCGGGTTTATCTCCTAGCGGGTATTGTATCACAAAAAGTTAACGGTTTAAACAAGGAGTATCCTCAAGCTAAAGTATAAAACTATGAAGTTTGGACCCAACCTTTTAAGTTTCTCAATCGCAGGAATGCGCCTAATTTGAAAAGATGTTATCACAATGGTTAATATCTACAAAGGTTTGCAAAACAGACTCTGTTCATTATATTCTGAGTTCTAGTATTTTAGAAAATAACTATCCGAACTCCCACTCAAACGAACATCCCTCCTGGTCGTTTAAGCGATTACACGACCCCCATCCATTGCACCACCCCTCATCATCAGAGCCGGCGGCACAACTTCAAGAGTAGACAAATGTCCGCCACACCAATTTTGTGACTCGTGCTCGACCTTTCGGTCTTCCTCTTCCGAGGCCATATTTCTGAATATGCTAGGCTTGTGCAACATGGCTTACACCCACTGTATGCGAACGACGAGATGTCTGACACCCGATCATCACAGCCTGCCTCATAACGTAGAACTTTCTTGGTGGTGCGCGTTGGAGGGAAAACACTAGTGGTATTTTGAAGTGATCATCTTATATAGCTACCGCCATGTAACTAATGTATACTATACACACAATCACACAATATAAGATGCACACAAAACATCAAATGTAATGCAATGTGATATAGTCCATTGCGCCATGGTCTTCTTGGCGCCCGCAGTTTATAAACAATTTAATAAACCTACCTTGACCATATCACATAGCCCCTGCAAAATAAAGTTAGACGCTTCTACTTTATCTTTTGCATATTTTACGTGGCTCGGGGATTTCGTAAATAGAACCGCTTCATACCTACGAACCTTATGACCACAACAACGATCCAATAATTGCATGTTTAAGCATCCTTTCGGGCCCTCCATTGAAAATGCAAAGCCAACTAAAGAGACAGAAACAGGCACCCGCCAGCCACAGATACGGTACAAGCCGTATGTCAGTAGTAGAACCATTCTCGCGTAAGCGTACGCGTAAAGTCGGTCCGGGCCGCTTCATCAACTCGATGCCGCTGGAATCACAAGTGCACGCTAGAGGGTAGCAAATAACAGGAACGGTGCCCCCGTGTAGAACACAGGTTCTAACAGCGTACAGCTATATCTACGATAGATCGGCTCTGATACCACTGAAGGGGATCGTGTGCAGAAAACAAAAAATTTCCTAGCAACGATATCCTTAAACTAGCCAAGATCTACACTATGCAGATATAGTAGTACAGCGGAGATCGGAATACATACCCTCGTAGACCGAATAGCGGGGATTACGCTCCCGCACAAACGTTGACGACGAAGACGACGTAGCCGACCTCTAGGTCGCGGAGAACTCGGCGTGACGAAGACGACGAAGATGACCCCGAGGTCGGGTGGAGGAAGTAGGCCTCCGAGTACCGCTAGCGCAGCACCTCGCAGGGCGTCTCACACATACGGTGGAGACGACGGCCTCCGAAGCTCCAGTCCAGGACGAGCAGCGGAAGACTTGGACCGGAACACCAGCAGCGCGGCAGCGGGCTATGGTGGAAGAGATCCCCCTCCTCTACTCAGCGCGGCTCCGACAAGGGAACCACGAGATCGAGAGAGAAATTGAGAATTAATTGGTGAATTAAAAAGCCAGGGGTGCCCCTTCTTATATAGGCTCCCGGGGGGAGCCAACCTTGCCAGCCAGGCAATGTGGGACTATCCCACATGCCTGGTTCGGCCAAGGCTGGTGCGCCGGCCCTAGGTGGGCCCCATTTGGCCCACCTAGGCCGGCCAAGCCTCCCCCACAAAATTCCCTTGAGGGTTTTCCCCCCCATGGGCCTTCTTTCGACCAGAAGGCCCATTTAGGGAAATCAGCCTAAATAAATTCGAAAATAAATATATAAAATCATATTTGCATATTAATTACACTAATTAATATCAAACATAATATATATAATTTTTCCTAGCTCCAAAAACTCTTTCGGCGCTGCCCGATCTCCATCGGACCCCTCCCGGGACGCTCCCGGTGATCTCTTTCCTTTCCGGTTGTCTTGTCGAAACCCCTTAAGTGTGTTACCCTAGCGGTTCGATATAATAACAGGTACGATCAAAACTCCTCTATGATCAACGACTAACTCGTAGGCCTGGACCCCATGAATTAATCCCTGTGATATAACGAATGACTTTCATCTATCAAACCTGGACGTATAGTCTTAAACCCTTTGTCATGGCGATACTTAGCGTGTCCGAGCATCATTCTCAGATATCTCCATACCTAGCATGATCTCGTTACCGACATCGCTATCTTCTACTCGTCTATGATATTATGTCAGCTGGTGACCTAGTCACATGTTTGCAAACTCATTTGACATAATCTCACCGAGTGGGCCCTAGAGTATCTATCCGGCTATGCGGACTGACAAATCCCGCTGTTGACCCCTCGTCTCAACTACTCCTTTCCGATACCCAAAAGTATCACCGTTATTGTCATACTAAATAAGATACGAGTTTGGTGCGATCAAAGTATCTTTCAGGAATAACAATAAGAGTTGATCTCACGGTCTTAAGGCATAATGACTATGTCCTACAAATACTGGGTATGTCCATCACATCGTTACTCCTAACGATATGACTTCCATTGCCGACCGGCGCCATGCCCTATGATCGGAAAACCTCGATCATCAGTCGCGCAACGAAACTAGTCTTGGTAGAGGCTACTAGGGACCTGGTTGTTTTTATCTACCACACATGTATTAATGTTTTCGCTTAATACAGTTCTAGCATGGTATAAAACATATAATGAACGATTTGGGATATTGCCAATAAACTATGTTTATTAAGTGCCTCTAGGGCATATTCCCTTCAGGTGCTGGTGTGCGGGAGCGTGGGGCATCCCATTCCCGTTCTCGGAATCGAAGGGGAGCCATTGAGGGCTCGGGACCGTGCTCGACTTGGTGCGGAAAAACTCGCGACTGTGCGGACATCTCCGGCGACGACGAATACATGGCGAACTGAGCGGGATTGGCAGGGGAAAAGGTTGGAGGGGATGATGCTCACCCTGGGGGAGTCGCTGGCGAGAGGACCGGGGTCGGGGAGGCCGGAGAGGAAGAAGATCGGCGGTGGCGCTCTGGTGGTTTTCTGTGGAAGAACAGAGGAAAAGGAGAGGGGCGGCGACGCACGGGAGAGGGAAGAAAGAAGCTAGGGTTTCGAGGGGCGGCTGTGTCGCAGAGGATAAGGAGAGGAGGAAAGGGGTAGGGCTCGGAGTGGGGGCAGAGGGCAGCGACTCACCACGCCATGCCTCGCTGTAAAGCGAGGTCGCTCGTACGGAGGAGGGAGATGAGAGAGGTGGGCCGGAGTTGGGCCTCTTGGCCCACTTCGTCCAGGTGAGCCCCCTTCTCCCTGTTTTTTTCTTTATTTTCTTTTCTTTTGTTTTTATTCTTTTTCTGTTTTATAATTTTAAAACAAAATGGAAAAGGAATTTGAATTAGGAGTTACAAAATAGTTTTAGTTTTAAATAGGCAATTCAATAAACTAGTTTTATAATATTTGCAAAATATTGGAAATATCACATTTCATTTTATTTGAATTGCACTTGAATAAAAATGAAATTTGAATTTAAATGCAACAATTTAAATTTAAGATTGACAAATGCAAATGATGCATGATGATGTCATGTTGATGCCATTTGGATACTTATTTCCTTTCTTTGTGTCTTAGATTTAACACTCTGTTAAAAACCGACTCGTATACCATGTGTGTATGATTGAAGTATTGAGTTGGTAGGATTTTGGGTTCTTGCGTGCATAATCTTGAGACGTATGTGACGTTGCTCCGTCGAAGTTGCTTCCAAAAGATCGAACCTAATAGGTTAAAGGAAAGAGATCGTCCACCCACACGTAGGATACTAAATTTTGAACGTAGGATAAGAGAAGAGACTCCAAAACAAATAAGGTAAGAGGAGAAATAGAATTGAGGTAAGGAGTAAAAAGAACCCTATTAAGATATTTTCAAAATAATTTTAGTCAAATAGTTTAGACTCTTTAGAAATAACGACCGTTAGCGAGCTTATCCTACAGAATTTTGTGGACCCGCTGCTTCGATAACTAATCGTATCGAAACAACAAGGAGATCGAGTGGCTAAGAAACACCCCTGGACTTAAATTGTTAATAACTTTTAATCTATAACTCCAAATAAAATAATCTTTATATGTTTATTTATCAGAAAAATGTAATTAACATTAATATGCCATCCTTATGCCATTTTATATCTTTTATTTTAATTGCTTAGTGTAATTTATTTGTTACACCTAAATAATTAAATATGGAATGTGTTGGGCTTTATTTAATTATTGCCATATTCCATTTAATTCAATTAGATCACCCATGCCATGCGTTAACATGTTAACCAACATTTAATATTGTTGAGTAGATAAATAACTTGCACCTAAATATTAATTGTCGAGTTTGCTCTCCCGCTTAATTTGGATTAATTGCATTTGTTTTGCATCTTGCCATGGCATGCATCATTCTCGTATGATCATGCTGGATCTTTTGCCGTAGTTGTAGCGTGTCTCTTTAAGTTGGTAGTGCTGCTACCGCTAAGTCCACCTAACCCCATACTTTGGGAGTCTTTCAGTTTTGTAACCTGTTAGCTTTAGCTTGTTCGATACGCTCCGGTGTATTGACCCGTTTGTGGGTGTGGTTTTCTCTGCAGTTGAGGATTCTCCGTACGACCAGGTGGGTGGCTACTACGTGGAGTTTGACGACGAGATCTACGACGAGTAGTTAGAGTTCCCCTGGGCTTCTTGCTGGTGGACCGCGTGGATGGGTCTTCTCTTTTCGTTTCCGCCTTGTGCCCTTTGCTTCTTATCTGTACTCAGACCGGCTTGTTTTCCGCTGCATGATGTAATGTTGGGATTGTGTCCTCTGCTTGGTGACATTCGATATATTTTCTCGGTGAGAGCTTTGTATACTTATTTCCTTTCTTTGTGTCTTAAGTTTAACCTGTGATTTCCACTTTGTTAAAAACCGACTCGTATACCATGTGTGTATGATTGAAGTATACGAGTTGGTAGGATTTTGGATTCTTGAGACGTATGTCACGTTGGGGTCACTAGGAGCTGTCGGTCGATGATCCATTCCGAGACAGGCCTACCTGTTTTCTGGGTTGGTATTACCCAGTATGCTCCTAATTGTGTGGCCCAACCGATACGTTTTGTTTGTGTAGCCTGAATTCAGGGTCTGACAGTTGGTATCAGAGCCAGGTTTCGATCCTGGGACCTGTGGGTTATGGGCCCACCAGGCTTTGGCTCATTCTTTGAAACTACTTTACGTTGATAGTTGTCATTGTAATTCATCTTCGCCTATGTATTAAACATAGTATAAGGATGTAAAATTCATGTAATTCATCTTATGTAATAGACTAGGAAAATATTTGCTACTCCCTCCATTCTGAATATTAATTGACGCAGATTTACTTGAAGTTGTACTCTATCTAAGTCAATTTATTTAGAACGGAGAGAGTACAAGGTTTCACTATCCATGTAAAATTCTATGCCAAGATGTGCATCTAGCATATCTTTCATCTATGTGTTTGCATTTTAATATTTGCGACAATATTGCCATCTATGTCTATTGGGTTAATTTTTAAGACTTTATTTTGATATTGTCAATATCTATAATAATAAATTAAATACTATAGCGAACAATATGTCCTTCCCCTTTTAACATTACCACAATAATGCCCACATAGTACCGTCCATGCAAATGACGATGAAAAGGGCGTTAGACCTGGACTTATAAATTATTTTAAATCAGGTGGCGCGCGGCAAGCCGCGCCCCAAATCAAGTTATATATAATGGCTCGCAGGATCGGCGCAACCTCATCGACCCGGTTAATGTTCACTCGATTTTTGTCCAATCAGAGCGCGGCACGTGTTTCCCTCGGCGTATCCGAGCCGTCCGTTCGCGATCCAACGGCTCACACATGTCACCCTGCCAGCTTTGCAGAAAAGCATCTGAACAGCAGAACCCGTCACCCGAGGTCAAGGAATTAACACGTCAAGGGACCCCTACGCAAATCCGTCGAACCTCGGGGACTATTTTGCAAAATTGTCCCTCACAATCACCCTTCCTCTTTTTCTCCCCGCGCGCCTCCGAGGTTGCCGCCGGCGCCGACGTGCAGCGCTGCCTCTCCGCGCCTCTCCGCTCGGATTTACGGACACAGCCGACCTCCGCCGGCGCGCCCTCTCCATCCACGCGAAGTTTTCCGTGTCGGGAAGTCTCGCCGGCGCCAGAATCATCCATGCCGCGGCCGGCCTCTGCAGCCGCATCCGCATGTCACCGGCGGGCCTCCGACGACCAAACAGGGGCGGCGCCGCCGTTCCCGAGTGCCCCGCGCCCGCACGCGCCTGGCGAAGCCCACAGCGCGAGCTAGAAAGCCGGTATACGGCGCCAGCGCCGGCGCGGGCGGCTGGGGCTGGGGCTGACGTCATCAGGACGTCAGCATGGGCCGTGTTGTTAGCGACTGCTTTCCCCTGAAAAAGCAGAAAATGCTGAAACAATATAAATTTAATACCTTCATGTTTATAAGTCAGAAAAATGCGAAAACAAATATAAAAATAATCATAGAAAAATAAACTACTTACTTACTGCCTTTTGAAAACAAATTTCAATATTTTATTTCATGGATATTTCAATACATTCTAAAATGTTGACCCCAAATTACAAATTGAATTTCCGAAATGCTCTCACAAAGTAGGCCAACTGAAAATACCCATGCGATTAAAAAATGACTTATAGCATACTGCAAATACATTTGAACATTTTATTAAGTTGAACATTCCAATATTTATAGCATAGTGCAAATAAATTTGAACAATTTATTAAGATGAATATTTGGATACATCCCAAATTCATTCCCTCAAATTAAAAATGTTGCAATATTTAAAATTGGTGAATATTTGCAAAAAATCCTTCCTCTTTAATTAGAACAAATTTTAAAGCACGGAAAAGCCTCGCACAAATAAATGTTGATAATCCATGCCACACGATTGAATCTTATATTCTAAATGTGTACATATCTTTAAAATCTACTGATTTCAATAAACCGATAATAATTTATTCGATTGTCCAACATAAATAAGTTCAAAATTTACACACTCATTATAAGTCCTGTAGTGTGTGTTTATGTGCACACTTTCTGCCTAATTTTCCGCGTCGACGCCACACCGTTGCCGCAGCGGCTGCGATCGACGTGTCGATGATGGTTCACCCGGCGTGTTGTTCGGTTGGGCTGCGACGCAAAGTCCTATGCCAGGCAGTTAAAGCGAACTCGTGTTTGGTAGCCTGTTTGATTTCTCGGGCCTGGTTTGCACGATTTTTAAAGCACCCTCGACCGTTCTGTGGAGCCGATCGCGTGGAGCGTAAACATGGTGAATCCCTCCCTCGAATGGAGAAACATGGGAGATGCGTCATAAAGTCTTGTACCTACTTCCCTCTCTCTTAGTGTCACTGCTCTCTTCCTCTCACATTCCATCAGTTCTTGGTGCTCACCGTCGGTAAACCCCAATAGTCGTTGCTCCTCCTTCTCCGTCACCGCCAGGCTGGGATCCCGCCTATAAGCTTGGGTGCCGGACGACCCCACATGGCATTGGGGACTATGAGAAGGGGTTGACGGGGAACCTCGAATACCGGCGACACAGATTTACCCGACGCGATTGCCATCTCTCGGTGGGCCTTCACTATTTGTGCATCAGCCAAGCGTTACGGTGATGGAAGCACGGAGACGCGTCTAACCGATGTGGCCATTTGACAAAAACCTTTAATACTCACAGTAGCTTTGCTTGTGGGGTGTAAGTAGGGATTGCATTTTGCATCTACCATATCCTTTATCATATCTTTTAGTCTGATTCAGAACGGAGCGGATAATTACCGAATGTTGATTCGGAGATGGACATATGTGGTGGCGGATTCAGAAACAGAAACGGGGCAGATTCAGAGCTGTAACAAAATTAATCGGATAGATATGTGCTTAAGTAAATTGTCAAAACATATAACCAAAAAAATTGTTCAACATCATACTAAATAACAAGTTAATACTCCATTGTCTTTACAATGACTATTTAAATGGTATGTTGTTTGACAAACAAACTTGACATCCCACTAACTGTTAATTATGATATATCGGTTAGACATTTTGATAGAAATCAGATTATTCACATTAAAACCATCGGATAATCCTATATAATTTTCGGATAATCAAATTTTAGACTAAGTCTTACGTATTGTGTTCATATAACATATTCTGCTGTCAAGTTTGAAATCAGATATCATTATTCACCGAATGTCTTAAAATCGGGTATAAATTCTACAAACCGGTTTTGGAATTGAACATGGTTCAAAACTTATCATTTCGGTCTATACCCTTAGGTCTGGGTGTAAGGTAAAACCCGGCTCTATGTGTTTTTTTACTAACGTCAAACCTGAATTTGAATATGGCGAGCTGGTAAGTTTGATGTGTGTTACGACATGGAAGGTTCACGCATCCAAACAACGTGTGACGACCGCATAAATGCAGATACTCTCTCCATTCACAAAGAAGTGTCTCAAGTTTGTAAAAAATTGGATGTATCTATACATGAAACTTGTCTAGATACATTATTTTTAAGAAAACTGAGACACTTATTTTAGGATAGAGGGAGTACAAATAAAACTACACACAACCAAATGAAATGCAGTATTAGACATTAAAACTCGTTTTTAGATGCAGGATACCAAACAAACAAGTGACACAACGAGTAGCTCAATAAGCTATGTTGTCGTCGTCCGGTCCGACGACCCTGCCCCTACACCACAAGTGACTGCAGCCTACCAAACACGCGTTATGAGCAGGGGTCAAGGGACGGAGATGAAGTTGCGGCAGCGATGTACAGAGGGACATGGTTGTAAAAATCCACAAAAATAACCCTTTTAACAAATTTTAATAAAAATAACCTTTTTTAAAAAGTATTTTTTAGAAATAACTCTTTTTTATCACGTTCAATGGACGCTACCTTTACATGGTAGCGCCATGCATTGGGGCCCTACACTATCAGCGTGACACCGCGGAGTCCAAATACGAAATGGGTAAGGCCATGCTATGCGGCCCTATGCCTGCTACGGTTCGCGCCTCCGGACGGGGCCTACACCATGCTCCCTTGTGCCATCATACGTCGTGTGCTTCAAAAGCTATATAGCATGCAGCAGCTCGATGGATACAGTACATGCATGCAGGCATGGATCCATGAAGGGCTATAGCTAGCTACGTACCACAAGCCACTTAAAGGAATTGGTTCATTTAGATGATTAGTTTGTAAGAAAATGTTTTTTCATAAAAAACTATTTACTCATAAACCACTAGCCTAGTCCTCCAGCCACGTCATGTCGCTGTCGTCACCGCTGCCGTCGTCGTTGTTGCCGTCGTCGAGCACGATGTAGACGGAGCAGGAGGCCGATCCGCCTAAGTTGCTGGACGCGTTGTCACGACGAAACGGTACACGGCTGCAGGAGGCGCCGCGGAGGAGGACGAGCCTGCCGTTGCCATCGAGTTCACGCCAGCGGCGAGGTAGTCGAGGCTGTCACGCTCGATGGTGGTCATCAAGTTCGTGATTGCGGCTCGCCTTCACCGGACGGTGGCTGCAGCTGCTGCACCTCCTGGTGCCGTGGTCGCACGGGTGGCGTTTCCCATCCTTGCATGCTGGCGCGCGGCCACAATAGCGGTCTCCACCGTGTGGCCTGTGGTGTCCCATCATCGGTGGCGGTCTTCCGCGTTGTGATAAAAAGTTTAAATCGTTGATTCGTGTAGCTATGATAAAAGTTTAAATTTTAGCTATTTAAATTCTTTATAAAGTAGAAAAAAAATTGAACACTCAAGTTCAAGAAGCTGGAGCCGTCCCTGCATGCATGTTCTTTAGGTCCCGATCGTTCGAGCTGCTACATGCTGCATGCTAGCTTGCTACACGCATCGCTCTCTTCTATCTTCTCTTCTTCATGTGCATCCAGCCACTAGAGCAAAACAGGCCACTGGTTCCGGGCCGAGAGGGCTTTTTGTTCCGGTCACGCGCCCGGGACAGCGTGTTCGGGACAAATAGCCTCACCTATTTGTCCCGGACACGCCACGGCCCGGGACCAGTAGGGGGTCACGTGGCCAAACCAGACAGTCTCTGGCAGCCACTCATTTGTCCCGATTCGTAATACGAACCGGGACAATATATATGTTTTTTTTTCTTTTATTTTGTTTCCTGTTTTCTATTTTTTTTCTGTTTTTTATTTATGTTACTGATTCTTTTGTGTTTGTGTTTTTTTATTAATGTTTCATTTCAAACAAGATCGAGTTGCATATTATACGTTACTATGTAATATATATCATGAATACACGATTTTTTCCTCGGGATATAGTCATGAATACTACTAGTACACGAGTTCTCCCAAACAAATATTTACAACCGGAAGATCATGTCTAAATATTTACAAACAGAGATCATTACATGACAGAGAAGCATTAGACCCTATTTTTTCCTCGGGATGGTCTTTTTTGGCGGCCGGATTATACTGCATTCTGCGCCTGGCTTTATGACATAGTCAAGCAGAAAGCCCGCAATTTCCTCCGCAATTGGTAGTAGGCGGTCTTTTGCATCAAGCCTGTTCCGGATCGTCTCAAACTAAAAAGGAGAGATCAACACCAATATATCAACCATTATGAAAATAATTCAATTTGAAAATTGAACAAGTTTGAATGAATTGTTAACGTACCCTATTCCAGTCTGCACCCTCATTGAAGTGAATTCGGATGAACTCGCAGACATAGAATCCACACAAATTGGTGCCTTGTTGCTGCTTCGCGCACTTTATGATAGAATAAGATAAGAAATCAATAAAAAATAATCAAAAATATTAAAAAAATGGTATTGTGAGACTGAAATTAAGAATATGCATACGTGGAACCTAGCTAGTATGTCTTACCTCTCGCCATTTAAAAGTGAGGTTCTTAGCTATACCGACTTCCTTGTGGAAACCGGTGAATTTGTCCCAAACCCTGAAGTTTACGATATGGAAAATTAGTAAAGCAGTTAACTAATTACTATATATTATTAGAAAAGACGAGGTCGATTGTGATAATGAACGAAATTACCTCTGGAGCATCTGTTTCGTGTCGTCGAACTTTTCTTCAGGTTTCGATAATGGGTCCAAGACATCAACGATTGCCTTTTCAACATCAATCTCAAATAATACCCAGTGAAATCTGCCATATGTTTATATTTGTTAATAACGAAATCATCAATTACATATACTTAATTAACATCGAGTATGTATAAGAAAGTAAACAACTCACTCGAAGTTGAACGGGAAAATTATGGTGCTTTTGTAATGTTGCGCCATCAAATAAGTAAGCAAAACCTCCTCCGTTTGATATGGGTAATGTAACAAACCATGATGATGAACTCGATTAGGGTCAATGAATCCAATCTTGTGATTGAGTCCCAGCTTTCGAGATTGTATAATTTTCAGCCTGCATAATAGAGTACAAAAGTAATATAGTGATAAGGATAATTACAAGCAATGAAAAATAAGTAGAGTTAGAGAATTACTGACATATATACATAATTTAATTACTTACATGCAAAAGGCACTGATGATAGATTTGTCGAGCGCGTCAAAATTGAATAACTGTCATAATTCGCAATACTCAATTTGAACCTCATCATCACCTGGGTCAAAAAAATCCTTTGGAATTTTCCCATAGAGCCAGTCTCCGTCTTGACTTTCGTGGTACGCAAGTACCATGCATTTAGTTGGTGCAACCTAGCTGGTAGAGTGCGCACCATTGCAGGGTCGACAAGATCTTCTCCTCTCACATATGTCCGCACCACCTCATGTATGGTGACACTCTCGCCAGATTGCAATGCCTTAAGCTCTGCCAGAGTTATACCCATATCTCTAGCTTGCTGCGAAAGTACATCATCGACAGGGTTCCGGTTGTAAGGCGCCAATATGAGTGGAGGGGCCGATTGTCCCGCCTGCATTCCGAGCTGTGGAACATCTCTCTTCTAGGTGGCAGCAGATTTTTGTTCTCCCCGCACTCTCCTAGATGTACGCACCAGAACGCGTGTGTAGTCATCGTCCATATTTAGTTCATATTGCGACAGATGCGTAAGAAATTCTATGGCCCACCGTATCGCATCCGAAGAATAAACCGGAACAGGCAAAGACATCTTTTTTGCCTTCTTTCTCTGGGAAGCCTGGATCTCCTCGACCCATGTATCGACATCTTCGCGAGAGTTCACAAAGCGAGACTTCCCCGTTTCGCTTTTCTGAGTACTAGTCGACACAGCGGTGCACTTCCGCTTCTTTTGCGGAGGCGATGTAGTCCGTTGACGCGGCGGAGTACGCTCACGCGGCGGAGTACGCTCACGCGACGGCGGAGATGGACTAGCGCCTTGGTTGTCGTTGTGGGGGGTGTCTGGACTAGCGCATTGGTTGTCGTTGTTGTAGTTATGTGGACTGGCTTGTGGACTGGGAGGGCGATTTTGCTGCATGTGTGGGAACACGATGTATTCTTTTTTCCATAAGCAGGTACTCTTGAGGGAAAATCTCAACTCAACCTCGTCTTCACCCGTAGGGAAGTCTAGCTTAATTCCCTCATATGTCTTGATAACCTCATCAACCCCGACAATAGCATAGCCATCTGGAATAGGGCGACAATGGTAAGTTCCATTTGGTCTAGGCGGTAGGGCAAAGCCGTGCGCCACCTTCACGGTTATGTTCAAGCATGGCACATGAAGGTCGCAAAGTTCCCGCTGCACGATATTATCCACGGGGTGACGAGGACCCGGCATATCATTGTGGCGATCGAGCTCCGTCGAAGCCACGCTGCTTCTCCGCATTGATTTTGGATCAGGAGAAGGATCTTCGGGCGTCTCAGATTCGCAGGGCATCCGTCGAGTCTGCGCTGCCTTCAGCTCTGCTATCTCCTTCTCATGCTGTAGTAATTTATTTTCCATCCACTGGGCCCGGTCGGCAATCTCTTTCTTCTTTCTCGATCGGCTTCTGTAAGTGCCAACATCTTTGGGAAACCCAAGTATCCACGGTACGGAGCCGACGGTTCCTCTTGTTCGTCCAGTGTGTTCAGGATTCTTAAGGGCTCGCGATAGCTCGTCCTTCTCTCTGTTAGGGTGGAACCTGCCTTCCGTGACCTCCTTCCATACCTCTCTGAGAGCTTCAATAGGGTCAGGTCCGTGCTCCTTGGTAAAAAGACAGTCACCTGTTTCAGGGTCTAACTTTCCACCATGCCCATAGAACCAAGCCTTAATCCGGTCTGGCCAGTCAAATGTCTCGATCTGTATACCTTTAGCCAAAAACTCTTCCTCCATTTTCAGAAACTTAGGCAGGGCCGTCAGGTAGCCACCTGACCCCATGTTATGGTGATATATCTTTTTGTCTGCATTTTTCTTATTTCTCACTGACATTATCTTAGCGGCTTCCGATTGCTTGTACGCCTTAAATTCGGGCCACTCATCTTTTATCTTTTCATAGACTCCGACAAATTCTGGAGTTTTACCTTCTTTTATGAACTTGTTTAGCCTTTTCTTCCAGCTGCGGAACAATTCACCCATCTCAATATAAGTCCAGGCCTTGCATCGATTCTCTATAACCGGCTCCTCTACATCCTCCTCTTCCGGTAAAGTGAAATTCTGCATGAGCTCGTCCCAAAGGAGTTGTTTGTCTGCATTCGAGACATAAATAACCCCCTCTTTTGGCACCTTTGGCTTATACCATTCTTGAGCCCTGATGGAGAGTCTGTCCCGAACGATGACTCCGCACTGAGCTACAAATTTCCTTGCGTGGTTAGCGGGAGCAATCGGTTTGCCTTTTTCATTAATTGCGTCGATGTGGTACTTCTGTTTCCCTTGGAGCTTTTTGGTCCCGGTTCGTGGCCCGCCTCGTTTCACAGCTGCTTTTTTGCTTGGTCCCGGTTCATGGCCCGCCGACAGCTAAACACAAGAAAAAGTGATAGTTAATATATGTATACACACAAATCTATTCAACGGAGACAAAAACCTGAGGGCATATATCTACCTCGGCGGCCGACTTTCCAACAGTAGAGTCGGTGAACTATCGGTGAGCTGAACTGTCGGTGACGTCTACTCCGTCTGAATGCCCCTCCAGTCCATCACCGGACTCGTTCAGAAATTGCCCGGTGAAATCGTCTAAGTGTTCCTCTTCTTGTTCATGGTTTCTACCGGGGTCCAATTCATCACCTTCGCGGATGATGCCGAACATGTCCTCTTCTTGATCAATGTTTCTACGGGTGTCCATAGTTTCTGCAAGAGATTCCAATCCATTTACATAATTTTAATAACTCAACATCTAAATAACTTTACCCACATGTACAGATACATTAAGACATTAAGACATTTCACGAGGAGCAAAGTTATTTGAATTGTACAAATACATTAAGACATTTCAATTTTACAAACATATTTTAATCGTATCGAGTATCACAATTTCTATTTACATTTCTCTTTTGAAGTCTCTCGAACTTTACTAGCTAGGGCTCCGAGAGGGCGGCGGCAGGTCTGAGTATCTGCATTGCAACATGTAAAAACTTTAACAAACAAAAATTAAATACACAAGCTTAACATTAATGACACAACAACATGTGTTTTCTTTTTTTGAACGTTTTCATATAAAGTTTGTATCAATTACACAAACTAAACAACATGTATTTTCTTTTTTTGAACATACGCTCTCGGAAGGATGCATGCTGCAAGCTAGGGTTTTCGGTGGCGGCCGGAAGACCTAGCTAGGGAAGACCTAGGAGACTGCTAATTTGCATGCTACAAATACTACTCCCTCCGTTTAGGTTTATAAGTCCTCTACGTATCCCTAGATTGTAAATTTGAGCAACATAATATGATATATATATTATAAAAAATATATTACTACAAAATTCAGACTTCATATTTTCTAATGGTATAATTTTTGTATTATAAACTTTAAATTATATTGAAACCTAAACGGAGGGAGTAAAAAAATTAAAATAATGACTGATGACGTCACAACTGACGTCAGCAATGGAGTTCATCTCCACGGCCGGAAGAACTCGACGATTCCGTCGGACTTGACTCAAAATTGGCCGTGGCGAACGATGGAGCGGGACACGGCAGACCATTTGGAGGCGGCGCCGCTCTTCAAACTTCACCTAAGCTCGCCGGAGACGAGTTCGCGCGGTGGCCGGAGAGCTAGGGTTAGGATTAGGGGTTGAGGAAGGAGCGAGGACTTCAGAGAGAGGGAGGAGAAGCCCGCGACGCTCACCAAGTCGCCGGAGTCGAGGAAGGAGCGAGGACGGAGACCGGAGTTGAGGATGGAGCTCGCCGTGGCCGGAGTCGACGACGGAGCTCGGGCGACAGAAAATTTTGGCAGCCTGACGGCAGGAATGGGGAATCGCTCCGGGTTGAGCCACCACCCGTGGCTAAGTGTTGCTTATATAAGAAACACTCTATCTGTCCCGGGTGGTGGCTCAGCCCGGGACAAATAGCACTCAACTGTCCCGGGCCGTGGCTGCACCCGGGACAGATAGCACCCCATCTGTCCCGGGTGGTGGCTCAGCCCGGGATAGATAGCACCCCATATGTCCCGGGCTGAGCCACCACCCGGGATAGATGGGGTTTTTTCTTTTTCTTTTTCTTTTCTTTTTCTGTTTTCAGTTTTAAATAACTTTGGAATTTGAAACAACTTTCAATATGAAAAGTGTTTGAATTTAACTAACTAATACAAAAACATTTTCTCTTTTCTATAACCATTATTTTAATTAGTTTAAAACTATTTTGAATGTGAATTTTTATAACTTTTGCAAACTTTGGAATTTGAAAAAACTTTCAATATGAAAAGTGTTTGAATTTGACTAACTAATACAAAAACATTTTCTCTTTTCTATAACCATTATTTAAATTAGTTTAAAACTATTTTGAATGTGAATTTGTATAACTTTTGCAAACTTTGGAATTTGAAAAAACTTTCAATATGAAAAGTGTTTGAATTTGACTAACTAATACAAAAACATTTTCTCTTTTCTATAACCATTATTTAAATTAGTTTAAAACTATTTTGGATGTGAATTTGTATAACTTTTGCAAACTTTGGAATTTAAAAAAACTTTCAATATGAAAAGTGTTTGAATTTGACTAACTAATACAAAAACATTTTCTCTTTTCTATAACCATTATTTAAATTAGTTTAAAACTATTTTGAATGTGAATTTGTATAACTTTTGCAAACTTTGGAATTTGAAAAAACTTTCAATATGAAAAGTGTTTGAATTTGACTAACTAATACAAAAACATTTTCTCTTTTCTATAACCATTATTTAAATTAGTTTAAAACTATTTTGAATGTGAATTTGTATAACTTTTGCAAACTTTGGAATTTGAAAAAACTTTCAATATGAAAAGTGTTTGAATCTGACTAACTAATACAAAAATATTTTCTCTTTTCTATAACCATTATTGAAATTAGTTTAAAACTATTTTGAATGTGAATTTGTATAACTTTTGCAAACTTTGGAATTTGAAAAAACTTTCAATATGAAAAGTGTTTGAATTTGACTAACTAATACAAAAACATTTTCTCTTTTCTATAACCATTATTTTAATTAGTTTAAAACTATTTTGAATGTGAATTTGTATAACTTTTGCAAACTTTGGAATTCTGAGCTGTTCGATCAACACTTTAACTTCCAAACCGGGACTAAAGAAGAACACGGATCGTGTGTTTCTTTCAAGCACTTGTAAGCCGTTTGATCAGGTGTGTGTTTCTTTTGATTGCTTCTGAGCTGTTCGATTAACGCTTTCAGTTTCAAACCGGGACTAAAGAAGCACACGGATCGTGTGTTTCTTTGAAACACTTGTTAGCCATTGGATCAGGGGTGTGCTTCTTTTGAGCACTTGAGAGTTGTTGGATCAACACTATCAGTACCACTGGTTGAGCCCGTGACCCTATATATAGCCCCCTCTCGGACGAGGCGAGCACTCAGTGTTTCCTCCTTCTAGTGCCTAGCCGGGTGGTGTGTGGTATACAAATCACTCGGATTCCCTGCATACGCCCCACGGTGCATTTGATATGCAGGCACTCAGGAGCCACCGTGGGGCTGTATGCAGGTGAAATCGTGTGTTTTGTTCTATCAAAAGAATAGTTCAATTCATCTACTGAGGAATATATACAAATTACTCGGATTCCCTGCATACGCCCCACGGTGCATTTGATATGCAGGCACTCATCAAGAGCCACCGTGGGGCTGTATGCAGGTGAAATCGTGTGTTTTGTTCTATCAACGCCGACGGATCCATTTGATATGCAGGTAAAAATGGAGCATCTTCTTCATATCAAAAGTTTAATATATTAATTATTACATATCGCACCAACATCTCCATCACACAACACCGCCAGTTCTTCTGCGTCAGAACCATGGAGCATCTTCTTCAATCAACTTGATGATTGGGTCAATGTTCACTACGAAAGGCGGAATTTCATGAAAATTATTATAATCATCTGACATGTCTGTCTTGTCCTCCACTCCCACGATGTTTCTTTTTCCTGAAAGAACTATGTGACGCCTCGGCTCCTCCACTCCCAGGATGTTTCTTTTTTTGGGTCTGCTAGACATGTCTTTCACATAGAAAACCTGAGCCACATCATTGGCTAGCACGAATGGTTCGTCTCTGTACGCAAGATTGTTTAGATCCACTGCTGTCATTCCGTACATCTTGTCTACCTCAACCCCGCCTTTCAGATTGACTCATTTGCACCGAAACAAAGGGATCTTAAAAGAAGGTCCATAGTCAAGTTCCCATATCTCCTCTATGCAACCATAATATGTGTTCTTCTGCCCATTGTTGTTTGTTGCATCAATGCGAACACCACTGTTTTGGTTCGTGCTCTTTTTATCTTGGACACTCGTGTAAAATGTATTTCCATTTATCTCGTACCCTTGGAAAGTACATATAGTTGTAGATGGTGCCCTGGCCAACAAGTGTAACTGTTCATCAACCTTGTCTTTATTTTCAAGATGTGCTCGCAACCAACCGCCGAACGTGGCCATGTGTGTACGTAAAATCCAGTTGTCAGACTTCCCCGCGTGTAGAGAGCGTACAAAATTCTTGTGTTCATCGATATACGGGGCCACCAAGGTAGAACTTTGTAGAACTGTATAGTGTGCTTCAGTGAAAGAATGTCCATTCATACAATTTTTTGTTTTCTTTCCTAGTGTGCCTTTTCCACTAAGTCTACCCTCATGTCGTGATTGTGGAACACCTATCGGCTTAAGGTCATGAATAAAGTCAACACAGAACTCAATGACCTCCTCGTTACCGTAGCCGTTGGAGATGCTTCCTTCTGGCCTAGCACGGTTATGCACATATTTCTTTAAGACTGCCATGAACCTCTCAAATGGGAACATATTGTGCAGAAATACAGGACCGAGAACTTGAATCTCTTCGACTAGGTGAACCAGGAGATGCGTCATAACATCGAAGAAGGATGGAGGGAACACCAACTCAAAACTGACAAGACACTGGACCACATCATTTTGCAACCCTGGTAGAATCGCCGGATCGATTACCTTTTGAGATATTGCATTGAGGAATGCACAAAGCTTCACAATGGGTACTCGAACATTTTCCGGTAGTAGCCCCCTCAGTACAATCGGAAGCAATTGCGTCATAATCACGTGGCAATCATGAGACTTTAGGTTCTGAAATTTTTGGAGTCTCACATTTACTATCCTCTTTATATTCGACGAGAACCCAGCCGTGACCTTGATACTGCTCAGGCATTCAAAGAATATTACTTTCTCTTGTTTGGTAAGAGCGTAGCTGGCAGGACCTTCGTAGTGTTCGGGACTTAGGTCGTCTCGTTCTTTCACACGTTTCTGGTCCTCCCGTGCTTCCTCTGTATCTTTTTTCTTCCCGTACACGCCCAAGTAGCCTAGCAGGTTCACGCAAACATTCTTCGTCACGTGCATCACGTCGATAGCAGATCTAACCTCTAGGACCTTCCAATATGGTAGCTCCCAAAATATAGATATTTTCTTCCACATGGGTGCGTGCCCGTTAGCGTCTTTCGGAACCTGTTGTCCTCCAGGACCCTTTCCAAAGATTACTTTTAGATCCTTGACCATATCAAGTATTTCTTCACCAGTACGGTTGACAGGCCTCCTACTGTGATCAGCCTCACCTTTAAAATGCTTGCCTTTCTTCCTTGCGGTATGCCTGATCGGAAGAAATCGACGATGCCCCAGATACACACACTTCTTACATTTATCCAAATATAAACATTCAGTCTCACCCAAATAGTGTGTGCATGCATTGTACCCCTTGGTCGACTGCCCTGAGAGGTTAGCAAGAGCAGGCCATCGTTAATTGTTACAAAAAGCAGAGCTCGTAGGTCAAATTCCTCATGTTTGTGCTCATCCCACACCCGTACACCTTCTTCCCGCCACAACTGTAAAAGTTCTTCAAATAATGGCCTGAGGTACACATCAAGGTCGTCGCCGGGTTGCTTCGGGCCTTGGATGAGCAATGGCATCATAATGAACTTTCGCTTCATGCAGAACCAAGGAGGAAGGTTATAAATACATAGAGTCACAGGCCATGTGCTATGACTGCTGCTCTGCTCCCCAAACGGATTGAAACCGTCTGTACTTAGACCAAACCTTAAGTTCCTTGCGTCATCTTCAAATTCCGGGAACTCTCTCTCAATTTTTCTCCACTGCGACCCATCAGCGGGGTGTCTACACATCGCGTCTTTCTTACGGTCCTCTTTGTGCCATCGCAACAACTTGGCATGCTCTTTATTCGCGAACAGGCGTTTCAACCGTGGTATTATAGGAGCATACCACATCACCTAGGCAGGAACCCTCTTCCGGGGACGCTCACCCTCAACTTCACCAGGGTCATCTCGTCTGATCTTATTCCGCAATGCAGTGCATACTGGACATGTATCCAAATTCTCATACTCACCGCGGTAGAGGATGCAGTCATTAGGGCAGGCATGTATCTTATGCACGTCTAATCCTAGAGGGCACACAACCTTCTTTGCTTCGTACGTGTTGTCGGGCAACTCGTTGACCTTTGGAAGCATCTTCCTAATTATCTGCAGCAACTTTCCAAATCCCTTGTCAGTCACACCACACTCTGCCTTCCACTGCAGTAATTCCAGTGTGGTACCCAGCTTTTTCTGACCATCTTCACAACTTGGATACAACAATTTCTTGTGATCCTCTAACATCTGGTCGAACTTCAACCTCTCCTTTTCAGTTCCGCACTCTCTCTTTGCATCAGCAATGGCCCTACCAAAATTGTCAGTGGGCTCATCTGGTGCCTCTTCAGCTTCAGCTTCCCCCGTTGCAGAATCTCCGTACTCCGGGAACATAGGATAGTTGTCATCATCTTCCTCTTCTTCATTGTCTTCCATCATAACACCTTTTTCTCCGTGCTTCGTCCAACAATTATAGCTGGGCATGAAACCATGCCGAATAAGATGACTTTGAAGGGTTCTCACGTTTGGGTGATCTGTCTTATTCTGACAGTTGACACATGGACAACACATGAAACCATTGGTACTGTGGACCTGGGCTTTCTCTAGAAATTTCCTCAAACCTGTCATGTACTCGGCAGTGCGTCGGTCACCATACATCCATTGTCGGTCCATCTGCATTATATAATGAACTACATCAATAACCATTACAGAACATCGACAAATAAACACTGAACATGCACGGTATCAATTAATTACAAATGAAATGAGAGAAAAATTAACCTTGATCGAAAAGAAGAATAAACTTCTTTAAGTGTACATCAAATCATTTCGTGAACTCTCTCGGGCATTTCATCAAACACCTTGCATGCATACAAAAAAAACAGACTAGCACACACCCCCTCCTTTCATTTCAAAAAAAAATGCCTCCAATGATTTTGGGAGGGGGCTGCTGATCAGTATATATAAGCACCCCCCCATTTGTCCCGGTTTCAGTCACAAACCGGGACAACAAGGAGGCCATTTGTCCCGGTTTGTGACTGAAACCGGGACAGATGGAGGTTTTTTCATTTTTTTTATTTTCTTTTTCTGTTTTCTGTTTTAATTTTTTTTTGCAAACTTTGGATTTTGGAAAAACTATGAATATGAAAAATGTTTGAATTTGACTAACTAATACAAAACCATTTTCTGTTCTCTGTTTTAAATAACTTTTGCAAACTTTGGAATTTGAAAACACTTTTGCAAACTTTAGATATATTTCGGTCAATACAAGAGAACACGCGCACACAGAATTTTTGCGTAACGGAATACATAGATAGTCTACTCATTAACGACATTAAGATGATCATTGTCCGTATTATAGCCGCGTAGACTATCCCACTTCCGTGCAATCTCGAAGCCAAGGCGAGCGTCTAAAGCAGCATATACGACTTGATCGTAGCTCAATGGAACGTTGCCCCATCCGAAAATTAGGTCTTTTTGTAACGTGTCTTCCTTGTCGTCGTCCGTGTTCTTCTTCTTCTTGTATTTCTTCTTCTTCTCAAGATTTGTCCCAATGACCGCATTAGAGAGAGCATATAGACTAGGAGTAAAATTGTCGGTAGGGTTTCAGCGATCCCTCTGCAGGTCGACCGTGGACCGAATAATAATTCCGTAGTAGGCTAGCATCTTCATGTCATTATGGATTGCCACGCTGTAGAATTTGATTGTCTCATCACCTAAGAAATCCACGAGGACCTGTGGCACCCGATCAGCTTTGCAAATTTGGAAGACAAGAGTCTCGGTCGCTACCGAGAGTTGAAGGACGGCGGCGCACTGCGGAGTATCCTTCCGTCGAGGGTCGGTGAACTCGCAATCGAGTCCAACGGCTTTGATCGGAGCGGCGTCGAGGAAGTAGTTCTTCACGTCGCGGATCCACTTCTCCACGCGCCATGCACGAAGGGTGACCCACACCTTGAACCGCATGCCTTCCTTCTCGTAGTCGTAAAACTCATCGGACCGAGGCACGAGTGGCTTCATAGGGACGGAGAAAAGAGAGGAGAGATGGCCGGAGAAATGGTGTGTGGAGGAGTCGTACTGTGCAGTGCATTTTATAACGCCGGAGAGGAAGATGAATCGCCGGCGGAGAGCAGAGGAATTAATCGCCGGAGGGCAGAGCAATCGCCGGCGGCGCCGTATTTCCGCTCGTCTTCCGTGCGCGTCGAAAAAACGCGGCGATGGCTCGGCTTCCGCGTGCGCGAATGACATTTGTCCCGGTTCGTGACTGGAACCGGGACAAATGGGTGTCGCCTGAAGCGCTCGGCGGGTGCTACCTCATTTGTCCCGGTTCGTGGCTGGAACGGGGACAAATGAGTGTCGCCTGGAGCGCTCGGCGCGTTTTATGCCCCATCTGTCCCGGTTTGCAATACGACCGAGACAAATGGGGTTTTGGAGTTTGGTTTCTACTAGAATCTCGTACGGCATACAGGTAGCTAGGTATAGGCCTTCATGTGATCCATGCATGCATCTACGGTACACGTGGTGCCTGATCCATCGAGCTGCTGCATGCGACATAACTGACTAGCATGGTGGTAAAGCAACTTTGAAGCACACGACGTAGGATGGCACGAAGGGAGCCTGGTGTAGCGCCCCGTCCGGAGGTGCTACCGTCGTCGTAAGAATAGCGCCGCATGGCATGGCGTTACCCATTACATTTTTGGGCTCCATCGTGCCACGCTGGCAATATTATAGCGCCCCGACGCATGGTGCTATCACGTAGAGGGTAGCGCCTCATTGACGCTATGAAATAGGTTTTTTTCTGAAAATACTTTTAGAAAAGGGTTATTTTTTGTTAAAGTTTATCCAAAGGGTTACTTTTATGAATTTTCACGACATGGTTGGATGTGGTCTGCTCGTTATGTATCCCGACTATGTGCTAGTACTCTCTCCGTTCATAAATAAGTGTTTCAAGTTTGTTAAAAAGAAAATATATCTAGATATAATTTTGTTTCGATACATCTTCTTTCTGACAAAGTTGAGACACTTATTTATACACAGAGGGAGTACTTTTTTTGACATAATCCTGCTACCTATTTTGCTCGGATGGAATTTGGTACTTGAGTAAGCCCGTGCGGGCGAGTCTTCTTTAGCGAGGCAAAATATCATAAATTCATTTTGGCACACAAGATCATATGCTCTTGCCACTGGTTTAGAAAAATAGCACATCAATTTCAACGTCAATCATATTTGTGCACCAGCGTCTCGCTGTCGACGGGAACATCGCCTCCCACTAAAAAATATTCTACATATATGAGAAACACCCGCGTCAAACTTGTCATGATACAGAAAATGCCCATTTTTTGGGAAAACAAATTTGTGAGGACATAATGAACATTGACATATGTGAAAAATAACCTTCCTCTCGTTCAAAGTCCAGCGTGAATAGACGACTGTGTGGCATTGTGGCGACGAGCTCGTGGTCTGGTAGCAGTGGGTTGTCATGTCGGCGAGCCGGCGAGGGCATGGTGGATGGCGAAGCAAAGTCCTACGGCTTGCAACGAGCCCATTTTAGGTCCTTGAGGGCCGATCTAGGCCCAGTCAGGCCACATCCTGTAATATCCCGATGTATGATCAAGGATCACCTAACCGAAATATACGTCCAATCACAGGTATTTAGATAGTAGGATGAATCTCAGATACAGGTTTTGCGGAAGGAGAGGAAAGTAGACGGGGATAACAAGAGAGAGTTCTAATCCTTCCTATCCTGCTCCACGATCCCGCGATGGGCACTAGTGGGAAAAGAACCAGCAGTACCGGGCGGGGAGGGGCATGAGTACCGGATTTACAACCGGTACTGCCCAAGCGGGACTGTTGGCCCCACAACATCACTACCGGCCGTTGCGACCGGTACAAAAGGCCTACGCGTGGGATAACGGACTGAGATTTCGACTCGAAACCTTTAGTACCGGTAAAGTTTTTTCAAAATAATTATCAGTTGTTGAAACTTTCAGAAAAAATAATATTTAGAATTTCAAAATTTCTAACTTAACTATCCACTAACCCACACTTAATGTCTAGTCTAACTCTACACACTTAATCTATTTGAGAACTGTCAAATTTCCCGATTGGTCACCCATCTTGAAATTGCTATAATGACATCTCCTACGGGGCTGCTCATTTCCGGACCGATTTGGTCCAGATTTTGTCCGTTTGAGCAGCCGTCCGCGGGCGTGTCCGCGCTAACTGGAGCCATGCGCCCTACGGGGCTGCTCATTTAGTTGCCCGGGCAAGTTTTTTCCAGATTTTCAAACATAAATATTCTTTAAATAAAATTCAAACATAAATAAAATTCAAACATAAATATAATTAAAACATAAATATTGTTCAAACATAAATATAATTCAAACATAAATATTGTTCAAACATAAATATAATTCAAACATAAATATTATTAAAACTCTACTGGTGTCCAACGAAGTTCCAGATGTGCTGAATCAAATCATCCTGAAGTGCAATGTGGGTTCCCGCATCACGCAGCTCGTACGCGAAGTCGATGAACTGCTGGAAATTTGCCACTCCTGGCTGGGGCTCCACATTCGCACCCTGAAACAACCAGTTCTCGTCATACACGCTGTCATCACGCTCATCCTCTATGATCATGTTGTGCATGATCACACAAGCAGTCATCACCGACCACATAATCTCCGGGCTCCATGTTCTAGCAGGGTGCCGAACAATATCCCATCGAGACTGAAGCGCACCAAAAGCACGCTCCACATCCTTCCGGGCACTCTCCTGCTTTTGGGCAAATCGTTTCCTCATCTCTCCTTGAGGAGCGGAAATGGTCTTCACAAAAGTAGCCCACGGGGGGTAGATACCATCAGCCAGATAATATCCCTTTGTATAGTGGTGGCCATTGACATCGTAGCTCACCTCCGGAGAGTTGCCTATGGCAAGTCTGCCAAATACTGGAGAGCGCTGGAGCACGTTGATATCATTGTGTGAACCTGCCATGCCAAAGAACGAGTGCCAAATCCACAGATCATGCGAGACAACTGCCTCGAGAATAACAGTGCACTCACCAACATGGCCCTTGTACTGCCCCTGCCAGCCAAATGGGCAGTTCTTCCACTCCCAGTGCATACAATCGATGCTTCCAAGCATCCCAGGCCAACCTCTGTCCTCGTTGATCGACAAAAGCCGCTGAGTGTCAGCAACAACTGGTTCCCTCAAGTACTCCGGGCCAAAGACCTGAACCACAGCTGCACAAAACTTGTACATGGACTCTAGGCATATGGTCTCACTCATGCGCAAGTACTCATCGACCAGATCACCAGCTACTCCATATGCTAGCATTCGGACTGCCGCGGTGCATTTCTGATAAGAAGAGAAGCCAAGCTTACCAGTGGCATCCGGCTTGCACTTGAACCATTCATCATAATCCAGCACCCCAAGTCGAATGCGGTTGAACAGGTCCCTTTTCATCCGGAAACGGCGCCGGAATAGCTTCGCCGTGAACACCGGATTGGTTGGATGGAAGTAGTTCCTGTACAGCCGGGCATGCCCACCATCTTTGTCCCTGTCCAAGGTCGCGGCATGGCCGGGCAGGGAACCTTGGAACAACGGCCGCTGACATGCAATGTGGTGATTGACCACGGCCGTGGCAACGAGGACGTCGCTCTCGTCGTCTGTCTCCGAGTCCGACGACGATGAGTAGACGATCACGTTGTTGAAGAAGAACTCGTCGCCGATGTCCGTCATTTTTTCCCTCCCGAGGTCGGGCAGAGCAATGGACGAACACCTTGTGTGCGTCCCGTCGGGGTGGGGAGGTGGGAGGTTCACCGGGTGGTGGCTGGCCGGCGAAACGACTCCGGGAGCGGCGGCGGGAGGGGATAGAGGTGGGGGGTGCTCGCGGTGTCCGGAGGAGGTCGAACGGTGGCGGGGGGTGGCCGGGGTGGGTCGCGGTGGAACGGGGTGGGCGCGAGGTGGGAGGAGAGATCTCTGTGCGGTGGGGCAGTGTGCTCAAAAGAGGACACTTTCGGTGTCCATTCGGTGTCCGGGGGCTGCTCATATCTAGACCAAATTTGGTCCAGGTTTGAGCAGTCCCGGACAAAAAAACGGACCGTTGTCCGTTTAGGCAGCCCCGTAGGGGCCTGGTTTTGTCCGGGCCTGCTCAAATTTGGCCGGTCCGGGGCAATTGAGCAACCCCGTAGGAGATTTCCTAACACTAGCACGCTTAACATTTAGTTTCCTTTCAAACTTGCTACAAAGAGAGAACTGAGAACTTACTGATAGTTCTATCTTATCAATCATGTTAACCACTCGGTTATGATTAAACACTTATTCATTTCTTATACTATAAAAATTTATTTGATTAAACAATTATATTATATAATAATAATATTGAAATAAATAATGATAAAAACAAATATTACTTTATTTTAAAAATGATTATATAATAGTAAATATTTAAATAATGAAATAATGTGATAAACACTTCAAAGAAATAAATCTTTCTTTGGAAAATTACACAACTAGTGGTTATATTATATAGTAATAATATTGAAATAAATAATGATAAAACAAATATTACTTTATTTTAAAAATGATTATATAATAATATATATTTAAATAATGCAATAATGTGATAAATACTTCAAAGAAAGAAATCTTTCTTAGGAAAATTACACAACTAGTGGTTATATTATATAATAATAATATTGAAATAAATAATGATAAAACAAATATTACTTATTTTAAAAATGATTATATAATAATAAATATTTAAATAATAAAATAATGTGGTAAACACTTCAAAAAAAGAATCCAACTAGTTATTGTTTGCAACAATAAGACAACTCACATCCAACAATAACACTACTACAAAATATTAGAGAGTTACTGTTTGCAACAATAACACTATACTAGCTACAAAATATTAGAGATAAATGTTTTGCAACAATAAGATAACTCACATCCAACAATAACACTACTACATAATATTAGTGATAAATTGTTTGCAACATAACACTACTAGCTACAAAATATTAGAGTGTTTGCAACAATAAAACTACTAGCTACAAAATATTAGAGTGTTTGCAACAATAACACTACTAGCTCACATCCCAACAGCAACAGTACTGCATATATACATGAGGAGACCCTCAAGGCACTAAAAACACTAGCTAGTATATATCGTCATCTAAATAATCAGAATCAGAAGGCTCCTGACGCACCGGTCGCGGTACGAGGTGACGCTGCCCGTAGTTGATGATTATAATCTTATAGTACACTTCGTATGCAACATACACATCTATTGCTGCATACTCAATGTTGCAACCGTCAAATGGGTATTTCTCCCAAAGATAATGCTTCCCACTCTTGAATTTTCTTCATATCCTTGTACGGGTCCTCGTCGAGCACGGCGCTTGCCATAGCAGCCATTCCAGTCTTGAGATGCTCAAGCCTAAAGATAGCCTGGAGATCAATGTGACAGGCAGATGGTATCTCAAGTCCCGGCCAGGTGCGTTTCATCTTGATCTTGTCATTTGTTATATCAACGCTAGCAAAATGAATGTTGATGCGAAGAAAATTCATGAGTGGTTGACATTGCTTGTCACTTCTGCAACAAAAATGGAACTCATGCTAAAAATACTAACAACTACTATGTACATTGCAATGCAACAACAATGTACAATAACAACAATATATATATATATATATATATATATATATATATATATATATATATATATATATATATATATATTCATATGTGTCAAGGTATATATTTTCAGCCAAACTATGCAACAACAATATATATATGCAACAACAATATAGAACAATCTAACCAACAATATATAATAATAACAACTATTTAACCTATTAAAAACTATGCAGCAATAGAACAACCTTTATTTCGGCCAACTATTGATGAATAACAACAATTTCATTTCGGCCAATGCAACTATATATATATAGGGTAGCGCTATTTGAATAACAACAATATAGGGTAGCGCTATTTGACTACCTGGGAGTAGAATAGTAATTCTACACCCACCCCGTATCTTTTGAACCGTAAATAATTTTTACGTCACGTAAATTTTGCCGTATTTCGTAAGTTCATAGGAACGTAAGAAAATATTAACATAATGTAAAATTTTATTTATGTGGCATATAAAAAATATTATGTAAAATACGCATTTTAACCTATTCTTTCACTATTGTGACTTGTATATTGCATTTCTTATGTTCATTTTAAATATGGGACGAAATAAATGTAATTATTTGGATGATAAATAAATTTTCTTTTATAAAAACAATGTAAAAAAACCTCGGGTGCAAAATAATTCATCCTGCACTTGGGTGTAGAATAGGGTTTCCCTATATATATATGTAGAATAGTTATTTGACTCCCTGGGAGTAGAATAGTTATTCTACACCCACCCCGTATCTTTTGAACCGTAAAGAACTTTTACGTCACGTAAATTTTGTCATACTTCTTAAATTAATAGCAATATAAGAAAATATTAACATCACGTAAAATTTTATTTATGTGGCATATAAAAAATATTACATAAAATACGCAATTTTACCTATTTTACACTATTATGACTTATATATTGCATTTCTTATGTAGATTTTTTAGTTATGGAGTAAAATAAATGTAATTACTTGGATCATAAACATATTTTCTTTCATAAAAACAATGTAAAAAACCTCGGGTGTAAAATAATTTATCCTGCACCTGGGTGCAGAATAGGGTTTCCATATATATATATATATATATATATATATATATATATATATATATATATATATATATATATATAGGTAAAATGATTTCTCCCTTAAAGGTAACTACCCCACGTCTCATATACCAACTTACGGAAGTACTTTGTCATAATTTATCGGTTTGAGTATGTTCGTATACTATATCTAAGATATCCAAAAACAACTTTAATGAAAAAATTGCAAATGGCCTAATATTTTACACTATATACTCGAAATATCGTTATATATGCATATAAAAGAGAAGTATGTAGAAGTTTTCTACATACTACTAAAAAAAGTATCTATAGTACTGAAATAGCATTATATACTCCATACTACATGATACATACCTCATGTTATGATAGATACTCCATACATTGTGTGAAACACACATGGGGTAGTTACCTTCGAGGGTAGTATGAATATGTCCTATACGTATATATTGATCAACACAATTAATCTCATTGGAACTATACATATACACAAGAACAATCTCATTTAATCTCATTTTGGCCAACTATTGAACAATCTTATTTCGGCCAACTATTGATGAATAACAACAATCTCATTTCGGCCAACTATATATATTGATCAACGCAATAATCTCATTGGAATGTATAATTAACAACAAATCTCATTTTATAATTCGGCCAACTAATTTATTGAACAATTAATCTCATTTCGACCAAACTGTTGTAATATCTATTTCGGCCAACTATATATGAACAAAACAACAAATCTCATTTCGGCCAACTATATATATTGATCAACAATCAACAAATTAAAGTAAAATTGCCCCAAAATATAACATTTGGATCGGATGCATGAAATTTTTTGTACCTTGCCCATTGGAAGACCAAGACATACTTCTTAAAACAGAGTTGGATCACCGCAACCTCTTGCTGATTGGCGGTGTACTCGAAATCGAGACTGATGAACTTCTCTTGATCCCGAGCTTGACCAATCCATTTCTTGAAATCGGAGAGATAACCGCCCACCAACATGCTATCGTTGGTATAAACCACCTTCGGATTGGCGGTGTGTGGAAGCACCGGTCCACAGCGCATGATTGGTGGCGCCGGATTCATGGTGGACGGAGTGGATGAAGAGATCAGAGGGGAGAGAGTGTATCGCCGGAGGGAGAGAGGAAGAAGAGAAAGCCCCGGCCGTATCGAAAAATGAAGAGACAGGGAAGAAAACTGTCCACTCCCGTCTAAAATCATGGCGGGAGTCGAACGGTTAGGACCTTTAGTACCGGACCGTAACACAGCCCGGTACTAAATCTCCCCTCGCCAGCCCCTCGCGGCTGTTGCCATCCCATTGAGCTTTAGTACCGGGCGGTGTTACGGACCGGTACTAAAGGTCCCTTACGGACCGGTAGTGTTGCTCCCCTCCCCTCTGACAGTTCGAACCGGTACTGATGCTCATTAGTACCGGCCGCAAATATAAGCAGGACTAATTCTCTGGACGGAAAGTCCTTTTTCCACTAGTGGGGATATAACCCTTGCTAGACGCAGCTGGCAACCACACGCTTAGCGACATGCAGGCCACAGTCATTCTCTGTTGTCGAAACCCGAAGACGTAGTAGGTGAAGACGTCTCTCCAGTAGCGTGTCCTTCCCGTGACACACTATGTGTGACACTGCCGCCTCCTTGAGTCGCAGCTTGTCCCCAAGCTGCCGCATCCGGGAACCTCGCACGCAGCACCTCATAATCTTCCCAGGTTGCTAGTGATGGCGCCATTGTCGACCACTTGATGAGGACCTGCAATGAAGAAGCATTTTCCTTCTTGACCAGACGACGATCCAGAATCTCCTCCGGATACAATGCTGAAACATCCAACTGCAACGGCGTGGGCAATTCTGTGTAAACTGGAGTGTGATCCGGAATGAAGGTCTTGAGTTGTGAAACGTGGAACACCGGATGAACCTGACTATGAGGCGGTAGCTCCAACTTGTATGCGACTGCACCACATCTCTCAAGTACCACAAATGGACAAAAATATTTAAAAGAAACCTTGGGATAAGGTCGATTTACCACCGTTTTCTAGGAATAGGGTTGTAGCTTGAGTAAAACTTGTTCGCCGACTTGGAATTCTCGAAAAGAACGCTTTCCATCAACCACCAGTTTCATGCGCTTGGTTGCTTTCTGCAACTGTTGTTGTAAGAAGTCCGACAAAAACACCCGTTCCTGTAGCATTTCATCTGCATCGAACGATGTGGACGACGGAGTCTACGGTAACAAACCATACGACGGCTCCACCCCATATAAAGCCTTGAAAGGTGTACAATTAATGGAGGTATGAAAAGATGTATTGTACCAGTATTCCGCCAGCGACAACCACTGGACCCATTTTACCGGAGCTGCAGCCACTGCACACCGAAGATACATCTCCAGACATTGGTTAACCCTCTCTGTTTGGCCATCAGACTTAGGGTGATACGCAGTGCTCATATTCAGTGTTGTGTGCATTCCTTTGAATAAGTTTTGCCAGGGTGCACTTGTAAACACCTTATCACAGTCCGACACAATTGAACTGGGCACAATGTGCAGTTTCACCACATTGTCAAGCACTAGCTATGCTACTTGAGTTGTTGTAAAAGGATGCTTCAATGGTAAGAAATGCGCATACTTAGTAAAACGATCAACAATTACAAAAATTACTGAATAGCCATTTGACTTGGGTAATCCCTCAATGAAATCCATGGAAATAGATTTCCATGGTCCGGCTGGCAACGGCAAAGGATAGAGCAGACCAGGGCTCTTGCAATTCTCATGCTTTGCTTGCTGGCACACCGTGCACTGTTTGACAAAATTGTCTACTGCCTGTTTCATTCCTTGCCACTCAAAAGAGATTGTGAAGTCGTTGGAATGTTGCCTGAACTCCTGAATGTCCTCCCATAGCTGACGCGTGGAAAGCATTAATAATTTTAGTTTGTAAGCCCAAATTTGCACCAATCTAGATTTTCCCATTACAACGGATTAACCCATCTGTCAGTGCATATCCCTGTTCATTCGGACTAGCTACTGCCAATTCTTGCAACAGTTGTTGAGCATGTGAATCAACCACATAAGAGTTAAGAACCTCTTGCAACCATACTGGTTGTATCACCGATACTGCCTGCAGCTCAAATTTATGCCCTACCCTTGACAGAGCATCGGCTGGAGTATTGTCAGTGCCCTTGTTATATTGGAACTTGTATTGCAAGCCTAGCAGCTTTGTCATTGCTTTCCTCTGTAGATCAGTGTGTAACACTTGTTCATCCAAACAACAGAGACTCTTGTGATCGGTTTTAATAATGAAAGGCATACGCTGAAGATATGGACGCCACTTATCGACCGCCATCATAATTGCCATAAACTCCTTTTCATAAATTGGAAGTGTCTTGTTCTGTACTCCCAAAGCCCTACTCAAATATGCTACAGCATGTCCTTGTTGTAACAACACAGCACCAATACCATCATCACATGCATTTGTCTCAATCACAAAAGGCAGTGAAAAAGGTAATTGTAGTACTGGTGTTTGGGCCATTGCTTGCTTAAGTTTATCAAATGCTATCTGAGCAGCTGGTGTCCATACAAAAGCTTTATGCTGTTGCAGCATATCTGTCAGTGGTTTTGCCAAAATTCCATAATTCTTGATGAATTTTCTGTAGTAGCCAGTAAACCCAAGAATTCCCCTAAGCTCAGTTAAATTTGTTGGTATAGGCCAAGACACCATAGCTTCTGTTTTAGAGGGATCTGTAGCTACTCCTTTGTCAGCGATAATGTGGCCCAAATACTCCAACTGAGTTGCAGCAAATTGGCACTTGCTCAGTTTTACAAACAAATTGTTCTGTTTCAGAATCTTAAACACCACTTGTAAATGTTGCAGGTGTTCCTCAAGTGATTTGCTGTACACCAAAATATCGTCCATGAATACCAATATGAATTTCCTAATGTACCCTTTAAACACTGAATTCATAACACATTGAAATGTTGCTGGTGCCTTTGTGAGGCCAAAAGGCATAACTCTGAACTGAAAATGTCCATGATGCGATTTCAAAGCAGTCTTCTCCTCATCTTTTTCAACCATACGAATCTGATGGTAGCCACTACGCAAATCCAGTTTGGAAAAATATTTTGTGCCAGCTAACTCATCCAACATCTCATCAATCACAGGCATTGGAAACTTGTTCTTGATAGTATTCTTGTGCATCTTCCTGTAATCAATACAGAAACGCCATTGTCCATCTATCTTCTTGACCAATAAAACAGGAGATGCAAAAGGACTGACGCTTGCCGAAATCACCCAAGTTTTCAACATTTTAGCCACCTGAAGTTCAATCTCATCTTTTTGTAGTGGGGAATAGCGATAAGGCTTGGAATTAATGGGAGGTGTGCCCGGAAACAATGTGATAGCATGATCAAATGCTCTTGACGGTGGCAATGTTGTTGGTTCCTGAAAAATCGACTGAAACTGTTGTACCAGTTCCTGTACAGTTTTAGGTACTGGCAGTATGGTTAGTTCAGTGGCATTTTCAAGCACAGCTGTAGCCCATAACTCATTGCTGTTGTGTAGCTGCAACACCTGTTCCATTGAAATCTCAGTTAAATGATCTTGTTGCTTGTTCAACACTCCTTGCAACCTAACCAATTTTTTCATGTACTCAGATTCAATCCACTTGGCCACCCAATCACACTTCATCGGTGGGAATTTCTGTAACCAATCAATTCCAAACACTGCATCATATCCACCCATGTCCAGCACATGCATATCATGGGAGAACTTGATTCCCTCAGTGTACCAAGTAAAATTTGGGATGACACTGTTGCACAATAATTTCCCCATTAGCCACTTTCACCAGCACTGGTGCTTTAGGTTGAGGCACTAAGCCCAGTCTATCCACCATAGCTTGATCCACAAAACTACTTGTACTACCTGAGTCAACCAGCAACAACATTGACTTGCTATTTATCTTGGCAGGTAGCCTGATAGTATTTGCATGATCTGCACCACTCAAAGCATACATTGATAGCCTCTTTGAATCCTCCAAAGTCAGGGTTTCCATACTAGTTACCACTTCTAGCATCTCATCTGACAAAATTTCTAGTTGTTCAACTTGCATTGCCTTCAGCTGTACTGCCACCTGTGGAGTGCACTGATGACCCGGCGCATATTTTTTACCACACTTAAAACACAGTCCATTTGCCCTGCGATACTCCTTCAGTTGCTGTGCTTTCCACACATCACCCTGAGCAAACTTTCCGTTGTTCTCTCGCCAGTTAGTAGTTTGGAACTGACGAACTGGTCGTGCCTGTTGTTTACTGGTGTCCATCAAACTTTCTTGAACCGACGCAATTAGTGTCGCCCTGTGCACTGAGACTGGCAATTGCGACTCCACCGCAACACTTAACTCGTCCTTCAATCCTAGTATGAATTGGGTGACTAACATGATTCCCCCAATTGTTGGGTCATACAGTTTAATATTGTACACCAATCGATCAAATAATTTCCTGTAGTCTACTATCGTGCATGTCTGTTTCAGCTGTAGCAACTCCTTCATCTTCACCCTACGTGTATCTGTGTATCTGTATCAAATTCCAATAACACCGCCTGCCGAAATGGATCCCACTTCAAATTCTGATGTGAGCGCTTGAATGCATGATACCAGTGAAGGGGATCATGTGCAGAAAACAAAAAAATTCCTAGCAACGATATCCTTAAACTAGCCAAGATCTATTCTATGCAGATATAGTAGTACGAACGGAGATCGGAATACGTACCCTTGTAGACCGAAAGCGGGGATTACGTTCCCGCACAAACGTTGTCGATGAAGACCGACGTAGCCGACCTCAAGGTCGTGTAGAGGAAGCAGGCCTCCGAGTACCGCTAGCGCAGCACCTCGCAGGGAGTCGCACACGTACGGTGGAGACGACGCCTCCGAAGCTCCAGTCCAGGACGAGTAGCGGAAGACTTGGACCGGAACACCAGCAGCGCGGCAGCGGGCTATGGTGGAGGAGATCCCCGACTCCTCTTGCTCGGCGCGGCTCCAACTTGGGAACCACGAGATCGAGAGAGAAATCAGGAATTAATTGGTGAATTAAAAGGCTGGGGGTGCCCCTTCTTATATAGGCTCCCAAGGGGAGCCAACCTTGCCAGCCAGGCAATGTGGGACTAACCCCCCACAGCCTGGTTCGGCCAAGGGGGTGCGCCGGCCCCCTGGTGGGCCCCTTGTGGCCCACCTAGGCCGGCCCCTAGGCTCCCACCGAATTCCCAAGGGGGTTCCCCCCCTCTTGGGCCTTCTTTCGTCCGGAAGGCCCATTTAGGGAAATCTGCCTTAATAAATTCGAAAATAAATATATAAAATCATATTTGCATATTAATAACACTAATTAATATCAAACATAATATATATAATATTTCCTAGCTCCGAAAACTCTTTCGGCGCTGCCCGATCTCCATCGGACCTCTCCCGGGACGTTCCCGGTGATCTCCTTCCTTTCTGGTTGTCTTGTCGAAACCCCTTAAGTGTGTTACCCTAGCGGTTCGATATAATATCAGGTATGATCAAGACTCCTCAATGATCAACGACTAATCCGTAGGCCTGGACCCCATGAATTAATCCCTGAGATATAACGAATGACTTTCATCTATCAAACCTGAACGTGAAGTCTTAGACCTTTTGCCATAGCGATACTTAGCACGTCCGAGCGTCGCTCCATAGATATCTCCATACCTAATCCCGACCTCGTTACCGACGATGCTATCTTCTACTCGTTCATGATCTCATGTCTCCGTGACCTAGTCACATGCTTGCAAGCTCATTAGACATGATCTCACCGAGTGGGCCCGAGAGTATCTATCCTGCTATGCGGACTGGCAAATCCCGCTCTTGACCCCTCGTCTCAATACTCCTTTCCAATACCCAAAAGTATCACCGTTATTGTCATACTAAATAAGATACGACGTTTGGTGCAATCAAAGTATCTTCGGGGAATATCAATAAGAGTTGATCTCACGGTCAAAGGTGTAACGACTATGTTCTCCAAATCTGGGTATGTCCATCACATCACTCTCCAGCGATATGACTCTCATTGCCGATCGGCGCTATGCCCCATGACCGGGAAACCTCGATCATCAATCGCGCAACGAAACTAGTCTTAGTAGAGGCTACTAGGGACCTTGTTGTTTACGTATCACACCCGTATTAATGTTTCCGCTTAATACGGTTCTAGCATGACACAAAAAACCTATTATGAACAAACGAGATATGATAAAGAATACACTTTATTAATTGCCTCTAGGGCATATCTCCTTCAGTCTCCCACTTGCACTAGAGTACAATTTAATCTAGATTACAACTTGGTAAAAGCCTAACACCCATAGCTAACTGGTGTTGTTCATGCTTATCAAGCGGAAGAGGCTTCGTCAGCGGATCTGCCACATTCAGATCCGTATGCACTTTGCAAATCTTCACATCGCCTCCTTGTACGTACTGACGTATCACGTGGAAGCGTCGGAGAATGTGTTTGGCGGTGGAGTGAGACCTTGGCTCCTTGGCGTTCGCAATGGCACCCGTATTGTCGCAGAAGAGGATCACGGGGTCTTGCACGCTCGGGAACACTCCAAGTTCGATGACGAACTTCCTCAGCCACACAGCTTCATTCGCGGCCTCGCAGGCAGCAATGTACTCCGACTCCATTGTAGATTGTGCGACTATGGGTTGCTTCCCACTTCTCCAGCACACGGCGCCTCCATTCACCTTGAACACGTAACCTGTCTGTGACTTACAGTCATCGGGGTCGGAGCAGAAACTTGCATCTACGTAACCCGTTACGCCAAGTTCCTCATCGCAGCCACCATACACAAGGAACATTTCCTTTGTCTTATTGAGATACTTAAGAATGCTCTTAACAGCTATCCAATGCGGCATTCCAGGATTACTCTGGAACCGGCTTGTCAAACTTAGAGCTAATGCCACATCCGGTCTAGTACTCAACATTGCATACATGATCGATCCTATGGCTGAAGCATAAGGATGTTTCGTCATTTCGGCCTTACCCAGTTCCGTCACCGGACACTGCGCCTTACGCAATATCTTATTCTTGATAACCGGCAGAGAACCCTTCTTTGCCTTCTCCATATGAAAACACTTCAATATTTTATCAAGATAAGTACTCTGACTCAGTGCTAATAGGCGTCTTGATCTATCGCGATAGATTTTTATGCCTAAAACATACGCAGCTTCTCCTAAGTCCTTCATGGAAAACTTACTGTTTAAATATTCCTTCACGCTATTCAGAAGTTCCACATCATTCCCTGTTAGCAATATGTCGTCAACATACAGTGCTAAGAACACAACCGAGCTCCCACTCATTTTCTTGTAAATACAGGTCTCTTCCACGTTCTGGATAAATCCAAAACCTTTGATTACCTCATCAAAGCGAAGATTCCAGCTCCGAGATGCCTGCTTCAATCCATAGATGGATCGCTGAAGCTTGCACACCTTGTTAGCACTTCCTGGATCGACAAAACCTTCCGGCTGTACCATGTACAACTCTTCCTCAATGTTTCCATTCAGGAAGGCCGTTTTGACGTCCATCTGCCAGATTTCATAATCATAGTAGGCAGCTACCGCTAACAAAATCCGAATAGACTTAAGCATCGCTACCGGTGAAAAAGTTTCATCGTAGTCAATTCCATGAACTTGTCGGAAACCCTTTGCGACAAGCCGAGCTTTATAGACGGTCACATTACCATCAGCATCAGTCTTCTTCTTAAAAATCCACTTATTCTCGACGGCCTTGCGCCCTTCGGGAATATCCACCAAGGTCCACACTTGGTTATCATACATGGATCCTATTTCGGATTTCATGGCTTCAAGCCATTTCTCGGACTCTAGACTCTCCATCGCCTCCTTGTAGTTCGTAGGTTCGTCTTGCTCGACTAGCATGACGGTGCAAACCATATTGCCATACCATTCTGGTGCGATCCGAGATCTACCAGACCTACGAGGTAGAACATCTTCCTCGACAGTTTCTCCCACTCCTTCCACGGAGGACGTTTCCGGAATTGCTTCCGTTGCGCCACTCGGAATCTCGAGTTCAGGATCAACGATTTCATCGAGGTCTACCTTCCTCCCACTTACTCCTTTCGCGAGAAACTCCTTCTCTAGAAAGGTACCGGTCTTCGCGACAAAAGTTTTGCCCTCAGCTTGGTTGTAGAAGGTGTACCCAACGGTTTCCCGCGGATATCCTACAAAGACGACTTTCTCCGACTTCGATTCGAGTTTGTCGGGCTGTAGTTTCTTAACGTACGCCTCACAACCCCAAACCTTTAGAAACGATAACTTAGGCTTGTGGCCATACCATAATTCATACGGTGTCGTTTCAACGGACTTGGACGGAGCCCTATTTAAAATGAATGTGGCTGTTTCTAACGCATAACCCCAGAAGGACACTGGCAGATCGGTAAGAGACATCATAGATCGGACACTATCCAGTAGAGTACGATTACGTCGCTTGGACACACCGTTACGCTGCGGAGTTCCGGCGGGCGTAAGTTGGGGCACTATGCCACAACTCTTCAGATGTGTGCCAAACTCAAAACTCAAGTACTCTCCACCGCGATCGGACCGGAGATGCTTGATTTTTCTATTAAGCTGATTCTCAACTTCACTCTGGAATTCTTTGAACTTTTCAAACGTTTCAGACTTGTGTTTCATCAAGTAGATATAACCGTATCTACTCAAGTCATCAGTGAAGGTGACGAAGTAACGATAACCATTGCGTGTCGAAACGCTCATTGGTCCACATACGTCTGTATGTATGATCCCCAACAAATCCGACGCCCGTTCAATGAAACCTTTGAACGGTGTCCTGGTCATTTTGCCCATGAGGCATGGTTCACATGTATCGAGGGATCCGAAATCCAACGAGTCCAAGAGTCCATCGGAGTGGAGTCGCTTCATGCGCTTTATACCAATATGACCAAGACGGCAATGCCACAAAAACATGGCGGTATCGTCACTACACTTAATTTGTTTGGCCTCTATGTTATGGATGTGAGTACTACGATCGAGATTCAACAAGAATAAACCATTACTCTCGGGAGCATCAACATAAAAGATATCATTCATATAAATAGCACAATTGCTTGACACTGATTTAAATGAATAACCGTCTTGTAACAGGCAAGACCCACTTATAATGTTTACACTCAAGGATGGCACAAAATAACATTTATTTAAAACCAAAACTAATCCCGATGGTAGATGCAGAGGGAGCGTGCCGACAGCCACCACGTCGACTCTCGATCCGTTGCCGACGCGCATCGTCACCTCATCCTTTGCCAGCCGCCTTCTATTCCGTAACTCCTCCTAAGAGTTACATATATGAGCAACAGAACCAGTATCAAATACCCACGTATTGCTCCGGGCGGATGTAAGGTACACATCTATAACATGTATATCAAATATACCTTGCTCTTTGTCGACCGTCTTGCCAGACTTCCTATCCTCCAGATACTTGGGGCAGTTGCGCTTCCAGTGACCCTTCCCCTTGCAGTAGAAACACTCCACGCTAGCTCTGGGACCAGACCTGTTAGTCCTGGACTTGGCAGCCAACTTTGCCTCCCTCCGGGACTTCCATCTCTGCTTTCCCTTGCCACCGGACTTCTTGAAATCAACGGTCTTGTTGACCATCAACAGCGTGTGCTCCTTCTTAATCTCTACCTCAGCAGTCTTGAGCATCACGAACACTTCACCCAGGGACTTAGCCATGCCCTGCATGTTGTAGTTCATGACGAAGCCTTTGTAGCTTGGCGGCAACGATTGCAACACCCTGTCAATCGCCAGCTCATCGGGAATCTTGCACTCCAGAGCATTCAGGCGTTGAACGTAGCCAGACATCTTGACTACATGCTCGCTCACACTGCTATGCTCTTCCATCTTGGCTGAGAAGAAAAGCTCAGAAGCCTCATATCTCTCAGCCTTAGCCTGCGGCGCAAAGACAGCCTTAAGATCCGAAATGATCTCAAAGGCGCTCATCTTCTCAAAGCGCTTCTGCAGGTCGGCTTCCATGGCGTAGAGCATGCCACTCTGGACAAAGGCAGAATTCTCCGATCGGGTCTGGAAGACCTTCTTCTCATCCTCAGAGGCATCATCTGCAGGAGGGTCACCTATGGCGGCCTCAATGACGTAGGCCACCCTATGGGGAGTGAGGAGGATCCTCAGGTTGCGGAACCAGGCCATGAAGTTTGACCCATTGGTCTTAAGCTTTTCTTTCTCAAGGAACAGACCTAGGTTAAACGAGGGGCGAGACATCTACAATGGAATTTGCAACAACATAAGACTTTGTTCATAATAATTTTTGAGTTATAGTATTTTAGAAAATAACTGACATAACTCCCACTCAAACGAACATCCCTCCTGGTCGTTTAAGCGATTACACGACCCCCATCCATTGCACCACCCCTCATCATCAAAGCCGGCGGCACAACTTCAGGAGTAGACAAAATCGTCCGCCACACCAATTTTGTGACTCGTGCTCGACCTTTCGGTCTTCCTGTTCCGAGGCCATACCTCTGAGTATGCTAGGCTCGCCACCAAAGACCTCCACGCTGACGCTTGTGCAACATGGCTTACACCCACCGTATGCGAACGAAGATATGTATGACACCCGATCATCACGGCCTGCCTCATAACGTAGAACTTTATTGGTGGTGCGCGTTGGAGGGAGAACACTAGTGGTATTTTGAAGGGATCATCTTATTCAGCTACCGCCGTGTAACACACAATCACACAAAAATAAGATGCACACAAAACATCAAATGTAATGCAATGTGATATAGTCCATTGCGCCATGGTCTTCTTCGCGCCCGCAGTTTATAAACAATTTAATAAACCTACCTTGACCATATCACATAGCCCCTGCAAAATAAAGTTAGACGCTTCTACTTTATCTTTTGCATATTTTACGTGGCTTGGGGCTTTCGTAAATAGAACCGCTTCATACCTACGAATCTTATGACCACAACAACGATCCAATAATTGCATGTTTAAGCATCCCTTTCCGGGCCTCCATTGAAAATGCGAAGACCAACTAAAGAGAGAGAAACTGTCACCCGCCAGCCACATATACGGTACAAGCCGTATGTCAGTAGTGGAACCAGTCTCGCGTAAGCGTACGCGTAAAGTCGGTCCGGGCCGCTTCATCAACTCAATGCCGCTGGAATACACAAGTGCACGCTAGAGGGTAGCAAATAACAGGAACGGTGCCCCCGTGCAGAGCACAGGTTCTAACAGCGTACAGCTATATCTTACGATAGATCGGCTCTGATACCACTGAAGGGGATCGTGTGCAGAAAACAAAAAAAATCCTAGCAACGATATCCTTAAACTAGCCAAGATCTATTCTATGCAGATATAGTAGTACGAACGGAGATCGGAATACGTACCCTTGTAGACCGAAAGCGGGGATTACGTTCCCGCACAAACGTTGTCGATGAAGACCGACGTAGCCGACCTCAAGGTCGTGTAGAGGAAGCAGGCCTCCGAGTACCGCTAGCGCAGCACCTCGCAGGGAGTCGCACACGTACGGTGGAGACGACGCTTCCGAAGCTCCAGTCCAGGACGAGCAGCGGAAGACTTGGACCGGAACACCAGCAGCGCGGCAGCGGGCTATGGTGGAGGAGATCCCCGACTCCTCTTGCTCGGCGCGGCTCCAACTTGGGAACCACGAGATCGAGAGAGAAATCAGGAATTAATTGGTGAATTAAAAGGCTGGGGGTGCCCCTTCTTATATAGGCTCCCAAGGGGAGCCAACCTTGCCAGCCAGGCAATGTGGGACTAACCCCCCACAGCCTGGTTCGGCCAAGGGGGTGCGCCGGCCCCCTGGTGGGCCCCTTGTGGCCCACCTAGGCCGGCCCCTAGGCTCCCACCGAATTCCCAAGGGGGTTCCCCCCCCCTCTTGGGCCTTCTTTCGTCCGGAAGGCCCATTTAGGGAAATCTGCCTTAATAAATTCGAAAATAAATATATAAAATCATATTTGCATATTAATAACACTAATTAATATCAAACATAATATATATAATATTTCCTAGCTCCGAAAACTCTTTCGGCGCTGCCCGATCTCCATCGGACCTCTCCCGGGACGTTCCCGGTGATCTCCTTCCTTTCTGGTTGTCTTGTCGAAACCCCTTAAGTGTGTTACCCTAGCGGTTCAATATAATATCAGGTATGATCAAGACTCCTCAATGATCAACGACTAATCCGTAGGCCTGGACCCCATGAATTAATCCTTGAGATATAACGAATGACTTTCATCTATCAAACCTGAACGTGAAGTCTTAGACCTTTTGCCATAGCGATACTTAGCACGTCCGAGCGTCGCTCCATAGATATCTCCATACCTAATCCCGACCTCGTTACCGACGATGCTATCTTCTACTCGTTCATGATCTCATGTCTCCGTGACCTAGTCACATGCTTGCAAGCTCATTAGACATGATCTCACCGAGTGGGCCCGAGAGTATCTATCCTGCTATGCGGACTGGCAAATCCCGCTCTTGACCCCTCGTCTCAATACTCCTTTCCAATACCCAAAAGTATCACCGTTATTGTCATACTAAATAAGATACGACGTTTGGTGCAATCAAAGTATCTTCGGGGAATATCAATAAGAGTTGATCTCACGGTCAAAGGTGTAACGACTATGTTCTCCAAATCTGGGTATGTCCATCACATCACTCTCCAGCGATATGACTCTCATTGCCGACCGGCGCCATGCCCCATGACCTGGAAACCTCGATCATCAATCGCGCAACGAAACTAGTCTTAGTAGAGGCTACTAGGGACCTTGTTGTTTACGTATCACACCCGTATTAATGTTTCCGCTTAATACGGTTCTAGCATGACACAAAAAACTTATTATGAACAAACGAGATATGATAAAGAATACACTTTATTAATTGCCTCTAGGGCATATCTCCTTCAACCAGTGAGCCGCAGAACCTGACATGTACATTGTCGCTGCCGAGACCTGAAACCCGGGTGCTATGCTGTATAGAGTAAAGAATGTCTCACGAGTGTCTACCCAAATACTCGCATATGTGCCCTCAAACCTGGGGAAATCCATGCGCGGCATCCATGTGCGTCGATTTTGCCCCTCTTCTAGCACATCCAACAGACGAACGGACTCTGCACTCCGTGAGCTCTCAGGTGAATCATTAAACTGGGCGCAGACTGGTAGTGTTACCTGTAATTGTGGTGCACTGGCCGGTCGAGCCCCGATGATGCCGTGTCCTTGGGCTGGTGGTGGCTTCCCCGACAACTGCGCCTCATGCCCCATCGAGATCTGTTCTGCCTCCAACTTTCCCAATTTTTCCATGGACAAATCCACCTTCATCTCCATCTGGTTGAGCCGTGTGGCTTGCAGATCCAATTTGGACCCCAGATCTACGAAGCGGTCTTCCAAACCATCTATCATCCCCAATTTCTCCAGGATTCGCGCCTCCATTGCCTCCATCGCCGCCACTGTGTAGCGCACTTGCGCACTGGGCTTGAACGGTGCCGTTGCGACGAACTCCTCCAAATCAACCAACGCTGCGCAGGATTTTGTGCCGAATCGCTCGAAAGCAACCGGCTACCTTTACCGTCGATTTACGGGTACGATCTGGAGAGTGTGAGTTGCGCGACGGATGGAACGAAGCCTCTGATACCACTGTAATATCCCGATGTATGATCAAGGATCACCTAACCGAGATATACGTCCAATCATAGGTATTTAGATAGTAGGATGAATCTCAAATACAGGTTTTGGGGAGGAGAGGAAAGTAGACAGGGATAACAAGAGAGAGTTCTATTCCTTCCTATCCTGCTCCACGATCCCGAGATGGGATATAACCCTTGCCAGACGCAGCTAGCAACGACACGCTAAGAGACACGCAGGCCACAGTCATTCTCCGTTGTCGAAACCCGAAGACGTAGTAGGTGAAGACGTCTCTCCAGTAGTGTGTCCTTCCCGTGACACACTATGTGTGACACATCCCCGTACGATTCGACGACTAAATTGCCGTAACAATCAAAACCAGCACTCAAATACTGGCGAATATCCATAGCTACACACCGACCCTGAGGTCTCATCCTACGTGACTCGACAAGGAAGTCGCCTGAAAGATCAAAGAGGTCAACGTAACACCTCAACACAAGGAGACTGGCGTACGCATGTCGGCAATGTCCAGCAAACTTGCCAAACCTCAATTTGGATTGTCAGTGATTTTTTTTTAAAACTATGGCCAGTTTTAGACCGGCGTGTCAACGTCATGATGTCAGGGCATAGTCTCTGCGTTTCACAATTTAAAATGTTTTAGCCATTTTCCACATGCGTATATGTACACATATATCTAGACATGTTTAAGTGAGCATGTACACTTATTTTAGTGTGAATCGACAATATATAGCATAGCTAAAACATCTTATTGTGGAATAGAGAGAGTATATGTCAAATGATCATTTAAAAGTTATTGATTTTCCCTGAAACTTGATATACACGTGCCAAGTTTTATTTGAAATAGTTCTACTGTTAATTTTTCAAATTTATGGCAGAAGCATTTGCTCCGAGATGGCAAAATGAATCTCCAAATATTATGCCACGTTCCCAAGGAAAATCAAGACTGAGCTGCACGTGCTGGGTACTCTGCTTTCAACTGAGCGAAATAAGTAGCACCCAGTTGTTGCCGTCCGATGCATAACGAACGGACCACAGCCAACCATGTCCCTCTGCAGTAGTTTGTTTTACGTCAGAGGATCTCGTTCCGAAAAGAGCGCGGATGATTTGGTTTGGGGTCACGCCAGGCTGTGTCCCATGTGACGTGATGACTGATGCGAGCCCGGCGCTGGATCTTTGCGAAATCATGCGTGCAAGCTGAGCCTGAGCTGTGGTGTGTGTTTCTGGCCGTACATGCGACTATGCGAGGCGAGAAGGGTACGTTGAATTTCGCCACATCGTTCCTCTCCCTACTTCAAAAGCCGAAAGTACGCAATCACATCACTAGGTTTTGTGACATCCCGATTTTCAGTTAAGCCCAAGCAAGTGGATAAGCTAGTCCTATGGCCATGAAACTTGTAAGAGCAATAGTACATATCTATCTTTAAATCCGCTCAGGTTCAGGTTGAGACTGCAACTAAGCCGCAAAAAGCAGAACCTTTAAAAGGCCGACACTTAAAAGTCGTTTACAGGTGACGGTTGGTTCAATTTTAGTCTGTTTACAAGTCGTAAACACGCACGGCAGAAAAGAAATCATAAAATACGAACTGAGAAATTGAAAATCAATTTCTCAGAAAACTTCAAAGACGAACAGACGAACACATTTTCATAGACTAACACTTGCAATCGATTTCATACACATTTTTACAGCAAACAGTCGTTGACATTGCGCTCAAACTACCCTAAACTACCGTTGGGGACGCACGATTCGGAGGAAGAGGAGATCTCAGAGCTCCTCGTTGGAGTCGGAGTCGAGGAGGATGACCTCCTTCCCGTTCGCCGTGGCGAGATCATCCTGCGCACATGGCGACCTCCTTAGGCGGCGCTCCTCCTGGATGCATGGACGGAGGCGACGGCGATCGCCGCCTCAATCTCCTCGCGGCGGCGGCGCTCCTCCTCGGTCTCCAGCGACGCCGTGCACTACCACTAGATGGCGAATCGCTCAAAGTTGGAGTCGTCGATGTAGTCGCCGTTGCCGACCACGCTTCCCACACCCGCGTCATCGTCTCTGTCGGAGAAGGGGAGGCTGTCCTCGTCATCGCTACGGGTCGTCTCCGTCGGCGTCGGTGGGCGTTGCAGAGGAGGCTCCCTCTTCGGAGTTCCACCATTGGAGCGACGGGGGCGGCGCGTCGAGCAACCACACACGGCGGCATGACGCGGAGGGAGGGGTGGATCTACGGCGGATTGCGGCCAGAGTGCTTGCTGGCAGCAGGATTTGGCGGCTAAAAAATTCGACCCAACCAATATTATCGCTCAACAAATACAGGTTTCGATCTCTGAACCATATTATCGCCGAACAAATACAGGTTCCAGCCTTTTCAGAGTCTGTTAGAGTTGCTCTATGACAGATCAAAAGGACTGAGGAACCTCTCATTGGATTTGGATGTCATCCAAAACATGATGAACTTCTTGAGATGTTTGAGGGAATTGCTGACCTGGTTCAGAACAGATACTAAAAATAAGTTTACTTGTCGCCTAAATGATCAAAAGTGGTGCGCAAATCCAACCAGCAAAGACATCCATCCTAAGGTGATTGAATAAGCTATCGAAGTTCCAAACATTAAACTGTATATCAAATCAGCAAAGACATCCATCCTTAGATGATTGAATAAGCTATCGAAGTTCCAAACAAGATGCCCCCCAAAGAACAAACAACAGAAGGATCCATATTTTATCTCTCCCCCAGAAACAGTCAAAAAAGGGACAAAATAAACAAATGTCTCATATAAAATTATACAAACAAGAGGTCAACAATTCTACAATAAAACATTACAACAATGGATAGAGCAGATGGATTAACTTCAAATTTCCCAATGACAAAAGTCTGAATATCCGTGACACACACTATCTAACTTGCTGAACTTAGACTTCATAACAGGAGGAGGTGAGAAGCTACCGCGTAAAGTATAACGTAAGAACAAATAAGGCTTCTGCTACAACCAACCATATTATGGCTCCGGAAAGGGCAGATTCAGAGGACACAACCAGGACTGGCAAGCGTCATACCAGTCACCTGAACTTCGGCTTCTTTGAGGGGCCTCCCCTGGAGCTACCACGATCTGGAGGTGGACGAGCCTTGTTACCACTGCCATGTTGTAGCGGTGGAGCATGCTTGCTGCTGCTACCACTACCACGTGGTGGTGGTGGTGGACCAGACTTACTAAAGATCTTGACCTTGCGGCGCCTCCTTTCTTCCTCACTGTCTGATTCTGCACCATGCTCACGGTCTGCATTGGTTGCCTCCCGTTCCAGCTCATCCCAGGTCTTGCCCTTCTCTTCCTCAGATTCTTCATCAGAATCCTCCTCCTCGTCCTCATCTGATTCCACCAAAGAAGCACTGTCAGAATCATCATCTTCTGATACAGACTCCGGCTCAGCATCAGAGGGCTCATAGCCCTGATCTGATTCCTCTGATTCCTCTACCTCAGAATCGCTTGCCTCCATATTCAGGAATTCCCAGCCACCATCCTCAACAAACTTCTGAGGATCATCAATGATAGTTTTCAGAATAGGACGCCAATTTAGGTTCAACCTGCTCTCATAGTACTTGAGATCTGTGGTGTCAAGCCACTCCTTTATTGAGTCAAGGGATGTGGATGGAATGGAATCGATGCGGAGAACATCCTTCTTGAAGTCCTTAAACACGATAGCCATGTCAAAGTTCTTTGTTCCAAAGCCCACCCTCTCTAGATTAACAATCTCTATCTCACCCAGGGTCACCACTAGGAAGGGAGTCTCAATTAGCTCAACCAAACAAGTTGAAGTTGGAATGATGAAAGCTGAAGCTTTATATGGAACCCCGTGAAACCCAAGTTCTCTAAGAGGGACATCAAACTCCAGATCAAGCCCCTTAAACTGTGGCTGCGACCAGTGGTCATTAACCTTGTTCACATAGTTCTGGAACTCCATGTTAATTCTGTTCTTCCGGTCCCTCTCACGCTGCTCTTCTTCAATCTCATCAGGATCAAGGGCCGACCTCCTACTGCCACCGACAGTTTGAACAACATCCATCACTTCAACATAAAACTGGACATCCTTCGTCTTCTTGTTTCCAACCATGATATGATTGTGCAAATGGAAATGAAGGAGTGTGATCATTTCTTTCTCTGCTGGCTGGAAGAAAGCATGTTTTATGTTTCTGTACATGATATCCACACGCTCATCAGCCCTTGAAGTAGAATATCTAAAACCATTTACATGGGCCTCAAGAGTTCCTGTCAACTTTCTCCCACGACCACCAAATGCAGGCCGTATCCACACATCATTAAGCCTCATTTGCTTAGTTTTGTTGCTTGCCAGCTGGAGTTTCTCCTGAGTAACAAGGGTGGCCCTTTCAGCTCTCTCCGACTCCCTTGAAGCTACTTGCCTCCTCAATGTTTTGATCTGCTGAACAACTTCGCTGCTGTGCCGTGGATCCTTTGAGCGGAACGTAATCTCCTTCAAGAAGATAGCCCCTTGAGACTTCAGATTGTTATCATTTGCAAATGGCATGCCAGGTACATTAAAGAAAATGCGGATGGTGCAGGTGCGGTTGTCCTGGTGGCTTGTCACACTCTTAACAGTAGAAACATGGAAAGGCACCATACTGCCATAAATAGGTAACAGGACAGCTTCATTCCTCTGATCTACTTGTATCACCAACTCTCTCGAATAAGGTACATCATTCACATTCTTGTATGCAACAAGCTCATTTGAAGCTCTAGAAGGACCGCGTCCATCACCAGACCCAGAACCACCACCAGCAAGCCTTCTAGCAGTCTCTTCATTCTTTTGGCGAGCAAGTTCAGCCTGGTGCTGCCTCCGGACCTCTTCCTTGGACATTTCCTGGTTGTCTGACCGAAGTGTTGCCTTGGATGGTACTGCTTCCAGGCAATTTGACTCAGCCTTTGGCCGTTTTGTCTTGGGAACATCTTCCTCATCTTCATTGAACGAATATGCAACATCTTTAACAGCCTTGGAGCAATTGGTTAAGATCTCTACAGCCTTGTCACTAACTAAGGCTGTATCAGCTAATAACAAAGAGAACTGCTTTGTCTTCTCATTGTTTGTTTCAGCTTGGACATTATTCAAACCAATGCATATATTGAAAATCATGCCCTCTTTTATCAGACGGTCATTCTTGGAGTTCAAGTTTAAGCCTGATTCTCGGAACTCGAGGCCCATCCCAGTTCCAGCTGACTTTGTTAGATTAGAAAGAAATTCAGGGGCATTCTTCTCAAACACTGCAACTGCAGCCTGATAAACTGTGCACATCTGATTGCCTGGTCTACATGCTGCTAAAGCAGCTTCCTGGGCTTTCAAAAGTGTCTCATACGCCTTACTCTGTGTCGGGGTAGCATCTATCAGAAATGTTCTAGCGACATTGGAACAATAGTTGCTGTACCTGGACCCAATTGCGCAGATGATAACACTTGCAGGATCATAGTAGAGATGATCATCATTGCTAGAAGCACCTGGCCTAAGATCAAACTTCCCTCCACTTTGGAAGACAGGAGGATAGCATATATCAATATTTTCAGCCTTCAACTTCACCTTGGCCTTCAAAGGATCAAGAATAATCTTCTCTGTGTCATCCATCAATGAGGAGTGAGAGACTTTACTCTCCTCATCAATAACCTTCTCCATGGTCGGGACCACAAAATTTTTCATTACAGATGAAGTTAGGTAAGCAGCCTTTTTCACACATATGATCTCTGTGGCATCCTTCACAGCAAAAAGCTCAGAAAAACCATTTGTTACATCTGTAAGTTGAACAGATTCCCCGGATAACTTTTTGGCCCATGTTTCAAGGAGCTTGCCCTCAGGGGCCTCTTTTGCAATATGTCCAACAACTGGAGTGTCAGATTTCGACTGAGCACAAACAGCACGCAGTATGTCATCCATCAGATCAATGCCATCCCCATTCTTGCCCTTCACATGCAAGACGATATCAGCACCAACAGCATCATTTGCAGCCCTCTTGAGGGTTTCAATGAGATTTGCTTTCTTCTGACTGCACAAGAAATGTATCTGCTTCTGCGTGAAGACAATTATGGTTTCGGGAAATTCATATCCAAGTAACCAAACATTCAGAGCTGAAGATTTCAAATAACGAAGATCATCAGAAGCAGGTGGAGTAGCAATTGCGATTGCATCAGAAGAACCCCAAAAATCAGACTTGTTTCTGTTCCAATGGTGACAGAACACCTTTAGTCGCTTACTGAAGTTCTCTATATTGACTGTATAGGCTGGTCCTGAGCCAGACTTTGCTTTACCATTATCTGCCATCTTTACCAAGAAGCGCAGATTAACCCAGCCAACTGCAGGAGAGTTGATCCATAGTTTAGCTAGTGCAATCATTTGACATATACCAGTTTACATCATCAAAAGCTAATGCAATGGATGTAAAATATTTTAAATCTAAGACAGATACCTCAGAGAAGAAGAGTGATAATCCCGAACATCAATGCTTAATTGCTTAGCACGGCCTTTAATCCTGAGAATAAAACACGCAAACTGATTCAATTATACTGAATTGATGCAGCAAAAAACAAGTACTGGTCTAGTATCATTCAAATGCTGTGCCGGTTAGCATGGCAGCATCATTTTTTTGGTACAAAACAATACATATAACTCCACACTACAACTTTGCAATGTTAAACACATCAGCGACATTTATTTAGGGTCTCAGAAGCGAATTAAAGTCTCAACATCAGAACAGCGGCTTATGAAGCCAGGAAAATAGTCATCTTAGATCAACTTAAAAAAAATCCATGATAAAAATCCATGACATTAATGTTTCTTCACACGGATAAAAATCAGTTCGCTATGGGTATTGAAGATTGAAAATGATGACAGTGCAAGACAGCAGTGCTAGTTGAAATGAAGGATTTCTTTCATCGGTCTGGCTAATTTAGCCCTTACAAAATTACATGACAAATAAATAAGGGTATGAGCTGAGGTATTGCGAGAAATAAAGAGCAAATCATGTAACCACGTATGTTAATATTATCATAACGACCATGTTGAGGCAAGCCTGTTCCTCTCTCAACAGGTAGGGTTCCTAGGTTATACTAACGCAGTGGCATGAACAATGATAGACTCAAACCCTAGCTCGAATTTCCCCAAATAAACAGCAGAAATTTCACCATAGCATTTCAGATCCGGCCGAATCAGATAACGGGGTTATGGGTCGGAGGAGGAGGCGGCGGCATGCGGCGAGGTTGGGCAACCTCTGAGAGGAGGAGAGGGGGGTAGTAGAGAGGTCGGGGGCGGGGGGACGACGGAAGAAGGAGGAGGGGACAGGAGTCGTACCTCCAGAAGCGGCGACGGCGGCGAGGAGTCCCGGCGGACGGGGCAGACGGCCGGATCTAGAGCACCGCCGAGGTCACGCAGCAACGGGAGGAGGAGGGGAGAGGGAAGGGCGGCGACGGGGCAAGAAAAAGAACGAGGGTTGTGCGATATGAGGAGAGCAGGGGGAAACGGGTGTGCGAAGTGACCTAGCGCGCGGGGGCTGCAGGCCCGTTCCCGCTCGGTGTGGCGGGTTTTTCCCCACTAGATTTGGGGCTCAGTTTGCCGCGCGCCGGTTTAAAATAATTTATTATCTCATGTCTCGTTTGTGTACACGATATTTTATAGAAACTGATGTGGTAATGTTAAATGGTAAGTAAATATTATCAACTGTAATTTTTATATTGACAACATCAAAATAAATAGTCTTTAAGACTAATCGAATAGACATAAATGACACCATGGACAAAGAAGACTATTAGTATAGCAAGCAAAATAAAACTTTGAACATATGGCAGAAGAACTCAAAGTTGGGCTTGATTTAACTCATATTTACAAACAAATATGTACGAAAGGTGTGAGCAAATGAGTAATATCATAAGGAGAAATAAAATTCAGTGTACAAAGTAAAATGGCGTCTAAGGAACCATTATTTAATTTTTTTTATGAGAATCATCCAATACAATGTTCTAACCGATGAGAACAAAATAACTTCGGGACATAATTACTATTGCCAAATAATGAATGTACGGGCCAATCTTAAACTTTCATATCTGTAAACAGAAATGATAATGACATCCTATAATTCATCACAACGCAAAGAGAGGAGCCAATTATCTTGATATGTATAGGAGTATCCAATTTACCGCAACACAAAGGAAGGTCAGTAAATAGCACCTCCCAAAGAGAAAGAGGCAGCAACAACTGATGGCGCCTTACTTAAGAGTCCACTTCTCAATCATATAGATTTAAAGGGGCGCTTGGCCTATAACAAAAAAAACTTTGGAAAATATCATCAAGCAGATGGTGTGCATTTGAAAACAAAAATAAGGCACTAAGGCAGTTTCAGTTCACCATAACACAAGGAGGGTAGTCCGAACAGTGAAAGGAAAATAAGGTCAAAATCTCGGTTCAATCAATGCTTCCATCCAACTACAGAAAATAATGTCCTAAAGCTTTTGTCATAATCTCGGGTCAGTCAATGCTTCCATCTTACTACGGAAAAGGAAAATAAGGTCAAAATCAAAATATAGCCTATGTGCATTTCTTTCACGTTAACAATTTGCAATCACGATTTTTCATAATGTGAGCAAGGATCAAAAGAACTATACCACATAATAAATGTGATAGTAATGCATGGTAATCACCTTATTTAGGCTAAAAGCACAGACGTTAGGAAATTTTAGTTTGCAAAACATGGGAGTAAATTTCTTAGATAAATATTGGCAGTTAGCACCAAGCCATATCAGGAAAGAAAGAGATAGCTCTATCAGCCTTAGAGGCCATAGGAAAACATAGTTCAACTTTAGCAGAATGCATGTCACAAACGGGTGGAGAATGACTGACTGATCTTTCTTATACGGCAAAAAAATACATGCCGACTCCAGTCAAACTGCTTGCATATTCAACGATCCATAAATACCTGAACCATAATCAATCTAGTGGATGTTTACACTGGTTAAATACCTGAACCATAATCAAGTTAGGTGCTCTCACTTGAGGGACACTTGATTTACTCAGGTCACACAGAGATCTAGCGGAATTCAACCTAGACTGAAAACAAAAAACAGCAGCAATATAACGATATTTAGAAAACTCGTAAAGTTGAACTTTCTATGAATGTTGAACGGATGTACCGTGGAAGAAAAAGAACCAAAAAAGGAATCTATATGAGACTGAAAATGGCCGTTGCATAACAAATATTTACGAAAAATGTTGTTTCTTTCAAAAAGAATCTAGAAAGAAGGGGACCAACCATTTTCTTGTCTTTTTTGGGTCAAAAAGCAAGGCTTGTCCACTACTCAAGTTCCCATAAGAATGTGATATAGTACATGATTTATGCACTGATGTACCGCAATGCGTCTACTTATGGTAATCCAGGTTGATAATAGCTTCAGGGAAAACAAAAAAGATAAGTCTGGTTAATGAGATAACTCTGAATTACAACTAATGATGGTTAATAAGGTGCATTTTTTGCCGCCACATTTTGTAAGGACCCCTCGAAACAAGTCCGAGATGTCCATGTTATGTAAAAGATCACGATCTCAATGATCAGTGCATCGCAATCACACAACCAACATTGGTACCAAAGAGTTACATCATTCAAGTCGTACGAATAAAAGTCTTACAACACATAGACGGTCATACGACCAAGTCAACAAACCTCGTCACGCAAGACGGAATTAAACTAAGATAGCGGAAGCTCGTGGCTAGCCACGGCTCTTGACATCTCCGAGCGCTGATCCCACAAGTGCAGTTGACCGGTGACAACTAAGTGGCGAAGTCGTCGTCATACACCTCCTCCTCGACGTAAGCCTCATCATTGTAATCTGGACATTTGAATATCCAGGGACAAAGCTATATGAGTACAATTACGTACTCGCAAGACCACCTCTAGGTTTACAGTTTTTCATGGATATGCATGTAAAGCATTTTCGAAAAGTAGGATGACTCCTATATACAACTATAGGGCTCATTTTCGAATACCATGATTTTAGACATAGAGAATACGACATCTCTGTATCTTTGTTGAAGAAAACATTTAGAGATAGACTTCTCTTCTCTTAGATATAGCAATGACATATCCAAGTTCAAAACTTTCTTTGTAAAAGTTTATCAAAACACTAGGATAGGGAGAACTCTTTTTCCTGACTTGAGATCGGACTAGTTGTCTCCCCGAGATCAACCATCCTTACCCAAAAATCCGTACCTCCCAGGTACCTCCTTGTTTCACCGAAAACAGTTTTCTTGAAAACAACTTATTTCTCCAAGGCGCCCAGTGTGGCCTTTCCAACCGTCCATGACCGCGGACGCGGCTATTCAAATTGATTTATACTCTGCAGAGGTTGTACACTTTACCCACACCTATCGGTCATTCCACCGTGTCTGCCACGGCCCGTCATAAGACAGCATGCGGGGGTCCGGATAACACGATCAAAACTTTCTACTATGACCACCCTAGTATCGGGGCCTCCCGGTAGGTTTGTTCTCCTCGGCACCGTGTGCTCCACTAGACCTCTTGGTCTTTCCTCGGGACGCCACACCGCCACGTCAGGAGACCCGCCGTAATCGTCCGGCTGTTGGTCCTCAACAGTGTATTGTCTCTTCCGGATGACAACCCGGTTTCGAGGGCCCAGCCCTCATAGAAAGTATGAGAGCCCCAACACTAAGACAGACAAGCTTCCGGCTAAGCCCTACCCATGTCAGGTAGTATGGTTACACGGGTTAATTGTTCGGGCGGCAGCAGGGACTTCGAAATTAAACCTCCATCTCCGACTGCTCCCAACAGCTCGGGTTTTCGCAACATCTCCGAATGCTCTCAGCATCTCGGGTTTTCATAAAACATTTCTTTCTCGCTGATTGCTCCCAGCAACTCAGGTTTTCCTCCGTAAAACAGTTTTATCAAACAGGTTCCCATCCTATAGTTTTGAGGTAAGTAGATGAAGGTAGACTACTAGAAAACTTAATCTTTTTGATGGAGCCTTCAACAACAAGGCTCACCAAATAAACTCTTTTTGTAAACACCTATAGTATTCTAGTAGATAACTTTGGCCAAACAATATTTTGTAAAATAGTTTTCGGGTGGCAAGGTGCCACAAAAGAAGTAAAACATGCATTATTTTATTTTAAAAGAAAACATGCTTTGTAAATAGTAGGATTTGCATAATGATGGTGAGGTGGCTTGCCTTGCTCAAAGTATTGTCCCTAGTCTTGCTCTTCTTCGAAGGTGTGCTCAACTACCACACTCAGCTCCTCCTCTGCTTGCGGATCTACCGTAACATAAAAATAAACGCGGCTAGGGTGAGTCCTAAAATGCGAGTTGATAACAATCTAAAGTATAATAACAAACAACAAGCATCATAAAACGGAACCACCTATCGGAGGGATTCACTCAATTGTAAACACAAATACAACAAAGCACACCAGACATATAGGGTTGCCTTATGGCACAAAAAGGGGTTATGCTAACCACACACAAGGATAATAACCACAACACTATTAATGTTTTAAAGGCAAAAGTAAGGGTTTCTTATAGGTTCTGGATTACCAAGTTGGTAAGTTTTAAACACAAGCTTGCTCTTATCCAAAAACAGAAAATATAACTAATGCATTTAAATAGTTATTATGAGACTGTTTAGATGGAAAAGGCATAACTCCTAAAGTACTGTTCATAAAAATAAACCCTTCTACCACAATACTCCTAATTACTATAGGAAGCTTTGAAAATTAGTTGTGCATGACAATCTATTTCCAAACAAAAACTAAAAATCAGCTAAGAGCTACTGATGTCAAGCCCAAAAAGAATGTAGTTTTTGTTTTATAGATCTCCTGTATGCAAAGTTAATTTCTTTGGGAGATATGAGTTTTATCTTTAAGTAGAAATTTTATTCCTCTAATTTGGATAATCCTATCTCAAGTTACCCCTGTTTTAAAATAAAGTAAACTTCTGACCATTATTTAAGTACAGAGAATAATATGGATTATTTTGGTGCCAAACCAGTGGGGTAAGTTAGATAAAACTTGTGGCTACTCCACAAAAATAGACCCAACAATTTTTAATGGACAGAGGTAGCTCATACAACCCATAACTAGACATACATTCTTATCTGAAATTCTAAATATTCATTTCATGAGGAATATCCTCCTGTTTTATGGATTTGATTTATCAAGCATAAAATATCTACTGGAAAAATCTACCCTTATAGTATATGACACCTTCCACTTATATTTACCACCTCCAAGTGGATTTACCCCATAAATATTGGCATCATATAAGGTTATATCAATGTTTTATAATGATTTTGGGAATATCTGACAATTTCCCTTTTTATTTAGAATTAACCCTGCACTGGCCCGCGTGGAGCACCCTATCTCCCCCTCATGGCTCCGATGTTGTCGATCTTCGTCTCCCTGGCTTCATCTTGACCTAAAAACGACTATAAAAAATAGTCCCCCGACGCCTTCCGGAGGGAGCGCCACAGAAACACAGAAACCACGAAACAGAGACCTGGAGCTGCGGATTGGAGGGGGGAAACTCCGACGGGCCGCCGCCGGTGTGGTCTCCACCTTCTCCAATGACTTCTCCACTGTCTCCATGATGAAGAGGGAGTTGTCCACCCCTGAACTATGGGTTTGTGGAAGTAACTTATGTATCTCTCCTCTCTCTTGAGCTTCACTAATTAGTACCATATGAGCTGTTGAACATGATTATGGTCATATATGTGATACCTTTGTGGTGGATCTCTTAAGTTGTTATATGTTATGATGATTGCCAATGTTGTGTTTTTGTTATGAAAGTAGATGCATATTATGTATCTCGTTTTTGTCTATGTGTTTTGATCCAACATGTGTATGAGAGCGTGTGAGAGGGAACGTGTGCATTAGTTGGAGTAATGGGGGGGTGGTTTTGTGGTAAGTTGACAACAATACCGTGATCCACTTTGGTTTTTTACCTTACTTTGTTGAGTCACTAGGGATAAAGGAAATACCATGCTACCGGGGATATGTGGGTGACATTGCCACTATCACCATGAATAGATCTAGCATGTTCTTATTTAAACATTATGTCATTGAACTTAAAGCTATACTCTATTTATCTTAATTACTGAGATGTTATGATTTAGTTCGCATCTTGGTGGAGTATAAGAGAGATTAATAACCAAAAGATCTCTATGTTAGGATGTGATGCCCATATTATTAATAACTTGTCTTGTTTCAGTCTCATATGTCAATTCCTATGTTCCATTATCTAGCACTGTATAAAAGAGAGAGTGCATTTGTGAAACCATGAACCCCAGTACATTTTTAATCATAAGAAACACCTTTCATACACTTTATTGCACTTTACATTTTCTGTCATTATTAAATTCGAAAATACAAAAACATCTTTACATCTTGCAAACACCATACAAACCACAAAAATATCATCCCATATCATTTATACCATCCTTGCACTTTTATTTATTACCATAGCATATTTATTTTCAATTTTATAATTGTTATCTTTATATCTTTTACTTACACCTTATGCTTGACAACCACTTGGTGAGGTCGATGGCACAAAACAATTTACTTTGTTTTGTAGGTTTCATAAAGAAGGACAAGAAGACAACAACTTTTGGTTCATTTTTCCGAGAGTTCGATATTAAACCCTCGAGTCACCATCGTGGGGAAAATAAGTCTTTTACCTTACTATACACTCTGCACTTGGAGTCTCAGCCTAACTCAAATTATTTTCTTGACGCAGGTGTTGGAGTCATCAAGACTATCTTCTGGCACCATCAAGATACAGAGCCATCAGAAACCTACCTCAGTGTAATATCCCAACATTTTATAATGTTTAAAAATCACAAAAATTTAAAACTTTGTTTTTGATTAAAATAAAACATTAAAATGCATAAGAAAACCAACTATAAAAGATTTCAACCATATTGAAAGGGTTTAATATTTCAAATATCTCAGTTTAACATAATGTTCAAAAGTTGTTTCTAGTTAAACATTACATTTCTTATTGTATTTTAAAAACCCTTATATGTAAATACTTCAAACCATTTCATTTTAATAAAATAGTTTCCTTATAAGAAACTAATTTCAACCACTTAGTCATATCTATTCATAAATTCAAAACTATTTAAAGTGGTATAATTCCCAAATAGTTTTCATTCATCTGACTAAATTCAAGTTATAGCTTTGGAAATTATAATCTTATAATTCATTACTATAAAACTCCATAGATTATAAAATTAATGAATTATCCAAATAATCATTCCATTAGCTTAAATGATCTTCATGTATTTTCAAAACATTAAATGTTTTTCCTGAATATATTCAGTATAAACAATGAATTAAAACTAGAATATTTCCAAAGGTATTTATTATAGTTTTCAAGTGAATTATCTTAATACAAAATATAATGGTGCAGCAATTATTTGACTAAAAAATGAATTCATTATATTTCCCTTTTCCATTTTCAAATGGATGTGTTATGTCATTTAATTATTGTACTGAAGCCAAAATGTTTTAATGTTGGAAAATGAGTTTAGTGAACTTACTTACAAATTTATATAAGTATTGTATTATTATAAAATTTTATTTGGCCAACACGAAATTAAATTTGACTTAAATTTAAAATTTGACATTAAGCATCAAATTTGTATTAAAGCAATAATTCAAAATTATTAAATTTGAAAGTGTTCAAAACATAACCATAAGTATTCTAAATGATAGATATTGTTTTTACAAAAATATAGAAACTAAATTGAGTTGATTTGGATTTATACTTTAAAAGTTATTTAAAAATCCAGAAAACAGAAAAGGAAAAAAATAAAACAAAAGGAAAAACTAACTGGGCCGAAGCCCAGCTTCTATCGCGCGCGAGCGACTCGTAACGGCCCAACGCCCAGCCCGTTCCCCTCTTTCTCTCACTGACGTGTGGGGCCCACACGTCAGGTCGTCTTCAACCTTGCGCCAAAGATCACGCACCGACAGTTTCGGGCGAGATTTTCTCGTCGTGATTCCGCGCGATTAAGGGGCTTAATGGGCACCCCGACCCTGCCCTATAAAACCCCAGCGCCTCCGCCACCTTTTGCCCCAAACCCTAGACCCTAAGAGGCCGCCAGGCCGCCGGAAAAGCTCGCCGGAGCTCCATTGCTACCGCCGCCATTTTTCGTTGTTCCCCGGCGAGGTGAGCCTTCCCCGATGCCCCTGACCCTCTTCCCCCTTCCCCGCGTCTGTGCGCATCCTCTGAACCCCTTGTCTCGATTTATTTCACAGCCGAACGGAGCACCTCGTGCTCGAACGAAGCTCGCCGGTGCCGAAGCACTTCGGCCACGCCCCCACGCCCCTCCGAGACGCACGCGAAGCCGCCACCAAGCCCATCGAGATCGCCGCGACGCGCCGCACGCGAGGGCATCATCCGCGCGTCCGAGGAACTGCCGGAGCACCGTCCCCGTCTGCGTCCGAGCCGCCGCCGTCGTCTCCTTCGTCTCCGGCGACCGGAGCGCCGCCACCTTTTGGTCAATCGCTGTAAGCCGTCCGATCTGTAATGTACGCGTAGGATTAGATCCTTTAATCGAATCGGTACGGTCTGTTCAGATCCGTCAGATCTGGATCCAACGGCCCAGATCTGATCACTTATCCACGTTGGATCCCAGTCAGCGCACAGTCAGTACCAGCGTGGATTTTCTTTTTCTAATTAAAAAAAAATGGCAGTTTTGCAGAAAAGCCCCTGTCTATTCAAACTATCATATCCTTTTCTCTGTTTATCCAAATTCAAATATTTTTATATATTTAGAAAGCTCTTGACATGTAGAATATTTCGGATCTGCCAAAATTCAAATTTGACGTAGTATAAAATATTCAAATTTCAAATGGTGGATTTGAGTATTTTTGGCATAACTTTAAATCTATTAATCCAAAAATTGCAAATAAAATTGTTTTAGAAACTTTAGAATATTTGTAAGCTGATGCAACTGCTATAAAATATTTTGAGTGATATTTGAATGAATTCATAGTTATATATTGAATAGTTTGAGTATTTTCTACATAACTATTAATAGAATATTAATTTTGACTAAATCAAATTGCTATAAATTTAATTAAATGCTCCCTGTCTATTAACACTATTTATAAAATTATGTTATAAAAATATTAATCATAGAAAACTTTAATCCTATAATTATTCCTTTTACTACATTTTCCAAAAATAGAAAATAATTAAATTGCATTTATAGCCAAATGCATACTTTATAAATATCACAAATTTTGTATGATATTTCTTAGGATTTAAAAGTGCATTGCATGCATGACTTATTTTCACATATAGATATATTTCCCATAGGAGATCTCTTCATTATTTTCTCTAAGTTAGGAATATTTCCAAACTTAGTATTTTGATAAAAGTACTATGCATTAGACACTTAGGATTTTCAACATGGAGCTAGAAGACCAATGAAGGACTTAGCCAAAACAAGACTTCATAAGAATCTCCAAGGAGTGGAAGAACTTAGAAGAAAGATCAAGAAGAAGTTCATGAAGACCAACCAGAAATATTTTCTAAGTCTTTCTCCCTCTTTCTTTCTTTTCTCCCTCCTTCTTCTGTTAGACTTCATGATGACTAAGTAAATCCAAGACCAGCCTCGAGGATACAAGAACCACCAAGTCTGAGGATTTATCACGTCTATCAAAACTTCAATCAAGAGATCATCAAGGAGAATATTACAAGTCTGGAGATGAAGCCTGGAGGACAACTACATCTTTCTTCTATCTTTTCCCTCTTTTCTAATCTTGTCTTTCACATTTGACATAAACAATTTTTTATCATGATATTATCGTTTTTAAGTTTGTTGGATCCTAGCGGAATAGTGAGATGAAGCGGCCCGGAAACAAACCTTACATGTCCACGTACATGAGACCTGTTCCACAATTTAAGTGGCTGACCGGGTGTCTGTCTCTCTCACTATAGTGAATGTCCAATTTACAAAGAGTTGATAATAATTGTTGATCATCTTGAAGAAATGACTTAGTATTTACTCTAAATATTTATACACATCAAGACTAAACCATTAGAGGGCTTATTCAAGATGATATAAACCAAAATATTTTTTTCAACTTATGACCTTAGTCGTTAGTCATTTTTGACCAACACATTTCTTGCATTAACTTAAAAGATTTTCATGCATGACATGTTTTCCTTAGAAGTTTACAAAACTTGTTTGTTCACTAGATATGAGCATGTAGGTTTGATGATTGCTGTTTGTTGATTGTTGTATTGTTGTTTGCTTATATGGTTTAGATTAAACGGAGAGCAAACATTCGTTGTTGAAAAGAGTTTGTGAACAACGATAACATTCAAAGTTAAGTGGCACACCTCATAAACTTCCTATTATTTATATATGCATTACTTAGTGTATTTTTATATGCATGTGTAGGATAGTATTGCTATGCTAAACCTGTGTAGAATTCCCTGACTCCTGTGTCTAGGTTCCTATATAATACTTAGTAGATATATTGATGCTATGCAATGATGAAAAGTTTTGCAAAATGTAAGTGACTACTCAGGGCTGTGCTCATGGTTGTCGTCGCCTAGGATGAATGTCTATTCTACTTAGGGCCGTGAGCATGGTAATTTTCACCTGAGAGTGCACATCCACTAAGTCAATGAATCTCCTGGGTGGATTGGTTGTATGGTGGCGAAGTTGAGTGGCTACTCGGGTCCATGTCTATGGTTCCTGGAGTATGTGCACTTTTGGATGGCCACCCAGCGAACAGAGGAATCTGAAGAACTCCGAGTGACGATTGCTTCCAGTGCAGCCATTGCCATATGGGCTCTGGCTTGATCAATTATGTTGCGTGGACTCTCTCCGGCTTGACAAGCAGATGTAGGGGGATGTTAGGTGGAACGGGTCAAGCCAGAGTGGGAGGGAAAATGCTTCTGAAAGATCTCGTCTCACTCTTCTCCTTTCCTTATCACAAATGGTGTGTAAAGGATAATCTGGGTTGAATGGGTACAATGGTGAACGTGCACAACCTCTGCAGAGTGTAAAACTAAGTACTTAGTCGTGTCCCCGGTACGGACAATTTGAGCAGCTGATCACGAACGTCAACGGAGGATTCCATCATTCCAATTTCAGTAATAAAACTTGATGGGTGAACAAGGGAAGATGAGATTTATGGGTTTCATGCCATACTCGTCTTGATTTCAAGAAAAGTGTTTTCAAAAGAGTAGGAAAAATTGGCTTTATGCAAATTAGCCTTGAACTCCACCAGCTAAATATGCATATAGGCTATAGAGTTATTCCATTAAGCGTCCACCATAGTGTCACTTGCCAGACTCATTTTTTATGGAATCTGACCCACGTTGTTGCAATATTTTTCTTATTGCAGATTGTTCAGATGACGAGTGAGGTTTCGTTTATAGGTTTCGAGTCTACAACCAACATGTTTTCGCCTGTGGCAACATGAAGTTGTTGGAAACCCTCTGCTATTGTATTTCCGTTGTGTACTTTTTCAATGCTAGCTTTATGTTATGCAATTTGTATCGAATATTTTGTAATTCTGGATCATCGATGTAATAAAATTGACGCTTTGTTGTGATATTACATTGTAAACTGTGTGTGCAAATGAATCGATCCAGTGATTTACACTATACACAGCTATCTGCCTTATTTAAAGTGCAGGTACGCTACACTCAGACAAAGACAAGAGCAATTGCTCGGTGTATCTTATAAATGTGTGGATCTCTTCACAATCTCTAAGAAAGGTGCAATCACCATATGCAGAAGTCATCCATGGGTCAAAATATTTTAATGTATCCAATAATTTCAACTTAATCTGGATAGATATGTAATTTTCTTTTCGCAATGTGGGCCGTCTTCCATACCTCTAACATATGTGGCGCCCCATATGTCAGTTACCTAGGCTAGGATGGTTACATTTTGATCCAGTTAAAAGGAGGCACGTGTTTTTCTTTTGTTCATATCACACAGGAGGAGACCATATATTAAGGATGTGGAAGCGGGATAAGATTTGTAAAAGAGAATGGATGTTGCAGAACAACAAATACAAGCGCAACGTGAAGACATTAAACGGACTGTGACAATTGGGAGATTTCAAATTAGATGACGCCCATCTAATTTGTATTATCCCACTTTTTCATCCTTTTTTTACATATTCCTCGGTGCTTGGAGTATTCTATTCATTAATGCCATCGGATGGGGCTACCTGCAAGCATGCTAAGAAGAATATCGACCGAACCATGTATGGACTCGAGTCTGCTGCATTTCAATTATTGTTATTATTATTTAGCTATGTCATGTTATGGGCCGCTTAGAATTACTTGATATGTTTCGGTTGGGAATGTCCAATCTGAATCCAGAGTTTAATGTTTTGGAGTCACCCACATAAAAGGGTTTTTGAACACGGTGTATTTTCCATGGTGGAACCTTAATATTGAGTTTCTAAGGGAGCTGTTAAAAAATCTCTTTTTTTTTAATGGAAAATTACTATATTAAGCACACCTCATTAAAAACCTTCCAGCTCCCGTAGGTACCCTGGTAAGGAAAAGAGCGCGTCTGAAAACCTGTGACCTCAAACACGATTACAATCTAGGGATATAATTAACCCAAAGACATCTACGTCTAGCATTGTTTACTTGCTTCGCACACAGATGTGCAGCCTCGTTAGCTAATCTAGGTACATACGATAAAGAGCAACTAACAAAGCTCTCAGCAAGTTCCATCACTTGTCTACACACCCCTCCGATATCCGCTCTGGCATAATCTTTTGAATTACAAAGCTTGACCACCTCCAAAGCATCACTCTCCACCAGAATGTGGGTAAACCCAAGATCAGTAGCTAAACGGAGACCGTCACGTAAGGCAATGGCCTCCATACATCTAGCATCCGCTGCCACCTCGTACCAAAGTGCTTGTGCCCGGATTAGCTCTCCTTCCGAATTTCTGAGAATTACTCCGGTGGTTCCTGACCCTCCTCCACTATCATACCCTGCATCAACATTAACTTTTATAAAGTTCGCCCTAGGTGGAAGCCAAATATGCTTCGGCGCAGGAGGTTTGTTGGCAGGATTAACTTGGCCCGCCAAGTCCGCAGCGGTATCGGCTGCCCACCTCACTAAAGATTCAATGCTTCGGCCCTTCTCGCCGTGTCTACGGGTGTTGCGTTCCGTCCAAACCGTCCAGCAACCACACATGATAACATCAACATTTTGTTGTGGTATGAGCCTTCCAACAATTAGATCCGAAGCCCAAGTATCTGGGTGAAGGAGAGGTACCTTCACCCCTGTCATGCGCCTAATCTCTTCCCAAAAAAGTTTAGCCCATGTGCAACCGAAGAAGGAGTGATAGATTGTTTCATCCTCCCCACAATCCTTGCAGTTAGAAATTCTCTCCACATGTCTACTTTTTAAAACATGACGACGTGGTATGAACTTTTGAATTGTGCGCCACCAGAAATTTCTAACCTTTGGTGGCACTGTCATCTTCCACAGCTTCTTCCAGAGCGGTTGAACACCCCCATCCGAAGTAGAGGGGGATCCAGAATTATTACGTTGAGCACATAAACCTGAATAAGCAGTCCGAACTGAGAATTGTCCAGTTTTCTCAAAATCCCAAGCCCAGGCATCCTCCTCCTCTCCAATCACAATTCGGCTAATAGCCTGAACGTCCGGATAAATGAAGTTCTCTTCCAGTTTTGGTACGTTCGATTCTCCATGATCTTGATCAATAAGCTCCTCCACTAAAATAGCTGTAGCCCCCATCTTTCTAACCAGTGGCCTAAAACCAGTGTTAGTTGGGATCCATGGATCCTCCCACACACGTATAGAAGAACCGCTTCCAACTCGTTTAATGAGGCCAAGTTTCAGAGCCTCCCTACCATGTATGATTGCCCTCCATGTATGTGATGGATTCTTTTTAATCCCAGCCGCCATAAACTCTTTATCATGAAAATATCGGCCCTTCAAAACTCTACCACAAAGAGAATCAGGCTTGGTCATTAGGCGCCAGCCTTGTTTTGCGAGCATCGCTTGGTTGAACACCTCAAAGTCCCTGAATCCCATACCACCAGCAGATTTTGGGACGTCAATGTCCTCCCATTTTGTCCAATGCATACGACGCTTCTTATCAGCGCCACCCCACCAAAATCTAACAACCACCGAGGTATTTTTCTTGCAAAATTTCTTAGATAAACGGAAGCAGCTCATAGAAAAAGTAGGAATGGCCTGACACACCGCTTTAATGAAAACTTCTCTCCCGGCGCTGCTAAGAAGTCTTGGTATCCCTCCATTAAGCAACTTTTTAACTGTAGTAATAATGTGTTCGAACTGAGAGTCCGTAGACCTTCCCAGCGCCGTGGGCAGGCCTAAGTATTTCTCCCCAAGAGCTTCAGTGGGTATTGCCAGGCGTTGATGAACCTCCGTCTTCATCGGGGGCGTCGAATTTTGGCTAAAAAATATAGCCGATTTATCTTTATTAACCATCTGCCCCGAGCCCCGTCTGTATAAGGACAGGATCCTCTGGAGCCGGTCTGCTCCTTGAGCTGAGGCCTGTGAAAAAATCAAGCAATCATCAGCGAACAAAAGATGAGAAACCCATGGGGCATGTATCCCCACCCGGACACCTTTAGCAAGATGAGCTGGTCCCATATGCTTGATCATACTGCTAAAACCCTCTCCACACAATAAGAAAAAATACGGAGATATTGGGTCCCCCTGCCGGATGCCTCGTGTCGGTTTAAACACCTCCGAAAACACACCATTCACTCTCACTGAAAAAGAAACCGTCTCTACACATCTCATAACCAGCGAGATCCAATGCGGCGCAAACCCCAACTTTTGCATAATATTTCGTAGGTAGCTCCACTCGACACGATCATAAGCTTTAGCCATGTCTAGCTTAATAGCACAAGCACCAACCTTGCCTTTTTTCCTTTTCAAATAATGAATGCACTCGTACGCTGTGAGTACATTATCCGCAATTAGGCGCCCAGGGACAAACGTGAAGGGGATCGTGTGCAGAAAACAAAAAAATTCCTACCAACGATATCCTTAAACTAGCCAAGATCTACACTATGCAGATATAGAAGTACGGCGGAGATCGGAATACATACCCTCGTAGACCGAATAGCGGGAATTACGCTCCCGCACAAGCGTTGACGATGAAGACGCCGTAGCCGACCTCTAGGTCGCGGAGAACTCGGTGCGACGAAGACGACGAAGATGACCCCGAGGTCGGGTGGAGGAAGTAGGCCTCCGAGTACCGCTAGCGCAGCACCTCGCAGGGAGTCGCACACATACGGTGGAGACGACGGCCTCCGAAGCTCCAGTCCAGGACGAGCAGCGGAAGACTTGGACCGGAACACCAGCAGCGCGGCAGCGGGCTATGGTGGAAGAGATCCCCCTCCTCTACTCGGCGCGGCTCCGTCAAGGGAACCACGAGATTGAGAGAGAAATTGGGAATTAATTGGTGAATTAAAAGGCCAATGGTGCCCCTTCTTATATAGGCTCCCAGGGGGAGCCAACCTTGCCAGCCAGGCAATGTGGGACTATCCCACATGCCTGGTTCGGCCAAACCAGGTGCGCCGGCCCTAGGTGGGCCCCATTTGGCCCACCTAGGCCGGCCAAGCCTCCCCCACAAAAATCCCTTGAGGATTTTCCCCCTCTTGGGCCTTCTTTCGACTAGAAGGCCCATTTAGGGAAATCAGCCTAAATAAATTCGAAAATAAATATATAAAATCATATTTGCATATTAATTACACTAATTAATATCAAACATAATATATATAATTTTTCCTAGCTCCGAAAACTCTTTCGGCGCTGCCCGATCTCCATCGGACCCCTCCCGGGACGTTCCCGGTGATCTCTTTCCTTTCCGGTTGTCTTGTCGAAACCCCTTAAGTGTGTTACCCTAGCAGTTCGATATAATATCAGGTATGATCAAGACTCCTCAATGATCAACGACTAACTCGTAGGCCTGGACCCCATGAATTAACCCCTGAGATATAACGAATGACTTTCATCTATCAAACCTGGACGTATAGTCTTAAACCCTTTGTCATGGCGATACTTAGCGTGTTCGAGCATCATTCTCAGATATCTCTATACCTAGCATGATCTTGTTACCGACATCACTATCTTCTACTCGTCTATGATATTATGTCAGCTGGTGACCTAGTCACATGTTTGCAAACTCATTTGACATAATCTCACCGAGTGGGCCCTAGAGTATCTATCCGGCTATGCGGACTGACAAATCCCGCTGTTGACCCCTCGTCTCAACTACTCCTTTCCGATACCCAAAAGTATCACCGTTATTGTCATACTAAATAAGATACGACGTTTGGTGCGATCAAAGTATCTTCCAGGAATACCAATAAGAGTTGATCTCACGGTCTTAAGGCGTAACGACTATGTCCTATAAATACTGGGTATGTCCATCACATCGTTACACCTAACGATATGACTCCCATTGCCGACCGGCGCCATGCCCTATGATCGGAAAACCTCGATCATCAATCGCGCAACGAAACTAGTCTTAGTAGAGGCTACTAGGGACCTGGTTGTTTATCTACCACACCTGTATTAATGTTTCCGCTTAATACAGTTAGAGCATGGTATAAAACCTATAATGAACGATTGGGATATTGCCAATAAACTATGTTTATTAAGTGCCTCTAGGACATATTCCCTTCAGTCTCCCACTTGCACTAGAGTAACACTTAATCTAGTTTACAACCTGGTAAAAGCTCAACACCCATAGCATCTTGGTGCCTGCTCGCCTCGTGGAAGAGGAATACAGTCAATAGACCTCACACATTGAGACCTATATGTGCTCTGCAACGTTTCTATGTCATCTAGTTTGACATCATCCCGTATCTTACGATGACGGTGAAATATATCCCAGTGGATGGAGTGAGACTCGAGCATTCGCGTAGCATGCGCCTTAAAAGTCTAAGAGATCTATTAAGGGGACCACCTACGCTCGGAAAACTGCTCAGTCCAATCACGCTTGCTACTTCTAAAGTCGCGATATATTTCTATACCTATGTAGATTGTGCGACAGTGCATTCATATGCGACTTCACAAACTAACCATGTCTTTCTTCAAAATAAAGGACATCTCCTATATGAGATTTCTAGTCGTATGGGTCAGTGTAATAACTTGCATCATCGTAACCGCTTTACGGCAAGTTGCCATTCCACTCTTACCCGTTACTAGAAAACCTATCTTCAGTTCTCATAGACACTGAAGAATAAACTTAACGTTTGTTCATTGATCCACACAAGGATCACTCTAGAACCTGTTCTTTAACCAAGAACTCGTGTCACACCAAGTCGAGCTTTCAGCCTGATAGACTCTATGTGTGATACATAGAGAATGTCTAACATCATTTTCTATCACTGAAAAAGCCAAGATTAACTTAATCTTTTACCTAGTCATACAAGCAAGAACCTCTTTCTTCGCTTGTCCTTTTCTGAAACACTTCAGAATCATGACTTAGGAAATACTCCGACTTAATGTTATTAAGCCCCCTCTGATCTATACAATTATAAATCGGATGCCTAATACTTCTAACTGCATTTCATAGAAAATTTAATCACTTAAATAATCATTTACACTCTACTAGAGGATCTGTGTCATTCAATATGTCGCTACATACAGGATCACAAATGACACCTAGCTCCCACTCAAATATGCCTTCCGCATATAAGATCAAGGAAAAGCTACTTAGCTCCCACTCAAATATGCCTTCCACATATAAGATCAAGGAAAGCTACTTTGCTCCCACTCACTTCTTTGCAAATGTAGGTTTCTTCAACTATTTTGGACAACTCCAAAATCCTTTGATCACATTATCAAAGTGAAGATTCCAGCTCCGATATGCTTGCTTCAGCCCATGAATGGACCACCGAAGTTTGCATACATGTTTAGCATCCTCAGGATCACCAACTCTTTCTTAATGACACTATCAAGAAACATGGTTTCCTTATCCATCTATCAATTTCTCATTCAAAATTATAGTGATTGCTAAACGACCCAGAATAGATTTAGGCTTCGCCACTTGAGACAAACTCTCATGTGGTCTGTCGGAACTGTTTCACGACAAATCGAATCTGCTCAATATCTACTCTCTCATAAAACTCCATATACTATCAACATCCTAGATGCCATCAAGAAGATCTCCCAAGTCAATACCTGGTAATCGTATATGGATTTTATTTCGGATCATAAATGACTTATAGCCATTTCTCGGACTTAGGTCCACCATCTCTTCTTCGTAGTTCGTAGGTCTGTCATATTCCATTAATATGACCTTCATAGCAAGATTGTCGTAACACACAGTGTGGAACACAACCTCGTATGCCTACGCTCTTAGTATGAGCTCAGAACATCATGATCTTGAATCATCAGCTTTTTCAAGCTGTGGGGCCTGACACCGAAAACACTTTCGATTGCGCCACTCTGATGTCTGGAGAGGAAGTTCACCAACTTTGTCTCACTCTACTTTCTTTCTCACTTATACCCTTGGACAAGAAACTATTTCTTTTGCAAGGTATATCCCGGCAAAGATTTTGCCTATGTCGTGAGACATGTACCCAACTAACTCTTTAGGTAGGGTATACTACAAAGATTAATCCATTTTAGGTTCGATTACATCGAAACACTAAATTGCTGAAACGACAATCCAGGCTAAAAGCCACACCATTACTCATATGGCATTGTCTCCATGGATTCAAATGGTTTACCTATTTGCTAACGTGAGTGTTTACGTTTCTACCATATGACTCTAATGATCACAATAATTCGGTAAGAGATTTATTTACCACACACTATCCGATAGGGTGCGATTACGACGCCCTAACACACCATAACACTATGGTGTTCCATGCGACGTAATTTGTGGAACTCTTCTCACAAGTCTTCCAATGATGTGCCAACATTATAACTCAAATCTTTATTTCCTCGATTTGCATCGCGAGAATTCGATTTTCTTGTTAAGTTTATTTCCTACTTCATTCTGAACTCCGTTTGATCGAATCAAAAATTCAGACTAACATTCGCCGGAGTGGATATCCATATATCTACTCGGAATATTCATGAAGTCTATGAAATAAAGACTTCCACTACACGTTAAAGTACTTCATTGATTCACATACACCCATATGCATGATTCTCAACAAGCTATACTCAAAACGTTCAGTGAAGTTCACGAAATAATGGTCTCCACTACCCGTTAATTACTTCATTGAACCACATACATCTCCATGTATGACTATCAATAAGTTATATGCCCGTTTTCCGAAAACGGTGTCACAGTTATTTTGCAAGTGTCAAAAGATCAAATCTTAGGACTTGTAGGTCCATCCAGTGTGGAGCTAATGCATATAACATTGACATGACTAAACGGTAGTGCCACACATATGTGGTGTCTTTATTAAGTTTGTATCCTTTGGAATTAATATTATGAATGTGGGAGCTTCTACCATCTAAATTCAAATCGGCATATGATCATTACTTCATAAATATAGGACACCAATTTGTCACTATCATGTATGAACAAGTGGCTCGCTAGAGGAGACACACTCGTAACGATCATACCAACACCCGATCCTAAAGAATTTATTCAAATGGTAGATCTAGAGGGAGAGTGTCTATGGCCGTCACAACAACTTGACTGCCGTTATCAACACACAATGTCGCCTCATCCTTTCAAGCTACTCAAGCAGTAAACCTGATTTTTCACAAAACATGACTAGTTCAAGACTTAGTCACTACTGCGAGCACTTGCTTAGCTAAAACATTCATAACATGTATATCATATATACACCATCACCATTGATGACTTCCGGCGATCTGTTTCATCTTCTTGATACTTCCACCGTAATCAAGAACCATGAAGGTGAACGATTCCCCTTGCATGACATAGTCTATGATAGAGGATTTGCACTTGGCAACAATGTCTGTCATCTAGTGATTGAGCTGAGCGAGGCGTCTCAATGTTCATTAATCATGAACATACGTCATTAAGTATGACCGCCACATGCTCCCTCAATGTGTGCATTCTCTTCCATCTTGGTTGAGAAGACAATCAGTCAACGTACTGATAAACTTCATCAACCCAACTATAGAGGTACCCCGAGTTTAGCGACCAAATGTTCGCGATCCAAAAAACTCGTACCCGCCGTTGGTTCCTTATGGCAGAGATCATAGCATACACTGGACTATGATGATATCATCCGCACAAAATCCGATAATCAAAATTATCTTTTGTTAGCGGAATCTCCGGGTTTATCTCCTAGCGGGTATTGTAACACAAAGAGCTAACGGTTTAAACAAGGAGTGTCCTCAAGCTAAAGTATAAAACTATGAAGTTTGGACCCAACCTTTTAAGTTTCTCAATCGCAGGAATGCGCCTAATTTGAAAAGATGCTATCACAATGGTTAATATCTACAAAGGTTTGCAAAACAGACTATGTTCATTATATTCTGAGTTCTAGTATTTTAAAAAATAACTATCCGAACTCCCACTCAAACAAACATCCCTCCTGGTCGTTTAAGCGATTACACGACCCCCATCCATTGCACCACCCCTCATCATCAGAGCCGGCGGCACAACTTCAAGAGTAGACAAAAGTCCGCCACACCAATTTTGTGACTCGTGCTCGACCTTTCGGTCTCCCTGTTCAGAGGCCATATTTCTGAATATGCTAGGCTCGCCACCATAACCTCCACGCTGACGCTTGTGCAACATGGCTTACACCCACCGTATGCGAACGAAGATATGTCTGACACCCGATCATCACGGCCTGCCTCATAATGTAGAACTTTCTTGGTGGTGCGCGTTGGAGGGAGAACACTAGTGGTATTTTGAAGGGATCATCTTATATATCTACCGCCGTGTAACTAATGTATACTATACACACAATCACACAATATAAGATGCACACAAAACATCAAATGTAATGCAATGTGATATAGTCCATCGCGCCATGGTCTTCTTGGCGACCGCAGTTTATAAACAATTTAATAAACCTACCTTGACCATATCACATAGCCCCTGCAAAATAAAGTTAGACGCTTCTACTTTATCTTTTGCATATTTTACGTGGCTCGGGGCTTTCGTAAATAGAACCGCTTCATACCTACGAACCTTATGACCACAACAACGATCCAATAATTGCATGTTTAAGCATCCCTTTCGTGCCCTCCATTGAAAATGCAAGACCAACTAAAGAGAGAGAAACAGGCACCCGCCAGCCACAGATACGGTACAAGCCGTATGTCAGTAGTGGAACCAGTCTCGCGTAAGCGTACGCGTAAAGTCGGTCCGGGCCGCTTCATCAACTCGATGCCGCTGGAATCACAAGTGCACGCTAGAGGGTAGCAAATAACAGGAACGGTGCCCCCGTGTAGAACACGGGTTCTAACAGCGTACAGCTATATCTACGATAGATCGGCTCTGATACCACTGAAGGGGATCGTGTGCAGAAAACAAAAAAATTCCTACCAACGATATCCTTAAACTAGCCAAGATCTACACTATGCAGATATAGAAGTACGGCGGAGATCGGAATACATACCCTCGTAGACCGAATAGCGGGGATTACGCTCCCGCACAAGCGTTGACGATGAAGACGCCGTAGCCGACCTCTAGGTCGCGGAGAACTCGGCGCGACGAAGACGACGAAGATGACCCCGAGGTCGGGTGGAAGAAGTAGGCCTCCGAGTACCGCTAGCGCAGCACCTCGCAGGGAGTCGCACACATACGGTGGAGACGACGGCCTCCGAAGCTCCAGTCCAGGACGAGCAGCGGAAGACTTGGACCGGAACACCAGCAGCGCGGCAGCGGGCTATGGTGGAAGAGATCCCCCTCCTCTACTCGGCGCGGCTCCGTCAAGGGAACCACGAGATCGAGAGAGAAATTGGGAATTAATTGGTGAATTAAAAGGCCAGGGGTGCCCCTTCTTATATAGGCTCCCAGAGGGAGCCAACCTTGCCAGCCAGGCAATGTGGGACTATCCCACATGCCTGGTTCGGCCAAACCAGGTGCGCCGGCCCTAGGTGGGCCCCATTTGGCCCACCTAGGCCGGCCAAGCCTCCCCCACAAAAATCCCTTGAGGATTTTCCCCCTCTTGGGCCTTCTTTCGACTAGAAGGCCCATTTAGGGAAATCAGACTAAATAAATTCGAAAATAAATATATAAAATCATATTTGCATATTAATTACACTAATTAATATCAAACATAATATATATAATTTTCCTAGCTCCAAAAACTCTTTCGGCGCTGCCCGATCTCCATCGGACCCCTCCCGGGACGTTCCCGGTGATCTCTTTCCTTTCCGGTTGTCTTGTCGAAACCCCTTAAGTGTGTTACCCTAGCGGTTCGATATAATATCAGGTATGATCAAGACTCCTCAATGATCAACGACTAACTCGTAGGCCTGGACCCCATGAATTAACCCCTGAGATATAACGAATGACTTTCATCTATCAAACCTGGACGTATAGTCTTAAACCCTTTGTCATGGCGATACTTAGCGTGTCCGAGCATCATTCTCAGATATCTCCATACCTAGCATGATCTCGTTACCGACATCACTATCTTCTACTCGTCTATGATATTATGTCAGCTGGTGACCTAGTCACATGTTTGCAAACTCATTTGACATAATCTCACCGAGTGGGCCCTAGAGTATCTATCCGGCTATGCGGACTGACAAATCCCGCTGTTGACCCCTCGTCTCAACTACTCCTTTCCGATACCCAAAAGTATCACCGTTATTGTCATACTAAATAAGATACGACGTTTGGTGCGATCAAAGTATCTTCCAGGAATACCAATAAGAGTTGATCTCACGGTCTTAAGGCGTAACGACTATGTCCTATAAATACTGGGTATGTCCATCACATCGTTACACCTAACGATATGACTCCCATTGCCGACCGGCGCCATGCCCTATGATCGGAAAACCTCGATCATCAATCGCGCAACGAAACTAGTCTTAGTAGAGGCTACTAGGGACCTGGTTGTTTATCTACCACACCTGTATTAATGTTTCCGCTTAATACAGTTAGAGCATGGTATAAAACCTATAATGAACGATTGGGATATTGCCAATAAACTATGTTTATTTAGTGCCTCTAGGGCATATTCCCTTCAAAACGCACTTTGCTCCTCCGAGATAATCTCTTCAAGTACTGGTCGCAACCGCATCGACAAAACTTTAGAGGCAATTTTGTAAAGCACGTTGCATAAAGCTATTGGTCTGTATTGGGTTAAATCTTGCGGTGCCTTAACTTTAGGTATCAACACTAGCACCGTCGAATTAATCTCCTCAGGCATCTCGCCTCCATCAAGGAACTGCCGAATTGCTTTACAGACCCACTCCTTTAAAATGTGCCAATGTTTTATATAAAAGCCTGCAGAAAAACCATCCGGGCCTAGAGATTTATTAGGATGCATCATGAACAGAGCTGTCTCAATCTCCTCGTCGGTGAACGGATCTAGCAAGCGCTCATTCATATTACCTGTAACCTTCTCTTGAACCCACTCTGTGATTAATTCTGGCTGTGTATCCTCCTGTTTGGTGAACAAATTTTTATAGAAGTTAATAGCCATATTCTCCATACCCTCCCGTGTACTATCAAAGGATCCATCCTCCTTTCTCAGAGATTTAATTCTGTTTGTTCTACCACGCTGTTTTGCCTTGGAGTGGAAAAACGCCGTATTTCTATCACCTTCACGAATCCATTGTACTCTCGAACGTTGGTGCGCCTCAATTTCTTCCCTTGATTGTAATTCCGAAATTTGCCTCATAAGAAGTTTTTCCGATCTCGAAGGACCAGAGCCTAGCGAGTTACGCGAATTTGCTCAAGTCTCCCTCGCAGACATCTCAGCTGCTTGGCCACCGAGCCATACTCCTCCCTATTCCACTTCTGTAACCCGCGACATACTCCGCCCAATTCCTCGGCCACTCCCCTGATATTGGGAGCGCTAGGCTTCCAGCTATCTTGCACCACACGTTCATAGCTTTGGTGTCGTGACCAAGCATTTTCGTAACGGAAAGGCCTAGGCCTAGTATCCTCCCGATGCCAAGCCGACTTTTGAATCTGAATAAAAAGTGCGCAATGATCACTTTGAGTCGTTTGGACATGTTTAACCTGCGTGTTGTCAAACAATTCCAGGAATCTGTCATCGGCTAAGCCTCTATCCAGTCGAACTTTAATATTGCTGCCAGAATGCTGTCTATTATCCCATGTGAAAGGGAGCCCCGTGTATCCTAGATCTTCAAACCGACACTCATCAATAGCATCTCGGAACCCCTCCATCTGCCATTCCTCTCTATTATGCCCTCCAAATTGCTCTCCGGCTGAAACTATTTCATTAAAGTCGCCTACGCAGAGCCACGGTCGATCAAATTTCTTGCGTAAATAAGTCATAAGTTCCCAGCTTCTCTTTCGTCTAGCTCTAGCCGGTTCACCATAAAAGCCCGTGAATCTCCACTCCCTATCTCCTGTGTCCTCATTAACCACAAACACGTCAATGTGAGATCTGCTAAACGATTTGAGAGACACCACCGAATCAGAATTCCAGAAAAGCACCAAACCACCACTTAATCCCTCACTTTTGACTCCAAAAGCACTAGAAAATCCCAACCTTCCCTTCAACGCTTGAGCTCTCTTATCACTAAGTTTGGTTTCCGAGAGAAAAACCAACCTCAGACGGTGCAACTTAATTAAGTTGCTAATTTCATGAACTGTCTCGGGTTGTCCACAACCCCGACAGTTCAGACACATGATACTCATTGGACCCGGCGGTCATCCTCTAGGGATGCCGCCGATCCATTAGACTGTCCAGAGTAGGATTAACCATCCTCTTTTTTGTGTCGCTTTTGTTCCTTTATCTCTTTTGACGTATTTCCAGCAGGTGGCAAGATTGGTGTAGCCTCTATATTTTGTGTGTACGTGAGAGCTAGATGGACCACATCAGCTTTTTCTTGACCTTCAAAGGCCAACCTTTTCCTAGCGTTCTTCTCTGCATCCACCATATGCTAGTCAAATGGCTTGACAGGGCTAGAAGCAGTATCGCTAAGCTCATCTTCCTTTACACCATAGCGTCGCTCTGGATGAGCACGCCAGTCAACAAATTTTCCCCTCCCTACTGGCACAAGAGGATTTGATTGCCCCTCGTCAGCCTGCCGGTCTGATCCTCTACCGCCTTCATTCCCACCTGTTCTTCCTCCACGTAAACCACCACGAGGGAAATTAGGCCCTCTACCGCGCATAGCATCGGCACGGATCCAATCTCCATACTTGAGATCTTTGTCCTCATAAACTCCAGAGCCACACTCCTTGTAACTATGTCCGATTAGGCCACACGCAAAGCACAACATCCCTAGCTTCTCATACTTAACCATAAAAACGCTACGTTTTCCAGCTAATGACACGGACAAAAACCTAGTGAGCGGCTTCCGCACATCCTGCCTCAAACGGACTCTCACAAAATCGCCCCGGAAAGAACCCGGTGGAATCATCTGAACTAAGATCACCTCTCCAGCTTGTCTAGTAACCAGTGGTCGCACCACCACTTCTTTCCTATAAGCCTCAGGTATTTTGTGTATCTGAATCCAAATTGGCATATGATTAAGTTATATTTCGTCTGGATCAGAAAAACCATCATAGGGAGCGATTATAACAGCCCAATCACGGAATATCTATGGCCCTTGCTCGGTCACCTTCTCCCAGTCACCAAGACAGAAGCACTGAATCACGAAGCGCTTGGCACCTACGGGCCGAATTGAGACTGTTCTCGCAGGATTCCAGGCTGCTCTCATCTGCTCAAAGAAAGCTCCATGACTAAAACCTTTCTCTCCATTAACTCTAGCAACAGCGAGCCACCGAGTAGACTCAGCCAGATCAATGTCAGCCGCCTCGAGAACCAGATCGTCGAATTCTTCCTCTTCAATCTCCAGCCGCCCGAATAGGGAATTGATTCCACTCCCATCCGAAGCCTCAGCATTAGCAGATTCCTCGTTGCTCAATCCACCCTGGGAACCCATCTTGTCCTTCCCCGTCATCGGGAAGCTAGCGCGGCCGGCAGACGAACGCTCGTCCATCGATCGAAAAACCAGGAAAACGATCAGAGGAAAACCTCGCCGAGAACGCTGGCAGAAGAACCCCCAACCGATCCCTAAGTAGAAACCCTCCCCGAATATGATTCCAATACGAAGATCGCACCCAATCGAGATCAGGTCGATATCGGTAAACTCGCCGCCTGATCGCCAGGCGGGAGGAAAGGAAACCCTAAAAACGGGGAGGTAGAATTCCTACTGTGTGTGTTTGTATCAGTTCTTCTTTTAGGAGATAGCTGTTAAAAAATCTCTATGCTTGCAATTTTGTCATTGAAATTGTCGTGCGTGGAGGACACCACATATGCTTAGTGTGGAAACGGTTATGTTCGGTCAAATTAAATTTCCCTTTTTGCTTCTTATTAGTTTGTTGTCAAACATTTGGTCTAAAAGACCTTTGAATCACGCCAATCCTCATTACTAACCTAACAAGCAAAAACAGCAGCTGCAGCAATTCATCTTGCTCTGGAGGATACTAAAGGTAGTTGAGCTACTACCACGCTCGGATGCGATCACATGGAGGTGGATGGCCTCAGGGCGGTATACCGCGACATCTGCATATAGCTGTCAATTCGAGGGAGCTTTGGCACCATTCAGGACCGCAGAAATTTGGAGAACGCACGCGGAGCCAAATTGGGTTAGCGATTCACGAAAAGATTTTAACGGCGAATAATTTGGCCACTCAGGGATGGCAGCACGATGCCATTTGCAAGATTTGCAGATTTCATTCCAAGACGGTGCAACATCTGCTTTAGAATAGATAAGGTGGTCGTATCCACCGTTCGAGTTCGAATAGATAGAAAGAGTTGACCCAGTTTATAATGAAAACCGAGTCCAAAAACCATATAAGTTGTACAAAAGAACACACGGACGAAGCGACCCGTCGTCCACACGACACAAGCCGGACAAACGCCACAAACGCACACCACCCGCTCCGGAGCCGCCACTCTGGCGTAGCAATCTAGAGTACACCTTCACATCCATGGTTCGTGAGAAGATATTCAAGTTGAATGATACCTTGGGACCAGCCCCACCGCCGGCGCGATCAACAAATGGTGCGATACGACCATTTCTATGCTACTGAAAGAGAAGAGGCGCGAGGTAAGCGGGGCTCTCATTTACACAATGTGGGAAGTTTGAAAGGAGGGAAATAGGAGAATTTTCAGGACAATCGTGGCGCCACATCTAGTGAGAGAGGAGATTCAGCCGCCCATACACAGGACCCGGGAGACGCGGTCTAGGTTTCCTTCCATTTTTAATTTTTTGTTAATCTTTTTGCCTTCGAGTCTCCTTTGACTCGTCTTATAACTATGTACAAAATTTTCTATTCTATCTAATCGGACGGTAGGCGACAGCTTTAAAACTAAAAAAACAAGCAAAATATTTAATCCAATTCAAATGCATATATAAGATTTTGAGAGCCAAGGTATCTCGGTGCAATTTAAACAAACACTAGTCATTTCAGTGAACTGCAAAAATATCCCAAAACACCTGACTCAGGAAGAAGACTAGCTATCCGGCCATAGATCTCTCCCTTCACCTGCAAGCAAAAGGTGCAACGACATGAACATGACGGTTTTTGAACACCAAAGGATATACAAATGAGTAATATTGAATACTCTTCGTATTTCTTTGAACTTTTTTTTGTTAAGATTAAAAAGACACGGAGTTAATTTCAACAAAAAAAATACGGACTTGCACACAGCTCAGTAGTGCAGGTCCACCAACCTCAACATCACTCCGCTCCGGGCCCCGGGAAGTCAGCGACGCACCAAACCCGCATCACAATATGAGAGACCTAGGTTACCTCTAGGGTTTCGAGGCGACTGCGGCGGCTCGATCGCCGGAGGATTTCTTAACCGATCCGTCCTTCCGTCATCGCTTCTCTCCTTTTCGAGCTGATCACGGGACTGGCTTGTCTGGTTTCCCGGCCTTGGTGGGGGTGAAAGTTTGGTTTTCATGGGAGGAGGCGGGTTTGACATAAGCAATCGCCATGGCGGCGGAATCTTCGAGCACGGGAATCTGGGAGGGGAAGAACGGGAACCCGGACGTTGGGGACTTACTTAAGAATCTGAATCTCCATGATGCGGAGTTGGACGACGTGTTCCTGGGGAAGGAAGAGGTGAGCAATCTGCGCACGGTAAAGTGGATGGCTGTGGCAAAGCTGCTTTCTCAAAAGGAGTTTAGCCCGGAACCGCTGAAGAAGACGATGATGGCAGCCTAGAGCCCATCACAGGAAGTATCCTTCAGTGTCATTGAGCCGAATCTGTTCACAATCCAGGCAAGATGCCTGGGTGATTGGAATAGAATCACTGAGAATGGTCCATGGCTCTTTCGTGGACATGCACTGATGATCGGGGCGTTCGATGGAGCAACAGCAATACCACAGGTAGCACCGGGAAGGTGCAAGCATGGATTCAAATTTATAAAGTTCCTCCGTTGTATAGGACTAAACAGGTGATCTCGCAACTAGCGAGTAGAGTCGGAGAGGTTGTGAAGGTGGAGATGGCATCGGTACCATCGGGTAACGGTGATTTCCATCGGGTCTGTGTGAAGATGGATGCGGCAAAACCCCTCACGCGTTTCACGCCATTGTCACCAGAGGGGAAAGCTCGTATGTTTCTACAAGTTAAGTATGAGAAAATTCCAAAGTACTGTCAGCATTGTGGTCTAATGGGACATGATTTTATGGATGCGGGACAGGAGAATTTTGTAGTCTGATCTTTGGTTTGGTTTGTGGATGAAAGCCGAAGAAGGGCTCTGGAAACCTGGTACGCCAAGGATGAGGGTAGCCCGGCCAATGAACCGCTACGAGAAGCCTTTGGGTAGGGGTCAGGCTGGAGGAAGGGGAGGTAGGATGGGAGGTCGCACCATGCCGGAAAGGCCCATCCGTCGCTGGAAGCAGAAGGAACCAAGCAATGCAGAGACAAACACATCTAAGAAAAGGAATTCCCAGGAGGCTGGACTTGGCAAGGACAAGGATGATGATCTTACTGATACACCTGCGAGTCTGCTTAAGAAAACTGCAAAGACAAGGAATATGGAGGCAAGGGAGGATGAGCATGGTGAACCGGGTGCTCAGAAGCATCTGGTTATGGATGATCAGACGGTGGTAGAGGGAGGGGGTGGGAGCTCTTCAGTGCCACCACCACCGCCGATATATCTTTCTCCGAGTGAGCAGAAGAGGCAAAACAAGAAAGGGTTGCAGGGATAGAAAGATGGGGACGCGGTGCATATTACAAATGAGAATAGGGCGGGCTCCAAGGCGGAGGACCGCCATGATCAAGAGTGTATCGTCATGGAATGGTCGTGGACTTGGCATGGACATGACCATTCGTGAGCTGCACGAGTTCGTGTGAGAACATGCCCCATCCAAACTTTGTGTAGTTGAGACTCAGCTGTATAAGCGTCGGGTGGAAGGACTAGCTCGTACGCTAGGTTTTGACCGGAGTTTTGAGCAGCTCCGGGAGAAGTGGAGGTATCAGTATCTTTTGGAAGGATAATATTAACATCGAGATTTTTCCGTACTCTCAGTACACGCTGGATGCTATTGTGTCTTCGGATAATATGGAGCCTTGGAGATTAACCTGTGTGTATGTGGAGGCGTGTGTTAGTGAGCGACACAAGACATGGGAAGTGCTGAAATTCATCCGTGCTTTTTCAGCGCTGCCATGGTTATGTATTGGTGACTTTCATGAAGTGTTGCATCGGTCAGAACATAGAGGGATTAAGGAGAGAAGTAATGCCCAGATCGCTGCGTTCAGAGAAGAGGTGGATGTTTGCGGATTCCAGGATCTGGGGTATACTGGACTGCCATGGACTTTTGAGAAGAGGGTGGCAGGTGGGAGATTTTGACGGACGCGGTTCGATCATGCACTAGCTACTCCAAGCTGGTGTGAGAGATACCCGATGGCTCGTTTGTATCATAAAACCGCGGTTATTTCAGATAATTCTCATCTTCTGTTGCGGTTTGATGGGGAGGAGAATCGGCCGAAAACCAATAAGCGGCCGTTTCGTTACGAGATCATGTGGGAAACGCATGAAACCTTTGACCCTATGCTAAAGGAGTCTTGGCAACACGGCGGCGAGAGTTCATCGACAAAGGAGGTGAAGGAGAAACTACAAGCGCTATTGTTGACCCACAAGTATAGGGGATCGCAACAGTTTTTTAGTGAAGTAAAAAAATCAAATTTATTGATTGGACAGAAGGGGAGCAAAAGAATATTTATAAGCTTTAACAGATGATTTGTTAGATCAGCTGCACCTGTGAATAGACTTGCTCGAGATGGAATATCAGTAGCAACGGTTTTATAGCAGAGACAATAATGAAATAACAGTAGCAGGAGAATTAAGACAACGATTGTGATTGAAGTAGACAACATGATTAAAATACTGTAGGCATAGGGACAGATAAACGGGCGTTGCATGGATAAGATAATTCATGTAATAACATAGCATAGGCATTTGCAAAATAATATAAAGCATCCAAGTATTAACTAATCATAAGCATGTATTGAAGGGGATCGCATGCATAAAACAAAAATTTCCTAGCAACGATATCCTTAAACTAGCCAAATCTATGCTATGCAGATATAGAAGTACAACGGAGATCGGAACACATACCCTTGTAGACCAAAAATCGGGGATTACGTTCCCGCACAAGCATTGACGATGAAGACGACGTAGCCGACCTCTAGGTTGCGAAGAACTCGCCGCGATGAAGCCGACGAAGATGACCTCAAGGTAGGGTGGAGGAAGTATGCCTCCGACAACCGCTAGCGCAGCACCTCGCAGGGAATTACACATATACGGTGCAGACGACGACCTCCGAAGCTCCAGTCCAGGACGAGCAGCGGAAGACTTGGACCGGAACACCAGCAGCGCGGCAGCGTGCTAAGGTGGAGAGATCCCCTCATCCTCCTCGGTGCAACTCCGACAGAGGGAATCACGAAATCGAGGAGAAATAAGAGAATTAATTGGTGAATTAAACGACCAGGGGTGCCCCTTCTTATATAGGATCCCGGGGGAGCCAACCTTGCCAGCCAGGCAATGTGGTACGCGGCTAGGGATAATGCTTCGCCCCTAGGTGGGCCCCATTTGGCCCACCTAGGCCGGCCAAGCCTCCCCACCGAATTCCCATGAGAAGTTTTCCCCCCCATGAGCCTTCTTTCCACCAGAAGGCCCATTTAAGGAAATCAGCCTAAATAAATTTGAAAATAAATATATAAAATCATATTTAAACATTAATTACGCGAATTAATATCAAACATATTTGTAGCGTACCTGCACTTAAAATAAGGCAGATACCTGTGTATAGTGCAAATCCCTGGATCGATTCGTTTGCACACACAGTTTACGATGTAATATCACAACAATGTATCAATTTTATTACATCGATGATCCAGACTTACAAAATATTCAATACAAGTTGCATAGCATAAAGCTAGATTTGAAAGAGTAAACAACGGAAATACAATAGCAGTGAGTCTCCATCACATTCATGTTGCCACAGGCGAAAACATGTTGGTTGTAGACTCGAAACCTTTAAACGAAACCTCACTTGTCATCTGATCAATCTTCAATAGGAAAAATATTGCAACAACATGGGTCAGATTCCATTAAAAATGGACTCTGGCAAGTGACACTATGGTGGACACTTAGAGGAATAACTCTAATAACCTATATGCTTATTTGGCTGGTGGAGTTCAAGCCTATTTTGCATAAAGCCAATTTTTTCTAACTCTTTGGAAAATACTTTGTTTTTCTATTTGAGACACTCATAGCATGAAAACCACTGTCTCATTCTACCCTTGTTCACCCATCAAGTTTTAAATTTTGAAGTTGGAATGGTGGAATCCTCCGTTGACGTTCGTGATCAGCTGCTCAAATTGTCCGTACCGGGGACACAGCTAAGTACTTAGTTTTACACTCTGCAGAGGTTGTGCACGTTCACCATTGTACCCATTCAACCCAAACTATCCTTTACACACTAATAGTGATAAGGGCAAGGAGAAGAATGAGACGAGATCTTTCAGAAGCATTTTCCCTCTCACTCTGGCTTGACCCGTTCCACCTAACACCCTCTACATCTGCTTGTCAAGCCGGGGAGAGTCCACGCAACATAGTTGATCAAGCCAGAGCCCATTGGCAATGGCTGCACTGGAAGCAATCGTCACTCGGAGTTCTTCAGATTCCTCTGTTTCTGGGTGGCCATCCACAAGTGGACGTGCTCGAGGAACCATAGACATGGACTAGAGTAGCCACTCAACATAAACACTTCCACCCAGGTGTTTCCTTCTTAACTTAGTAGAATTTAGATTTTCACAAAACAACCTTTGCATAGCATCAATATTTCTACTAAGTATTAGATAGGAACCTAGACACGGGAGTAAGGAATTTCTACACATGTCTAGCATAGCAATACTATCCTACACATGCTTATATAGAAATACACTAAGTAATGCATATAGAAAATAGTAGGAGGTTTATGAATGTGCCACTTGCCTTTGGATGATGTCTTTGCTCACAAACTCTTTTCAACGTAAGTCGAGGCTCTCCATTCAGTCTAAACAATATAGACAAACAACAATACAACAATCAACATTCAACACATCACTACACAATGCATACAAACACATACATAATGAACAGACAAGTTTCATAACTTTTTAAGGAAAATATGTCATGCATGATGTGTAAGATATATCTAAGGACTATAAATGCTTTTCATGCCATGAAAATCTTCTTAGTTAATGCAAGGAAAATATGTGGGTCAAGAATGACTAAGGACTAAGATCATAAGTTGAATAAAATAGGTTGTTTTACATCATCTTGAAATAAGCACTCTAATGGCTTAGTCATGCTGTGCAAAAATACTTAGCCTATTATTCAAGGTGATCAACAATTATTATCAACTCTTTGTAAATTGGATATTCACTATAGTGAGAGAGACAGACACCCGACCAGCCACTTAAATTGTGGAACAGTTCTCATATACGTGGACATGTAAGGTTAGTCTCCAGGCCGCTTCATCTCACTATGCCGCTAGGATCCAACAAACTTCAAAGATGATAATATAATGATCAAAACTTGTTTAAGTCTAAAGTGAAAGACATGATTAGGAAAGAGGAAAAATATAGAAAGAAATAAGTAGTTGGTCTTCCAGGCTTCATCTACAGACTTGTAACTTTCTCCTTGGTGATGTCTTGATAGAATTTTTGGTAGACTTTATAAATCTTCAGACTTGATGATTCTTGTATCAACGAGGCTGGTCTTGGATTAACTTAGTCATCATGAAGTCTAAGAGAAGAAGGGAGAAAAGAGAGAGAGAAGAAGCAAGACTTAGAAAATATTGCTGGTTGGTCTTCATGAACTTCTTCTTGATTTTCTTCTAAGTGCTTCTACTCCTTGAAGATACTTCTGAAGTCATATTTTGGCTAAGTCGTTCATTGGTTCATTGGTCTTCTAGCTCCATGTTGAAAATCCTAAGTGTCTAAGTGCATAACATTTTACCAAAATACTAAGTTGAAAATAATCCTAACATAGAGATAATGAGGAAGGAGTTTTCCTATGAGGATTATAACTATATAATAAATACGTTATGCATGCAATGGACTTTTTAATCATAAGAAATGTCATACTAATTTTTGTGATATTTATAAAGTATGCATTAGGCTATAAATGCAATTTAATTAATTTCTATTTTTGCAAAATATAATAAAAGGAATAAATATAAGATTAAAGTTTTCTGTGATTAAAATTTTATAACAAAATTTTATAAATAGAGTTAATAGACATTGGAGATTTAAATAAACTTATAGCAATTGAATTTACTCAAAAATAATGTTTTTATTAAAAGTTATATCAAAATTACTCAAGTTATTCAATTTAAACATATAACTATTAAATCATGAAAATAATACTCAAAATTATTTTATAACACATGCATCATATTACAAATATTCCAAAGTTTCAAAAACAATTTTATTTGCAATTTTTGAATTTATAGATTTAGAGTTATGACAAATATACTCAAATCATCCATTTGAAATTTGAATATTTTACACTAAGTCAAATTTGAATTCTAACAGATGTAAAATATTGTACATGTCAAGGACTTTCCAAATATATAAAAATAGAATTTGGATATGTGAGTAAAAAGTTGTAACAATTTTAATAAGCAGGGGTGTTTCCGCAAAACTGCCAAATTAAACTAAATCGAGAAATTCATTTCCACGTCAGCGCTGACTGGACGCTGACGAGGCAACGACGTGGCAGCTGACTGGATCTGCTGACGTGGATAAGTGGAGGGTTCTAGGTCGTTGGATCTGGATCTGACTGTTTTAGATCTAAAATACCAATTCAATTTAATGAATCTAATCTGGGCCGTTAAACTTAGATCGGACGGATCTGGTAGAGGATGCTCACCGGGCGGCGCTTCTGGTCGCCGGAGACGGAGCGCACGGCGGCGTTCGGCTCGGGTGGAGATGCTCCGGTCGCTACAGCCTCTCCCAGACTCGAGGAGGCTATGGCGCGGTGCGGGGCGAGGCGGCGGAGACGGTGGCGGGTGGTGCAGGTGCTCCGGTTGACGGCTATCCTCCGCCGGAGACGCGAAGGCGGACGGAGTTTCCGGTCGCATACCGATCACTCGATCTGCGGTGAAAGAAGTACCACGCCACGTCAAGCAGATGCGCAAGAGCAAGGGGAAGCGAGGGGGAGGGATGAGAGGGGCCGGAGTGTCGGGGCTCACCGGAAAAAGCAAAGGACGACGACGGCTATGGCGGTGTCCGACGAGCTAATACGGCGGCCTGGCGGCGTAAAACGGAGAGGGGGGAGAGGGGAAAGAAGCGGTGTCGAGGTGGGTGGGGGTGGGGTGGGGGTTATAAGGGGGCAGAGGGGGAACAAATTGCGCAATACACGCTCGGAATCGAGCCGAAATCGGAGGAGGAGATTCGGCCAGAAATCTTGGGCTAGAGGTGGGAGACGACCCCCTGACAGGTGGGTCCCGCCTGTCAGGGATTTTTCTTTTTCCTTTTCTGATTTTCTATTTTCTTTATAACTTTTGATTTAAGGTTCCAAATGAAGTCAAACAAATTTCTATAAATTTGTAATATTCATATCTATGTTTTAAAACATTAGTGTGCATGTTTTGAAAACTTTTTAAAAATAATAATTTTGAATTGTTGGTTTAATACTAATTTCATACTTAATACCAAATTTTAAATTAAAGTCTAATTAAATTTCATCGAAATAAAATTTATAATAATAATACACTTATATAAGTTTGAAAGTAAGTTAATTAAGCTCATTTTCCAATATTAAAACATTTTGGCTTCAATACAATATTTAAATGACATAACACATCTATTTGAAATGAAAGGGAAATATAGAGTATCCAATTTTAATTCTCATTATTTTTGTGCACCATTAATTCTCATCCAATTTTAGGGAAATATAGGTTGAATTTACTCAAAAATAATGTTTTTATTAAAAGTTATATCAAAATTACTCAAGTTATTCAATTTAAACATATAACTATTAAATCATAAAATAATACTCAAAATTATTTTATAATAGGGGCATCATATTACACATATTATAAAGTTTCTAAAACAATTTTATTTGCAATTTTGAATTTTAGATTTAAAGTTATGATAAATATACTCAAATCATCCATTTGAAATTTGAATATTTTACACTAAGTCAAATTTGAAATCTAACAGATCTAAAATATTCTACTTGTCAAGGGATTTCCAAAAATATACAAATATTTGAATTTGGATAAACAGAGAAAAAGTAATGAAAAATCTAACATACAGGGGGTTTTCTGCAAAACTGCAAAAATGAATTAAATAGAAAAATCATTTTTCTGACGTGGATGCGAACTGGGTGCTGACTGGGCAGTGACGCGGCACGTTCTGATTCTTTGGTACCGGTTCGGTAAAGACATAAGACAACAGCCGTCAGATATAGATCTGACGGTCCAGATCTAAAGGACTAAATCCGGGCTACGCTACTCGCCGGAGTTACTCCGGTGACCTCAATCCGCGGCGGCGACGCGTCGGCAATGTCCGTTTCCTGCGTTCTACGAGGGCCCGAGAAGAATGGAGCATACCTACGGGTAGAGGGCGAAAAGGCGAGGTCATTGGCGCGGCGGTGAGTTCCGGTGCGTCCCCCTTATCCTCCTTTTGCTCGCCGGAGTCGTGGGTGGCGGCGGCTAGCTCCTGTCGATGACGGGGACGATGTTCTGGTGCGCGAAAGAAAACCCGGCCAAGTCAGAAAGATGCGCACGTGAAAAATAAGGAGAAAGGGAGAAAGGAGAGCGCTCGGAAAATCTTGTACTCGTCGGAGTTGGAGAATTGTGCCAGCGGAAATGGACGAACGGTGGCGGCGATTGTGGATAGCCTGGGGGCGTTCGGGCTAGGGTTTTTAGGGGAAAAGTGAGAGGGGAGGCGTGGGGTTTAAATAGCAACGAACTTGCGTTGATTAGGTGCTTTAATCGCGCGGATTGAAGAAGGGAATCGCCCGTAGCTCGGGCGTGATTTTCGTGCGGGAGGTTGAAGACAACCTCTTCTGCCAGGTTGGGCCCGCATGTAAGAGAGAGAGAGGGAAGAGAGAGGCGGGCTGGGCTTGCGCTGGGCCGTTATGCGTCGCTTGCGAGCGGGCGAGAGATGGTGGGCTTCGGCCCAGTTAGCTTTTCCTTATTTTTTATTTTGTTCTTTTCCTTTTCTGTTTTCTGGATTTTTAAATAACTTTTAAATTATGTATCCAAATAACCTCAAATTAGTTTCTATAATTTTGTAAAAAGCACATCTTTGCTTTAAAACATCTGTGGGTATGTTTTGAATACTTTTCAAAAATATTATTTTTGAAATATTGACTATTTGCAAAATGGACACCTCATGTCCAAATTAAATTTATAGTTTTAAAATATTTATTTGTGGCTAAATTAAATTTATGACAATATCACAATCATATATGGTTGATATTAAGTTATTTTAAATATCATTTTCAATAACCATCATTCTTTATTTTGGTATAATAGTAAAATAACTAAATATAATTATTTTTAAGGAAATGGGAATTATAATAAATTCAATTTTTAATTCAAAATAGTTTGTGCACCAATATATTTTATATTATGATAAATCATTTGTAAACTCCATAACAAACCTTTGGAAAAGATTTTAAATTTAATTTATTTCTTATATTGAATATATTCATGAAAATACTTAATGTTTTGAAAATAAATGAAAATCATTTAAGCTAATGAAATGTTTATTTGGATAATTTATTAATTATATAATCTATGAAGTTTTAAAGTTATAAACCATAGACTTGTAATTTCCAAAACTATGTTTTGAACTTAGGTAAAAGAATGAAAACCATTTTGCAATTATTCCATTTTTAAATAGTTTTGAATTTATAAATTTATGAATAGATATGGCTAAGTGGTTGAAAATAAGTACTTAAAAAGAAACCTTTTATTACATGAAAATGGTTTGGAGTTGGTAATTCATTTGTCCAATTATATATTGAGGTTTAAGAAAATACAATGGACATTATAATGTTTAACTTGAAACAACTTTTAAAAAAATGGATTATTTGAGATGTTAAAGATATTAAACTTTTTCAATATGCTTGAGGTCTCTTATAGTTGGTTTTCTTATGCATTTTTATATTTTATTTTAATCAAAACAAAAGTTTTAAATTTTTGTGATTTTTAAACATTACAAAATGTTGGGATGTTACAGACTACCACCCTTAAAAGGAATCTCGTCCCCGAGATTCGGAGAGGCTAGAAAGAAAAGCAAGTGCTTGGAATGATTCTGATAACTCGAGAGGTTTTGATAAATGTAATTTCTGACATGGAAACCTGAAAACTGGTAGGGGATTATTTCTCTGCTTGGGAGGCTAGAAAGAAAGATGGTTTGGGATCTCCAGGTTGAGGCAACTAGGCTTGAATTAACTGGGTGGGCTACCACCCGTAAAAGAAATTTTTGTGGTCAGTATAGAAATTTGTTTTATCTTGCTTACTTTTTTGATGTAGAGTGTACAAGTATTCAAAATACAATGGTATGTGGTGATACGGCAAATTTTAGTACTCACATTTTCCACTTAGTAACATTTTCCACTTAGTCCTTGGAGAGATTTATCCTTCTTCCACTCAGGGCAGCCACTGACATAGTGCCCTGTTACTCCGCATATGCGGCATGTCACGGGTCTGATGATTTCCTTGTGCGAGCGGATAAGGCAGTTCCCCTTCATCTTTTCTGGGCACTTATCAGCATAATGTACCTTGTCCTTACATTTGTAGCAAATTACGTCGCTTAAGTTCTTCTTCTTCTTCGGTGTTTCCAGGGCTAAAAGTTCTTCCAAATCTTGTTTACCATACTCTATCTCAATTGACGAAGTCCAGTCTCGTTTGATGTGACAATTTCGAGCTAGGTGATCTCCTTCACACTTATAGCAACACTTGGAGGTACGTTTGGATGTCCTCAGAAGTGACCTTACTCTTATTTCATTTTTCACCTTAGTATGATCCACAATCTCATTTTGATAAAGATTTTGTTCAGTATCCTGACCAATCCTTTTCTCTTTGCAGTCCCATGAATAATGTCCTTGTTCTCCATAGGTAAAACATGTTATATGGCCAGTATCTCTTTTGTGTTCCTCCTTGTTTTCTTGTACTTCCACATACTTCATGAGACTTTGTTGCATTCTCTCCTTGGCTTGCTGACTGACTTCTTGCACCATGGGGTAGAGTTGACATTGAGTTGGGACGTGATTTCTTGCTTCACATAAAAATCAAGTAACCTGACTTGTGGGGCATTCCTTAACTAGATGTCTTGTATGACCATGTTGCCACTCATCAGGACATTCTTTGGACGTATGTCCTATCTCTCCACAAGTTTTGCATGCCTTTGGTTTGGTCATAAGACTTTCTTGATACCCACTAGGGTTTTGATCAACCTTAGGCATGTGGTCATTGATCAAATTCCACAACTGACTCTGGTTCTCTAATAGTAGTCGCATTGTTGTGTGCAAATCATTGGTGTTGGTATTGGGGTGAGACATCTATTTGGTTTAGAAAATAAATGAGTTGAATTATAGGTACTAAGGAGGAATTCTAATTCAATAATTCAGAACAAGGCAACCAATCTCTAACAAAATCAAACAACATGGTTCAAACACAAGAAAACACATACGTAACAAAATTTCAAACTTCTTTTGAAAAACCGAACTAATCGTTTATCGAAGGAAACACTTCAACGTCATGGAAAGAAAAAATTGATAGTACTGCCATACCACAATTGGATAGGTCAATACATCATCGGATCTCGTTATTCTAATGGGTAAGTGTTCTAATCTATCTTTTTCTTGAGTGCTTCAAGTTCCTCTTCTACTTCCTTGAGTTCTTCGAGATGCTTCTAGGTGTTGTGAAGTCTAAAACAAAGTCTTTCTTCCAAGTACTCGATGGCTCTCCATGTTGCATTTCTTGCTGAATCAAATAATGATGTATGAAGTATTGGGTTGGTGAACATGCAGTCACCCTCAGTCTTGTGATCATCTTCTTTGCTCCTGTATAGATGGACTTGCACCGACCAGTACTCTTGGCCTTCATCCATGAAAGGAAAACCTTTGTATACTGCTTCTCCTACAAAACCCAAACTCTTCATGTTATCCTTAAGTGCTCTTGGAAACTCAGTCTCACATTCCAAGGTCATGGTCATCACTGGTACCTTCTTGAGTGATTCAATGAGGGCGGTCATCTAAAGAAAACAAGAGAAGATACTTAGAAAGGAAATAGTTAAGATAGTTACAAGAATGATGTCTGAGAAGTTCTTATTTTCAGCAAACCGAATGAAATAGATTTTCAATCCTATGGCCAAATCCTATTTCTATCCCAAACCTAGGGTTTCGAACCTACATGCAACACAGTGCTCTGATACCATCTGTAGCGTACCTGCACTTAAAATAAGGCAGATACCTGTGTATAGTGCAAATCCCTGGATCGATTCGTTTGCACACACAGTTTACGATGTAATATCCCAACAAAGTATCAATTTTATTACATCGATGATCCAGACTTACAAAATATTCAATACAAGTTGCATAGCATAAAGCTAGCATTGAAAGAGTAAACAACGGAAATACAATAGCAGTGAGTCTCCATAATATTCATGTTGCCACAGGCGAAAACATGTTGGTTGTAGACTCGAAACCTTTAAACGAAACCTCACTTGTCCTCTTATCAATAAGCAATAGGAAAAATATTGCAACAACGTGGGTCAGATTCCATTAGAAATGGAGTCTGGCAAGTGACACTATGGTGGACACTTAGAGGAATAACTCTAATAACCTATATGCTTATTTGGCTGGTGGAGTTCAAGACTATTTTGCATAAAGCCAATTTTTCCTAACTCTTTGGAAAACACTTTGTTTTTCTATTCGAGACATTCGTGGTATGAAAACTACTGTCTCATTCTACCCTTGTTCACCCATCAAGTTTTAAATTTTGAAGTTGGAATGGTGGAATCCTCCGTTGACGTCCGTGATCAGCTGCTCAAATTGTCCGTACCGGGGACACGGCTAAGTACTTAGTTTTATACTCTGCAGAGGTTGTGCATGTTCACCATTGTACCCATTCAACCCAAACTATCCTTTACACACTAATAGTGATAAGGAAAATGAGAAGAATGAGACGAGATCTTTCAGAAGCATTTTCCCTCCCACTCTGGCTTGACCCGTTCCACCTAACACCCTCTACATCTGCTTGTCAAGCCGGGGAGAGTCCACGCAACATAGTTGATCAAGCCAGAGCCCATTGGCAATGGCTGCACTGGAAGCAATCGTCACTCGGAGTTCTTCAGATTCCTCTGTTCCTGGGTGGCCATCCACAAGTGCACGTGCTCGAGGAACCATAGACATGGACCAGAGTAGCCACTCAACATAAACACTTCCACCCAGGTGTTTCATTCTTAACTTAGTAGAATTTAGATTTTCACAAAACAACCTTTGCATAGCATCAATATTTCTACTAAGTATTAGATAGGAACCTAGACACAGGAGTAAGGAATTTCTACACATGTCTAGCATAGCAATACTATCCTACACATGCTTATATAGAAATACACTAAGTAATGCATACAGAAAATAGTAGGAGGTTTATGAATGTGCCACTTGCCTTTGGATGATGTCTTTGCTCACAAACTCTTTTCAACGTAAGTCGAGGCTCTTCGTTCTGTCTAAACAATATAGACAAACAACAATACAACAATCAACATTCAACACATCACTACACAATGCATACAAACATATACATAATGAACAAACAAGTTTCATAACTTTTTAAGGAAAATATGTCATGCATGATGTGTAAGATATTTCTAAGGACTAGAAATTCTTTTCATGCCATGAAAATCTTCTAAGTTAATGCAAGGAAAATATGTGGGTCAAGAATGACTAAGGACTAAGATCATAAGTTGGATAAAATACTTTGTTTTATATCATGTTGAAATAAGCACTCTAATGGCTTAGTCATGATGTGCAAAAATACTTAGTCTATTCTTCAAGGTGATCAACAATTATTATCAACTCTTCGTAAATTGGATATTCACTATAGTGAGACAGGCAGACACCCGGCCAACCACTTAAATTGTGGAACATGTCTCATGTATGTGGACATGTAAGGTTAGTCTCCAGGCCGCTTCATCTCATTATGCCGCTAGAATCCAACAAACTTCAAAGATGATAATATTAGGATCAAAACTTGTTTAAGTCTAAGTGAAAGACAAGATTAGGAAAGAGGGAAAAGATAGAAAGAAAGAAGTAGTTGGTCTTCCAGGCTTCATCTTCAGACTTGTAACTTTCTCCTTGGTGATGTCTTGATAGAATTTTTGGTAGACTTGATAAATCTTCAGACTTGATGATTATTGTATCACCATAGCTGGTCTTGGATTAAATTAGACATCATGAAGTCTAAGAGAAGAAGGGAGAAAAGAGAAGTGCTTCTACTCCTTGAAGATACTTCTGAAGTCTTATTTAGGCTAAGTCCTTCATTGGTCTTCTAGCTCCATGTTGAAAATCCTAAGTGTCTAAGTACATAGCACTTTACCAAAATACTAAGTTGAAAATAATCCTAACTTAGAGAAAATGAGGATGGAGTTTTCCTATGAGGAGTATAACAATATAATAAATATGTTATGCATGCAATGCACTTTTTAATCATAAGAAATATCATACTAATTTTGTGATATTTATAAAGTATGCATTAGGCTATAAATGCAATTTAATTAATTTCTATTTTTGCAAAATATAATAAAAGGAATAAATATATGATTAAAGTTTTCTGTGATTAAAATTTTATAACAAAATTTTATAAATAGTGTTAATAGACAGAGGGGATTTAAATAAACTTATAGCAATTGAATTTACTCAAAACTAATGTTTTTATTAAAAGTTAGATCAAAATTGCTCAAGTTATTCAATTTAAACATATAACTATTAAATCATCAAATAATACTCAAAATTATTTTATAACATAGGCATCATATTACACATATTATAAAGTTTCTAAAATAATTTTATTTGCAGTTTTTGAATTTATAGATTTAAAGTTATGATAAATATACTCAAATCATCCATTTGAAATCTAACAGATCTAAAATATTCTACATGTCAAGTGCTTTCGAAAAATATAAAAATATTTGAATTTGGATAAACAGAGAAAAAGTAATGATAAATCTAACATACATGGGGTTTTCTGCAAAACTGCAAAAATGAAATAAATAGAAAAATCATTTTCTGACGTGGATGTTGACTGGGTGCTGACTGGGCAGTGACGTGGCACGTTCTGATTCGTTGGTACCGGTTCGGTAAAGACATACGATAGCAGCCGTCAGATCGAGATCTGACGGTCCAGATCTAAAGGACTAAATCCGGGCGTTGCTACTCGCCGGAGTTACTCCGGTGACCTCAATCCGCGGCGGCGACGCGTCGGCAACAGCTGTTTCCTGCGTTCTACGAGGGCCCGAGAAGAATGGAGCATACCTACGGGTAGAGGGCGACAAGGCGAGGTCGTTAGCGCGGCGGTGAGTTCCGGTGCGTCCCCCTTCTCCTCCTTTTGCTCGCCAGAGTCATGGCTGGCGGCGGCTAGCTCCTGTCGATGACGGGGACAACGTTCTGGTGAGCGGAAGAAAACCCGGCCAAGTCAGAAAGATGTGCACGGAAAAAATAAGGAGAAAGGGAGAAAGGAGAGCGCTCAGAAAATCTTGTACTTGTCGGAGTTGGAGAATTACGCCGGCGGCAATGGACGAACGGTGGCGGCGATTGTGGATAGCCTAGGGGCGCCCGGGCTAGGGTTTTTAGGGGAAAAGTGAGAGGGGAGGCGTGGGGTTTAAATAGCAACGAACTTGCGTTGATTAGGTGCTTTAATCGCGCGGATTGAAGAAGGGAATCGCCCGCGGCTCGGGCGTGATTTTCGTGCGGGAGGTTGAAGACAACCTCTTCTGCCAGGTGGGGCCCGCATGTAAGAGAGAGAGAGGGAAGAGAGAGGCGGGCTGGGCTTGTGCTGGGCCGTTATGCGTCGCTCTCAAGCGCGCGATAGATGCTGGGCTTCGGCCCAGCTAGCTTTTCCTTATTTTTTTTATTTTGTTCTTTTCCTTTTCTTTTTTCTAGATTTTTAAATAACTTTTAAATTATGAATCCAAATAACCTCAAATTAGTTTCTATAATTTTGTAAAAATCATATCTTTGCTTTAAAACATTTGTGGGTATGTTTTGAATACTTTTCAAAAATATTATTTTTGAAATATTGACTATTTGCAAAATGGACACCTCATGTCCAAATTAAATTTAGAGTTTTAAAATATTTACTTGTGGCTAAATTAAATTTATGACAATATCACAATCATATAGGGTTGATATTAAGTTATTATAAATCTCATTTTCAATAACCATCACTCTTTATTTTGGCATAATAGTAAAATAACTAAATATAATTATTTTTAAGGAAATGGGAATTATAATAAATTCAATTTTTAATTCAAAATAGTTTGTGCACCATTATATTTTATATGATGATAAATCATTTGTAAACTCCATAACAAACCTTTGGAAAAGATTTTAAATTCAATTCATTTCTTATATTTAATATATTCATGAAAATCTTTTAATGTTTTGAAAATAAATGAAAATCATTTAAGCTAATGAAATGTTTATTTGGATAATTCATTAATTATATAATCTATGAAGTTTTAAAGTTATAAACTAAAGACTTGTAATTTCCAAAATTATGTTTTGAACTCAGGTAAAAGAATGAAAACCATTTTGCAATTATACCATTTTTAAATAGTTTTCAATTTATGAATTTATGAATAGATATGGCTAAGTGGTTGAAAACAAATACTTAAAAAAGAAACCTTTGATTACATGAAAATGGTTTGGAGTTGGTAATTCATTTTTCCAATTATATATTGAGGTTTAAGAAAATACAATGGACATTATAATGTTTAACTTGAAATAACTTAAATTTTTTTTATTATTTGAGATGTTAAAGATATTAAACTTTTTCAATATTATTGAATTCTCTTATAGTTTGTTTTCTTATGCATTTTAATATTTTATTTTAATCAAAACAAAAGTTTTAAATTTTTGTGATTTTTAAACATTCCAAAATGTTGGGATGTTACAATATTATATATAATTTATTCTAGCTCCGAAAACTATTTCGTCGCTGCCCGATCTCCATCGGACCATTCCCGGGACATTCCCGGTGATTTCTTTCCCTAGCGGTTCGATATAATAACATGGATGATCGAGACTCCTCTCCGATCAATGACTAACTCGTAGGCCTGGACCCCATGAATTAATCCCTGTGATATAACGAATGACTTTCATCTATCAAACCTGGACGTCGAGTCTTAAACCTTTTGTCATAGCGATACTTAGTGTGTCCGAGCATCGTTCATAGATATATCCATACCTAGTTGACCACGTTACCGACAACACTATCTTCTACTCGTCTATGATATTATGTCAGCTGGTGACCTAGTCACATGTTTGCAAACTCATTTGACATAATCTCACCGAGTGGGCCCTAGAGTATCTATCCGGCTATACGGGCTGACAAATCCCGGTATTGACCCCTCGTCTCAACTATTCCCTTCTGATACCCAAAAGTATCACCTATCATTGTCACACTATATAAGATATGACATTTAGTGCGATCAAAGTATCTTCCAGGAATAACAATAAGAGTTGATCTCACGGTCGAAGGCGTAATGACTACGTCCTATAAATGATGGGTAAGTCCATCACATCGTTCCACCTAAGGATATGACTACATTGCCGAATGGCGCCATGCCCCATGATCTAAAAACCCTGATCATCAATCGCGCAACAAAACTAGTCTTAGTAGAGGCTACTAGGGACCTGATTGTTTATCTACTGAAAGGAATATGCCCGAGAGGCAATAATTAAGTGGTTATTATATTATTCCATGTTTATGATAAATGTTTATTTCTCATGCTAGAATTGTATTAACTGGAAACGTTAATACATGTGTGACTAATGAACAAATAAGAGTTCCTAGTAACGCCTCTCATTTAACTAGCTCGTTGATTAACTGATGATTAAGGTTTCCTGATCATGAATATTGGATGTTGTTAATAGCGGGATCACGTCATTAGGAGAATGATGTGATGAACACACACCCAAATTAAGTATAGTAACGCGATCAAGTCATTAAGTTTACATTGTTAAACTAAGCATACGAAGTAATCCTAATCCTTAGACCATGAGATCATGTCAATCACTAACATCGGAAGAATGCTTTGATAACATCAAACGTCACACCGTAACATGGTGACTATAAAGGTGGCGTTGGGTATTCCGAAAGTATTAGTTGAGGCTCATGGATCAAGAAGTGGGATTTGTCCATCCAGATGACAGAGAGATATACTCTGGGCCCTCTTGGTGATATCACATCGACACCGCTTGCAAGCACGTGACTAGGTCACAAGGATATCATATCACATAACGAGTAAAGAGTACTTGTCGGGAACGAGATCGAACTAGGTATAGATGATACCAATGATCGGATCTCGGACAAGTAAAATATCGCGAGACAAAAGGAATTGGTTATGGCGTTTTTGGTTCACACGATCACAAGATTCATCGTCGAATATGTAGGAGTCAATACGGATCTCCAGATCCCGCTGTTGACTATTGATCGGAGAGGTGTCTCGATCATGTCTACATTATTCACGAACCGTAGGGTGACACACTTAAGATTTGTCGACGCTTTTGGGTAGACACGGAATTTCGGAGAAAAGTTTGGATAGCATCGAAATTGTTTCGGGAAATATTGAAATAGTTCAAGGAGTTAATTGTCAATGGTTGCCAATGGTTGTTAATAGAATTAACAAATGAACCAATGGGGTAAGTGTTAATGTTTTTAAAAGAATTAACAAATATTAAAAAGAAATGAAATTGTTTTATTTAATAAAGAATACCCCTTGGAATTTTGAGTGGGAATTGATGAGAGAATGAGTGGGTTGAGTGGAGACTCCACTCACATGATGAGGGGAGAGGTGGGGGCACTCAAAATTCGTGGCTCCCTCCCCCTCCTATATAAAGAGGGGTGTAAGCTCCCTCTCCCCACACACTTGCCTCTCTCTCCCTCCTCCCGCTGCTCCACCTTCCAGCCATCCGCTTGCGAAGCCATGGCTGATTAGTTTCTCCACCACAGCACGCCGTCGTGCTGCTGGAGTTTCCGGTGGTTCTACTACTTCCGCTGCCCCGCAGGATCGAGGGAACGGAGGTCGTCATCAAGCCGTACGTGTGACCGAGTACAGAGGCGCTGCCCGTTGCAGCGCACATCTTCACGATCTTGAGATCGGCGAGTGAACGACTACATCATCCACGAGAATTATTCTCGAAACGCTTACGGTCTTCGAGGGTTAGTTCTCTTGGAATTTGTTCCACTCGTTACGAGCATCTCCTAGACTAGATCTTGGCTTGTTGGTTTGTTCACACCGTAGGAAATTTTTTGTTTTCTATGCTACGAACCCATCAGTGGTATCAGAGCCGTGTCTATGCGTAGATGCTTTGTACGGGTAGAACACATATGTGTATGTGGGCGTTGATGATCATGTTATTGCTTCCTTTGTATATTTTGTATCTTAGTGGCATAGTGGATGAAGCGGCCTGGAGTAACCTTACATGTCCACGTACATGAGACTTGTTCCACGACTAACATGCAACTTGTTTTGCATAAGTGGCTTTGCGGGTGTCTGTCTCTCCCACTATAGTTAAGATATAAAAAAGAACAGGTTGCTAATAATATTTTCATCACCGTTGTGGTTTCATGTTTGTAGGTAAGAACGGTTCTATCTTCAAAAGCCCCAAGCCACGTAAAATATGCAAAAATAAATTAGAGGACGTCTAACTTGTTTTTGCAGGGCATGTGATGTGATATGGTCAAAGTTACAAATTTGATGTATGAGATGATACCTTTTTGTAAATTATGACAAACCGGCAGGAGCCAAATGGTTGTCTTTTTAATTTATAGCCTGCGTGCTAAATATCATATCTAGATGATATGTTGTAAATTTGGAGGACAATCAAGAAGGAGGCGCCATGGACCTTGGTGCCACGCCGGTGGAATGATGGAGATCATGCCAAGATGCACAAGATAGAGATTAAGTGCGAGAAGTACCATATCATATCACATTATCCATGCATGTGATGTTAATCCTTTTATGTATCTTATTTTGCTTAGATCTTTGTTTAGATTGCGACGGTAGCATTATAAGATGATCCCTCTCACAGTTAATATCAAGATAATAATGTGTTCTTCCTTAGTATGCACCGTTAAAAAAGTTCGTCGTTTCGAAGCACCACGTGATGATCGGGTGTGATAGACTCAACGTTCGCATACAACGGGTGTAAGCCAGATTTACACACGCAAATACTACGGTTCTACTTGGCGAGCCTAGCATGTACATACATGGTCTCGGAACACGTAACCGAAAGGTAAAGCATGAGTCATATGGATGATATGATCAACATGGTCGATGTTCGCCTTTGCAGCTGCACCATCTCTCGTGATGATCGGTTATTCGTGTAGTGAATTTGGTTCGTGTAATCACTAAAATGACTAGAGGGATGTTGTTTTTGAGTGGGAGTTGACGTAATAATTTAGAATTAGTTTAACTCCACATATCTATCATAAACATAGTCTAAAATTGTGTTTGCATGAATATTTGTAGTATTGGCATCTGTAGTCCACTACGCACTAGGCTTGTTAGTTGAGATCAAAACTGTTCAAAATCTGATATTTACTCTATGGACTCTAAAATATCCGTGAAACTACGCACTATTTGTTAGTAAATAATTATGTAGAGAAAAGTTTTAAAGTTCTATTGCAAACTTTCGGTAACTCTAAAATTGCTCCATGTGATTTGGAATCTAAAATGAGCAACAATTCTTATTGGTGTCTTAATTCATTCTTGTCTCCGTGAAACTTAGTTTTCGAATTTGTTTGATAATTGAGGAGAACGATGGAGCTGAAAATTTGTTTTAAATGAATGAGGTATGAGATATGACTGATATCTAGGACCTTGTTTTGGTTACAAGTTTGTATGAATTTCATTGGGAGTACCTGAGCTCATATTGTATGAGTATGTACTACAAGATAGAAGATGCTAGGCATCTCGATATCCAAATTAGTTTGGCACTGATTCATATCCAATCTAATTGAGCCATGGTAGCTTCATCATGATAGGATTCATGATGGGATGGATAAATAGTGTAAGTGAATTTGTTCATTGCACTAAAAGACCACTAATAGTGAAATCCAGAAGAACACTTATCATATGATGATCAACTTCAACATAAAACTCCAAAGGATGCTAATACTGACTATTCACGCCTAGGATTTTGTTCCAATTTGATTGGCACATATTTTTATGTTGAATGCTTCTTCCACATAGAGAGGAAAAACCGAAAGAGGGTCTGCAAAAGTATTTGGCAGAAAAGAAAAGACTAGAAAGTCTAGTTCAGGTGTATATGGCTGATATACATATTATAGATATTTTTCCTATTAGTCACGTACTGTAACTCTTGGGTATTTGTACTAGATTGGTTGGTATGAACTGTCATACAACTCAATACAAGAATACAATGGCCTAAGTGACTTACGAGGAATGTGGTAACAATACGCAACAAAAATATGATAATTTGTTATTGTGTTCGTAGTTGGTATTATAACTAGCCCGCGAGATTTATTGTAAAATAACTTAATAAATTTGTTATTTTGTTCCGGTCTAAATAAAACAAGTAGTTGTTCAAATTTTGACCATAATCCATAGAAGATGGATAAGTTATTATAAATCTTGTTGGTAAAACATATATCTATAATACTAACGCTAAACGCCACAAGGCTAATGATTTGAATTCCACATAATTGTGGAACCGCCATTTAAGTCATATTAGAAATAATTGCATGAAGAAACTCAATGTTGTTGAATTTCATAGTCACCTGATTTTGAATCATTTGACGCTTGCAACACTTTCTAAAAGGAAAATGACTTGAACTTCGTTCGAGAGGCCTAAGATTGAACGAATAGCTAAACATGTTGGAAATCACACATGATTGATGTATGTGATCCATTGGGTGTAGCCATAAGCGGTTGATTCATCTACTTCGTTGATGATTTGAATAGATATATTCAGATTTACCTATTCAATGAGAAAGAAGTCTGAAACATTTGAATATGTTCAAAGATTTCAACATGACGTAGAAAATCATCGTAACAATAATATCTATGATGAGTTCATAGAAGGGATTATTTAAGTTATAGGTTTAGCACAAGACATCTAAGTGTTGCCGAATTAATTCCACAAATTATGCCTCCCTAAAACACCACAGAAGTATGGTGGGTTCGAGAGACATAATCAGACCGTGTCTTGACATGGAATATCAAAGATGTAAATTGAAATTGCCATTATATTTTTGAAGAGCTATGCTTTAGAGACTACCGCTTTTACACTTAAAAGAGTATCATCATATATGATCCACTGAATTGACAACCATATGAGATATGTGACGGGAAGTTACCCAACGGTCTTTTCTTCATTTTTGGTATGCAAATGATTTTCCAACCAAAATGGATAAATATCTTTGTAGGTTATCCCAAGGAAGCATTGAGAATTCTTTCCACTTTAAGCTAAAGACAAAGTGTTGTTGTCGCTGAGAATGGCTTATTTCCGAGAAAGATGTTCTCGTGAGAGTTTTGAGTGGGAGGACAATAGAATTCAATAACTAAGATGAGCAGAGTGGCGCAACATCAGAATTTGTTCTGGAAGCAGCCATGTCGCCCATGACACCCACAACTACAAGTTGTTGAAGCTCTGGAGATTGAATTATATATTGAACCTCACAAGTCGGGTACACTTTCGTAATCGAATAATAAGGATTTGAGAACGAAATATTATTGTAGTACAATAGTAAACCGATTGTATACAAGGTAGCGATAATGGACCCTTAACTCCGTTAAAAATGGTTGAATGCCATAAATCCAAGATAGTATTCATAGACGAAATCAAGCTTGGAACTTGGTAAAATAAAAATGATTCTATAAACAGAAGTGGATGTCACATCCATAAAAGGTTTGAGTTGTCAAAAATTGTTTATGACAAATTTCAAGAAGTTGACTATGTTAAGATTTGGATCTTCCGTAGAGAAACCTTAAATCTGAATCGGATTATTCTAGCAATCGCTGCATATGAGTTATGCCGGGTAACAAAGTTGTGTTCCTTAGTTGGAGTACTGACCAAGGATGTATAGCTGATACATCCGAGGGAGTTGTTGATCCCGAGAGAGCTAGAAAGCGGAATGCATACTTCCATGATAGAAGTATGCATCACGGAGATGATATCTTCATTGAATGAAATAGTCAAACGAATTTTTGATTTCATTATGAACAATGAAGATTCTTGCTTTCGCAAGAAATTAAGTGGGAGCGCTAAGACATATTCATGATACTTTATGTAGATGACATATCGGTGACTGAAAGATCATGTATATTTACTTGACATAATTAAAAGTTTCACTGAAAGTAGGTTTCACTGAAAGGACTTAGACCAAAAATCATGTTAGGCATCTAAGATTCATGGAGATGAATTGATACGCTTAAAAGGTTAGGTCAAAGTACATAAAAGAGATACCAAAATAGTTCGATATGGAAACATCAAGAAGTATTCTTGTTACATGGCGTGTTAACAAGACTTGAGTGTATTCGACACTTGATGAGTTTAGAAATATGAGTTTTTTTATATCAATCATAAACGCCATGATATGTACACAACCAGATATCATATGCTGTAATGTAGTTAGAAACATATACCAGAGTGATTCATGTGATGATCACTGGATAACAGTAAGATGTTCTTCGGTGCTTTGGAAGAACGAAGAATATATTTTGGATACGAAAGTGACAAACATATCGCTGTAATATGTTGCACTGAGGGGAGTTGTATCACATATCCGAATAAAATTATTTTTGATCTCAATAAGGCTATATGTGTGTTAAGTGAAAGTGGCACAATAGGATGGAAGGAAGTTCCATGTTGGTTTTGGATGAGTTCCAAAGTTCAACAATATGACGGATTCTACAAATGAGGATAAGTGTACTGTCATTGTGACAAACGGAATACTACAACCTAAGGCTAAATATATCATTGCTATGACTAGCAAACGATAGCTAAGTATATTGTTGTTTTGAAAACAAATTTTGAGTCAATAAGTTCTTGCGAACTTGGTGTAGTTCCATGTGTGTCAGATCTATGTAGCTATATTGTTTTGACAGTATTAGCACCGTGATTCAGACGGATGAACTAAAGGTTCCACCATGTGACCAAAGCTATACTAAGTCATGCCTAATCTCATTCAAAATGAGTCGTGCGTAGAGACGCAAAAGATATGCAATATACATACGGACCTGAAACGTTAAAGGTTCGTTGACTAAAACCTCTTCCATGAGCTAAACATGATCATCACCAGAAGGCCATTGGTGTTGGATCTTTACAAGTGTTAACTAGATTATTGACTCTAGTGCAAGTGGGAGGCTGAAAGGAATATGCCCGAGAGGCAATAATAAAGTGGTTATTATATTATTTCATGTTTATGATAAATGTTTATTTCTCATGCTAGAATTGTATTAACTAGAAACGTTAATACATGTGTGACTAATGAACAAATAAGAGTTCCTAATAACGCCTCTCGTTTAACTAGCTCGTTGATTAACCGATGATTAAGGTTTCCTGATCATGAACATTGGATGTTGTTAATAGCGGGATCACGTCATTAGGAGAATGATGTGATGAACACACACCCAAATTAAGTATAGTAATGCGATCAAGTCATTAAGTTTACATTGTTATATTAAGCATACGAAGTAATCCTAATCCTTAGACCATGAGATCATGTCAATCACTAACACCGGAAGAATGCTTTGATAACATCAAACGTCACACCGTAACATGGTGACTATAAAGGTGGCGTTGGGTATTCCGAAAGTATTAGTTGAGGCTCATGGATCAAGAAGTGGGATTTGTCCATCCAGATGACGAAGAGATATACTCTGGGCCCTCTCGGTGATATCACATCGACACCGCTTGCAAGCACGTGACTAGGTCACAAGGATGTCATATCACATAACGAGTAAAGAGTACTTGTCGGGAACGAGATCGAACTAGGTATAGATGATACCAATGATCGGATCTCGGACAAGTCAAATATCGCGAGACAAAAGGAATTGATTATGACGTTTTTGGTTCACACGATCACAAGATTCATCGTCGAATATGTAGGAGTCAATACGGATCTCCAGATCGCGCTGTTGACTATTGAACGGAGAGGTGTCTCAATCATGTCTACATTATTCACGAACCGTAGGGTGATACACTTAAGATTTGTCGACGCTTTTGGGTAGACACGAAATTTCGGAGAAAAGTTTGGATAGCATCGAAATTGTTTCGGGTAATATTGAAATAGTTCAAGGAGTTAATTGTCAATGGTTGCCAATGGTTGTTAATAGAATTAACAAATGAACCAAGGGGGTAAGTGTTAATGTTTGTTAATAGAATTAACAAATATTAAAAAGAAATGAAATTGTTTCATTTAATAAAGAAAACCCCTTGGAATTTTGAGTGGGAATTGATGAGAGAATGAGTGGGTTGAGTGGAGACTCCACTCACATGATGAGGGGAGAGGTGGGGGCACTCCAAATTCGTGGCTCCCTCCCCCTCCTTGAGACAAATTCTCGTTGTGGTCAACTTTTGAATCTGTCGAAACTGCTTCACGACAAATCGATCCTTATCAGGATCTACTCTCTCGTAAAATTCCATATTCTATTAACATCCTATATGCCATCAAGAAGATCTCCCATGTCATTACCTGGTAATCGTACATGGATTTTATTTCGGATCATATATGACTCATAGCCATTTCTCGGACTTAGGTCTACCATCTCTTCTTCGTATTTCGTAGTTCTGTCATATTCCACTAACATGACCTTCATAACAAGATTGTCGTAACACACAGTGTGGAACACAACCTCGTACGCCTACGTTCTTAGTATGAGCTCAGAGTATCAAGATCTTGTATCATCATCTTCTTTCAAGCTGTGGAGCATGACACCAAAAAACACTTTCGGTTGTGCCACTCTGATGTCTGGAGAGGAAGTTCATCAACTTCGTCTTGCTCTACTTTCTTTCTCACTTATACCCTTGGACAAGAAACTATTTCTTTCGCAAGGTATATCCCGACAACAATTTTTCCTATGTCGTGAGACATGTACCCAACTAACTCTTTAGGTATGGTACACTACAAAGATTAATCCATTTTAGGTTTGATCACATCGAAACACTAAATTGCTGAAACGACAATCTAGGCTCAAAGCCATGCCATCACTTATATGGTATTGTCTCCATGGATTTAAATGGTTTCCCTATTATCTAACGTGAATGTTACATTTCTACCATATGACTCTAATGATCACAATAATTCTATAAGAGATTTATATAGCACACACTATCCTATAAGGTGCGATTACGACGTCCTAACATACCATAACATTATGGTGTTCCATGCGACGTAATTTGTGGAACTCTTCTCACAAGTCTTCCAATGATGTGCCAACATTATAACTCAAATCTTTATTTCCTCGATCTGTATCGCAGGAATTTGATTTTCTTGTTAAATTTATTTCCTACTTCATTCTGAACTTGTTTGATCGAATCAAAGATTCCAGACTAACATTCCCTGAGTGGATATCCATATATCTACTTAGAATATTCATGAAGTCCATGAAAGACTTCCACTACACGTTAAAGTACTTCATTGATTCACATACACCCATATGTCAACAAGTTATACTCAAAACGTTCAGTGAAGTTCACGAAATAAAGGTCTCCACTACCCGTCAATTGCTTCACTGATCCACATACATCTATATGCATGACTATCAAAAAGTTATATGCCCGTTTTCCGAAAACGGTGTCTTAGTTATCTTGCAAGTGTCAAAAGATCAAATCTAAGGACTTGTAGATCCATCCGTTATGGAGCTAATTCATTGACTATAACATTGACATGAATTAAACGGTAGTGCCACACATATGTGGTGTCTTTATTAAGTTTGTATCATTTGGCATTAATATTATGAATGTGGGAGCTTCTACCATCTAAATTCAAATCGGCATATGATCATTACTTCATAAATATAGGACAACGAATGTGTTACTAACATATATGAACAATTGTCTCGCTAGAGGAGACACAATTCTAATGATCATACTAACAGGCGATCATAAAAGAATTTATTCAAATGGTAGATCTAGAGGGAGAGTGTCTATGGCCATCACAACAATTTGTCTGCCATTATCATCACGCAATGTCGCCTCATCCTTCCAAGCCACTCAAGTAGTAAATCTGGTTTTCATAAAACATGACTAGTATCAAAAATTTAGTCACTACTGCGAGTACTTGCTTAGGTAAAACATTCATAACGTGTATATCATATATACACCATCTTCATTGATGACTTCCGGCGATCTTTTTCATCTTCTTGATACTTCCAACGTAATCAAGAACCATGAAGGTGAACGATTCCCCTTGCATGACATAGTCTATGACAAAGCATTTGCACTGGGCAACGAGGTCTATCATCCAGTGATCGAGCTGAGCGAGGCGTCTCAATGTTCATCGAGTATGGCCATATGTCATCAAGTATGACCAATGTCATCAAGTATGACTAGTGTCATCAAGTATGACTGCCACGTGCTCCTTCAATGTGTGTATTCTCTTCCATCTTGGTTGAGAAGAAGAACAGTCAACGTACTGATAATCTTCATCAACCCAACTTTAGGGGTATCCCGAGTTTAGCGATCATCTCATATGTTCACGATCTAATAACTCGTACCCACCTTTAGTTCTCTATGGCAGAGATCATAGCATACACTGGACTATGATGATATCATCCGCACAAAAACTTGATAATCCAAATTATCCTTTTGTTAGCGGAATATCTGGGTTTATCTCCTAGCGGGTATTGTATCGCAAAGAGATAACAGTTTAAACAAGGAGTATCCTCAAGCTAAAGTATAAAACTATGAAGTTTGGACCCAACCTTTTAAGTTTCTCAATCGCAAGATTGCGCCTAATTTGAAAGAAGCTATCACATTGGTTAATATCTACAAAGGTTTTACAAAACAGACATTGTTCATTATATTTTGAGTTCTAGTATTTTAGAAAATAACTCCAAGAACTCCCACTCAAACGAACATCGCTCCTGTTCGTTTCAGTGATTACACGATCCCATCCATTGCGCAACCCCTCATTGTCAGAGTCGGCAACACAACTTCAAGGGTGGACAATGAATTGTCGATCACAACAACTTTGTGACTCATGCTCGACCTTTCGGTCTCCGTTGTCCGAGGCCATATCTCCATATGCTAGGCTCGCGACAATAACCTTCAATGAACGCGCGTGCAACATGGGTTACACCCACTATATGCGAACGACGATATGTCTGACACCCGATCGTCACGGCCTGCCTCATAACGTAGAACTTTCTTGGTGGTGCACGTCGAAGGAAGAACACTAGTGGTATTTTGAAGGGATCATCTTATATTTCTGGCGCCGTGTAACTAATATATTCTAATATATAATCACAAAATATAAGATACCCACAATAACATCAAATGAAATGCGACATGATATGGTTCATGCGCCATGGTTTTCTTGGCGCCCATAGTTCATAAACAATTTAATAAACCTACCTTGACCATATCACATTGCCCCTGTAAAATAAAGTTAGACGCGTTCTACTTTATCTTTTACATATTTTACGTGGCTTGGGGCTGTCATAAATAGAACCGCTTCATACCTACGAACCTGTGACCACAACAATGATCCAATAATTGCATGTTTAAGCATCCCTTTCAGGCCTTCCATTGAAAATGCAAAGCCAGCTAAAGAGAGAGAGAGAGAGACTGACACCCGCCAGCCACAGATACGGTACAAGCCGTATGTCAGTAGTGGAACCAGTCTCGCGTAAGCGTACGCGTAAAGTCGGTCGGGGCCGCTTCATCAACACAATACTGTCGGAATCACAAGTGCACGCTAGAGGGTAGCAAATAACAGGAACGGTGCCCCCGTGAAGAACACGGGTTCTAACATCGTACAACTATATCTACAATAGATCGGCTCTGATAGCACTGAGGGGATCGCATGCAGAAAACAAAAAATTCCTAGCAACGATATCCTTAAACTAGCCATGATCTATACTATGCAGATATAGAAGTACAACGGAGATCGGAATACATACCCTTGTAGACCGAAAAGCAGGGATTACGCTCCCGCACAAGCGTTGCCGACGAAGACGACGTAGCCGACCTCTAGGTTGCGAAGAACTCGGCGCGACGAATTCGACGATGTCGGCCCAGTGGAGACTGGGGTATGAAGAGCCCACTCTCCCCAGGCCCCGCACGCGGGCTGATCTGATGAAACTACTAAGGACCAAACCATCACTTGGAGAGACTCCCGAGGGGCAAATCCCCTCGAGGGCCTAAAGAGGAAGCAAGGGCCTGAAGAGGACCCGCGCTTCAAGAGACCCTCCTTGAGGCGAAATGCGCATGGAGGGAAGTCAACAGAAACCCCACCACCGGCCACCTCAGGCATGTGGGGAAACTTCGCGACCAAGGAAGTACGACAGGGCGCACATGGCCTCTGACATATCCGCAGGGTGACACAGGCGCTCCCCTTGCCGTTTTGGTGATAAAGGAGTCAATAAAGTTGCGCCGCCTGTGCCAGGATAGCTGGTACCTTCCTCTCCGATGATAAAGCAGCTGGACGGCGCAACACTCCAAGAAGATCGTTATCGTGGACTCCACTCCGGAGACTGCGGACCCTGCGAGCCGTTCTGCGTGGTCTGCAGCTTGTCGGCCACCACGCTCAACTTTATCGTCGATGGACCTCGTCCATGAACGATCCTGTAGCGGTGGACTCCAACTCCTCCACGCCGCTGCCTTGTGGGATCCCACCTTGGACGCCAAGCGCAAGGAAGACGCGTGCGGCGCCTATAAAAGGAACAAGACCACCACCGTAGAGAAGGTCGGCCAATTGCTTGGAGAACACTTGTAAACCCTAGCTGAGCCAAGTAGAATAGCCTTCGGCTGGAGGAGGAAGAAGACCATTGCTTCCCTCCCCAGGCACGAACTGCCTCAAGAGAGCCCTCGGCAAGCTCAGTTGTACTGTAACCTCCACAGTGCAATACAAACAAGCAGGAGTAGCGGTCTTACCTCCTCCTGAGGGCCATGCACCTGGGTACGGGCTGGTGTCTTTCTCTGTCGTAGGTGTTCCTCTCCAGGCCCGGCGAGCACCGTCGTCGTGCCTCTCGAGGGTCTTGACCTCCGTGTTCAATCCCCTTCACGAACTTCTCTTTAGAGAGTGACCACCCCTGTTCCGTGGGAGTCACAACCCGACATTTGGCGCGCCAGGTAGGGGATTGAGGTGCATCAACGACCTTCGAGCCGCCTCCGCGCCATGGCGAACACTCGCGCTACTCGCGCCGCCCGCGCCCACCGGCGCGGACCTGAAGGAGCGCGCGTCAAGCCCGGCGCCACGGCCACACGCGCACGACGGGGGCGACCCCGCCGTGAAGAGCGCGCCAACTCAGGCCCTCATGCGGAAGAGCCCGAGCACATCTCCGAGCACCAGAAGGTCGCGCAGTCGTCGCACCCGACGCTGCGTCCGAGCGGCTCCGGTCTAGGCAGGACAGACCCCGCACCACACACCGCCCTGCTCATGGCGCAGGAACTTCTCCGATATCAGCCTACCGCTGAGGCCCACGAGCAGTGGCTGGAGCGCCTCAACCACCTCGTCGGCATCGCCACGACGCGCCCCGCTCCATCGCAGTCCGTCGTGCTCCCCTCCTGTCGTGGGATTGTCACGGCAGATGTTTCCCGGAGGTAACTTGAGATGTGGGGCATGGCGGCTTCCGACATCAGGAGCTTGTCTAGCGTGGCGTGGGGAAACAAGGGTTTATCCAGGTTCGGCCCCTCGTCGTGAGGTAAAGACCTACTTCCTGCTTCGACTTTACTGATTAGGGTTTCGGGACTCGGCGCCTTAGCTTCCGGCTCTCGAGATTACAAGGTGTCTCTACTATGACTTGTGTCGATTGAACCTGTCTCTCTAGGAACCAGGAGACCCCCTTGTATAGGCGGCGGGTCTCGCTGGAGGTACAAAGCCGGGTCCGGGTTCCTATCATACCCGAACTCTACTCTAAGTCCTCTAAGCCTCTTCTTTCCTTAGCAGGACTTCGTCTTGTACTTGGTCTCCAGCCTTCTGTATCCTTCTTGCTTGCGGGCCAAGGCATACGTTGCGCACCGGCTTACGTATCACCCGACCCATGTCTTTATACTTGATCCGGCCCAGGCTCCTGCCAGGCCGGCTTATCTTCTATGTCGGTGGGCCTACCGGGTTACGATCCCCCCAACAGTAGCCCCCAGGATAACTTGGACATCAGACTGGACTTGCTTCACCTTTGCGCTTTGGAGCATATTTATGGGGGAAGCCGTCAGTCCTTTTGCCCGGGTTATCTGAAAAACAATAAACAATCCATTAAGAAAGCAGGCTCTCGGGTTACTCACACAGCCGGCCTGATGCTTGGTCAACGGCTCGTAACCCGGCCACCACTTGTCGGCTTTCACTTTCTTTGCCTTTGACTTTCTCCTTTCTTTCGGTCAAACTTCTCGGTCAACGACATATTTAATGTCTATCCAAGCGCGGGAATCGAGGAGACAATAACCACCTCGTGGAAACAAAGATCTTGTCAGGGAATATCTCTCACCTAGCAGATCTTGTCCCCCGGGATAATCATTATCCTTTTATCTTTCCCATTTTGCCCCTAGGTCAAACTTTAGGAGTTTATAAATAGGGAGGCCGGGGTGAGCAGTGGCTCACTCACCCGCGCACGCTCCCACTTCATCTTCCACCTCGAGCACGTCGTTCCATATCCTCGAGCCCTCCGCGACTGAGCTCCCCGAGCAGTTCATCCGCAAGATCCGAACCAGGAACTCCAACCTCTCATCGCGCAGTCAGATCCAGATCCTCTCCCTCCTTCTTTCGGTAAGATTGCACCTTTGATCTTTGCATTCCCGGTCTCTTTATCCTTTGAGCTCTTCGAATGAACACGCGTTCTTCGTGTTCTTGACACACCCCTCATAATTTTTGATTTTCCAAAGCTCCTTAGATCCATTTCGTCTCGCGCCATTCTTCTTTCCACTGTTTTTCGTTTTGACACTGGATGTTCTTCTCCTTCTCGGGCTCTCCGCGATGAACCGCTCTGTTGCCTCTTGATCTTCATTTCTCTGTTATTTCTCATAATCCCGTAGATCCGTTCTAACTCTTTATCTTTGTTGTTTCTTGTTTGTAGATCTCCGGCTTCCAGCAATCACCATGCTGGTTAAGTCCGCGTCTCAGCGTGGTCCTAAGAAGGTCAAGAGCACACCCGACGCCGGGTCTTCCGATACAGTCGCCGCCGAGAAGGCGAAGCGCAAAGCCGGGTGTAACTGGGGCAAATCCAATGTCAAGGATAGCCGACTTGAAGAGCTGGTGAAACTCGGCATGCTTCTGCCTCAGTCGGAGGCCCGCTGGCGTGCCCCGGATGAAGAAGAGACCCTGCCGCAGCCAGGACCCGGCGAGGTAGTTCTCTTTGCCGATCATATCCCCCGGGGTTTCAAGCCCCCGGGTTCCCTTTTCTTCCGCCAGATCCTCGATTACTTCCAAATCCGTCCACAAGACATAGCACCAAACTCGGTGCTAAACATCACTCATTTTGTCGTCCTCTGCGAAGCCTATCGCGGCATCGCTCCCACTCTTCCTCTTTTTCTCGAATTCTACTACTGCAAGCCCCAACGGGAATACCCGGCGGGGCCCCTTGTCTCCTGCGGTGGCGAAACTATCCAACGCCGCCGCAACATCATCTTTCCGGGTGTGGTTCTTCAGTCACACCCGAAGGACTGGTAGAAGAATTGGTTCTACTGCCAGTCACTCACTCCTGAGGGTGAGCCGGCCCTGCCGGCTTTCGAGCTGATAGGCTCACCCTCCACGAGAATATGAACTCCTTCGCCTCCCCGGCTGATCAGGAGGCTATCAAGCCACTAGTTGGCCGGGTTTGCGCCCTTCTAGCCCACAGTCTGACGGGCGCGGATTTGGTCTGTTGCTGGGTTGGGTGGCGCATCATGCCACTCGGCATCCGATCGGGTCTCATCTGCCAATATTCCGGGTCTCCGGACGACCCGATGCGCTTCAACCGAAGCGGTCAGTAGGAGGAGGCGTTGGTCCGGGTTATCCGGAAGATCGTCAATGAATCTCCGGATTCTCTGGCGAGTGCCGGCCTTCCTCCCTTCTGCGCCTCCAACCCGCTGAAGCCGGTATTTTTCTGTTTCCTTTGTCTTTTTCTTTATGTTTTGAAGCTTTCTCTGAGTCAATAACCTCAAATTCTTCAGGCGGACGATACTTGGTGGTCCGCCGCTCTACCTTCCTCGCCCGACTCTGCCGATGAGTTGGGTAACGATGTTGAAGAGGCTGGCTTCGAAGCCGGCGTGGAAGAAGAAGCAGAAGGTGAGTTAGACTCCACCACCCGGCTTTTCCTTGACCTAATGGATGACGACTTTCAGGAAAACCGGTCTCCCTCCATTGATGAGGCCAATATATCAGATACGGTTCTTCCGTCTTCAGACCCGGCCCCGCCGGCTACCAAGAGGAGGCTCCGCTCCGACTCCGCCAAGGTAACTCCATCGTGCTTGGGCTTGTCCTGCTTACATATTCTTGTTCTGGCCTTACTGACTTTGTCTTGTGTTAACAGGAGGAAAGGGAAGCTCGTCGCCAAAAGCGCCGGCTTCGATCCTCCGACTCTGACGAGCCACTTTTTGAAGGTATTTCTCGTAACCCGACTCCTCGCCGGGTTAAGCCTCCACAGACACGCCCTTCCGTTCTTTATCCTTTAGCCGGGACTGAGCGGCGGTCTCTCTCAGTGTCTTCAGATTCGAGCGATGATCTTTTATGCGGCTTTGCTGTCAATAAGGGGTATGTCGCCTTTATTTCACCTTTTATGTTTGCTTATTTGTCTTTGTTGTAACCTTCTTCTCGTTGTGCAGAGCTCGCACTATGCCCACGCCTTCTCCGGCTGTGGATGAGACCGCTGTCACCTCGCCCCTCCGTACTGAAGGAGGGGTCGCTAAGCCGGCGGCTCCTTCGGCTTCTCCTTGGACATCTGGCTTGCCAGATGTGGAGATCACCGGCTCTGCCAAGGGTGACAAGCCCCTCGACTCCCGCATCGCCAAGACCGCCGCGCCGGGTGCCGCCACCTCAAAATCTTCAACCGACAAGGCCCCCGACTTCCGGTCCTATAAGGACTTGGACTTGACAGCTCTCTTCGGGGAGCTTCATAGGCGCGTTGGGGAGTCACGTCAAGCGGAGGACAGCGTCTTGGCTGAACTCCAAGAGAAATTTGAGGTACGCATGTATATCTCTCCTAGTCCCAAGTGTCGGGTTATCAGCCTGCGATGACTCGGGACTTCCAATTTGTCCTGTTTTGATTGATGACGTTCTTTGTTGAGTAGTCCCCAAGAGTCGGAATGACTGCTTGCAGTATTCCGGGTCTTCGTTTGCTCTTTGGTTTCAACTGAGTAGTCCCCAAGAGTCGGGTTCTCAGCCTGCGATACTCCGGGTCTTCCTGTTGAACTCTGATTTTGAGCCCACAATAGATTAGCCCCCAAGTGCCGGGTCTTAGCCTGCGCGACCTGGGACTTATAACAATTTGGGCTTTCTTATTCTTACTCGCCGCATCCTGACCATTTGCTTGTGTTTCTTGTTTCAGGACCAGACCCGCCAGCGGGACCATGCCCTTGACGTTGTCAAGGGAGAGTTGGAGTCAGAAGTCGGCCGCCGTGCCAGCCTTGAGAAGAAGATCGCCGAGCTTGAGAAGAAGCTCGGCGAAGTTGCTGAAGAAAACTCCCTCCTCCGCCGAGAGATGGAGGAGCATGAGACCAACTGGACGGAGCAGCGTGACAGCTGCAAGAGGATCTGAACGCCTCCAACGCCAAGTATACGAAGCTTGTCACGTTTCTTGCTGAGATGACCACCGCGCTTTTTCTTAAGCCGGCTCTATTTTTTACTGTCACTTATCTTATTTTGCTCTTCCGACTTACACTTCTGGTTTTCTTTTTTCAGGGTCTTGGAACCTCATCTGCAAGCTTGAGCCGGAGGGGAAGCTCAAGGCCGTCTATACGCTTGTGCAGCAGCTGTATTATGGAGCTGGCAAGGCTTTGATGGCCTGTCACAGCTGGGCGAAGCCGCCCACGACGCAGGCCAAGTTCCTCCAACAACTTTATGTTCTGCCGGCTTGGCTGGATAACTGGAGGAGGTCTGCAGCCCGGCGTGCTTCGATGCGCATCTTGGCCCTGACCAAGGCGCATTACCCGGACGTCAACACGGAGCTTCTCACCAAGGGGTGGCCTTGCAAGAGTGACGGTACTCCTCTCACCAAGGAGGACATCAAGGCCATAGTGTAGACCCGGCACCATGCAACAGTGCTGACTGATAACCTCAGTCTTAGCACTTTTCAGGTGGGGTATACGGCTGAGGGAGCTAAGCTTTCTCCCAAAGAGCCGGCTTTGACAGGGCTTGATCCGAGCTACCGTGCTCCTCTGCCGACTAAGCCGGAGGTGGCTCCTGAGTCCGGTACATCCAACGCGCCAGCTCCTCCCCGCCCGGCCTCTGGCCACTTTTCAAGCGTCTTCGAGATTTCCTGGGAGGATGCTGAGGGCTTGGCGAAGAGGAAGTCGAAGAAGAAATCCGCCGCCTCTGGCTCGTCCGGCTTAGCTCCCGAGACCCCAGTTGTGCCTAGTGAATCTGGCCCGGCAGTATAAACCGGCTTGTAATATTTTTCACCTTTGCACTTTGTCCGAAACTCGTATTCTTTTGGCTTGCATAGCCTGTAATAGGTTAGCTTTAACTTTATGGAGCTATAACTGTGCTGATGCGCCTTCGTGCGCCTGATACACTTGCTTTAATTTTATACCCGGCCTCAGCCGTATTTTGCGAGCTTGTATTTGGTGTTGATGACCCTTTCGGTTTCCTTTGCCTCTGCATAGCCGGTTTTCTTTTTGATGTACTGTGCTAGAAACTCAGGGTCGATCAGGGTCTGCTAAGTCCTCAGGGGCATCGTAGTCAGATTGAAAGCTGGGTTTGTAATCTGGTCACGGTGGCTTCTTTGCTAGGTTAGAATAACATCGAGCTAGCAGGCAAGTATAACCAATAAATTGTGGCGTCTATGCCGGGTTTTGAGTTTTCAACTTGCAACTGATAGTTGTCAAGCCCCCAAGACCTTTTAAGAAATTGTGGCGTATATGCCGAGTCTTGAGTTTTCAACTTCTAACTTATAGTTACTAAGCCCCCAAGACCCTTGAAAGGAGTAAGAATAGAAACTTGGTGGCGTCTATGCCGAGTCTTGAGTTTTCAACTTCTAACTTTTAGTTAGTAAGCCCCCAAGACCCTTAAAAGGAGTAAGAATATAAACTTGGTGGCGTCTATGCCGAGTCTTGAGTTTTCAACTTCTAACTTTTAGTTAGTAAGCCCCCAAGACTCCTTATTGTGTAACATGTGGGCACTTTTGTCAACAAACTCTTTTCTTCAGAGAAGTTTTCTTTATTTAGCACAAGATATGTAAATAGCTAGCAAGCCGCCTCATTAAAAACCTTCCAGTCCCCTTAGGTACCCTGGGAAGGAAAAGAGCGCGTCTGAAACCTGCTGCTTTCTCAGTAAAAGATACAAAAATAGGTATGGAGTCCGTCCATCCGGGTTTCCCTTTGCCTATGTGTAGTATGGCCTAAGCTCTGCTATGTTCCATGGCCTATCGTTCTCTGTCATTGGGTACCTTGTGTGATCTATGTTTGGCCCTGTCACTGTGTTTTCTTCCCTTAGATCCACCAGATAGTAGGATCCGTTGTGTAGATTTCTGCTTATCACGAAAGGTCCTTCCCATGGGGGAGTGAGCTTATGAAAGACGGCTCTGTTCTGAGCCAATCTGAGGACCAAATCTCCCTCCTGGAAAGTCCTGGATCTAACCCGGCGGCTGTGATACCGTCTTAAGTCTTGCTGATATATAGCTGATCTTTCCAGGGCTAGCTCTCTTGCTTCTTCCAGTAAATCCACTGATGTGAACCGGGCTTTCTCATTTTCGGTCTCCACGTAATTTGCAACTCTTGGAGAATCATGAATGATGTCGCTGGGTAAGACTGCTTCTGCTCCGTATACCATGAAGAAAGGAGTGAAGTTTGTGGATCTATTTGGGGTTGTGTTGATACTTTAGACGACTGATGGCAGTTCTTCTTCCCAGGCTCCAGCTGCTCTGACTAGCGGAACCCAGAGCCTTGGTTTTATCCCCCCGAGGAGCTCCTGGTTTGTTCTTTCAACTTGGCCGTTTGACTGAGGATGTGACACCGAAGCCAGATCAAGCCGGATTCCATTGTCTCCGCAGAACTTCTGCATCTCTCCGAGTGAGAAGTTTGTCCCATTGTCTGTGATGATGCTGTGGGGGTACCCGAATCTGAATATGATTCTCTTTAGAAATTTGACTGCTGTAGCTGCTGAGCAGCTGTTGACGGCTTGTACCTCGACCCACTTTGTGAATTTGTCCACTGCTACCAGGAGACGAGTTTTCCTGCCGGGTGACGGCTGGAAGGGTCCAACCATGTCCATACCCCATACTGCAAAAGGCCATGTGATTGGTATTGTCCTTAGGTCCTGAGCCGGTACGTGAATCTGCCTTGCATATCTCTGGCATCCATCGCAAACCCGGGCTATGCTCTCAGCGTCTGCCAAAGCCGCCAGCCAAAAGAAACCGTGTCTATATGCCTTGGCTACCATTGATCTTGTTGATGCGTGGTGTCCACAATCTCCTGAGTGGATCTCCTGTAGGATTTTCCGGCCTTCCTCTGGTGAGACACATCGCAGAAAAACTCCTGAAGTGCTCTTCTTGTGTAACTCGCCGTTGATGATAACGTACGCCTTAGCCCGGCGTACAATTTGTCTTGCCAAAACTTCATTTTGTGGTAGCTCCTCTCTGAGTAGATAAGCTAGGTACGGCTCTGTCCATGACGGTGTTTGATGGAAGGCGGCAACCAACTGGGACTCCGGGTCATCAGGGACTACAAGTTCTTCCTCGGTTGGCAGCTTGACGGATGGGTTATATAACTCGGCCTTGAATACATTAGGTGGTATCGGGTCTCTCCTGGAGCCGATTCTTGATAGAGCGTCTGCCGCCTCATTCTTTCTTCTATCAATGTGTTCCAGTTGATATCCGGAAAAGAACCCGGCTACCCTGTCAACCTCTCTTCTGTATGCTGCCATATTGGCGTCCTTTCTATCCCAGGTCCCTGATACTTGCTGTGCCACTAAGTCCGAGTCCCCATAGCACATGATCCTCCTGATGCCCATCTCCTTGGAGACTTTCAGGCCGTGTAACAGAGCTTCATACTCGGCAATGTTGTTCGTGCAGGGCTCGAAGTGTATCTGTAAGACATAACTCAGCGTGTCTCCCTTTGGTGAAGTTAGAACTATGCCGGCTCCAGATCCTCCGAATAGCTTAGACCCGTCAAAGTGCATGGTCCAATGTTTGATACTCGGTGCTGAAGGCAGGGGATCAAACTCCGTCCAGTCATTGATGAAGTCGGCTAAGGCTTGAGATTTGATTACTGTTCTTGGCTCATAGTTTATGTGATAAGGCCCCATCTCGATGGCCCACTTTGCTACTCTTCCTGTCGCCTCCCTGTTTATGATTATTTCTGCTAAGGGAGCTGAGCTCACCACTGTTATGGGGTGTTTCTGGAAGTAGTGTGGCATTTTCCGGCTTGCCATGAAGACTCCAAAGACCAACTTCTGCCATTGCGGGTATCTCTGCTTTGACTCGGTTAGGGCCTCACTGACGTAGTAGACTGGCCGCTGAACCGGGTATTCTTTACCCTCCTCTTTCCTCTCTACGACGACCACGGCGCTGACGGCTCGTGAGTTGGCGGAGACATATAACAACATTGGCTCCTTACTCGTAGGAGCTGCTAGGACAGGTGCTGTGGACAGTGTTTTCTTCAAATCTTCGAAGGCATCATCCGCTTCCTGGTCCCATATGAACTTGTCTGATTTCTTCAGTAACTTGTATAATGGGAGTGCTTTCTCTCCCATCCTTGCTATGAACCGGCTAAGGGCTGTGATGCAACCCGTCAATTTCTGGACGTCGTTTACGCACTCCGGTTTCTTGAGGTTCATGATCGCCTTGATTTTGGCCGGGTTTGCCTCAATTCCTCTTTCTGAAACTATGAAGCCGAGTAACATGCCTGCTGGAACCCCGAATACACACTTGGCCGGGTTAAGCTTCATCTGCTACTTGCGGAGATTGGTAAAGGTCTCTCTCAGGTCATCTAGGAGTGACCCGACTTTTGAGATTTGATCACGACATCATCAACGTAAGCATGGACGTTGCGGCCAATCTGATCTTCAAAGCACTTCTGGATACATCTCTGGTACGTTGCCCCTGCGTTCTTGAGGCCAGAGGACATTGTTTTGTAGCAAAAAGCTCCAAAGGGTGTGATAAATGACGTCTTCTCTTGGTCTTCTTCTTTGAGCTTGATCTGGTGATACCCGGAATAAGCATCCAGGAAGCACAGTAGTTCGCTGCCGGCCGTGGCATCAATTATCTGGTCTATCCGAGGTAGCACAAAAGGATCTTTTGGACAGATTTTGTTCAAGCTTGTGTAATCGACACACATTCTCCACTCTCCGTTCTTTTTTAGCACAAGCACCGGGTTAGCCAGCCACTTCGGGTGATACACTTCCATGATAAAGCCGGCCGCTAGAAGGCGGGCTATCTCCTCTCCAATAACTTTTTTCCTGTCTGCATTGAAACGACGCAGACCTTGCTTTACTGGCTTTGCTGCTGGATCAACATGTAAGCTATGCTCGACGAGTTCACTCGGGACACCCGGCATGTCCGAGGGGGACCATGCAAAGATGTCACGGTGCTCACGGATGAACTCGACGAGTGCGCTTTCCTATTTTGGGTCCATATGAGACCCGATCGAGAACTGCTTGGAGGAATCTCCTTCCACAAAATCGACCATCTTGGTATCCTGGGCTGACTTGAATTTTTTATTTTCTTCCTCGTGGCTCGGCTTATCCAGCACACGTTTGTCAGCCGGGTCTACCTGAGACTTGTAGTATTTCAACTCTTCTTCTGAGCAGGCCTGATCTGCCATGATGGCGTCACCCCGGTCACACTCGATTGGCATGTCTTTGCTTCCATCAATGGTGATGATCCCCTTGGTACCCGGTATCTTCAACTTGAGGTAAACGTAACATGGTCTTGCCATGAACTTGGCGTAAGCCGGCCTTCCGAATAAAGCGTAGTACGGGCTTTTTAGGTCGACCACCTCGAATGTCAGGTATTCTGACCTGCATTGGGTCTTGCTTACTCCGAAAGCTACCTCCAGTCTGATTTTGCCGATTGGGTGAGCCGACTTTCCTGGTACTATTCCATGAAAAAATGTTGATGTTAGCGTTAGCCGGCTTTCAGACAGACCCATCCTTTGGAAAGTATCCAGATATAAGATGTTGATGTTGCTCCCTCCGTCCATTAGGACCTTGTTCAGACGAAAACTGTCTACTTGTGGCGCCACTACCAAGGCTAGGAGACCCGGGTGTTCTATTCTTTTCGGGTGGTCCTCTCTACTCCATGTAACTGGTTGCTCTGACCACTTCAGGTACTTTGGTAAGGCTGTTGCTACTGTATTGACCTCTCTGTCTTTCAATTTTTGCTCTCTCCTACATGTGTTGGTGGTAAACACATGATATTGGCCTTGACTGTGGAGCTCTTTTGGTGTTTGTTGATAACCTCCGCCTTGATGCTGACTTGACCCGGCGTTGTTATTTGGCGGTGCTTGAGACCCAGATCCTGTACCCTGATTGCCCTGGTTACCGTTGTTGCCGTGATTTCCATGATTACCATTGTTCCCATTACTTCCATTGAAGTTGCCTTGGTTCTGCTCCAAAGACTGCTCGTGTTTTCTCCATGCCCTCATGTCAGCGCATTGTGCTAACGTGTGACTGGCTGGTTTACCGTTCCTGGCATGCCTAGGGCACGGCATGTTATATATTTCGCTGATGTTTGGTCCTCTTGGGGGACCGGCTCTGAAGTTTCCGTCGGGTCTTGGTCCTCTGTAACCTGAGGCCTGGGTGGTTCCAACAAATTCTGAGTTTCCTCCCTCATAGGGTCTTTTATTGTTTTGATTTCCGTTGTTCTGATTCGGCGCCGGGTTACGCGCTGCGTTGACCCGGTTGCTCTTCTGTTGCTCTCCCGTCTCGCCTACTCTTTTGTCTGTCGCTGCATATTTGTAAGCAATTGAGACCACATCACCTATAGTGATGTCTTGGCGAGCCGGGTCTTCTCTCATACGTCCTAGTTTGTGCGTTAAAGAATCGAAAGCACAGTTCTTCTCCATCGTGGTTATTGCCGTGTGAGCTGAAATATTGATTGAAGACTGCAGAATCTCTGTGATCCGTGCTACCCATTGCCTTGCTAACTTGGTTTTCCTCATGACATACCGATCTAGATCTGCCTCAGTGTATTGCTTCTTGCATGTCCCGAATTTTTTTGAAATAAATGCCGTCTTAAGTTCCTCCCATGAATGGATGCTGTTTGGTGGAAGCCGGTCCAGCCAAATTTTGGGTGCTCCTTCCGCCATCATCAGATATAGGTATCTTGCACACAGGTTCGCCATTGCGTTCTTCATGTCCATGGCCATACTGTACCCACTCAACCATGTCTCTGGGTTCATGTTCGGCTCATAGTTGACAACCTTACTCGGCTCTTTGAATTTTTCTGGAAAAGGTTCTGATCTGATTGCGTCTGACAAACACTTGGGTCCTGTTAAGTTTACAGACGAGCCTCCTCCGTGACCCGGTGTAGGTGAATTCATGAAGGCTCTGGGTTGAACCGTGGCTCCGACTCTCGCTCCGGCTTCAGGTGTGGCTACCACAGCTGCCGCGCGTCTTGCTCTCGAACTGTCTACTATGGATTGGGCAGCGGAGACGGCAGGCGCGGCCATCCTTCGTGGTCCATGCACATGCTGCTGCTGTTGCTGTTGAACTGGTTGCGGGGCTGGCCGGTTTACCGGTCCTAGCCTATTTTGAGCTGATCTTGCTACAACCGGCTCTGGCTGCCGAGTTCTGGTACGAGTCCTTGGCGGCTCTGAGTTGAAAGCTTGTGAGCCTCGTGGGTTGTTGTTCTGTTGAACTACATCGGTCCTTAGCAGATCCACGGCTCTCCTTGCCTCTAAGCCGGTCTGTGAGTTATCGAAAGGTATCCGCTCTAGGGCGTGCGTTGCTGCAAAAATATTATCAACTGGGTGACGAGGGTGTAACTCGACAAATCCCAGGGTTGTGCACCCCGGGTTGATTGAGGAGGAGAGAGAAGAGCGTTAGTGATCACGACGGCTGACAAGCGGGGATTTTACCTAGGTTCAGGCTCCCGGAGGATAACACCCTACTCCTGCTTGTCTGTTATTGATGGCGAGTTGTGATTACAATGGCGGCGAGATTGCGATCTCGCTAGGGTTTGTGGTGGTGGCTATTGGCGTGTCCTCTGGGACGAGCAACCCTCCTGGCTTTATAGGTAGCTAGGTCTCGGGTGGTCGGTGTCGATGGCAATTACAGATATGGCAGGTTATGAGACCTAACCGACTTGGACTAGGTTACACGGTACCCCTAGTGGGCCTTCTGTGGGCCTTCATGATCTTGGCACGGCCCAGGTAGCCTTATCGTGGGCTAGTCAAAAGGTAGCCCCACGTCAGTAGCCCCCGAGTGCTTGGTCGAATTATAGAGTCGAGCAAAGGACTTCTTCCTCCTGGGCCCGCCGCCAAATTGCTTGTTCTTGAGCTTGAACTCTCTTTCTTCAGTCGAATAGGACACTCCCGATGGGAGTAACCTGTGCAGTCGAATTACTTTGTATTGGTCTTCTTGTGAAGCTTGCTTCTATTCGGCTTGTTGGCTTACTTATAGATTGATTCGGCTGCTTGAGCTTACTCAACTTTCTTTGCCACCCGAATGAATGTTTTGGGTTCTCAGATCAGCACCCTGTCCTACTTTGTTGTTTCAGCTGCGAAGCTTACTACTCGAATCTTGCGTTCGAGTTGCCTTGTTTCTCCTTGTCTTCTCTAGACTTCGTCTTGCTGACGTCAGCGATGACGCTTCGTAGCATGCCTCTGCGCTCGATAGGATGTGACGTGGTGGGCCCCGCTGTCAAAGTTGACTGCGGTCAGCATTTGTCACGTCTCTCGAACTGGGCGCGAAATTTTCGCGGCACGATGATGACGCCTTGATTCCCGTGCATAGTGGACGAAGTGGGCGGCGACGGTTAGTCTCTCCGCGCGACACGTGGATGGTTGGATGCCATTGATTGTAGCAGTTCTTTTGCGGACGGCTGGGATTGATCTTGCACGGCATAAGTACTGCGCCGCAGCACGAGGGCATCATCTTCTCCATTCGCCCGCGCCTCCTTTCCTTTTGCTCTCTGCCATTCTTGCTTCCACAAGAGCTTTGTGCTTTTTGTCCTCCCACCTCCTACGATCTGTTGCAACCATGGGCAAGTCGAAGACCGCTGCTGGCACCTCCGCCGCCGCCGCCGGGTTGATGAAGAAACCGGAGGGTGACTGGAAGAAGTTGACGGTGAAGAGGACCGATCTTGATGTGCTGCGCATGCAGGGCCTCCTGCCACCATCAGACCAGGCTCAGATAGGCGCCCCTGGCAAGGAGACGTCCCCCGCACCCCGCGAGGGGGAGCGCGTATGCCTCGTGGATTTCCTTCCATGGGGCTTCGGGTTCCCTCTCCACGATTTCGTTCGTCGTCTCCTGTATGCCTATGGGGTCCAGATCCACGATCTGACCCCCAATGGCATCTTGAGCATCGCGAGCTTCATCGTGCTTTGCGAGTGCTTCTTGGGGATCGCACCCCACTGGGCGCTATGGAAGTCGCTCTTCCTGGTTCGCAAGAACGTCGGGAAGAGCGGGTTGACATACCCGGTGGGCGGCTTTGGCATCCAGGTGCACAGTGACACCGCGTACTTTCAGATGAAGAAGTCGGACTCCGCCCAGAGGTGGCGGAAGAGATGGTTCTACATCCAGTGGAACCAGGGGAGCCTGGCGCACTTCGACGGCGAGCGCGGGTTGCGGAAGACTTGCGCCTGGGCGCACCCGCTTGCCGAGGAGGAGAGGGAAGCGACGAGGCCGCTGATGAGCCTGCTGCGCGACCTCCTCAAGACCCTGGGGCGGGAGTCGGGTGGCGTCTTCCTGATGGCCACCTTCTTCCGTCTTCGCGTGCAACCGCTTGGTGCTCGGCCCCACCCGATGTGGGCCGCTGAGGGCGTCAGCAACGAGCCAATCGACGAGGAGGAGGTGGAAACCAAGGTGAGGGGCATCACCAGCCTCCGAGCCGCGGACCTCTGCAACGTCAAATGTCCAGTCGCTGCGTACGGAGCAGCGAACCCTGTTCCCGAGGTAAGTTCTTGTCTTGTTCTCTTCGTTGCTTCGTTTCTTGATTTCCTGCTTCTTGATTCGACTTGCGTCTACTTGTTTCAGGGTCGATCTCTGTTGGTCAGCCTTTCTCCTCTCCTTGAAAACGGAGTCGCTGATGAGTCGAAGGTTGTAGAGGAGGAGGATGACGACGACGACCTTCCGTCTGCTACCTCTCCCAACAAAGAGGTGGAAGATGAAGACGACAAGGAGGAACCCGCACGGAAGAAGCAGAAGCGCCAAAGTGGCGGTGACTATGCGACTGCTTCGTCGCCCGCGAGGGGTGCCGATGCTGATCTGGAGGAAGTCGTCGCGACGTCTTCGGGTGCGCGTTCTCCGGGTGGTTGGAGTTAGCCGCTGGCCGTTCCTCCGGTCAGCTCCGCGCCACGACGCACGTTTGCGCGGCTGGCGTATGTCTCCTTGGGGAGTGACGACGACTTTGAGACCACCAGGTGAGTATCTTTCTGTCTTGGTTTTCTTAGTTGCACTTTATAGTTCCAGTCTTCGAGTTGATCCTCGTATTGTTTTTATTCCGGCCGTCGTTCTGGCGATGCCAGCTCCCCTCGTCATGAAGTGGAGCACACATCCGCCCCGTCGACGGAGTTGGTGACTCGAGTGGCGATCGAGGAGCGCGCGCAGCCTGCTGGCATCGCGTCGTCGAGTCGCGCTCCTCTGTCGTCTTCCGAATATGTCGACCTTCTGGACCACGTAAGTCCTTTATGCTTGTACTTGTAATACTGCAGTTTCATCGGGTGCGCGATCAGCGCTCCCGATGGGAGTAGCCCCCGAAGGTGTGGGTGACTAGTATAGTCGCCCGCAACTTTATTAATTTATTGCTTGTGTTTCAGCCGTATTACCGCCAGCAGCTTGACGCAGCCGCGGCTTATGTTCGCCTGGAGAAGGAAAGGGACCATCTTCGTGCTTCTCTGGACCAGGCTACTAGGCGGGTTGTTGAGTTGGAGCTGAAGCTCCAGGCTCAGGCTGAACTTGAGAAGGCCCTGCACTAGTCTCAGGAGCGCGAGCGAGTGCGGGCCACCCAGGAGAAGACTCAAGTCGACCGCGTCCTCTCACTCGCCGGTGCTCTTGGAGGTGAGTTTCGGCTTGACGCCTACTGTGTCTTTGCTTTGCCTTTGTCTGACGTTGGATTCTTTGTGCAAAGACCTGCGGTGGGGCTCCTCCGGAAGGCTCGTCGAGTGACACCGCTGATTTGGCGACTGTTGTCGGCTTCCTCGACCGTGTCTGCGCGTATGCGTCTGATGCGCTGAAGAAATCGACGGCCGCGCTGCAGAAGTCGACGGGGGCTCTTACGACGGTGCACCGGAGCATCTTCCCGAGCGACCCGCCGCCGACTGCCATGGACGCCCTCGCCGCTCCGTTTGAATATGGCGCGACCACCCTCGCGGACTTCACTCGGACGCAGATGGTACGCGGCTCCGAGCTCACCTTCCAGCTCCTTCTAGGTCACCAGATTCCGGGTGATTTTGAAAAGGTAGTCAGCGGCTTCCCTCGGAGGCCTGATGGCCGGACCGCGTCCCTGGGCGGAGTGAAGGTGCAGGCTACACAACTAGCTGTGAAGCTTGTGGCTACCTTTGAGAGGGCGCTTGCCAAGGCGACTGAGGCGGCTGCTGCCCGGAAGACCCGCTCCCGGTCGGAGTCTGTTGCCTTGGAGTAGTAGTAGTGGTGTAGGGATTCGGCAGTCGCGGTGGCCTGTACTTATAACTTCTGCTTGTAATGACTGATATTTTGTCTGGCCTTCTGGCCTTGAACAGTATTTTTGTGCTGAAATTGAGTATCTCTTCCCACCATGCTTGTTTGTGCTGAGCAGTCGCACATTTGTATTGATTCTGCGAACTCATGGAAGACTAACATGCGCGGCGGCACTTCTTCTGCTTCTGCGGCTGGGCCGAGTGGCGAGAGATCTTCTTCGGGTGCTCGCCGTCGTCGAGCAACGCCAGCTCCTCCACGAAGCACGAACGACCAGCGTATAATTACGTACTTGAAGAATAAGATGGCTGAGCTTGAGGCGACTCTGAAGAATACCGAGTTGTTGCTGCATCGCTCCCGGTCGCATCCTACTGCAGAGTTCTCTCAGAGGATTTTTTGCTCGGGGAGATCGATCTGATCAGTCGACAGCTTCAAGGTTGGTATCCTTTGCGGCTGCTTTCTTTGTTAAAACTTGCTTGTTCTAACTTCTAGCTTGTGTATGCAGATGTGAACCCGGATTGGCAGGCTGAGCGTGATCGCGTTGAGGAGCGTGTTACCCGGGAGGCATCTGGCGACTCCTATGAAGCTCGCCAATTCTGGGTGAATAAGTCGAGAGGGCGTACTCTTGCGCTTATGCTTGATCGGACTTGGCGCGCGGCCTTTCTTCTGGAGAATTGCCGGAAGACCCTCTGGCACATCCATCGTGTGTACTTCCCGCACAATGGGCAGGCACGGGCTGGCCACCTTGCTGGAGAGGTTCCACGACGGTGATGCGCTGAAGGAGATCGTCCATGCCCAGCTCGTTGCCGGGGTAAATGTGGCTCTGGCGTACGTCCGGCTGTACCGGCCGAACCTTCCGCTGGAGAGGTTGATGAGTGGACTGCCTGGCGACGCCGACTACGCCGATACCTTGGCGGCTGCGCGCCAGATGATCGAGCAGGTGCAGAAGCTGAGTGAGCGCCTTGTAGGCCCACTCGACGCGCCGAAGGACGAGCCTGCAGATTAAGAGTAGCCGTCTTCTTCTGTACAGGGTTAGCTATAGGTGGCGAATATGCCAATGTAAGTGACAATGTATGAGGTTAAAGGAGTTCTCGAGTAATGAGTGGAATTATTTGCATTACTGTGCGAGTGTTTGCTTCGGCTTTGACTTGTGTGGCGCAGCCCCCGAGTACTTTGGGTGACAACCTAAGTCTGCGTTGTGAACCTGTGTGGCGCAGCCCCCGAGTTAGTCAAGTGGCGTCCTAGGATTTTTCAAGTGAGACCTGTATATCGCAGTATCCGAGTGTATCGGGTGGCGACTTAGGATTTGGGACTTGACCTGTAGGCACAACCCCCGAGCTGCTCGGGTGGCGGCCTAGGATTTTTTCAGCGGAGCCTGTATGGCGCAACCCCTGAGTAGTTCGAGTGGCGGCCTAGGGATTTTCAAGTGTGACCTGTGAGGTGCAGCCCCCGAATGCGTCGGGTGGCGACCTAGGATTTTTGACTTGACCTGCGCGGCGCAACTCCCGGGTAGGTCAGGTAGAGGCCTAGGATTTTCTTAGTTGTGCCTGTGCGACGCAGCCCCCGAGCGGTTCGAGTAGAGGCCTAGGCTTTTTCAAGTGTGACCTGTGAGGTGCAGCCCCCGAGTGCGTCGGGTGGCGACCTAGGATTTCTGACTTGACCTGTGTGGCGCAACTCCCGAGTGGATCGAGTAGAGGCCTAGGATTTTGCGAGTTGTGCCTGTATGGCGCAGCCCCCGAGTGATTCGAGTAGCGGCCTAGGCTTTTCTTTCAACCTGTGTGGCGCAACCCCCGAGTGATTCGAGCGACGGCCTAGGATTTTTGTTTGCCTTGACTGAGAAGGTAAGGTGGACAGCATTTTCTTCAAATCACTTTATTGATTGTAGCGAACATGCCGCCTCATTAAAACCCTTCCAGTCCCCTTAGGTACCCTGGTAAGGGAAAGAGTGCGTCTGAAACCTGTCGCGTTGACATGCTATCCTTGGTACAATGGTTGAGTCGACTAAGCATAGAACTGCCGGAGTTGCGCGACGTTGCATGGGTTGCTGCAGGCTGCTCCTGTCTTCGAGTCCTTTAGGCGATAAGCTCCGTTGCCAATTGCCTCTGTCACAATGTATTGGCCTTCCCATGGGGAGGCGAGCTTGTGCACTTTCTTCTGTTTGCGGCGGAGGACCAGGTCGCCTGCGACGAAAGCTCTTGGTCGTAACCTCCATCCGTGGTAGTTGCGCAGGTCTTGCTGGTATACGGCTGATCGCGCCAGGGCGATGTCGCGTGCTTCGTCCAGTATGTCCATGCTGTCTTCGAGTGCCTCTTTTGCATCTGACTCGTCGTAGGCGACCACCCGTGGTGCATCAAACTTGATGTCGCAGGGTAGCACTGCTTCTGCACCGTACACCATGAAGAATGGAGTGTACTGGGTGGATCTGTTAGGCGTGGTCCGCAAGCTCCATAGGACTGATGGTAGTTCTTCCACCCATGCGCCTGCTGCGCGTCTCAGAGGTACCCGCAAGCGCTTCTTGATGCCGTTGCAGACTAGGCCGTTGGCTTTCTCGACTTGCCCATTGGATTGCGGGTGCGAAACAGACGCATAGTTTAGCTTGATTCCTTGTTCTGAGCAGAAGTCTTTGAATTCCTCGGCTGTGAAGTTCGAGCCATTGTCCGTGATGATCCCGTTCGGTACTCCAAATCTGAAGATGATGGACCTGATGAAGTTGACCGCTGATGATGCAGTCAAACTTGTGATGGGCGCAGCCTCAATCCACTTGGTGAACTTATCGACTGCAACCAGGAGGTGAGTGTGTCCTCCGGGTGAGGATTTCTTCAGCGCGCCCACCATGTCCAGTCCCCATTGGGCGAAGGGCCAGGCTAGCGGTATTGACTTCAACTCGGACGCCGGTGCGTGCGGCTTGTTGGCGAACTCCTGGCAGCCGGTACATTTCTTTACTAGATCTTCTGCGTCTTGCATAGTTGTTGGCCAGTAGAACCCGGCTCGCAGCGCTTTGGCCACCAACTCTCGACTGTTAGCGTGATGCCCGCAGATACCCGTGTGGATGTCGAGCAGAAGAGCTTGGCCGTCGACTGGATCTATGCACCTTTGTAGGATTCCTGAGATGCTTCTCTTGTAGAGTTCTCCGCTGATGACAGTAAAACCTTTGGAGCGCCTGATGATGCAATTTGCTTCGACTGGATCTGTTGGCAGCCTATGGTGCAGTATGTATGTCAGGTACGGCCCTGTCCAGGTAGCTTCGACCAGCATGACTTCCATGGGCTCCTTTTCTTGGCTTGGCGGGTTCGCGGTGCTGGTTGCCGGTGTGGAAGGTTTTGCTGCGGGTCGAGTCTTGATGGACCTTTGCGTGATGCGCTCGAGAAAAACGCCGGGTGGTACCGGTACCCTATCTGATCCCATGTTGGCGAGGATGTCGGCTTCCTCGTTGCTGTCGCGGTCGATGTGTCGTAGCTCGCAGCCGTCGAAGGTGCCCTCTAGCTGGTTGTACAGGTCTCTGTAGGCGATCATGTTGTCGGCGATGGCGTCGCATGACTTCATGGTTTGCTGCACAACCAGGTAGGAGTCGCCGTAGATCATGAGGTGCGTGGCGCCACAATTCTTGGCCATCCGCATGCCGTGAATCAGGGCTTCGTATTCGGCTTCGTTGTTGGAGGGTGTTGGGAAATCCATCTGCAGGACATACTTCAATTTGTCGCCTTTGGGGGAGATGAGCACAACTCCTGCCCCAGCCGCCTTAAATTTCTTGGAGCCGTCGAAGTACATCGTCCATGCATTGGATAAGTCGGGGACGTTTGGTAGCTGAGCTTCTATCCACTCGGTAGTGAATTCTGGAAGGACTTGGGCCTTGATAGACTTCGGGTGAGCATATTTCAGCCCCCAGGGTCCTAGCTCGACAACCCACTTGGCGACTCGTCGTGTCGCGCACTGATTTGTGAGGATGTCTGCTAGGCCGAAGGAGCTTACCACCGTGATCGGGTGCTCGGAGAAGTAATAGACAACTTTCCTTGAAGTCATGAATACCCCGTACACCAGCTTCTGGTAGTGCAGGTAGTTGTGCTTGGACAGTGTTAGAACTTTGCTGAGGTAGTAGACTGGCCTCTGGACAGGATGAGTATGCCCTTCTTCTTCTCGCTCAACCACGAGTACCGTGCTCACCACCCTGTTTGTCGCCGAGACGTATAGGTATAGCGGCTCGTTCTCCAGTGGTGCCACCAAGACTGGGGAAGTTGTCAGGGTCTTTTTGAGCTGGTCAAACGCCTCTTGCGCCTCCTGTGTCCACTCGAATTTATCTGTCTTCTTCATCAGTTGGTAGAAAGGCAAGGCCTTCTCACCCAACTTACTTATGAACCGGCTGAGAGCTGCGACTCGGCCGGCTAATCGTTGCACTTGCCGGAGTTTGGTGGGTGCTGACATCGTGAGTATGTTCTGCCCCTTCTCGGGATTTGCTTCGATTCCTCTTGCGGAGACAAGGTACCACAGTAACCCTCCGGCTGGCACGCCGAATACACACTTTTCCGGGTTGAGCTTGATCTGATATGTGTCTAGCGCTGCGAAGACCTTGCGGAGGTCGTCGACTAGAGTGTCCTCTTTCTGGGTCGTGACAACGATGTCATCGACGTAGACCTGGACAATTTGCCCGATGAGTCCTTTGAGGCATGCCTGCATGGTGCGCTGATATGTGGCGCCAACGTTCTTCAACCCGAAGGGCATCGTCTGGTAGCGAAAGACACCGTCGGGTGTGATGAATACCGTTTTCTCTTCGTCTTCGACTTTCAGCCTGATCTGCTGGTAACCTGAGTAGGCGTCCAGGAAAGATAGGCGCTCACAGCCTGCTGTCGTGTCGACGATCTGGTCTATCTGCGGGAGCGGGAAGTGATCCTTTGGACAACATTTGTTGACTGCTGTAAAGTCTACACACATGCGCAGTTTCTTCGTCTTCTTCTTTTCCACCAGGACAGGGTTGGCGACCCAGTCCGAGTCCTTGATTTATCGGATGAACTTGGCGTGCAGCAGCCGGTCAATTTCTGCGGTGATTGCGTCTCGTTTGGGACCTGAGAAACGTCGCATGGTATGTTTGACTGGTCTTGCGTCCTTGTGGACTTTTAAAGAGTGCTCGACGAGTTCCCTGGGTATTCCTGGCATGTCATAAGGTTGCCATGCAAAGATTTTCCAGTTCTCACGCAGGAACTCGACGAGCGCGCTTTCCTATGCAGGGGTCAAGCTTGACGATACTTTAACCGTCTTGCTGCTGTCGGTCGGATGGAATTAGTGGGTGACGGTGTCGTCGTTTGTGTTGAAGGCGGCGTCCTTGGCTGGCTTCTTGCGAGGTGGAAAGATGGTCTTGTCGTTGTCGGCTGATATGGCCTTGAAGTGCTCTTCGACCCCGAAGAACTCAGAGATCCTGCTGAACTCTCTGTCGCAGCTGTTGGAGCGGTCGAAGTCGCTACGCACAGTGATTACTCCTTTGGGTCCGGGCAACTTGATCATCAGGTAGGCGTAATGAGGTATGGCCATGAACCTGGCAAAAGTTGGACGCCCAAGTATGGCGTGGTACTGTGATTTCCAGTCGACAACTTCGAAGTCGATCGACTCTTTTCTGAAGTGCTCGGGTGTGCCAAGGATGACGTCGAGTGTGATTGTTCCCATGGGCGTGATTGCTTGCCCTGGTACTATGCCGTGGAAGGTGTTCTCCGACTCTGGCAACTTTTCTGTCGACTTGTTCATTCTTCTCAGGGTGTCGGCGAATATGATGTTGATGCCGCTACCTCCGTCCATGAATACTTTCTTCAGGCTATAGTCGCCAATTAAGGCTTCGATAACCAGAGCGGCGAGACCGGGTCGCGGCACCTCCGATGGGTGGTCTGCCCTGGAAAATGTGATTGGTGTCTCTGACCCTCTCAGGTAGTCTGGTACTGCGTGCGTGCGGGTGATGAGCTTCTGGGCCCTGTTCAAAGGGCTTCCTTTTTGGATCATGTTGATCTGTCCTCACGCAGTCGGGTATGCGTCGTGCGTCGCTATTTGGACGTCATGCTGCGGCTGCTGCTGGGGGAAAGTTCCAGCCGCTTGTGTTGTGTTGTTGTTTGCGGGTGCTACCTGAATAGCAAGCTGCGGAGTCGCCGTCAGTGCTTGCACGGGAGTTATGATCTGCTGCATAGCCTGGTAAATCTTGCGCGCCTTGCGACAGTCCTTCAACAGGTGGTTGGCGCCCCATTTGCATGTCTCCGGGTTGCGGAATGAGTGATGCTTGCAAGGTTGCATCAGTTCTTCGGCTGGGGTCAGCGGACACTTCCACTCGCGTTTCTGGCTTCCGTCGTTGTGGCTAATGCTGCCGCTGCTGCGATTGTACTGCCCCGAGCTGGACTGTCGACTCTGGTCATATTGTCGACTTTTGTCTCGTGTGTCATCACGGGGGGTTTGATATCCCCCCGCTACTAGCTCGATGGTGTCCGAGTTGGTGAAACGTTGCTTCTTCTTCTGGCGCCCGTCTCGCTAGTTACTTGTTTCGGCTTCCTTCTTTGGGGAGGTTTCGCAGACGTAATCTTCTCCTTCGGCCCATTGGTTGGCTACCTTCATGAGCTCGATTGTAGTTTTTGGCTGGAGCCTACCGAATTCGTCGCGGAGGTCGCGGCGAGCGACGCCGTGCATGAAAGCATCCATCACCCTGTCTTCTGAGACGGGTTCCATGGTATTCCGGAGAAGCGTCCACCGCTGGATGTATGCGCGGAGTGACTCGTCTCTTCCTTGTTTGCAAGATTGCAACTCGATGTAGGTAGTCAGCCTTGCGAATGTTCCAGAGAAACTTTTGATGAAAGTATCTTGGAATTCTTCCCAGGTTTTGAAGGATTCCTTGGGCTGGCTGGTGAGCCACCCGCGGGCTGAGTCCGTGAGCATGAGCTGGATGTATTGCATTGCCGTAGTCGACATCCCGCCTCGGCAGGTGCAGGCGATGAGGTAGTCCTCGAGCCACAGGCGCGGGTCTTGCTTTCCATCGTACTTGGGGGTTCCTGTTGTCAGCTTGAAACCCTTAGGCATGCGGGTGTCGCGGATGTTGAAGCTAAAGCATGCGGCGCTGCATGGCTCGAAGTTGCGATCGGCCGGATCATCCCGGTTCATCGCGTCGGCCGAACGTTGGCTGCGGTTTTCGTCCACCGTCCTTTGTGTGATGACGTTGCGAAGATCTTCGCCTGGTTGTGCTTGTCTTAGTGGCTGCACTGCCGGGGCCCCTGATGTTGCTGGCTCGCGGGTTTGGTGCTCTCGTTCATCAGGTGCCCGGTTGTTTGGTGCCCCAGTCACCAGGGCTTCCTCGATTGCCTTCATGGACATGATCTGCTGCTTGTGGAGAAGTGCGCGTGGATCTCCCTCCAGCGGCTGCGTGAGCCGAAGATATGTCTCGACTGACATGATGGCGGCGTTCGCCGTTTTGGGGACAGGTATCCCGTTCTCGTCCTCGGTGACGAAGGACGAGTCGAGATTGCGGGTGACCCTTGCTCGATCCGCATCTGTCATGTGGGGAACACGAGCTCTGTGTCGCCGTCCTCCTTGGTTAACTTCTGTGGAGGAAGTGAACGAGATGGCAGCCCGTCTGGCACTCGATGCATCCGCATCCCTCTTGCGCCTGAGCAGCTCGGCCTTTTCGGCACGAAGTCGCTCGCCCTCCTTGCGTAGCAAGTACTGGACCGCCATGTGGTCTTCTCTAGGCGCGTCGGGTGCAGGGAAAGTGCCATCGTCGACATGCTTCAGGGCCCTGATCCCCATGTCACGCGTGATGGTGAGTCGTGTCTGGTCAGGCATGACCACCTCCGGTGGATATGCGGGTTCCTCGTTGCCTTCTGGGGGCTCTGTGTCGGCCATGAAGATTTGCTGAGGGTAAACCTGGGTAGGAGTGTTTACGCCGCCGCTGCTACTTCCTTGATCTGAATCTTGCTCGGGATCAAAAATTGCTGCTACGTGGTGGGCAACGCAGTCGCTGTTGCGTCTTCGCAGGATCGTCACCGTGGTCGCGGACGGAGATCTCGCAGTCGCAGGGGCGAGTGCAATTGGCTTGGGGTAGACTTGATGGTCCCACGAAGATGCGTGCGACGCGGCAGTCGACGGCACACCCTTGGTCGCACGCGCGGGTACAGTCGTAGTTGAGGTAGACCTTGACCTTGTCGGCCGCGCGACCGAGATGGTTGGAGTAGACTTGATCTGCGCGGCCGTTGCCGAGGTTGCTCATGTAGTCGATGCATGTACGATCTTCGCAGGTGTGTCAGGTGCGGCTCCTGCGGCGGGTGATGTCGACTGTGGCGCGCGGGTGACCGATGCAGGTGTCGTCGCCGCGCGTGGCGCGGTTGTCGCAGACCTGAATATGCCACGACTGTCGATGAAACAATATATGGAGCCGAAGGTGATATGTGTACCTTTACGCAGATCGGCGTACACCGAGCGGTGGGCCGGCGGGTGGAAAGCGTACTCGAAGGAGCCGAAGCGGATGGGCTCCCGGGTGATGCAGACCTTGATCTTCATTGCGGATGGATCCGGTGCGACCATGATTCCAACGCTTGATTTCTTTCCCACAGACGGCGCCAATTGACGAGGGTGTAACTCGACAAATCCCAGGGTTGTGCACCCCGGGTTGACTGAGGAGGAGAGAGAAGAGCGTTGGTGATCACGACGGCTGACAAGCGGGGATTTTACCTAGGTTCAGGCTCCCGAGGATAACACCCTACTCCTGCTTGTCTGTTATTGATGGCGAGTTGTGATTGCAATGGCGGCGAGATTGCGATCTCGCTAGGGTTTGTGGTGGTGGCTATTGGCGTGTCCTCTGGGACGAGCAACCCTCCTGGCTTTATAGGTAGCCAGGTCTCGGGTGGTCGGTGCCGATGGCAATTACATATATGGCAGGTTATGAGACCTAACCGACTTGGACTAGGTTACACGGTACCCCTAGTGGGCCTTCTGTGGGCCTTCATGATCTTGGCGCGGCCCAGGTAGCCTTATCGTGGGCTAGTCGAAAGGTAGCCCCACGTCACTTGGTTATTGTAATGACCCGGGGGAGTATCAAACCTGGGTGGTGGTGGTGGTTGTTGCTCGATGACTGCTCCTCCGGCTTCTGCCAAGTTTCTTGCTGGTGCCCCTGGCAGGACAGCCGCTCGCGCCGGGTGAACTATTGCTACCGGTGTCGCCACGGGCGCCGGATTTGGTGTTTGAAACTCCAAGGCCAGAGGTTCTATGGTATTTGTCCCGGTTGGTAGGTGAAGCCGGCTTCCGCGCCTTATGTTCTGGATAGCAGTTAACTCGTCCCTTCTCCTCTGGAGGGTGCTTCTTTCTTCCAGCAGGTTTTGCTCTTGCTAGATCACAAGCTGCTCCCTTTCTTGGATACGCCGGTTCTCCGCCGCGCGCTCTTGGCTTGCCCTTGCCACCGCCTGTCTTAGTTCATTTAACTCTCTTAACATAGACATGATATTGTTTGTTATTTCCCCTTGTGTCGGGCTTGCTGAAGTTCCCGCGAGCGCCTGCTGCTGCTGCGGTGGAGGTCTGACTAAGTTTGTCGGGCTTGGCGCAAGTATCGGTTTCCTAGGGGGATTCCCGCAGCTGGTGTCTGTATGTGAGCCAATGAACTGAAAGTCGGTAAGATTCCTCCTGCTATGGGATTAGGGGGTGCATAGTTTGCTGTAGGTGGAGCTTGATGTTGATCCCAGTTGTCTCTGTTCTGCCTTGCCAACGCCTCGGTGCTTGTCTCATCACTTACGGAAACCGAAGCTCCGTCAGCCGGGGGTGCTCGGGTTACCACACCACGTGAACCGTCATGTGACGCACGGGTCCTAGCGGCGCCGGGTAATCTTCTTCCACAAACCCCTCTCCGAAACGATCGTCAAACAAGGGTAAGATTGACTTTGTGTCCGTATCCAGATCTGATATATTAACGGGGGTGACGATAGAGTCCTCCCTGACCCGGTTCATCGATTCTCCCTCTTCTGGTGATCCAACTGATTCCTCTCCGTCCGTCTGGGACATGGTGGTTGACCCGGACTCGGACTCGAACTCCGGCTCGTACTGCTCTGTGTTGGCTCCATTGGACCGGATCACACCTACGAAAACATCGATCTGTCCAAAGATGAACATAGATCCGGTCTCCAAGAAATCTGCCTCTTCTGTCCAGCCGGAGTCGTCCACGATCCGTTCCCCTCCTGGGAGCGTGCGGATCTGGCCGATAGCTAGGTTTTCCATACCTCGCCGCGCTTCTCCTGAAAAAGTGATGCTCTTGGCCGCAGGCCCCACGGTGGGCGCCAACTATCATGGGATTGTCACAGCAGATGTTACCCGGAGGTAACTTGAGATGTGGGGCATGGCGGCTTCCGACATCAGAAGCTTGTCTAGCATGGCGTGGGGAAACAAGGGTTTACCCAGGTTCGGCCCCTCGTCGTGAGGTAAAGACCTACTTCCTGCTTCGACTTTACTGATTAGGGTTTCGGGACTCGGCGCCTTAGCTTCCGGGTCTCGAGATTACAAGGTGTCTCTACTATGACTTGTGTCGATTGAACCTGTCTCTCTAGGAACCAGGAGACCCCCTTATATAGGCGGCGGGTCTCGCTGGAGGTACAAAGCCGGGTCCGGGTTCCTATCATTCCCGGACTCTACTCTAAGTCCTCTAAGCCTCTTCTTTCCTTAGCAGGACTTCGTCTTGTACTTGGCCTCCAGCCTTCTGGATCCTTCTTGCTTGCGGGCCAAGGCATACGTTGCGCACCGGATTACGTATCACCCGGCCCATGTCTTTATACTTGATCCGGCCCAGGCTCCTGCCAGGCCGGCTTATCTTCTATGTCGATGGGCCTACCGGGTTACGATCCCCCCAACACCTCCCTCGCGGGCATGGCTGCGCCAGACGCGCCACCGCCTCCACCAGGGCCTGCACCGGCAGCGACGCAGAGGGTGACCTCCCACGCGTCCTCGCCTCACGACTGCTTGATCGTGCAGCGCACCGCGCCAAACGCTCGCGTGGGGACGGAGCTCCAGCGCAACCGCCAGAACCGGCTCGTGGAAGAAATCGGCCAGGCGGGCCAGCAGAACCGCAGCGCGCTGTAGCACGGGGTCGCCACGTACGCCACCGGTTGCATGGCGTTCACCCGCTCCCTGTGTCGCGTGGTATGGACACCGAGGTTCAGGCCAGCTCTCCCCAAGGGCTACGACGGCTCCAGCAACCCCATCGAGTTCCTGCAGCTCTACACCTCCTCCATCCAAGCGGCAGGCGGAGACGACAAGGTCATGGCCAACTGGTTCTCCCACGCGCTTCGCGACTCTGCGCTGTCGTGGCTCTTGAACCTCCCGAGTATTCTGTGAACTCTTGGGAGGAGATCTGCAAGCAACTCGTCTCCAACTTCAAGGGGACGTACGAGCGCGCGCTCACCCACAACGACCTGCGTGATGTGGTGAAAAAGAAGGATGAGACCCTCCGCAAATACATCCAGCGCTTCAGCCAAGTGCGCAACAAGATCCCGAACATCCCTGACACTCAAGTCATCACCGCCTTCCGCGAGGGCGTCACCAACAGCAGGATGCTCGAGAAGCTGGGCATCCACGACAAGCTCACCTCAGTGGTGAAGCTGTTCGACCTGGCGGACAAGTGCGCCAAGACTGAAGTGGGACTCCTCTTCGTCAAGATGTCCTCGAGAGGGGACGAGCACACTGAGGGGTCCAGGAGCCAGAAGAAGAAGGAGGAGCCCAAGCGCAAGGCCACCACAATCCTCGCGGCAGAGCCTGACGCGAAGGGCACCCGCAGGGACTCTCCCGAGCCTGGGGAGAGGAAATACGACCACCGCCCATTCTGCATCTACCACAACAGGCGCGGTCACTCTACCGAGACTTGCTTTGACCTCAAGAGGTTGAGCAAAGAGCGCGAGCAAGCAGAAGGCAGTGGCAGCCACGGTCGAGGCCGAGGCTACCACGGAAGTGGCCGCAAGAGCGGCTACCAGAAACCATCTAGCAATCAGGCCAACGCTACGGAGAGGAATGGCAACCTCCCCGACGAGGAAGATGGAGGCTATCAAGCTCCAAGAGGCGCCATGGTATGCATCCTCGGTGGAGCACAGGCGCCCAAGTCCAACAATCAGTTCAAGCAGTTCGCTCGCGAGCTCAATGCCGCCCTCCCCAGCCTCGAGACTTCCAGGCCCCTCAAGTGGTTACAGTACACCATCACCTTCGACGCTCAGGATCACCCCAAGTCCACCAAGACTGTTGGAACCCTCCCGCCGGTCTGCAGCCCCACCATCGACAACATCGCTGTCTCCTAGACCCTCATTGATGGTGGAGCAGGTCTGAATGTCATCTCCATTGAGACCTTCGAAGTGCTTCAAGTGCCCTACGAGCGGCTCATGCCCTCTAGGCCCTTCACGAGGGTCACCAGCGGCTCAATTGAGCCTCTGGGGCAGGTCAGGCTCGCCGTCACCTTCGGCAGCAAGGAAAACTACCGCACCGAGCACATCGACTTCGATGTCGCGCACATCAGCCTGCCGTACAACGCCAACCTCGGCTACCCCGCCCTCGTGAAATTCATGGCCGTCACGCATCATGCCTACAACATGGTCAAGATCCCCGGCAGCGCTAGCACAATCACCATCCGTGGACATGTCCTGGATGCCACGCACGCTGTCGATACGGCCTACAAGGCAGCCGCCATGGAGTTCCCTGCAGACGAGGACATGGAGCCTCTTGACAGACCCAAGAAGAAGAAGCAGCTGTTCTCCCAGGAGTCAGCCGCTACAAAGAAAGTCTCTCTAAGCTCCAGCAGCTCGGTTGCTGAGGGCTCGGGGGCTAGCATCACCATTGGCGCTGCGCTGCCTCCCAAATAGGAAAGCGCGCTCGTCGCCTTCCTCCTGGCAAACTCTGACATGTTCGCATGGACCCCGTCAGATATGTCCGGTGTGCCGAGGGAGGTGATCGAGCACCACTTAGCCGTGTGTCCAAATGCACGCCCCGTCAAGCAAAAAGCAAGAAAACAAGCCCCCGAAAAGCAAGCATTCATCGTCAAAGAGGTTGAGAAGCTAAAGAGGCAAAGGTCGTCCGCGAGGTCGCACACCCCACTTGGCTCTCTAACGGCGTGGTCGTCCCAAAGCCCGCCGGAGGAGGCCGTCTCTGCATCGACTACACTGATGTGAACAAGGCTTGCCCAAAAGACCATTTTCCCATTCCATGAATCGACCAAATTGTGGACTCCACGGCAGGCTGCGACCTCCTCTGTTTCCTCGACGCCTTCTCTGGTTATCACTAGATAAAAATGGCTAAGGAAGATGAGGAGAAGACGGCTTTCCTCACCCCTTGCGGTGTGTATTGCTATGCCTGCATGCCCTTCGGCCTGAAGAATGCTGGAGCCACCTTCCAGAGGCTAATGAGGATAGCACTTGGCGAGCAAATGGGCAGAAATGCCGAGGCTTATGCCGATGACATTGTCGTCAAATCTCGAGAGGGAAACACTCTCCTCAGGGACCTTGAAGAGACTTTCGCCAGCCTGCGCAAAGTGAACATCAAGCTCAACCCCGCCAAGTGCGTCTTCAAAGTGCCTTCAGGCAAATTGCTTGGTTTCCTCGTGTCCCACCGGGGCATAGGGGCAAACCCTGAAAAAATCAAGGCCATAGAGGAAATGCAACCTCCACGCCGGCTCAAGGACATGCAACGCCTAGCAGGCTGCATGACCAGCTTGGGTAGATTCATCTCCAAATTCGGCGAAAGAGCTCTGGCGTTCTTCAAGATCATGAAACCGGCACTTTCAAGTGGACTCCTGAAGCGGAAAAAGCATTTGAGGATTTAAAGAGGTACCTGGCCAGCGCACCAGTCATGGTCGCCCCAAGGACAGGCGAGCACCTGAAGCTGTATCTATCAGCCACTCCACAGACCGCCAGTGTCGTCCTTGTGGTAGAGAGGGAAGAGTCAGTCCTCCACAAGAAGAGTGCAACCACTCCAAAGCCAAAACTGCCTGACGAGGAGCTCGGCAAGAGAACATGCCCCACAAACCCATCGCCAGGCCCAAAGCCACAAGCGGAGCCTGCTCCAAGTCCACCACTACAGGACAATCTCGCCAGGAAGCCTGAAGAGCCTCTAGAGGCCAACTTGAAAGTGCATTCTATGCACTCCCAGATTTTGGTGACTAATGACAACACAAAAGGTATTCTAATGTTTGTGATGAAGCATGCAAGTTCTATTACAGGTTGTTTGATAAAGAGGAACACTTATATTGCCTAATTCTCAATACTGCTTCACTTGGTCTTTCATCAGGAATTCAGTCAGGAGATTTCCGGGACTCGGAGATTTTCGGTCCACAGACCGGAGATCTCCGAGCTAATCAAATTTTTCACTAAGTCATAAATCAGATGCGTACTGACTCCAACTCCAGCTGAGCCGGAAATGCTCTCGGAGATTTCCGGCGCTCGGAGATTTCCGAGCCCCAGTCCGGAGATCTCCGAGTGTCAGAAAATTTTCCAATAAGTGCAGAACTCAGAGTGCGTACTGACTCCAACACAAGCTTAGACGGAAATGCTCTAGGAGATTTTCGGCGCTCGGAGATTTCCGAGCCCCAGTCCGGAGATCTCCGAGTGTCAGAGGAATTTCTACCAAGTCAAGAAGCCCAACCAGTACTGACCCCGAGCTACGCACAACCGGATTTCCTGCCGGAGATTTCCGGAGTCCGGAGATCTCCGGTCCTCAACCCGGAGATTTCCGGACTGGCGGCTGTACAACGGGCAGATTTTGGACAGGGGTATAAATACCCCTCCACCTACCTCCAGCAGTTTAAGCTTCCAGATTTTCTCTCTCCTCCATTGGTGCTGAAGCTTGTTTCTTCCGGATCTCCCAATCTAGCCACTCAAATCTTTTGATACTTGGGGATCTGAGGGAGAAGCCACCGATCTACAACTCCACCGAAGCGTTTTGATTTCCACCCTCTATTTCTTGAGGGGCAACGAATCTAGGGTTTCTTTGTGGATAGCTAGGTTCAACCTTGTGTATTGATCCTTTGTGGATTCCTTTGTGGAAGTGACCTGTTGTGGTCTTTGTGGGAGTCCCCAATTCAGTTGTGGGTGTGTGCTTCACGTGTTTGTACGGGATCTTCTCCGCCCTTAAAGGAGTCCTTAGTGGAAGAGTGGATTCGCACCTTTGTGGTCGAATTCACAGGAGAATAGGGTGAGGCCTTTGTGGCGTTGAGCAAACCTTTCTGGTAGCTCACACCCCTCCAATGAGACGTACACCTATGTGGTGGAACTCGGGATAAAATTGCTGTCTTCGAGTTCCTACGGTTGTCTTGTTCCACTTTCCTTTACTACATCGTTAATTCCTGTACTTGTTTAGTTTCTTTGTTGTCTTTCACTTGTATCACCTAGTTGCACATTTAGACAACTTACTTTCCGCTAGCCTAAAACTGAAAAAGACATAAAATTTGGTCACCACCTATTCACCCCCCCCCCCTCTAGGTGGTCAACTGCCGTTCACAACCCCCTCGAGGGCCCTAAAGAGCCCCCACATGCCAACCCCCTTGAGGGCCCAGCAGAGCCCCATCAGGCAGAGTGCGCCCAGACTAAACTGACAACCCTTGTCGAGCATCCAGTCTACTTCGTCAGCACAGTATTGCGCGATGCTCGCGAGCGGTACACAATGCAACAGAAGCTCCTCGTCGTGCTCCCCATCGCCTCAAGAAAGCTGCGACACTACTTCCAGGGACACCCCATCACGGTGGTCACCTCTTTTCCCTTGGAGGAGATCCTTCGCAACCCTAATGCCACAGATCATGTCGCAGGATGGAATATAGAGCTACAGCCATTCAATTTGCGCTTCGATACCACAAGGGTAATCAAAGGAAGAGCGCTGGCGGACTTCGTCACCGAATGGACTGATCCAACCCCTGAAGAGCCTTTAGGAGAAGAGCAAGAGCCCTCCGGAGACAAAATGCCCAGCCACTGGACCATGAAGTTCGATGGAGTTTCGTTTGTCGTCACGGTGGGGCTGGCGTGGTCCTGACCTCACAAAAGGGCGACAAGATCTATTATGCGGTCCAGCTGTGCTTCGGAATCGACAAAATCTCAAATAATATTGTCGAGTACGAGAGCTTGCTCGCGGGCCTACGTGCCGCAATCGCTTTGGGCATCAAGCACCTGCTCATCAAGGGAGACTCCCAGCTGCTCGTCAACTTCTCCAACAAGAGCTTCAAGCCTAAGGACGACCACATGGCCGCATACCTTGAAGAGGTCCGTAGGCTTGAGAAGCACTTCAGCGGAATGGAGCTCATCCACATCCCAAGAAAGGAGAACCAAGAGGCTGATGACATCGCCAAACGCGCGTCAAAGAGGCAAGCTCAGCTCCTAGGCGTCTTTGAAGAAAGACTCGTCAAGGCATCCATAAAACAGCCTCAAGAGGCCATGCCCGCAAGCACAGACGAAGCGCTCCCGCCACCACCTACAAACGGGGCTCCCGATTGCGGGCCCCCCACAGGGGAGCGTCTGTTGCTCACAACGGCGCATCAAGAAGCAGGATGGATTGGCGAGATCAAGGGCTACCTCGACAGCGGGGAATGCGGCCACCATTCGTGCGCCCGCACCCTCGCATGCAAAGTCTTCAGGAGCGGCTTCTACTGGCCTCAAGCACTTCAGGATGCAGTTGACATCATTCAAGCATGTGAAGCTTGCCAATTCCACGCCAAGAAAATCCACCAACCTGCGCTGGGGCTACAGACCATTCCGCTCTCCTGGCCGTTCGCGGTCTGGGGGCTGGACATTTCCCAACAGCGCAAGGGGGATATCACTACCTCTTTGTGGCCATCGACAAGTTCACTAAGTGGCCCGAAGTGGAGGCGACGCGCACAATTACTGCAGGCGCGGCGGTGAAATTCATCAGAGGCCTGGTCTGCCGCTTCGGAGTGCCTAACCGCATCATCACCGACAATGGCTTGCAATTCACCAGTGGCATCTTCAGAGCTTACTGCGAAAAAATGGGCATCAAGTTGTGCTTCGCCTCAGTCGCTCACCCACAAAGCTATGGGCAGGCCGAGCGTGCAAACACAGAAGTCCTAAAGGGCCTAAAGACCAGGACCTTCAACATCCTCAAAGGCCACGGCAAGGTCTGGATCAGCGATCTCCCTTCAGTTCTCTGGTCCATCCGCACAACGCCACCCAAGCCTACGGGGGAAACACCGTTCGCCCTCGTCGATGGAGCCGAAGCAGTCCTCACCATAGAGATAAAGCATGGATCCCCACGGGTCCTTGCCTTTAACGAGGAACAGCAAGAGGACCTCCACAACGATGACCTGCTACTCCTCGAGGGACTACAACGCCGCGCCGCCCTCCGGGCGGCCAAATACCAGCAGAACCTGCGACGCTACCACAGCCGCAACGTGCGCTCACGTACCCTAGAGGCAGGCGATCTCGTCCTCAGGCGAATCCTCTCCAGGGAAGGCCTCCCCAAGCTGTCATCAATGTGGGAAGGTCCCTACAGGGTCACCCACATCGCCAGGCCTGGCGCGGCTCGTCTCGAGACTCAAGATGTCATCCCCGTCAAAAACCCGTGGAACATCACGCACCTACGCTAGTTCTACCCGTGATCATTGTCAAGCCCGTGATCATTGTCACGTCAAGGCGTCTAGCAGAAGAGGCAACTTACGGCTCAACCTCGAATTTTTTTTTGTCTCTAGAGGTTGAAAGCACATGGCTTAAACCTCCAAACATTTTTGTCTCCAGAAAGAACAAACGCAAACGTGATCATCGTCAGGCCCGTGATCATTGTCACGTCAAGACATCTGGCGGAAGAGGCAGCTTATGGCTCACCCTCCAAGCATTTTTGTCTCCAGAGGTTAAAAGCTCACGACTTAAACCTCCAAGCTCCAAAGGCTTCTCTCGAGGATCAACCCTCCGAGATCTCCATGTAACGAGCCACCTCAGGCCGTAGAGAGTCTCTGCCACTAATGAGTGGTCCCCATGCCTCGACATGGTCAAAACATTAACTTGGCAACTCCAAGCATAATGAGACAATTTCGTTCCTAAGTGAACTTAGTGCCACTGCGCCGTTATGTAATATTTGGTGGTGAGTTTTATTTACGCATTACTTCATTGATATATGCGCTTATATCTCTCCACATGCGTACCTCACGAGCGGGGGCTGAGTACGGTGCCAGTGCCTCAAATGACACACCAGCAACACTGCAAAATCCAAGGATCCGAGCTCTGGTTGGAGGGCAAGCTCCCACAAACACACCGTCTCTACAAAGGACATTGGTACTTACTCTCCTCGCGAGGAACGCCTGAGGGGACCTATAAGCGCGAACGAGTCCTCTGTACCGTGCACAAGCGTTTGGGTTCTCCCCTCTAACGTTTACAGGGAATAATTGCCCCCACAAGCCTGAGGAGGCATCTGGGAAAGGCCCCTAGAATGGACCTCCTCGCCAGGCAAAAAGCCTCTACAGGGCAAAAACCTCGAGAAGCTAAGTCTCGCACCCGCGCCTTAAGAGCTTTTTCCCCACAAGCACACGTTTGCCCCTCAGGCGACTTCGCTTTCCCTTACGCTTCATGGACTACTCGTACATCTAAGGGGGGCACTTGAGCATCACGACTCAGGGCTCTTACCTCTCCTAGAACTAAACTCCACCCGGCCTTGCAGAGTCATTGCTCTAGCATACCGAAGTGGCGGAGTCATGGCACGAAGAGATGGGTCCTACCGACGCAGAGAACAAATAGACATGAAGATGAGTCCAAATAGACCTCTCGAGGGGCAAGCAAGCTAGAAGCAAATTGCAAACAAGAGTATATTACATGCGCACACAGGCGCAATGACAAATAGCTCAGGCGGAACCATCATCATCCTGGACCTCCTCCACTGCGCCCTCCTCGGTCTCAGCAGAGGCGGCCTCCTCCTCGCTGTCCTCCGCAGCGGCCTCCGCATGCTTGAAGCGGTTGTAGACAACATCGACTTGCTCGCGGAGGGAGTTGGAGACCCGCCGCGCGTCCTCGCCTTGACGAGCCTCCGTCACGGTGGAGAGGTCGAAGCCTAGCGTGAGGATCCTGAGGTTGGTGAAGATGCGGTCGACGACCACCCCCAGGAGCTGCCGGCTCTCGTCCTCTATCACCTCGCGGAGGTCAGCGACAGGGCCCTTGAGCGCCGTGAAGAGCTGGTCGAAGTAGACCAGGTACATGGCAGCATCGCCACGGCCTCGAACATCGGCGTGCGAGCTCGTTACCCCGGACGACCAGCGCTTCAAATATACGCTCCTGCTGCCTCGTGAGCGCACGAGCCGCCGCGGCAGAGTCAGCCTCCTCCGTCGCCCGCTCCATCGCAGGAGCCACCTGCTCCTCCACGTCCTTGGCCAGGGTGTTGAGGTCATGGACGGCCTCACTGCGGGTCTCCTCCGCCCGGCGTCGACCATCCTTGACGCGCTTGAGGCGGGCCTCTAGCTTGGAGTTGGACTTCTCAAGCTCAGCGATCCGTTGAGCATCGGCGGCGTGCCTGGCCTTGAAGCGGTCCTCCTGCTTCTGGGCCAAGTCGTGGTACTCCTGGTCTTTGGTCAGCCTGTACCGATTCTCGCGCTCCTCGAGGGCCTCCTCCGCCTCTCTCTTCTTCTCAGAAAACCGCTGCTCGAAGCGCTCATAAGCACGCTTCTGGACAGCGATGTTCTCGTCGTACTGACGGAGCGCCTGGGCCAGGTTCGCCTCACGCGCCTCAAGGTCCTCGCGCTGAGCGACAAGCGCGCTCTCCGCCTGAAGCCACTGCTCGTCGCGCTGCCGCGGTTCCCTCTCCTTGAGGACCAGCTGCCGCTCACGCTCGGCAAGGCACTTGCGGTCCTCCTCCAGAGTTGCCTGCGCAGCCTGGTGGGCGGAGAGCAGCTGGGTCTCCACCTGGCCCAGCTCGCGGCGTTTTTGCGCCAACGAGCCCTCCATAGCCTCGCGCTCGGCCGTTGTTGCGCGCAGGAGCTCAGCAGCAGCGTCACGTTCCTCTTGGAGGAGCGCAAGAAGTTTTGCGGCGTCACGGATGGCCCCCTCGCGGACCTCCTTGGCGGAGCGGGTGGCCTCCTCGCGTGCGGCCTGCAGCGCCAAGTCCTCCTGCCGGCGGGCCTCGACAGTCGTGTTGAAGGACGCCTACGACCTCGCAAGCTCCTCCCGCTCGTGGTCGTGCTGTATGTCCCCGAGGGCGAGATGTGCCTCCAGGCCCTCTAGGGACTCCCTCACGAGGCGGAAGGCGACCTCGCGGTGTCCACCGCTCCAGTCCCAGCCTCGGAGGATCAGGTCTTGGCTTGTCGTGGGCCCAGCTCCAGCGCCAAGTCTCGAGAGCCTGGCCCCAGGGTGCGCTCGGGGGCTAGGCTGTGCTCCGTCCACGCCCGCGCCAGCGTCCTCCTCGGCGCCTGCGTCAGCCGGGCGCTCATCCCCTGCAACCGGACTGGGCGAAGAAGAAGAATCTCCTCCTGCGGACTCGCCCGCGCCCTGTGGTGCCTCGCTCGCCTCAGCTCCTGGCTGCGCAGGAGCCATCGGCGCGCGCCGCGGAGTTGGCGCACGCGGCGGTGTTGGCACGCGCGGCGGCGTTGGCTCGCACGGCGGAGTTGCCTCACGAGGAGGAGTAGGGGCGCGAGGCGGAGTGGTGATCCTCTCCTCTGAAGCCTCCACCACCATTGGCTCAGGGGGCGGCCTAGAGGCCTCTGGGTAAGGCGCGTCCTCCTCCGCCTGAGGCTCTGCAGCCTCCGCCCGAGGCGCAGCCGCCTCCCCTTGAGGCACCTCCTTAGTAGGGCTTGTGGAGGCCGTCTCCACAGGCCTCGTGGCTTGTTCAGCCACGGCCCCAGCCGTGGCTCTCTTCACATCTGCCGCCTTGCGAAGCTTACGGCGCTTCGCAGGCACAAGATCACTGGCAAAAACCAAGGAAACACCTTCAAGAGAGGATAAAGCAAAAATACACGAGAATCAAACGACCAAGTGCCAGGAACACTTACCGGACGGTGGAGCGCCAGTGTCGACCCACGCCAGGCCTGGCGAGCGCCAAGAGGGCATGGTCCTGGCGCCTGACCCCTCCGGAGGCGTCACCGCTTTCCTCTTGGAGGGGACGTCGGATGGCCTCGCCCCAGAGCGGACCACGACAGCCTTGGTGCGAGGCTCGAGCCTCCCCGGAGTGGCCTCCATGTCGGAGGCCTCTCTCTCCTCGGCCTTCTCCTCCACGGGGCGTGAAGGCGCCACCACAAAGGCGTCATCATCGCCTGACGAGATGTCGCAAATCTCGTCAGTAAATGGCCCTGCCCTCGAAGAAGACACCTCCCCTGCCGCGGCCTCCTCCTCGCCTAGCCCAGCTCCCGAGGCCGAGGGAGAATCCGCTCCCTCCGCTCCTCGCGCCGCCGGCACCGGCACCTCCATCCCTGCCAGGCCTGCCGGGGTGAACGGAGGCATCCCCTCCAAGATGGCCATGCGCTCCATCATGTTGTATTGATGGAGTGGCCGGAGCGTGATGGGGAGTTGATCTGCAGCAGGCACCATAGGGTTGATGAAGAGCGCGGACAGGACGTTGTCGACGGTGTCCTTGTCGTTGTCCTTACAGTGGAGCCGCATCTTGTCGTTTGACTCATAGTACATCCACATGGGCACCGAGTGTGCCTGGAGGGGAGCGATGCGGCGCGTCGCAAAATCGGCCACAATGGTCTGGCCCGTGAGGCCCTCCTCGCGGAGAAAACTCAGGCGTCCCATCAGGCTCGCGTTCTTCGCGCCGTCGAAAAGCGCCTTGCCCCAGTGGGAGTTCTTCAGCGGCGGCTCATCGGGGACCTCGAGGAAGGCGCAGGGATGCTCCACCCCGACGAAGAACCACTTCTGGCGGAAGTCGTCCACCTTCTTTTTCACCAAGGTGATGGCCTTGCCGTTGCTCCACGACATGGGGATGTAGACGCTCCCCATGCCGTCCATGATGCAGAACGAGACGCACCCGGAGCGCTCGTTCTTCGCCGTGTTCCGGAGCGCGTAGAAGCACCGGAAGAGCCCCACCGTGGGCTCCAAGCCTAAGTATGCCTCCCAGAGGTACGCGAAGACGGCGAGCATAAGGACGGAGTTGGGGTGCAGATGCAGCAACTGGACCTGGTAGAACGCCAGCACCGCCTCCAGGAACAGCGAGAATGGCGGCACCAGCCCGGCGGCAAGGCAGTGCTGAAATATCGGGAAATACTATCGTTGGCGTCTCCCGTGCGCCGCGGGCTTGAGTGTGGTGGCGCCGTGCTCGTTCGTCCGGTCCGCTACCAGGAAGCGGACCTTGGCGAGTGCCTTGTTGTTGACACGCACGACGAGCAGAGCCGCGCCATGCGCAACCTCAGCGGCCTCCGTCTGGGAAGAAGACCCCGCAGCGGCCTTGTCCTTGTTCTTGGCGGGACTCATCGCCGGAGTTCAAGGGGTCGCTGGAGGCGGAAAGGGCAGAGAGCGCCGGAGAGAAAAGGCGAAGAGCTCGAGAAAAGGGAGGCTTCTACGAGAAGAATGGAAAGCAGTAACAGCTCCCTGCTGCGGCGCTCGGGTTATATACCCCCCTCAAGGAGCAGTTACAGGGGCGTGGTGGGACCCCCACGACGCACGCCCCAAATCGTGCGCGACCGTTACTCGTCTGAGTGACGTGTGGCTCGGGCCGGCCGGGCACTTTGGGCCCACGATGCTCCGCCTGCGCCCATGGGCTCACTCGCGCCCATCGCGGGCCCGAGGGCTACTGTCGGCCCAGTGGAGACTGGGGTATGAAGAGCCCACTCTCCCAGGCCCCACACGTGGGCTGATCAGACGAAACGACTAAGGACCAAGCCATCGCTTGGAGAGACCCCCGAGAGGCAAATCCCCTCGAGGACCTAAAGAGGAAGCAAGGGCCTGAAGAGGACCCGCGCTTCAAGAGACCCTCCCGAGGCGCAATGCGCCTGGAGGGAAGTCAACAGAAACCCTACCACCGGCCACCTCAGTCCTGTGGGGAGACTTCGCGGCCAAGGAAGTACGGCAGGGCGCACATGGCCTCTGCCGTATCCGCAGGGTGACACAGGCGCTCCCCTTGCCGTTTTGGTGATAAAAGAGTCATTAAAGTTGCGCCGCCTGCGCCAGGACAGATGGTACCTTCCTCTCTGATGATAAAGCAGCTGGACGGCGCAACACTCCAAGAAGATCGTCATCGTGGGCTCCACTCCTGAGACTGTGGACCCTGCGAGCCGTTCTCCGCGGTCTGCAGCTTGTCGGCCACCACGCTCAACTTTATGGACGATGGACCGCGTCCATGAACGATCCCGCAGCAGTGGACACCAACTCCTCCACGCCGCTGCCGTGTGGGAGCCCACCTTGGACGCCAAGCGCAAGGAAGACGCCTGCGTCGCCTATAAAAGGAACAAGACCACCACCGTAGAGAAGGTCGGCCAATTGCTTGGAGAACACTTGTAAACCCTAGCTGAGCCAAGTAGAATAGCCTTCGTCTGGAGGACGAAGAAGACCGTTGCTTCCCTCCCCAGGCACGAACTGCCTCAAGAGAGCCCTCGGCAAGCTCAGTTGTACTGTAACCTCCATAGTGCAATACAGACAAGCAGGAGTAGCGGTCTTACCTCCTCCTGAGGGCCGTGAACCTGGGTATGGGCTGGTGTCTTCCTCTGTCGTGGGTGTTCCTCTCCAGGCCCGGCGAGCACCGTCGTCGTGCCTCTCGAGGGTCTTGACCTCCGTTTTCAATCCCCTTCACGAACTTCTCTTCAGGGAGTGACCACCCGACAGACGAAGATGACCTCAAGGTCGGGTGGAGGAAGTAGGCCTTCGAGCACCGCTAGCGCAGCACCTTGCAGGGCATTACACACATACGGTGGAGACGAAGACCTCCGAAGCTCCAGTCCAGGATGAAGACTTGGACCAGAACACCAGCAGCGCGGCAGCGGGCTATGGTGGAGAGATCCCCTCATCCTCCTTGGCGCAACTCCGACAAAGGGAATCACTAAATCGAGGAGAAATAAGAGAATTAATTGGTGAATTAAAAGGCCAGGGGTGCCCCTTCTTATATAGGCTCCCGGGCTGAGTCAACCTTGCCAGTCAGGCAATGTGGGACTATCCCAATTGCCTGGTGCGGTTAGGGCTAATGCGGCGGCCCTAGGTGGGCTCCATTTGGTCCACCTAGGCCGGCCAAGCCTCCCCACCGAATTCCCTTGAGCCTTAGGGAAATCAGCCTAAATAAATTCAAAAATAAATATATAAAATCATATTCAAACATTAATTACACAAATTAATATCAAATATATTTTATATAATTTATTCAAGCTCCGAAAACTATTTCGTCGCTGCCCGATCTCCATCGACCATTCCCGAGACGTTCCCGGTGATCTCTTTCCTTTCCAGTTGTCTTGTCGAAACCCCTTAAGTGTGTTACCCTAGCGTTTCGATATAATAACAGGCATGATCGAGACTCCTCTCCGATCAATGCTAACTCGTAGGCATGGACCCCATGAATTAATCCCTGTGGTATAATGAATGACTTTCATCTATCAAACCTGGACGTCGAGTCTTAAACCTTTTGTCATAGCGATACTTAGTGTGTCCGAGCATCGTTCATAGATATATCCATACCTAGTTGACCTCGTTACCGACAACACTATCTTCTACTCGTCTATGATATTATGTCAGCTGGTGACCTAGTCACATGTTTGCAAACTCATTTGACATAATCTCACCGAGTGGGCCCTAGAGTATCTATCCGGCTATAAGGGCTGACAAATCCCGGTATTGACCCCTCGTCTCAACTATTCCCTTCCGATACCCAAAAGTATCACCTATCATTGTCACACTTTATAAGATATGATGTTTGGTGCGATCAAAGTATCTTCCAGGAATAACAATAAGAGTTGATCTCACGGTCGAAGGCGTAATGACTACGTCCTACAAATAATGGGTAAGTCCATCACATCGTTCTACCTAACGATATGACTCCATTGCCGAATGGCGCCATGCCCCATGATCGGAAAACCTCGATCATCAATCGCGCAACAAAATTAGTCTTAGTAGAGGCTACTAGGGACCTGGTTGTTTATCTACCACACGTGTATTAATGTTTCCGCTTAATACAGTTATAGCATGGTAGAAAACATATAATGAACAATTGGAATATAACCAATGTTTATTAAGTACCTCTAGGGCATATTCCCTTCATGTATTCCAATTTAGTTGTGCGTGCTCACAATGAAACTTGCACATCATCATTTGTCCTGCCAGCCTGTTTGCAGCGGGGCCTATAGGGAAACTACTTGCAATTAAGGTACTCCTTTTAATAAAGTACCGGACCAAAGCATCAACATTCCGTGAATACATGTGATCCTCACATCATAGCCATTCCCTCCGGTTATCCCAATTGCTGTCACTTTGGGGCCATCGGTTCTGGACAATAATATGTGTATATAACTCATAGATATTATCCAAAACAATAATTATTATCATGATACAATAACAAGTTCAGATCTTAAATCATGGCACTCGGGCCCTAGTGTCAAGCATTAAGAATAACAAGTTGCAACAGTGATGTAAAACACTGATAACGGATACGAGGCACCATGCCCAAACAATCTTACAGCTATTACATGAGTGATCTCATCCAATCCCTACCATCCTCTCAAGCCCAACGGTGGATTACTCACACATGGATGGGGGAAACATGGATGGTTGATGGAGAGGCGTTGGCGATGACGATGGCGACGATCCCCTTCGATTCCCCGTCCCGGCAGGGTGCCGGCACACAGACTTCAGGTCCCCTAACTAGGGTTCACGGTGGCGGCAGCGTACGGAGATGTTCTCTGAAAAAGTGGATATCCCTGATGCACACAGTGGGTGTGTTGTTGGGAGACCCCAAAAGGAAGGTATGAAGTAGTGCAGCAGAAAATTTCCCTCAGTTATGAAACCAATGTTATCGAACCAGTAGGAGATAAAGAATTCCCTCGAGTTATCAACGGCGTCATAAAAGAACTGGTGCTAAGTTGACGTGGAGCCTGCACACAAGCAATCAACATACTTTGCCCCAACTTAACAGTGAGGTTGTCAATCTCACCGGCTTGCTGTAACAAAAGATTAAACGTATATGTGGAAGAAAGATGTATGTTTGCAGAAAGTAACAGGTTTGCAGTTGTGGCTTTATCAGATTAATGAGAAGGACTGGTGTCCATAGTTCACTAGTGGTGTCTCTCCATAAATAATAACATTCATCCATGCGTGGTAAACAAAGTACAGCTACGCAACTGACAGAATAATGATGAGCAACCCAATGCATATACTAACGTTATGATGTCTAGTGTGAGATTCATTCGGGCATTACAAAAATATACATAGACCGTTCCAACCGCATCTATGACTAATAATCCACCTTCCGGTTAGCGTCCGCACCCCTTTCAGTATTAAGTTGCATGCAACAGATTATTGCCTTAAGCACTGTGTGTAAAGTAAGTAAGTAACATCATCCTTAGACAAAGTACTACTGTTTTATCCCTAGTAGCAACAGTACATCTACAACCTTAGAGCTTTCTGTCACTGCCCCAGATTTCATAGAGACATGAACCCACTATCGAGCATAAATACCCCCTCTCGGAGTTACGAGCATCTACTTGGCCAGAGCATACACGAGTAACGGAGAGCATGCAAGATCATTAAATAGCAAACACATGATATATTATGAAGCAATAACTTTAGTACTCAATATTCATCGGATCCCAGCAAACACAACATGGAGAATTACATAAAGATGATCTTGATCATGATAGGCAGCTCACAAGATCTAAACATGATAGCACAAGAGGAGAAGACAACCATCTAGCTACTGCTATGGACTCGTAGTCCAAGGGTAGACTACTCACGCATCAGTCCAGAGGCGGTCATCGCGACGTAGAGGCCTCCGGGGACGATTCCCCCTCCCGGCAGGGTGTCGGGGAGCAGTTCTGATCTCTCCCAAATTGGTGTTGACGACGGCGGCGGCTCGGGACCCGTGGAGAAAAATATGAACACCATCCGATTATTTTTAGGCGAGGAGGTATTTATGGGCGAAAGGGCAAGGTCGGTGTGCGCCCGAGGGCCCCACATCACCTCCTGGCGCGGCCAGCATGGGGCCCGCGCCACGAGGTTGTGTGGGCGCCTCGTGGCTCTTCTCCGTCTCGTCTTCGGTTCCTCTTGACGCAAATATTCCGAAAATAATTCCAGGATCTTTTATTTCCAATTTTGAGAATATTTCCTTAAGAACTTTTCTTAAACCAAAAAAAACAGAAAATAGGAACTGGTACTGTTGCATCTTGTTAATAGGTTAGTCCCAGAAAATGCATGAAACTATATAAAATGCATATAAAACATGTAATAACATAATATACATAGCATGGAACATAGGAGATTATAGATACGTTGGAGACGTATCAACATCGCCAAGCTTAGTTCAACTCGTCCCGAGTAGGCAAGAACGATAAAAGAAGAATAATTTCTGAAGTGACATGCTTAAACACAATCTTGATCATTAATAATGTAAGGTATGTACTGAGATCAAATCAATAAGGGTTGTAGTTTATATTGATATCAAACTAGTAATAAATAAACAAGTAGGTAAAGCAAGCAAAGCTTTCAATGATATAGTACTAGATATCAATCAACTCTGCAAACTAGATATTAAAGATGATTTAAGCTTCACGCATAACAATATAATCATCTAATGCTTCCAACAAACATGACAGCTTAATTAAAGGATCAAGTCAAGCAATATCACTATGCACGTAGAAGATCAATACATTATTTGTTCAAAAGAAACAAGCAAGCGTTCAACGTTGGTTCCTGGCACCAGGAAGTTATGGCTAAGAGAATGTTAACGGAGGTTTGGAAGTCCAACGGAAGAAAGGCTCACAAAACTGTAGATGATCATTAGACAAGAGAAAGTCTTACAATCAAAACTATGCCAGGAGTAGTGATTGCCACACAACGGATGCTCATGGAGCTATAAGTATATGAAAGCTCTCCAATGCAACTACTGGGGGTGCATCCAACTTGCTTGCTCACGAAGACCTAGAGCACTTTTGAGGAAGCTCATCATTGGAATATACAAGCCAAGTTCTATAGGTTAAAGTTCCCCACATAGTTATGCAACTAAGACATGAAAACTCTCTCATATGGAGTAAAGGTGCTAATCATGAGCAAAAATGATGATCATAAATGACATGGTGCAATAACATGAGCACAAGTGATGACTATAAATGATATGGTGCTATAACATGGGCACAAGTGTGTGATAAAGAATAATAATGCTGCCCCCATTTTATTTCTTTTCTTTCTTTTTTTATTTTTTTTATTTTTTAATTTTTTCTATTATATTTTGCTTTTTCTGTTTCTCTTTTTGATGGCCTCCATGGCTCTTTTCAATTTTAGGGGCAATCATCCTAATATGATACATGATATATGAAAACACACTAATGATGATAAAACAACATATTGATGATACAAGTAACTAATATGAATGTGCCATAAGAATGCATATGACAACGGGGCCTCTGCCAGTGTAGCAGGTTATGCAGTGATCTAGCGTAACATGGGTAAAATCATAGATCAGCTTTATAGAATCACGCAAAGCAATAAATATGTAATGAATGATAACAAGTCATGTAATGTAAGATGGATGTTGCATGTCAATATATCTCGGAACAGCTATGGAAATGCTGTAGTAGGTAGGTATGGTGGCTGTTTTGAGGAAGATATTTTGCTTATGTGTAGGAGAACAAAACGAAGATCTCCCACGAGTTTGGATGTACCCGCGAAAAATGCACCAACTCTCAATGTGAGAAAGGGCAATGCAAAGTACCGAAGAGGCTAGCAATATGGTGGTGGAAGTGCCATGAAAACCGCAGTTTTAGAACTCACAAGTAAAAAGATTTCAAATAAAAATATGATCATATAAGGCATAATGAAAATTACTCCTAGAGGGATCGTGGCGAATGACAAAAGTCACCGTTGACTTCCCCGACCGTAGCGCATAATATAAAGTCATTGCGGTTGCTTTTGGCAAATAAAAGTCATATACCATTATGCAATCAACTGGAAATTTAAGCGTGGCACAGCTTCAAGTTTTTTAGACCAACCATTAATAATTCCACCTTACTAGACCATCATGTTTACCATTAACCAAATTAATATCTCAAAACAACATCAATGATTCAAGTGACACAATTTAATGATCTACAAGGTTATGAATCATTTAGTTATACCATCTACCACATTTAGCATTCTGTTCTCAACCAAACACAAATCAACTTATTTAAAAGATAAACTCTCCAAGTAATTAAACAATGAGATATGAGAGCATAATATAACAAAGCTAACAACTCTAACAAGAGATGCATGAAAAACGAGAGCTAAAGAGCAAACAATAACATGAAAAGAATACCCAACGAATATAAGTGAAGAATACGAGTATTCATAAGAAAAAGCGGAGCGTGTCTCTCTCCCACACAAAATAATGCTGGGACAATTTATTTAGAGAATGAAAATAACAAAAAACGAAAAAACAAACATACGCTTCAAGATAAGCACATAAGATGTGACGGAATTAAAATATAGTTTCACTAGAAAGGACCTGACAGTTTGTCGATGAATAAGGGGATGCCTTGTGCATCCCCAAGTTTTGACGCTTGAGTGTTCTTGAAATATATTGGGTGAACCACTGGGGCATCCCCAAGCTTTGGCGTTACTATCCTCTTGATCACATTATTATATCATCTTTCTATCTTGATCCTTGAAAACCTTCTCCACACCAAACTTAGAGTAACTTCATTAAAGGGTTAGTGCGCAAAAAATTATGATATTATATAGGAACACAATTGCTACCAAAGCTACTGGACATTATCCACATCCACTGATACTTAATAGGATAAAAAGATCCAACCAAAATAGCAAAAGAGACATTGCAAAATAAATGTCAGAATCTGTTAAAAACAGAACAGTCCGTAAAGACGAATTTTTTCGAGGCACTTAACTTGCTCAGATCAGAAAACTCAAAACTAATGAAAGTTGCGTATACATCTGCGGATTATGCACAAAAAAAGGCAGGGTTTTTTGACGTTCCAGTAAATTGATATGAATTTAACGGTGAACAACAGAAAATCTGTTTATGCGCAGGATATGAAATTTAGCATCAACTTTCAACTAGAGGATTAACTAGTAATAAAATAAATATACAAAGGAGTTGCTACAGAGGTAGGACACATCCTTGAAACAATCAAAATAAATTAAAATAACAGGAAATAAATGTGGGTTGTCTCCCATAAGCGCTTTTGTTTAACGCTTTTGAGCTAGACACAAAGTAAAACTCAAGTATTATCAAGAGATGAAGCATCAACATCAATAATTCCCTCCAAAACATGGTTGGTTGTAATATGTGTTTTTGGTATCCATGAGTGTTTTCTATTATGTAAACCATCACTTTTAATCATATTGGGAGGTTTGGGTTTGGGAATATAAATGAACTTTTGCTCCCTTCCTACAAAAGCCTTATCTCTCTTAGTTTTAATTGAAGCAAATGTTGAACCTAAAGTTTCCATAACATCTTCTAATTCATCAATTCTATGATTATTAGTATCAAGGGTGTTTCTAGTTTCTAAAGCAGTGATTCTTCCATTAATTGCATCTATTGATTCATTACCCTTGCTAGCATTGTCAAGAAAAAAATTCTCCATAGAATCCAACCTCTTAATAATATCTTCCAAAATGATCTCAGTTTTAACTTCTTTAGTAAGGGGTGGTGACCCTACCAAACTTTCAATTAAATTGCAGGCTTCAAAAGCAGGTGTTCCAAGAAAGTTACCCCCGTAAGAGTGTCAAGAACATACCTATACCAACTAGAAATATCAACATAAAAATTCCTAAGGAGGATTAAAGTGGAGTGTTTGTTAGTGCCTTTTCGATGAGCATCATTTATCCTATACCAAGCATCTTTTAAAGTTTCTCCTCCTTGTTGTTTAAACGAACAAACTTCACCTTTAGGACTACCCATTTTCAGCAATTTATAACCAAACCGAAATAAAAAAATTAAGGAAATAATGCCAAACCGAAATAACAAAGATAACAAAAACTGAAAATAAAAGACAAACCGAAATATAAAAAGTAATGCAAGTAACTAATTTTTTTGTATTTTTGATATTAAGCAAATAAGACAGTAATAAAAATATATTAAGTAAGACAATAACAAAATAAAAATATTGGAAGTGCGAAAACTCACCTCGTAAAGAACACTCAAATCCCCGGCAACTGCGCCAGAAAAGAGCTTGAGGCACACGGTGGGTGTGTTGTTGGGAGACCCCAAGAGGAAGGTATGAAGTAGTGAAACAACAAATTTCTCTCAGTTATAAAACCAAGGTTATCGAACCAGTAGGAGATGAAGAATTCCCTCGAGGTGTCAACGGCGCCAGAAAAGAGCTGGTGCTAAGTTGACGTGGAGCCTGCACACATACAATCAAGATACTTTGCCCCCAACTTAACAGTGAGGTTGTCAATCTCACCGGCTTGCTGTAACAAAGGATTAAACGTATGTGTGGAAGAAAGATGTATGTTTCCAGAAAGTAACAGGTTTGCAGTTGTGGTTTTATCAGATTAATGAGAAGGATCGGGGTCCACCGTTCACTAGTGGCGTCTCTCCATAAATAATAACATTCATCCATGCGTGGTAAACAAATTACAGCTAGGCAATTGATAGAATAATGATGAGCAACCCATTGCATATACTAACGTTATGATGTCTAGTGTGAAAATGATTCGGGCATTACAACAATATACATGGACCGTTCCAACCGCATCTATGACTAATATCCACCTTCCGGTTAGCGTCCGCACCGCTTTCAGTATTAAATTGCATGCAATAGATTATCGCCTTAAGCATTGTGTGTAAAGTAAGTAAGTAAGTAACATCATCCTTAGACAAAGTACTAATGTTTTATCCCTAGTAACAACAGTACATCTACAACCTTAGAGCTTTATGTCACTGCCCCAGATTTAATAGAGACATGAACCCACTATCAAGCATAAATACCCCCTCTTGAAGTTATAAGTATCTACTTGGCCAGAGCATACACAAGTAACAGAGAGCATGCAATATCATTAAATAGCACACACATGATATATTATGAAGCAATAACTTTAGTACTCAATATTCATCGGATCCCAACAAACACAACATGGAGAATTACATAAAGATGATCTTGATCATGACAGGCAGCTCACAAGATCTAAACATGATAGCGCAAGAGGAGAATACAACCATCTAGCTACTGCTATGGACCCGTAGTCCAAGGGTAGACTACTCACACATCAGTCCAGAGGCGGTCATGGCGACGTAGAGGTCTCCGAGGACGATTCCCCCTCCCGGCAAGATGCCGGGGAGCACTTCTGATCTCTCCCGAATTGGTGTTGACGACGGCGGCGGCTCGGGACCCGTGGAGGAAAATATGAACACCGTACGATTATTTTTAGGCAGGAAATATTTATGGGCGAAAGGGCAAGGTCGGTGGGCGCCCGAGGGCCCCACATCACCTCCTGGCGCGACCAGCATGGGGCCCACGCCACGAGGTGGTGTGGGTGCCTCGTGGCTCTTCTCCGTCTCGTCTTCGGTTCCTCGTGACACAAATATTCCAAAAATAATTTCAAGATATTTTATTTCCAATCCGATAATATTTCCTTAAGTACTTTTCTGAAACAAAAAATAGTAGATAACATGGAACTGGCACTGTGGCATCTTGTTAATAGGTTAGTCCTAGAAAATGCATAAAACTATACAAAATGCATATAAAACATGTAATAACATGATATAATATAGCATGGAACATAAGAAATTATAGATACCATGGAGACGTATCAATCCCCCAAGCGTTTTTTCTCGAGTTACGTCAAGGTTACGGAGGCCCATAGAAGGCCCACTAGGGGTATCATGTGACCTAGTTCTAGCCGGTTAGGTCATACGACTATTACCATATCTGTAAATGGCATCGGCACCGTTCACCCGGGACCTGGCATACCTATAAAGGCCAGGAGGGTTACTCGTCCAAGGGACACGCTGATAGCCGCCACCACAAACCCTAACGAGATCAACATCTCGCCATTGTAATCTCAACTCGCAATCAATACCAGACAAGCAGGAAGTAGGGTGTTATCCTCCGGGAGCCTGAACCTGGGTAAAACGCCTCGCTCAGCCGTCGTGATCACCAACGCTCCTCTCTCCTCCTCAATCAACCCAGGGTGGACAACCCTGGGATTTGTCGAGTTACACCCTCGTCAATTGGCGCCGTCTGTGGGAAAGAACGAGCGTTGGAATCATGGTCGCACCGGCTCCATCCATGAAGAAGACCGACGTCTGCATCACCCGGGAGCCAATCCGCTTCGGCTCCTTCGAGTACGCCTTCCACCCGCCGGCCCACCGCTCGGTGTACGCCGACCTGTATGAAGGTATACACATCACATTTGGTTCCATACATTGCTTCGTGGACAGTCGTGGAATATTCAGGTCCACGGCAACCGCGCCACGCGCGCCGGTGACACCCGCATCGGCTATCATCGCGCCGCACTCGTCGTCGCCTACCAACGAGGCCGCGCCTGCCACAAGTGTGAAGATCGCATCTCCGACCGATCAACCCGCTTCTACATCGACTACGTCAATCACCTCGACAGCGGCCATGCAGATCGAGTCTACCCCGACCATCTCGATCGCATGGCTGGCAAAACCAAGATCTACTCCAATTTTGACTGCGTCAACCGCACCCATGCGTGCGACCAAGATCGTGCTGCCGACAGCCGCGTCACGCACATCTTCATGGACCACCCAAGTCTTCCCCAAGCCAATCGCGCTCGCTCTGGCGACCGCGAAATCATCTTCCACGACCGCGATAAATATCGCGAGAAGGTGCAATGATGGCTATGCAACCTATCACGTGGCAGCAATTTTTGATCCCGAGCAAGGCTCGGATGACGGAAGCAGCAGCGGCAGTGTAAACACCCCCACCCAAGTTTACCCCGTGCAAGTCTTCATGGTTGGCACAGTGCCTCCAGAAGGCAATGATGAACCCGCATATCCATTGGAGGTGGTCATGCCTGACCAGGTGACGCGGCTCACCATCACACGCGACATGGCGATCAGGGCTATGAAGCACGTCGATGACGGCACGTTTCCACCACCCGACGCACCTTGGGATGATCAGTTGGCAGTCTAGTACTTGCTACGCAAGGAAGGCGAGCGACTTCGTGCGGAAAAAGCCGAGCTCCTCCGGCGCAAGAGGGAGGCCGACGCGTCAAGCGCCAGACGGGCTGCCTACTCATTTACTTCCTCCACGAAAGTCAACCAAGGAGGACGGCGACACAGAGCTTGCGTTCCCCTTATGACGGAAGCAGATCGAACCAGGGTCACCCGCAACCTCGACTCTTCCTTCATAACCGAGGACGATGTGACGCCCTAAAATTGGTACTATGTTGATTTAAGCGTTCCCGCCGAAATCCGCATAATAACGATTTTAGGTCGCCCACATGACATAATGTGCACGCCGAAACATGCGCATTATGTGGGTGGAATTGCGATAGCATTACAACAGTTCCGATACATCCACAAATACAACAAAGATATATAATACAACAACGACTCGAACGAGTCAAGATACAAATGATACAATACAAAGATTCAAAAGACAGCGGAAGCAAAATAGTATCCGTCTAAGGATAAGATGCAAATTGGACTAAGAGTTCTGAAGATAAGCGATGGAGCCATATTCCTGCCCAGCCAAGCCGGAGGGATTCCCAAGCTAACGTCGTCAGACTTCAAACCTGTTAACTGCACATAAAACACAGCCCAAAAGAGGGTAAGGGCACTCCCTGGCAAGCAAAACCGACTTGCAACTTTCTGTTAGAGTATAATACGGTTTAGGTATATTTGGTAGTATTAGGATTGTAATCCAATTCTATCTCTATTAGGTTTCGTAGTCTCTAAGTCTTGTACCCCTTTATATACAGCCCACCGTGGCTCATTGTAATCAATCTAGTACCAATACAATACAACATATTCCGCAATCTTACATGGTATCAGAGCAGTTCGTTCCGCAACCTAGGGTTTAGCCACCACCACTTTCGCCGCGCCGCCCCCGGCGAAATCGATCTCCATGATCGCCGGGGGCGTCGCATCTTGTAGCTAGTTTTTCTTCCAATTTTAATAAATCAGTTCGTAGGTTTAGCCAATTTCGTTTTGCAATTAGATCAGTTTATTTTTAGCCATTAAAATACATCTAGTTCCATTGAAAAAGCCAGCAGATCCCATCTAAGAACAGCAGCGCGCGATTGTCCGCCCACCCGGCCGCCAGCAGTCATCCATGCACCAAGCTGCATGCAAGAAGCGACCCCATGTTTGCATGTTCATGCATGTTCGTATGGGACATGGACGGATGGGCTCCAAGCTAGGTGATCTTCCCCGGCCAATCTACGCCACCAAATCGTCTTCGTCGTCTCGCCGTCAACACAGGGCTGCACCAAACAACGCTCGTGGTCATCATCGCCGACAAGTTCTACGTCAACAACACCTCGACATCTTCTTCCTCTACATCGCCTACCTCAACAAACGTCTTCAACAACCACCACGCCATCTTCGTCCACCACAACCTTGCCGTCAGAGTTGCAGTCTATTTTTATTTTGCACAATTTAATAGTTGCAACTTCCTTTTTCGTCTACTCCGGCAACAAACGGCGGAAAATCTGCGCTACGCGCCGCCGACCACGGAGATCTCCTCTGCTTCTTCATCCGGCTCTGGCTCGCATGGTTAATGGTGGTCCCTTTCTTCGCATGCCCGATACTGGCAACATCGGCGCATGCCTTCGTCCCCGACGCGCTCCTGAGTCTGGCAAGCTCGGTAAGGCGTGCCGCCTACCTCCAACTACATCGACTCCAGCAAAAGTCTACCTCAACTTCCTCAAACGGCAACATCGACCACAGCGCCAGCGCCCACAACTCGGTTACATCGACATCGGCATCAAGGGCTATCAACTCGGCTCCTCTTCAGTTGGCGATTTCGGATTATGCTCCAGCCAGACCGTCCGCAACGCTCCAGTTGTTCGCGTCACTACCGACCCGACTGCGGGGGGATGTTAGAGTATAATACGGTTTAGGTATATTTGGTAGTATTAGGATTGTAATCCAAGTCTATCTCTATTAGGTTTCGTAGTCTCCAAGTCTTGTACCCCTTTATATACAGCCCACCGTGGCTCATTGTAATCAATCTAGTACCAATACAATACAACATATTCCGCAATCTTACACTTTCTACACCATCTCCCAAATATAGGGGAGGTGGACTTAGCGGCAGCAGCACTAGCAACCGAGAGAGACACGCTACAACTTCCGTATAATAACAGAGGGATAAGAGAGCGCATGAGTAACCAACTACTACTAACACCAATCATAACCCATTCTCGAATTAACCCCCTCAACCAAGTATGAGGAAGCAATTCGGGAAACTCACACATTGAACAGTTTTATTAATAATTTATTGTGAAAGTAATTCTATATTACTAATCAAATTAATTAACATTAATTAGGTGCAAGTTGTGTAGATCTTGTTAGCCAGCATCATCACCGAAGTCGTCCATAACCGTGGACACGGCTCATCGATAAGATTATACCCTGCAGGGGTGCACTACTGTACCCATACTCGAACGATCAATCCAAGCAAGCATCAGGGCCTCTCAACACGACTCATTCCTTCACTACAGCAAGTCCAAGTGCCACCCATATGAGTTGTTACCCGCGTCAAGAGTCCGGCCGAATCTCAATTGCGGACTCATTAGTTTGTGCCTGCGCACCATGCGGCTCAAACCACAGTAGAACTGTCAGCTTCGCGCGCACCACCCCTATATGACCCCCGTATCAAGTAACCTCTCATCAATCATCATCATTATGCACATGCATATGAGCAAATGAAAAACCCGAACTAGTTGCGGCACATGGACAAGCTGAAGATACGTTCAAAGTCGAGGGGGGATCCATAGGGCCCCCCACAAGTGGTTAGTGCGCTCAAAATTGGATCCGAGGACAAAATCTCAGTTCCTAGGTCGACACTTAGCAGAACAAAGCACCTCGCAAGGCCTTCCGCCTGGTGCCTTATCTTTTAATTATAATACCCCAATATAAGACAACATTTTATTAAGGTAGAATAATCTATCATACTAAGCATATGAAATAATAGACCAACAGATGACTCGCACAACCAACTCTATGCATGCACTACGACTCGCAAGGCTAACAGATAAACATACAACAGGTGATGGGATGTGGGGATAAAGCTATATAGGCTGCAAAATAAACATGTGATGGGATTGCGATTAAGAATCGAATACTAGGGTAGCAGAGATCAACGGCAGGAATGAATGACAATGTATAGGTAAACAAGCAAACTTTGCTTGCCTGGAATCCCGCATGGAAGCAGATCTTGTCGTTGCTCACACATCTCAACGTCTTATCCGCGAAGAAGCAACAAACACTGGAAAGCGTAAAAGATAAATTTTACAACTACGGCAAAATATTCAGCATGATCATATGAGAATGATGCATGGCAAGGCAAGATGCAATACGAGATGCATTAATCCAAATTAAGCGGGAACCGGGGTTTCGACAATTAATACTTAGGTGCAAGTTATTTATCTAGTCACCAAATTAAATGTTGATTAACATAGCAAGACATGGCATGGGTGATCTAGTCAATTTAAATGGAGTTGGGAAATACATATATTGATTTGCCCCACAAATTCCATATGTATTATTTAGGTGATTTGCTAGACCACCAAAACCCAAGAGATGCAACACATGCAAGTATGATGCGATATGCACAAGATAGATGACATTTAATAAAAATAGGTATAGGGTTAGTGTTTGGGTCCGTACGTCGGATCGGGTGAAATAGGGTTCGGAACCGACGTCTTCGGTCCGTAGAGGAAGTAGTTGTCGTCGGGGAAGTAGCCGTCGCGGAACCGGGGCATCGTCGTTTGTCGGAGTCGTGGAAGTGGTTGGGGAAGTAGTCGTACTCGGTCATCATCGTTGACGGGCGCGGGCACGTAGAACACGGCAAACGGACACCGGAAAGAAATTGTGCACGGGCGGGCACCGAGACACAGACTCGGGCGGTCACGGAATTGCGGCACCGGAAGAGGACGCGCACGCGCATGTAGCAATACCACGAAGGGTGGACAACTCGGACAAAAAAAATGCGACGCCGGGGTCTTGCGGACATTATGTCGAACACCTTGCGGGCGGCGGCGGCGTGCACGCGGCTGGGAAGAGGAGGCCGCGGGGACGCGTGCGTGCGGGAGGCGGCGGTGTGGAGCGGAGGCGCGGAGCGGATGCGCACGGCGGCGGCGACCGCTGCGGGCGGAGGCGCGCTGCGCGGCGCGACGGCTCGGGCGCGAGTCGCGCGGCGGCTGCGGGCGGCGTGGGAGGAGGCGGCACAGCCGCAGGCAGCGACGGGAGCGGGCGACGGCGGCTCGAGCTGGAGGTGGAGGAGGCCGGGCCGGAGCAGGGGGAGGCCGGGGCGCGCACGCACGAGCGGAGGTGCGGGAGAGCTCGGGGCTGGCTCTCCCGTGCGGGAGGAGTAAGGGGAAATGAGGAAAGAAAAAGCAAAAAGGAGAAGAGAAAAAGAAGAAAAGAAAAGAAAAGAAAGGAAAGGAAGGGGAAAAAGAAAGAAAAGAGAGGTGGGAGGACCTTTTGCAAAAACCAGAAAAGAGAGGAGGGTGGCTGCGAAATTGCAGGGGGTGGGAAAGAATTTTTTCCAGGGGAACCCCTAGGGTTTGGCTTAGGTGGGCTTTGGGCTTTTATTTCTCTCCCTTTTAATTGTTTCTGTTTTATATTTTTAAAACAAAATAGAAAAGGAATTTGAATACGAAAACTATACAAAATTGTTTTAGTTTTAAATAGACAATTTAATAAACTAATTTTTAACATTTGCAAAAGATTTGAAATATCACATTTTTAATTAATTTGAAATGCATTTGAATTTAATGGTGGGAATCGAAATTAAATGCAACAAATTAAATTAATGAGATGCAATGCGATGCCATGTTGATGCAAAAAGGAAAGCACACAAAACTAAAAGGGGATAAATCCCGGGACGTTACAATCGACACTGCTTTTTATCGCGTCCCACGATCCACGCCGAGACCAGAAAAGAGAGGGGTAACTACCGAGTCTTCCGGTTTCGTGAAGAACTTCTCGACACCACTAACAAGGGATTGTTGCTCCACCTCGAAATTCTCGACACCACTAACAAGAGGAGTTGGTCATGTCGATGAAGATTCGCGAAGATCGAACCCTAATAGGATAAAAGGCAAGAAATCGTCCACCCACGTAGAATCCTAACTTTGAAATTTGGATAAGAGAAGAGACTCCAAAACAAATAAGACGAAAGGAGAAATAGAATAGAGGTAAAGAGTAAAAAGAAACCTAATGAGATATTTCCAAAATAATTTTAGTAAAATAGTTTAGACACTCTATAAACAACGACCGTTAGCGAGGTTATCCTACAGGCTTTTGCGGACCCGCTGCTTCGATAACCATTCTTATCGAAACAACAAGGAGATCGAAACTAAGGCTCTGATACCACTTTGTGACGCCCTAAAATCGTTACTATGTAGATTTAAGCGTTCCCGCCGAAATCCGCATAATAACGATTTTAGGTCGCCCACCAGACATAATGTGCACGCCGAAACATGCGCATTATGTGGGTGGAATTGTGATAACATTACAACAGTTCCGATACATCCACAAATACAACAAAGATATATAATACAACAACGACTCGAACGAGTCAAGATACAAATGATACAATACAAAGATTCAAAAGATAGCGGAAGCAAAATAGTATCCGTCTAAGGATAAGATGCAAATTAGACTAAGAGTCCTGAAGATAAGCGATGGCGCCATATCCCTGCCCAGCCAAGCCGGAGGGATTCCCAAGCTAACGTCGTCAGACTTCAAACCTGTTAACTGCACATAAAGCACAACCCAAAAGAGGGTCAGGGCACTCCCTGGCAAGCAAAACCGACTTGCCAACTTTCTACACCATCTCCCAAAATATAGGGGAGGTGGAGTTAGCGGCAGCAGCACTAGCAACCTAGAGAGACACGCTACAACTTCCGTCTAATTACAGAGGGATAAGAGAGCGCTGGAGTAACCCACTACTACTAACACCAATCATAATGTAACGCCCCGGGATTTCCCAAATTAGATTTGTTTGTTTTTCTTTTTGCATCATCATGTCATCATGCATTTGTCACTTATTTTATTTTATTACATTTAAATTTAAATCACACCATTCAAATTCAAATTCCACTTTTAAATTCAAATGCAAATCAAATTAATTTGAATGTGATATTTAAATTCTTTTCAAATTTTTCAAACTAACATATTAAATTGAGTATTTCTGAAACGATAATTATTTGTCAAAATTTATATATCTTTTCTTCTTCTATTTTATTTTTAAAACACAAAATAAGAAAAAAATAAAAAAACAAAAGAAAAAAACGAAGAAAAAAAAGGGGGAGAAACACTCACCTGGGCCAAAACTCAACTAAGGCCCAAACCCTAGCCCACCTCAGCTTTCTTCTCCGTACGGTCGCACGAGACGAACCCCCCGTCCTTTCCACCGTGGCCATGGTGTCCCCCACCATGTGCTCCTGCTTCCTCCCCCTCCCCTCCTTTTTAGCCCAACCCCTCCTTCCGAACCGAAACCCTAGAGCCTCCTCTTCTCCCCCATGCGTCGCCACCCTCTTTTCCCCACCATCTTCACTGTTTTCCCCCACCAAAATCCTCCATGAACGAGCTCGTATAGCAGCACCGAACCGGCGACATGTTCTGCTCTAGTAACTCCCGAGCGCGGGAATGAAAAACCTCGTCGCCGTAGCCGTCCTTTGCGCGGAAGGTGGAGCCGGAGAAGGTCCGGAGCAACGCCAATCGGCCTCCCCGGCGTCGGTGATTCCTCCCCGCCATGGATGCCGTCCAGGTCTACCCCGTCTGATTTCTCCTCCCTCCGAAGTCGCCCCGACCTCCCCCAAGGTGAGCTGAGCTCCTGTCCCCTTCCCTTTCATTCCTCCCTGCTCTGAGAGCTCGCCATCGTGCGGCCTAAGAGGATCGACGCCAGCGTTGCCGCGATTCACCTCTGGCGCTTCTCTGAATCGCTGTCGACATTCAGTTTCGTTAGTGAAAAACAGGCGACTTTGATAACTTAAAACGAAACCGATGCGGTATCCATCACCAACCCAGTCCCGGCCCAGTGGCTAGCGCAGCATCCCTGTCCTCCGCGTGAGGTCGCGAGTTCAATCCCTCACGGTCGCGTTGGAGAAAAGGGACACTTTTTTTTCCTTATCCCCCGCTGACAGGTGGGTCCCATCTGTCATTGACTCCTAGAGACAGATCATCGCTGTAATCTGGCACAGAGCCCCCTGTTCCTCTGTTTTTCACACAGAAGCACTCACAGATAGTTTTTCCATCACGAACAGGTCCTGTAAAATTGCAGAAACACCCCTAAACTTAATTTGCTAATAACTTTATTTCTATAACTCCAAATTTAATAATCTTTATATATTTACTTATCCGAAAAATGCAATGAATATTAATAAGCCATTTGTATGCCATTTTGCATATGTTATTTTAATTTCTTAGTGTAATTTGTTAATTGCAACTAAATAAATAATATGGAATGTGTGGGGTAATAAATATATAATGCCCTATTCCATTTAATTTAATTAGGTCACCCATGCCATGTGTTGCCATGTTAACCAATATTTAATATTGCTGGTAAATAAATAACTTGCACCTAAATATTAATTGTCAGGGTTGTTTTTCCGCTTAATTTGGATTACCTGCATTGTATTGCATCTTGCCATGCCATGCATCATTCTCATATGATCATGTTGGATCTTTTGCCGTAGTTATAAGATGCATCTTTTACGCTTTCCAGTGTTTTGTTGCTTCTTCGCGGATAAGACGTTGAGATGTGTGAGCAACGACAAGATCTGCTTCCATGCGGAATTCCAGGCAAGCAAAGTTTGCTTGTTTACCTATACATTGTCTTTCATTCCTGCCGTTGATCTCTGCTACCCTAGTATTCGATTCTTATCGCGATCCCATCACCTGTTTATCCTGCAGCCCATACAGCTTTATCCCCACATCCCATCACCTGTTGTTTGTTTATCTGTTGGCCTTGCGAGTCGTAGAGCATGCTTAGAGTTGATTGTGCGAGCCATGTGTTGGTCTTATGTTTCATCTGCTTAGTATGATAGAATATTCTACCTTAATAAAATGTTGTTTTATATTGGGGTATTATAATTAAAAGATAAGGCACCAGGCGGAAGGCCTTGCGAGGTGCTTTGTTCTGCTAAGTGTCGACCTAGGAACTGAGATTTTGTCCTCGGATCCAATTTTGAGCGCACTAACCACTTGTGGGAGGCCCTATGGAGCCCCCCTCGACTTTGAACGGATCTTCAGCTTGTCCATGTGCCGCAATTAGTTCGGGTTTTCCATTTGCTCATATCCATGTGCATGATGATGATGATTGATGAGAGGTTACTTGATACGGAGGGTCGTATAGGGGTGGTGCGCGCGAAGCGGACAATTCCTACTGTGGTTTGAGCCGCATGGCGCGTGGACACAAACTAATGAGTCCGCAATTGAGATTCGGCCGAACTCTTGACGCGGGGAACAACTCATATGGGTGGTACTTGGACTTGCTGTAGTGAAGGAATGAGTCGTGTTGAGATGCTCTGATGCTTGCTTGGGTTGATCATACGAGAATGGGTACAGTAGTGCACCCCTGCAGGGTATAATCTTATCGATGAGCCGTGTCCACGGTTATGGACGACTTTGGTGATGATGCTGGCTAACAAGATCTAGACAACTTGCACCTAATTAATGTTAATTAAATTGACTAGTAATATAGAATTACTTTCACAATAAATTATAATTAAAACTGTTCAATGTGTGAGTTTCCCGAATTGCTTCCTCATACTTGGTTGAGGGGGTTAACTCGAGAATGGGTTATGTTTGGTGTTAGTTGTAGTTGTTTACTTATGCGCTCTCTTATCCCTCTCTGATTAGACGGAAGTTGTAGCGTGTCTCTCTAGGTTGCTAGTGCTGCTGCCGCTAAGTCCACCTCCCCTATATTTTGGGAGATGGTGTAGAAAGTAGGCAAGTCGGTTTTGCTTGCCAGGGAGTGCCCTGGCCCTCTTTTGGGATGTGCTTTATGTGCAGTCAACAGGTTTGAAGACTGACGACGTTAGCTTGGGAATCCCTCTGGCTTGGCTGGTCAGGGCTATGGCGTCATTGCTTATCTTCAGGACTCTTAGTCCAATTTGCATTTGATCCGTAGTCGGATACTATTTTTGCTTCCGCTGTCATTTGAATCTTTGTATTGTCTCATTTGTATCTTGACTCGTTCGAGTCGTTGTTGTAATTATATCTTCTGTTGTATTTGTGGATGTATCGGAACTGTTGTAATGTTATCACAACTCCACCCACATAATGCACATGTTTCAGCGTGCACATTATGTCTGGTGGGCGACCTAAAATCGTTATTATGCGGATTTCGGCGGGAGCGCTTAAATCTACATAGTACCGATTTTAGGGCGTCACATATAACCCATTCTCGAATTAACCCCCTCAACCAAGTATGAGGAAGCAATTCGGGAAACTCACACATTGAACAGTTTTATTTATAATTTATTGTGAAAGTAATTCTATATTTCTAATCAAATTAATTAACATTAATTAGGCGCAAATTGTCTAGATCTTGTTAGCCAGCATCATCACCAAAGTCGTCCATAACCGTGGACACGGCTCATCAATAAGATTATACCCTGCAGGGGTGCACTACTGTACCCATACTCGTATGATCAACCCAAGCAAGCATCAGAGCCTCTCAACACGACTCATTTCTTCACTACAACAAGTCCAAGTGCCACCCATATGAGCTGTTACCCGCGTCAAGAGTCTGGCCGAATCTCAATTGCGGACTCATTAGTTTGTGCCTGCGCGCCATGCGGCTCAAACCACAGTAGGAACTGTCCGCTTCGCGCGCACCACCCCTATATGACCCTCGTATCAAGTAACCTCTCATCAATCATCATCATTATGCACATGCATATGAGCAAATGGAGAACCCGAACTAGTTGCGGCACATGGACAAGCTGAAGATCCGTTCAAAATCGAGGGGGCTCCATAGGGCCTCCCACAAGTGGTTAGTGCGCTCAAAATTGGATCCGAGGATAAAATCTCAGTTCCTAGGTCAACACTTAGCAGAACAAAGCACCTCGCAAGGCCTTCCGCCTGGTGCATTATCTTTTAATTATAATACTCCAATATAAGATAACATTTTATTAAGGTAGAATAATTTATCATACTAAGCATATGAAATAATAGACCAACAGATGACTCGCACAAGCAACTCTAAGCATGCACTACGACTCGCAAGGCTAACAGATAAACATACAACAGGTGATGGGATGTGGGGATAAAGTTGTATAGGCTGCAGGATAAACATGTGATGGGATCGCGATAAAGAATCGAATACTAGGGTAGCATAGATCAACGGCAGGAATGAAAGACAATGTATAGGTAAACAAGCAAACTTTGCTTGCCTGGAATCCCGCATGGAATCAGATCTTGTCGTTGCTCACACATTTCAACGTCTTATCCGCGAAGAAGCAACAAACACTGGAACGCGTAAAAGATGCATTTTACAACTACGGCAAAAGATTCAGCATGATCATATGAGAATGTTGCATGGCATGGCAAGATGCAATACGAGATGCATTAATCCAAATTAAGCGGGAACCAGGATCCGACAATTAATACTTAGGTTCAAGTTATTTATCTACTCACCAAATTAAATGTTGACGCGCACGCGCATGTAGCAACACCACGAAGGGTGGACAACTCAGACAAAAAATATGCGACGCCGGGGTCTTGTGGACATTATATCGAACACCTTGCGGGCGGCGACGTGCATGCGACCGGGAAGAGGAGGCAACGGGGACGCGTGCGTGCGGGAGGCGGCGGTGTGGAGCGGAGGCGCGGAGCGGATGCGCATGGCGGCGGCGACCGACGTGGGCGGAGGCGCGCAGCACGACGCGACGGCGCGGGCGTGAGTCGCGCGGCGGCTGCGGGCGACGGCGACCGGCGCGCACGCGGGCGGCGTGGGAGGAGGTGGCACAGCCGCAGGCGGCGACGGGAGCGGGCGACGGCGGCTCGAGCTAGAGGCGGAGGAGGCCGTGCCGGAGCAGGGGGAGGCCGGGGCGCGCAGGCACGGGCGGAGGTGCGCGGCGGCCGGGCGGCGGGGAGCGCGTGCGGGGATGGCGTGGGGGAGCGCTGGCGGCGGCGGCGAGGCGCAGCGCGTGGCAGGGGCGCGCGGGGAGGCGGCCGGGCGCGGTGCTCGGCGGCAGCATGGCGCGGAGGCGGCGCGCACGGGCGACGGCGGGAGGGCGCGGCCGGAGGCGGGGAGGCGGCAGCCGCGGCGGGCCGGAGGCTGGCGGCTCGGGAGCATGAGGTTGGGGGCGCACGGGCGTTGGGTGCGGGAGAGCTCGGGGCTGGCTCTCCCGTGCGAGAGGAGTAAGGGGAAAAAAGGAAAGAAAAAGAAAAAAGGAGAAAAGAAAAAGAAGAAAAGAAAGGAAGGGAAAAAAGAAAGAAAAGAGAGGTGGGGACCTTTTGCAAAAAACAGAAAAGAGAGGAGGGTGGCTGCGAAATTGCAGGGTGTGGGAAAAAATTCAGGGAAAACCCTAGGGTTTGGTTTAGGTGGACTTTGGGCTTTTATTTCTCTCCCTTTTAATTGTTTCTGTGAAAAAAGAATTTGAATACAAAAATTATATAAAATAGTTTTAATTTTTAATAGACAATTTAATAGACTAATTTTTAACATTTGCAAAAGATTTGAAATATCACATTTTTAATTAATTTGAAATGAATTTGAATTTAATGGTGGGAATTGAGACTAAATGAAACAAATTAAATTAATGAGATGCAATGCGATGCCATGTTGATAAAAAAGAAAACCACACAAAACTAAAAGGGGATAAATTCCGAGACGTTACATGAATACCCAACCTCCAATTCCTATCGCCGCCGACTGATGTTGCTTTGGGTATATAGCAATGATACCCAATTACCCATGGTTGAACTCGATGCTGTTTTGGGTATATGGTAATGCTACCATGCATGGTTGAACCGCAGTGCAGTGCTATAGTTGGTATATGGCGTTGGTACGGACCCAAATCAGGTGGCTGCTACGGTGCTCCGATGTCGCGTGCTTGACGGTGGTGGTGCGAGTCCGAAGCTGAAGCTTGCTGTGAGGGGAGCGGCCCCGCCGGCCCGGCTGCCAGAGAAGGTGCGGATCTTGCTGGTTGCCGGAGATGGGGACGAGCGCGGGCTGCCGGAGATGGGGACGAGCACGCGCTGGCTGTCAGAGAAGGGGGGCGAGCGGATCTTTGCCGGCTGCCGGAGATGGCGGCGAGCGCGACGGCCGCCAGATATGGGGCGGAGCGGAGCTTGCCGGCTGCCGGAGAGGTGGCAAGCGCGACCGCTGCCAGAGATTGGGCGGAGCGGAGCGCGCCGAATCTGGAGATGGAGGTTCCGCGTTGAGTTTGGCTACGAGACTTGGTTGGTGGATCGGACGGTTTTCCTGTCCAGATCGTATGACGGCGGACCCGGAGGATATGGGGGTTTGATCCCCGGGGACGCTCAGCAGTCTCCAAAAAGAAACATGATACTCCCTCCTTCCGGATTTATAAGCACCTTACGCAAAATCAGATATTCTCAACAATAAGCCACAATTTAAATTATTAATTACTAATTTGGAGAGAGCAAATAGCCGCTGCCCACCAACTCACCAAGCAATTAATTCTGGAGAGGAGAAACCAATTTTGCTCCAGCATGCGCACCAGCCCAAGAGGCAACCACTGCATGCGCGCTCTCCATGCAAACCGAATTGAATCTTCACTTTGATTGAGAGAATAAGACGTCCAATAGTTAGCCACTAGGTTCGAGAGATTTGCTATATGTTGCTTATAAACCAGGATTTTGAGACACTATTAAGATAGTAAGACCATAGCCAGCCTGTGTTAGCATTTAATCTTGATTTGTTGTATCTGCATATTAGTTTGGTAAACTAGTCACAATGGGGTGTAAGTTTAACTAGTAATATATACGTATTGTTAGACTATGTTATTACCCTCACAATGCAAAGTAACATAAATGTATTGTCATATATAGTCTTATTTATAACTCTATACACATATTTTGTGTTGAAAATTGTGATGTGATGGTAATTAGATATGTTACTCCATTTGCCTCTCTCCTCACAAATTACGTATCATATTATTTTTTTTTACCTAGGTGGCATCTATGTTACTAACTTAGTTTGTCCCATTGTGACTAGCCTTAGGCGCATTTGCATGTTGGCCAGGGTTTCGTGCGGTTTCCGGAGAGAATCTAGGTGCTCAAGTCAAGAGGTTGTTAAGAGGTTGTTAGCTGCATGGCCTGAGTAGTGGATATGGCCGTGCGCCATTGGAGTTAGTGGAGTGCGTGGATTAGTGGTGTTAGTGGCCGGTGGTATGAGTGGTCTACCTTGTATATATACTGCATTGAGTTAATGGAAAAGTTAAGCCGTGAGGGCAGCAGCCACAATGTAACATCTCGTGTCATCAAGCAGAAAGACCTCTCAGCTTTGTTGGTTGTGTTTCTTTCTTGGTCGTGTGTCATGTGTGTGTTCTGTGAGAGACACGAGAGAAGAGAATTGAGAGGTTGAAGAAGAGAGAGCGGCGCTGCATCTGAGAGGTTGAAGAAGAGAGAGCGGCGCTGCATCTATATAAACAATTGTTCGATTAAACTAATTCAATAATAAATCATGAACATGGTAAAAATAGTGCTAATAACATACTGAAACTTGATGATAAGACTACGTACTAGACAGATAGTAGAAACATCTACATATGTGACTAGTAGTACCAACACGGAAATAATTAGCAGAAGTATGAACATATCATACTCGGTAATTGGCCAATTGGCGAAGCGGAAGCAGCAGCGTTGTCGGGAGCCCTCTTGTCAGCGGCAGCCTTCTCGATCTCGGCGTCAGTGCTCAGGGTGATGATGAAGGCGACGAGGACGTAGTTGAAGTATAGGAAGTAGCCGACGTAGTGGATGAGGATTGGCGAGCAGTCGCGTATGAGACGCTCCCCAAAAACCTAATCGCCCCTCTCCCGTACAGGAAACGGAGAGGCGGGATTTCGGAGGCCTGCTCTCCCGTCGACCGTGTACACGGAAAACGGGATGGGATCAACGATGGCAACAGAATGACGGTGGTGGCGCATGGAGCAGATGATTCTATTGTCTGGTGTATTTTCGGAGAGGAGCGACCTCTCCTTTTATGCATAGACGCGGGAGTCAAAGGGTCCAGCCGAAACACACATAATGATGATCGTTAAGACTGAAAATGCACGTACTTAAGAGCACTTAAGACACGATGTTTCAGCTAGCAATCAATCTCCATTACCGCAGAATGTTTCGTGACCGTTGACATTCTATTCCTGCGTGACAAAAAGAATATATCGGCTCGGCGAGATTCCCGCAACCCGCGGCGCGTCGTGAAGTGTCGTGACGAGGCGAGACGTGGCGAGGCGGGCGGCGGAGGAGGAGGAGCGCGCGTGTGGTGCACAGTCATTCACCTCATACCTCATACCAACTCATACTAGTTGTAGAGTATATAAGCTGATGCATATCTCACTAAACTAGCAGTATGGGACTAAAGTCCCACCACTTGCCATTACAGCATGGGCCTTAGGGATTTTCAGGAATTGTTAAATGGGCTAAGAGACCCATTATATCAGCAATCCCCCACCAGATTCCAAAGACCCAAGATGTTATCATTTGTTCCAAACATTGTTTTGATATACCAGTATTTTCAGTAGAGACCTGTTAAGGTTGAACTCTACCTAGAGCAATCAGCTACACTCTTTCACAACTGACAATGGACTAGGCCTTGAATTGTCAGTTTGGCGTAAAGTAGTTTCACTAACTGTCTTTCCAGTACTAGGCTGCCGAAGGCTGATTAGAGATCACCCTAATCTCATAGACTGTGACCAGTAGTCAGGTTCATATAGGTGTGTTCCTCCAAAGATCGCTCTGTAGGATAGCGTCTTGCTTATGCAAAGCTTTGGAACACATTAAGACATACATCAACCTGCCATACAGTTAGAGAGTATTGCATCTCCAATGGAGTGGGTTAGTAAAGATTTTACTCTCTTCAGTTAACCACTAGCTTGTTTTCCTAGGTCCTAATTCACGGGATCTCCGATCACATAGGTTGGGTTACTACCATGGCAACTCATGTGGGCTTCATACCCATCTCCCTCGATGCATTTTCTATCACAACACGTGATAGCCCTTTAGTAAAGGGATCTGCCAGATTCTTAGCCGACTGGATATAATCCAACGCTATAACTCCGGAGCTTCTTAAATGTCTGACAGATTTTAATCTCATTCTTATGTGTTTGTTGGACTGTATGTTGTCCTTTGAACTCTTAACCTTAACAATCACTGTTTGGTTATTACAGTTCATTAGGATAGCCAGAACTGGTTTTTCAACCACTAGCAAGTTCATAAAAAGATCTCGAAGCCATCCTGCACCAGATGTGTCCAACGCTGTTAATTCTGCTTCCTTTGTCGATCTCGTCAGGATCGTTTGCTTGCAAGACTTCCAGGAAACAGCACCACTTCCAAGGGTAAACACATACCCTGTTGTGGCTTTCATCTCATCAGCATCAGAGATCCAATTCGCATCACAGTACCCTTCAAGCACGGACGGGCTTCCAGAATAGTGAAGTCTGTAGTTCTCAGTACCTTTCAAGTAGCGCATAATTCTTTCGACAGCATGCCAGTGCACATCACCCGGATTGGAAACAAACCGGCTAAGTTTGCACACAACAAACATGATGTCAGGCCTTGTCGCGCTAGCTAGGTACATGAGTGAACCAATTACTTGAGAGTACCTCAGTTGATCCTTAGTTGTGCTATTGAATTTTCGAATTTGCACACTAGGATCATAAGGCGTTGGAGAAGTTTTGCAGTCTAAATATCCAAATCGACTCAAAATCTTCTCAACGTGATGGGATTGCAAAAGTGTTATCCCACCCTCATTATCTCTCAGTAGCTTGATATTCAGAATAACATCAGCCACACCAAGGTCCTTCTTCTCCTGAGATAGAAAAGACTTGACCTCCTCAATGACTTTGAGGTTGGTCCCAAAAATCAGTATGTCATCAACATACAAGCACAATATAACTCCTTCGCCCCCACCATAGCGATAGTATACGCATTTGTCAGCCTCATTAACAACAAAACCAGCAGAGGTTAAAGTTGTATTGAATTTCTCATGCCATTGCTTAGGTGCTTGTTTCAGGCCATATAGAGATTTCAATAACTTACATACCTTTCCTTCCTGACCATCTAATACAAAGCCATCTGGCTATTGCATATAGATTTTCTCGTCTAGCTCTCCATTTAGGAAAGCCGTCTTAACATCCATTTGATGGACAAAAAGACCATGCGAGGCCGCCAACAAGAGTAAAACTCCTATAGTGGTCAGTCTAGCCACAGGTGAGTAAGTATCGAAAAAATCTTCCTCTTCTTTTTGGGCATAGCCCTTGGCCACAAGCCTAGCCTTATACTTTTCAATCGTACCATCGGGCCTAACCTTCTTTTTGAACACCCACTTACATCCCAACGGTTTACAACCGTAAGGACGTTCAGTAATTTCCCATGTCCCGTTAGCCATGATGGAATCTATCTCGCTACGGACTGCTTCTTTCCAGTAATCAGCATCCGAAGATGCATAAGCCTCTGAAATAGAAGTGGGAGTGTCATCCACAAGGTACACGAGAAAATCGTCGCCAAAGGACTGTGCAGTCCTCTGTCGCTTGCCCCTACCAAGGGTTTCCTCATCATCCTTCTCAAGATTTTCATCATGGTTTTGTTCATAATATTCCATAGGAATAGCAGGCTCGGGAGTTTGCTCGGATTCCTGTCTAGAAGTGCTTTGCATATCTCTCATAGGAAAAATATCCTCGAAGAAAGTAGCATCTTTAGACTCCATGATCGTATTGACCTTCACGTCAGGTACATCAGATTTCACTACCAAGAATCTATAGCCAACGCTATTCTTAGCGTAGCCCAAATTAACACAGTTCACGGTCTTAGGTCCAAGCTTACGCTTTTTGGGGATCGGCACATTGACTTTCGCCAAACAGCCCCAAGTACGTAAGTATGAGAGTGTTGTCCTTCTCTTCTCCCATTGTTCATAGGGAGTGAGTTCATTATCTTTTGTCGGAACTTTACTCAGGACATGACATGCCGTCAATAGCGCCTCCCCCCACCATACCTTAGATAATCCCGATCTATCTAACATGGCGTTAACCAAATCAGTTAGAGTACGTTTTTTCCGTTCGGCAACCACATTTGACTGGGGAGAATAGGGAGACGTCCTCTCATGAATAATACCGTGTTCCGAACAGAAAGAATCAAACTCATTCGAGAAGTACTCTCCACCACGATCAGACCGGATGTGTTTAATTTTCTTTTCAAGTTGGTTCTCAACTTCTTCCTTTTAGATTTTAAAGTAGTGTAGAGCCTCATCTTTAGTACTTAACAAATATACATAGCAAAATCTAGTGGAATCATCTATTAGTGTCATGAAGTATCTCTTTCCACCTTTAGTCAAAACACCATTCATCTCACAAAGATCAGAATGTATAAGTTCTAACGGTGCCAAGTGTCATTCCTCCGCAGCTTTATGAGGCTTGCGAGGTTGCTTTGCTTGAACACACGAAAGCCATTTAGAACCTTTGGCTAAAGTGAAAGATGGGATTAAACTTAGTTTTGCTAGCCGCGTCATACAACCGAAACCAATGTGACAAAGACGTGAATGCCAAACTTCTGTTTCATTAACATTCGAATGAATATTGTTCACGACTTCATTACAGAAATCAGCAAGAGAAAAGCGGAACATGCCTCCGCATTCATAACCTTTTCCAACAAATAGGCCATATTTCATAACAACTACTTTATTAGACTCGAATACCAACGTAAACCCTTCTTTACATAGAAGGGAGCCACTAACGAGATTCTTCTTGATGGCAGGGACATGCTGAATGTTCTTGAGCTGCACGATCCTTCCCGAAGTAAACTTCAGACCGACCGTGCCAACACTAAGAACAGAAGCACTCACGCCATTCCCCATCAATACGGATCCGTTCCCTGTGACCTGATAAGAAGAAAACAATGAAATGTCAGCACACACATGAGTATTTGCACCAGTATCAATGAACCATTCATTAGACTGAAAAACTGAAAGTACAGTAAATAAATTACCGTACCCGGATGCACCGTTCTCATTGTTGCTCACGATCATGTTGACAGACTTGGAGTCTTGTCCTGGTTTCTTGAACTTCTTCGGGCACTTCGGAGCCCAATGTTCCTCTGAACCACAGGTGTAGCATGCACCTTTCTTCTTATCCTTCTTGAAGGGTTTGTTACCCTTCTTCTTGAAGTCGGCATTCTGTTGGACACCAGTTTTCCCTTTGTGCTTGTTGGAGTTGAAGTTCTTCTGTACCATGTTGGCAACAGAAGTACCTTCACCTTTTCCACGCGAGTCCTTTGCCCTGAAATTCTGCTTAACACTCAGATGGCCAATGACATCCTCAATAGAGAATTCACGCCTCTGATGTTTCAGAGTAGTGGCAAAGCTCCTCCATGAATTAGGCAGCTTAGCGATGATGCATCACGCGACAAATTTGCCCGGTAGATCACACTTGAGAAGCTCAAGCTCCTTTGCGATGCATTGTATCTCATGAGCCTGATCCAATACAGGACGGTTTTCAACCATCTTGTAATCATGGAACTGCTCGATGGTATACATCTCGCTTCCAGCATCGGTTGCGCCGAATTTAGATTCGAGCGCTTCCCGCAAGTCCCTGGCAACCCGCACATGTAAATATGCGTTAACCAACTTATCTCTGATCATGCTTAGAATGGCTCCAACAAAGACGACGGTGGCATCCCTAAACGCCTTCTCTTGTTCAGGAGTAATCGTTTCAGTGGGAGTGACACCGGCGACCCAGAACACGTTCATTGCAGTGAGCCATAAGATGGTTTTGGTTTGCCAACGCTTAAAATATGTCCCGGGAAACGAGACTGGTTTCAGTGCAGCAGCAAAACCATTGACCGAAAATTGCCTACACAGATTAGGTTTTTGGATTGTTGAGTATATAGGCAATTGTTCGATTAAACTAATCCAGTAATAAATCATGAACATGGCATAAACAGTGCTAATAACATACTGAAACTTGATGATAAGACTACGTACTAGACAGATAGTAGAAACATCTACACATGTGACTAGTAATACGAACACGGAAATAATTATGAGAAGTATGAACTTATCATACCCAGCAATTGGCCAATTGGCCGAAACGGAAGCAGCAGCGTTGCCGGCACCCCTCTTGTCAGCGGCAGCCTTCTCGATCTCGGCGTAAGTGCTCATGGTGATGATGAAGGCGACGAGGACGTAGTTGAACTAGAGAAAGTAATCGACGTAGTGGATGAAGATTGGTGAGCAGTCGCGTATGAGACGCTACCCAAAAACCTAATCGCCCCTCTCCAGTACAGGAAATGGAGAGGCGGGTTTCGGAGTTTCGGAGGCCTGCTCTCCCGTCGACCGTGTACGCAGAGAACGGGATGGGATCAACGATGGCAGCAACAATATGAGGAATGACGGTGGTGGCGCGTGGAGCGGATGATTCTATTGTCTGGTGTATTTTCGGAGAGGAGCGACCTCTCCTTTTATGCTCCTTTTATGCACAGACGCGGGAGACAAAGAGTCCAGCCGAAACGCACATAATGAATGATCGTTAAGACTGAAAACGCACATACTTAAGAGCACTTAAGACATGACGTTTCAGCTAGCAATCAATCTCCATTACCGCAGAACGTTTCATGATCGTTGACATTCTATTCATGCGTGACCAAAAGAATACATCGGCTCGGCGAGATTCCCGCAACCCGCGACGCGTGGTGACGTGTCGTGTCGTGACGAGGCGTGACGAGGCGGGCGGCGGAGGAGGAGCGCGCGTGTGGTACACAACCATTCACCTCATAGCTCATACCAACTTATACTAGTTTTAGAATGGCTCACTATATAAGTTGATGAACATCTTACTAAACTAGCAGTATGGGACTAAAGTCCCACCACTTGCCATTACAGCATGGGCATTAGAGATTTTCAGGAATTATTAAATGGGTTAAGAGGCTCATTATTTTAGCAAACAATTGGTATCATAGCCACCCGCTCTTGGTTCATGTGGTGGAGGCGCGAGCAAGGTGGCGACGCGGCGGACTCCATGCGAGATGGAGGCCGGTGGCGTAAGAAATAGGCTCAGCGGTGTGATGTTGTCGACCGCTGGTTGCGCGCCTACGCTTTTAGAAGTACCGAGGAAACCAACCAAACATATTTATTTATTATTTACAGTAACAAAATTCTCGCAAGGAACAAGGATCTCTGATCCAGAATGGGATGCGAATCCGTGGATAATTGATGTGTGAGGCTGCTAGGAGGAGGAGATGGTGTGGTGATCCGCGTCGTCCACGTCATGTGGTATGCGCTGCGGCGCACGTCGGGGCGGAGGTTTATGGGGCACCGGCGGGAAGCTAGGTGCAGCACCATGCGCCCAGGAACACGACGATGGACAGCGGTGCGTCCATGGTGAAGCTGGCTGCATGTCGGCATGTGTCGTGCTCGCCGGAGACAAGGTATGGTGACCCGGTGATGTTGATTAGGGAGAGATTGTTAGCTTTTAATCTTGATTTGTTGTATCTGCATATTAGTTTGTTAGGTGCATTTGCATGTTTGCCAGGGTTCGTGGGGTTCCCGGAGAGAATCTAGGGGATCAAGTCAAGAGGTTGTTAATTAGTTGCATGGCATGAGTAGTGGATATGGCCGTGCCTGTAGCCAGTGATTAGCTGGTACGTGGATTAGTGGTGTTAGTGGCCGGTGGCATGCGTGGTCTACCTTGTATATATACTGCATTGAGTTAATGGAAAAGTTAAGCCGTGAGGGCAGCAGCCACAGTGTAGCATCTCGTGTGATCAAGGAGAAAGACCTGCTGGTTGTGTTTTTTTCTTGGTCGTGTGTCATGTGCGTGTGTTTGTGTGAGCTGTGAGAGACACAAGAGAAGAGAATTGAGAGGTTGAAGAAGAGAGAGCGGCGCTGCGAGATGCAGCGCCAACAGCCTGATCGCGACTGGGCAGCTAGCCTAATCGATCAGCTAGCTCAATCTGCTTAGGAACGAAGCGATGCGATGGATTCGGTCAGCAAAGAAGCACTGACACCGGCACACCGCCCATCCGGGACGAACTTGGTTTTGACCGGAAAGCGTTGGATTTCAGATTTCCAATCGCATCCTTTAAACCGATCATTTCATGATGCCTCCAAATCAAAAGTGGTTTGTAACAAAGAAATATCAATGTGGTGGTTCTGACTTATGAGCAATCCTCACGTATGGTGTTTTTGTTCAGCTCTTGTCAAAACCAAAGAATAACCACGGTTTAAGTAGCTTCGTTTGATTCACGGACAGTATACAGAAGGAACCGACAAATTCATTCTGTTCACTACGGAAAGAATTAAGATTATGTACAGATATCTGATAGTTTAATGTACAGGTGAGATGGCCATATTGTATAAATTAAATGTACTGTTGATACATATCAGTGGCAGTTATAGAACTGCATCACAACGAGTCGGGAATTCAAACCCTTGAATTGCAGTTATGTTGTGCAGATCCTCCGTGCAGTACATAGGAAGAAACCAGAGCAAACTTTTGGTGCCAAATACCTACATCACACAATATTTCAGAAGGTACAAACGGAATTAGGGAGATCGGATCAATGAAAACGCAAGAAAAATAACCTGTTCCAAGTTTTTTTTCCATCCTAGGTCATACTTCCATGAGCATGATTTCCTTCGCTCGTACAGCTGGAAGAAATTTTACCAGTACAAAAAACATATCATTTGGGCATTCTAACAGCAACAAGTCACTGTACAACCAAAATCAAGTCCTAAACCCGATGATCTGCAGTTCTTGAAGGAAACTCTCAAGCTGGAACCTAGACTGTTACTATACTCCTGTGCCAGTAATTTCGACTACCAAATCAAAGCCATGAAATAGTAAGTTATGAAGTGTCGATACAATGAGGTGTGTGGTATTATTTGAACAGCGAGAGAGTCTTTCTATAATAAGACATAGACAGTTTTATTTAACACAGCAAAAAAATCAAATTTGCAGATCAACCTGTAATTCAGTACTGATGGAACTACAAAGCCTAGCCATTCAATAGCAGGACTTACTGAGTTGTGGCACACATGGAACCAAAAGAGTTCACCGTACACAACCTTACCTCTATAGAGGTCGTATTACTCACAAGAAGAGATGTGTGAATGCATAGGAAACAAAGGAGGCTCAGCGCAAACACTAAATTCAGAACTGCAATAAAAGCATAAGAGTAGGGTAAGTACAAGCGGAATACATGTTTGATGCTTCCATGGACAAGGCCTTACCAAAAGCAAGAAATATAATGGCAATGTCGCTGGCTGGTTTAGAGCGCCCACTGTCATCTTGAAAGAAGGTAATAAAGCTTGGAAGTGGTACAAATATATCCAGCATAGTATCAAAGAAAGTGTACACCTATAACAGAAATATAATGCACTTAGAGCATCTCTAATAGCTGCCCTATCCTATATGATGCTTTTACATATATAGTGCACATGTTTTAGCACATATAGGGCACGGAGCAGTTTTCCACTTTTTTAGCTGCCCTATTTTAGGACACTACCTATCCAACAGCTGCCCTATTTTACGTGCCCTATCCTATACCGAATGGCTCTTTTTTGCACATATTTCATACATATGACGAACAAATGATATGCTATATGATCCAAATAAATTTCTAACAAATGAAAATTAAATAGTACTAGCTTTATTACAACACAATATGTCTAGTTCATCAAATGGTCCATCAAATAAAACACAAATAGACACACAACATCAAATTGTTCGTCACATACAACAACAAATGAAATAGAATCAAGTGCACGGTCTTGCTCTTTGCCTTCCATTTCATGTCCACCACTCCTCTATGAGATCCTTCTGAAGATCGTTGTGCACATCGGAGTCCCGTATCTCGTGGTACACGTCAAGGAAGTGCTGGACTCGGTCTCCACCTCGCCTCGGCCGGATCGGACGCCCCATCAACTCATAGGTGCCATGGATGGCATTTTGTCCACGCTCATTCTCCACGATCATGTTATGCATGATCACGCATGCCGTCATGATATACCAAAGAGTCTCCTGGTACCAAAACCTCGCCGGTCCTCTGACAATAGCAAATTGGGTTTGCAAAATCCCAAAAGCTCTCTCCACATCTTTCCTTGCCGCCGCTTGAGCATTGTGGAAATCAAGCTCCTTCTTGCCTTGGGGGAGAATCAATGGCTTCACAAATGTCGACCATTTGGGATAAATCCCATTTGCAAGATAATAGCCCATGTTGCATGTTTTTCCATTTGCCTGAAACTCCACCTCTGGCATCTCTCCGTTGGCCAATTTTGTGAATAGAGGTGAACGATTGAGAACACTAATATCATTGCAAGAACCAGGCATGCCAAATAATGCATGCCATATCCAAGTCTCCTGATCAGCCACGGCCTCAAGAATAATGGTGGAACCTTGCTTGTTTCCTCTAAATTGTCCATTCCACGCCGTAGGACAATTCTTCCACCTCCAATGCATGCAATCAATAGATCCAAGCATACCTGGAAAGACTCGGTCCTTGTTAATCTGTAGCAGCCGAGCCATGTCTTGAGCATTGGGTGCTCTCAAATACTCGGGACCGAAAATCTCAACAATGGCAACCGCAAAGCGTCGAAGGCATTTGATGCCTTGGCTCTCACTCATGGCCAAGTGATCATCCACAAGATCTGCAGGAACACCATAAGCCATCTGGCGCAATGCGGAGGTGATCTTCTGGTAGAGGCTATGTCCAAACTCTCCGGTACAATTCCTCCGCTGCTCAAAGAACCAGTCGTGCAACTGCACACACTCGGCAATATGCCGGAAAAAATCACGGCTCATTCGAAACCGGCGGCGGAAGTACCTCTCCGGATACACCGGTCTCTCCACGAAGTAGTTGGACATGAGCTTGGCGTGTGCATCTTGCCGCGCCCTCCGGATGTACTCTCTCCCCATCACCGAACCGCCGTGCTTCGGCCTCTTGTTCGCGTTGTGGTGCATCATGAGGAGCAAAGCAACATCTTCGTCCTCGTCCATGTCGAACTCCTCATCGGACGTGGTGTAATCGAACAACACCATCTAAAAACAAGCACTACAATTATCTATCTAATCATCTACAAACAACACTATCTACAAACAAAACAATATGCAAAAAAACTCACCTCGGCCGCGGCAGGGCGGAATCAAATCGTTCGCGTCGGTGGCGCCAGCGTGCGGGGGAGCGAGGAGGGGTGGCACACGGGTGGCGGCGCTCGGGATCTATCCGCCCGAAGCTTCACGGCCGCAGGAGACGACCGAATCTAGCTCGGCGGCGCGGCCTGCCGACGGCTGGGCGGATTCAACACCCGGAGGCCAAATCGAGATCGCCCGCGGCCATTTGCCGGCGGGAATCGGCGGTGGAGCGGCGGGGCAGCCCGCTGGAGAAAGGGAGAGAGCTGGGGTGGTGGCAGGCGACGCGAATCGCCGGCGGCGGTGGCGGATCGGAGATGATGCGGGTCGGGAGCGAAATGGTTTCAGCGTGGCGGTTGGTCGCGCGCGGGTGAAAATGGAAAGGATAGGGCACGCATCCGCGTGGCCCTCGGTGCCCAAATATGGGGCAGAGAGAACCAAAATTTAGGGCTGCTCCAAAATAGGGCACGTGATAGGGCAGCTGTTGGAGGCTGTTCTTTTCCCTCTCGTGCCCTAAAAACGGTTTTTAGTGCATGGAGGATAAAATAGGACAGCTGTTAGAGATGCTCTTACAAAACAATAAATAACAAGAATTAAGGAAGCTAAACAAGCAAATGGAGAACAGATTGTGTAAACATAAGGCTGACTTAGTTGTTTTGCACATGCCTAATACTTCTGGAAATCACTCTTACAGGGTTTTCACAAACCAAAAAAAATCATATATAAGAGACTATCTTTAAGACGATATATGTGCAAAACATTTCCACTGCATCCTATCTGAATCACACAACTTGAAGTCCGTATTGCTAGAGTTAACACAGACTGTGCACTAACAAAACTTTTAAACATTATCCAATATCAGTTTCCCAACAAGTCCAGTCATACCAGGAAAAGGAGAAAATACTTGTAGTTCCTTGCTCCGATACAATTTACTACCCAAACACAGTGATGATCCATTTTGAGGACACATCTGTCACCTGCATAGTCAAATACACAGGTCATAATGAGAATGTGAAAGAAGGAATAGATGACTTTTTGCAAATTTACAAATCGTTGAAGGAAAAGCACACAAGATCATAGTCATCATTTCAGCTGTGATAAAAAATGAAAAGAAAGAGCATGTAAACTATGTAAGAACTTTTTTGTGCTCTTCGCCACTAAGACTATGGCATTCCTGCAGCAACTTCATAGAACCAAGACTCCTATTTCTAGACATTCTTTTATCAAGTCTTTTATTGATAGTCTCTGAACTCCTTGTTTTCTTTTTCTCCTTTCATTAACCCTGAAAATATGTAACTATCCCGGTTATTTTGCTAATATATAGGGTTAATTGGTTTTGTGCCATACCTACCTGAGTTCTATCGGTCTGTGTCATACCCGCGCTGTTTCTCTGGTCTGTGCCCTGGTTTGCTCGCATATCGCTCAAACGCTCGTTTCCCTCTAGTCAACCTACTTTGACCCGCACTTGGCCTGACTGGTGGGATCTGCCTGGCGCGGCTCGGCTCGTTTGTCGGCTCGGTTGGGATTTTCCTGGGGGCGACGCGTGGGGTCGGGCACTAGTCTGACTGGTGGGGCTGTGGCACTAGTCTTACTGGTGGGCTTGCGGCACTAGTCTGACTGGCCGGTGGGGAAGGCACGTGGGGTGCGCGTGGGGTCAGCGTGGCACTGCAACTCCGCTTGGAAGACGCATCCATGGCGGCAGATCCAGACCTCGCCGTTCCGCCCGTTCCGCTGGTCAATTGTGGACAGTTTCATCCTACTACAGGATTGAGGTGGTTCGGAAACGAATTTAACATGTCGAACACATTGCGAGCCACACGAACCGCCTCCGATGAACAAGATGGAGGTGGTTCGGAAACGAATTCAACATGAATGCATATTGTCGAACACCTTGCTGAAGGGGTTACGGTGCAGAAAACAATAATTTTTCTAGCGTACGAAACTCTAACTAGCCAGGATCTATCTATCTAGTACATGCGATAACGGTGGCGGAACGGGTTACATTACCTCCATGTAGACCGATAGCGGAGATTACGCTCCCGCACAAGCGTTGACGATGAAGTCGTACTTAGCCGACCTCGAGGTCGTGAAGAACTCGTCGCAATGTCGAAGTCGATGACGCCGGGGTTTCAACGATGATCTGCGTCGACGGGCGTCGGGCGGAAGAAGGCAGAGCGCCAGCACCGGGGCTGGTGCGCCGGCAGCAGAGGGAAGGGAGGCGCGGCGGCTGCAGGGGGCGAGACGACGTGGCCCAAGCTCCTCAAAAGAGTTTCCTCCGAGCACTCACAAACATACGGAGCTTAGCGACAACTCCCGGTCATTCAGATCCAGCTGAAATCGCAGGAGTAGATCTTATCTGGAATCCCGCAGAGCAACGGCGCTCTGCGGTATAGCTTGAGTGGAGAGAGATCCCCTTTTCCTCAGCCCGGCGCGGCTCCAACTTGGGAACCACGAGATCGAGAGAGAAATCGGGAATTAATTGTATTTTCCTATCAATTAAATCAATTAATATGCCTTGGTATATAAAGGGGGAAGGGGGTGTGCAAACCCCTTGGCTCCCCCATGTGGGACTAAAGGAGGAGAGGGGAGAGGGGGGTTCGGCCGAACCCCCCCTTGGGCTTTCCTACTCCTAGTCCAACTCGGACTAGGAGGCCCAAGCCTCCCTTCCTTGTGGGGTGCGGCTCCCCCCTCTTGGGCCCTATTAGGGCCCATGTAGGTGGGAGCCCCTTTTTTCCTTTATTTAATTAATATTAAATTAATATAAAATTTCCATTAATTCATAATTAATATATTTATATACAATTCAATATCCCATGACTCCGAAACTATTTCGGAACCACCCGAACAACTTTCGGACATTCCCGGAACCATTCCATACCTCCCCGGAACTCCTTCCGGACCACCGGAACTCTTTCCGGATCATTTCTCTCTCTCCAACAAATTCCTATAATATCCCAGAACCTATCTCCTAGCGTCGCTAAGACCTTAAGTTTGTTACGCTACGGTTCGAGAACACTCCAGACATGGTCGAGACGCTCCGCTCACCAATGACCGTCAGGGATACCTGGAAGTATATGACGACCCCTGTGCATTCCACGAATATCGTCGTTGAACCATAAATATGACAATAATTCCCTTTGTCTCTGCGATACTACCTTGTCCGAGATATGATCGTAGACACACCGATGTCTTTGTTGTATCTCGTTACCGACTAAGGTTATTAACTCGTCTGCGATATTACACCTCCATGACCTAGTCATAAGCTGCGCAGCTATATAGATGCAATATCACCGAGTGGGCCCAGAGTATCTTTCCATTACAAGAATGAAAAAATCCCGCTCTTGATCCTTACGTCTTGATGCTCTTTCGGAATACCCAAGATGGACACCGTTATTGTCATGCTATATAAGACACAACGTTTGATGCTCTCAAAGCACCCCTACGAAGCATTAATAAGTACGGTCTCACGGTCTAAGGAATAAGCTATCATATTCTTATCTATTGCAAATGACAAACATCGTAATACGATCTTATTGCAATACTTTGCGTATGTCCATCACCTTATTCAACTAACAAGATGACCCCATTGTCAACCGACGTCATTGTCCTTGATCGGGAATCTCGATCAACTGTTGCCCAATGGACTAGCTCATATAGAGGCTTGCTAGGGACCTGGTTGTCTATGTATCACACGTGTATTAATAATTCCGATTAATACAGTTATAGCATAATACGCAAACCTATTATAAACTTATGAGATAATGCAATAAATACTACTTATTTATTTGCCTCTAGGGCATATCTCCTTCACTTGCGGGCACACGAACCGCCGCCGATGAACAACATAAAAGGTGAACACAAATTGATTCAAACATTAAACAAGATTTAACAAACTTACAATTACAAATCTAAACGGGATTTAACAAACTTAAACCTAAACAAAAAGGCTTTCGCCCCGCTTTAGAAATAAAGCAAACCCAAACAAAGGGTTTAGGGTTTAGGGTTTAGGGTTGAGAGAGAGGCCTATGCATGGCCATCCCTCAACACCATCGCCGGTGAAGAGATACCGCTCCATCCCGGTGAGGGGGAGAAGATGCGAACCAAGTCAGCCTTCACCTGGTCCATAGCCACCGCCGTGGCGGCTGAGGCTTCTGGCTTCGCCGGCGCCGTTTTTGATTCACCACCATGACATACGGGGGGGGGGGGGCGTTTTAAGGTAAGCCTCTTCGTCTTGCGCCGCCGCTTTCTTCGGTGAAAGCGACGCTGCTGACCAAGATGCAGACGCTTGTAGAGGCAGATCGGGCAGCTCGGGGTCGTATATTTGGCCGAAATGAGATTATTGTAGGAAAATCTTATATATATTTCAGTTGTCTATATTGTTGTTATTATACATTTTTGCTGCATGTTGGTAGTATTTTTAACATATGTTCCATTTGTTATTGAAGAAGTGACAAGCAATGTCGACCAATACTCATGGACTTTCTTCGTAGTGGCATTCATTTTGCTAGCGTTGATATAACAAATGACAAGATCAAGATGAAACGCACATGGGGTTTTGAGATACCATCTACCTGCCACATTGATCTCCAGGCTATCTTTAGGCTTGACCATGCCAAGACTGGAATGGCTGCTATGGCAAGCGCCGTGATGGACGAGGACGCATACAAGAATATGAAGAAAAGATTCGACAGTGAGCAGCACAAACTTAGGGAGAAGTACCCACTTGACGGTTGCAACATTGAGTATGCAGCAATAGATGCGTATGTTGCATACGAGGTGTACCGCAAGATTAGAATCATCAACTATAGGCAGCGTCACCTCATACCGCGACCAGTGCGCCAGGAGCCTTCTGATTCTAATTATTCGGATGATGATATGTACTAGTGGTTGTAGTGCCTTGAGGGTCTCCTCATGTATATATGCAGTAGTGTTATTTATCTCTAATATTTTGTAGTAGTGTTATTGTTGGATGTGAGTTGTGTTATTGTTGCAAAAAAATTATCTCTAATATTTTGTAGTAGTGTTATTATTGGATGTGAGTTGTGTTATTGTTGCAAACAATTTATCTCTAATATTTTGTAGTGCTGTTATTGTTGCAAATAATTTCAAGATTTCCTTTGACATGGTTGTTTTTTATACCAATTGTCACCTATTTGTGGAATATGAGATCTTTATCATAAACTATGACTTGAAAATGACAATAACTTGAGCATTTGCCTTGAAACTTCTAGATGTCTATACACGATAGACCTTTTTGTGAAGACTTTTTTTGCAAATTATGTCAAAAATAAAGTTTATCATTTTTCATAGCAACTAGTACACATATAAGATCCCCATGCCAAAGGATTTCTTTTTTTTTGAAGTGTTTATCACATTATTTCATTTTTTCATAAAGAAAGTCAAAACGGTCGCGATGACAATTCAGCAGAGATGTAATGTTTTATAGAATTATCAATGTTTCTGTGATATAACCACTAGTTGTGTACCTTAAAATGATTTTTCCTAAAATTTCTGACCAAGCTATCAAACAGTTGTAGTTTAAATATGAATTACTTTTAAAAAATAGGCATAAACTCATTTAACTAGTAGAAATTAGGTAGAAATAAAGGAAAAACCTAATACATGGGCATTATCCATCATCATATGTGTACTAGTTTCCATGAAAATTAAATGGGCGCCATTTAGCATCATATTTTTGGTACTTTGTTCACAAAAAAAGTCAATTTTTGCACTTAAAAATAGAAAATGATATTTATGAAAATAATTTCAAGATTTCGTTTGACATGGTTGTTTTTATACCAATTGTCACCTATTTGTAGAATATGAGAACAGTATCACAAACTATGACTTGAAAATGACCATAACTTGAACATTTGCCTTGAAACTTCTAGATGTCTATACATGATAGACCTTTTTGTAAAGACTTTTTCTGCCAATTTTGTCAAAAATAAAGTTTATCATTTTTCATAGCAACTAGTACACATATAAGGTCCTTATGCCAAATGATTTCTTTTTTTGAAGTGTTTATCACATTATTTCATTTTTTCATAAAGAAAGTCAAAACGGTCACGATGACAATTCATTAGAAGATGTAATGTTTTATAGAACTATCAATATTTATGTGATATAACCACTAGTTGTGTACCTTAAAATGATTTTTCCTAAGAAAGATTTCTTTCTTTGAAGTGTTTATCATATTATTATTTTTTTAAATATTTATTATTATATAATCATTTTTAAAATAAAGTAATATTTATTTTACCATTATTTATTTCAATATTATTATTATATAATATAATTGTTTAATCAAGTAAAAATTTACAATATAAGAAATAAATAAGTGTTTAATCATGACCGAATGGTTAACATGATTGATAAGATAGAACTATCCGTAAGTTCTCAGTTCTTTTTTATTATCTAGTTTGAAAAGAATCTAAAAATTAAGTGTGCTAGTGTTATAGCAGTTTCAAGATGGGTGACCAATCAGGAAATTTGACAGTTCTCAAGGGTAGAAGTTAAATGTTTAGAGATTAAGTGTGTAGGAAAGTGGAAAATTAACTATATTAAATAGTTAGACTAGAGATTAAGTGTGGGTTAGTGCATAGTTAAGTGAGAAATTTCAAAATTCTAAAAAATATTTTTTCCGAAAGTTTCAAAAAGAAAATAATTATTTTGAAAAAACTTTAGTATCGGTGACACCGACCAATACTAAACGTCTCCAGTCGAAACCTCACTCCACGCCCCCACGTGGAGGCCTTTTGTACCGGTTGCAACACGCCTAATACTGATGCTGGGGGCAACAGTCCCATTGGGGCAGTACCGGTTGCAAAACCGGTACTGATGCCCCTCCCCGACCGCTTGTCTGTTTTCCACTAGGAACAAACCAAATATTCTTTGTTATAGCAAATACTTAGGATAGGAACTCTAGATGTCAACGTTAAATAAAAGATGTTGAATAAAATGAATAGCAGCTCAAACATTTACTTGAAATATCAGTATATCACTACCAGGCATATCATCGGATATTCAGAAACGGTTCTATCTACATGCTACCAACTCGTCAACATCTGACAAAGACTTGGAGGATGAAATAATCAGTTGAATTAGAGCTAACGCATCTCTTAAGTGTTAAATCGAATTACATTAAATATTCTTCACCTGAATTAAGATCCATATTACACAACCTTGTACTTCAAAACTGCAATGTGGATGTGCCTAGTAGGCTAGTAGCTCCAGTTTCAATAAAATACTGTGTTGCGCAATGCTCATAAGCATAACTAGACGAATTGGCGGGCCGCCGCCTGTTAGGTGTTCTGACATAGTAGACATATTAGTTGTGTCATTCAAGTAAATCTAAAATGTTGTGGGTGCACCACTAATATATGTCGTCTCTCAAACTTAAAAAAATGTTTACAATCAAAGTGGCACTACATAGAGTCGTTAAAGTCCATCAACACCTGCTGAACACGTATATAAACAAAAAAATAGAAGAGTCATCAACTACAACATGCGTCACAAAAAAAAATCATGTCTTCCTTACAATTGTTATTTTTTATAGAATAGACAGAAACATGGACATAGATCAAAGATAGAAGCGGTTAGTTAAGCGAGACATGACGGTGACATACGAAAGAGCACGCACAACAAAGAAAGTACTCATCTAACATTCACTCAGTCCATACCAAAAGAAGACCATCCTGATCACTATGAAGAGTACACTCACAACAAAGAAAGTACCCACCTGACATCCACTCACTCGCTAACCAAAAGAAAACCATACTGATCACTATGAAGAGTCCTTCCTAGAACAAGGCCTCCCCTTCTAGTCGAAAATGACAAAGTACAACTCATGTCGAGGGCATCGTCTGACTGAAGGCGACATCATTGATGTTCTTCCACAGCTTTCCATATACCAACCTGTCAAAATTCATGCTCGGTCTACAGACCCAAATTAAAGATCCATCAGTCTACCAAAGTAACTTCACAATCAAATTAATTGGAAAAAAAGAGCATCAATTTAGAACATTTGTGCAACAAAAAATTCAGAAAACTATAGAGACACAATGCTCTACATCATTCAAGTTCTCCCTCTGATTCACCACTGATAATGATGATAGAAAAAATTGAATTTGCAATGACGGTCCTACCATATGTATTTGAGCAAGACTTGTGCAGCAAACAGCCTCACATACCCCTACAGCCTACAATTACTATTAAGACAACCTTGCTCAAATAATTTAAATTAAATCATGTCATAAATTCGCAGGAACTTCTAAAAGTTATGCGTGAGTAAACTTGACTAATCTTAAACAGAACAAAATCAAGCTTATCTCGAAACAACATGTATATCCCAGTACCTATATTGAGGATGAAAGCTCTGAAACACGCACACCTATATTTTGCAAGCTGAGCACTGATAGGCTACTTCCTACTATGTTAATATGTTATATGTCATTGCCCATGTAAAATTCTGGTGAAGTATTGCCATACTTGCTTTCACAGGGATAATGCATTTTGCAACATGTGCAAGAGGTGTTATCATCTGTCAAGAGTTGTTACCATTACCCTAATAAATATCAAAACAAAACCTGCAAATGTCGATTTCCTAATAGATAAACTGAAGCTACATCAGATGGACGGTTCTCTTTTGGGCGAGCATTCAAAGCTATTCCAATATCAGCAGCTACCGGCTCCAAAACTAAATACACCGAAGCTCAAATAGAAGAACTGACGCATAATGTGTCGATAAACACCAAACATTGTTGTTCTGGATACTTGATCATCTGATGATTAACATCGGAATGAACAGAATCATCAGAACAATAATCACAATTTTGCAAGTTATATATCTAGAGGTCAACTTGATTGAATTTTTTGGACCAAATCTTTTAAAATTGGTAAAGCATTCTGTTTGAATGTGATGTTGTGAGAATCAATGCAGTTCTACTGACAAATTGGCAACCAGGGAGAGAGCCAGCAGGCTAGCGGACCTTTTGGTCATCCTCGCCAATGCTGGCAACCTATAACCATGAAGCATATGTCAAGGAACAGTGGAACAGTGCCGAGCATCAAATGGTACACAAGTTTTTTTCTTTTTTTTTACCTATGGACAGAGGACAAAAACTTATTATCAGTCGGTGCATCTGTGACCATCTTATAACTGCCAATAGCCTCTTTCACATGGATTTCCTAAAATAAACAGACAACCTATAAATAACTCGATAATAACCAGAACTAAGAAAGCGATGCACAATCAGCACCAACCCAGCCGATTTGCCACCGGTTTCTAGCAAACAATAGGAATGTGTTAGATAATGTCAATTTGAGAACACGCAAAAAAATGTACCTAAGCAGACAAGCCGGCCGTATCTATTTCTTCTCAGTTCGTAGCAGGAAAGGAAATAACCATTGAAAAACACGTCCACAATGGTCTCTCCACGGTAAATTAGTAATCAAGTGTGTATTTTCCCGCATAACTAAAAGTATATTTAATTTGAGTTTTATGAAGTATTTGAGCAGAACTCAACAAATGAGATGCAATAAGTTAGATGATTTCAAATACAGTCTGAAAATGACGCCTTATGCGCAATATGAACCTGTATATGCACAGGTTGGAAGGCTATTGCATGATGTACCTTTTTTCATCATTTTGGAATGAACAAACAAATTTTCAGTTACAACAACTAAGCACGCCCAAAGTTATTTACTATCTAGTGCCATGCATACAAAAAATCATACATATTTTAAGAACATGCAGCCCTTGCACTAAGCAAACAATACAAAATGTATGGAACTGAAATATAAGTATTGGTTGGAAATAGAAACATACAATTGGACCATTTTCATGTAAACTCTCAATCTATGGTACGATTATACAAGATTCTAATTGAACAAGTTATATTTTTGGACAGCTTAATAATACATTTTGCATGTATATCTAGACATAAGTACTTTTCATTGTTAATATAAAGAGAAGAGTTGATCACCAAGTATTTGGTAACACAGTGGATGCTTATTTATGATTTAGCAAGTTAACACTGAAGTCTTTTTTCCTATAATGTCTAGAACTGAAGCTCACAATGGGAACACAATAGCTATTACTTACATTAGAGTTGCCTAACCTATCAATAAACTGGAACTTCAGAGCTGAACATATACCAAAAGACAGTGCAAACCTGCATATTTGTGGAATCTTACTGAAGGTCAAAGCGGTGCTGAGTGTGACTGTTGCCAATCCATCTGTTCTGAAAAACAAATGCAATACGCCTCTGGTCCTCCCCACCGGATGAAACCCATAGCCACCACAGGCAAGCACAAACCAAAATCATACCAGCCGGAGAGACATGCGGAAGCAAATCAGGGCCCTCAAAGCACCACCACACGAGATCCAATCCAGCAAGGACACCGCACTCAACTTCGTAGGTGCCGCCGCCACTGGGTCGGTGTGCTCGGGGCGGCGCCATCCATGGAGCGCTGGAGGTGCAGGAATCGGGTCAGGCCTGGCAGAGAGAATCGAGCGTGGTGGTGGCGGCTCGCCCGATCTGGTGTGGTGCGCCACGGGAGAGAGGAAGTAGGGAACGATGGAGCGGCGGCGCTGGTGGGGCTCAGTTGCGGCCGCCGACAAGAAACCCTAGAACGCAGGCTGTTGAATACGTGGAGCACGTGAAAGGATGGGTAGGGTATGGGGCGGGTAGAGCAATACCATACACATACCCGTGTAGTCAATGGGTATAAAACTCTACCCATACACATATTCATGGGTGTGAATCTTTACCCGTACCCATACCCGTTGGGTACCAATGGTAGATGAAATAGTGCACAGGCTACATATAAATTTACATTATCAATAACACATCAATAAAAAAAATATTTATCTCAACTTATTATATATATTCTAGTACATGATAATAATTATCTTAACTCAAATTGATAATTGATGAACTTTATCATAGATTTATAGGCTCACGAGAATGAATATTATATCTCCATGGGTAAGATATATAAATGGTTAGGGTACGGATATACCCATGGGTACGAGATTATATCCGTGCCCTACCCGTTAATTAATGGGTAGGATACGGTTACTACCTGTGGTTATAAAACTGTATCCATACCCTACCCATATGGGTACAGTACCCGCGAATACCCATACCCGTGGGTAAAATTGCCATTCTTAAGCACATGAGAGAGGAGAAAAACTCTGTGCGGGGCTTGCTTTGTTACTTCCTACAATGGCCTACATATCAGCGACAACCGGTGGTAAAAGGCCCACAAGCCAGCGACTGAAAAGGCAGCAGGTGCCCTGAGAAGGCTCGGTAAGCACCGGCTTTACAGCCTTAGTTAGTATAAATAGCCACATGAGCGCCAAAAAATGTAGGGTCGAGGCAGTCAAAAGGTAGCGTGCAAAATTTGGCAAACGAGAACACCGAGGCTAGGAAAATCAGAGGCTTCTTCGCACCACATGTCAAATTTGTGGAAGCAGCAAGCAAGCAAATTGAGATGGTAAAAGAGACATGGCCGCGGGAGTTTACAAGCAAGTGGAAGGCGACAAGGACGATAGCCGCTGCGGCCACGAAGCCACCGCTTACGACGGCGTAGTACGAGACGGCGACGATGGCGGCAACGAGCGCCACCATCAGGTACCCAAGAAACCGTAGACCTGCGCACGGGCGGAAGGGGTTCACGCGCCGCAGGCACTCCATCTCTTCTGGCCGGCCACCGGCGAAGCACGGCCGGTGTGGTGGGCCGCGGGGGGATGTGTCGATGGCGGCGCGCGTATGATGCGGGTTTGGTTTTTTTAATAACATACTTTATTAAGCAAACACAAACTCGTTAAAAACCTTCCAGTTCCTTTTGATATCCTGATAAGGAAAAGAGCGCGTCTAAAACTTGCTGCTGAGAGTTCACAAAGTCATTACAACGTCGTATAGGAATACATAAAATAAATGACGAATTCACTAGCCAAGTATGCCTACCAACACTAAGCGACGTCGAAATTCGTCCCAAAAAATTGGCTTCTTCATTGGTTTCCCTCTTCTCAAGGACAAAAGATATCGCCGAGAAGCCTCCAGAGCTTGTCTTGATTTCCTACAGAATTGTATTTAATCTGCCCAAGTTTGTGCTTCTCATACTATTCACCACTTCAAGACAATCCGATGCCATCAGAACACAATCAAGTGTAATGTCCTGTGCAAGAGCAATCGCTTCCCGCTTCCAAAGTTCCTGGGTCAATAATACCTTGCATAACCACGACGGAGGCACCAAGATACGTGCCGCGCTTGCCCTGCATACCGCTGCAACCGGCCCCCCTCGCTGGTTTTTGGATACGGCCGCATCCACATTAATCTTTGCATGATCAACGAATGGTGGAATCCACTTCGAAGACGGGAGTCTCGTCAGCGGCCCTCCTAGGGCCTTTGGTTTGTTCTCTGTTACCGCCTCCAGGTCCTTGATGAAATTTTCAACAAAACAGTTAGTAGACAAAGGGCTTTGGAAAATACCCTCATGAATCACCTTCCTTCTTGCAAACCAAATGGCCAAACTCTGACCAGAACCCTGATCAACTCGTCATGTTACAGTGTCTGGATCATCGAAAAAATCGAAAGCTTGGCCTCTGTCTCATTCCTTCGCTCCATGTGTTATGTTATCATCACAGGAGCCAGCACCCACACACACCTGGATGAGACACACTCCAGCATCGAGTGTCGTCAGGAGTCGCTATCGCCACAGATCACACACGCAGTGTTAGGTGCCATGTTCCTCCTAAATCGCACATCTCCTGTCGGTATTGATTGTTTAGCCAGGCGCCAAAGGAAGATCTTCAGTTTCGACGACACTTGTATCTTACATAGAGCCGGGCCCAACTCTTCTCCTCTTCCCGGTGATCAGATGTCGTAGCCGTTCCATCCAGCCACGCGTTGCGCTTCCTCTTCGTACTCGCCAGCATGCGGTATGCGGATCGTACCGAAAAGAGCCCATTCTTTTCATAGCTCCAAGACCAGCAATCATCCAATCATCTAGTGTTGATGTAATACCCCGTAATTTATTGGATATTCTCATCAGGGTTTGTGTCATCGGCTTCGCGATAATCCTTTCATAGTCACCTTCTTGTCACCTTTCAAATTAAAATCTATTCTCAACTATCTGAGTCCATAGATGTGTCAGGCTCGTCAAGCCAGTCGAAATTGATTACTCATTTTCCCAAACCTAACTCCGAATGTATCATCTACGGTTTAATCCATTTGAAGGGTTGAGATAATACGAAATTTCTATTTAGTCTGGTAAAGGAAAAGGCATGGTACTTATCCTGTACAGGGAGTACGGTCAGGGAGGCAAAAACTAATCCATTCTTTCATCTCCCCTATGTGTGCTCTCCTCCATGACAAAAGGGAAACCATGGCCGGCAGCCTCTCCTCACCCTCTCCCCTAGTCCATTTGCCCGCCACCAGCAGCGTTCCCACACCAAATCGCCCACTCCTATGCATGTAGAGTCCAAAATCTGTCGCCATTGCTGGAATCTGAGCTGCAGATTGGAGCTTGCCGTCGCAACATCAAGATCATGCAGAATCGCCGACGGCCGGCCGAAGGATTGCTAGAGCACAGCTCCGTTGTGCTCCCATGTACTGGAGATCACCCAAGAGGCGATGCTCCTACCTTGATTGGTTTGCTTCCTTCCATCCAGTCCAGCAGCTTATTTGTTTACCGGCGAGCTGTTGAGTAGGGCGAGCTGTTGAGTAGGTCCGTCCGTGGTTAGCACTTGTATGGTGACGCTTCTGTTTCAGAATTACCTAGCATGGCTTCATCTAGTTGTAGCTCACTTGGAGGGTGTATTTTCAATTAAAGAAATGACACGTCTAGCTAGCGCGCGCCCGTTGAATCGTCGTCCCCAACGCGCAGCCAAAAAGTCAACTGACCTCCACCGCATCGTCTTCCTCGTTTCTGAATAGCACCCCACCGCGAGTCCCGCTTCGGCCACGAGAGCCACCATCTGCTGGCTGCGAGTGTCGCCCCGGCTAGCCCGCTCGCGTCCACCGCACGCTGCCCTCCATGCTGGGCGTGCAAGGCCGCGTCCTCCCGCTGTCCGGCGTGGCCGCTGGGCCAGCTTCCTGTACGTTGAAGACGCTTCCTCTGGCTGCCCGGCGCGGCCGCTGAGGCAGCTTCCCGTCATCCGGTGGTCCAGGCCGCGTCCTCCGGCTGCCCGGCGTGGTTGCGCTGATGCCTTCCCCGGATGCCAATTGCATTCGATTTGGCAGGGGCGGAGCGGCCGTCTCCGCAGCGTCGTTCATTACTTCATTGCGCTAAGTTTTTGCCTCTTATCATTGCCGAGAATCCAGACGGAAGTTGTTGTTCTCTTCCATCCGTTGGATCTTTTTTGTGCCGTGGCACGAGCAGCAGTGTCGGGCAGCAGCATTACTACTATAAAGGTTGGGGGAAAGCAAGCCAATCCAGAGCATTTGCCCCTCCAGATTGCTGGCCGTTCGATCGTGGTAAAATTGGGTCGTGCCGCATCTTTGGCCGTTAGATGTTTGCGGCGGACTTTACCAACCGTCCATTTACTATTTCACCTCCCGCTTTCACCGAGAGCCGTCAGATGAAACACAGTCAAAACCTAACCTACCGAGGCACCGAGAGCAGCCAGTCCCTCGCATCCTCCATCCCCGCGCCGCCATAACCATCCTTCTCTCCCTCCCGCAGCCTCATCCTCTCCCCCACGCGCTCGCCTCCACCTCGCGCATCCTCGCTTCTGCTCCCGTGCCCAGGCCACGGTGCCCTCGCCTCTGCCTCGCGCCGCCCCTCCTTGCACAGGTCGGCGTCGAGGACGGCGCCACCGGTGGTGGACGAGACCAGGGCTTCCAGGAGGCACATGTGCCTTGCGATTAGAGGTTGCAGCAGCGAGGCCGTCGACGTGCGGAGGTCGCGCTCCTCCTCTCCTCTCCCACCGTCGCCGGCGTCCTCCACCGCGCCGTCACCGGCGTTCCCACGGAGCCGCCGTTGTCGCCGCGTCCCCCAGCGACCTCGTATTGACCTCCGCCTCGATCTGGACCGGCAGCCGGGGGTGGCACCGTGGAGGTTGCAGATCGAACCTAGCGCCTGCGCCCGTCGTGACGCCGTGCGGCCATCTCCCTCCTCTGCCTCCGCGGCCTCCTACCATCCCCGGCCACCGTGTCCGTGGCACTTGGCCGAACCAAGTTGCAGAACGGCCAGCTCCGCATCTTCATGGTATGGTGGGTGTTGTATCCTCTTCTCCCTCTGTTCTTGTCAGTGTTGAAACATTCTTGCAGATTTGATTTAGCAGATTTGCATAGAGCTGACCGACGCGGTGACAGTTGTGGCTTCTTGAGTCTTACTGATATAGGAGGGAGTTCTTTTCTTCTTTTGCCGCCCAGTGACCCAATTTTTTGGTGTGTGGGATGAGAGAGGCAGCTCAGCTGCTAACTTTCATAGAAATATTAGAGTCGAAATGGGTTGTTCTTAATTAGTCTGCAACATTTAGCCTTTGATTTTCTTACTCAAGTGCAACTATAATATCCAAGGTGCCTGTTTTCAGCATTTCCAGCAGTTAGTACTGTAATGAATTCAGTTTGATGTGATGCTAAGATTATGGCAGAATTTAATAAAAGATTATGGCTGAATGGATATCTTCTTTATCCTGAGTTTTATGAGTGGGATTCATATGCTGATGAGTCGTGAGCCCAACAAAGTTGGAAGAGTCGATTTTATGCTCACTTATTATGTATGGATAGCATTGGTTGGTTTTATGTTAGAGCCTGATGTCATTTTGATCTGTCTTGCAGTGTTCTCAGCGGTTTACTGGCTCGAACTGTCGCTGGACAATGAGCAGCACAAGTGCAGGTCAATTGCTTGCGTTTATAATTCTTCTTCTGGGATTTATATGCTGATGAGTCGAGAGCCCAACAAAGTTGGAAGAGCGGTTTACTGGCTCGAACTCTCGCTGGACAATGAGCAGCACAAGTGCAGGTCAATTGCTTGCGTTTATAATTTCTTCTTCTGGAAGAGTCGATTTTATGCTCACTTATTATGTATGGATTTTACTTTTATTTTTCTGATCCACCTTGTCACATAGAGCAAGTATTGCTGAGGGCTTGTGGCTCACATTTGAAAACTTAACTGTGCTACCTCTATTTACAGCTCATGAATACTATGACGAACTCATACAGTCTAAGAAACATGACGGTGTAAGAGTGGACTACAACGGTGAGCATGGGAAAGGTACTACTGCTGAATAAGTACTTACCATGTGGCCTTGGTGGACTAGGAATCCTGTTAATATGTTGTGAGTTCAAAGCCATGACACTTAAACCAATGGGTTCTTGCAGGTTTTTTTGCAAACAAGGATTTTGATGAAGGGGACCTTATTCTGAAGGACCAAATACTGGTTGGTTTGCAGCACAGTCTTAACAAGGTGCGCTTGGGATGAAACAGAAACTCTTGGTGGTTTGGGATGAAACAGAAACACTTGGTGGTTGTAGGAATAGAGTTGCTGACTCGCTTTGATTTAGGTCTTAGAGTTGAGTAGGAGTTGGGGTTGACAGTGTCATAGGATTGCAAACGCCTTAGCATAACAGAATTATTTTGAGAGAACTAATAACCTTGAACAACCACTGGAATTTATTACTATATGCATTTCTCATCCACCGTATGAAGGGAAACTTTGATGGAGAAATTGCATTGCCTTTCTCAGGTTTATGATAGTTGGAGAAAAAATATGTGAAGGCATTGATAATATAAGTGAAGGAGCACATCATGTGAAAATAGCTAGACTTTCCAATCTGCTAATTTGAAGAACACTACTGCCTGCAAGAAGTGTGATGATTCTTTCGTAAACTGTCGCTCATGTGCTTTCTTACATTACTGCTATCTGGTAGCGAAAATGCTTAGTCCATCTCTCCACTACCTTTGATTAGGCGATCAGTCGTAAACAGGAATTTCTTTGGATCCAGGTCCATCTTACACTGCCTTTAAGTTTAATTATTAGACATGTGGAAATTGAGCTATTCTTTTAAGACATGCTTACTTAATGTTTAATTTATTTAGATTTTAGGTCGAGTAATCCTTGCAAATGAAGCATGCTTGGATATGTTTTAATGTTTTGAATACTTCCTCGCATTTGTTTCTGATCCGTCTTTGTATTGTTGGTTGAAGAGGATGGACTACAGCTATTGCTAGCAGCGCAGAGCACAAAGATGTACATAAGAAGAGACATGTAGAGGAAAGTAGTATCTGGGCTTGATAAGATGCCTGTGGAATTATAATGTGGAGTTCATACAATACTGAACATAATTCCTTTTTTTTGTTCAGCAACAAGTGCATGGGATATATTCGACAGCTTAAGAAGTGGCATTCGTTGGAAGCGCCACCTTCATCGATTAGGCACAAGGTGTTGTTAGGTATTATGCTCATTTATATTTGGCGTATTAAGACTTGTTCATACTAGGCATATTAATAGTTGATGTTTACCCCTGCTACAATTTTTGAGTGTGTGCTTTCCAGGCATAGTTTATGAGGGCAGTATCAATATTATGCAGCTTTTTTTTGGTTCAGCAACAAGCGCATTATTTTCTAGCATGTTATTTGGTAGCCCCTCCGACCTTTGGGGGTTATAGCTGGAATTCTGCTTGCTTTGGTAGTGCCAGGCCATTCACTTAATAATTTACATGAGACATTTTTTTAGGATCAACTGCTCTAACATCTAAATAATTGAATAGCTAGATGCATGAAAGCCTAAAACAGATGCTATATTTTGTCACAAAAAATTTCTCTGGGGGTTTTATGGATTCTTATTAGATGTTAGTCCTCAAAGCTCTTCTTTTCTCTCCAGCTTTGTAAGTCGTCGGCCTTAATGAGTTGTCATTCGGTTCGCCTGATATGAAATAACTTGCATCTATGAACTATGCCACCTGCTTATGTTCAGTACAATGCAATGGTTTGTCTCCATTTTTTAATACAATCCATCATCTCTGGTATTGCAAGTAATGGTACTGCTATGCCCCGGTGAATAAGGGAAGTTGGAGTTGCATGTCAGAATGCATTACTGATTTATACAGTCATATAGTACATCTGCTGCCACAAAATGATGCTACCAGACTAATCTTTTTATGCTCCACTACTCATAAGTTCTCCATGCTGATGCTGGTTGCTCTTACTGCCATAATAAGCAAATGCTCAATATGTGGTACACGGGACAATGGTGTTTTTCAAATCAACACATGGTTAAATAGACACCAATAGGTTGGTCTAAGATCGTTAGGAATGAGCCTGAATTAGAAGATTAAAAATGGCTCTAAATAGTTTAGGTAAAATGCTTTTAAAGACCTCTGTTAGTATGCATGCCTCTATATTTCTCCTGTAGTGTTAATGTTGCCACTAGATTGATAATACAAGTGTGAATTTAGTTTATTTGGTTCATGTTATAACATCACTTACAGGTGCTGGATACAGTTTTGATCTGCTTTTGCTCTACGTTTCCTTCCTATTTAGATTTATTTGATTGATAAATTACTTGTATATGTGGAATTGGATTTGAAAATGAGCTGATCAGTTTGCTCACACCGACGTTTACTTGCTGTCGTTTAGAACTTTCTGATGGATCTATGAATTTTAATTCGAATAATCCTTGCAAATGAAGCATGCATAGATATGTTTTACTGTTCTCAATACTTCCTCGCGATTGTTTTTTACCCGTCTTTGTATTATTAGTTGCAGACGATGGACTACAGTAGAGCACGAAGATGGACATAAGAAAAGACATACAGAGGAAAGTGGTGCTTGATAAGATGCCTGCAGGGTTATAGTGTGGAGTTTGTACAGCACTGAACAAAATTACGACTGTATGATGCGCTTTCATATGTTGTACGTTTCTTTCTTTTTTCGAATAGAGTGTATACATGTGCAGTGCAGCAATATGCCTGCTTTATTAATTATAGCTGTGGAGATATGGAAGGTTGAGAGTTTGTAGTGCAAATTGTTTATACCTGTACCTACTTTCCACTTTTAACACTGGCGTGATCAGACTATAATTAAACTCCTGCCATGTGATTATCAATTTGGTAAATCAGGAAACACCACAGAACAATCAGAAGGACCATATATTTATATTGTCTGGCTAAATATGCACATCGTTTCTCAAGTCTTAAAAGCATCATATTCTCTTGTTCTTAAAAGCATCATATTCTCTTGTTCTTAAAAGCATCATGCGCTAACCTTTCGTGGTTTTCCTTATATCCGTTACTCGTGATGATAGTGTGTTTATCTTATTCAGTTCATGCTTATGGCTGTGCAGAGGAAATGAGATGAAGCTTGTTCTGTGGGGCGATCGTGCGGTTCAGTTTGATGCAGAGGCGGTTCGTGATATGGGTTCTAAAGAGCCGATTATTGCTATTTTTGTTGGAACTTTACCTAAGATGTCTCATGGTAAGTGCGAGGATCATCTTTCATGTTTAGTTCCTATGTTGTAACTAAAGAAAGACTCCTGTGTGCTTACCTAAATGTTTTGCACGTTTAGGGTATGAAGCATGCTAAATCTTAGATCTCATGTAGTTCAGCATGCTTCTAACTCTCTATATATAATGAGATGGATAAGTCCATAGTTCTAAAATTCTACCCATCATTTTTCTCTCAACATAATAAGTATGGCATTGAGTTCTTTAAAAATATGAAGGGTAGGAGGAGCAGCTGCAGCAATTATGTGTTAATTGCCTTGTTTCTTATTATAGGTTTATTGTTTCTCATCATATATTTTTGGTACAGGGGTTAGAACTTTGAGTGGCAGTGCTCCATGTCGCTGGTACATAGATGAAGACGTCCCGGATATAAACTCTTTCCGTGCAGGGTATATATTTGGCATCTGTTGTGTTCTTAGTTTTATTTGCTTTCCCTCTGCCTCTCCTTTCTATTTACACCTGTTCTTTTCTTATTACAGTCTTCAGGGACAATTCATTCCTCTGGCCAACTATGTCCCCGCGGGAGCTGACACTATCATGCCTCAGGTCCAACAGGTCCCAGTTGATAAAACTGTCTTTGAACTCAGTGAGCTGGATCCTTTTGATGATATGGTGAGCACATCATGGTTCAGTTTTTTGTTACGTTCATGTTGTTCGGAAACTCGACGTCGCAGTTAGGCTAATCTGCATTGCTCATACAGGAGAAGAGGTTTCTCTGTACCGTTACTGTTGATAGGCTTGGCGCTGACCAGCGTTGGTGGTTTCCTTCCTGCACCACATGCCGAAAATCTGCTAAATATGATGGCTATCAGTATAGGTGCTCAGGGGATGATTGCTCTTCTGTTCATGCAGAATTGACGTAAGTCAATTAGCCGTTGTCTACTTGGTCTATCTATAGACAAAATGTGTTGGTTACAATTTTTATCTAAGTTCTACTTGATTGCATGAATGGTTAGATATCGATTTAAGCTATTTCAACGTTTTTATCTATATCTGAATTACATTCTCTTGAATATGTTTTACTGCAAGTCTTGTCTTCTTGTCCAGTTGATCTACCTAAAGATAGTCAGATGATACCTTGTTTTGCTGCTGATTTGCAGGTACTGTGTCACTGTGTTTCCATCTGACGGCACAGCCGAGGCTGAATTTGTGATGTTTGACAAGGTCGCAAGGGGGGCTGTAGGAAAACCAGTGCTCGCCTTGCTGCATCAGAGGTATCCGGGGCGTAGCACCGTTGAGGAAATAGGCAATGCTGCGAGGTTTGACACAGCTGTTCCGCCAGAGATTAATCATCTCGTTGGACTGGAGTACAAGCTACTGGTCTGCATATCCAAGAAATGGAGGTTAAACAAGAGCGAGAACCTATCCTTCCAGGTCACCAGGATTAAAGAGACCTACAAGCCTGAGCTACCGCCGCTTGCCGTTCGTGTTGCTGCTGAATCTGGTGGGGCATCATCATCAGGTAGCAGTTCAGGCATACCGCTGGTTCCGGTCTTATCTCCTGTTGCGTTCACGCCTCCTGCAGTGAGTTATGATCATGTTCAGATATTTGTGATGAAAATGGATATTTTGCTAGCTAGGTGTCTTCTTTGTCACAACCATCTGTTTATAGAATGCTTGAACATATTTTGTTGTTTTGTTTGCTTGGTACTGACCATTTGTTTCGATGCAGGCAACTGTTTCTCCTGCTGCCAAACTCAGCCCTTCAACTCCGGCTAGAGGGTACTGCCCGCAAATTAGTGTCAATATGTGTACAACCTGTTTATTTTGTTCCCCGCTCTTATCTATGTTATTCGTTGTAACAGATCATCAGCCCATAAACGTGGTGTGAGGAAATCACTCTTTGGAACTCCGGCTAAGGACAAGACAAATATTGCTGCAGAGGCTGTTGTTTCGACTGAAGAAGCACTGGACGTTTGTTTCTCGGCTTTATAGTTCTTACCATGTCACTGGTTATTTGTTGTTCCTATATTGATTTGTCTCTCTTTTCAAATTACATAGCTTTCTGTGAAGGCTACTGAGAGTGTTGATGCAGAGGCTGGTGAAGAGAAAGGTGACGATGTGCTGCCACCGAAGAAGGGAAGGTACCACCTTCCTGCCTATGTCGTTGCAGTGTCTTGCCTATGAATGACCGACCGTTTTGTAGGCTATAAAGATTGCTAATCCACTTGTCATGCGTTTTAGGTCTGGTACTGTTCCCAAGCCTGGGGGCAAGAAACATAAGCTGTAGCTGGTTTGCTGTGTGTGGTGCCATCGTCTGTATATAAGGTACCAACCAAAGACTTCTTTCTTGATTTTTGAGGTTGTTATGCTGCAATTTATATATTTTCATATCTTGCATTTGTTCAGTTCTGTCACATAGATGTTGGTGCATATTGATGATCCTTCATTTGTTCATGACATCTTTGTTACCAGGTTCGTGGTTCCTGTTAAGGGCATAGCTCACATGGGCCAGTTAAAGAGCTTATCATTATGGTAGTACTGCCCGCTGCCTCGACGTCCGCTGGAACTCGGCGGCCCTTCGTTAGTAGAAATCGTCGAGCTGATTAGATGGCCTCACGGCCTTAATGTCTGTTGTTACTCCTCAGTTCTCTGCTCCTTCAGAGACACCGCTTCTCTGCTGCAGCATTGAATTGATGTAGTACCTGTTTAAGCTACTATGTAAAACTATTTCGTGTGAGCACACGCTGTTCCATATGCGTGCTTTCGTAGGTGTTGCCTCTGCCTATTCAGAGAGACTATCCTTTATAGACAGATCTGGTCCCAGAATGTAAGCTAAACTTATGTGCTCTTTTATGGATCTGTAGATTGATCAACAATTCATGAGAGGTTGTTTTCATAACATCGTTTAGCTAAAACGTTACATTAATTGTACGAGGTGTTGCTCAAGAAGGTTTTGTCCTGCCCTGTTCATATTAACTCATACGACTTGGTTGATTTGCTTTGTTTCCTTGCTTCGGTAGAGTTATATATAGAGCTATCCGTCTACCTGTCTCTGCTTAAGCCAGGGCTTGTGGACAATAATTTCAGAGGATCCCTTATATGCATGAAAAAGCCGATTTACCAGGCCTCTCTCTCTGCTGTTTTTTTGTTTCATTTCCTTTGACTTCCTTGTTAGATAGGTACATAATATGTTTAGCCACCCGTTATTAATGTAGCTACATTTATCTTTACCCAATTAAGACCTTAAATTAATAGTTGCTGCTTGCAAATAATTTAGATATCTATTAGTTTTTGGTCTGCCAATGAGTGTATAAAAGGGTATGTGTGTTTAACATGCCTCATTGACGGAGCTATTATAGGCCAAGGGTCCAGTTAAGCGCTCTTAGCTACAGCCATACTCTCTTTGTAATCTTATGAGTTAAGCGCTCTTAGTTACACCGCATGTTAAAATGGATCACTGATCCTTATGAAAAAATTAGCTGCGTTCATGTACCTAACTGGATACATTGTGTTGTAGGATTATTTTGTTCTGCTTGTCAATATAGTCCACCAGTGATATTTCCCTGGTGGTAGTGGTCGGTTCTCTTTTCGATGCTCATGCTGCTTGAAGCGGACGATGTCTGCCTGTTTGTACTCAAGCCAATGAGCCCCATCCGATCGTCCAATCCTAATGATGAAAAGTTGTAGCCTGACTTCCCTGAACCATGTTCTGTAATAGAATAAGACAATATTTAGTGTAGCAAGAACCGATGGCTACTGAATTAAACCTCATGCTTTTCTGTTTATCCTTAGACTAATCCGTAGTAAAATGTGTTCTGTAATAGACTAAAACAATATGGCTACTGCATTAAATATGGCAAATCTCATGCTTTTCTTTACGCCATCAAAGCAATCTTTCGATGATGAGTAGTCATGTTGTTATTTCCTAAGGATTCACCGACGGCAACAATTTAGTCTTTGCATCTCGGCAGTTGCGCGGTAGTGCAACGGGTCATCTAGTAGGGCAGAACGATGTCTGGCTAGTGGCGATACTTGCTTTATTGTGCTCACTTTTGCTTATAACTGTGCAATAGTTACACAAATTATTCTAATTTTAGAATTTAATTGTGTTCCATTTCTTATCTATAATTGTGTATTAGTTGCACAAATTAGTCTAATTTGTTTTCGACCGTGGTGTAAGCAAATTTAAAACTTAATTGTGCACATTTCTTGCCTATAATTGTGTACTAATTGCCACAATAATTCTAATTTGTTTCTGATTGTCGTGTAAGTAAATTTGAACCTAGTCGGCGTGAAGCGTGCCCCGGACGACAGCGAATCCGATCGGATCCCGACGCGTCACGGCTCTAGTGCAAGATGCTATTGCTTAGCTCCCCAGACTCGCCGGTGACCTAGGACTCTGAGCCGGTGGTCTTGGCCTCGTGGTGGACGTCACTCTGGCCGGGGCGACGACGCTAAAGCAACATTGTGCGCGATGACACAACTTTTGTGTCCGCCAAAGCAACAAATGGTAGAATTGGTAATATACTTTAGACAACATATTGGTAGAATTAAACAACTAATATATGAAGGTAGACAACAAATTGGTAGATTTGAAAATTTTGGTGCACGATGAGGCCACTTGGTAATAGATGTAAGCAACTTCATAACAAAAAGTAAAAAAACAAATTTTATTTTGGCAAGATGCAAACTCACCATGTGTTCGATGATGTAATTTCATAACAACCAAATAACTACGGAAAAAACAACTTTATATGCTACTATGCAGATTTCATCGCGCACAACAACGCGATTTGGATACATAAGCACATTTTGTTATAAGTTTGCAATGAGGCGCATCAACCAATCGTTTAAAAGCAAGTAATATATGAAGGTAGGCAATAAAATTGGTAGAATTAAGCTAGTTATTTATTGAATATAAGGCAATAAAATTGGTAGAATTAAACAACAAATGGTAGAATTGGTAATATATATTCTAGGCAACAAATAGGTAGCACTTGCCTATAATCGTGAAAGCAAATCCGGTTGACGACGAAGCAACTTTTATGGGCTCGTCGGCGCGAAGCGTGCCCCGGACGACAGCAAATCCGAGCAGATCCCGACGTCGCGTCTCTACCGTAAGATGCTATTGCTTAGCTCCCCACGCTCGCCGATGACCTAGAACTCTGAGCCGGTGGTCTCGGCCTCGTGGTGGACGTCACTTTGGCCGGGGGCACCCGACGATGCTAAAGCAACATTGTGGGCGATGAAGCAACTTTGTGTCCGCCAAAGCAACAAATAGTAGAATTGTAATGTATTTTAGACAACATATTGGTAGATTTAAACAACTAATATATAAAGGTAGGCAACAAATTGGTAGATTTGAAAAATTAGGTGCACGATGAGGCCACTTCGTAATAGACGTAAGCAGCTCCATAACAAAAAATAAAAACAAATTTTGTTTTGGCAAGATGCGAACTCACTTTGTGTTCGATGATGCAATTTCATAACAACCAAGTAACTACGGAACGAAAGCAACTTTATATGCTACGATGCAGATTTCATTGCACACAACAACGCGATTTGGATACGTGATCACATTTTGTTAAAAGTTTACAATGAGGCGCATCAACCAACCGTTTAAAAGCAAGTAATATATGAAGGTAGGCAATAAAATTGGTAGAATTAAACAACAAATGGTAGAATTGGTAATATATATTCTAGGCAACAAATAGGTAGAACCAATCAAATAATATATGAAGGTAGGTAGTAAATTGGAAGATTTGAGAAATTTTGTGGTTTATTTTTTGACAACAAATTGGAATACTTTAGGCATTAGATCTATTTTTGGCAACAAATTGGAATATTTTAGACAACATATCTTTAAGCAACAAATTATGTGCCTTGAGGCTATTTTAGAACAACGGTAAGAAATTTTGGTATGCATTTGAGACAACTTCACATCGGTAAGAAATTTGATTCGCAAAAAAAGGTCAATTTTTTTGAAGTGTATTGAGCCAACTTCATAATAATGGTAAGCACACTCCACAACACCTACATCTAATTTTGATACAAAGTGGAAACAACTTTGATAGGCAGTATACAAACGGTAAATATGCAAATTATAAATATCAGTGGCCAACTATTATATAGTGGTAGGCAAATTTATAATTGTGATAGGCAAATTTATAGTTTGGAACGGAGAGGGAGTATTATAACAACTACGCAATTTTGACACGAGATAAAACAATTATGTGTGGCAACTATGCAACAACTATATTGAGTTATTGACATGTAACAAAATATTCCAGCCCATCCTGCAACACGCCGTTCTTTACCCAACACACATCCATTATCCTTCCATCATTACCACTAGCCATCAATCACCATGATGCTTCCGGTAATACACAAAAATGAAAGAGCTACACTAAAAATAGATGAAATGTGACAGTTCCTCTTCTCTCACGAGGAAGTTCAGATCCAAACTTCCCCCAAATCCATCTCCGTGAGATGAGTAGAGGGCATGTTGTCGTCAGCTCGGGTAGCAGTACGACGATCTGGCCGGCGGCGGTGATAGGCTTTCGTTGGCAGAAAGGAGCAGAGGCGGCCGTGGCCTCTCATCCGAAGGGAACATCAGGGGCGGTGGACGGCCTTTAGTCGGTACGGCAGGACTCAGGAGCAGAGTGGGCGCGTCAGCTTCCACGCCGGTGGGTAGGAGCAAGGGAGGTGCGGCGCCGATGCTAGCAGATGAGGCTCTCGGTAGAAGGTGGATCGGGACGGAGGGAAGGTTGAAGACGCAGAGAGTTCGCTCAGTTGGGATGGCATGTGCGTGGTTGTCCCGCCTAGACTACATCAAGGATCTCCCCTAGCTCCCCGTCCCGGACGCCTCTCCTCTCGCTAGCATGCAGCCGAGCTCCGCGGCAGCTAGCGTCGCGACCTGAAGGTAGAGTGTTCGAGGACGCACCGACGTCTCTCGTCTGTGCGGGAGGGGCGGGTGGTGCGTGGACCGCCACGCCGGTGGGAAGGAGAAGAGGAGGTGAGGCGGCCTTGGGAGGAGCAGGTGCGTCGGCCTTCACGCTGGTGCGAAGGAGCTGGGGAAGTGTGGCGGGCTTACGCCGTTGCTAGTAGCAGCGCTCGGTAGCAGGTGGATCGGTGCAAAGGGAGGTTGAAGACGAAGTCGGCTCGCTCGGTTTTTTGACGTCTTGCGCGGCCGTTCAGTTCGACAGAATAACGCGCGCGCGAGAATAAGTCTTTGGGTTAAAGAAATCTGCTGCATGGTTTTTCTAATTAATCCTGATGGTTTTTCTTTAGAAATCTGAGTAGGAATCGATGCTACCTAGTTTACTTTCAGTTATTCTTGTCCCAAAGTAAATCTGCTAGTTTTCATGGCTCCTGATTGTTGTCTCAGCTCTAGAATCGATTTATGTTCATATGACCTGGAGCAAGCATAGTACTTATACTAGTATTGTTTAGTTGTTGCCCACGATGTATGCTTGAGACCAGTCTTTACAAATACAGATGTGTTCATACACCCTCACCCTCATGGTAGAACTGCAGGTGTGTACGATTTAGAAGTATCATAATTACTTTGTATAATTATAGTCTGAGCACGGCTTCATACCCAGGTGTGAGGGTTGTCCGTGTGGATAATATTAAGCCCATCAAACATCGAGGTTAAGGCAAGTGCATGACGAACCTCACTTTCTTATATTCGGTGTGTTGTTTGTTGAGCTTCAAGTGTGCTTGGATCTCCCACGGCATGCCAGTAGGGCGTCGAGATGCAGTACTTGGGGTCGAGCCTTTGCTCGCACGACATTGCATTCTAGTTAAATAGTTGTTATTATTAATTATATACATTGTTGTTATTATACATTTGGCCGAATTGAGATTGTTAATGTTATTATACATACATAGTTCACTAGTTGGCCGAAATGAAATTGCATTGTGCATATATATTGGTTAAAAATATCTTGGCATATCAATATATATATAATGAGATTATTGTAGGAAGATCTTATATATTGTTCAATTGTCTATATTGTTGTTATTATACATTGTTGTTGCATTGCATAGTTCAATAGTTAAATAGTTGTTGTTATTATACATTGTTGTTATTATACATTCAGATGAAAATGAGATTGTTGTTGTTATTATACATAGTTCAATAGTTGGCCGAAATGAAATTGGATTGTGCATATATATTGGCTGAAAATATCTTGGCATATATGAATATATATATATATATATATTTGGCCGAAATACATAATTCAATTGTCTATATTGTTGTTATTATACATTGTTGTTGCATGTTGACAGTATTTTTAACATATGTTCCATTTGTTATTGAAGAAGTGACAAGCAATGTCGACCAATACTCATGGACTTTCTTCGCAGCGGCATTCATTTTGCTAGCGTTGATATAACGAATGACAAGATCAAGATGAAACACACATGGGGTTTTGAGATACCATCTACCTGCCATATTGATCTCCAGGCTATCTTTAGGCTTGACCATGCCAAGACTGGAATGGCTGCTATGGCAAGCGCCGTGATCGACGAGGACGCGTACAAGAATATGAAGAAAAAGATTCGACAGTGAGCAGCACAAACTTTGGGATAAGTACCCACTTGACGGTTGCAACATTGAGTATGCAGCAATAGATGCGTATGTTGCATACGAGGTGTACCGCAAGATTAGAATCATCAACTATGGGCAGCGTCACCTCATACCGCGACCAGTGCGCCAGGAGCCTTCTGATTCTAATTATTCGGATGACGATATGTACTAGTGGTTGTAGTACCTTGAGGGTCTCCTCATGTATATATGCAGTAGTGTTATTTATCTCTAATATTTTGTAGTAGTGTTATTGTTGCAAAAAAATTATCTCTAATATTTTGTAGTAGTGTTATTATTGGATGTGAGTTGTGTTATTGTTGCAAACAATTTATCTCTAATATTTTGTAGTCCTATTATTGTTGCAAATAATTTCAAGATTTCCTTTGAAATGGTTGTTTTTTATACCAATTGTCACCTATTTGTAAATTCTGAGCCAATACTGTGGCAGATTGTGTCGGAGAGTGACTCCCACTAGGCAGGGATAGTCACACCCTGAAGAGTAGTTCGAAGGGGAATTGAACACGAAGGTCAAACAACCCTCGAGAGGCACGACGACGGTGCTCGCCGGGCCTGGAGAGGGACAATCACGACAGAGATGAACGCAGCCGTACCCAGATTCACGGCACTCAGGAGGAGGTAACACCGCTACTCCTGCTTGTCTGAATTGCACTGCAGAGGTTACAGTACAATGAGCTTGCCGAGAGCTCTCTTGAGACAGTTTGGTGCTTGGAGAGGGACAAAATGGTTGTCTTCCTCCTCCAGCAGTTGGCTATCCTACTCGCTCGGATAGGGTTACAAGGTTTTAGCAATCAACTGGCCGATCCCCTTCTACGGTGGAGCTCCTGCTCCTTTTATAGGCGCTTCGGGCCTCTTCCTTGTGCAGCGCGCTCCAGGTGGGCTCCCACAAGGCAGTGGCGCGAAGGTGGCGGAGTCCACCGTTGCTGAAACCTCCATTGTTGCGGTCCATCCGTGCTAAAGTTGGGCGCGGTGACCGACAGGTTGCAGTCCGCACAGAACGGCTCGCAGGTGCTGCAGTGATCATGGTGGAGCCCATGATGACGATCTTCTTGGAGCGTTGCGCCGTCCAGCCGCTTTATCACCAAAGAGGAAAGTCCCAGCTGTCCTGGAGCGGGCGGCGCATCTTTGTTGACTCCTTTATCACCAGAATGGCAACTGGAGTACTAGCGTCACTCTACAGCTGCTGCAGAGGCCATGCGCGCCCTGCAGCCCTTGCTTAGCCGCGAAGTGTCTCCACAGGGTGGTGGTGGCCTGTGGAGAGGTTTTGATTGGCTCCTCTTCAGGCGTGTTGAGCCTTGGGGAGTCTCTTGAAGCGCGGGGTCCTCTTCAGGCCCAGGCTTCCTCTTCAGGCCCTCAAGAGGAGTGGCCTGTCGAGGGTCTCTCTAAGTTGTGGCTTGGTACTTAGTCGTTTTGTCGAATCTGTCAGCGTGCGAGGCCTGGGGAGAGTGGGCTTTGCACACCCTTGTCCTCACTGGGCCGACAGTAGCCCCCGGGCCCGCGATGGGTGCGACTGAGCCCATGGGCGCAGACGGAGCGTCGTGGGTCCAAAATGTCTGGCCGGCCCGAGCCACGTGTCACTCAGATGAGTAACAACCGCGAACGATCTGGGGCGCGCGTCGTGGGGGGTCTCACCGCGCCCCGGTAACTGCTCCTTGACGAGATATAAAGTCTGCACGCCGGGGCAGGGAGCCGTTACTGCTTCCATTTCTTCTCGCAGAAGCCTTCTCCGTCTCGAGCTTTCCGCTCCTGCTCTCCGGCGCGCTCAACTCCTCTCTTCTCCATCTTCTTCCACCGCCGTTCCCAACTCCTCTCCGGAAATGAGTTCGGCCAAGAACAAGGGCAAGGCGGCCGTAGGGTCCTCTTCGAAGGCAGCGCCTGCCGAGGTCGCGCATGGCGCGACACTGCTCGGGGTGCGCGTCAACGACAAGGCGCTCGCCAAGGCCCACTTTCTGGTGGCGGACCGGACCAACGAGCACGGCCCTACCACGCTCAAGGCCGCGACACTCGGGAAAAACCCTCGCGGGGGTTTTTCCCGGTCTTCCAGAACTAGGTTGCGGCGGGGTTGGTGCCCCCATTCTCTCCCTTCTTGGAGGTGGTGCTGGCCTTCTATCAGATTCAACTGCTGGATCTCCACCCCAACTCCGTCCTCATCATCGCCGTGTTCGCCTACCTCTGCGAGGCGTACTTGGGCTTGGAGCCCACGGTGGGTCTCTTCCGGTGCTTCTACGCGCTCCGTAACACGGCGAAGAATGAGCGCTCTGGATGCGTCTCTTTCCGCATCATGGACGGCATGGGGAGCGTCTACATCCCCATGTCGTGGACTCGTGGAGCTAGGGCAAGGCCTTCACTTCGGTGACGAAGAAGGTGTATGACTTCCGCCAACAGTGGTTCTTCGTCGGGGTGGAGCAGCCCTGCGCCTTCCTCGAGGTCCCTGACGCGCCGCCCGTGAAGAACTCGAACTGGGGCAAGGCCCCCTTCAGCGGCGCGCAGAACACAATCTTGATGGGACGCTTGAGCTACCTTCTCGAGGAGGGCCTCATAGGGAAAATCATCGTTGCGGACTTCGTGACGCCCCACATTGCTCCCCTCCAAGCGCATGCGACGCCCATGTGGATGTACTCCGGCCCCCAGGACAAGATGCGGCTCCACCGTGAGGACAACGACAAGGACACAGTCGACAATGTCCTGTCCGCACTCTTCATCAACCCGGTGGTGCCCGCCATGGACAAGCTCCCCATCACGCTCCGGCCTCTGCACCAGTACAACATGACTAAGCGCCTGACCATCCTGGAGGGGATGCCCTCGTTCACCCCGTCAGGCCTGGCGGGGAAGGAGGTGCTTGTGCCTGTGGTGCAGGAAGCAGAGGGAGCAGAGTCACCCTCTGCCTCGGGAGCTGGGCGAGGCGAGGAGGAGGCCGCGGCAGGGGAGGTGTCCTCTTCAAGGGCCGGGCCCTTCACTGACGAGATTTGCAACATCTCGTCAGGCGATGATAACGCCTTCGTGGTGGTGCCCTTGCGCCTCGTGGAGGAGGAGGAGGCAGAGGGGGAGGCCTCTGACGAGGAGGCCACACCGGGGCGGCGCGAGCCCCATACCAAGGCGGTCGTGGGCCGGTCTGGGCGAGGCCGTCTGATGTCCCGTCCAAGAGGAAAGCCGAGGCGCCCCAGAGGGGTCGGGTGCCAAGGCCCAGCCCTCCTGGCGCTCGCCAGGCATGGCGTGGGTCGACACCGGTGCCAAGCCATCCGGGTAAGTGCTTCCAACACTTGGCTGTTTGATTCTTGCACTTTTCTTCTTTATCCTTTACTGAAGATCTTTCCCTGGTGTTTGCCAGTGATTTTGTGCCTGCGAAGCGCCGTAAGCTTTGCAAGGCAGCAGAGATGAAGAGAGCCACGGCTGAGGCCGTGGCTGGGGAGGCCGCGAGGCCTGTGGAGACGACCTCCACAGGCCCAACTGAAGAGGTGCCTCAGGCGGAGGAGGCTGCGCCTCAAGCGGAGGCAGCTGCGCCTCAGGCGGGAACTGCAGCGCCTCAGGCGGAGACAGCGGCACCGCCTCCCGAGCAGGTGTTGGTGAATCCACCGGAGGAGCGGGTTGCTACCCCTCCTCGCGCTCCTACCCCGCCCCGCGCGGCCACTCCACCGCGCGAGCCAACTCCAGCGCGCGGGGCGACCCTAGCGCGCGAGGCATTGCCAGCGTGCGAGGGCACGCCTCCCGCGCAGCCAGAGGCCACAGAGGGCCAGGGCCCGCCTAGCGCTGGTGGGCCTGTGGAGGGAGCTCCTTCGTCTCTGTCGCGCGCCGCTGCAGGGAGCGAGCCGCAGGCGAGGACGCGCCAGGACGGCGAGGGCGGCGAGGCCAGCTTGGGCGCCGCGGGAGACGGAGCATGGCCTAGCCCCCAGGCGCGCCCTGATGCCAGGATCTCCAGGCTCAATGCCGGGGCAGGGCCCTCCACGCGCCGCGATCTTGTCTTTAGCGGCTGGGACTGGAGCGCGGGGCACCGCGAGGTCGCCTTCCGCCTCGTGAGGGAGTCCCTGGAGGGCTTGGAGGCGCACCTGGCGCTGGAGGACGCGCAATTCGCTCGGCAGCGCGATGAGCTTGTGGGGGCGTGGGCGTCCTTCCATGCCGCGGTAGAGGCCTGCCGCCAGGAGGATCAGGCATTGTAGGCCGCGCGTGAGGAGGCTGTCCGCTTTGCCAAGGAGATCCACGAGGGGGCCATCCGTGATGGCGATGAGCTCCTTGTGCCCCTCCAGGATGAGCGCGACGCGGCCGCTGCGCTCCTGGCAGAGGCGAGGGATGAGCGTGAAGCCATGGAGGGCTCGCTGGCGCAGAAGCGCCGCGAGCTGTCTCAGCTAGAGACCCAGCTCCTCTCGGTCCACCAAGCCGCGCAGGAGACCCTGGAAGAGGACCGCAAGAGCCTAGCGGAGCGTGAGCGGCAGCTGGCCTCCAAAGAGAAGGACGTGTAGCTGCGCGACGAGCAGCGGCTCCAGACGGAGGGTGAGCTCGCCACTCTGTGCGAGGAGCTCGAGGCACGCGAGCGGAACTTAGCTCAAGCGCTCCAGAAGTATGACGAGAACGTCGTCGCCCAGAAGCAAGCCCTGGAGCGCTTCGATAGGCGGTACGCCGAGAAGAAGAAGGAGGCGGAGGAGTCCCTCGCAAAACGCGAGAAGGAGTTCAGGAAGGCCACCCTCCAGTCGTACCGCGACAAGGCCACCAAGTAGGAGGAGCGCTTCGAGGCCAAACATGCTACCGCCGTCAAGCGGATCACGGAGCTCGAGAAGGCCAACTCCAAGCTTGAGGTCCGCCTCCAGCGCGCCAAGGAGGCCTACCGCCAGGCGGAGGATGCTCACAAGACCGTCGTCCAGGACCTGAACGCCCTCGACATGGACGTGTAGGAGCAGGTGGGCCCCATGGCTGAGCAGGTGGCGGAGGCTGCGGACACCGCGTAGGCGGCTCGCATGCTCTCGAAGCAGCGGGAGCGCATGTTCCAGGCTCTGGTGGCTCGGGGCAACGAGCTAGCTGCCCAGGTTGGAACGGAGGCACCGCACTCTGAGGTCCGAGGCCGCGACGACGTTGCATGTACCTAGTCTACTTCGACCAGCTCTTCAAGGCGCTCGAGAGCCCCGTCGCTGATCTCCGCGAGGTGATCGTGGTCGAGAGCCGCCAGCTCCTGGGGGTGGTCGTTGATCGCCTCTTCACCAACCTCAGGCTCCTCTCGCCAGGCTTCAACCTCTCCACCGTGACGGAGGCTCGCCAGGGTGACGATGTGTGGCGGGTCTCCAACTCCCTCCGCGAGCAGGTCGACGCCTTCTGCAACCGCTTCAAGCGCGCGGAGGTTGCGGCGGAGGAGAGCGAGGAGGAGGCCACCCCTACCGAGACGGAGGAGGGTGCTGCGGAGGAAGAGCACGACGGCGCGGACTCCGCCTGAGCCTGCTTATTGCGCCTTTGAGCGCTTGTATCTGAAACAATTTTATGTTTATACATTAGGCATCTTTAGGGCATGTAATATACTCTTTAAGCTTATTTATTTCAGCTTGCATGCCCCTCGAGAGGCCCCTTTGTCTTATTTTCATGTCTACGAATTCTCTGCGTCGTTAGGACCCGTCTCTTCGCGCTATGACTCCGCCACTGCGGTATGCTAGAGCAATGACTCAGCAAGGCCGGGGGAAGTTTAAGGCTTGTAGAGGTAAGAGCCTTGAGTCGCGATGCTCAAGTGCCCCTCTTTAGACGTGCGAGTAGTCCATGAAGCACAAGGGAAAAAGAGATCGCTCGAGGGACAAACAAGTGCTTGTAGTGGGGAAAAGGCTCTCGAGGCACGAGTTTGGGACTTAGCTTCTCGAGGCCTTTGCCCTGTAGAAGTTTTTGCCCGGTGAGGAGGTTCTCTCCAAGGGCTTTTCCCCTGTTGCCTCCTCAGGCTTGCGGGGACACTTATTCCCTACGGATGTTAGAGAGGCGAAGCCAAACGCTTGTACATGGTAGTGGGAACTCATGCGCGCTTATAGGTCTCCTCAGGCGTTCCTCGCGAGGAGAGTAAGTACCAAGGTCCTTTGTAGAGATGACGTGTTTGTGGGAGCTTGCCCTCCAGCCAGAGCTCGGATGCTTCGGTTTTGCAGTGCTGCTGGTGTGTCATTTGAGGCATTGGCACCGTACTCAGCGCCCGCTCGCGAGGTGCGTATGGGGAAAGATATAAACACACATTGAAAAGACAATAATTGCGGAAATAAGCTCACCACCAAAATATTACACAATGGCGACGTAGCGCAAAGTTTACTTAGAAACGAGATTGTCTCATTATGCTTGGAGTTGCCAAGTTAATGTAATTAAACCATGTCGAGGCATGCGGACCACCCATTAGTGGCAGAGACTCTCAACGGCCTGAGGCGGCTCGTTACATGGAGAGCTCTGAGGGTTCACCCTCGAGAGAAGCCTTTGGAGCTTGGAGGTTTAAGCCGTGAGATTTTAACCACTAGAGACAAAAAATGCTTGGAGGTGGAGCCGTAAGCTGCCTCTTCCGCTAGATGTCTTGACGTGACAATGATCACGGGCGTGACAATGATCACGGGTAGAAGTTGTGAAAGTGCATGATGTTCCACAGATTTTTGACGGGGATGCCGTCTTGAGTCTCGAGGCGAGCCGCGCCAGGCCTGGCGATGTGAGTGACCCTGTGGGGGCCTTCCCACAAGGGTGACAGCTTGTGGAGGCCTTCCCTGAAGAGGATCCGCCTGAGTACGAGATCGCCTGTCTCCAGGGTGCGCGAGCGCACATTGCGGCTGTGGTAGCGTCGCAGGTCCTGCTGGTACTTTGCCGCCCGAAGGGTGGCTCGGCGGCGTAGTCCAGCGAGAAGCAGCAGGTCATCGTTGTGGAGGTCCTCTTGCCCGTCCTCGTTAAAGGCAAGGACATGTGGGGATGCGTGCTTGATCTCCGTAGGCTGGACTGCTTCGGCTCTGTGGCCGAGGGCAAACGGTGTTTCCCCCATAGGCTTGGGCGGCGTGGTCAGGATGGACCAGAGCACCGAAGGGAGCTCGCTGATCCATCCCTTGCCGTGGCCCTTGAGGATGTTGAAGGTCCTGGTCTTTAAGCCCTTGAGGACTTCGGCGTTTGCGCGCTCGGCTTGGCCATTGCTTTGCGGGTGAGCTACTAAGGCAAAGCAGAGCTTGATGCCTAGTTTTTTGCAGTAAGCCCTGAAGATGCCGCTTGTGAATTGCGAGTCGTTGTCGGTTATAGGTCTCCTCAGGCGTTCCTCGCGAGGAGAGTAAGTACCAAGGTCCTTTGTAGAGATGACGTGTTTGTGGGAGCTTGCCCTCCAGCCAGAGCTCGGATGCTTGGGTTTTGCAGTGCTGCTGGTGTGTCATTTGAGGCATTGGCACCGTACTCAGCGCCCGCTCGCGAGGTGCGTATGGGGAAAGATATAAACACACATTGAAAAGACAATAATTGCGGAAATAAGCTCACCACCAAAATATTACACAATGGCGACGTAGCGCAAAGTTTACTTAGAAACGAGATTGTCTCATTATGCTTGGAGTTGACAAGTTAATGTAATTAAACCATGTCGAGGCATGGGGACCACCCATTAGTGGCAGAGACTCTCAACGGCCTGAGGCGGCTCGTTACATGGAGAGCTCTGAGGGTTCACCCTCGAGAGAAGCCTTTGGAGCTTGGAGGTTTAAGCCGTGAGATTTTAACCACTAGAGACAAAAAATGCTTGGAGGTGGAGCCGTAAGCTGCCTCTTCCGCTAGATGTCTTGACGTGACAATGATCACGGGCGTGACAATGATCACGGGTAGAAGTTGTGAAAGTGCATGATGTTCCACAGATTTTTGACGGGGATGCCGTCTTGAGTCTCGAGGCGAGCCGCGCCAGGCCTGGCGATGTGAGTGACCCTGTGGGGGCCTTCCCACAAGGGTGACAGCTTGTGGAGGCCTTCCCTGAAGAGGATCCGCCTGAGTACGAGATCGCCTGTTTCCAGGGTGCGCGAGCGCACATTGCGGCTGTGGTAGCGTCGCAGGTCCTGCTGGTACTTTGCCGCCCGAAGGGTGGCTCGGCGGCGTAGTCCAGCGAGAAGCAGCAGGTCATCGTTGTGGAGGTCCTCTTGCCCGTCCTCGTTAAAGGCAAGGACATGTGGGGATGCGTGCTTGATCTCCGTAGGCTGGACTGCTTCGGCTCTGTGGCCGAGGGCAAACGGTGTTTCCCCCATAGGCTTGGGCGGCGTGGTCAGGATGGACCAGAGCACCGAAGGGAGCTCGCTGATCCATCCCTTGCCGTGGCCCTTGAGGATGTTGAAGGTCCTGGTCTTTAAGCCCTTGAGGACTTCGGCGTTTGCGCGCTCGGCTTGGCCATTGCTTTGCGGGTGAGCTACTAAGGCAAAGCAGAGCTTGATGCCTAGTTTTTTGCAGTAAGCCCTGAAGATGCCGCTTGTGAATTGCGAGTCGTTGTCGGTTATTATGCGATTAGGCACTCCGAAGCGGCAGACCAGGCCTCTTATGAACTTCACCGTTGCGCCCGCTGGAATTGTGCGCGTCGCCTCCACCTCGGGCCATTTGGTGAACTTGTCGATGGCCACGAAGAGGTAGCGATAGCTCCCTTGCGCTGTTGGGAATGGTCCCAAGATATCCAACCCCTAGACCGTGAATGGCCAAGAGAGCGGGATGGTTTGAAGTCCCAGCGTGGGCTGATAGATTTGCTTGGCGTGGAACTGGTAGGCTTTGCAAGCTTGAACGATGTCAACTGCATCCTGAAGCGCTTGCGGCCAGTAGAAGCCACTCTTGAAGACCTTGCCTGCGAGGGTGCGGGCGCATGAGTGGTGGCCGCATTCCACGCTGTGGATGTCCTTGATGACGAGGTCGTAACTCGGCAAATCCCAGGGTTGTGCACCCCGGGTTGATTGATGGGGAGAGAGAGAGGTGTTGGTGATCACGACGGCTGACAAGCAAGGTTTTACCCAGGTTCAGGCTCCCGGAGGATAACACCCTACTCCTGCTTGTCTGATTATTGATGCGAGTAGCGATTACAATGGCGAGATTGCGATCTCGCTAGGGTTTGTGGTGGTGGCTATGAGCGTGTCCTCTAGGACGGGCAACCCTCCTGCTTTATAGGTAGCCAGGTCTCGGGCGGTTGGTACAGATATGGCAGGTTACAAGACCTAACCGAGTTGGACTAGGATACGTGGTACCCCCTGTGGGCCTTCTGTGGGCTTCCATGCTTGGCGCGGCCCAGGTAGCCTTATGGTGGGCTAGTCGAAAGGTAGCCCCACGTCAGTAGCCCCCGAGTGCTTGGTCGAAGCGCAGCGTCGAGCAAAGGACTTCCTCCTCCTCGACGCGCCATTGGATTGCTTGATCTTGAGCTTGAACTCGATTTCTTCAGTCGAACAGGCCTCTCCCGATGGGAGTAACCTTTGCAGTCAAATTACTTTGTCTTGTTCGTTCTCTGAAGCCTGCTTCTGTTCGGCCTGTTGGCTTACATGTAGATTTGATTTCGGCTGCTTGAGCTTACTCAGCTGTCTTTTCCACCCGAATGGATGTTTCAGGTTCTCAGATTGGCACTCTGTCTTGTTCTTGAAAACGATAGTTAAAGTAATTCGACTCCGGCCGTTGAGGGCTTACAGAGGATGCTTTAGTCGTTAATGCTTCGACTGAGTCTATTGGGAGCGCGAACAGTGCTCCCGATGGGAGTAGCCCCCGAGATTAAGCTGAATTGCTTGTAATTGAGGTTAATCTCAAAAACTTCTCAGTCGAAAAGAGATCTCTGATACCCTCCTGATGGGAGTGACGTTTAGGAACTCGCTGATGGAACCACTGTCCTTTTTTATTTGAGTGCTCATTCAGCCCAACGGCCTACTTGGTGGATTCGACAAACATATCGAGCATTTGCTCAGCCAAACGGCCTACTGCATTGTTGGACCTGTATGGCGCAGCCCCCGAGTGTTCGAGTGCGGCCTAGGTTTTCTTGTTGGACCTGTATGGCGCAGCCCCCGAGTGTTCGAGTGACGGCCTAGGTTTGACTTAGACCTGTGCGGCGCAACCCTCGAGTGCTTCGGGTGGCGGCCAAGGATTTTTCGAGTTATACCTGTATGGCGCAGCCCCCGAGTGCGTCGGGTGACGGCCTATGTTTGACTTAGACCTGCGCGGCGCAGCCCACGAGTGCTTCGAGTAGCGGCCAAGGATTTTTCGAGTTATAGCTGTATGGCGCAGCCCCCGAGTGCGTCGGGTGACGGCCTAGGTTTGACTTAGACCTGCGCGGCGCAACCCCCGAGTGCTTCGGGTGGCGGCCAAGGCGAATTTGTTTGTGACCTGTGCGGCGCAACACCCGGGAGAGCATCAGGTGTGGCCGAGGCGAATTTGTTTGTGCGCGGCGGACTGGAGTCGACGCGGTGGAGTGGTGCCGTAGAGGCAGTCGACGCGGCGGACCGGAGTCGACGCAGCGGAGTGGTGCCATAGAGGCAGTCGACGCGGCGGACCGGAGTCGACGCGGCGAAGTGGTGCCGTAGAGGCAGTCGACGCGGCGGACCGGAGTCGACGCGGCGAAGTGGTGCCGCCTGGATGGTTAGCTGCGGGGCTGCCTGTATTGCTTGCACTGGAGCGATGATTTGCTGCATGGCTTGGTATATCTTCCGTGCTTTGCGACAATCCTTCAGCAGATGGCTGGAACACCACTTGCCTGTCTCCGGGTTGCGGAACGAGTGATGCTTACAAGGTTGCATCAGCTCCTCTGCCGGGGTTAGCGGGCGCTTCCACTCGCGTTTCTGGCCTCCGTCATTGTGGCTAATGCTGCTGCTGCCACGGTTGTACTGACTCGAGCTGGACTGTCGACCTTGATCGTACTGTCGACTGTTGTCGCGTTTCTCATCATGGGGGGTTTCATATCCCGCCGCTACTAGCTCGATTGTGTCGTGGGTGTAATGTGGCTTCTTCTTTTGACGTGCCTCACGCCAGTTGCTCGTTTCGACCTCTTTCTTGGGGGAAGTATCACGGACGTAATCCTCTCCTTCGGCCCACTGGTTGTCTGTCTTCATGAGCTCTATTGTGGTTTTCGGCTGGAGCCTACCAAATTCCTCGCGGAGGTCGCGGGGAGCGACGCCGTGCATGAAGGCGTCCATCACCCGGTCTTCTGAGACGGGTTCCATGGTGTTGTGGAGGAGTGTCCACCGCTGGATGTAGGAGCGGAGCGACTCATCCTTTCCTTGCTTGCAGGCCTGCAACTCGATGTAGGTCGTTGGCCTTGCGAATGTTCCCGAGAAATTTTTTATAAAGTTATCCTGGAATTCTTCCCATGTTCGGAAAGAGTCTTTGGGTTGGCTTGTGAGCCACCCGCACGCCGAGTCCGTCAGCATGAGCTGGATGTACTGCATTGCCGTAGTCGACGTCCCGCCTTGGCAGGTGCAGGCGATGAGGTAGTCCTCGAGCCACAGTCGTGGATCTTGCTTCCCGTCGTACTTTGGGGTGCCTGCTGTCAGCTTGAAGCCCTTAGGTATGCGGGTGTCGCGGATGTTGAAGCTGAAGCATGCAGCCCCGCATGGCTCGAAGTCACGGTCGGCCTGGTCGTCTAGGTTCGCAGCTCCAGCCGAACGTTCTTTGCGGTTGCGGTCCACCCTCATTCTGCGTGAGGACGTCGCGAAGGTCCTTGATTGGTTGTCGCTGTGCTGCTGGGACCTCCGAGGTTGCTGGCTCGCGCGCTCGGTTGCTTGGTACCTTGGCCGCTAGAGCTTCTTCGATCGCCCTAATGGATGCGATTTGCTGTCTGTGGAGCAGGGAACGTGCGTCTCCCTCCGGTGGCTGCGTGAGCCGGAGGTATGTCTCGACTGAGATCAAGGCGGCGTTCGCCGTCTTTGGGACGGGTATCCCGTTCTCATCCTCGGTGACGAAGGACGACTCGAGGTTGCGGGTGACCCTGGTTCGGTCGGCGTATGTCAGGAGGGGAACGCGGGCTCTGTTTCGCCGTGCTCCTTGGTTAACTTCCGTGCAGGAGGTAAAGGAGAGGGCAGCTCGCCTGGCACTCGATGCATCTGCGTCCCTCTTGCGCCGGAGTAAGTCGGCTTTTTCGGCGCGGAGTCGTTCGCCTTCCTTGCGTAGCAAGTACTGGACCGCCAGGTGATCCTCTCTAGGTGCGTCGGGTGGAGGGAACGTGCCCTCATCGACATGCTTCATGGCTTGGATTCCCATGTCCCGTGTGATGACGATTTTAGTCTGGTCCGGCCTGATCACCTCTAGTGGGTATGCGGGTTCTTCCTTGTCATCGGGTGGCGCTGTGCCCGCCATGAAGCATTGCTTGGGGTAGACTTGGGTCGGTGTGTTTGTGCTGCCACTGCTGCTTCCGTCATCCGAGCCTTGCTCGGGATCAAAAATCGCTGCAACGTGACGCGCGGCGCAGTCGTTATTCGCCTCCTTGCGATCGTCCACGTGCTCTGAGGTTTCGCAGCCGCCGGAGCGAGTGCGATTGGCTTGGGGTAGACTTGGCAGCCCCATGAAAGACGAAGACGCGCGCGATGTGGCTGTCAGCCGCAAGCCCTTGGTCGTCCGCGCGGGTGCAGTAGTTGAGGTAGATCTTGATTTGTTCGATCGTGCGATCGAGATTGGTGTGGTAGACTCGATCCGCACGGCCGTTGCTGAGGTTGTTGATGTAGTCGACGCAAATGCGATCTTCCAGGGCGCGACAGGAGCGATCTCTGCGGGTGCGGCAGATGCGATCTTCGCGGGCGTGGTAGATGCGATCTTCGCGGGCGCGGTAGGTGAGATCTTCGCGGGTGCGACAGATGCGATCTTCACGGGTGCGGCAGACGCGATCTTCGCGGGCGCGGTAGATGCGATCTTCGCGGGCGCGGTAGGTGAGATCTTCGCGGGTGCGGCAGATGCGACTTCGCGGGTCTTGATGAGGGCGGCGGTAGATTCGCCGATGCGGGTGCTGCCGCGCGTGGCGCGGTGGCCGCGGACCTGAGTATTCCACGACTGTCGACGAAGCAGCACACGGAGCCAAAGCTTATGTGTATACCTTTGTCCAGATCGGCGTACACCGAGCGTCGAGCCGGAGGGTGAAGGACGTACTCGAAGGAGCCGAAGCGGATCGACTCCCTGGCGACGCGGACGTCGGTCTTCATTGGGGATGGGGCCGGAGCGACCATGATTCCAACACTTTTTTGACTTCCCACAGACGGCGCCAATTGACGAGGTCGTAACTCGGCAAATCCCAGGGTTGTGCACCCCGGGTTGATTGATGGGGAGAGAGAAAGGTGTTGGTGATCACGACGGCTGACAAGCAAGGTTTTACCCAGGTTCAGGCTCCCGGAGGATAACACCCTACTCCTGCTTGTCTGATTATTGATGCAAGTAGCGATTACAATGGCGAGATTGCGATCTCGCTAGGGTTTGTGGTGGTGGCTATGAGCGTGTCCTCTAGGACGGGCAACCCTCCTGGCATTATAGGTAGCCAGGTCTCGGGCGGTTGGTACAGATATGGCAGGTTACAAGACCTAACCGAGTTGGACTAGGATACGTGGTACCCCGAGTGGGCCTTCTGTGGGCTTCCATGCTTGGCGCGGCCCAGGTAGCCTTATGGTGGGCTAGTCGAAAGGTAGCCCCACGTCACTTGATTAAGCTCTTTCCTTCTTCAGGAGGGACGCATTTGAGTGCGATGCCATTTGGGCGATTGCGGTAGAGATCTCCCTCGAGGATGTGGTAGGATTTTGCCTAGCGAGCGATTCGCTCTGCTTCGACATCTTCCTCGGGGAGGATTCCCTTGGCGAGGTAGTCCTTGAGCTCGTCGATCCAACCTGTCTCTTGGTGCACCGCTGTAAGCAACAAGCGCTCCCCTGTCTGGGGGTCGTAATCGGGAGCCCTAGTTGTAGGTGGTGGCGGGAGCACTTCGTCTGTGCTTGCGGGCATGGCCTCTTGAGGCTGCTTTATGAATGCCTTGACGAGTCTCTCTTCAAAAATGCCTGGCAGCTGAGCTTGCCACCTTGATGCACGCTTGGCGATGTCATCAGCCTCTTGATTTTCCTTCCTCGGGATGTGCATGAGCTCCATTCCCGTGAAGTGCTTCTCAAGCCTGCGGAGCTCTTCAAGGTATGCGGCCATGTGGTCGTCCTTAGCCTTGTAGCTCTTGTTGGAGAAGTTGGCGAGCAGCTGGGAGTCGCCCTTGATGAGTAGGTGCTTGATTCCTAGAGCGATGACGGCACGTAGGCCGGCGAGTAAGCCCTTCTACTCAGCAATGTTGTTGGAGATCTTGTCTATTCCGAAGCACAGCTGGACCGCATAATAAAGTTTGTCACCCTTGGGTGAGGTCAGGACAACGCCAGCCCCACCATGGTGGCAGGCGAAAGCTCCGTCGAACTTCATGGTCCAGTGGCTGGGCATTTTCTCTCCAGAGGGCTCTGTCTCGTCTCCTAGAGGCTCTTCAGGGGTTGGATCAGTCCATTCGGCGACAAAGTCTGCCAGCGCTCTTCCTTTGATGACCCTTGTGGTATCGACGCGTAAGTTGAATGGCTGTAGCTCTAAGTTCCATCCCACGACACGGTCTGTGGTGTTAGGGTTGCGCAGGATCTGCTCCAGGGAGATGAGGTGACCTCCGTGATGGGGTGTCCCTGGAAGTAGTGTCGCAGCTTCCTTGAGGCGATGGGGAGCGCAATGAGGAGCTTCTGCTGCATTGTGTACCGTTCCCGAGCATTCCGCAGTAATGTACTGACGAAGTAGTAGGATGCTCGACAAGGATTGTCAGTTTAGGTGCATCGCTGTTTGCCTGGGGAGGCTCTTCAGGGCCCTCAAGGGGGTTGGCCGTTGGAGGCTCTTCAGGTTCCTTGGTGAGATTAGCCTGTGGAGGCTCTTCAGGCTCCTTGGCGAGATCAGGAATTGGGGCAGGCTCGGCTTGTGGCTCTGGGCCTGGTGGTGGGTTTGTGGAGCCTGGTCCTTTGTCGAGCTCTTCGTTAGGCGGTTTTGGCTTTGGAGTGGTTGCACTCTTCTTGTGGAGGACTGGCTCTTCTCTTTCTACCACCAGGATGGCCCTGGCGGTCTGTGGAGCGGCTGATAGATACAACTCCAGGTGCTCGCCTATCCTTGGGGCAAACATGACTGGTGGGCTGGCCAAGTACCTCTTCAAGTCCTCAAAGGCTTTTTCCGCTTCAGGTGTCCACTTGAAGGTCCCAGACCTCTTCATGATCTCGAAAAAGGGCAGGGCTCTCTCGCCGAACTTGGAGATGAAGAGGCCCAAGTTGGCCATGCAGCCTGCTAGGTGTTGCATGTCTTGAGCCGGCGGGGAGACTGCATTTCCTCTATGGCCTTGATTTCGTCAGGATTTGCCTCTATGCCGCGGTGGGACACGAGGAAACCAAGCAATTTTCCTGAAGGCACTCCGAAGACGCACTTGGCGGGGTTAAGCTTGATGTCCACCTTGTGCGGGCTGGCGAAGGTCTCTTCAAGGTCCCTGAGGAGATTATCTCCCTCTCGAGACTTGACGTCGATGTCATCGACGTAAGCCTCTGCATTTCTGCCCATTTGCTCGCCAAGGGCTATCCTCATGAACCTCTAGAAGGTGGCGCCAGCGTTTATCAGGCCGAAGGGCATGCATACGTAGCAATACACACCACAAGGGGTGAGGAAAGCCGTCTTTTCCTCGTCTTCCTAAGCCATCTTGATCTGGTGATAACCAGAGAAGGCATCGAGAAAGCAGATGAGGTCGCAGCCTGCCGTGGAGGCCACGATGTGGTCGATTCTTGGCATGGGTAAGGGTCCTTGGGGCAGGCCTTGTTGACATAATTGTAGTCGATGCAGAGGCGGCCTCCTCCGGCGGGCTTTGGGACGACCACGCCGTTGGAGAGCCAAGTGGGGTGCGCGACTTCGCGGACAACATTTGCTGCTTTGAGCTTCTCGACCTCTTTGATGATGAACGCTTGCTTCTCGGGGGCTTACTTTCTTGCCTTTTGCTTGACGGGGCGTGCGTTTGGACACACGGCTAAGTGGTGCTCGATCACCTCCCTCGGTACACCAGACATATCTGACGGGGTCCATGCGAACATGTCAGTGTTTGCCCGGAGGAAGGCGACGAGCGCGCCTTTCTATTTGGGAGGCAGAGCAACGCCAAACGTGATGCTAGCCCCCTGTCAGACCCTGAATTCAAGCTACACAAACGAAACGTATCGGTTGGGCCACACAACCAAGAACATACTGGGGTTACCACTCCCAGGAAAACCATCAGGCCATGCTCGGAATGGATCATCGGCCGACAGTTCTTGGCGATCCCAATGTCACATACGTTTCCAGATTGTGCACGCAAGAACCCAAAAAGTCTTCCAACTCGTATACTTCAACCATACACACATGGTATACGAGTCGGATTTTTAACAAGTTGAAACCACAGAATAAACCTAAGACACAAAGAAAGAAAATAATATCCAAAAGCTCTCACTGAGCAAAATATATCAAATGGCACCAATCAGAGGACACATGTCCCAACATTACATCATGCAGCGGAAACAAACCGGTCTGAGTACAGACAAGAAGCAAAGGGCTCAAGGCCGAAACGAAAAAGAAGGCCCATCCACGCAGTCCACCAGGAAGTAGCCCAGGGGAACTCTAACTACTCGTCGTAGCTCTCGTCGTCGAACTCCACGTAGTATCCACCAACCTGGTCGTGCGAAGAATCCTCAACTGCAGAAAAACCACAGCCCGCGAACGGGTCAATACACTGAAGCGTATCGAACAAGCTTAAGCTAACAGGTTACAAAACTGTAAGACTCCCAAAGTATGGGGTTAAGTGGACTTAGCGGCAGCAGCACTAGCAACCTAATAGAGACACGCTACAACTTCCGTCTAAGTTAGAGAGGGATAAGAGAGCGCATAAGCTAACCATCTACAACTAACACCAATCATAACCCATTCTCGGATTAACCCCCTCAACCAAGTATGAGGAAGCAATTCGGGAATTACTCACACATTGGACAAATTTTAGTTACCAGTTATTGTGAAAATAATTCTATATTACTAGTCAGGTTAATTAACAATGATTAGGTGTAAGTTGTCTATGATCTTGTTAGCCAGCATCATCACCAAGTCGTCCATAACCGTGGACACGGCTCATCGATAAGATTATACCCTGCAGGGGTGCACTACTGGACCCGTACTCGTTCGATCAACCCCAAAAAGCAAAGCCAGAAGCTAGGGCATCTCAACACGGCAAATCTCTTCTATACGACCCATCCAGGGAACCGCATGATTGTGTGCACGGCTAATCAGGTCCAGTGCCCGCGGGATACGACCTTCATAGCACTCTAAGAACGTGCCACCCTATATGAGAATCGACTACTCCATCATCATGAGATCGTTATGTAACCATATGCATGCATCAAATGGAAAGCCCGAACTACTTGCGGCGCCCTGGATAAGAGGCGGATTAGATCGAAGCCGCGGGGGGCTCCATAGGGCCTCCCACAAGCGGTTAGTGCGCTCAAAATTGGATCCGAGGACAAGAACTGAGTTCCTAGGTCGACACTTAGCAGAACAAAGCACCTCGCAAGGCCTTCCGCCGGTGCCTTATCTTTTAATTATAATACCCCAACAAAGATAGCATTTTATTAAAGTAGACAATCTATCATGCTAAGTATAAATGACATAGGACAAACAGACTCGCAGAACCAACCTTAAGCATGCACTACGACTCGCAAGGCTAACAGATAAACATACAACAGGTGATGGGATGTGGGGATAAAGCTGTATGGGCTGCAGGATAAACATATGATGGGGTCGCAATTCAAGAATTGTATCTAGGATAGCATAGATCAAAAGGCAAGGATGAAAATCAAACAATCGTGTAAACTGTTAGCAGAAGCTTGCCTGGCAGCTTGTGGCCCGACACAAAAGCTGAAATCTCAAGGATGAAAGTATCGGCAGCAGACACGTCGTCGTCTACCCAGAGAAGAGCAAAACACAGACAATAGGAAACATAATCAATACAAAGCAAATGCGCAATCAAATGATGTTGCAATATGGTATGAGATGATTAGGTCATATTAATGCGGGGATGAAGTCCCGGCAATTAATTATGGTGAAAGTTATTTGTGTAACCAACAGATTAAATGTTGTTTAACATATATAGCATGGCATGGTGATCTAATTAATTTAAATGGAATAGGCAATAGATAAATATTTGCCCAACACATTCCATATTTATTATTTTAGTGCAAATTATTTATCTACACATCAAATTAAATGTTTATTAGCATGGCAAGACATGGTATAAAAGATATGAGCATGTTAAATGGAATTAGGGCATTATATATTTATTACCCCACATATTCCATATTTAATTATTTAAGTGCATTTGTTAAATTAAACTAATCATTTAAAATAAATGATGCAAAATGACATAAGAATGTGATATTAATGTTTATTGCATTTTTCTGATATAAAAACATATAAAGTTTATTTTATTTGGAGTTGTAGAAATAAAGTTATTACATTTTTAGTTCTAGGGTTGTTTCTGTAATTATCTAGGGACCTATTTGTGATAGCAACTTAGCAGTGAAGGTTCTCTGTGCAAACAGGAAACTCCAGGGGGCTCGGGGTAATTTTCCAGTGCCTCTGTCTATGACATGTGGGACCCACTGTCAGTGAGACCCAAATTAATCAAAAAAATGCACTTTTATTCCACAGGCGCGCGGGATCGAACTCGCGTCAGGGCGGATGGATAGGTTTGGTGGTGCTAGCCACTGGGACGGAACGTGTTGGCGACAGATCTAACGCATTTTTATTTTTGTACTTCAACTGCGAGGAAGAACTCTGACGAAACTGAACTTTCTTCAGAAACAGAGCGCAGCGCGGATCAAACTCGCCGGCGGCGGACTCAAATGGGCGGCGCGGCGGTCGTACGTGCGCGTGCGTGAGTGCTGGACGTGCGGGGAACTCGTTCCGAGGTTCGGGAGGAGAAGGGAGGCGCGGGGCGCTCGGGCCCGTGCTCGACGCGTGCGTGCGGCGCCACGGCCGTGCTCGACGCCGGTGCTGGCAAGGCCGGGGAGCCGCGCTAGGTGCCCAATCGGAGTGGAGAGAGGAGGGGAACGGCGAGGCTCACCGTGGCGCAGTCCGTGGCGAACGGAGGAGGCTTGGGGCGGCCGGAGGCGAGGAGACGGTGTCGGGGATGTCGCAGCGGCGCGCGGCCGGCGTCGGGAGGACACGCTCGGTGCGGCGACGTCGGAGGCTCCCGGGTCCGATTGCTGGCAATCGCGGACGAAGTACTCGCCGGTGGTTCCGTTGGCGCGAGGAGGAAGGAGATGGAGCTACGGAGGAGCGGCGCGGCGACCCGACGATCTCCGGTGATGTTTCCGGTGTAACAGAGAGGGAAAAAGGGGCGGCGGCGCGTGGAGTGGCTAGGGTTTCCTGGGGCGGCTGCGTCAAGGGGATAAGAAGGAGAGGAGGGTTAGGGCAGGTGCAGCGAGGTGGGGGCGAGGAGGCAGTGGGGGCGAGGCGCCATGCCTCGCTGTAAAGCGAGGTCGCCCTCCTCGTGCTCTCTGTACGGAGAAGAAAGGTGGGGGTGCTGGGCCGGGCTGGGCCAGGTAGTGGCCCAGTTCGGCCAGGAGAGCCTCTCCCCTATTTTTTTTTCCTTCTTGTTTTTCTGTTTTCTTTTTATTCTTTTCTGTTTTTGTATTTTTAAAACAAATCAGAAAGGAACCTCATAAAAACTTTTGAGCAATTTTTGATAGTTACAAATTAGACATATTAATTATTGGTTTAATTATTTATAAGTAATTTGAAACTTTATTTGAAATAATTGAAAAACATTTGAATTTAAATATGGGATTTAAAATTTTGAAAGTAATTTATTTAATTGATATGCAATTCAAAAAGAAAGATGCATGATGACACACTATATTACACCACAAACATACAATTTAGGAAAGTACAACTTTGGGATGTTACACCCCCGAGCCCTCAGCCCCCGAGCCGCTGGTGCTCAGGGAGACCTTCTTCGTGGAAGCTGGCTCCTGAGAAAATAGCTGCTTCTTCTTCTTGGGCCTCTCGAGAGTCTCCATGTCCTCCGCAGCCGGAAATGCCATGGCGGTTGCCTTGTAGGCTGTCTTGACAGCGCGCGTGGTGTCTAGGACGTGGCCGTGGATGGAGATGGTGCCAGCGCTGCCGGGGATCTTGACCATATTGTAGGCATGATGAGTGACGGTCATGAACTTTGCGAGGGCGGGGTAACCGAAGATGGCGTTGTACGGCAAGCCGATGTGCGCGACGTCGTAGTCGATGAGCTCGGTGCGTTAGTTCTTCTATGTGGCGAAGGTGACAGCGAGGCGGACTTGCCCCAGAGGCTCAATGGAGCCGCTGGTGACTCCTGTGAAGGGCCTGGAGGGCATGAGCCACTCGTAGGGCACATGAAGCGTCACGAAAGTCCTGATGGAGATGACGTTCAGGCCTTCACCTCCATCAATGAGCATCTTGGAGACGGCGATGTTGTTGATGGTGGGGAGCAGACTAGCGGGAGGGTGCTAACATTCTTGGTGGACTTGGGGTGGTCCTGTGCGTCGAAGGCGATGGTGTACTGCGACCACTTGAGGGGAAAGAACGTTGGGGAACGCGGCGTTGAGCTCGCGAGCGAACTGTTTGAACTGATTGTTCGACTTGGGCGCCGGAGCCCCGCCAAGGATGTAGGGCATGGCTCCTCTCGAGACCTGGTAGCCTCCATCTTCCTCGCCAGGGAAGTTGCCGTTTTTCTCAGCGGCATTGGCCTGAGTGCCGGGTGGCTTCTGGTAACCGCCCTTGCGTCCGTTTCCGCAGTAGCCACGGCCCTGACCGCGGCTGCCGCTGCCCTCAGCTTGATCCCGCTCCTTGCTTAGCCTCTTGAGGTTGAAGCAGGCCTCGGTAGAGTGGTCGCGCCTGTTGTGGTAGACACAGAAAGGACGATCGTCCTCCTTCTTCTCGCCAAGCTCGGGGGAGCACCTGCGGGAGCCCTTCGCGTCAGGCTCGGCCGCGAGGACTGCGGTGGCCTTGCACTTGGGCTCCTCCTTCTTCTTGTGGCTCTTGGAATCCTCGCCAGGGTCGTCTCCCCGCGAGCTCAGCTTGACGAAGAGGAGTTCCTGTTTAGCCTTGGCGCATTTGTCCGTCAGATCGAACAACTTGACCAAAGAGGTGAGCTTGTCGTGGATGCCGAGCTTCTCGAGCATCCTGCGGTTCGTGACGCCCTCGCGGAAGGCAGCGATGACCTGGGTGTCAGGAATGTTTGGTATCTTGTTCCGCACCTGGCTGAAACGCTGGATTTACTTCCGGAGGGTCTCATCCTTCTTCTGCACCACCGCGCGCTGGTCGTTGTGGGTGAGCGCGCGCTCGTACGTGCCCTTGAAATTGGCGACGAACTGCTTGCAGAGCTCTTCCCATGTGCCCACAGTATCCTCAGGGAGGTTCAAGAGCCACGACAGCGCGGAGTCACGAAGCGGGTGGGAGAACCAGTTGGCCATGACCTTGTCGTCTCCTCCCGCAGCTTGGATGGAGGTGGTGTAGAGCTGCGGGAACTCCACGGGGTTGCTGGAGCCGTCGTAGCCCTTGGAGAGGGCTGGCCTGAACTTTTGGGACCAGACCACGTGACGCAGGGAGCGGGTGAACGCCATGCAGCCAGAGGCGTACGTGGTAACACCGCTACTCCTGCTTGTCTGAATTACACTGCAGAGGTTACAGTACAATGAGCTTGCCGAGGGCTCTCTTGAGGCAGTTTGGTGCTTGGAGAGGGATACAATGATTGTCTTCCTCCTCCAGCAGTTGGCTATCCTACTCGCTCGGCTAGGGTTACAAGGTTTTAGCAAGCAACTGGCCGATCCCCTTCTACGGTGGAGCTCCTGCTCCTTTTATAGGCGCTTCGGGCCTCTTCCTTGCGCAGCGCGCTACAGGTGGGCTCCCACAAGGCAGTGGCGCAAATGAGGCAGAGTCCACCGTCGCCGAAACCTCCATGGACGCGGTCCATCCGTGCTAAAGTTGGGCACGGTGGCCGACATGCTGCAGTCCACAGAACGGCTCACAGGGGTTGCAGTGATCGTGGTGGAGCCCACGATGACGATCTTCTTGGAGCGTTGCGCCGTCCAGCCGCTTTATCACCAAAGAGGAAAGTCCCAGCTGTCCTGGCGCGGGCGACGCAACTTTGTTGACTCCTTTATCACCAGAATGGCAACTGGAGTGCTCGCGTCCCTCTGCAGCTGTTGCAGAGGCCATGTGCGCCATGTAGCCCTTGCTTAGCCGCGAAGTGTCTCCACAGGGCGGTGGTGGCCTGTGGAGAGGTTTTGGTTGACTTACCTTCAGGCGTGTTGAGCCTTGGAGAGTTACTTGAAGCGAAGGGTCCTCTTCAGGCCCATGCTTCCTCTTCAGTCCCTCAAGAGAGTGGCCTCTCGAGGGTCTCTCCAAGCGGTGGCTTGGTCCTTAGTCGTTTTGTCGAATCTGTCATCGTGCGAGGCCTGGGGAGAGTGGGCTCTGCACACCCTGGTCCTCACTGGGCCGATAGATTGGTAAATTCCGAGCCAATACTGCGGCAGGTCGGTAAATTCCGAGCCGACACGTTGGTAAATTCCGAGCCAACACTGCCTTCACATGATGATTAATTCCTCGTCACATGTGCTAAACCCGAAGTTCAGTTTTCAGGAGAATTGTGTGATTCTCAGAGAAGTTCTAATGATGTTCATTGTGTGATGTCTTTCTGGTTCCATATTGTACTTGCTGAGTATTTCTATACTCACCCTTGCGTTTCATTTGGTTTTCAGGTACTAATTAAGTGACATGCATGGGACAGGGCATAGCACATCTACTCCTTTTGGCACATTACATATACTCCTAAAATATGTAGTGGAAACCTATAATTTTGTACAAGTTATAGTAGACCGTTATGTCTTCATGGCTAGCGACTTACTAAGATCTGAGAATCAAGTGGATGTTCTTTTCAAGCTATAATGTCGTCTTCTATCCTCTTACTATTAACTGCTTGTCATGGATGTCCGTTATCCAAGGAAAACTCTGTCCAAATTTCTTATAATCTCATTTCTTCGTAGATCTTATTGTAGTGTGGTAGCATCTCAGGTAGTGTTTATACGTAGGGTGTTAGAGTTGATCGGTATCGTCCTGATAACGTAACTGTCCATTGGCAGAAAATGTTCTTCAAGTTTGTGGATAATCCAGGTTGCCGATGTCGCGTCGGCGGGTCCTCTTTCATGCAAGCAAACGGTCGCATAGCGCTATCTCGGGGTAGCCAATTGTCATTCCATGTGTTGGTATTATCCCCCGTTCCAATCCTTCGAATTAAACCTTGCTTTAAAACGTCACACCCTTCCACGATCGCTCGCCTGATTTGTGAAGGATGTGTCGCCAGCGTTGCTTCAAGCAAACTGCAGTCAGGAAAGTAAACCGCCTTCATATCCTTGCGCTTAGAGTCTCAGGGCTTAACGAAATTCGCCATGCTTGTCTTGCGAGTAGAACCATATAGAAAAACTCAAAGTCTCTGAACCCTAGTCCTCCAACATTCTTTGGTGTCGTCATCTCTTCCCAAGAGACCCAACAAGTCCTCCTCTTGCCATCTTTACTGCCCCACCAGAAATTCCTCAATAGCAAATTCAAACTCTCACATAAACCTTTGGACAGTTTAAAGCATGACATAGAATAATTAAAGAGGGATCGCCTGAGCAACACACTTAATAAGGATCTCCTTGCCTCCAGCCGAAAGGATCATCTCTAACCATCCTTGTACCCTCTTCCAAACCCTGTCTTTCAAATACTTGAAAGCACCATTAATCGATTTCCCAACATCCGAAGGCATGCCGAGATACTTCTCACTCAGAGTCTCGTTGGGAACATTCAGAATTTGCTTGATGTCATCCTAACCGCCTCTGCTACACCTTTACTAAAAAAATCGACGACTTGTCGAAATTTATCCGTTGCCCCGAAGATTGGCAATAAGATTCCAACACTTCTGTAACCTCATTTGCCCCCTCTACACTTGCCTTCACAAATAGCAGGCTATCATCAGCGAAAAGAATGTGGTTGGAGGTTGACTGGCGGGGCAGTCCTCGCCACCTGTATGCCACTAAGGTTTGATGATTGAACAACACTTCTAGATTTTAGGAGGCACGAAAGGCCCTCTGCTGCAAGAAGAAACAAGTACAAGGAGATGCGGTCACCTTGCCTGATACCACGTGATGCACACGGTGGGTGTGTTGTTGGGAGACCCCAAGAGGAAGGTGTGAAGTAGTGCATCAGCAAGTTTCACTCAGTTATGAAACCAAGGTTATCAAACAAGTAGGAGATGAATGTTCACTCGAGGTTGTTAGCAGCGATGTTGGCACGACGCAAGACCAGCGTCAGCAACGAACGTGGAGCCTGCACACAAACAATCAAGATACTTTGCCCCAACTTAACAGTGAGGTTGTCAATCTCACCCCAAAGGATTAAACGTATGTGTGGAAGAAAGGATGTTTGTTTGCAGAAAGTAATAGGTTTGTAGTTGTGGTTTTATCAGATTAATGAGAAGGACCGGGTTCCACAGTTCACTAGTCGTGTCTCTCCATCAATAACATTCATCCATGAGTGGTAAACAAATTACAGCTAGGTAATTGACAGAATAATGATGAGCAACCCAAAGTATATACTAACGTTACGATGTCTAGTGTGAGATTCATTCGGGCATTACAACAATATACATAGACCGTTCCAACCGCATCTATGACTAATAATCCACCTTTCGGTTAGCGTCCGCACCCCTTTCAGTATTAAGTTGTATGCAACAGATTATCGCCTTAAGCATTGTGTGTAAAGTAAGTAAGTAACATCATCCTTAGACAAAGTACTATTGTTTTATCCCTAGTAGCAACAGTACATCTACAACCTTAGAGATATCTGTCACTGCCCCAGATTTAATAGAGACATGAACCCACTATCGAGCATAAATACCCCCTCTTGGAGTTACGAGCATCTACTTGGGCAAAGCACACACAAGTAACAGAGAGCATGCAAGATCATTAAATATCACATACATGATATATTATGAAGCAATAACTTTAGTACTCAATATTCATCGGAACCCAGCAAACACAACATGGAGAATTACATAAAGATGATTTTGATCATGATAGGCAGCTCACAAGATCTAAACATGATAGCACAAGAGGAGAAGACAACCATCTAGCTACTGCTATGAACCCGTAGTCCAAGGTTAGACTACTCACGCATCAGTCCGGAGGCGGTCATGGCGACGTAGAGTCCGGGGACGATTCCCCCTCCCGGCAGGGTGTCAGGGAGCAGTTCTGATCTCTTCCGAATTGGTGTTGACGACGGCGGCGGCTCTGGACCTCTGGAGGAAAAAGTGAATATCGTACGATCGTTTTTAGGTCATGAGGTATTTATGAGCGAAAGGGCGATGTCGGTGGAGGGTCGACGAGCCCACACCACCTCCTGGCGCGGCAGAAAAGGGGCCGCGCCACGGGGTGGTGTGGCCACCTCGTGGCTCTTATCCGTCTCGTCTTCGGTGTTCTGGAACGTTCCTTTTCCAAAAAATAATTCCAGGATCTTTTATTTCCAAAATCGAGAATATTTCCTTAAGTACTTTTCTGAAACCAAAAACAACAGGAAACAGGGAACTGACACTTTGGCATCTTGTTAATAGGTTAGCCCCAAAAAATGCATAAAACTATATAAAATGCATATAAAACATGTAATAACATGATATAACATAGCATGGAACATAAGAAATTATAGATACGTTGGAGACGTATCAACATCCCCAAGCTTAGTTCTACTCGTCCCGACTAGACAAGAACGATAAAAGAAGAATAATTCTGAAGTGACATGCTTAAACACAATCTTGATCATGTAATAATGTAAGGCATGTAAACTGAGATCAAATTAATTAGGGTTGTAGTTTATATTGATATAAAATGAGTAATAAATAAAAAAGTAGGTGAAGCAAGCAAAGCTTTCAATGATATAGTACTAGATAGCAGTCAACCGTGCGAAGTAGATATTAAATATGATTTAAGCTTCAAGCACAACAATATAATCATCTAATGCTTCCAACAAACATGACAACTTAATGAAAGGATCAAGTCAAGCAATATCAATATGCACGTAGAAGATCAATACATTATTTGTTCAAAAGAAACAAGCAAGCGTTCAACTTTGGTTCCTGGAACGAGGATGTAATGGCTAAGAGAATGTTAAAGGAGGTTTGGAAGGCCAACAGAAGAAAGGCTCACAAAGCTGTAAATGATCATTAGACAAGAGAAAGTCTTGCAATCGAAGCTATGCAAGGAGTAGTGATTGCCACACAACGGATGCCCAATGAGCTATAAGTATATGAAATCTCTACAATGGAACTAGTGGGGGTGCATCCAACTTGCTTGCTCACAAAGACCTAGAGCACTTTTGGGGAGGCTCATCATTGGAATATACAAGCCAAGTTCTATATTGTAAAGTTCCCCACATAGTTATGAAACTAAGACATGGAAACTCTCTCATATGGAGTAAAGGTGCTAAACATGAGCACGAATGATGATCATAAATGATATGGTTCTATAACATGAGCACAAGTGTGTGACTGTAAATGATTTGGTGCTATAACATAAGCACAAGTGGTGACTATAAATGATATTGTGCTATAACATAAGAACAAGTGTGTGATAAAGAATAGTAATGCTGCCCCCTTTTTTATTTCTTTCTTTCTTTTTTCTTTTTCTTTTTTTCTTTTTCTGTTTCTCTTTTCGATGGCCTCCATGGCTCTTTTCACTTTTAGGGGCAAGCATCCTAATATGATATATGACAACACACTAATGATGATATGACAACATACTGATGATACAAGTAACTAATATGAATGTGCCATAAGAATGCATATGACAACGGTGCCTCTGCCAGTGTAGCAGGTTATGCAATGATCTAGCGTAACATGGGTAAGACCACACATCAGCTTTATAGAATCACGCTGTCAGACCCCGAATTCAAGCTACACAAACGAAACGTATCGGTTGGGCCACACAACCAAGAACATACTGGGGTTACCAATCCCAGGAAACAATCAGGCCATGCTCGGAATGGATCATCGGCCGACAGCTCTTGGCGACCCCAACGTCACATACGTTTCCAGATTGTGCACGCAAGAACCCAAAAAGTCTTCCAACTCGTATACTTCAACCATACACACATGGTATACGAGTCGGATTTTTAACAAGTTGAAACCACAGAATAAACCTAAGACACAAAGAAAGGAAATAATATCCAAAAGCTCTCACTGAGCAAAATAGCGAATGGCACCAATCAGAGGACACATGTCCCAACATTACATCATGCAGCGGAAACAAACCGGTCCGAGTACAGACAAGAAGCAAAGGGCTCAAAGCCGAAACGAAAAAGGAGGCCCATCCACGCAGTCCACCAGGAAGTAGCCCAGGGGAACTCTAACTACTCGTCGTAGATCTCGTCGTCGAACTCCACGTAGTATCCACCAACCTGGTCGAGCGAAGGATCCTCAACTGCAGAAAAACCACAGCCCGCGAACGGGTCAATACACCGAAGCGTATCGAACAAGCTTAAGCTAAAGGGTTACAAAACTGTAAGATTCCCAAAATATGGGGTAAGTGTACTTAGCGGCAGCAGCACTAGCAACCTAAAGGGACGCGCTAGAACTTCCGTCTAATTAGAGAGAGATAAGAGAGCGTTTGAGTAGCCATCTACAACTAACACCAGACATAACCCATTCTCGAATTAACCCCCTCAACCAAGTATGAGGAAGGAATCCGGGAAACTCACACGTTAACAATTTTAGTTACCATTTAGGGTGTAAGTAATTCTATAGTTACTAGTCAAATTAATTAACAACGATTAGGTGTAAGTTGTCTAGATCTTGTTAGCCAGCATCATCACCAAGTCGTCCATAACCGTGGACACGGCTCATCGATAAGATTATACCCTGCAGGGGTGCACTACTGGACCCATACTCGCATGATCAACCCAGTCAAAAACATTAGGGCCTTTAAACCCAACTCTTTTCCTTCACCGCAACAAGTCCAGGAGCCACGTGAGCTATGCTGGTCCCGGCCAAAAGGGTGCGGACTCCCGCAGGACACACCCCTCCGCACCAACAGGCCGCGCCCTATATGCATGTAACAAGGCACAGCGCCAAAAGTAAAATACTACACTAGTATCAATGCATATGAGACAAATGGAAAACCCGAACTAGGTGCGGCTCCCGGACAAGTTGAAGTTCCAGTCAAACTCGAGGGGGGCTCCATTGGGTCTCCCACAAGTGGTTAGTGCGCTCAAAATTGGATCCGAGGACAAAATCTCAGTTCCTAGGTCGACACTGAGCAGAACAAAGTACCTCGCAAGGCCTTCCGCCTGGTGCCTTATCTTTTAATTATAGAACCCCACAATAAGACAATAGTTTATTATAGTAGAACCATCTATCATACTAAGCATATGAGATAAAAGACAAAGGAACGACTCGCTCAACCAATTCTAAGCATGCACTATGACTCGCAAAGGACAACAGATAAACATGCAAGGGGTTATAGGTTGTGGGGATATAGCTGTATAGGCTGCAGGATAAACATATGATGTGATCGCAATTCAAGAATCGATAACTAGGATAGCATAGATCAAAAGGCAAGAATGAAAACCCGACAATCGTGTAACCGGTTAGCAGAACCTTGCCTGGCAGCTTGTGGCCTGGCACAAAAGCTGAACCTCAGTATCGTAGGTACTCGCAGCAGACACGTCGTCGTCTACCCAAAGAGAGCCAAACACAGACAATAGGAAACAATAATCAATACAAAGGAATGCGCAAACAAATGATGGTGCAATATGGTATGAGATGATTAGGTCATATTTAAAGCGGGGACGAAATCCCGACAAGAGATTAGGGTGCAAGTTATTTGTGTAGCCAGCAATTTAAATGTTACTTAACATATAGCATATGTGGTGATCAAATTAATTTAAATGACATATGCATTAATTACTTAATTGCCCAACACATTACATATTTAGGAATTAATTGCAATTTATTTATCTTCAACTAGAATTAAATATTTATTAGCATGGCAAGACGTGGTATAAAAGATATGAGCATATTAAATGGAATTAGGGCATTATATATTTATTACCCCACACATTCCATATTTAATTAATTAATTGAATTTGTTAAATTAAACTAAGCATTTAAAATAAATTATGCAAAATGACATAAGAATGTGATATTAATGTTTATTGCATTTTTCTGATATGAAAACATATAAAATTTATTTTATTTGGAGTTATAGAAATAAAGTTATTGCATTTTTAGTTCTAGGGTGGTTTCTGAAAAAAAAAGCAAGGGACCTGTTCGTGATAGCAAAAAAAAAATAGCAGTGAGGGTGCTCTATGTAACCAGGAAACTCCAGGGGGCTCAGTGCAAGAAGCCAGCGCCTCTCTCTCTGACTGGTGGGACCCATGTGGCAGGCACCCAAAACAAAAAAAGTTTGGCTTTTTAAATCGCCTGAGCTAGGGTTCGAACTCGGGTGTCCGGTGAGGTGAACGGGGCGTAGCCACTGGGCTAGGAACGTGCTGGTGATGGACTAAATACTTGCATCGTTTTTAACACGTAACACCACACCAACTGACGAACTGAATCGCAGCGGAGCAGGGGCGCCCGGCGGACCAAGTTGCGCCGGCGACGGTCGCTGCGGCGAGGCTTTTTCGCGGGCGAGCAAGCGTGGGGTTGCGGGAAGTTGTGGGGAGCGCGTTCCCGTTCTCAGAACCGAACGGGAGGCCGTGGGTGCTCGTGCCCGTGCTCGACGTGTGCGTGAGGCGCCACGGCCGTGCTCGACGCCGGTGATGGCAAGGCTGGGGAGCCGCGCTAGGTGCCCAATCGGAGTGGAGAGAGGAGGGAAACGGCGAGGCTCACAGTGGCGCAGTCTGTGGCGAACGGAGGAGGCTTGGGGCGGCCGGAGGCGAGGAGACGGTGTCGGGGTGTCGCGGCGGCGTGCAGACGGCCGGCGTCGAGCAGCTCCCGTTGCGGCTCACCGGGGACTGCTAGGTCCAGCTGTTTGGCAGACGAGGACGGAGGAGAGTGAGGGAAAGTGGTTGGCGCGAGGAGGAGGACAGGGGGCGACCGGAGTCGGCAACCGCGGCGGTGGGAGCTTCGGTGGACTTTCGGTGGAGGAACAGAGGAAAAGGAGGGGAACAGAGAGCGCCGGCGGTGGGGCAGAGGGAAAGGGTTAGGGTTTGGGGCTGGCGGCTGCGCGGCTCTAAAGAGAGGGATAAGGAGAGGGAGAGAGAGGCAGCGCGATGGGGGCAGCGGCCAGTGACTCCATGGTGTGCTCGTCGCGCTGTAAAGCGAGAACCGTACGGAGGAGAGGGACGATGGGAAGTGGGCCGAAGTTGGGTCGGGCTGGGCCAAGGAGTGGCCCAGTTCGGCCAGGGAGCTCTGTTTTTTCCTGTTTTGTTTTTTCCTTTTTGTTTATTCTTTTTCTGTTTTGTAAATTTAAAACAAAATAGGAAAAGGAAAAGGGATAAAACCTTTTTTGACAATTTTTATAGTTTCAAAACAAACTGATTAAAGTATTGAAAAGTTTATTTGTACAAAATTTGAAACTTCAATTTTTAATTGATTTGAAAGAGCATTTGAATTTAAATTTGGAAAGAAAAAAAATGGAAGCAATATAATTAATTAAATGCAACCACAAATGCAAAGATGACATGAAGCTCCAATATATTGCACACAAACTTGGAAAGTTACAAACGGGCTGTTACAACACTCCCCCCCTCAAAGGAATCACGCCCCGAGATTCTTCATGGAGCAACGAAGAGGTCGGGATACTCGGCACGGAGGTGGTCTTCACGTTCCCATGTAGCTTCCTTGTCAGAATGATGAGACCAATGAACCTTGTAGAACTTGACAGTGTTGTTTCGGGTGCGACGTTCAGCTTCGTCAAGAATGCGAATCGGTTGTTCCACATTGGAGAGATCTTCTCGAAGTTCAATTGATCCATGATCAACTGCACGTCCTGGATCTTGGAAGCACTTCTTGAGTTGTGACACGTGGAAGACATCGTGCACTTTGGAGAGGTTTGGAGGAAGTTCCAGACGGTAAGCCAATTCACCACACCTTGAAAGAACGTTGAAAGGTCCAACATAACGCGGAGCGAGCTTGCCTTTGATGCCAAAACGTTGCGTGCCTCTCAGAGGAGTGACACGAAGGTAAGCTTGATCACCAGGTGCATAGACCATATCCCTGTGCTTGCTATCATAATAGCTTTTCTGCCGAGACTAGGCAATCTTCAGATTGTCACGAATGTTGCGAACCTTTTCTTCAGCCTCCTGGATAATGTCAGGGCCAAAGAATTGACGTTCACCCGCTTGAGACCAATTGAGAGGAGTTCTGCATTTGCGGCCATAGAGAGCTTCAAAGGGAGCCATGCCTAGACTTGCTTGGAAACTGTTGTTGTAGGAGAACTCAGCATACGGAAGGCAATCCTCCCATTTCATGCCAAAGGAGATAACACAAGCTCTGAGCATATCCTCCAGAATTTGATTCACTCTTTCCACCTGTCCACTTGTCTGCGGATGGTAAGCTGTGATGAACAGAAGTTTGGTACCCAAGGCTTTCTGAAAGCTATCCCAAAATCGAGAAGTGAAGATACTTCCACGATCTGAGCTTATTGTCAAAGGAACACCATGTAAAGGAACCAGTCTTGTCATATAGAGTTCTGCCAACTGACTAGCTGATACTGTCTCTTTGACTGGGAAGAAGTGAGCCACTTTGGAGAGACGATCAATGACAACAAAGATTGCATCGTTGCCTTTCTTGGACTTTGGAAACCCAGTAACGAAGTCCATCTCGATCTTGTCCCATTTCCACTCAGGAATTTGCAGTGGTTGAAGAAGTCCAGGTGGTCTCTGATGAACTGCTTTGACACGACAGCAAACATCACAATGAGACACATAGCGTGCAATTTCACGCTTCATCCTGGTGCACCAATAGATAGTCTTGAGATCCTGGTACATCTGTGTGCTGCCAGGGTGGATAGAAAGCGGAGTATCATGAGCCTCCGTAAGAATGAGCTCTCTTAAGCTGTCAAGCTTGGGCACTACAATGCGTTCTTCAAATAGCAAGGTACCCTTGTCATCGAGAGAGAAACTCTTGTACTTATCCTTTCCGATGTTTGCTTTTATATTCTTGACACAAGAATCACGCAACTGTGCGGCACGGATCTTATCCTCAAGTGTAGGAGTGGCAATCAAGTTTGCAAGATAACCAGAAGGAACCACTTGAAGATTGAGCTTCTTGAATTCTTCGTGAAGAGGAGGTTGGCTGTCCTCAACCATGAGATTGTTGCAATAGGACTTGCGACTAAGAGCATCAGCCATTACATTAGCTTTGCCTGGAGTGTAAGAGATGGTAAGATCGTAATCTGAGAGTTTCTCAAGCCACCTTGTTTGCCTGAGGTTCAAATCTGGTTGAGTGAAGAGATATTTGAGACTCTTGTGGTCGGTGAAGATCTCACAGCTGTGCCCCAACAAATAAGGTCTCCAAGCCTTGAGGGCATACATGATTGCTGCAAGTTCAAGATCATGTGTAGGATAGTTGAGCTCATGAGGCTGCAACTGGCGAGATGCATAAGCCACAACTTTGCGTTCTTGCATGAGGACTGTGCCTAGTCCTTGAAGAGATGCATCGCAAAATATTTGGAAAGGTTTGGAAGTGTCTGGGCCAACTAGAAAAGGAGTAGAAGTGAGTTTAGCTTTCAAGAGATTGAAACTCTCATCACACTTTGGAGTCCGAAGAAACTTTCTATCCTTCCTAGTAAGATCGGTGAGAGGCTTAGCGATTTTGGAGAAATTCTCAACAAAACGACGGCAATAGCTAGCCATGCTAACGAAACTCCTGACTTGTTTCACCGATGTAGGAGGCAACCATTCAACAATGGCCTTCACTTTTTCTGGATCAACAGAAATGCCTTCAGACGAGATGACATGACCAAGGTAGGATACTTTAGGAAGCCAGAATTCACACTTGGAGAACTTGGCGTAGAGACGGTGTTCTCGGAGTTTCAACAGGATAAGACGTAGATGTTCTCCGTGTTCTTCTTCGGTTTTGGAATAGATAAGAATGTCATCGAGATAGACTAACACGAACTTATCGAGGTATTCCATGAAAACGAAGTTCATGAGATGTGAGAAAGTCGCCGGAGCATTTGTGAGACCGAAAGACATGACAGTGTATTCGTAGAGACCATAACGAGTGGTGAAAGCTGTCTTTGGAATGTCTTCTTTGCGGATCTTGATCTGGTGATAACCTGACCTCAAGTCCAACTTGGAGAAAACCTTAGCACCAGCGAGTTGATCGAACAAATCGTTGATGCGAGGGAGAGGATACTTGTTCTTGATGGTTTTCTTGTTTAGAGGACGGTAGTCAACAACCAGTCGCTCAGTCGTGTCCCTCTTTTTGACAAACAGAGTAGGACAACCCCAAGGAGAAGTACTAGGTTGGATATGACCTTTACTTTCCAACTCCTCTAGCTGTCTCTTAAGTTCAGCCAGTTCTTTGGGGCCCATCTTGTAAGGACGTTTGGAGATAGGAGCAGTGCCTGGTTCTAGTTCAATAACGAACTCCACGGCTCTGTCAGGCGGCATGTCTGGCAATTCTTCAGGAAAGACGTCAGGAAAGTCTTGGACCACCGGTATATCTTCCATAGCAGGTAGAGGATGAACATTGATGGCATATAGCTGAACAGATGGAGATTTTGAATAGAAGTAGACTATCTGGCCAGAAGAATGGGTAAGCTTAACAGATTTAGAAGTACAATCAATGACCGCTTTATTAGCCACAAGCCAATCCATCCCTAGGATGACATCAATGTCTGAAGAACGAAGAGCAATAAGAGACGCTTGGAATGGAAGATTTCCGATTAAGATCTCGTTGTTCAGGCTAACTTCTTTTGTAAGCCATTTGGAACCTGGTTGCTGCACTAAGACAGGGTTGTCCATCTTTTCGAAAGTAACACCATTGCTGGAAGCAAAACTTTGCGAGATGAACGAATGGGACGCACCAGAATCAAACAACACTTTAGCGAGGACGGAGTTCACGAATAGATTTCCAAGAACCACATCAGTAGCTTCCTCTGCTTCTTTTGTTGTAACATGATTCACCCTTGCGCGTCTACCAACAGACCTTTTGTCGATGTTGGGGGCCTGAGGAGTAACAGCACAACTCTTAGGGCGACTAGGTGGTGGAGGAAGTTGGTTTTGCGTACACTTGTAAGAGAAGTGGCCCGGCTCACCGCACTTGAAGCAGGTGACCGAAGATATTGGAACTATAGGCGTTGTCTGCTCGACGAAACTCCTTGTAGCTGAAGCTGGGTTGGTTAGACCGGAAGAAAACCTCGGAGAGATTGGACTCTGGATGAGTTGAGTTTCAGCTGCATAGGGTATCCAAACCCTACGTTTCTGTGGAGGTGTAGAATCTGATGGAGAAGAAGTTGTTTCAAGAGAGTGTTTACAAGATTCTTCGAACTTCTCACGTCCAAATTCCTCTCGGAGAGCTGTGTTGACGAGGTCTTCAAAGGTATCGCACTTGATAAGAGTGAGTGCGTACTTAAGATCTGGGTTTAGACCTCTGCGGAATTTGTCTTGCTTTTTTGCATTAGTCGTAACTCATCCTGAGCATAGCGGGCCAAACGATTGAACTCAGCTTGATAGTCCAGCACTGACATGCTTTCCTGAGTCAAGTTATAGAATTCTTCCCGCTTTCTTTCCATGACCCCTTCTGGAATATGGTGGCATTTGAAAGCCTCCTTGAACTCATCCCAAGTAGTCACAACACCTGGTGCTCGTAACTCCAGGAAGTTCTCCCACCAAGACATGGATTCACTGCGGAGCAGGTAGGTGACATAAGGAACACGGTCCTCATCGGATACATGAGAAACAGCCAGAGCATTGTTCATCTCACGCAGCCAGTCATCAGCATCGAGTGGCTCAGAGGGAATATCAAACGTGCGGGGATTGAGCTGGAGAAACTGCACGATAGACACACATTTGTTGCTCTGATTCTGGTTTTGCTGAATTTGACTCAAAACTTGCGTCATCTGAGACAAAACTTGCCCCATTTGTGAAGGTATTGGAGTATCTTCTTCGCCACTCTCTATCCTGAGGAGGATACAACGTTAACACCATAATCGGATAAACAAAATCCAACATAAGTGCTTAAAGGAAAACTTTAGATTGCTTAGAAAAGACAACAAGGAACGAGACATGGCCATCCATCATGGTACGCCACTTTGTTCACTTCCAGAAAGGTTTAAAAGAGGTAAGAACGAAGGCGAGCACTAGAACTAGGAAACACCAATTGAGCTTGACGTAACTTCACCAAAAGAGGAGAAACAACTGATTCATTCAAGAATGAAATTGAACGTAGCCGAAGAGGTTGAAACTGCTGAAACGAAGAGCACCACCTTGAAGACACCTGCAACTATGGTACTACAGAAACCCAGAACACGTGAAGTCCTAATTTTTAAAATTAAGGTGAGAAGGGAATTATCGTAACACTTCCTTACCAGAAGAACAGGGAGGGTGGGTGGGGAAAGAAGTAAAAGAACAGAATTCCTACTCTCACGTTTAAGAATTTCCTGATAACTACAAAATATTTTTCTAGACTCAAACAACGACCAGTAGAAGGGAACCTGAGGGCGTTTATGCTCTGATACCAACTGTCAGACCCTGAATTCAAGCTACACAAATGAAACGTATCGGTTGGGCCACACAACCAAGAACATACTGGGGTTACCAATCCCAGGAAACAATCAGGCCATGCTCGGAATGGATCATCGGCCGACAGCTCTTGGCGACCCCAACGTCACATACGTTTCCAGATTGTGCATGCAAGAACCCAAAAAAGTCTTCCAACTCGTATACGAGTCGGATTTTTAACAAGTTGAAACCACAGAATAAACCTAAGACAGAAAGAAAGGAAATAATATCCAAAAGCTCTCACTGAGCAAAATAGCGAATGGCACCAATCAGAGGACACATGTCCCAACATTACATCATGCAGCGGAAACAAACCGGTCTGAGTACAGACAAGAAGCAAAGGGCTCAAAGCCGAAACGAAAAAGGAGGCCCATCCACGCAGTCCACCAGGAAGTAGCCCAGGGGAACTCTAACTACTCGTCGTAGATCTCGTCGTCGAACTCCACGTAGTATCCACCAACCTGGTCGAGCGAAGGATCCTCAACTGCAGAAAAACCACAGCCCGCGAACGGGTCAATACACCGAAGCGTATCGAACAAGCTTAAGCTAACATGTTACAAAACTGTAAGATTCCCAAAATATGGGGTAAGTGTACTTAGCGGCAGCAGCACAAGCAACCTAAAGAGACACGCTAGAACTTCCGTCTAATTAGAGAGAGATAAGAGAGCGTTTGAGTAGCCATCTACAACTAACACAAGACATAACCCATTCTCGAATTAACCCCCTCAACCAAGTATGAGGAAGCAATCCGGGAAACTCACACGTTAACAATTTTAGTTACCATTTAGGGTGTAAGTAATTCTATAGTTACTAGTCAAATTAATTAACAACGATTTGGTGTAAGTTGTCTAGATCTTGTTAGCTAGCATCATCACCAAGTCGTCCATAACCGTGGAAACGGCTCATCGATAAGATTATACCCTGCAGGGGTGCACTACTGGACCCATACTCGCATGATCAACCCAGTCAAAAACATTAGGGCCTTTCAACCCAACTCTTTTCCTTCACCGCAACAAGTCCAGGAGCCACGGGAGCTATGCTGGTCCCGGCCAAAAGGGTGCGGACTCCCGCAGGACACACCCCTCCGCACCAACAGGCCGCGCCCTATATGCATGTAACAAGGCACACCGCCAAAAGTAAAATACTACACTAGTATCAATGCATATGAGACAAATGGAAAACCCGAACTAGGTGCGGCTCCCGAACAAGTTGAAGTTCCAGTCAAAGTCGAGGGGGGCTCCATTGGCCTCCCACAAGTGGTTAGTGCGCTCAAAATTGGATTCGAGGACAAAATCTCAGTTCCTAGGTCGACACTGAGCAGAACAAAGCACCTCCCAAGGCCTTCCGCCTGGTGCCTTATCTTTTAATTATAGAACCCCACAATAAGACAACAATTTATTATAGTAGAACCATCTATCATACTAAGCATATGAGATAAAAGACAAAGGAACGACTCGCTCAACCAATTCTAAGCATGCACTACGACTCGCAAAGGCCAACAGATAAACATGCAAGGGGTTGTAGGTTGTGGGGATATAGCTGTATAGGCTGCAGGATAAACATATGATGGGATCGCAATTCAAGAATCGATAACTAGGATAGCATAGATCAAAAGGCAAGAATGAAAACCCGACAATCGTGTAACCGGTTAGCAGAAGTTTGCCTGGCAGCTTGTGGCCTGGCACAAAAGCTGAAACCTCAGTATCGTAGGTACTCGCAGCAGACACGTCGTCGTCTACCCAAAGAGAGCCAAACACAGACAATAGGAAACAATAATCAATACAAAGGAATGCGCAAACAAATGATGGTGCAATATGGTATGAGATGATTAGGTCATATTTAAAGCGGGGACGAAATCCCGACAAGAGATTAGGGTGCAAGTTATTTGTGTAGCCAGCAATTTAAATGTTACTTAACATATAGCAGATGTGGTGATCTAATTAATTTAAATGGCATATGCATTAATTACTTAATTGCCCAACACATTACATATTTAGGAATTAATTGCAATTTATTTATCTTCAACTCAAATTAAATATTTATTAGCATGGCAAGACGTGGTATAAAAGATATGAGCATATTAAATGGAATTAGGGCATTATATATTTATTACCCCACACATTCCATATTTAATTAATTAATTGCATTTGTTAAATTAAACTAAGCATTTAAAATAAATTATGCAAAATGACATACGAATGTGATATTAATGGTTATTACATTTTTCTGATATGAAAACATATAAAATTTATTTTATTTGGAGTTATAGAAATAAAGTTATTGCATTTTTAGTTCTAGGGTGGTTTCTGAAAAAAAAACCAGGGACCTGTTCGTGATAGCAAAAAAAAAATAGCAGTGAGGGTCCTCTGTGTAACCAGGAAACTCCAGGGGGCTCAGTGCAAGAAGCCAGCACCTCTCTCTCTGACTGGTGGGGCCCATGTGGCAGGCACCCAAAACAAAAAAAGTTTGGCTTTTTAAATCGCCTGAGCTAGGGTTCGAACTCGGGTGTCCGGTGAGGTAAACGGGGCGTAGCCACTAGGCTAGGAACGTGCTGGTGATGGACTAAATACTTGCATCGTTTTTAACCCGTAACACCACTCCAACTGACGAAGTTGCGCCGGCGGACCAAGTTTTTAACCCATCGTTTTTAATCGCAGCGGAGCAGGGGCGCCCGGCGGACCAAGTTGCGCCGGCGACGGTCGCTGCGGCGAGGCTTTTTAGAGGGCGAGCGAGCGCGGGGTTGCGGGAAGTTGTGGGGAGCGCGTTCCCGTTCTCAGAACCGAACGGGAGGCCGTGGGTGCTCGTGCCCGTGCTCAACGTGTGCGTGAGGCGCCACAGCCGTGCTCGACACCGGTGATGGCAAGGCCGGGGAGCCGCACTAGGTGCCCAATCGGAGTGGAGAGAGGAGGGGAACGGCGAGGCTCACCGTGGCGCAGTCCGTGGCGAGCGGAGGAGGCTTGGGGCGGCCGGAGGTGAGGAGACGGTGTCGGGGTGTCGCGGCGGCGTGCGGACGGCCGACGTCGGGCAGCTCCCGTTGCGGCTCACCGGGGACTGCTAGGTCCAGCTGTTTGGCAGACGAGGACGGAGGAGAGTGAGGGAAAGTTGTTGGCGCGAGGAGGAGGACAGGGGGCGACCGGAGTCGGCAACCGCGGCGGTGGGAGCTTCGGTGGACTTTCTGTGGAGGTACAGAGGAAAAGGAGGGGAACAGAGAGCGCCGGCGGCGGGGCAGAGGGAAAGGGTTAGGGTTTGGGGCTGGCGGCTGCGCGGCTCTAAAGAGAGGGATAAGGAGAGGGAGAGAGAGGCAGCGCGGTGGGGGCAGCGGCCAGTGACTCCATGGCGTGCTCGTCGCGCTGTAAAGCGAGAACCGTACGGAGGAGAGGGACGATGGGAAGTGGGCCGAAGTTGGGTCGGGCTGGGCCAAGGAGTGGCCCAGTTCGGCGAGGGAGCTCTGTTTTTTCCTGTTTTCTTTTTTCCTTTTTGTTTATTCTTTTTCTGTTTTGTAAATTTAAAACAAAATAGGAAAAGGAAAAGGGATAAAACCTTTTTTGACAATTTTTATAGTTTCAAAACAAACTGATTAAAGTATTGAAAAGTTTATTTGTACAAAATTTGAAACTTCAATTTTTAATTGATTTGAAAGAGCATTTGAATTTAAATAAGGATTTAAATTTGGAAAGAAAAAAATGGAAGCAATATAATTAATTAAATGCAACCACAAATGCAAAGATGACATGAAGCTCCAATATATTGCACACAAACTTGGAAAGTTACAAATAGGCTGTTACACACGCAAAGCAATAAATAAGTAATGAATGACAACAAGTCATGTAATGTAAGATGGATGTTGCATGGCAATATATCTCGGAACAGCTATGGAAATGTTGTAGAAGGTAGGTATGGTGGATTTTTTCAGGAAGATATTTGGCTTATGTGTAGGAGAAGAAGATGAAGATCTCCCACGAGTTTGGATGTACCCGCAAAAAATGCACCAACTCTTAATGTGAGGAAGGGCAAAACAAAGTACCAAAGAGGCTAGCAATATGGTGGTGGAAGTGCCATGAAAACCGCAGTTTTAGGACTTACAAGTAAAAAGATTTCAAATAAAAATATGATCATACAGGGCATAATGAAAATTACTCCTAGAGGGATCGTGGCGAATGACAAAGTCACCGTTGGATTCCGCGACCGTAGCGCATAACATAAAGTCATTGCGGTTGGTTTAGGCAAATAGAAGTCATATACCATTATGCAATCAACTGGAATTTTGTACAACCGAGATCCCACTCATTTTCTTGTAAATGCAGGTCTCTTCCAAATTTTGGACAAATCCAAAACCTTTGATTACCTCATCAAAGCGAAGATTCCAGCCCCGAGATGCTTGCTTCAATCCATAGATGGATCGCTGAAGCTTGCATACCTTGTCAGCATTTTCCTGATCGACAAAACCTTCCAGTTGTACCATGTACAACTCTTTCTCAATGTTTCCATTTAGAAAGACTGTTTTGACATCCATCTGCCATATTTCATAATCGTAATAGGCAGCAACTGCTAACAAAATCCGAATAGACTTCAGCATCGCTACCGGTGAAAAAGTTTCATCGTAGTCAATCCCATGAACTTGTTGGAAACCTTTTGCGACAAGCCGAATAGACCGTCACATTACCATCAGCACCAGTCTTCTTCTTAAAGATCCATTTATTCTCGACGGCCTTGCACCCATCGGGAATATCCATCAAAGTCCACGCTTTGTTATCATACATGGATCCTATTTCGGATTTCATGCTTCTAGCCATTTATCGGACTCTAGACTCGCCATTGCCTCATTGTAGTTCGTAGATTCGTCTTGTTCAATTAACATGACGGTGCAAACCATATTGCCATACCATTCTGGTGCGATCCGAGATCTACCATACCTACGAGGTAGAATAGTTTCTTCGACAGTTTCTCCCACTCCATCCGTGGAGGATGTTTCCGGAATAGCTTCCGTTGCGCCACTCAGAATCTCGAGTTCAGGATCAATGATCTCATCGAGGTCTACCTTCCTCCCACTTACTCCTTTCGCGAGAAACTCCTTCTCTAGAAAGGTACCGGTCTTCGCGACAAACGTTTTGCCCTCAGCTTGGTTGTAGAAGGCGTATCCAACGGTTTCCCGCGGATATCCTACAAAGTCGACTTTCTCCGATTTCAGTTCGAGTTTGTCGGGCTGTAGTTTCTTAACATACGCCTCACAACCCCAAACCTTCAGAAACGATAACTTAGGCTTCTTGCCATACCATAATTCATATGGTGTTGTTTCAACGAATTTGGACGGAGCCCTATTTAAAATGAATGCGGCTGTTTCTAACGCATAACCCCAGAAGGATACGGGCAAATCGGTAAGAGACATCATAGATCGGACACTATCCAGTAGTGTACGATTACTTCGCTCGGACACACCGTTACGTTGCGGTGTTCCGGAAGGCGTTAGTTGGGGTACGATGGCACAACTCTTCATATGTGTGCCAAACTCAAAACTCAAATACTCGCCACCACGATCGGATCAGAGGTGCTTGATTTTCTTGTTAAGCTGATTCTCAACTTCACTTTGAAATTCTTTGAACTTTTCAAAAGTTTCAGACTTGTGTTTCATCAAATAGATATAACCGTATCTACTCAAGTCATCAGTGAAGGTGACGAAGTAACGATAACCATTGCTTGTCGAAACGCTCATTGGTCCACACACATCTGTATGTATGATCCCCAACAAATCCAACGCACGTTCAACCAAAGCTTTGAACGGTGTCCTGGTCATTTTGCCCATAAGGCATGGTTCGCATGTATCGAGGGATCCAAAATCCAACGAGTCCAAAAGTCCATCGAAGTGGAGTTTCTTCATGCGCTTTATACCAATATGACCGAGACGACAATGCCACATATACATGGCGGTATCATCACTATACTTAATCCGTTTGGCTTCTATGTTATGGATGTAAGTACTACGATCGATATTCAACAAGAATAAACCATTATTCTGGGGAGCATCAACATAAAAGATATCATTCATATAAATAGCACAACTGCTTGATACTGATTTAAATGAATAATCGTCTTGTAACATGCAAGACCCACTTATAATGTTTACACTCAAGGATGGTACAAAATAACACTTATTTAAAACCAAAACTAATCCCGATGGTAGATGTAGAGGGAGCGTGCCGACAGCCACCACGTCGACTCTCGATCCGTTGCCGACGCAGATCGCCCCCTCATCCTTAGCCAGCCGCTATTTATTCTGTAACTCCTCCTGAGAGTTACATATATGAGCAACAGAACCAGTATCAAATACCCACGTGTTGCTACAAGCGGATGTAAGGTACACATCTATAACATGTATATCAAATATACCTTGCTCTTTGTCGACTGTCTTGCCAGACTTCCTATCCTCCAGGTACTTGGGGCAGTTGCGCTTAGGTAATCCGATGGTCACTACCGTCTTCTCCAGCTTGATTTCTAATTCGGCCACTTCGAGCATCTTTAGGATTTCCGACAGGGGTTTTGACGTCCCTTTCATGCCGTAGTCCACGTTGACGTTCTTATAGCTAGGGGGCAGAGAAATCAGCACCCTATGAATAACCAACTCTTCTGGGATCACACTTCCCAGATCATTCAGGAGCTGAACGCAGCCAAACAACTTGGCTAAGTGCTCACTGATATTGCCGTGCTCTTCCATCTGGGCTGAGAAGAAAAGCACGGATGCTTCGAACCTCTCAGCCTTGACTTGTCGTGCAAAAACAACCATGAGTTCAGTGATTATCTCATAAGCACCCTTGTTCATGAAGTGGTTTTGCAGGTCAGCCTCCATGGCAAAGAGCATGCCATACTGTACATAAGAAGAAATCTCCGCCTGAACCTCATGGACATTCCTTTCGATTTCTGAGGCAGTGTTTGGCAGATCACCTAAGGGGGCTTCAAGGATGTAGGCCACCTTGTGGGTTTCAAGAATGGACTTAAGGGGAACGAGGACACGAATTTAGACCCATCGGTCTTAAGATTCTCTTTCTCAAGGAACAGGGCTAGGTTAAAGGAGGGGTGAGATATCTACAATGGTATTTGCAACAACATAAGACTTTGTTCATAATAATTTTGAGTTATAGTATTTTTAGAAAATAACTAACATAACTCCTACTCAAACGAACAACCCTCCTGGTCGTTTAAGCGATTACACGACCCCCATCCATTGCACCACCCCTCATCGTCAGAGCCGGCTCAACTTCAAGAGTAGACAACTGTCCGTCACACCAATTTTGCGACTCGTGCTCGACCGTTTGGCCTCCGTGTTCCGAGGCCATATCTACATATGCTAGGCTCGCCACTATAACCTCCACGCTGACGCTTGTGCAACATGGATTTCACCCACCGTATGCAAACGACGATATGTCTGACACCCGATCGTCACGGCCTGCCTCATAACGTAGAACTTTCTAGGTGGTGCTCGTTGGAGGAAGAACACTAGTGGTATTTTTGAAGGGATCATCTTATATAATTACCGCCACGTAACTAATATATACTAATATATATAATCACACAATATAAGATGCAAACAAAACATAAAATGTAATGCAATGTGATATAGTCCATTGCGCCATGGTCTTCTTGGCGCCCGCCGTTTATAAACAATTTAATAAACCTACCTTGACCATATCACATATGCCCCGCAAAATACAGTTAGACGCTTCTACTTTATCTTTTGCATATTTACGTGGCTTGGGTATATCGTAAATAGAACCGCTTCTGTAACATCCCAACATTTTATAATGGTCAAAAATCACTAAAATTTAAAACTTTTGTTTTGATTAAAATAAAATATTAAATGCATAAGAAAACCAACTATAAAAGACTTCAAACATATTGAAAGAGTTTAATATTTCAAATATCTCAATTATCATTATTTCTAAAAGTTGTTTCAAATTAAACATCTTATTATCCATTGTATTTCTTAAAGCTCAATATATTATTTGACAAATGATTTGCCAACCTTCAAAACATTTTCATGTAATACAGAGTTTCTTTTAAGTATTTGATTTCAACCACTTAGCCATGCTATTCATAAATTAAAATTATAATTACAAGTCTATAGTTTATAACCTTAAAACTTCATAGATTTTATAATTAATGAATTATCCAAATAAACATTTCATTAGCTTAAATGATTTTCATTTATTTTCAAAACATAAAATGATTTTCATGAATATTTTTTATATAATAAATGAAATAAATCTAAAATCTTTTCCAAAGTTGTTTTATGAAGTCTTCAAATGATTTAGAATAATATAAAACATAATGGTACCTAAAATATTGTGAATTAAAATATAATTTATTATATTTCCCATTTCCTTAAAATTTATTATATTTAATTATTTTACCAATATGCCAAAATAAAGATGAATGATTACATCAAAAATAAGTTTAAATAACTTGAATTCAAACATATTTGAATGTGGGTAATTTCATAAATTTTATTTAACTCCAAATGAATTATTAAATCCCTAATTTCAAAGCTAACCTAAAATAGGCAAAATTGTATTTTATGAATATTTCAAAATAATTATTTTTCAAAAAGTTTCAAAACATGCCCACTATTGGTTTAGAGCATAGATATGAATTTTACAAATTTATAGAAATTGGTTCGACTTGATTTGGAGTCTTAAATCAAAAGTTGTGAAAGAAATAAAAAAAATCAGAAAAGAAAAAGAGAAAAACCTGACAGGGGGACCCACCTGTAAGGGGATCATCTTCAACCTCTAGCCCAAAATTTCCGGCTGAAACCACTCCTCCAATTCCGGCTCCAATTCGAGCGATTATTACACGATTTGTTCTCCCGTGCGCGTCTATAAATATCCCTCGATCTCCTCCGCGTTTTCCCCCTCCTCCTCCTCCCTTTTATGCCACCGGGCTGCCCAATTTCGCTCGCCGGAGTTCTTCGAGCCGCCGCCGCATTTCTTCGATTCCGGCGACACAATAGGTCACAGCGGCTCCCCTTGCTCGTCAAACCCCCTATCTCCCCTTCACGCATCTTCCCCTGTCGATTTTGGAGTTGTTTGCAGCCAAATGTGAAGACCGGGCACAACCCGAAGGTCTCCATCGCCGTCGCACTCCAGACGCCTCTCCCCACCGCTCCAGGACGAACTGCTCGAGGCCACCACCCCCATCCGACCCGCTTTGCCGCGCTGCATCTGGAGGTGGTCTTCCCCGAGCCCGGGATCCACCGGAACACCTCCCCCGTCGATCGCCCGAGCCCGCGCCGCCATCGTCCCCTAGTACGGCGAGTCTCCGCCTCGACCCTCTGGTCAACCCCTGTAAGCCCTTGGATCTAAATCGAACCGTCAGATCCAGATCCAACGATCCAGATCTGATGACTTATCCACGTCAGCGCCCAGTCAGCGTCCACGTTGAACGGATATACGTCGCCTAGAGGGGGGGGGGGTGAATAGGCGATTTAATTTTTTTTCGAGAAGCCGGAATATCCGGTCCAAGAATGACCCGGAAATTCCGAGGAGCCGGAATATCCGGACCAAGAGTGACCCGGAAATTCCAGTATGCTTGATAAAGGCGGAATAAAACTAGAGGTTTACTTTAACAAGCAAACAACCTAGATATATAAACTAGGCTCACCTATGTGCACCAACAACTTAAGCTAAGCAATACAAGTAACAAGATGATAGCAAGATATATGACTTCAAGCACGAAGGCTATCACAATGTAAAGTGCATAAGTAAAGAGCTCGGGTATATAAATAACCGAGGCACGCGGAGACGAGGATGTATTCCCGAGTTCCACCCAAAGGGTGTACGTCTCGTTTGGAGAGGTGTGCGCAACCACAACAGGTTAGCCGCAACGCCACAAAGGCTCACCTTCTTCTCCTGATGAACTCAACCACAAAAGGTTGCGAGTTCACCTTCCACTATTGATATCCTTTGGGGCGGAGATCGAATCCCGTACAACTCTTGAGGCACACACCCACAACTTAACTGGGGGCTCCCAAGACTTGAGGCACCCACCCACAACTTAATTGGGGGCTCTCAAGTGACCACAAAAGGTCTTGACCACAAAAGGTCTTGGCCACAAAAGGCCGGCCACAAAAGGCGTCTAGGGTCCAAAGACCCAAGAGTAACAAGCTCACAAGTATCACCACCACGAATCCTCGTAGAGGGCTCAAACCGATGCAAATGCAATGGCAAGAGCACACGAAGTGCTCAAGTCCTTCACTCTCAAATTCCAACACAACAACAAATGTTTATGGGGGAATAAGAGAGGAAGAACAAAGGAAACCACAAAGGAGTCAAATCCTTCACTCCCAAATCCCACCAAAAGCAACTAATGCTTATGTAGGGAGAAGAGAGGAAGAAAAAAGAAGAAGAACCACAAAGGAACTCCAAGAACTAGATCCACTAAGTTCCCCTCACTTAGAGGAGAGAAGGATTGGTAGGATTGTAGATCTAGATCTCCTCTCAACTTTCCCTAAAGAATATGGAAGATTCAATGGAGGGATTGAGAGGGAAGTGAGCTTTCCAAGGTCAACAATGGAGTAGGGGAGAGGGGAAAGTCGTGCTGCCTTGGATTAGCTGGGGAGGAAGAAGGGGAGGGGTATTTATACCCCTCCAGGAAATATAGCCGTTGGCTGTTTCGACACTTGGAAATTCCGGTATAAGTGAGACTCGGAAATTCCGGTCATCCGGAAATTCCGGTCTAAGAGAGACTCGGAAATTCCGGTCACCCGGAAATTCCGAGTCCATGAAATTTCCGAGCTGAAATTCCGGCTGGAGTCAGAACCAAAACCAAACTTTTCCTTAGCCGTTTCTGGAAGGCTATTCTGGGTGCACTCGGAAATTCTGGTACATAGAAATTTCCGAGCACAATTTCCGGTTCGAGTCAGAACCAAAAATCCTTCTTTCCTTAGCCAAAACTGGAGGGCTTTCTGGGTGCACTCGGAAATTCCGGTAGACGGAAATTTCCGAGCACAATTTCCGACTGGAGTCAGAACCCTTTTTCTCCTTTCCTCAGCCGTTTTCTTGGATGAGTTGGGGAACCGGAAATTCCGGTAGATCGGAATATCCGACCCCAATAATCCGAATCAGCAAAAACACCGAAAAGAAAACTGCTATAACTTTTGCAAATGAACTCCAAATGAGGTGAGACCAATTTTGTTGGAAAGATAGCGACGATGACTACCCAACAAAATCTCATAAATAGAGTAAAATCTCCACACATGGCAAGGTGTGGGACTTTCCTCAAGGTAGAACCGGCAATATTTCCGCCACCGAAAACGCAACAAGTTGTCCAAAGTAAAACCGATTTTGATGAACTAGAGCTTGACATGGAGATGAACCAAGCTCTAATTCCTCACCAACAAAAAAGCCAAATAAGAACCAAGAAACATGATATGCCAAGTATGCAAAGGTTTGAGCTCTCGACAAGAATGCGATCAAGTTACTAACTTGAGAGCCCCTCTTGATAGTACGCCCATCTATCCTATAGCCCTATCAAGATCATACCTTTGCCTTGAGCATTCCACTTGAGTTGGATGATGACTATCTTGATCTCTTCAAGTGGATCATTTTTCTTGATTGCGCGTCCAAACACTTGCTTGATGAAGACTTCTCCAAATACTCCCCCATGCTCACAATGGGAGAGTCTCGCTAAGCTTCGTCTTCATGTATCCATTGCAAGCACCAAGCATAGGATCTTTTCGAGAAAGCTTCTCTTGGTCTTGCACAACTCATCTTTTCTTCACTAAGATGATGTCTTGAATCTTCAAGACATACTTGCAATAAGCTTCACTCAACACATGAGCTTCAAGAGTTCAACACATGAACTCCACAATTCCATGGACATGATCTATAATTATATCTCAATGCAAACATTAGTCCATAGAGATTGTAATTCAATTACCAAAACCACACATGAGGGAAAATGCTCTTTCACACGTCAGCGCACAGTCAGCGCCAGCGTGGAAATTAATTTTCGTAATTAAATTTAATTGGCAGTTTTATATTTATTCCTTTATTTATATTTTGTAAAAATATAAATTAAATAAATTGCATTTATAGCCTAATGCATACTTTATAAATATCATAAAAATTGGATTGATGTTTCTATTGAATAAAAATTGCATTTCATGCATAACATATTTTATTATATAATTATATTCCTCATAGGAAAATTCCCCATTACTTTTCTCTAAGTTAGGATTATTTTCAAACTTAATATTTTGGTAAAATTGCTATGCACTAGACACTTAGAATTTTCAACATGGAGATAGAAGACCAATGAAGGACTTAGCCAAAACAAGACTTCGGAAGTATCTTCAAGGAGTAGAAGCTCTTAGACGAAAAATCAAGAAGAAGTTCATGAAGATCAACCAGCAATATTTTCTAAGTCTTGCTTCCTCTCTCTCTCTCTCTCTTTTCTCCCATCTTCTCTGAGACTTCATGATGACTAAGTTAAATCCAAGACCAGCCTCGAGGATACAAGAATCATCAAGTCTGAAGATTGATCAAGCCTACCAAAAATTCAATCAAGACATCACTAAGAAGAAAGTTACAAGTCTGGAGATGAAGCCTGGAAGACCAACTACATCTTTCTTTCTATCTTTTTCCTCTTTCCTAATCTTGTCTTTCACTTTAGACATAAACAATTTTTATCATGTTATTTCCATCTTGAAGTTTGTTGGATCCTAGCGGCATAGTGAGATGAAGCGGCCTGGAGACTAACCTTACATGTCCACGTACATGAGACATGTTCCACAATTTAAGTAGCTGGTCGGGTGTCTGTCTCTCTCACTATAGTGAATATCCAATTTATAAAGAGTTGATAATAATTGTTGATCACCTTATAGACTTAGTATTTTCTCTAAGTATATTTGCACATCATGGCTAAGCCATTTGAGTGCTTATTCTAGATAATTTATAACAAAGTTATTTTGTCTAACTTCTGACCTTAGTCCTTAGTCATTTTTTACCAAAACATTTCCTTGCATTAACTTAAAAGATTTTCAGGGCATGACATGCATCTATAGTCCTTAGAAATAATTTGCATATCATGCATGACATGTTTTCCTTAGAAGTTTATGAAACTTGTTTGTTCATTATGTATGCTTGTATGTGTTGTGTTGTTTTGTTTTATGATTGTTGTATTGTTGTTTGTTTATATTGTTTAGATTGAACGTAGAGTTCCGAGTATCGTTGAAAAGAGTTTGTGAACAACGACAACATTCAAAGGCAAGTGGCACACCTCATAAACTTCCTACTATTTTCTATATGCATTACTTAGTGTATTTTTACAGAAGCATGTGTAGGATAGTATTGCTATGCTAAACCTGTGTTGAAATCCCTTACTCCTGTGTCTAGGTACCTATATAATACTTAGTAAAATTATTGATGCTATGCAAATGTTGTTTTGTGAAAATCTAAATCCTACTAAGTTAAGAATGAAACACCTGGGTGGTAAGTGGTTGTATGGTTTATGTTGAGTGGCTACTCAGGCCATGTCTATTGTTCCTGGAGTACGTACACTTGTGAATGGCCACTCAGGAACAAAGGGATCTGAAGAACTCCGAGTGACGACTGCTTCAAGTGCAGCCATTGCCAATGGGCTCTGACTTGATCAACTATGTTGCGTGGACTCTCTCCGGCTTGACAAGCTGATGTAGAGGGTGTTAGGTGGAACGGGTGAAGCCAGGTGGGAGGGAAAATGCTTCTGAAAGATCTCGTCTCATTCTTCTCCTTTTCCTTATCACTAAGTGTGTAAAGGATAGTTTGGGTTGAATGGGTACAATGGTGAACGTGCACAACCTCTGTAGAGTGTAAAACTAAGCAATTAGCCGTGTCCCCGGTACGGACAATTTGAGCAGCTGATCACAGACGTCAACGGAGGATTCCACCATTCCAACTTCAGAAATAAAACTTGATGGGTGAACAAGGGTAGAATGAGAAAGTGGTTGTCATGCCACAAATGTCTCGAATAGAAGAAAAGTGTTTTCCAAAGACTTAGGAAAAAATGGCTTTATGCAAAATAACCTTGAACTCCACCAGCCAAATATGCATATAGGTTATTAGAGTTATTCCTCTAAGTGTCCACCATAGTGTCACTTTCCAGACTCCATATTTAATGGAATCTGACCCACGTTGTTGCAATATTTTTTTCTTATTGCAGATTGTTCAGATGACGAGTGAGTTTTCGTTTAAAGGTTTCGAGTCTACAACCAACATGTTTTCGCCTGTGGCAACATGAATGTGATGGAGACTCAGTGCTATTGTATTTCCGCTGTTTACTCTTTCAAAGCTAGCTTTATTCTATGCAACTTGTATTGAATATTTTGTAAGTCTAGATCATCGATGTAATAAAATTGATACTTTGTTGTGATATTACATCGTAAACTGTGTGTGCAAACGAATCGATCCATAGATTTGCAGTATACATAGGTATCTTGCCATATTTTAATTGCAGGTACGCTACAGATGGTATCAGAGCACTATGTTGCCTGTAGGTTCGAAACCTTAGGTTTGGATAGAAATAGGATTTAACCATAGGATTGAAAATCTATTTTATTCAGTTTTCAGAAAACAAAACTTTTCATCTTATCTTCCTCGCACTCTCATCTACAATCCACCTTCTAAAAATACCTTATCTTACTCTAGATGACCATGTTTTTATAGTCTAAGTCTGATTCTGCTGCTTCATATGGAAAAGCTACGATTCAACATGAAGTTCTACATGCATGGAAGACCACTAAAGAACCAGGATTTGGCCAACACTTCGAAGATATCCAAGAAAGTTGAACAAGAACTTGAAGCACTCACAAAAGGAGGTAGATTTGACCACCACTTAAATAAAACGACGTTATCATGTTAGAGTATTGATCATATCAACTTGGCTATATGACAATACTAGATTGTTTGTTTGTTGTGAACCTTGTTGCTTGATGTTTGTTAGATGTTGATTGATTTTTGTTATAGATTGGTTGCCTTGTTTTGTTTTATTGAAATAGGATTCCTTCATAGTATATATAATTCAACTCATTTATTTTTCTAAAACAAACAGATGTCTCATCCCAATACCAACACCAATGTTACGCACACCACAATGCGACTACTATTAGTGAACCAGAGTCAGTTGTGGAATTTGATCAGTGACCACCTGCCTAAGATTGATCAAAACAATAGTGAGTTTGGAGAGAGTCTTATGATCAAACCGAAGGCATGCAAAACTTGTGGAGAGATAGGACATACGTCCAAAGAATGCACTGATGAGTGGCCCCATGGTCATACCAGACATCTAGTTAGGGAATGCCCCACAAGTCAGATTACTTGCTTTTTGTGTGAAGCAACAAATCACGTTCCAACTCAATGTCAACTCTACCCCGTAGTGCTGTCAGTCAGCAAGCCAAAAAGGGAATGCAACAAAATCTGATGAAGTATGTGGAAGTACAAGAAAACAAGGAGGAAAACAAAAGAGATACTAGCCATATAACATGTTTTACCTGTGGAGAACTAGGACATTATTCATGGGACTGCAAAGAGAAAAGGATTGGTCAGGATACTGAACAAAATCTTTATCAAAATGAGATTATGGATCATACTAAGAAGAAAAATGAAATAAGAGTAAGGTCACTTCCGAGGGCATCCAAACGTACCTCCAAGTGTTGCTATAAGTGTGAAGGAGATCACCTAGCTCGAAATTGTCACATCAAACGAGACTGGACTTCGTCAATTGAGATAGCGTATGGTAAACAAGAGTTGGAAGAACTTTTAGCGCTGGAAACACCTAAGAAGAAGAAGAACTTAAGCGACGTAATTTGCTTCAGATGTAAGGACAAGGGAAATTATGCTGATAAGTGCCCAGAAAAGATGAAGGAGAACTGCCTTACCCGCTCGCACAAGAAAATCATCAGTCCCGAGACATGCCGCAGAAGCAAAGTAACAGGGCACTATGTCAGTGGCTGCCCTAAGTGGAAGAAGGATAAATCTCTCCAAGGACCAAGTGGAAAATGTGAGTGCTATAACTTGCCGTATCACCACATACCATTGCATTTTAAATACTAGTACACGCTACATCAGAAAAATAAACAAGATTAAACCAAGTTTCTAGATTGACCACAAATATTTCTTTTAAGGGTCGTAGCCACCCAAACAATTCAAACACAGTTGCCTAAACCCGGAGATCCAAGCCTATCTTGCGTACTAGCCTCCCCAATCAGAAAAATCATCCCCTGCAAGTTTTCAAGTTTTCATGTCAGAAAATTTACATTTCTCAAACCTCTCGAGTTATCAGAATCATTCAAGCATTTGCTTTTCTTTCTAGCCTCTCCGAATCTCGGGGACGAGATTCCTTTTAAGGGTGGTAGTCTGTAACATCCCAACATTTTATAATGTTCAAAAATCACTAAAATTTAAAACTTTTGTTTTGATTAAAATAAAATATTAAAATGCATAAGAAAACCAACTATAAAAGGCTTCAAACGTATTGAAAGAGTTTATTATTTCAAATATCTCAGTTATCATTATTTCCAAAAGTTGTTTCAAATTAAACATCTTATTATCCATTGTATTTCTTAAAGCTCAATATATTATTTGACAAATGATTTGCCAACCTTCAAAATATTTTCATGTAATACGGAGTTTTTTTAAGTATTTGATTTCAACCACTTAGCCATGCTATTCATAAATTAAAATAATAATTACAAGTCTATAGTTTATAACCTTTAAACTTTATAGATTTTATAATTAATGAATTATCCAAATAAACATTTCATTAGCTTAAATTTTTTTTAAAAAAAAAACATAAAATGATTTTCATGAATATTTTTTATATAAGAAATGAAATAAATCTAAAATCTTTTCCAAAGTTCTTTTATGAAGTCTTCAAATGATTTAGCATAATATAAAACATAATGGCACCTAAAATATTGTGAATTAAAATATAATTTACTATATTTTCCATTTCTTAAAATATATTATATTTAGTTATTTTACCATTATGCCAAAATAAAGATGAATGATTACAGCAAAATAAGTTTAAATAACTTGAATTCAAACATATTTTTTTTGAGGCGCAAAACAGTAGGAAAAAATCCCTATTGTTTAATTTTCTATTTTCTCATTCAATCCACTATACAAAAAATACAAGAAATGTTCATAAGGTATCTACCCATTGGGTCATGCCCTCTTTAAGAGAGGGTTTAGCTCTTTGCATAATAAGCTTAAACGAATAAATGAAGTCTTGAAAACAACTATCCAGACAGACAGGCTGGTTATCAAAGATACTTCTGTTTCTGTTGTTCCATAGGCTCCAGCATCCCACAATCAGAAATTCTTTAAAGCATATAAATTTGTAACTCTTTTTTGCTGCCATCAGCATAGAGAAAAGGTCAAGATCATTGTTCCATTATAGCAAGAATTTCCACCAGAAATTTCTGCTGAAGTCACACTCAAAGAAAAGGTGTAAATAGTCCTCACTGACTCCCTGTGTGCACAATACACAATCATAATTCTCAATCACAAAATTCTTTCTGGCTAATAGATCTCTCGTGTTAAGTCTATCTTGCAACATGAACCAGAAAAATATCTTGTGTTTTGGGAGGGAGCAAGATTTCCAAATCCACCTAAAGGGGGTAGGGGCCAACTCATTTGGCATCAGGCTATCATATACTCTCTTACTAGAGTAAGATTTTCCATTTGGGGCCAGAGACCATTTATCCACCACAATATGCTCAGTGCTAGAAGCAAGAAGTGTTTCAAGCTGATCACATTGTTGGTTAGCAACAACTGAGAGAGGTATGTGAAACATATCAGCAATGTCCTCATCCACACAAATAGCTACTGCCTGCTTGAGTGATATGGACTGAGACTTGGCAAAGGAACACAGGTGGGGCATTTTATATCACAGTATCTCATCTGTCCAATGGTCTAACCAAAGCCTAATAGTTCCTCCATCCCCTGGTGCACAAGAAGCAATTTCGAGGAAGGTATTTAAAAGACTGATACAATCCTTCCACCAAAAGGATCCCACAGGTCCTGTATTTTGTGGTAATTTTTCATGGGTATAGTGAGCCTGCCATATAAACTTCACCCAAGGTAGATCCTCTCTATTCATGAATTTGAACAAGTGCTTCATGAGTAGGGCAATATTATGTTTTCTGAGGTTCAAAACTCCCAGTCCCCCAACTTTCTTGGGCTTGCAGACGTTTTCCCACTTGACCAAGCATTTGCCTTTCTTGTGTATATCTTTGCCTCTCCAGAAAAAACCCCTGGTGGATCCCTCAATATAATCCAGAAACCCCAAAGGAAGTTTTAGGGTGCACATAGCAAAATTTGGGATAGCAGAGATGATTGATTTTATCACAACCAGCCTTCCATCATAAGATAGGGTATCTGCAATACCTATTAACCTTCTGTCAATTCTGTGGAGAATAGCAATGAAGTCTCCCATCATTGGTCTGGTGGTTCCCAAAGGAAGCCCCAGATATGTAAAAGGCAAAGACTCCACCTTGCAGCCAATAGCTAGGGCTAAATCTGTACTTTTCTCAAGGTCAAGGTTGATGCATATTAAAGATGGTCCAGTGGATGATGAGAATTTATCAAGAAGGACCTTTAGTCTCCTCAATTGTTCATTGCAGGCATGCATAATAAGCAGAGTATCATCAGCATACTGAATGATGGGATAGTCCAATCCATAGGAACCTTCAAGAGGCAAATCAGTCTCTCTAGAATGCCAGGCCTCATTAATAACATATTGTAATAATTCTGCAGTTGAGACAAAAAGGAGAGGTGATAGAGGGTTTCCTTGTCTAACACCCCTTTTACACCAAATTTTCTTACCAGGCAACCCATTCAATAGGATAGAGGTGGATGCAGAGAATAGAATCTGAGCAATCCAACTTAACCATAAATCACCAAATCCAAGACTCTTCAGCATGAGAAGAATAACACTGTTTTCAACTTTATCAAATGCCTTTTCAAAATCTAATTTAAGGATAATAATCTCTCTCTTAGATTTGTGGCAAAGACTGATATATTCAAAGGCCCAAGCTAGGCAGTCCTGGATGGTTCTACTCTTAATGAATCCATATTGGTTTTTGTGTAATGCCTGAACAATAACCCTCTGCATTCTATTTGCCAATATCTTAGTAAGTAACTTAAGAGTCAAGCTGACCAGAGAGATGGGTCTATAATCATTGACAGTCTCAGGATCACTCTTCTTGGGAATAAGAGTAATATAAGCAGAGTTAATACTATGAATATCAAGGTTACCCTCATAAAACCTAAAACACAACTGATAGAACTGCTCTTTGACCTGATTCCAACACTTTTTGAGGAAGGCCCCATTAAAGCCATCAGGGCCAGGGGATTTATCAGTTGGCATGCATTTGCTCACCTCATCAATCTCCTCTTTGGTGAATGGAACCTCTAGACTGGGAAAATCAATTTCCGGGTTAGGCACAATTAAATTGCTAAGATCAAATGCCATAGTTGGGTTATCGGAGCACCCAATACGTTGCTTAAAAGCATGCCATAGCACAGCTGCCTTGTCATCATGGTCACAGACCAATCTGTTATCCTCTGTATTCAACATAGCAAAAAAAAATTGCATCTATAACTTTTGGTGGCATAAGTGTGGAAAAACCTTGTATTCTCTCCCCCCATTTTCGCCCATCTTATTTTTGCTATATTCCTCCAATATATCCTTTTAGCTTCAAGCAGCTTTAACAAGTGGGACTTCAAAGATATTCTAAAGTTTTTTTCAGGCAAAGAAAGTGGCCTTTGGTCCTCTAAACCATCCAGAAGTGCCAAAACAAAGTTACAGGAATCAATTGTCTTATTCAGTTGGGAAAGACTTTTGCTCCATCTTTTTAGACCATATCTCAGTGATTTCTAACGAGCAGTGATATCCTGTGCTGTATTTTTTAAAACACCATGATGCTGCCAATAGGTAGAAACAGTTTCAGTAAAACCATGCATATCCAGCCAGAACTCCTCAAAACGGAAAACCTTAGCCTTTGGGATGCTAAGTCCAATTTGTATCTTGATGGGTACATGATCTGAGGATAACTTAGCCAAGGGGGTGGCAATGGAATTTGGAAAGATCCCAGTCCAGCTAGAAGAGGTGAATACCCAGTCCAATTTTTCCAATAAAGGGTCATTCTGCATATTACTCCAAGTGTATGCTCTGCCCTTTAGTGGGATTTCCAGTAAATCATGGTGGCTAATGAATCTATTAAATTCTAGCATATTGTGGACATCCCCTCCAGGTCTATTTCTGTTATCTGGCTCTCTGATAAGATTAAAATCCCCAAGAATCATCCATAGATGCATAAGAGAAGTGTCAATGCTTACTAACCAATTAATGAACAAAGCTCTATCAGCTGGCGAAGTAGGAGCATACACATTAGTAAGATACCAAACCTGGCCACTAATCTTACAAATCAGTTCCACTGTAACATGGAAATTAGAAGAAGAAATTTCTGTCCCATTAAATAGGCTGCCATTCGAAATGGTTATGATACCCCCTGAGCTGCCAACTGAGGGAGAGTAAGCAAACTGGTTAAATCTCCTCGGACAAAAATTCCTAATATAGGATAGGTCGAATAATTCCTTTTTTGTTTCTTGGAAACAGATGATATTGCAGTTAGATTCCTCAATATTCTTCCTAATATCATCCCATCTGATTTGAGAATTAATCCCTCTCAGATTCCAGTCAAAGACAATCCATTGTCTACTCATTAAATAACCAATAAAAGGGGTGAACTCTGAGCAATATTAAAGAGCCCAGTTAACACTGATAGGCTGAGGAGTGGCAAAGCAGTGTCCAAACAACAAATATTGCGCCAGTTAGAATAAAAGATCATCAGCCAGAGCAGGTTTAAATATATCCAGAAGCATATAAACCACAGACACATGTACCAAAACAGCTCAGCTAGGTAATATATAGGACCACATAGTACTTCATGAACTAAATAAGAGCAACATAAAAGGTTTAACAGAGGATAACCAAGTGCCAACTTAATACATGCCACATCACACAGATAGATAAGTAGGGCAATGCTGAAAAGTACCAACACGACACCAAGATACAAGTTACTCAACACTATCATTAGTACTATCACAATTCAGATTCTCCTCAGACACATCATCAAGGTGCATCTAGCATGGCGGCCAGGGATTGAATAGTCTCCAGTCGAAGGTGAGGTGGGGCAGCAACATCAGGGTTTCTAATCTGGGCAGAGTACTCTGTCTCATGTTCTTCCTCATCCTCTTCCTGGACATCATCAATTGATGTAGCATCCTTGAAGCCATCTTTCAGTTTGGCCAACCTGGTGCTTCTTCTAACATGTTCACATGATCTAGGTAGTTTCCCTTTCCCTTTCCTCTTCTTGGTGGCAGCAGAAACATCAAGAGCAATGGAATCAGCCTGTAACTCACTAGCAAATGATGAATCCTCTGTATTCTGCAAATCAAATCAACAGATGTAGCAGGTCCTACTGCAACAAATGTCAAGGAGGTGATGTTGCAATTATTCTCAGCAACACGAGCCTGCTGAGTAGGCCTAATTACCACAGGTGGGATAACCTCCACCAAAAAATGCTGAGATACAGAAACAGAGGTGGCCTGCTCAACCATCTGAGGCATTACAGGATCAACCACTTCTGGCAAAACAAGCATAGGCTCTTCATTAACTGGTGCAACATGAGCCTCCTGGGCAGGGCTCTGAGGAGGTGTGACTAAAACAGGTTCTTCGTTGATCTGATGTGTTGGGGGTGCCACTGCAGGAGCCTCTTCCTCTTGCCACATAGCAAAACCATCAATAATAAAAGGAACTATGTGGGGGTTGGCTCCATCTGGTGGCAGTGGGTCTTCATCTCCAGCACCAGCACCTAGCATGTGGGTGTTCAATATATAGCAAGGGCATGACCAAGAGTTGCCATAACCTTCAACACTGAAATTCTGGACAACCACAATGCTGCCTGGAATCGAGTCCAGATCAAAAGCCCTGATCTTCATCAAAATCCTGGCTTTGTTGGAATCGTCTCTGTTCCAAACAAGGAAACGACCATATGGGGCAAAAGTAGTAACAATGGTATTAAGATTCCAGCATTCAGGTGGATAGTTAAGGAGCATGAGCCAAACATCATGAGTGAACGTAGCCGATCTCCAGTTCGAACCCTTGTCATGCTCAATGACACGCATAACTGAGTCCTTAATAAAGTAAGGGTTGTTCCTAATAGCACTATCACGATCAATAACCCCCTCAAATCTGATCAGAGCATCCCCCATTGCACATCTGCTAATCTGCCTAATATCGAAACCACGCTGGGCCATCTGAGTTGTGATCAAGACAAAAGTACCTTCAAATTGCTCCCACGATGGCTCTGGTTCAAGGCGAACAATCGTCCAGTCGTCGCAGACATCCGGGGTGGAGCCTCCCACCACAACATATCCGCGCTGCAGACGGCTATTGTTGTATGGCACGTAGCAAGCACCAGGAGGTAGGTGGGGGATGGGGTCACATGGGTAGTTCGCCATGGCGGCAATGCGCGAGTAATTGGTGGCGGGCGAAGAAGCGAGGTCACCGGGGCAAGGGTTGCAGGGCAAAGCAGAGGGAGGAACAGGGGATATCGCGTCGTCTGGTATTATTATATTCATCTCAGAGACCTCCTTGGAGACGACACGACGAAATAGCCTTTTCCGTTTATAACGAGAAAAACAGTTCTTAGAGATATGACCATAATTCCAACAGATTTTGCACCTAAATTGGTTCTTGCAATCCTTTCGCAGGTGATTAAAACCGAGACAACGAGAGCAACATGAAGAGTCACCAGGAGGAACATTTTGGGCCGAGGCGACCATAGTTGGGTGGTCCTTCTCGAGGGAATTAGGGCAGGCCCCCATCTGTGGGCTAGTGGGCTGGGCCACCGGTCTCCAAGCCATGCTTGGTGGATGGTTCAAAATTTGGATGCAAAAATCTCGCGCCTGATCCGTGAAACCCGGTTGATCACGATCCTGATGATCATCTGTGTGATCAGAAGATCTAATGCCGAGAGGAACGGAATTAGCACCCGTGAGAATATGATCAACAAGAACATGCAACGAAATATTATCACGTAGCCGACCAAAAACCTGATTAACAGCTGGGTGTTTATGTAATGCATGAGTATCCGATTGACGTGCAGAAGAAGAAATCCATTCAGAGTTAGACTGTGCGTACCAGATCTGTTCCTCCCTTTGCCAATTGGGACCTCCATGACCCCAGAGATGAAAGAAACATTTAAACTGAGCACAAACTACTAATCTCAAGTTGCAAATCATGAAACCCACTGCCTTTGAACGAACTGCAAATTTGAAAACCCTTTCTGCAAGAAACTGAGTGCCAATCTCATTATAAGCAACACCCAGTATAGCCGAGAGGGCCAGACTAACATTCAACTCATCCAGACGAAAAGAAGCACGACTAAAGGAGACCACAAGGAAAAAGTGATGGGAAGAGGAGATGGGACTAACCGAGGTGGCAAAACGGTCACGAACCTTTGATCTGAACTGATGACCAATAGAGAAATCCAAGAGGTGAGCAATGGAGGATGGATCATTGAAGGGATCCATTCCTTTTGGCCAGCGCAAGGAGAAACCCAAGGTGGAGTCGCCATCGCCATGGGAGTCACCAGAGCTCGTGGGGGTGGGAGTCGCCATCAATGTTTGCCAATTGCTAATTCAAACACATTTGAATGTGGGTAATTTCACAAATTTTATTTAACCCCAAATGAATTATTAAATCCCTAATTTCAAAGTTAACCTAAAATAGGCAAATTTGTATTTTATGAATATTTCAAAATAATTATTTTTCAAAAAGTTTCAAAACATGCCCACTATTGGTTTAAATCACAGATATGAATTTTACAAATTTATAGAAATTGGTTTGACTTGATTTGGAGTCTTAAATCAAAAGTTATGAAAGAAATAAAAAAATCAGAAAAGAAAAAGAGAAAAACCTGACAGGGGGACCCACCTGTCAGGGGGATCATCTTCAATCTCCAGCCCAAAATTTCCGGCCGAAACCACTCCTCCAATTCCGGCTCCAATTCGAGCGATTATTACGTGATTTGTTCTCCCGTGCGCGTCTATAAATAGCCCTCGATCTCCTCCGTGTTTCCCCCTCCTCCTCCTTCCTTTTATGCCACCGGGCTGCCCAATTTCGCTCGCCAGAGTTCTTAGAGCCGCCGCCGCATTTCTTCGATTCCGGCGACACAATATGTCACAGCGGCTCCCCTTGCTCGCCAAACCCCCTCTCTCTCCCCTTCACGCATCTTCCCCTGTTGATTTTGGAAGTTGGTTGTAGCCAAACGTGAAGACCGGGCACAACCCGAAGGTCTCCATCACCGTCGCACTCCGGACGCCTCTCCCCACCGCTCCAGGACGAACTGCTCGAGGCCACCACCCCCATTCGACCCGCCGTGCCGCGCCGCATCTGGAGGTGGTCTTCCCTGAGCTCGGGATCCACCGGAACACCTCCCCCGTCGATCGCCCGAGCCCGCGCCGCCATCGTCCCCAAGTCCGGCGAGCCTCCGCCGCCATTCTCTGGTTAACCCCTGTAAGCCCTTAGATCTAAATCGTGTGGCCGAGATTAGATCTTTTCAAATCGAATCGGTACTTAGATCTTAACCGTCAGATCCAGATCCAACGATCCAGATCTGATGTCTTATCCACGTCAGCGCCCAGTCAGCGGCCATGTCAGCGCACAGTCAGCGCCATCGTGGAAATTAATTTTCGTAATTAAATTTAATTGGCAGTTTTACAGAAAAGACCCTGCAACTTAGATTTGTTATAACTTTTTAACCACTTATCCAAATTTGATACATCTTATATATTTGGAAAGCCCTTGACCTGTAGAATATGTTAGATCTGTTAGATTTCAAATTTGACTTTGGTTTAAAATATTCAAATTTCAAATGGATGATTTGAGTATTTTTGTCATAACTTTAAATCTATAAATCCAAAAATTGCAAATAAAACTGTTTTAGAAACTTTGGAATTTTTTGTAATATGATGCCTCTGTTATAAATATTTTTGAGTATTATTTTCATGATTTAATAGTTGTATGTTTGATTTGAATAGTTTGACTATTTTTGACATAACTATTAATAGAAACATTATTTTTGATTAAATCCAGTTGCAATAAATTTATTTAAATCCCCTCTATCTATTAACATCATTTATAAAATTCTGTTATAAAAATTTAATCACGTAAAACTTTAATTTTATATTTATTCCTTTATTTATATTTTGTAAAAATAGAAATTAATTAAATTGCATTTATAGCCTAATGCATACTTTATAAATATCATAAAAATTGGATTGATGTTTCTTGTGAATAAAAATTGAATTTCATACATAACATACTTTATTATATAATTGATGGAGCTAGAAGACCAATGAAGGACTTAGCCAAAACAAGACTTCAGAAGTATCTTCAAGGAGTAGAAGCACTTAGAAGAAAAATCAAGAAGAAGTTCATGAAGATCAACCAGCAATATTTTCGAAGTCTTGCTTCCTCTCTCTCTTTTTTCTCCCTTCTTCTCTGAGACTTCATGATGACTAAGTTAAATCCAAGACCAGCCTCGAGGATACAAGAATCATCAAGTCTGAAGATTGATCAAGCCTACCAAAAATTCAATCAAGACATCACTAAGAAGAAAGTGACAAGTCTGGAGATGAAGCCTGAAAGACCAACTACATCTTTCTTTCTATCTTTTCCCTCTTCCCTAATCTTGTCTTTCACTTTAGACATAAACAATTTTTGATCATGTTATTTCCATCTTGAAGTTTGTTGGATCCTAGCGGCATAGTGAGATGAAGCGGCCTAGAGACTAACCTTACATGTCCATGTACATGAGACCTGTTCCACAATTTAAGTAGCTGGCCGGGTGTCTGTCTCTCTCACTATAGTGATTATCCAATTTACAAAGAGTTGATAATAATTGTTGATCACCTTATAGACTTAGTATTTTCTATAAGTATTTTTGCACATCATGGCTAAGCCATTTGAGTGCTTATTCTAGATAATTTATAACAAAGTTATTTTGTCTAACCCCTGACCTTAGTCCTTAGTCATTTTTTACCAACACATTTCCTTGCATTAACTTAAAAGATTTTCATGGCATGACATGCATCTCTAGTCCTTAGAAATAATTTGCATATCATGCATGACATGTTTTCCTTAGAAGTTTATGAAACTTGTTTGTTCATTATGTATGCTTGTATGTGTTGTGTTGTTTTGTTTTATGATTGTTGTATTGTTGTTTGTTTATATTGTTTAGACTGAACGGAGAGTTCCGAGTATCGTTGAAAAGAGTTTGTGAACGACGACAACATTCAAAGGCAAGTGGCACACCTCATAAACTTCCTACTATTTTCTATATGCATTACTTAGTGTATTTTTATATAAGCATGTGTAGGATAGTATTGCTATGCTAAACCTGTGTAGAAATCCCTTACTCCGGTGTCTAGGTACCTATATAATACTTAGTAGAATTATTGATGCTATGCAAATGTTGTTTTGTGAAAATCTAAATTCTTCTAAGTTAAGAATAAAACACCTGGGTGGTAAGTGGTTGTATGGTTTATGTTGAGTGGCTACTCAGGCGATGTCTATGGTTTCTGGAGTACGTACACTTGTGAATGGCCACCCAGGAACAAAGGGATCTGAAGAACTCCGAGTGACGATTGTTTCCAGTGCAGCCATTGCAAATGGGCTCTGCCTTGATCAACTATGTTGCGTGGACTCTCTTCGGCTTCACAAGCAGATGTAGAGGGTGTTAGGTGGAACGGGTCAAGCCAGGTGGGAGGGAAAATGCTTCTGAAAGATCTCGTCTAATTCTTCTCCTTTTCCTTATCACTAAGTGTGTAAAGGATAGTTTGGGATGAATAGGTACAATGGTGAACGCGCACAACCTATGCAGAGTGTAAAACTAAGTACTTAACCGTGTCCCCGGTACGGACAATTTGAGCAGCTGATCACGGATATCAACGGAGGATTTCACCATTCCAACTTCAGAAATAAAACTTGATGGGTGAACAAAGGTAGAATGAGACAGTGGTTGTCATGCCACAAATGTCTCGAATAGAAGAAAAGTGTTTTCCAAAGAGTTAGGAAAAATTGGCTTTATGCAAAATAGCCTTGAACTCCACCAGCCAAATATGCATATAGGTTATTAGAGTTATTCCTCTAAGGGTCCACCATAGTGTCACTTGCCAGACTCCATTTTTAATGGAATCTGACCCACGTTGTTGCAATATTTTTTTCTTATTGCAGATTGTTCAGATGACGAGTGAGGTTTCGTTTAAAGGTTTCGAGTCTACAACCAACATGTTTTCGCCTGTGGCAACATGAATGTGATGGAGACTCACTGCTATTGTATTTCCGCTATTTTACTCTTTCAAAGCTAGCTTTAGTCTATGCAACTTGTATTGAATATTTTGTAAGTCTGGATCATCGATGTAATAAAATTGATACTTTGTTGTGATATTTCATCGTAAACTGTGTGTGCAAACGAATCAATCCAGGGATGTGCACTATACACAGGTACCTTGCCATATTTTAAGTGTAGGTACGCTATAGTGCTTCATACCTACGAACCTTATGACCACAACAACGATCCAATAATTGCATATTTAAGCATCCCTTTCGGGCCCTCCATGAAAATGCAAGACCAACTAAAGACAGAGAAACATGCACCCGCCAGCCACATATACGGTACAAGTCGTATGTCAGTAGTGGAACCAGTCTCGCGTAAGCGTACGCGTAAAGTCGGTTCGGGCCGCTTCATCAACTCGATGCCGCTGCAATTACAAGTGCACGCTAGAGGGTAGCAAATAACAGGAACGGTGCCCGGTGCAGAACACGGGTTCTAAAAGCGTACAACTATATCTACGATTGATCGGCTCTGATACCACTGAAGGGGATCGGGTGCAGAAAACAATAATTTTCCTAGCAACAATATCCCTAAAACATGCCAAGATCTATTCTATGCAGATATAGTAGTACAAACGGACATCGGAATACATACCCTTGTAGACCGAAAGCGAGTGTCGGGTTATGACTCCCAGGAATCGGGGGTAGTCACTTCCTGAAGTGTAGTTCGAGAGGGGATTGAACGCGGAGGTCTAAACCCTCAAGTGGCTCCGCGACGTTGCTCGCCGGACCCGAAGAAGACGCACACCCGACCAAGGAAGACACCCCCCTTTACCCAGGTTCACGGCCCTCGTGAGGAGGTAAGACCGCTACTCCTGCCTGTCTGTACTATATGTGGGAGGTTACAATACAATTGAGCTTGCCGGAAGCCCCCTTGAGGAAGTTCTTGCCTGGGGAGGGAAGCGATGATCTTCTTCCTCCTCCAGCCAGAGGCTAACCTAACAAGAGTTGCTAGGGTTTACAAGGGAGTTTTGCACGCAAAGGGTCCACCCTTGCTACGATGGCTGTCTTATCTCTTTTATAGGCGCCTCCGGCCTCCCCCTTCGGCTTGGCCTTCAAGGTGGCTCCCACTTGCCAGTGGCGGGGTGGAGCACGAGTCCACCGTGCTTCATTCGTCCATGGACTCGGTCCATTGTTGATAAAGGTGGCGTCGTGGCCGACAGGCGGCCGACCGCGCTCGTACTATCCGCAGAGCGGGCAGTCTCTAAGGTGGAGCCTGCGATGACGATCTCCGTTGGAGGGTTGCGCCGTCCACCTGCTTTATCGTCAGAGTAGAAGGTCCTCACAGCTGTGCAACAGGCGTAGCAGCTTTGTTGACCGCTTTATCGCCAGGGACAGCGACGGGGGTGTGAGCGCCACTGTACGAGCGTGGCAGAGGTCACGTGTGCTCTGCTGGGATTCCTTGGCGACGACGTTTCTCTCCAGGCCTGAGGGGAGATTCTTGATGGACTTCCCTCAGGCGGGTTGGTTCCTCGGGGGGAGGACATCCTGAGGCGAGGGGTCCCTTGAAGCCTTCGCTTCCTCTTCAGGCCCTCGAGAGGGGAATGGCCTCTCGAAGGTCCCGCCAGGCGGCGACGCCTGGTCCTTAGTCGTTTCGTCCGCCAGGCCCCGCGAGCGAGGCCTGGGGGGAATGGGCCCTTGATACCCCAGTTCCCACCGGGCCGACAGTAGGCCCCGGGCCCATGATGGGCACGATTGAGCCCATGGGCTTAGGCGAAGCGTCGTGGGCCCTTAGTGCCCAGCCAGCCCGAGCCACGCGACACTTGGACGATTAACGGCTAAGCACGATCTGGGGCGTGAGTCGTGGGTGGACCCACCACGCCCCGGTAACTGCTCTTGGAGGGGACATAAAGCCCGAGCACCACGGCAGGGAGCCGTTACCGTTTCCAACTCCTCGCAGAAAATTCCGCTCCACAGAGCTCTCCGCCTCCGCGCTCTCCTGCGAGTTTCTGTTCTCCGACTCCTTCCACCTTCGCACCCATGACCATGAGTCCTCTTAAGAGCAAGGGCAAGGCCGCCGCGGGGTCCTCCTCCCAGGCGGAGGCCGCGGAGACCGTGATGGGCGGGGCGCTGCTCGGCGTTCGCGTCAACGAGAAGGCGCTCTCCAAGGACCGATACCTGGTGGCGGATCGAACGAACGAGCAAGGCGCCACCGCCCTGAAGCCCGCGGCGCACGGGAAGCGCCCGCGGGGATTTTTCCCGGTCTTCCAGCACTGCATGGCCGCGGGACTGGTGCCGCCCTTCTCTCCGTTCCTGGAGGCGGTGCTGGCGTTCTACCAGGTGCAGCTGCTGCACCTGCGCCCCAACTCCGTCCTCATCCTCGCCGTCTTCGCCTACCTCTACGAGGCGTACCTGGGCCTGAAGCCCACGGTGGGGTTGTTCCGGTGCTTCTACGCGCTCCAGAACACGGCGAAGAACGAGCGCTCCGGGTGCGTCTCGTTCCGCATCGTCGACGGCATGGGGGGCGTCTACATCCCCATGTCCTTGAGCGAGGGCAAGGCCATCACGTCCGTGACGAAGAAAGTAGACGACTTCCACCAGAAGTGGTTCTTCGTCGGGGTGGAGCGTCCCTGCGCCTTCCTCGAGGTCCCCGACGAGCCTCCGGTGAAGAACTCCCATTGGGGCAAGGCTACCTTCGACGGCGCCAAGAATGCGAGCCTGATGGGGCGCCTGAGCTTCCTTCGCGAGGAGGGCCTCACAGGGCAGATGGTCGTGGCGGACTTCGTGACCCACCGCATCGCGCCCCTCCAAGCTCACTCGATCCACATGTGGATGTACTCGGGGCAGAACGACAAGATGCGGCTTCACGAAGAGGACAACGACAAGGACGTCGTCGACAACATCCTCTCCGCGCTCTTCGTCAACCCCTCCGTGCTCCCCGCGGATGAGGTCCGCGCGGCGCTCCGGCCCCTCCACCAGTACAACCTGACGGAGCGCATGGCCCGCCTGGAAGGGATGCCTTCGTTCTCCCCGACGGGCCCGATGGACTCTGACGTGCCGCTGCCGGCCCCGCGGGGAGCGGAGGGGGCCGATTCTCCCTCGGCTTCCGGAGCTGGCCTGGGCGAGGAGGAAACCACAGCTGGTGAGGTCTCCTCTTCTAGGGCTGGGCCTTTTGCTGACGAGATTCGCGATATCTCGTCAGACGACGAAGACGCCTTCGTGGTGGCGCCCTCGCGCCCCGTGGAGGAGGAAGCTGAGGAAAGGGAGGCCTCAGGCGCGGAGGGCTCTCCGGGGAGGTGCGGGCTTCGCACCAAGGCCGCCGTGGACCACTCAAGGGCGAGGCCCTCTGACGTCCCTTCCAAGAGGAAAGCGGAGGCGCCCCCCGCGAGGCCTGCTTCCAAGCCCTTTCCCGCATGGCGCTCGTCAGGCCTGGCGTGGGTCGACGCTGGCGCTCCCCCTCCAGGGTGAGTTTATACGTCGTTGGGTCGTTTGCCCTCTTGGTTTCTATTTCCAACTCATCCTTTGCTGAAGTTTTTCCCTTGCGCTCTTGACAGCGGACCTGCGCCTGCTAAGCGCCGCCGGCTCCGCAAGGCGTCCGAGGTGAAGACCGCCACGGCAGGGGCCGTGGCTGACGAGGCCGCGAGGCCTGAGGAGGCAGCCCCAACGGTCCCCCTTGAGGAGGTGCCTCAAGTAGAGGCGACGGCGCCCCTTGCGGGGGCGGCTGGTCCACTGGGAAGGAGAGTGTCGTAGGCCCAGACGCTCCTGCAACGCCGCGCGAGTCTCCGTCGGTGGAGGGCTCGGAGGCGAGGACTTCTGCGCCACCTCGTGCCGCCACTCAACCTCGCGCGGCTACGCCTCCGCCCGAGGCCACTCCGCCACGTGCGGTTACGCCTCCGCGCGAGGCCACTCCGCCATGCGAGTCGACGCCGCCACGCGTGTCGACGCCTCCGGGTGTGCCTGCTGCATCGTCTGTGCCCACTGCCTCTGCGCAGCCTGCGACGGAGACCCTCGAGGCGCCGGGGCTGGGACTGGAGCACGGGGTGTCGCGAGGCCGCCTTTGGCCTCGTGAGGGAGTCCCTGGAGGGCTTGGAGGCGCACCTCGCCCTTGGGGACATATGGCTCGCTCGACAGCAGGAGGAGCTGGCAAAATCGTGGGCGTCCTTCCACGCGGCGGTCGAGATGCGCCGGCTGGAAGACATGGCGCTGCAGGCCGCCCACGAGGAAACCATCAACTTCGCCAAGGAGATCCGTGAGGCGGCCATCCGCGACGTTGCAGAGCTGCTCCAACCCCTCCAGGCGGAACGCGACACTGCGGCGAAGCTCCTGCGCGAGGTCGGGGCGGAGCGCGAGGCGATGGAGCGCTCGTTGGCGCAGAAGCGCCGCGAGCTGGGCCAGCTGGAGGCTCAGCTGCTCTCCACCCACCAGGCCGCATCGGCTGCTCTGGAGAAGGACCGCAAGGCCTTTGCCGAGCGTTGGCAGCAGTTGGTCCTCAAGGAGGAGGGGCTGCAGCAGCGCGAAGAGCAGCGCCTCCAGGCGGAGAAGGACCTGGCCGCTTAGCGCGAGGCCCTCGAGGAGCGAGAGGGCGAGTTGGCCCAGGCGACTCAGAAGTACGAGGACAACGTCGCTGCCCAGAAAGTGGCTTACGAGCGCTTCTAGCGGCGCTTCACCGAGGAGAAAAAGGAGGCCGAAGACGCCCTCGCGGAGCGCGAGAAGCAGTTCTGCAAGTCCACTTCCCAGAAGTACCGCGACATGGCCCAGGCGCAGGAGGACCGCTTCAAGGCCAAGCATACCGCAGACGCTCGGAAGATCACCGAGCTCGAGAAGGCGAACTCCAAGCTGGAGGCCCGGCTTACTCGCGCTAAGGATGGCCGCCGCCGAGCAGAGGAGGCTCGCAACAAGGCTGTCAACAACCTCAACTCCCTGGTCAAGGATGTGGAGGAGCAAGTGGCCCCGGTGATGCAGCGGGCGGCGGAGGCCTCGGACTCTGCCAACGCGGCTCGGGCGCTCACGATGCAGCTGGGAGCAGACGCGCCGCACACCGACGTTCGGGGCCGCGGCGACGTTGCCATGTACTTGGTCTACTTCGAACAGCTCTTCGCAACGCTCGAGGGTCCCGTCGCCGAGCTTCGGGAGATGATCGAGGACGAGAGTCGACACCTCTTGGGGGTGGTGGTGGATCGCATCTTCACCAACCTCAAGCTCCTCACGCCAGACTTCGACTTGGGCTCTGTGATCGAAACTGCCCAGGGCAAGGACGCACAGCGGGTCTCAAGCTCCCTCCGCGAGCAGGTGGACGCCTTCTGCAACCGCTTCAGGCGCACGGAGGCTGCGCCGGAGGACAGCGAGGAGGAGGCCTTCTCTGCCGAGGCTGACGAAGTCCATGAAGCGTAAGGGAAAGCGAAGTCGCTCAAGGGGCCAAGACGCACGCTAGGGAGAGAAAAAAACGCTCTTAAAGCGTGTGTGCGAGACTTAGCTTCTCGTCGTTTTCGCTCTGTGAAGGTTTTTGCTGGCGAGGTTGCCCACCTGAGGTGTCGCTCCTGGGGAGGCTCCTTGCCTGGCGAGGTTTCCCACTTGAGGGGTCGCTCACGGATGCCCCTTCAGGCTCGCGGGGGAATTCTTCCCTGCAGGTATTAGAGGGGCGAACCCAAACGCTGGAACACAGATCAAGGGATCGTGCGCGCTTATAGGTCCCCTCAGGCGTTCCTTGCGAGGAGAGTAAGTACCAAGGTCCTCTGTAGAGATGGCTTGCTTGTGGGGGATTGCCCTCCAGCCATAGCTCGGACCCTTGGATTTGGAGTGCTGCTGGTGTGTCATTTGAGGCACTGACACCGTACTCAGCCCTTGCTCGCGAGGTACGCATGTGGAGAGATATAAGCGCACACATCAACAATAGTAATGCGTAAATAAAACCCCCCCAAAAACGTTTTTCTAAGCGGCGCCGAAGCGCTAAGTTCACTTAGGAACGAGATTGAGTCATTATGTTTGGGGTTGCCAAGTTAACGCTCTGACCATGTCGAGGCATGGGGACCACTTGGTTAACCTGGTTGTTCCAAGTTAACGGACTGAGGTGGCTCGTTTTAATTGAGAGCTCGGAGGGTTTTCCCTCGAGTGAAGCCTTTGGGGCTTTGAAGGTTTAAGCCGTTGGCGTTTTAACCTCCGGATACAAGAATGCTTGGAGGTTGAGCCGTAAGCTGCCTCGTCCGCTAGGAGTCTCGACGTGACAATGATCACGTGCGTGGCAATGACCACGGTTGCGTTTGTTCCCTTAGGAGACAAAGCAATTGTTTGAGGTTTAAGCCTTTTGGCGTTTTAACCTCTAGAGTCGACATTGCTTGGAGGTTGAGCCGTAAGCTGCCTCTTCCGCTTTGTCTTCTCGATGTGACAATGATCACGGGTGTGGCAATGACCACTTTGGCATTTGTTCCTTTAGGAGACAAAGCTATGTTTTTTGTAGGGTTAAGCCTTTCGGCGTTTTAACCTCTAGAGACGAAAAATGCTTAGAGGTTGAGCTGTAGGCTGCCTCGTCCGCTTGACGTCTCGACGTGACAATGATCACGAGCGTGACAATAATCACTTTTTTTACTTGTTCCTGGCGGATACAAAGGTTTGCGAGGTTTAAGCCTTGAGCTTTTAACCTTGAGGGACAAAAAGGTGCTTGGAGGTTGAGCCGTGGGCTGCCTCTTTCGCCAAATGCCCTGACGTGATAATGATCACGGGTAGAACTTGCGTAGATGCATGATGTTCCATGGATTCTTGACGGGGACGCCGTCTTCCATCTCGAGGCGAGCCGCGCCAGGCCTGGCGATTTGGGTGACCCTGTAGGGACCTTCCCACATCGGGGACAGCTTGTGGAGGCCTATCCTGGAGAGGATTCGCCTGAGGACGAGATCGCCTGCCTCCAGGGTGCGCGAGCGCACATTGCGGCTGTGATAGCGCCTCAGGGACTGCTGGTACTTGGCCACCGTAGAGCGGCGCGGCGTCTTAGACCTTCAAGGAGCAGCAGGTCGTCGTTGTGGATGTCCTCTTGCTGGTCCTCATTAAAGGCAAGGACCCATGGGGACCCATGCTTTATCTCTCCGGGGAGGACTGCTTCGGCTCCATAGACGAGTGCGAACGGCGTTTCCGCGGTGGGCTTGGGTGGCGTGGTACAGATGGACCAGAGCACCGAGGGTAGCTCATTGATCCAGCCCTTGTCGTGGCCCTTGAGGACATCGAAGGTCCTGGTCTTCAAGCCTTTGAGGACCTCTGTGTTTGCGCGCTCAGCCTGACCGTTGCTTTGCGGATGGGCGACTGAGGCGAAGCAGAGCTTGATGCCCATTTTCTGGCAGTAGGCTCTGAATATGCCGCTTGTGAATTGCGAGCCATTGTCGGTGATGATGCGGTTAGGCACTCCGAAGCGGCAAACCAGGCCTCTGATGAATTTCACCGCCGCGCCTGCTGTGATTGTACGCGTCGCCTCCACTTCAGGCCATTTTGTGAACTTGTCAATGGCCACGAAGAGGTAGCGATTACCGCCTTGCGCCGTTGGGAAATGTCCCAGGATGTCCAGCCCCCAGACCGCAAACGGCCATGAGAGCGGAATGGTTTGTAGGCCCAGCGCTGGTTGGTGGATTTGCTTGGCGTGGAATTGGCAGGCTTCACAAGCTTGAATGATGTCCGTTGCATCTTGAAGCGCTTGAGGCCAGTAGAAGCCGCTCCTGAAGACTTTCCCTGTGAGGGTGCGGGCGCACGAATGGTGGCCGCATTCCCCGCTGTGGATGTCCTTAATCAGCAGTTTTCCTTCTTCAGGAGGGACGCACTTGAGCGCGATGCCGTTTGGGCGCTTGCGGTAGAGATTTCCTTCGAGGATTTGGTTCGATTTTGCTTGGCGGGCAATTCGCTCCGCTTCAACATCTTCCTCGGGAAGGATCCCTTTGTGGAGGTAGTCTTTGATCTCGTCGATCCATCCTGCCTCTTGGTGCACCGCTGTGAGCAACAGACGCTCCCCTGTTGGGGGCCCGCAGCCTGGGGCTCCGCTTGCAGGTGGTGGCGGGAGCGTTTCTTCTGTGCTTGCGGGCAGGGCCTCGAGGGGTTGCTTTATGGATGCCTTGACGAGCCTTTCTTCAAAGACACCTGGCAGCTGGGCTTGCCTCTTTGATGCGCGCTTGGCGATGTCATGAGCCTCTTGGTTTTCCTTTCTTGGGATGTGCATGAGCTCCATTCCCCTGAAGTTCTTCTCCAGCCTACGGACCTCTTCAAGGTATGCGGCCATGTGGTCGTCCTTGGACTTGTAGCTTTTGTTGGAGAAGTTGACGAGCAGCTGGGAGTCACCCTTGATGAGTATATGCTTGACACCTAGGGCGATTACGGCGCGTAGGCCAGCAAGCAGCCCTTCATACTCGGCGACGAGCGCGCTTTCCTATTTGGGAGGCAGCGCGGCGCCAATGGTGACGCTAGCCCCCGAGCCTTCAGCCACCGAGCTACCTGAGCTCAGAGAGATCTTTGTAGCAGCTGCCTCCTGGGAGAACAACTGCTTCTTCTTCTTGGGCCTCTCGAGAGGCTCTTGGTCCTCGTCTACGGGGAAGGCCATGGCAGCAGTCTTGTAGGCCGTCTCCACAACGCGCGTAGCGTCCACGACATGCCCACGTATGGTGATCGTGCCGGCGCTGCCGGGGATCTTGACCATGTCTTACGCATGGTGCGTGACGACCATGAACTTCGCGAGCGCGGGGTAGCCGAGGATGGCGTTGTACGGCAGGCCGATGTGCGCAACATCGAAGTCGATATGCTCGGTGCGGTAATTTTCCTCGCTCCCGAAGGTGACGGCAAGGCTGGCCTGGCCTAGAGGCTCAATTGAGCCGCTGGTGACCCTCGTGAAGGGCCTCGAGGGCATAAGCCTCTCGCAGGGCACTTGAAGCGCTTCGAACGTATCTACGGAGATAACGTTCAGGCCTGCTCCGCCATCGATGAGCGTCTTGGAGACAACCACATTGTCGATGGTGGGGGTGCAGACCAGCGGGAGGGTTCCAACAGTCTTGGTGGACTTGGGGTGGTCATGAGCGTCGAAGGCGATGGTGTACTGCGACCACTTGAGGGGCCTGGAGGTTTCCGTGCTGGGGAGGGCGGCGTTGAGCTCGCGCGCGAACTGCTTGAACTGGTTGTTCGACTTCGGCGCCTGCGCCCCCCCTATGATGCAGGCAATGGCGCCCCTCGGGACTTGGTAGCCTCCATCTTCCTCGTCAGGGAGGTTGCCGTTCTTTTCTGCGGCGTTGGCTTGATTTCCAGATGGTTTCTGGTAGCCGCCCTTGCGTCCGCCTCCGCGGTAGCCACGGCCTCGACCGCGGCCGCCGCTGTCTTCTGCTTGCTCGCGCTCCTTGCTCAACCTTTTGAGGTCGTAGCAGAACTCCGTAGAGTGGCCCCGCCTGTTGTGGTAGATGCAGAAAGGGCGGTGATCATCTTTCCTCTCTCCCGCCTCGGGGGAGTCCCTGCGGGTGCCCTTTGTGGCAGGCTCTGCCACGAGAACTGCGGTGGCCTTGCGCTTGGGCTCCTCCTTCTTCTTATGGCTCTTGGACCCCTGAGCATGATCATCCCCTCTCGAGGACATTTTCACGAAGAGGAGTCCCTCTTCAGCCTTGGCGCACTTGTCCGCCATGTCGAACAGCTTGACCACAGAGGTGAGCTTGTCGTGGATGCCCAGTTTCTCGACCATCATGCTGTTTGTGACGCCCTCGCGGAATGCGGCGATGACTTGGGTGTCGGGGATGTTCGAGATCTTGTTGCGCACTTGGCTGAAGCGCTGGAAATACTTGCGGAGCGTTTCGTCCTTCCTCTGCACCAAAGCGCAGATCAATGTGGGTTAGGGCGCGCTTGTACGTCCCCTTGAAGTTGGAGACGAACTGCTTGCAGAGCTCCTCCCAGGAGTTCACAGAGTCCTCCGGGAGGTTCAGGAGCCACGACAGCGCAGAGTCGCGTAGCGCGTGGGAGAACCAGTTTTCCATGACTTTGTCGTCTCCCCCCGCAGCTTGGATGGAGGTGGTGTAGAGCTGCAGGAACTCGACGGGGTTGCTGGAGCCGTCGTAGCCCTTGGGAAGAGCCGGCCTGAACTTCTGCGGCCAGACCACGCGGCGTAGAGAGCGAGTGAACGCCATGCAGCCCGAGGTGTACGTAGCGACCCCGTGCTGAAGCGCGCCGCGGTTCTGCTGTCCCGCCTGGCCGAGCTCCTCCACGAGCCTGTTCTTGCGGTCTCGCTGGAGCTCCATCCCCACACGAGCGTCGGGCGTGGTGCGCTGCACGATCATGTAATCGTGCGGCGAGGTCGCGTGCGAAGCAGCCCTCTGTGCCGCAGCTGGTGTAGGCCCCGGACGTGGCGGAGGCGCATTTGTTGCGACTGTGCCCGTGAGAGAGGGGTGCATGTTGGACTGCGATGGAGCGGGGCGCGTCGTGGCGATGCCGACGAGGTGGTTGAGGCGTTGGAGCCACTGCTCGTGAGCCTCAACGGTGGGCTGGTAGCGGAGCAGCTCCTGCGTCATGAGCAGCGCGGTGTGGGGCGCAGGGTCTGTCCTCCCCGGGCCCGAGCCGCTCGGGCGCTGCGTCGGATGCGACGACTGCGCGTCCTCCTGGTGCTCGGCGTCGTGCTCCGGCGCCTCCGCGTGAGGGCCAGAAGGGACATGCTCCTCTTGGCGGAGCCGGCCCCGCCGCGCGCGGGTGGTCGCGCGTGTGGTCGCGGCACCTGGGGGCGCGCGTGTTCCCGTGGGCGCACATCGGCTGACTCGAGCGGTGCGGGTGGCGCGCGTGTTCACCTTGGCGCGGAGACAAACTCGGAGGTTGTTGACGCGCCTCAATCCCCTACCTGGCGCGCCAAATGTCGGGTTATGACTCCCAGGAATCGGGGGTAGTCACTTCCTGAAGTGTAGTTCGAGAGGGGATTGAACGCGGAGGTCTAAACCCTCAAGTGGCTCCGCGACGTTGCTCGCCGGACCCGAAGAAGACGCACACCCGACCAAGGAAGACACCATCCTTTACCCAGGTTCACGGCCCTCATGAGGAGGTAAGACCGCTACTCCTGCCTGTTTTTTATTATATGTGGGAGGTTACAGTACAATTGAGCTTGCCGGAAGCCCCCGTGAGGCAGTTCTTGCCTGGGGAGGGAAGCGATGATCTTCTTCCTCCTCCAGCCAGAGGCTAACCTAACCAGAGTTGCTAGGGTTTACAAGGGAGTTTTGCACGCAAAGGGCCCACGCTTGCTACGATGGCTGTCTTCTCTCTTTTATAGGCGCCTCCGGCCTCCCCCTTCGGCTTGGCCTTCAAGGTGGCTCCCACTTGCCAGTGGAGGGGCGGAGCACGAGTCCACCGTGCTTCATTTGTCCATGGACTCGGTCCATTGTTGATAAAGGTGGCGATGTGGCCGACAGGCGGCCGACCGCGCTCGTAATATCCGCAGAGCGGGCAGTCTCTGAGGTGGAGCCCACGATGACGATCTCCGTTGGAGGGTTGCGCGGTCCACCTGCTTTATCGTTAGAGTAGAAGGTCCTCACAACTGTGCAGCAGGCGGAGCAGCTTTGTTGACCGCTTTATCGCCAGGGACAGCGACGGGGGTGTGAGCGCCACTGTACGAGCGTGGCAGAGGTCACGTGTGCTCTGCTGGGATTCCTTGGCGACGACGTTTCCTTCCAGGCCTGAGGGGAGATTCTTGCCGGACTTCCCTCAGGCGGGTTGGTTCCTCGGGGGGAGGACCTCCTGATGCGAGGGGTCCCTTGAAGCCCTCGATTCCTCTTCAGGCCCTCGAGAGGGGAATGGCCTCTCGAAGGTCCCGCCAGGAGGCGACGCCTGGTCCTTACTCGTTTCGACCACCAGGCCCGGCGAGCGAGGCCTGGGGGGAATGGGCCCTTGATACCCCAGTTCCCACGTGGCCGACAACGAGGATTATGTTGCCGCACAAACGTTGTCGATTAAGACCGACGAAGCCGACCTCAAGGTCGTGTAGAGGAAGCAGACCTCCGAGCACCGCTAGCGCAGCACCTAGCAGGGCGTTGCACACGTACGGTGGAAACGACGGGCTCCGAAGCTCCAATCCAGGACGACCAGCGGAAGACTTGGACCGGAACACCAGCAGCGCGACATCGGGTTATGGTGGAAGAGATCCCCCTCTCAACTCGGCGCAACTCTGACAAAGGGAATCACAAAATCGAGAGAGAATTGGGAAATTAATTAGTGAATCAAAAGGCCATGGGAGCCCCTCTATATATAGGCTCCCAGGGGGGAGCCAACCTCCTCACCAGGCAATGTGGGACTAATCCCACATGCCTGGTGCACCGGCCCCCTAGTGGGTGTAACATCCCAAAGTTGTACTTTCCTAAATTGTATGCCTGTGTTGTAATATAGAGTGACTTCATGCATATTTTGTTTTGTTTGGCATTGCAATTAGATAAATTACTTTCAAATTGCAAATCCCATATTTCAAATGCTTTTTCAAATCAATTAAAAATTGAAGTTTCAAAATTGTACAAATAATCTTTTCAATACTTCAATCAGTTTGTTTTGAAACTATCAAAGTTGTCAAAAAGGTTTTATATCTTTTCCTTTTCCTATTTTGTTTTAAATTTACAAAACAGAAAAAGAATAAACAAAAAGGAAAATAAAAATAAAAAATAAGACTTCCTGGCCGAAGTGGGCCAAATGCCCAACTCCGGCCCACTTACCTTGTCTCCCTCCTCCGTACGGAGGAGGTCGACCTCCTTTCCAGCGAGGCAGAGCGGCATGGCTCGCTGCCCTCTGCCCCCACCTCCTCCCACCTGCTCCCTTTCTCCCTCTCCTTAAGGCGACCAGCGCCCAAACCCTAGGTCCATTCTTTTTCCCTCCTCGCGCCGCCGGCCGCCCATCTCTTCTCTCTGTTCCTCCACCTATTTTCACCGGAGCGCCACCACCGCGACGATCTCGCCGTTCCCACGGCTCCGGCGCTGTCGAGGGCAAACAGAGGAGCCCCGGAGCCGCCTCGCGTTTTACTCCGTCCGCGACGCACAAGGGAGTGGACCGAGGGCCGCCGCTTCCTCCTCCCTTCTTCGACGCCGGCCGTGGCTCCGCCGCCTCGACCCAGCACCGTCCGGTCGCCCCCCGACGTCCCCGCGCCACCTCTTGTCGCCTTCGCGCCCCTCTTGGTGAGCCATGCCTCCTCTCTCGGTTTTCCCCCTTCCTTTTCTTCGCCGAGCGCTTCTTCCACGACGCCGGAGTGGTACCCGCCCGCAACCGCACGCCGGCGAGCACCGATACGAGCCGTTCGTGCGTCCCCGGACCAACCGAATCCAAAAATTGAGACCCCCGCACTCCCGCAACTACCCCGCGCACCCCCAGCACGGCGCCGCCATCCTTTGGTCGCCGCCGGCGCAAGTGTTTCCGCCGCCGTGCTTGGGTCCTGAAACAAATTCAGTTTCGTCAGAGGACTTTGCACATCTTTTTTCTTTCACGTTATATACAATGTGTTGCCTAGCATAACACCAACACCCAATCGCTCTGCTGGCTAGCAGCGCGCTCCGATCCGCCGCACCAGCACCACGCGGGATCGAACCCCGGCCACGGCCAAATAAAAGGTCTCCTTTTTATTTATTTTCTTTAGCTCGCTGACGAGTGGGTCCCCCTCGTCATAGACAGAGGCGCTGTAATTTTACCCCGAGCCCCCTGGAGTTTCCTGTTTGCACAGAGAACCTTCACTGCAAAGTTTCTATCACGAACAGGTCCCTGGATAATTTCAGAAACCACCCTAGAGCTAAAAATACAATAACTTTTAATCTATAACTCCAAAATAAAATAAACTTTATATGTTTTTATATCAGAAAAATGCAATAAACATTAATATCACATTCTTATGTCATTTTGCATCATTTATTTTAAATGCTTAGTTTAATTTAACAAATGCACTTAAAGAATTAAATATGGAATATGTGGGGTAATAAATATATAATGCCCTAATTCCATTTAATATGCTCATATCTTTTATACCATGTCTTGCCATGCTAATAAACATTTAATTTGATGTGTAGATAAATAATTTGCACTAAAATAATAAATATGGAATGTGTTGGGAAAATATTTATCTATTGCCTATTCCATTTTAAACTAATTAGATCACCATGCCATGCTATATATGTTAAACAACATTTAATCTGTTGGTTACACAAATAACTTTCACCATAATTAATTGTCGGGACTTCATCCCCGCATTAATATGACCTAATCATCTCATACCATATTGCAACATCATTTGATTGCGCATTTGCTTTGTATTGATTATGTTTCCTATTGTCTGTGCTTTGCTCTTCTCTGGGTAGACGACGACGTGTCTGCTGCCGATACTTTCATCCTTGAGATTTCAGCTTTTGTGCCGGGCCACAAGCTGCTAGGCAAGCTTCTGCTAACAGTTTACACGATTGTTTGATTTTCATCCTTGCCTTTTGATCTATGCTATCCTGGTTACGATTCTTGAATTGCGATCCCATTATATGTTTATCCTGCAGCCCATACAGCTTTATCCCCACATCCCATCACCTGTTGTATGTTTATCTGTTAGCCTTGCGAGTCGTAGTGCATGCTTAAGGTTGGTTCTGCGAGTCTGTTTGTCCTATGTCTTTTATACTTAGCAGGATAGATTGTCTACTTTAATAAAATGCTATCTTTTGTTGGGGTATTATAATTAAAAGATAAGGCACCGGCGGAAGGCCTTGCGAGGTGCTTTGTTCTGCTAAGTGTCGACCTAGGAACTCAGTTCTTGTCCTCGGATCCAATTTTGAGCGCACTAACCGCTTGTGGGAGGCCCTATGGAGCCCCCCGCGGCTTCGATCTAACCCGCTTCTTATCCAGGGCGCTGCAAGTAGTTCGGGCTTTCCATTTGATGCATGCATATGGTTACCTAACGATCTCATGATGATGGAGTAGTCGATTCTCATATAGGGTGGCACGTTCTTAGAGTGCTATGAAGGTCGATCCCGCGGGCACTGGACCTGATTATCCGTGCACACAATCATGCGGTTTCCTGGATGGGTTTTAGAGAAGAGATTTGCCGTGTTGAGATGCCCTAGCTTCTGGCTTTGCTTTTGGGGTTGATCGAACGAGTACGGGTCCAGTAGTGCACCCCTGCAGGGTATAATCTTATCGATGAGCCGTGTCCACGGTTATGGACGACTTGGTGATGATGCTGGCTAACAAGATCATAGACAACTTACACCTAATCATTGTTAATTAACCTGACTAGTAATATAGACTTACTTCCACAATAACTTGTAACTAAAATTGTTCACTGTGTGAGTAATTCCCGAATTGCTTCCTCATACTTGGTTGAGGGGGTTAATCCGAGAATGGGTTATGATTGGTGTTAGTTGTAGATGGTTAACTTATGCGCTCTCTTATCCCTCTCTAACTTAGACGGAAGTTGTAGCGTGTCTCTATTAGGTTGCTAGTGCTGCTGCCGCTAAAGTCCACTTAACCCCATATTTTGGGAGTCTTACAGTTTTGTAACCTGTTAGCTTAAGCTTGTTCGATACGCTTCGGTGTATTGACCCGTTCGCGGGCTGTGGTTTTTCTGCAGTTGAGGATTCTTCGCACGACCAGGTTGGTGGATACTACGTGGAGTTCGACGACGAGATCTACGACGAGTAGTTAGAGTTCCCCTGGGCTTCTTCCTGGTTGACTGCGTGGATGTGCCTTCTTTTTTTTCCGTTTCGGCTTTGAGCCCTTTTGCTTCTTGTCTGTACTCAGACCGGTTTGTTTCCGCTGCATGATGTAATGTTGGGACATGTGTCCTCTGTTTGGTGCCATTCGCTATATTTTGCTCAGTGAGAGCTTTTGGATATTATTTCCTTTCTTTGTGTCTTAGGTTTATTCCGTGGTTTCAACTTGTTAAAAATCCGACTCGTATACCATGTGTGTATGTTTGAAGTATACGAGTTGGAAGACTTTTTGAGTTCTTGCGTGCACAATCTGGAAACGTATGTGACGTTGGGGTCGCCAAGAGCTGTCGGCCGATGATCCATTCCGAGCATGGCCTGATTGTTTCCTGGGATTGGTAACCCCAGTATGTTCTTGGTTGTGTGGCCCAACCGATACGTTTCGTTTGTGTAGCTTGAATTCAGGGTCTGACAGTTGGTATCAGAGCTTAAACGCCCTCAGGTTCCCTTCTACTGGTCGTTGTTTGAGTCTAGAAAAATATTTTTTAGTTATCAGGAAATTCTTAAACGTGAGAGTAGGAATTCTGTTCTTTTACTTTTTTTCCCACCCACCCTCCCTGTTCTTCTGGTAAGGAAGTGTTACGATATTTCCCTTCTCACCTTAGTTTTTAAAATTAGGACATCACGTGTTCTGGGTTTCTGTAGTACCATAGTTGCAGGTGTTTTCAAGGTGGTGCTTTTCGCTTCATCAGTTATCAACCTCTTCGGCTACGTTCAGTTTCTTTCTTGAATCAATCAGTTGTTTCTCCTCTTTTGGTGGAGTTACGTCAAGCTCAATTGGTGTTTCCTCGTTCTAGTGCTAGGCTTCGTTCTTACCTCTCTTTAAACCTTTCTGGAAGTAAACAAAGTGGCGTACCATGATGGATGGCCATGTCTGGTTCCTTGTTGTCTTTTCTAAGCAATCTGGAGTTTTCCTTTAAGCGCTTACATTGGATTTTGTTTATCCGATTGTGGTGTTAACGTTGTGTCCTCCTCAGGATGGAGAGTGGCGAAGAAGATACTCAAATGCCATCCGAAATGAGGCAAGTGTTGTCTCAGATGACGCAAGTTTTGGGTCACATTCAGCAAAACCAAAACCAGGGCAACTGCCGTGTGACAATTGTAGAGTTCCTCCAGCTCAACCCACGCACGTTTGATGTTCCCTCTGAGCCACTGGATGCTGATGACTGGCTGCGTGAGATGAACAATGCTCTGGCTGTTTCTCATGTGTCCGATGAGGACCGTGTTCCGTTTGTGTCCTATCTTCTCCGCGGAAAATCCATGTCTTGGTGGGAGAACTTCCAACAGTTACGAGCACCAGGTGTTGTTATCACTTGGGATGAGTTCAAGGAGGCTTTCAAACGCCACCATATTCCCAATGGGGTCATGGAAAGAAAGCGTGATGAATTCTATGACTTGACTCAGGGAAGCATGTCTGTGCTGGACTATCAAGCTGAGTTCAACCGTCTGGCTCGCTATGCTCAAGATGAGGTATCAACTGATGCACAGAAGCAAGCCAAATTTCGCAGAGGTCTAAGCCCAAATCTGAAGTATGCACTCACCTTGTTCAAGTGCGTTAACTTTGAAGAGCTCATGAACACAGCTCTCCGAGAGGAATTTGGTCGTGAGATGTTTGAAGAATCTCGAAAACATGCTCTTGAAGGTGCTTCTTCTTCAGCAAACACATTGCCTCCACATAAGCGTAGGCTTTGGGTTCCATATGCATCTCCAACTCAACCCACCTATCTTCCAAGCCCTTTAGGGTTCACTCCTCTTCCTCCCTCCGTAATGTTTCCTACAAGAGGTTCTCAAGCTCAGAAAAGGCCAAGTGTTCAAATTCCGCCAAAACCAGCGACTTCAAAAACCTGCTTCAAGTGCGGTGATCCAGGCCATATCTCTATCCATTGTCCACAAAACAAGCTTCATAAGCAACAAGTTTTTTCTCCTCCAACACAAGATTTAGTTTGTGCTCTCCCCAGCAATTTGCCTACAACTAGGAGTGGAAGGGTGAACCACCTCAACGCCAAAGAGGCAGAGGAAGCTCCAGAAGTTGTAATGGGCAAACTCCTAGTTAACTCTTTTCCGGCTAAGGTATTGTTCGATACTGGAGCATCTCATTCTTGTGTGTCAGTAACCTTCGCTCAAACAACGAAGCTGCCTCTAGATCCCTTATCTATTCCACTCGTGATCCATTCTCCGGGAACGCAAATGCAGACTTCTATGGTAAGCCATGGAAACCAAATTCAAATTGGAGGTCATTTGTTCCTGGCTTCCTTAATTCTTCTGGGTAACTCATACATTGATGTCATTCTAGGCATGGATTGGTTGAAGGCCAACAAAGCTAAGATAGACTGTGCCACAAAGACTGTAACTCTTTCTCATCCTTCTGGACAGATAGTCTATTCTCCAAATCAAACCTCTTCAGCTCAGCTTTTCGCTCTCAATGTTCATCCTCTTCCTGCTATGGAAGATATACCGGTGGTCCGAGACTTTCCTGACGTCTTTCCTGAAGAATTGCCAGGCATGCCGCCTGACAGAGTCGTGGAGTTCGTTATTGAACTAGAACCAGGCACTGCTCCTATCTCCAAACGTCCTTACAAGATGGGCCCCAAAGAGCTGGCTGAACTTAAGAGACAGCTAGAGGAATTGGAAAGTAAAGGTCATATTCAACCTAGTACTTCTCCTTGGGGTTGTCCTACTCTGTTTGTCAAAAAGAGGGACACGACTGAGCGACTGGTTGTTGACTACCGTCCTCTGAACAAGAAAACCATCAAGAACAAGTATCCGCTTCCTCGAATCAATGACCTGTTTGATCAACTCGCTGGTGCTAAGGTTTTCTCCAAGTTGGACTTGAGGTCAGGTTATCACCAGATCAAGATCCGCAAAGAAGACATTCCTAAGACAGCTTTCACCACTCGATATGGTCTCTATGAATACACTGTCATGTCTTTCGGTCTCACAAATGCTCCGGCGACTTTCTCACGTCTAATGAACTTCGTTTTCATGGAATACCTCGATAAGTTCGTGGTAGTCTATCTCGATGAAATTCTTATCTATTCCAAAACCGAGGAAGAACATGGAGTAGTCGATTCTCATATAGGGTGGCACGTTCTTAGAGTGCTATGAAGGTCGATCCCGCGGGCACTGGACCTGATTAGCCGTGCACACAATCATGCGGTTTCCTGGATGGGTTGTAGAGAAGAGATTTGCCGTGTTGAGATGCCCTAGCTTCTGGCTTTGCTTTTGGGGTTGATCGAACGAGTACGGGTCCAGTAGTGCACCCCTGCAGGGTATAATCTTATCGATTAGCCGTGTCCACGGTTATGGACGACTTGGTGATGATGCTGGCTAACAAGATCATAGACAACTTACACCTAATCATTGTTAATTAACCTGACTAGTAATATAGACTTACTTCCACAATAACTTGTAACTAAAATTGTTCACTGTGTGAGTAATTCCCGAATTGCTTCCTCATACTTGGTTGAGGGGGTTAATCCGAGAATGGGTTATGATTGGTGTTAGTTGTAGATGGTTAACTTATGCGCTCTCTTATCCCTCTCTAACTTAGACGGAAGTTGTAGCGTGTCTCTATTAGGTTGCTAGTGCTGCTGCCGCTAAAGTCCACTTAACCCCATATTTTGGGAGTCTTACAGTTTTGTAACCTGTTAGCTTAAGCTTGTTCGATACGCTTCGGTGTATTGACCCGTTCGCGGGCTGTGGTTTTTCTGCAGTTGAGGATTCTTCGCACGACCAGGTTGGTGGATACTACGTGGAGTTCGACGACGAGATCTACGACGAGTAGTTAGAGTTCCCCTGGGCTTCTTCCTGGTTGACTGCGTGGATGGGCCTTCTTTTTTTTCCGTTTCGGCTTTGAGCCCTTTTGCTTCTTGTCTGTACTCAGACCGGTTTGTTTCCGCTGCATGATGTAATGTTGGGACATGTGTCCTCTGTTTGGTGCCATTCGCTATATTTGCTCAGTGAGAGCTTTTTGATATTATTTCCTTTCTTTGTGTCTTAGGTTTATTCTGTGGTTTCAACTTGTTAAAAATCCGACTCGTATACCATGTGTGTATGTTTGAAGTATACGAGTTGGAAGACTTTTTGGGTTCTTGCGTGCACAATCTGGAAACGTATGTGACGTTGGGGTCGCCAAGAGCTGTCGGCCGATGATCCATTCCGAGCATGGCCTGATTGTTTCCTGGGATTGGTAACCCCAGTATGTTCTTGGTTGTGTGGCCCAACCGATACGTTTCGTTTGTGTAGCTTGAATTCAGGGTCTGACAGTGGGCCTCTTGGACCACCTGGGTCGGCCACCCAAGCCCCCACCAAATTCCCTAGGGAATTTTCCCCCTCTTGGGCCTTGTTTCGACCAGAAGGCCCATTTATGGAAATCAGCCTAAATAAATTCGAAAATAAATATATAACATCATATTTAGACATTAATTACACTCATTAATATCAAACATATTAAATATAATTTAATCTAGCTCCGAAAACTCTTTCTTCGCTGCCCGATCTCCATCGGACCTTTCCGGGGACGTTCCCGATGATCTCTTTCCTTTCCGGTTGTCTTGTCGAAACCCCTTAAGTGTGTTACCCTAGTGGTTCGATACAATAACAGACATGATCGAGACTCCTCTCGGATCAATGACTAACTCGTAGGCCTGGACCCCATGAATTAATCCCTGTGATATAACGAATGACTTTCATCTATCAAACATGAACGTCAAGTCTTAAACCTTTTGCCATGGCGATACTTAGCGTGTCTGAGCGTCATTCATAGATATCTCCATATCTAGCTTGACCTCGTTACCGACAACGCCATCTTCTACTCGTCTATGATTTCATGTCTCCGTGACCTAGTCACATGCTTGCAAGCTCATTAGACATAATCTCACCGAGTGGGCCCTAGAGTATCTATCCTGCTATGTGGACTGGCAAATCCCGCTCTTGACCCCTCGTCTCAACTACTCCTTTCCGATACCCAAAAGTATCACCGTTATTGTCATACTAATTAAGATATGACGTTTGGTGCAATCAAAGTATCTTCCAGGAATAACAATAAGAGTTGGTCACACGGTCAAAGGCATAATGACTACGTCCTACAAATCTGGGTATGTCCATCACATCGTTCTCCAACGATATGATTTCCATTGCCGACCGGCACCATGCCCTATGATCGGGAAACCTTGATCATCGATCGCGCAACGAAACTAGTCTTAGTAGAGGCTACTAGGGACCTGGTTGTTTACGCATGACACCCGTATTAATGTTTCTGCTTAATACGGTTATAGCATGACACAAAAAGCATATTATGAACAAACGAGCTATGATAAAGAAATACACTTTATTAATTGCCTCTAGGGCATATCTCCTTCAACATGAACCCACTATCGAGCATAAATACCTCCTCTTGGAGTTACAAGCATCTACTTGGCCAAAGCACACACAAGTAACGGAGAGCATACAAGATCATTAAATAACACACAGATGATATATTATAAAGCAATAACTTTAGTACTCAATATTCATCGGATCCCAGCAAACACAACATGGAGAATTACATAAAGATGATCTTGATCATGATAGGCAGCTCACAAGATCTAAACATGATAGCACAAGAGGAGAACACAACCATCTACCTACTGCTATGGACCCGTAGTCCAAGGGTAGACTACTCACGCATCAGTCCGGAGGCGGTCATGGCGACGTAGAGGCCTCCGGGGACGATTCCCCCTCCCGACAGGGTGCCGGGGAGCAGTTCTGATCTCTCCCGAATTGGTGTTTGTCGGCCCAGTGAGGACCAGGGTGTGCAAAGCCCACTCTCCATAGGCCTCATACCTGACAGAGTAGGCAAAACGACTAAGGACCAAGCCACCGCTTGGAGAGACCCTCGAGAGGCAACTCCTCTTGAGGGCCGGAAGAGGAAGCCAGGGCCCGAAGAGGACCCCGCGCTTCAAGAGACTCCCCAAGGCTCAGTTCGCCTGGAGAGAAGTCAACAGAAGCATCTCCACAGGCCACCACGGCCCTATGGAGAAACTTTGCGGCTAAGCAAGCGCTGCAGGGCGCACACGGCCTCTGCAGCAGCTGTAGAGTGACGCGAGCACCCCAGTTGCCATTCGGGTGGTAAAGGGGTCAACAAAGCTGCACCGCCCGCGCCAGGACAGCCAGGACTTTCCTCTTTGGTGATAAAGCGGCTGGACGGCGCAACGCTCCAAGAAGATTGTCATCGTGGGCTCCACCACGACCCCTACAGCGCCCGCGAGCCGTTCCGCGCAGTCTGCAGCTTGTCGGCCATCGCGCCCAACTTTAGAACGGATGGACAGAGTCCATGGACGTTTCGGCGACGGTGGACTCCCTCTCCTTCGCACCACTTCCCTGTGGGAGCCCACCTTCGACGAATAGCACAAAGAAGAGGCCCGAGGCGCCTATAAAAGGAGCAGGAGCTCCACCATAGCGGGGGATCGGCTAATCGCATTCTGAACCCTTGGAACCCTAGCCAAGCGAGTAGGATAGCCAAATGCTGGAGGAGGAAGACGACCATTGTGTCCCTCTCCAAGCACCGAACTGCCTCAAGAGATCCCTCGGCAAGCTCATTTTACTGTTTTCTCCACAGTGCAATACAAACAAGCAAGAGTAGCGGTGTTACCTCCTCCTGAGGGCCGTCAACCTGGGTACGGGCTGGTGTCCATCTTTGTAGTGATTGTCCCTCTTCAGGCCCGGCGAGCACTGTCATCATGCCTCTCGAGGGTTGTTTGACCTCCGTGTTCAATCCCCCTTCGAACTAGTCTTTAGGGTGTGACTATCCCTATTCCGTGGGAGTCACTCTCCGACATTTGGCGCGCCAGGTAGGGGACTGAGGCGCGTCAACGAGCTTCGAGCCGCCCTCGCGCCATGACACACACTCGCGCCGCACGCGCCGCCCGCGCCAGCAGGCACGCGCCCGAAGGAACCACCGCCGCGCCAGGCGCCACCGCCACTCGTGGACGGCGGGGTCGCCCCCGCCGTGAGGAGCGCGCCAACACCGACCCGCACGTGGAGCACCCCGACAGCGAGCCTGAGCACAACGGGGAGGAGCACCCCGAGCAGCAGGCCTACGCGGAGTCCTTGCGCAGGACACATCACCAGAGCGCCTCCTACCAGGGATGCGCGCATCCAGCTCCGCACACGGCTCTACACATGGCGCAAGAAGTTCTCCGCTACCGACCTACTGCTCAGGCTCACAAGAAGTGGCTGGAACGCCTCAACCACCTTCCGTCGCGGTCGATCGTGCACCACTCCCTCGCGGGCACGGTTGCGCCTGACGCGCCTCCACCACCTCACGGACCTGCTCCGGCCGGGACACAGAGAGCTGCCTCGCACGCGTCCTCGCCGCGCGACTGCCGAATCGTGCAGCGCACCTCGCCAGACGCGCGCGTGGGGATGGAGCGCGAGCAGGACCGCCAGAACAACCTCGTGGAGGAGATTGGCCAGGCGGACCAGCAGAACAGCACTGCTCTGCAGAACGGGGTCGCCACGTATGCCTCGGGCTGCATGGAGTTCATCCACTCCCTGCGCCGTGTGGTCTGGCCCCAAGGGCTACGACGGCTCCAGCAACCCCGTTGAGTTCCTGCAGCTCTACACCACCTCCATTCAAGCTGCCGGAGGAGACGACAATGACATGGCCAACTGGTTCTCCCATGCGCTTCGCGACTCCGCGCTGTCGTGGCTCCTGAACCTCCCTGAAGACTCTGTGGGCACGTGGGAAGAGCTATGCCAACTTTAAAGGCACGTACGAGCGCACGCTCACCCACAACGACCTACGCGCGGTGGTGCAGAAGAAGGATGAGACCCTCCGAAAGTACATCCAGCGCTTCAGCCAGGTGCGGAACAAGATTCCAAACATCCCTGCACCTAGGTCATCGTTGCCTTCCACGAGGGCGTCACGAACCGTATGATGCTCGAGAAGCTCGGCATCCACGACTAACTCACTTCTGTGGTGAAGCTGTTCGATCAGGCGGACAAGTGCGCCAAGGCTGATGAGGGACTCCTCTTCGTCAAGATGAGCTCGCGGGGAGACGACCCTGGCGAGGGGTCCAAGAGCCACAAGAAGAAGGTGGAGCCCAAGCGCAAGGCCACCGCAGTACTCGCGGCAGAGCCTGACGCCAAGGGCTCCCGCAGGGGCTCCCCCGAGCCTGGCGAGAAGAAGGAGGATGACCGTCCATTCTGCGTCTACCACAACAGGCGCGGCCACTCTACCGAGGCCTGCTTCGACCTCAAGAGGCTAAGCAAGGAGCGCGAACAAGCTGAGGGAAGCGCGGCCGCGGTCGAGGCCGCGGCTACCGCAGAAACGGATGCAAGGGCGGCTACCAGAAGTTACCTGGCACTCAGGCCAACGCCGCGGAGAAAAACGGCAACCTCCCTGAAGAGGAAGATGGAGGCTACCAGGTCCCGAGAGGAGCCATGGCCTGCATCCTTGGCGGGGCTCAGGCGCCCAAGTCGAACAACCAGTTCAAGCAGTTCGCTCGCGAGTTCAACGCCGCGCTCCCCAGCGTCGAGACCTCCAGGCCCCTCAAGTGGTCGCAGTACACCATCGCTTTCAACGCGTATGACCACCCCAAGTCTACAAAGACTGTTGGAACCCTCCCGCTGGTCTGCTCCCCCACAATCAACAACATCGCCGTCCCCAAGACGCTCATCGATGGAGGTGCAAGCCCGAACGTCATTTCCATTGAGACTCTTGAGACACTTCAAGTGCCCTACGACTGGCTCATGCCCTCTAGGCCCTTCACGGGAGTCACCAGCGGCTCCATTGAGCCTTTAGGGCAAGTCCGCCTCGCGGTCACCTTTGGCCCGTAGAAGAATTACCGCACCGAGCTCATCGACTTCGACGTCGCGCACATCGGCTTGCCGTACAACGCCATCCTCGGCTACCCTGACCTCGCAAAGTTCATGGCCATCACGCATCATGCCTACAACATGGTCAAGATCCCGGGCAGCGCTGGCACCATCTCCATCCATGGCCACATCCTGGACGCCACGCGCGCCGTCGAGACAACCTACAAGGCAGCCGCCATGGCATATCCGGCTGCGGAGGACATGGAGCCTCTCGAGGGGCCCAAGAAGAAGAAGAAGCAGTTGTTCTCTCAGGAGCCAGCTTCCACGAAGAAGGTCTCCATGAGCACCAGCAGCTCGGGGGCTGAGGGCTCGGGGGCTAGCGTCACCATTGGCGCTGCTCTGCCTCCCAAATAGGAAGGCGCGCTCGTCGCCTTCGTCCGGGCAAACTCTGACATGTTCGCATGGACTCCGTCAGATATGTCCGGTGTACCGAGGGAGATGATCGAGCACCACTTAGCCGTGTGTCCAAACGTCAAGCAAAAGGCAAGAAAGCAAGCCCCCGAGAAGGAAGCGTTCATCGTCAAAGAGGTCGAGAAGCTTAAAGCGGGAAATGTTGCTTGCGAAGTCGCGTACCCCACTTGGCTCTCCAACGGCGTGGTTGTCCCAAAGCCCGCCGGAGGAGGCCGCCTCTGTATCGACTACACTGATGTCAACAAGGCCTGCCCCAAGGACACTTACCCCATGCCGAGAATCGACCAGATCGTGGACTCCACGGTAGGCTGCAACCTCCTCTGCTTCCTCGACGCCTTCTCTGGTTATCACCAGATTAAGATGGCTAAGGAAGACGAGGAAAAGACGACATTCTTCACCCCTTGTGGTGTGTATTGCTATGTCTGCATGCCCTTTGGCTTGAAAAACGCTGGCGCCACCTTCCAGAGGCTCATGAGGATAGCCCTTGGCGAGCAAATGGGCAGAAATGCAGAGGCTTACGTCGATGACATCGTCGGCAACTATAGAGAGGGAGATACTCTCCTCAGGGACCTTGAAGAGACTTTCGCCAACCTGCGCAAGGTGAACATCAAGCTCAACCCCGCCAAGTGTGTCTTCGGAGTGCCCTCAGGAAAATTTCTTGGCTTCTTCGTGTCCCACCATGGCATAGAGGCAAATCCTGACAAGATCAAGGCCATAGGAAATGCAGCCTCCCCGCCGGCTCAAGGACATGCAATGCCTGGCAAGCTGCATGGCCATCTTGGGCCGCTTCATCTCCAAGTTCGGCGAGAGAGCCCTGCCCTTCTTCAAGATCATGAAGAGATCTGACACCTTCAAGTGGACGTCTGAAGCGGAAAAAGCCTTTGAGAACTTAAAGAGGTACTTGGGCAGCCCACCAGTCATGGTTGCCCCAAGGACAGGCGAGCATCTTAAGCTGTATCTATCAACCACTCCACAGACCGCCAGCGCCGTCCTGGTGGAAGAAAGAGAAGAGCCAGTCCTCCACAAGAAGAGTGCGACCACTCCAAAGCTAAAACTGCCTGACGAAGAGATCGACAAAGGGGCAGGCTCCACAAACCCACCGCAAGGCCCAGAGCCACAAGCTGAACCTGCCCCAAGTCCTGATATCGCGAAGAAGCTTGAAGAGCCTCCACGGCCTGATCTCGCCAAGGAGACTGAAGAGCCTCCACAGGCCAACCCCCTCGAGGGCCCTGAAGAGCCTCCCTAGGCAGACAACGCTGCGCCTAAACTGACAACCCTTGTCGAGCATCCCGTCTACGTCGTCAGTACAGTACTGTGGGTCGCTGGGGAACGATACACAATGCACCAAAAGCTCCTCATGGCGCTCCTCATCGCCTAAAGGAAGCTGTGACACTACTTCCAGGGACATCCCATCACGGTGGTCACCTCATTTCCCCTCGAGCAGATCTTGCGCAACCCTAATGCCATAGACCGTGTTGTGGGATGGAACATAGAGCTTAGCCATTCAACTTGCGCTTCGGTACCACAAGGGATGGAACATAGGCAGGCGATATTGTCCTCAGGCGGATCCTCTCCAGGGAAGGCCTCCACAAGCTGTCACCAATGTGGGAAGGCCTCTACAGGGTCACCCACATCGCCAGACCTGGCACGGCTCGCCTCGAGACTCAAGGCGGCATCCCCGTCAAAAACCCGTGGAACATCATGCACTTACGCAAGTTCTACCCGTAATCATTGTCACGCCCGTGATCATTGTCACGTCAAGACATGTGGCTGAAGAGGCAGCTTACGGCTCCAAGCATAATGAGACAATTTCGTTCCTAAGTGAACTTTGCGCTACGGCGCCGTTATGTGATATTTTGGTGGTGAGTTTATTCCCGCATTATTGTTTTTTCAATGTGCGCTTATATCTTTCCCCATGCGCACCTCGTGAGCGGGGGCTGAGTACGGCGCCAGTGCCTCAAATGACACACCAGCAACACTACAAAACCCAAGGATCCGAGCTATGGCTGGAAGGCAAGCTCCCACAAACAAGCAATCTCTACAAAGGACCTTGGTACTTACTCTCCTCGCGATTTCATTTTCCCTTGTGTTTCATGGACTACTCGCACGTCAAAGGGGGGCACTTCAGCATCGCGACTCAGGGCTCTTACCTCTCCAAGGATTAAACTCCCCCGGCCTTACTGGGTCATTGCTCTAGCATACTGCAGTGGCGGAGTCATGGCGCGAAGAGAAGGGTCCTAACGACACAGAGAAAGCATAGACATGAAAATAAGACAAAAGGGGACTCTCGAGGGGCACACAAGGTGACACAAATTGCTCAAAGAGTATATTACATGCCCAAAACGCGTAGTGTCTAAACATGAAATTGTTTCAGATACAAGCGCTCAAAGTCGCTATAAGCAAGGCTCAGGCGGAGTCCGCGCCATTGTGCTCCTCCTCCGCAGCATCCTCCTCCGTCTCGGCAGGGGCGACCTCCTCCTCGCTCTCGTCCTCATCAAACTCCGCGCGCTTGAAGCGGTTGCAGAAGGCATCGACCTGCTCACGGAGGGAGTGGGAGACCAGCCACATCTCGTCGCCCTGGCGAGCCTCGGTCACCATGGAGAGGTCGAAGCCTGGCGAGAGGAGACGTAGGTTGGTGAAGATGCGGTCAACAACCACCCCAAGGAGCTGGCGGCTCTCGACCTCGATCACCTCACGGAAATCAGCGACAGGGCTACCGAGGACCGTGAAGAGCTGGTCGAAGTAGACCAGGTACAGGGCAGCGTCGCCACGGCCTCGAGCCTCGGCGTGCGGCGCGTCCGCGCCAAGCTGGGCAGCGAGTTCGTTGCCCCTGGCGACCAACGCCTGGAACATGCGTTCCCGCTGCTTCGTTAGCGCACGAGCCGCCTACGCGGTGTCCCCAGCCTCCGCCACCTGCTCCACCACGGGGCCCACATGCTCCTCCACGTCTCTGACAAGGGCGTTCAGGTCCAGGACGGCGGTCTTGCGAGCATCCTCCGCCTGGCGATAGGCTTCCTTGGCGCGCTGGAGGCGAACCTCAAGCTTGGAGTTGGCCTTCTCGAGCTCCATGATCCGCCTGGCGGTGGTAGCGTGCTTGGCCTCGAAGAGGTTCTCCTGCTTCTTGGCCTTCTAGCAGTACGCCTGGACAGTGGCCTTCCTGAACTCCTTCTCGCGCTCCGCGAGGTCCGCCTCCGCTTCCTTCTTCTACTCAGCAAACCACTACTGGAAGCGCTCCAGGGCTTGCTTCTGGGCAGTGACGTTCTCGTAGTACTTCTGGAGCGCCTGAGCCAGGTCCCCATCACGCGCCTCGAGCTCTTCACGCTGGGTGGTGATTTCGCCCTCCGCCAGGAGTCGCTGCTCGTCGCGCTGCAGCACATCCTTCTCTTTGGAGGCCAGCTGCCACTCGCGATCTGCTAGGCTCTTGCGGTCCTCCTCCAGAGTTTCCTGTGCGGCCTGGTTGACGGAGAGGAGCTGGGACTCCAGCTGGGCCAGCTCGCGGCGCTTCTGCGCCAGCGAGCCCTCCAGGGCTTCGCGCTCGGCCCTCGCCTCTGCCCGGAGCTCAGCGGCTGCGTTGCACTCGTCTGAGAGGGGCGCAAGGAGCTCATCGGCGTCGCGGATGGCCCCCTCGCGGATCTCCTTGGCGAAGCGGACGGCCTCCTCGCGCGTGGCCTACAGCGCCAGATCCTCCTGGTGGCGAGCCTCGACCACGGCGTGGAAGGACGCCCACGCCCCCGCGAGCTATTCACGCTATTGGGCGAGCTGCACGTCCTCCAGAGCCATATGCGCCTCCAGGCCATCCAGAGACTCCCTCACGAGGCGGAAGGCGACCTTGCGGTGCCCTGCGCTCCAGTCCTAGCCGCTAAGGACCAGGTCGCGACGCGTGGAGGGCCCTGCCCCAGCGTCAAGCCTGGAGAACCCGTCCTCAGGGCGCGCCTGGGGCTAGGTCGTGCTTTGTCCCCCGCGGCGCCCAAGCTGGCCTCGCCGCCCTCGCCATCCTGGCGCATCCTCTCCCACGGCTCGCCCCCTGCAGCGGGGCGCGTAGGAGACGAGGGAATTCCACCTGCAGGCGTGCCAGCGCCAGACAGGCCCTTGTCCGCCTCGGCCTCTGGCTGCACGGGAGGCGTGGCCGCGCGGCGTGGCGTTGCCTCACGAGCTGGAGTTGCCTCGCGCGCTGGATTTAGCTCACGCGGTGGCGTGGCCGCGCGACGTGGCGTTGCCTCACGAGCTGGAGATGCCTCGCGCGCTGGATTTAGCTCACGCGGTGGCGTCGCCGCGCGAGGCGGTGTAGGAGCGCGAGGAGGGGTAGCACCCCGCTCCTCCTGCGTCTCCAACCCGCTGCTGCCTCCGCCTGAGGCACAACCGCCTCCGCTTGAGGCATCTCTTCAGTTGGGCCTGTGGAGGCCGTCTCCATAGGCCTCGCGGCCTCCTCAGCCACAGCCTCAGCCGTGGCTCTCTTTACTTCAGCTGCCTTGCGAAGCTTACGGCGCTTCGCAGGCACAATGTCACTAGCAAGCACCAGGGAAATATCATCAGGCATGGATGAAGAAGAAAAGATCAAGAATCGTACAATTAAATTCTAGAAGAACTTACCCGGACTGCTTGGAGCCGGTGTCGACGCACGCCAAGCCTGGCGAGCGCCAGGAGGGCTTTGCCTTGGCACCTGACCTCTCCGGGGGCGCCTCGGCCTTCCTCTTGGACGAGACGTCAGACGACCTCGCCCCAGATCGGCCTACGACCGCCTTGGAGCGGGGCTCGCGCCGCCCCGGTGCAGCCTCCTCGCCAGAGGCCTCCTCCTCCTCCACAAGGCGCGAGGGCGCCTCGGCATAGCCTCCTCGCCAGAGGCCTCCTCCTCCTCCACAAGGCGCGAGGGCGCCACCACGAAGGCATCATCGTCATCGCTTGATGAGATGTCACAAATCTTGTCAGTAAAGGGCCCGGCCCTCGAAGAGACACCTCCCCTGCCTCGGCTTCCTCCTCGCCTCGCCCAGCTCCTGAGGTAGAGGGCGACTCTTCTCCCTACGCCTCCTGCACCATCGGAACATGCACCTCTTTTCCCGCCGGGCCTGTCGGGGTGCTAGAGGGCATCCCCTCCAGGATGGCCAGGCGTTCGGTCATGTTGTACTGGTTCAGAGGCCGGAGCGTGATAGGGAGCTTATCCATGGCCGGCACCACCGGATTGATGAAGAGTGCAGACAAGACGATGTCGACTGCGTCCTTTGTCGTTGTCCTCATGGTGGAGCCGCATCTTGTCCTGGGGGCCGGAGTACATCCACATTGGCGTCGCGTGCGCCTGGAGTGGAGCAATGCGGCGCGTCACGAAGTCTGTGACGATGATCTGCCCCGTGGGGCCCTCCTCCCTAAGGAAGCTCAGGCGGCCATCAAGATGGCGTTGTCCGCGCCGCTGAATGGGGCTTTGCCCTAGTTTGAGTTCTTCACGGGCGGCGTGTCAAGGACCTCGAGGAAAGCGCAGGGATGTTCCACCCCGACGAAGAACCACCGCTGGCGGAAGTCGTCCACCTTCTTCATCGCCGACGTGATGGCCTTGCCCACGCTACACGACATGGGGATGTAAACACTCCCCATGCTGTCCATGATGCGGAATGAGGCGCATCCAGAGTGTTCCAGAGCACGTACGCACGCACAGGAAGAGGCCCACCGTGGGCTCCAGGCCCAGGTACGCCTCGCAGAGGTAGGCGACGACGGCGAGGATGAGGACGGAATTGGGATGGAGGTGCAACAGCTGAATCTGGTAGAAGGCCAGCACCACCTCGAAGAATGGAGAGAACAGTGGCACCAGCCCCGCAGAGACACAGCGCTGGAAGACAGGGAAAAACCCTCACGGGTATTTCCCGTGCGCCGCGGCCTTGAGTGTGGTAGGGCCGTGCTCGTTGGTCTGGTCCGCCACCAGGAAGCGGACCTTGGCGAGGGCCTTGTCGTTGACGCGCACCCCCCACCAATGCCGCACCATGCGCGACCTTGGCTTGCGCCGCCTGCGAAGAAGACCCCACGACTGCCTTGCCCTTGTTCTTGGTCGGACTCATCTCCGGAGAAGAGTGGAGAACGGCGGCGGAAGAAGCTGGAGAGGAAAGGAGTTGAGCGCGTCGAAGAGCAGGAACGGAGAGCTCGAGACAGAGGAGGCTTCTACGAGAAGAATGGGAAACAGTAACAGCTCCCTGCCTCGGCGGGCAGGCTTTATGTCTCGTCAAGGAGCAGTTACCGGGGCGCGGTGGGACCCCCTACGAGGCGGATCCCAGATCATGCCCGGCCGTTACTCATTTGAGTGACGCGTGGCTTTGCCGGCCGGACCCTTTGGGCCCACGACGCACCAGCCGCGCCCATGGGCTCAGTCGCTTTAACATCCCAAAACCTTGGAATGTTTAAAAAATCACTAAAATTTAAAACTTTTTGTTAATGATTAAAATGAACATTTAAATATAAAGAAAATCAACAATAAAATACTTCATAGTACCTTCCAAATACTTACAAATTAAAATATCTAATTTCTGAAATCTTGATTAGTTTAAAAACCTTTTATTTTCAAAATATTTATGAAGACTCAATATATCAAATTGACAAATGATTTACAAACTTAAAAAAATGCTTTCTTGTAATAAAGAGATTTCATTTTAAGTATGTGTTTATAAACATTTAGGCTTGACTTGATAAACCCGAAACTATAATTGGAATGTGCTTGAAATAGTCTAAAGTTCACCACTTTAAAATAATGTTGTAACATTTTTAAAGAAAGGTCTATTTACTAAAATAGTTGTCATGCATTTAACTTGGTTCAAAACAAAGTTTCTTAACTCACCACCTTGGAATTCATATACCAAAACTGTATATATTTATAATTATTTTGATGTTCCAAATATGCATTTCATCGATTTTCATTATTTCATTAACCATGAAAACATGAAAAATTGCCATAGTAATTTGAACATAAGAAATGAAATTAAGATAAATACTTCCTAAATGTATATTATGGAGTTCTCAAATGATTTAACAAATTGAAGACAAATTTTGGCACAAAGTATCTTGGTTTGAAAATGAGCCCAATATAATTTCCATTTCATTTTCAAACACCACTTTGAGATGAATTACTATTTTACTAAAGCCAAAAATGATTTAGTTTGAAAAAGTAGTTTAAAATAACTTATTTCATATACAAGAATTTGTGTTGTTATCCAAAAAAAATATTTAACCACAAGTGATCTTATTAAAGCCTTAATGTCAAATTTGACAAAAATTGCCAAATTTGTATTTAACCAATATTTTAAATTTGAATTTTTTAAAAAATGTTAAAAACATGCCCACAATTGGTTTAACACAAAGATGTGATTTTTAGAAATTAATTTGACTTGATTTGGACCTCTAAATCAAAAGATATAAATAAAATGAAATAAAACAAAAAAGGAAATATAGGGATGACTTCAGCGATGACGTCATCATCTTCAACCTCCGTCCGAGAAATCTGGCCAGAAATCTCGTGCCGATTCTTCGCCCTCGCGCGACCCCGGCTGCCCTAGACCCTCCCCTTTTAAATCCATCGAGCCCGGCTCTCTTTCCCATCTCCCTCCACTCAAAATACCGCCGCCAGGCCGTCGCTGTCGCTCACCGGAGTTGTCCGGTCGCCGCCGCGCTTTTCTTCATTTCCCGGCGAGGTGAGCTCCCCCTCCTATCCGTGGTCGTCCCCCACCAGTCCCCCGCGTTGTCGCTCACCTCCTGTTGCCCTCTCCTTTCTTTTTCCGCAGCCGTTCGTCGAGAACGAACCCGACCGGAACTTCGCCGACGTGAGGAACGCTCTGGCCATGCGCCGCCGGCGTTCAGAGAGGCAATCGACGCCGCCACCGCCACCGCGCCCATCGCCTCCGTCGTCGCATGCCGCATCTCGCCGTCGCCTCCGCACGTCCAGAGCACCACCGGAGCGTGGGATTCGTCCATGCCCGAGCCGCCACGCCGCCATCGTCTTGAACTCCGGTCACCGGCGCCGCCAGGTATTTGTACATGCTCCCAGATCCGTCCGATCTAAAACGTGCGTCCCAGATTAGATCTTATTTCCGAATCGGTACGGTTAGATCTGGACCATCCGATCTGGATTTGACGATCCAGATCAAACGGAGCCGAGCCGAGCCGCGACTCAGACTAAGTTGAGCCTAGCCGAGCCGAGACCAGCCAATCACAGCCCGCCACGTGGCCAGCCATTTTCTGTTTTATTTCCGAATAGAATTTAATGTATGTTTTGCAGAAAAGTCCCTGCCACTTAGATTTATCATAAGTTTTTAACTCTTGACCCAAATTGGACAAATTTTATATCAAATTAAAGCCCGAGACAAGTTAAATAAAAAATTTGACTAGTCTAAATAGATTCAATTTCAAATTAGAAGTTTGAGCATTTTTGACTTAGATTTAAATTCATAAGTCCAAAATTTGCAAATAAAATATTTTTGGAAAGCTTAAGATTAGAAGAATAATGATCCACTATTTTAATTAAAGTTTGAATAATTTAAAATGAATTTAAAAATCAGAAACATTTTTTGGTTAACTATGGCATAGTGTAAATATTTATTAATATATTTAAATTATTTCCTTTGCACAAATGTCATAAATAATTGTCCTTGTTTAGAGAAACTTGAACGGAAGTTGACCACCTAGAGGGGGGGGGGGGTGAATAGGCTATGACCAAATTTTATGTCTTTTTCAGTTTAGGCTAGCGGAAGGAAAGTTATCTAAATGTGCAACTAGGTGAAACAAGTGAAAGAAAGGGGGGAAACTAAACAAGTACATGAATGCAGTAAATGAGAGTGGAACAAGACAACCGTAGGAACTCGAAGACACCGATTTTATCCCGAGTTCCACCACAAAGGTGTACGTCTCGTTGGAGGGGTGTGAGCTACCACAAAGGTTTGCTCAACGCCATAAAGGCCTCACCCTATTCTCCTGTGAATTCGACCACAAAGGTGCGAATCCACTCTTCCACTAAGGAATCATTTAAGGGTGGAGAAGATCCCGTACAAACACGTGAGGCACACACCCACAACTGAATTGGGCTCCCACACAGACCACAACAGGTCAAATCCACAAAGGAATCCACAAAGGATCAAGAACACACAAAGTTGAACCTAGCTATCCACAAAGGAACCCTAGATTCGTTGCCCCTCAAGAAATAGAGGGGGGAAATCAAAACGCTTCAGTGGAGTTGTAGATCGGTGGCTTCTCCCTCAGATCCCCAAGTATCAAAGGATTTGAGTGGCTAGATTGGGAGATCCGGAAGAAACGAGCTTCAGCACCAATGGAGGAGAGAGAAAATCTGGAAGCTTAAACTGCTGGAGGTAGGTGGAGGGGTATTTATACCCCTCTCCACAATCTGCCCGTTGTACAGCCGCCAGCCCGGAAATCTCCGGGTTGACGACCGGAGATCTCCGGACTCCGGAAATTTCCGGTAGGAATTCCGGCTGTGCTTGACTCTGGATCAGTGCTGGTTGGGCTTCTTGACTTGGTAGAAAATTCTCTGACACTCGGAGATCGCCGGACTGGGGCTCGGAAATCTCCGAGCACCAGAAAGCTCCGAGAACCGGAAATCTCCTAGAGCATTTGCGGCTAAGTTTGTGTTGGAGTCAGTACGCATTTTGAGTTCTGGACTTGGTTGAAATTCCTCCGTCACTCGGAGATCTCCGGACTGGGGCTCGGATATCTCCGAGTGCCGGAAATCTCCGAGAGCATTTCCGGCTCAGCTTGAGTTGGAGTCAGTACGCATCTGATTTGAGACTTGGTGAAAAACTTGATTAGCTCGGAGATCTCCGGTTTGGGGACCGGAAATCTTCGAGTCCCGGAAATCTCCTGACTGAAAACCTGATGAAAGACCAAGTGAAGTAGAATTGAAACTTAGGCAAAACAAGTGTTCCTCTTTATCAAACGACCTGTAAAAGAACCTGCATGCTTCATCACAAACATTAGAATACCTTTTGTGTTGTCATTAGTCACCAAAATCTGGGAGTGCATAGAATGCACTTTCAAAACTCAAATCCATGTTTATCAAATTATTACATAACATTAATATGTAAGTGGTGTTTAAAAACCTTTTAAATGATGTTAGTACATCTATATGTGTTTATAAATGTTATTGTTTATATAGATGCTAATAAAAGTGTGATTTAAAACTTTATGCTAGTGCAAATAACTAGGTTATTTCTTTCATACTCTGAACATTTAACTTGGGAAATTAAAATGTTTACGTATGATAAAATTAAGAAATCCTTGAATGTAAACTGTGTTGAAACCATCATGACCTTTCTGTTATGTAAACTTTTAAAGACCAAATCATTAGGATCTTTTGATCACCCTTTCAATCCTTTCAAACTGAAAATGTCCAATTTGACTTTAGACCATACCCTGGACCAAAATGACAATACCCTAAACGCAATATCATTAATTCTTTTTGCATATTGAATTATGTGACAACCAAATCCACTTCTAAGACTTAATTACGCTTGTTTGATTATTTGAATGTTATATGCTTGTTGGATTGCTTGTTTATTGGATGCACTTTACTGTACAGTTTGGAACGGGGAGCAACGTTTGACTTGGACAATAGTGTGTGAGAAACGGCAAATTTCCAAAGGCAAGTAACTTCATTAAATACCCACTATTTTATTCTATTGCATTACTAGTATTTTTAGTAGTATTTGGTGGTATGCATGATAGGTTTTTGTGAGAATTGTAGTATGCTATGCAAACCTGTTAGTTTACCCTTTAGAAATTCCTGTTAGACACCTATTATAATTTAGTGGAAGTAAATGCTACAAAAATGTTTGTTTTATGGTAGATGTGATAAGTGAAAATTCCACTAATTAATTTACCGCCTGGGTGGATTGGTTCGATAGAAGAGGTTTCAAGTTGAGTGGCTACTCGGGGGCCAGTTCTGCGGCGGCCTGAGTTTGCCCACTTGTGGAAGGCCACCCAGGGCTATGAGATTTAAGTTTACAATGAGTTTAGTTACTTATCGTGCAACCATTGGTCAATATGGGCTCTATCTTGACGGAGTAAGTTGATGTGGACCTGGGTCAAGAGATTGATGGTGGTAGGGGAGATAGGATGGTGGTAATCTCTTCGTATGATCATGGGAAAGCAACTTCTATAAAGTCTCGTCTTGATCTTCTCCTTTTCCTTCTCACTAAATTAGTGTAGAGGATAGTTTGGGTTGATTGAATCTAATGGTGAAAGTGCAAACACTCTCGAGAGTTAAAACCTAAGATCTTAGCCGTGTCCCCGGCATCGGAAAATCTGAGTAACTACACAAGGCTGTCTTCTGAAAATCTCTTCATCCCAATTTCTTAATTAAATCTTGATGGGTGAACATGGGTAGGAGATATGGATTTGTCTCGAGTTTGTCTATAAAAGTCTCGTCTTGATCTTCTCCTTTTCCTTCTCACTAAAGGAGTGTAGAGGATAGTTTGGGTTGATTGAGTCTAATGGTGAAAGTGCACACACTCTCCAGAGTTAAAACCTAAGATCTTAGCCGTGTCCCCGGCATCGGACAATTTGAGTGACTTCACTAGGCTGTCTTCTGAAAATCTCTTCATTCCAATTCCTTAATAATAATTTTATGGGTGAACATGGGTAGCAGACATGGATTCGTCCGGGATGTCACATAAAGAGAAGTTATTGTTTCAAAAACTGTTTAACAAAAGTAGGAGAAAACTTGCTTTGTGCAATAGCCTTGAGCTCCACCAGCCAAATAAGAATATAGATATAGCTTGGTAGAATATTAGAAATTAGAGTCACTTGCCTCCACAATTCAATTGTGCTGACCCTTTATAACTGGGCTGCAACTAAATCTTGCAGATTGTTCGGATGAGGAGTAAGGGGGTCATCTTCGAGCTACAACCAACATGATTGCCAGTGGCTTCATGGAGATGATGTAGCTCCATGTTATCTATAGAACTGCGTATGAACTCTGAAATAATTTGTGAACTATTTATTTATTTAGCTAGCGCTTCAGCAATGCAAAGTTGTAAGGAATATTGTTTTTGGATCATTCGTTCTTGGTTGTAATAAATTTGACATTTTATTGTGATATTACATCTAATTGGAAAATGCGAGACTTATGTGATCCAAGTCTTCCGCACGATTCATATGCACAATTGCTTTCCTAAGCAAGGGTGCTACAGTCGCGCCCATCGGGGGCCCGGGGGCTACTGTCGGCCCAGTGAGGACCAGGGTGTGCAGAGCCCACCCTCCACAGGCCTCACACGCGACAGATTCGGCGAAACGACTAAGGACCAAGCCACCGCTTGGAGAGACCCTCGAGAGGCAAATCCTCTTGAGGGCCTGAAGAGGAAGCCAGGGCCTGAAGAGGACCCCACGCTTCAAGAGACTCCCCAAGCCTCAATTCGCCTGGAGAGAAGTCAACAAAAACCTCTCCACATGCCACCACGGCTCTATGGAGACACTTCGCGGCTAAGCAAGCGCTGCAGGGCGCACATGGCCTCTGCAGCAGCCGCAGAGTGACGCGAGCACCCCAGTTGCCATTCTGGTGCTAAAGGGGTCAACAAAGCTGCGCCGCCCGCGCCAGGACAGTCATGACTTTCCTCTTTGGTGATTAAGCGGCTGGACGGCGCAACGCTCCAAGAAGATCGTCATCGTGGGCTCCACCACGACCCCTGCAACGCCCGCGAGCCGTTCCGCGCAGTCTGCAGCTTGTCGGCAATCGCGCCCAACTTTAGAACGGATGGACAACATCCATGGACGTTTCGGTGACGGTGGACTCCCTCTCCTTCGCACCACTTCCCTGTGGGAGCCCACCTTCGACGTACAACACAAAGAAGAGGCCCGAGGCGCCTATAAAAGGAGCAGGAGCTCCACCAAAGCGGGGAATTGGCTAATCGCATTTTGAACCCTTGGAACGCTAGCCAAGCGAGTAGGATAGCCAACTGCTGGAGGAGGAAGACGACCATTGTGTCCCTCTCCAAGCACCGAACTGCCTCAAGAGACCCCTTGGCAAGCTCATTGTACTGTGTTCTCCGCAGTGCAATACATACAAGCAGGAGTAACGGTGTTACCTCCTCCTGAGGGCCGTGAACCTGGGTACGGGCTGGTGTCCATCTCTGTCGGGATTGTCCCTCTCCAGGCCCGGCGAGCACCGTCGTCGTGCCTCTCGAGGGTTGTTTGACCTCCGTGTTCAATCCCCCTTCGAACTACTCTTCAGGGTGTGACTATCCCTGTTCTGTGGGAGTCACTCTCCGACAGTGTTGACGACGAAGGCGACTCTGGACCCCTGGAGGAAAAAGCGACGAGGGCGATATCGGTGGAGGGCCAAGGGGCCCACACCACCTCCTGGCGCGGCAGAAAAGGGGCCCGCACCACGGGATGGTGTGGCCACCTCTTGGATCTTCTCTATCTCATCTTCGGTGTTCTGGAATGTTTCTTTTCCAAAAATAATTCCAGGATCTTTTATTTCGAATTCCAAGAATATTTCCTTAAGTACTTTTCTGAAACCAAAAACAACAGAAAACAGGGAACTGGCACTTTGGCACCTTGTTAATAGGTTAGTCCCAGAAAAAGCATAAAACTATATAAAATGCATATAAAACATGTAATAACATGATATAACATAGCATGGAACATAAGAAATTATAGATACGTTGGAGACGTATCACCACGAGATGGTTTAAATGGCTCCAGTAGTGACCCATTGAACAACACTGAAAATGACACTGTTGAGATCATCTTCATCACGAGCTTTACCCAGCCCACCTCAAAACCTCATCATAATAGCCTCAAGATAAGACCACTCCACACGATCGTACGCTTTCCGCATATCCAGCTTCAATGCACAATGGCGATGCTTTTTCGCTTTGTTGCCCTTCATAAAGTGCAGACATTCGTAAGCTGTAATAACATTATCCATGATCAACCTTCCCGGAACAAAGGCTGATTGCTCCTGCGAGATAATCTCTGGCAGGATCTTCAACCGGTTGGCTAAAACTTTTGACGCTATTTTATAGATCACAATACATACGCTAATCAGTCTAAACTACCCCAATTCAGCCGGACTCGCCACTTTCGGAATAAGCACAATGAGAGTGTTGTTAATATCTTCCGGGATGTCAATGCCTCTCAGAATCCGCAATACTGAATTAGTAACCTCCTTTCCGCACAAATTCCAGTTCCGTTGAAAGAAATGACCAGGGTAGCCGTCAGGGCCTTGTTGGATACATGTAACGCCCCGGTAAATTCCCCAATTAGTAATTGTTTGTTTCTTTTTGCATCATCATGTCATTGCATTGTCACCTCATTTATTTAAATTGTTGCATTGGAATTCAAAGTTCACTTCAAATTCAAATGCAATTCAAATAAATTAACATGTGATGTTTCAAATCTCAATTTGTCTATTTTGAAACTATAACTATTTACTAAAAGTTTTTGTATCTTTTCCTTTTCTTGTTTCAAAACAAAAAAACCAGAAGATGATACAACAAAAAGAATAAAAACAGAGAGAAAAAACCTCTCCAGCCGAGTTGGGCCAGAGTGGGCTCAACTCCAGCCCAGCCCACCTCCTCCTTTTCTTCTTCGTACGGACACACAGAGGAGGAGCAGGCACATGGCGTGACCTCACTGCCATGTCCCCCACCCCTCACCTACTCCCCTCTCCCCTCCATATAGCCAAGCCCCCTCCTCGAAACCCTAGCCGCCACTCTCTCCCCTTCTTCCCCATGCGCCGTCGCCTCCCTCTCCTTCTTCCTCCTCTGTTCTTCCTCCACAAATCCCACCTGAACCACCACGTGTTGCGCCGCCCCTCCTTTGAAGCCGAAGGCCCGTAGAGAAGCCCTAGAGCAGAGCCTCTTCGTCACCGTCCTCTTCCCCTAGACAATTGGACCGGGAGCCGCTGCAGACGTCGCCCTCGTCCACTTCTTCTCCACCGCAGGCGGAGCGCCGCCGCCGCGATTCCTTGTCTCCAGACCTCCCCGCGCCGAACGACTACTCCGAGAACCCCCAACGTGAGCCACTGGTTTGATTCCCCCTCTCCTTTTCTCGAATCTGTGGTTTATCCGACGAATTCGTCCATGTTCATCACTGGCCCACCATTGACGAAGCTTTCAAGCTCCGCTCTAGCACGACTCGACTGCCTCCATTGGTTTATGCATCCTCCACACAGGCCCCACACAAACACCCCGCACGCACGCCCGCCGCAGCGCCTCCCAGAACTGGTCGTCGCCGGTGAGATTCGCCGCCGCTACGCGTTGTCTCCGATCGGAATCAGTTTCATCAGGAAACTATGCACCCGATCGACAACATAAGCAAACGAACTCCTTTCCTTACACTAGCACGCACTCATACTACTGGCTAGCATTGCCTTGCTCGTCCGCACGGCGTCGCGAGGTCGAATCCCACCGGGCGCGTTGGAAGAAAAAGCCCCCTTTTTATTTCTTTTCGGTCACTGACAGCTGGGTCCCACTCGTCAGTGACTGATACGCTGGCAGAATTGCCCCGAACCCCCTGTGCTCTCTGTCTTTTCGGTTAAGCCCTCACCGACATGTTTTCCATCACCAACAAGTCCCTACGTTTTGCAGAAATAACCCTAAACTTGTTTTGTTAATAACTTTTATTCTGTAACTCCAAATTAAATAATATTTCTATGTTTATTTATCATAAAAATGCAATGAACAACATTATGCCATTCATATGACATGTTGCATCTTTTATTTTAATTTCTTAGTGTAATTTATTAGTTGCACCTAAATAATTAAATATGGAATGTGTAGGGTAATTATTATGTAATGCCCTATTCCATTTAATTTGACTAGATCATCTATGCCATGTCTTGCCATGTTAATGAACATTTAACATTGATGGCTAGATAAATAACTTGAACCTAAATATTAATTGTCAGAATCCCGGTTCCTCTTAATTTGGATTAAGTGCATCTCTTATTGCATCTTGCCATGCCAGGCATCATTCTCATGATCACGCTGCATCTTTTGTCGTAGTTGTAAGATGCATCCTTTGAGCTTTCCAGTGTTTGTTGCTTCTTCGCGGTTAAGACATTGAGATGTGTGAGCAACGAAAAGATCTTCTTCTATGCGGGATTTCGGGCAAGAGTTTCCCCTTTGATCACCTATTTTGATCACCTATGCATGCCTTTTGCCTCGCTTGCTAGCCTTGTGATACGATGTTTGTGTCTCGATCCTATTCCATGTTTACCTTGCAACCATGATATAGCCCCCACCTCCACATCATATTAACTGTTGTTTGTTTACTTGTTGGCCTGCGAGTCGTAGCGCATGCTTATAGTTGGTTGTGCGAGTCGTCTGTCTGTCTTATATTTCACATGGTTAGTATGTTAGAATATTCTACTTTAATAAAATGATATCTTGTGTTGGATATTATAACTAAATGATAAGGCACCTACGGAAGGCCTTGCGAGGTGCTTTGTTCTGCTAAGTGTCGACCTAGGAACTGAGATCTTGCTCCCCTAATCCAAGTCTGAGCGCACTAACCACTTGTGGGAGGCCCTATGGAGCCCCCTCGACTTTGAACGGATCTTCAGCTTGTCCATGTGCCGCAAGTAGTTCGGGCTTTCCATTTTCTCATATGCATGTGCATGATGATGATGATTGATGAGAGGTTGATGCACACGATGGGTGTGTTGTTGGAAGACCCCAAGAGGAAGGTATGAAGTAGTGTAGCAGCAAATTTCCCTCAGTTATGAAACCAAGGTTATCAAAACAGTAGGAGATGAGAATTCCCTCGAGGTATCAACGGCACCAGAAAAGAGCTTCCTGGCAGTTGACGTGGATCCTGCACACAACAATCAAGATACTTTGCCCCAACTTAATAGTGAGGTTGTCAATCTCACGGGCTTGCTATAACAAAGGATTAAACGTATGTGTGGAAGAAAGATGTTTGTTTGCATAAAGTATCAGGTTTGCAGTTGTGCTTTTATAAGATTAAATAGAAGGACTCGGGTCCACAGTACACTAGTGGTCTCTCCATAAATAATAATAACATTAGTTCATGCGGGTAAACAAATTACAACGGGGAAATTGATAGAATAATGATGAGCAAACCAATGCATATACTAACATTATGATGTCTAGTGTGAGATTCATCGTGAATTAAAACAATATACATAGACCGTTCCAACTGCATCTATGACTAATAATCCACCTTCAGGTTAGCGTCCGCACCCTTTGAGTATTAAGTTGCATGCAACAGATTATCGCCTTAAGTACTGTGTGTAAAGTAAGTAAGTAAGTAAGTAAGTAACATCATCCTTAGACAAAGTACTATTTTTTTATCCCTAGTAGCAACGGTACATCTACAACCTTTGAGCTTTCTGTCACTGCCCAGATTTAATAGAGACAAGAACCTACTATCGAGCATAAATACCCCCTCTTGGAGTTAAAAGCATCTACTTGGCCAAAGCGCACACGAGTAACGGAGAGCATGCAAGATCATTAATTAGCAAACACATGATATATTATGAAGCAATAACTTTAGTACTCAATATTCATCGGATCCCAGCAAACACAACATGGAGAATTACATAACGCTGATCTTGATCATGATAGGCAGCTCACAAGATCTAAAAATGACAGCACAAAAGGAGAAGACAACCATCTAGGTACTGCTATGGACCCGTTGTCCAAGGGTAGGCTACTCACGCATCAGTCCGGAGGCGGTCATGGCGACGTAGAGGCCTCCGAGGAGGATTCCCCCTCTCGACAGGGTGCCGGGGAGCAGTTCTGATCTCTCCCGAATTGGTGTTGATGACGACGGCGGCTCGGGACCCGTGGAGGAAATAATGAACACCGTGCGTTTTTTAGGTTGGGGGGGGGGGGGGGTACTTATAGGCGGAAGGGCAAGGTCGGTGGAGGCCCGATGGCCCGTCACCACGTGCTCCCGTGGCCCCAATTCTGGCCGCGCTAGCACCAGGGGACGGCGCCTCGGTGCCCCACTTGGTGTGTCCTTCGGTCTTCTGGAACGTTCATAATCCAAAAATAATTCCAGGATGTTTTTCGTCCAATTCCGAGAATATTTCCTTAAGTACTTTTCTGAAAAAAAAACAGCAGAAAACAAGTAACTGGCATTGTGGCATCTTGTTAATAGGTTAGTCCCAGAAAATGCATAAAACTATATAAAATGTATGTAAAACATGTAATAACATGGTATAATATAGCATGGAACATAGGAAATTATAGATACGTTGGAGATGTATCAACATCACAAGCTTAGTTCTACTCGTCCCGAGTAGGCAATAATGATAAAAGAAGAATAATTTCTGAAGTGACATGCTTCAACACCCATCTTGATCACGAATTAATGTAAGACATGTAAACTGAGATCAAATGAATAAGAGTTGTAGTTTATATTGATATCAAACGAGTAATAAATAAACAAGTAGGTAAAGCAAGCAAAGCTTTCAATGATATAGTACTAGACAGCAATCAACTATGCAAAGTAGGCATTAGAGATGATTTAAGCGTCAAGCACAACAATATAATCATCTAATGCTTCCAACAAACATGGACAACTTTGTGAAAGGATCAAGTAAAGCAATATAAATACGCACATAGAATATCAACTCGTTATTTGTTCAAAAGAAACAAGCAAGCGTTCAATGTTGGTTCCTGGCACCAGGATGTTATGGCTAAGAGAATGTTAACGGAGGTTTGGAAGGCCAACGGAAGAAAGGCTTACAAAGCTGCAAGTGATCATTAGACAAGAGAAAGTCTTACAATCGAAGCTATGCAAGGAGTAGTGATTGCCACACAACGGATGCACATGGAGCTATAAGTATATGAAAGCTCTCCAATGGAACTAGTGGGGGTGCATCCAACTTGCTTGCTCACAAAGGCCTAGAGCACTTTTGAGGAGGCTCATCATTGGAATATACAAGCCAAGTTCTATAGTGTAAATTTCCCCACATAGTTATGCAACTAAGACATGAAAACTCTCTCATGAGTAGTAAAGGTGCTAAACATGAGCACAAATGATGATCATAAATGATGTGGTGCTATAACATGAGCACAAGTGTGTGATAAAGAATAGTAATGCTGCCCCTTTTTTATTTCTTTCTTTTCTTTTCTTTGTCTTTTTTTTTCCTTTTTTTTTCTTTTTCTGTTTCTCTTTTTGATGGCCTCCATGGCTCTTTTCACTTTTAGGGGCAAGCATCCTAATATAATAAATGATATATGACAACACACTAATGATGATACGACAACATACTGATGATATAAGTAACTAATAGGAATGAGACATAAAATGCATATGTCAACGGTGCCTATGACAGTGTAGCAGTTTATGCAATGATCTAGCGTAAAATGGGTAAAACCACACAAAAGATTTATAGAAACACGCAAAGCAATATATAAGTAATGAATGACAACAAGTCATGTAATGTAATATGGATGTTGCATGGCAACATATCTCGGAACAACTATGGAAATGTTGTAGTAGGTAGGTATGGTGGATGTTTGGACGAAGATATTTGGCTTATGTGTAGGATAACAAGATGAAGATCTCCCACGAGTTTGGATGTACCCGCGAAAAATGCACCAACTCTCAATGTGAGAAAGGGCAATGCAAAGTACCGAAGAGGCTAGCAATATGGTGGTGGAAGTGCCATGAAAACCGCAGTTTTAGAACTCACAAGTAAAAAGATTTCAAATAAAAATATGATCTTACAAGGCATAATGAAAATTACTCCCAGAGGGATCGTCGCGAATGACAAAGTCACCGTTCGCTTCCCCGACCGTAGCGCATAACATTATGTCATTACGGTTGCCTTAGACAAATAGAAGTCATATACCATTATGGAATCACCTGGAAATTTAAGTGTGGCACAACTTTCAAGTGTTTCTAGACAAACCATTAATCATTCCATCATGTTTACCATTAAGCAAATTAATATCTCAAAACAACATCAAAAATTCAAGTGACAAAATTTAATGATCTACAAGATTATGTATCATTTAATTATACCATCTACCACATTTAGCATTTTCTGTTCTCAATCAAACACCAATCAACTTATTTAAAGATAAAACTCTTCAAGTAATTAAACAATGAGATATGAGAGTATGATATAAAGAAGCTAACAGCTCTAGCAAGATATGCATGAAAAACAAGAGCTAGAAAGGAAAAAATAGCATGAAAAGAATACTCAATTAATATAAGTGAAGAATACGAGTATTCATAAGAAAAAGCGGAACGTGTCTCTCTCCCACACAAAGGAATGCTAGGATCCATGTTATTCAGAGAATGAAAATAAAAAAACAAAAATAAAAACAAACATACGCTTCAAGCAAGCACATAATATGTGACGGAATTAAAATATAGTTTCACTAGAAAGGACCTGATAGTTTGTTGGTTAAGAAGGGGATGCCTTGGGCAACCTCAAGGTTTGACGCTTGAGTCTTCATGAAATATATAAGGGGTGAACCACCCGGGCATCCCCAAGCTTTGCCTTTACTATCCTCTTTATCACATCATATCATCCTTCTCTCTTGATCTTTGAAAACTTCCTCCACACCAAACTTAGAGTAACTTCATTAGAGGGTTAGTGCACAAAAAATTATGATATTATGTAGGAACACAATTGCTACCAATGCTACTGGACATTATCAACAGCCACATATACTCAATAGGATAAAAAGATCCAATCAAAATAGTAAAAGAGGCATTGCAATATAAAATGGCAGAATCTGTCAAAAACAAAACAGTCCGTAAAGACGAATTTTTTCGAGGCACTAAACTTGCACAGATCAGAAAACTCAAAACTAATGAAAGTTGCGTATATATCTAAGGATCACGCATAAAAAGGGAAGATTTTTCTGACATTCCTATGAAGAGTTATGAATTTAACGGTGGACAACAAAAAACTGTTTATGCACAGGAATCCAAATTTAGCATCAACTTTCAACTAGAGGCTTAACTTGACACAACATTGCAATAAAATAAAGATACAAAGTATTTGCTACAGCGGTAGGACAAGTCCTTGACTCAAACAAAATAAAATAACAGGAAATAAAAGTGGGTTATCTCCCATAAGCACTTTTGTTTAACGCCTTTGAGCTAGGCACAAAGTAAAAGCTCAAGTATTATCAAGAGATGAAGCATCAACATCAATAATTTGAACAAACAATAGAATCAAAAGGTAGCTGATATGTCCAAAACGTATCTAATTTCCAGAACACTTTTGCTATTGTTTTACCTCTAATTTCTGTGTTTTGGATGCAGCTAACGCAATTTTCAGCAGAAATACCCTGGTGTCTCCTTTTTGTGCAGAAATATCAACTTCAGAGAAAAAGCCCAAAAGACAACCAATATTTATTTTATATCTGGGAGGGACCCAGAACCACGAAGACCAAGAGGAGAAGAGACAGGGGGGCGCCACATCACCTCCTGGCGCGGCAGGCTCCTGGCCGCGCCAGCAGGTGGTGTGACTGACTCGGTCACCCCCTCGCGACCCCCTCGCGGCTATAAGACCCTCCTGACCTAAAAACGTTCTGGGGATAGCCACTTTTCCAAAGACACCACCATACGCCGCCGCCATCGCGAACCCTAGTTCGGGGACCAGAATTCTCTGTTCCGACACTCTACCGGGACGGGGAATCCAAGGGGATCATCGCAATCGTCATCTCCACCGCCTCTCCATCAACCATCCATGATTCTCCCATCCATGATTGAGTAATTCACCGCTGTAGGCTTGAGGGGATGGTAGGGATTGGATGAGATCAATCATGTAATAGTTGTGACATTGTTAGGGCATAGTGCCTAGTATCCGTTATCAGTGTTTTACGTCGTTGGTGCAACTTGTTATGCTTAATGCTTGACACTAGGTCCCGAGTGCCATGATTTCAGATCTGAACATGTTATTGAATCATGATGATAATTATTGTTTTGGATCATATCTATGAGTTGTATACACATATAATTGTCCGGAACCGATGGCCCCAAAGTGACAATAATTAGGATAACTAGAGGGAATGGCTATGATATAAGGATCACATGTATTCACGGAGTGTTAATAATTTGCTCTGGTACTTTATTAAAAGGAGTACCTTAATTGATAGTAGTTTCCCTAGAGGCCCCGCTGCAAACGGGCTGGCAGGACAAAAGATGATGTGCAAGTTTCTCATTGCGAGCACGCACAACTAAATTGGAATACATGCTTATGATTAGTTAATACTTGAATGCTTTATATTATTTATCTGCAAATACCTTTGCTATGTTATTACATGAATTATCTTATCCATGCAACGCCCGTACATCTGTCCCTATGCCTATAGTATTTTAATCATGCTGTCTACTTCAATCACAATCGGTGTCTTAATTCTCCTGCTACTATTATTTCACTACTGTCTCTGCTATAAAACTGTTGCTACTGATAATCTTCCTCAAGCAAGTCTATTCACAGGTGCAGCTGATCTGACAAATAATCTGTTAAAGCTTATAAATATTCTTTGGCTCCCCTTGTGTCGAATCAATAAATTTGGGTTTTACTTCCCTCGAAGACTGTTGCGATCCCCTATACTTGTGGGTCGTCAAGACTATTTTCTGGCGCCGTTGCCGGGGAGCATAGCTTTATTTGTAAGCCCACCCGAGTGTGATATTGTTCGCTGGAATTTATTCATCATGGGAAGAAATGCTGATAAGAAGTTTCCCATCGTGCCATCCACTACAAGGAAAGGTTCAACTCTGAACTTTGCTGCTGCGCTTGACTCCGTCTGTGTTGAGTAAGCTTGTTACACCACCACAACCTGCATGTTCTGTTACTACTGCTGAATCTGAAGTTACTTATGATGATGCTTCTACTGTTCTTGATGAAACTGGTTCATTAGGTCCCTTTTTAGATGCTACTATTGCTAAATCAAAACAAATTGAAAATGCTAAAATTCCTAATGAAAATACGGAAACACCTGTTAATTCAGCTGAATTTACTCTTGATACTTATGATGAGTGTGATGATATGTATGTGGATCTTGATGATGCTCTTGTTGAAGAAATTAATGCGATGAAAGATGTTAGTGCTATGAAAAAACTTGTTGAAAAACGCGTTGTTGGATATAATTTATCTCCTGATGCTAAATTTGCAACATCTCACGTAAACATAAAAGATAAAGATTATGATTTCTCTCTTGATTTAGCTCATATAGAACATATGAATGTGGACTGAAAATGAAAGTGCTGTAGAACATATGAATGTTTTGTCTGATTTGAGTGGAATATTTGCTGAGGGTATTTCCTTTCTCATTAAAAGTAGAAGCTAAAACTTGGTATAATAATTTGTCTCCTGGTTCCATCACTAGTCCTAAGGGCTTGCTTGATGCTTTCTTTCAAAAATATTTTCCTTCTAGTGCTCAACATGATGCTTTGTTAAAAATCTATAATTCTAATCAAGATGAAGGTGAGAAATTGACCAAAGCTTGGACACACTTTTGTTTCATCTTGAGAGGGCAGTCCTACCATGATTTCGGGAAAAATGATCTACTTGATATATTTTATAGTGGACTAACTGCTGAATCGAGGACATACCTGAAATGATCGGTATGACACCTAGAGGGAGGGGTGAATAGGTGCTAATTCAAATTTTAGGTCTTTTTCAAATTAGGCTTGACACGAAAGGTAAATTCTCTAGATATGCAACTACGGTGTATTTACCTATATGACAAGCTAGATACTAAGCAAGATATAATAATAAAGTCGGTAAACAAGGATAGAGGAAACCGAAGTGAAAGCACGAGATGACAAGGATGTATTCATGAGTTCCTCCCTTAAATGGGAGTACGTCTCCTTGGAGAGGTGTGAACCAACACACTGGTTCAACGGCCACAAAGGCCTCACCCAAATCTCCGGTGAACCACACCACAAAGGTTTGGTCCACTTTTCACTATCGGAATCCTTCGAGGCGGAATCCAGAGCCTTTACGACAACGATTCGGGGCACGACCCACAAAGGGCTTGTGGGCTCCCGAACAGTTACAATCTGTCACAAAGACAATATGTAAGTGCAACAATGGGCTAGGTTTTCCTAGTGGAAACCCTAGGAAATGGTCCCTCAAGTGAATGAGGGGGAAATGAAGAACGGCTCGGTGAAGAATCAAGGCCTTCTCCTTCAATCCTCCAAAGACCAACGAGTTTGGACGGAGGGATTGGGAGATCTAGTGATTCTTGGACTGGCAAGAATGGTGTTTTTCCTTTTCTGGTCGAGCAGTTTGGCTGAAGGAAGGGGGAGGGGTACCCCTCCCCAAAAGATAGCCGTTGCAGTCCACTTAGGTCGGAGACTCAGGTCCCTGAGGCCGGAGACTCCGGTCTCCAGGGCCGGAGACTCCGGGGTTACTCCGGGGTCACTCCGGACCCCCCATCAGAGGGTGCCGTCCTTGGCTCTCTTTTCGTTGAAAAGCAGGGGACCAAAGACTCCGGCCCCTGTGACCATAGAGGCCAGAGACTCCGGCATGGCAGAACACATGTTTAATAGCTCTTTTTGATTGCTGCTATTTGGATTGTTTCTTTTCTTTTCTGCAACACTTATTTAAACATTAGATGATTATATCCTAGTGTTGTTGCCTAACACACAAAACTATGGGAATATAAGATATGCTCTTTCAATACCTGGATAGTTTTGCTAGTTGTATTTTCAGGAAAAGGATTCCCGAAAAAGCTGAAGAATTATTGGCTACAATATGCAAGAATAATGATGATTGGGATATTCCTGAACCTACTCCAACACCTCCACCAATACCAAAGAAGAGAGGTATGATTGAATTAAATGATGAAACAATGAGGGAAGCTAAAAGATCTCTTCAAGAAAGTGGTATTAAATCTGAAGATGTGAAGTATTTACCTCCTATTGAAAAATTATGTAAGCCTATTCCTCCTCCAACCGTTATTAAGCTACACTCTCTCCAAAGTTTTGATGATAGAGATATCCCTTACTCTAAACCTCCTGCTCAATGCTTTGATGAATTTATGATTTTATTGTTAAGCAATGTAATTTTAATTCGAGAATAGAGATTTTTTAATGAAGAACCTGACAAACATGCTAAAAATAAAAAAGTACACTAAAGAAGATTTTATTGCTAAGAAACATGGTGATGAAAGAGAACCTTGGGTCCAAAAACCAATGCCTTTTCCTACTAAGAAACTTAAATCTAAAGAGGAAGATCATTATAATAGATGAAAGATATTGTGACTAACAAAAGGAAAATTACTAATGAGGAAATATCTACTATGCTTGCTAATTACTCTTTTAATGGCAAGGTTCCAAAGAAGCTTGGTGATCAAGGTATACCAACTATTCCTTGCTCTATCAAAAATAATTATGTTAAAACTGCTCTATGTGATTTGGGAGCTGGAGTTAGTGTTATGCCTTTCTCTCTTTACAAAAGACTTTATCTTGATAAGTTGATACCTAATGATATATCTTTGCAAATGACTGATAAATCTACTGTTGTTCCTGTTGGAATTTGTGAGGATGTTCCTGTCCAAATAACTACCAATTGCTTAATTATGACCGACTTTGTTGTTCTTGAAATGCCTGAAGATGATAATATGTCTATTATTCTTGGAAGACCTTTTCTAAACACTGCAGGGGCTGTTATTGATTGCAATAAAGGAAAGGTTACTTTTAATGTTCATGACAAGGAGCATACTGTTTATTTTCCCAAGAAAGTTTATAGAATGTCTGGAGTTAATACAATTACCAATTTGAGATCTATTAGAGTGGGAAGTATTGATTGCCCATATAAAGAAGAATTAAAAAATCTCATGATTGGATCCATACCAATTCATTATAAGGTAACATGAGTGTCTCATATGGTTTAAAATCTTTCGTGTCATATAAAATTCATTTGGTGACAAGACTTGATCAACCTTGTTAACAAGTGCATTTTAAATGCATAAATAGCCTAAACAATTTTCTTTCTCTCAGCCTTGTTATACCTACTGTAATATTACTTAGTTTGTAATGTTTAGTAGAATTTGTTGTTAGAAAATAATTTTTCAGTATTGAATTTAATAATGCAAAATACCAGAAAATGAAAAAAATAAAGTTTCTCAGAAAATTAAAGTTTTTATATGAAAAATCATATTTTTTGAGGAGGTACCTGTAAGTGACAGAGAGCCACCAGGGGGACCCCCAGGTCTACCACATCACCGTGTGGTGTGCGGCCCACAGCCCCCCCCCCCCCACTTGCTCTCTCTCCTTCCCCTGCCTCCCTCTTGCCCGAAAAATCAATCTTGCATATCTCAAACTCGTGTTCTTGCTGCTCATCTCCTGGGATTTTGATCTCCACATTCAGCCAACTTCTGCTACTGAAATTTGGTGCATCTCCTCTCCGGTATGTGACTCCGAATATCCAAGTAGAATTTTGTTTAATGGTGTATATATGAAGTAATTTGCTGTTGTAGATATCTTGGTTAGTGAGGTTGAATGCTTGTTCTAAGTTAAAGAAACTAGTTTTGATGCATGCTTAAGCCTCTAGCAAGTCATTATAGTGATTTCCCTTCATTTAGTATGCTAAAAGTCGTTTTTTTATGATGTTTGTTGAAACTTGCATAAAAGGAAAATGCATAACCGTGACTTTGATGAGGTGTTTGAGAGAGATTATCAGAGGAGGGCAAGGCATCCAAGGGCTGCCACTCGAGTTAGGCAGTCCTACAAAAAGGAGATTCTTGCACCGACGTTCAGTGATGAGGGGGATGCTTGAGGTCCACATGCCGCATCTCACCCTTGTTATAATTTCCTTCGTGCTGCAGGTTTACTCGAGGACTTGCAAACTCTTGTTGTCAGAGTGGGTTTGACCTCCTACATGAGGGATGAGAGGCCACAATACTATTGGCTTACCAAGACTTTTTCAAAGACCTTCACTTTCAACACCAGGTCTTATGGGAAGGCTATTTCTTTCAAGATATATGATATGCCTTGTAGCCTAACCTTGCAGGAGTTTTGCGAGATAGTTGGTACAGCGGATGTGGGGACAATGGTGAGAATTGTCGCGAATCCCCCGGAGTTGGCACAAACCTACCAAGAGGTGACCGATAATGACACCCTCTCCGCACAGCGCGGCAAGATAAGGAACATCCAATTCCCAGCTATCAGGTATTTTGTCTACTTTCTTACTACTAGTGTGCTCGGTAGGGAAAACACTAGCAATGTTTCTAACTTGCAGCTTGTATTTCATACGGGTGCCCTTAAGGGTAAATTCCCGTAAAACCTTGGCTCTTTGATTGTTCGCCTTTTAGCGGCTAGAGGCACCATCTTTGGAGGCATTAGTGCCTTACGTATTGCTGAATTTTTGGGGTTTCCCATTGATCCTAATGATGTGCCACTTGAACCATGTTATCTTGGCCTTGCTGCAATGGAAGGTCGTAAATTTGTTACTACCCGCTCCACATTGGAGAACATTGTGTTTAGTGTTGTTTGTGCTGATGATCGTGAAAAGGAAGTCTCCTTGCCAAAACCTTCTTTGTTCAGTCTTGACAGGAGACCGTGGTCGTACTCGCTGGTAGAGTTGGAGGAGCAGTTGAGCATACTTGGTTTTCACCAATCGCATCGTAGGCAGGAGCCACCGCCGAAGGATTACAACGGATACCACGCCGGCGCATCCTCGAGCTCCTATTACGGGGAAAGCTCTTCGACATACCCCTGCAACATCGACGGATGGGCACATTGGCCTTGAGCTCCACTTAGGCCAAAATCCTAAGCTTGGGGGGAGGTATACCGATAGCACACTCATTTATATATCATTATCATTCGGTCATTTGTATATCCATGTTTCGTTTTAGTTTTCTTTCTTTTGTTCATTTGTTCATGCTTTATTTGCTTTCCATAAACCAAAAAATACCAAAAATATTTTTGTTATATCTCTGACTGGTTTGTTTTAGTATCTAGTATTAATATGCTTAGTATTTATTTCAGTTCAATATGCAAAAACACAAAATTATTTTGCTTTGTTGTGTGCTGTTTCGCGCAGGGACAGATTTCTGCTGTCCACCATTAAATTCATAACTTTTTGCAGGAATGTCGGAATGATCTGAACTTTTGTGTCCATATTACTGGGATGTGTACGTAACTTTCTTTAGTTTTAAGGTTTCTGATCTGGGAATGTTAAGATCCTCGAAAAAATTCGTCTTTCCTGGATGTTCTGTTTTTAGTTTCTAAATCCGAAAACCCAAAAATATTTGCTCTTTCTCTTTGATTTTGTATAGTTTGTTTAAGAGGTAATTATATTTAAGTAATCCATGGAGTTTGGTTATTATTTCATATTTTTCAAGCACACAAGTGATAAGTCAATTCTGATGATCTATTACAATTTCGAGTTGGGTAAGAGGCTGGTAATAAACTCAATTTGTTTCTTATTTTTGTATATATACTCATTCATGTGAGCATGATTAGATGGTTCGCATAAGGTATATGTCGATTGGTGGATGCTTAGTAGTTCGTGTTCTCTTTTCCAATTTATTTATGATGGATGTCATGTCTCTTTGGATTTTTGCTTGCTTTGCTCATCATAGAGTATGACACCGTGGTATCCTCCTCTGAACAATTCATTTGAATTGACTTGGCACATGCTTACACATGTTATGACTGAAAACAAAAAGTCAATTAAGTAGATTATATATTTTGACTCGGAGTTCTTGTATCTTTTTTATGCCTTCGTTAATTCTATTTCGTCGCAAGCAGGATTATGACGGTTATTGCTCTCTTGAATTATCGCTTTCCCATCTTTTGCTAGCCTCCACTTGTACTAAGCTGAGATAATGTTTTTGCTTCCAAATCCCTAAAAATCAAGTTATTCCAAAGAGTCCACCATAAATATCTATAAATGGCAATTTCAAACCATTCAAGTAAATTCGCATGTGCTACCTTTAAAACCTTCAAACACTTCTCAATTTGTTCCACAGTTTTGAGCTCATGAGGAAGTAAGTGGGCTTACGGATATCAAACTTATCGTTTGCCTTTGGACAGACTTTCGCCAACCAGACTAGTGGCATATACATCCGATTATCTCATAATTTGCCAAAAGAGCTGGCAAATGGGGTGCCCAGCCCCAAATTAATTACAACTTTAATTGTTGCATTCTCTTCACATTTTTGTCCTGATCTAATGAGTCAAGCAATGACAACAGTTTTTAACTACATGTGTAAACCAAAGAGAAATGTGGGATGATCTTCCCTTGGGTAGAAATAACGTCCTTCATTGGAGCCGTTCTTAAAAAAGTCTGGTTGACATGGGGGGTAAAGTACCCATTACCATTCGTTGACGGAACAACCACAACTAAAAAACAATATTACCTCTGTTTTAAAAATGATAAGAAGCTCTAGCACATGTTGAATCCCTACTTCCCTCAATGAAGTGCATATCTTTTACTTTACTGTTGAGTCTCCATCCTTCTTTGAGCACCTTCTCGAGAGCATAATTGTATTCTTAGTGTAATGTGCTTGTCCCTTAATATGTTAACCGCGGTGTAATCTGGATGATTTTATCTTTGATATCTTTATCTCTAGTCTTCCCTTGAAACTCAGAGGTGTCTGGGCATTTATGTTTTGCTGTTACATTCGGGCTAGCGAGATACCACTTTATCATACTTTCTTATGATCATTGTAATCCTGTGAATTGATATGTTTCCTGTTATTTATCATCGGTATAATTGGCATCTTTTCATGGTTTACATAACTATTGGGTGACGCCGTTTATATATGTCTTGTTATGAATAGTCTAAGCATTTGTCCTCATAATGAGAATATTTACATCACATGAGCAAATGAGTTTGTGAAAGTTCTTTTATCGCACTCAAATGTTAACTGAATTGCTTGAGGACAAACAATAAGCTATGTTTGGGGGGAGTTGATACGTCCAAAACGTATCTACTTTCCCGAACACTTTTGCGATTGCTTGAGCTCTAATTTGTGTGTTTTGGATGCAACTAACATGGACTAACGTTGTTTTCACCAGAATTACCCTGGTGTCTCCTTTTTGTGCAGAAATATCAACTTCGGAGAAAAATCCCAAAAGACAACCAATATTTATTTTCTATCCGGGGGGGACCCAGAACCACGAAGACCAAGAGGAGAAGGGCCAGGGGGCGCCACATCTGGCCCCACCAGCATGTGGTGTGACCCACTCGGTCACCCCCTCGCGACCCCCTCTCGTCTATAAGACCCTCCTGACCTAAAAACGTTTGGGGGATAGCCACCTTTCCCGAGAACACCACCGTACACCGCCGCCATCACGAACCCTAGTTCGGGGACCAGAAGTCTCTGATCCGGCACCCTGCCGGGACGGGGAATCGAAGGGGATCATCGCCATCGTCATCTCCACCACCTCTCTATCAACGATCCATGTTTCCCCCATCCATGAGTGAGTAATTCACCGCTGTAGGCTTGAGGGGATGGTAGGGATTGGATGAGATCAATCATGTAATACTTGTGAGATTGTTAGGGCACAGTGCCTAGTATCCGTTATCGGTGTTTTACGTCATTGTTGCAACTTGTTATGCTTAATGCTTGACACAGGGCCCGAGTGCCATGATTTCAGATCTGAACATGTTATTGAATCATTGTGGGGACCCCTCGAAACAAAGTCCGAGATGTCCTCATTATGTGAATGATCACGATCCCAATGATTAGTGCATCGCAATCACATAACCAGCATTGGTCAAAGAGTTACATCATTCAATTCGTACGAATAAAAGTCTTACAACAATAATAATGGTCATACGACCAAGTCTTCAAACCTCGTCGCGCAGGAAGGAATTAACTACGATACAGCGGAAGCTCGTGGCTAGCGTCGGTCCTCGTCGTCTCCAGACGCCAATCCCACAAGTGCAGTTGACCGGTGACAGCTAAGCGGCGAAATCGTCGTCATACACCTCCTCCTCAACGTAGGCTTCCTCGTTGTAATCTGGGCATTTGAATATCCAGGGAAAGAGCCATATGAGTACAATTACGTACTCGTGAGACCACCTGTAGGGCTAAGTTTTTATGGTAATGCAATTAAAACATTTTCGAAAACTGGGATAGCTTCTATATTCAGCTACAGGCTTGTTTTTGAATATCATGATTTTTAGATCATAGAGAGTACGACATCGCTATATCTTTGTTGAAGAAAACATTTAGAGATAGAATTCTCTTCTCTAAAATATAGCAAGGACATATCTAAGTACAAACACTTTCTTTTATAAAACCTTTGAAAACAATAGGATAGGGATACCCCTTTTTCCTGACTTGAGATCGGATTGGTTGTCTCCCCGAGATCAACCATCCTCACCCAAATTCCGTACCTCCCAGGTACCTCCTTTATTTCACCGACACACTTTTGTTTTAAAAACATCTTCTTTTTCAAAGGCGCCCAGTGTGTCCTTTCCAACCATCCATGACTGCGGACGCGGCTATTCGAATAGATTTACACTATGTAGAGGTTGTACACTTTGCCCACACCTATCGGTCCTTCCGCCATGTCTGCCACGGCCCATCATACGACAGCATGTGGGGGTGAAGATAACACGATCAAACCTTTCCACTATGAACATCCTAGTATCGGGGTCTCCTGGTAGGTTTGTTTTTCCCGGCACCGTGTGCTCCACTAGACCTCTGTCATGGGGAAGCCACACCGCCACGGCAGGAGACCTGCCGTAATCGTCCGGCTGCTGACCGCAGCAGTGTATTGTCTCTTCCGGACGACAACCCGGTTTCAAGGGCCCAGCCCTCATAGATAGTATGAGAGTCCCAATACTAAAACAGACAAGCTTCTGGCTAAGCCCTACCCATGTCAGGTAGTGTGGTTGCACGGGTTAATTGTTTGGGCGACAACAGGGACTTCAAAATTAAACCGCCATCTCCGACTGCTCCCAGCAGCTCGGGTTTTCACAACTTTTCCGAATGCTCCCTGCATCTCGGGTTTTCATATATATTTGGTTCTCACTGATTGCTCCCAGCAACTCAGGTTTTCTCCGGAAAACAGTTTTATCAAACAGGTTCCCATCCTATAGTTTTTGAGATAAGAAAATAAGAGTATACTACTACAAAATCTTAATATTCTTGATAGAGCCTTGAACAACAAGGCTTATAGGGTCGAAACTTATTTTGTAATACCTATAGTATTCTAGTAGATAACTTTGGCCAAATTATATTTTGTAAAATAGTTTTTGGTTGGCAAGGCGCCACAAAAGAAGTAAAACATGCATTATTTTATTTTTGAAAACAAAACATGCTTGATAAAATAATAGTATTCAATATAGTGGTGAGGTGGGCTTGCCTTGCTCAATGGTCTGCCCGGGGTCTTGCTCTTCAGCGTAGTTGTGCTCAGCTACCTCGTATTGTTCCTCTTCTGCTAGCGGTTCTATCGCAACATGAAAGATAACAACGAGACTAGAGTAAATTCTAAAATGCGTGTTGACAATAATATAAATAATAAGACAAAACTCACAAGAATTACAAAACACAACCTATCATAGCATAGGATCAAACCAAGCAACCACACTACAAACAAAACCTACCAAACCCTAGTTGTTCTTTTGAGGCCTCACACTAGATTGTGGAATACACAAACAAACAAGGTTCCACAACAATATTTGTGTTTTTAGTACACCTTCAAGAGTGGATTTTCGGTACTGGTGCATAAAGTTGATCAAGTTTTAGATCCAAATTTAGTATTATCAAAAATACGAAAATAGAAATAATCTATTTAATTGATTGTTTTAAAGTGATGTTTAAATGTAAAGTGCATAGCTTCTAAGATAATGCTTACAAAAATAATTCCTTCCACCACAGTGCTCCTAGTTACTATAGGAAGCTCCTAAAATTAGTTGTGCATCAAAATCTACTTCCAAACAGGAGTTAAATTCCTCTAAAAGCTACTGATGTCAAAACCAAAAAGGATGTAGTTTCTGTTCTAGAGATCTCCTGCATCCAAGGTTAATTTCTTTGGAAAGTTATGAATTTTCTCTTTCCATAGAAATTTGATTCATCTAATTTGGACATTCCTATCTTAAGTTATGACAGATCTAGTGCGGGGTATAGTTTTCACCATTTGTTAAGTACAGAGAACATTATAACTAATTTCTTGCCAAACCAACTCTGCATGTTCAAGAAAACACACTACTATCCACCAAAATTAGTCTCACATTATTATCACAAACAGATCTACCACAAATGAATTAATCCAACCACACACAATTAACAGAAACTGGAAAATGAATAAAGAGAGAAGAAAAATCGTCCACGGGCTGTAAATGGGTTGGATCTGGCTCGGGCGAGCACGGATCTGGGCCGCGAGCGGACCAGGCCAGCCCAACATGGGTCGGACGCGCGCGCGCAGGCCGCGTTCAAACACGGCCATAGATCTAAAGATCTACGGTCCACAGTCATCGTCTCCGGCGCGACGGCCGTGCACAGTGACAGAGAGAGAGGAAGTGGGCGGCGGTGGTGTGCTAACCTAGGGCTCGGGAATGGACGAGGGGGTGGTCGTGTTCGAAGGAGAAGAGGATGACGAGGTCGTGGGTGGCCTCAGATCGTCCTAGCGACGTCGGAGTTCATCGGAACGGCGACGTCGTTCTCCTCGTGTCGAGGACGGGGGCGGCATCCTTGGTGGTCCTCTGCGAAAAAAGAAAGGTGGGATGAGAGAGAGCTCAAGCAGAGGAGTTCAGTGAGACGAGAATGGCGAAGAACAGTGGATGAAAATGGCGGCTACGCTCGATTTCGTTGGCGGCGAGCTTTGGTTTTTCTCGGACAATTCCGAGCGGCAGAGGCAAGGGGAGTGGATGGGGTTGCTCTGGGCGGTGGAGAGAGGTGAGGGAAAGGCAGTGGGAGAGGAATGAGCTGCGGAGTTGCTCGGGGGCGAGTTTTTGAGGTGACCCTATCTCGGGCTCCTCTCGGGCGTGGGCGGTGGGTGGGTGGCGATGCTCGCGTTCTACTGGGCAGAGAGGGTGGTGGCAAGGGGGACATAGGAGATGCGGTCGGGGGTGGTGGTCTTAACTAGTGAGGGAAGGGGGGGGGGGTGAGCTCAGGTTGGGTAATGGAGGGGAAAGGTGAGTGATGAGTGGAGGGGCGAGGGGTCGGATGGCTGGCTGGTGGGGCCAGGCCGAGGTGGAGATTTTCCTCACCTCTTGGTCAGCTTCGTATAAGAATGAGGGGAGAAAGAGATATGAGTGTTTTGGTGACTTTTCAAATAGGAATTCAAACTCAAGTTTGAATTTCAAACACACAAACAAGAATTCAAAAGTTTTTTAAAACAATGATGATATATTCAAGTTTGGAAATGTAGCTCCTGTCCTCATGCATGATCACTCAAAATACAACATTCAAACAATCCAAAAACAATTAAAGTTTTTGGCAGAGAGGAAAATTTCCTTCAAATGGTCATCTTATTGTGATGCTTACAAAAGCTTGTGAGATTTAGGTCTTAACAAGTTCATTTGTGATTAAAAGTTTTATGGAGTGAAACTATATATTACAGAGATCAGATTGGTTCAAAAGAATGTAAAAAACTAGTGAAAGGTTGCTTAATAAAAGGTTCTGGTTTCACTAAGTTTTAACAGACATGAAGATCACACAATTTTCAGATTCTTACTTGTATTGCGATAATTTAATTTAGGAAAATTCAAGCTAAAACTAATTGGTGTTGTCAAACAAAAATTAACAGTGCACAAGTTCAAACATGATAACAAGCAAACTACACACTGAAGTTTTCTATTTACTCTAAGGGTTAGCTTAACACCACAATTGAAGTTCTAGGTATAATTGGGGTGTTACAGACCTTCCCCCCTTAGGAGAATCTCGTCCCGAGATTCCAGAGTTGCAGAGGAAAGGAAACCAGGGAATTCATGTTCCAAGAAATCTTCACGTTCACATGTAGCCTCTTCCTCTGAATGGTTGCTCCATTGTATCTTCAGAAATTTGATCTTCCGTCTTCGCGTTAAACGGACGTCCTCGGCAAGAACACGAAGGGGTCGCTCCCGATAAGTGAGATCATGGTTTAGGTCAATGGTACGAGAATCTATTTCTTGATATGAGTGAGTATTATTGGCGGCTTGCAGGCACTTCCGGAGTAGTGACACGTGAAATACATCGTGAAACTCGGACAGATGGGGTGGCATCTCCAGTTTATAAGAGACTTCTCCGCTTTGGCTGATAATCTTGAACGGTCCGATGTAGCGGGGTGCCAATTTTCCTCTGACATGGAAACGCTGCATTCCCTTTGGGGTAACACGGAGGTACACCATGTCAACTGTCTTGATACTCAAATCTCGCCTCCTGGAATCCGCATAACTCTTTTGTCTTTATTGGGCGGCCTTGAGGCGGTCGCGAATGAGTTGGAATTTGCTCTTCAGCATCCTTTAAGGTACTAACTCCAAATACTTGGCTGTCTCCGGTCTGCGACCAGGTAAAGGGAGTACGACACCTACGTCCATACAAAGCCTCGAATGGTGTCATCCTTAGACTGACTTGATAACTGTTGTTGTAGGAAAACTCCGTGAACGGCAAGCAATTTTCCCACTTGGCTCCATATGCCAAAACGCAGGCTCTAAGCATGTCTTCATGAATTTGGTTGACTCTTTCGGTCTGGCCTCCTGTCTGAGGGTGGTAAGCGGTGCTGAAAAATAGCTTTGTTCCCAAGGCTTCGTGAAGCTTATACCCGAAAAGGGAGGTGAATTGGGTTCCTCTATCTGACACGATAGTTTTGGGTATCCCGTGAAGGCTGACAATATGGGACATGTAAAGATCCGCAAGTTGATCAGATTGATGGGTGGTGCGGACTGGTAGGAAATGTGCAACCTTGGTGAGTCTATCCACGATGACCTAAATGGCGTCATGATCACGATTAGATCGGGGTAGACCGGTGATAAAATCCATGCCGATTTCATCCCACTTCCATTCGGGCAACTTGAGGGGTTGGAGTAATCCGGCTGGGCGTTGATGTTCTGCTTTGACTCTCTGACAGATATCACAGCTTTGGACAAAGAGTGCAATCTCACGTTTCATACCATGCCACCAAAAATTCTCCTTGAGATCCTGATACATCTTGGTTCCACAGGGGTGGATGGAGTATAACGTTTCGCGGGCTTCTTTCATAATTAGCTGTTTTAACTCATGATCCAAAGGCACGCAGATGCGGCCTTTATACAAGAGAGTTCCCTCAGAGTCAGTAGCGAACTCGGGGACCTCTTCTTTGTCCATCCTTCGCTTGATTCCCTCGATACTCTCGTGACCTTTCTAGGCTTTCTTGATCTGCTCCCACAAGGTGGGCCGCAATAAGAGTTGATCAACAGCTCCATAACTGACTACCTCTATGCCCATCTTGTCCAGCTCTTCCCAAAGTTCCGGCTGTCGGGTCATTATCATGGCGTTGAATGAGCACGGTTGTCAACTAAGGGCGTCAGCTACGACGTTGGCTTTTCCTGGGTGATAGTGGATGTCCAAATCATAGTCCTATATGATCTCTATCCATCTCCGTTGTCTCATATTCAGATCTCTCTGAGTGAAGATATACTTCAAACTCTTGTGGTATGTGTAAATCTCGCAACAGTTGCCCATTAAAAAGCGACGCCATGTCTTGAGTGCGTGAACCACTGCAGCAAGTTCCAGGTCGTGGGTCAGGTAGTTCTGCTCGTGCTTGCGAAGTTGCCGCGAGGAGTAGGAAATTACTTTTCCCTCTTGCATAAGGACACAGCCTAGTCCAATCTTGGAGGCATCGCAATAAACAACAAAATCCTTGGTCACATCTGGCATTGTCAGAATGGGTGCAGTCGTGAAACGCTTTTTTAACTCCTGGAGACTAGCTTCACACTTGTCGGTCCAGACAAACTTTTGGTCCTTCTTAAGCAGCTGGGTAAGGGGTTTGGCTATACTAGAGAACCGTTCTACAAACATGCGATAATAACCGGCATGTCCGAGTATAGATCTTACCTCGGTCTGGTTAGTGGGGGTTGGGAAATCGACAATGGATTCGATATGCGTTGGGTCCACGGATATAACTCCTGCTGAGATAACGTGTCCAAGAAAAGCTACTTCCTTTAACCAAAATTGGCATTTGCTGAATTTGGTATACAACTGGTGTTCACAAAAGGTATCGATAACTAATCTCAGATGCTCTTCATGTTCTTTCTATTACTTGGGATAAAGTAGGATGTCATCTATGAAGACGACCACAAATTTATCCAGGTAATCCATGAACACCTTCTATCCTGGGCAGTGGGTACTTGTTTTTGATAGTCACATCATTCAGCTTGCGGTAATCCACACATAAACGGGTGGTGCCGTCCCTTTTATCCACAAAGATTACTGGAGATCCCCAGCTGGGGTGAATCATCCCTTTGCTAAGCATGTCATCCAGTTGTTTCTTTAACTCCTCTAGTTCCTCGGGGTTCATCCGGTATGGTTTCTAAGCTACGGGTCTGTAACGCCCCGGGATTTATCCCCTTTTAGATTTGTGAGTTTTTCTTTTTTGCATCGACATGGCATCGCATCGCATTAATTTAATTTGTTGCATTTAAATTAAATTTCCACAATTAAATTCAAATGCATTTCAAATTAATTAAAAATGTGTTATTAACAAATCTTTTAAAAATGTTAAAAACAAGTTTATTAAATTGTCATTTGAAAACTAAAAATATTTTGTAAAGGTTTTGTGTTGAAATTCCTTTTCTATTTTGTTTTAAAAATATAAAACAGGAAAATAAAAACGGGAGAGAATTTAAGGCCCAAAGCCCACCTAAGCCATACCCTAAATTTTCCCCCAGAAATTTCTTCCCACCCCCTGCTATTTTTGCAGCCACCCTCCTCTATTTTTCTGGAATTTGCAAAAAGTCCTCCCACCCCTTTTTCTTTCTTTTTCCCCCTCCTTTCTCTTTTTTTTTCTTCCTTTTCTTTTTCTTTCTTTTTCTTTCTTTCTTCCTCCCGAGCAGGCTCCCGTCCCGCACGCCCCCGACCCCGCACCAACCACCCAGCGAGCTCCCGCACGCCGGCCCCTGCACCTGCGCCGCCGGCCGCCCTCCTCTACGCGCGCGCCGCCGCCCGGTGCTCCGCTCGCCGCCGGCCGCCCTCCTCTCCGCGCGCGCCGCCGCCCGGTGCTCCGCTCGCCGCCGGACGCCCTCCTCTCCGCGCGCGCCGCCGCCCGGTGCTCCGCTCGCCGCCATTGCCGCCCGGCCTCCTCGCCATCGTGCGCGCCTGCTGCCGCGGCGCCGCTCGCCTCCCCGCACGCGCCTCCGCCTCGCGTCCTCCGGCCCGCACCAGCGCCTCCCGCCGGCCGTCTCGCCCTACCGCGCCGCCCCTTGCGCCCCAGCGCCGCTCCCCGCCGGCAGCGCCTCTCCGCGCGGCTCCTCCCGCGTCCCGAGCCACCGCACCGGCCCGGCCGCTCCCCGCGCCCGGCCCCGCCTCCGGCCGTGCCGCCGCGCTCCCGGGCACCTCCGGCCGTTGCTTCCCGAGCCTCGCGCCGCCTCCGCCGTCCGCTGCTCCGCCCCGCGTGCGTCTACGCCCGCGCCGTCGTCCCCGCTGCCTCCTCTTCACGGCCGCGTGCACGCCGCCGCCACCGCCCGCAAGGTGTTCGACACAATGCCCGAAAGACATCCGGCGTCGCATTTTTTTTGTCCGAGTTGTCCACCCTTCGTGGTGCTGCCCCATGCGCGTGCGAGTGCTCCTTCCGGTGTCGCGTCGCCGTGACCGCCCGTGTCCGTGTCGCGGTGCCGCCCGTGCGCGATCGTCCTTCTGGTGTCCGTTTGCCGTGTTCTACGTGCCCGCGCTTCCCCGGCCACTTCCACGACACCGACAAACGACGATGCCCCGGTTCCGCGACGACTACTTCCCCGACGATGACTACTTCCTCTACGTTCCGAATACTTCGGTTTCGAACCCTATCTCTCCCGATCCAACGTGCGAACCCAAACCCTAACCCTGCCTAATTTATTAAATGTCATCTATCTTGTGCATATCGCATCATAATTGCATGGTTTGCATCTCTTGGGTTTGGTGGTGTAGCGATTCACTTAAATAATAATTATGGAATGTGTGGGCATTTAATTACTATTGATGCCTATTCCATTTAATGTGACTAGATCATCCTTGCCATGCCTTGCCATCTTAATGGACATTTAATTTGTGGGGTAGATAAATAACTTCAACATTAATATTAATTGTCGGAATCTCGGTTCCGCTTAATTTGGATTAAGCGCATCTCACAATGCATCTTGCCATGTCATGCATCATTCTCATATGATCATGCTGAATCTTTTGCCGTAGTTGTAAAATGCATCTTTACGCTTTCCAGTGTTTATTGCTTCTTCGCGGATACGACGTTGAGATTTGTGAGCAACGACAAGATCTGCTTCCATGCGGGATTCCAGGCAAGCAAAGTTTGCTTGTTTACTTATACATTGTCTTTCATTCCTGCCGTTGATCTCTGCTACCCTAGTTATCGATTCTTGAACTGCGATCCCATCACATGTTTATCCTGCAGCCTATAAAGCTTTATCCCCACATCCCATCACCTGTTGTTTGTTTATCTGTTGGCCTTACGAGTCGTAGCGCATGCTTAGAGTTGTTTGTGCGAGTCATCTGTTGGTCTTATGTTTTCATCTTCTTAGCATGATATATTATTCTACCTTAATAAAATGTTGTATTATATTGGGGTATTATAATTAAAAGATAAGACACCAGGCGGAAGGCCTTGCGAGGTGTTTTGTTCTGCTCAGTGTCGACCTAGGAACTGAGATTTTGTCCTCGGATCCAATTTTGAGCGCACAAACCACTTGTGGGAGGCCCAATGGAGCCCCCCTCGACTTTGAACGGATCCTCAGCTCGTCCATGTGCCGCAAGTAGTTCGGGTTTTCCATTTGCTCATATCCATGTGCATGATGATGATCGATGAGAGGTTACTTGATACGGGGGGTCATATAGGGGTGGTGCTCACGAAGCGGACAGTTCCTACTGTGGTTTGAGCCGCATGGTGAGCAGACACAAACTAATGAGTCCGCAATTGAGATTCGGCCGGACTCCTGACGCGGGTAACAACTCATATGGGTGGCACTTGGACTTGCTGTAGTGAAGGAATGAGTCGTGTTGAGAGGCCCTAACGGGTTGATCATGCGAGTATGGGTACTGTAGTGCACCCCTGCAGGGTATAATCTTATCGATGAGCCGTGTCCACGGTTATGGACGACTTTGGTGATGATGCTGGCTAACAAGATCTAGACAACTTGCACCTAATTAATGTTAATTAATTTGACTAGTAATATAGAATTATTTTCACAATAAATTATAAATGAAACTGTTCAATGCGTGAGTTTCCCGAATTGCTTCCTCATATTTGGTTGAGGGGGTTAATTCAAGAATGGGTTATGTTTGGTGTTAGTTGTAGATGTTTATCTTTATGCGCTCTCTTATCCCTCTCTGATTAGACGGAAGTTGTAGCGTGTCTCTTTAGGTTGCTAGTGCTGCTGCCGCTAAGTCCACCTCCACTATATTTTGGGAGATGGTGTAGAAAGTAGGCAAGTCGGTTTTGCTTGCCAGGGAGTGCCCTGACCCTCTTTTGGGATGTGCTTTATGTGCAGTCAACAGGTTTGAAGTCTGACGACGTTAGCTTGGGAATCCCTCCGGCTTGGCTGGGCAGGGATATGGCGCCATCGCTTATCTTCAGGACTCTTAGTCGAATTTGCATCTTATCCGTAGCCGGATACTATTTTGCTTCCGCTGTCATTTGAATCTTTGTATTGTATATTTGTATCTTGACTCGTTCGAGTCGTTGTTGTATTATTTACCTTCTGTTGTATTTGTGGATGTATCGGAACTGTTGTAATGTTATCACAATTCCACCCACATAATGCGCATGTTTTGGCGTGCACATTATGTCTGGTGGGCGACCTAAAATCGTTATTATGCGGATTTCGGCGAGAACGCTTAAATCTACATAGTACCGATTTTAGGGCGTCACAAAGTGGTATCGGAGCCTTGGTTTCGATCTCCTTGTTGTTTCGATACGAAGGGTTATCGAAGCAGCGGGTCCGCAAAAGCCTGTAGGATAACCTCGCTAACGGTCGTTGTTTCTAGAGTGTCGAAAACTATTTGACTAAAATTATTTTGAAAAGATCTCAATAGGTTCTTTTTACTCCTTATCTCAATTCTATGTCTCTTCTTACCTTATTTGTTTTGGAGTCTCTTCCCTTATCCAAACTTTCAAAGTTTTAGGATCCTACGTGTGGGTGGACGATTTCTTGCCTTTTATCCTATTAGGTTCGATCTTTCGGAGTCGTCTTCGTCGTGAGCAACAATCCCTTGTTAGTGGTGTCGAGAATTTCAAGGTGGAGCAACAATCCCTTGTTAGTGGTGTCGAGAAGTTCATCCCGGAGCGTGAAGACTCGATAGTTACCCCTCTCTTCTTGTGGTCTCGGCGTAGATCTCGGGACGCGATCCCTTGTTAGTGGTGTCGATTGTAACGCCCCGGGATTTATCCCCTTTTAGATTTGTGAGTTTTTCTTTTTTGCATCGACATGGCATCGCATCGCATTAATTTAATTTGTTGCATTTAAATTAATTTTCCACAATTAAATTCAAATGCATTTCAAATTAATTAAAAATGTGTTATTTTCAAATCTTTTAAAAATGTTAAAAACAAGTTTATTAAATTGTCATTGGAAAACTAAAAATATTTTGTAAAGGTTTTGTGTTGAAATTCCTTTTCTATTTTGTTTTAAAAATATAAAACAGGAAAATAAAAACGGGAGAGAATTTAAGGCCCAAAGCCCACCTAAGCCATACCCTAAATTTTCCCCCAGAAATTTCTTCCCACCCCCTGCTATTTTTGCAGCCACCCTCCTCTATTTTTCTGGAATTTGCAAAAAGTCCTCCCACCCCTTTTTCTTTCTTTTTCCCCCTCCTTTCTCTTTTTTTTTCTTCCTTTTCTTTTTCTTTCTTTTTCTTTCTTTCTTCCTCCCGAGCAGGCTCCCATCCCGCACGCCCCCGACCCCGCACCAACCACCCAGCGAGCTCCCGCACGCCGGCCCCTGCACCTGCGCCGCCGGCCGCCCTCCTCTCCGCGCGTGCCGCCGCCCGGTGCTCCGCTCGCCGCCGGCCGCCCTCCTCTCCGCGCGCGCCGCCGCCCGGTGCTCCGCTCGCCGCCATGGCCGCCCGGCCTCCTCGCCACCGTGCGCGCCTGCTGCCGCGGCGCCGCTCGCCTCCCCGCACGCGCCTCCGCCTCGCGTCCTCCGGCCCGCACCAGCGCCTCCCGCCGGCCGTCTCGCCCTACCGCGCCGCCCCTTGCGCCCCAGCGCCGCTCCCCGCCGGCAGCGCCTCTCCGCGCGGCTCCTCCCGCGTCCCGAGCCGCCGCACCGGCCCAGCCGCTCCCCGCGCCCGGCCCCGCCTCCGGTCGCGCCGCCGCGCTCCCGGGCACCTCCGGCCGTTGCTTCCCGAGCCTCGCGCCGCCTCCGCCGTCCGCTGCTCCGCCCCGCGTGCGTCTACGCCCGCGCCGTCGTCCCCGCTGCCTCCTCTTCACGGCCGCGTGCACGCCGCCGCCACCGCCCGCAAGGTGTTCGACACAATGCCCGAAAGACATCCGGCGTCGCATTTTTTTTGTCCGAGTTGTCCACCCTTCGTGGTGCTGCCCCATGCGCGTGCGAGTGCTCCTTCCGGTGTCGCGTCGCCGTGACCGCCCGTGTCCGTGTCGCGGTGCCGCCCGTGCGCGATCGTCCTTCTGGTGTCCGTTTGCCGTGTTCTACGTGCCCGCGCTTCCCCGGCCACTTCCACGACACCGACAAACGACGATGCCCCGGTTCCGCGACGACTACTTCCCCGACGATGACTACTTCCTCTACGTTCCGAATACTTCGGTTTCGAACCCTATCTCTCCCGATCCAACGTGCGAACCCAAACCCTAACCCTGCCTAATTTATTAAATGTCATCTATCTTGTGCATATCGCATCATAATTGCATGGTTTGCATCTCTTGGGTTTGGTGGTGTAGCGATTCACTTAAATAATAATTATGGAATGTGTGGGCATTTAATTACTATTGATGCCTATTCCATTTAATGTGACTAGATCATCCTTGCCATGCCTTGCCATCTTAATGGACATTTAATTTGTGGGGTAGATAAATAACTTCAACATTAATATTAATTGTCGGAATCTCGGTTCCGCTTAATTTGGATTAAGCGCATCTCACAATGCATCTTGCCATGTCATGCATCATTCTCATATGATCATGCTGAATCTTTTGCCGTAGTTGTAAAATGCATCTTTACGCTTTCCAGTGTTTATTGCTTCTTCGCGGATACGACGTTGAGATTTGTGAGCAACGACAAGATCTGCTTCCATGCGGGATTCCAGGCAAGCAAAGTTTGCTTGTTTACCTATACATTGTCTTTCATTCCTGCCGTTGATCTCTGCTACCCTAGTTATCGATTCTTGAACTGCGATCCCATCACATGTTTATCCTGCAGCCTATAAAGCTTTATCCCCACATCCCATCACCTGTTGTTTGTTTATCTGTTGGCCTTGCGAGTCGTAGCGCATGCTTAGAGTTGTTTGTGCGAGTCATCTGTTGGTCTTATGTTTTCATCTGCTTAGCATGATATATTATTCTACCTTAATAAAATGTTGTATTATATTGGGGTATTATAATTAAAAGATAAGACACCAGGCGGAAGGCCTTGCGAGGTGTTTTGTTCTGCTCAGTGTCGACCTAGGAACTGAGATTTTGTCCTCGGATCCAATTTTGAGCGCACTAACCACTTGTGGGAGGCCCAATGGAGCCCCCCTCGACTCTGAACGGATCCTCAGCTCGTCCATGTGCCGCAAGTAGTTCGGGTTTTCCATTTGCTCATATCCATGTGCATGATGATGATCGATGAGAGGTTACTTGATACGGGGGGTCATATAGGGGTGGTGCTCACGAAGCGGACAGTTCCTACTGTGGTTTGAGCCGCATGGTGAGCAGACACAAACTAATGAGTCCGCAATTGAGATTCGGCCGGACTCCTGACGCGGGTAACAACTCATATGGGTGGCACTTGGACTTGCTGTAGTGAAGGAATGAGTCGTGTTGAGAGGCCCTAACGGGTTGATCATGCGAGTATGGGTACTGTAGTGCACCCCTGCAGGGTATAATCTTATCGATGAGCCGTGTCCACGGTTATGGACGACTTTGGTGATGATGCTGGCTAACAAGATCTAGACAACTTGCACCTAATTAATGTTAATTAATTTGACTAGTAATATAGAATTATTTTCACAATAAATTATAAATGAAACTGTTCAATGCGTGAGTTTCCCGAATTGCTTCCTCATATTTGGTTGAGGGGGTTAATTCGAGAATGGGTTATGTTTGGTGTTAGTTGTAGATGTTTATCTTTATGCGCTCTCTTATCTCTCTCTGATTAGACGGAAGTTGTAGCGTGTCTCTTTAGGTTGCTAGTGCTGCTGCCGCTAAGTCCACCTCCATTATATTTTGGGAGATGGTGTAGAAAGTAGGCAAGTCGGTTTTGCTTGCCAGGGAGTGCCCTGACCCTCTTTTGGGATGTGCTTTATGTGCAGTCAACAGGTTTGAAGTCTGACGACGTTAGCTTGGGAATCCCTCCGGCTTGGCTGGGCAGGGATATGGCGCCATCGCTTATCTTCAGGACTCTTAGTCCAATTTGCATCTTATCCGTAGCCGGATACTATTTTGCTTCCGCTGTCATTTGAATCTTTGTATTGTATATTTGTATCTTGACTCGTTCGAGTCGTTGTTGTATTATTTACCTTCTGTTGTATTTGTGGATGTATCGGAACTGTTGTAATGTTATCACAATTCCACCCACATAATGCGCATGTTTTGGCGTGCACATTATGTCTGGTGGGCGACCTAAAATCGTTATTATGCGGATTTCGGCGAGAACGCTTAAATCTACATAGTACCAATTTTAGGGCGTCACAAAGTGGTATCAGAGCCTTGGTTTCGATCTCCTTGTTGTTTCGATACGAATGGTTATCGAAGCAGCGGGTCCGCAAAAGCCTGTAGGATAACCTCGCTAACGGTCGTTGTTTCTAGAGTGTCGAAAACTATTTGACTAAAATTATTTTGAAAAGATCTCAATAGGTTCTTTTTACTCCTTATCTCAATTCTATGTCTCTTCTTACCTTATTTGTTTTGGAGTCTCTTCCCTTATCCAAACTTTCAAAGTTTTAGGATCCTACGTGTGGGTGGACGATTTCTTGCCTTTTATCCTATTAGGTTCGATCTTTCGGAGTCGTCTTCGTCGTGAGCAACAATCCCTTGTTAGTGGTGTCGAGAATTTCAAGGTGGAGCAACAATCCCTTGTTAGTGGTGTCGAGAAGTTCATCCCGGAGCGTGAAGACTCGATAGTTACCCCTCTCTTCTTGTGGTCTCGGCGTGGATCTCGGGACGCGATCCCTTGTTAGTGGTGTCGATTGTAACGCCCCGGGATTTATCCCCTTTTAGATTTGTGAGTTTTTCTTTTTTGCATCGACATGGCATCACATCGCATTAATTTAATTTGTTGCATTTAAATTAAATTTCCACAATTAAATTCAAATGCATTTCAAATTAATTAAAAATGTGTTATTTTCAAATCTTTTAAAAATGTTAAAAACAAGTTTATTAAATTGTCATTTGAAAACTAAAAATATTTTGTAAAGGTTTTGTGTTGAAATTCCTTTTCTATTTTGTTTTAAAAATATAAAACAGGAAAATAAAAACGGGAGAGAATTTAAGGCCCAAAGCCCACCTAAGCCATACCCTAAATTTTCCCCCAGAAATTTCTTCCCACCCCCTGCTATTTTTGCAGCCACCCTCCTCTATTTTTCTGGAATTTGCAAAAAGTCCTCCCACCCCTTTTTCTTTCTTTTTCCCCCTCCTTTCTCTTTTTTTTTCTTCCTTTTCTTTTTCTTTCTTTTTCTTTCTTTCTTCCTCCCGAGCAGGCTCCCGTCCCGCACGCCCCCGACCCCGCACCAACCACCCAGCGAGCTCCCGCACGCCGGCCCCTGCACCTGCGCCGCCGGCCGCCCTCCTCTACGCGCGCGCCGCCGCCCGGTGCTCCGCTCGCCGCCGGCCGCCCTCCTCTCCCCGCGCGCCGCCGCCCGGTGCTCCGCTCGCCGCCGGCCGCCCTCCTCTCCGCGCGCGCCGCCGCCCGGTGCTCCGCTCGCCGCCATTGCCGCCCGGCCTCCTCGCCATCGTGCGCGCCTGCTGCCGCGGCGCCGCTCGCCTCCCCGCACGCGCCTCCGCCTCGCGTCCTCCGGCCCGCACCAGCGCCCTCCCGCCGGCCGTCTCGCCCTACCGCGCCGCCCCTTGCGCCCCAGCGCCGCTCCCCGCCGGCAGCGCCTCTCCGCGCGGCTCCTCCCGCGTCCCGAGCCACCGCACCGGCCCGGCCGCTCCCCGCGCCCGGCCCCGCCTCCGGCCGTGCCGCCGCGCTCCCGGGCACCTCCGGCCGTTGCTTCCCGAGCCTCGCGCCGCCTCCGCCATCCGCTGCTCCGCCCCGCGTGCGTCTACGCCCACGCCGTCGTCCCCGCTGCCTCCTCTTCACGGCCGCGTGCACGCCGCCGCCACCGCCCGCAAGGTGTTTGACACAATGCCCGAAAGACATCCGGCGTCGCATTTTTTTTGTCCGAGTTGTCCACCCTTCGTGGTGCTGCCCCATGCGCGTGCGAGTGCTCCTTCCGGTGTCGCGTCGCCGTGACCGCCCGTGTCCGTGTCGCGGTGCCGCCCGTGCGCGATCGTCCTTCTGGTGTCCGTTTGCCGTGTTCTACGTGCCCGCGCTTCCCCGGCCACTTCCACGACACCGACAAACGACGATGCCCCGGTTCCGCGACGACTACTTCCCCGACGACGACTACTTCCTCTACGTTCCGAATACTTCGGTTTCGAACCCTATCTCTCCCGATCCAACGTGCGAACCCAAACCCTAACCCTGCCTAATTTATTAAATGTCATCTATCTTGTGCATATCGCATCATAATTGCATGGTTTGCATCTCTTGGGTTTGGTGGTGTAGCGATTCACTTAAATAATAATTATGGAATGTGTGGGCATTTAATTACTATTGATGCCTATTCCATTTAATGTGACTAGATCATCCTTGCCATGCCTTGCCATCTTAATGGACATTTAATTTGTGGGGTAGATAAATAACTTCAACATTAATATTAATTGTCGGAATCTCGGTTCCGCTTAATTTGGATTAAGCGCATCTCACAATGCATCTTGCCATGTCATGCATCATTCTCATACGATCATGCTGAATCTTTTGCCGTAGTTGTAAAATGCATCTTTACGCTTTCCAGTGTTTATTGCTTCTTCGCGGATACGACGTTGAGATTTGTGAGCAACGACAAGATCTGCTTCCATGCGGGATTCCAGGCAAGCAAAGTTTGCTTGTTTACCTATACATTGTCTTTCATTCCTGCCGTTGATCTCTGCTACCCTAGTTATCGATTCTTGAACTGCGATCCCATCACATGTTTATCCTGCAGCCTATAAAGCTTTATCCCCACATCCCATCACCTATGGTTTGTTTATCTGTTGGCCTTGCGAGTCGTAGCGCATGCTTAGAGTTGTTTCTGCGAGTCATCTGTTGGTCTTATGTTTTCATCTGCTTAGCATGATATATTATTCTACCTTAATAAAATGTTGTATTATATTGGGGTATTATAATTAAAAGATAAGACACCAGGCGGAAGGCCTTGCGAGGTGTTTTGTTCTGCTCAGTGTCGACCTAGGAACTGAGATTTTGTCCTCGGATCCAATTTTGAGCGCACTAACCACTTGTGGGAGGCCCAATGGAGCCCCCCTCGACTTTGAACGGATCCTCAGCTCGTCCATGTGCCGCAAGTAGTTCGGGTTTTCCATTTGCTCATATCCATGTGCATGATGATGATCGATGAGAGGTTACTTGATACGGGGGGTCATATAGGGGTGGTGCTCACGAAGCGGACAGTTCCTACTGTGGTTTGAGCCGCATGGTGAGCAGACACAAACTAATGAGTCCGCAATTGAGATTCGGCCGGACTCCTGACGCGGGTAACAACTCATATGGGTGGCACTTGGACTTGCTGTAGTGAAGGAATGAGTCGTGTTGAGAGGCCCTAACGGGTTAATCATGCGAGTATGGGTACTGTAGTGCACCCCTGCAGGGTATAATCTTATCGATGAGCCGTGTCCACGGTTATGGACGACTTTGGTGATGATGCTGGCTAACAAGATCTAGACAACTTGCACCTAATTAATGTTAATTAATTTGACTAGTAATATAGAATTATTTTCACAATAAATTATAAATGAAACTGTTCAATGCGTGAGTTTCCCGAATTGCTTCCTCATATTTGGTTGAGGGGGTTAATTCGAGAATGGGTTATGTTTGGTGTTAGTTGTAGATGTTTATCTTTATGCGCTCTCTTATCCCTCTTTGATTAGACGGAAGTTGTAGCGTGTCTCTTTAGGTTGCTAGTGCTGCTGCCGCTAAGTCCACCTCCACTATATTTTGGGAGATGGTGTAGAAAGTAGGCAAGTCGGTTTTGCTTGCCAGGGAGTGCCCTGACCCTCTTTTGGGATGTGCTTTATGTGCAGTCAACAGGTTTGAAGTCTGACGACGTTAGCTTGGGAATCCCTCCGGCTTGGCTGGGCAGGGATATGGCGCCATCGCTTATCTTCAGGACTCTTAGTCCAATTTGCATCTTATCCGTAGCCGGATACTATTTTGCTTCCGCTGTCATTTGAATCTTTGTATTGTATATTTGTATCTTGACTCGTTCGAGTCGTTGTTGTATTATTTACCTTCTGTTGTATTTGTGGATGTATCGGAACTGTTGTAATGTTATCACAATTCCACCCACATAATGCGCATGTTTTGGCGTGCACATTATGTCTGGTGGGCGACCTAAAATCGTTATTATGCGGATTTCGGCGAGAACGCTTAAATCTACATAGTACCGATTTTAGGGCGTCACAGGGTCCTGTGCCGGGTACCAACTCGATGATGAACTCTATATCCCGGTCCGGTGGCATTCCGGGCAATTCACTAGGGAATACCTCGGGGTATTCACAAACCACATACACTTCTTCCAAAACGTTTTCAGCTATAGTCTTATGGCAATGACCCATGGTGGAGTGATAGGTCGACGTGTGGGTAATCTCTTCCCCTTCCAGGCTAGGTAGTGTAATGGACTTGTTGGTACAATATATTATTCCGCGGTTCACCGCCATCCAGTCCATGCCTAAAACCACTTCTATCCCTTGTTCTCCTAACACCACGAGATCTGCATGGAATCGGGCTCCCTGGATTTTCACGAGAGTCTCCCTGCAGGCTACGTTGGCTCTCGTAGTGGCCCCCGGGATTTGCACAAGCACAGGGCGGTGCAACAAGGTCGTAATCATACCACTCTTCTTAACGAACGGTTCCATGACAAACGAGTGGGAAGCTCCCGAGTCAAACAAAACTGAAGCAGGTACTGAGTTGACAGGGAACGTACCCAGGACAAGATCCGGAGCCTCTTGAGCTTCTTCAGCACTGATGTTGTTCAGATGGCGGCGTGTCACATGGGCGTTCTTCTTCGGGTATGGAGCCTTGTCTCCTGGTGCACGAGACGGTCCTTGACTCATTTTAGTAGCATAGGGGCGACTACCAGCTGGCTGTCTCGTGGGGCACTCCCGAGAGAAGTGTCCCGGATGTCCACATGTAAAACATCCTCTGTTGGTCTTGGAGCAGGCGGCCTGTTGAGGGTGTGGTTGGGGTTGAATCCGCCTCCTGGACGAGGCGTAGGTAGGCGACTGGGGTAACTGGGCCTTGGCGCAAAAGACGAAGGCCTTGACTGCGGGTAAGCGGGTCTGGGTGGTTGATACACAGGCCTTTGTGGTAACTTCCAGCAGGACTGCTGCTGCTACTGCCTTGCTGCATCTGCTGGCGGCCCTTGCGGTTGTCGAAAGAAGCTTTGCGCTTATGTTCCATCATGATGGCAGCGTCTGCTAGAGATTCCAGATCGGTGAAGGGCATCACCACTAGGACGCATTGTACCTCATCATGTAGTCTGTTTAGGAACCTTTCCTTCTTCTTATCCTCCTTGTCCATGTCAACGGGTGCATACCTAGCCAGGGTGGTGAACTTTTTCAGATACTCACTGATGGACAAACTGTCTTGCTTGAACCGTAGGAACCTTTCTTGCATGATGTTGACGAGTCCGCTAGGTACATAACGCTTGAGGAACTTGGTCTTGAAAGCTTCCCAAGTGATGACTTCGTCCTCGGGTAATAGGGCACGGACGGCCTCCCACCATGCTCGGGCAGGTCCAGAGAGTGGGTGGCATATACAACTTTCTCATTGTCGCCTACCTGGGCGACTCTTAGGTTGTTCTCGACTGTACGGATCCAGTCATCAGCATCCAAGGGTACTTCACTTTTGGAGAAAACGGGTGGGTTGGTGTTATGGATGTCTCGTAGGTTCGAGCGGGGCTCATCATTTCCTTGGCCGCCATTGGGGTTGACGGCGATCTGAGCAAGGTGCTGCAGGGTAGCGAGGTTGGTGTTCCTCTTGGTGTGGGCCGCCTCGCAATCCTCCACGAGCAAACGCAACACTTGGGCCCAAGTTGGCTCAGGTGGGGGTGGTGGTGGATCTCTCGCCATGCTGAAGTTTGAAAATAGAATACCAATTAATTATCCCTATTCAAACTACTTAGCTATTCATTATGCATTCGGGGTAACTCATATCATAAATAAACTAAGTCGAGAATTGATATGATAAAAAAAATCTCAGAGAGCCACACACATCAAACCACATGATCTAAAACCATAGCATCATCTCCAAAAGCATCACACCAAGTTCACAAACGTATCGCGAGGTACTGACATACTTTTACATCACCCAACAGACACACTCACACCATCTAGGCCACTCAATCGCCGCACATAACGTGATGGTTCGGTACTACAAAATAAAGACTCGTGGCATCTACTCGCCTCCGGTAGTGACGTCAGGTGAGACATGCGCGTCGCTGATGTACGGTGGCTCCTCTGGGTCCTCCTCGGACATCACAGCCTCAGTGTCCTTGTCTAACTCTCCGCGAAGGTCGTCATCCTCCTGATCACTCTCAACCTCCATGTCCATATCCTCCATAGGATCCTCGTTGTCCGGCAGAAGGTCGTCACTCACCTTGCGAGCCTATTCCAACTCCTCCTCTAGCTGCTGAATCCGGGCATCTTGGATAGTAACAGTGGCGTTCAGCTCGCCAACTCTCCTCGCCAAGTGGAGCTTGAGATACTCTGCCTTCTTGAAGCGGGCCTCAAAGCTGCGGCACAACTTCTGCTCCTTCCCAAAAGCGGCTCGGGCCCTCTCGAGACGCTCATCGGAGGTCTTGAGCTTCTCCTCAGTGGCCTTGAGCTTCTCCTCGGCTGCTGCCAAACTGTCCTCCGCCGCGTGGCGCAACGCGACAGCCTCCTCAGTGAACTGCTCTTCCTCAGTGACGCTCCTCTCGGCGTCGGTGAGGCTACCCAGAGTGTCCTGCCACTGCTCAAAACGGAAGTGGCTCTCCTGGCGACTCTCCTCTAGCTGAGTCTGGACGTACTCTAAGAACAGCCCCAAGTTCCCCTCGTGTCGGCCAAAAGTGGGGTGGAAACTCGGTGGCACTGGGTCGCCGTGCTGGTCGATCCCTTGAAGTACTCGAAGCGGGTGCCCACTAGCTCGAAACGGTGGTAGTGGACCAGACGGGCAAGAGCTCGCTGCAGAAAGGTCACTATCGCTCCACTATGCGAGGGTCCTGTAGCCACCACAGTCAGCTCCTCCGCAAGTGGTGGCACAAGCGGGCCTCGAAGGGTGCACATCATCCTCCAAGACATCTCCCCGTTGACGATCTCAAACAGTCGCGTGGCCCACTGGTCGGGGAACGCTCCGAACTGGATAGCAGCGGTAAACTCTCTGTCCATCTACACAAAATTTTAAGTGGAAGTTGAATTATTGACTGGTGTGCAAAATTTTAAATGAGCATAACAAATGCAAGTATAATTTTATTAGTGATCAGTAATAGAGGGGAGGGAATAGCAGTATATTCTGCATATTTTATATATTTCTCCTAGTTTCTAAAGACAACATTTTTGCGTGACGTCGACGCCCATCCTAGCTAAAGTCTCCTAAGGTCAATGATGGCTCTGATACCAAGTCTGTGGGGACCCCTCGAAACGAAGTCCGAGATGTCCTCGTTATGTAAATGATCACGATCCCAATGATCAGTGCATCGCAATCACATAACCAGCATTGGTATCAAAGCGTTACATCATTCAAGTCATACGAATAAAATTCTTACAACAATAATAATGGTCATACGACCAAGTCTTCAAAGCTCGTCGCCCATGACGGAATTAACTACGATACATCGAAGCTCGTGGCTAGCATCCTCCCTCGTCGTCTCCAAACGCCAATCCCACAAGTGCAGTTGACTGGTGACAGCTAAGCGGCGAAATCATCGTCATACACCTTGTAACGCCCCGGGATTTATCCCCTTTTGATTTGTGAGTTTTTCTTTTTGCATCGACATGGCATCGCATTACATCTCATTAATTTAATTTGTTGCATTTAAATTAAATTTCCACAATTAAATACAAATGCATTTCAAATTAATAAAAATTGTGATATTTCAAATCTCTTGCAAATGTTAAAAATTAGTTTATTAAATTGTCTATTTAAAACTAAAAATATTTTGTAAAGGTTTCGTGTTCAAATTCTTTTTCTATTTTGTTTTAAAAATACAAAACAGAAAATAATAAAGGGGAGAGAAATAAAAGCCCAAAGCCCACCTAAGCAAACCCTAGGATTTCCCCCTGAAAATTCTTTCCCACCCCCTGCAATTTTGCAGCCACCCTCCTCCTTTTTCTGGATTTTGCGAAATAATCCTTCCACCCTTTCTTTTCTTTTTCCCCTTGCTTTTTCTTTTCGTTTCTTTCTTCTTTTTCTTTCCTTCTTTTCTTCCTTTCTTTCCTTCTTTTCTCTCTTTCTCCCGCACGTCCCGCACGGGAGAATCGCATCCTCCCGAGCGAGCGCCTCTCTCCCGAGCTTCCCCGTGCGCAACGCCCCGAGCTCGTGCTCCCCGCACCCGTTCCCCCGACCCCACCGCCAGCGCGCCCCGGCCAGGCCACGCCGCCAGCCTCGCCGCGCCGCCACGCGCGCGCCTTCGGCCGCGCAGCCGCGCCTGCGCCGGACGCTCGCACCAGCGCGCGCCGCAGCGCCCACGGCCGCGCCGGCCGCACGCCCCGCGCGGGCCGCTCCCCACGCCCGCGCCAGCCCCTGCGCCTCCGGCCGCGCGCCCGCCGCCGCGCCGTGCCCCGCCTCAACTGCTCCGACCACCCTCTCTCCGCCGGCCGCCGCCAGTGCGCGCCGCGCGCCGCCCGCGCGCCCGCTGCTCGTGCACGCCGCCGCCAGCAGCCACCGCCGCGTCCCTGAGCCGCCGCCGTGAGCCGCAACCCGCGCTCCTCCTCCCGCCGCTCGCTGCCCCCTGCTCCGCCGCAGCGCCCGCCGCATCTCCGCCCCGCGCGCCCGCGCTCCCCGCCGCCCGCGTGCGCGCCCGCTGCCGTCCGCGCGCTCGCAGCCCGTGCCGGCCTCCTTCCATCCACGGTTGCTCCGTCCTGGTGGCCTCCCCGCATTCACCGCGCGCAAAGTGTTCAGGGGAATGCCCGCAAAAACCTCCGACGTTTCATTCGTTGCCCGAGTTGTCCACCCTTCGAGGTGCTGAACCGTGTTGCCGCGAACGTCGACCATGCCAAGATCTTCCGTCGACAAGGCCTCCGCCCGTCGCGTTGTGCGCTTTGCGTTGGCCGCCTTCGAGCGTGTCCAGGAAGACCGTGATCCGCGAACGATGATGATCGGGTACAACGACTCCGACCACTCCCACGACATCGACAAACGACGATGCCCCGGTTCCGCGACGGCTACTTCCCCGACGTCGACTACTTCCTCTACGGACCGAAGACGTCGATTTCGAACCCTAGTTCACCCGAACCGACGTACGGACCCAAACCCCTACCCTATACCTATTTTATTAAATGTCATCTATCTTGTGCATATCGCATCATAATTGCTTGTGTTGCATCTCTTGGGTTTGGTGGTGTAGCAAAGCACCTAATTAATAAATATGGAACGTGTGGTGCAAATCAATATATGTATTGCCCGATTCCATTTAAATTGACTAGATCATCCATGCCATGTCTTGCCATGTTAACCAACATTTAATATTGTTGAGTAGATAAATAACTTGAACATAAATATTAATTTTCGGAATCTCGGTTCCGCTTAATTTGCATTAAGTGCATCTCGCAATGCATCTTGCCATGTCATGCATAATTCTCCCAAGATCATGCTAGATCTTTTGCCGTAGTTGTAAAATGTATCTTTACGCTTTCCACTGTTTGTTGCTTCTTCGCGGATACGACGTTGAGATATGTGAGCAACGACAAGATCTGCTTCCATGCGGGATTCTAGGCAAGCAAAGTTTGCTTGTTTACCTATACATTGGTTTTCATTCCTGTCGTTGATCTCTGCTACCCTAGTATTCGATTCTTATCGCGATCCCATCACATGTTTATCCTGCAGCCCATACAGCTTTATCCCCACATCCCATCACCTGTTGTTTGTTTATCTGTTGGCCTTGCGAGTCGTAGCGCATGCTTAGAGTTGATTGTGCGAGTCGTCTGTTGGTCTTATGTTTCATCTGCTAAGTATGATAGATTTTCTACCTTAATAAAATGTTGTATTATATTGGGGTATTAAAATTAAAAGATAAGGCACCAGGCGGAAGGCCTTGTGAGGTGCTTTGTTCTGCTCAGTGTCGACCTAGGAACTGAGATTTTGTCCTCGTATCCATTTTTGAGCGCACTAACCACTTGCCTATGGAGCCCCCCTCGACTTTGAACGGATCTTCAGCTTGTCCATGTGCCTCAACTAGTTCGGGTTTTTCATTTGCTTATATGCATGTGCATAATGATGATGATTGATGAGAGGTTATGTGATATGGGGGTCATATAGGGGTGGTGCGTGCGAAGCGGACAATTCCTACTGTGGTTTGAGCCGCATGGCGCGCAGGCACAAACTAATGAGTCCGCAATTGAGATTCGGCCGGACTCCTGAAGCGGGTAACAACTCATTTGGGTGGCACTTGGACTTGCTGTAGTGAAGGAATAAGTCGTGTTGAGAAGCCCTGATGCTTGCTTGGGTTGATCATACGAGTATGGGTACAGTAGTGCACCCTTGCAGGGTATAATCTTATCGATGAGCCGTGTCCACGGTTATGGACGACTTTGGTGATGATGCTGGCTAACAAGATCTAGACAACTTTCACCTAATTAAAGTTAATTAATTTGACTAGTAATATAGAATTACTTTCGCAATAAATTATAACTAAATCTGCTCAATGTGTGAGTTTTCCCGAATTGCTTCCTCATACTTTGTTGAGGGGGTTAATTCGAGAATGGGTTATGTTTGGTGTTAGTTGTAGATGTTTACTTATGCGCTCTCTTATCCCTCTCTGATTAGACGGAAGTTTTAGCGTGTCTCTCTAGGTTGCTAGTGCTGCTGCCGCTAAGTCCACCTCCCCTATAATTTGGGAGATGGTGTAGAAAGTAATCAAGTCGATTTTGCTTGCCAGGGAGTGCCCTCACCCTCTTTTGGGATGTGCTTTATGTGCAGTTATTAGGTTTGAAGTTTGACGACGTTAGCTTGGGAATCCCTCCGGCTTGGCTGGGCAGGGATATGGCGCCATCGCTTATCTTCAGGACTCTTAGTACAGTTTGCATCTTATCCGTAGTCGGATACTATTTTTCTTCCGCTATCATTTGTATCTTTGTATTGTGTCATTTGTATCTTGACTCGCTCAAGTCGTTGTTGTAATTATATCTTCTGTTGTATTTGTGGATGTATCGGAACTGTTGTAATGTTATCACAATTCCACCCACATAATGCGCATGTTTCGACGTGCACATTATGTCTGGTGGGCGACCTGAAATCATTATTATGCGGATTTCGGCGGGATCGCTTAAATCTACATAGTACCGATTTTATGGCGTCACACACCTCCTCCTCAACATAGGCTTCCTCGTTGTAATCTGGACATTTGAATATCCAGGGACAGAGCCATATGAGTACAATTACGTACTCGCAAGACCACCTCTAGGGCTAAGTTTTTATGGTAATGCAATTAAAACATTTTCGAAAACTGGGATAGCTCCTATATTCAGCTACAGGCTTGTTTTCGAACATCATGATTTTTAGATTATACAGAGTACGACATCTCTATTTCTTTGTTGAAGAAAACATTTAAAGATAGAATTCTCTTCTCTGAGATATAGAAAGGACATTTCTAAGTACAAACACTTTCTTTTATAAAACCTTTGAAAACAATAGGATAGGGATACCCCTTTTTCCTGACTTGAGATCGGACTGGTTGTCTCCCCGAGATCAACCATCCTCACCCAAATTCCGTACCTCCTAGGTACCTCCTTTATTTCACCGACACACTTTTGTTTTAAAAACATCTTATTTCTGCAAGGCGCACAGTGTGGCCTTTCCAACCGTCCATAACCTTCGACGCGGCTATTCGAATAGATTTACACTCTACAGAGGTTGTACACTTTGCCCACACCTATCGGTCCTTCCGCCGTGTTTGCCATGACCCATCATACGACAGCATGTGGGGGTCCGGATAACACGATCCAAAGTTTCCACTATGACCATCCTAGGATCGGGGTCTCCCAGTAGGTTTGTTCTCCTCGGCACCGTGTGCTCCACTAGACCTCTTGGTCTTTCCTAGGGAAGCCACACCGCCACGGCAGGAGACCTACCGTAATCGTCCGACTGCTGATCCGCAGCAGTGTATTCTCTCTTCCGGATGACAACCCAGCTTCGAGGGCCCAGCCCTCATAGATAGTATGAGAGTCCCAATACCAAAACAGACAAGGTTCCGGCTAAGCCCTACCCATGTCAGGTATTGTGGTTGCACGGGTTAATTGTTCGGCCGGAAGCAGGGACTTCGAAATTAAACCTCCATCTCCGACTGCTCCCAGCAGCTTGGGTTTTCACAACTTCTCCGAATGCTCCCTGTATCTCGGGTTTTCATAAAATATTTCTTTCTCGCTGATTGCTCCCAGCAACTCAGGTTTTCTCCGGAAAACAGTTTTATCAAACAGGTTCGCATCCTAGAGTTTTTGAGATAAGAAAATAACAGTATACATACTAGAAAATCTTAATATTCTTGATAGAGCCTTCAACAACAAGGCTCATCAAGTCAAAACATTTTTCGTAATACCTATAATATTCTAGTATATAACTTTGGGCAAACAATATTTTGTAAAATAGTTTTCGGGTGGCAAGGTGCCACAAAAGAAGAAAACATGCATTATTTTATTTTTGAAAAAAAACATGCTTGATAAAATAATATGATTCATTATAGTGGTGAGGTGGGCTTTCCTTGCTCAATGGGCTGCCCGGGGTCTTGCTCTTTCGCGTAGTTGTGCTCAGCTACCTCGTACTGTTCCTCTTCTGCTAGCGGTTCTATCGCAACATGAAAGAGAACAATGAGACTAGAGTAAATTCTAAAATGTGTGTTGACAATAATATAAAGTATAAGACAAAACAACAAGCATTACAAAACACAACCTATCATAGCATAGGATCACACCAAGCAAGCACACTACAAACAAAACCTACCAAACCCTAGTTGTTCTTTTGAGGCCTCACACTAGATTGTGGAATACACAAACAAACAAGGTTCCACAACAATATTTGTGTTTTTAGTACACCTCCAAGTGTGGAGTTTGGGTACTGGTGCATAAAGTTGATCAAGTTTTAGATCCAAGTTTAGTATTATCAAAAATCAGAAAATAGAAATAATCTATTTAATTGACTGTTTTAAAGTGATGTTTAAATGTAAAGTGCATAGCTTCTAAGATAATGCTTAGAAAAATAAATTCCTTCCACCACAGTGCTCCTAGTTACTATAGGAAGCTCCGAAAATTAGTTGTGCATCAAAATCTACTTCCAAACAAGAGTTAAAATTCCTCTAAAAGCTATCGTTGTCAAAACAAAAAAAGATGTAGTTTCTGTTTTAGTGATCTCCTGCATGCAAGGTTAATTTCTTTAGAAAGGTATGAATTTTATCTTTCTGTAAAATTGGATTAATCTAATTTGGACATTCTTAGCCTAAGTTATGACAGGTCTAGTGCAGGGTAAAGTTTTCACCATTTGTTAAGTACAAAGAACATTATATTTAATTTCCATGCCAAACCAACTCTGCATGTTCAATAAAACACACTACTATCCACAAAAATTAGTCTCACATTATTATCACAAACATATCTACCACAAATGAATTAATCCGACTACATAATTAACAGAAACTAAAAATGAATAAATAGAGAAGACAATTGTCCACGGGCTACAAATGGGTTGGATTTGGCTCGTGCGAGCACGGATCTGGGCCGCGAGCGGACCAGGCCGGCCCAACATAGCTCGGACGTGCGCGCGCAGGCCGCGTTCAAACACGGCCGTAGATCTAAAGATCTAAGGTCCACGATCATCGTCTCCGGCCCGACGGCCGCGCACAGTGACAAAGAGAGAGGAAGTAGGCGGCGGTGGTGTGCTCACCTAGGGCTCAGGAATGGACGAGGGGGTGGTCGGGTTCAAAGGAGAAGAAGATGACGAGGTCGTGGATGGCCTCTGATCGTCCTGGCGACGTCAGAGTTCATCCGAACGGCGGCGTCGTTCTCCTTGGGTCGAGGACGGGGGCGGCGTCCTCGGCGGTTGTGACGCCCTAAAATCGGTACTTTGTAGATTTAAGGGATTCCGCCGAAATCCGCATAATAACGATTTTAGGTCGCCCACCAGACATACTGTGCACACCGAAACATGCGCATTATGTGGGTGGAATTGCGATAACATTACAACAATTTTGATATATCCACAAATATAACAGAAGATATAATACAACAACGACTCTGACGAGTCAAGATACAAATGATACAATACAAAGACAGCGGAAGCAAAATAGTATCCGACTACGGATAAGATACAAATTGGACTAAGAGTCCTGAAGATAAGCAATGGCGCCATATCCCTGCCCTGCCAAGCCGGTGGGATTCCCAAGCTAACGTCGTCAGACTTCAAACCTGTTAAATGCACATAAAGCACAAGCCACAAGAGGGTCAGGGCACTCCCTGGCAAGCAAAACCGACTTGCCTCCTTTCTACACCATCTCCAAAAATATAGGGGAGGTGGACTTAGCGGCAGCAGCACTAGCAACCTAAAGAGACACGCTACAACTTCCGTCTAATCAGAGAGGGATAAGAGAGCGCATAAGATAAACATCTACAACTAACACCAATCATAACCCATTCTCGAATTAACCCCCTCACCAAGTATGAGGAAGCAATTCGGGAAACTCACACGGTGAACAGTTTTAGTTACCATTTATTGTGAAAGTAATTCTATATTACTAGTCAAATTAATAACATTGATTCGGTGTAAGTTGTCTAGATCTTGTTAGCCAACATCATCACCAAAGTCGTCCATAACCGTGGAAACGGCTCATCGATAAGATTATACCCTGCAGGGGTGCACTACTGTACCCATACTCGTATGATCAACCCAAGCAAGCATCAGGGGCTCTCAACACGACTAATTCCTTCACTACAGCAAGTCCAAGTGCCACCCATATGAGTTGTTACCCATGTCAAGAGTCCGGCGGAATCTTAATTGCGGACTCATTAGTTTGTGTCCACGCGCCATGCGGCTCAAACCACAGTAGGAACTGTCCGCTTCGCGCGCACCACCCCTATATGACCCCCCATATCAAGTAACCTCTCATCAATCATCATCATAATGAACAAGGATATGAGCAAATGGAAAACCCGAACTAGTTGCGGCACATGGACAAGCTATATATCCGTTCAAAGTCGAGGGGGGCTCCATAGGGCCTCCCATAAGTGGTTAGTGCGCTCAAAATTGGATCCGAGGACAAAATCTCAGTTCCTAGGTCGACACTTAGCAGAACAAAGCACCTCGCAAGGCCTTCCGCCTGGTGCCTTATCATTTTATTATAATACCCCAATATAAGACAACATTTTATTAAGGTAGAATAATCTATCATACTAAGCAGATGAAACATAAGACCAACAGACGACTCGCACAACCAAGTCTAAGCATGCGCTACGACTCGCAAGGCCAACAGATAAACATGCAAGGGGTTATGGGTTGTGAGGATAATGCTGTATAGGCTGCAGGAGAAACATGTGATGGGATCGCAATTCAAGAATGGAATACTAGGGTAGCAGAGATCAACGACATGAATGAAAGACAATGTATAGGTAAACAAGCAAACTTTGCTTGCCTGGAAATCCCGCATGGAAGCAGATCTTGTCGTTCCTCACACATCTCAACGTCTTATCCGCGAAGAAGCAACAAACACTGGAAAGTGTAAAAGATGCATCTTATAACTACGCCAAAAGATCCAGCATGATCATATGAGAATGATGCATGGCATGTTGAGATGCACTTAATCCAAATTAAGCGGAGCTGGGGTTCCGACAATTAATACTTAGGTGCAAGTTATTTATCTACTCACCAAATTAAATGTTGATTAACATAGCAAGACATGGCATGGATGATCTAGTAAATTTATATGGAATCGGGCAATACATATATTGATTGGCCCCATACATTCCATATTTATTATTTAGGTGATTTGCTACACCCCCAAACCCAAGAGAAGCAACACATGCAAGTATGATGCAGTATGCACAAGATAGATGACATTTAATAAAATAGGTATAGGGTTAGGGTTTGGGTCCGTACGTCGGATCGGGTGAACTAGGGTTCGAAACCGACGTCTTCGGTCCGTAGAGGAAGTAGTTGCCGTCGGGGAAGTAGCCGTCGTGGAACCGGGGCATCGTCGTTTTTCGGTGTCGTGGAAGTGGTCGGGGAAGTAGTCGTACTCGATCATCATTGTTGACGGGCGCGGTCACGCAAGAGCACGGCAAACGGACACCGGAAGGAAAAGCGTGCACGGGCGGGCATGCACCGCAACACAAACACGGGCGGTCACGGAAACGCGGCACCGGAAGAGGATGCGCACGCGCACGTAGCAACACCACGAAGGGTGGACAACTCGGACAAAAATGCGACGCCGAAAGTCTTTTGGGCATTGTGTCGAACACCTGGCGGGCGGCGGATGCGGGGACACCACCGGACGGAGAAAACTGGTGGAGCGGAGCGGGCGTGCGGGCGGCGGCGTGCGCAGGCGAGCGCGCGGGAACGGGAGGACGCGGCGGCGGCGTGGGGCCGAGGCGGCGCTGGGAAGCGGCGGCGCGAATGCGAGCAGCTGCGGGCGGGAGTCGGGGCGTGCGCAGCGCGGGCGAGCGGCTCGGGAGCGTGGCGCGGGGGCGGCGGCTAGCGAGGTGCAGGCGCGGGGCGAGCAGCTGCAGGCGCATGGGCGAGCACGGAGGCGAGCTGCGACTCGGCGGGGTGCGGGGCGAGCAAGGCGGAGGTGCGCGGCGGAGGAGGCCGGGGCGGTGCGGCACGGCGTGGGGCACGCGGGCCCGGGCGGCCGGAGGCGGCGGCGCGCTGGCGCGGCCGGCGCGGCCGGCGCGCTGGCGCGGCCGGCGCGCTTGGGGCGCACGCAGCGGAGGCTTAGGGGAGGCGGCCGAGGCGGCGCCGGGAAGCGGCGGCGGCAGCGCGCGGCGGGGGAGGCGCAGGAGGCGCACGGCGGGGCAGCGGCCGGAGCGCGCGGGAGGCGAGGTGCAGGCGTCGGCGGGAGCAAGGCTCGGGAGGAGCTTCTCCCGTGCGGTTGCGGGAAGGAAGGAGAGATGGAAAAGAAAAAAAAGAAGAAAAAGAAAAGGAGAAGGGGGAAAAAGGAAAAAAAAGGTGGAAGGAAACTTTTGTAAAAAGCAGAAAAAGGAGGAGGGTGGCTGCAAAAATGCAGGGGGCGGGAAATAATTTGCCAGGGGAAACCTAGGGTTTGGCTTAGGTGGGCTTTGGACCTTATTTCTCTCCTTTTAATCTTTTTTGTTTTATATTTTTAAAACAAAATATAATAGGAATTTGAATACGAAAACTATACAAAATAGTTTTAGTTTTGCATAGACAATTTAATACACTAATTTTTAGTATTTTTAAAAGATTTGAAAAGAACACATTTTTAATTAATTTGTAATGCATTTGAATTTAATTGTGCGAATTGAAATTAAATGCAACAAATTAAATTAATGAGATGCAATGTGATGCCAAGTTGACGCAAAAAGATAACACACAAAACTAAAAAGGAATAAATCCCGGTGCGTTACAGCGGTCCTCTGCGAAAAAGAAAGGTGGCATGAGAGAGAGCTCAAGCAGTGGAGTTCAGTGAGCCGAGAATGGCGAAGAACGGTGGAGGGACGCGACGACTATGCTCGATTTCGTCGTCGGCGAGCTTCGGTTTTTCTCGGACGATTCCGAGCGGCAGAGGCAAGGGGAGTGGATGGGGTTGCTCTGGGCGGTGGCGAGAGGTGAGGGGAAGGCAGTGGGAGAGGAATGAGATGCGGAGGTGCTCGGGGGCGAGTTTTAGAGGTGACCCGATCTCACGCTCCTCTCGGGCGTGGGCGGTGGATGGGTGGCGATGCTCGCGTTTTACTGGGCAGAGAGGGTGGTGGCGAGGGGGACAGAGGAGATGCGGTCGGGGATGGTGGTCTTAACCAGTGAGGGGAGGGGGGGTGAGCTCGGGTTGGGCAATGGAGGGAAAAGGTGAGTGATGAGTGGAGGGGAGAGGGGTGGGGTGGCTAGCAGGTGGTGCCAGGCCAAGGTGGAGATTTTTCTCACCTCCTGGCCAGCTTCGGATAAGAATGAGGGGAGAGAGAGAGATGGGTGTTTTGGTGAATTTTCAAATAGAATTCAAATTCAAGTTTGAATTTCAAACACTCAAACAAGAATTCAAAAGTTTTTCAAACAATGATGATATATTAAAGGTTGGAAATGTAGCTACTGTCCTCATGCACGATCACTCAAAATATAACATTCAAACAATCCAAAAACAATTAAAGTTTTAGGCAGAGAGGAGAATTTCCTCGAAATGTTCATCTTATTGTGATGCTTACAAAAGCTTGTGAGATTTAGGTCTTAACAAGTTCATTTATGATTAAAAGTTTTATGGAGTGAACCTATATATTATAGAGATCAGATTGGTTCAAAAGAATGTCAAAAACTATTGAAAGGTTGCTTAATAACAGGTTCTTGTTTGGCTAAGTTTAACAGACATGAAGATCACACAATTTTAAGATTCTTACTTGTATTGCTATAATTTAATTTAGGAAAATTCAAGCTAAAACTAATTGGTGTTGTCAAACAAAAATTAACAGTGCACAAGTTCAAACATTATATCAACCAAACTACACACTAATGTTTTCTATTTACTCTAAGGGTTAGCTTAACACCACAAAAGTTCTAGGAAGAATTGGGGTGTTACAATCATGATGATAATTATTGTTTTGGATCATATCTATGAGTTGTATACACATATTATTGTCCGGAACCGATGGCCCCAAAGTGATAATAATTAGGACAACCGGAGGGAATGGCTATGATGTGAGGATCACATGTATTTACGGAGTATTAATGCTTTGCTCTGGTACTTTATTAAAAGGAGTAACTTAATTGACAGTAGTTTCCGTAGAGGCCCCGCTGCAAACGGGCTGGTAGGACAAAAGATGATGTGCAAGTTTCTCATTGCGAGCACGCACAACTAAATTGGAATACATGCTTATGATTAGTTAATACTTGGATGCTTTATATTATTTATCTACAAATGCCTATGCTATGTTATTACATGAATTATCTTATCCATGCAACGCCCGTACATCCGTCCCTATGCCTACAGTATTTTAATCCAGTTGTCTACTTCAATCACAATCGTTGTCTTAATTCTCCAGCTACTGTTATTTCACTACTATCTCTGCTATAAATCTGTTGCTACTGATAATCTTTCTCGAGCAAGTCTATCCACAGGTGCAGCTGATCTGACAAATCATCTTTTAAAGCTTAAAATATTCTTTGGCTCCCCTTGTATCGAATCAATAAATTTGGGTTTTACTTCACTCGAAGACTGTTGCAATCCCCTATACTTGTGGGTCATCAATAGCTTGATTATTTTCCTAGGGAAGTGTTCCATACCTTTCTTGAGTGGGAATTGGTACTTGATTGTACCTTCTTTCATATCAATAATAGCACCCACAGTTCAAAGAAAAGGTCTTCCCAACACAATTGGACAAGATAGATTGCATTCAATATCCAAGACAATAAAATCAACTGGGACCAAGTTATTATTAACCATAATTGGAATATCATTGATCCTCCCCAACGGTTTCTTGAAAGCATTATCAGCAAGGAAAACATCCAAATAGCAATGTTCCAATGATGGCAAGTCAAACATATCATAGAGCTTTTTAAGCATAACAGAAATACTTGCACCAAGGTCACACAAAGAATTGCAATCAAATTTATCTACTTTCATTTTAATCATCTTCTAATTTCTTAGGGATAGAAGCTTCAAGTTTTAATTTATCTTCCCTAGCTTTAATGAGAGCATTTGTAATATGAGTAGTAAAAGCCAAATTAAGAGAGCTAGCATTAGGACTTGTGGCCAACTTTTGAAAGAACTTAATAACTTCAGAGTTATTACAATTATCAAAATCAAAATTGTTATCATCAAAACAAACTGAAACACTTTTTCTTTATTTCTTAAAATTTTCAGCACTTTTATCAACTCTAGTTTCAGCAGTTTTGGGCAATTTTAAATTTTTGAGGGAAGTAGAGGAGATATTTCCTACACCAATTATGTTACCATTGATAATAGGAGGCTTACTGACATGTGAAACACCATTATTTTCAGAGGTAGTAATAGTAAAACTTTAGCAATATTAGCCTCTTTATCCAGTTCTTTCTCTCTTTCCCATCTAGCACGTAATTGGGCCATCATCCTAACATTTTCATCTATTTGAATTTGGATGGCATTAATTTCAGAAAATGTATTATTCTCTTTAGTTTCAGTAGGCATGATTTTATATTTTGAAAGGTCAACATCAAGGACAAGAGTATCAACTTTAGAAGCAAGTATATCAATTTTCCAAACTTTTTCTCAACAGTTTTATTAAACAAAGTTTGTGTAGTGATAAAATCTTTTAACATAGTTTAAAGTTCAGGGGTGGTAGTCCTATTATTGTTATGTGCTTTCTTGAAGCGTCTGTTTGTTTTTATTTTTTTATTTTCATTCTCTGGTAAAATGTACCCTATCATTCCTTTGTGGGAGAGAGACACGCCCCGCTTTTTCTTATGAATACTCGTATTATTCACTTATATTTGTTGAGTATTCTTATCTAGATACTACAATGCTTTCTATCTCTTGTTTTGCATGCATCTCTTGCTAGAGTTGTTAGCTTTATTATGTCATACTCTCATATCTCATTGTTTAATTACTTGGAGAGTTTATCTTTTAAATAAGTTGATTGGTGTTTGGTTGAGAACAGAAAATGCTAACTGTGGTAGATGGTATAACTAAATGATACATAATCTTGTAGATCATTAAATAGTGTCACTTGAATCATTGATGCTATTTTGAGATATTAATTTGCTTAATGGTAAACATGATGGTTTAGTAAAGTGGAATGATTAATGGTTGGTCTAGAAAAACTTGAAGCTGTGTCACACTTAAATTTCTAGTTGATAGCATAATGATATATGACTTCTACATGTGTAACACCCCAAATTTTGGAAGCAACAAAAGCTTGTTTATAAAAGAACCAAAATTCTGAGGGAACAAAAACTTTTTGAAAATGCATTACTTACAAATGTTTTTCACTCTTGTTTCCTTTGTTTGTCTTGTTTTGGTTTGGTTTGTGTTTGTGTTGGTAACCCCTCTAGCTATCAACCTAAAACTCAACCTATTTGTAATAGGACATCTGATAACAATGTTTTTATAAATAAAACAGTCCATATATCTTCTGCTATCTTATGTCTAACAAAACTGTATTTACCATGATGTTCTGAAATTAGTAGCTACCCAAAGACCCTTTTATTTCAGAAAATAAAATTATTTCGAAAACCTATAGGATTGCAACCTATAAAGAACTATATAATAAGTCCTAAATTGTATTGGATGTTAATATGTTGCAAGCATTACGAACTCTCTTTTCCTAAACACCAATTTAATTAGCCTCTGGAAATCAATGCTCAACATGTTGGAGTAATTCTATTTCTACCAAGAACCATGTCTGGATCATTATGGTCACCACCTCACCTTATACTTGTTTAATTATCTTCCTACCAAAAAATACCCTGTCTTGATCTTTGTTGATCACCTCCTCACAAATATTTTTGATTTATATTAAAAGTATGGTTAGTGATCCAATTGTGTGGGCGTTTGTCTATTTGTGTGTGTGGTTGACCTATATGTTATGTGCTCAAATTGTTTCCCAAATGAGTGTTATTTTATGTGTGTTCATGTGGTGGTGTATGAGACAACATTTTATTTATATAATTTAATTAAGATTATTCATGCTTTAAATATTGTGCCATGTGGTTGTGGTGTGTTTAACTTTTTATTATTATGTTTAATTTTAGGAGAAACTCAAATATTACCCTTTTTCAAATAGGAAATAACTATCTTCGTTTCCATTAATTTTTAGTCTTTCTAGAACATGATAATTAGAGTTTATTTTATTCAATTTGGAAATGCAACTCACCTAACCTTGTCCTTATCGTCTCTATTGCTCACAAATAATCTTAATTAAAGTCTTCAAAATTGTTTGATATCTAATCCATGTCTGATTTGAGTGCAACATTTTAAAGTGACCATAAGTGTTTTATTAATTAGTCTTTTCCCATTTTTTTTCTAGTTGTTGAATGACCCTTTTTCTTAAACTCTTAACTCTAAATGCTAAACCTATATCCCCTCTAACCATGTCATCTTGTTATATAATTTTTCAAACTAAAGTATTGACTAATCCATCTTAGCTTGGTGACCTAGTCCATTCATCTCAAAATTAATTCAACACCCTAACTTTCACTCCTCTCTTCCCAACCCTTGTTTTGGGTGTGCCTTGAACACTCACACACCTCTAGAAACACTTAGCCACGACCCTGTACAACCTTAGCCTTGTAACTCGTTTGTCTTTTTCATTTGGACATTTTGACGAGCACCTTGCATGCAGGACTGCACACTCCATTACCTCACCCCTTCCAAAAGCCCCACTCCATTTGCTTGTTTCCAAAACGTGTTCCAGAGCGAGGCATCATTGCTCCACCGCTCCTCTCCTCCTATACCGAGGCTTTTCCCCCTCTCTCTAACTTGCCCATGCCCGTGTCCACGAAACCGACCAACCACTGTGGGTAGAAACCCCGAGCCCCCTTCTCCCCTCCCAACCTTGCCATTCCACCTCCTTACCATCCACTCTCCCACCTCCTGCGAGATCTCGTGCTCTCTCCTTCCATGTTGCCAAGGAAACGCGCGTTCTCCGGCTCGGTCCTGTGATCTTGCCCTTGACGCCGTCGTCGCCTCTATTCATCTCTACCTTCCATTCTTGTCCCTCCGAGTTCCCCTCTCTAAGATCTTGATTTAATACATCGTGGTTTGTTCTCAGGTGCTCTGGAGCTCCCGCGACCTCGCCGTGCCCGTTCTGGCCGCCATCGGCGTTCCCGTCGTTTGGAGATCTTCCGACAAGATCAGTCATTGCCTTCGTCTCTCCCAAGTCCTCCACACCTTCCTCGACCCCTCCCCTTCGTCCAAAACACGCCCGAGGTGAGAAACTTGTCGTGGTATCGGCATAATTGATAGGAGACGGGGGTCCTCTAGCCTACGTATGGATTGTGGGGAAGAAGGTTGGTGTCGTCGAGGACGGGATTGAACACAGCGAGTTTACCTAGCTTCAGATCCCGCAGCGGTGGTGAGATCCTACGTGCTGCTATAATTCACTATGAGGCAATAGTCGTGAACATGTTACAATGTGTATGATGCGTGTTGGAGCGTGCCCTAAAGGCTTCGTGGTGGCCGGCTTATATAGACGGCCAGACCCCATGATACAAGGCAAGTACTTGTCCGGCAAGTAATCAGAGTCCTAGACCTAGCCGGCTTAGTTGCCGCCTTCCGTCTTGGGCTTGGTGGCTTGATGGGCTTCGGCCTTCCGCCTTCCTTGGATTGTCCGCCTACTTCCTTGTACATCAGCTATCTGGGCCGCCCGGCGGGTTTCAACCTTACCACCCTTGGGCCACCCTGGACTAGCCGGATTGATCCATGTTGGAGATACCCCTAGTTGATACATCCCCAACATTAGCCCCCAGAAAGGTTGAAGTTCTCCAGGAGCCGGCTTCTTCTTGATACTTCATTCGTCAATGTTGGCGGCTGCATGACTTGAACCATTCTGAAAACAATGGGGGCACGTGTACCCCGATGTTGGCACACGGCCGCCTTCATTCAACATGGGAAAAGACGGCTAAACAAAACTTCGCCGGACATATTTCTTGGCGGACATCGCCAGGCGGCTTACGACAGTTTGAAACCGGCCGAAGCGAAAATCACGTCATGATTGCAAATCGCGGGAAAAGAGGAGGCGTGGAGATCGTGCAATCATGCGTTGCAGCGGACGCTGGACACGTGTCCGACTAGCAACGCCGTTGCATTGGAAATAACGCCTGGGCCTATAAATAGGGAGCCGAACGGTTCATTTTTTACCCCTGCTCCTGCTCTCCTCGGCCTCTTGCTCTCCCGCTCTTTTCACCGAGCGAACTCCGGCGAGCGTTCTTCTCCGGCGACCCTCGCGTACAGCGATGTCCACCGGCCAGAACATCCCTTTCGCGGCATCCGACGGCCTTGAGACCGAGACCACCTCCGCGGCGGCGATGGGCGGCGCAGCGTCACGCCTCGCGACGGCGGCAACGGGCAATGTCGCCACCGTCGCCTCTCAAACTCCCACCGCACGCGCCCAGGCGGCGGTCTCCTCGGCTCCTTCGCCGGCTTCACAACTTTGTTTGAGGGCTATCTAGGTATTAGGCCTAGTTTAGACTTCTTTAGATATTGCTTCCGTTGCCGGCGCCAGACCGTGCCGGACGGCGGACTGGCGACCTGCGGCAGTGTCACTTTCAATTGCCGCCAAGGACGCCAATGGTATCCCAAGATACCATACATCGAGTCCGTCAAGGTCTGGACGTCCACCTTCTTCTACTGCCAAGACATGGCAGCACCGGGGCGCCAATTTGGCGTCCCGGACTTTGTCAACGCGCCGCCTATGCCCAGGCCATGCTGGGACGAGGCGGTGCCCAAGTTGACGGAGGAGCTCCGCCTTATTCAAAGGCGGATCGAATTCCTCACCCGCACGATGGCTCCCCCCTTGCTGGATGGGGTGGACACCATCATCTGCTGGCTTAGCCGGCAGATACTGCCCCTGCGGTACAGCCCGCACAAGATGTGTCAGTATTCACCTACTGCAACAACCTCTCTTCGCGTAAGCGAAGAGGGGTTACCAGCCGCCGACCTGGCGTTCCGACTTCGCAGCCTTGTCAAAGCAGGGCTGGTGAAGGCGGCGGAAGGTGTTCCCATGCACACCCACGACAACCCTCCCCTTTAGGTAGATATCCTACTTATTACCCTTCTTTGACGGCCTTTGCCGTCTTTCTAGACTCCTATTAACACTTGCCTTCTTTCTTAGCTCTCTGCCCTGGGGGAGGATGACCTGGCTCCCGACTTCTACGAGTCGGAAGCCAGGAAGACCAAGAAGCACAAGGCGTCCGGCGCTGCTTCCTCTACGGTGAACGCCGAGAGGATGAAACAGACCGCAGCGGCTGCCGAGCCGGTGCTCGTCGATCTCGACGAGAACGCGGGGATTAACATCCCCCGAAGGTATTGACATTCATCTGGCTGTGCTCGCTTTATTGACAGGGAACGGGCGGCAACTTCCAGATTGCCGACCAGGCTTCTTTCCAGGGGAAAGCGGCCCCAAGGTAGCTCGCCCGCTAACATGCCGCCAACTCCCCAGCCCTGGGCCGGCGGCTTTATAAGCGATGCTCGCCGCCAGCCCCAGGCTCCGGCTTCCGGTCCGCCGCCAAAGACTTCCTCCGCTGGCCGCGCCACCAGTACTCCCCTTCCATCGGCTGAGGCTACGGCTAGTGAAGCCGTCCAATCTCGTGCCGCCAAGGAGGAGCTGCTGGAGGCGGCTGCCGGCGGGACGCAGAGGGCAGCCCCGGCTGCAGGAGGCGGCAGAGTTAGGGATCCTTGGTCCACTTTTAAGGAGGCCAAGGAATCCACCCTGGCTTTCGCCAACCTTGCCTCCCGGGCCTTCGCCGATTTGGGGCGACATGTCAAAATCATTGATCGCCGGCTTAGTGGTTTTTTGACTATATGCTATATGCCTTTTTTCTTGTCTGCAGGGCCTCCTGTCTACCAACTTTGAGCTTATCTCTTCCCGGTTTGAGATAAACCAGCGGTGCCGTGATCTGAAGAAGGATTGCGAAGTCAAGGACTTGCGGATTGCTGAGTTGGAGGCGGCCCGCAAAAAAGACGAAGGTAGAATTTTTCTTACTGCCTTCTGTCATTTTTCAATTTTTGTTGCCGCAAATCGTTTAGCTAGTGAATCCATATTGTAGAACTGCTAGATCACGCCCAGATATATTGAAGGCGTCCACTGATATGCAAGCTATTATAAATGAAGCTTTCGATCTGGCGGCCGCCAATTTGTTGATGAAGGAGGAGCATCGGAAGGAGATGGAGGCCCAGCTGTTGAAGTTTGCGTAGGAGTCTAGCCAGCTTACTGGGGAGCTGGATGTCCTGCGCAAGAAATTGGCGGAGGCGGAGAAGGCGGTTGCTGAAGAAATATCCAAGCAGGCTTCTCACGCCCAGACTGCTGAGGACGCGGTGGCAGCTCATATGATTGAGTTGTCCGCCTTCCATAACTTGGTTCTTGGTAATTTTTCACTCTTCATTTTCCGTCATCAAATTTAGCCTGAGCCGAACTGACGTTTTTATTTTTGATACAGTTGCTGCCGGCTTAAGCGACGACAAGGATGTCAGCCCCCGCCTAGATCGCCTTGCGTGTCTGGGTGAGCTGATCACCGAGACATTGGCGGCGTCCAAGCGGTTTGCCGCCAAGTTCTTCATCTCTTCCGGCAGTCAGGAGCCGTCCGAGTTCATCGATGTGCCCAGCATGCTAGAGCAAGCCACGAAGCTACACAAGAGCTCGCTGAAATCGGCGGCGCGGGGTGGTGCCAAGACTGTGCTTGGACTATTCATGGCGCACTACCCCGAGACGGAGATAGAAGCCGTCACCGAAGGCATGCCGTCTACTTATGAAGACGGCAGCGAGGTCGAGCCGGCCGCTGTGTTGGACAGCGTTGCCGGCTACGCCACGCGTGTTGCCGACATGGTTGACACTTCGATCTTTTACCGGCGCCATCATGTGCCTGCTGCTGGAGAAGCTGGAGCTGCCGGTACGGCCGAGGCGGAGGGGAGTGACAGCTCTGGGGCTGAAGTTGTCAGCCCCCAAGCCTGATATAGGCGCCCCCCGAGCTGTAGTTTCCTTTGCCTGTCTCCTTTCCGACTTGATACCCAGCCCTTTCCTGCCCCTGAAACAGTACAAACTCAACTTGTAATATTTTTATATACTTTTGGAGATGCTCTGCTAGGCGGGAAGCTAGCTGACAAGTTTTATTTTAATGGCCCGCCTTAATTTTACCCTGACTTATATGCTTGACTGTTTGTATGTTGGCGAACCTCAGCCGGGAACTTTAGCTGAAACAACCAGGGCTAAACCATGTGTTTAGAATCAGAAACCAAAGCCAACATGTTGGTGCCAAAGACACACTACTAGGTGAACCACATATAAGTAATCAGAGGTAAAGGAATTAGGCGGCTCTGGGTTGGCTCGAAAGCTGCAAGTATCTACCAGTTTGAACCTTTGCACGGAGCTAGAGAATAGGTAACTTAGATACATAGGGGATATATGACTGCAAGAAAGGACAAAAGATGGCATGCTTCTCAACACAGATAAGGAGCCATACACTTTTATTTCATAATCATATATAACTTATTACAATTATAAATTGCTAAGTGTAGAAAGGACGTAGCTGCTCAATATTCCAAGGCCGTCTTGTTTGTTCGAACGGGTCATCCATGCCTCTTTTGCGCTTGGTTCCCTTCCTTCCTGCCGCCTTCTTGCGCCTTTTCTTTTCCTTTCGTCGAGGATGTCGGCTAGGTAGTAGGAACCATTGAGCAACGCCTTTGTGACTATAAACGGTCCTTCCCATGGCGGAGATAACTTGTCCAAGCCTTTTCTGTCTTGAATTAGGCGGAGAACTAGGTCACCTGTTCTGAAGCTTCGCTTCCGCACTCTTCGGCTATGATAGCGACGGAGTTGTTGCTGGTACAAGGCGGAACGATGTAGAGCAACGTCTCTTTCTTCGTCTAGCAGCTCTAGGCTATCCTGTCTTGCACCTTCTACGTCTTGCTCAATGTAGGCTTGAACTCTTGTGGAATCGTATTTCATGTCAGTAGGTAGCACCGCCTCCGCGCCATATACTAAGAAGAAAGGAATGTAGCCGGTAGATCTGTTTGGCGTTGTGCGCAAACTCCAGAGTACAGACTGTAACTCTTCTGCCCAAGCGCCGGCTGCCCTATTTAATGGAGCTTCGAGACGGTGCTAAAGTCCTGAGAGGATTAGGGAGTTTGTACGCTCTACTTGTCCATTAGATTGTGGGTGTGACACAGATGCCAAACCAAGCCGGATACCTAGATCACTGCAGTATTCTTCTATGTCGCCTTGAGATAGGTTGCTGCCATTATCAGTGATAATGCTGTGTGGAACTCCAAACCGAGAGATAATTCCCCAGAGAAAATTGATGGCTGTTAGCGCGTCAAGTTTGCTGATCGGCTTGGCCTCGACCCATTTGGTGAACTTGTCAACAGCGACCAACAGGTGGGTGTATCCACCACGTGCCTTCTTGAAGGGACCAACCATGTCTAAACCCTAGACCGCGAACGGCCAGGTGATTGGAATTGTCCTGAGCTCTTGTGCCGGCATGTGAGGTTGGCGGGCGTACAATTAGCAGCCTTTGCATGTTTTTACGATGTGCTCGGCGTCTTCTTTGGCGGTAAGCCAGTAGAAGCCTTGGCGGAAAGCTTTGGACACAATGGACCTGGTGGAAGCGTGATGCTCGCAGGTGCCAACATGTATGTATTTCAGAATTTCCTGGCCTTCTTCTGGCGGTATGCACCGTTGATAGATACCACACGTGCTTCGCTTATGTAGCTCGCCTTTTATTATTGTGAACGCCTTGGCTCGCCTTATGATCTGCCTTTTTAACACCTCATCGTCCTCCGGCAACTTGTTGTCGATTAGAAAATCGAGGTATGGGACAGTCCAATCCGGCTGTACCGAGTAGACAGCGAGACTTGCCGCTTCTGCCGACTCTTCTGCATTGGGGTCCAACAAGTCGGCGCCCTTAATGGAAAATATCCTTTGGTATCTTTTTTGTGTTCTGACCCTAGTTTGGCAAGTGTGTCTGCCGCCTCGTTCTCAGCTCTTGGACATGCCGGACTTCGTAGCCCACGAAATTTTTGGCGAATTCATCAACTTTGGCCCTGTATGCCGCCATTGTTATGCTTTTCGCATCCCATGTTCCGCTCACTTACTGTGCGACCAAATCTGAGTCACCATAACAGAGGATTCTCTTGACGCCGAGGTCGTTTGCTACGTGCAATCTGTGAAGCAAAGCTTCGTACTCTGCGACGTTATTTGTTGCTGTAAAATGAATCTGCAACACGTAGCTGAGCTTGTCGCCTTTGGGTGTGCGTAGAACAACTCCAGATTGAGCATCTTTGATCCGTCAAAGTGCATGACCCAATATTCTGACTCGGGGAGTACTGTTTCCTCCATGGCTTCTGTCCAGTCGGCAAACAAGTCTGCAAGCGCTTGAGACTTAATGGCGGTCCATGGTTTGTAGACTATATCAAAGGCGGCATGTTCGATGCCCCACTTGGCGACTCGGCCTGTTGCCTCTGCATTGTTGATTATGTCTCCCAACGGTGCCTTGCTGACTAGTGTCACTATGTGCTCCTGGAAATAATGCCTAAGCTTTCTGGCGGCAAAGAATATGCCATAAGCCAGCTTTTGGTAATGCGGGTACCTCTGCTTGGAGGCGGAGAAGACTTCACTGATGAAGTAAACCGGTCGTTGCTCAGATGTCGCGGCTTCGTTCTCCTTTCTTTCCACAACCAAGACAACGCTGACAACTGATCCAGTTGTCGTGATGTAGAGCAGCATTGGTTCCTGCGATCGAGGTGCTGCCAATATCCGAGCGGATACGAGAGCCTCCTTAATTTGTTGTAAGGCGACGTCTGCCTCCGCTGTCCACTCAAAGTTGTCGGACTTCTTCAATAGCCGGTATAGAGGCATTGCCTTTTCCCCTAGGCGGCTTATGAAACGACTGACGGCCGCCCGCGATCCGGCTAGGCGCTGCACGTCCTTCAGACAAGTGGGTCTGGATATGTTTTGGATAGCCTTGATCTTCTCCGGATTAACTTCGATCCCTCGTTCTGAGACGATAAATCCGAGTAGCTTGCCGGCTGGAACGCCGAAAACACACTTGGCGGGATTGAGTTTCATCTTGTATTTTCGGAGATTCTGAAAAGTTTCTTCAAGATCCTCTACGAGATCTGCCTTCTTTTTCGACATCACCGCAATGTCGTCTACGTAGACGTGAACATTGCGGCTGATCTTCTCGTGCAGGCAACTTTGCATGCATCGCTGGTATGTTGCCCCTGCATTTTTCAGGCCAAAAGGCATCGTGATGTAGCAGAAAGTCCCGTATGGAGTGGTGAAGGAAGTTTTCAGCTGATCTGACTCCCTCATCTTGATTTGATGGTATCCTGAGTAGGCGTCTAGAAAACAAAGCAGCTCGGAGCCTGCTGTGGAGTCTACGACTTGGTCGATTCTAGGCAGCGCAAAGGGATCCTTTGGGCAGCACTTGTTAACACCGGTATAGTTGATACACATCATCAGCTCTTTATTCTTCGTTGGAACTAGTACAGGATTTGCCACCCAATCGGTGTGTACAACTTCTTTTATGAAATTGGCGGCCTTCAGCCTTTTTATCTCCTTTCCTATAGCCTTGCGTCTCTCATCTCCAAAGCGTCTTGTTGCTTGCTTCATCGGCTTGCATCCTTTTATGACGTTGAGTGAGTGCTCGGCAAGTTCCCTCGGTAGACCAGGCATGTCGGAAGGCGACCATGCAAAGATGTCGCAATTCTCACGGAGGAACTCGACGAGCGCGCCTTCCTATTTGCTGTCAAGGTTGGAGCCGATGAAGACTTGCTTAGAATTGTCGCCTGGGATGAGGTCCGCCTTTTTGGTGTCTTCTGAAGCTTCAAAGGTCTTCTTGACATCCATCTTTGGCTTGGGCATGGAGTTGTCTGGGTCCGCCTCAAGTAGTGCGAGTTCTTCCTTGTGGATGACGGCTTCGGCGAAGGCGGCCATGCCACGCTCACACTCCTTGGCTTTCTTTAAGTTGCCGGAAACCGTGATAGTTCCGTTTTCCCCCGGCATTTTAAGCTTGCTGTATAGGTAGCACGGCCTTGCCATGAATTTGGCGAAAGCCGGTCGTCCGAAGATTGAATGATAGGCGCTTTTGAAGGGGACAACACCGGAGGAACTCTGAGCGGTAGTTCTCCTTTGGTCCAAAAGTTACCTTCAGCCTAATGCACCCCATTGACTTTGGCTGCCTGCCGGGCACTATGCCATGAAACGTGAGGTTGCTGTGATCAAGCTGATCCTCTGATAGGTTCATGCAGCTTAGTGTGTCATAGTACAGGATGTTGAGGCTACTGCCGTGATCCATGAGTACCTTTGTGAGTATAAAGTTGTCGACAATGGGATCGACGACAAGGGCGTACTTGCCTGGGTGAGGAACGTGATCAGGGTGGTCGGACCGATCCCAGGTGATCGCCGCCTCGGACCAGTTCAAGTACTGAGGGACGTCCGGCATTGTCGCGTTGAGTTCGCGCATCTCCGCCTTTTCCACCTTAGCCGAAGGCGTGCCAACAAAACACACGAGAGATTCTTTGACCTGCGGATATGGTTTCTTTTTCTTGGCGGCCGCGTCATCCTCGCTTGAGATTAACATGTCGTCGTCATCCTCGTCGTCCTTGTTGTCTTTCTTGTCGTACTTCTTTGACTTCTTTGACTTCCAGCCAACTGTGGGGTCCTTTTTGAAGTCGTCCATGAAACGACACTCGCTAAGCATATGGTTGACCTTGCCAAGTGAGGCGTGGATGGGGCATGACAAAAGTTTTGCCTGCTCGTAAGTGATACGCGCCGCCTTAGGGCCCGAGCCGGCGTCGCGATTGTCTTTCTTGTTCTTCCACTTCTTTTTGCCGGCATTCCCTTGGAACACGACGGCTACCTCGTTGGAAGGTCCGGGTATGTCATCCGTTGCCTGCTTGCGTCTGTTGTTCCGTTTTGGGACGATGCTGACGTCTGGATCATCGTCGCGTGCGTCGTCATCCGCCGCCGCGTATTGGGCGGCTAGGTTAAGCATCTCGCCAAGGTCCGTGATTTGCTCGCGGACGAGCCGATTGCGGAGCAGGGACTTCTTCTGCAGGCCCGTGTAGAAGGCATGGATACCTGTGCGTCCGAAACACCATGACAGTTGGCCTTTTCGGAGATCCAACGAGTGACAAAGTTTGTCATGGTTTCGTCCGGCTTTTGAATACAGCGTTGTAAATCCGTGTAGGTATTTGGACGCTTGTATGTTCCTTGGAAGTGCTGGGAGAAAACCTTTTCCATGTCGTACCAGCTATGGATAGACTTTTCTGGAAGGTTGTCGATCCAAGCCCTTGCCGTGCCTTCCAACATGAGAGGTAGGTAGCGGACGGAAATATGACTGCTTCCGTCAGCAATTTCTATGTCCATGGCATAATCGGGTAGCCATGAATCCGGCTTAACGAGGCCGTTGTACCTAGAACAGTTTTTAGACACTGATGTCATGTCCTTGGGGAACGGTTCTCTGCGGATGGCGTCGCCAAAGCACTTTGGTCCAGAATATAGTGGCTCCTTTCCTCTTGCCATGTCTTGTAGGCGGTGTCGCGAGTCTTTTGGATCGAGCTGCTGTGCGCCTCTGTTTGCGTTTGGCTCGTCCTACGCTGCCCGGCTTACGCTGCGCCTGGGCCCTTCTGCCGCCTCCTTCCTCTTGCTGTCGGTGCTGCGCTGCGGAGACCGACTTCGACCTCTCCTGGGAGGATCGTTACCGGCATCTTTTCTAAGCGGCTGTCCATTATCTCGGCTACCGCCATTGCCGCGCCTTGGCTAGGCTGGAGGTGGCAGGTCTCCTCTACTTCCTGTCCTTGAATTCTCGTCCCGCCTTGGTTTTGGCGGTGGCGACTTCTTTGGAGTTGGCGTTGCTTTCCTTTTGCCGCCATGGCTACTGGAGCCGGACGGGCCTTCGGGGTCTGCGCCAGGTGTACCTTGGCACTTTCCTGACTTGGATTCTAGGTCTCCCCCGCGGGCATCCGCCATGTGGCCATAGGAGTCCGCGCGGGCTTGCTTTTCGAGGGCCTTGCTTACGAAGTGTCTTGCATTGGCCTGTTTTTCCTCCGCTGTGTAAGTCTTGTCGTCTAGGGTGTCTAGCGCAGCAGCAGCGTTAAGGATGGGGGTGCAGAAGACGACATCCCCCCTTCTGTCCACGCGCTGTGGTGCTGTGCTCCAGTCGAACCCGAGATCCTGAGACGCTGTCGTTGCACGCGTTGGCGGCTCCTTATCATAGCGGTTTTTTGATGGCCTTTTTTCCTCGAAGAGCTGCCGGCTTGTTTTGGCCGACATCTTTTCTTGTTCTTTCTCGATCTTCTTTGCAAGGCTCTCGACATGCTCCTCTCTTTTGCGCATGAAATCAGAGTGCTTAAGCATATTATTCCTAAGCTCTTCCACTTCGTCGAGTGGGGTGTCCTTGTTCACCGGAGTGTGCATAATCTCTTCTACTTCCTTGATGACGGAGAGCAAATCCGTGGGTTTGCTGCTGCCGCCTTTCTCGAGGCCAGTTTTCTTCTTTGCGCGCACCTTGTCGGAACCATCAATGAGTTGACCGGCAGTGGTGTCGCCGACATCTTCCACCGACTTGTTTTGCGTTTCAGAAGAAGCTGGGGTTGACTCGTGTCCGACGACAACCAACATAGCCAGCTTGTCAGGCATATCAGTATCCGCTGTGCCCTCTGAAGGAGCCGGATTATCATTGGAAAAGCTGCTTTTGATCTTCTCTTCGAAGAGACTAGCATCATCATCAGAGTCAGAGTCTACGTTGACTTGAACGGTAGATCTGGATCCGGCATCTGACATCGCATCCTCCTGAAGAGCAGGAAGGATTGATTCAGGATCGTTGTTTTCCAGCTGGGAGTCGGATTCCAGCCCGACAACTCCGACGAAGTAGAAATCAGATTCGGCCGACTCTTGGGAGAAGGCGGATTCAGATCCATCTTGTCGGTCGACTGCTTGGTCGAAGGGTTGGTGGGTGGGGTTGTAGAAACGTGGTAGGCCGTACGCGTCTGGCATGTACCCGATGAAAACGTCGATCCCTCCGATCGGTACGATTGCGCATCTGATAAGGTAGTCGTCCGCCGGGAGCCAGGACTCATCCGAGATGACGTAGATGTGGCCGCCATACCTTGACGCGGCCAACGGCGATCTTCTTGCCCACGCCGCCAAGTGTTCCCGCCTGGAACGTGACGCCAGGAACCTTACACCCCACGGTGGGCGCCAACTTTCTTGGTATCGACATAATTGATAGGAGACGGGGGTCCTCTAGCCTACGTATGGATTGTGGGGAAGAAGGTTGGTGTCGTCGAGGACGGGATTGAACACGGCGAGTTTACCCAGCTTCAGATCCCGCAGCGGTGGCGAGATCCTACGTGCTGCTATAATTCACTATGAGGCAATAGTCGTGAACAGGTTTCAATGTGTATGATGCGTGTTGGAGCGTGCCCTAAAGGCTTCGTGGTGGCCGGCTTATATAGACGGCCAGACCCCATGATACAAGGCAAGTACTTGTCCGGCAAGTAATCAGAGTCCTAGACCTAGCCGGCTTAGTTGCCGCCTTCCGTCTTGGGCTTGGTGGCTTGATGGGCTTCGGCCTTCCGCCTTCCTTGGACCGTCCGCCTACTTCCTTCTACGTCAGCTATCTGGGCCGCCCGGCGGGTTTTAACCTTACCACCCTTGGGCCACGCTGGACTAGCCGGATTGATCCATGTTGGAGATACCCCTAGTTGATACATCCCCAACATTAGCCCCCAGAAAGGTTGAAGTTCTCCCGGCGCCGTCTTCTTCTTGATACTTCATTCGTCAATGTTGGCGGTTGCAGGACTTGAACCATTCTGAAAAACAATGTCCGTGAGACAATAGCCGTGAACAGGTTACAATATGTATGATGCGTGCCCTAAAGGCTTCGTGGTGGCCGGCTTATATAGACGGCCAGACCCCAGGATACAAGTCAAGTACTTGTCCGGCAAGTAATCAGGGTCCTAGACCTAGACGGCTTAGTTGCCGCCTTCCATCTTAAGCTTGGTGGCTTGATGGGCATCGGCCTTGCGCCTTCCTTGGACCGTCCGCCTACTTCCTTGTACGTCAGCTATCTGGACCGCCCGGCAGGCTTCAACCTTACCACTTTTGGGCCACCCTGGACTAGCCGGATTGATCCATGTTGGAGATACCCCTAGTTGATACATCCCCAACAAAACTCGTGATGGCCACCGTTTCTAGGGTATCGGCCCCGCTCCTGGCGTCTGGAGGAAGAAGAAAGGGCCAGAGCCATCGATCCCTGCATCAACGGACGTGTCTGAAATGTCTCAGATCTAATCCTTGCCGTCGGTTTTTGATTCGGCGACGACTTAACCCCTGCCCTGCGCGCGCGCCACAGTGGGCCGGCCCAGTTCGCTCGGACGAATTCGGGCCAGATCTAGCCCATCTTTTATTTTCCTTTTAAAATCTTTTCCCTGTTTATTTTCCAGTTATTTGATAGTTTAGCTTTAATTCGTTTCTGGAATATCTGTGCATGCAATTGTTGTGAAGTAAATTTTGCATAGTTCCTGTGTGTTTTCTTAACTATGTGGCTTTGGCCGTTTTAAAATATATACTAGTATCTGTGTGTTAGGTTTGATCTGGCAAACAATATATTTTTCACCATTTATTTAATTGTGGGAGTTCTGTATATCCAAAACTTGTAATCATTTGTTATATGGAAAGCATAAGATAATACCTACCTAGATCTATAAGACTTGCGTGCAGTAGATGCATATAACTAAAGTTCTCTTAAGTTTAAGATTTATAACAGTAGCTGTTTGGTGATTTTTAGTTCATTATTAAAAATACAGTTTGGAGTAAATCCAATTGCATGTGATAGATATGGGTGGTAGTTATCATTTCCTAGTTCGGTAGAATTGTCTAGCTTGTATTTTGCTCTTGGTGAACTATTCTCCAAAACAGGGTGTTATTACAATTCAAAACTAATTGTTTTATTTCCAGTTAATTGCATGTGCTTGATTTTAATGTTTTGTGTTATATCTGTTTATGAAAATAAATTAGGAGTGTTTTTGTGGAGTTCTTATGTGTTTTACCTTAACATGTAAAGTTGGTTTTGTCTAAAACTAATTTATATCTTATGTTGTACACTATTAATGGTAAAATGTGTGTGTTCCACTAAAACTGAAATATATGGAGATAGGCGTGTCCAAATGGGGTGAATCCAATTTATACAGAAAGCTTAAGGAAATACCTATCCATCGACATTAACCTTGCATATAGGAGATTCCTAAAACTGAAGCTACACTCTTTGTGGGTTTGAGTTCAGTAGCATTTGTATGATTTTTAACTAATGTTTAGTAATAGCTTTTGATGCAAATCCAACCTTGCTAGGTTCCTATAGTTACTAGCTATATGGTGGTAGAAGGGTTTAATTTTATGATCATTATTTTATAGTTATTCATTTCTCTCCCTAAACAGCAACTAGCCAACTAAAAGTAAACTTGAGATAAATTCATGTTTTAGTTTATGCAAATGGTGTGCATGTTTTTAATACACTAAGAATCCAGAACCTACCTTATTAACTTGCTTGTAAACTTCTATTAATGTTGTGGTGCCTCTCTTGTTCATATTTAGCATAACTCACCTTGTACCCTAAAAATGGCATCAAGTGTTTTTATACGCCTTATATGTGGTTGTGCTTATGTGTTATATTTTTGTCCAGTAGTTGCTTGTGTTTTGTAATGCTTAATGTATGCCTTTCTTGTTTTAGATTATTGTCAACACGTGGTTATTGTGTGATTGTTTGTTTTAATTGTTGAAGTGGTCTTAGTTGTGGCATCTTATTAAATAGTCTAGTGCACCTTTTTAACTCTTAATCAAATACTTGGGTGAACATTAGTGTTAGCCTTTGTTTGTTGATTGATTACTTACTAGAATGTGTCTTGGAAATATTAACATGTCGGCATGAGAGTGTGCTAGTGTTAATGTTAACACTTGCTTGTGTGATAACATACTTTTGATTGGAGTATCTCCTAGATTTAAAACATATTTTTGTCTGAAGTATTTCCTGAACTACTAAGATACTTTTGTCTGAAGTATTTCCTGAAAACTAATGTAACAACCCTTGTTGAATGATCTAATCACCATAAGAGATGTTTTGCTTTAGTGTCAGTTAAAACTACCTTTTTGGCTATTAGGGTTCCTGGCTACATTTTCTTGTTAGCTAAATGACTTGTTAGCTTTTGATTTAAAACTACCTTTTTGGCCTTGTTGAATGGACTTTTTGGTTTATTGTTATTTAGCTAAATGAGTTGTTAGCTTTTGATTGTTAGCTTAATGTCTTCTGTGAATCTTGCTGTTTGTTATGTCCTTGTGGCATCGTCCTGTATTTTTAGTGTTGCTCTCTTTCCTGTTTGCGACGTTAGATACGACCGGGAAGGAACTGGAAGCGAGGAGTGAACCTGAGGGATATCAAGATCAAGACCTAGGACATATTGCTGAGCCAGGCCAGCCCACCTCACCACTATAATGAATCCTACTATTTTATAAAGCATTGTTTTGTCTTCAAAATAAAATAATGCATGTTTCACTTCTTTGTGGCACCCTGCCACCCGAAAACTATTTTACCAAATATTGTTTGACCAATGTTATCTACTAGAATACTATAGGTTTTAGAAAATAAGTTTTCACTTGATGAGCCTTGTTGTTGAAGGTTCCATCAAGAAGATTAAGTTATCTAGTAGTATATTCTTATTTCTTTATCTCAAAACTATAGGATGGGAACCTATTTGATAAAACTTTTTTACGGAGGAAAACCTGAATTGCTGGGAGCATTCAACGAGAAAGAAAATGCTTTATGAAAACCCGAGATGCTAAGAGCATTCGGAGATGTTGCGAAAACCCGAGCTGTTGGGAGCAGTCGGAGATGGAGATTTAATTTTGAAGTCCCTGCTACCGCCCGAACAATTAACCCGTGCAACCACACTACTTTACATGGGTAGGGCTTAGACGGAAGCTTGTCTGTTTTAGTATTGGGGATCTCATACTTTCTATGGGGGCAGGGCCCTTGAAGCCGGGTTGTCGTCCGGAAGAGACAGTACACTGCTGCGGACCAGCAGCCAGATGATTACGGCGGGTCTCCTGCCATGGCGGTGTGGTGTCCCGAGGAAAGACCATGGGTCTAGTGGAGCACACGATGTCGGGGAGAACAAACCTACCGGGAGGTTTCGATACTAGGGTGGACATAGTGGAAGGCTTTGATCTGGTTATCCGGACCCCCGCATGTTATCCGGACATAGTGGCAGACACGGCGGAAGGACCTATTGGTGTGGGTAAAGTGTGCTACCTCTGCAGAGTGTAAATCTATTCGAATACCCGCGTCGCCGGTCATGGACAGTTGGAAAGGCCACACTGGGCGCCATGGAGAAGGAAGTTGTTTTCAAGAAAAGTGTTTTCGGTGAAACAAGGAGGTACCTGTGAGGTACGGCATTTTGGTGAGGATGGTTGATCTCGGGGAGACAACCAATCCGATCTCAAGTCAGGAAAAAGGGGTATCCCCATCCTAGTGCTTTAAAAGGTTTTACAAAAGAAGTTTCTTTACTGAGATATGTCCTTGCTATATCTAAGAGAAGAGAATTCTATCTCTAAATGTTTTCTTCAACAAAGATATAGAGATGTAGTATTCTCTATGCCTTAAATCATCGTATTTGAAAACTAAGCCCTATAGTCTGTCGGGTTATGACTCCCTAAGAATAGGGTAGTCACTTCCTGAAGTGTAGTTCGTGAAGGGGACTGAACGCGGAGGTCAAGACCCTCGAGGGGCACGGCGACGTTGCTCGCCGGACCCAAAGACGAAACACCCACGACAGAGATAGACACCGGCCCGTACCTAGCTTCACGGCCCTCATGAGGAGGTAAGACCGCTACTCCTGCTTGTCTGTATTGGATTATGGTGGTTACAGTACAGCCGAGCTTGCCGAGGACCCCTTGAGGCAGTTCTAGCCTGGGGTTGGAAGCGATGATCTTCTTCTTCCTCCAGCCAGAGGCAATCCTACTTGGTATTTCTAGGGTTTACAAGCGTTGTTGCAAGCAATCGGCCGACCCTTGCTATGATGGAGGTCTTGGTGATTTTATAGGCGCCTCCGGCGCTCTCCTTCTCCTTAGCCTTCAAGTTGGTTCCCACATGGCAGAGGCATGGCGGAGCAGGAGTCCACCGCGGCTTGTTCGTCCATGGACGTGGTCCACCGCTGATAAAGGTGGGCGCGGTGGCCGACAGGTGGCCGACCGCGCAGTACTGCCCGCATGGGAGATAGTCTCTGAGGTGGAGCCCGCGATGACGTTCTCTTTGGAGGGTTGTGCCGTCCACTTGCTTTATCACCAGAGTAGAAGGTCCTGGAAGTTCTGCAGCAGGCGGCGCAACTTTATTGACTCCTTTATCACCAAAACGGCAACGTGGGTGCTTGCGTCACCACGTGGGCATGGCAGAGGCCATGTGCGCCACGCTGTACTTCCTTGGCCGCGACCTTTCCCCACAGGCTTGAGGAGGCCTGTGGAGATATTCTTGTTGACTTCCCTTCAGGCGCGCTGGCGCCTCGGGAGGGTCTCCTGAAGCGAGGGACCCCTTGAGGCCCTCGTTTCCTCTTCAGGCCCTCGAGGGGAACTGCCTCTCGAGGGTCACGCCAGGCGTGCGAGGCCTGGGGGGAGTGGGCTCTTCATACCCCAGTCCTCACTGGGCCGACAGTAACCCTCGGGCCCGCGATGGGCACGATTGAGCCCATGGGCTCAGGCGAAGCGTCGTGGGCCTTAGTGCCCGGCCGGCCCGAGCCACGCGACACTCAAACGAGTAACAGTCTCGCACGATCTGGGGCGTGAGTCGTGGGGGGTCCCACCACGCCCCGGTAACTGCTCCTTGAGGGGATATAAAGCCCGAGCGTCGCAGCAGGGAGCCGTTACCGTTTCCAATCTTTCTCACAGAAGTTTCCGCCTCCTAGAGCTCTCTACCTCCTCTCTCTCCTGTGATTCTCCTCCTTCCGTCTCCCTCAGGCCTCCGAGCCCTCGACGATGATTCCCCTCAAGAGCAAGGGCAAAGCCGCTGCGGGGTCTTCCTCCCAGGCGGTGGCCCCTGAGGTCGTACAGGGCGCGGCGTTGTTGGGCGTGCGCGTCAACGAGAAGGCGCTCGCCAAGGTCCGGTACCTGGTTGCGGACAGGACGAATGAGCACGGCGCCACCGCCTTGAAGCCCGCGGCGCACGAGAAGCGCCCGCGAGGGTACTTCCCGATATTCCAGCACTGCCTCGCCGCCGGGCTAGTGCCGCCGTTCTCGCCGTTTCTGGAGGCGGTCCTCGCGTTCTACCAGGTGCAGTTGCTGCATCTGCACCCCAACTCCATCCTCATTCTCGCCGTCTTCGCGTACCTCTGTGAGGCGTACTTGGGCTTGGAGCCCACGGTGGGGTTGTTACGGTGCTTCTACGCGCTCCGGAGCACGGTGAAGAATGAGCGCTCCGGGTGCGTCTCATTCCTCATCGTCAACGGCATGGGGAGTGTCTACATCCCCATGTCATGCAGCGAAAACAAGGCCATCACCTCGATGACGAAGAAGGTGGACGACTTCCGCCAGAAGTGGTTCTTTCTCGAGGTGGAGCATCCCTGCGCTTTCCTCGAGGTCCCCGACGAGCCACCGCTGAAGAACTCCCATTGGGGCAAGGCAACCTTTGCCGGAGCGAGGAACGCGAGCTTGATGGGGCGCCTGACTTTCCTTCGCGAGGAGGGCCTCACGGGGCAGATCATCGCGGCGGACTTTGTGACGCGCCGCATCGCTCCCCTCCAGGCCCATTCGGTGCCCATGGGGATATACTCGGGTCCGAACGACAAGATGCGGCTCCATAATGAAGACAACGATCAGGACACCGTCGACAATGTCCTGTCTGCGCTCTTCATTAGCCCGGCTGTGCCTGCCATGGATCTGCTCCCTGCGACGCTCCGGCCTCTCCATCAGTACAACTTGACGAAGCGCATGGCCATCCTGGAGGGGATGCCTCCGTTCACCCCGACAGGCCTGGCGGACTTGCAGGTGCCAACGCCAGCAATGCGGGGAGCGGAAGGGGCAGATTCTCCATCGGCCTCAGGAGCTGGCCTAGGTGAGGAGGAGGCCACAGCAGGGGAGGTGTCTTCTTCGAGGGCCGGGCCATTCACTGACGAGGTCTGCGCCATCTCGTCAGGTGATGACGATGCCTTCGTGGTGGCTCCCTCGCGCCCCGTGGAGGAGGAGGCTGAGGAAGGGGAGGCCTCTGACGCGGAGGCCTCTCCGGGAAGGCGAGGCCATCTGACGTCCCCTCAAAAAGGAAAGCGGTGACGCCCCCAGAGGGGTCTGGTGCCAAGACCTTCCCCTCATGGCGCTCGCCAGGCTTGGCGTGGGTCGATGCCGGTGCCCCCCTTCAGGGTGAGTGTTCATGACGCTTGGTCGCTTGATTTTTGTTCTCTCTTCATTTTTCCCTTTACTGAAGATCTTTTCTTGGGTTTTTCGCCAGTGATCTTGTGCCTTCTAAGCGCCGTAGGATTCGCAAGGCAGCTGATGTGAAGAGAGTCAGGGCTGAGGCCGTGGCTGACGAGGCCACGAGGCCTGTGGAGACGGCCTCCACGGGCCCCTTTGAGGGGGTGCCTCAAGAAAGGCAGCTGCGCCTCAGGCGGGTGCGGCAGAGCCTCAGGTGGAGGCGGATGCGCCTCGCCCAGAGGCACCTTCACCGTCCCCCGAGCCATTGGTGGTGGAAACCACGGAGGAGGAGGCCTCGACGCCACCTCGCCCTCCTTCTCCCCCTCGCGCGGTCACGCCTCCGCGCGAGGCAACTCCGCCGCGCGAGCCAACGCCACCGTGTTCGCCCACTCTGCCGTCTGCGCCCACGGCTCCCGTGCAGCCTACGACGGAAGCGTGCGAGGAGCCAGCGGGCGCGGGCGCGTCCGCAGGGGGAGATTCTTCCTCGCCTCCTCGTCCAGCTGGAGGCGATGAGCGCCCTGCTGCCGCGGGCCTCGAAGAGGACGCTAGCGCGGGTACGGGCGGAGCCCAGGCTAGCCCCCGAGCTCTCCCCGCGGTTGGGCTCTCGGGGCTCGACGCTGGAGCCGGGCCCTCCTCAAGCCAGGAGTTGGTCCTTCGAGGCTGGGACTGGAGCGCGAGGCGCCGTGAGGTCGCCTTCGGCCTCGTGAGGGAATCCTTGGAGGGCATGGAGGCGCACCTCGCCCTCGGGGACATACGGCTCGCCCAGCAGCGGGAGAAGCTCGTGAGGTCGTGGGCGTCCTTCCATGCGGCGGTCGAGGCGCGCCTGCAGGAGGACCTGGCGCGGCAGGCCGCATGCGAGGAGGCCACCAGCTTCGCCAAAGAGATCCGCGAGGAGGCCATCCGCGATGCTGTAGAACTTCTCGAGCCCCTTCAAGCGGAGCGCGATGCCGTTGCGGAGCTCCTGCGCGAGGCCACGTCCGAGCGCGTGGCGATGGAAGGCTCGCTGGCGTAGAAGCGCCGCGAGCTAGGCCAGCTGGAGTCCCAGCTGCTCTCCGCCCACCAGGCCGCGCAGGCCGCTCTGGAGGAAGACCGCAAGGGCTTTGCCGAGGCTGAGCGGCAGCTGGCCCTCAAGGAGAGAGAGCTGCGGCAGCTCGAGGAGCAACACCTTCAGGCAGAGAAGAACCTAGACGCCCAGCGTGAGGAGCTTGAGGCGCGTGAAGGGGACCTAGCCCAGGCGCTCTCGAAGTACGACGAGAACGTCGCTGCCCAGAAGCTTGCTTATGAGCGCTTCGAGCGGCGTTTCGCCGAGAAGAAGAAGGAGGCTTAGGATGCCCTCGTGGAGCGCGAGAAGCAGTTCCGCCAGTCCAACTCTCAGAAGTACCGCGACCTGGCCCAGAAGCAGGAGGACCGCTTCAAGGCCAGGCACGCCGCAGACGGTCAGCGGATCGCTGAGCTCGAGAAGGCCAACTCTAAGCTGGAGGCCCGCCTGAAGCGCGCCAAGGATGGTCGACGCCGAGCGGAGGAGGCCCGCGATGAGGCAGATCACGGCCTGAACTCCTTGGCCAAGGACGTGGAGGAGCAGGTGGCTCCTGCGATGGAGCGGGCGGCGGAGGCGGCGGACTAAGTCCAGGCGGCTCGCGCGCTCACGAAGCAGCGTGAGCGCATGTTCAAGGCGTTGGTCTGAGGCCGTGGCGACGCGGCCATGTATCTGGTCTATTTTGACCAGCTCTTCGCGGCGCTCGAGGGCCCCGTCATCGAGCTTCGCGAGATGATCGAGGACGAGAGCTGGCAGCTCTTGAGGGTGGTTGTTGATCGTATCTTCACCAACCTCAGGCTCCTCACGCCGGGCTTCGACCTCTCCACCGTGACGGAGGCCGCCCGAGGCGAGGATGCGCACCGGGTCTCCAACTCCCTCCGCGAGTAGGTTGATGCCTTCTGCAACCGCTTTAGGCAGGCGGAGGCTACAACGGAGGACAGCGAGGAGGAGGCCGCCTCTGCCGAGACCGAGGAGGGCGTCGTGGAGGAAGTCCAAGACGACGTCCCTTCCGCCTGAGCCACACATTATCGCGCCTGCGTGCGCTTGTATCTGAAACAATCTTGTGTTTAGACATTTATGACCTTTTGGCCTGTAATATACTCTTAACTGCTATTTGTTTTTAGCTTGCTTGCCCCTCGAGAGGTCTCTTTGGACTCATCTTCATGTCTATTTGTTCTCTGCGTCGGTAGGACCCATCTCTTCGTGCCATGACTCCGCCACTTCAGTATGCATGAGCAATGACTCCGCAAGGCCGGGGGGAGTTTTGGCCTAGGAGAGGTAAGAGCCCTGAGTCACAATGCTCAAGTGCCCCCCTTAGACGTACGAGTAGTCCATGAAGTGTAAGGTAAAGCAAAGTCGCTTGAGGGGCAAACTGGCGCTTAGAGGAGAAAACGCTCTCAAGGCGTGGGTGCGAGACTTAGCTTCTCGAGGTTTTCGCTCTGTAGAGGATCTTTGCCTGGCGAGGAGGTCCTCTTGAGGTATATTTCCCGGATGCCTCCTCGGGCTTGCGGGGGCATTTCTTCCCTGTAGATGTTAGAGGGGCGAACCCAAACGCTGGAACACGGTACAGGGGACTCGTGCGCGCTTATAGGTCCCCTCAGGCGTTCCTCACGAGGAGAGTAAGTACCAAGGTCCTCTGTAGAGATGGCGTGTTTGTGGGATCTTGCCCTCCAGCCAGAGCTCGGATCCTTGGGTTTTGCAGTGCTGTTTGTGTGTCATTTGAGGCACTGGCACCGTACTCAGCCCCCGCTCGTGAGGTACGCATGTGGAGAGATATGAGCGCACATTTCAACAAAGTAATGCGTAAATAAAACTCACCACCATATATTACATAGCGGCCGAGGCGCTAAGTTCACTTGGGAACGAAATTGGCTCATTATGCTTGGGGTTGCCAAGTTAATGTTTTGACCATGTCGAGGCATGGGGACCAGCCATTACTGGCAGAGACTCTCAACGGCCTGAGGTGGCTCGTTACAAGGAGAGCTCGGAGGGTTGACCCTCGAGGGAAGCCTTTGGAGCTTAGAGGTTTAAGCCATGGGCTTTTAACCTCTAGAGACAAAAAGTGTTGGAGGTTGAGCCGTAAGCTGCCTCTTCCGCCATATGTCTTGACGTGACAATGATCACGGGCGTGACGATGATCACATTCTGCGTTTGTTCCTTCTGGAGACAAAAAAATATGTGAGGTTTAAGCCGTGAGCTTTTAACCTCTGGAGACAAAAGTGCTTGGAGGTTGAGCCGTAAGCTGCCTCTTCCGCTAGATATCTCGACGTGACAATGTTCACGGGAGTGACGATGATCACGGGTAGAACTAGCGTAGGTGCATGATGTTCCATAGATTCTTGACGAGGATGTCGTCTTGAGTTTCGAGGCGAGCTGCGCTAGGCCTGGCGATGTGAGTGACCCTGTAGGGGCCTTCCCACATCAGGGACCGCTTGTTGAGGCCTTCCCTGGAGAGGATTCGCCTGAGGACGAGATCGTCTGCCTCCAGGGTTAGCGAGCGCATGTTGCGGCTATGGTAGCGTCTCAGGTCCTGCTGGTATTTGGCCGCCCGGAGGGCGGCGCGGCGTCGTAGTCCTTCAAGGAGCAGCAGGTCGTCGTTGTGGAGGTCCTCTTGCTGGTCCTCGTTAAAGTCAAGGATCCGTGGGGATCCATGCTTTATCTCTGTGGGGAGGACTGCTTCGGCTCCATAGACGAGGGCGAACGGTGTTTCCCCCGTAGTGTTCGGTGGCGTTGTGCGGATGGACCAGAGCACCGAAGGGAGCTCGTTGATCCAACCCTTGCCGTGGCCTTTGAGGATGTCGAAGGTCTTGGTCTTTAGGCCCTTTAGGACTTCTGCGCTTGCACGCTCAGCCTCTCCGTTGCTTTGCGGATGAGCGACTGAGGCGAAGCAGAGCTTGATGCCCATTCTTTCGCAGTAGGCTCTGAAGATGCCACTGGTGAATTGCGAGCCATTGTCGGTGATGATGCGGTTAGGCACTCCGAAGCGGCAGACCAGGCCTCTAATGAATTTTACCGCCGCGCCTGCGGTGATTGTGCGCGTCGCCTCCACTTCGGGCCACTTAGTGAACTTGCCGATGGCCACGAAGAGGTAGCGATATCCGTCTTGCGCTGTTAGGAAATGTCCCAGGATGTCCAGCCCTCTTACCGCGAACGGCCAGGAGAGCGGAATGGACTGTAACCCCAGCGCGGGTTGGTGGATTTGCTTGGCGTGGAATTGGCAGGCTTCACATGCTTGGACGATGTCCACTGCATCCTGAAGTGCTTGAGGCCAGTAGAAGCCGCTCCTGAAGACTTTGCTTGCGAGGGTGCGGGCGCACGAATGGTGGCCGCATTCCCCGCTGTGGATGTCCTTGATCAGCATTTTGCTTTCCTCATGAGGAACACATTTGAGCGTGGTTCCGTTTGGTCGCTTGCGGTAGAAATTCCCTTCGAGGATTTTGTACGATTTTGCTTGGCGGGAGATTCGCTCCGCTTCAACATATTCCTCGGGAAGGATCCCTTTGTCGAGGTAGCCTTTGATCTCATCAATCCATTCTGTTTCTTGATGCACCGCTATGAGCAACAGACGCTCCCCTATAGGGGGCCCACAATCTGGAGCCCCATTTGCAGGTGGTGGCGGGAGCGCTTCGTCTGTGCTTCCGGGCATGGCCTCCTGAGGCTGCTTTATGGATGCCTTGACGAGTCTTTCTTCAAAGACGCCTGGCGGCTGAGGTTGCCTCTTTGACGCGCGCTTGGCGATGTCATCATCCTCTTGGTTCTCCTTTCTTTGGATGTGCATGATCTCCATTCCCCTGAAGTGCTTCTCCAGCCTACGAACCTCTTCAAGGTATGCGGCCATGTGGTTGTCCTTAGGCTTATAGCTTTTGTTGGAGAAGTTGACGAGCAGCTGGGAGTCGCCCTTAATGAGTAGATGCTTGATGCCTAGGGCGATTGCGGCGTGTAGGCCGGCAAGCAGGCCTTCGTACTCAGCGATATTGTTGGAGATCTTGTCGATTCCAAAGAACAGCTTGACCGCGTAATACAACTTGTCGCCTTTTGGTGAGATCAGGACCACGCCAGCCCCACCGTGGCGACAAGCGAAAGCTCCGTCGAACTTCATGGTCCAGTGGCTGGGCATTTTATCTCCAAGGGGCTCTTGTTCTTCTCTCAAAGGCTCTCCAGGGGTTGGGTCAGTCCATTCGGCGACGAAGTCTGCCAGCGCTCTTCCTTTGATTACCCTTGTGGTATCAAAGCGCAAATTGAATGGCTGTAGCTCTATGTTCCATCCTGCGACACGATCTGTGGCTTTGGGTTGCGCAGGCTTTGCTCCAGGGGGAAAGAGGTGACCACCGTGATGGGGTGACCCTGGAAGTAGTGTTGCAGCTTTCTTGAGGCGATGAGGAGTGCGAGGAGGAGCTTCTGCTTCATTGTATACCGCTCGCGAGCATCACGCAGTACTGTGCTGACGAAGTAGACTGGATGCTCGGCGAGGGTAGTTTGTGTAGCCTTGGCGTCTTTTGCCTGAAGGGGCTAAGCTAGGCCCTCAAGTGGGTTGGCCTCAGCGGGATTGTCATGGGCCTCGAGGGGGCTGACCTCCTGGGGCTTTGGGCCTGGCGGTGGGTTTGTGAGGGCTGCCCTTTCGTCGAGCTCTTGATCAGGAGGCTTTGGATTTGGAGTGGTTGCACTCTTCTTGTGGAGTACTGGCTCTTCCGTTTCTACCACAAGGACGACACTGGCTGTCTGTGGGGTGGCTGTTAGGTACTACTTCAGGTGCTCGCCTGACCTTGGGGCGACCATTACTGGTGGGCTGGCCAGGTATTTCTTCAAGTCCTCAAATGCTTTTTCAGCTTCAGGGGTCCACTTGAAAGTGCCCGTTCTTTTCATGATCTTGAAGAACGGCATGGCTCTTTCACCGAACTTGGAGATGAATCTACGCAAGCTGGCCATGCAGCCTGCTAGGCGTTGCATGTCCTTGAGCCCGCGTGGAGGTTGCATGCCCTCTATGGCCTTGATTTTTTCTAGGTTGGCCTCTATGCCTCGATGGGACACGAGGAACCCAAGCAATTTGCCTGAAGGTACTCCAAAGACGCACTTGGCGGAGTTGAGCTTGATGTTCACCTTGCGTAGGTTGGTGAAAGTCTCTTCAAGGTTCCCGAGGAGAGTGTTTCCCTCTCGGGATTTTACGAAGATGTCATCGACATATGCCTCGGCGTTCCTCCCCATTTGCTCGCCAAGTGCTATCCTCATTAGCCTCTGGAAGGTGGCTCCAGCATTTTTCAGGCCGAAGGGCATGCAGACATAGCAATACACGCCGGAAGGGGTGAGGAAAGCCGTTTTCTCCTCAACCTCCTTAGCCATTTTTATCTGATGATAACCAGAGAAAGCATCGAGGAAACAGAGGAGGTCACAGCCTGCCGTGGAGTCCACGATCTGGTCAATTCTTGGCATGGGATAAGGGTCCTTGGGGCAGGCCTTGTTTACATCATTGTAGTCGATGCAGAGGCGGCCTCCTCCGGCGGGTTTCGGGACTACCACGCCGTTGGAGAGACAAGTGGGGTGCGCGACTTTGCGGACGACCTTTGCCGCTTTGAGCTTCTCGACCTCTTTGATGATGAATGCTTGCTTCTCGGGGGCTTGTTTTCTTGCTTTTTGCTTGACGGGGTGCGCGTTTGGGCACACGGCTAAGTGGTGCTCGATCACCTCCCTCGGTATACCAGACATATCTGATGGTGTCCATGCGAACATGTAAGAGTTTGCCTGGAGGAAGGCGACGAGCGCGCTTTCCTATTTAGGAGGCAACGCGGCGCCAATGGTGACACTAGCCCCCGAGCCTTCAGCCCCCGAGCTGTTGGAGCTCAGAGAGATTTTCTTCGTAGCGGTTGTCTCCTGGGAGAACAACTGCTTCTTCTTCTTGGGTCTCTCGAGAGGCTCCATGTCCTCGTCTGCGGGGAATGCCATGGCGGCGGCCTTGTAGGCCGTCTTGACAGCGCGCGTAGCATCCAGGACATGTCCATGGATGGTGATCGTGCCGGTGCTGCCGGGGATCTTGACCATGTTGTAGGCATGATGCGTGACGGCCATGAATTTCGCGAGCGCGGGGTAGCCGAGGATGGCATTGTACGGCAGACCGATGTGCGCGACATCGAAGTCGATGTGCTCGGTGCGGTAATTTTCCTCGCTTCCGAGGCTCAGAGGCTCGATCGAACCGCTGGTGACTCCCATGAAGGGCCTAGAGGGCATGACCCGCTCGTACGGCACTTGAAGCGCTTCAAACGTATATGTGGAGATAACATTCAGGCCTGCGCCACCATTATTGAGAGTCTTGGAGACAGCAACGTTGTCGATGGTGGGGCTGCAAACCAGCGGGAGGGTTCCAACAGTCTTGGTGGACTTGGGGTGGTCCTGAGCATCGAAGGCGATGGTGTACTGCGACCACTTGAGGGGCCTGGAGGTCTCAGTGCTTGGGAGGGCGGCGTTGAGCTCACGGGCGAACTGCTTGAACTGATTGTTCGACTTTGGCGCCTGCGCCCCACCAAGGATGCAGGCAATGGCGCCCTTGGGGCTTGGTAGCCACCAACTTCCTTGTCAGGGAGATTGACATTCTTTTCCACGGGATTAGCCTGATTGCCAGATGGCTTCTGGTAGCCGTTCTTGCGTCCGCTCCCGCGGTAGCCACGGCCTCGGCCGCGGCCGCCACTGCCCTCTGCTTGTTCACGCTCCTTGCTCAACCTCTTGAGGTCAAAGCAAGATTCTATAGAGTGACCGCGCCTGTTGTGGTAGATGCAAAATGGGTAGTAGTCATCTTTCCTCTCTCCAGGCTCAGGGGAGTCCCTGCGGGTGCCCTTCGCGTCAGGCTCTGCCACGAGAACCGCGGTGGCCTTGCGTTTGGGCTCCTCCTTCTTTTTCTGGCTCCTGGACCCCTCAGCGTGCTCGTCCCCTCTCGAGGACATCTTGACGAAGAGGAGTCCCTCTTCAGCCTTGCCGCACTTGACCGCCAGGTCGAACAGCTTCACCACAGAAGTGAGCTTGTCGTGGATGCCCAGCTTCTCGAGCATCCTGCTGTTTGTGACGCTCTCACGGAAGGCGGCGATGACTTGGGTGTCAGGGATGTTCGTGATCTTGTTGCACACTTGGCTGAATCGCTGGATGTACTTGCGGAGCGTCTCATCCTTCCTCTGCACCACAGCGCACAGATCGTTGTGGGTGAGGGCGCGCTCGTACGTCCACTTGAAGTTGGAGACGAACTGCTTGCAGAGCTCCTCCCAAGAGTTCACGGAGTCCTCGGGGAGGTTCAGGAGCCACGACAGCGTAGAATCGCGAAGCGCGTGGGAGAACCAGTTGGCCATTGTGACGCCCTAAAATCAGTACTATGTAGATTTAAGCGTTCCCGCCGAAATCCGCATAATAACGATTTTAGGTCGCCCACCAGACATAATGTGCACGCCGAAACATGCGCATTATGTGGGTGGAATTGTGATAACATTACAACAGTTCCGATACATCCACAAATACAACAAAGATAAATTACAACAACGACTCGAACGAGTCAAGATACAAATGATACAATACAAAGATTCAAAAGACAGCGGAAGCGGAATAGTATCCATCTAAGGATAAGATGCAAATTGGACTAGGAGTCCTGAAGGTAAGCGATGGCGCCATATCCCTGCCCAGCCAAGCCGGAGGGATTCCCAAGCTAACGTCGTCAGACTTCAAACCTGTTGACTGCACATAAAGCACATCCCAAAAGAGGGTCAGGGCACTCCCTGGCAAGCAAAACCGACTTGCCTACTTTCTACACCATCTCCCAAAATATGGGGGAGGTGGACTTAGCGGCAGCAGCACTAGCAACCTAAAGAGACACGCTACAACTTCCGTCTAATCAGAGAGGGATAAGAGAGCGCATAAAGTAGCCAACTACTACTAACACCAAACATAACCCATTCTCGAATTAACCCCCTCAACCAAGTATGAGGAAGCAATTCGGGAAACTCACACGTTGAACAGTTTTAGTTATAATTTATTGTAGAAGTGATTCTATATTACTAGTCAATTTAATTAACATTAAATAGGTGCAAGTTGTCTAGATCTTGTTAGCCAGCATTATCACCAAAGCCGTCCATAACCGTGGACACGGCTCATCGATAAGATTATACCCTGCAGGGGTGCACTACTGTACCCATACTCGCATGATCAACCCAAGCAAGCATCAGGGCTTCTCAACACGACTTATTCCTTCACTACAGCAAGTCCAAGTGCCACCCATATGAGTTGTTACCCGCGTCAGGAGTCCGGCCGAATTCTCAATTGCGGACTCATTAGTTTGCGACTACGCCACCATGCGGCTCAAACCACAGTAGGAACTGTCCGCTTCGTGTCGTACCGCACCTATATGACCCCCCGTATCACATAACCTCTCATCATCATCATCATCATCATCATGCACATGCATATGAGCAAATGGAAAACCCGAACTACTTGTGGCACATGGACAAGCTGTAGATCCGTTCAAAGTCGAGGGGGGCTCCATTGGGCCACCCACAAGTGGTTAGTGCGCTCAAAATTGGATCTGAGGACAAAATCTCAGTTCCTAGGTCGACACTGAGCAGAACAAAACACCTCGCAAGGCCTTCCGCCTGGTGCCTTATCTTTTAATTATAATACCCCAATATAATACAACATTTTATTAAGGTAGAATAATAATACTAAGCAGATGAAACATAAGACCAACAGACGACTCGCACAAACAACTCTAAGCATGCGCTACGACTCGACGGGCCAACAGATAAACATGCAACGAGTATTAGGTTGTGGGGATAAAGCTGTATGGGCTGCAGGATAAACATGTGATGGGATCGCAGTTCAAGAATCGATAACTAGGGTAGCAGAGATCAACGGCAGGAATGAAAGATAGTGTATAGGTAAACAAGCAAACTTTGCTTGCCTGGAATCCCGCATGGAAGCAGATCTTGTCGTGGCTCACACATCTCAACGTCGTATCCGCGAAGAAGCAACAAACACTGGAAAGCGTAAAATATGCATTTTACAACTACGGCAAAAGATCCAGCATGATCATATGAGCATGATGCATGGCATGGCGAGATGCAATTTGAGATGCACTTAACTCAAATTAAGCGGAACCGGGGTTCCGACAATTAATACTTAGGTGCAAGGTATTTATCTACTCCACAAATTAAATGTTCATTAACATGGCAAGACATGGCAAAGATGATCTAGTCAAATTAAATGGAATGGGGCAATAAATATATTGAGTTGCCCCACACATTCCATATTTATTAATTAGGTGATTTACTACACCCGCAAACCCAAGAGATGCAACACATGCAATTATGATGCGATATGCACAAGATAGATGACATTTAATAAAATAGGTTTAGGGTTAGGGTTTGGGTTCGCACGTTGGATCTGGAGAGACAGGGTTCGAAACCGACATCTTCGGTGCGTAGAGGAAGTAGTTGCCGTCGGGGAAGTAGTCGTCGCAGGACCGGGGCGTCGTCGTTTGTCGGTGTCGTGGAAGTGGTCGGGTAGTCGTACTCGCTCATCCTCGTTGACGGGCGCGGGCACAGAGGAGCAAGGCAAACGGACACCGGAAAGAAAGCGTGCACGGGAGGGCACCGCGACACGAACACGGGCGGTCACAGAAATGCGGCACCCGAAGAGGCACGCGCGGCGCACGTAGCAACACCACGAAGGGTGGACAACTCGGACAAAATTGCGACGCCGAATGTCTTTTGGGCATTGTGTCGAACACCTTGCGGGTGGTGGCGGCGGCGTGCACACGGCCGTGAAGAGGAGGCAGCGGGGACGCACTGCGGCGCGCGACGGGCGCGCAAGGTGGCGCGGGGGCGGCGTGGAGGAGCACGGGGCGACGCGGGGCGTGCGTGGCGTCAGTGAGGAGGCCGGGGGCGCGGCGGCACGCGCGGGAGGCGGAGCACAGTGGCGCAGCGGGTGCAGCGACACGGCGAGGGCGGCCGGCGGACGGCGGCGCGTGGTGGGAGGCGGCGGCCGCGGCGGTGGAGGCCCAAATGCGCGCGCGGCCGGGGGCGCGCAGGCAGGGCGCGGCGTGGGGAGCGCGGCGTGGAGGTGGCCGGAGGCGGCGGCAGGAACGGCGTCGCGTGGAGGGAGACAGGGGCCGGCGCGGCTCGGGATGCCGGGCGGCGGGGACGACGGCCGTCGAGCTGCGCGGGGCGTGCGGAGCAGAGGCGGCGGCGGCCATGGCGCGTGGGGCGGCGGCGATAGGAGGAGCAGGGGGCGGCAGGCCGGAGCAGGGCGCGCGCGTAGAGGCGTGGCGGCGCGCGGCGTCCGGGGACGAGTGGCCGGGGCGAGGCGGCCGGCTGGCGGCGGCGGGGGCAGGCGCGCCGGAGGCAGGGAGGCGGGCCGGAGCGTGCGGGTCGGGAGGAGGTGGCGCGCGACGGCGCTGCGGGCGCGCGGCGGCGCGTCGCGGCAGGCCGGAGGTGGGGCGCCGGGGCGCGGCGCACGGGCGGCGCGGCGGATGGAGCTCGGGCGTCGGGGCAGGGCTGGGGAGCGAGCTCGGCTGGGCTGCGGGAAGAAGAAGGTGCGGCTCGGGAGGAGGAAGGAGAAGGAAAAAGAGAAAAGAAGAAAAGAAAAAGGAAAAAAAGGAAAAGAAAAAAAAAAGATGGAGGGGGAAAAAGAGAAAACAGAAAAAGGAGGAAGTGGAGGGGGCGGCTGCAAAGTTCCCAGGGGGTGGGAAGAAATTTCTGGGGGGGGAAACCTAGGGTTTGGCTTAGGTGGGCTTGGGCTTTATTCCTCTCCCGTTTAACTTTTCGGTTTTATATTTTTAAAACAAAATAGAAAACAAATTTGAACACGAAACCTTTACAAAATATTTTTAGTTTTCAAAGGACAATTTAATAAACTAATTTTTAACATTTTAAAAAGATTTGAAAATAACACATTTTTAATTAATTTGAAAATGCATTTGAATTTAATTATAGAAATTTAGTTTAAATGCAACAAATTAAATTAATGCGATGCCATGTCGATGCAAAAAGAAAACTCACAAAACAAAAAGGGGATAAATCCCGGGCGTTACAGCCATGACCTTGTCGTCTCCTCCTGCAGCTTGGATGGAGGTGGTGTAGAGCTGCAGGAACTCAATGGGGTTGCTGGAGCCATCGTAGCCCTTAGGGAGAGCCGGCCTGAACTTCGGGGGCCAGACCACGTGACGCAGGGAGCGGGTGAACGCCATGCAGCTTGTGGCGTACGTGGCGACCCCGTGCTGTAGCGCGCTGCGGTTCTTCTGGGCCGCCTGGCCGATCTCCTCCACGGGCCTATTCTAGCGGTTGCGCTGGAGCTCCATCCACACGCGAGCGTCGGGCGCGGTGCGCTGCACGATCAAGCAATCGTGCGGCGAGGATGCGTGTGAGGCAGCCCTCTGCGTCGCAGCCGGTGCAGGCCCTGGTGGAGGCGGAGGCGCGTTTGTCGCAACCGTACCCGCGAGAGAGGGGCGCACGTTGGACTGCGACGGAGCAGGGCGCGTCGTGACGATGCCGACGAGGTGGTTGAGGCGCTGGAGCCATTGCTCGTGGGCCTCAGCGGTGGGCTGGTAGCGGAGAAGCTCCTGCGCCATGAGCAGCGCGGTGTGAGGCGCTGGGTCCGTCCTGCCAGGGCCGGAACCGCTCGGTCTCCGCGTCGGGTGCGACGACTTCACGTCCTCCTGGTGCTCGGAGTTGCGTTCGGGCTCCTCCGCATGAGGGCCCGAGGGGGCGCGGTCTTCACGGTGCGGTCGGCCCCGTCGTGCGCGGGTGGCCGTGGCGCCTAGCGGGGTGCACGCTCCTTCAGGCGTGCGTCGGCTGACGCGGGCGGCGCGGGTAGCGCGGGTGTTCGCCATGGCGTAGAGGTGGCTCGAAGGTCGTTGACGCGCCTCAATCCCCTACCTGGCGCGCCAAATGTCGGGTTATGACTCCCTAAGAACATGGGTAGTCACTTCCTGAAGTGTAGTTCGTGAAGGGGACTGAACGCGGAGGTCAAGACCCTCGAGGGGCACGGCGACGTTGCTCGTCAAACCCGAAGACGAAACACCCACGACAGAGATAGACACCGGCCCGTACCCAGGTTCACGGCCCTCGTGAGGAGGTAAGACCGCTACTCATGCTTGTCTGTATTGGATTATGGTGGTTACAGTACAGTCGAGCTTGCCGAGGGCCCCCTTGAGGCAGTTCTAGCCTGGCAAGGGAAGCGATTATCTTCTTCTTCCTCCAGCACGAGGCAATCCTACTTGGTATTGCTTGGGTTTACAAGCGTTGTTGCAAGCAATCGGCCGACACTTGCTACGATGGAGGTCTTGGTGCTTTTATAGGCGCCTACGGCGCTCTCCTTCTCCTTATTCTTCAAGGTGGTTCCCACATGGCAGAGGCATGGCGGAGCAGGAGTCCATCGCGGCCCGTTTGTCCATGGACGCGTTCCACTGCTGATAAAGGTGGGCGCGGTGGCCGACAGGCGGCCGACCGTGCAGTACTGCCCGCATGGGAGATAGCCTCTGAGGTGGAGCCCGCGATGACGTTCTCTTTGGAGGGTTGTGCCGTGCACCTGCTTTATCACAAGAGTGGAAGGTCCTGGCAGTTTTGCAGCAGGCGACACAACTTTATTGACTCCTTTATCACCAAAACGGCAACGGGGGTGCTTTCGTCACCACGTGGGCGTGGCAGAGGCCATGTGCGCAACGCTGTACTTCCTTGGCCGCGATGTTTCCCCACAGGCCTGAGGAGGCCTGTGGAGATATTCTTGTTGACTTCCCTCCATGCGCGCTGGCGCCTCGAGAGGGTCTCCTGAAGCGAGGGACCCCTTGAGGCCCTCGTTTCACCTTCAGGCCCTCGAGGGGAACTGCCTCTCGAGGGTCCCGCCAGGTGGCGAGATCTGGTCCTTAGTCGTTCTGTCTAACTAGCCAGCGTGCAAGGCCTGGGGGGAGTGGGCTCTTCATACCCCAGTCCCCACTGGGCCGACATAGTCATATATAGCAGCTATCCCAGTCTTCGAAAGGTGTTTTTCTTGCATTACCATGAAAATTCAAGCCTTAGAGGTGGTTTTGCGAGTACGTAAATGTACGCATATGGCTATGTCCCTGGATATTCAAACGTCTAGGTTTCATTAAAAAGATGTACGTCAAGAAGGAGGAGTATGCCGACGATTACGCCAACTGAGTGTCACCGCTAAACTGCTCTATGGGATTGCGTCAAGATGTGACGAGGGCGGACGCTAGTCGCAAAATCTTCCGTTGTACCTTAGTTAATTTTCGTCATGCGCGACGATGATTGAAGACTTGGTCATGTGACCAGTATTTATGTATGTCTTGTACTATTCGAGTTGTATGATGTAACTTTGTATACCAAGTTGGTTATGTGATCGCGATGCACTGATCATTGGGATCGTGATCTGTTTACATAACGTGGGCATCTCTGGCTGGTAGTCAGAGGGGTCCTCACAAACTTGGTATTAGAGCTATCATGGACCTTAAGAGACCTTAGTTAGCATGGTCGTTAGCTTAGAAAGGAAATGTTTTGCAAAAACCTATTTCGACAGAAAATCTATTTTCTTCTAGATAAGTCTAGTATGGTTTTCACTCCTCACCTACTCCCAAGAACATCTTGATCTTACCTCTCTAATTTAAAGTATTTCGGAAGGATTTCATCAACTATCTTCTCCCTATTCAAAACTTGTATAGACTGGACAATGAAGCCAAATGAGACCTAAGAAACTACTACCGAGAAGGCAAAGTCCAGTCTCAAGACTTCAACATGCGACATCAAGGTGGTTGTCAAAGAGAAGAAACAGCTACAAACATACACTTGTTTGCCGAAACTATTTCACTTCCAAAGATTCAACCGCAACAATGGTACTCCAGTTGCGACTCCGACAATCTCAAGCTTTCCAGCAGGAGCCCAAGCTGAAGAAATGAAGACTCCAACAAGTAGGAATGACAATGACCCATAGGACTTTTAGGATATGACCCTTGGTTGGGTTCTCCAACATACGCGATTGTTTGAGTGCCCTTTTGTTCTGTAGGTGTCTTGTGTTCTCTTTTGCTGGTATGCTTGTTTCTTGTGTGTGCCTTGGTTGTTTGCTTGTTGTTGATATGGTGTTCTCTGGTATCTTTCACAATAACATCTTGTAAGCAATGCATATTAGGCACATACTTTAAATTTGTTTAAACATCTGGTTATCTCTACACAAAAAACCTTTCTTACCTTTTTGCCATAAGTGTATCCTAAGGCACTTACAAACTTGTCCTCGAAACTTTCTAAAATGTTTTCCCTCTGATCTAAAACTTTAGCATGTGAGAGTTTTTGACTACTGTGGATACAAATGACCACCCAAATAAAGCCATCCCGGTAATGTGATAAGTCGTGCCCAGTTTAAAGAACTTTTTGAATCACACGAATACCATCACTAACCTTACGTGTCTAACTTGTTACTAACCAACCTCTTCAAGACCTACAAAATGAGGTCAGAAGAGAAGTGCCAACGGAAGTCTCACTTATATTTTGGCAACACGAAGGACTCGAAGATCAACAAACGCTCTACTTTCTGAAGAATTTATGAAAACCTCAACCTGCGACGTGGAAAGACAATCGACGTCAGCAACAACGGCAACAACCAGCACGGAAGATCGTCTACACGAAGATGTGCCATGAAGCTAGTATCATCAGTGCCTTCTGCGCGTCAACTTTATGAACTCAACTGACTCTGACTTGAATTTTATGGAAAGGAATGACTTTTAGACTAACTTAGATCCTACTGACCTCTGAAGACTGGTGCGAAGCTTTAGGGAGCCCAAGAACCAGGGATGTCATCATCAACTTGGGTTGTCTGCTACCCTGAAGGAGGACAGAAATCATGATAGCATCAGCAACAAGGTGCTAGAACGAGGAGAAGATCGAAGACTGTTGCACTTGGCAACACCTAACATCAAGCAAGATTAGACGTCTTTAACAGATCCTAGAACCCTTTGACCTATTAAGAATTAATGGAGAGAGTCAAGTCTACAAACCTGACGCCCTGTGAGGCTTGAAAAACTTTTTACGCGTGTCTAACTACTAACCCCTCAAGACGGCAATAACGAGACGAGTATCAACATCGGCCCCAAGCACCGAAGAGCTACGACAAGATGAAGATCATCGTGTTACCCAAGATCTACACCTTGACGTACCGAAGAGCAACAACATCCCGAAGTCAGCGGCAACATATGCAATCAACTTTAACCCTTCAAGTTTGCCCTTTTTAAGGGGGAAGACCCATGCTCGTTTCATTAGATAGTTGTGACAAATTGTTCTTTGCGCCCCAACCCTGGAGTTTTTGAAGTCAGGTCAACAAGAACCCTACATCAGCAACAACCATCATGTCAACACATTCAACAAAGACCCAAGTCTTCCAGAAGGTATCAGATGTCTCATCGACAAGAAAACATCAGTCAAGAATTAACAACCCCAGAGGATGAAGAATCATCCGACCCTCCTTTCTCTCACTCTCTTAATACACACTTAGGAATCTCGGGACGAGATTCTTATAAGGGAGGAAGGTCTGTAACACCCCAAATTTTGGAAGCAAAAAAAGCTTATTTATAAAACAACCAAAATTTTGAGGGAACAAAAACTTTTTGAAAATGCATTACTTACAAATGTTTTTCACTCTGGTTTCCTTTGTTTGTCTTGTTTTGTTTTGGTTTGTGTTTGTGTTGCTAACCCCTCTAGCTATCAACCCTAAAACTCAACCTATTTGTAATAGGACATCGGATAACAATGTTTTGATAAATAAAACGGTCCATATATCTTCTGCTATCTTATGTTTAACAAAACTGTATTTACCATGATGTTCTGAAATTAGCAGCTACCCAAAAACCCTTTTATTTCAGAAAATTAAAGAATTTCCAAAACCTATAGGATTGCAACCTATAACGAACTATATAATAAGTCATAAATTATATTGGATGTTAATATGTTGCAAGCATTACCAACTCTCTTTTCCTAAACACCAATTTAATTAGCCTCTGGAAATCAATGCTCAACATGTTGGAGTAATTCTATTTCTACCAAGAACCATGTCTGGATCATTATGGACACCACCTCACCTTATACTTGTTTAATTCTATTCCTACCAAAAAAACCTGTCTTGATCTTTGTTGATCACCTGCTCACAAATATTTTTTATTTATATTAAAAGTATGGTTAGTGATCCAATTGTGTGGGTGTTTATCTATTTGTGTCTGTGGTTGACCTATATGTTATGTGCTCAAATTGTTTCCCATAAGTGTGTTATTTTATGTGTGTTCATTTGGTGGTGTATGAGATAACATTTTATTTATATAAATTAATTAAGATCATTCATGCTTTTGGTGTGTTTAACTTTTTATTATTATGTTTGATTTTAGGAGAAACTCAAATATTACCCTTTTTCAAATAGGAAATAACTATCTTCTTTTCCATTAATTTTTAGTCTTTCTAGAACATGATAATTAGAGTTTATTTTATTCAATTTGAAAATGCAACTCACATAACCTCATCCTTATCATCTCTACGGCTCATAAATAATCTTAATTAAAGTCTTCAAAATTGTTTGATGACTAATCCATGTCTGATTTGAGTGCAACATTTTAAAGTGACCTTAAGTGTTTTATTAATTAGTCTTTTCCCATTTTTGTATCTAGTTGCTCAATGAATTTTTTCTTAAACTCTTAACCCTAAATGCTAAACCTATATCCCCTCTAACCAAGTCATCTTGTTTTATAATTTTTCAAACTAAACTATTGGCTAATCCATCTTAGCTTGGTGACCTAGTCCATTCATCTCAAAATTAATTCAACACCCTAACCTTCACTCCTCTCTTCCCAACCTTTGTTTTGGGTGTGCCTTGAACACTCACACACCTCTAGAAACCCTTAGCCACGACCCTGTACAACCCTAGCCTCGTGTCTTGTTTGTCTTTTTCGTTTGGATATTTTGACGAGCACCTTGCGTGCAGGACTGCACAGTCCATTACCTCACCCCTTCCAAAAGCCCCACTCCATTTGCTTGTTTCCAAAACGTGTTCCACAGCAAGGCATCATTGCTCCACCGCTCCTATCCTCCTATCCAGAGCCTTTCCCCCTCTCTCTCACTTGCCCATGCCCGTGTCCACGAAACCGGCCAAGCACTGTGGGTAGAAACCCCGAGCCCCCTTCTCCCCTCCTAACCTTGCCATTCCACCTCCTTACCATCCACTCTCCCACCTCCTGCGAGATCTCGTGCTCTCTCCATCCATGTTACCGAGGAAACGCGCGTTCTCCGGCTCGGTCCTGCGATTTTGCCCTTGACGCCATCGTCGCCTCTATTCATCAATGTCTTCCATTCTTGTCCCTCCGAGTTCCCCTCTCTAAGAGATTGATTTAAGACATTGTGGGTTGTTCTCAGGTGCTCTGGAGCTCCCGCGACCTCGCCGTGCCTGTTCTGGCCGCCATCGACGTTACCGTCGTTTGGAGATCTTCCGACAAGATCAGCCGCTGCCTTCGTCTCTCCCATGTCCTCCACACCTTCCTCGACCCCTCCCCTTCGTACAGAAAACGCCCGAGGTGAGCAACTCGTGATGGCCACTGTTTCTAGGGTTTCAGCCCCGCTCCTAGCGTCTGGAGGAAGAAGAAAGGGCCAGAGCCGTCGATCCCTGCATCAACAGACGTGTTTGAAACGTCTCAGATCTAATCATGGCCGTCGGTTTTTGATCCGGCGGCGACTTAACCCCTGCCCTGCGCGCGAGCTGCCGTGGGCCGGCCCAGCTCGCTCGGACGAATTCGGGCCAGATCCAACCCATCTTTTCTTTTCAATTCAAAACCTTTTCCCTGTTTATTATCCTGTTATTTGATAGTCTAGCTTTAATTCGTTTCTGGAATATCTGTGCATGCAATTGTTGTGAAGTAAATTTTGCATAGTTCATGTGTGTTTTCTTAACCATGTGGCTTTGGCCGTTTAAAAAAATATATTAGTATGTGTGTGTTAGGTTAGATCTAGCAAACAATATAGTTTTCACAATTTATCTAATTGTGGGAGTTCTGTATATCCAAAACTTGTAATATTTAGTTCTATCGAAAGCCTAAGAGAATACCTAGCTAGATATATAAACCTTGCATTAAGTAGATGCATCTAACTAAAGTTATATTAAGTTTCAGATTTACAGCAGTAGCTGTTTGGTGATTTTTAATTCATTATTAAAAATACATTTTGGAGAAAATCCAATTGCATGTGGTAGATATTGGTATTAGCTATCATTTCCTAGATTGGTAGATATTTCTAGCTTGTATTTTGCTCTTGGTGAACTATTCTCCAAAACAAGGTGTCATTATTATTGAAAACTAATTTTTTATTTCCTGTTAATTGAATGTGCTTGATTTTAATGTTTTATGTTATATCTGTGTATGAAAATAAATTAGGGTTGTTTTTGTGTAGTTCTTATGTGTTTTCCTAAACACGCAAAGTTGGTTTTGTCTAAAACTAATTTATATCTTATGTTGTACACTATTAATGGTAAAATGTGTGTGTTCCACTAAAACTGAAATATATGGAGATAGGCGTGTCCAAATGGGGTGAATCCAATTTCCACAGAAAGCTTAAGGAAATACCTATCCATAGAAATTAACCTTTCATACAGGAGATTCCTAAAACTGAAGCTACAATCTTTATGGGTTTGAGTTCAGTAGCATTTGTATGATTTTAACTATTGTTTAGTAATAGCTTTTGATGCAAATCCAACCTTCCTAGGTTCCTATAGTTACTAGTTATATGGTGGTAGAAGGGTTTAATTTTACGATCATTATTTTAATAGTTATTCATTTCTCTCCCAAAACAGCTACTTGCTAACTAAAAAATTTGAGATAATTTCCTGTTTTAGTTTATGCAAATGGTGTGCATGTTTTTAATACACTTAGAATCCAGAACCTACCATATTAACTTGCTTGTAAACTTTTATTAGTGTTGTGGTGCCTCTCTTTTTCATATTTACCATAACTCACCTTGTACCCTGGCATCAAGTGTTTTTATACGCCTTATATGTGGTTGTGCTTATGTGTTATATTTTTGTCCAGTAGTTGCTTGTGTTTTGTAATGCTTAATGTATGCCTTTCTTGTTTTAGATTATTGTCAACACGTGGTTAGTGTGTGATTGTTTGGTTTAATTGTTGAAGTGGTCTTAGTTGTGGCATCTTATTAAATAGTCTAGTGCACCTTTTTAACTCTTAATCAAATACTTGGGTGAAAATTAGTGTTAGCCTTTGTTTGTTGATTGATTACTTACTAGAATGTGTCTTGGAAATATTAACATGTCGGCATGAGATTGTGCTAGTGTTAATGTTAACACTTTCTTGTGTGATAACATACTTTTGATTGGAGTATCTCCTAGATTTAAAACATACTTTTGTCTGAATTATTTCCTGAACTACTAAGATACTTTTGTCTGAAGTATTTCCTGAAAACTAATGTAACAACCCTTGTTGAATGATATAATCACCATAAGCGATGTTTTGCTTCAGTGTCAGTTAAAACTACCTTTTTGGCTATTAGGGTTCCTGGGTACATTTTCTTAGGAGAATCTGTTGTTTGTCTAGCTCTATGGACTTTTTGGTTTATTGTTATTTAGCTAAATGAGTTGTTAGCTTTTGATTGTTAGCTTAATGTCTTGTGCGAATCTTGCTGTTTTTATGTCCTTGTGGCATCGTCCTGTATTTTTAGTGTTGCTCTCTTTCCTGTTTGCGACGTTAGATACGTTTGGGAAGGAACTGGAAGCGAGGAGTGAACCTGAGTGATATCAAGATCAAGACCTAGGACATATTGCTGAGCCAGGCCAGCCCACCTCACCACTATAATGAATCCTACTATTTTATCAAGCATTGTTTTGTCTTCAAAATAAAATAATGCATGTTTCACCTGTTTGTGGCACCCTGCCACCCGAAAACTATTTTACCAAATATTGTTTGACCAATGTTATCTACTAGAATACTATAGGTTTTACAAAATAAGTTTTCACTTGATGAGCCTTGTTGTTGAAGGTTCCATCAAGAAGATTAAGTTATCTAGTAGTATATTCTTATTTCTTTATCTCAAAATTATAGGATGGGAACATATTTGATAAAACTGTTTTACGGAGGAAAACCTGAATTGCTGGGAGCATTCAACGAGAAAGAAAATGCTTTATGAAAACCCGAGATGCTGAGAGCATTCGGAGATGTTGCGAAAACCCGAGCTGCTGGGAGCAGTCGGAGATGGAGATTTAATTTCGAAGTCCCTGCTGCCGCCTGAACAATTAACCCGTGCAACCACACTACTTTACATGGGTAGGGCTTAGACGGAAGCTTGTCTGTTTTAGTATTGGGGATCTCATACTTTCTATGGGGGCAGGGCCCTTGAAGCCGGGTTGTCGTCCGGAAGAGACAGTACACTGCTGCGGACCAGCAGCCGGATGATTACGGCGGGTCTCCTGCCATGGCGGTGTGGCGTCCCGAGGAAAGACCATGGGTCTAGTGGAGCGCACAATGTCGGGGAGAACAAACCTACCGGGAGGTTTCGATACTAGGGTGGACATAGTGGAAGGCTTTGATCTGGTTATCCGGACCCCCGCATGCTGTCGTATGGCGGGTCGTGGCAGACACGGCGGAAGGACCGATTGGTGTGGGTAAAGTGTGCAACCTCTGGAGAGTGTAAATCTATTCGAATAGACGCATCCGCGGTCATGGACGGTTGGAAAGGCCACACTGGGCGCCATGGAGAAAGAAGTTGTTTTCAAGAAAAGTGTTTTCGGTGAAACAAGGAGGTACCTGGTAGGTACGGTATTTGGGTGAGGATGGTTGATCTCGGGGAGACAACCAGTCCGATCTCAAGTCAGGAAGGGGTATCCCCATCCTAGTGCTTTTAAAGCTTTTACAAAAGAAGTTTTGTACTTAGATATATCTTTGCTATATCTAAGAGAAGATAATTCTATCTCTGAATGTTTTCTTCAACAAAGATATAGAGATGTGGTATTCTCTATGCCTAAAATCATCGTATTCAAAAACTAAGCCCTATAGTCATATATAGCAGCTATCCCAGTTTTTGAAAGGTGTTTTTCTTGCATTACCATGAAAATTCAAGCCTTAGAGGTGGTTTTGCGAGTACGTAAATGTACTCATATGGATATGTCCCTGGATATTCAAACGTCCAGGTTTCATTAAAAAGATGTACGTCAAGAAAGAGGAGTATGCCGACGATTACGCCAACTGAGTGTCACCGCGCAACTGCTCTGTGGGATTGCGTCAAGATGTGACGAGGGCCGACGCAAGTCGCAAAATCTTCCGATGTACCTTAGTTAATTTTCGTCATGCGCGACGATGATTGCAGACTTGGTCATGTGACCAGTATATATGTAAGTCTTGTACTATTCGAGTTGTATGATGTAACTTTGTATACCAAGTTGGTTATGTGATCGCGATGCACTGATCATTGGGATCGTGATCTGTTTACCTAACGTGGGTATTTCTGGCTGGTAGTCAGAGGGGTCCTCATAGACTTGGTATCAGAGCTATCGTTGACCTTCGGAGACCTTAGTTAGCATGTAGTGTCCTTGCTCAAGAAAGCAATGGCACGTACAAATAGTGCGGAAGACTTGGATCACATAAGTCTGGCATTTTCCAATAAGATGTAATATCACAGTACAATGTCATAATTTATTACAATTCGAGACGAATGATCCAAAAACAAATAATCCTTACAACTTAGCATAGCTATAACACTAGCTGAATAAATAGTTCACACTTTATTTCAGAGTTCATACGCAAATCTAAAGATAGCATGGAGCTACATCATCTCCATGAAGCCACTGGGAAATCATGTTGGTTGTAGCTCGAAGACGACCCCCTTACTCCTCATTCGAACAATCTGCAAGGTTTAGGTGCAGCCCAGCTATAAAGGGTCAGCACAATTGAATTGTGGTGGCAAGTGACTCTAATTTCTAATATTATACTAAACTATAACTATATGCTTATTTGGCTGGTGGAGCTCAAGGCTATTGCGCAAAGCAAGTTTTTCTCCTACTTTTGGTAAACAACTTTTGAATCAATATCTTCTCTTTAAGAGACATCTAGAGACAAATCCATGTCTCCTACCCATGTTTACCCATCAAAGTTTTATTAAGAAATTGGGATGAAGAGATTTTCAGAAGACAGCCTTGTTTAGTCACTCAATTTGTCCGATGCCGGGGACACGGCTAAGATCTTAGGTTTTAACTCTCGATAGTGTGTGCACTTTCACCGTTAGACTCAATCAACCCAAACTATCCTCTACACTCATTTAGTGAGAAGGAAAAGGAGAAGATCAAGACGAGACTTTTCAGAAGTTTCTTTCCCATGATCATACTAAGAGATTACCACCATCCTATCAACTCTACCACCATCAATCTCTTGACCTAGGTCCACATCAACTTACTCCATCAAGACAGAGCCCATATTGACCAATGGTTGCACGATAAGCAACTAAACTCAGTGTAAACTTAAATCTCAAAGCCCTGGGTGGCCTACCACAAGTGAGCAACTCAGGTTAACACCGCATATCATGGCCCCAATTAAGTGAAAACTATCTTGGGTGAAGACCACCATGGGACTTGGCCCTGAGAAGCCACTCAACTTGAAACCTCCGCGATCGACTCAATCCACCCAGGCATTAAATTAATTTAGTGGAAATTTTCATTTATCACATCAACCATAAAACAATCATTTTTGCAGCAGGTACTTCCACTAAATTATAATAGGGGTCTAACTGGAATTTCTAAGGGGTAACCTAACAGGTTTGCATAGCATACTACAAATCTCCCAAAAAGCTATCATGCATACTACTTTTGCAAATACTGCTTAAAACACTAGGTATGCAATAGAATAAAATAGTAGGTGTTTTATGAAGTCACTTGCCTTGATAGCAGGAGGAGCAAGCACAACAAGAATAGAAATCACACGTAAGTCCTTCCTCTCCTTCACAATCTAGCACAAGCAATACATAAAAATAAATACCCACACAATATCACACAATACCAAACATAAAGATGTATGCATGTATGATATGCCATGAGTATAACTAGACACACTTGTCAATTATTTATATCTTCTGTTATTAAATGCATGAGATGCTATTTCTAGGAGTTTTTTTATTTTACTTATCAATTAATTAATTGAAACAATATAGCAAAACTTGAATTCTATAACTACTACTTTTATTGTTTTATGAAAGTTTTCAAATAAGACACATATAAATATTTCTGCACAGAGGGCAATAACCTGACACTAAAACAATTAAGTTTATTTGAAAAACATTTTTATTATTTAAGTTATGGATTTAATAGCCAAAATACTCCTCTGATAATTTTATGAATTATAATTTATCAAAAGGAAAAACAAATGATGTAGAAATAATCTACACTAGCAGGGCTATCCGTGGATATAAAAATTATCAAATATTTACTTATAGATCAAAAGTTATGAATTTTCTAAGTTTTGCATGTTTTCTGTTTTATTTATAAAACTCCTACGAAAAGGAAATAAAAGGGGGCTACGTGGCACGATCCTATTGGACGAAACCAGTTCGCAGATCGCGGGCGCGAGCCGTCCGATCTAAATAAAATCGGACGCGCGGAAACGTTCCGATCTAGATCCGTTGGATCTAGATCCAACGGCCTAAAACGCACGGCCGAACCGAGCGGCGCGCGGGTCGCCGGAGCGCTCGCCGGCGATGGCGCCCGCGGCGGCGGTGCGTCTGCTACAACGTTCCCGGTGTTATAAGAAGCCCCGGGAGGAGCGGGTTTACCAAAATGAAGCGGAGGAGGAGGCGAGGTCGATGGCGCGGCGGCGGCGTCGGCGCTCTTCCCCTTTCCTCGTCGGAGTCGTGGACGGCGGCGGCGTTCCTGGGTCGCGGACGGATACGGTGTTCGTCTGCGACAGAAAACACGAGAGGGGGCTCAACGGGTGCGCAAAGAGGTGGGGGAGCGAGGGGAAGGCTCAGAGGCGCTCGAGGAGCTCGGTGCTTACCGGGATGCTTGCGAAAAGCCCGGCGGAAATGGCGACGGCGACGACCCGATTCCGAGCAGCCCGGCGGCGGATTGGTAGGGTTTTGGGGGTGGGGGTTTCGGAGGCGGCTTCGAGGAGAATAAATAGGAGGGGACAGGGGAGCTAATCGCGGCGAGAAACGGCTCGGTTGCGGACTCCATCTCCGGCGCGATCTCCGGATGGAGGTTGAAGACGGCTGACAGGTGGGGCCCACCTGTCAGCGAGGGAGAAGAGAGGCGCGAGCTGGAGCGGGCTGATGGGCTGCTAGCTCACGCGCGCGCGACAGATAGCGCATGGGCCGGCCCGAACTCCATTTCTTTTAAATAGAAATTATAAACTGTTTTCAAAAACTGATTTCCAAAATGATTTTTAAACCCATTCAAAACATTTCAGAAAAATTCATAAAAATATAATTTGGAGAGGTTATTAAAATTATAACTTTTTAATAATATACTTGCCCATTAAATAATTTGGAAAAATTATATTTATTGAGTAAGTTTAAATAAACACTTTATGGGATCAAAAATTATTTAAACTTATAATTGAAATTTTATTTAGTACTTATGTGATTAAATGTTATGCCTATATGATGAATGATGTATGAATGCAAAGAATTAAATTTTTTCAAAAATTGGGATGTTACAAACCTAACCCCCTTAAGATGAATCTCGCCCTCGAGATTCGGATTGGCCTGCAAAAAGATGTGGGTGTTCTTCTCGAAGATCGTCCTCCTGTTCCCAAGTTGCTTCTTCTTCGGCATGGTGGTTCCACTGGACCTTACAAAATTTTATAGTCTTGGTTCGTGTAACCCTTTCTGCTGTCTCCAAGATTTTGATTGGCTTCTCTTCATACGTCAGGTCACTTTCCAAATGGACCTCTTCTAGTGGCATTGTATCTCGTAGCGGGGTTTCTGTCATCTCTGGGTGACACTTCTTCAACTGTCTCACATGGAATACATTGTGAACTGCTGACAAAACTTCCGACAATTCTAGCTCATACGCCACTTCTCCCTTGCGAGAAAGAATCTTAAAGGGCCCGATGAATCGAGGTGCAAGTTTACCCTTGATCCCGAACCTCTTCACACCACGCATCGGTGACACTCGCAAATATGCCCTGTCACCTATCTCATATGTGATCTCTCTCCTTTTTGAATCTGCATAGCTTTTCTGTCTAGACTGCGCGATCTTCAATCTGTCATTGATCATTCGAACCTTCTCTTCGGCTTCCTGGATTATATCAGGTCCGAATAAACTACGCTCTCAAACACCGCTCCAAAGTAGTGGTGTGGTGCATTTCCTACCATAGAGTGCCTCAAACGGCGACATCTCTATGCTGGCTTGGTAGCTGTTGTTATAGGAAAATTCGGCGTACGGCAAATTATCATCCCAACTAGACTTGTAGTCTAATGCACATGCCCTCAGCATATCTTTTAAAATCTGGTTTACTCTTTCCGTCTGTCCATCCGTTTGGGGATGAAATGCTGTACTGAACTCTAATCTCGTACCCAACGACTCATGTAGCTGTTTCCAGAAATGCGAGGTAAACTAGGTACCTCTGTCCTCTGGGGAATACCATGCAAACACACTATCCTCCTCATGTATATCTCTGCCAACTTAGCACTTGAGTAGGTAGTCTTTACTGGCACAAAATGGGCCACTTTTGTCAATCGATCCACTATTACCCAAATCGAATCATACCCCGATCTGGTACGCGGTAATCCTGTAATGAAATCCATTCCTATATGTTCCCATTTCCAATCCGGTACAGGTAAAGGTTGCAGCAAACCCGCTGGCTTCTGATGTTCAGCCTTCACTCGACTACATACATCGCACTTAGCTATATATTCTGCGATGTCTCTCTTCAGGTTATTCCACCAAAATCTTTCCTTCACATCCATATAAATTTTGATGTTTCCCGGGTGTATGGAATAAGGCGTGTTATGCGCTTCTTGCAGAATCAATTTTCTAACATCATCATCCTGCGGCACGCAAATGCATTTATAAAAGCACATGGTGCCTTGTTCATCTTCCCGAAAACCCTTGGCCTTTCCTTCGCTCAGGTTGACCTTGATTTCATCCATTACTTTGTCTCCCTTCTGAGCTTCCCGAATCTTATCCATCAACAAAGGTTGTACATCCAGTGTTGCTAGGAATCCTTCGGGTACTACCTCTAATCTGAGGTCCTTAAATGCCTTACTTAAATCCTCAGGCAAATCTCCCGCTGTCAGTCCATTCACATGGACCTTACAACTCAAAGCGTCTGCCACCACATTAGCCTTTCCTGGATGGTATTGTAAACTCATATCATAGTCCTTAATAAGTTCCAGCCATCTTCTTTGGCTCATATTCAATTCCTTCTGGGTGAAAATGTATTTCAGACTCTTATGATCTATGAATACCTCACAACGCATTCCCAACAGGCATGGTCTCCACGTCTTTAGAGCATGCACTACTGATGCTAGCTCCAGATCGTGGGTGGGATAGTTGACTTCATGTTTCTTAAGCTGTCTAGAAGCATAGGAGACCACTTTCCCTTCTTGCATCAAGACACTTTTAGTCCATGATGCGAGGCATCACAATACACTTGGAATTCCTTTTCTATATCTGGCAAACATAAAACAGGTGCTGACACCAGCCGTTTCTTTAGTTCTTGGAAACTTATTTCACATTCTTCAGTCCACTTAAATTTGACTTCCTTCTTGAGTAGTAAGGTCAGTGGTTTGGCAAGTTTGGAGAAGTTCTCAATAAATCTTCTATAATAACCTGCTAGTCCAAGGAAACTACGAATGTCTGCCACATTCTTGGGTACCTCCCACTTTGTCACCGCTGACACCTTTTCTGGGTCTACTGCTATTCCATTCTTCGACACAACGTGTCCTAGAAAACCCACTTCTTCAAGCCAGAATTCACACTTCCTGAATTTGGCATACAGTTTATGTTCTGTAAGTCTCTGTAATATCAGGTGTAAGTGTTCTTCATGTTCCTCCTGACTTTCAGAGTAAATCAGGATATCATCGATGAACACCACAACAAACTTATCCAGAAAGTCCATAAACACTTTGTTCATCATGTTCATGAAGTACGCCGGTGCATTGGTTAAACCAAACGGCATTACGGTATACTCATATAATCCATATATGGTAGTGAAGGTGGTCTTTGGGATATCTAATTCTCTTACTTTCATTTGAAAGTATCCTGATCGCAAATCGATCTTAGAGAATACAGAAGCACCCTCTAGTTGGTCAAAAAGCTCATTAATTTTTGGTAACGGGTACTTGTTCTTGATTGTCACCTCATTGATTGCTCGATAATCCGTGACTAGCCTTTGAGTATTATCCTTTTTCTCTACAAACAGAATGGGTGCTCCCCAAGGTGAAGAACTTGGGAGGATGAAACCTTTCTGTAGTTGCTCCTCTAGTTGTTTCTTGAGTTCTTTCAATTCAGCTACGGCCATTGGGTATGGTCTCTTAGATATGGGTCCCGTTCCGGGAACCTAATCTATAAGGAATTCAACATCTCTATCGGGTGGCATTCCCGGTAGTTCTTCGTGAAAAACATCAGGGTAATCCCTTACCACGCGAACATCTCCCAGGCTAACCCCCTTAAGAGAATTTAACTTAACTTTCTTAAGTTCAAATTTGGATTTGTATCTAATCTTCTTCTTCTCGGGGGTGGTGAGGGTAATGGATCTATTCGCACAATCCAGTACTCCTTGAAACTTGGCAAACCAATCCATACCGAGTATAACATCCAGACACTGGGTCTCTAGTATTATCAGGTTTACCGGAAACGAGTGTTTGCCAATTTCTAACCTCAAGTTTTGACAATCGGTTTGTGCAAGCATTTCTCCCACGGGGAACTCACCCTAACCGGATTTAGCAGGCTTGTAGTAGACAGACAAATGCCCTTGAGATGAATGAGTGAGATGCTCCCGTATCGAACAAGACTAATGCTTCAAAGGTATGTAGTAGGAACGTACCGATCACTGCATCTGGTTCAATCTGCACTTCTTCCACATCGAGATGATTCACCTGTGCCTTCTGGAACGGATTAGGCTTTGAAGCTTCCGGTGCCTTCTTCTTCTCTGGATAGTTTGTGGAGTAGTGTCCCTTGTTCCCACACTTGTAGCAAGTCACTTGACTAATATCCCCTTTTGGTTCATTGTTGTGGTGGTTTTGCTCTTTTCCACTATTGTTTCCATTGAACGGGTGATTGTGTCCATTACCACCCTGCCCATTTCCTCTGTATCCGGAATTTCCTACTTTATGGATATGACCGTTATGGTTGTGGCCATTTCCAATCTTGTGACTGTTGTGGCTTCCGCTGTTCTCTGGAACGAAAGGTTTCTTCTGCATCAGATTAGTGTTGTACTTATTGGCGCTGAACTTCCTTTTCCTATTCTCCTCCTTCTTGATGTTGCTGTCTAGAGTAATGGCCTGATCAAGAAGATCCTGGTAATTGGGAGCATATGCCACGGATAAAGGTATCTTCAGTTCACCATTGAGTCCATTCAGAAACTTATACTTCCTCTTTGCATCGGTGTCTACATCCTCTGGGGCATAGCGTGAGAGGGAATTGAAGTCCTCCATGTATTCCCTCAGCGCACGATTTCCCTGTCTCAGGGTACGAAACTCATCCCTTTTCAGATTCATGATCCCAGTTGAGATGTGAGCAATACGGAAACCTTCTTTAAAGGCTTCCCAAGTGAGTCCATCAAGTGGGTGAGTGATCTGATATGTTTCCCACCACTGTGCCGCTCGTCCCTCCCGTAGGTGAGTAGTGAACCTTATTTTCTCCATTTCATTACACTCGCAAGTAACTAGATCCTTGTTCACAGAGCGTAGCCAATCATCGGCTATGATAGGTTCTGTAGCTGTGGAGAATTTGTTGGGTCCGAGCCTCAAGAATCTAGCAAGGCGATCAACTTGGGGTGGGGGTGGTGGTGGCGGCGGTGGTGGGGGTGGTGGCGGATTGTTCTGGTTTGCCATGAACTGAGCTATCATGGTCATCAACTGTTTCTGAGCTGCCATCATTTGTTGCATCATTTCGTTGGCGTTGTTGTTGTCAGGATCACGACGCGGAGGCATCTGTATGGTTTGAGCATAGATAACTATAGATAGAAAGATACTACAGAGGAAATCTACCCATGCACAACATTACACATAACAGAAGCACAACAAACAACAACCAATAGACACACTCAAAATATATTTATAAATTCAAAAAAATAGATATTTGAATACCAAGATAGAACATGGTTTCAACGTACTGCCTCACCACAATTTGGTAGGTCAATACAACTTCGATGAGATGGGGAGAAATACTCGTAAGGTAAGGATAACTGGTGGTCTCTCTAATCAATTGAAACTCCTTATGTAATTGCGGGTGTTCCCACACTTGCGCTTCTTGCCACGCGTGGCTTCCTTGGGAGTGTCCTCATCAGGATAGGTTATCAATAGGGACTCTAGGGCGTCAGGGGGAAGGTTCTTCTTTGCCTGGAGTTCCTTTTGGCTTAGTTGCTCACACAAATGAGCACACTACGCCTGCAAGGCCAAAATGTGGGCATCCTTCTGCGCGATCCTATCGTCTTGCAGATCAATCTTGGTTTCAAGCTTCTTGTTCTCCTTAGTCAGCAGCTGATTTTCTTCACGAAGGATATCCTTCACTTCCTCTAAGCTTCCTTTAACGTAACGGTGAACGCGCCTTAAATCAGCCATGTAGAAAATCTCTTGTCCCAGAAGTATATCCAGGTTATGGCAATGAGCTCCGAGATCTCCATGATGTTTCTCATTCAGACCCCTAAGTGGGGGTTGAACGGGTTGTCCAATGCTATCCCTCCTGGCAAAGCGACGAAAGACGGAGTTGGGCTTGATCTCGTCATAGAACTGATCAATGATGCGGGACAAGGTTTCCAGCATCGCCATCTCAACTCCATTCTTCCAGTTGGGGTATCTAGACCGGAAACGGATCGGCTGCGATCCAGGGGGATCAGGACGAGGGAGAACTTCTGCCTCGATCTTCCAGCGACCTTCAGGATAATCTTCAGACATAATTTCTTTGCCTCTGAAGACTGGCGGCATCAACCTCAAGGTCTTGAAAATGTTAAGGAGCTGGTCACTAAAATAGTACTGGTCTCCTTTCTGCGGGGATATCTCACGAGTGAAGTCCTTCATCTACAATTTTTTTGAAGAGGTAAGAATTAAAGAGATGAAAGAAAAAGTTAAGAATGTACAAGGCAAGGGAAAATATTATAAGAAAGGAAAAGTCTGAATAATTTTTCAAATTCGAAATTTATTGAATTAAAATATTTACTTTTGGGTTTGTATCCAACCCAAGGGGTTTCGAGGCTACAGGAACCATTCGTGCTCTAATACCATCTATAGTGCCCTTGATCAAGAAAGCAATGGCACATATGAATAGTGCGGAAGGCTTGGATCACATAAGTCTCGCATTTTCCAATAAGATGTAATATCACAGTACAATGTCATAATTTATTACAATTCGAGACGAATGATCCAAAAACAAATAATCCTTACAACTTAGCATAGCTATAACGCTAGCTGAATAAATAGTTCACACTTTATTTCAGAGTTCATACGCAAATCTAAAGATAGCATGGAGCTACATCATCTCCATGAATCCACTGGCAAATCATGTTGGTTGTAGCTCGAAGACGACCCCCTTACTCCTAATTCGAACAATCTGCAAGGTTTAGTTGCAACCCAGCTATAAATGGTCAGCACAATTGAATTGTGGTGGCAAGTGAATCTAATTTCTAATATTCTACTAAACTATATCTATATGCTTAGTTGGCTGGTGGAGCTCAAGGCTATTGCGCAAAGCAAGTTTTCTCCTACTTTTGGTAAACAACTTTTGAATCAATATCTTCTCTTTAAGAGACATCTCGAGACAAATCCATGTCTCCTACCCATGTTTACCCATCAAAGTTTTATTAAGAAATTGGGATGAAGAGATTTTCAGAAGACAGCCTTGTGTAGTCACTCAATTTGTCCGATGCCGTGGACATGGCTAAGATCTTAGGTTTTAACTCTCGAGAGTGTGTGCACTTTCACCATTAGACTCAATCAACCCAAACTATCCTCTACACTCATTTAGTGAGAAGGAAAAGGAGAAGATCAAGATGAGAGTTTTCAGAAGTTGCTTTCCCATGATCATACTAAGAGATTACCACCATCCTATCAACTCTACCACCATCAATCTCTTGACCCAGGTCCACATCAATTTACTCCATCAAGACAGAGCCCATATTGACCAATGGTTGCACGATAAGCAACTAAACTCAGTGTAAACTTAAATCTCATAGCCCTGGGTGGCCTACCACAAGTGAGCAACTCAGGTTAACACCGCATATCATGGCCCCAAGTAAGTGAAAACTATCTTGGGCGAAGACAACCATGAAACTTGGCCCTGTGAAGCCACTCAACTTGAAACCTCCTCAATCGACCCAATCCACCCAGGCGTTAAATTAATTTAGTGGAAATTTTCATTTATCACATCAACCATAAAACAATCATTTTTGCAGCAGGTACTTCCAGTAAATTATAATAGGGGTCTAACTGGAATTTCTAAGGGGTAACATAACAAGTTTGCATAGCATACTACAAATCTCCCAAAAACCTATCATGCATACTACTTTTGCAAATACTTCTTAAAACACTAGGTATGCAATAGAATAAAATAGTAGGTGTTTTATGAAGTCACTTGCCTTGGTAGCAGGAGGAGCAAGCACAACAAGAATAGCAATCACACGTAAGTCCTTCCTCTCCTTCACAATCTAGCACAAGCAATAAATAAAAATAAATACCCACACAATATCACACAATACCAAACATAAAGATGTATGCATGCATGATATGCCATGAGTATAACGAGACACACTTGCCAATTATTTATATCTTCTGTTATTAAATGCATGAGATGCAATTTCTAAGAGTTTCTTATTTTACTTATCAATTAATTAATTGGACAATATAGCAAAACTTGAATTCTATAACTACTACTTTTATTGTTTTATGAAAGTTTTCAAATAAGACACATATAAATATTTCTGGACAGAGGGCAATAACCTGACACTACAACAATTAAGTTTATTTGAAAAACATTTTTATTATTTAAGTTATGGATTTAATAGTCGAAATACTCCTCTGATCATTTTTATGAATCATAATTTATCAAAAGGAAAAACAAATGATGTAGAAATAATCTACACTAGCAGGGCTATCCGTGGATATAAAAATTATCAAATTTGAACTTATAGATCAAAAGTTATGAATTTTCTAAGTTTTGCATGTTTTCTGTTTTATTTATAAAATTCCTGCGAAAAGGAAATAAAAGGGGGCTACGTGGCGTGATCCTATTGGACGAAACCGGTTCGCGCGGATCGCGGGCGCGAGCCGTCCGATCTAAATAAAATCGGACGCACGGAAACGTTCCGATCTAGATCCGTTGGATCTAGATCCAACGGCCTAAAACGCACGGCCGAACCAAGCGGCGCGCGGGTCGCCGGAGCGCTCGCCGACGATGGCGCCCGTGGCGGCGGCGTGTCGGCTACGACGTTCCCGGCGTTATACGAAGCCCTGGGAGGAGCGGGTCTTACCAAAATGAAGCGGAGAATGAGGCGAGGTCGATGGCGCGGCGGCGGCGTCGGTGCTCTTCCCCTTTCCTCGTCGGAGTCGTGGACGGCGGCGGCGGTCCCGGGTCGCGGACGGATACGACATTCGGCTGCGTCAGAAAACACGAGAGGGAGCTCAGCGGGTGCGCAAAGAGGTGGGGGAGCGAGGGGAAGGCTCGGAGGCGCCCGAGGAGCTCGGTGCTTACCGGGATGCTTGCGAAAAGCCCGACGGAAATGGCGACGGCGGCGGCCCGATTCCGAGCAGCCCGGCGGCGGAGTGGTAGGGTTTTGGGGGGGTGGGTTTGGAGGCGGCTTTGAGGAGAATAGGTAGGAGGGGACAGGGGAGCTAATCGCGGCGAGAAACGGCTTGGTCGCGGACTCCATCTCCTGCGCGATCTCCGGATGGAGGTTGAAGACGGCTGTCAGATGGGGCCCACCTGTCAGCGAGGGAGAAGAGAGGCGCGCGCTGGAGCGGGCTGATGGGCTGCTAGCTCACGCGCGCGCGGCAGATAGCGCATGGGCCGGCCCGAACTCCATTTCTTTTAAATAAAAATTATAAATTGTTTTAAAAAACTGATTTCCAAAATGATTTTCAAACCCATTCAAAACATTTCTGAAAAATTCATAAAAATATATTTTAGAGAGGTTATTAAAATTAGAACTTTTTAATAATATACTTGCCCATTAAATAATTTGGAAAAATTATATTTATTGAGTAAGTTTAAATAAACAGTTTATGGGATTAAAAATTATTTAAACTTATAATTGAAATTTTATTTAGTACTTATGTGATTAAATGTTATGGCTATATGATGAATTATGTATGAATCCAAAGTTTTAAAGTTTTGCAAAAATTGGGATGTTACATAGCATGGTCGTTAGCTTAGAAAGGAAATGTTTTGCAAAAACCTATTTCGACAAAAAATCTATTTTCTTCTAGATAAGTCTAGTATGGTTTTCACTCCTCACCTACTCCCAAAAATATCTTGATCTTACCTCTCTAATTTAAAGTATTTCAGAAGGATTTCGTCTACTATCTTGTCCCTATTCAAAACTTGTATAGACTGGACAATGAAGCCAAATGAGCCCTAAGAAACTACTACCGAGAAGGCAAAGTTCAGTCTCAAGACTTCAACATGCGACATCAAGGTGGTTGTCAAAGAAAAGAAATAGCTAAAAACATACCCTTGTTTGCCAAAACTAATTCACTTCCAAAGATTCAACCACAACAATGGTACTCCAGTTGCGACTCCGACAATCTCAAGCTTTCCAGGAGGAGCCCAAGCTGAAGAAATGAAGACTCCAACAGGTAGGAATGACCAAGACCCATAGGACTTTTAGGATATGACCCTTGGTTGGGTTCGCCAACATACGCGATTGTTGAGTGCCCTTCTGTTCTATAGGTGTCTTCTGTGCTTATTTGCTGGTATGCTTGTTGCTTGTGTGTGCCTTGGTTGTTTGCTTGTTGTTGATATGTTGTTCTCTGGTATCTTTCACAATCACATATTGTAGGCAATGCATATTAGGCACATACTTTAAATTTGTTTAAACATCCGGTTATCTCTACACAAAAACCTTTCTTACCTTTTTTCCATAAGTGTATCCTAAGGCACTTATAAACTTGTCCTCAAAACTTTCTAAAATGTTTTATCTCTGATATAAAACTTTAGCATGTGAGAGTTTTTGACTACTGTGGATACAAATGACCACCCAAATAAAGCCATCCTGGTAATGTGATGAGCCTTTCCAAGTTAAAAGAACTTTTTGAATCACACGAATACCATCACTAACCTTACGTGTCTAACTTTAGAGTAACATCTAACATCACTGAATTGTTACTAACCAACCTCTTCAAGACCTACAAACCGAGGTCAGAAGAGAAGTGCCAACGGAAGTCTCACTTATATTTTGGCAACACGAAGGACTCCAAGATCGACAAGACCCTCTACTTTCTGAAGATTTTATGAAAACCTCAACCTGCGACGTGCAAAGACAATCGATGTCAGCAACAACGGCAAAAATCAGCACGAAAGATCGTCTACACGAAGATGTGCCATGAAGCTAGTTTCGTCAGTGCCATCTGCGCGTCAACTTTATTAACTCAACTGACTCTCACTTGAGTTTTATTGAAAGGAATGACTTTTAGACTAAATTAGATCCTACTGACCTCTGAAGACTGGTGCGAAGCTTTATGGAGCCCAAGAACCAGGGATGTCATCATCAACTTGGGTTGTCTGCTACCCTGAAGGAGGACACAAATCATGATAGCATCATCAACAAGGTGCTAGAACGAGGAGAAGATCGAAGACTTTTGCACTTGGCAACACCTAACCTCAAGCAAGATTAGACGTCTTTAACAGATTCCATAACCCTTTTACCTATTAAGAATTAATGGAGAGAGTCAAGTCTACAAACCTGATGCCCTGTGAGGCTTGAAAAACTGGTTACGCGTGTCTAACTACTAACCCCTCAAGACGGCAATATCGAGACGAGTATCTACATCAGCCCCAAGCACCGAGGAGCTACGACAAGATGAAGATCATCGTGTTACCCAAGATCTACAACTTGAAGTACCGAAGAGCAACAACATTCCGAAGTCAGTGGCAACATATGCAATCAACTTTAACCCTTCAAGTTTGCCCTTTTTAAGGGGGGAAGACCCATGCTCGTTCCATTAGATAGTTGTGACAAATTGTTCTTTGCGCCCCAACCCTGGAGTTTTTGAAGTTAGCTCAACAAGAACCCTACCTCAGCAACAACCATCATGTCAACACCTTCAACAAAGACCCAAGTCCTCCAGAAGGTATCAGATGTCTCATCGACAAGAAAACCTCAGTCAATAATTAATAACCCTAGAGGATGAAGAATCATCAGACCCTCGTTTCTTTCAATCTTTTAATACACACTTAGGAATCTCGGGACGAGATTCTTATAAGGGGGGAAGGTCTATAACACCCCAAATTTTGGAAGCAACAAAAGCTTATTTATAAAAGAACCAAAATTCTGAGGGAACAAAAACTTTTTGAAAATGCATTACTTACAAATGTTTTTCACTCTTGTTTCCTTTGTTTGTCTTGTTTTGTTTTGGTTTGTGTTTGTGCTGGTAACCCCTCTAGCTATCAACCCCAAAACTCAACCTGTTTGTAATAGAACATCTGATAACAATGTTTTAATAAATAAAACAGTCCATATATCTTCTGCTATCTTATGTTTAACAAAACTGTATTTACCATGATGTTCTGAAATTAGCAGCTACCCAAAGACCCTTTTATTTCAGAAAATAAAAGTATTTCCAAAACCTATAGGATTGCAACCTATAAAGAACAATATAATAAGTCCTAAATTATATTGGATGTTAATATGTTGCAAGCATTACCAACTCTCTTTTCCTAAACACCGATTTAATTAGCCTCTGGAAATCAATGCTCAACATGTTGGAGTAATTCTATTTCTACCAAGAACCATGTCTGGATCATTATGGTCACCACCTCACCTTATACTTGTTTAATTCTATTCCTACCAAAAATAACCTGTCTTGATCTTTGTTGATCACCTCCTCACAAATATTTTTGATTTATATTAAAAGTATGGTTAGTGATCCAATTGTGTGGGTGTTTATCTATTTGTGTCTGTGGTTGACCTATATGTTATGTGCTCAAATTGTTTCACATAAGTGTGTTATTTTATGTGTGTTCATGTGGTGGTGTATGAGAGAACATTTTATTTATATAATTTAATTAAGATCATCCATGCTTTAAATATTGTGCCATATGGTTGTGGTGTGTTTAACTTTTTATTATTATGTTTGATTTTAGGAGAAACTCAAATATTACCCTTTTTCAAATAGGAAATAACTATTTTCTTTTCCATTAATTTTTAGTCTTTCTAGAACATGATAATTAGAGTTTATTTTATTCAATTTGGAAATGCAACTCACCTAACCTCATCCTTATCATCTCTACTGCTCATAAATAATCTTAATAATAGTCATCAAAATTGTTTGATGACTAATCCATGTCTGATTTGAGTGCAACATTTTAAAGTGACCATAAGTGTTTTATTAATTAATCTTTTCCCATTTTTGTATCTAGTTGTTGAATGACCTTTTTTCTTAAACTCTTAACCCTCAATGTTAAACTTGTCCCCTCGAACCAAGTCATCTTGTTTTATAATTTTTCAAACTAAAGTATTGACTAATCCATCTTAGCTTGGTGACCTAGTCCATTCATCTCAAAATTAATTCAACACCCTAACCTTCACTCCGCTCTTCCCAACCCTTGTTTTGGGTGTGCCTTGAACACTCACACACCTCTGGAAGCCCTTAGCCACGACCCTGTACAACCCTAGCCTCGTGTCTCGTTTGTCTTTTTCGTTTGGACATTTTGACGAGCACCTTACGTGCAGGACTGCACACTCCATTACCTCAACCCTTCCAAAATCCCCACTACATTTGCTTGTTTCCAAAACGTGTTCCAGAGCGAGGCATCATTACTCTACCGCTCCTCTCCTCCTATCCCGAGCCTTTTCCCCCTCTCTCTCATGTGCCCATGCCCGTGTCCACGAAACCGGCCAACCACTGTGGGTAGAAACCCCGAGCCCCCTTCTCCCCTCCCAACCTTGCCATTCCACCTCCTTACCATCCACTCTCCCACCTCCTGCGAGATCTCGTGCTCTCTTCTTCCATGTTGCCGAGGAAACGCGCATTCTCCGGCTCGGTCCTGCGAGCTTGCCCTTGACGACGTCGTCGCCTCTGTTCATATATGCCTTCCATTCTTGTCCCTCCGAGCTCCCCTCTCTGAGAGCTTGATTTTAAGACATCGTGGTTTGTTCTCAGGTGCTCTGGAGCTCCCGTGACCTCGCCGTGCCCGTTCTGGCCGCCATCGGCGTTCCCGTCGTTCAGAGATCTTCCAACAAGATCAACTGCTGCCTTCGTCTCTCCCAAGTCCTACACACCTTCCTCGACCCCTCCCCTTCGTCCAGAACATGCCCGAGGTGAGCAACTTGTGATGGCCACCGTTTCTAGGGTTTTGGCCCCACTCCTGACGTCTGGAGGAAGAAGAAAGGGCCAGAGCCGTCGATACCTGCATCAACAGATGTGTTTGAAACGTCTCAGATCTAATCCTGGCCGTCGGTTTTTGATCCGGCGGCGAATAAACCGTTGCCCTGCGCGCGCCACGCTCGGCCGGCCCAGCTCGCTCGGACGAATTCGGGCCAGATCCAGCCCATCTTTTCTTTTCCTTTTAAAACTTATTTCCCTGTTTATTTTCCTATTATTTGATAGTCTAGCTTTAATTCGTTTCTGGAATATCTGTGCATGCAATTGTTGTGAAGTAAATTTTGCAGAGTTCATGTGTGTTTTCTTAACCATGTGGCTTTGGCGGTTTTCAAAAATATATTAGTATGTGTGTGTTAGGTTAGATCTAGCAAAAAGTATAGTTTTCACCATTTATTTAATTGAGGGAGTTCTATATATCCAAAACTTGTAATCTTTAATTCTATGGAAATCCTAAGAGAATACCTACCTAGATCTATAAGCCTTTCATGCAGGAGATGCATCTAACTAAAGTTCTATTAAGTTTATGATTTACAACAGTAGCAGTTTGGTGATTTTTAATTCATTATTAAAAATAATTTTTGGAGTAAAACAAATTGCATGTGATAGATATGGGTAGTAGATATCATTTGCTAGTTTGGTAGAATTTTCTACCTTGTATTTTGCTCTTGGTGAACTATTCTCCAAAACATGGTGTTATTACTATTGAAAACTAATTGTTTTATTTCCTGTTAATTGCGTGTGCTTGATTTTAATGTTTTGCGTTATATCTTTATGAAAATAAATGAGGAGTGTTTTTGTGGAGTTGTTATCTGTTTTCCTAAACATGCAAATTTGGTTTTGTCTAAAACTAATTTTTATCTTATGTTGTACAATATTAATGGTAAAATTCTATTAAAACTGAAATATATGGAGATAGGCGTGTCCAAATGGGGTGAATCAAATTTCTACAGAAAGCTTAAGGAAATACCTATCCATAGAAATTAACCTTGCATACAGGAGATTCCTAAAACTGAAGCTACAATCTTTATGGGTTTGAGTTGAGTAGCATTTGTATGATTTTTAGCTACTGTTCCGTAATAGCTTTTAATGCAAATCCAACCTTCCTAGGTTCCTATTGGTACTAGGTATATGGTGGTAGAAGGGTTTAATTTTATGATCATTATTTTAATTGTTATTTATATCTCTCCAAAAACAGCAACTAGCTAACTAAAAGTAAACTTGAGATAATTTCCTGTTCTAGTTTATGCAAATGGTGTGCATGTTTTTAATACACTTAGAATCCATAACCTACCATATTAACTTGCTTGTAAACTTTTATTACTATTGTGGTGCCTCTCTTGTTCATATTTAGCATAACTCACCTTGCACCCTAAAAATGGCATCAAGTGTTTTTATATGCCTTATATGTGGTTGTGCTTATGTGTTATATTTTTGTCCAGTAGTTGCTTATGTTTTGTAATGCTTAATGTATAACTTTCTTATTTTATATTATTGTCAACACATGGTTAGTGTGTGATTGTTTGGTTTAATTGTTGAAGTGGTCTTAGTTGTGGCATCTTATTGTAGCGTACCTGCACTTAAAATATGGCAGATACCTGTGTATAGTGCAAATATCTGGATCTATTCGTTTGCACACACAGTTTACGATGTAATATCACAACAAAGTATCAATTTTATTACATCGATGATACAGACTTACAAAATATTCAATACAAGTTGCATAGTATAAAGCTAGCTTTTAAAGAGAAAGCAGCAGAAATACGAAAGCTGTGAGTCTCCATCATCTTCATGTTGCCACAGGCGAAAAACATGTTGGTTGTAGACTCGAAACCTTTAAATCAAAACCTCACTCATCAACTGATCAATCTGCAATAAGAAAAATATTGCAACAACGTGGGTCAGATTCCATTAAAAATGGAGTCTGGCAAGTGACACTATGGTGGACACTTAATGGAATAACTCTATAGCCTATATGCATATTTGGCTGGTGGAGTTAAAGGCTATTTTGCATAAGCCAATTTTTCCTACTCTTTTGAGAACACTTTCTTCAAATCAAGACAAGTATGACATGAAAACCATAATCTCATCTTCCCTTGTTCACCCATCAAGTTTTATTTCTGAAGTTGGAATGATGGAATCCTCCGTTTGACGTCCGTGATCAGCTGCTCAAATTGTCCGTACTGGGGACACAGCTAAGTACTTAGTTTTACACTCTGCAGAGGTTGTGCACGTTCACCGTTGTACCCATTCAACCCAAACTATCCTTTACACACTTATAGTGATAAGGAAAATGAGAAGAATGAGACGAGATCTTTCAGAAGCATTTTCCCTCCCACTCTGGCTTGACCCGTTCCACCTAACATCCCCCTACATCATCTTGTCAAGCCGGAGAGAGTCCACACAACATAATTGATCAAGCCAGAGCCCATATGGCAATGGCTGCACTGGAAGCAATCGTCACTCGGAGTTCTTCAGATTCCTCTGTTCCTGGGTGGCCATTCTCAAGTGTACATACTCCAGGAACCATAGACATGGACCTGAGTAGCCACTCAGCATAAACCATACAACCACTTACCACACAGGTGGTTCATTAACTTAGTGGATGTACACTCTCAGGTGAAAATCACCATGCTCACATTCATCCTAGGCGACGACAACCATGAGCACAGTCCTGAGTAGTCACTTAATATTTTGTAAAACTTTTCATCCATTGCATGACATCAATAATTCTATTAAGTATTGCATAGGAGCCAAACTCAGGAATAAGGAATTTCTACACAGGTTTAGCATAGCAATACTATCCTACACATGCTTATATAAAAATACACTAAGTAATGCATATATAAAATAATAGGAAGTTTATGAGGTGTGCCACTTGCCTTTGAATGTTGTCGTTGTTCACAAACTCTTTTCAACAACGAACGTTTGCTCTCCGTTTAATCTAAACAATATAAGCAAACAACAATACAACAATCAACAAACAACAATCATCAAACATACATGCTCATATCTAGTGAACAAACAAGTTCCATAAAACTTCTAAGGAAAATATGTTTATGCATGAGGTGCAAAATATTCCTAAAGACTAGAGATGTATGTCATGCTAAGAAAATATTTTAAGTTAATGCAAAGCGAAAATGGGTGTCAAAAAAGACTTTAAAGATGATAACATCATGATCAAAATTTGTTTAAGTCTTAAAAGACAAGACTAGGGAAGAGGGAAAAAGGTAGAAAGAAAGATGTAGTTGATCTACCAGGCTTCATCTCCAGACTTGTAATTTTTCCTTCGTGATGTCTTGATTGAATTCTTGGTAGACTTGAATAATCTTCATACTTGATGATTTTTGTATCACTTGGGCTGGTCTTGGATTTACTTAGTCTTCATGAAGTCTCAGAGAAGAAGAAAGGACAGAGAAAAGACTTAGAGAATAAAAGGGAGGTTGGCCTTCTTGAACTTCTCCTCACTTTTTTTCTAAGTGCTTGACATCTTGGGATGCTTACAGAGTCTGTTTTCTTCTAAGTCTTTCATTGGTCTTCTAGCTCCATGTTGAAAATCCTAAGTGTCTAAGTGAATCACTTTACCGAAATGCTAAGTTGAAAATATTTCTAACTTAGAGAAAATGGGGAAGGAGTTTTCTTATGGGAAATATAACTACAAAATAAAATATGATATGCATGAAATGCAATTTTTAATCACATGAACAATTATGCTAATGCAATTTAATTAATTTCTATTTTCACAAAATATAATAAAGGAATAAATATAGGATTAAAGTTTTATGTGATTTAAAGTTTTATAACAAAATTTTATAATTAGTATTAATAGACAGAGCGGATTTAAATACATTTATTGCAATTGGATTTATCCAAAAATAGTGTTTATATTGAAAGTTATGTTGAAAATATTCAAACTATCCAATTTAAATATATATCTATAAATTCATTCAAATATTACTCAAAAATATTTTATAACAGAGGCATCACACTACAAATATTCTAAAGTTTCTAAAACAATTTTATTTGCAATTTTTGGGATTATAGATTTAAAGTTTTGACAAATATACTCAAATCCTCCATTTGAAATTTGAATATTTTAAACTTAGTCAAATTTGAATTTTGGCAGATCAAAAATATTCTACATGTCGAGAGCTTTGCAAAAGTATAAAGTTTGTTAAATTTGGATAAGTGGTTAAAAAGTTATAACAGATCTAAGTGGCAGGGGCTTTTCTGCAAAATTGCCAATTAAATCTAAATAAGAAATTCATTTTCCATGTGGCAGCTGACTGTGCGGCTGACGTGGATAAGTGAAGCAATCTGGGCCGTCAGATCCAGATCCAATGGATCAGATCTGAGCGTACCGGTTGGATTAATGGAATATAATCGGGTGCGTTGATTTCCGATCGGACGGAGGGGAGGCGTTGACCATTACCTGGTGGTGGAGCTCGCCAGAGGACCTCGCCGGAGACGATACCGACTTTGTCGTTGCGGCGTTCTTCACGATACACTGTCCCCCGGGATGAACGAGTCGTACCAGAGCGAAGCGGAGGTCGCGGGGAAGACGTTGACGAAGTGACGTAGGCCGGAGCAACTCGTGCCTTCTCTGGTTGCTCGCCGGAGTTGAGTCGGGCGGCGGCGAGCTTCGGGTGCGGGCGCACTACACGAACTGGCACGGAAAAATTTGGGGAAAACACGTCACCGTGATGCGCACGAAGGTGCAAGGAAGAATGAGAGGGAAAGGAGGGTTCGGGGGGCTCGGTCACCGAGGAAAACCTCGAAACTTCCCGGCGGAAATGGCGGACGGCGGCGGAGGACTGTGGCGGCCTGGTGGCGGGATTTCTAGGGTTTCGAGGGGGAGGAGAACGGAGAGCTCGGGGGCTACTTATAGGCATGGTCGGCCGAAGGAAATCCCGCAAATGGCGCCAGGATTGGATCCGGATTTGGAAGCAATCACGGGAGTGATTTTCGTGCGGGAGGAGGAAGACGATGCTGACGTCAGCGATATTTTTTTTTCTGATTTTATTGATTTAATTCATATCTTTTGATTTAAATGTCCAAATGAGGTCAAACAAATGTCTAAAAATTTGTAAAATTCATATCTATGCTTTAAACCATTAGTGGGTATGTTTTGAACATTTTTGAAAAATAATATTTTGAAATATTGATTAAATACAAATTTTACACTTAAGGTCTAATTTGAAATTATATCTTAATTAAATTTTCTTTTGGCTAAATAAAATTTGTAAAATACCCACCTTCCAATATGTTTGAATTTAAGTCATTTAAACTCATTTCCAAATATTAAATTCATTTTAGGCTTTAGTATAATACTAAATAACATAACACATACTATATGAAAATAAAAAGGGAAAATAATGTATTCATTTTAATTCAAAATAATTTGTGCACCATTATATTTTATATTAAGATAATTCAATTGAAACTTCATAACAACTTTGGAAAAGATTTTAGTTTTAATTCATTTCTTATTTAGAATATATTAATCATTTCATGCTTTGAAAATAAATGAAATTCATTTAAGCAAATGAAATGTTTATTTGGATAATTCATTAATTTTAATTTATGAAGTTTTAAAGTTATAAACTATAGGCTTATAATTTCCAAACTATATTTTGAACTTAGTTAAAAGAATGAAAACCATTTGGCAATTATACCATTTTAATAGTCTTGAATTTATGAATAGATATGGCTAAGTGGTTGAAATCAATTACTTATAAGTAAACTATTTTATTAGAATAAAATGGTTTGAAAGTTTGTAACACATTTGTCCATTTATAATATGAGTCTTAAGAAAATACAATGGAATAATAAAAATGTTTAACTTGAAACAAGTTTTGAAAATTAGTGATTACTTGAGATATTTGAATTAATAAACCTTTTTAATATGCCTGAAGTCTTTTATAATTGGTTTTCTTATGCATTTTAATATTTTATTTTAATCAAAAACAAAAAAATTAAATTTTAGTGATTTTTGAACATTATAAAATGTTGGGATGTTACAGACTACCACCCTTAAAAGCAATCTCGTCCCCGAGATTCGGAGAAGCTAGAAAGAAAGCAAATGCTTGAATGATTCTGATAACTCGAGAGGTTTGAGAAATGTAAATGTTTTGACATGGAAACTTGAGAACTAGCAGAGGGTGATTTTTCTGATTTGGGGAGGCCAGAAGAAAGACAGTTTGGGATCTCTGGGTTTATGCAACGTGGTTTAATTTAACTGGGTGGCTACCACCCTTAAAAGAAATTTTTGTGGTCACTCTAGAAACTTTGTTTAATCTTGTTTAGTTCTCTGATGTAGAGCGTACAAGTATTCAAAATACAATGGCATGTGGTGGATATGGAAAGTTTTAGCACTCGAGTTTTCCACTCGGTCCTTGGAGAGATTTATCCGTCTTCCACTCAGGGCAGCCACTGACATAGTGTCCCTTTTCTTTGCACTTGTAGCAACTCATGTGGCTAAGATTTTTCTTGGATTTAACCTTTTGTCCTTGTTCCTCCAGGGTCTTCATGAGAGACTGTTGCATTCCTTCCTTGGTTTGCTTGTTAGCTTGTTCCACCAAGGGATAAAGTTGACACTAAATTGGGACATGGTTTGTTCCTTCACACAGGAAGCAAGTAACCTGACTTGTGAGGCATCCTTTAACTGGACGTCTCGTATGACAATGGGGCCACTCATCGGGACATTCTTTGGACGTATGTCCTATCTCTCCACATGTTTTGCATGCCTTTGGTTTGGTCATAAGGTCCTCTTAAAAAACACTATGGTTTTGATCAATCTCAGGCAGGTGGTCATTGATCACATTCTGACTCTGGTTCCTTAACAGTAGTCGCATAGTTGGGTACAATTCATTGTTGTTGATATTGGGGTGAGACATCTGTTTGTTTTAAAAAATAAATGAGTTGAATTATATGTACTATGGAGAAATCCTAATTCAATAATTCAGAACAAGGCAACCAATTCCAAACATAGTCGATCAACATGATTCAAACACAAGCAAACACATACATGTAAAATTTCAAACTTATTTTGAGAAATTGAACTAACCGTTTATCGAACGAAACACACCAATCTCATCGAATACAAAAGTGACAGTACTGCCATACCACAATTTGATACGTCAATACACTAAATTGGTACGATAAGCTAAATAAGAAAAATGGTGGTCCCTCTAACGTGGTTTTAATTGCTTCACTTATTCCTCTTTGATCTCACGCTTGTGCTTCATTTCGTGGTTATTCGCCACAGGTGTGACTTCTCCCTCAATTGACTCTTCAGAAAGCGCCTCTTCGGAGCCTTCTTCCTCCTGTTCCTCCTCCTTTACAGTTGCGGTTACAGCCACATCTCCAGTGCCTTGGTCACCTCCTTCTTCAGCTACTGGCGGTGGTGGAGGTGGATTGAGTTGCGCCTCAAGTGTGGCAATCTGCTCATCTTTGTCAAGGTTCTGCAAATGTAGGTCATGGATGAGTTCCTCCATATGGCCAATAAGGGTTTCAGAAGACTGGAGTTCTTGGGTTTTTGCGTGTATGACGGCTCGGGCATGATCCGCGATGTCATAAGCTTGTTGAACCTTTCTGCTCAGGCAGTTGATGAGAAAATCTAAGTCTTCAAACATTTTGTTAATGATAGGCAGGTCCAAGCAATTTCCCGTGTGAGCCAATGAGTGGCCATGCGCATCCCTCTTCACAAAGACACGGAAGGGCGATTCCGGTGCTAGCTTGTTGCGATACTTATAACACAAACGGGCCATTAAGTCCACCATAGCTATGTTCACTCCTTCAATCCACTCTGGGTAGTAGGTGACATAGTCCACGGGCTCGAAGTCTGGCATCGTGGGATCTGGGGTCATGATTGTGCGGATTTCCCAACGCGTCACATTAGGTATGTCGGTCTCCTCCTTCCTTCCTCGGAAATAGGGCGATGGTAGCTTCAATTGACTGTCAACCTAGACAGCTGCCTCCCAAAGATGAAATCCTACAAAACACCAGCATACGCGGTCTCAGTGTACTCTCCCATGTGAAATTTTGAACAGGTAAGAGTATTAGAATTTAAAGCGAAAAAGGAAAAAGATACAAGACATGGAAATTAATGTAAAAATAGAAAGGTAATTTTAAAATTTCTCAAGTTTGAAACCTAGTATATTTAAAACTATTTAACCTTTGGCCTCTGTCCAATCCTTGGGGTTTCGAACCTACAGGCAACACAGTGCTCTGATACCATCTGTAGCGTACCTGCACTTAAAATATAGCAGATACCTATGTGTAGTGCAAATATCTGGATCGATTCGTTTGCACACACAGTTTACGATGTAATATCACAACAAAGTATCAATTTTATTACATCGATGATCCAGACTTACAAAATATTCAATACAAGTTGCATAGCATAAAGCTAGCTTTCAAAGAGTAAGCAGCGGAAATACGAAAGCTATGAGTCTCCATCATCTTCATGTTGCCACAGGCGAAAAACATGTTGGTTGTAGACTCGAAACCTTTAAATCGAAACCTCACTCGTCAACTGATCAATCTGCAATAAGAAAAATATTGCAACAACGTGGGTCAGATTCTATTAAAAATGGAGTATGGCAAGTGACACTATGGTGGACACTTAATGGAATAACTCTATAGCCTATATGCATATTTGGCTGGTGGAGTTCAAGGCTATTTTGCATAAGCCAATTTTTCCTACTCTTTTGAGAACACTTTCTGCAAATCAAGACAAGTATGGCATGAAAACCATAATCTCATCTTCCCTTGTTCACCCATCAAGTTTTATTTCTGAAGTTGGAATGATGAAATCCTCCGTTTGACGTCCGTGATCAGCTGCTCAAATTGTCCGTACCGGGTGCACGGCTAAGTACTTAGTTTTACACTCTGCAGAGGTTGTGCACGTTCACCATTGTACCCATTCAACCCAAACTATCCTTTACACACTTATAGTTATAAGGAAAAAGGAGAAGAATGAGACGAGATCTTTCAGAAGCATTTTCCCTCCCACTCTGGCTTGACCCGTTCCACCTAACATCCCCCTACATCAGCTTGTCAAGCCGGAGCCCATATGGCAATGGCTGCACTGGAAGCAATCGTCACTCGGAGTTCTTCAGATTCCTCTGTTCCTGGGTGGCCATTCTCAAGTGTACATACTCTAGGAACCATAGACATGGACCTGAGTAGCCACTCAACATAAACCATACAACCACTTACCACCCAGGTGATTCATTAACTTAGTGGATGTACACTCTGAGGTGAAAATCACCATGCTCACGGCCCTAAATAGAATAGACATTCATCCTAGGCGACGACAACCATGAGCACAGTCCTGAGTAGTCACTTAATATTTTGTAAAACTTTTCATCCATTGCATGGCATAATTAATTCTACTAAGTATTGCATAGGACCCTAGACTGAGGAATAAGGAATTTCTACACATGTTTAGCATAGCAATACTATCTTACACATGCTTATATAAAAATACACTAAGTAATGCATATATAAAATAATAGGAAGTTTATGAGGTGTGCCACTTGCCTTTGAATGTTGTCGTTGTTCACAAACTCTTTTCAACAACGAACTTTTGCTCTCCGTTTAATCTAATATAAGCAAACAACAATACAACAATCAACAAACAACAATCATCAAACATACATGCTCATATCTAGTGAACAAACAAGTTCCATAAAACTTCTAAGGAAAATATTTTTATGCATGAGGTGCAAAATATTCCTAACGACTAGAGATGTATGTCATGCTAAGAAAATATTATAAGTTAATGCAAAGAGAAAATGGGTGTCAAAAATGACTTTAAAGATGATAACATCATGATCAAAATTTGTTTAAGTCTTAAAATACAAGACTAGGGAAGAGGGAAAAAGGTAGAAAGAAAGATGTAGTTGATCTTTTAGGCTTCATCTCCTGACTTGTAGTTTTTCCTTCGTGATGTCTTGATTGAATTCTTGGTAGACTTGAATAATCTTCAGACTTGATGATTTTTGTATCACCTAGGCTGGTCTTGGATTTACTTAGTCTACATGAAGTCTCAGAGAAGAAGAAAGGACAGAGAGAAAGACTTAGAAAATAGAAGGGAGGTTGGCCTTCTTGAACTTCTTCTCACTTTTCTTCTAAGTGCTTGACAGCTTGGGATGCTTACAGAGTCTGTTTTCTTCTAAGTCCTTCATTGGTCTTCTAGCTCCATGTTGAAAATCCTAAGTGTCTAAGTGTATCACTTTACCGAAATGCTAAGTTGAAAATATTTCTAACTTAGAGAAAATGGGGAAGGAGTTTTCTTATGGGAAATATAACTACAAAAAAAAATATGATATGCATGAAATGCAATTTTTAATCACATGAAAAATTATGCTAATGCAATTTAATTAATTTCTATTTTCACAAAATATAATAAAATAATAAATATAAGATTAAAGTTTTATGTAATTTAAATTTTTATAACAAAATTTTATAATTAGTATTAATAGACAGAGGGGATTTAAATACATTTATTGCAATTGGATTTATCCAAAAATAATGTTTATATTAAAAGTTATGTTGAAAATATTCAAACTATTCAATTTAAATATATAACTATGAATTTATTCAAATATTACTCAAAAATATTTTATAACAGAGGCATCACACTACAAATATTCTAAAGTTTCTAAAACAATTTTATTTGCAATTTTTGGGATTATAGATTTAAAGTTATGACAAATATACTCAAATCTTCCATTTGAAATTTGAATATTTTAAACTTAGTCAAATTTGAATTTTTGCAGATCTAAAATATTCTACATGTCGAGTGATTTCCAAAAATATAAAGTTTGTTAAATTTGGATAAGTGGTTAAAAAGTTATGACAGATCTAAGTGGCAGAGGCTTTTCTGCAAAACTGCCAATTAAATCTAAATAAGAAATTAATTTTCCACGTGGCAGCTGACTGTGCGGCTGACGTGGATAAGTGAAGCAATCTGGGCCGTCAGATCCAGATCCAGTGGATCAGATCTGAGCGTACCGGTCGGATTATTGGAATCTAATCTGGTGCGGGTATTTCAGATCGGACGGAGGGGAGGCGTTGACCATTACCTGGTGGTGGACATCGCCGGAGGATCTCGCCGGAGACGATACCGACGGTGGCGTCGCGGCGTTCTTCACGATACACTGTCCCCTGGGATGAACGAGTCGTACCAGAGCGAAGCGGAGGTCGCGGGGAAGGCCGGATCGTCTCATGCCTTCTCCGGTTGCTCGCCGGAGTTGAGTCGGGCAACGGCGAGCTTCGGATACGGGCGCACTTGACGAACTGGCATGGAAAAATTTGGGGAAAACACGTCACCGTGATGCGCACGAAGGTGCAAGGAAGAATGAGAGGGAAAGGAGGGTTCGGGGGGCTCGGTCGTCGACGAAAACCTCGAAACTTCCCGGCGGAAATGGCGGACGGCGGCGGAGGACTGCGGCGGCCTGGTGGCGGGATTTCTAGGGTTTCGAGGGGGAGGAGAACGGAGAGCTCGGGGGCTACTTATAGGCCTGGTCAGCCGAAGGAAATCCCGCAAATGGCGCCTGGATTGGAGCCAGACTTGGAAGCAATCACGGGAGTGATTTTCGTGCGGGAGGAGGAAGACGATGCTGACGTCAGCGTGACCTCGCGCTTTCGCCTACAAATACCCCCCACCGACCTCGCGCTTTCGCCTACAAATACCCCCCCCCCCCCCCCCCCCGACGCAAAAACCCAAGCAGGGTGTTCAATATTTCCTCCACGGGTCAGGAGCTGCCAGCGTTGTCAACACAAATTCAGGAGAGATCAGAACTTCTCCCCGGCACCCTGCCAGGAGGGAGAATCGTCACCGAAGGGCTCTACGTCACCATGCCCGCCTCTGGACTGATGCGTGAGTAGTTCACCCCTGGACTACGGGTCCATAGCAGTAGCTAGATGGTTGTCTTCTCCTCTTATGCTATCAGGTTTAGATCTTGTGAGGTGCCTATCCTGATCAAGATCACCGTTATATAATACTTCATGTTGTGTTTGCTGGGATCCGATGAATATTGAGTACTAAAGTTATTGTTCATAATATATCATGTATTTGCTATTTAATGATCTTGCATGCTCTCCGTTACTAGTAGATGCTCTGGCCAAGTAGATGCTTGTGAATCCAAGAGGGGGTATTTATGCTCGATAATAGGTTCATGTCTCTATTTAATCTGGTGTGGTGACAGCTATTTCTAAGGTTATAGATGTAATGTTGCTACTAGGGATAAAACAGTAGTATTTTGTCTAAGGATGATGTTACTTACTTACTTTACACAAAGTGCTTAAGGCGATAATATGTTGCATGCAACCTATCACTAAAAGGGGTGCGGACGCTAACCGGAAGGTGGATTATTAGTCCTAGATGCGGTTGGAACGGTCTATGTATATTGTTGTAATGCCGAATGAATCTCACCCTAGACATCATAACATTAGTATATGAATTGTTATGCACTTCCTTATTCTATCAATTGCCCAGCTGTAATTTGTTTACCCGCATGAATGTTGTTATTATTTATGGAGATACACCACTAGTGAAATGTGGACCCCGGTCATTCTCTTTAATCTGATAAAACCACCTATTGCAAACCTGTTACTTTCTGTAAACAAACATCTTTCTTCCACGTTTAATCCTTTGTTACAGCAAGCCGATGAGATTGACAACCTCACTGTGAAGTTGGGGCAAAGTATCTTGATTGTTTGTGTGCAGACTCCACGTCAACTACGTCGCAAGCACTTGTCTGGTGCCATTGACACCTCAAGGGAATTCTAATCTCCTACTGGTTCGATAACCTCGGTTTCATAACTGAGGGAAACTTGCTGCTACACTCTTCATACCTTCCTCTTGGGGTCTCCCAACAACACACTGATACGTCTCCAACGTATCCATAATTTCATATGTTCCATGCTATGTTATATCATGTTATTACATGTTTTGTATGCATTTTGTATAGTTGTATGCATTTCCCGGGACAAACCTATTAACAAGATGCCACAGTGCTAGTTCTATGTTTTTTGCTGTTTTTGGTTTTAGAAAAGGACTTAGGGAAATATCCTCGGAATTGGAAATAAAACATCCTGGAATTATTTAGGGAAAAGGAACGTTCTAGAACACCAAAGACGAGACGGAGAAGAGCCGCGAGGTGGCCACACCACCTCGTGCCGCGAGCCCCATCCTGTCCGCGCCAAGAGATGATGTGGGCCCCTCGGGCGCCCACCGACATCGCCCTTTCGCCCATAAATAGCCCCTTGACCTAAAAGCAGGGCACGGATATTCACTTTTTCCTCCACGGGTCCCGAGCCGCCGCCGTCGTCAACACCACTTTGGGAGATATCAGAACTTCTCCCCGGCATCCTACCGAAGGGGGAATCATCCCCGGAGGTCTCTACGTCGCCATGACCACCTCCGGACTTATGCTTGTGTAGTCTACCCTTGGACTAAGGGTCCATAGCAGTAGCTAGATGGTTGTCTTCTCCTCTTGTGCTATCATGTTTATATCTTGTGAGCTGCGTATCATGGTCAAGATCATATTTATATAATTCTCCATGTTGTGTTTGATGGGATCCGATGAATATTGAGTACTAAAGTTATTGCTTCATAATATATCATGTGTGAGCTATTTAATGATCTTGCATGCTCTCCGTTACTTGTGTGTGCTTTGGCCAAGTAGATGCTCGTAACTCCAAGAGGGGGTATTTATGCTCGATAGTGGGTTCATGTCTCTATTAAATCTTGGGAAGTGACAGAAAGCTCTAAGGTCGTAGATGTACTGTTGCTACTAGGGATAAAATAATAGTACTTTGTCTAAGGATTATGTTGCTTGCTTACTTTACACACAGTGCTTAAGGCGATAATCTGTTGCATGCAACTTAATATTGAAAGGGGTGAAGACGCTAGCCGGAAGGTGGATTGTTAGTCATAGATGTGATTGGAACGGTCTATGTTTGTTATTGTAATGCTCGAATCAATCTCACACTAGACATCATAACGTTCATATATGCATTGGGTTGCTCATCATTATTCTGTCAATTGCCTAGCTGTAATTTGTTTACCGCGCATGGATGAATGTTATTATTATTTATGGAGAGACACCACTAGTGAACTGTGGACCCCGGTCTTTCTCATTCATCTGATAAAACCACAACTGCAAACCTGTTACTTTCTGCAAACAAACATCTTTTTTCCACACATACGTTTAATATTTTGTTACAGCAAGACGGTGGGATAGACACCCTCACCGTTGAGTTGGGACAAAATAATTTAATTGTTTGTGTGCAGGCTCCACGTTCATTGCTGACATTGGTGTGGCACCGTGCCAACGTCGTTGCTAACAACCTCGGGGGAAACATTCATCTCCTACTGGTTCGATAACCTTGGTTTCATAAATGAGGGAAAACTTCCAGTTGCACTACTTCAGACCTTCCTCTTGGGGTCTCCCAACAACACACGCTCGTGCTCATCAAAAGATTTTCTGGCGTCCGTGTAGTACATCAAGATTTTCTGGCGCTGTCGCCGGGGAGTTGAGCATTCCTTCACGAGGGGAGTTTTTGCACTTCCAATTTTTTTATTTTGTTATTGTCTCGCTTAGTTTATTTTCTATTACTGTTTTGTTTGCTTAATATTAAAAATACAAAAAAATAGTTACTTGCATTACTTTTCTTATTTCGGTTTGCACTTTTATTTTCAGTTTTGTTGCTTTTGTTATTTCGGTTTGTCAATTATTTCCTTAATATTGTTTATTTCGGTTTGTTATTTAAATTGCTAAAATGAGTTCCGCTGAAAATAATAAGTTGTGTGACTTTACAAGCACCAACAATAATTATTTTATATGCACACCTATTGCTCCACCTACATCTAAAGCTGAGTTCTTTGAAATTAAACTTGCTTTATTGAACCTTGTTATGAGAGAGCAATTCTCTGGTGTTAGTTCTGATGATGCTGCTGCCCATCTAAATAACTTTATTGAATTATGTGAAATGCAAAAATATAAAGACATAGATGGTGATATCATAAAACTGAAATTATTTCCTTTCTCCTTGAGAGGAAGAGCTAAAGAATGGTTGCTTTCATTGCCTAGGAATAGTATTGATTCATGGATAAAATGCAAAGATGCTTTTATAGGAAAATACTATCCTCCTGCTAAGATTATTTCTCTAAGAAGTAGCATCATGAATTTTAAACAACTATATAATGAACATGTTGCTCAAGCTTGGGAAAGAATGAAATCTATGATAAAGAATTGCCCAACCCATGGAATGACTGCTTGGATGATCATCCAAACCTTTTATGCAGGACTAATTTTTTCTTGAAGAAGCTTATTGGATTCAGCTGCTGGAGGTACCTTTATTTCCATCACTTTGGGGGCTGTGTGAGGACCTCTCTGACTACCCGTCAGAGATGCCCACGTTATGTAAACAGATCATGATCCCAATGATCAGTGCATCGCGATCACATAACCAACATGGTATACAAAGTTACATCATACAACTCGAATAGTACAAGACTTACACATATACTGGTCACATGACCAGGTCTGCAATCATCATCGTGCATGAAGAAAATTAACTAAGGTACAACGGAAGATTTGCGACTAGCGTCGGCCCTCGTCACATCTTGACGCAATCCCACAGAGCAGTTGAGCGGTGACACTTAGTTGGCATAGTCGTCGGCATACTCCTACTTCTTGACGTACATCTTCTTAATGAAACCTAGACATTTGAATATCCAGGGACATAGCCATATGAGTACATTTACGTACTCGCAAGACCACCTCTAAGGCTTAAGTTTTCATGGTAATGAAAGAAAAACACCTTTCAAAAATTGGGATAGCTACTATATATGACTATAGGGATTAATTTTTGAATACGATGATTTTAGGCATAGAGAATACGACATCTCTATATCTTTGTTAAAAAACATTTAGAGATAGAATTCTCTTCTCTTATATATAGCAAGGACATATCCAAGTTCAAAACCTTCTTTTGTAAAACTTTGTCAAAACACTAGGATAGGGGTAACCCTTTTTCCTGACTTGAGATTGGACTGGTTGTCTCCCCGAGATCAACCATCCTCACCCAAATTCCGTACCTCCCAGGTACCACCATTGTCGCCTCCTTGTTTTCATCCGAGAAACACTTTCCTTTTTAAAACTGAATCAGCCAGCATGCCTTGTGGGACCTTTCCAACCGTTCATGACCACAGACGCGGCTATTCGAAAAGATTGACACTCTACAGAGGTTGCAAACTGAAGCTACAATCTTTATGGGTTTGAGTTGAGTAGCATTTGTATGATTTTTAGCTACTGTTCCGTAATAGCTTTTAATGCAAATCCAACCTTCCTAGGTTCCTATTGGTACTAGGTATATGGTGGTAGAAGGGTTTAATTTTATGATCATTATTTTAATTGTTATTTATATCTCTCCAAAAACAGCAACTAGCTAACTAAAAGTAAACTTGAGATAATTTCCTGTTCTAGTTTATGCAAATGGTGTGCATGTTTTTAATACACTTAGAATCCATAACCTACCATATTAACTTGCTTGTAAACTTTTATTACTATTGTGGTGCCTCTCTTGTTCATATTTAGCATAACTCACCTTGCACCCTAAAAATGGCATCAAGTGTTTTTATATGCCTTATATGTGGTTGTGCTTATGTGTTATATTTTTGTCCAGTAGTTGCTTATGTTTTGTAATGCTTAATGTATAACTTTCTTATTTTATATTATTGTCAACACATGGTTAGTGTGTGATTGTTTGGTTTAATTGTTGAAGTGGTCTTAGTTGTGGCATCTTATTGTAGCGTACCTGCACTTAAAATATGGCAGATACCTGTGTATAGTGCAAATATCTGGATCTATTCGTTTGCACACACAGTTTACGATGTAATATCACAACAAAGTATCAATTTTATTACATCGATGATACAGACTTACAAAATATTCAATACAAGTTGCATAGTATAAAGCTAGCTTTTAAAGAGAAAGCAGCAGAAATACGAAAGCTGTGAGTCTCCATCATCTTCATGTGCCACAGGCGAAAAACATGTTGGTTGTAGACTCGAAACCTTTAAATCAAAACCTCACTCATCAACTGATCAATCTGCAATAAGAAAAATATTGCAACAACGTGGGTCAGATTCCATTAAAAATGGAGTCTGGCAAGTGACACTATGGTGGACACTTAATGGAATAACTCTATAGCCTATATGCATATTTGGCTGGTGGAGTTAAAGGCTATTTTGCATAAGCCAATTTTTCCTACTCTTTTGAGAACACTTTCTTCAAATCAAGACAAGTATGACATGAAAACCATAATCTCATCTTCCCTTGTTCACCCATCAAGTTTTATTTCTGAAGTTGGAATGATGGAATCCTCCGTTTGACGTCCGTGATCAGCTGCTCAAATTTTCCGTACTGGGGACACAGCTAAGTACTTAGTTTTACACTCTGCAGAGGTTGTGCACGTTCACCGTTGTACCCATTCAACCCAAACTATCCTTTACACACTTATAGTGATAAGGAAAATGAGAAGAATGAGACGAGATCTTTCAGAAGCATTTTCCCTCCCACTCTGGCTTGACCCGTTCCACCTAACATCCCCCTACATCATCTTGTCAAGCCGGAGAGAGTCCACGCAACATAATTGATCAAGCCAGAGCCCATATGGCAATGGCTGCACTGGAAGCAATCGTCACTCGGAGTTCTTCAGATTCCTCTGTTCCTGGGTGGCCATTCTCAAGTGTACATATTCCAGGAACCATAGACATGGACCTGAGTATCCACTCAGCATAAACCATACAACCACTTACCACCCAGGTGGTTCATTAACTTAGTGGATGTACACTCTCAGGTGAAAATCACCATGCTCACATTCATCCTAGGCGACGACAACCATGAGCACAGTCCTGAGTAGTCACTTAATATTTTGTAAAACTTTTCATCCATTGCATGACATCAATAATTCTATTAAGTATTGCATAGGAGCCAAACTTAGGAATAAGGAATTTCTACACAGGTTTAGCATAGCAATACTATCCTACACATGCTTATATAAAAATACACTAAGTAATGCATATATAAAATAATAGGAAGTTTATGAGGTGTGCCACTTGCCTTTGAATGTTGTCGTTGTTCACAAACTCTTTTCAACAACGAACGTTTGCTCTCCGTTTAATCTAAACAATATAAGCAAACAACAATACAACAATCATCAAACATACATGCTCATATCTAGTGAACAAACAAGTTCCATAAAACTTCTAAGGAAAATATGTTTATGCATGAGGTGCAAAATATTCCTAACGACTAGAGATGTATGTCATGCTAAGAAAATATTTTAAGTTAATGCAAAGCGAAAATGGGTGTCAAAAATGACTTTAAAGATGATAACATCATGATCAAAATTTGTTTAAGTCTTAAAAGACAAGACTAGGGAAGAGGGAAAAAGGTAGAAAGAAAGATGTAGTTGATCTTTTAGGCTTCATCTCCTGACTTGTAGTTTTTCCTTCGTGATGTCTTGATTGAATTCTTGGTAGACTTGAATAATCTTCAGACTTGATGATTTTTGTATCACCTGGGCTGGTCTTGGATTTACTTAGTCTACATGAAGTCTCAGAGAAGAAGAAAGGACAGAGAGAAAGACTTAGAAAATAGAAGGGAGGTTGGCCTTCTTGAACTTCTTCTCACTTTTCTTCTAAGTGCTTGACAGCTTGGGATGCTTACAGAGTCTGTTTTCTTCTAAGTCCTTCATTGGTCTTCTAGCTCCATGTTGAAAATCCTAAGTGTCTAAGTGTATCACTTTACCGAAATGCTAAGTTGAAAATATTTCTAACTTAGAGAAAATGGGGAAGGAGTTTTCTTATGGGAAATATAACTACAAAAAAAAATATGATATGCATGAAATGCAATTTTTAATCACATGAAAAATTATGCTAATGCAATTTAATTAATTTCTATTTTCACAAAATATAATAAAATAATAAATATAAGATTAAAGTTTTATGTAATTTAAATTTTTATAACAAAATTTTATAATTAGTATTAATAGACAGAGGGGATTTAAATACATTTATTGCAATTGGATTTATCCAAAAATAATGTTTATATTAAAAGTTATGTTGAAAATATTCAAACTATTCAATTTAAATATATAACTATGAATTTATTCAAATATTACTCAAAAATATTTTATAACAGAGGCATCACACTACAAATATTCTAAAGTTTCTAAAACAATTTTATTTGCAATTTTTGGGATTATAGATTTAAAGTTATGACAAATATACTCAAATCTTCCATTTGAAATTTGAATATTTTAAACTTAGTCAAATTTGAATTTTGGCAGATCTAAAATATTCTACATGTCGAGTGATTTCCAAAAATATAAAGTTTGTTAAATTTGGATAAGTGGTTAAAAAGTTATGACAGATCTAAGTGGCAGAGGCTTTTCTGCAAAACTGCCAATTAAATCTAAATAAGAAATTAATTTTCCACGTGGCAGCTGACTGGGCGCTGACTGTGCGGCTGACGTGGATAAGTGAAGCAATCTGGGCCGTCAGATCCAGATCCAATGGATCAGATCTGAGCGTACCGGTCGGATTATTGGAATCTAATCTGGTGCGGGTATTTCAGATCGGACGGAGGGGAGGCGTTGACCATTACCTGGTGGTGGAGATCGCCGGAGGATCTCGCCGGAGACGATACCGACGGTGGCGTCGCGGCGTTCTTCACGATACACTGTCCCCTGGGATGAACGAGTCGTACCAGAGCGAAGCGGAGGTCGCGGGGAAGGCCGGATCGTCTCATGCCTTCTCCGGTTGCTCGCCGGAGTTGAGTCGGGCAACGGCGAGCTTCGGATACGGGCGCACTGGACGAACTGGCATGGAAAAATTTGGGGAAAACACGTCACCGTGATGCGCACGAAGGTGCAAGGAAGAATGAGAGGGAAAGGAGGGTTCGGGGGGCTCGGTCGTCGACGAAAACCTCGAAACTTCCGGGCGGAAATGGCGGACGGCGGCGGAGGACTGCGGCGGCCTGGTGGCGGGATTTCTAGCGTTTCGAGGGGGAGGAGAACGGAGAGCTCGGGGGCTACTTATAGGCCTGGTCAGCCGAAGGAAATCCCGCAAATGGCGCTTGGATTGGAGCCAGACTTGGAAGCAATCACGGGAGTGATTTTCGTGCGGGAGGAGGAAGACGATGCTGACGTCAGCGTGACGTCAGCGTTTTTTTTCTGATTTAATTCATATCTTTTGATTTAAATGTCCAAATGAGGTCAAACAAATTTCAAAAAAATTGTAAAATTCATATCTATGCTTTAAACCATTAGTGGGTATGTTTTGAACATTTTTGAAAAATAATATTTTTAAATATTGATTAAATACAAATTTGACACTTAAGGACAAATTTGAAATTATATCTTAATTAAACTTTCTTTTGGCTAAATAAAATTTGTAAAATACCCACATTCCAATATGTTTGAATTTAAGTCATTTAAACTCATTTCCAAATACTAAATTCATTTTAGGCTTTAGTATAATACTAAATAACATAACACATACTATATGAAAATAAAAAGGGAAAATAATGTATTCATTTTAATTCAAAATAATGTGTGCACCATTATATTTTATATTAAGATAATTCAATTGAAACTTCATAACAACTTTGGAAAAGATTTTAGTTTTAATTCATTTCTTATTTAGAATATATTAATCATTTCATGCTTTGAAAATAAATGAAATTCATTTAAGCAAATGAAATGTTTATTTGGATAATTAATTAATTTTAATTTATGAAGTTTTAAAGTTATAAACTATAAGCTTATAATTTCCAAACTATATTTTGAACTTAGTTAAAAGAATGAAAACCATTTGGCAATTATACCATTTTATGAATAGATATGGCTAAGTGGTTGAAATCAGTTACTTATAAGTAAACTATTTTATTAGAAAAAAATGGTTTGAAAGTTTGTAACACATTTGTCCATTTATAATATGAGGATTAAGAAAATACAATGGAATAATAAAAATGTTTAACTTGAAACAAGTTTTGCAAATTAGTGATTACTTGAGATATTTGAATTAATAAACCTTTTTAATATGCCTGAAGTCTTTTATAATTGGTTTTCTTATGCATTTAATATTTTATTTTAATCAAAAACAAAATTTTAAATTTTAGTGATTTTTGAACATTATAAAATTTTGGGATGTTACACTTATTAAATAGTCTAGTGCACCTTTTTAACTCTTAATCAAATACTTGGGTGACCATTAGTGTTAGCCTTTGTTAGTTGATTGATTACTTACTAGAATGTGTCTTAGAAATATTAACATGTCGGCATGAGAGTGTGCTAGTGTTAATGTTAACACTTTCTTGTGTGATAACATACTTTTGATTGGAGTATCTCCTCGATTTAAAACATAATTTTGTGTGAAATATTTCCTGAACTACTAAGATACTTTTGTCTGAAGTATTTCCTGAAAACTAATGTAACAACCCTTGTTGAATGATCTAATCACCATACAACATGTTTTACTTTAGTGTTAGTTAAAACGACCTTTTTGACAATTAGGGTTGATGGGTATATTTTCTTAGGATAATCTGTTGTTTGTCTAGCTCTATGCACTTTGTGGTTTATTGTTGTTTAGCTAAATGAGTTGTTTGCTTTTGATTGTTAGCTTAACGTCTTGTGCGATGCTTGCTGTTTGTTATGTCCTTGTGGCATCATCCTGTATTTTGAGTGTTGCTCTCTTTCCTGTTTCCGACGTTAGATATGATCGAGAAGGAACTGGAAGCGAGGAGTGAACCTAAGGGATATCAAGATCAAGACCAAGGACATATTGCTGAGCCAGGAAAGCCCACCTCACCACTATAATGAATCCTACTATTTTATCAAGCATTGTTTTGTCTTTAAAATAAAATAATGCATGTTTCACTTCTTTGTGGCACCCTGCCACCCGAAAACTATTTTACCAAATATTGTTTGACCAAAGTTATCTACTAGAAGACTATAGGCGTTACAAAATAAGTTTTCACTTGATGAGACTTGTTGTTGAAGGCTCCAGTAAGAAGATTAAGTTATCTAGTAGTATATTCTTATTTCTTTATCTCAAAACTATAGGATTTGGTAAAACCCGAGTTGCTGGGAGCAATCGGAGATGTTTGCGAAACCCGAGCTGCTGGGAGTAGTCGGAGGAGAAGGTGTTTTGAAAAACAAAGTGTGACCCTATCTGTCGCCCGAACAATTAACCCGTGCAACCACACTACTTGACATGTGTAGGGTTTAGCCGGAAGCTTGTCTGTTTTAGTATCAGGGTTCTCATACTTTCTATGAGGGCTGGGCCCTCGAAGCCGGGTTGTCGTCCGGAAGAGACAATACACTGCTGCAGACCAGCAGCCTTCCCGTCCCGGGTCATAGTGAGGCGAAGGTGCGTCCACAGAAGAGGAAATCGCAATGCATCTTGCTCAGCAGGCGTAGCTTGGAGTGGGGACGATTACGGCGGGTCTCCTGCCGTGGCGGTGTGGCGTCCCGAGGAAAGACCAGGGGTCTAGTAGAGCACACGGTGCCGGGGAGAACAAACCTACCGGGAGGCCTCGATACTAGGGTGTACATAGTGGAAAGCTTTTATCTGGTTATCCGGGCCGCCGCATGCTATCGTATGAAGGGCCATGGTAGAATCGGCGGAAGGACCGATTGGTGTGGGTAAAGTGTGCAACCTCTGTAGAGTGTAAATATATTCGAATAGCCGCGTCTGCGGTCATGGACGGTTGGAAAGGCCGCACTGGGCGCCATGGAGAAATAAGTTGTTTTCAAGAAAACTGTTTTCGGTGAAACAAGGAGGTACCTGGGAGGTACGGCATTTGGATGAGGATGGTTGATCTCGGGGAGACAACCAGTCCGATCTCAATTCAGGAAAAAGGGGTATCCCCATCCTAGTGCTTTTAAAGGTTTTACAAAAGAAGTTCTTGTACTTAGATATGTCCTTGCTATATCTAAGAGAAGAGAATTCTATCTCTAAATGTTTTCTTCAACAAAGATATAGAGATGTAGTATTCTCTATGCCTAAAATCATCGTATTCGAAAAATAAGCCCTATAGTCATATATAGCAGCTATCCTAGTTTTTGAAAGGTGTATTTCTTGCATTACCCTGAAAATTCAAGCCTTAGAGGTGGCTTTGCGAGTACGTAAATGTACTCATATGGCTATGTCCCTGGATATTCAAACGTCTAGGTTTCATTAAGAAGATGTACGTCAAGAAGGAGGAGTATACCGACGATTACGCCAACTGAGTGTCACCGCTCAACTGCTCTGTGGGATTGCCTCGAGATGTGACGAGGGTCGACGCTAGTCGCAAAATCTTCCTTTGTACCTTAGTTAATTTTCTTCATGCGCGACGATGATTGCAGACTTGGTCATGTGACCAGTATATATGTAAGTCTTGTAATATTCAAATTGTATGATTTAACTTTGTATACCAAGTTGGTTATGTGATCGCGATGCAATGATTGTTGGGAGCGTGATCTGTTGACATAACGTGGGCATCTCTGGCTGTTAGTCAGAGGGGTCCTCACAACATGCCTAAGGCAACCGTAATGACTTTGAGTTATGCGCTACGGTCGGGGAAGCCAACAACGACTTTGTCATTTGCCACGATCCCTCTTGGAGTGATTTTCATTATGCCTTGTAAGATCATATTTTTATTTGGAATCTTTTTACTTGTGAGTTCTAAATCTATGGTTTTCATGGCACTTCCACCACCATATTGCGAGCCTCTTCGGTACTTTGCATTGCCCTTTCTCACACTGAGAGTTGGTGCATACTTCGTGGGTACATCCAAACTCGTGGGAGATCTTCATCTTGTTCTCCTACACATAAGCCAAATATCTTCCTGAAAACATCCGACATACCTACCTACTACAACATTTCCATCGTTGTTCCGAGATATATTTCCATGCAACATGCATCTTACATTACATGACTTGTTGTCATTCATTACTTATATATTGCTTTGCGTGATTCTATAAAGCTGATGTGCGGTTTTACCCATGTTACACTAGATCATTGCATAACCTGCTACACTTGCAGAGGCACCGTTGTCATATACATTATGCTTTTTCATATTAGTTACTTGTATCATCATTATGTTCTCATATCATCATAGTGTGTTGTCATATCATCATATTAGGACGCCTGCCCCTAAAAGTGAAAAGAGCCATGGAGGCCATCGAAAAGAGAAACATTATGTAAAAAAGAGAAAGAATAAAAAAAGGGGGCAGCATTACTATTCTTTTTCACACACTTGTGCTCATGTTATAGCACCATATCATTTATGATCATCATTTGTGCTCATGTTTTGCACCTTAACTCCATATGAGGGAGTGTTCATGTCTTACTTGCATAACTATGTGGGGAACTTTACATATAGAACTTGGCTTGTATATTACAATGATGAGCCTCCTCAAAAGTGCACTAGTTCTCCGTGAGCAAGCAAGTTGGATGCACCCCCACTAGTTCTATTGGAGAGCTTTCATATACTTATAGCTCTATGTGCATCTGTTGTGTGGCAATCACTACTCCTTGCATAGCTTCGATTATAATACTACCTATTGTCTAATGAACACTTGCAGCTTTGTGAGACTTTCTTCCGTTGGCCTTCCAAACCCCTCCCCCCCCCCCCCCCCCCCCCCCCGCTTAACATTCTCTTAGCCAAAACATCATGGTACCAGGAACCAACGTTGAACGCTTGCTTGCTTCTTTTGAACAAATAAAGAGTTGATCTTCTACGTGCATATTGATATTCCTTTACTTGAGACTTTCACAAAGTTGTCATGTTTGTTGGAAGTATTAGATGATTATATTGTTGTGCTTGAAGCTAAAATCATCTCTAATATCTACTTTGCACGGTTAATTGATTGCTATCTAGTACTATATCATTGAAAGCTTTGCTTTGCTTTGCCTACTTATTTATTTATTACTCATTTGATATCAACATAAACTACATCCCTTATTCATTTGATCTCAGTTTTCATGCCATACATTATAACGTGATCAAGTTTGTGTGAAAGCATGTCACTTCAGAAATTATTCTTTTATCGGTCTTGCCTACTCGGGACGAGTAGAACTAAGCTTGGGGATGTTGATACGTCTCCAACGTATCTATAATTTCTTATGTTCCATGCTATATTATACCAAGTTATTGCATGTTTTATATTTTTTATATGGTTTTATGCATTTCCTGGGAATAACCTATTAACAAGATGCCAAAGTGCCAGTTCCCTATTTTCTTCTATTTTTGGTTTCAGAAAAGTACTTAAGGAAATATTCTCAGAATCGGACGATTTCTTTTCTGAAGTACATATTTATTTGGTAACGTTCCAAAACACCGAAGACGAGACGAAGTGGGAGGCCGAGGCGCCGCCACCATGTGCTCGAGCGGTAGGCCTTCTGGCCGCGCGAGGGACGGGTGTGAGCCCCTCGGGCCTCCACCGACCTCGCGCTTTCGCCTACAAATACCCCCCCCCCCCCCCCCCCCCGACGCAAAAACCCAAGCAGGGTGTTCAATATTTCCTCCACGGGTCAAGAGCTGCCAGCGTTGTCAACACAAATTCAGGAGAGATCAGAACTTCTCCCCGGCACCCTGCCGGGAGGGAGAATCGTCACCGAAGGGCTCTACGTCACCATGCCCGCCTCTGGACTGATGCGTGAGTAGTTCACCCCTGGACTACGGGTCCATAGCAGTAGCTAGATGGTTGTCTTCTCCTCTTATGCTATCAGGTTTAGATCTTGTGAGGTGCCTATCCTGATCAAGATCACCGTTATATAATACTTCATGTTGTGTTTGCTGGGATCCGATGAATATTGAGTACTAAAGTTATTGTTCATAATATATCATGTATGTGCTATTTAATGATCTTGCATGCTCTCCGTTACTAGTAGATGCTCTGGCCAAGTAGATGCTTGTGAATCCAAGAGGGGGTATTTATGCTCGATAATAGGTTCATGTCTCTATTTAATCTGGTGTGGTGACAGCTATTTCTAAGGTTATAGATGTAATGTTGCTACTAGGGATAAAACAGTAGTATTTTGTCTAAGGATGATGTTACTTACTTACTTTACACAAAGTGCTTAAGGCGATAATATGTTGCATGCAACCTATCACTAAAAGGGGTGCGGACGCTAACCGGAAGGTGGATTATTAGTCCTAGATGCGGTTGGAACGGTCTATGTATATTGTTGTAATGCCGAATGAATCTCACCCTAGACATCATAACATTAGTATATGAATTGTTATGCACTTCCTTATTCTATCAATTGCCCAGCTGTAATTTGTTTACCCGCATGAATGTTATTATTATTTATGGAGATACACCACTAGTGAACTGTGGACCCCGGTCATTCTCTTTAATCTGATAAAACCACCTATTGCAAACCTGTTACTTTCTGTAAACAAACATCTTTCTTCCACGTTTAATCCTTTGTTACAGCAAGCCGATGAGATTGACAACCTCACTGTGAAGTTGGGGCAAAGTATCTTGATTGTTTGTGTGCAGACTCCACGTCAACTACGTCGCAAGCACTTGTCTGGTGCCATTGACACCTCAAGGGAATTCTAATCTCCTACTGGTTCGATAACCTCGGTTTCATAACTGAGGGAAACTTGCTGCTACACTCTTCATACCTTCCTCTTGGGGTCTCCCAACAACACACTGATACGTCTCCAACGTATCCATAATTTCATATGTTCCATGCTATGTTATATCATGTTATTACATGTTTTGTATGCATTTTGTATAGTTGTATGCATTTCCTGGGACAAACCTATTAACAAGATGCCACAGTGCTAGTTCTATGTTTTTTGCTGTTTTTGGTTTTAGAAAAGGACTTAAGGAAATATCCTCGGAATTGGAAATAAAACATCCTGGAATTATTTAGGGAAAAGGAACGTTCTAGAACACCAAAGACGAGACGGAGAAGAGCCGCGAGGTGGCCACACCACCTCGTGCCGCGAGCCCCATCCTGTCCGCGCCAAGAGATGATGTGGGCCCCTCGGGCGCCCACCGACATCGCCCTTTCGCCCATAAATAGCCCCTTGACCTAAAAGCAGGGCACGGATATTCACTTTTTCCTCCACGGGTCCCGAGCCGCCGCCGTCGTCAACACCAATTTGGGAGATATCAGAACTTCTCCCCGGCACCCTACCGAAGGGGGAATCATCCCCGGAGGCCTCTACGTCGCCATGACCACCTCCGGACTTATGCTTGTGTAGTCTACCCTTGGACTAAGGGTCCATAGCAGTAGCTAGATGGTTGTCTTCTCCTCTTGTGCTATCATGTTTATATCTTGTGAGCTGCGTATCATGATCAAGATCATCTTTATATAATTCTCCATGTTGTGTTTGATGGGATCCGATGAATATTGAGTACTAAAGTTATTGCTTCATAATATATCATGTGTGAGCTATTTAATGATCTTGCATGCTCTCCGTTACTTGTGTGTGCTTTGGCCAAGTAGATGCTCGTAACTCCAAGAGGGGGTATTTATGCTCGATAGTGGGTTCATGTCTCTATTAAATCTTGGGAAGTGACAGAAAGCTCTAAGGTCGTAGATGTACTGTTGCTACTAGGGATAAAATAATAGTACTTTGTCTAAGGATTATGTTACTTGCTTACTTTACACACAGTGCTTAAGGCGATAATCTGTTGCATGCAACTTAATATTGAAAGGGGTGAAGACGCTAGCCGGAAGGTGGATTGTTAGTCATAGATGCGATTGGAACGGTCTATGTATGTTATTGTAATGCTCGAATCAATCTCACACTAGACATCATAACGTTCATATATGCATTGGGTTGCTTATCATTATTCTGTCAATTGCCTAGCTGTAATTTGTTTACCGCGCATGGATGAATGTTATTATTATTTATGGAGAGACACCACTAGTGAACTGTGGACCCCGGTCTTTCTCATTCATCTGATAAAACCACAACTGCAAACCTGTTACTTTCTGCAAACAAACATCTTTTTTCCACACATACGTTTAATATTTTGTTACAGCAAGACGGTGGGATAGACACCCTCACCGTTGAGTTGGGACAAAATAATTTAATTGTTTGTGTGCAGGCTCCACGTTCATTGCTGACATTGGTGTGGCACCGTGCCAACGTCGTTGCTAACAACCTCGGGGGAAACGTTCATCTCCTACTGGTTCGATAACCTTGGTTTCATAAATGAGGGAAAACTTCCAGTTGCACTACTTCAGACCTTCCTCTTGGGGTCTCCCAACAACACACGCTCGTGCTCATCAAAGGATTTTCTGGCGTCCGTGTAGTACATCAAGATTTTCTGGCGCTGTCGCCGGGGAGTTGAGCATTCCTTCACGAGGGGAGTTTTTGCACTTCCAAATTTTTTATTTTGTTATTGTCTCGCTTAGTTTATTTTCTATTACTGTTTTGTTTGCTTAATATTAAAAATACAAAAAAATAGTTACTTGCATTACTTTTCTTATTTCGGTTTGCACTTTTATTTTCAGTTTTGTTGCTTTTGTTATTTCGGTTTGTCAATTATTTCCTTAATATTGTTTATTTCGGTTTGTTATTTAAATTGCTAAAATGAGTTACGCTGAAAATAATAAGTTGTGTGACTTTACAAGCACCAACAATAATTATTTTATATGCACACCTATTGCTCCACCTGCATCTAAAGCTGAGTTCTTTGAAATTAAACTTGCTTTATTGAACCTTGTTATGAGAGAGCAATTCTCTGGTGTTAGTTCTGATGATGCTGCTGCCCATCTAAATAACTTTATTGAATTATGTGAAATGCAAAAATATAAAGACATAGATGGTGATATCATAAAACTGAAATTATTTCCTTTCTCCTTGAGAGGAAGAGCTAAAGAATGGTTGCTTTCATTGCCTAGGAATAGTATTGATTCATGGATAAAATGCAAAGATGCTTTTATAGGAAAATACTATCCTCCTGCTAAGATTATTTCTCTAAGAAGTAGCATCATGAATTTTAAACAACTATATAATGAACATGTTGCTCAAGCTTGGGAAAGAATGAAATCTATGATAAAGAATTGCCCAACCCATGGACTGACTGCTTGGATGATCATCCAAACCTTTTATGCAGGACTAATTTTTTCTTGAAGAAGCTTATTGGATTCAGCTGCTGGAGTTACCTTTATGTCCATCACTTTGGGGGCTGTGTGAGGACCTCTCTGACTACCCGTCAGAGATACCCACGTTATGTAAACAGATCATGATCCCAATGATCAGTGCATCGCGATCACATAACCAACATGGTATACAAAGTTACATCATACAACTCGAATAGTACAAGACTTACACATATACTGGTCACATGACCAGGTCTGCAATCATCATCGTGCATGAAGAAAATTAACTAAGGTACAGCGGAAGATTTGCGACTAGCGTCGGCCCTCGTCACATCTTGACGCAATCCCACAGAGCAGTTGAGCGGTGACACTTAGTTGGCATAGTCGTCGGCATACTCCTACTTCTTGACGTACATCTTCTTAATGAAACCTAGACATTTGAATATCCAGGGACATAGCCATATGAGTACATTTACGTACTCGCAAGACCACCTCTAAGGCTTAAGTTTTCATGGTAATGAAAGAAAAACACCTTTCAAAAATTGGGATAGCTACTATATATGACTATAGGGATTAATTTTTGAATACGATGATTTTAGGCATAGAGAATACGACATCTCTATATCTTTGTTAAAAAACATTTAGAGATAGAATTCTCTTCTCTTATATATAGCAAGGACATATCCAAGTTCAAAACCTTCTTTTGTAAAACTTTGTCAAAAAACTAGGATAGGGGTAACCCTTTTTCCTGACTTGAGATTGGACTGGTTGTCTCCCCGAGATCAACCATCCTCACCCAAATTCCGTACCTCCCAGGTACCACCATTGTCGCCTCCTTGTTTTCATCCGAGAAACACTTTCCTTTTTAAAACTGAATCAGCCAGCATGCCTTGTGGGACCTTTCCAACCGTTCATGACCACAGACGCGGCTATTCGAAAAGATTGACACTCTACAGAGGTTGCAAACTTTACCCACACCAATCGGTCCTTCCGTCGTGTCTGCCACGGCCATCATACGACAGTATGCGGGGGTCCGGATAACCAGATCTAAGCTTTCCACTATGTCCACCCTAGTATCTGGGCCTCTAGGTAGGTTTGTTCACCCCGGCACCGTGTGCTCCACTAGACCCCTGGTCTTTCCTCGGGACGCCCCACTGCCACGGCAGGAGACCCGCCGTAATCGTCCGGCTGTTGGTCCTCAGCAGTGTATTGTCTCTTCCGGACGACAACCCGGCTTCGAGGGCCCAGCCCTCATAGAAAGTATGAGAACCCCAATGCTAAAACAGACAAGCTTCCGGCTAAGCCCTACCCATGTCAAGTAGTGTGGTTGCACGGGTTAATTGTTCGGGCGACAGGTAGGGTCACACTTCGTTTTTCAAAACACCTTCTCCGACTACTCCCTGCAGCTCGGGTTTCGAAACATCTCCGATTGCTCCCAGCAACTCGGGTTTTACTAAATCACTTGCTCACCGATTGCTCCCAGCAACTCGGGTTTTCCTCCTTAAAACAGTTTTATCAAATAGGTTCCCATCCTAATAGTTTTGAGGTAAGAAAATAAGGGTATACTACTAGAAAACTTGATCTTCTTGATGGACCCTTCAACAACAAGGCTCACCAAGTGAAAACTTACTTTGTAACACCTATAAATAATCTAGTAGATAACATTGGCCAAACAATATTTTATAAAATAATTTTCGGGTGGCAAGGTGCCACAAAAGAAGTAAAACATGCATTATTTATTTTGAAAACAAAACATGCTTGATAAAATAGTAGGATTGATTAGAATGGTGAGGTGGCTTGCCTGGCTCAGCAATATGTGCTTGGTGTAGATCTTGATGTTCCTTAGGTTCATTCCTCACTTTCAGCTCCTTCCCGATCGTATCTAACGTCGTAAACAGGAACATGAACCACACTCAGAATACAAGACAAATCCACAAGGACATAACAAACATCAAGCGTTATACAAGACACTAAGTTACAAACAGAAGCAAGCATTTTACTTAATTAAACAACAACAAGCAACAAGTCCATGCAGTTAAGACAAACAACATATACTTCTAAGAGGATATACACCACAACCCTAATTTGTCAAAAAGGAAGTTTTAACTGAACACTAAAGCAAACCAATTCTTAGGGTGATCAGATAATTTAAAAGGGGTTGTTATATTAGTTTTCAGGAAATACCTCAGACAAAAGTATCTTAATTGTTTAGGAAATACTTCAGACAAAAGTACTTAAATTGTTTAGGAAATACTTCAGATAAAAGTATCTTAATTGTTTTAGGAAATTCTTCAGACCAAAAGTATCTTAATAGTTTAGAAAATTCTTCAGACAATAGTATTTTAATTGTTTAAGAAATACTTTAGACAAATGTATCTTAACACACAAGCAAGTATTAATATTAACACCAACATTGAGCACAACCACATGCAAGCATGTTACCACTGCTAGAAACACATACCATTAAGTAGTTAATCAAACATGAAAGATTAACACCACTGTCCACACAAGCTTTATGAATAAGAGTTAAAAGGGTCCACTAGACTATTCAATAAGACCCCACAACTAAGATCACTTCAACAATTAAACCAAACAATCTCACACTAACCACGTGTTGACAACAATCTAAAATAAGAAAGTCAAACATTAAGCATTGCAAAACACAAGTAGCTACTGGATAAAATTTAACACCATACATTCATTCACATGTATAACACACACATGAAATTAGTGCAACTCCTAGGAAACAAGATGAACTATGTGAAACTCAACAGTGAATAGACTAAGACTACTTTTGGGAAATTCATTACGGATATTAGACGATAACCTAAGTTTCTAGACTTATGATTTACTAAGCACATCAACACATAACAATTTAGGTAAAACAAAAAATTAACTTGTTACATTGATTAGAAAAATAAGATGATGTTTAAAGAGATAAAACATAACACACAAACATACCCACAAGCAAAGCATATAAACACAATATATGTTATTATTAGGGTACAACGTGAATAATGCTAAACATAAGTAAACAATGCACCACACATTATAAAAGTGTTTTAATGAAGTTATTATGGTTGAGTTAAGGTTCTGGTCTTCAAAAGTTTACTAGTAATATTCATACAATTTTACTAACTAAAAACAGAAAATTAAAATAATACTTTTAGTAGATAATATGGTGCTGTTTTGGGAGATAAATCATAACTCATAGGGTAATGTTCAGAACATCAAATCCTTCTACCACAGTACTCCTAGTAACTATATTAAGCTAGGAAAATTTGATTTGCATCAAAAGCTATTACTAAATAGAAACTAAAAATTACACAAATGCTACTGATCTCAAAACCATAATGAATATAGTTTCCGTTTTAGGAATCCCCTACATGCAAAGGTTAATTTATATTGATAGGTATTGACTTAAGATTTCTGTAAAAATTGGATTCACTCAATTTGGGCACTCCTAACTCAAGATATTCCATTTTAACTGAAGAACATACTTTTTACTATATTTAATGTGCAACACAAAGTGTAAATCTTTTTGAGCCAAAACCAGTGTGGTATGATAAACAAACACTTATGTATTACAGAAAAATACTCCTAATCCATTTGCACAGACAGATCTAGCACAAACAAGTAAAACTAGACACATGCATTTAACAGAAAATAAATATATTCTTTTTCAAGTGTATTAACCTACTTTCTATGGAAATATTTCACCATGCACAAAATAAAAGCTGGAAAATTCTACCAATATAGGATATGGAATCTACCACTCATGTCTACCACATGCAATTGGATTTACTCCAAAAATTATTTTAAATAATGAGTTAAAATTCATCAAATAGCTACTGATGTCATTCTTAGACAGAATAGAACTTTAGTTAGACAATACGCCTACATGCATGGCTTACAGATCTGGGTAGGTATTCTTGTAGGATTTCCATAGAACTAAAGTTTGCAAGATTTGGACCTACAAAACTCCCACAATTAAATAAAAGGTCAGAACTATACTTTTTATTAGATCAAACCTAGCACACACAATAAAAGATATTTTTGAGAAAGGCCAGTGCCTCATGATTAAAAATACACTCAGGAACGCAACCAAATTTTGCTCACAATTTTTGCATGCACAGATCTAGCAGAAATTAATTAAAGCTGCACTGCAAGATTAACAGGGAAATAACAGGAATTTTCTTCAGGGAAAAAAAGAACTGCAGGCCGGATATGGCGCTGGGCCGAGGTGGCGAGCTGGGCCGGCCTGCAGAACAACGCGCGCGAGCAGGGGGTTGCGCGGCCGCCGGATCGGGAGCGGACGGCTCATATTAGAATGGGGAAGATTCCAAGGCGACCGTGGATCATGGATCGGACGGCCTCCGGTCAGCCTTTTCCTCCCGTCGTGAAGAAACATGCGGAAAGCCTAGAGGAAGGTGGCGAGCACGAGAGGCTCACCTAGGGGACTAGAGGGATGACGAGGAGTGGTCGAGGGAGATTCGGGAGCTCGAAGCGGTGTAGGGGAATGCTCGGTTTGCTCGGGGGCGTCTCGGAATGGTGGCGAGGTCGACGGCGTCCGCGGCGACCACCTGCTCGGCACGATGGCTCTGGTGGACCTGCGCGCAAACAATGTTGTCTCAGGGGTAGCCACAAAGTAGGGGGACAAGCTAGAGCAAAAATAAGGAGGAGAGGGGGCCGAAATCCGTGGCATTCATGCCCGAACGCTCTGGGCCCGAGCGCGGCATTCTCGAGCGTTCCCGGGCAACAGAGGGCAAGGGAGATTGGGCTCTCGCATGGGAGGCAAGAGCAGAGGGAGAGGAGGTGGAATGTCATGGATAGAGGGGATGGGGTAGTCTCAGCTGCAAACGAGGAGGGGGTGGCCGGGCCGGCTCGGTGTCACGGGGGTGGGCAGGGGGGAGAGAAGGCTCGGGTAGGCGATTGGCCGAAGGAGGGCGGTGGAGGAGCGTCTGCTCACGCAGCTGCCAGCTTTGGAGCCTAGCAAATGGCTCTATGTCGATGGAGGGAGGTGAAATAATGGAGGTGATGCATTCTGCCCGCCAGGTTGTTCGATGCAATGCCACAAAGAAAAAGAAATGGGGAGACAGGGCTAGGGTTTTGAGATGGTCGTGCTATGGGTACATCAAGGATGTGGGGATCCAATGCACACCAGAAACCAGAGGATGGGGTGAGTGTGGTGGGGGTTTTAGATAAAGAAGATTATTAGGGCTGATTAGACTAAGTATCTTTGCAAGGATGGATTAGTCTATCCCATGACTAGAAAAATAAGAGGCAAGGTGGGTTGATCAGAAGGGGCATAGGTCCAGCATTTGTTTTAAGAGCTTAGGTCAAAAGTTCAATAATAACAAGATACAAAAATGACAAGGTGCTATATTATAAACTAGATATGGTCATCTTAAAATGGAGCACTCAAAACAATCAAGAAATAGTGATTAAACATTTCTGAATATTTTAAATAAGATCATGGATAGATAGTAGACATGATATGTATGAGGTTTGGTGAGTTGTATTTCCAAAATGAATAAAGATAAATCTATTTGGCATGCTAAAGAAATGCTAAAAATTAATAAGAGAGAAGATTGATTTTCTATCTATATAAAATATAAATTTTGTAAACATCAACACAAAACCATTCTACGAGAGGTAATACATTCCACTCAGTCAAGACAAACAAATCAAACAGTTTAGATACCAAATTAAATGATGTGCAATAAATGTTGCTAAAATCAATCACCACATGAACACTCATAAAATAACATACTCAAGGCAAACAAATTAAGCACATATCAAATAGATAAAACACACATACAATTGGATAAACAACCGCACTTTAAGATGAAACCAAAATATTTGGGAGGTGGTGATTATCACAATAAGGACAATACTTTGGAGAAAGGAGGTTAAACCACATCCTAGTAATAGTTTTACCAAGAGATATTAAATTAAGAGTTTTGAGATAAGAGTTACAAATACTTGCAAAGTATTACTCAAAATATATCAGGGCTTATGATATGGTCCTTTATAGTTTTGCAAAGATATGACGTTTGGAGATACTTTTATTTTCTCAATTAAAGTGTCTTTGGGTAATTGCTGAAATCAAGACATCATGATAAATATAGTTGATAAGAATAAGATAGGAGAAGATATATGTACTATTTTACTTGTCATAATCCTGGATTTCAGAAGTCATATTATAACTTGAGTTTTAATAGGTTGTTATTTAGAAGTCAACAACAGAAACAACAACACTCAAGATGACAAACAGAGCATACGAGGGAAAACACATCCATTAACTAGACATTTCAAAAAGTTTTTGTTGGCTCAGAATTTTGGATCCTTTATAATTAACTTTTTGCTGCTTCCAAAATTTGGGGCGTTACAGGCTGCAACAAAACTCTTGGATGATATGATGGTGAATTATATTGAATGGCATACGGAGAGGACACCTCAAGGTAAGAAGGTAAATTCTGTTGAAGAAACCTCCTCTTTGAGTGAAAAGATTGATATTATTATGTTTATGCTTGCTAGTGGTAAATCCCATATTGATCCCAATAATGTTCCTTTAGCTTCTTTAGTTGCACAAGAAGAGCATGTTGATGTAAATTTTATTAAAAGCAACAATTTTAACAAAAATGCCTATAGGAACAACTATGGTAATAACAATTATAAGCCCTATCCTCGTAATAATGGTAACTCATATGGTAATTCTTATAACATACACAAACACTATTTAATAAAATTGTTGAGGAAAAGCTTGGGAAAATTGATATTCTTGCATCTAAAGTTGATAGTCTTGTCCTTGATGTTGATCTTCTAAAATATAAAATCATGCCTACTGTAACGTACCTGCACTTAAAATATGACAGGTACCTGTGTATAGTGCAAATCACTGGATCGATTCGTTTGCACACACAGTTTACGATGTAATATCACAACAAAGTATCAATTTTATTACATCGATGATCCAGACTTACAAAATATTATTTACAAATTGCATAGCATAAAGCTAGCTTTGAAAGAGTAAACAACGTAAATAAGATAGTAATGAGTCTCCATCTGATGGGTTCGTAGCATAGAAAACAAAAATTTTCCTACGGTGAGAACAAACCAACAAGCCAAGATCTAATCTAGGAGATGCTCGTAACGAGTGGAACATGTTCCAAGAGAACTCACCCTCGAAGACCGAAAGCGTTTCGAGAGGGATTCTCGTGGACGATGTAGTGGAACACTTGCCGATCTCAAGATCGCGAAGATGTGCGCTGCAACAGGCAGCGCCTCCGTACTCGGTCACACGTACATCTTGATGACGACCTCCGTTCCCTCGATCCAGCGGGGCAGCGGAAGTAGTAGAACCACCAAGGAACTCCAACAGCACGACGGCGTGGTGTGGAGGAGAACTAAACGGCCATGGCTTCGCCAAGCGGATGGCCGAGAGGTGGAGCAGCGGGAGGAGGGAGAGAGGATCAAGTGTGTGCATAAGAGGGAGCTCTACCTCTCCTTATATAGAAGAGGGGGGCAGCCCAAGGGTGGTGCGGCTCAAAGAGCCCCCACCCCTTCATCTTCAAGTGAGTGGAGCATCCACTCATGCCTACTCACTCTCTTTTAATCTCCACTCAAAAATCCCAAGGGTTTTTCTTTATTAAATAAAACAATTTCATTTCTTTTTAATATTTGTTAATTCTATTAACAAATATTAACACTTACCCCCTTGGTTCACTTGTTAATTCTATAAACAACCATTGTCAACCATTGACAATTAACCCCTTGAACTATTTCAATATTACCCGAAACAATTTTGGTGCTGTCCAAACTTTTTCTCCGAAATTCTGTGTCTACCAAAAGCGTCGACAAACCTTAAGTGTGTCACCCTACGGTTCGTGAATAATGTAGACATGATCGAGACACCTCTCCGATCAATAGTCAACAGCGGGATCTGGAGATCCGTAATGACTCCTACATATTCGACGATGAATCTTGTGATCGTGTGAACCAGAAATGTCATAACCAATTCCTTTTGTCTCGCGATATTTTACTTGTCCGAGATCCGATCATTGGCATCATCTATACCTTGTTCGATCTCGTTCCCGACAACTACTCTTTACTCGTTCTGTGATATGACATCCTTGTGACCTAGTCACGTGCTTGCAAGCGGTGTCGATGTGATATCACCGAGAGGGTCCAGAGTATATCTCTCCGTCACCTGGATGGATAAATCCCACTTCTTGATCCATGAGCCTCAACTAATACTTTCGGAATACCCAACGCCACCTTTATAGTCACCCTGTTACAGTGTGACGTTTGATGTCATCAAAGCATTCTTCCCGTGTTAGTGATTGACATGATCTCATGGTCTAAGGATTAGGGTATGCTCAGTACAACAATATAAACTTAATGACTTGATCGTATTGCTATACTTAATTTGGGTGTGTTCATCATATCATTCTCCTAATGACGTGATCCCGTTATTAACAACATCCAATGTTCATGATCAGCAAACCTTGATCATCAGTTAATCAACGAGCTAGTTAAATGAGAGGCGTTACTAGGAACTCTAATTTGTTCATTAGTCACACATGCATTAATGTTTTCGATTAATACACTTCTAGCATGAGAAATAAACATTTATCATAAACATGGAATAAGATAATAACCACTTTATTATTGCCTCTCGGGCATATTCCTTTTAGTCTCCAACTTGCACTAGGGGCAATAATCCGTATTACATTGTAATGACCCTAACACCCATGGAGTTCCGGTGTTGATCATGTTTTGCCCTTGGGAGTTGTTTAGTCAAAGGGTCTACCACATTGAGATCCGTATGTACTTTGCAAATCTTTATATCACCATCCTTGACATGTTCACGGATGGAGTGAAAACGGCGCTTGAAATGTTTGGAATTCTTGTGAGACCTTGGTTCTTTAGCATTGGCTATGGCACCATTGTTGTCACAATAGATAACCATCGGATCCAACGCACTTGGAACCACATCTAGTTCGGATATGAACTCCTTCATCCAAACTCCTTCCTGCGCTGCCTCCGAGGCAGCAACATATTCCGCTTATGTCGGCGATCCCGCCACCACGGGTTGCTTGGAACTCCTCCAGCTTATTGCTCCTCCATTCATAAGAAATACGTACCCAGATTGTGACTTAGAGTCATCTGGATCGGTGTGATAGCTATCATCGACGTAACATCTTGCGACGATCTCTTCTTCACCGCCATACACGAGAAACATATCCTTAGTCCTTCTTAAGTACTTTAGGATATTCTTTACCGCCATCCAGTGTTCCAAACCTGGATCAGATTGGTACCTGCTAGTCAAGCTAATAGCATGTGCCACATCCGGTCTTGTACATAGCATAGCATATATGATAGAGCCTATGGCTGAGGCATAGGGGATCTTGTTCATCATTTCTCTATCTTCTGATGTAGCTGGACTTTGAGTCTGACTCAATGTCATTCCTTGTAACATGGGTAAGAGCCCTTTCTTACTTTCATCCATTCTGAACTTCTTCAGAATCTTGTCAAGGTATGTACTTTGCGAAAGCCCAATCAAGCGTCTTGATCTATCTCTATAGATTTTGATGCCTAATATATACGATGCTTCACCGAGGTCCTTTATAGAAAAACTATTGTTCAAATAACCTTTTATACTATTCAAAAATTCTATATCATTTCCACTCAACAATATGTCATCCACATATAGTACTAGAAATGCTACAGAGCTCCCACTCACTTTCTTGTAGATACAAGCTTCTCCATAAGTTTGGACAAATCCAAACCCTTTGATCACTTCATCAAAGCGGAGGTTCCAACTTCGGGATGCTTGCTTCAGTCCATAAATGGATCGCTGAAGTTTGCATACCTTGTCAGCATCCTTAGGATCAAAAAACCCTTTGGGTTGCACCATGTAAAACTCTTCCTCAATGTGACCATTAAGGAACGCAGTTTTGACATCCATTTGCCAGATTTCGTAATCGAAAAATGCAGCAATTGCTAACATAATCCTAACAGACTTCAGCATCGTTACAGGAGAGAACGTCTCCTCGTAGTCAATTCCTTGAACTTGTCGAAAACCTTTTGCGACAAGTCGAGCCTTATAGACGGTCACATTACCATCAGCGTCAGTTTTCTTCTTAAAAATCCATTTGTTCTCAACGGCCTTGCGGTCATTGGGTAAGTCCACCAAAGTCCATACTTGGTTTTTGTACATGGATTCCATTTCAGATTTCATGGCTTCTAGCCATTTGTTGGTATCTGAGTTCATTATCGCTTCATCATACGTCGCAGGATCATCATTATCAACTACCATGACGTTCATGACGGGGTTGCCGTACAGTTCAGGAGCTGTACGCGTCCTTGTTGACCTGCGAAGTACGGTAGTATCCTCTTTCGGAGTTTCATGATCTTGATTATCATTAGTTCCCTCTTCATCTGGTGAAGTCAACTCCGGAACAATTTCCGGCGCTGCGCTACTCGCCATTCCAAGAAGAGAAGGTTCAATAACCTCGTCGAGTTCTACCTTCCTACCACTCACACCTTTCGAGAGAAACTCCTTCTCTAAAAAGGATCCATTCTTGGCAACGAAAACTTTGCCTTCGGATCTGTGATAGAAGGTGTACCCAATTATTTCTTTAGGGTATCCTATGAAGATGCATTTTTCCGCTTTGGGTTCGAGTTTATCCGGTTGAAGCTTCTTCACATAAACATCGCATCCCTAAACTTTTAGAAACGATAGCTTAGGTTTGTTTCCAAACCAAGGTTCATACGGTGTCGTTTCAACGGATTTAGATGGAGCCCTATTTCGAGTTGTGAAACTATTCCACATTCTTTCATATGTGTGCCAAACTCGTAACTCAAATACTCACCTCCACGATCAGATCGCAGAAATTTGATCTTTCTGTTACGATGGTTTTCAAGTTCACTCTGAAATTCTTTGAACTTTTCGAACGTCTCAGACTTGTGTTTCATTAAGTAAATATACCCATATCTACTTAAATCATCCGTGAAGGTAACAAAATAACGATATCTACCGCGCGCCGACACACTCATTGGACCACACACATCGGTATGTATGATTTCCAATAAATCCGTCGCCCGTTCCATCGTACCGGAAAACGGGGTTCTATCCATCTTGCCCATAAGGCATGGTTCACATGTCTCAAATTATTCATAATCAAGTGAGTCTAGGAGCCCATCAGAATGGAGCTTCTTCATGCGCTTAACACCAATATGACCTAAGCGGCAATGCCACATGTACGTAGCAATATCATCATTCAACTTGATTCTTTTGGCATTCACATTATGAATGTGTGTATCATTACTATCAAGATTCAAAATAAATAAACCATTCTTCACAGGTGCATGACCATAAAAGATATCATTCACATAAATCGAACATCCATTATTCTCAGACTTAAATGAATAACCGTTTTTCATCAAACAAGATCCAGATATAATGTTCATGCTCAACGCAGGCACCAAATAACAATTATTAAGGTTCATCACTAATCCTGATGGTAGACGAAGAGGTAGCGTCCCGACAGCGATCACATCAACCTTTGATCCATTGCCGACGCGCATCGTCACCTCATCCTTTGCTAGTTGTCGCCTATTCCGTAGTTCCTGTTTCGAGTTACATATTTTAGCAACCGAACTAGTATCAAATACCCAGGCGCTACTGCGAGTACTAGTAAGGTACACATCAATAACATGTATATCACATATACCTTTGTTCACTTTGCCGGCCTTCTTATCCGCCAGATATTTGGGGCAATTACGCTTCCAGTGCCCAGTACCCTTGCAGTAAAAGCACTCAGTGTCAGGCTTAGGGCCAGCCTTGGTCTTTTTCTCAGGTGCGGCAACAGTTTTGCCGCCCTTCTTGAAATTACCCTTTGGCTTGCCTTTCTTTCCTTTCTTGAAACTGGTGGTTTTATTGATCATCAACACTTGATGCTCCTTTTTGATCTCCACTTCAGCAGTTTTGAGCATTGACAGAAGCTCGGGGAGAGTCTTCTTCATGCCTTGCATATTGTAGTTCGTCACAAAGTTCTTGTAACTTGGTGGGAGTGATTGGAGAACACGATGAATTCCTAGCTCATTGGGGATCGATATACCCAGGGCTATGAGCTTATCGGCGTACCCAGACATTTTGAGTACGTGCTCGCTAACGGAGATGTTCTCTTCCATCATGCAGCTAAAGAACTTTTCTGAAGCATCATAACTCTCTACGGCAGCATGGGTATCGAAAATCATTTTCAATTCTCCCATTGTATCCAAAGCGTTGCTGTTCTCGAAACGTTTTCGCAGCTCTGGCTCTAAACCATACAGAATGCCGTAGTGAACTACACTGTGGTCCTCCTTCTGAGTCAGGAAAACATTTTTCACATCATCGGGAGCGTCATCAGCGGGCGGGGCACCTAGCGGTGCATCAAGAACATAGAGCTTTTGACAAGCTGTGAGGAGAATCCTCGGGTTAAGTGCCCAATTGGTGAAGTTGCTTCCATTGTTTGCTAGTTTCTCATTCTCCATGAGCATATTGAAATTGAAAGCAGGTGGTGCCATGATCTACAACGTATTTGCAAATACTATTTAGACTAAGATTATGATAAATTAAGTTCAAGTTAATTCAAAATTATTACGTGAACTCCCACTCAAAAACAACATCCCTCTAGTCGTTTCAGTGATTACACATACCAAATTCACTACACCAATAACCGATCATCACGAGAGATGGTGCAGCTGCAAAGGCGAACATCGACATGTTCATCATATCATCTATATGACTCATGCTTTACCTTTCGGTTACGTGTTCCGAGACCATGTCTGTACATGCTAGGCTCGCCAAGTAGAACCGTAGTATTTGCGTGTGTAAATCTGGCTTACACCCGTTGTATGCGAACGTTGAGTCTATCACACCCGATCATCACGTGGTGCTTCGAAACGACGAACTTTCTTAACGGTGCATACTAACGAAGAACACATTATTATCTTGATATTAATTGTGAGAGGGATCATCTTATAATACTGCCGTCGCGATCTAAGCAAAATAAGATGCATAAAAGGATTAACATCACATGCATGGATAATGTGATATGATATGGTCCTTCTTGCACTTGATCTCCATCTTGTGCATCTTGGCATGATCTCCATCATTCCACCGGCGTGGCACCAAGGTCCATGGCGCATCCTTCTTGATTGTCCTCCAAATTTACAACTTATCATCTAGATATGATATTTAGCATGCAAGCCATAAATTAAAAAAGACAACCATTTGGCTCCTGCCGGTTTGTCATAATTTACAAAAGGTATCATCTCATACATCAAATTTGTAACTTTTACCATATCACATCACATGCCCTGCAAAAACAAGTTAGACGTCCTCTAATTTATTTTTGCATATTTTACGTGGCTTAGGGCTCTCGAAGATAGAACCGTTCTTACCTACGAACATGAAACCACAACGGTGATGAAAATATTATTAGCAACATGTTCTATTTTATATCTTAACTATAGTAGGAGAGACAGACACCCGCAAAGCCACTTATGCAGAACATGTTGCATGTCAGTCGTGGAACAAGTCTCATGTGCGTGGACATGTAAGGTTAGTCCGGGCCACTTCATCCTACTATGCCACTAAGATAAAAAAATATACAAAGGAAGCAATAACATGATCATCAACGCCCACATACACATATGTGTTCTACCCGTACAAAACATCTACGCATAGACATGGCTCTGATACCACTGATGGATTCGTAGCATAGAAAACAAAAAATTTCCTACGGTGAGAACAAACCAACAAGCCAAGATCTAATCTAGGAGATGCTCGTAACGAGTGGAACATGTTCCAAGAGAACTCACCCTCGAAGACCGAAAGCGTTTCGAGAGGGATTCTCGTGGACGATGTAGTGGAACACTTGCCGATCTCAAGATCGCGAAGATGTGCGCTGCAACGGGCAGCGCCTGCGTACTCGGTCACACGTACAGCTCGATGACGACCTCCGTTCCCTCGATCCAGCGGGGCAGCGGAAGTAGTAGAACCACCAAGGAACTCCAACAGCACGACGGCGTGGTGTGGAGGAGAACTAAACGGCCATGGCTTCGCCAAGCGGATGGCCGAGAGGTGGAGCAGCGGGAGGAGGGAGAGAGGATCAAGTGTGTGCATAAGAGGGAGCTCTACCTCTCCTTATATAGAAGAGGGGGGCAGCCCAAGGGTGGTGCGGCTCAAGGAGCCCCCACCCCTTCCTCTTCATGTGAGTGGAGCATCCACTCATGCCCACTCACTCTCTTTTAATCTCCACTAAAAAATCCCAAGGGTTTTTCTTTATTAAATAAAACAATTTCATTTCTTTTTAATATTTGTTAATTCTATTAACAAACATTAACACTTACCCCCTTGGTTCATTTGTTAATTCTATTAACAACCATTGTCAACCATTGACAATTAACCCCTTGAACTATTTCAATATTACCCGAAACAATTTCGGTGTTGTCCAAACTTTTTCTCCGAAATTCCGTGTCTACCCAAAAGCGTCGACAAACCTTAAGTGTGTCACCCTACGGTTCGTGAATAATGTAGACATGATCGAGACACCTCTCCGATCAATAGTCAACAGCGGGATCTGGAGATCCGTAATGACTCCTACATATTCGACGATGAATCTTGTGATCGTGTGAACCAGAAACGTCATAACCAATTCCTTTTGTCTCGCGATATTTTACTTGTCCGAGATCTGATCATTGGTACCATCTATACCTTGTTCGATCTCCTTCCCGACAAGTACTCTTTACTCGTTCTGTGATATGACATCCTTGTGACCTAGTCACGTGCTTGCAAGCGGTGTCGATGTGATATCACCGAGAGGGCCCAGAGTATATCTCTCCGTCACCTGGATGGACAAATCCCACTTCTTGATCCATGAGCCTCAACTAATACTTTCGGAATACCCACGCCACCTTTATACTCACCCTGTTACGGTGTGACGTTTGATGTCATCAAAGCATTCTTCCGGTGTTAGTGATTGACATGATCTCATGATCTAAGGATTAGGGTTACTTCGTATGCTCAGTACAACAATATAAACTTAACGACTTGATCGTATTGCTATACTTAATTTGGGTGTGTTCATCATATCATTCTCCTAATGACGTGATCCCGTTATTAACAACATCCAATGTTCATGATCAGGAAACCTTGATCATCAGTTAATCAACGAGCTAGTTAAACGAGAGGCGTTACTAGGAACTCTAATTTGTTCATTAGTCACACATGCATTAATGTTTCCGATTAATACAATTCTAGCATGAGTAATAAACATTTGTCATAAACATGGAATAAGATAATAACCACTTTATTATTGCCTCTCGGGCATATTCCTTTCACCATCATCTTCATGTTGCCGCAGGCGAAAACATGTTGCTTGCATACTCGAAATCTCTTAATGAAACCTCACTCGTCATATGAATAACCTGTAACAAATAAAATTTTGCAACAGAGTGGGTCAGATTCCATTAAAAATGGAGTCTGGCAAGTGACACTATGGTGGACACTTAATGGAATAACTCTATATCCTATATGCGTATTTGGCTGGTGGAGTTCAAGGCTATTTTGCATAAAGCCAATGTTTCCTACTTTTTTGAAAACACTTTTCTTAAAATCAAGACAAGTATGGCATGAAAACCATAATCTCATCTTCCCTTGTTCACCCATCAAATTTTAATTTACAAAATGAAATGATAGGATCCTCCGTTGACGTCCTTGATCAACCGCTCAAAATTGTCCGTAACCGGGGACACGGCTAAGTACTTAGTTTTACACTCTGCAGAGGTTGTGCACTTTCACCATTAGACCCAACAAACCCAAACTATCCTCAAGCACACCATTTGTGCTAAGGAAAATGAGAGCGTTGAGACGAGACTTTTCAGAAGCATCTTCCCACCCCATAACGGCCTGATGCGCTCCACCTACAAAACCTCTACCACCACCTTTCAGGCCGGGGCGAGTCCACGCAAATTAATCCATCTAGACAGAGCCTATTGACTAATGGTCGCACTAGAAGAAATCTTCACTTGGAGTTCTTCAGATCCTTTTGATCCCTGGGTGGCCGTCCACAAGTGACCATCCCTTAGAGGTCACCCCTAAGAGACAACACTCAACAAAAACCACAAACAACCAATTCCACCCAGAAGTTTCATTCTTTAACTTAGTAGAAATTACCTTTTCATAAAACAACTTTTGCATAGCATCAATATTCTACCAAATTATCAATGGGATTCTAGACACAACTAGTGTAAGGGATATAGTAGTTTTAGCATAGCAATACTATCGAACACATGCATATAAGAAATACACTAAGTAATGCATAGAAAAATACTTAGGAAGTTTATGAGGGTGAGCCACATGCCTTGGCAACAGAGAGAGCAGGATTATCAGTTGCAAAAGACTTCGTTTCTCTCCGAAATTTCTAACACGTCAAACAAGCCACAAATAAACATACAAGCATAAATGCAACACTTAGAAAATATGACATGCATGATATGAAAAATATTCTTAAGGACTAGAGATGCACGTCATGCCATGAAATTATTCTAATGCAGGGAAAATGTGTTAGTCAAAATTACTAAGGATCAAGGTCATAGGTTGGACAGAATAACTTTGCTATAAATCATCTTCAATAAGTTGTAATGCTGCTGCAAGTCTTCACATGCTTGGTCTCGAAATCTTCAACTCCCTTGTAGTTTTCTTCATCTTCAGTTAGCACTCTAAGGACTTCGTTATAATCAATAAGGACTTGGTTTTTGTCCCAAGTGGATGAAGAATAGGAAGGCGGAAAAAGATAAAGAAAAGATATAATTTTTCTTCTAGGCTTCCTTGTAACTTTCTCCTTGGTGTGATGTCTTCATTAAACTTTTGTAGACTTTGGTTTTTCAGACTTGATGATTCTTCAGAGTTGTCTTGGATATAACTTACCCACCACGAAGTATAAGAGAAAGAGAAAAAGAGAGAAAGACTTAGAGGAATAAAGGGGGATGGTCTTCTTGCAGTTCCTCTTGATTTTCTTCTAAGTGTTTTTGCTTCTTGGAGATGCCTTCGGAGTTTTGTTTTTCTTGGCTAAGTCTTCATTGGCCTTCTAGTCTTCATGTTGGTAATCTCAAGTGTCTAAGTGCATAGCACTTTACCAAAACACAAGGTTGAAAATAATCCTAACTTAGAGAAAATAAGGAAGAAGTATAACTATACAACATATGCTAGGCATGCAATGAAACTTATTTCTAAGGACAACACTTAACAAAATAAAACAACTAAGTTTTGTAGATGCTAAAATTTTCTAAGGAACATATTTAGCATCTTTAAGATGTTGAAATTTTTCTAAGGAAGAGTGTTGTCGAAAAATATCTATCAAATATTTTCTAAGGAAGAATTTACTTTGTTTAAAGAGGCAAAATATTTCTAAGTACTTTTTAATACCAAATGGTCATAATATGACTAAGTACTTTATAATTCGAATAGATGATAAAAATAAATTTTAATAAATTTTTAATCAATTTTAATCATTAAAACAACACATAAAAAGTATTTAATCAATATTAATTACAAAATCACAGAAAATGATTCTACAAAAATTAGTAGAAAATTCCTACTACCAATAATTATTCAATCAAACTTATAGCAAAAGATTTTGATCAATTATCAATTTTTAAATTGAAATTATGTTTAAAATACTTTTAAAGCCACTTTTAAGTAATTTAACAATAACAAGTTCATGCACAAACTAAAACTGGAAACTTATAATTTTAATAAAATCTACATGTTATTCTGATTTCATGGATATAAAGTTTGCTGAAATGGGAGATATGGTTTGAAAGTTATGAATTTTCAAAGTTTGACAAATTTTCTATAAATTTAAACAACTAAAGCGACGTGGCGTCTTCTGGTTGGCTGCCTCTGTTGACTGTGCTGCTGACTGGACGCTGACCGGGCGGTTGACTATGAATTTGACCGAAAATAAAGTTGCTCGGATCGGAAAACAATATATACGAAAGTTGTGCAGAATTACGTGACCTATCTAACTAACATAATTATATCATGAGAAGATGAATAGATTAGTCACAAATCGCATTATACCTTTCTGGTTTGAAACTTCAAACGTGAATATCTCTGAGCTCGCTGAACCCAATAAGATGAATCTTGGGGCAAAAGAAAGGTCACGATCAGGGGAACAACTTTCGTCTTATCGTTCCAAAGTTTTGAGATGGTTTGGTTCCTCGAATAACATCAAACACGATCTGTGTTAAACAGAAAATTACGTACGTTAAAATAAAAGGTTGTCAACAGGAAAGTTGTAGATATAGACTAGATCTACGTTTTCACGGGAGGAATTTTGATTTGGCGCAACGAGCACGAAGAGATTTGATAAATACGACTTCAGATCTGATGGATGTCGATTCAAAATTCTTCCTCCACGCTTGATAAAAAGAGTTGAGTCTTCTTGTGATGGAAAGGTATCGACGAGATCTACAATAAAGATTAAGCTTCCATCGCGATTGGAGATGGTTTTGTTCGTCAAACGAACGAAATACAATTTCGCTGATTAGGGTTTCGGTGGAATGAAAAGAGGGAAAGAGATGCCGGTGGCTACAGGGGTTTATATAGGTGAAAGGATAGTGGAATAGATATGCCTCGGAGTTGTCAACGCGTAGGATCAAGCGGATCCAGATTTGGAGCTATATTTCTCGAGATAAACGTGTTTTAATGAAAGGTGGTTAGAAAAAGGAATTTTCATAATTTAAATCAGGTACGATAGAAGCAGAGTCGTGTTCCACTCAGACTGGGTTGGGCCGGTCCGATTCATTTTTTTCCTTTTCATATTTCTTATTTCTTTTATATCTTTTGTTTTAGAACTCCGAATTAAGAGAAATTAATTTCTAAAAATCATATCTTTATTTTAAAACATTTGTGGACATGTTTTAAGCACTTTTTAAAAATATTAATTGTGAATATTTGATTTAATGCAAATTTGACACTTTTATCAAATTTGAAAATAGGGATTTAATCATTTTATTTGTGGCTAAATAAATTTTGGTACCACAATTGTGAACATATGAAAATAATTATTTCTAATAAATACAATCAGAACATTAAAGTAAAAATTAGATAAATATCATAATCGCTATTTTGTTTTTTAATATTTTCTCAAATAGATTTTTAAATGAAAATAATATTTCAACCATTGTAATTTCAAATATTAACAATGCAAGAAAATGATGAATGCATGCATGAATTTTGTTTTCAAATCGACATACATATAGTTTTCAATAAGTTTTTAATTTTTGTGATTTTTCAAAATTTGAAAAATCCTAGAATATTACACCTACTGAAACTAAAGAGAATAATCCCTTTGCTAAAATTAATGCCATCCAAGTTCAAACTGAGTAAAATGTTAGGATGATGGCTCAATTACGTGCTAGATGGGAAAGAGAGAGACAACTAGAGAAAGAGGATAATATTGTTAAAGTTTTTACTGTTACTAACTCTGAAAGTAATGGTGTTTCACATGTTAGTGAGCCTCCTACTTTCAATGGTAACATAGTTGGTGTTGGAAATGTCTCCTCTACTTCATCCAAAAATTTAAAATTGCCTAAAACTGCTGAAACTAGTGTTGACAAAAGTGCTGAAATTTTTAAGAATGTGAGAGAAAGTGGTTCGGTTTGCTTTTGATAATTGTAATATCTCTGAATTTATTAAGTTCTTGAAAAAATTGGTCACAAGTCCTAATGCTACCTCTCTTAATTTGGCTTTTACTACTCATATTACAAATGCTCTCATTAAAAGTAGGGAAGATAAATTAAAACTTGAAACTTCTATCTCTAAGAAGTTAGAAGATGGTTGGGAGCCAATCATTAAAATGAAAGTAGATAAATTTTATTGCAATGCTTTGTGTGACCTTGGTGCAAGTATTTCCGTTATGCCTAAAAAGCTCTGTGATATGTTTGATTTGCCACCATTGGAACATTGCTATTTGGATGTTTTTCTTGCTGATAATGCTTTGAAGAAACCTTTGGGAGAATCAATGATACTCCTATTATGGTTAATAATAACTTGGTCCCCGTTGATTTTATTGTCTTGTATATTGAATGCAATCCGTCTTGGCCAATTGTGTTGGGAAGACCTTTTCTTAGAACTGTGGGTGCTATTACTGATATGAAAGAAGGTACCATCAAGTACCAATTCCCACTCAAGAAAGGTATGGAACACTTCACTAGGAAAAGAATGAAGCTACCTTTTGATTCAATTGTTCATTCAAATTATGGTGTTGATGCTTCATCTCCTGATAATACTTCAGTTTTACTTTGTGCCTAACTCAAAGGCGTAAAACAAAAGCGCTTATGGGAGACAACTCACTTTTGTTTCCTGTTAATTTAATTTATTTTGCTTATGTCAAGGACTTGTCCTATCTCTATAGCAATTCCTTTGTATCTTTCTTTTATTGCAATGTTTAGTCAAGTTAAGCCTCTAATTGAAAGTTGATGCTAAATTTCAATTCCTGCATATAAACAGATTTCTGCTGTTCACCGTTAAATTCATATCAATTTACTGGAACAACAGAAAAATCTGCTCTTTTTTGTTCATAATACTCAGATGTATACGCAACTTTTCAATAGTTTTGATTTTTCTGATCTGAGCAAGTTAAGTTCCTCGAACAAAATCATCTTTACGGACTGTTCTGTTTTTGACAGATTCTGCCATTTATTTTGCAATGCCTCTTTTGCTATTTTGATTGGATCTTTTTATCCTATGAAGTATCAGTGGCTGTAGATAATGTACAGTAGCATTGGTAGCAATTGTGTTCCTACAGAATATCATAATTTCTGCACACTAACCCTCTAATGAAGTTACTCTAAGTTTGGTGTGGAGCAAGTTTTTAAGGGTCAAGAGAGAAGGATGATATAATGTGATCTAAAAATAATAGTAACGCCAAAGCTGAAGGATGCCCCGGTGATTCACCCCAATATATTTCAAGAAGACTTAAGCGTCAAAGCTTGGGGATGCCCAAGGCATCCCCTTCTTCATGGACAAACTATCAGGTTTTTTCTAGTGAAACTATATTTTAATCCCGCCACATCTTATGTTCTTATCTTCAAGCGTATGTTTTTTTTTGTTTTTGTTATTTTCATTCTCTGAATAAAATTGGATCCTACCATTCTTTTGTGTGGGAGAGAGACACGCTCCGCTTTTTCATATGAATACTCGTATTCTTCACTTATATCCATTGAGTATTCTTTTCATGTTATTGTTTGCTCTCTAGCTCTTGTTTTTCATGCAACTCTTGTTAGATCTGTTAGCTTTGTTATAATATACTCTCATATCTCATTGTTTAATTACTTGGAGAGTTTATCTTCTAAATAAGTTGATTGGTGTTTGGTTGAGAACAGAAAATGCTAAATGTGGTAGATGATATAATTAAAATGATATATAATCTTGTAGATCATTAAATTGTGTCACTTGAATCATTGATGTTGTTTTGAGATATTAATTTACTTAATGGTAAACATGATGGTCTAGTAAAGTGGAATGATTAAATGGTTGGTCTAGAGAAACTTGAAAACTGTGCCACACTTAAATTTCCAGAGTATTGCATAATGGTATATGACTTCTATTTTCCTAAAGCAACCGTAATGACTTTATGTTATGCGCTACGGCCGGGGAAGCCAACTGTGACTTTATCATTCGCCAAGATCCCTCTGGGAGTAATTTTCATTATGCCTTGTATGATCATATTTTTATTTGAAATCTTTTTACTTGTGAGTTCTAAAACTGCGGTTTTCATGGCACTTCCACCACCATATTGCTAGCCTCTTCGGTACTTTGCATTGCCCTTTCTCACATTGAGAGTTGGTGCATTTTTTGCGGGTACATCCAAACTCGTGGGAGATCTTCATCTTGTTCTCCTACACATAAGCCAAATATCTTCCTCAAAACATCCACCATACCTACCTACTACAGCATTTCTATAGCTGTTCCGAGATATATTGTCATGCAACATCCGTCTTACATTACATGACTTGTTGTCATTCATTACTTATATATTGCTTTGCGTAATTCTATAAAGCTGATGTGTGGTTTTACCCATGTTACGTTCGATCATTGCATAACCTGCTACACTGACAGAGCTACCGTTGTCATATGCATTCTTGTGGCACATTCATATTAATTACTTGTATAATCAGTATGTTGTCTTATCATCATTAGTGTGTTGTCATACATCATGTATCATATTAGGATGCTTACCCCTAAAAGTGAAAGAGCCATGGAGGCAATCAAAAATAGAAACAGAAAAAAAGAAAAAAATAGAAAAAGAGAAAAAGAAAAAAAAGAAAAAGAAAAAAAGTGGGCAGCATTACTATTCTTTATCACGCACTTGTGCTCATGTTATAGCACCATATCATTTTTAGTCATCACTTGTGCTCATGTTATAGCACCATATCATTTATATTCATCATTTGTGCTCATGTTTAGCACATTTACTCCATATGAGAGAGTGTTCATGTCTTACTTGCATAACTATGTGGGGAACTTTACACTATAGAACTTGGCTTGTATATTCCAATGATGAGCCTACTCAAAAGTGCTCTTGTAGTGTACCTGCACTTAAAATATGGCAAGGTACCTGTGTATAGTGCAAATCCCTAGATCGATTCGTTTGCACACACAGTTTACAATGAAATATCAGAACAAAGTATCAATTTATTACATTGATGATCCTGACTTAGAAAATATTCTTTACAACCTGCACAACATAAAGCTAGCACTGAAAGAGTAAACATCAGAAAATAAATAGCAGTGAGTCTCCATCATCTTCATGTTTCCACATGCGAAAACATGTTGGTTGCAGACTCAAAACCTTTAAACGAAACCTCTCTCGTCATCTGAACAATCTGCAATAAGAAGAATATTGCAACAATATGGGTCAAATTCCATTAAAAAATGGAGTCTGTCAAGTGACACTACGGTGGACTAGAAAGGCATGCCATGAAACTCTTCTAAGTTAATATAAGGCAAATATGTTAGTAAAAAAAATGACTAAGGACTAAGGTCATAGGTTGGACAAAATACTTTGCTATAAATCATCTTGAATAAGCACTGTAGTGGGTTAGTCCTGATGTGCATAAATACTTAGAGAAAATTCTAAGTCTATTCTTCAAGGTGATCAACAATTATTAGCAACTCTTTGTAAATTGGACATTCACTATAGTGAGAGAGACAGACACCCGGCCAACCACTTATGATTGTGGGACATGGCTCATGTACGTGGACATGTAAGTTTAGTCTCTAGGCCGCTTCATCTCACTATGCCGCTAAGATCCAACATACTTCAAAGGTGGTAATATCATGATCAAAAGTTATTTATGTCTAAGAAGGATGTAGTTGGTCTTTCAGGAATTTTCTCCTTGCTTCCTTATAGCTTTCTCCTTCATGTGATGACTTCATTGCAATTTGTAGAGTTGATGGTTCTGAAGACTTGAAGTTGTTGACAACATCAAGGTTGGTCTTGAATTTAACTTAGTCATCATGAGGTCTAAGAGAAGAAGAGAGAAAAGAGAGAGAGGAAGCAAGACTTAGAAAATGTAGATGGTTGGTCTTCATGGACTTATTCTCGCTTTTCTTCTAAGTACTTTTGCTTCTTAGAGATGCTTTCGGAGTGTGTTTTCTTCTAAGTCTCCTTTGGTCTTCTAGCTTCATGTTGAGAATACATGTTGAGCACCCCAAGTATCTAAGTGCATAACACTTTACCCAAAACAACTATGCTGGAAAATAATCCTAACTTAGAGAAAATAAGGAAGAAGTTTTCCTATGAGGAGTATAACTATATGGTAAAATATATTATGCATGCAATGCACTTTTTAATCATCAGAAATATAATACTAATTTTTTTGTGATATTTATAAAGTATGCATGAGGCTATAAATGTAGTTTTAATTAATTTCTATTATAGGAAAATATAATAGGGGTAAATACAAGATTAAAGTTTTCTGTGATTAAATTTTTATAACAAATTTTATAAACAGTACTAATAAACAGAGGGGATTTAAATAAATTTATAGCAATCGGATTTACTCAAAAATAATGTTTCTATCAAAAGTTATGTCGAAATTACTCAAACTATTCAAATTAAACATATAACTGTTAAATCCTTAAAATAATACTCAAAAATATTTTATAACAGAGGCATCACATAACACATATTCTAAGGTTTCTAAAACAATTTTATTTGCAATTTTTGGATTTATAGATTTAAAGGTATGACAAATATACTCAAATCAACCATTTTAAATTTGAATTATTTATACTAAGCGAAAACATAAAACTAACAGTCCTAAAATATTTGACATGTCCATGGCTTTCCAAAAATATAAATTTTGTTAAATTTGGATGAACCAATAAAAAGTTATAATAGATCTAAGATGTGGGGGATTTTCTGTAAAACTGCCATTTAATTTTATTCGAAAAAAAACAGAGAAAGGTCTGGCCACGTGGCGCACTGTGATTGGCTGAGCCGGGCTCGGCCGAGTCTGATCCGCGGCTCGGCTGCTTTAGATCTGGATCATCAGATCCAGATCTGATGGATCTCGTTCGCCTATACCGATTCGTCGCTAGGATCTAATCTCGCGCGTCAAAAACAAATCGGACGGTAAGGGAAGTGGTGGTTGTAGCGTACCTGCACTTAAAATATGGCAGGTACCTGTGTATAGTGCAAATCCCTGGATTGATTCGTTTGCACAAACAGTTTACGATGTAATATCATAACAAAGTATCAATTTTATTACATCGATGATCCAGACTTACAAAATATTCAATACAAGTTGCATAGCATAAAGCTAGCTTCGAAAGAGTAAACAGCGGAAATACAATGGCAGTGAGTCTCCATCAACTTCATGTTGCCACAGGCGAAAACATGTTGGTTGTAGACTCGAAACCTTTAAACGAAACCTCACTCGTCATCTGATCAAATCTGCAATAAGAAAAATATTGCAACAACGTGGGTCAGATTCCATTAAAAATGGAGTCTGGCAAGTGACACTATGGTGGACACTTATTGGAATAACTCTAATAGCCTATATGCATATTTGGCTGGTGGAGTTCAAGGATATTTTGCATAAAGCTAATTTTTCCAATCTCTTTTGAAAACACTTTCTTCAAATCAAGACAAGTATGGCATGAAAACCATAATCTCATCTTCCCTTGTTCACCCATCAAGTTTTATTTCTGAAGTCTGAATGGTGGAATCCTCCGTTGACGTCCGTGATCAGCTGCTCAAATTGTCCGTACCGGGGACACGGCTAAGTACTTAGTTTTACACTCTACAGAGGTTGTGCACATTCACCATTGTATCCATTCAACCCAAACTATCCTTTACACACTTATAGTGATAAGGAAAAGGAGAAGAATGAGACGAGATCTTTCAGAAGCATATTCCCTCCCACTCTAGCCTGACACGCTCCACCTATAAACCACTACCTCCACCTGTCAGGCCGGGGCGAGCCCATGCCGCTTTGTTGATCAAGCCAGAGCCCATATTGGCAATGGCTGCACGACAAGCAATCTTCACTCGGAGTTCTTCAGATCCCTTTGTTCCTGGGTGGCCATCCACAAGTGAATATCCCACAGGTAAATCCCCTGGGGACAACACTCAACTCATACAGCCAAGCAACCAATTCCACCCAGGTGTTTGATTATAACTTAGTAGAATTTAACTTTTCATCAAATAGTTTTGCATAGCATCACAATTCTACTAAGTATTTTCATAGGAACCTAGACACAGGAATAAGGAAGTCTAAACATGGCTTGCATAGCAATACTATCCTACACATGTTTATAGAAAAATAATCTACTCATGCATAGAAAATAATAGGACTTTTATGGGGGTGTGCCACTTGCCTTTGAATGTTGTCGTTGTTCACAAACTCTTTTCAACAACAAACGTTTGCTCTCCGTTCAATCTAAACAATATAAGCAAACAACAATACAACAATCAACAAACAACAATCATCAAACATACATGCACATACATAGTGAACAAATAAGTTTCAGAAAACTTCTAAGGAAAACCTGTTATGTATGATATGCAAGTTATTTCTAAGGACTAGAGATGCATGTCATGCCATGAAAATCTTTTTAAGTCTTAAGTGAAAGACAATATTAGGAAAGAGGAAAAAGATAGAAAGAAATATGTAGATGTCCTCCAGGCTTCATCTCCAGACTTGTAATACTCTCCTTGGTGATGTCTTGATTGAATTCTTGGTAGACTGGAATAATCTTCAGACTTGATGATTTCTTGTATCACAGAGGCTGTTCTTGGGATTAACTTAGTCTTCATGAAGTCTCAGATAGGAAGGGAGAAAAGAAAGAAAGAGGGAGCAAGACTTAGAAAAATTGTTGGTTGTCTTCATGAACTTCTTCTTGATTTTCTTCTAAGTGCTTCTTCTCCTTGAAGATACTTCTGAAGTCTTGTTTTGGCTAAGTCCTTCATTGGCCTTCTAGCTCCATGTTGAAAATCCTAAGTGTTTAGTGCATAGCACTTTTACCAAATACTAAGTTTGAAAATAATCCTAACTTAGAGAAAACGGGGAGGAGTTTTCCTTATGGGAAATATAACTACAAAATAAAATATGCTATGCATGGAATGCAATTTTTAAATCACAAGAAACATAATACAATTTTTTTGATATTTATAAGATATGCATAAAGTTATAATTGCAATTTAATTAGTTTCTAATTTTGCAAAATATAATAAAAGGGTTAAATATAACATTAGGGTTTTATGTGATTAAATTTTTATAACACAATTTTGTAAATAATGTAAATAGATAGAGGGTATTTACTTCAATTTATAGCAATTTGGTTTAATCAAAAATAATGTTTTTATTAATAGTTATGTTAAAAATAGTCAAACTATTTAAATTAAATATATAACTTTTAAATCATGAAAATAATACTCAAAAATATTTTATAACAGAGGCATCATTTTACAAATATTCCAAAGTCTCTAAAACAATTTTATTTGTAATTTTTGGATTTATAGATTTAAGTTATTACAAATATACTCAAATTCACCATTTGAAATTTGAATATTTTAAACTAAGTGAAATTTGAATTTTGGCAGATCTAAAGTATTCTACATGTCAAGGGCTTTCCAAATATATAAAAATATTTAAATTTGGATGTGTGAGTAAAAAGTTATAACAATTCTAAGTGACAGGGGCTTTTCTGCAAAATTGCCATTTAATTAAATCGAGAAAATCATTTTACATGTCAGCGCTGGCTGGGCAGTGACGTGGCCGCTGACGTGGCGCTGAGCTGGATAAGTAGTTGGATCTAGATCGTTGGATCTAGATCTGACGGCAGAGATCAGCCCATACCCCTTCGATTTGAATGATTTAATCGAGACCGTGGATGGAGGATCGGACGGCAGGGGATCGATGACCAAACCTGGGCGGCGGGATCTCGCCGGAGGTGGTGACGGTGGCGGCGCCGGCGTCGGCTTTGGACGCACCGGTCGTTTCCGATCTTCCCCGAGCTCGCGGAGGGCGGTTTCGGGCGTGGCGCTTCGAGGCGAGGAGGATGAACGCGTTGGTGGCGTGCTCCGCTCCCTGGAGTGACCGCGACGACCGGCCGGAGGAGTTCGGGCGCCGACGAGCTTCGGCTCGACCCACCCTTTCTCGTTTAGCTGCGCAGGGAGGTCGGAAATGGGTGAGGAAGATGCACCAGTCAAAGATATGAAGGAGGGGAGTGGAGAGGAGGCTCGAGGTGGTCTCTGCTCATCGGAATCAGAGGAATGGCGGCGGCGGGCACGGTGGACTCCGGCGAGCTATTCTCGCAGCCTTGCGGCGCTATCGAGAGGGAAAATAGAGGGAAAAGGTGGAGGAGGGCGTGGTCTTCAAATAGGGCCGGAGAGGGGGAGGCTTAATGGCCTTAATCGCCCGATTTAAGCGAGGTAACGCCGGCCGTTTCTTGACTCGGGGGCGGGATTTGGGGCGAGGTTGAAGACGACCTGGGCGGTGGGGTCCATCAGTCAGTGGGAGAGGGAGGTGCGGGCTCTAGTGGGCTGTTGCTGGGCCACTGCAATCTGCGCGCTCGAGGAAGAGTTGATGGGCTTCGGCCGAGTTGATCTTTCTCTCCCTTTTTTTCTTTTGTTCTTCTCCTTTTCTGTTTTCTGGATTTTTGAATAACTTTTAAATTATGAAACCAAATAACCTCAAATTAGTTTCTTTAATTTTGTAAAAATCATATCTTTGCTTTAAAACATTAGCGGGTATGTTTTGAAAACTTTATAAAATATATTATTTTGAAATATTCATTAAATACAAATTTGAAACTTAAAGTCAAATTTGATATTATATCTTAATTAAATTTTCTTTTGGCTAAATTAAATTTGTAAAATACCCACATTCCAATATGTTTGAATTTAAGTCATTTAAACTCATTTCCAAATACTAAATTCATTTTAGGCTTTAGTAACTATGAAAATAAAAGGGAAAATAATATATTCATTTTAATTCAAAATAATTTGTGCACTATTATATTTTATATTAAGATAATTCAATTGAAACTTCATAACAACTTTGGAAAGGATTTTACTTTTAATTCATTTCTTATTTAGAATATATTAATCATTTCATGCTTTGAAAATAAATGAAAATCATTTAATCTAATGAAACGTTTATTTGGATATTCCATTAAATATATGAAGTTATCAAAGTTATAATCTATAGACTTTTAATATCCAAACTATGTTTTGAACTCAGGTAAATGAACAATAATCTTTTGGCAATTAGACAATGTTTTCAATAGTTTAAAATAACACTTGTAATTATTATTTTAATTTTATGAATTGCTATTGCTAAGTGGTTGAATTCAAATACTTATAAACAAGCCTTTTATTTCATGAATATGGTTTTAAGGTTTGTGAAACATTTGTCAAATTAGATATTGAGGTTTTAATAATTACAATGGATAATAAATTGTTTAACTTGAAACAACTTTTGAAAATAATGATAAAGTGAGATATTTGAAATATTAAACTTTTTCAATAAGTTTGAAGTCTTTCTTAGTTGGTTTTCTTATGCATTTAAAGGTTTTATTTTAATCAAAATAAAAGTTTTAAATTTTAGTGATTTTTGAACATTCCAAAATGTTGGGATGTTACAGTGGTGCTCACCGGGCGGCGCGGGTGGCCGGAGACGAAGAGGGTGGCGGCGCTGCGCCTCGGGCGTGACCGGCGTGGCTCCTCCGGTGGTGCCCCGCGCGTGGGAAGGGTTCCAGGGGGGTTCCCCGTGGCATGGCGAGTTGGATGGGGTGGTCGGCGTCGACCTTCGTTTCTTGGAGCAGTGGGGAGAAGCGGTGTAACGCCCCAGATTTTGGAAGCAACAAAAACTTAATTATAAAAGGGGTCCAAAATTCTGAATCAACAAAAACTTTTTGAAATGTCTTGTTAATGGATGTGTTTTCTCTTGTTTTGCTCTACTGGTCATGTCATCCCTTGTTCCTTGTGTTGTTGACTTCTAAATAACAACTTTTAAAAAAAACTCAAACAAGTTATAATATGACCTCTGAGATCAATGATATGACAAGTAAAACAGTCCATACACTTCCTCTTATCTTATTTTAAACAAACTATATTTACCATGATGTTTTTATTTTAGCAACTACCCAAAGGTCTTTATTTGAGAAAATAAAAGTATCTCCAAAAAGTCATATCTTTGCAAAACTATAAAGGACCATATCTTAAGTCCTAAAGGATATTTTGAGTTTAATATGTTGTTAGTATTAGCAACCCTCTTTTCAAAACTCCAAGTTTTATTAGTCTTTGGAAATCAATTCCCAAAGTGTTGTTTAATCATCTTTATCCAAAATCTTGTCATGATCATGTTGGTTACCACCTCACCAATATATTGCTTTATATTAAATCTTGTCTTATTTATCCAATTGTGTTGTGTTTGAATTTCTTGACTTACTTGAGGGTATAATTTTTAGCGGTGTTCATGTGGTGTTCTATGTGTCCACATTACATGTTTATGGTTTAAAATGGGATCAAAGTGTTTTGATTTGCTTGTCTTGCATGATTGGAAGGTGTTACCTATTTTAAGGTTGTTTGGTGTTGATTTTTCCCAAAATCCTATTTTAGAATGGTAGAAAAATCTATTTTAACCGGTGTTGATTTTTTAGCCTTTCTAGAACATGATAATTCGGGTTTATTTCATTCAAGTTGGAAATGAAGATCACCTAACATCATCCCCACCACCTCTAGTCCCCACCTATATCATTCTTGATAACTTACATAATTGCTTGATCACTAATCCTTGTATGTTCTTAATGCTACTTTATATGGTGACTGTCGGCCCAGTGAGGACCAGGGTGCGTAGAGCCCATTCTCCACAGGCCTCGCACGCGACAGATTCGACAAAATGACTAAGGACCAAGCCACCGCTTGGAGAGACCCTCGAGAGGCAACTCCTCTTGAGGGCCTGAAGAGGAAGCCGGGGCCTGAAGAGGACCTCGCGCTTCAAGAGACTCCCCAAGGCTCAACACGCCTGAAGAGAAGTCAACCGAAACCTCTCCACAGGCCACCGCCGCCCTGTGGAGACACTTCGCGGCTAAGCAAGAGCTGCAGGGCGCACATGGCCTCTGCAGCAGCCGCAGAGTGATGCGAGCACCCTAGTTGCCATTCTGGTGATAAAGGAGTCAACAAAGTTGCGCCGCCCACGCCAGGACAGCCATGACTTTCCTCTTTGGTGATAAAGCGACTGGACGGCGCAACGTTCCAAGAAGATCGTCATCGTGGGCTCCACCACGACCACTTCAACCCCTGCGAGCCGTTATGTGCAGTCTGCAGCTTGTCGGCCACCGCGCCCAACTTTAGCACGGATGGACCGCGTCCATGGACGTTTTGGCGATGGTGGACTCCCTCTCCTTCGCGCCACTGCCCTGTGGCAGCCCACCTTCGGCGTACATCGCGAGGAAGAGCCCCGAGGCGCCTATAAAAGGAGGAGGAGCTCCACCGTAGAGAAAGATCGGCTAATTGCTTTCTGAAGCCTTTGAACCCTAGCCAAACGAGTAGGATAGCCCACTGCTGGAGGAGGAAGACGACCATTGTGTCCCTCTCCAGGCACCGAGCTGCCTCTAGAGAGCCCTCGGCAAGCTCATTGTACTGTAAACTCTGTTGTGCAATACAGACAACCAGGAGTAGCGGTGTTACCACCTCCTGAGGGCCTTGAACCGGGGTACGGGCTGATGTTCATCTCTGTCGTTATTGTCCCTCTCCAGGCCCGGTGAGTACCATCGTCGTGCCTCTCGAGGGTTGTTTGACCTCCGTGTTCAATCCCCCTTCGAACTACTCTTCAGGGTGTGACTATCCCTGTTCCGTGGGAGTCACTCTCGCGCCAGGTAGGGGACTGAGGCTCGACAACGACCTTCGAGGCGCCTCCGCGCCATGACGGACACTCGCGCGCCTGAAGGAGCCACCGCCGCACCAGGGGCCACCGCCACTCGTGGACGACGGGGTCGCCCGCGCCGTGAGGAGCGCGCCAACACCGAGCCGCACGTGGAGCACCCCTTCAGCGAGCCCGAGCACAACGGGGAGGAGCAGCCCAAGCAGCAGGCCGACGCGGAGTCCTCACGCAGGACGTAGCCCTATAGCGCTTCATCCCAGGGACGCGCGGACCCCGCTCTGTACACGACCCTGCTCATGGCCAAGAACTTCCACGCTACCGGCCTACTGCTTAGGCTCACGAGCAGTGGCGGGAACGCCTCAACCACCTCGTCGGCATCGCCACCACTCGCGGTCGGTGCACCACTCTCTCACGGGCACGACTGCGCATGACGCGCCTCCACCACCTCCTAGACCTGCTCCGGCCGCGACACGGAGAGCCGCTTCGCACGCCTCCTCGCCGCGCGACTGCCAAATCGTGCAGCGCAGCGCGCCAGACGCGTGCATGGGGATGGAGCGCCAGTGGGACCGCCAGAACCGCCTCGTGGAGGAGATTGGTCAGGCCGGCCAGCAGAACCGCGCAGCTCTGCATAACGGGGTCGCCACGTACGACTCTGGCTGCATGGCGTTCACCCGCTCCCTGCATCGCGTGGTCTGGCCCCAGAAGTTCAAGCTAGCCCTCCCTAAGGGTTACGATGGCTCCAGCAACCCCGTTGAGTTCCTATATCTTTACACCACTTCCATCCAAGCTACGGGAGGAGACGACAAGGTCATGGCCAACTTGTTCTCCCACGCGCTTCGCGACTCCGTGGGCACGTGGGAAGAGCTCTGCAAGCAGTTCGTCGCCAACTTCAAGGGCACGTACGAGCGGGCGCTCACCCACAACGACCGGCGCGCGGTGGTGCAGAAGAAGGATGAGACCCTCCGCAAGTACATCCAGTGCTTCAGCCAGGTGCGGAACAAGATTCCAAACATCCCTGACACCCAGGTCATCGCTGCCTTCCGCGAGGGCGTCACGAACCGCAGGATGCTCGAGAAGCTCGGCATCCACGACAAGCTCACCTCTGTGGTGAAGTTGTTCGATCTGGCGGACAAGTGCGCCAAGCCTGAAGAGGGACTCCTCTTCGTCAAGATGAGCTCACGGGGAGATGACCCTGGCGAGGGGTCCAAGAGCCACAAGAAGAAGGAGGAGCCCAAGTGCAAGGCCACCGCAGTCCTCGCGGCGGAGCCTGACTCAGTTGCTGGGACTCTACGCTTGGAGCTAGCAGCAGTCCGTCAGCAGCTGCACCGGGCACTCTCTCACCTGGGGCAGTATGACAGGGGGAACGTCCCACCAGACGTTTTCCCGAGGTTCCAGCTCGCTTTTCCGAGTCGTCTGTCTGATGTGGGTGGATACACTCCAGAGCGGGGTCCTCTGATCACTACTGATCCAGACCATGTTGGACCACTACTGTACGGGACACAGACGCCAGATGCCTACTCCGTTCAGTTGCGACGCATTGTGCGAGACCACCGCCTGTAATGCGATCGTCGCTACACCCATCGCAGCAGCCTAGTTTCGTCTTCAGAGGAAAGCGAGAGCTAGCCTTCGAGTTGTATCTTTTCCTTGTTGTAGTAGCTATCCTTTGTACCGAAACCATGTTGGTTGTACGGATGGTTAACTTTGTACTAGTAGCTGTCCTTGTAGTACTGAAACCTTGGTGGTTGTACTGATGGCTAACTAAGTGTATGGTTATGAACCTTTGTTATGAGAAGCTTATCCTTGTTATCCTACAGTTCGCAACTGTTTTTCTGAGCAAGAATTCGACTTCCAAGTTTTCCCTGGCTTTGTGTATCTTGTCGCTGTTCTAATATCCAATGTCTCCAGGATGACGAACACCAGGAACAACCGCAATGCGGAAGACGCACCACCACCGCCTCCAATCACTGAGTTGCTTGGTCAGATGACCCAAGTTCTGGCTCAAATGGCCGAGAACCAAGTCTACCAGAACAACAACGGGCATCGCAATGAAGGCAATGCACGTGTGACCATCAAGGACTTCCTCGGTCTGGGTCCAAGGAACTTCGCTTCCCCCACTGAGCCGCTGGAAGCTGATGATTGGCTTCGCGAGATGGAAAGGACCCTTGCTATCGCCCACGTGGCTGAGCATGACAAGGTGCCTTACGTGTCCTACCTGCTTAGGGGCAAGTCTGCCTCATGGTGGGAAAACTTCCAGGCTATGAGAGCTCCCGGGGTGGTTACCACTTGGGGGGATTTCAGGGCAGCCTTCCTGCGCCACCACATCCCAGAAGGTCTCATGGACAGGATGCGCGAGCAGTTTAACTCGCTGACGCAAGGCAAGATGGACGTGATGGAGTACAATGGCGAGTTCAATCACCTTGCTCGTTACGCTGGAGATGAGGTGAACACTGAGGCCAAGAAGATGGCCAAGTTCCGCAAGGGTTTCAACCCCGCGCTCAAGTACAAGCTGAACCTCGTCAAGGCCGACAACTTCGAGGACCTCGTCAACATCGCGCTCAATGAGGAGCATGGGCGCAAGGTCTTCGAGGAGTCGCGCAAGCACTCTCGTGAGACCAACAATTCTTCATCGTCAATCGCCGCCACTCCTGCTCAGAAGCGTCGGCTCTGGGTGCCTAACAACGCCTTCGCACGAGCTACCTACGTGCCAGGACCTCCAGGACTCGCGCCTCGCCCACCGAACCCGGCTCTAGCTATGAGGGGTTTCGGAGGACCGCCAAGGCCAACAGGCGCTCGCCCCAACGTGACCTGCTACCAGTGCGGGAAACCGTGCCACTACTCCAACAACTGCCCGGAGACCCGTACACTTCCACCACCACCTCGCCCTTCTCCAACTCAGGCGATGGTCCGCGCACCTGCCCCGGCTAGGCCTTTCGTCCCCAACACCAGGCCTCCGGCACGTGCTGCGCGGGTGAACCACATCAGTGCTGAGGAAGCAGAAGAAGCTCCAGAAGTTGTTCTTGGTACACTTCCTGTCAACTCTATCTCTTCTAGAGTGTTGTTTGATACAGGAGCATCTCATTCTTTCGTATCAGTGGGCTTTGCGGATTTATATGGGCTAATTCTCGATCCTCTACCCAAAAACATAGCGGTTACTTCTCCCGGTATGCAAATGACTTCTTCCAAGATAAGCCACGACAATGAAATCCAAATTGGAGGCCATATCTTCTTGGCATCTCTAATAATTCTCGGCAATTCTGATATTGATGTCATTCTGGGCATGGATTGGTTGAAGGCCAATCAAGCTAAGATAGACTGTTCCACAAAGACTGTAACTCTTTCTCATCCTTCTGGACAGATAGTCTATTCTCCAAACCAAACATCTTCGGCTCGCCTTTTCGCTCTCAATGTTGATCCTCTTCCTTCCATAGAAGCTATTCCGGTGGTCCGAGACTTTCCTGACGTCTTTCCTGAAGAATTACCAGGTATGCCACCTGACAGAGCCGTCGAGTTCGTTATTGAACTAGAACCGGGCACTGCTCCTATCTCCAAACGTCCTTACAAGATGGGCCCCAAAGAACTGGCTGAGCTTAAGAGACAGCTAGAGGAGTTGGAAAGGAAAGGTCATATTCAACCTAGTACTTCTCCTTGGGGTTGTCCTACTCTGTTTGTCAAAAAGAGGGACACGACGGAGCGACTGGTTGTTGATTACCGTCCTCTGAACAAGAAAACCATCAAGAACAAGTATCCTCTCCCCCCGCATCAACGATCTGTTCGATCAACTGGCTGGTGCTAAGGTTTTCTCCAAGTTGGACTTGAGGTCAGGTTATCACCAGATCAAGATCCGCAAAGAAGACATTCCAAAGACAGCTTTCACCACTCGTTATGGTCTCTACGAATACACTGTCATGTCTTTCGGTCTCACAAATGCTCCGGCGACTTTCTCACGTCTCATGAACTTCGTTTTCATGGAATACCTCGATAAGTTCGTGGTAGTCTATCTCGATGACATTCTTATCTATTCCAAAACCGAGGAAGAACACGGAGAACATCTACGTCTTATCTTGTTGAAACTCCGAGAACACCGTCTCTACGCCAAGTTCTCCAAGTGTGAATTCTTGCTTCCTAAAGTATCCTACCTTGGTCATGTCATCTCTTCTGAAGGCATTTCTGTGGATCCAGAAAAAGTGAAAGCCATTGTTGAATGGTTGCCTCCTACATCGGTGAAACAAGTCAGGAGTTTCCTTGGCATGGCTAGCTATTGCCGTCGATTTGTTGAGAACTTCTCCAAAATCGCTAAGCCTCTCATCGATCTTACAAGGAAGGATAGAAAGTTTCTTTGGACTCCAAAGTGTGATGAGAGTTTCAATCTCTTGAAAGCTAAACTCACTTCTACTCCTGTTCTAGTTGGCCCAGACACTTCCAAACCTTTCCAAATATTCTGCGATGCATCTCTTCAAGGTCTAGGCGCAGTCCTCATGCAAGAACGCAAAGTTGTGGCTTATGCATCTCGCCAGTTGCAGCCTCATGAGCTCAACTATCCTACACATGATCTTGAACTTGCAGCAATCATGTATGCCCTCAAGGCTTGGAGACCTTACTTGTTGGGGCACAGCTGTGAGATCTTCACTGATCACAAGAGTCTCAAATATCTCTTCACTCAACCAGACTTGAACCTCAGGCAAACAAGATGGCTTGAGAAACTCTCATATTACGATCTTACCATCTCTTACACTCCAGGCAAAGCTAATGTAATGGCTGATGCTCTCAGTCGCAAGTCATATTGCAACAACCTCATGGTGGAGGACATCCAACCTCCTATTCATGAAGAATTCAAGAAACTCAATCTTCAAGTGGTTCCCTCTGGTTATCTTGCAAACTTGATTGCCACTCCTACACTTGAGGATAAGATCCGTGCCGCACAGTTGCGTGATTCTGGTGTCAAGAATATCAAAGACAACATTGGCAAGGACAAGTACAAGAGTTTCTCTCTCGATGACAAGGGTACCTTGCTGTTTGAAGAACGCATTGTAGTGCCCAAACTTGACAGCTTAAGAGAACTCATTCTCAAGGAGGCTCATGATACTCCGCTTTCTATTCACCCTGGCAGCACAAAGATGTACCAGGATCTCAAGTCAATCTATTGGTGGACCAGGATGAAGCGTGAAATTGCTCGCTATGTGTCTCATTGTGATGTTTGCTGTCGTGTCAAGGCAGTTCATCAGAGACCACCTGGACTTCTTCAACCACTGCAAATTCCTGAATGGAAATGGGACAAGATCGAGATGGACTTCGTTACTGGGTTTCCAAAGTCCAAGAAAGGCAACGATGCAATCTTTGTTGTCATTGATCGTCTCTCCAAAGTGGCTCACTTCTTCCCAGTCAAAGAGACAGTATCAGCTAGTCAGTTGGCAGAACTCTATATGACAAGACTGGTTCCTTTACATGGTGTTCCTTTGGCAATAAGCTCAGATCGTGGAAGTATCTTCACTTCTCGATTTTGGGATAGCTTTCAGAAAGCCTTGGGTACCAAACTTCTGTCAGCACAGCTTACCATCCGCAGACAAGTGGACAGGTTCAAAGAGTGAATCAAATTCTGGAGGATATGCTCAGAGCTTGTGTTATCTCCTTTGGCATGAAATGGGAGGATTGCCTTCCGTATGCTGAGTTCTCCTACAACAACAGCTTCCAAGCAAGCCTAGGCATGGCTCCATTTGAAGCTCTCTATGGCCGCAAATGTAGAACTCCTCTCAATTGGTCTCAAGCTGGTGAACGTCCATTCTTTGGGCCGGATATTATCCAGGAGGCTGAAGAAAAGGTTCGCATCATTCGTGACAATCTGAAGATTGCCCAGTCTCAGCAGAAAAGCTATTATGATAGCAAGCACAGGGACATGGTCTATGCACCTGGTGATCAAGCTTACCTTCGTGTCACTCCTCTGAGAGGAACGCAACGCTTTGGCATCAAAGGCAAACTCGCTCCACGTTATGTTGGGCCTTTCAACGTTCTTTCAAGGCGTGGTGAATTGGCTTACCGTCTGGAACTTCCTCCAAACCTATCCAAAGTGCACGATGTCTTCCACGTGTCACAACTCAAGAAGTGCTTTCAAGATCCAGGTCGTGCAGTTGATCATGGATCAATTGAACTTCGAGAAGATATCTCTTATGTGGAACAACCGATTCGCATTCTTGACGAAGCTGAACGTCGCACCCGTAACAACACTGTCAAGTTCTACAAGGTTCAATGGTCTCATCATTCGGACAAGGAAGCAACATGGGAACGTGAAGACCATCTCCGTGCCGAATACCCCAACCTCTTTGTTGCTCCATGAAGAATCTCGGGGCGTGATTCCTTTGAGGGGGGGAGTGTTGTAACAGCCCTACTGTAACTTTCCTTTTGGTGTGCAATAAAATTGTTGAATCATGTCATCATTCCATAATTGGTTGCATTTAATTAAATATGTCTCCCAAATGTTTTCCAATTTTAAATCCTTATTTTAAATTCAAATGCTTTCCAACTATTTCAAATAAAGTTTCGAATTACTTATAAATAATTAAACCAATAATTATTATGTCTAACTTGAAACTATCAAAAATTGCTCAAAAGTTTTTATGAGGTTTCTTTCTGTTTTGTTTTAAAAATACAAAAACAGAAAAGTTTAAAAAGAAAAACAAAACCAGAAAAAAAAATGTGGAGAGGGAGCCTCCTGGCCGAACTGGGCCAGTCCCTGGCCCATCCCGATCCACCCCAGCCCACTCCACTCCTTCCCTTTCCTCAGTACAGACACAGAGCTTTCCACGTCGTTGGCCATGGTCCCTGCAGCTCGCCCCCACGCCGAGCCCCCACTGCCACCTCCTCCCTCTCTCTCTTTAAATCGACCGGAACCCTAAACCTAACCCTAGGCCTCCTCTTTCCCTCCTCGCGCCGCCGCACGCTCTACTCCCCGCATCGCCGTCGCCATGCCCGCACGGACAAGCTCGCCGCCGCGCTGATTCCGTCGCCCCTTCCTCCACTTCGCGCCAGCGGCTGCGCCACGGCCGTCTCGTTCTTCTTCAGCAGAGAACCGGACCCGGGAGGCGCTGCTTCGTCCTCCCTTCTCCGACGCCGGCCGCGGCTTTGCCGCCTCGCCAGCACCGTCCGGTCGCCCTCGTCATCGCCGCGCTCCCTCGCCTCGCCACCAAGCTCCCTCGGTGAGCCACGCCATTTTCCCCTCGAACCGATCCCCCCTCGCCGGTTTTCCACCGCCGCCGGGACCATCCGCACGGCCGGCCCTGTCGAGCAAGAACCGGTGGTGGCCGAGCCTCCCTTTCCCTGTCGAGCAAGAACCGGTGGTGGCCGAGCCTTCCTTTCCCTGTCGAGCAAGAACCGGGGGTGGCCGAGCCTCCCCCTTCACTGTCGAGCACGGGAACGAAAAACGTCACGCGTTCCCGCACGCATAGCACACCCACACGCACGCCAGCGCCGTCGAAAAGGTCGCCGGCGTCGAGCTCTTTCCGCCGCCGCGCGCTGTCTGTTCTGTCGTCAGTTTCGTCAGAGAACGATAGTAAATCGCTAGATCTGTTTAAAGCCAAACCTGTCCTAAATCCTATCACTAATCTACACTAGCTCCACTGGCTAAGCGCGCCGCTCGGTCCGCAGCGCGTCGCGAGTTCGATACTCCAGGGCGCAGTGGAAAATGCCCAATTTTTTCGCCCCTACACTTATAAAATGCTTAACTTTTAATTTATAACTCCAAATTAAATAAACTTTATATGTTTTTATATCAGAAAAATGTAATAAACATTAATATCATATTCTTATGTCATTTTGCATCATTTATTGTAAATGCTTATTTTAAATTAACAAATGCAATTAATTAATTAAAAATGGAGTATGAGGGGTAATAATTATATAATGCCCTAATTCCATTTAATATGCTCATACCTTTTATACCATATCTTGCCATGCTAATAAATAATTAATTTGAGTTGAATATAAATAACTTGCAATTAAATACTAAATATGGAAGGTGTTGAGCAATTAATGCCTATTCCATTTAAATTAATTTGATCACCACATCTGCTATATATTAAGTAACATTTAAATTGTTGGCTACACAGATAACTTGCACCCTAATCTTTTGCCGGGATTTCATCCCCGCTTTATATGACCTAATCATCTCATACCATCTCGCATCATCATTTGTTTGCGCTTTTCTCTGTATTGATTATTGCTTCCTATTGTTCGTGTTTGGATCTCTTTGGGTAGACGACGACGTGTCTGCTGCGAGTACCTAACACACTGAGGTTCCAGCTATCGTGCCAGGCTACGAGCTGCCAGGCAAGCTTTTGCTAACCGGTTACACGATTGTCGGGTTTTCATTCCTGCCTTTTGATCTATGCTATCTTAGTTATCGGTTCTTGAATTGCGATCCCATCACATGTTTATCCTGCAGCCTATACAGCTATATCCCCACAACCCATAACCCCTTGCATGTTTATCTGTTGGCCTTTGCGAGTCGTAGTGCATGCTTAGGATTGGTTGAGCGAGTCGTTCCTTTGTCTTTAACTCATATGCTTAGTATGATATTTTTGTTCTACTATAATAGACTGCTGTATTATATTGGGGTTCTATAATTAAAAGATAAGGCACCAGGCGGAAGGCCTTGCGAGGTGCTTTGTTCTGCTCAGTGTCGACCTAGGAACCGAGATTTTGTCCTCGGATCCAATTTTGAGCGCACTAACCACTTGTGGGTGGCCCAATGGAGCCCCCCTCGACTTTGAACGGATCCGCAGCTCGTCCATGTGCCGCAAGTAGTTCGGGTTTTTCCATTCGCTCATATGCATGTGCATGATGATGATGATCGATGAGAGGTTACTTGATACGGGGGGTCATATAGGGGTGGTGCGTACGTAGCGGACAGTTCCTACTGTGGTTTGAGCCGCATGGTGCGTAGGCACAAACTAATGAGTCCGCAATTGAGATTCGGCCGGACTCCTGACGCGGGTAACAACTCATATGGGTGGCACTTGGACTTGCTGTAGTGAAGGAATGAGTCGTGTTGAGAGGCCTTAGCGGGTTGATCATGCGAGTATGGGTACTGTAGTGCACCCCTGCAGGGTATAATCTTATCGATGAGCCGTGTCCACGGTTATGGACGACTTTGGTGATGATGCTGGCTAACAAGATCTAGACAACTTACACCTAATCATTGTTAATTAATGTGACTAGTAATATAGCATTACTTATACCCTAAATGGTAACTAAAATTGTTAAGTGTGAGTTTTCCCGGATTGCTTCCTCATACTTGGTTGAGGGGGTTAATTCGAGAATGGGTTATGACTGGTGTCAGTTGTAGGTGGATATTTAAACGCTCTCTTATCCCTCTCTAATTAGACGAAAGTTTTAGAGTGTCTCTTTAGTCTGCTAGTTCTGCTGCCGCTAAGTTCACTTACCTGCCGCTAAGCAGACTAAAGAGACACTCTAAAACTTTCGTCTAATTAGAGAGGGATAAGAGAGCGTTTAAATATCCACCTACAACTGACACCAGTCATAACCCACTCTCGAATTAACCCCCTCAACCAAGTATGAGGAAGCAATCCGGGAAAACTCACACTTAACAATTTTAGTTACCATTTAGGGTATAAGTAATGCTATATTACTAGTCACATTAATTAACAATGATTAGGTGTAAGTTGTCTAGATCTTGTTAGCCAGCATCATCACCAAAGTCGTCCATAACCGTGGACACGGCTCATCGATAAGATTATACCCTGCAGGGGTGCACTACAGTACCCATACTCGCATGATCAACCCGCTAAGGCCTCTCAACACGACTCATTCCTTCACTAAAGCAAGTCCAAGTGCCACCCATATGAGTTGTTACCCGCGTCAGGAGTCCGGCCGAATCTCAATTGCGGACTCATTAGTTTGTGCCTACGCACCATGCGGCTCAAACCACAGTAGGAACTGTCCGCTACGTACGCACCACCCCTATATGACCCCCCGTATCAAGTAACCTCTCATCGATCATCATCATCATGCACATGCATATGAGCGAATGGGAAAACCCAAACTACTTGCGGCACATGGACGAGCTGCGGATCCGTTCAAAGTCGAGGGGGGCTCCATTGGGCCACCCACAAGTGGTTAGTGCGCTCAAAATTGGATCCGAGGACAAAATCTCAGTTCCTAGGTCGACACTGAGCAGAACAAAGCACCTCGCAAGGCCTTCCGCCTGGTGCCTTATCTTTTAATTATAGAACCCCAATATAATACAGCAGTTTATTATAGTAGAACAAAAATATCATACTAAGCATATGAGATAAAGACAAAGGAACGACTCGCTCAACCAATCCTAAGCATGCACTACGACTCGCAAAGGCCAACAGATAAACATGCAAGGGGTTATGGGTTGTGGAGATATAGCTGTATAGGCTGCAGGATAAACATGTGATGGGATCGCAATTCAAGAACCGATAACTAAGATAGCATAGATCAAAAGGCAGGAATGAAAACCCGACAATCGTGTAACCGGTTAGCAAAAGCTTACCCGGCAGCTCGTAGCCTGGCACGATAGCTGGAACCTCAGTGTCGTAGGTACTCGCAGCAGACACGTCGTCGTCTACCCAAAGAGAGCCAAACACGAACAATAGGAAGCAATAATCAATACAGAGAAAAGCGCAAACAAATGATGATGCGAGATGGTATGAGATGATTAGGTCATATTAAAGCGGGGATGAAATCCCGGCAAAAGATTAGGGTGCAAGTTATTTGTGTAGCCAACAATTTAAATGTTACTTAATATATAGCAGATGTGGTGATCAAATCAATTTAAATGGAATAGGCATTAATTGCTCAACACCTTCCATGTTTAGTATTTAATTGCAAGTTATTTATATTCAACTCAAATTAATTATTTATTAGCATGGGAAGATATGGTATAAAAGGTATGAGCATATTAAATGGAATTAGGGCATTATATAATTATTACCCCTCATACTCCATTTTTAATTAATTAATTGCATTTGTTAATTTAAAATAAGCATTTACAATAAATGATGCAAAATGACATAAGAATATGATATTAATGTTTATTACATTTTTCTGATATAAAAACATATAAAGTTTATTTAATTTGGAGTTATAAATTAAAAGTTAAGCATTTTATAAGTGTAGGGGCGAAAAAATTGGGCATTTTCCACTGCGCCCTGGAGTATCGAACTCGCGACGCGCTGCGGACCGAGCGGCGCGCTTAGCCAGTGGAGCTAGTGTAGATTAGTGATAGGATTTAGGACAGGTTTGGCTTTAAACAGATCTAGCGATTTACTATCGTTCTCTGACGAAACTGACGACAGAACAGACAGCGCGCGGCGGCGGAAAGAGCTCGACGCCGGCGACCTTTTCGACGGCGCTGGCGTGCGTGTGGGTGTGCTATGCGTGCGGGAACGCGTGACGTTTTTCGTTCCCGTGCTCGACAGTGAAGGGGGAGGCTCGGCCACCCCCGGTTCTTGCTCGACAGGGAAAGGGAGGCTCGGCCACCACCGGTTCTTGCTCGACAGGGTCGGCCATGCGGATGGTCCCGGCGGCGGTGGAAAACCGGCGAGGGGGGATCGGTTCGAGGGGAAAACGGCGTGGCTCACCGAGGGAGCTTGGTGGCGAGGCGAGGGAGCGCGGCGATGACGAGGGCAACCGGACGGTGCTGGCTAGGCGACAAAGCCGCGGCCGGCGTCGGAGAAGGGAGGACGAAGCAGCGCCTCCCGGGTCCGGTTCTCTGCTGAAGAAGAACGAGACGGCCGTGGCGCAGCCGCTGGCGCGAAGTGGAGGAAGGGGCGACGGAATCAGCGCGGCGGCGAGCTTGTCCGTGCGGGCATGGCGACGGCGATGCGGGGAGTAGAGCGTGCGGCGGCACAAGGAGGGAAAGAGGAGGCCTAGGGTTAGGTTTAGGGTTCCGGTCGATTTAAAGAGAGAGAGGGAGGAGGTGGCAGTGGGGGCTCGGCGTGGGGGCGAGCTGCAGGGACCATGGCCAACGACGTGGAAAGCTCTGTGTCCGTACTGAGGAAAGGGAAGGAGTGGAGCGGGCTGGGGTGGATCGGGATGGGCCAGGGACTGGCCCAGTTCAGCCAGGAGGCTCCCTCTCCACATTGTTTTTTCTAGTTTTGTTTTTCTTTTTAAACTTTTCTGTTTTTGTATTTTTAAAACAAAACAGAAAGAAACCTCATAAAAACTTTTGAGCAATTTTTGATAGTTTCAAGTTAGACATAATAATTATTGGTTTAATTATTTATAAGTAATTTGAAACTTTATTTGAAATAGTTGGAAAGCATTTGAATTTAAAATAAGGATTTAAAATTGGAAAACATTTGGGAGACATATTTAATTAAATGCAACCAATTATGGAATGATGACATGATTCAACAATTTTATTGCACACCAAAAGGAAAGTTACAGTAGGGCTGTTACAACACTCCCCCCCCCTCAAAGGAATCACGCCCCGAGATTCTTCATGGAGCAACAAAGTGGTTGGGGTATTCGGCACGGAGATGGTCTTCACGTTCCCATGTAGCTTCCTTGTCCGAATGATGAGACCATTGAACCTTGTAGAACTTGACAGTGTTGTTACGGGTGCGACGTTCAGCTTCGTCAAGAATGCGAATCGGTTGTTCCACATAAGAGAGATCTTCTCGAAGTTCAATTGATCCATGATCAACTGCACGACCTGGATCTTGAAAGCACTTCTTGAGTTGTGACACGTGGAAGACATCGTGCACTTTGGATAGGTTTGGAGGAAGTTCCAGACCGTAAGCCAATTCACCACGCCTTGAAAGAACGTTGAAAGGCCCAACATAACGTGGAGCGAGTTTGCCTTTGATGCCAAAGCGTTGCGTGCCTCACAGAGGAGTGACACGAAGGTAAGCTTGATCACCAGGTGCATAGACCATGTCCCTGTGCTTGCTATCATAATAGCTTTTCTGCCGAGACTGGGCAATCTTCAGATTGTCACGAATGATGCGAACCTTTTCTTCAGCCTCCTGGATAATATCCGGCCCAAAGAATGGACGTTCACCAGCTTGAGACCAATTGAGAGGAGTTCTACATTTGCGGCCATAGAGAGCTTCAAATGGAGCCATGCCTAGGCTTGCTTGGAAGCTGTTGTTGTAGGAGAACTCAGCATACGGAAGGCAATCCTCCCATTTCATGCCAAAGGAGATAACACAAGCTCTAAGCATATCCTCCAGAATTTGATTCACTCTTTCAACCTGTCCACTTGTCTGCGGATGGTAAGCTGTGCTGAATAGAAGTTTGGTACCCAAGGCTTTCTGAAAGCTATCCCAAAATCGAGAAGTGAAGATACTTCCACGATCTGAGCTTATTGCCAAAGGAACACCATGTAAAGGAACCAGTCTTGTCATATAGAGTTCTGCCAACTGACTAGCTGATACTGTCTCTTTGACTGGGAAGAAGTGAGCCACTTTGGAGAGACGATCAATGAAAACAAAGATTGCATCGTTGCCTTTCTTGGACTTTGGAAACCCAGTAACGAAGTCCATCTCGATCTTGTCCCATTTCCATTCAGGAATTTGCAGTGGTTGAAGAAGTCCAGGTGGTCTCTGATGAACTGCCTTGACACGACAGCAAACATCACAATGAGACACATAGCGAGCAATTTCACGCTTCATCCTGGTCCACCAATAGATTGACTTGAGATCCTGGTACATCTTTGTGCTGCCAGGGTGAATAGAAAGCGGAGTATCATGAACCTCCTTGAGAATGAGTTCTCTTAAGCTGTCAAGTTTGGGCACTACAATGCGTTCTTCAAACAGCAAGGTACCCTTGTCATCGAGAGAGAAACTCCTGTACTTGTCCTTGCCAATGTTGTCTTTGATATTCTTGACACCAGAATCACGCAACTGTGCGGCACGGATCTTATCCTCAAGTGTAGGAGTGGCAATCAAGTTTGCAAGATAACCAGAGGGAACCACTTGAAGATTGAGTTTCTTGAATTCTTCATGAATAGGAGGTTGGATGTCCTCCACCATGAGGTTGTTGCAATATGACTTGCGACTGAGAGCATCAGCCATTACATTAGCTTTGCCTGGAGTGTAAGAGATGGTAAGATCGTAATCTGAGAGTTTCTCAAGCCATCTTGTTTGCCTGAGGTTCAAGTCTGGTTGAGTGAAGAGATATTTGAGACTCTTGTGATCAGTGAAGATCTCACAGCTGTGCCCCAACAAGTAAGGTCTCCAAGCCTTGAGGGCATACTTGATTGCTGCAAGTTCAAGATCATGTGTAGGATAGTTGAGCTCATGAGGCTGCAACTGGCGAGATGCATAAGCCACAACTTTGCGTTCTTGCATGAGGACTGCGCCTAGTCCTTGAAGAGATGCATCGCAGAATATTTGGAAAGGTTTAGAAGTGTCTGGGCCAACTAGAACAGGAGTAGAAGTGAGTTTAGCTTTCAAGAGATTGAAACTCTCATCACACTTTGGAGTCCAAAGAAACTTTCTATCCTTCCTTGTAAGATCGGTGAGAGGCTTAGCGATTTTGGAGAAGTTCTCAACAAATCGACGGCAATAGCTAGCCATGCCAAGGAAACTCCTGACTTGTTTCACCGATGTAGGAGGCAACCATTCAACAATGGCTTTCACTTTTTCTGGATCCACAGAAATGCCTTCAGAAGAGATGACATGACCAAGGTAGGATACTTTAGGAAGCCAGAATTCACACTTGGAGAACTTGGCGTAGAGACGGTGTTCTCGGAGTTTCAACAAGATAAGACGTAGATGTTATCCGTGTTCTTCCTCGGTTTTGGAATAGATAAGAATGTCATCGAGATAGACTACCACGAACTTATCGAGGTATTCCATGAAAACGAAGTTCATGAGACGTGAGAAAGTCGCCGGAGCATTTGTGAGACCGAAAGACATGACAGTGTATTCGTAGAGACCATAACGAGTGGTGAAAGCTGTCTTTGGAATGTCTTCTTTGCGGATCTTGATCTGGTGATAACCTGACCTCAAGTCCAACTTGGAGAAAACCTTAACACCAGCCAGTTGATCGAACAGATCGTTGATGCGGGGGAGAGGATACTTGTTCTTGATGGTTTTCTTGTTCAGAGGACGGTAATCAACAACCAGTCGCTCCGTCGTGTCCCTCTTTTTGACAAACAGAGTAGGACAACCCAAAGGAGAAGTACTAGGTTGAATATGACCTTTCCTTTCCAACTCCTCTAGCTGTCTCTTAAGCTCAGCCAGTTCTTTGGGGCCCATCTTGTAAGGACGTTTGGAGATAGGAGCAGTGCCCGGTTCTAGTTCAATAACGAACTCGACGGCTCTGTCAGGTGGCATACCTGGTAATTCTTCAGGAAAGACGTCAGGAAAGTCTCGGACCACCGGAATAGCTTCTATGGAAGGAAGAGGATCAACATTGAGAGCGAAAAGGCGAGCCGAAGATGTTTGGTTTGGAGAATAGACTATCTGTCCAGAAGGATGAGAAAGAGTTACAGTCTTTGTGGAACAGTCTATCTTAGCTTGATTGGCCTTCAACCAATCCATGCCCAGAATGACATCAATATCAGAATTGCCGAGAATTATTAGAGATGCCAAGAAGATATGGCCTCCAATTTGGATTTCATTGTCGTGGCTTATCTTGGAAGAAGTCATTTGCATACCGGGAGAAGTAACCGCGATGTTTTTGGGTAGAGGATCGAGAATTAGCCCATGTAAATCCGCAAAGCCCACTGATACGAAAGAATGAGATGCTCCTGTATCAAACAACACTCTAGAAGAGATAGAGTTGACAGGAAGTGTACCAAGAACAACTTCTGGAGCTTCTTCTGCTTCCTCAGCACTGATGTAGTTCACCCGCGCAGCACGTGCCGGAGGCCTGGTGTTGGGGACGAAAGGCCTAGCCGGGGCAGGTGCGCGGACCATCGCCTGAGTTGGAGAAGGGCGAGGTGGTGGAGGAAGTGTACGGGTCTCCGGGCAGTTGTTGGAGTAGTGGCCCGGTTTCCCGCACTGGTAGCAGGTCACGTTGGGGCGAGCGCCTGTTGGCCTTGGCGGTCCTCCGAAACCCCTCATAGCTAGAGCCGGGTTCGGTGGGCGAGGCGCGAGTCCTGGAGGTCCTGGCACGTAGGTAGCTCGTGCGAAGGTGCTGTTAGGCACCCAGAGCCGACGCTTCTGAGCAGGAGTGGCGGCGATTGACGATGAAGAAGAGTTGGTCTCACGAGAGTGCTTGCGCGACTCCTCGAAGACCTTGCGCCCATGCTCCTCATTGAGCGCGATGTTGACGAGGTCCTCGAAGTTGTCAGCCTTGACGAGGTTCAGCTTGTACTTGAGCGCGGGGTTGAAACCCTTGCGGAACTTGGCCATCTTCTTGGCCTCAGTGTTCATCTCATCTCCAGCGTAACGAGCAAGGCGATTGAACTCGCCATTGTACTCCATCACGTCCATCTTGCCTTGCGTCAGCGAGTTAAACTGCTCGCGCATCCTGTCCATGAGACCTTCTGGGATGTGGTGGCGCAAGAAGGCTGCCCTGAAATCCCCCCAAGTGGTAACCACCCCGGGAGCTCTCATAGCCTGGAAGTTTTCCCACCATGAGGCAGACTTGCCCCTAAGCAGGTAGGACACGTAAGGCACCTTGTCATGCTCAGCCACGTGGGCGATAGCAAGGGTCCTTTCCATCTCGCGAAGCCAATCATCAGCTTCCAGCGGCTCAGTGGGGGAAGCGAAGTTCCTTGGACCCAGACCGAGGAAGTCCTTGATGGTCACACGTGCATTGCCTTCATTGCGATGCCCGTTGTTGTTCTGGTAGACTTGGTTCTCGGCCATTTGAGCCAGAACTTGGGTCATCTGACCAAGCAACTCAGTGATTGGAGGCGGTGGTGGTGCGTCTTCCGCATTGCGGTTGTTCCTGGTGTTCGTCATCCTGGAGACATTGGATATTAGAACAGCGACAAGATACACAAAGCCAGGGAAAACTTGGAAGTCAAATTCTTGCTCAGAAAAACAGTTGCGAACTGTAGGATAACAAGGATAAGCTTCTCATAACAAAGGTTCATAACCATACACTTAGTTAGCCATCAGTACAACCACCAAGGTTTCAGTACTACAAGGACAGCTACTAGTACAAAGTTAACCATCCGTACAACCAACATGGTTTCGGTACAAAGGATAGCTACTACAACAAGGAAAAGATACAACTCGAAGGCTAGCTCTCGCTTCCCTCAGAAGACGAAACTAGGCTGCTGCGATGGGTGTACCGACGATCGCAGTACAGGCGGTGGTCTCGCACAATGCGTCGCAACTGAACGGAGTAGGCATCTGGCGTCTGTGTCCCGTACAGTAGTGGTCCAACGTGGTCTGGATCAGTAGTGATCAGAGGACCCCGCTCTGGAGTGTATCCACCCACAGCAGACAGACGACTCGGAAAAGCAAGCTGGAACCTCGGGAAAACGTCTGGTGGGACGTTCCCCCTGTCATACTGCCCCAGGTGAGAGAGTGCCCGGTGCAGCTGCTGACGGACTGCTGCTAGCTCCAAGCGTAGAGTCCCAGCAACTGAGTCTGAAGACTGGCCAAACTGAGCGGTCATGTCCAGAGCCACGAGCTCGTACTGAGAGTCCGTGTAGGGGTAGTATGGAACGTAGCAGAATGGATGGTCGTTGAAGCAGTAGTAGTCCCTGCACAGAGCCAGCGCTGCATCGTAAGCTGCCAAGTGTACTGCCATGTCCACAGTGGAAGCCTCAGCAACGTGCTTGTGCACAGTATCACCATCATCTCCGCTGATCCAAACAGTAGCTCTGTAGAAGGTCTGTCCGTAATCTCTGGGGATCTCGGACACCTGGTACTACGGGAGGTAGCTGAAACCGACATAGTCAACCATGCTTATGAGAAGCTTCGGGTAACCGGTAGTCTGCTCACAGTGGGTCTTACGCACCACCTGATAGTGCGCCATCTACATAGAAGTTTGAAGTAGAAGTTAGCCTCCGGAAACAAAAATGATTGATTGCACAGAACGAATTGTACAATGACAATGAGATGAAAACCAGAGAAAGGTAGAACAACAACTGATTGATTCGAGATTGAAACTGAACATAGCCGAAGAAGTTGATAACCACCAAAACGACAAAACCACCTGCAACTATGGTACTACGGAAAAACCCAGAACACGTGATGTCCTAAATTTTAAAATTAAGGTGAGAAAGGAATTATCGTAACACTTCCTTACCAGAAGAACAGGGAGGGTGGGTGGGGAAAGAAGTAAAAGAACAGAATTCCTACTCTCACGTTTAAGATTTCCTGATAACTACAAAATATTTTTCTAGACTCAAACAACGACCAGTAGAAGGGAACCTGAGGGCGTTTAAGCTCTGATACCAACTGTCAGACCCTGAATACAAGCTACACAAACGAAACGTATCGGTTGGGCCACACAACCAAGAACATACTGGGGTTACCACTCCCAGGAAAACCATCAGGCCACGCTCGGAATGGATCATCGGCCGACAGTTCTTGGCGATCCCAACGTCACATACGTTTCCAGATTGTGCACGCAAGACCCAAAAAGTCTTCCAACTCGTATACTTCAACCATACACACATGGTATATGAGTCGGATTTTTAACAGGTTGAAACCACAGAATAAACCTAAGACACAAAGAAAGGAAATAATATCCAAAAGCTCTCACTGAGCAAAATATATCAAATGGCACCAATCAGAGGACACATGTCCCAACATTACATCAAGCAGCGGAAACAAACCGGTCTGAGTACAGACAAGAAGCAAAGGGCTCAAGGCCGAAACGAAAAAGAAGGCCCATCCACGCAGTCCACCAGGAAGTAGCCCAGGGGAACTCTAACTACTCGTCGTAGCTCTCGTCGTCGAACTCCACATAGTATCCACCCAACTTGTCGAGCGAAGGATCCTCAACTGCAGAAAAACCACAGCCCGCGAACGGGTCAATACACCGAAGCGTTTCGAACAAGCTTAAGCTAACAGGTTACAAAACTGTAAGATTCCCAAAAATATGGGGGTAAGTGAACTTAGTGGCAGCAGCACTAGCAGACTAAAGAGACACTCTAAAACTTTCGTCTAATTAGAGAGGGATAAGAGAGCGTTTAAATATCCACCTACAACTGACACCAGTCATAACCCACTCTCGAATTAACCCCCTCAACCAAGTATGAGGAAGCAATCCGGGAAAACTCACACTTAACAATTTTAGTTACCATTTAGGGTATAAGTAATGCTATATTACTAGTCACATTAATTAACAATGATTAGGTGTAAGTTGTCTAGATCTTGTTAGCCAGCATCATCACCAAAGTCGTCCATAACCGTGGACACGGCTCATCGATAAGATTATACCCTGCAGGGGTGCACTACAGTACCCATACTCGCATGATCAACCCGCTAAGGCCTCTCAACACGACTCATTCCTTCACTACAGCAAGTCCAAGTGCCACCCATATGAGTTGTTACCCGCGTCAGGAGTCCGGCCGAATCTCAATTGCGGACTCATTAGTTTGTGCCTACGCACCATGCGGCTCAAACCACAGTAGGAACTGTCCGCTACATACGCACCACCCCTATATGACCCCCCGTATCAAGTAACCTCTCATCGATCATCATCATCATGCACATGCATATGAGCGAATGGGAAAACCCGAACTACTTGCGGCACATGGACGAGCTGCGGATCCGTTCAAAGTCGAGGGGGGCTCCATTGGGCCACCCACAAGTGGTTAGTGCGCTCAAAATTGGATCCGAGGACAAAATCTCAGTTCCTAGGTCGACACTAAGCAGAACAAAGCACCTCGCAAGGCCTTCCGCCTGGTGCCTTATCTTTTAATTATAGAACCCCAATATAATACAACAGTTTATTATAGTAGAACAAAAATATCATACTAAGCATATGAGATAAAGACAAAGGAACGACTCGCTCAACCAATCCTAAGCATGCACTACGACTCGCAAAGGCCAACATATAAACATGCAAGGGGTTATGGGTTGTGGGGATATAGCTGTATAGGCTGCAGGATAAACCTGTGATGGGATCGCAATTCAAGAACCGATAACTAAGATAGCAAAGATCAAAAGGCAGGAATGAAAACCCGACAATCGTGTAACCGGTTATCAAAAGCTTGCCTGGCAGCTCGTAGCCTGGCACGATAGCTGGAACCTCAGTGTCGTAGGTACTCGCAGCAGACACGTCGTCGTCTACCCAAAGAGAGCCAAACACGAACAATAGGAAGCAATAATCAATACAGAGAAAAGCGCAAACAAATGATGATGCGAGATGGTATGAGATGATTAGGTCATATTAAAGCGGGGATGAAATCCCGGCAAAAGATTAGGGTGCAAGTTATTTGTGTAGCCAACAATTTAAATGTTACTTAATATATAGCAGATGTGGTGATCAAATTAATTTAAATGGAATAGGCATTAATTGCTCAACACCTTCCATGTTTAGTATTTAATTGCAAGTTATTTATATTCAACTCAAATTAATTATTTATTAGCATGGCAAGATATGGTATAAAAGGTATGAGCATATTAAATGGAATTAGGGCATTATATAATTATTACCCCTCATACTCCATTTTTAATTAATTAATTGCATTTGTTAATTTAAAATAAGCATTTACAATAAATGATGCAAAATGACATAAGAATATGATATTAATGTTTATTACATTTTTCTGATATAAAAACATATGAAGTTTATTTAATTTGGAGTTATAAATTAAAAGTTAAGCATTTTATAAGTGTAGGGGTGTTTCTGATATGTCCAGGGACTTATCCGTGATAGAAAAGTCGCCTGAGAGGTCCTCTGTGCAAAACTGGGAACCAGGGGGCTCAAGTGCAAAAATACAACGCTCCTGGAATTTTTCTCACCGCGGCGGGGCACACCCAGCCACTGCCAGGCGGGGCCAGCGCCAGCGTGGCGCTCACTGGACTGCGTCGGCCTGGCCGGTCGCTGACCGGTGGGCCAGGCTTGTCAGTGGGCGGCGAAAAAATTGGGCATTTTCCACTGCGCCCTGGAGTATCGAACTCGCGACGCGCTGCGGACCGAGCGGCGCGCTTAGCCAGTGGAGCTAGTGTAGATTAGTGATAGGATTTAGGACAGGTTTGGCTTTAAACAGATCTAGCGATTTACTATCGTTCTCTGACGAAACTGACGACTGAACAGACAGCGCGCGGCGGCGGAAAGAGCTCGACGCCGGCGACCTTTTCGACGGCGCTGGCGTGCGTGTGGGTGTGCTATGCGTGCGGGAACGCGTGACGTTTTTCGTTCCCGTGCTCGACAGTGAAGGGGGAGGCTCGGCCACCCCCGGTTCTTGCTCGACAGGGAAAGGTAGGCTCGGCCACCACCGGTTCTTGCTCGACAGGGTCGGCCATGCGGATGGTCCCGGCGGCGGTGGAAAACCGGCGAGGGGGGATCGGTTCGAGGGGAAAACGGCGTGGCTCACCGAGGGAGCTTGGTGGCGAGGCGAGGGAGCGCGGCGATGACGAGGGCAACCGGACGGTGCTGGCGAGGCGGCAAAGCCGCGGCCGGCGTCGGAGAAGGGAGGACGAAGCAGCGCCTCCCGGGTCCGGTTCTCTGCTGAAGAAGAACGAGACGGCCGTGGCGCAGCCGCTGGCGCGAAGTGGAGGAAGGGGCGACGGAATCAGCGCGGCGGCGAGCTTGTCTGTGCGGGCATGGCGACGGCGATGCGGGGAGTAGAGCGTGCGGCGGCGCGAGGAGGGAAAGAGGAGGCCTAGGGTTAGGTTTAGGGTTCCGGTCGATTTAAAGAGAGAGAGGGAGGAGGTGGCAGTGGGGGCTCGGCGTGGCGGCGAGCTGCAGGGACCATGGCCAACGACGTGGAAAGCTCTGTGTCCGTACTGAGGAAAGGGAAGGAGTGGAGCGGGCTGGGGTGGATCGGGATGGGCCAGGGACTGGCCCAGTTCGGCCAGGAGGCTCCCTCTCCACATTTTTTTTTCTGGTTTTGTTTTTCTTTTTAAACTTTTCTGTTTTTGTATTTTTAAAACAAAACAGAAAGAAACCTCATAAAAACTTTTGAGCAATTTTTGATAGTTTCAAGTTAGACATAATAATTATTGGTTTAATTATTTATAAGTAATTTGAAACTTTATTTGAAATAGTTGGAAAGCATTTGAATTTAAAATAAGGATTTAAAATTGGAAAACATTTGGGAGACATATTTAATTAAATGCAACCAATTATGGAATGATGACATGATTCAACAATTTTATTGCACACCAAAAGGAAAGTTACAGTAGGGCTGTTACACCACCGCAGTCCTCGCGGCGGAGCCTGGGGCTTTCCCGAGCCTGGCGAGAAGAAGGAGGACGACCGTCCATTATGCGTGTACCACAACAGGCGTGGCCACTTAACCGAAGCCTACTTTGACCTCAAGATTCTAAGCAAGGAGCGCGCACAGGCTGAGGGCGGTGGCAGCCGCGGTCGAGGTCGCGGCTACCGCGGAAGCGGACGCAAGGGCGGCTACCAGAAGTCACCTGGCACTCAGGCCAACGCCGCCGAGAAAAATGGCAACCTCCTTGACGAGGAAGATGGAGGCTACCATGCCCCGAGAGGATCCATGGCCTGCCTCCTTGGCGGGGCTCAGGCGCCTAAGTCGAACAACCAGTTCAAGCAGTTTGCTCGCGAGCTCAACGCCGCGCTCCCCAGCGTCGAGACCTCCAGGCCCCTCAAGTGGTCGCAGTACACCATCGCCTTCGACGCGCATGACCACCCCAAGTCCACCAAGACTATTGGAACCCTCCCGCTGGTCTGCTCCCCCACCATCAACAACATCACCGTCTCCAAGACGCTCATCGATGGAGGTGCAGGCCTGAACGTCATTTCAATTGAGACTTTTGAGAGGCTTCAAGTTCCCTACGAGTGGCTCATGCCCTCCAGGCCCTTCACGGGAGTCACCAGCGGCTCCATCGATCCTCTGGGGCAAGTCCGCCTTGCTGTCACCTTTGGCACGCAGAAGAATTACTACACCGAGCTCATCGACTTTGACGTCGCGCACACCGGCTTGCCGTACAACGCCATCCTCGGATACGCCGCCCTCGCGAAGTTCATGGCCGTCACTCATCATGCCTACAACATGGTCAAGATACCTGGCAGCGCTTGATAGGTTCGTAGCATAGAAAACAAAAAATTTCCTACGGTGAGAACAAACCAACAAGCCAAGATCTAATATAGGAGATGTAACATCCCAAAGTTGTACTATCCTAAATTGTATGTTTGTGGTGTAATATAGTGTGTCATCATGCATCTTTCTTTTTGAATTGCATATCAATTAAATAAATTACTTTCAAAATTTTAAATCCCATATTTAAATTCAAATGTTTTTCAATTATTTCAAATAAAGTTTCAAATTACTTATAAATAATTAAACCAATATTTAAGATATCTAATTTGTAACTATCAAAAATTGCTCAAAAGTTTTTATGAGGTTCCTTTCTGATTTGTTTTAAAAATACAAAAACAGAAAAGAATAAAAAGAAAACAGAAAAACAAGAAGGAAAAATAAAATAAAATAGGGGAGAGGCTCTCCTGGCCGAACTGGGCCACTACCTGGCCCAGCCCGGCCCAGCACCCCCACCTTTCTTCTCCGTACAGAGAGCACGAGGAGGGCGACCTCGCTTTACAGCGAGGCATGGCGCCTCGCCCCCACTGCCTCCTCGCCCCCACCTCGCTGCACCTGCCCTAACCCTCCTCTCCTTCTTATCCCCTTGACGCAGCCGCCCCAGGAAACCCTAGCCACTCCACGCGCCGCCGCCCCTTTTTCCCTCTCTGTTACACCGGAAACATCACCGGAGATCGTCGGGTCGCCGTGCCGCTCCTCCGTAGCTCCATCTCCTTCCTCCTCGCGCCAACGGAACCACCGGCGAGTACTTTGTCCGCGATTGCCAGCAATCGGACCCGGGAGCCTCCGACGTCGCCGCACCGAGCGTGTCCTCCCGACACCGGCCGCGCGCCGCTGCGACATCCCCGACACCGTCTCCTCGCCTCCGGCCGCCCCAAGCCTCCTCCGTTTGCCACGGACTGCGCCACGGTGAGCCTCGCCGTTCCCCTCCTCTCTCCACTCCGATTGGGCACCTAGCGCGGCTCCCCGGCCTTGCCAGCACCGGCGTCGAGCACGGCCGTGGCGCCGCACGCACGCGTCGAGCACGGGCCCGAGCGCCCCACGCCTCCCTTCTCCTCCCGAACCTCAGAACGAGTTCCCCGCACGTCCAGCACTCACGCACGCGCACGTACGACCGCCGCGCCGCCTGTTTGAGTCCGCCACCGGCGAGTTTGATCCGCGCTGCGCTCTGTTTCTGAAGAAAGTTCAGTTTCGTCAGAGTTCTTCCTCGCAGTTGAAGTACAAAAATAAAAATGTGTTAGATCTAATTTTGAGCGCACTAACCGCTTGTGGGAGGCCCTATGGAGCCCCCCGCGGCTTCGATCTAATCCGCCTCTTATCCAGGGCGCCGCAAATAGTTCGGGCTTTCCATTTGATGCATGCATATGGTTACCTAACGATCTCATGATGATGGAGTAGTCGATTCTCATATAGGGTGGCACGTTCTTAGAGTGCTATGAAGGTCGTATCCCGCGGGCACTGGACCTGATTAGCCGTGCACACAATCATGCGGTTCCCTGGATGGGTCGTAGAGAAGAGATTTGCCGTGTTGAGATGCCCTAGCTTCTGGCTTTGCTTTTGGGGTTGATCGAACGAGTACGGGTCCAGTAGTGCGCCCCTGCAGGGTATAATCTTATCGATGAGCCGTGTCCACGGTTATGGACGACTTGGTGATGATGCTGGCCAACAAGATCATAGACAACTTACACCTAATCATTGTTAATTAACCTGACTAGTAATATAGACTCACGTTCACAATAACTTGTAACTAAAATTTTTCACTGTGTGAGTAATTCCCGAATTGCTTCCTCATACTTGGTTGAGGGGGTTAATCCGAGAATGGGTTATGATTGGTGTTAGTTGTAGATGGTTAACTTATGCGCTCTCTTTCCCTCTCTAACTTAGACGGAAGTGGTAGCGTGTCTCTATTAGGTTGCTAGTGCTGCTGCTGCTAAAGTCCACTTAACCCCATATTTTGGGAGTCTTACAGTTTTGTAACCTGTTAGCTTAAGCTTGTTCGATACGCTTCGGTGTATTGACCCGTTCGCGGGCTGTGGTTTTTCTGCAGTTGAGGATTCTTCGCACGACCAGGTTGGTGGATACTATGTGGAGTTCGACGACGAGATCTGCGACGAGTAGTTAGAGTTCCCCTGGGCTTCTTCCTGGTGGACCGCGTGGATGGGCCTTCTTTTCCGTTTCGGCTTTGAGCCCTTTGCTTCTTGTCTGTACTCAGACCGGTTTGTTTCCGCTGCATGATGTAATGTTGGGACATGTGTCCTCTGTTTGGTGTCATTCGATATATTTTGCTCAGTGAGAGCTTTTGGATATTATTTCCTTTCTTTGTGTCTTAGGTTTATTCTGTGGTTTCAACTTGTTAAAAATCCGACTCGTATACCGTGTGTGTATGGTTGAAGTATACGAGTTGGAAGACTTTTTGGGTTCTTGCGTGCACAATCTGGAAACGTATGTGACGTTGGGGTCGCCAAGAACTGTCGGCCGATGATCCATTCCGAGCATGGCCTGATTGTTTTCCTGGGATTGGTAACCCCTGTATGTTCTTGGTTGTGTGGCCCGACCGATACGTTTCGTTTGTGTAGCTTGAATTCAGGGTCTGACAGTTGGTATCAGAGCTTAAACGCCCTCAGGTTCCCTTCTACTGGTCGTTGTTTGAGTCTAGAAAAGTATTTTGTAGTTATCAGGAAATTCTTAAACGTGAGAGTAGGAATTCTGTTCTTTTACTTCTTTCCCCACCCACCCTCCCTGTTCTTCTGGTAAGGAAGTGTTACGATATTTCCCTTCTCACCTAAATTTTAAAATTAGGACATCACGTGTTCTGGGTTTCTGTATAGTTACAGGTGTCTTCAAGGTGGTGCTTTTCGCTTCATCAGTTATCAACCTCTTCGGCTATGTTCAGTTTCTTTCTTGAATCAATCAGTTGTTTCTCCTTTTCAGGTGGAGTTACGTCAAGCTCAATTGGTGTTTCCTCGTTCTAGTGCTAGGCTTCGTTCTTGCCTCTCTTTAAACCTTTCTGGAAGTAAACAAAGTGGCGTACCATGATGGATGGCCATGTCTGGTTCCTTGTTGTCTTTCCTAAGCAATCTGAAGTTTTTCCTTTAAAGCGCTTACATTGGATTTTATTTATCCGATTGTGGTGTTAACGTTGTATCCTCCTCAGGATGGAGAGTGGCGTAGAAGATACTCAAATGCCATCCGAAATGAGGCAAGTGCTGTCTCAGATGATGCAAGTTTTGGGTCTCATTCAGCAAAACCAAAACCAGGGCAACTGCCGTGTGACAATTGTAGAGTTCCTCCAGCTCAACCCACGCACGTTTGATGTTCCCTCTGAGCCACTGGATGCTGATGACTGGCTGCGTGAGATGAACAATGCTCTGGCTGTTTCTCATGTGTCCGATGAGGACCGTGTTCCGTTTGTGTCCTATCTTCTCCGTGGAAAATCCATGTCTTGGTGGGAGAACTTCCAACAGTTACGAGCACCAGGTGTTGTTATCACTTGAAATGAGTTCAAGGAGGCTTTCAAACGCCACCTATTTCCGATGGGGTCATGGAAAGAAAGCGTGATGAATTCTATGACTTGACTCAGGGAAGCATGTCTGTGTTGGACTATCAAGCTGAGTTCAACCGTCTGGCTCGCTATGCTCAAGATGAGGTATCGACTGATGCCCAGAAGCAAGCAAAATTTCGCAGAGGTCTGAGCCCAAATCTGAAGTATGCACTCACCTTGTTCAAGTGCGTTAACTTTGAAGAGCTCGTGAACACAGCTCTACGAGAGGAATTTGGTCGTGAGATGTTTGAGGAATCTCGAAAACATGCTCTTGAAGGTGCTTCTTCTTCAGCAAACACCATGCCCCCACAGAAGCGTAGGCTTTGGGTTCCATATGCATCTCCAACTCAACACACCTATCTTCCAAGCCCTTTAGGGTTCACTCCTCGTCCTCCCTCCGTAATGTTTCCTACAAGAGGTTCTCAAGCTCAGAAAAGGCCAAGTGTTCAAATTCCGCCAAAACTAGTGACTTCAAAAACCTGCTTCAAGTGCGGTGATCAGGGCCATATCTCTATCCATTGTCCACGAAACAAGCTTCATAAGCAACAAGCCCGTTCTTCTCCAACACAAGCTTTAGTTTGTGCTTTCCCCAGCAATTTGCCTACAGCTAGGAGTGGAAGGGTGAACAACCTCAACGCCAAAGAGGCAGAGGAAGCTCCCGAAGTTGTAATGGGCAAACTCCTAGTTAACTCTTTTCCTGCTAAGGTATTGTTCGATACTGGAGCATCTCATTCTTGTGTGTCAGTAACCTTCGCTCAAACAACGAAGCTGCCTCTAGATCCCTTATCTATTCCACTCGTGATCCATTCTCCGGGAACGCAAATGCAGACTTCCATGGTAAGCCATGGAAACCAAATTCAAATTGGAGGTCATTTGTTCCTTGCTTCCTTAATTCTTCTGGGTAACTCAGACATTGATGTCATTCTAGGCATGGATTGGTTGAAGGCCAACAAAGCTAAGATAGACTGTTCCACAAAGACTGTAACTCTTTCTCATCCTTCTGGACAGATAGTCTATTCCCCAAATCAAACCTCTTCAGCTCAGCTTTTCGCTCTCAATGTTCATCCTCTTCCTGCTATGGAAGATATACCGGTGGTCCGAGACTTTCCTGACGTCTTTCCTGAAGAATTGCCAGGCATGCCGCCTGATAGAGCCGTGGAGTTCGTTATTGAACTAGAACCAGACACTGCTCCTATCTCCAAACGTCCTTACAAGATGGGCCCCAAAGAACTGGCTGAACTTAAGAGACAGCTAGAGGAGTTGGAAAGTAAAGGTCACATCCAACCTAGTACTTCTCCTTGGGGTTGTCCTACTCTGTTTGTCAAAAAGAGGGACACAACTGAGCGACTCGTTGTTGACTACCGTCCTCTGAACAAGAAAACCATCAAGAACAAGTATCCTCTCCCTCGCATCAATGACCTGTTTGATCAACTCGCTGGTGCTAAGGTTTTCTCCAAATTGGACTTGAGGTCAGGTTATCACCAGATCAAGATCCGCAAAGAAGACATTCCTAAGACAGCTTTCACCACTCGATATGGTCTCTACGAATACACTGTCATGTCTTTCGGTCTCACAAATGCTCCGGCGACTTTCTCACGTCTAATGAACTTCGTTTTCATGGAATACCTCGATAAGTTCGTGGTAGTCTATCTTGATGACATTCTTATCTATTCCAAAACCGAGGAAGAACACGGAGAACATCTACGTCTTATCTTGTTGAAACTCCGAGAACATCGTCTCTACGCCAAGTTCTCCAAGTGTGAATTCTGGCTTCCTAAAGTATCTTATCTTGGTCATGTCATCTCTTCTGAAGGCATTTCTGTTGATCCATAAAAAGTGAAGGCCATTGTTGAATGGTTGCCTCCTACATCGGTGAAACAAGTCAGGAGTTTCCTTGGCATGGCTAGCTATTGCCGCCGATTTGTTGAGAACTTCTCCAAAATCGCTAAGCCTCTCACCGATCTTACTAGGAAGGATAGAAAGTTCCTTTGGACTCCAAAGTGTGATGAGAGCTTCAATCTCTTGAAAGCTAAACTCACTTCTACTCCTATTCTAGTTGGCCCAGATACTTCCAAACCTTTCCAAATATTCTGCGATGCATCTCTTCAAGGACTAGGCGCAGTCCTTATGCAAGAACGCAAAGTTGTGGCTTATGCATCTCGCCAGTTGCAGCCTCATGAGCTCAACTATCCTACACATGATCTTGAACTTGCAGCAATCATGTATACCCTCAAGGCGTGGAGACCTTATTTGTTGGGGCACAGCTGTGAGATCTTCACTGATCACAAGAGCCTCAAATATCTCTTCACTCAACCAGATTTGAACCTGAGGCAAACAAGGTGGCCTGAGAAACTCTCAGATTATGATCTTACCATCTCTTACACTCCAAGCAAAGCTAATAAAATGGCTGATGCTCTCAGTCGGAAGTCCTATTGCAACAACCTCATGGTTGAGGACATCCAACCTCCTCTTCATGAAGAATTCAAGAAACTCAATCTTCAAGTCGTTCCTTCTGGTTATCTTGCAAACTTGATTGCCACTCCTACACTTGAAGATAAGATCCGTGCCGCACAGTTGCGTGATTCTGGTGTCAAGAATATCAAAGTCAACATTGGCAAGGATAAGTACAAGAGTTTCTCTCTCGATGACAAGGGTACCTTGCTGTTTGAAGAACGCATTGTAGTGCCCGAGCTTGACAGCTTAAGAGAACTCATTCTTAAGGAGGCTCATGATACTCCGCTTTCTATCCACCCTGGCAGCACAAAGATGTACCAGGATCTCAAGTCAATCTATTGGTGGACCAGGATGAAGCGTGAAATTGCTCGATATGTGTCTCATTGTGATGTTTGCTGTCGTGTCAAGGCAGTTCATCAGAGACCACCTGGACTTCTTCAACCACTGCAAATTCCTGAGTGGAAATGGGACAAGATTGAGATGGACTTCGTTACTGGGTTTCCAAAGTCCAAGAAAGGCAACGATGCAATCTTTGTTGTCATTGATCGTCTCTCCAAAGTGGCTCACTTCTTCCCAGTCAAAGAGACAGTATCAGCTAGTCAGTTGGCAGAACTCTATATGACAAGACTGGTTCCTTTACATGGTGTTCCTTTGGCAATAAGCTCAGATCGTGGAAGTATCTTCACTTCTCGATTTTGGGATAGCTTTCAGAAAGCCTTGGGTACCAAACTTATGTTCAGCACATCTTACCATCCGCAGACAAGTGGACAGGTTGAAAGAGTGAACCAAATTCTGGAGGATATGCTCAGAGCTTGTGTTATCTCCTTTGGCATGAAATGGGAGGATTGCCTTCCGTATGCTGAGTTCTCCTACAACAACAGCTTCCAAGCAAGCCTAGGCATGGCTCCATTTGAAGCTCTCTATGGCCGCAAATGTAGAACTCCTCTCAATTGGTCTCAAGCTGGTGAACGTCCATTCTTTGGGCCGGATATTATCCAGGAGGTTGAATAAAAGGTTCGCATCATTCGTGACAATCTGAAGATTGCCCAGTCTCGGCAGAAAAGCTATTATGATAGCAAGCACAGGGACATGGTCTATGCACCTGGTGATCAAGCTTACCTTCGTGTCACTCCTCTGAGAGGCACGCAACGCTTTGGCATCAAAGGCAAACTCGCTCCGCGTTATGTTGGGCCTTTCAACGTTCTTTCAAGGCGTGGTGACTTGGCTTACCGTCTGGAACTTCCTCCAAACCTCTCCAAAGTGCACGATGTCTTCCACGTGTCACAACTCAAGAAGTGCTTCCAAGATCCAGGACGTGCAATTGATCATGGATCAATTGAACTTCGAGAAGTTCTCTCTTATGTGGAACAACCGATTCGCATTCTTGACGAAGCTGAACGTCGCACCCGTAACAACACTGTCAAGTTCTACAAGGTTCAATGGTCTCATCATTCTGACAAGGAAGCTACATGGGAACGTGAAGACCACCTTCGTGCCGAGTATCCCGACCTCTTCGTTGCTCCATGAAGAATCTCGGGGCGTGATTCCTTTGAGGGGGGGAGTGTTGTAACATCCCAAAGTTGTACTTTCCTAAATTGTATGTTTGTGGTGTAATATAGTATGTCATCATGCATCTTTCTTTTTGAATTGCATATCAATTAAATAAATTACTTTCTAAATTTTAAATCCCATATTTAAATTCAAATGTTTTTCAATTATTTCAAATAAAGTTTCAAATTACTTATAAATAATTAAACCAATAATTAATATGTCTAATTTGTAACTATCAAAAATTGCTCAAAAGTTTTTATGAGGTTCCTTTCTGATTTGTTTTAAAAATACAAAAACAGAATAGAATAAAAAGAAAACAGAAAAACAAGAAGGATAAAAAATAGGGGAGAGGCTCTCCTGGCCGAACTGGGCCACTACCTGGCCCAGACCGGCCCAGCACCCCCACTTTTCGTCTCCGTACAGAGAGCACGAGGAGGGCGACCTCGCTTTACAGCGAGGCATGGCGCCTCGCCCCCACTGCCTCCTCGCCCCCACCTCGCTGCACCTGCTCTAACCCTCCTCTCCTTCTTATCCCCTTGACGCAGCCGCCCCAGGAAACCCTAGCCACTCCACGCGCCGCCGCCCCTTTTTCCCTCTCTGTTACACCGGAAACATCACCGGAGATCGTCGGGTCGCCGCGCCGCTCCTCCGTAGCTCCATCTCCTTCCTCCTCGCGCCAACGGAACCACCGGCGAGTACTTCGTCCGCGATTGCCAGCAATCGGACCCGGGAGCCTCCGACGTCGCCGCACCGAGCGTGTCCTCCCGACGCCGGCCGCGCGCCGCTGCGACATCCCCGACACCGTCTCCTCGCCTCCGGCCGCCCCAAGCCTCCTCCGTTCGCCACGGACTACGCCACGGTGAGCCTCGCCGTTCCCCTCCTCTCTCCACTCCGATTGGGCACCTAGCGCGGCTCCCCGGCCTTGCCAGCACCGGCGTCGAGCACGGCCGTGGCGCCGCACGCACGCGTCGAGCACGGGCCCGAGCGCCCCGCGCCTCCCTTCTCCTCCCGAACCTCGGAACGAGTTCCCCGCACGTCCAGCACTCACGCACACGCACGTACGACCGCCGCGCCGCCCGTTTGAGTCCGCCGCCGGCGAGTTTGATCCGCGCTGCGCTCTGTTTCTGAAGAAAGTTCAGTTTCGTCAGAGTTCTTCCTCGCAGTTGAAGTACAAAAATAAAAATGCGTTAGATCTGTCGCCAACACGTTCCGTCCCAGTGGCTAGCACCACCAAACCTATCCATCCGCCCTGAGGCGAGTTCGATCCCGCGCGCCTGTGGAATAAAAGTGCATTTTTTTGATTAATTTGGGTCTCACTGACAGTGGGTCCCACATGTCATAGACAGAGGCACTAGAAAATTACCCCGAGCCCCCTGGAGTTTCCTGTTTGCACAGAGAACCTTCACTCCTAAGTTGCTATCACAAATTGGTCCCTAGATAATTACAGAAACAACCCTAGAACTAAAAATGTAATAACTTTATTTCTACAACTCCAAATAAAATAAACTTTATATGTTTTTATATCAGAAAAATGCAATAAACATTAATATCATTCTTATGTCATTTTGCATCATTTATTTTAAATCCTTAGTTTAATTTAACAAATGCACTTAAATAATTAAATATGGAATATGTGGGGTAATAAATATAGAATGCCCTAATTCCATTTAATATGCTCATATCTTTTATACCATGTCTTGCCATGCTAATAAACATTTAATTTGATGTGTAGATAAATAATTTGCACTAAAATAATAAATATGGAATGTGTTGGGCAAATATTTATCTATTGCCTATTCCATTTAAATTAATTAGATCACCATGCCATGCTATATATGTTAAACAACATTTAATCTGTTGGTTACACAAATAACTTTCACCATAACATTTAATCTGGAAACGTATGTGACGTTGGGGTCGCCAAGAACTGTCGGCCGATGATCCATTCCGAGCATGGCCTGATTGTTTTCCTGGGATTGGTAACCCCTGTATGTTCTTGGTTGTGTGGCCCAACCGATACGTTTCGTTTGTGTAGCTTGAATTCAGGGTCTGACAGGAGATGCTCGTAACGAGTGGAACATGTTCCAAGAGAACTCACCCTCAAATACCGAAAGCGTTTCGAGAGGGATTCTCGTGGACGATGTAGTGGAACACTTGCCGATCTCAAGATCGCGAATATTTGCGCTGCAACGGGCAGCGCCTCCGTACTCGTTCACACGTACAGCTTGATGACGACCTCCGTTCCCTCGATCCAGCGGGGCAGCGGAAGTAGTAGAACCACCAAGGAACTCCAACAGCACGACGACGTGGTGTGGAGGAGAACTAAACGGCCATGGCTTCACTAAGCCGATAGCCGAGAGGTGGAGCAGCGGGAGGAGGGAGGGATGATCAAGTGTGTGCATAAGAGGGAGCTCTACCTCTCCTTATATAGAAGAGGGGGGGGGCAGCCCAAGGGTGGTGCGGCTCAAGGAGCCCCCACCCCTTCCTCTTCATGTGAGTGGAGCATCCACTCATGCCCACTCACTCTCTTTTAATCTCCACTCAAAAATCCCAAGGGTTTTTCTTTATTAAATAAAACAATTTCATTTCTTTTTAATATTTGTTAATTCTATTAACAAACATTAACACTTACCCCCTTGGTTCATTTGTTAATTCTATTAACAACCATTGTCAACCATTGACAATTAACCCCTTGAACTATTTCAATATTACCCGAAACAATTTCGGTGCTGTCCAAACTTTTTCTCCGAAATTCCGTGTCTACCCAAAAGCGTCGACAAACCTTAAGTGTGTCACCCAACGGTTCGTGAATAATGTAGACATGATCGAGACACCTCTCCGATCAATAGTCAACAGCGGGATCTGGAGATCCGTAATGACTCCTACATATTCGACGATGAATCTTGTGATCGTGTGAACCAAAAACGTCATAACCAATTCCTTTTGTCTCGCGATATTTTACTTTTCCGAGATCCGATCATTGGTATCATCTATACCTTGTTCGATCTCGTCCCCGACAAGTACTCTTTACTCGTTCTGTGATATGACATCCTTGTGACCTAGTCACGTGCTTGCAAGCGGTGTCGATGTGATATCACCGAGAGGGCCCAGAGTATATCTCTCCGTCATCTGGATGGACAAATCCCACTTCTTGATCCATGAGCCTCAACTAATACTTTCGGAATACCCAACGCCACCTTTATAGTCACCCTGTCACGGTGTGAAGTTTGATGTCATCAAAGCATTCTTCCGGTGTTAGTGATTGACATGATCTCATGGTCTAAGGATTAGGGTTACTTTGTATTCTCAGTACAACAATATAAACTTAATTACTTGATCGTATTGCTATACTTAATTTGGGTGTGTTCATCATATCATTCTCCTAATGACGTGATCCCATTATTAACAACATCCAAGGTTCATGATCATGAAACCTTGATCATCAGTTAATCAACGAGCTAGTTAAACGAGAGGCGTTACTAGGAACTCTAATTTGTTCATTAGTCACACATGTATTAATGTTTCCGATTAATACAATTTTAGCATTTGAAATAAACATTTGTCATAAACATGGAATAAGATAATAACCACTTTATTATTGCCTCTCGGACATATTCCTTTCAGTCTCCCACTTGCACTAGGGGCAATAATCTATATTACATTGTAATGACCCTAACACCCATGGAGTTCCGGTGTTGATCATGTTTTGCCCTTGGGAGTTGTTTAGTCAAAGGGTCTGCCACATTCAGATCCGTATGTACTTTCCAAATCTTTATATCACCATCCTTGACATGCTCACGGATGGAGTGAAAACGGCGCTTGAAATGTTTGGAATTCTTGTGAGACCTTGGTTCTTTAGCATTGGCTATGGCACCATTGTTGTCACATTATATAATTATCAGATCCAACGCACTTGGAACCACATCTAGTTTGGATATGAACTCCTTAATCCAAACCCCTTCCTGCGCTGCCTCTTAGGCAGCAACATATTTCGCTTCTGTCGACGATCCCGCCACCACGGGTTGCTTGGAACTCCTCCAGCTTACTGCTCCTCCATTCATAAGAAATACGTACCCAGATTGTGACTTAGAGTCATCCGGATCGATGTCAAAGCTAGCATCGAAGTAACATCTTGCGACGATCTCTTCTTCACCGCCATACACGAGAAACATATCCTTAGTCCTTCTTAAGTACTTTAGGATATTCTTTACCGCCATCCAGTGTTCCAAACCTGGATCAGATTCGTACCTTCTAGTAAAGCCAATAGCATGTGCCACATCCGGTCATGTACATAGCATAGCATACATGATAGAGCCTATGGCTGAGGCATAGGGGATCTTGTTCATCAATTATCTATCTTCTGATGTAGCTGGACTTTGAGTCTTACTCAATGTCTTTCCTTGTAACATAGGTAAGAGCCCTTTCTTACTTTCATCCATTCTGAACTTCTTCAGAATCTTGTCAAGGTATGTACTTTGCGAAAGCCCAATTAAGCGTCTTGATCTATCTCTATAGATTTTGATGCCTAATATATACGATGGTTCACCGAGATCCTTCATCGAAAAACTATTGTTCAAATAACCTTTTATACTATTCAAAAATTCTATATCATTTCCAATCAACAATATGTCATCCACATATAGTACTAGAAATGCTACAGAGCTCCCACTCACTTTCTTGTAGATACAAGCTTCTCCATAAGTTTGGACAAATCCAAACCTTTGATCACTTCATCAAAGCGGAGGTTCCAACTTCGGGATGCTTGCTTCAGTCCATAAATGGATCGCTGAAGTTTGCATACCTTGTCAGCATCCTTAGGATCGACAAAACCTTTGGGTTGCACCATGTACAACTCTTCCTGAATGTGACCATTAAGGAACGCAGTTTTGACATCCATTTGCCAGATTTCGTAATCGAAAAATGCAGCAATTGCGATCATAATCCTAATAGACTTCAGCATCGCTACAGGAGAGAACGTCTCCTCGTAGTCAATTCCTTGAACTTGTCGAAAACCTTTTGCGACAAGTCGAGCCTTATAGACGGTCACATTACCATCAGCGTCAGTTTTCTTCTTAAAAATCCATTTGTTCTCAACGGCCTTGCGGTCATTGGGTAAGTCCACCAAAGTCCATACTTGGTTTTCGTACATGGATTCCATTTCGGATTTCATGGCTTCTAGCCATTTGTTGGAATCTGAGCCCATCATCGCTTCTTCATACGTCGCAGGGTCATCATAATCAACTACCATGACATTCATGACGGGGTTGCCGTACAGTTCATGAGCTGTACGCATCCTTGGTGACCTGCGAAGTACGGTAGTATCCTCTTTCGGAGTTTCATGATCTTGATTATCATTAGTTCCCTCTTCATCTGGTGAAGTCAACTCCGGAACAATTTCCGGCGTTGCACTACTCGCCATTCCAAGAAGAGAAGGTTCAATAACCTCGTCGAGTTCTACCTCACACCTTTTGAGAGAAACTCCTTCTCTAAAAAGGATCCATTCTTGGCAACGAAAATTTTGCCTTCGGATCAGTGATAGAAGGTGTACCCAATTGTTTCTTTAGGGTATCCTATGAAGACGCATTTTTCCGCTTTGGGTTTGAGTTTATCAGGTTGAAGCTTCTTCACATAAACATCACATCCCCAAACTTTTAGAAACGATAGCTTAGGTTTGTTTCCAAACCATAGTTCATACGGTGTCGTTTCAACGGATTTAGATGGAGCCCTATTTAAAGTGAATGTAGCTGTCTCTAGTGCATGACCCCAAAATGATAGTGGCAAATCTGTCAGAGACATCATAGACCGAACCATATCCAATAAAGTACGATTACGACGTTCGGATACACCATTACGATGTGGTCTTCCGGCAGGAGTGAGTTGTGAAACTATTACACATTCTTTCATATGTGTGCCAAACTCGTAACTCAAATACTCACCTCCACGATCGGATCGCAGAAATTTGATCTTTCTGTTATGATGGTTTTCCACTTCACTCTGAAATTTTTTGAACTTTTTGAACGTCTCAGACTTGTGTTTCATTAAGTAAATATACCCATATCTACTTAAATCATCCGTGAAGGTAACTAAATAACGATATCCACCGCGCGCCGACACACTCATTGGACCACACACATCGGTATGTATGATTTCCAATAAATCCGTCGCCCGTTCCATCGTGCCGGAAAACGGGGTTCTAGTCATCTTGCCCATAAGGCATGGTTCACATGTCTCAAATGATTAATAATCAAGTGATTCTAGGAGCCCATCAAAATGGAGCGTCTTCATGCGCTTAACACCAATATGACCTAAGCGGCAATGCCACATGTACGTAGCAATATGATCATTAAACTTGATTCTTTTGGCATTCACATTATGAATGTGTGTATCATTACTATTAAGATTCAAAAGAAATAAACCATTCTTCATAGGTGCATGACCATAAACATTCATATAAATCGAACATCCATTGTTCTCAGACTCAAATGAATAACCGTTTTGCATTAAACAAGATCCAGAAATAATGTTCATGCTCAACGCAGGCACCAAATAACAATTATTTAGGTTCATCACTAATTCTGATGGTAGACGAAGAGGTAGCGTCCCGACAGCGATCACATCAACCTTTGATCCATTGCCGACGCGCATCGTCACCTCATCCTTTTCTAGTTGTCACCTATTCCGTAATTCCTGTTTCGAGTTACAAATGTTAGCAACCGAACCAGTATCAAATACCCAGGCGCTACTGCGAGTACTAGTAAGTTACACATCAATAACATGTATATCACATATACCTTTGTTCACTTTGCCGGCCTTCTAATCCGCCACATATTTGGGGCAATTACGCTTCCAGTGCCTAGTACCCTTGCAGTAAAAGCACTCAGTGTTAGGCTTAGGGCCAGCCTTGGTCTTTTTCTCAGGTGCGGCAACAGTTTTGCCGCCCTGCTTGAAATTACCCTTTGTCTTGCCTTTCTTGCCTTTCTTGAAACTGGTGGTTTTATTGATCATCAACACTTGATGCGCCTTTTTGATCTCCACTTCAGCAGTTTTGAGCATTGATAGAAGCTCGGGGAGAGTCTTCTTCATGCCTTGCATATTGTAGTTCATCACAAAGTTCTTGTAACTTGGTGGGAGTGATTGGAGAACACGATGAATTCCTAGCTCATTGTGGATCGATATACCCAGGGCTATGAGCTTATCGGCGTACCCAGACATTTTGAGTACGTGCTCGCTAACGGAGCTGTTCTCTTCCATCATGCAGCTAAAGAACTTTTCTGAAGCATCATAACTCTCTACGGCAGCATGGGTATCGAAAATAATTTTCAATTCTCCCATTGTATCAAAAGCGTTGCTGTTCTCGAAACGTTTTCACAGCTCTGTCTCTAAACCATACAGAATGCCGCAGTGAACTACACTGTGGTCCTCCTTCTGAGTCAGGAAAACATTTTTCACATCATCGGGAGCGTCATCAGCGGGCGGGGCACCTAGCGGTGCATCAAGAAAATAGAGCTTTTGACAAGCTGTGAGGAGAATCCTCGGGTTAAGTGCCCAATTGGTGAAGTTGCTTCCATTGTTTGCTAGTTTCTCTTTCTCCATGAACATATTGAAATTGAAAGCAGGTGGTGCCATGATCTACAACGTATTTGCAAATACTATTTAGACTAAGATTATGATAAATTAAGTTCAAATTAATTCAAAATTATTACGTGAACTCCCACTCAAAAAAAACATCCCTCTAGTCGTTTTAGTGATTACACGTACAAAATTCACTACACCAATAACCGATGATCACGAGAGATGGTGCAGCTGCAAAGGCGAACATCGACATGTTCATCATATCATCTATATGACTCATGCTTTACCTTTCGGTTACGTGTTCCAAGACCATGTCTGTATATGCTAGGCTCGCCAAGTAGAACCGTAGTATTTGCGTGTGTAAATCTGGCTTACACCCGTTGTATGCGAACGTTGAGTCTATCACACCCGATCATCACGTGGTGCTTCGAAACGACGAACTTTCTTAACGGTGCATACTAACGAAGAACACATTATTATCTTGATATTAATTGTGAGAGGGATCAGCTTATAATGCTACCTTCGCGATCTAAGCAAAGATCTAAGCAAAATAAGATGCATAAAAGGATTAACATCACATGCATGGATAATGTGATATGATATGGTCCTTCTTGCACTTGATCTCCATCTTGTGCATCTTGGCATGATCTCCATCATTCCACCGGCGTAGCACCAAGGTCCATGGCGCCTCCTTCTTGATTGTCCTCCAAATTTACAACATATCATCTAGATATGATATTTAGCACGCAGGCCATACATTAAAAAGGCAACCATTTGGCTCCTGCCGGTTTGTCATAATTTACAAAAGGTATCATCTCATACATCAAATTTGTAACTTTGACCATATCACATCACATGCCCTGCAAAAACAAGTTAGACGTCCTCTAATTTATTTTTGCATATTTTACGTGGCTTAGGGCTTTCGAAGATAGAACCGTTCTTACCTACGAACATGAAACCACAACGGTGATGAAAATATTATTAGCAACATGTTCTATTTTATATCTTAACTACAGTAGGAGAGACAGACACCCGCAAAGCCACTTATGCAAAACAAGTTGCATGCCAGTCGTGGAACAAGTCTCATGTGCGTGGACATGTAAGGTTAGTCCGGGCCGCTTCATCCTACTATGCCACTAAGATACAAAATATACAAAGGAAGCAATAACATGATCATCAACACGCACATACACATATGTGTTCTACCCGTACAAAACATCTACGCATAGACACGACTCTGATACTACTAATAGGTTCGTAGCATAGAAAACAAAAAATTTCCTACGGTGAGAACAAACCAACAAGCCAAGATCTAATCTAGGAGATGCTCGTAACGAGTGGAACATGTTCCAAGAGAACTCACCCTCGAAGACGATGTAGTGGAACACTTGCCGATCTCAAGACGATGTAGTGGAACGATGTAGTGGAACGATGTAGTGGAAAGTATTTCGAGAGGGATTCTCGTGGACGATGTAGTGGAACACTTCCCGATCTCAAGATCGCGAAGATGTGCGCTGCAACAGGCAGCGCCTCCGTACTCAGTCACACGTACAGCTTGATGACGACCTACGTTCCCTCGATCCAGCGGGGCAGCGGAAGTAGTAGAACCACCAAGGAACTCCAACAGCACGACGGCGTGGTGTGGAGGAGAACTAAACGGCCATGGCTTCACCAAGCGGATCGCCGAGAGGTGGAGCAGCGGAAGGAGGGAGAGAGGATCAAGTGTGTGCATAAGAGGGAGCTCTACCTCTCCTTATATAGAAGAGGGGGGGCAGCCCAAGGGTGGTGCGGCTCAAGGAGCCCCCACCCCTTCCTCTTCATGTGAGTGGAGCATCCACTCATGCCCACTCACTCTCTTTTAATCTCCACTCAAAAATCTCAAGGTTTTTTCTTTATTAAATAAAACAATTTCATTTCTTTTTAATATTTGTTAATTCTATTAACAAACATTAACACTTACCCCCTTGGTTCATTTGTTAATTCTATTAACAACCATTTTCAACCATTGACAATTAACCCCTTGAATTATTTCAATATTACCCGAAACAATTTCGGTGCTGTCCAAACTTTTTCTCCGAAATTCCGTGTCTACCCAAAAGCGTCGACAAACCTTAAGTGTGTCACCCTACGTGAATAATGTAGACATGATCGAGACACGTCTCCGATCAATAGTCACAGCGGGATCTGGAGATCCGTAATGACTCCTACATATTCTACGATGAATCTTGTGATCATGTGAACCAAAAACGTCATAACCAATTCATTTTGTCTCGCGATATTTTACTTGTCCGAGATCCGATCATTGGTATCATCTATACCGTGTTCGATCTCGTTCCCGACAAGTACTCTTTACTCGTTCTGTGATATGACATCCTTGTGACCTAGTCACGTGCTTGCAAGCGGTGTCGATGTGATATCACCGAGAGGGCCCAGAGTATATCTCTCCGTCATCTGGATGGACAAATCCCACCTCTTGATCCATGAGCCTCAACTAATACTTTCGGAATACCCAACCCCACCTTTATAGTCACCCTGTCACGGTGTGACGTTTGATGTCATCAAAGCATTCTTCCGGTGTTAGTGATTGACATGATCTAATGGTCTAAGGATTAGGGTTACTTTGTATTCTCAGTATAACAATATAAAATTAATGACTTGATCATATTGCTATACTTAATTTGGGTGTGTTCATCATATCATTCTCCTAATGACGTGATCCCGTTATTAACAACATCCAATGTTCATGATCAGGAAACCTGGATCATCAGTTAATCAACGAGCTAGTTCAACGAGAGGCGTTACTAGGAACTCTAACTTGTTCATAAGTCACACATGTATTAATGTTTCCGATTAATATAATTCTAGCATGAGAAATAAACATTTATTATAAACATGGAATAAGATAATAACCACTTTATTATTGCCTCTCGGGCATATTCCTTTCAGCGTTGACACCATCTCCATCCACGGCCACGTCCTGGACGCCACGCGCGCCGTCGAGACAGCCTACAAGGCAGTCGCCATGGCATTTCCGGCTGCGGAGGACATGGAGCCTCTCGAGAGGCCCAAGAAGAAGAAGCAGTTGTTTCTTAGGAGCCAGCTTCCACGAAGAAGGTCTCCCTGAGCACCAGCAGCTCGGGGGCTGAGGGCTAGCGTCACCATTGGCGCTGCTCTGCCTCCCAAATAGGAAGGCGCGCTCGTCGCCTTCCTCCGGGCAAACTCTGACATGTTTGCATGGACTCCGTCAGATATGTTTGGTGTAATGAGGGAGGTGATCGAGCACCACTTAGCCGTGTGTCCAAACGCACGCCCCGTCAAGCAAAAGGCAAGAAAGCAAGGCCCCGAGAAGCAAGCATTCATCGTCTAAGAGGTCGAGAAGCTCAAAGAGGCAAGTGTGGTCCGTGAAGTCGCGCACCCCACTTGGCTCTCCAACGGCGTGGTCGTCCAAAGCCCGTCGGAGGAGGCCGCCTCTGCATCGACTACACTGATGTCAACAAGGCCTGCCCCAAAGATCCTTATCCCATGCCAAGAATCGACCAGATTGTGGACTCCACGACATGCTGCGACCTCCTCTGCTTTCTCGACGTCTTTTCCAGTTATCACCAGATTAAAATGGGCAAGGAAGACGAGGAAAACACGGCATTCCTCACCCCTTGTGGTGTGTATTGCTATGTCTGCATGCCATTCGGCCTGAAAAACTATGGCGCCACCTTCCAGATGCTCATGAGGATAGCCCTTGGCGAGCAAATGGGAAGAAATGCAGAGGCTTACGTCGATGACATTGTCGTCAAGTCTCGAGAGGGAGATACTCTCCTCAGAGACCTTGAAGAGACCTTCGCCAGACTGCGCAAGGTGAACATCAAGCTCAACCCCGCCAAGTGCGTCTTCGGAGTGCCTTCAGGAAAATTGCTTGGTTTTCTCGTGTCCCACGGAGGCATAGAGGCAAATCTTGACAAAATCAAGGCCATGGAGGAAATGCAGCCCCCCCTGCCGGCTCAAAGACATGCAACGCCTGGCAGGCTGCATGGCCAGCTTGGGCCGCTTCATCTCCAAGTTTGGCGAAAGAGCCCTGCCTTTCTTCAAGATCATGAAGAGATCTGGCACCTTCAAGTGGACGCATGAAGAGATCTGGCATCTCAAGCTGTATCTATCAGCCACTACACAGACTGCCAGTGCCGTCCTGGTGGTAGAAAGAGAAGAGTGATTCCTCCACAAGAAGAGTGCAACCACTCCGAAGCCAAAATCACCTGACGAAGAGCTCGACAAAGGGGCAGGCTCCACAAACCCAGCGCCAGGACAAGAGCCACAAGCTGAGCCTGCCCCAAGTCTTGATCTCGCAAAGGAGCCTGAAGAGCCTCCACATGCCAACCCCCTCGAGGGCCCTGAAGAGCCTCCCCAGGCAGACAGCGTTGCGCCTAAACTGACAACCCTTGTCGAGCATCCTATCTACTTCGTTAGTACAGTACTGTGGGATGCTCGGGAACGGTACACAATGCAGCAGAAGCTCCTCATTGTGCTCCTCATCGCCTCAAGGAAGCTGCGACACTACTTCAAGGGACACTCCATCAGGGTGGTCACCTCATTTCCCCTGGAGCAGATCATGCGCAACCCTAACGCCACAGACCATGTCGCGGGATGGAACATAGAGCTACAACAATTCAACTTACGCTTCGATAACACAAGAGTAATCAAATGAGGAGCGCTGGCTTACTTTATCGCCGAATGGACTGATCCAACCCCTGAAGAGTATCTAGGAGAAGAGCCAGAGCCCTCTGGAGAGAAAATGCCCAGCCACTGGACCATGAAGTTCGACGGAGCCTTCGCCTGCCGCAATGGTGGGGCTGGCGTCGTCCTGATCTCGCCCAAGGGTGACAAGCTATATTATGCGGTCCAGTTGTGCTTCGTGATCGACAAGATCTCCAACAACATTGCTGAATATGAGGGCTTGCTCGCCGGCCTACGGGCCGCCATCGCTCTAGGCGTCAAGCACCTACTCATCAAGGGCAACTCTCAGCTGCTCGTCAACTTCTCCAACAAAAGCTACAAGCCTAAGGACGACCACCTGGCTGCATACCTTGAAGAGGTCCACAGGCTTGAGATGCACTTCAGGGGCATGGAGCTCATGCACATCCCAAGGAAGGAAAATCAAGAGGTTGATGATATCGCCTAGAGCGCATCAAGGAGGCGAGCCAGCTGCCAGGCGTCTTTGAAGAGAGACTCGTCAAGGCATCCATAAAGCAGCCTCAAGAGGCCATGCCCGCAAGCACAGACGAAGTGCTCCCGCCACCACCGACAACTTGGGCTCCCGATTGCGGCCCCCAGATAGGAGAGCGCCTATTGCTCACAACAGTGCATCAAGAGACAGCCTGGATCGACGAGCTCAAGGACTACCTCGCCAAGGGAATCCTCCCCGAGGAAGATGTCGAAGCAGAGCGAATCGCTCGCCAGGAAAAATCCTACCACATCATCGAGGGAGATCTCAACCGCAAGCGCCCAAGTGGCATCGCGCTCAAATACGTCCCTCCTTAAGAAGGAAAGAGCTTAATCAAGGACATCCATAACGGGGAATGCGGCCACAACTCGTGCGCCCGCACTCTAGCAGGCAAGGTCTTCCGGAGTGGCTTCTACTGGCCGCAAGCACTTCAGGTTGCCGTTGACATCGTTCAAGCCTGCGAATCTTGCCAGTTCCACGCCAAGGAAATCCATCAGCCCACTCTGGGACTTCAAACCATCCCGCTCTCCTGGCCGTTCGCGGTCTGTGGGCTGGACATCTTGGGACCATTCCCAACAGCGCAAGGGGGCTATCGCTCCCTCTTCGTTGTCATCGACAAGTTAACTAAATGGCTTGAGGTAGAGGCGACGCGCACAATTCCAGCAGGCGCAGCGGTGAAGTTCATCAGAGGCCTGGTCTGCCGCTTCGGAGTGCCTAATCGCATAATCACCAACAACGGCTCGCGGTTCACAGGCGGCATCTTCAGGGCTTACTGCGAGAAACTGGGCATCAAGCTATGCTTTGCCTCAGTAGCTCACTCGCAGAGCAATGGCCAAGCCGAGCGCGCAAACGCATAAGTCCTCAAGGGCTTGAAGACCAGGACCTTCAACATCCTCAAGGGCCACGGCAAGGGCTGGATCAGCGAGCTCCCTTCGGTGCTCTGGTCCATCCTCACCACACCGCCCAAGCCTACGGGAGAAACACCGTTTGCCCTCGTCTATGGAGCCGAAGCAGTCCTCCCTACAGAGATCAAGCATGGATCCCCATGGGTCCTTCACAACGACGACCTGGTGCTTCTCGAGGAACTACACGGACGAACCGCCCTCCGGGCGGCAAAATACCAGCAGGACATGTGACGCTACCACAGCCGCAACGTCCGCTCGCGCACCCTGGAGACAAGCGATCTTGTCCTCAGGCGGATCCTCTCCAGGGAAGGCCTCCACAAGCTGTCACCCACGTGGGAAGGCCCCTACAGGGTCACTCACATTGCCAGGCCTGGCGCGGCTCGCCTCGAGACTCAAGACGGCATCCCCGTCAAAAATCCGTCGAACATCATGCACTTACGCAAGTTCTACCCGTGATCATTGTCACGCCTGTGATCATTGTCACGTCAAGGCATCTGGCTGAAGAGGCAGCTTACGGCTCCATCTCCAAGCATTTTTGGTCTCTAGAGGTTAAAATCTCATGGCTTAAACCTCCAGGCCCCAAAGGCTTCTCTCGAGGGTCAACCCTCCGAGCTCTCCATGTAACGAGCCACCTCAGGCCGTAGAGAGTCTCTGCCACTAATGGGTGGTCCCCATGCCTCGACATGGTTAAATACATTAACTTGGCAACTCCAAGCATAATGAGACAATTTCGTCCTAAGTGAACTTTGTGCTACGGCGCCGCTATGTAATATTTTGGTGGTGAGTTTATTTCCCGCATTATATTTTCTTCATTGTGCGCTTATATCTTTCCCCATGCGCACCTCGCGAGCGGGGGCTGAGTACGGTGCTAGTGCCTCAAATGACACACCAGCAGCAATGCAAAACCCAAGGATCCGAGCTCTGGCTGGAGGGCAAGCTCCCACAAACACGCCATCTCTACAAAGGACCTTGGTACTTACTCTCCTCGCGAGGAACGCCTGAGGAGACCTATAAGCGCGCATGAGTTCCTCTACCATGTACAAGCGTTGGGTTCGGCTCTCTAACATCTACAAGGAATAAGTGTCCCTGCAAGCCTGAGGAGGCAACATGGGAAATTCCCTTGAAGAGGACGTCCTCGCCAGGCAAAAAACCTCTACAGGGCAAAAGATTCGAGAAGCTAAGTCCCGCACTCATGCCTTGAGAGCCTTTTCCCGCTACCAGCACGCATTTCTCCCTCGAGTGATCTTGTTTTCCCTTGTGTTTCATGGACTACTCGCACGTCTAGGGGGGCACTTGAGCATCGCGACTTAGGGCTCTTACTTCTCCAAGCCTTAAACTCCCCCCGGCCTTGCTGAGTCATTGCTCTAGCATACCGCAGTGGCGGAGTCATAGCGCGAAGAGACGGGTCCTAACGACGCAGAGAAAACATAGACATGAAAATAAAACAAAACGGGCCTCTAGAGGGGCACACAAGCTGACGTAAATAGCTCAAAAGAGTATATTATATGCCCAAAATGTGTAGTGTATAAATATAAAACTGTTTCAGATACAAGCGATCGAAGGCGCACTAATCAAGGTTCAGGCGGAGTCTGCGCCATCGTGCTCCTCCTCCGCAGCGTCTCCCTCCGTCTCGGCAGAGTCGGCCTCCTCCTCGCTCTCGTCCTCAGTAACCTCCGAGCGCTTGAAGCGGTTGCAGAAGGCGTCGACCTGCTCGCGGAGGGAGTTGGAGACCCACCACACCTCGTCTCCCTGGCGAGCCTCGGTCACCGTGGAGAGATCGAAGCCTGGCGAGAGGAGCCGGAGGTTCGTGAAGATGCGGTCCACGACCACCCCAAGGAGCTGGCGGCTCTCGACCTCGATAACTCGCGGAGGTCAGCGACAGGGCTCTGGAGTGCAGTGAAGAGCTGGTCGAAGTAGACCAGGTATAGGGCAGCGTCGCCACGGCCTCGAGCCTCGGCGTGCGGCGCGTCCACACCAAGCTGGGCAGCGAATTCGTTGCCTCTGGCCACCAACGCCTGGAACATGTGTTCCCGCTGCTTCGTGAGCGCACGAGCCGCCTGCGCGGTGTCCGCTGCCTCCGCCACCTGCACCGCCACGGGCCCCACGTCCCTGACGAGGGCGTTCAGGTCCAGGAAGGCTGACCTGCGCGCATCCTCTGCCTGGCGATAGGCCTCGCTAGCGCGCTGGAGGCGGACCCCAAGCTTGGAGTTGGCCTTCTCCAGCTTCGCGATCCGCTTGGTGGCGATAGCGTGCTTCGAGCTCTTCGCGTAGGGTGGCGAGCTCGCCCTCCGCCTGGAGCCGCTGCTCGTCGCGCAGCAGCACGTCCTTCTCTTTGGAGACCAGCTGCCGCTCGCGCTCCACCAGGCTCTTGCGGTCCTCCTCCAGGGTCTCCTGCGCGGCTTGGTGGACGGAGAGGAGCTGGGACTCCAGCTGGGACAGCTCGTGGCGCTTCTGCACCAGCGAGACCTCCATGGCTTCGCGCTCGGCCCTCGCCTCTGCCTGGAGCTCAGCGGCTGCGTTGCGCTCGTCCTGGAGGGGCGCAAGGAGCTCATCGGCGTCGCGGATGGCCCCCTCGCGGATCTCCTTGGTGAAGCGGACGGCCTCCTCGCGCACGGCCTGCAGCGCCTGATCCTCCTGGCGGCGGGCCTCTACCGCGGCGTGAAAGGACGCCCACGCCCCCGCAAGCTCGTCGCGCTGCCGAGCGAGCTGCGCGTCCTCCAGAGCCAGATGGGCCTCCAGGCCTTCCGGAGACTTCCTGACGAGGCGGAACGCGACCTCGTGGTGCCCCATGCTCTAGTTCCAGCCGCTAAGGATCAGGTCGCGGCGCGTGGAGGGCCTTGCCCCAGCATCAACCCTGGTGAACCGGGCCTCAGGGGGCGCCTGGGGGCTAGGCCGTGCTCCGTCCCCCGCGGCGCCCAAGCTGGCCTCGCCGCCCTCGCCATCCTGGCACATCCTCTCCTGCGACTCGCCCCCTGCAGCGGGGCGAGGCGGAGATGAAGGAGCCCCACCTCCAGGCTCACCAGCGCCAGGCGGGCCCTAACCCTCCTCGGCCTCTGGCTACGCAGGAGGCGTGGCCGCGCGGGGTGGTGTTGCCTCGCGCGCTGGAGTTGGCTCATGCGGTGGCGTGTCCACGCGAGGCGGAGTAGTAGCGTGAGGAGGGGTAGCAACCCGCTCCTCCTGCGTCTCCACCACCATCGGCTCGGGAGGCGGCGCAGTTGCCTCAGCCTGAGGTGCTGCTGCCTCCGCATGAGGCACAACCGCCTCCGCTTGATGCATCTCTTCAGTTGGGGCTATGGAGGCCGTCTCCATAGGCCTCACGGCCTCTTCAGCCACGGCCTCAGCCGTGGCTCTCTTCACTTCAGCTGCCTTGCGAAGCTTATGGCGCGTCGTAGGCACAAGGTCACTGGTAAGCACCAGGGAAAGATCTTCAGAGGTGGATAAAGGAGAAAAGAGCAAGAATCAAACAACTAACAACTAGAAGCACTTACCCGGACTGCTTGGCGCCGGTGTTGACCCACGCCAAGCCTGGCGAGCGCCAGGAGGGCTTGGCCTTGGCACCTGACCCCTCCGGGGGCGCCTCGGCCTTCTATGTGCATATGGCGAGCGCCATAAAGTTGTCATGTTTGTTTAAAGCTTTAGATGATTATATTGTTGTGCTTGAAGCTTAAATAATCTCTAATATCTACATTGCAAGGTTGATTGCTATCTAGTACTATATCATTGAAAGCTTTGCTTGCTTCACCTACTTGTTTATTCATTACTCGTTTGATATCAATATAAACTACAACCCTTATTCATTTGATCTCAGTTTACATGCCTTACATTATTACATGATTAAGATTGTATTTAATTATTCTTCTTTTATCGTTCTTGCCTACTCGGGACAAGAAGAACTAAGCTTGGGGATGTTGAAACATCTCCAACGTATCCATAATTTCTTATGTTCCATGCTATGTTATATCATGTTATTACATGTTTTATATGCATTTTATATAGTTTTATGCATTTTCTGGGACTACCCTATTAACAAGATGCCACAGTGTCAGTTCCCTATTTTCTGCTGTTTTTGGTTTCAGAAAAGCACTTAAGGAAATATCCTCGGAATTGGAAATAAAACATCCTGAAATTATTTTTGGAAAAGGAACGTTCCAGAACACCGAAAACGAGACGGAGAAGAGCTCCATCCTGGCCGCGCCAGGAGGTGTTGTAGGCCCCTCGGGCGCCCACCAACATTGCCCTTTTGCCCATAAATAGCCCCTTGACCTAAAAGCAGGGCACATATATTCACTTTTTCCTCCACGGGTCCCGAGCCTCCGCCGTCGTCAACACCACTTCGGGAGGGATCAGAACCTCTTCCCGGCACCCTGCCGGGTGGGGGAATCGTCCCCGGACTGATGCGTGAGTAGTCTATCCTTGGACTACGGGTCCATAGCAGTAGCTAGATGGTTGTATTCTCCTCTTGTTCTATCATGTTTAGATATTATGAGCTGCATATCATGATCAAGATCATCCTTATGTAATTCTCCATTTTGTGTTTGCTGGGATCCAATGAATATTGAGTACTAAAGTTATTTCTTCATAATATATCATGTATGTGCTATTTACTGATCTTGCATGCTCTCCGTTACCTTTATGTGCTTTGGCCAAGTAGATGCTCGAAACTCCAACAGGGGGTATTTATGCTCGATAGTGGGTTCATGTCTCTATAAAATCTGGGGCAGTGAAAGAAATCTCTAAGGTTGTATATGTACAGTTGCAACAAGGGATAAAACGGTAGTACTTTGTCTAAGGATGATGTTACTTACTTACTTTGCACACAGTGCTTAAGGCGATAATCTGTTGGACGCACCTTAATACTGAAAGGGGTGCGGACGCTAACCGAAAGGTGGATTATTAGTCATAGATGCGGTTGGAACGGTCTATGTATATTGTTGTAATGCCCGAATGAATCTCACACTAGACATCATAACGTCAGTATGTTCATTGGGTTTCTCATCATTATTCTGTCGATTGCCTAGCTGTAATTTGTTTACTACACATGGATGAATGTTATTAATATTTATGGAGAGACACCACTAGTGAACTGTGGACCCCGGTCCTTCTCATTCATCTGATAAAACCACAACTTCAAACCTGTTACTTTCTGTAAACAAACACATTTCTTCCACACATACGTTTAATATTTTGTTACAGCAAGCCGGTGGGATTGACACCATCACCGTTGAGTTGGGACATAATACTTTGATTGTTTGTGTGCAGGCTCCACGTTCGTTGCTGACATTGGTGTGGCGTCGTGCCAACGTCGTTGCTAACAACCTCGGGGGAAACGTTCAACTCCTACTGGTTCGATAACCTTGGTTTCATAACTGAGGGAAAACTTGATGTTGCACTACTTCACACTTTCCTCTTGGGGTCTCCCAACAACACACGCTCGTGCTCAACAAAGGATTTTCTGGCGTCCATGTAGTGCATCACACACCACACGGTGTGCATCAAGCAATTTTTCTGGCACCGTTGCCGGGAGATTGGAGTTCCTCTATTCAGAAGATTTTGTCTCCCTCATGAACAGCTCTTCTCTGGAGTCATTGCCGGGGTCATAACCATTCTTCTGCGAGGGGAGTTTTCGCACTTCCAATCTTATTATTTTGTTATTGTCTTGCTTAGTTTATTTTTATTATTTCCTTGTTTGCTTAATATAAAAAATACAAAAAAAATAGTTACTTGCATTTATTTCTTTATTTTGAATTGTTATTATGTCTAGTTATTTATTTACTATCAATGTCTACTCTCGTTGAAACAAAAACTTATGAGGAATACCACTTGTCTCAAAAAGGAAAATATTTATGGGAACAAATAAGTAGATTGAATAATTTTGCTAAGAACTTGTGTTCTACATATGATGAATCCTACTGTTTTAATGAATCGTTTTGTTGTAGGAGGCATAAACACCTCCCTTTCTAATGTGATTATAATGATAATATAACCTTGGCTGCTTATACTAAAGGAAACTATGACTGTGGTAATCTTGAAAAAATTGAACAATTTGTTGTTTTTAAGGATGCCTATGAAATTGTTGGTTATATTCAAAATGATGATGCCCCTTGTAAAAATTAGAATTATGCTATACTTGGTTACTGTCTTGAATATTACAATGATAATCCTTATATTCTGAATTTCTTGAGAAAAGGTATCCTCAAAAAGAAGAAACTGTTGTCTTGCAGGAACCTGTAAAAGAAGAAACTACTTCTGAAGTTGAAAGCTCATTGGATGAAAAAGAGGAAGAGAGTGATGAACAAAAGGAGGATCTACATCCTAAAGATAGTAACTCTTTAACTCTTACATTATTTGATTGCCCTCCATACGTGCCTAAGGAGGAAGTGTGCTATATTGTTGAATGTCATGAATCTATTGCAATATTTACTTTTGATAAATTTGAAAAAGACATGTTCCTTGACTCAATAAGTGAAATAACAGAAAGTAAAAAAATGTTCCCCAATGTTATCTATGATAATGCTTTAGATGATGGTCCTATGATTATCAATAATCCTCTATGTTTAGAAGTTATTACTTATTCATGTGAGGATAAAAATGATATAATTGCTGCTTGTGATGGTACTCTTGCTCATGAGAGTCCTACTTTATTCTTGAATTCTCCTAATTACACCAGGGAGGAGAAATTTTCTTATGTTGAGAAATACTTATGTGGTTTGCAATTGTCTCTAGTTCCAAATCTTTGTTGCAACCATGATCTTAAACATATGTTGATCTTAATAACTATTTTGAAAGAGGAAGCATGCTAATGAATTTCAAAATAAATTTAATGATCCTCCTTATGTGCCTATATTATCTAAGTTGAATGATTCTTGTGGTTATATGGATGAATTTATTTGTACTACTGAAAATTATTATACCAGGTTTTAGCTTCTCCTTTTAATGAGAAAGGAAATATTTTAGCAACAAAGTAAGTGCGTCTTTTTATATCCTTAGCAAATATTCCACTCAAATCAGACAGTACATTCATGTGTTCTACAACACTTTCATTTTCAGTTCCACAAAAAGGTTTTCTTTCAACAATAGCTATGTGAGCCAAATAAAGAGAGAAATTATAAGCTTTATCTTTAATATTTATGAGAGATGTAGCAAAGTTAGCATCAGGATATAATTTATATCTAACAACACGTTTTTAAGAAGGTTTTTCATAGAACTAGCCTCTTTAGTACCATTAATTTTTTCAACAAAAGCATCATCAAGCTCCACATACATGTCATCATGATCATCATAAGTATTATGTGTAAATTCAGGCGAATTAACAGGTGTTTCAGCATTTTCATCAGGAATTTTAGCATTGTCAATTTGTTTAGATTTAGCAATAGTAGCATCTAAAAAGGGACCTAATGAACCAGTTTCATCAAGAACAGTAGAAGCATCATCATAAGTAATTTCAGATTCAGCGTAGTAACAGAATGTACAGGTTGTGGTTGTGTTACAAGCTTACTCAACACAGACGGAGAATCAAGAGAAGCGGCGGAGTTCAGTGTTGTATCTTTCCTTGTAGTGGATGGTACAATGGGAAACTTCTTATCAGCATTTCTTCCGATGATGAATAAATTCCAGAGAACAATATCACACTCAGGTGGACTTATAAATAAAGCTATGCTCCCCGGCAATGGCGCCAGAAAATAGTCTTGATGACCACAAGTATAGGGGATCACAATAATCTTCGAGCGAAGTAAAACCCAAATTTATTGATTCGACACAAGGGGAGCCAAAGAATATTTATAAGCCTTAACAGATGATTTGTCAGATCAGCTGCACCTGTTAATAGACTTGATCGAGACAGATTATCAGTAGCAACAGTTTTATAGCAGAGACAGTAATGAAATAATAGCAGCAGTAGAAATAAGACATCGATTGTGATTACAGTAGACAGCAGGATTAAAATACTGTAGGCATAGGGACAGATGTACGGGCGTTGCATGGATAAAATAATTCATGTAATATCAAAGCATAGGCATTTGCATATAAATAAGATAAAACATCCAAGTATTAACTAATCATAAGCATGTATTCCTATTTAGTTGTGTGTGCTCGTAATGAGAAACTTGCACAACATCTTTTGTCCTGCCAGCCCGTTTGCGGCGGGGCCTCTAGAGAAACTACTGCAATTAAGGCACTACTTTTAATAAAGTACCGGAGACAAACATTAACATTCCGTGAACATATGTGATCCTCACATCACAGCCATTCCCTCTGGTTATCCCAATTATTGTCACTTTGGGGCCATCGGTGGTTCCAGACAATAATATGTGTATACAACTAACATATATGATCTAAAACAATAATTATCCTCATGATACAATAACATGTCACTAGTAGGAAAAGGCTTATAGCCACCAAAATTGCGCTGGCGAACAAATGAAAACGTGCACTAGCATTTATAGCATTGTCGGATGCATAGCCGCCACAGCCAGCGGTAAAACTTCTACCCCTGGCGGACAACAAAACGTGTTCGTCAGCGGTAGCTCTGGGCTGGGCGGGGCTGTCGCGAAAGGATACCGTTGGCGAAGGCCACTTCTGCTCGCCATCGGTAAAATGAATACTGCTGGTGAACCACCTACACGGTGCGCCAGCGGCAGTATAGGCGGGAATCGTTTGCGCATCCTTAAAATTTGTTCACCAGGGGTATGTTTGACCTACACCACCACACACACAGGAACCCACTACCGCCGCTCGCTCCTTACCATAATCCCACCGCAACTTCTCTCGATTCCCCTTTTCTCTCTTTGTCCAGCGCGCTCGCTCCTTATCCTCCACCGCTCCCAGCGCGCCGCCTCCTCCTCCCGCATGCCGCCGCCGCCTCGCTCGCCTGAGCCCCTCCCTCTGCCAGCTCTAATCTCGCCCGCATGCCTCCCCGTCAGCAGAAGGCCTCCCCGTCCCCTAAGGCGCCGGTATTGAAGGGTTTGACCGCAACAACCACGTCGGGCTCTCGCCGGAGACGTAGGTCGACGGGCCCGCGTCTAGAAAGAGGCTGATGAGGCTGCGCTCGCGGCGGCGCACGGGCAAAACCCTAGCTCGCCTTTCCACTCCCTCCCCCACCCCTCTTCTCCTCCTCGCCGCCGCTGCCCCTCCTCACAGATCCATCTCCCTCTCGATCCTCCTCTCCGGTTGCTGTCGCTGGAGGACCTGTCGCGGACGTTGGCGATCACGAGCTCAAGTCCGTCACCAGGAACTTCTCCACCACCAACTTCCTCGGCGAGGGAGGCTTCGGCCCCGTCTACAAGGGCTCCATCGGCACCAGCCTCCGTCCGGGGCTTGACGCACAGCAGGTCGCCGTCAAGCATCGACCTTTCCAAGGTGAGCTTCAATCTGTGCCTATGCATCTGATGGTGTGGGATGCCTAGGATCAATTTACATGAGTAGTTTTTTTTCTTGTAATCTAGTTTGAAACAGCATGAGCATTTGCTATTAGGCAACGCTGCTCTTAGGCTTCAGTTAACTACCTGACACATTCTCCAGAAGTTTGTCTCTTTTATGCATATAGAGCATCATATAAATTATTTTAGTTGAGGTCCTTGCTTGTTGAATTTGTTTCCCATGATTAAAATTTGAGGAACATACATGTACCATACTATATTATTGTTATCATTGAAGTCAGATTTTGTACACTGATGCATGTTGTCGTGGGATTGTCACGACATATGTTTCCGGGTGGAAACTTGAGATGAGGGGCAAGGCGACTCTGGCGCTCAGAAGATTGTCTAGCTCTGCAGGGAAGAAGATGTTTTTTATCCAAGTTCGGGTCCCCTCGGTGGACGATCCCTACGTCTTGCTATAAATCACTGATATGATAATATGTTACATGGTGCGCCAATGATGATCGCCGGGTTTCGATGACTCCGGCGTGGGAGCTCTCTCTATTTTGTCTATCTTACTTGGCTTTACTATGGCTTATCTTAGCCTCTCTTGACCTATCTTTCTATGACCTAGGAGCCCGGTTATATAGACATCCGGGTCTCCTGATTTACATGGTAAGACTACTTGGAGTTCTACTCTATCTCGTCTTGTCTTTCATACCCTCCAAGTCTTGGGCTCCGTGCTAAATAATGCCTCTGAGTCTTCTAGAGCCTTCCTTCTCTGGGTCTTCCTGAAACCTTATCCAAATCCAGGTTTCGCCTGACACCCAAATCCAGGTTTCGCCTGACACCCTCATCCGGGTTTCGCCTTACACCCTCATCCGGGTTTCGCATGACACTCACATCCGGGGTTCGCCTAACACCCAGATCCGGGTTAGCTTCCTGGCCGGGTTATGAAATGAGCTCTCCGACCGAAGTGTAACCCTGCTCATGTGGAGTGCAGGGTAACTGTAACGTCCCCAAATTTGCTAAATTGGTAATTAGGACTTGTCTTTGCATCATGAGCATCATTTGCATCTAATTAAAATGTGCACAAAATTTGAGTTTAAAAATTAAAAGAGAAAACCCTAAGTGGCCTAAACCACTTGTTATTTTAAATGTGTTAAAAGAGTTTCAAAATTTTCAAAATCCAAAGTTGCCACTGGCTTCCTTGTGAAATTCTGAGTCTCCTGGTATTTTTTTTATAAATTTTATATTTTCAAAAAGACCCTCAAAAGATTTATTACCCAAACCAGGGGCCTATCTGTGAAGAAATCCAGCAATTATTACAATCTTCAGGGGGTTTTCCAGAAAATGGCCGTCGTCTTCAACCTTCTCACCCCGAGCTCTGCGCTATCGCGACCGATGTCGTCCGCCACTGCTCTGTGCGCCAAGATCCTCGCCGCCGGAGAAACCCTTGTAACATCCCAAATTTTGGAACCAAGAAAAACTTATTTTTACCAGACCCAAAATTCAGAACCAACAAAAACTTTTTGAAATGTTTCACTAATGATTGTGTTTCCCTTCCCATTGCTATGATCGAACTTGTGTGACTTGCTATTTGAATGGTGATATGATTAATTCTAGGGTTTGAATGTTGTCGCCTTGGTTGTGATGATGATTGTATTGTTTGCTTGGGTGAATAATTACACCAAAATACTTTAAGTGTTAAATTGAATACACACTTGACAATAAAGTTGGGTGAGACTTGAATGGAAACAAACTCCTCAAATTAATCAACAAATGGGAATTTAAATCATGAGCTAAAGAAATGATCTAAATAAATTAGACTCCCTACTCAACTCTCTATTTTCTTCAAAACAAATACCTTATTATGAAAATAAAATATATTTGAAGTTAAAATATTTGTGAAGGAAGTTCCAAGAGTTCAAAGATAATATTTTGAACTTGCTTTAAAATTTCTAAAGGATTTTAAATTTGTTTTTAAGAAAATGCCATATTTAAACCTTGTGAACAAAAGTTATTCAAAACATTTTTTTTTCAAATACCAAATTTTGTGGAGCTTCTACATGTATATGGGAGCCTACCCAAATATTTTCAAATTTTTATAAAATGTTTTAGTATCCCAAATAAAATCCTTAAAAGCTACTGGTTTTCAAAAGGAATTAAAAGAAACAAAAAAAGGACTGGTTTGCGAAGTGGAAAAATATGTCCGGGGGGGTTTTTCAGAAGATGTTCATCTTCTGTAGAGAGGCATGGCGACAGTGGCCGGTGTCGCCGTGCTCCCCGCGCCGCCGCTCGCCGCCTGCCCCCCCCCCCCCCCCCCTCGCTGCAGCGTCGCCGCCCGGACCCCCCGCCCCTCCGCCTCGCTCCTCTCCTCCCTGGACCAGCATCCGCGCCACGCCCCCTCCCCTTTTTGCACGCGCCCGTGCCGCCGCTCGGCATATCCGCGGACGGCACGGCGACGTGTGTCGACCGCCCGGACCCCCCCCCCTCCGCCGCGGCATAAAATCTCCCGAGCCGCTCCTCTGTTTCTCCTCCTCTCACTCCATCGCTTTCTCTCTCTTCCTCTCTTTTCTCTCCTCTCTTCCCCACGACACCGCGGCACCGAGCTCGCCGTCGCACACAGCCGGCGACTGGAGCCTCCCCGAGCCCAGTGGAGACCTCCTCTCGATCCGCCTCGCCATCCTATTCGTCCTCGTGCGAGGAATCACCGCGGGCCGCCCGGAGTCTCCGTCGCCGTCCTCGTCTTCCCGAGCTCCGGCCGCCGCGCCTCGAGGAAGATTGCCGCCGTCTCCGACCTTCTCCGACCACGACGAGCACACGCACGCGTCGAGGGTGAGCACGCGAATCCCTTGGACATGCTCGTTACCCTCCTAACGCTGTAGCTCGTCGTAGTGATCGAGACCGTGTCCAACCGCCGCCGTGACTCGCCGTGGTCGCCGTCTCCTGTGACCATTTGGGTCGTAGCGCTGCCCTCCAGTCTCCCTATACCCGTGCGAGTCATATGTGCCCCTTAGTCCGTCCGCGCGCGTCCCCTTCCGTCGACCCCGTGCGCGTCACCGTCGGTGAGCACCGTGGCCGTGTGCGTCGTCGCCGTGCACAGTCCACACCTAAAAAGGATCCGTGCCCGTAGACTAGCACCAACACCGATCCACCCCAGTGGCTAGCACCAGCGCACGCGCTCGTGAGGTCGCGAGTTCGAACCCCGGCGGCGCGCTGCCTTTTTCCTTTTATTTTGCACGCTGACAGGTAGTCCCCACCGGTCAGTGACCGTGGCAGTCAGCTCAGCCTGCACTCTGCCCAGTTGGCACCAGCGTGGCACTCGGGCCCGCATGGCAGTGGCTGTGGCTAGCCAGCTCTTCGGTGCAAAGCGTTCCACTAGGTTTTCTGAGAAATAAAATAAATAGACAGATTCAAATATAAATTTGTAAAATCCATAACTTTTTAAATACTTATCCAAAAATTACAAATAAGATACCAAAATGTTCAGAAAAATAAAACCTGTCTTTTGGTGAAATTCACCTATCCAAATAAATTAGTCTATTTGATGTTTTATTAGAATAAAGAAAATGGCAGAAAAGAAAAGACTTTTGGAAAATTCATATCTTTAAAAATAAGGATCCAAAAATTAAGTTTGACCTATTAAAATGTTTAGCAAGTGCTAACCTTCATATTCCACCTTGTTTCCACACATGGATAATTATTTTGTAGTGTTGCTTAGAATAAATTAACAAAAATAGCATATTGAGAAAGGATGTTATAAATTAATCCGTGATAAATTTTGGAATGAATCCAATTGGGTTGTCTTCTATATGTGTAGGAGAACATATCCCTAGCTTGGTTTGAATTTAGGAGTCACTGATTGACTTTGGTGCTAATTATAAGGCTTAGGTCTTTTCTGCCTATTTTAATTAGGCCTTTAATTAATTGTTATGTTATAACTTTATTGTTACAAATGTGTTTCCTAGCATATGCAGGGTGGTAGCCACTGTTATGACATGTTCTTTTAATTTTACTAGCATGTTAGGAAAGCTAATTGTGAGTCATGTGTTTGTGAGGGATTTATTCCTTATACAACTTTTCACCTAGTAATTAGGAATTACTATGTTTGTTTATTTTGATGTGAGAATATTGTGTGAGATTAATATGTATGCCTTGCTGGTTAAGGATTGTTGTGGTACCGTTGCGTACATGTTATTATAGTTTAGCAGGTTATAATATGTTAGTACTGTTAGTGGAATTTGTTAGGCAAATTGGTATGAGTAATATATTTGTCTGGCTTGATGAACTTGATGGACTTGAGTTAAGTGCTAGCTTAACTATCTTGTTAGTGTATCCACCTTAGCTTGGTGAGGTATGTAAATTATAGAGATTAATTGGTGACTTAACTTTTGTCTGAAGTATTTCCTGATCAGAGAAAAGTGGTTACTAATTACCTCTATTTGAGGATGCCTTGGTGCTCTATATTTTGGCATGTGTATGGTCTTATACTCCTGTGAGTATAATGCCCTAGTAAATATAGATTTAGTTCGTTGCTTGATTAAACTAGTGCTATGTATGTGGCTTGAGTGATTAGTTTGATACTTGTGGTTTGTCCCTTGTTTATATGCCACTCGTGGTTTGGTTTGCTTATTGCGTGTTGTTTATTTTCATGTTGCGACGCTAGTTATAAACGCTACCGGAGTGGTATTTGGAAAGGATTTATCGGAGGAGGATGATATTTATTTCTTGAGCGGTGAAAAGAAGTCCAAGAACATCATACTGGAATCAGGCAAGCTATTCCCTGAGCTTGCAACTTTATACATCTATTTTGGTTCACATGTTTTACTTATAAAGAGCATATGTGATTTAAGTGGTGGTTGCCACTAAGGCTATGAGTTTGAAAACCCCTTTTCCAAAATACCAGTATATTATTTTGACACCCTGTATGGAGATATTAAATGGAAATTCTTTTTCAAACTATAGGATGGAAAACCCAAGATTTGTTTATTCAAAACTCCTTTGAAAACTTGTGTGGATATGAAGCACTATGATATGGTGTTGAAGTAAAGAAATGGAGAAAGGTGGTTTTTGAGAAAAGCACATTGTGTCTTAGTACTTACGTCGATCAGCCGATACTCTGTGCGACCACATTTACCCACATATGGGAAAGGGCCTAGTCATATAGTTTGCTCTTATTGGTATGGGACACTGCATCAACGGAGATGACTCTGTTATGCATGAGGGAATGGTTTGACGACCTACCCCTGACCTGGGTCCTCGCTCAACATCTATGAGTAGATAAGGAGGAGGATAGAAGGATGTCCCCTATACACCGCCAGATAAAACATGTGAGTCCTCACACTTAGATCCCGACGGGCTGGGTTAAGTGTCGATGGGAAGTATCATATGGGCAGGATCCTATACTAGCATGAGCAAAGGAAAGACTAGGGTCGGTGACTCAACTTCGCATACCGCTGGTATGGCGAAACGTGGCTGACACGATGAGTTATCGGATGAGTGTGGGAAAAGCGTGCTACCTCTGCAGAGGGTTAAAACTATTCGAATAGCCGAGTCCTCGGATATGGACAGTTGAGAGGCCCTACTTCGACCATGTGCAAGTTTTGGAAAAGATTTGAGTTTTAAAAGAAAAAGGAAGTGGAGAATGTTCCATACACCTATACCAACGGATCGGTATGAGGTTGTTGGAGAATATGTATCATGACGGTTTATGGTCAGGAAAAGGAGGAGTTTTGGAGAAACAGATAAAATGGTGATTTTTCGCTAAAATGTTTATTAAAGAGACTTCTTACCTTTTTCAACAAAGATGCCCCCTTTTGGGAAAGAGTTTTAAAGAGACTTCTTACAAAGGCAGATTTATGGGAAAAGTTCTGAAGACTTCCTTTCCTTTTTCAATAAAGACATAGGGTTTTTCAAGGCAAACAAAGTTTTATTTAAACAAATAAAAGAATAGCGCATGCTCATGTTGGGGTAGTTTGCGAGTACGTAAATGTACTCATGGCTGTGTCCCTGGATATTCCCATGTCCAGAGTTCAAGAAGAAGTATGATGAAGACCGAGAGACCGATGACGTCTTTGCGAACTAGGCCGTCTTCCCAGTCAGCTGCCTGTAGGTGTCTTGGCAAATGACTCGGGCCCCACGTTGATTGGTGTTTTCCGCTGCAATAACTTATTGAAGATTATGGCTTCACTCAAGTAAGTAATTCTTTCGGTGTTTATGGATGTTCTTTTTGATACCAGTCGATTGTGCCCAGCGACAGACTGATCACGGGATCGGTAATGTTGTAGGCACAAGGGTATCTCGGACAGCTAGTCCGGGGTCCCCACAGACATGGTATCAGAGCCATCCTGACTGTAACAGACCTTAGTTAGCATGGACAATAGTTAGGAAAGAAATATTTGGTTAAAAATATATTGTTACCAAAAACATATTTTTATCTAAGGAATCCAAAAATAACTTCCACTCCTCTCACCTTATCAAATATCTCAAAGGCTTACCACTCTATTTTAAGATTTTTCAAGGATTCTTCTGTTATCTCTTACCTGTTCAAGATACTTGACGATGCACCCAAATGAGACCCCATTAGCTAGCACCTACGAGAAGAAGCTTCCATTGCAAGTGCTCAACATTCCACGTCGAGGTGATGGATCCGCCAGTACCAATATTATCAACAAAGCAAAGGACCTCAGAAGACCTCAACTCAATATCAACAATTCCACCTAGTTACTCCTTCGACAATCTCAGTTTCTCCAGCTGAAGACGAAGGCGACAAAGTGAGGACTTCACCAACCATATTAACCAAGGCCCATAGGAAAAACATGATAGGACCCTCGGTTGTACTACCCGACTACCACGAGTAGGACATCCTTTGGAACTAGAAGTACCTTGTGTGCTCTTTGCTTATGTGCACTATGCTTCTCTGTTAGTGTGTTGATTTCTTGCGCGTTCACCATCACGCCTTGATGGCAACACAAAGTCAAACCAAAGTTCTCTTTTTATAAAAATTGCTTTTTCGCCAGTTGCACCTTGTTGCAGATGTAAACCCTCTTAGGGAAAATATTTTTCTGAAAACTTCCTCTTATCTCAACCGTCTCCCGATAAGAACTGACAGTTTCGCAAGATACAAAAGACCCCCGACCTTTAACTAATAACCTGAAATTTTTGCAACCTAACCGGAAAATCAGATAATGGCCTTCAAGCACCACCTGAAGCAAGTGCGTCAAGATCTCGAAGAGGAACTGCTGTGGAGATTCGAGCTCAGAGACCGCAAGAAGGAGGAACTGCGATAAAGAGATTAATAATAGATCTCTTAAGTTGGTAAAGGAGTAATTAATATACCGGACTATCCTCGAGTATTCAGAAACTCATACATCATAAGCTGTTATTATTAATCTCTCTAAAAATAGTGTGATATTCCAATGTTCGTGTGGTATACAAGTAATTTGGTAACAAGCCTCATGAACTTGTTAACAAATCACTTTTATATGCTCAAACACTTGAGTGTCATACCATAAACTAAATAGAACGTCAGATAATTCAGTGCATCTCAGCCTCTGGAATATGAAAAGTAGTTTGACACGACTAGCTACCTTGTTAACAAATTCTTCTCGTATGACTAAGGCAATTCGATGTCATAAAAGACGATCACATTCTTATACAACTAACCAATAGAAAGCTTTGCTAGGGCTAAGTGGATTCCTTCACCACAAGGGTGAGATGAATGATGTTCAAACCCAAATAAAGGACAATAAAAAATTCTCTTAAATCAAGTGTATAACTTAGGGAACATGCAAGATCCAAATAAGAAAGTCACGTGGGGATTTATGGTGTTTTCCCAAGGATATGATTTCTAAAACAAGAACAGAAAAAGTTACCATTGAGAAAAACAACGGGTGTGAAGGTTCTTCACTAACTTTTTCTAAAGTCCGTTAACCCGCAACATTTGAACAATCATCGATCCACTCCCCAAACCACCTACCTCAGGACACTCGAATTGACTTTTAGACTTCTCTAGGAACCCGATACCCTAGATTGGACCTCTTGCAATTCTTACCGAAGCTTCACGGAGATCGATAACCAATGAAGTCAACAATGAAGTCCCTCCTTTATTCAGCTGAAGAAGGAAAAATATGAAGACAAATGTCGACCAGCTACTCCAGGAGAAGGTTGCCTCCAAGTCAACTCCAGCTGCGACTTTCCACAAGACCGGTTCAAGACCCCTTTTAAGGGGGGAAGACCTGCAATAGGTATACCAGAACAAGATAATTAGATCCGTACACCTTGGCCCTGTAGAATCCAGAAACAGCCGACTAATACTATCCATACGAGTCGATCGTCAAGACAACCCCATCATAAAGGAACTGGGCTCAGCGCATAAGTTTATCGACAGAGAAAACCTCGCAACATACATTTGTCAAGATCTCCCGTGGTGAACTTAATAAAGAAGCCACAACCTCGGAAGTATAACCAACCTAAAACACATGCCCTCGTACTCCCCTATCACCCCACCTTGCAAATCTCGGGACGAGATTTATTTTAAGGGGGGAAGGTTTGTAACATCCCAAATTTTGGAACCAAGAAAAACTTACTTTTACCAGACCCAAAATTCAGAACCAACAAAATTTTTTTGAAATGTTTCACTAATGATTGTGTTTCCCTTCCCATTGCTATGATCGAACTTGTGTGACTTGCTATTTGAATGGTGATATGATTAATTCTAGGGTTTGAATGTTGTGGCCTTGGTTGTGATGATGATTGTATTGTTTGCTTGGGTGAATAATTACACCAAAATACTTTAAGTGTTAAATTGAATACACACTTGACAATAAAGTTGGGTGAGACTTGAATGGAAACAAACTCCTCAAATTAATCATCAAATGGGAATTTAAATCATGAGCTAAAGAAATGATCTAAATAAATTAGACTCCCTACTCAACTCTCTATTTTCTTCAAAACAAATACCTTATTATGAAAATAAAATATATTTGAAGTTAAAATATTTGTCAAGGAAGTTCCAAGAGTTCAAAGATAATATTTTGAACTTGCTTTAAAATTTCTAAAGGATTTTAAATTTGTTTTTAAGAAAATGCCATATTTAAACCTTGTGAACAAAAGTTATTCAAAACATTTTATTTTCAAATACCAAATTTTGTGGAGCTTCTACATGTATATGGGAGCCTACCCAAATATTTTCAAATTTTTATAAAATGTTTTAGTATCCCAAATAAAATCCTTAAAAGCTACTGGTTTTCAAAAGGAATTAAAAGAAACAAAAAAAGGACTGGTTTGCGAAGTGGAAAAATATGTCCGGGGGGGGTTTTCAGAAGATGTTCATCTTCTGTAGAGAGGCATGGCGACAGTGGCCGGTGTCGCCGTGCTCCCCGCGCCGCCGCTCGCCGCCTGCCCCCCCCCCTCGCTGCAGCGTCGCCGCCCGGACCCCCCGCCCCTCCGCCTCGCTCCTCTCCTCCCTGGACCAGCATCCGCGCCACGCCCCCTCCCCTTTTTGCACGCGCCCGTGCCGCCGCTCGGCATATCCGCGGACGGCACGGCGACGTGTGTCGACCGCCCGGACCCCCCCCCCCCCTCCGCCGCGGCATAAAATCTCCCGAGCCGCTCCTCTGTTTCCCCTCCTCTCACTCCATCGCTTTCTCTCTCTTCCTCTCTTTTCTCTCCTCTCTTCCCCACGACACCGCGGCACCGAGCTCGCCGTCGCACACAGCCGGCGACTGGAGCCTCCCCGAGCCCAGTGGAGACCTCCTCTCGATCCGCCTCGCCATCCTATTCGTCCTCGTGCGAGGAATCACCGCGGGCCGCCCGGAGTCTCCGTCGCCGTCCTCTTCTTCCCGAGCTCCGGCCGCCGCGCCTCGAGGAAGATTGCCGCCGTCTCCGACCTTCTCCGACCACGACGAGCACACGCACGCGTCGAGGGTGAGCACGCGAATCCCTTGGACATGCTCGTTACCCTCCTAACGCTGTAGCTCGTCGTAGTGATCGAGACCGTGTCCAACCGCCGCCGTGACTCGCCGTGGTCGCCGTCTCCTGTGACCATTTGGGTCGTAGCGCTGCCCTCCAGTCTCCCTATACCCGTGCGAGTCATATGTGCCCCTTAGTCCGTCCGCGCGCGTCCCCTTCCGTCGACCCCGTGCGCGTCACCGTCGGTGAGCACCGTGGCCGTGCGCGTCGTCGCCGTGCACAGTCCACACCTAAAAAGGATCCGTGCCCGTAGACTAGCACCAACACCGATCCACCCCAGTGGCTAGCACCAGCGCACGCGCTCGTGAGGTCGCGAGTTCGAACCCCGGCGGCGCGCTGCCTTTTTCCTTTTATTTTGCACGCTGACAGGTAGTCCCCACCGGTCAGTGACCGTGGCAGTCAGCTCAGCCCGCACTCTGCCCAGTTGGCACCAGCGTGGCACTCGGGCCCGCATGGCAGTGGCTGTGGCTATCCAGCTCTTCGGTGCAAAGCGTTCCACTAGGTTTTCTGAGAAATAAAATAAATAGACAGATTCAAATATAAATTTGTAAAATCCATAACTTTTTAAATACTTATCCAAAAATTACAAATAAGATACCAAAATGTTCAGAAAAATAAAACCTGTCTTTTGGTGAAATTCACCTATCCAAATAAATTAGTCTATTTGATGTTTTATTAGAATAAAGAAAATGGCAGAAAAGAAAAGACTTTTGGAAAATTCATATCTTTAAAAATAAGGATCCAAAAATTAAGTTTGACCTATTAAAATGTTTAGCAAGTGCTAACCTTCATATTCCACCTTGTTTCCACACATGGATAATTATTTTGTAGTGTTGCTTAGAATAAATTAACAAAAATAGCATATTGAGAAAGGATGTTATAAATTAATCCGTGATAAATTTTGGAATGAATCCAATTGGGTTGTCTTCTATATGTGTAGGAGAACATATCCCTAGCTTGGTTTGAATTTAGGAGTCACTGATTGACTTTGGTGCTAATTATAAGGCTTAGGTCTTTTCTGCCTATTTTTATTAGGCCTTTAATTAATTGTTATGTTATAACTTTATTGTTACAAATGTGTTTCCTAGCATATGCAGGGTGGTAGCCACTGTTATGACATGTTCTTTTAATTTTACTAGCATGTTAGGAAAGCTAATTGTGAGTCATGTGTTTGTGAGGGATTTATTCCTTATACAACTTTTCACCTAGTAATTAGGAATTACTATGTTTGTTTATTTTGATGTGAGAATATTGTGTGAGATTAATATGTATGCCTTGCTGGTTAAGGATTGTTGTGGTACCGTTGCGTACATGTTATTATAGTTTAGCAGGTTATAATATGTTAGTACTGTTAGTGGAATTTGTTAGGCAAATTGGTATGAGTAATATATTTGTCTGGCTTGATGAACTTGATGGACTTGAGTTAAGTGCTAGCTTAACTATCTTGTTAGTGTATCCACCTTAGCTTGGTGAGGTATGTAAATTATAGAGATTAATTGGTGACTTAACTTTTGTCTGAAGTATTTCCTGATCAGAGAAAAGTGGTTACTAATTACCTCTATTTGAGGATGCCTTGGTGCTCTATATTTTGGCATGTGTATGGTCTTATACTCCTGTGAGTATAATGCCCTAGTAAATATAGATTTAGTTCGTTGCTTGATTAAACTAGTGCTATGTATGTGGCTTGAGTGATTAGTTTGATACTTGTGGTTTGTCCCTTGTTTATATGCCACTCGTGGTTTGGTTTGCTTATTGCGTGTTGTTTATTTTCATGTTGCGACGCTAGTTATAAACGCTACCGGAGTGGTATTTGGAAAGGATTTATCGGAGGAGGATGATATTTATTTCTTGAGCGGTGAAAAGAAGTCCAAGAACATCATACTGGAATCAGGCAAGCTATTCCCTGAGCTTGCAACTTTATACATCTATTTTGGTTCACATGTTTTACTTATAAAGAGCATATGTGATTTAAGTGGTGGTTGCCACTAAGGCTATGAGTTTGAAAACCCCTTTTCCAAAATACCAGTATATTATTTTGACACCCTGTATGGAGATATTAAATGGAAATTCTTTTTCAAACTATAGGATGGAAAACCCAAGATTTGTTTATTCAAAACTCCTTTGAAAACTTGTGTGGATATGAAGCACTATGATATGGTGTTGAAGTAAAGAAATGGAGAAAGGTGGTTTTTGAGAAAAGCACATTGTGTCTTAGTACTTACGTCGATCAGCCGATACTCTGTGCGACCACATTTACCCACATATGGGAAAGGGCCTAGTCATATAGTTTGCTCTTATTGGTATGGGATACTGCATCAACGGAGATGACTCTGTTATGCATGAGGGAATGGTTTGACGACCTACCCCTGACCTGGGTCCTCGCTCAACATCTATGAGTAGATAAGGAGGAGGATAGAAGGATGTCCCCTATACACCGCCAGATAAAACATGTGAGTCCTCACACTTAGATCCCGACGGGCTGGGTTAAGTGTCGATGGGAAGTATCATATGGGCAGGATCCTATACTAGCATGAGCAAAGGAAAGACTAGGGTCGGTGACTCAACTTCGCATACCGCTGGTATGGCGAAACGTGGCTGACACGATGAGTTATCGGATGAGTGTGGGAAAAGCGTGCTACCTCTGCAGAGGGTTAAAACTATTCGAATAGCCGAGTCCTCGGATATGGACAGTTGAGAGGCCCTACTTCGACCATGTGCAAGTTTTGAAAAAGATTTGAGTTTTAAAAGAAAAAGGAAGTGGAGAATGTTCCATACACCTATACCAACGGATCGGTATGAGGTTGTTGGAGAATATGTATCATGACGGTTTATGGTCAGGAAAAGGAGGAGTTTTGGAGAAACAGATAAAATGGTGATTTTTCGCTAAAATGTTTATTAAAGAGACTTCTTACCTTTTTCAACAAAGATGCCCCCTTTTGGGAAAGAGTTTTAAAGAGACTTCTTACAAAGGCAGATTTATGGGAAAAGTTCTGAAGACTTCCTTTCCTTTTTCAATAAAGACATAGGGTTTTTCAAGGCAAACAAAGTTTTATTTAAACAAATAAAAGAATAGCGCATGCTCATGTTGGGGTAGTTTGCGAGTACGTAAATGTACTCATGGCTGTGTCCCTGGATATTCCCATGTCCAGAGTTCAAGAAGAAGTATGATGAAGACCGAGAGACCGATGACGTCTTTGCGAACTAGGCCGTCTTCCCAGTCAGCTGCCTGTAGGTGTCTTGGCAAATGACTCGGGCCCCACGTTGATTGGTGTTTTCCGCTGCAATAACTTATTGAAGATTATGGCTTCACTCAAGTAAGTAATTCTTTCGGTGTTTATGGATGTTCTTTTTGATACCAGTCGATTGTGCCCAGCGACAGACTGATCACGGGATCGGTAATGTTGTAGGCACAAGGGTATCTCGGACAGCTAGTCCGGGGTCCCCACAGACATGGTATCAGAGCCATCCTGACTGTAACAGACCTTAGTTAGCATGGACAATAGTTAGGAAAGAAATATTTGGTTAAAAATATATTGTTACCAAAAACATATTTTTATCTAAGGAATCCAAAAATAACTTCCACTCCTCTCACCTTATCAAATATCTCAAAGGCTTACCACTCTATTTTAAGATTTTTCAAGGATTCTTCTGTTATCTCTTACCTGTTCAAGATACTTGACGATGCACCCAAATGAGACCCCATTAGCTAGCACCTACGAGAAGAAGCTTCCATTGCAAGTGCTCAACATTCCACGTCGAGGTGATGGATCCGCCAGTACCAATATTATCAACAAAGCAAAGGACCTCAGAAGACCTCAACTCAATATCAACAATTCCACCTAGTTACTCCTTCGACAATCTCAGTTTCTCCAGCTGAAGACGAAGGCGACAAAGTGAGGACTTCACCAACCATATTAACCAAGGCCCATAGGAAAAACATGATAGGACCCTCGGTTGTACTACCCGACTACCACGAGTAGGACATCCTTTGGAACTAGAAGTACCTTGTGTGCTCTTTGCTTATGTGCACTATGCTTCTCTGTTAGTGTGTTGATTTCTTGCGCGTTCACCATCACGCCTTGATGGCAACACAAAGTCAAACCAAAGTTCTCTTTTTATAAAAATTGCTTTTTCGCCAGTTGCACCTTGTTGCAGATGTAAACCCTCTTAGGGAAAATATTTTTCTGAAAACTTCCTCTTATCTCAACCGTCTCCCGATAAGAACTGACAGTTTCGCAAGATACAAAAGACCCCCGACCTTTAACTAATAACCTGAAATTTTTGCAACCTAACCGGAAAATCAGATAATGGCCTTGAAGCACCACCTGAAGCAAGTGCGTCAAGATCTCGAAGAGGAACTGCTGTGGAGATTCGAGCTCAGAGACCGCAAGAAGGAGGAACTGCGATAAAGAGATTAATAATAGATCTCTTAAGTTGGTAAAGGAGTAATTAATATACCGGACTATCCTCGAGTATTCAGAAACTCATACATCATAAGCTGTTATTATTAATCTCTCTAAAAATAGTGTGATATTCCAATGTTCGTGTGGTATACAAGTAATTTGGTAACAAGCCTCATGAACTTGTTAACAAATCACTTTTATATGCTCAAACACTTGAGTGTCATACCATAAACTAAATAGAACGTCAGATAATTCAGTGCATCTCAGCCTCTGGAATATGAAAAGTAGTTTGACACGACTAGCTACCTTGTTAACAAATTCTTCTCGTATGACTAAGGCAATTCGATGTCATAAAAGACGATCACATTCTTATACAACTAACCAATAGAAAGCTTTGCTAGGGCTAAGTGGATTCCTTCACCACAAGGGTGAGATGAATGATGTTCAAACCCAAATAAAGGACAATAAAAAATTCTCTTAAATCAAGTGTATAACTTAGGGAACATGCAAGATCCAAATAAGAAAGTCACGTGGGGATTTATGGTGTTTTCCCAAGGATATGATTTCTAAAACAAGAACAGAAAAAGTTACCATTGAGAAAAACAACGGGTGTGAAGGTTCTTCACTAAATTTTTCTAAAGTCCGTTAACCCGCAACATTTGAACAATCATCGATCCACTCCCCAAACCACCTACCTCAGGACACTCGAATTGACTTTTAGACTTCTCTAGGAACCCGATACCCTAGATTGGACCTCTTGCAATTCTTACCGAAGCTTCACGGAGATCGATAACCAATGAAGTCAACAATGAAGTCCCTCCTTTATTCAGCTGAAGAAGGAAAAATATGAAGACAAATGTCGACCAGCTACTCCAGGAGAAGGTTGCCTCCAAGTCAACTCCAGCTGCGACTTTCCACAAGACCGGTTCAAGACCCCTTTTAAGGGGGGAAGACCTGCAATAGGTATACCAGAACAAGATAATTAGATCCGTACACCTTGGCCCTGTAGAATCCAGAAACAGCCGACTAATACTATCCATACGAGTCGATCGTCAAGACAACCCCATCATAAAGGAACTGGGCTCAGCGCATAAGTTTATCGACAGAGAAAACCTCGCAACATACATTTGTCAAGATCTCCCGTGGTGAACTTAATAAAGAAGCCACAACCTCGGAAGTATAACCAACCTAAAACACATGCCCTCGTACTCCCCTATCACCCCACCTTGCAAATCTCGGGACGAGATTTATTTTAAGGGGGGAAGGTTTGTAACATCCCAAATTTTGGAACCAAGAAAAACTTATTTTTACCAGACCCAAAATTCAGAACCAACAAAAACTTTTTGAAATGTTTCACTAATGATTGTGTTTCCCTTCCCATTGCTATGATCGAACTTGTGTGACTTGCTATTTGAATGGTGATATGATTAATTCTAGGGTTTGAATGTTGTGGCCTTGGTTGTGATGATGATTGTATTGTTTGCTTGGGTGAATAATTACACCAAAATACTTTAAGTGTTAAATTGAATACACACTTGACAATAAAGTTGGGTGAGACTTGAATGGAAATAAACTCCTCAAATTAATCAACAAATGGGAATTTAAATCATGAGCTAAAGAAATGATCTAAATAAATTAGACTCCCTACTCAACTCTCTATTTTCTTCAAAACAAATACCTTATTATGAAAATAAAATATATTTGAAGTCAAAATATTTGTCAAGGAAGTTCCAAGAGTTCAAAGATAATATTTTGAACTTGCTTTAAAATTTCTAAAGGATTTTAAATTTGTTTTTAAGAAAATGCCATATTTAAACCTTGTGAACAAAAGTTATTCAAAACATTTTATTTTCAAATACCAAATTTTGTGGAGCTTCTACATGTATATGGGAGCCTACCCAAATATTTTCAAATTCTTATAAAATGTTTTAGTACCCCAAATAAAATCCCTAAAAGCTACTGGTTTTCAAAAGGAATTAAAAGAAACAAAAAAAGGACTGGTTTGCGAAGTGGAAAAATATGTCCGGGGCGGTTTTTCAGAAGATGTTCATCTTCTGTAGAGAGGCATGGCGACAGTGGCCGGTGTCGCCGTGCTCCCCGCGCCGCCGCTCGCCGCCCGCCCCCCCCCCCCCCCCCCCTCGCTGCAGCGTCGCCGCCCGGACCCCCCGCCCCTCCGCCTCGCTCCTCTGCTCCCTGGACCAGCATCCGCGCCACGCCCCCTCCCCTTTTTGCACGCGCCCGTGCCGCCGCTCGGCATGTCCGCGGACGGCACGGCGACGTGTGTCGACCGCCCGGACCCCCCCCCCCTCCGCCGCGGCATAAAAATCTCCTGAGCCGCTCCTCTGTTTCCCCTCCTCTCACTCCATCGCTTGCTCTCTCTTCCTCTCTTTTCTCTCCTCTCTTCCCCACGACACCGCGGCACCGAGCTCGCCGTCGCACACCGCCGGCGACTGGAGCCTCCCCGAGCCCAATGGAGACCTCCTCTCGATCCGCCACGCCGTCCTATTCGTCCTCGTGCGAGGAATCACCGTGGGCCGCCAGGAGTCTCCGTCGCCGTCCTCGTCTTCCCGAGCTCCGGCCGCCGCGCCTCGAGGAAGATTGCCGCCGTCTCCGACCACGACGAACACACGCACGCGTCGAGGGTGAGCACGCGAATCCCTTGGACATGCTCATTACCTCCTAACGCTGTAGCTCGTCGTAGTGATCGAGACCGTGTCCAACCGCCGCCGTGACTCGCCGTGGTCGCAGTCTCCGGTGACCATTTGGGTCGTAGCGCTGCCCTCCAGTCTCCCTATACCCGTGCGAGTCATATGTGCCCCTTAGTCCGTCCGCGCGCGTCCCCTTCCGTCGACCCCGTGCGCGTCACCGCCGGTGATCACCGTGGCCGTGCGCGTCGTCGCCGTGCACAGTCCACACCTAAAAAGGATCTGTGCCCGTAGACTAGCACCAACACCGATCCACCCCAGTGGCTAGCACCAGCGCGCGCGCTCGTGAGGTCGCGAGTTCGAACCCCGGCGGCGTGCTGCCTTTTTCCTTTTATTTTGCACGCTGACAGGTAGTCCCCACCGGTCAGTGACCGTGGCAGTCAGCTCAGCCCGCACTCCGCCCAGTTGGCACCAGCGTGGCACTCGGGCCCGCATGGCAGTGGCTGTGGCTAGCCAGCTCTTCGGTGCAAAGCGTTCCACTAGGTTTTCTGAGAAATAAAATAAATAGACAGATTCAAATATAAATTTGTAAAATCCATAACTTTGTAAATACTTATCCAAAAATTACAAATAAGATACCAAAATGTTCAGAAAAATAAAACCTGTCTTTTGGTGAAATTCACCTATCCAAATAAATTAGTCTATTTGATGTTTTATTAGAATAAAGAAAATGGCAGAAAAGAAAAGACTTTTGGAAAATTCATATCTTTAAAAATAAGGATCCAAAAATTAAGTTTGACCTATTAAAATGTTTAGCAAGTGCTAACCTTCATATTCCACCTTGTTTCCACACATGGATAATTATTTTATAGTGTTGCTTAGAATAAATTAACAAAAATGGCATATTGAGAAAGGATGTTATAAATTAATCCGTGATAAATTTTGGAATGAATCCAATTGGGTTGTCTTCTATATGTGTAGGAGAACATATCCCTAGCTTGGTTTGAATTTAGGAGTCACTGATTGACTTTGGTGCTAATTATAAGGCTTAGGTCTTTTCTGCCTATTTTTATTAGGCCTTTAATTAATTGTTATGTTATAACTTTATTGTTACAAATGTGTTTCCTAGCATATGCAGGGTGGTAGCCACTGTTATGACATGTTCTTTTAATTTTACTAGCATGTTAGGAAAGCTAATTGTGAGTCATGTGTTTGTGAGGGATTTATTCCTTATACAACTTTTCACCTAGTAATTAGGAATTACTATGTTTGTTTATTTTGATGTGAGAATATTGTGTGAGATTAATATGTATGCCTTGCTGGTTAAGGATTGTTGTGGTACCATTGCGTACATGTTATTATAGTTTAGCAGGTTATAATATGTTAGTACTGTTAGTGGAATTTGTTAGGCAAATTGGTTTGAGTAATATATTTGTCTGGCTTGATGAACTTGATGGACTTGAGTTAAGTGCTAGCTTAACTATCTTGTTAGTGTATCCACCTTAGCTTGGTGAGGTATGTAAATTATAGAGATTAATTGGTGACTTAACTTTTGTCTGAAGTATTTCCTGATCAGAGAAAAGTGGTTACTAATTACCTCTATTTGAGGATGCCTTTGTGCTCTATATTTTGCCATGTGTATGGTCTTATACTCCTGTGAGTATAATGCCCTAGTAAATATAGATTTAGTTCGTTGCTTGATTAAACTAGTGCTATGTATGTGGCTTGAGTGATTAGTTTGATACTTGTGGTTTGTCCCTTGTTTATATGCCACTCGTGGTTTGGTTTGCTTATTGCGTGTTGTTTATTTTCATGTTGCGACGCTAGTTATAAACGCTACCGGAGTGGTATTTGGAAAGGATTTATCGGAGGAGGATGATATTTATTTCTTGAGCGGTGAGAAGAAGTCCAAGAACATCATACTGGAATCAGGCAAGCTATTCCCTGAGCTTGCAACTTTATACATCTATTTTGGTTCACATGTTTTACTTATAAAGAGCACATGTGATTTAAGTGGTGGTTGCCACTAAGGCTATTAGTTTGAAAACCCTTTTTCCAAAATACCAGTATATTATTTTGACACCCTGTATGGAGATATTAAATGGAAATTCTTTTTCAAACTATAGGATGGAAAAACCAAGATTTGTTTATTCAAAACTCCTTTGAAAACTTGTGTGGATATGAAGCACTATGATATGGTGTTGAAGTAAAGAAATGGAGAAAGGTGGTTTTTGAGAAAAGCACATTGTGTCTTAGTACTTACGTCGATCAGCCGATACTCTGTGCGACCACATTTACCCACATATGGGAAAGGGCCTAGTCATATAGTTTGCTCTTATTGGTATGGGACACTGCATCAACGGAGATGACTCTGTTATGCATGAGGGAATGGTTTGACGACCTACCCCTGACCTGGGTCCTCGCTCAACATCTATGAGTAGATAAGGAGGAGGATAGAAGGATGTCCCCTATACACCGCCAGATAAAACATGTGAGTCCTCACACTTAGATCCCGACGGGCTGGGTTAAGTGTCGATGGGAAGTATCATATGGGCAGGATCCTATACTAGCATGAGCAAAGGAAAGACTAGGGTCGGTGACTCAACTTCGCATACCGCTGGTATGGCGAAACGTGGCTGACACGATGAGTTATCGGATGAGTGTGGGAAAAGCGTCCTACCTCTGCAGAGGGTTAAAACTATTCGAATAGCCGAGTCCTCGGATATGGACAGTTGAGAGGCCCTACTTCGACCATGTGCAAGTTTTGGAAAAGATTTGAGTTTTAAAAGAAAAAGGAAGTGGAGAATGTTCCATACACCTATACCAACGGATCGGTATGAGGTTGTTGGAGAATATGTATCATGACGGTTTATGGTCAGGAAAAGGAGGAGTTTTGGAGAAACAAATAAAATGGTGATTTTTCGATAAAATGTTTATTAAAGAGACTTCTTACCTTTTTCAACAAAGATGCCCCCTTTTGGGAAAGAGTTTTAAAGAGACTTCTTACAAAGGCAGATTTATGGGAAAAGTTCTGAAGACTTCCTTTCCTTTTTCAATAAAGACATAGGGTTTTTCAAGGCAAACAAAGTTTTATTTAAACAAATAAAAGAATAGCGCATGCTCATGTTGGGGTAGTTTGCGAGTACGTAAATGTACTCATGGCTGTGTCCCTGGATATTCCCATGTCCAGAGTTCAAGAAGAAGTATGATGAAGACCGAGAGACCGATGACGTCTTTGCGAACTAGGCCGTCTTCCCAGTCAGCTGCCTATAGGTGTCTTGGCAAATGACTCGGGCCCCACGTTTATTGGTGTTTTCCGCTGCAATAACTTATTGAAGATTATGGCTTCACTCAAGTAAGTAATTCTTTCGGTAATTATGGATGTTCTTTTTGATACCAGTCGATTGTGCCCAGCGACAGACTGATCACGGGATCGCTAATGTTGTAGGCACAAGGGTATCTCGGACAGCTAGTCCGGGGTCCCCACAACCCTAGGCGCCCTTCATCTCTTTCCGTTTGCCCGTCTTGCCGAAACCCTAGCTCCGGCCTTCCCTCAAATCCCCGTCGATTCGAGCCACTCCGAGGTCCGGCGAGACGCTCTAGAGTTGCGCCGTGTTCCTCTCTCCCTCCTCCTCCATCTATTCGTGCAGGGAAGCCGGGAAGACGAGGATTTCTTCCATCCTCTCCAACCTCGGGCCGCCGCCGTCGAACTCGATTCTGGCCGCCTCCGGCCTCGCCTCGCTCCTCTGACCCTCCCACGAGATGCAGGGTGAGCTTAGGGTTCTCTTGGTGCCCTACTTTGGCCCCCTCGTGCTCGGATTGCTCGGACCGTCGTGCTCCTCTTCCGGCCGCCGCGTCCGCTCGTCGCCGGAGCAACTCCGGTGACAAATTTCGGGCGGCGCCGCCACCTTCTGGTCTGCCCCGTCTCCCTCTACCGATTGCCGTAGAGCACTCGCTCCAATTCCTTCGGGATCAAGGGATTCGTGCTCGGCAGTAGCCTCTGCCTCTATTGATGACGTCATCTGACGTCATCGCCTCTTTTTCTATTTTCTGAAAAATCTTTAAATCATTTCTGTATTTATTTAAATCCCTGACATGTGGGTCCTCTTGTCAGAAGTTTAATCATTTTTAAAAATGATTTCTAAAATTAATAAACTTATGACATGTGGGTCCAACTTTTATTTAAATTCATAAATGTTTAAAATGGAATTAACAAATGGTTTAAATTGAATTAAAATTGTTTAATCTTTGGAAATTCATAACTAATTCATTTCAATTCAGAAAAATATGATTTTTATATCAAAATTTGCAGATAAATAAGATCTATCTAATTATGTACCAATCATGCATATATAAACAACTTTGAACCATGTTTATAATAGAAGAACAAGTTACACCATTTCCTTTAATTATGGAGTTTGTCGAATGGCACCTCTCGGGCATTCGCACTCCATTTAAAATGTCCTTCCATGTGTAGGATTTACATTTCAATCCTTTAACTTGTCATGTCATGCGTTGTGTGCATTGCATCGATGCCATGGTTGAATGTTGTTTTCTGTTTCTTTTCCGGCGTTTCGCTTTCCGCGGTAGAATGCGAATCCGAAGTGGAGATTGACAATATCAGAGGACCGTGTTGGATCATCGGCGACATACTCAAGCGGGAATTCATGAAGGGTTATTTCTGTTTATCTCGATCAAGTGAAGCCGAAGATTTCCAAAAGCGTTATATCTTGTTATCGAAGAGCAAGGCAAGCATAACCTCTTATCTACACACATAAGATTTCAAAGTATTTGATTCTGGTATTATGCATGCGATTCAAATGTTGTTCTTGAGTGGAGGTATAGAGTGTCTTAAGTGTTGCATCGCGAGAGTCTGCTATGCTTAGCCCTGCTAAGATCTTCCCTCTGTTCGATCCGGTTGATGAATCGGAGCTGGGAAGGATGACGTGGAATGGTGAGAGATGTGTTGAATTTGCTAAAGACTTGGATGAGAGGCCACAATGGGATTGTGGTGGGTTGTCTCATTCTTGTCGATCTTAGGAACTGAGTTCCTGGGTTCGGAACCAAGATTAGTCGTGCATCCACACAGGGCATTCATTTTCCCCTCGGCTCCAACTTGCCTAGCCTACTACGTGAAGCCACTAGTTCGAGTGTTCCATTTGTGTGTGCGGCAAAATGAGTTGAGGAAATTAGGACTCGGGTCAGGAGAGTGTGACGCTCTGATCTTGACCCTGGCAACCCGCACTAGGGATCGTTGAGATGGCAGTCTGACCTACTGATGTGGCTCATGGACATAGGCGAAGCTTGGGAAAGGTCGTGGCCAACCCTCCTGCCGGCACTCCCCGGAAGAGTGCTAATAGCTGGCGTATCGGTTGGTTGGCGCGTGTGGGTAGTTACACCCCCTGCAGGGTAAATCTTTTCGGAAAGCCGTGTCCACGGTTATGGACGACTTGGTACCTTATTTCGGTGATAATAGACAACTATAATCTAAGTATAAAACTTGCCAACTAAGGGCGGATCTCTTCCTCGGGTTGAGCGAGGCGGTGATTCTGGTGGGAGGTACAACTCATGATGATCTGGTGGAGACTGGAGATGTGGATGAAGCTAGTGTTACTCCCTTACCCAATTTTAAAAGTCTAATGATGCGAGATTCTCTTCTCACTCGATTTGTTAACAAAACTGGCTTTATGCAAAGGACATTCATGAATACTCTCTGAACGAGCAGATATATAACAGGTTAAATAAGTCTTGTTGAGTACCTCCTGTACTCAGCCTTGCGCAATTATTTTGGACAGGTGTGTCTTCTGGACATCGACATCGACGAGTAGGTTGGGGTTCCCAGACGGCAGCCTGGAATCTATGGACTGGGACGTCGCCGTTATGCTTTGGCCTCTTAGGCCTTTTGCTAGTTTTGCTATGTCTAATAGCATAATCTGCCTTCCGTTGTATTGGTGATTGACAGGTCAGTGACCTTATTTTCGTAATATTTGCTTCTTCGCTCTATTAAGAGCTTAATATATTGCTTCTTGTGTTGTAGGGTCTCTGTTGTGTTACCGATTTCAACTGTTGGCTTCCGAGATCTATGTTAGGCTTATCTCAGATTAAGGTCTCAGATTTGTCTAGCGTGGCTCTTGGGGGTGCTACAGGTTTTGGTATCAGAGCAGGACCGTCTGTAGGAAAACCTTTCTACTGGTCGATGTTGAGTCTAGAGGTTGTGAAAAATATTTCAAAGCTAAAACTATTTACCAAAAATCTAAATAGGCTTCTTTTTTTACTCCTTATCTGGTATCGCTCTAATTCTGGGTCACTTACCTTTTTTTGATTGAAAACATTTGCTCTCTCTTTCTGTGGTCATTCAAAATATAGGTGCATCAAGTGCAGGTCGTTTCCCAGCCAAGTTGACCTAGTGTTAAGTTTTCTGGAGTCTGGTGTGTTCTCTGATCTTTCTTTTCTTATTGGACATGAGATATTCCTTCCTTCATGATCTCTCAACTTTGTCGGTTTCACCTCATTCTATTCTAGTCTTTGAGGTTTCTTTCCCCTTGAAAATCTCCTTTTCTTCTTTTGATACTTCGGAAGCTATGTTGGTCTCTGAAGCTATCTCGTGATTACTACATCGTTGCGCCCTTTGTGACACTCGAATGGTAGTTACTCCTTCTTTCGTTTTTCATTCTGGACTTGAACCGAAGGTCCCAGATTGTGCTGTTGGTGGTGTGTTGAGTCATATGGGTTGCTAGCCATGTGTTGCTCACTCTATCAGTACATGATGCTAATATTTAACCCAAGATCCACTTTATTGATCCCTGAGGAATGCTTGCTACCTCAGAAGGGCTAGTAATGTCAGTTCTAGCTATCCTTCCAGCTGGTGGTTTTGTCGTAATTGACCTACGACATCCAAGGTTTACTCCTTCCCCTAGCTTTGGCAGAGGTTCTGGCATGGAACCAAAAGGATCACGACAAGAGTGCTCTTTATGAGTCTCACATCTAAGTTGGTGACTCTGCCACACCCTTCTTATCAGAACAAGTTATCATATGTATGCTAGCTTGACCTCTACCTCTCAGGATTTTCCTGAGCATGTTTCTTTTCTCCTATCATGTTCTGACCCGTGTATGCCACTTGGCATCCAAGTTGTAAATGTGCATTAGTGTACTAATGCATGTTGCTCTTGCGGTCCGTCGTGACATTCCACCTCGGGATGTCAGGGAGAAACAAACTCCCGTACCTCGTCCATTACCAGGACTAGGTCAAAGTGTTGTAGTCCGCAGATTAAGATGCTTTGTTTGCTTCTAATCTGTTTCATCTCAAGATGTGACCATCTTGTATATCAAAAGGTCGTGATGTGTCTCACAACTTTATTGATGAAGTGATGCTTTTCACGTCCTTACTCACGCTTTTGTCCTAGCTGCTCGTGCTCGGGAATGCTACGGTGTGTCTACTGATGTGGCTATCAGATATTCTTAGCAATTTTTGTTGCTTTGACATATAAGGACATTTGATTCCTCCATTGTGCGATTGGTTATCCGATCGCTAAGTGAAGTTGACTGTGCTACCAAGTCCGTTGTTCTGGTGCACATACTCGGTCAAAGAGTTAGGTTTTTACCGACGCTCTTAAAGCCACCTCGTCTTGCCTTGAAAAGCAAGACTCCTGTCTACCGGTGTTGTCGTGCGGAAGCAAGATGGTATATCCTAATGGATCTGCTATCTTCTCAATATTTGATTTGATTTGGGCTATCGTCAACTCAAACTCAGTCCCAAGGACCATCGTTGATGATGTTTTATCTACGGTGTTTCGCCAGCTTACATCTTCATGTCCTTGGTCTGACCAATATTTTTGGCCTTGTTCATGTATCATATGATTCCATCTTGTTGGAGTACATTAATAAGCTTGTTGTTGAGCCCATCGATAACATCCTTAGCCTCCATATCTGAAGAGGATCATTATGAACCTTTGGCAATAATATTGGAAACTTTTGAGAACCATCTTTGTCCCATCATGTAGTATGTGTTCTGGATGTTGGAAGTAACCTCTTCTGGTTCACGTGCATTTGCTGAAAGATGTCGCCTAGAATCCAAGTAGAGTTCCTCTTGAATGCCTCGGGAATCATCTCTAGTCGGTTATGCACGTGCGGATTATTCATGGGATGATAGGTTCTCACCTCCATTCCTTGAAGAAGTCATATATGCACACCAATCCACTGACTGATTGGATCAAGAATGAGAAGAAGTCTGAAAACTTCATTATCTTCTTTGTTGTTTCCCAACAAGGACCCAATTGTGTTTGCTGCATATAATTCATGTAGGTGTAGTTGTCCTCCGACAAATTACTAATACATGGGTTTTGCAATCTCGCCCATCTTTTCGAGCTTGACATTGTTGTCCATATCTTGAGAATCACTCCACCTTGCCTCTGTGGTATTCCTTGCAAACTTTCCTTTCGAAAATTCCGAGTCAGGACTATCGTCACATCTAACCAGAGCTGAATCTCAAGCAGCAACGATGGTTGGTGTTCCTCAAGGATTTTGACATAGGTCCTTTTGTAACTCCGGCAAGATTAACGTTGTGGTTGACACACTTAGTCGGAAGGCCTATCGCCGAAATTCCTGGAATCTTCAAGAATAACCACTCCCCATGAGGATTGTTGTGCGGCTAGTTCTAAAAGTTGCCCCTTATGATATTTCCCCTTCCAAAGCCCGACGTTTATCCCCTCGCCTATTAAAAGCTTGTCATGAGCTTGAAATGGGTATCTAGAAAATCAAGAAGAAGTTCCCTCCTTCGATGATCTCAGAGATTCTGAATGTCTCTCGATTAATCCTCCTGATCCTTTTCTTATCCTTTGATAACATATCCATCATGAGAACTCTCTTTTCCGTGGTGATCTTCAACATTCGGTTGTTTTGTTCTTCCATCCCTTTGCTCGTACTTGAAATTCCTTTCACTCACACATTGTGTGAATTTGTCAGTCATCTTAGGGCCCTGGACTTTTAATCATGTGGCAAACATCTTGTAAGCCAAATGGTTGAAATCTAAAAAGGGTTCCTCCTTTTGTTGTATCAAGATCTCGTTATTTATCCATCTTGACCTTGTGCAAAGCTCATATTCTAATCGTTTCGCGTAACAGCTGTCTATCAACATGAAACTTATTCCTTTCCATCCGTTACCTTGATGTGTTTCATGCTTGTTAGCTCAAGAGTTGTTTTGCACACTTCTCCCTTGAGTTGACCGTGAGATACTCGATCTTTTGAAGATCCTCGTTCCAGAGTTATTTCCCTCTTCCCTTTGGTGCAGTTGAAGAACCGTCCGACGAGACATGAAGTGTTCAATCTTCCCTGAAGTAAAGGATCAACCTCTCTGTTAAGCAAGATCGTCGTGAGATCGATAAGATCATCCAAGATCGGTGTAGCCCTCCTCTATGTATCTCTTTTCCTACCCAAGGAATCTCGGGGACGAGATTCTTGTAAGGGGGATAGATCTGTAACGTCCCCAAATTTGCTAAATTGGTAATTAGGATTTGTCTGTGCATCATGAGCATCATTTGCATCTAATTAAAATGTGCACAAAATTTGAGTTTAAAAATTAAAAGAGAAAACCCTAAGTGGCCTAAACCACTTGTTATTTTAAATGTGTTAAAAGAATTTCAAAATTTTCAAAATCCAAAGTTGCCAATGGCTTCCTTGTGAAATTCTGAGTTGCCAGTGGCCTAAACCACTTGGTATTTTTGTATAAATTTTATATTTTCAAAAAGGCCCTCAAAAGATTTATTACCCAAACCAAGGGCCTATCTGTGAAGAAATCCAGCAATTATTCAAATCTTCAGGGGGTTTTCCAGAAAATGGCCGTCGTCTTCAACCTTCTCACCCCGAGCTCTACGCTGTCGCGGCCGATGCCGTCCGCCGCTGCTCCGTGCGCCAAGATCCTCGCCACCGACGCCGCTCCTCCTACTTAATCCCTCCGCTGCCGCCGGAGAAACCCTAGGCGCCCTTCATATCTTTCCGTTTGCCCGTCTTGCCGAAACCCTAGCTCCGGCCTTCCCTCAAATCCCCGTCGATTCGAGCCACTCCGAGGTCCGGCGAGACGCTCTAGAGTTGCGCCGTGTTCCTCTCTCCCTCCTCCTCCATCTATTCGTGCAGGGAAGCCGGGAAGACGAGGATTTCTTCCATCTTCTTCAACCTCGGGCCACCGCCGTCGAACTCGTTTCCAGACGCCTCCGGCCTCGCCTCGCTCCTCCGACCCTCCCACGCGATGTAGGGTGAGCTTAGGGTTCTCTTGGTGCCCTCCTTTGGCCCCCTCGTGCTCGGATTGCTCGGACCGCCGTGCTCCTCTTCCGGCCGCCGCGTCCGCTCGTCGCCGGAGCAACTCCGGTGACATATTTCGGGCGGCGCCGCCACCTTCTGGTCCGCCCCGTCTCCCTCTACCGATTGCCGTAGAGCACTCGCTCCAATTCCTTCGGGATCGAGCGATTCGTGCTCGGCAGTAGCCTCTGCCTCCATTGATGACGTCATCTGACGTCATCGCCTCTTTTTCTATTTTCTAAAAAATCTTTAAATCATTTCTGTATTTATTTAAATCCCTGACATGTGGGTCCTCTTGTCAGAAGTTTAATCATTTCTAAAAATGATTTCTAAAATTAATAAACTTATGACATGTGGGTCCAACTTTTATTTAAATTCATCAATGTTTAAAATGGAATTAACAAATGGTTTAAATTGAATTAAAATTTAATCTTTGGAAATTCATAACTAATTCATTTTAATTCAGAAAAATATGATTTTATATCAAAATTTGCAGAACAATAAGATCTATCTAATTATGTACCAATCATGCATATTTAAACAACTTTGAACCATGTTTATAATAGAAGAACAAGTTACACCATTTCCTTTAATTATGGAGTTTGTCGAATGGCACCTCTCGGGCATTCGCACTCCATTTAAAATGTCCTTCCATGTCTAGGATTTACATTTCAATCCTTTAACTTGTCATGTCATGCATTGTGCGCATTGCATCGATGCCATGGTTGAATGTTTTTTTCCGTTTCTTTTCCGGCGTTTCGCTTTCCACGGTAGAATGCGAATCCGAAGTGGAGATTGATAATATCAGACGACCGTGTTGGATCATCGACGACATACTCAAGCGGGAATTCATGAAGGGTTATTTCTCGTTATCTCGACCAAGTGAAGCCGAAGATTTCCAAAAGCGTTATATCTTGTTATCGAAGAGCAAGGCAAGCATTACCTCTTATCTGCACATATATGATTTCAAAGTATTTGATTCTGGTATTATGCATGCGATTCAAATGTCGTTCTTGAGTGGAGGTATAGAGTGTCTTAAGTGTTGCATCGCGAGAGTCTGCTTTGCTTACCCCTGCTAAGATCTTCCCTCTGTTCGATCCGGTTGATGAATCGGAGTTGGGAAGGATGACGTGGAATGGTGAGAGATGTGTTGAATATGCTAAAGACTTGGACGAGAGGCCACAATGGGATTGTGGTGGGTTGTCTCATTCTTGTCGATCTTAGGAACTGAGTTCCTGGGTTCGGAACCAAAATTAGTCGTGCATCCACACAGGGCATTCATTTTCCCCTCGGCTCCAACTTGCCTAGCCTACTACGTGAAGCCACTAGTTCGAGTGTTCCATTTGCGTGTGCGGTAAAATGAGTTGAGGAAATTAGGGCTCGGGTCAGGAGAGTGTGACGCTATGATCTTGACCCTGGCAACCCGCACTAGGGATCGCTGAGGTGGCGTTCTGACCTACTGCTGTGGCTCATGGACATAGGCGAAGCTTGGGAAAGGTCGTAGCCAACCCTCCTGCCGGCACTCCCCGGAAGAGTGCTAATAGCTGGCGTATCGGTTGGTTGGCGTGTGTGGGTAGTAACACCCCCTGCAGGGTAAATCTTGTCGAAAAGCCGTGTCCACGGTTATGGACGACTTGGTACCTTATTTCGGTGATCATAGACAACTATAATCTAAGTATAAAACTTCCCAACTAAGGGCGGATCGCTTCCTAGGGTTGAGCGAGGGGGTGATTCTGGTGGGAGGTACAACTCATGATGATCTGGTGGAGACTACGAATATGTGTACATGTTGCTGTGGTGCCTGTCCAGCGTGCATAGGGGGAACTGAAACTGCTGGTTGTTGTGCAAACCAAGTCTGCGGGTTGGGGAGGCCAAAGTGCAGGACGAACCATCATTGCAGGATTAAACCTGTAAAAAATGTGAAAGAAATCAGAAAATGTTACAAAAGGGGTGCACATGGTATGATTGAACCACCAATGGATAGCTCAGCCATTGTAAAACTGAACAGGACTTTAAAAAGTAGATAGAAGCTGCTGGTTGGAGGGATTCTGGTGCGCAATCGTACCGATTGGAGGGATTGACGTCTTCATCGGGTACATGCCAGAGACTTACGGCCTACCGCGTTTCTACGACCCCACCCACCAACCCTTCGACCAAGCAGTCGACCGACAAGATGGATTTGAATCCGCCTTCTTCCAGGAGTCGGCCGGATCTGACTTCCACTTCGTCGGAGTTGTCGGACTGGGATCCGACTCCGTGCGGGAAAACAATGATCCTGAGTCAATCCTTCCTGCTCTCCAGGAGGATGCGATGTCAGATGCCGGATCCAGATCTACTTTTCAAGTCAACGTAAAGTCTGATTCTGATTGTGATGCTAGTCTCTTCGAAGAGAAAATCAAAAGCCGCTTTTCCAGTGATAATCCGGTTACTTCAGAAACCAAAGCGGATACAGACATGCCTGATAAGCTGGCTATGATGGTTGTCATTGGTCACGAGTCAACCCCAGTCGCTTCTGAAACGCAAGATAAACCGGCAGAAGATGCCGGCAACACCGTTACCGGTCAACTCATTGACGGTTCTGACAAAGTCCGCGCAAAGAAGAAAACTGGTCTCGAGAAAGGCGGCAGCAGCAAACCCACGGATTTGCTCTCCGTCATCAAAGAAGTAGAGGAGATTATGCACACTCCGGTGAGCAAGGATACCCCACTCGACGAAGTGGAAGAACTTATGCTTAATATGCTTAAGCACTCTGACTTTCTGCGCAAAAGAGAGGAGCATGTTGAGAGCCTTGCAAAGAAGATCGAGAAAGAGCAAGAAAAGATGTCAGCAAAAATGAGCCGGCAGCTTTTCAAAGAAAAAAGTCCATCAAAAAACCGCCGTGATAAGAAGCCGATTCGTGCAACAACAACAGCTCAAGATCTTGGGTTTGACTGGCACATAGCACCACAGCGTGTGGACAGAAGGGGGGATGTTGTCTTCTCCACCCCCATCCTTAGCGCTTCTGCTACGCTAGACACCCTAGATGACAAGACTTACACGGCGGAGGAAAAGCTGGCCAACGCAAGACACTTCGTGAGCAAGGCCCTAGAACAGCAAGCCCGCGTTGACTCCTATGGCCACATGGGGGATACCCGCGGGGGAGATCTAGAATCCAAGCCAGGAAAGTGCAAAGCCGCACCTGGTGCTGATCCCCAAGGCACGCCCGACTCCAGTAGCCATGGCGACAAAAGGAAAGCAACGCCACCTCCAAAGAAGACGCCACCGCCAAAACCAAGGCGAGACGAAAACTCACGGACAGGAGGCAGAGGAAACCTGCCACCTCCAACACAGCCAAGACGCGGTAATGGCGGTAGCCGGGACAACGGACAGCCACCTAAAAAAGAAGTCGGTAACGATCCTCCCAGGAGAGGTCGAAGCCAGTCTCCGCAGCGCAGCACCGGCAGCAAAAGGAAGGAGACGGCAGAAGGGCCCAGGCACAACGTAAGCCAGGCAGCGTAGGACGAGCCAAACGCAAGCAGAGGCAGACAGCAACTCGATCCAAAAGACGCACGACATCGCCTACAAGACATAGCAAGAGGAAGGGAGCCGCTATACGCTGGACCAAAGTGCTTTGGCGACGCCATCCGCAGAGAGCCGTTCCCCAAGGACATGACATCAGTGTCTAAAAATTTTCCTAGGTACAACAGCCTCGTTAAGCTGGATTTGTGGCTAGCCGATTATGCGATGGCCATAGAAATTGTCGGCGGAAGCAATCACATTGCCGTATGCTACCTACCTCTCATGTTAGAAGGCACGGCAAGGGCTTGGATCGACAACCTTCCCGAAAAGTCTATCCACAGCTGGTACGACATGGAAAAGGTTTTCTCCCAGCACTTCCAAGGAACATACAAGCGTCCAAATACCTACACGGATTTGCAACGTTGTATTCAGAAGCCGGATGAAACCATGACTGATTTTGTCAGCCGTTAGATCTCCGAAAAGGCCAACTGTCATGGTGTTTCGGACGCACAGGCTATCCATGCCTTCTACACGGGCCTACAGAAAAAGTCCCTGCTCCGTCACCGGCTCGGCCGCGAGCAAGTCACGGACCTTGGCGAGATGCTCAACCTACCCGCCCAATATGCGGTAGCAGATGATGACACACGTGACGATGATCAATACGTCAGCACCGTGCCAAGGCGGAACAACAAGCACAAGCAAGCAATGGAAGACAAAGTCGGGCCTTCTAACGAGGTAGCCGTTGCGTTCCAAGGAAGCGCCAGGGAAAAGAAGTGGAAGAACAAGAAAGATAACCGTGACGCTGGCTCAGGCCCAAAGGCGACACGTTATCACTTACGTGCAGGCAAAACTTTTGCCATGCCCCATCCACGCCTCACTCAGCAAGGTCAACCATATGCTTAGCGAGTGCCGCTTCATGGACGACTTCAAAAAGGATCCTACAGTTGGTTGGAAGTCAAAAAAGTCAAAAAAGTACGACAAGAAAGACAACAAGGATGACGATGATATGTCAATCTCAAGCGATGACGACGTTGCCGCCAAGAAAAATAGGCCATACCCCAAGGTCAAAGAATCACTCGTGTGATTTGTCGGCACGCCTTCGGCTAAGGCAGATAAGGCGGAGATGCGCGAACTCAACGCGACAATGCTGGATGTCCCTCAGTATTTGAACTGGTCTGAGGCGGCAATCACTTGGGATCGGTCCGACTACCCTGATCATGTTCCTCACCCAGGCAAATACGCCCTTGTCGTCGACCCCATTGTCGACAACTTCAGGCTCACAAGAGTACTCATGGATGGCGGCAACAGCCTCAACATCCTGTACTATGATACACTAAGCCGCATGAACTTGTCTGAGGATCAGTTTGATCATAGCAACCTCACTTTTCATGGCATAGTGCCCGGCAGACAAGCAAAGTCAATGGGGAGCATTAGGCTGAAGGTAACTTCTAGACCAAAGGAGAACTACCGCTCAGAGTTCCTCTGGTTTGAAGTTGTCCCCTTCAAAAGCGCCTACCATGCAATCTTCGGACGACCGGCTTTTGCCAAGTTCATGGCAAGGCCGTGCTACATATACAACAAGCTTAAAATGTCGGGGGAAAATGGAACCATCACGGTTTCTGGCAACTTCAAGAAAGCTATGGAGTGCGAGCGTGGCATGGCCGCCTTCGCAGAAGCCGTCATCCACAAGAAGAGCTCGCGCTACTTAAGGCGGACCTAGACAACTCCATGCCCAAGCCAAAGATTGATGTCAAGAAGACCTTTGAAGCTTCCGAAGACACCAAAAAGGCGGACCTCATCCCAGGTGACAAATCTAAGCAGGTTGTCATCGGCTCCAACCTTGACAGCAAATAGGAAGGCGCGCTCGTCGAGTTCCTCCGTGAGAATCGTGACATCTTTGCATGGTCGCCATCCGACATGCCTGGTGTACCGAGGGAACTTGCCGAGCACTCACTCAACGTCAAAAAGGGATCCAAGCCGGTGAAGCAAGCAACAAGACGCTTTGGTGATGATAGACGCAAGGCTATAGGGAAGGAGATAAATAGGCTGAAGGCCGCCAATTTCATAAAAGAAGTTGTACACACCGATTGGGTGGAAAATCCTGTACTTGTCCGAAAAAAGAACAGAGAGCTGAGGACGTGTATCGACTATACCGGTGTTAACAAGTGTTGCCCAAAGGATCCCTTTGCGCTGCCTAGAATTGACCAGGTCGGAGACTCCACAGCAGGCTCCGAGCTATTTTGTTTTTTGGACGCCTACTCAGGGTACCACCAAATCAAGATGAGGAAGTCGGATCAACTGAAAACACCTTTCACCACTCCATAAGGACTTTCTGCTACATCACGATGCCTTTTGGCCTGAAGAATGCAGGGCAACATACCAGCGCTGTATATAAAATTGCCTGCAGGAACAGATCAGCCGCAATGTTCACGTCTACGTAGACGACATTGCGGTGATGTCAAAAAAGAAGGCGGATCTCCTAGAGGATTTGGAAGAAACTTTTCAGAATCTCCGAAAATACCAGATGAAACTCAATCCCGCCAAGTGTGTTTTCGGCGTTCCAGCCGGCAAACTACTCGGATTCATCGTCTCAAAATTAGGGATCGAAGTTAATCCGGCGAAGATCAAGGCTATCCAAAACATATCCAGACCTACTTGTCTGAAGGACGTGCATCACTTAGCCGGATCGGCGGCAACCGTCAGTCGTTTCATAAGCCGCCTTGGGGAAAAGGCAATGCCCCTCTACCGGCTATTGAAGAAATCCGACAACTTTGAGTGGACAGCAGAAGCAGATGCCGCCTTGCTGCAACTTAAGGAGCCTCTCGTATCCGCTCCAATATTGGCAGCACCTCGATCACAGGAACGAATGCTGCTCTACATCGCGGCAACTGGAGCAGTTGTCAACGTTGTCTTGGTTGTGGAAAGAAAGGAAAGCGAAGCCACGACGTTTGAGCAACGTCCGGTTTACTTCATCAGTGAAGTCTTCTCCGGCTCCAAGCAGAGGTATCCACATTACCAAAAGCTGGCTTACGGTGTATTCTTCGCCGCCAGAAAGCTTAGGCATTACTTCCAGGAGTACACAGTGACAGTAGTCAGCAGGGCACCGTTGGGAGACATAATCAACAACGCCGAGTTGACAAATAGGGCATCGAGCTTGCCGCCTTCGATATAGTCTATAAACCACGAACCGCCATTAAGACTCAAGGACTCGCAGACTTTGTTGCCGATTGGAAAGAAACCATGGAGGAAACAGTACTCCCCGAATCAGAATATTGGGTCATGCACTTTGACGGATCAAAGATGCTCAAAGGCTCGGGGGCCGGAGTTGTTCTACGCACACCCAAAGGTGACAAGCTCAGCTACGTATTACAGATTCATTTCACACCAACCAATAACGTCGCTGAGTATGAAGCTTTGCTTCACGGGTTACACATGGCAAACGACCTTGGCGTCAAGAGAATCCTCTGTTATGGCGACTCTGATTTAGTCGCGTAGCAAGTAAGCAGCACATGGGATGCGAAAAGCACAACAATGGCGGCTTACAGGGCCAAAGTTGACGAATTCGCCAAAAATTTCATGGGCTACGAAGTCCGGCATGTTCCAAGAGTTGAGAACGAGGCCGCAGACACCCTCGCCAGATTCGGGTCAGAACGCATAAAATTGCCAAAGGACATCTTCCTGGAACATTTGCATACGCTGTCCATTAAGGGCGCCGACTTGCTAGACCCTGATGCAGAAGAACCAGTAGAAGCGGCAAGTTTCGCCGTCTACTTGGTACAGCCGGATTGGACTGTCCCATACCTTGATTTCTTAATCGACAAGAGGTTGCCGGAGGATGATGAGGTGTTGAAAAGGCAGATAATAAGGCGAGACAAAGCATTCACAATAATCAAAGGCGAGCTGTACAAGCGAAGCACGTGCGATATCTATCAGCGGTGCATACTGCCAGAAGAAGGCCGGGAAATTCTGAAGGACATACATATCGGCACTTGCGGGCATCACGCCTTGGCCGGGAAATTCTGAAGGACATACATATCGGCACATGCATATGAGCGAATGGAAAACCCGAACTACTTGCGGCACATGGACGAGCTGAGGATCCGTTCAAAGTCGAGGGGGGCTCCATTGGGCCACCTACAAGTGGTTATTGCGCTCAAAATTGGATCCGAGGACAAAATCTCAGTTCCTAGGTCGACACTGAGCTAAACAAAGCACCTCGCAAGGCCTTCCGCCTGGTGCCTTATATTTTAATTATAATACCCCAACAAAAGACAACAAATTATTAAAGTAGAACAATCTATCATACTAAGCATATGAGATAAAAGAACAGACGGACGACTCGCACAACCAAAACTAAGCATGCACTGCCACTAGCAAAGGCCAACAGATAAACATGCAAGGGGTTATAGGTTGTGGGAATATAGCTGTATAGGCTGCAGGATAAACATGTGATGGGATCGCAGTTCAAGAATCGATAACTAGGATAGCATAGATCAAAAGGCAAGAATGAAAACCAAACAGTCGTGTAACCGGTTAGCAGAAGCTTGCCTGGCAGCTCGTGTCCCGGCACAAGAGCCGGAACCTCAGTATCGTAGGTACTCGCAGCAGACACGTCGTCGTCTACCCAAAGAAAGCCAAACACATACAATAGGAAACAATAATCAATACAAAGGAATGCGCAAAAAAATTATGGTGCATTGTGGTATGAGATGATTAGGTCATATTTAAAGCGGGGATGAAATCTCGGCAGAAGGATTAGGGTGCAAGTGATTTGTGTAACCAACAAATTAAATGTTGCTTAACATATATAGCAGGTACGGTGATCTAATCAAATTAAATGGAATAGACATTATTTAAATATTTGCCCAACATATTCCATATTTAGTATTTAATTGCAAATTATTTATCTACAACTCAAATTAAATGTTTATTAGCATGGCAAGACATGGTATAAGAGATATGAGCAAATTAAATGGAATTACGGCATTATATATTTATTACCTCAACACTCCATATTTAATTATTTAATTGCATTTGTTAAATTAAACTAAGCATTTAAAATAAATGATGCAAAATGACATAAGAAAGTTATATTAATGTTTATTGCATTTTTCTGATATAAAAACATATAAAATTTATTTTATTTGGTTTTATAAATTTAATGTTATTGCATATTGAAGTCTAGGGGTGTTTCTAAAAATCCCAGGGACTTATCTGTGGTAGAAAAATAGCAGGGGAGGTCTACTGTGCAAAACCAGGAACCCAGGGGATCCGGTGCAAAAAAACATACTGCGCCCAGGAATTTTCTCACCGAGTGTGAATCCACCAAGAGGCACTGACGCGCAGGCCATAGGCCACGCTGGCGCGGTGCTGGCGGAGCGCTGGCTCCACGGTTGCTGACAGGTGGGGCCAGCCTGTCAGTGGCACGAAGCAAAATTAAAAAGGTTGGCTTTAATCCCACTGCCAGGTTTCGAACCCGCGAGGGCGCGCGGCGCAAGGAGCGACGCTGCTAGCCATCAGGGTGAGTGTGTGATCTTGTTAGGCTTAGATTCGGCTTCGTTTTAAACAGTTGCAGCGATTTGTTTTCGTGCTCTGACGAAACTGACGGGAAAAGGAAACCGCGCGTCGTGGCGGCGAATTCGACCGGCGGGGGCCTCGCCCGGGGCGGCGCGGCGGCGTGCGGAGCGTGCTATGCGTGCGGGCGTGTATCATTTTTTAGTTCCCGTGCTCGAAAGTGAAAAAGGGAGGCTCAAGGCACACCCGATCTTGCTTGACAGGTTGTGTCCACTCTGACCGTGGCGTTGCCGCTGGCGGCACCTTCAAATTCTGAGGGAGAGAGGACGGAGAGATGCGTCTCACCCCAGGGAGGTCGTTGGCGAGAGGAGAAAGGCGGGAGTGACCGGAGATGACCGAACGGAGTAGAGGAAGAAGGTGCGGGGCTCGGGTCGGCGTCGAGGAAGAAGCAGTTGCGGGGTCTCTCGAGTTCTGCTTCTCGGCGACGAAGACGGAGGAGGCCGAGGGGGCGCTGCTGGCGCGAGTAGGGAGGAGAAGGTGGCCCGAGTCATGCCGGCGACGAACGGGGGCCTTCGGGTCCCATGGCACCCGGAGCAGCGACGGCGGGGGCGGAAGAAAACTAGGGTTAGGGTTTTCCCGGGTGTGCGGCTCGACTTAAAGAAGGAGAAGAGGAGTGGGGGGCGCCGGTGGGGTCAAGGAGGCAGTGGGGGAGAGCGCCATGTCCAGCGTGTAAAGGTCGCTCGTGCTCTCTGTCCGTACGAAGAAGGAGATGGGGAGTGGGCTTGGTCTAGCAGTGGGCTGAGATGGGCCAGGAGTTAGCCCATCTCGGCAGGCTCTTATTTTTTCCTTCTTTTGTTTTATTTTTCTTTTAAAACCTTTCTGGTTTCTGTATTTAAAACAATATAGAAGAAGAAAAGAGATACAAACCTTTGGACAATTTTTAACAGTTTTAAAATAGTTAATTTAATTACTGGTCTGATTATTTACAAATCATTTGAAACTTTATTTGAATTTATTTGAAGAGGCATTTGAATTTAAATATGAAACTTAAATTTGGAATTGAATTTGAAACAAACTATTTAATTAAATGCAACCACATATGTAAAGGATGACATGAATATCCATTTTATTGCACACAATTTTGGAAAGTTACAAATGGGCTGTTACAACATTCCCCCCCTCAAAGTAATCACGCCCCGAGATTCTTCATGGAGCAACGAAGAGGTCGGGATACTCGACACGGAGGTGGTCTTCACGTTCCCATGTAGCTTCCTTGTCAGAATGATGAGACCATTGAACCTTGTAGAATTTGACAGTGTTGTTACGGGTGTGACGTTCAGCTTCGTCGAGAATGCGAATCGGTTGTTCCACATAAGAGAGATCTTCTCGAAGTTCAATTGATCCATGATCAACTGCACGTCCTGGATCTTGGAAGCACTTCTTGAGTTTTGACACGTGGAAGACATCGTGCACTTTGGAGAGGTTTGGAGGAAGTTCTAGACGGTAAGCCAATTCACCACGCCTTGAAAGAACGTTGAAAGGCCCAACATAACGCGGAGCGAGCTTGCCTTTGATGCCAAAGCGTTGCGTGCCTCTCAGAGGAGTGACACGAAGGTAAGCTTGATCACCAGGTGCGTAGACCATGTCCCTGTGCTTGCTATCATAATAGCTTTTCTAGCGAGACTGTGCTGTCTTCAGATTGTCACGAATGATGCGAACCTTTTCTTTAGCCTCCTGGATAATGTCAGGGCCAAAGAATTGACGTTCACCAGCTTGAGACCAATTCATAGGAGTTCTGCATTTGCGGCCATAGAGAGCTTCAAAGGGAGCCATGCCTAGACTTGCTTGGAAGTTGTTGTTGTAGGAGAACTCAGCATACGGAAGGCAATCCTCCCATTTCATGCCAAAGGAGATAACACAAGCTCTGAGCATATCCTGCAGAATTTGATTCACTCTTTCAACCTGTCAACTTGTCTGCGGATGTAAGCTGTGCTGAATAGAAGTTTGGTACCCAAGGCTTTCGGAAAGCTATCCCAAAATCGAGAAGTGAAGATACTTCCACGATCTGAGCTAATTGCCAAATAATCACCATGTAAAGGAACCAGTCTTGTCATATAGAGTTCTGCAAGCTGACTAGCTGAGACTGTCTCTTTGACTGGAAAGAAGTGAGCCACTTTGGAGAGACGATCAATGACAACAAAGGTTGCATCGTTGCCTTTCTTGGACTTTGGAAACCCAGTAACGAAGTCCATTTCAATCTTGTCCCATTTCCACTCGGGAATTTGCAGTGGTTGAAGAAGTCCAGGTGGTCTCTGATGAACTGCCTTGACACGACAGCAAACATCACAATGAGACACATAGCGAGCAATTTCACGCTTCATCCTGGTCCACCAATAGATTGACTTGAGATCCTGGTACATCTTTGTGCTGCCAGGGTGGATAGAAAGCGGAGTATCATGAGCCTCCTTGAGAATGAGCTCTCTTAAGCTGTCAAGCTTGGGCACTACAATGCGTTCTTCAAATAGCAAGGTACCCTTGTCATCGAGAGAGAAACTCTTGTACTTATCCTTGCCGATGTTTTCTTTGATATTCTTGACACCAGAATCACGCAACTGTGTCGCACGGATCTTATCCTCAAGTGTAGGACTGGCAATCAAGCTTGCAAGATAACCAGAAGGAACCACTTGAAGATTGAGCTTATTGAATGCTTCTTGAAGAGGAGGTTGGATGTCCTCAACCATGAGGTTGTTGCAATAGGACTTGTGACTGAGAGCATCAGCCATTACATTAGATTTGCCTGGAGTGTAAGAGATGGTAAGATCGTAATATGAGAGCTTCTCAAGCCACTTTGTTTTCCTGAGGTTCAAATCTGGTTGAGTGAAGAGATATTTGAGACTCTTGTGATCAGTGAAGATCTCACAGCTGTGCCCCAACAAATAAGGTCTCCAAGCCTTGAGCGCATACATGATTGCTGCAAGTTCAAGATCATGTGTAGGATAGCTGAGCTCATGAGGCTGCAACTGGCGAGATGCATAAGCCACAACTTTGCGTTCTTGCATGAGGACTGCGCCTAGTTCTTGAAGAGATGCATCGCAGACGATTTGGAAAGGTTTGGAAGTATCTGGGCCAACTAGATTAGGAGTAGAAGTGAGTTTAGCTTTCAAGAGATTGAAGCTCTCATCACACTTTAGAGTCCAAAGAAACTTTCTATCCTTCCTCGTAAGATCGGTGAGAGGCTTAGCGATTTTGGAGAAGCTCTCAACAAATCGACGGCAAAAGCTAACCAGACCAAGGAAACTTCTGACTTGTTTCATCGTTGTAGGAGGCAACCATTCAACAATGGCCTTCACTTTCTCTGGATCAACAAAAATGCCTTCTGAAGAGATGACATGACCAAGATAGGATACTTTGGGAAGCCAGAATTCACACTTGGAGAACTTGGCGTAGAGACGATGTTCTCGGAGTTTCAACAAGATAAGACGTAGATGTTCTCCGTGTTCTTCCTCGGTTTTGGAATAGATAAGAATGTCATCGAGATAGACTACCAAGAACTTATCGAGGTATTCCATGAAAACGAAGTTCATCAGACGTGAGAAAGTCGCTGGAGCATTTGTGAGACCGAAAGACATGACAGTGTATTCGTAGAGACCATAACGAGTGGTGAAAGTAGTCTTAGGAATGTCTTCTTTGCGGATCTTGATCTGGTGATAACCTAACCTCAAGTCCAACTTGGAGAAAACCTTAGCACCAGCGAGTTGATCAAACAAGTCACTGATGCGAGGAAGGGGATACTTGTTCTTGAAGGTTTTCTTGTTCAGAAGACGGTAGTCAACAACCAGTCACTCAGTCGTGTCCCTCTTTTTCACAAACAGGGTAGGACAACCCCAAGGAGAAGTACTAGGTTGAATATGACCTTTACTTTCCAACTCCTCTAGCTGTCTCTTAAGCTCAGCCAGTTCTTTGGGGCTCATCTTGTAAGGACGTTTGGAGATAGGAGCAGTGCCTGGTTCTAGTTCAATAACGAATTCCACGGCTCTGTCAGGTGGCATACCTAGCAATTCTTCAGGAAAGACGTCAGGAAAGTCTCGGACCACCGGAATAGATTCTATGGAAGGAAGAGGATCAACATTGAGAGCGAAAAGCTGAGCCGAAGAGGTTTGGTTTGGAGAATAGACTATTTGTCCAGAAGGATGAGAAAGAGTTACAGTCTTTGTGGAACAGTCTATCTTAGCTTGATTGGCCTTCAACCAATCCATGCCTAGAATGACATCAATATCTGAATTGCCGAGAATTATTAGAGATGCCAAGAACTTGTGGCTTCCAATTTGGATTTCATTGTCAGCGCTTATCTTGGAAGAGTACATCTGAACACCGGGGGAAGTGACGCTAAGACCATTGTACATAGACTCGAAAGAGAGATCATGCATTTGTGCAAAAGCTTGTGATGCAAAAGAATGCGATGCGCCTGTGTCAAATAACACCTTAGCAGGAATATGATTATTAGGGAGTATACCAAGGACAACTTCTGGAGATTCCTCTGCTTCATCAGCCCTGATGTGGTTCACCCGCGCAGCACGTGCCGGAGGCCTGTTGTTGGGGACGAAAGGCCTAGTCGGGGCAGGTGCGCGGACCATCACCTGAGTTGGAGCAGGGCGAGGTGGTGGTGGAGGAGGACGGGTCCCTGCGCAGTTGTTGGAGTAGTGGCCCGGTTTCCCGCACGTGTAGCAGGTCACGTTGGGGCGAGCGCCCGTTGGCCTTGGCGGTCCTCCGAAACCCCTCATAGCAAGAGCCGGGTACGGTGGGCGAGGCGTGAGTCCTGGAGGTCCTGGCACGTAGGTAGCTCGTGCGAAGGCGCTGTTAGGCACCCAGATCCGACGCTTCTGAGTAGGAGCGGCGGCGATTGAGGATGATGAAGAGTTGCTCTCACGAGAGTGCTTGCGCGACTCCTCGAAGATCTTGCACCCATGCTCCTCATTGAGCGCGATGTTGACGAGGTCCTCGAAGTTGTCAGCCTTGACGAGGTTCAGCTTGTACTTGAGTGCGGGGTTGAAACGCTTGCGGAACTTGGCCATTTTCTTGACCTCAGTGTTCACCTCATCTCCAGCGTAACGAGCAAGGCGATTGAACTCGGCATGGTACTCCATTACGTCCATCTTGCCTTGCGTCAGTGAGTTAAACTGCTCGCGCATCCTGTCCATGAGACCTTCTGGGATGTGGTGGCGCAGGAAGACTTTGGCGTGAAATGGTTACTTTGCTACGGCGATTCAGATCTAGTGGCGCAACAACTTGACTGCACTTGGGACACCAAAAGCGCAAAATGGCAGAATATCGACGCAAAGTCGACGAATTCGGTATATGCTTTACATGGCTTGAAGTCTGGCATATCAAAAGAGAAGAAAATGAAGCCGCATACACATTAGCAAGAATGGGCTCACGACGAGACAAAGTTCCTAAGGATATATTCCTGGAACAACTATACAAGCCATCAATCAAAGGCGAAGACAGTGAAGACCCAAATTCGGTTAAGTCTGCGGCAATCTTACTGATAACACATGATTGGACTCAGCCTTACATCAACTTCCTCGTCAACGGCGAAGTACCTGAAGACGAAGTGCTGAAAAGGCAAGTGATACGCAGGGCAAAAGCCTATACAATCATCAAAGGAGAGCTATACAAAAGAAGCACCACTGGGATATACTAGAGATGCGTCTCCCCAGAAGAAGGTCAAGAAATCTTGGAAGAAATACACTCCGGATGCTACGGACATCACGCCTCTTCAAAAGCCATAGTCGCCAAAGCCTTTAGGCACGGTTTCTTCTTGCTCACTGCAAAACAAGACGCGGAAGAAATAGTCAAAAAGTGCGCAGGATGCCAACGCTACGCACGGCAACCAAAGATGCCGGCTCAAGAACTAAGAACAATTCCCATCACATGGCCCTTTGCGGTCTGGGGACTTGACATGGTTGGACCATTCAGGACAGCCAGAGGCCGTTTAACACACCTACTCGTAGCAGTGGACAAGTACACAAATTGGGTAGAAGCCAAGCCTATCAAAAATGTAGACGGGAAACATCCACGAAGTTTTTCATAGACATCATACATCTTTTCGGCATTCCCCACAACATAATCACCGACAACGGGACGAATTTCACCGTCGGGGAACCTGAAAAATACTGCGGCAAGAACAACTTCCGGCTCGATTTGACATCTGTGGCACACCCACAGTCCAATGGACAAGTCAAACGAACCAATGGCATAATTGTGCAGGGCATAAATCCACGCTGGGAAGTACCATTACACAGGGCAGCTGGAGCTTGGGTAGAAGAATTGCATGCCGTCTTATGGAGCATCAGGACAACACCCAATAGATCAATCGGCTATACGTCTTTCTTCTTATATGGCACAGAAGCAGTTCTGTAGCGTACCTGCACTTAAAATAAGTCAGATACCTGTGTATAGTGCAAATCCCTGGATCGATTCGTTTGCACACACAGTTTACGATGTAATATCACAACAAAGTATCAATTTTATTACATCGATGATCCAGACTTACAAAATATTCAATACAAGTTGCATAGCTTAAAGCTAGCACAAAAAGAGTAAACAATGGAAATACATAGCAGTGAGTCTCCATCACATTCATGTTGCCACAGGCGAAAACATGTTGGTTGCAGACTCGAAACCTTTAAACGAAACCTCACTCGTCATCTGATCAATCTGTAATAAGAAAAATATTGCAACAACGTGGGTTAGATTCCATAAAAATGGAGTCTGGCAAGTGACACTATGGTGGACACTTATTGGAATAACTCTAATAACCTATATGCTTATTTGGCTGGTGGAGTTCAAGGCTATTTTGCATAAAGCCAATTTTTCCTAACTCTTTGGAAAACACTTTTCTTCTATTCAAGACATTCGTGGCATGAAAACCACTGTCTCATTCTACCCTTGTTCACCCATCAAGTTTTATTTCTGAAGTTGGAATGGTGGAATCCTCCGTTGACGTCCATGATCAGCTGCTCAAATTGTCCGTACCGGGGACACATCTAAGTACTTAGTTTTACACTCTGCAGAGGTTGTGCACATTCACCATTGTACCCATTCAACCCAAACTATCCTTTACACACTTATAGTGATAAGGAAAAGGAGAAGAATGAGACGAGATCTTTCAGAAGCATTTTCCCTCCCACTCTGGCTTGACCCGTTCCACCTAACACCCTCTACATCTGCTTGTCAAGCCGGAGAGAGTCCATGCAACATAATTGATCAAGCCAGAGCCCATTGGCAATGGCTGCACTGGAAGCAATAGTCACTCGGAGTTCTTCAAATTCCTCTGTTCCCTAGGTGGCCATCCACAAGTGCACATACTCCAGGAACCATAGACATGGACCTGAGTAGCCACTCAACTTCGCCACCATATACAACCAATCCACCCAGGAGGTTCTTTATTAACTTAGTAGAATTTAGATTTTCACAAAACAACATTTGCATAGCATCAATAATTCTACTAAGTATTGCATAGGAGCCTAGACACAGGAGTAAGGGATTCTACACAAGTTTAGCATAGCAATACTATCCTACACATGCTTATATAAAAATACACTAAGTAATGCATATAGAAAATAATAGGAAGTTTATGAGGTGTGCCACTTGCCTTTGTATGATGTCTTTGCTCACAAACTCTTTTCAACGTTATTCGGAGCTCTCCGTTCAATCTAACAATATAGGCAAACAACAATACCACAATCATAAAACAAAACAACACAACACATACAAGCATACATAATGAACAAACAAGTTTCATAAACTTCTAAGGAAAACATGTCATGCGTGATATGCAAAATATTTCTAAGGGCTAGAGATGCATGTAATGCCATGAAAATCTTTTAAGTTAATGCAAAGCAAAAATGTGTGTCAAAATGACTAAGGACTAAGGTCATAAGTTGAATAAAATATTTTGTTTTATATCATCTTGAATAAGCCCTCTAATGGCTTAGTCTTGATGTGTAGAAATATTTAGAGAAAATACTAAGTCATTTCTTCAAGGTGATCAACAATTATTATCAACTCTTTGTAAATTGGATATTCACTATAGTGAGAGAGACAGACACCCGGCCAGCCACTTAAATTGTGGAACAGGTCTCATGTACGTGGACATGTAAGGTTTGTCTCCAGGCCGCTTCACCTCACTATGCCGCTTGGATCCAACAAACTTCAAAGATGATAACATCATGATCAAAATATGTTTAAGTCTAAAAGACAAGATTAGGAAAGAGGGAAAAGAAAGAAAGAAAGATGTAGTTAGTCTTCCGGCCCTCATCTCCAGACTTGTAATATTCTCCTTGGTGATGTCTTGATTGAATTCTTGGTAGACTTGAATAATCTTCAGACTTGATGATTTTTGTCACTAGTAGAAAACAGGCTAAAGGACCAAACTCCAAAACCCCATTTGTCCCGGTCGTACTGCAAACCGGGACAGATGGGGCATAAAACGCGCCGAGCGCTCCAGGCGACACCCATTTGTCCCGGTTCCAGCCACGAACCGGGAAAAATGAGGTAGCACCCGCCGAGCGCTTCAGGCGACACCCATTTGTTCCGGTTCCAGTCACGAACCGGGACAAATGTCATTCGCGCGCACGGAAGCCGAGCCATCGCCGCGTTTTTTCGACGCACACGGAAGACGAGCGGAAATACGGCGCCGCCGGCGATTCCTCTGCCCTCCGGCGATTAATTCCTCTGCTCTCCGCCGACGATTCATCTTCCTCTCCGGCGCTATAAAATGCACTGCACAGTACGAATCCTCCACACACCATTTCTCCGGCCATCTCTCCTCTCTTTTCTCCGTCCCTATGGAGCCACTCGTGCCTCGGTCCGATGAGTTTTACGACTACGAGAAGGAAGGCATGCGGTTCAAGGTGTGGGTCACCCTTCGTGCATGGCGCGTGGAGAAGTGGATCCGCGACGTGAAGAACTACTTCCTCGACGCCGCTCCGATCAAAGCCGTTGGACTCGATTGCGAGTTCACCGACCCTCGACGGAAGGATACTCCGCAGTGCGCCGCCGTCCTTCAACTCTCGGTGGCGACCGAGACTCTTGTCTTCCAAATTTGCAAAGATGATCGGGTGCCACAGGTCCTCGTGGATTTCTTAGGTTATGAGACAATCAAATTCTACGGCGTGGCAATCCATAATGACATGAAGATGCTAGCCTACTACGGAATTATTATTCGGTCCGCGGTCGACCTGCAGAGGGATCGCCGAAACCCTACCGGCAATTTTACTCCTAGTCTATATGCTCTCTCTAATGCGGTCATTGGGACAAATCTTGAGAAGAAGAAGAAATACAAGAAGAAGAAGAACACGGACGACGACAAGGAAGACACGTTACAAAAAGACCTACTCTTCGGATGGGGCAACGTTCCATTGAGCTACGATCAAGTCGTATATGCTGCTTTAGACGCTCGCCTTGGCTTCGAGATTGCACGGAAGTGGGATAGTCTACGCGGCTATAATACGGACAATGATCATCTTAATGTCGTTGATGAGTAGACTATCTATGTATTCCGTTACGCAAAAATTCTGTGTGCGCGTGTTCTCTTGTATTGACCAAAATATATCTAAAGTTTGCAAAAGTGTTTTCAAATTCCAAAGTTTGCAAAAGTTATTTAAAACAGAGAACAGAAAATGGTTTTGTATTAGTTAGTCAAATTCAAACATTTTTCATATTCATAGTTTTTCCAAAATCCAAAGTTTGCAAAAGTTATTTAAAACGAAAACAGAAAAAGAAAATAAAAAAATGAAAAAACCTCCATCTGTCCCGGTTTCAGTCACAAACCGGGACAAATGGCCTCCTTGTTGTCCCGGTTTGTGACTGAAACCGGGACAAATGGGGGGTGCTTATATATACTGATCAGCAGCCCCCTCCCAAAACCATTGTAGGCATTTTTTTTTGAAATGGAAGGAGGGGGTGTGTGCTAGTCTGTTTTTTTTGTATGCATACAAGGTGTTTGATGAAATGCCCGAGAGAGTTTACGAAATGATTTGATGTACACTTAAAGAAGTTTATTCTTCTTTTCGATCAAGGTTAATTTTTCTCTCATTTCATTTGTAATTAATTGATACCGTGCATGTTCAGTGTTTATTTGTCGATGTTCTGTAATGGTTATTGATGTAGTTCATTATATAATGCAGATGGACCGACAATGGATGTATGGTGACCGATGCACTGCCGAGTACATGACAGGTTTGAGGAAATTTCTAGAGAAAGCCCAGGTCCACAGTACCAATGGTTTCATGTGTTGTCCATGTGTCAACTGTCAGAATAAGACAGATCACCCAAACGTGAGAACCCTTCAAAGTCATCTTATTCGGCATGGTTTCATGCCCAGCTATAATTGTTGGACGAAGCACGGAGAAAAAGGTGTTATGATGGAAGACAATGAAGAAGACGAAGATGATGACAACTATCCTATGTTCCCGGAGTACGGAGATTCTGCAACGGGGGAAGCTGAAGCTGAAGAGGCACCAGATGAGCCCACTGACGATCTTGGTAGGGCCATTGCTGATGCAAAGAGAGAGTGCGGAACTGAAAAGGAGAGGTTGAAGTTCGACCAGATGTTAGAGGATCACAAGAAATTGTTGTGTCCAAGTTGCGAAGATGGTCAGAAAAAGCTGGGTACCACACTGGAATTTCTGCAGTGGAAGGCAGAGTGTGGTGTGACTGACAAGGGATTTGGAAAGTTGCTGCAGATAATTAGGAAGATGCTTCCAAAGGTCAACGAGTTGCCCGACATCACGTACGAAGCAAAGAAGGTTGTGTGCCCTCTAGGATTAGACGTGCATAAGATACATGCCTGCCCTAATGACTGCATCCTCTACCGCGGTGAGTATGAGAATTTGGATGCATGTCCAGCATGCACTGCATTGCGGTATAAGATCAGACGAGATGACCCTGGTGAAGTTGAGGGTGAGCGTCCCCGGAAGAGGGTTCCTGCCAAGGTGATGTGGTATGCTCCTATAATACCACGGTTGAAACGCCTGTTCGCGAATAAAGAGCATGCCAAGTTGTTGCGATGGCACAAAGAGGACCGTAAGAAAGACGCGATGTGTAGACACCCCGCTGATGGGTCGAAGTGGAGAAAAATTGAGAGAGAGTTCCCGGAATTTGAAGATGACGCAAGGAACTTAAGGTTTTGTCTAAGTACAGACGGTTTCAATCCGTTTGGGGAGCAGAGCAGCAGTCATAGCACATGGCCTGTGACTCTATGTATTTATAACCTTCCTCCTTGGTTGTGCATGAAGCGAAAGTTCATTATGATGCCATTGCTCATCCAAGGCCCGAAGCAACCCGGCGACGACCTTGATGTGTACCTCAGGCCATTATTTGAAGAACGTTTACAGTTGTGGCGGGAAGAAGGTGTACGGGTGTGGGATGAGCACAAACATGAGGAATTTGACCTACGAGCTCTGCTTTTTGTAACAATTAACGATTGGCCTGCCCTTGCTAACCTCTCAGGGCAGTCGACCAAGGGGTACAATGCATGCACACACTGTTTGGGTGAGACTGAATGTTTATATTTGGATAAATGTAAGAAGTGTGTGTATCTGGGGCATCGTCGATTTCTTCCGATCAGGCATACCGCAAGGAAGAAAGGCAAGCATTTTAAAGGTGAGGCTGATCACAGTAGGAGGCCTGTCAACCGTATTGGTGAAGAAATATTTGATATGGTCAAGGATCTAAAAGTAATCTTTGGAAAGGGTCCTGGAGGACAACAGGTTCCGAAAGACGCTAACGGGCACGCACCCATGTGGAAGAAAAAATCTATATTTTGGGAGCTACCATATTGGAAGGTCCTAGAGGTTAGATCTGCTATCGACGTGATGCACGTGACGAAGAATGTTTGCGTGAACCTGCTAGGCTACTTGGGCGTGTACGGAAGAAAAAAGATACAGAGGAAGCACGGGAGGACCAGAAACGTGTGAAAGAACGAGACGGCCTAAGTCCCGAACACTACGAAGGTCCTGCCAGCTACGCTCTTACCAAACAAGAGAAAGTAATATTCTTTGAATGCCTGAGCAGTATCAAGGTCACGGCTGGGTCCTCGTCGAATATAAAGAGGATAGTAAATGTGAGACTCCAAAAATTTCAGAACCTAAAGTCTCATGATTGCCACGTGATTATGACGCAATTGCTTCCGATTGCACTGAGGGTGCTACTACCGGAAAATGTTCGAGTACCCATTGTGAAGCTTTGTGCATTCCTCAATGCAATATCTCAAAAGGTAATCGATCCGGCGATTCTACCAGGGTTGCAAAATGATGTGGTCCAGTGTCTTGTCAGTTTTGAGTTGGTGTTCCCTCCATCCTTCTTCGATGTTATGACGCATCTCCTAGTTCACCTAGTCGAAGAGATTCAAGTTCTCGGTCCTGTATTTCTGCACAATATGTTCCCATTTGAGAGGTTCATGGCAGTCTTAAAGAAATATGTGCATAACCGTGCTAGGCCAGAAGGAAGCATCTCCAACGGCTACGGTAACGAGGAGGTCATTGAGTTCTGTGTTGACTTTATTCATGACCTTAAGCCGATAGGTGTTCCACAATCACGACATAAGGGTAGACTTAGTGGAAAAGGCACACTAGGAAAGAAAACAAAAATTTGTATGGATGGACATTCTTTCACTGAAGCACACTATACAGTTCTACAAAGTTCTACCTTGGTGGCCCCGTATATCAATGAACACAAGAATTTTGTACGCTCTCTACACGCGGGGAAGTATGACAACTGGATTGTACGTACACACATGGCCACGTTCGGCGGTTGGTTGCGAGCACATCTTGAAAATAAAGACAAGGTTGATGAACAGTTACACTTGTTGGCCAGGGCACCATCTACAACTATATGTACTTTCCAAGGGTACGAGATAAATGGAAATACATTTTACACGAGTGTCCAAGATAAAAAGAGCACGAACCAAAACAGTGGTGTTCGCATTGATGCAACAAACAACAATGGGCAGAAGAACACATATTATGGTTGCATAGAGGAGATATGGGAACTTGACTATGGACCTTCTTTTAAGATCCCTTTGTTTCGGTGCAAATGGGTCAATCTGAAAGGCGGGGTTGAGGTAGACAAGATGTACGGAATGACAACAGTGGATCTAAACAATCTTGCGTACAGAGACGAACCATTCGTGCTAGCCAATGATGTGGCTCAGGTTTTCTATGTGAAAGACATGTCTAGCAGACCCAAAAAAAGAAACATCCTGGGAGTGGAGGAGCCGAGGCGTCACATAGTTCTTTCAGGAAAAATAAACATCGTGGGAGTGGAGGACAAGACAGACATGTCAGATGATTATAATAATTTTGATGAAATTCCACCTTTCGTAGTGAACATTGACCCAATCATCAAGTTGATTGAAGAAGATGCTCCATGGTTCCGACGCAGAAGAACTGGCGGTGTTGTGTGATGGAGATGTTGGTGCGATATGTAATAATTAATATATTAAACTTTTGATATGAAGAAGATGCTCCATTTTTACCTGCATATCAAATGGATCCGTCGGCGTTGATAGAACAAAACACACGATTTCACCTGCATACAGCCCCACGGTGGCTCTTGATGAGTGCCTGCATATCAAATGAACCGTGGGGCGTATGCAGGGAATCCGAGTAATTTGTATATATTCCTTAGTAGATGAATTGAACTAAACTTTTGATAGAACAAAACACACGATTTGACCTGCATACAGCCCCACAGTGGCTCCTGAGTGCCTGCATATCAAATGCACCGTGGGGCGTATGCAGGGAATCCGAGTGATTTGTATACCACACACCACCCGGCTAGGCACTAGAAGGAGGAAACACTGAGTGCTCGCCTCGTCCGAGAGGGGGCTATATATAGGGTCACGGGCTCAACCAGTGGTACTGATAGTGTTGATCCAACAGCTCTCAAGTGCTCAAAAGAAGCACACCCCTGATCCAACGGCTAACAAGTGTTTCAAAGAAACACACGATCCGTGTGCTTCTTTAGTCCCGGTTTGAAACTGAAAGCGTTAATCGAACAGCTAAGAAGCAATCAAAAGAAACACACACCTGATCAAACGGCTTACAAGTGCTTGAAAGAAACACACGATCCGTGTTCTTCTTTAGTCCCGGTTTGGAAGTTAAAGTGTTGATCGAACAGCTCAGAATTCCAAAGTTTGCAAAAGTTATACAAATTCACATTCAAAATAGTTTTAAACTAATTTAAATAATGGTTATAGAAAAGAGAAAATGTTTTTGTATTAGTTAGTCAAATTCAAACACTTTTCATATTGAAAGTTTTTTCAAATTCCAAAGTTTGCAAAAGTTATACAAATTCACATTCAAAATAGTTTTAAACTAATTTAAATAATGGTTATAGAAAAGAGAAAATGTTTTTGTATTAGTTAGTCAAATTCAAACACTTTTCATATTGAAAGTTTTTTCAAGTTCCAAAGTTTGTAAAAGTTATACAAATTCACATTCAAAATAGTTTTAAACCAATTAAAATAATGTTTATAGAAAAGAGAAAATGTTTTTGTATTAGTTAGTTAAATTCAAACACTTTTCATATTGAAAGTTGTTTCAAATTCCAAAGTTATTTAAAACTGAAAACAGAAAAAGAAAAGAAGAAGAAAAAGAAAAAACCCCATCTATCCCGGGTGGTGGCTCAGCCCGGGATAGATGGGGTGCTATCTATCCCGGGCTGAGCCACCACCCGGGACAGATGAGGTGCTATCTGTCCCGGGTGCAGCCACGGCCCGGGATAGTTGAGTGCTATTTGTCCCGGGCTGAGCCACCACCCGGGACAGATAGAGTGTTGCTTATATAAGCAACACTTAGCCACGGGTGGTGGCTCAACCCGGAGCGATTCCCCATTCCTGCCGTCAGGCTGCCAAAATTTTCTGTCGCCCGAGCTCCGTCGTCGACTCCGGCCACGGCGAGCTCCATCCTCAACTCCGGTCTCCGTCCTCGCTCCTTCCTCGACTCTGGCGACTTGGTGAGCGTCGCGGGCTTCTCCTCCCTCTCTCTGAAGTCCTCGCTCCTTCCTCAACCCCTAATCCTAACCCTAGCTCTCCGGCCACCGCGCGAACTCGTCTCCGGCGAGCTTAGGTGAAGTTTGAAGAGCGGCGCCGCCTCCAAATGGTCTGTCGTGTCCCGCTCCATCGTTCGCTGCGGCCAATTTTGAGTCAAGTCCGACGGAATCGTCGACTTCTTCCGGCCGTGGAGATGAACTCCATTGCTGACGTCAGTTGTGACGTCATCAGTCATTATTTTAATTTTTTTACTCCCTCCGTTTAGGTTTCAATATAATTTAAAGTTTATAATACAAAAATTATACCATTAGAAAATATGAAGTCTGAATTTTGTAGTAATATATTTTTTATAATATATATATCATATTATGTTGCTCAAATTTAAAATCTAGGGATACGTAGAGGACTTATAAACCTAAACGGAGGGAGTAGTATTTGTAGCATGCGAATTAGCAGTCTCCTAGGTCTTCCCTAGCTAGGTCTTCCGGCCGCCACCGAAAACCCTAGCTTGCAGCATGCATCCTTCCGAGAGCGTATGTTCAAAAAAAGAAAATACATGTTGTTTAGTTTGTGTAATTGATACAAACTTTATATGAAAACGTTCAAAAAAAGAAAACACATGTTGTTGTGTCATTAATGTTAAGCTTGTGTATTTAGTTTGTGTTTGTTAAAGTTTTTACATGTTGCAATGCAGATACTCAGACCTGCCGCCGCCCTCTCGGAGCCCTAGCTAGTAAAGTTCGAGAGACTTCAAAAGAGAAATGTAAATAGAAATTGTGATACTCGATACGATTGAAATATGTTTGTAAAATTGAAATGTCTTAATGTATTTGTACAAATACATTAAGACATTAAGACATTTCACGAGGAGCAAAGTTATTTAGATGTTGAGTTATTAAAATTATGTAAATGGATTGAAATCTCTTGCAGAAACTGTGGACACCCGTAGAAACCTTGATCAAGAAGAGGACATGTTCGGCATCATCCGCGAAGGTGTTGAATTGGACCCCGGTAGAAACCATGAACAAGAAGAGGAACACTTAGAAGATTTCACCGGGCAATTTCTGAACGAGTCCGGTGATGGACTGGAGGGGCATTCAGACGGAGTAGACATCACCGACAGTTCAGCTCACCGACAGTTCACCGACTCTACTGTTGGAAAGTCGGCCGCCGAGGTAGATATATGCCCTCAGGTTTTTGTCTCCGTTGAATAGATTTGTGTGTATACATATATTAGCTATCACTTTTTCTTGTGTTTAGCTGTCGGCGGGCCATGAACCGGGACCAAGCAAAAAAGCAGCTGTGAAACGAGGCGGGCCACGAACCGGGACCAAAAAGCTCCAAGGGAAACAGAAGTACCACATCGATGCAATTAATGAAAAAGGCAAACCGTTACTCCCGCTAACCACGCAAGGAAATTTGTAGCTCAGTGCGGAGTCATCGTTCGGGACAGACTCTCTATCAGGGCTCAAGAATGGTATAATCCAAAGGTGCCAAAAGAGGGGGTTATTTATGTCTCGAATGCAGACAAACAACTCCTTTGGGACGAGCTCATGCAGAATTTCACTTTACCGGAAGAGGAGGATGTAGAGGAGCCGGTTATAGAGAATCGATGCAAGGCCTGGACTTATATTGAGATGGGTGAATTGTTCCGCAGCTGGAAGAAAAGGCTAAACAAGTTCATAAAAGAAGGTAAAACTCCAGAATTTGTCGGAGTCTATGAAAAGATAAAAGATGAGTGGCCCGAATTTAAGGCGTACAAGCAATCGGAAGCCGCTAAGATAATGTCAGTGAGAAATAAGAAAAATGCAGACAAAAAGATATATCACCATAACATGGGGTCAGGTGGCTACCTGACGGCCCTGTCTAAGTTTCTGAAAATGGAGGAAGAGTTTTTGGCTAAAGGTATACAGATCGAGATATTTGACTGGCCAGACCGGCTTAAGGCTTGGTTCTATGGGCATGGTGGAAAGTTAGACCCTGAAATAGGTGACTGTCTTTTTACCAAGGAGCACGGACCTGACCCTATTGAAGCTCTCAGAGAGGTATGGAAGGAGGTCACGGAAGGCAGGTTCCACCCTAACAGAGAGAAGGACGAGCTATCGCGAGCCCTTAAGAATCCTGAACACAGTGGACGAACAAGAGGAACCGTCGGCTCCGTACCGTGGATACTTGGGTTTCCCAAAGATGTTGGCACTTACAGAAGCCGATCGAGAAAGAAGAAAGAGATTGCCGACCGGGCCCAGTGGATGGAAAATAAATTACTACAGCATGAGAAGGAGATAGCAGAGCTGAAGGCAGCGCAGACTCGACGGATGCCCTGCGAATCTGAGACGCCCAAAGATCCTTCTCGTGATCCAAAATCAATGCGGAGAAGCAGCGTGGCTTCGACGGAGCTCGATCGCCACAATGATATGCCAGGTCCTCGTCACCCCGTGGATAATATCGTGCAGCGGGAACTTTGCGACCTACATGTGCCATGCTTGAACATAACCGTGAAGGTGGCGCACGGCTTTGCCCTACCGCCTAGACCAAATGGAACTCACCATTGTCGCCCTATTCCAGATGGCTATGCTGTTGTCGGGGTTGATGAGGTTATCAAGACATATGAGGGAATTAAGCTGGACTTCCCTACGGGTGAAGACGAGGTTGAGTTGAGATTTGCCCTCAAGAGTACCTGCTTATGGAAAAAAGAATACATCGTGTTCCCACACATGCAGCAAAATCGCCCTCCCAGTCCACAAGCCAGTCCACATAACTACAACAACGACAACCAATGCGCTAGTCCAGACACCCCCCACAACGACAACCAAGGCGCTAGTCCATCTCCTCCGTCGCGTGAGCGTACTCCGCCGCGTCAACGGACTCAATCGCCTCCGCAAAAGAAGCGAAGTGCACCGCTGCGTCGACTAGTACTCAGAAAAGCGAAACGGGGAAGTCTCGCTTTGTGAACTCTCGCGAAGATGTCGATACATGGGTCGTGGAGATCCAGGCTTCCCAGAGAAAGAAGGCAAAAAAGATGTCTTTGCCTGTTCCGGTTTATTCTTCGTATGCGATACGGTGGGCCATTGAATTTCTTACGCATCCGTCGCAATATGAACTAAATATGGACGATGACTACACACGCGTTCTGGTGCGTACATCTAGGAGAGTGCGGGAAGAACAAAAATCTGCTGCCACCCAGAAGAGAGATGTTCCACAGCTCGGAATGCAGGCGGGACAATCGGCCCCTCCACTCATATTGGCGCCTTACAACCGGAACCCGGTCGATGATGTACTTTCGCAGCAAGCTAGAGATATGGGTATAACTCTGGCAGAGCTTAAGGCATTGCAATCTGGCGAGAGTGTCACCATACATGAGGTGGTGCGGACATATGTGAGAGGAGAAGATCTTGTCGACCCTGCAATGGTGCGCACTCTACCAGCTAGGTTGCACCAACTAAATGCATGGTACTTGCGTACCACGAAAAGTCAAGACGGAGACTGGCTCTATGGGAAAATTCCAAAGGATTTTTTTGGCCCAGGTGATGATGAGGTTCAAATTGAGTATTGCGAATTATGGCAGTTATTCAATTTTGACGCGCTCGACAAATCTATCATCAGTGCCTTTTGCATGTAAGTAATTAAATTATGTATATATGTCAGTAATTCTCTAACTCTACTTATTTTTCATTGCTTGTAATTATCCTTATCACTATATTACTTTTGTACTCTATTATGCAGGTTGAAAATTATACAATCTCGAAAGCTGGGACTCAATCACAAGATTGGATTCATTGACCCTAATCGAGTTCATCATCATGGTTTGTTACATTACCCAGATCAAACGGAGGAGATTTTTCTTACTTATTTGATGGCGCAACATTACAAAAGCACCATAATTTTCCCGTTCAACTTCGAGTGAGTTGTTTACTTTCTTATACATACTCGATGTTAATTAAGTATATGTAATTGATGATTTCTTTATTAACAAATATAAACATATGGCAGATTTCACTGGGTATTATTTGAGATTGATGTTGAAAAGGCAATCGTTGATGTCTTGGACCCATTATCGAAACCTAAAGAAAAGTTCGACGACACGAAACAGATGCTCCAGAGGTAATTTCGTTCATTATCACAATCGACCTCGTCTTCTCTAATAATATATAGTAATTAGTTAACTTCTTTACTAATTTTCCATACCGTAAACTTCAGGGTTTGGGACAAGTTCACCGGTTTCCACAAGGAAGTCGGTATAGCTAAGAACCTCACTTTTAAATGGCGAGAGGTAAGACGTACTAGCTAGGTTCCACGTATGCATATTCTTAATTTCAGTCTCACAATACCATTTTTTCAATATTTTTGATTATTTTTTATTGATTTCTTATCTTATTCTATCATAAAGTGCGCGAAGCAGCAACAAGGCACCAATTTGTGTGGATTCTATGTCTGCGAGTTCATCCGAATTCACTTCAATGAGGGTGCAGACTGGAATAGGGTACGTTAACAATTCATTCAAACTTGTTCACTTTTCAAATTGAATTATTTTCATAATGGTTGATATATTGGTGTTGATCTCTCCTTTTTAGTTTGAGACGATCCGGAACAGGCTTGATGCAAAAGACCGCCTACTACCAATTACGGAGGAAATTGCGGGCTTTCTGCTTGACCATCCCGAGGAAAAAATAAAGCCAGGCGCAGAATGCAGTATAATCCGGCCGCCAAAAAAGACCATCCCGAGGAAAAAATAGGGTCTAATGCTTCTCTGTCATGTAATGATCTCTGTTTGTAAATATTTAGACATGATCTTCCGGTTGTAAATATTTGTTTGCGAGAACTCGTGTACTAGTAGTATTCATGACTATATCCCGAGGAAAAAATCGTGTATTCATGATATATATGACATAGTAACGTATAATATGCAACTCGATCTTGTTTGAAATGAAACATAAATGAAAAAACACAAACACAAAAGAATCAGTAACATAAATAGAAAACAAAAACAAAAATAGAAAACAGGAAAAAAAATAAAAAAACAAAATAAAAACATATATACTGTCCCGGTTCGTATTACGAACCGGGACAAATGAGTGGCTGCCAGAGGCTGTCTGGTTTGGCCACGTGACCCCCCTACTGGTCCTGGGCCGTGGCGTGCCCGGGACAAATAGGGGAGGCTATTTGTCCCGAACACGCTGTCCCGGGCGCGTGACCGGGACAAAAAGCCCTACCGGCCCGGGACCAGTTACCTGTTTTGCTCTAGTGTGTATCACCTAAGCTGGTCTTGGATTTAACTTGGTCTTCACGAAGTCTCAGAGAAGAAGGGAGAAAATAATGAGAGGGGGAGCAAGACTTAGACAATATTTCTGGTTAGTCTTCATTAACTTCTTCTTGATTTTTCTTCTAAGTGCTTCTGCTCCATGAAGGTACTTATGAAGTCTTGTTTTGGCTAAGTCCTTCATTGGCCTTCTAGCTCCATGTTGAAAATCCTAAGTGTCTAAGTGCATAGCACTTTACCAGAATGCTAAGTTGAAAACAATCCTAACTTAGAGAAAATAATGAAGAGGTTTTCCTATGAGGGATATAATTATATAATAAAATATGTTATGCATGAAATGCAATTTTTAATCACAAGAAAGCATCAAAATAACTTTTTTGATTTCTTTATAAATATGCATGAATTTATAAATGCAATTTTATTAATTTCTATTTTTGGAAAATATAATAAAAGGAATAAATATAAGATTAAAGTTTTCTATGATTAAATTTTTATAGCAAAATTTTATAAATAGTATTAATTGACAGGGGGCATTTAATTAAATTTATAGCAATTTGATTTAATCGAAAATAGTATTTCTATTAATAGTTATGTCAAAAATAGTCAAACTATTCAAATTAAATATATAACTATCAAATCATGGAAATAATACTCAAAAATATTTTATAACAGAGGCATCAAGTTACAAATATTCTAAAGTTTCTAAAACAATTTTATTTGCAATTATTTAATTTATAGATTTAAAGTTATTACAAATATACTCAAATCTTTCATTTGAAATTTTAATAATTTATACTAAGTTAAATTTGAATTCTAACATATATAAAATATTCTACATGTCAAGGGCTTTCCAAATATATAAAAATATTTGAATTTGGATATGTGAGTAAAAAGTTATAACAAATCTAAGTGGCATGGGCTTTTCTGCAAAACTGCCATTTAATCTAATTAAAAGAACTCATTTTCTGACGTGGCAGCTGACTGGGCGTTGACACGGATCTGACTGGGCGCTGACGGGGCATCGACGTGGCATCCTCGTATTCGTCGGTACCGGTTCACTTAAGAGATCTAATCGGAGCCGATGGATAAGATCGGACGGCCAGGAGGAGGTGGTCATACCGTGGCGGCGCGTCGACTGCCGGCGATGAAGGATATGGCGGCGGCGTGGCTCGGTCTCCGGTGAACTCGGCAGTCCGGTGATCCCCGGATGCGCGGACAACGGCTACGGGCGCGGGTCGACACGACAGAGAAGATGCTGGCGATGGCGTCGTCGCGTTCGTCCTGGAGAGGGAGGGATGCTCGGTCCAAGCCGCGGCGCCTCCGACCACCTTTGGGTGTGTATGAACACTTCGCTGCGTTTGTAGGAAAAATCGGGGAAAATATCAAGGGCGTGCGCAAGAAGACGGAGATGTAGAGGGGAGGGTTCTCTGGCAAGTGATTTCCTTTACCTCGCCGGATTTGAAGAAATGCGGCGGCTGCGGTTAGGGGATCTCCGGCGAGCTATTGGGACGGCCTGGCGGCGCGATTCGGTTAGGGGCGAGAGGGGAATGAAGGAGGAGGTCCGGTGCTACTTAAGGGCGGCAATTTCCGATTATTTCGCTTCAATTTGGATCCGCAATCGAAGGAGGAAACGACGACGGGAATTTCGGCCAGAGGTTGAAGACGCGCTGACGTCAGCATGACGTCACAGGTATTTTTCTTTTTCTTTTCTGATTTTTCTTTTAATTCATATCTTTTGATTTAATTGTCCAAATGATGTCAAATTAATTTCTATAAATTTGTAAAATTCATATCTATGCTTTAAATCATTAGTGTGAATGTTTTAAAAACTTTTTCAAATTAATTATTTTGAAATATTCATAAAATGCAAATTTGCCCATTTAGGTCAATTATGAAAATATTTATTTAATAAATTCATTTGGGGTTAAATTAAATTTATGAAATTACCACATTCTGGCATGGTTGATATTAAGTTATTTAAAACTCATTTTTGTTGTAACCATTCACTTTTATTTTTTTGGTATAATAGTAAAATAATAGAATATAAATATTATTAAAGTAATAGGAAATTTAATGGATTCAATTTTATTTTGTGCACCATTATATTTTATATTAAGATAAATCATATGAAAACTTCATAAAATAGCTTTGAAAAAGATTATAGATTCAATGTATTCCTTATATAGAGTATATTAATCATTTCATAAATGAAAATCATTTAGGCTAACAAAATGTTTATTTGGATAATTCATTAATTATAAAATGTATGAAGTTATTAAAGTTATAAACTATAGGGTTGGACTTTCAACACTATGTTTTGAAGTTAGTTTAAAGCATGAAAACCATTTGGCAAAAAAGATTATGTTTAAATAGTTTAAAAGAATACTTCTAAATATTATTTTAATTTATGAATAGCTATGGCTAAGTTATTTTAAATCAAATACTTACAAGGAAACTTTTTATTGCATGAAAATGGTTTGAAAGTTTGAAAAACATTTCTCAAATTAGATATAGAGGTTTTAAGAATTACAATGGATAATAAATTGTTTAACTTGAAACAACTTTTGAAAATAATAATTATTTGAGATATTTAAATTAATAATCAATTTAGAAATTGCTATGAAGTCTCTTATGGTGAGTTTTATTATGCTTCTAATGTTTTATTTTGATCAAAACAAAAGTTTTAAATTTTAGTGATGTTTGAACATTATAAAATGTTGGGATGTTACAAGTTCTTCCAACTGATCTGATACATGATTCTCCCCATGTTGCAGCCTACGTTGAAGCAGACGCAGAAGAAGCCCCACAAGACGGCTTAGACCTACTCGAAGAAGAAATGGAGATTGCACTCCAGCGATCCGCCATATACCAACAAGACCTACGACGATATCACAATAGGAAATTAAGGCGAAGATCGTTTCGAGAAGGTGATTTGGTGCTCCGATAGTTCAGAAAAGGAGCACAAGTTATCCCCTACATGGGAAGGACCCTTCGTTGTGAGCAAAGCGCTCAAGAGTAAGGCATACTATCTTGTGGACATTAGAGATCTAAAAAAAAAGAAAAAGGGACTCAAAAGGAAAAGAGGTGAAGAAGCAAAGCTCAGCGAGTCAAAACACCCTTCGAACATTAAGCAGCTACGTCCTTTTTACACTTAGCAATTCTATTGTAAATATATGTCTATGCTCATGAAATAAAAAGTCTTGGATTGCCAAAATTTACATTTGATAGTATCATACCTACTCATCCATCTTTTATTTCCCTATGATCATATTCCTAAATTCAACATGTCAATTTTGTTAACACGAATAACTAAGCATGACAAGTTCGGCTTACTGCCTTACAAAAAATAAAATTACGTCCATCTAAGTTTTATTCTCTCACTGTTTATGTTCTGGGTTGCTCCACTAGATGTTCCACGTGCCCAAAGGCGGCACGGGTATTAGGTGTATGCAGATTGACTATGGTCCTGCGGCCTAACAAAGTGTCACCGTCTTTGTGGTTTCAGTAACATACGAAAAAGCTAAAGACATAACAAGATAATTCAAAGACGGACAAGGAACATAGTCGCATAGCACAATGCCAGCAATACTTCGTTAAAGTACCAAAAGAGCATGCTATGCATCAGAGGACAAACTTGTTCACATAAATATATTACAAGATTTCCCGAATAAAACAGTTTGTTCGCCTTAAGACTAAGGACTTCATAACACATCAATTTTTTTCTTTACTCTTGTGCAGGGGACTTAGACAGCGCATCAGCTTCGCCTTCGGCTTGTGAGGTGGCAGTCTCCTCCTGCTCTTCGCCTTGGGTACCAGTCTGCTCTGAGATTTCGTCTTCCGACGAGCTTCGTAGAAGTTCAGGCATGTCCTGGCGAGCATAGACCACATTGCGGTTGATCTTGTCGGCAATGAAGGAGGCATAGCCCGACATAGAGTTATAAACCGAAGCCGGGTTGATCTCGTTCCTGTCAGCAGCATCTCGCCAAACTCCAACACAAGCTCCAAGCGGGTGGCATCGTCAATGTCGCAGAGACCAGCAGGAGCTAATCAAAAAAGCGAATAAGGCAAAAAGCGAAAAAACTCATTCAAAAGACGAAAGAAGAAAAAAGAAGGCAGGAAACATACCAAGGATTTTGTCGTCCAAAGCTTGGATTTCGTCTTTACGATGCTCCAGCTGGCCGTCAAGCTCTTGGATGCGGAGCTCCACCTTTTCAGTAAGAGATTTCATCTCTTTCCTGACGTCTTCGGCTTCTTGGCAAGCCGCAGCCAGTTCGTCTTTCAGACGTAACTGCTCCGCCTCTGCACTCTCCTGAAGAGCTTTCAGGCCATCCTCAGCCAGCCTTTGGTTTTCCTGGATATGCTTGAAGAGGGACTCATTTTCACGCCTAACGACAGCAATGTCGCAAGACTGCTCAGCAGCTTGCTGGGCCTTTGCAAGCAGTTCTGCAAAGCATAAGAAAGGAGAAACTTAGGCGACAAAAGAGAGCAACCAACAAAGCAAAGCCTACCATCATCGTATTTCGCCTTATTCTTGGCAAACTTGAGCTCCTAGCGCTGAGCGACCAAGGAATTCCACATGTCGTGGTTCAGATCCTCGCCCTCCAGGAAAAATAACAGAAAAATGCAAGCAAAAAAGGATCAAGTAAAGAACACTTGGGGACTGGTCAAGACTAATTATCAAATTCAAGGCCGTCGCTTTGACTAAGCACATTAGATCAAATAGACGCCCGGGGTTTGGGAATATGGATAAGGAGAACTAGAGTTTACCTTCACATGCTTCTTCAAAAGCCGATAGCCAGTCTTCATCTTGGCATACAGTGCGTCGCAATTGTCTTCAAGCTTGCGCACTATAACTGCCGTGGTGATTGGCTTAGGCGAAGAAGGCCCAACAACTTCCTTTTCAGCAGCGATCCTTGCTGCGATAGAAGGGAAAAGGAATCCCTCATAATCAAAGACTTCGTCTTTGACATCTTCGAAGGCATCATTAGCCAGAGCTTCCACCTTATTGGTTTCTTCAGGAACGGCTGCCTATGCAGTAGCAGCCGTCCTCTCAGCAACGTCCGCCCTCTCCATAATGGCGTCTGGCATGTCCATGTCGCCTCTCACCTCCTGAGATGCAGGAGCCGGCATGCTTGCCATAACAGTTGGCGTGGGAGGAGAGGCAGCTGGCAAAGGGATTGGGGCCTTACACCTTCCAGCCACCGTCTTCACCTTCAGCTTGCCCGAAGGCTTAACCCTAAGATAAGACGAAGAAACCAGGCTTAGCAACATCAGACGAAAGAAGCAAAGGAGCAGGACACGAGACTTAGGCTATAACCACTTACACTTTTTGTGGCATGGCGAAGGCGGATTCTTCATCGTCATCAAGGACGTCGTGGATAACGACGCCCTTGGGGATGGAGGAGACGTCCTCCTCCTTCTTCTTCTTCTTCTTCTTCTTCTTCTTCTTCTTCTTCTTCTTCTTCTTCTTCTTCTTTAGCGCAGCCTCAGTCAGTGCCGCTTTATCGGCATTGACCTTGCGCTTGCGCATATTGGCGACAACGGCAACAGCCGAAGACGGGGAAGAGTCGAGCTGACAAAGAAAAGATAAAAGTAAGATGGGTATTAAGCCGAACAAATGCAAGACACATAAGCATACAAGAGACTCACCGGTGGCGGCTTGTTGATGGAGGTGTACATGGGAAAAGACTGAGTGAATTGAGTCCTCTCCTTGAGCAGCTTCTTGAATCGCATCAAGAAGGCGTCATTCGTCAAGTCGTCTTTGGAGACGCGGAGAGGATCATCCCGATTGCCGCTGTACGTACACACCATGTCTTTGTTTTCCCGGAGAGGCTACACCCGCCTTTTAAGCCAGCACAGAATCGTGTCTGTACCGGTGAGTTTCGGCGTCGCCTCCGTCGTCATATACTCGATCCATTTCTGGATGAGCTGGAGGTGTGCGGGCAAGACTTTCTCTGGCTTCTCGTCCCACGAGAAGCGAGGAGAAGCAACAGCGTTAACAAATAGCGGGAGACCTATCGTCTTCCCCGCGGGAGCTATATCTGAACAGTAGAAAAAGGTGCTCGCCCAGCTACGGACAGAGTCCACCTTGGGAACCTTAGGGTACCAGGCCCTATTTCTATGTAGGTTAAGGCTACCGGTGCCCAAAGTGAGCAACTCGTCGCCTTCTGTCTGGCCCTTACAGTGAAAGCAATATTTAAAGAAGTCTAAGCTAGGTGCTATTCCTAAGTAGCCTTCAAACAAGGCTTGGAAACCGGCTAAGTACAAAATGCTATTGGGTCCAAGGTTGTGCGGTTGTAAGCCGTAATAATCTAAGACTGAGACAAAGAAAGACGACGGCAGCAGAGCCATGCCGCGATGCAAGTGGGAAAGCAGGATTACCCGCTCGTCGCCTTCGAGAGCCGGAGTGGCGTGCTCGAAAGCCGAACGCCACTTGCAGATGGCCCGAGGAGGAAGGAGGCCTTCACGCTCCAGCTCCACCAGATCGTCCTCGGTGACAGTTGAGGGGAGCCAGTGGCGCGACGAAGAATCGTCCTCCTCCTCGGCGCTGGCGGCGGCGGCGTCGCCCTAGTTAGTAGGCATCTTTTCCCCAGGATAGAGCCTAATTAGGGGCTCCGCAAGCAATGCCTCCGTGGTGGTGCTCAAGGAAGAAGCGCCGCCCGTCGCGGATCCCTCCGCCAAGCTCCTTGCCATAGCCGCTACCCGCCCTTGCCGTATCCTCCTCCGCCACCGAACGCGCAGCCACAGAGGTTAGGGTTTGCTCCACTGAGCTGTTGCGTGGGTGTGGAGATGAGGTGCTCGGATGCGCAGGAGAGAGAGAACAAAGCTCGAGCGCGAGGAGGAAGATGAACAGAGAAATGATAGGAGTGCTTTGTTTTTGAATTAAGGAAAGGTATTTATGGTCTTCCCCACGATCTCCGCAACGGTTGGATTCGCACCGCTCGATCCGCGCCACATCGAGTGGAGAAGTTGAGGGAGTCGTTTTCCTTCTCCCGTAAGCCTCGGGTCGTGCGCGGGAAAATCGCAATGAGTAGATTTGGCTTAGTCAATAGACTAGACTGCCATGGACTGAACATTGACAAGACTTGACCTCAGGCTGACGAGGACTCTTTCTCTCTGTCCATCAATTGATGAATTATTCGGCTTATGTGCCCATAAGTGCAACGGTTGTTTTGGCTTATTGGAAAGCTGTATCCTCAGTTATACAGGGAATGGTTCAAGCTCTGCGGTAGTTCATCAAGAAGACGAAGACGAAAGTTTCGTAGTGAAGACTAAGACAAACAAGCTGGAGAGCTCCAACCTTTCCGGGGACTACTGTGGAGGATATACCAAACAGGTATGCCGACCACGTGGGCTAAGCCAGCTTACCAGGGTGGCCCAAGAGGTGATAAGGTCTTCGGCTATCGGGCGGCCCAGTAGGCTGAAGCGCAAGAGAAGGCCTACAAGCTACCAGGATCCAGACGAACCGACGTTCGCCTTAGAGAACAAGTTAGGGTTTACCCCGTGTTAGTCTTGACTCCTAATATAGTTTGGTTATACTTTCCTTGTAGGATAAGGTAGGGCGCCTATATAAGCCTGCCTCCTGGTCCCCTCAAGGGACACGCCTTACAACCTACATTGTAACCTGTACACACATTCACGTCTGGTGAATTATAGCGGCACGTAGGATATTGCCACCGCTTCAAGGTCTGAAGCTGGGTAAACCCTTGTGTGCAATCCCGATCCTAGAAGCCGCCATGCCTTCCCCCTCTCTTCACCATTGGAGCATGGCACCTCCTTACGTGCCTAAGAATCCAATAACCCTCTCTCTTGGGAGCTCTCTCTATTTTGTCTATCTTACTTGGCTTGACTATGGCTTATCGTAGCCTCTCTTGACCTATCTTTCTATGACCTAGGAGCCCGGTTATATAGAAATTCGGGTCTCCTGGTTTACATGGTAAGACTACTTGGAGTTCTACTCTATCTCGTCTTGTCTTTTGTACCCTCCAAGTCATGGGATCCGTGCTGAATACTGCCTTGAGTCTTCTAGAGCCTTCCTTCTTTGGGTCTTCCTGAAACCTCATCCAAATCCGGGTTTCGCCTGACACCCAAATCCGGGTTTCGCCTGACACCCTCATCCGGGTTTTGCTTGACACCCACATCCGGGTTTCGCCTAACACCCATATCCGGGTTAGCTTCATGGCCGGGTTATGAAATGAGCTCTCCGACCCAAGTGTAACTCTGCTCATGTGGAGTGCAGGGTAACCTCGCCCACACCTCCTGCCTGCCGGGTTACGCTTCCCTCTTCATGGGCCTATCGGGTTATCATTCCCCCAACACATGTGTTGTTAATCTGTTTGATGCACATTATGTTTGGGTATTTATTTATCAAGCAAATGCTCTCTCTTGCCGATGATTAAAATGTTCTTCATTTCTAGAATGCCGATGATTAAAATGTTGTCGCACACTACGTGATAGAGAGGTGGCGTCAGTGAAACTTGTGATGTGCACGAATATATTCACATTTTCTGCATCCCACTGGATTTCACTGACGCCATCCCTGAATTTGTGTGTCCAGTCTAAGTATGAGGCATTGTAAGTTATGTTATGTTATGCACACTTTTAATTGATGCATTGTTTAACTCTGTTTTCTGAATGTCCTATTCAAGTTATTTCTAGAATGCCGATGATTAAAATGTTATCGCACACTATGTGATACAGAGGCGGCGTCAGTGAAACTTGTAATGTGCACGAATATATTCACATTTTCTACATCCCACTGGATTTCACTGACGCCGTCCCTGAATTTGTGTATCTAGTCTAAGTATGAGGCATTCTTTTCCATGTTATTGCATTAAATTAAATCTGTTAGAGCTTACTGTCTCACTATCCGGCCGATGAGTAGAACAGAAGATCTGCACGTTGCCTCTTCAGGGAGGAGTGAGTGAACGATGTGGTCTAAACGCAGATGCAGTGTCCATTCCATGTTGTTCGCTCACTCCATCTCTGAACTTCATGTGTGTGTTCACTTCCATATGAGGCATTGGTCTTTTTTTGAGTGCTTTTGAACTTGCATTGTACCATCTTTTGAACTTGTTTATAGTATGTATTCTGTATAATGCCGATGATTAAAATGATGTCGCACACTATATGATATCCTGATAGTTTGTTGAACCATGTATGATGCACACAACAAGTTGTGTGCCTCCGACTTGGTTCAACGAGGTTATCAGGATCCATTGTGTGTTTTAATAATTGATTAAGTATGAGGCATTCTTTTCCATTAAAATCTGTTAGAGTTGCACTATTCTTTTCCACTGGATTTTCCGTTTCACTATTTCGCCGATGATTAGAATAGATGATTTGCACGTTGCATCTTCAGGGAGTAGTGAGCGAACCATGTGGTCAGAACGCATATGCAGTGTTCATTCCACATTGTTCGCTTACTCCGTCCCTGGAGCAATTCCATACCAGGCCTTGTTTATTGTTTTTCGTCAGTGCCTTCTTTTAATATGCCAATGATTAAACCGTTGTGACACCGTGTGATTCAGAGGTGGCATCTCTGAAACCTGTGATGTGCACAATACACATTTTCTGCATCTCACTGAATTTCGGAAACACCGTCTCTAAAATTGTGTCCAATATATGAGGCATGCGCTTGTGTTGATAGTATTTTGTATTCTATAGAATGCCGATTATTAAAATGATGGCGCACACTATATGATATCCTGATAGTTTGTTGAACCTTGTATGATGCACACATATAAGTTGTGTGCCTCCGACTTGGTTCAACGAGGTTATCAGGATCCATTGTGTGTCTTAATAATTGATTGAGTATGAGACATTTCTTTTGAATCTTGTTTATAGTTTTTGTATGATGTAGATGTCCAGGATTAAAATGATCTCGCACACTATATGATATCCCGAGAGTTTGTTGAACCTTGTAATATGCACACACATAAGTTGTGTGTCGTCCTACTTGGTTCCACAAATCTCTCGGGATTGCTTGTGTGTTTCAATATATGAGGCATGCTTTACCTTGATATGCTATTTACCATATTTTGGTATACCGATGATTAAAATGTTGTGACACAGGTTTCAGGGATGGGTCTAGTGAGCCTTGTGATATGCATGAGTCCATATATCTCGTGCATCCTACCAGGCTCGCTGGCTCCATCCTTGAAGCAAGTCCATATGAGGCCTTGTTGAGTGCTTTTTAATTAACTTGCATTTTACCTTCTTTTGATATGCCAATGATTAAACCGTTGTGACACCGTGTGATTCAGAGGTGGCGTCTCAGAACCTGTGATGTGCACAAATATACATTTTTCTGCATCTCACTGGATTTCTGAAACGCCATCTCTAAATTTGTGTCCAATATATGAGGCATTGGACTTATTTTCTGAAGTTCTCGTGTGTGTTCAATTTCAGTGCTTTTGAACATGCATTTTACCATCTTTTTGTCATCTTTTTTATATGTCGATGATTAAATGATGATGTCGCACACCATATGATATCCTGATATTTTGTTGAACCTTGTAATATGCACACATATAAGTTGTGTGTCGTCCTACTTGGTTCAACAAATCTATGAGGCATGTTTTACCTTGACAACACCAATTTTGTTTATTTCTCACTTTGTAAGTCATGCTGTATAGTAGGATGAAGGTGTGGAGCAACCGAAGGAGGAGCCGGAAGCTAGAAGCTTGGGCATTGTCAAATTGTGCATATGTGTGAACCTTGTATTTGGGCATTGTTATATTTGGGCATTGTAAAATTTCCTCATGAACATGTTTGTAATGCATATGTGTGAACCTTGTAATGCCATGAACATGTTTGTAATGCATATGTGTGAATCTATATTTGGGCATTGTCAAATTGTTTGTAATGCATATCTGGAATTCTGAGTAACTGACTGCAATTCTGGTATATATATATATATATATAATCCTATAATGCAACATTTTAAATTAAAAAATTTGTTCGGAAATTGTACCGCTGGCGAACAATTTTGGTAGCGCTGGCGAACACCCCCCCCCACACACACAGAGACCAGTGCTGGCGAGCGGATGCAGATCCACTGGCGAACATGGCTTGTTCGCCGCTATTCTCTACTGCCGTTGGCGAACATAGCCGTCGTTCGCCAGCGGTGGCTGCCACTACCGCTGGCGAACAGCTGTTTGCCAGCGGTAGGTGCTACCACTGGCGTAGCTCAGCTGGTTAAACAACTGTTCGCCAGCGCTAGGAAAAAACAGCTCACCATCAGTAGCCTTTTTCCTACTAGTGTGTTCAGATCTGAAATCATGTCACTCGGGTCCTAGTGTCAAGCATTAAGCATAACAAGTTGCAACAATGACGTAAAACACTGATAACAGATACTAGGCACCATGCCCTAACGATATTACAGCTATTACATGAATGATCTCATGCAATCCCTACCTTCCCCTCAAGCCTACATCGGTGGATTACTCACACCTGGATGGGGGAAACATGGATGGTTGATGGAGAGGCGTTGGCGATGACGATAGCGATTATCCCCTTCGATTCACTGTCCCGGCAGGGTGCCGGGACAGAGACTTCTGGTCCCCGAACTAGGGTTCGAGGTGGTGGCGGCGTACTGAGATGTTTCTCGACAAAGTGGCTAGCTCCCCGACGTTTTTAGGTCAGAAGGGTTAAGAGCCGAGAGGGGGGCATGGGGGTGTGGCCGAGTCGGCCACACCACTCCATAGCACGGCCAGGGCCTACCCGCGCGAGCGCGTGGTATGGGCGCCATGCTGCCCTCCTCTGTCTCGTCTTCTGGCTCCTGGATCCTCTGGGGAAAATACGGACGTCCACGTGTTTTCTGGTGTTTTTCCATAAAGTTGATTTTCTGCACAAAAACGAGACACCAGGGCAATTCTGCCGAAAACAGCGTTAGTCCGCGTTAGTACCATTCAAAACACACAAATTAGAGGTTAAACAATAGCAAAAGTATTCAGGGAAGTAGATACGTTTTGGACGTATCAACAACCCACCACAAACCTGTTACTTTCTGCAAACAAACAATATTTCTTCCACACATAGATTTAATCGTTTGTTACAACAAGCCGGGAGATTGACACCCTCACCGTTTAGTTGGGGCATAGTATCTTGATTGTCTTGTGTGAAGTCTCCACGTCTACTACGCACCAGGCACTTTTCTGGCGCCATTAACACCTCGGAGGAATTCTCATTTCCTACTAGTTTGATAACCTTGGTTTCATAACTGAGGGAAACTTTGCTTACACTCTTCATACCTTTCTCTTGGGGTCTCCCTACAACACACCACACAGAGTGATCAATCATCTTTGAAAAAATCAAAGAAATCTTCGAAGAAACCTATGAAAGAACAAGGTCGTTGTTCAATCTCATCTCGTCATTTTAACTGATATGGGTTATTCATCGATCTACTTCTATTACGGTAGGAGATGCAATCTTACGTATTAGTGGAGTACCATATAACGTGCGTAGTTCATCCTGCCTAGGGTTTTATTTGAGATATAGTTTTGAAAGGGGTTCCGAGTCAGAAAACAATAATTTCCTAGCGTATGAACACTGAAAATAGCCAGGATGTATCTATCTAGTTCATGCGATAACAGTGGCGGAAACTGGTCACATACCTCTTGTAGACCGAATAGCGGGATTATGCTCCCACACAAGTGTTGATGATGAAGTCGTACGTAGCCGACCTCAAGGTCGCGGAGAACTTGTCGCGATGAAGTAGACGATGACGCGACGATGTCGACGATGACCTGCGTCGACGGGCGCGTCCAGCGGAGGGGGGTGGCGTCGGCGGCTGGGGTGGTGGCGCCGGCGGCAGGGCAGTGCAAGGGCTGCGGCGGTGGCGAGACGATGTCGCCCTGGCTCCTCAAATGTGGCGCCTCCGAGCAATCACAAGCATACCGAGCTTAACAACAACCCCCGATCACTCAGATCCAGTTGAGATCGCAGGTGTAGAAATTTTCTGTAATCCCACAGGGCAACGACGCCCAGCGGTATAGCTCCGGTGGAGAGAGAAGGCAAAACGGGCGGAGAAAAAGCTCGGCCGGCCTGCACAATATTAATTATATTTTCTGATGAATTAATCGAATTAATATGTCTTGCTATATAAAGGGGGAGGGGCTGTGGAAACACCTTGCCTCCCTAATGTGGGACTAAAGGAATAGGAGGGGGGGGGAGTTCGGCCGGCCCTATGCCAGTCTGAATAGGACGTGGGCTCCCCCCTTCCTATTTGGTGCGGCTCCCCCCCCCATGGGCCTTTCTTGGCCCATTTAGGTGGGCTGCCCACTTTTTATCCTTTTTAATTAATATTCAATTAATACAAAATATAATTAATTCATAATTAATATATTTACATACTATTTACTCTCCCGGGACTCCGAAACATTTTTTGGACCACCCGAACATCTTTCGGACATTCCCGAAACTCTTACAGACCGTTCCGGAACTCCTTCCGGACCACCGGAACTCTTTCCGGATTATTTCTCTCTTACCAATAACCTCCTATATTATTCGAAAACTTTCTCCTAGTGTCGTTAAGACCTTAAGTCTTGTTACGCTACGGTTTGAGAACACTCCAGACTTGGTCGAGACCCTTCGCTCGCCAATCACCGCCAGGGATATATGGATGCATGTGACGGTCCCTGTGCATTATACGAATATCGTCATTGAACCATAAACATGATATTCATTCCCTTTGTTTCTACGATACTACCTTGTCTGAGATATGATCGTAGACATCCGATGCCCTGTTGTATCTCTTTACTGACATAGGTTATTAACTCATATGTGATATTACATCTCCATGACCTAGTCATAAGCTGCGCAACTATATAGACATAATCTAACCGAGTGGGCCTAGAGTATCTTTCCATCACACGAATGAACAAATCCCTCTCTTGATCCATACGTCTCAACATACTCTTTCGGGATACCCAAGATGGACGCCTTTATTGTCATGCTATATAAGACACAACGTTTGATGCTCTCAAAGTACCCCTACGGAGAAGCAATAAATACGATCTCACGGTCTATGAAATAAGCTAGCATATTACTTCCTATTGCAAATGACAAACATCGTAATACAATCTTATTGCAATACTTTGAGTATGTCCATCACCTTATTCTTCCTATAAGATGACCCCATTGTCAACCGACGTCATTGTCCATGATAAGTAATCTCGATCAACTGTTGCCCAATGGACTAGCTTATATAGAGGCTTACTAGGGACTCTGGTTTTTCTATGTATCCCATGTGTATTAATTGTCGTAGAGTTACTCCCACGAAATAGGGATAGTCACACCCTGAAGAGTAGTTCGAGAAGGGGATTGAACACGGAGGTCAAGCGACCCTCGAGAGGCACGACGATGGTGCTCGCTAGGCCTGGAGAGGAACACCCACGAAAGAGATGGACACCGGCCCGTACCCAGGTTCACGGCCCTCAGGAGGAGGTAACACCGCTACTCCTGCTTGTTTCTATTGCACTGCAGAGGTTAAAGTCCAATTGAGCTTGCCGAGGGCTCTCTTGAGGCAGTTTGTGCTTGAAGAGCGACGCAATGGTCGTCTTCCTCCTTCAGCCGAAGGCTATCCTACTAGCTGGGCTAGGGTTTACAAGTGTTTAGCAAGCAATTGGCCGACCCCTTCCTACGGTGGAGCTCTTGCTCCTTTTATAGGCGCCACAGGCGTCTTCCTTGCGCAGGGCGTCCAAGGTGGCTCCCACAAGGCAGTGGCGCGGATGAGTTGGAGTATACCTCGGCTCAATCCTTCCTGGACGCGGTCCATCGGTGATAAAGTTGGGCGCGGTGGCCGACAGGCTGCAGACCGCGTAGAATGGCTCGCAGGGGTTGCACTGATCGTGGTGGAGCCCACGATGACGATCTTCTAGGAGCGTTGAACCGTCCAGCCGCTTTATCACCAGAGAGGAAAGTCCCAGCTGTCCTGGCGCAGGCAGCGTAACTTTATTGACTCCTTTGTCACCAAAACGGCAAAGGGAGTGCCCGCGTCACTCTGCGGCTGCTGCAGAGGCCATGGGCGCCCTGCAACACTTCCTTGGCCGCGAAGTTTTCCCACAGGCTCAGAAAGCCTGCAGAGGGATTCCTGTTGACTTCTCTCTAGTCGCATGGAGCCTCGGGAGAGTCTCGAGAAGCGTAGGGTACTCTTCAGGCCTCCGCTTATTCTTCAGGCTCTCAAGAGGGTTTGCCTCTCGAGGGTCTCTCCAAGCAGTGGCTTGGTCCTTGGTCGTTTCGTCTGATTTATCAGCGTGCGAGGCCTGGGGAGAGTGGGATCTTCATACCCCAGTCTTCACTGAGCTGACAGTAGCCCCCGGGCCCGCGATGGGCGTGATTGAGCCCATGGGCGCAGGCGGAGCATCGTGGGCCCATAGTGTCCGGCTGGCCCGAGCCACACGTCACTCAGACGAGTAACGGTCGCGCACGATCGGGGGCGTGCAACGGGGGGGGGGGGAGGATCCCACCACGCCCCGGTAACTGCTCTTTGAAGAGACATAAAGCCTGAGTGTCAGAGCAGGGAGCCGTTACTGTTTCCATTCTTTCTCGTAGAACCGTCCGCCATTCTCGAGCTCTCCGCCTTCGCTCTCTAGCGCTCTCTGCTCCTCTCGCCTCCAGCGACACACCGAACTCCGGCGTTGAGTCCCGCCAAGAACAAGGGCAAGGCGGCCGCGGGATCCTCTTCCCAGGCGGAGCCCGCCGAGGTCGCGCATGGTGCGACACTGCTCAGCGTGCGTGTCAACGACAAGGCGCTCGCAAAGGTCCGCATCCTGGTGGCAGACCGGACCAATGAGGGTTTTCCCGGTCTTCCAGCACTGCGTTTCCGCCGGGCTGGTGCCGCCGTTTTCGCCGTTCCTGGAGGCGGTGCTGGCCTTCTACTTGATCCAGCTGCTGGATCTCCACCCCAACTCCGTTCTCATCCTCGCGGTGTTCGCCTACCTCTGCGAGGCGTACTTGGGCCTGGAGCCCACGGTGGCGCTCTTTCGGTGCTTCTACGTGCTCCGGAACACGGCGAGGAACGAGCGCTCGGGGTGCGTCTCGTTCCGCATCGTGGACGGCATGGGGAGCGTTTACATCCCCATGTCGTGGAGTGACGGCAAGGCCGTCAATTCGGTGACGAAGAAGGTGGACGACTTCCGCCAGCGGTGGTTCTTCGCCGGGGTGGAGCAGCCCTGTGCCTTCCTCGAGGTCCCCGACGTGCCGCCCGTGAAGAATTCCCACTGGGGCAAGGCGACCTTCGACGACACGCGGAACGCGAGCTTGATGGGCCGCCTGAGCTTCCTTTGCGAGGACGGCCTCATGGGGAAAATCATTGTGGCGGACTTCGTGACGCGCCGCATCGCTCCCCTCCACGCGCACTCGGTGCCCATGTGGATGTACTCCGGCCCTCACGACAAGATGCGGCTCCACCGCGAGGACAACGACAAGGACGCCGTCGACAACGTCTTGTCTGCGCTCTTCATCAGCCTGGTATTGCCTGCCGCGGACCGGCTCCCATCACGCTCCGGCCTCTCCATCAATATGACATGACCGAGCGCATGGCCATCTTGGATGGGATACCCCTGTTTACCCCGGCAGGCCAGGCGGGGAAGGAGGTGCCTGTGCCGGTGGTGCAGGAAGCGGAGGGAGTAGACTCTCTCTCAGCCTCGGGAGCTAGGCGAGGCGAGGAGGAGGCCGCGGTAGGGGAGGTGTACTCTTTGAGGCCTGGGCCCTTCACTGACGAGATTTGCGACATCTCGTCAGGTGACGATGACGCCTTCGTGGTGGCGCCCTCGCGCCTCGTGGAGGAGGAGGATGAGGAGAGGGAGGCCTCCGACGCAGAGACCACTCTGGGCGGCGCGAGCCACGCTCCAAGTCGGCCGTGGGCCGGTCTGGGGCGAGGCCGTCTGACGTCTCCTCCAAGAGGAAGGCCGTGGCGCCTTCGGAGGGGTCGGGCGCCAGGACCACGCCCTCCTAGCGCTCGCCAGGCCTGGCGTGGGTCGATGTAACATCCTGAGATTTATCCCCAATTAGATTTTTATTGTTTTTATTTTTGCATAATCATGTCATCATATCATCATGCATTTGTCACTTCATTTATTTTTATTGCATTTAAATTTGAATCACACCCTTCAAATTCAAATTCCACTTTTAAATCTAAATACAAATCAAATTAATTTAAATGTGATATTTAAATTCTTTTCAAATATTCAAACTAGTATGTTTAATTGTTTATTTGAAATTATAAATATCTGTCAAAAGTTTATATATCCTTTCTTTTCTATTTTGTTTTAAAAAACAAAAAACAGTAAAGAATAAACACAAAAGAAAAATAACAGCAGAAGGAAAAAAACCCTAAAAAGGGTCAAAGCCCACTTACCTGACCCAGTCCAATTCCCCAAAGCCAACCCATCTCCTTTTGGCCCAAGCCCACCCCCTGCTTCTCTTCTACCTCTGTACGGTAGACAAACTTTACACGAGGGCATCGCCATGGCCACTGCCCTCTAGCCCCCACCGAGCCTCACCTACTCCCCCTCCTACTTAGCCGCCCCTGCTCTCTCCCCCCGAAACCCTAGCCCCTCTAGCCTCCCCTCCCCCATCCGCGCCGCCAACCCCTTCCCATGTTTCTTCTCCACCGGAATTGCCGAACCACCTCGCCGTAGCGCCGCCCCTCTGTTGCCGTCGAAGCTCCGAGGAGGAGATCCGGAGCAGCGCCACCCCGTCGTCGAGCTCCTCCCCCGAAGCAATTGGACGCGGAGCCGCGGAACGCGTCGCTGTCATCCACGTCGTCCCCGACTCGGGCGATGCCGCCACCCCAAATTCGACGCATCTGTCCATCTCCAGCAAGAATAGCTCGCCCAGGATCCCTCCCCGTGAGCTCCTCGTCCCGTTCCCTCTCTCCCCCACTCTTTTTGTTGCCGGTAGAGTCTCGTCCGTCCTCGCTTTGCTCCTTCCCGCCATGGCCGTGCCCGATGAGCTCCAAGCTCGCGGCTTGGGCCTCCTCCCTTCTTCCCCGGCCCCGATCTACTCGCCCCCTAGCTCCCACACACAAATCCGCACGCACGCACGCCTCCAGCGCCGCCCGAACGGGTTGCCGCCATGGAATTGTAACATCCCTATATTTTGGAATATTAAAAAAACCACTAAAATTTAAAACTTTTGAAAACATTTATGTATTTTTGCTTTGAAAAGAAAAATTAAGCATTGCATTCATCCATACGTGCATCTCATCATTCATCATCTGATTAAATCCCAAAAGGTTTAAATTAAAAATCCATTATACTTCATATTACTCTAAAATATGTATATTCTATTATTCTACTTTTATGCCATATTAAAGGTGAATGATTTCAACAAAATAATTTTAAATAATCTAAATTCAAACATATTTGAATGTGGGTAATTTCATAAATTTTATTTAACTCCAAATAATTTATTAAATCCCTAATTTCAAAGATTAACTAAAATAGGTAAAATTGTATTTTATGAATATTTCAAAATAATTAATTTTCAAAAAGTTTCAAAACATGCCCACTATTGTTTTAAAACATAGATAAGAATTTTACAATTTTATAGAAATTAATTTGACATCATTTGGACAATTAAACCAAAAGATATGAATTAAAAGAAAAAAATCAGAAAAGAAAAAGAAATCGTTGACGCATCATCTTCAACCTCAGCCCTAATTCCATGCCCGAAAATTGCTCCGATTACCTTTCCAAAATTTGTCGCGAGGTTTGCGCAATCTCTTTCCTTCTCTTGCCCTATTTAAACCCTACGAATCCCTCTTCCATTTGCCCCAAACCCTAGCCCCTAAGACGCCCCCAGGCTGTCGTGAGAGCTCGCCGGAGGTTGTCGAAGCCGCCGCCGTTTCGTCTCCTTCCCTGGCGAGGTAAGCCTCCCCCGCGTCCGAGAACCACTCCCCTCTCTTCCTCGCCCCCTCGCGCATCTGCTCATGTGCTCTTTGCCTCCTCCCGCATCCAGGCACTCCGAATCCGTGCTCGTCGACATCGCCAGCGCCTGAAGCACATCGGCCACTCTCCACGCCGTTCCAGGACGGGCTCGAGCACGCCTTCTACACCATCGCCTCCCACGCGACGCGCCGCACCCGAAACCGTCCTCCACGAGCCCAAGGAAGCACGGCAACGACGGGAGCATCCACGCCCGAGCGCAGCGCCGCCGTACGCTCCATCTCCAGCGACCATTCGCGCCGCCCGGTGAGCCTCTACTCCTGAGCCGTACGATTAAGATCTAGCGGCCACGATTATAACTTTAACACGAACCGGTACTATCTGGACCGCCAGATCCAGATCTGACGGCCCAGATCTACTCACTTAATCACGTCAGCGCTGAGTCAGCATGCACAGTCAGCGCCACGTCGGATCCCAGTCAGCAGCCACGTCGGAAATTGATTTCTTTTAATTAGATTAAATGGCAGTTTTGCAGAAAAGCCCTTGTCTATTCAAACTATCATATCGTTTTCTCTGTTTATCCAAATTCAAATATTTTTATATATTTGGAAAGCCCTTGACATGTAGAATATGTTAGATCGGCCAAAATTAAAATTTGACTTAGTTTAGAATATTCAAATTTCAAATGGTGAATTTGATTATTTTTGTCATAACTTTAAATCTACAAATCCAAAAATTGCAAATAAAATTGTTTTATAAACCTTGGAATATTTGTAATATGATGCCTCTGTTATAAAATGTTTTCGAATATTATTTTCATGATTTAATGGTCGTATGTTTTAATTTGAATAGTTTGACTATTTTTGACATAACTATTAATAGAAATATTAATTTTGATTAAATGCAATTGCTATAAATTTTAATTAAATGCCCTCTGTCTATTAACACCATTTATAGAATTTTATTATAAAAGTTTAATCACATAAAACTTTAATCTTACATGTTATTCCTTTTATTATATTTTCCAAAATTAGGAAATAATTAAATTGCATTTATAGCCTAATGCAGACTTTATAAATATCACAAATTTTGTATGATGTTTATTATGATTAAAAAGAGCATTGCATGCATAACATATTTTATTATATAGTTATTCTCCTCATAGGAAAACTCCTCCATTATTTTCTCTAAGTTTAGGAATATTTTCAACTTAGCATTTTTGGTTAAGTGCTATGCACTTAGACACTTAGGATTTTCAACATGGAGCTAGAAGACCAATGAAAGACTTAGCCAAAACAAGACTCCAGAAGAATATCCAAGAAGTAGAAGCACTTAGAAGAAAAATCAAGAGGAAGTCCAAGAAGACCAACCCCCTCTATTCTCTAAATCTTTCTTTCTCTTTTTCTTTTATGCTCTCTAAGACATGGTGATCAAGACATGACTAAGGAGAATACTACAAGTCTGGAGATGAAGCCTGGAAGATAACCTACATCATTTTCTTCTAACTTTGCAAATCTTGACTTAAAACAAATTTTGATCATGTTATTACCATCTTGAAGTTTGTTGGATCCTAGCGGCATAGTGAGATGAAGCGGCCTGGAAACTAACCTTACATGTTCAAGTACATGAGACCTGTTCCACAACTTAAGTGGCTGGTCGGGTGTCTGTGTCTCTCACTATAGTGAATATCCAATTTACAAAGAGTTGTTGATAATTGTTGATCACCTTAAATAATAGACTTAGTATTTTCTCTAAGTATTTTGCACATCATGCATATCATATTTTTTGTATTGTTATTTTGGTTTGTATGTTTATGTGTGTTTTGTTTGATGTGCTAGAAATTTCGGAGGGAAACGACAACTGTTGCAACTGCTGTTGCTATTCTTCTTGTTGCCAAGGCAAGTGGCACACCCGCATAAAATTCCTAAGTATTTTCTATGCATGACTTAGTTATTTTCCTATGCATGTGTAGGACTTAGTAGATTTGCTATGCAACACTTTAGAATTCCCTATTCCATTGTGTCTAGGTACCTATGAAATGACTTAGTAGAATTTTGATGCTATGCAATCGAAGAAAGGTTTTACAAAATCTTAAGTAGCTACCCAGGACCATGTCTATGAGGGTTTTCACCTGAGATAGTCTTTACTATACTTAGGATCATAGTATGTGGGGGTTTTCACCTGGGAGTGCACATCACTAAGTTAATGAATCATCTGGGTGGATTGGTTGTTTGGTTTATGTTGAGTGGCTACTCAAGACCATGTCCATGAGGGTTTTCACCTAAGATAGTTTCTACTATACTTAGGATCGTGAACGTGGGGGTTTTCACCTGAGAGCACACTTGTGGAAGGCCGCCCAGGAACAAAGGGATGTGAGGAATAAATGGAGAAGATCGTGAAGAACTCAAGGAGAAGTATTTCAAGTAAAGACTACAGCTGATCAAGGAACATGGAGGAATCCCAACATTCTAATTTCTTAATAAAAATTTTATAAACAACAGGGACTACTCAGGACCATGTTCATGGGGGTTTTCACCTAAGATAGTTTCCACTATGCTTAGGACCATTGAATGTGGGGGTTTTCACCTGAGGCTGCACTTAAGGACGTGATATCTTTTGGCTCACCTGGGTTAACCAGTGTTGCCAATTATACTGTTAATAAGTTTGTTTTACAAAGATATAGGCAAAACTGGCTTTATGCAAAATAGCCTTGAACTCCACCAGCCAAATATGCATACAGGCTTTAGAGTTATTTCCATTGAGTGTCCACCATAGTATCACTTGCCAGACTCCATTTTTAATGGAATCTGACCCACTCTGTTGGAAATTATTATTTGTTGCAGAAAAATCTGACGAAGAGTAAGGATTACGTTTTGGGTTTTGAGTCTGCACCAACATGGTTTCGCCTGTGGCTTATGACGTGGGGCTACCTTTCGGCTATCCCACCATGAGGCTACCTGGGCCGCGCCAAGCATGGAAAAGCCCGCAGAAGGCCCACTCGGGGTACCACGTATCCTAGTCCAACTCGGTTAGGTCTTGTAACCTGCCATATCTATACCAACCGGCCGAGACCTGGCTACCTATAAAGCCAAGAGGGTTGCCCATCCTAGAAGACACGCTCATAGCCACCACCACAAACCCTAGCGAGATCTCAATCTCGCCATTGTAATCACTACTCGCATCAATAATCAGACAAGCAGGAAGTAGGGTGTTATCCTCCGGGAGCCAAAACCTGGGTAAATCCTTGCTTGTCAGCCGTCGTGATCACCAACACCTCTCTCTCTCCCCCATCAATCAACCCGGGGTACACAACCCTGGGATTTGTCAAGTTACTACCTCGTCAATTGGCGCCGTCTGTGGGAAGACTCAAAAAGTGTTGGAATCATGGTCGCTCCGGCTCCATCCGCAATGAAGACTGACGTCCGCATTGCCAGGGAGTCAATCCGCTTCGGCTCCTTCGAGTACGTCCTCCACCCTCCGGCTCGCCGCTCGGTGTACGCCGATCTGGACAAAGGTATACACATCACCTTCGGCTCCGTATGCTGCTTCGCCGACAGTCGCAGAATACTCAGGTCCGCGGCAACCGCGCCACGCGCGACAGCACCCGCATCGGCGAATCTACCACCGCCCTCACCAAGACTCGCGAATATCGCATCTGCCGCACCCGTGAAAATCGCATCTACCGCGCCCGCGAAAATCGCATCTACCGCGCCTGCGAAGATCGCATCTGCCGCGCCCGGGAAGATCACACCTGCGTCGACTACATCGACAACCTCAGCAACGGCCGCGCGGATCGAGTCTACCACATCAATCTCGATCGCACGGTCGGTCAAATCAAGATCTACCTCAACTACTGCACCTGAGAGGACGACCAAGGGCTTGTGGCCGACAGCCACGTCGCGCGCGTCTTCGTCTTCATGGGGCTACCAAGTCTACCCCAAGCCAATCGCACTCGCTCCGGCGGCTGAGAAACCTCCGAACACGTTGACGATCGCAGGAAGGCGCAACAACGACTGCGCCACGCGCCACGTTGCAGCAATTTTCGATCCCGAGCAAGGCTCGGACGACGGAAGTAGCAGTGGCAGCACAAACACCCCGACCCAAGTCTACCCCGCGCAATGCTTCATGGCGGGCACAGCGCCACCCAAGGATAACGAAGAACCCGCATACCCACTAGAAGTGGTCATGCCGGACCAGACCAAATCATCATCACACGGGACATGGGAATCCAGGCCATGAAGCATGACGACGAGGGCACGTTCCCTCCACCCGACGCACCTAGAGAGGATCACCTGGCAGTCCAGTACTTGCTACGCAAGGAAGGCGAACGACTCCGCGCCGAAAAAGCCGAGTTACTCCGGCGCAAGAGGGACGCAGATGCATCGAGTGCCAGACGAGCTGCCCTCTCCTTTACCTCCTCTACGGAAGTTAATCAAGGAGCACGGCGAAACAGAGCCCGCGTTCCCCTCCTGACGGACGCTGACCGAACCAGGGTCACCCGCAACCTCGAGTCGTCCTTCGTCACCGAGGATGAGAACGGGATACCCGTCCCAAAGACAGCAAACGCCGCCCTGATCTCAGTCGAGACATACCTCCGGCTCACGCAGCCTCCGGAGGAGGACGCACGCTCCCTGCTCCACAGACAGCAAATCGCCTCCATAAAGGCGATCGAAGAAGCTCTGGCGGCCAAGGCACCAAGCAACCGAGCGCGCGAGCCAGCAACCTTGGAGGTCCCAGCGGCACAGCGACAACCAATCAAGGACCTTCGCGACGTCATCACGCAGAAGACGGTGGACCGCAACCGCAAAGAACGTTCGGCTGGAGCAGCGAACCAAGACGACCAAGCCGACCGCGACTTCGAGCCGTGCGGGGCTACATGCTTCAGCTTCAACATCCGCGACACCCGCATGCCTAAGGGCTTCAAGCTAACAGCAGGCACCCCCAAGTACGACGGGAAGCAAGATCCACGATTGTGGCTCGAGGACTACCTCATCGCCTGCACCTGCCAAGGCGGGACGTCGACTACGGCAATGCAGTACATCCAGCTTATGCTGTCGGATTCGACGCGCGGGTGGCTCACAAGCCAACCTAAGTACTCTTTCCGAACATGGGAAGAATTGCAGGATAATTTCATAAAATGTTTCTCGGGAACATTCGCAAGGCCAACGACCTACATCGAGTTGCAGGCCTGCAAGCAAGGAAAGGACGAGTCGCTCCGCTCCTACATCCAACGGTGGACACTTCTCCGCAAAACCATGGAACCCGTCTCAGAAGACCGGGTGATGGACGCCTTCATGCACGGTGTTGCTCGCCGCGACCTCCGCGAGGAATTTGGTAGGCTCCAGCCGAAAACCACAATAGAGCTCATGAAGACAGCCAACCAGTGGGCCGAAGGAGAGCACTATGTCCGCGATACTTCCCCCAAGAAGGAAGTCGAAACAAGCAACTGGCGTGAGGCACGTCAAAAGAAGAAGCCACGTTACACCCACGGCACAATCGAGCTAGTAGCGGCGGGATATGAAACCCCCCGTGATGACAAGCGTGACAACAGTCGACAGTACGATCAAGGTCGACAGTCCAGCTCGAGTCAGTACAACCGCAGCAGCGGCAGCATTAGCCGCAATGACGGAGGCCAGAAACGCGAGTGGAAGCGCCCGCTAACCCCGGCAGAGAAGCTGATGCAACCTTGTAAGCATCACTCGTTCCGCAACCCGGAAACAGGCAAGTGGGGTTCCAGCCATCTGCTGAAGGATTGTCGCAAAGCACGGAAAATATACCAGGCCATGCAGCAAATCATCGCTCCAGTGCAAGCAATACAGGCAGCTCCGTAGCTAACCATTCAGACGGCACCCGCAAGCAACAACCAGGTGCAGGCGGCCGGAGCATTCCCCCAGCAGCAGCAGCAGCAACAACAAGGCCAGTCGGCAGCGACCGACACATATCCACCCGCCCGAGGGCAGCTGAACATGGTCCAGATGGGACCCCCGTCAAACAGGCGCCAAAAGCTCATCACCCGCCTGGTACTTCAGGCCATCAACAGCCCGCGCGCAGTACCAGACTACCTGCGCGCGTCAGAAACACCCATCACGTTTTCCAGGTCAGATCACCCATCCGAAGTAACCCGACCTGGACACGCCGCACTCGTGATTGAGGCCCTGATCGGCGACTACAGCTTGAAGAAGGTGTTCATGGACGGAGGCAGCTGCATCAACATCATATTCGTCGATACCCTGAGAAGAATGAACAGGTCGACAAAGAAATTGCCGGAGTAGGAAACCACTTTCCACGGCATAGTACCAGGGCAAGCAATCACACCCATGGGAACAATCACGCTCGACGTCATCCTCGGCAAACCCGAGCACTTCAGGAAGGAGTCGATCGATTTCGAGGTCGTCGACTGGAAGTCGCAGTACCACGCCATACTCGGACGCCCAACTTTTGCCAGGTTCATGGTAGTACCCCAATACGCCTACCTGATGGTCAAGTTGCCCGGAACGAAAGGGGTAATCACCGTACGTGGCGACTTCGGGCTCTCCAACAGCTGTGATCGCGAGTTCGCCAAGATTTCTGAGTTCTTCGGGGTCGAGGAGCACTTCAAGGCCATATCAGCCGACAACGACAAGACCATCTTTCCACTTCGCAAGAAGCCAGCTAAGGACGCAACATTCAACACAAACGACGACACCGTCACCCACCAAGTCCATCCGACTGACAGCAGAAAGACGGTCAAGGTTTCGTCAAGCCTGACCCCCGCATAGGAAAGCGCGCTCGTCGAGTTCCTACGTGAGAACTGGAAGATCTTTGCATGGCAACCTTCTGACATGCCAGGAATACCCAGGGAACTCGCCGAGCACTCTCTAAAGGTTCACAAGGATGCAAGACCAGTCAAGCAATCCATGCGACGCTTCTCAGGACCCAAGCGAGACGCGATCACCATGGAAGTCGACATGCTACTGCACGCCAAGTTCATCCGAGAGATCAAGGACTTGGAATGGGTCGCCAACCCGGTCCTAGTGGAGAAAAAGAAGACGAAAAAACTACGCATGTGCGTTGACTTCACTGCAGTCAACAAGTGCTGCCCCAAGGATCACTTCCCGCTCCCGCGGATAGACAAAATCATCGACTCAACAGCAGGCTGCGAGCGCCTGTCCTTCCTGGACGCCTACTCAGGTTACCAGCAGATCGGGCTGAAAGTTGAGGATGAAGAAAAGACGGCCTTCATCACACCCGACGGTGTCTTTTGCTACCAGACGATGTCGTTCGGGTTAAAGAACGCGGGTGCCACGTACCAGCGGACAATGCAAGCGTGCTTCAAAGGGCTCATCGGGCAGATCGTCCAAGTCTACGTCGATGACATCGTCGTCATGACCAGAAAGGAAGATACCTTAGTCGACGACCTCCACAAGGTCTTCGCTGCACTCGATGTGTACCAAATCAAGCTCAACCAAGAGAAGTGTGTATTCGGCGTGCCAGCCGGAGAGCTACTAGGGTACCTCGTATCTGCAAGAGGAATCGAAGCAAACCCCGAGAAGGTGCAGAAAATACTCACAATGCCAGCACCAATCAAGCTCCGTGAGGTGCAGCGATTAGCCGACCGAGTCGCAGCTCTCAGCCGGTTCATTAGTAAGTTGGGAGAGAAAGCCTTACCTTTCTACCAACTAATGAAGAAGACGGACAAGTTCGAGTGGACACAGGAGGCGCAAGATGCGTTTGACCATCTCAAGAAAACCCTGACGACCTCCCCAGTCCTAGTGGCACCGCTGGAAAACGAGCCGCTATACTATACGTCTCAGAAACAAACAGGGTGGTGAGCACGGTACTCGTAGTCGAGCGGGAAGAAGAAGGGCACAGTCACCCGGTGCAAAGGCCCGTCTACTACCTCAGCGAAGTCCTCACATTGTCCAAGCAGAACTACCCGCACTACCAGAAGCTGGCATATGGAGTTTTCATGACCTCCAGGAAGGTCGTCCACTACTTCTCCGAGCACCCGATCACGGTGGTAAGCTCCTCCGGACTAGCAGGCACTCTCACAAACCAACGTGCGACAGGACGAGTTGCCAAGTGGGTTGTCGAGCTAGGACCATGGGGGCTGAAGTATGCTCACCCAAAGTGCATCAAGCCCCAAATCGTCCCAGAATTCACCACCGAGTGGATAGAAGCCCAGCTACCAAATGTCCCCGACTTGTCCAACTCATGGACAATGTACTTCGATGGCTCCAAGAAATTCAAGTCGGCCGTGGCAGGAGTTGTGCTCATCTCCCCCAAGGGTGACAAACTGAAGTATTTCCTACAGATGGATTTTCCGACGCCATCCAACAACGAAGCCGAGTACGAGGCCCTAATCCACGGCATGAAGATGGCCAAGAACTGCGGCGCCACGCACCTCATGATTTATGGCGACTCCTACCTGGTGGTACAACAAACCATGAAGTCATGCGACGCCATCGCCGTCAACATGATCGCCTACCGAGACTTGTACAACCAGATAGAAGGCAACTTCGATGGCTGCGAGTTACGAGCGTCGGCCGCGACAGCAACGAAGAAGCCGACGTCCTCGCCAACATGGGATCAGACAGAGTCCCAGTTCCACCCGGCGTCTTCCTCGAGCGAATCACGCAGAGATCTATCAAGACTCAAGCCGCAGCAACCACTGCAACAAAAGCAAAAGGCGATGGAAACCCGCCAAGCCAAGAGAAGGTCCCCATGGAGGTCATGCTAGTCGAAGCTACATGGACAGGACCATACCTGGCGTACATACTGCATCAGAAGCTGCCAGCGGACCCAGTCAAAGCAAAGCGCATCATTAGGCGCTCCAAAAGTTTCACCGTCATCAACGGGGAGCTCTACAAGAGAAGCATCTCGGGAATCCTGCAGAGGTGCGTAGACCCAGTCGACGGCCAAGCCATCCTACTCGACATCCACGCGGGTATCTGCGGGCATCATGCCAGTAGTCGAGCACTGGTGGCCAAAGCACTACGAGCCGGGTTCTACTGGTTAACAGCCATGCAGGACGCCGAAGATCTAGTAAGGAAATGCACAGGGTGCCAAGAGTTTGCCAACAAGCCACATGCGCCAGCATCAGAGCTCAAGACAATACCACTAGCCTGGCCCTTCGCCCAGTAGGGGCTTGACATGGTGGGACCACTGAAGAAATCATCACCCGGAGGGCATACTCACCTCCTGGTTGCAGTCGACAAGTTCACCAAGTGGATCGAAGCCGTGCCCATCACAAGTTCGACCGCATCATCAACAGTCAACTTCATCAGATCGATCATCTTCAGGTTCGGGGTACCAAACGGGATCATCACAGACAACGGCTCGAACTTCACAGCCGAAGAATTCAAAGACTTCTGCTCAGAGCATGGTATCAAACTCAGCTATGCATCCGTCTCGCACCCGCAATCCAATGGGCAAGTGGAGAAAGCCAATGGCCTCGTGTGTAGTGGCATCAAGAAGCGACTGCGCGTACCACTAAGACGCGCAGCGGGCGCATGGGTGGAAGAACTGCCGTCAGTCCTCTAGAGTCTGTGGACCACGCCCAACAGATCCACCCAGTACACTCCATTCTTCATGGTGTACGGTGCGGAAGCAGTCCTACCCTGCGACATCAAGTTTGACGCACCACGGTGGTCGCCTACGACGAGTCAGATGCAGAAGAAGCACTCGAAGATAGCATGGACATATTGGACGAAGCACGCGACATCGCTCTGGCGCGATCAGCCGTATACCAGCAAGACCTGCGCAAGTATCACGGATGAAGATTGCGGCCAAGAGCTTTCGTCGCAGGTGATCTGGTCCTTCGCCTCAAACAGAAGAAAGTGCACAAGCTCGCCTCCCCATGGGAGGGTCCGTACATTGTCACATAAGCAATTGGCAACGGAGCATATCGCCTAAAGGACTCGAAGACATGAGCAGCCTGTAGCAACCCGTGGAACGTCGCACAACTCCGGCGGTTCTATCCTTAGTCGACTCAACCATTGTAACAAGGATAGCATGTCAAGGCGGCAGGTTTCGGACGCACTCTTGCCCTTACCGGGGTACCTAAGGGGACTGGAAGGGTTTTAATGAGGCGGCCTGTTCGCAGCAATCAATAAAGTGATTTGAAGAAAATGCTATTCACTCTACCTTGTCAGTCAAGTCAAACAAAAAATCCTAGGCCGCCACTCGGTTCACTCGGGGGCTGCGCCACACAGGTTGAAATAAAAGCCTAGGCCGCCACTCGAACCACTCGGGGGCTGCGCCAAACAGGCACTACTCAAAAATCCTAGGTCTCTACCCGACTTACTCGGGAGGTGCGCCGCACAGGTCAAGTCCAAAATCCTAGGTCGCCACCCGACGCACTCGGGGCCTGCACCTCACAGGTCACACTTGAAAAGCCTAGGCCGCCACTCGAGCCACTCAAGGGCTGCGCCAAACAGGCACAACTCAAAAATCCTAGGCCTCTACCTGACTTACTCGGGAGGTGAGCCACACAGGTCAAGTCCAAAATCCTAGGTCGCCACCCGACATACTCGGAGGCTACACCTCACAGGTTACACTTGAAAATCCCTAGGTCGCCACTTGAACTACTAGGGGGCTGCGCCATACAGGCTTCACTGAAAAATCCAAGGCCGCCACCCGAGCTACTGGGGGCTGCACCATACAGGTCAAGTCCAAAACCCTAAATCGCCACCCGATATAATCGGTAGCCGCGGTACACAGGTCTCACTTGAAAGAATCCTAGGACGCCACTCGACTCACTCGGGGGCTGAGCCACACAGGTTCACAACACAGACTTAGGCCATCACCCAGGGTACTCGGGGGCTCGCGACACAAGCCAAAACAGAAGCAAGTACTCGCACAGTAATGAAAACAATTTCACTCGTTACTCGAGAACTCTTTTCACTTCGTATACTATCATTTACATTGGCATAGTCGCCACATTAAACTAACACTATACAGCAAAGAAATCTACTCTTAGTCTGTAGGCTCGGCCTTCGGCGCCCCGAGTGGGCCTACAAGGCGCTCACTATGCTTCTGCACCTGCTCAATCATCTGACGCGCAGCCGCTAGGGTATCGGCGTACTCGGCATCTCCAGGCAGTCCACCCATCAGCCTCTCCAATGGAAGATTGAGCCGATGCAGCCGAACGTACGCCAGAGCTGCATTCGCCCCGGCGACAAGCTGAGCATGGACGATCTCCTTCAGAGCATCGCCATCACGGAACCTCTCGAGCAAGGTGGCCAGCCCATTCGGCAGCCCATTGTGCGGGAAGTAGACGCGATGGATATGCCACAGGGTCTTCCGGCAATTCTCCAAAAGGAAAGCCGCACGCCAGGTTCGGTCGAGCATGCGAGCAAGAATGCGCCCTCTAGACTTGTTCACCCAAAATTGGCGAGCTTCGTGAGAGTCGCCAGATGCCTCCCGGGTAACACGCTCTTCAACGCGGTCCCGCTCAGCCTCCCAATCAGGGTTCACGTCTGCATACACAAGCTAGAGGTCAGAACCAGCAAGTTTTAACAAGCAAAGGCAGCCGCAGAGGATACCAACCTTGAAGTTGTCGACTGATGAGATCAATCTCCCCGATCAGAAAATCTTCGCGCTAGGAAAAACCTGCAGTAGGATGCGACCTGGAGCGCTGCAGGAGCAGCTCGGTATTCTTCAAAGTAGCCTCAAGCTCAACCACGTTATTCTTCAAATAAGTGATTATGCGTTGGTCGTTCGCACTTCGCGGAGGAGCCGGAGGAACTTGGCGACGGCGAGCACCTGAAGAAGATCCCTCACCGCTTGGTCCAGCCGCAGAAGCAGAAGACGTGCCGCCGCGCAAGTTAGTCTGTCATGAACGTGTAGAATCAATACCAGTATACGACTGCTCAACATAGACAAAAATGATGGGAGGAAACATTCAATTTCAGCCAAAATATTGTCAAAGGCCAGAAGACCCGACAAAATATCAGTCAGCAGTAATTACAAAGCAAAAGGTATCAGTACATGAAACTGCGACTGCTAAGACCCTACAAACTACTCCTGGGCAACAGACTCCGACTGCGAGCGACTCTTCCGAGCAGCAGCCGCCGCAGTCGCCTTGGCCAGCGCCCTCTCGAAGGTGGCCACAAGCTTCAGAGCTAGCTGGCAGCCCGCACTTTCACTCCACCTAGGGACGCGGTCTGGCCATCAGGCCTCCAGGGGAAGCCGCTGACGACCTTCTCGAAGTCGCCCTGAATTTGGTGGCCTAGAAGGAGCTGGAAGGTGAGCTCGGAGCCGCGTACCGTCTGCGTCCGAGTAAAATCGGCGAGGGTGTTCGCGCCATCTTCAAATGAAGCGGCAAGGGCGTCCACGGCAGTCGGCGGCGGGTCGCTTGGGAAGATGTTGCGGTGCACCGTCGTAAGGGCTCCCGTCGACTTCTTCAACGCATCTGTTGACTTCTTCAACGCATCAGACGCATACGCGCAGACACGGTCAAGGAAGCCGACAGCCGTCGCCAAGTCGACGGTGTCACTCGACAAGCCCTCCTCAGGAGCTCCACCGCATGTCTCTGTGCAAAAAGGTCAAACATCAGACAAAGGCAAAGCAAAAACACAGTAGGCGTCAAGCCGAAACCTACCCCCAAGAGCACCGGCGAGTGAAAGAAGGCGGTCGACTTGTGTCTTCTCTTGGTCAAGCCGCACCCGCTCTCGCTCCAGAAACTCGTGGAGGGCCTTCTCAAGCTCACCCTGACTCTAAATCTTCAACTCAAGCTCAGCAACCCGCTTATCAGCCTGGTCAAGGGAAGCACGAACCTGGTCCCTCTACTTTTCCAGGCGAACGTAAGCAGCGGCTGCATCAAGTTGCTGGCGGTAGAAGGGCTGAAACAAAAGCAAGGAATTAATAAAGTTGCGGGCGACTCTACTAGTCACCCACACCTTCGGGGGCTACTCCCATCGGGAGCGCTGATCGCGCACCCGATGAGAATTAACGACTACAAGTACAAGTACAAGTACAAGGGACTTACATGGTCCAAAAGATCGACGTCAACGGAAGACGGCGGAGGAGCGCGACTCGAAGACGCGATGACGGCAGGTTGCGTACGCTCCTCAACTGACACCCGGGTCACCAGCTCGGTCGAAGGGGCGGACGTGTGCTCCACCTCACGATGAGGAGAGTGGACATCGCCAGAACGACGGCTGAAGCAAAACAGTACAATAACCAACTAAAGGATTGGAATTACAAAAGACAACTCGAAATCAACAAGGTACTAACCTGGTGGTCTCGAGCGCATCGTCACTCCCCAAGGAGACATACGCCAGCCGCGCAAACAAGCGGGGCGGCGCGGAGCTGACAGGAGGAACAGCTGTAACGCCCCGGGAATTTTCCCAATTAGAAAATTGTTTGTTTTTCTTTTTGCATCAACATGACATCATCATGCATCTTTTGCATTTGTCAATCTTAATTTAAATTGTTGCATTTAAATTTAACTCCATTTAAATTTCTTTTCCACTTTTAAATCTAAATGCAAATCAAATTAATTTAAATGTGATATTTAAATAATCGAACTAATATATTAAATTGAGTATTTTTGAAAAAACTATAAATAGTTTCTAAAAGTCTATACATCTTTTCTTCTTTTATTTTGTTTTAAAAACATAAAACAAAAAAGGTTAAAGTAAAGGATATAAATAACAGGGAGAAAACAAAAACTCACCTGGGCCTATTTCTTCCCAAAGCCCAGCCCATCTTCTTCTGACCCTAGCCCACGGATTCGTCTTCTTCATGTACGGTCAGAGGCGAGCAGCTCAACCTTTACAGCGAGGCATGGAGCCCCCTCCTCCCAACCACTCCCCCTCCTACTTTAGCCGCACCTCTCCCTCCTTTTCCAAACCGTAGCCGTGCCCTCTCCCACTCAGCCGCCGCCGCCTCCTTCCCTCTCCTCTCCACCTCGTTTTTCCTCTGCTTCTTCTCCACCGAAACTCCTCCGGCCACCTCACCGTCGCCCCGCACCGCCGGCGCCGTCGAGGGACCGCAAGGAGGTCCAGCAGCTCCGCCTCGACGTCCTCGACGTCCAAGCCGCAAGAATCGAGCCCTAGGCCACCGCAGCCGGCGAGCTCCTCTCCGTCTTCCCCAACACCGGTGACGGCCGCCGCTCGAATTCGTCGTCTTCCGACCGCCCCGGCAAGAACCACTCCCCCAGCACCCTCAACTGTTTGTTGCTTCTTCGCGGATACTACGTTGAGATGTGTGAGCACCGACAAGATCTGCTTCCATGCGGGATTCCAGGCAAGCAAAGTTTGCTTGTTTACCTATACGTTGTCTTTCATTCCTGCCGTTGATCTCTGCTACCCTAGTATTCGATTCTTTATCGCGATCCCATCACATGTTTATCCTGCAGCCCATACAGCTTTATCCCCACATCCTAATACCTGTTGTATGTTTATCTGTTAGCCTTGCGAGTCGTAGCGCATGCTTAGAGTTGTTTTTGTGAGTCGTGTGTATGTCTTATTTTTATTTCACCTGCTTAGCATGATAGGTTATTCTACCTTAATAAAATGTTGTTCTTATATTGGGGTATTATAATTAAAAGATAAGGCACCGGCAGAAGGCCTTGCGAGGTGCTTTGTTCTGCTAAGTGTCGACCTAGGAACTCAGTTCTTGTCCTCGGATCCAATTTTGAGCGCACTAACCGCTTGTGGGAGGCCATATGGAGCCCCCCGCGGCTTCGATCTAATCCGCTTCTTATCCAGGGCGCCGCAAGTAGTTCGGGCTTTCCATTTGATGCATGCATATGGTTACCTAACGATCTCATGATGATGGAGTAGTCGATTCTCATATAGGGTGGCATGTTTTTAGAGTGCTATGAAGGTCGTATCCCGCGGGCACTGGACCTGATTAGCCGTGCACACAATCATGCGGTTCCCTGGAAGGGTTGTAGAGAAGAGATTTGCCGTGTTGAGATGCCCTAGCTTCTGGCTTTGCTTTTGGGGTTGATCGAACGAGTACGGGTCCAGTAGTGCACCCCTACAGGGTATAATCTTATCGATGAGCCGTGTCCACGGTTATGGACGACTTGGTGATGATGCTGGCTAACAAGATCATAGACAACTTACACCTAATCATTGTTAATTAACCGGACTAGTAATATAGAATTACTTTCACAATAACTGGTAACTAAAATTTGTTCACTGTGTGAGTTTTCCCGAATTGCTTCCTCATACTTGGTTGAGGGGGTTAATCCGAGAATGGGTTATGTTTGGTGTTAGTTGGAGATGTTTATCTTATGCGCTCTCTTATCCCTCTCTGATTAGACGGAAGTTGTAGCGTGTCTCTTTAGGTTGCTAGTGCTGCTGCCGCTAAGTCCACCTCCCCTATATTTTGGGAGATGGTGTAGAAAGTAGGCAAGTCGGTTTTGCTTGCCAGGGAGTGCCCTGACCCTCTTTTGGGTTATGCTTTATGTGCAGTTAACAGGTTTGAAGTCTGACGACGTTAGCTTGGGAATCCCTCCGGCTTGGCTGGGCAGGGATATGGCGCCATTGCTTATCTTCAGGACTCTTAGTCCAATTTGCATCTTATCCGTAGTTGGATACTTTTTTTTGCTTCCGCTGTCATTTGAATCTTTGTATTGTATCATTTGTATCTTGACTCGTTCGAGTCCTTGTTGTATATTATTTATCTTCTGTTGTATTTGTGGATGTATCGGAACTGTTGTAATGTTATCACAATTCCACCCACATAATGCGCATGTTTCGGCGTGCACATTATGTCTGGTGGGCGACCAAAAATCGTTATTATGCGGATTTCGGCGGGATCGCTTAAATCTACATAGTACCGATTTTCAGGCGTCACAAAGTGGTATCAGAGCCTTGGTTTCGATCTCCTTGTTGTTTTGATACGATTGGTTATCGAAGCAGCGGGTCCGCAAAAGCCTGTAGGATAACCTCGCTAACGGTCGTTGTTTTCAGAGTGTCGAAAACTATTTGACTTAAATTATTTTTGAAAAATATCTCAATAGGTTTCTTTTTACTCCTCACCTCAATTCTATTTCTCCTCTTATCTTATTTGTTTTGGAGTCTCTTCTCTTATCCAAACTTTCAAAGTTTTAGGATCCTATGTGTGGGTGGACGATTTCTTGCCTTTTACCCTATTAGGTTCGATCTTTCGGAGTTGTCTTCGTCGTGAGCAACAATCCCTTGTTAGTGGTGTCGAGAATTTCCAGGTGGAGCAACAATCCCTTGTTAGTGGTGTCGAGAAGTTCATCACGAAGCCGGAAGACTCGATAGTTACCCCTCTCTTCTTGTGGTCTCGGCGTGGATCGCGGGACGCGATCCCTTGTTAGTGGTGTCGGTTGTAACGCCCCGGGAATTTTCCCAATTAGAAAATTGTTTGTTTTTCTTTTTGCATCAACATGACATCATCATGCATCTTTTGCATTTGTCAATCTTAATTTAAATTGTTGCATTTAAATTTAACTCCATTTAAATTTCTTTTCCACTTTTAAATCTAAATGCAAATCAAATTAATTTAAATGTGATATTTAAATAATCGAACTAATATATTAAATTGTGTATTTTTGAAAAAATTATAAATAGTTTCTAAAAGTCTATACATCTTTTCTTCTTTTATTTTGTTTTAAAAACATAAAACAAAAAAGGTTAAAGTAAAGGATATAAATAACAGGGAGAAAAGAAAAACTCACCTGGGCCTATTTCTTCCCAAAGCCCAGCCCATCTTCTTCTGACTCTAGCCCACGGATTCGTCTTCTTCATGTACGGTCAGAGGCGAGCAGCTCAACCTTTACAGCGAGGCATGGAGCCCCCTCCTCCCAACCACTCCCCCTCCTACTTTAGCCGCACCTCTCCCTCCTTTTCCAAACCCTAGCCGTGCCCTCTCCCACTCAGGCGCCGCCGCCTCCTTCCCTCTCCTCTCCACCTCGTTTTTCCTCTGCTTCTTCTCCACCGAAACTCCTCCGGCCACCTCACCGTCGCCCCGCACCGCCGGCGCCGTCGAGGGACCGCAAGGAGGTCCAGCAGCTCCGCCTCGACGTCCTCGACGTCCAAGCCGCAAGAATCGAGCCCTAGGCCACCGCAGCCGGCGAGCTCCTCTCCGTCTTCCCCAACACCGGTGACGGCCGCCGCTCGAATTCGTCGTCTTCCGACCGCCCCGGCAAGAACCACTCCCCCAGCACCCTCAACTGTTTGTTGCTTCTTCGCGGATACTACGTTGAGATGTGTGAGCACCGACAAGATCTGCTTCCATGCGGGATTCCAGGCAAGCAAAGTTTGCTTGTTTACCTATACGTTGTCTTTCATTCCTGCCGTTGATCTCTGCTACCCTAGTATTCGATTCTTTATCGCGATCCCATCACATGTTTATCCTGCAGCCCATACAGCTTTATCCCCACATCCTAATAACTGTTGTATGTTTATCTGTTAGCCTTGCGAGTCGTAGCGCATGCTTAGAGTTGTTTGTGCGAGTCGTCTGTATGTCTTATTTTTATTTCACCTGCTTAGCATGATAGGTTATTCTACCTTAATAAAATGTTGTTCTTATATTGGGGTATTATAATTAAAAGATAAGGAACCGGCGGAAGGCCTTGCGAGGTGCTTTGTTCTGTTAAGTGTCGACCTAGGAACTCAGTTCTTGTCCTCGGATCCAATTTTGAGCGCACTAACCGCTTGTGGGAGGCCCTATGGAGCCCCCCGCGGCTTCGATCTAATCCGCTTCTTATCCAGGGCGCCGCAAGTAGTTCGGGCTTTCCATTTGATGCATGCATATGGTTACCTAACGATCTCATGATGATGGAGTAGTCGATTCTCATATAGGGTGGCACGTTCTTAGAGTGCTATGAAGGTCGTATCCCGCGGGCACTGGACCTGATTAGCTGTGCACACAATCATGCGGTTCCCTGGATGGGTTGTAGAGAAGAGATTTGCCGTGTTGAGATGCCCTAGCTTCTGGCTTTGCTTTTGGGGTTGATCGAACGAGTACGGGTCCAGTAGTGCACCCCTGCAGGGTATAATCTTATCGATGAGCCGTGTCCACGGTTATGGACGACTTGGTGATGATGCTGGCTAACAAGATCATAGACAACTTACACCTAATCATTGTTAATTAACCTGACTAGTAATATAGAATTACTTTCACAATAACTGGTAACTAAAATTTGTTCACTGTGTGAGTTTTCCCGAATTGCTTCCTCATACTTGGTTGAGGGGGTTAATCCGAGAATGGGTTATGTTTGGTGTTAGTTGTAGATGTTTATCTTATGCGCTCTCTTATCCCTCTCTGATTAGACGGAAGTTGTAGCGTGTCTCTTTAGGTTGCTAGTGCTGCTGCCGCTAAGTCCACCTCCCCTATATTTTGGGAGATGGTGTAGAAAGTAGGCAAGTCGGTTTTGCTTGCCAGGGAGTGCCCTGACCCTCTTTTGGGTTATGCTTTATGTGCAGTTAACAGGTTTGAAGTATGACGACGTTAGCTTGGGAATCCCTCCGGCTTGGCTGGGCAGGGATATGGCGCCATTGCTTATCTTCAGGACTCTTAGTCCAATTTGCATCTTATCCGTAGTCGGATACTTTTTTTGCTTCCGCTGTCATTTGAATCTTTGTATTGTATCATTTGTATCTTGACTCGTTCGAGTCCTTGTTGTATATTATTTATCTTCTGTTGTATTTGTGGATGTATCGAAACTGTTGTAATGTTATCACAATTCCACCCACATAATGCGCATGTTTCGGCGTGCACATTATGTCTGGTGGGCGACCAAAAATCGTTATTATGCGGATTTCGGCGGGATCGCTTAAATCGACATAGTACCGATTTTCGGGCGTCACAACAACCAAGGGCTCGATCCAGTCACCTGGAGACCGCATACCCGACGACATAGCGATGACTTCCTCTGGATCAGCTTCCGCACCCCTCGCAGGAGACGAAGCGGTTGCAGAGTCGCCGCCACTCCGCCGCTTCTTCCTCTTCCGCGTGGGTTCCTCGTCGTCATCATCATCCTCCACTTCGTCATTGGGGGAGACAGCAGACGGAAGCTCGTCATCATCGTCATCCTCCTCCACAACCCTTGACTCGTCGACGGATCCATTTTCAGGGAGAGGAGGAAGGCTGACCAGCAGAGATCGACCCTGAAGCAAGTAGACGCAAGTCGAATTAAGGAGAAGGATTTCAAGACAAGAAGAAACAAAGAGAACAAGTCAGGAACTTTACCTCAGGAACGGGGTTCGTCGCCCCATATGCAGCAACCAGGCACTTGACATTGCAGATATCCGCGACTCGGAGGTTGGTGATGGACCTCACCTTGGCTTCCACCTCCTCGTCGTCAAGTGGCTCGGTGCTGACGCCCTCGACGGCACACATCGGGTGGGGCCGAGCACTGAGCGGCTGCACCCGAAGACGGAAGAAGGTGGCCATCAAGAAGACGACACCCGCCTCGCGCCCAAGGGTCTTGGTGAGGTCGTGTAGCAGGCCCAGCAGCGGTCGCGCGGCTTCCTTCTCCCCCGCAGTCAGCGGGTGCGACTAGGCGTGATTCTTCCACAGCCCACGCCCGCTGTCGAATGCCGCCAGGCCGTCCTGGCTCGACTGGACGTAAAACTACTTCTTGCGCCACCCCTGGACGGAGTCCGACTTCTTCATCTGGAAGTACGCGGTGTCACCGCGCACTTGGATTCCAAAGCCGCCCACGGGGAATGGCAACCCGCTCTTCCCAACGTTTTTGCAAACAAGGAAGAGCGACTTCCACAGCGCCCAGTGGGGCGCGACACCCAGAAAGCACTCGCAGAGCACAATGAAGCCCGCGATTCTCAAGACGCCATTGGGGGTCAGATCATGGATCTGAACCCCATAGGCATACAAGAGACCGCGCACGAAATCGTGCAAGGGGAACCCGAAGCCCCGCGGAAGGAAATCCACGAAGCATACGCGTTCCCCATCGCGGGGTGTGGGGTAAACTTCTTTGCCAGGAGCGCGTACCTGGACTTTATGAGCAGGAGGAAGGAGACCTTGAGCATGGAGGAGTTCGACCTCCGCCTTCTTCACAGACGACCTCAGCCAGTCGCCGTCGGGCTTCTTCATCAGCCCGGCTTTGTCAGCGGCGGCGGAGGAACCAGCGCCAGTCTTCGGCTTGCCCATGGCTTCGCGGGCAGCGCAAGGTGCGCGGACAAATGGCACGGAGCTCTGGTAAGGGTGAGAATGGCAGAAGGCAGAGGAAAGGAGGCGCGGACGAATGGAGAAGACGATGCCCTCGTTCTGCGGCGCAGTACTTATGCCTCAGCGAAATCAATCTCAGCCCTCCGTCGTGCAGCGGTTCAGAGCATCTTCATCCGCCGTCCACGTGTCAAGCAAAGAGGCCAACCGTCGCCGCCAACTTCCTCCACTACGCACGAGAATCGAGGCGTCATCATCGTGCGTGAAAATTTCACGCCCAGTTCGGAGACGTGAAAACTACTGACCGCGGTCAGCGCTACCAGTGGGCCCTGCCATGTCACGTCCCATCGGGCGCAGAGGCGTGCAAGGAAACGTCAGCAGCGACATCATCAAGCCAACGGCTCCAAACAACTGAAACATCGTGTTAACTCGTGCGCAAGATTCGAGTGGTAAGCTTCTAAGCTGAAACAACTTAAGACAGTGCGCTGGTCAAGGAACCCGAAACATCTATTCGGGTGATGAAGAAAGTCGAGTAAGCTCCAGCAGCCGAATCAAATCTACATGTAAGCCAACAGGCCGAATAGAAACAATCTTCACATGAAGAAGAAGACAAAGTAATTCGACTGCAAAGGTTACTCCCATCGGGAGAGGCCTATTCGACTGAAGAAATCGAGTTCAAGCTCAAGATCAGGCAATCCAATGGCGCGTCCAGGAGGAGGAAGTCCTTTGCCCGACGCTGCGCTTCGACCAAGCACTCGGGGGCTACTGACGTGGGGATACCTTTCGGCTAGCCCACCATGAGGCTACCTGGGCCGCGCCAAGCATGGAAAATCCCGCAGAAGGCCCACTCGGGGTACCACGTATCCTAGTCCAACTCGGTTAGGTCTTGTAACCTGCCATATCTGTACCAACCGCCCGAGACCTAGCTACCTATAAAGCCAAGAGGGTTGCCCGTCCTAGAAGACACGCTCATAGCCACCACCACAAACCCTAGCGAGATCGCAATCTCGCCATTGTAATCGCTACTCGCATCAATAATCAGACAAGCAGGAAGTAGGGTGTTATCCTCCGGGAGCCAGAACCTGGGTAAATCCTTGCTTGTCAGCCGTCGTGATAACCAACACATCTCTCTCTCCCCATCAATCAACCCGGGGTACACAACCCTGGGATTTGTCCAGTTACTACCTCGTCAGCATATCATGAAGATGGAGGCTCATTGAAGATTTATTTCCGCTGCTTTATGTTTTGAGCTAGCTTTAAGCTATGCAAAGATGTATCGAACTATTTATTTTACTAAGTCTGGATTATTCGTGTAATATTGATACAATGTTGTGATATTCATCGTAAACTGTGTGTGCAAATGAATCAATCCAGGGGTTTGCACTTTACACAGGTACCTGCCATATTTTTAAGTGCAGGTACGCTACAGGAATCCATCACCGCCACCGTCTCTGTCTCTGGCGGGATTTCAATTTCGACAGAAACTGACGGTGCGCATCAGTTATAAAACGAAATATGTTGCCTTTCCTATCACTTACCCACGCTCGGCCCAGTGGCTAGCTCCGTCGTTCGCTCTCTGCGGGAGATCCCGAGTTCGAAACCTCGGCGCGGCCGAATAAAAATGCCACCCCCCTTTTTCCCATTTCTTCACTGACAATGCGTCCCCACCAGTCAATGACTGTGGGCGCCAGCAAACCATACCCGCACCCAGTCAGCACCCTTTGTGCCCATGGGCACACGCGTCAGTGTCTCGGGGTAGCACCCGGCACGGTAACGAAAATCTTCCAGATCCAGATCCGGTTGGATCTTTGCGGAGAGCCCCCTGGGATCTCCGGTCCCTGCCTTTTGCAGTTTAGTCCAAAAACTTAATATGCTAAAAACTTTTAATTTATAACTCCAAATGAAATAATCTTTATATGTTTATTTATCAGAAAAATGCAATAAATATTAATATGCCATTTGTATGTCATTTTGCATCTGTTATTTAAATTGCTTAGTGTAATTTGTTAACTGCAACTAAATAATTAAATATGGAATGTGTGGGGTAATAAATATATAATGCCCTATTCCATTTAATTTAATTAGATCACCCATGCCGTGTGTTGCCAAGCTAACCAACATTTAATATTGCTGGTAAATAAATAACTTGCACCTAAATATTAATTGCCGGGGTTGCTTTCCCGCTTAATTTGGATTACCTGCCATACATCATTCTCGTATGATCATACTGAATCTTTTGTCGTAGTTGTAAAAATGCATCTTTTACGCTTTCCAGTGTTTGTTGCTTCTTCGCAGATAAGACGTTGAGATGTGTGAGCAACGACAAGATCTGCTTCCATGCGGAATTCCAGGCAAGCAAAGTTTGCTTGTTTACCTATAAATTGTCTTTCATTCCTGCCGTTGATCTCTGCTACACTAGTATTCGATTCTTTATCGCGATCCCATCACATGTTATCCTGCAGCCCATACAGCTTTATCCCCACAACCTATACCTGTTGTATGTTTATCTGCTGGCCTTGCGAGTCGTAGCGCATGCTTACAGTAGTTTGTGCGAGTCGTATGTATGTCTTATTTATTTCACTTGCTTAGCATGATAGATTATTCTACCTTAATAAAATGTTGTATTATTATGGGGTATTATAATTAAAGGATAAGGCACCAGCGGAAGGCCTTGTGAGGTGCTTTGTTCTGCTAAGTGTCGACCTAGGAACTAAGATTTTGTCCTTGGATCCAATTTTGAGCGCACTAACCGCTTGTGGGAGGCCCTATGGAGCCCCCGCGGCTTCGATCTAATCCGCTTCTTATCCAGGGCGCCGCAAGTAGTTCGGGCTTTCCATTTGATGCATGCATATGGTTACATAACGATCTCATGATGATGGAGTAGTCGATTCTCATATAGGGTGGCACGTTCTTAGAGTGCTATGAAGGTCGATTCCGCGGGTAATTGACCTGTTTAGCTGTGCACACAATCATGCGGTTCACTGGATGGGTTGTACAGATGAGATTTGTCGTGTTGAGATGCCCTACCTTCTGTTTTGCATTTTTGGTGTTGATCGAACGAGTACGGATCCAGTAGTGCACCCCTGCAGTGTATAATATTATTGATGAGCCGTGTCCACGGTTATGGACGACTTGGTGATGATGCTGGCTAACAAGATCTAGACAACTTACACCTAATCATTGTTATTTAATTTGAATAGTAATATAGAATTACTTTCACAATAAATAGTAACTAAAACTATTCAACGTGTGAGTTTCCCGAATTGCTTCCTCATACTTGGTTGAGGGGGTTAATCCGAGAATGGCTTATTATTGGTGTTAGTTGTAGTTGTTTTACTTATGCGCTCTCTTATCCCTCTCTGATTAGACGGAAGTTGTATCGTGTCTCTTTAGGTTGCTAGTGCTGCTGCCGCTAAGTCCAACCACCCCATATTTTGGGAGATGGTGTAGAAAGTAGGCAAGTCGGTTTTGCTTGCCAGGGAGTGCACTGTCCCTCTTTTGGCATGTGCTTTAAGTGCAGTTAACAGGCTTTAAGTCTGACGACGTTAGCTTGGGAATCCCTCCGGCTTGGCTGGGCAGGGATATGGCGCCATCGCTTATTTTCAGGACTCTTAGTCCAATTTGTATCTTATCCATAGTTGGACACTATTTTGCTTCCGCTGTCATTTGTATCTTTGTATTGTAACATTTTTATCTTGACTCGTTTGAGTCGTTGTTGTATATTATATCTTCAGTTGTATTTGTGGATGTATCGAAACTGTTGTAATGTTATCACAATTCCACCCACATAATGCGCATGTTTCGGCGTGCACATTATGTCTGGTGGGCGACCTAAAATCGTTATTATGCGGATTTTGGCGGAAGCTCTTAAATCTACATAGTACCAATTTTCGGGCGTCACAGTCGACACCGATGCTCAACCGTCCGTGTAAGTGTCTCTTGCACTCGGTCATTTGACTCTTGCTCTTTTTCTATCTGTCCTCTCTTGAAGATGCTTCCTTTGTTTTTTTCAGTGATCTTGTGCCTGCGAAGCGCCGTAAGCTTCGCAAGGCAGTAGCTGTGAAGAGAGCCACGGCTGAGGCCATGGATGAAGAGGCCACGAGGCATGTGCAGACGGCCTCCACAGGCCCTACTAAGTAGGTGCCTCAAGGGGAGGCGACTGCGCCTCGGGCGGAGGCTGCAACGTCTCAGGTGAAGGAGGTCGCGCCCCGCGCCGCTTCCTGAGCCAATGGTGGTGGAGTCTCCGGAGGAGAAGGTCGCTACTCCTCCTCGCGCCCCTACTCCACCTCGCGCGATAAGGCCACCGCGCGAGCCAACTCCGGCGCGTGAGCCCACGCCTCCGCGCAGCCAGAGGCTGAGGCGGGCCAGGCGCCACAAGGCGCAGGCGAGTCCGCAGGAGGAGCTCCTTCTTCTTCGCCCCGCCCCACTGCAGGGGACGAGCGCCAGGCTGGCGCGGGCGTCGAGGAGGCTTCTGGCGCGGCCGGGGAAGGTGTACAGCCTAGCCCCCATGCGCGCTCTGGGGCCAGGCTCTCGGGCCTCGACACCGGGGCAGGGCCCTCTTCAAGCCAGGACCTGGTCCTCCGCGGCTGGGACTGGAGCGCTGGGCACCGCGAGGTCGCCTTTCGCCTCGTGAGGGAGTCCCTAGAGTGCTTGGAGGTGCACCTCGCCCTCGAGGACATACAGCTCGCCCAGCAGCGCGAGGAGCTTGCAAAGGCGTGGGCATCCTTCAATGCGGCCCTCGAGGCCCGTCGCCAAGAGGACTTGGCGTTGCAGGCCGCGCGCGAGGTGGCCATCCGCTTTGCCTCCGAACTTCTCGCGCCCCTCCAAGACGAGCGTGACGCCGCCACTGAGCTTCTGGCCGCGGCGACGGCCGAGCGCGAAGCAATAAAGGGCTCGCTGGCGCAAAACCGCCACGTGTTGGGCAAGCTGGAGACCCAGCTGCTAACTGCCCAACAGGACGCGCAGGAAACCCCGGAGGAGGACCGCAAGGGCCTTGCCGAGCGTGAGCGATAGCTGGCCCTCAAGGAGAAGGAAGTGCGGCTGCACGACGAGCAGCGGCTTCAGGAGGAGAGCGCGCTTGCCATTCAGTGTGAAGAGCTCGAGGCGCGCGAAGGGGACCTGGCCCAGGCGCTCCAACAATACGACGAGAACGTCGCCGCCTAGAAGCGCGCACTGGAGCGCTTCGAGCAGCCGTACGCCGAGAAGAAGAAAGAGGCGGATGACAACCTAATAGAGCGCGAGAAGCAATATAGGCTGACTAAAGCCCAGGAGTTCCGCGACTTGGCCAAGAAGGAGGAGGACCGCTTCAAGGCCAAACGCGCTGCCGATACCCAGCGGATCGCGGAGCTCAAGAAGGCCAACTCCAAGCTCGAGGCCCGCCTCCAACATGTCAAGGAAGGTCGACGCCTGGCGGAGGAGGGCCGCAGTGTGGCCATCCAGGACCTCAACGCCCTCGCCAAGGACGTGAAGGAGCAGGTGGATCCCGCTATGGAGCACGACACGGAGGCCGCGGACACCGCCAAGGCGGCCCGCGCGCTCACGAGGCAACGAGAGCGCATGTTCGAGGCGCTGGTCGCCCGGGGCAATAAGCTCGCCGCCCATCTTGGCGCGGACGCGCCGCACGCCGAGGTCCGAGGCCGTGGCGATGCTGCCATGTAGCTGGTCTACTTTGACTAACTCTTCACGGCGCTCGAGGGCCCTGTCACTGACCTACGAGAGATGATCGAGGACGAGAGCCGACAGCTCCTGGGGGTGCTCGTTGACCGCATCTTCACCAACCTCAGGATCCTCACGCCAGTCTTCGACCTCTCCACAGTGAAGGAGGCTCGTCAAGGCGAGGACGTGCGGCGGGTCTCCAACTCCCTCCGCGAGCAAGTCGATGCCTTCTGCAACCGCTTCAAGCATGCGGAGGTCTCCACGGAGGATAGCTAGGAGGGGGCCGCCTCTGCCGAGACCGAGGAGGGCGCAGTGGAGGATGTGCAGGACGGTGCTGCTTTCGCCTGAGCTTTGGTCATTGCGCCTGTGTGCGCTTGTATCTGAAAAAAAAATATGTTTAGACATTATGCGACATTTGGGCATGTAATATATTCCCGTTTGCAATTTGCTCCTAGCTTTCATGCCCCTCGAGAGGTCCCTTTGTACTTATCTTCATGTCTATGGGTTCGCTGCGTCGTTAGGACCCGTCTATTCATGTCATGACTCCGCCACTTCGGTATGCTAGAGCAATGACTCAGCAAGGCCGGGGGGAGTTTAAGCCTAGGAGAGGTAAGAGCCCTGAGTCGTGATGCTCAAGTGCCCCCCTTATATGTACGAGTACTCCATGAAGAATAAGGGAAAGCGAAGTCGCTTGAGGGGCAAACGTGCGCTTGCGGAGGAAAAAGGCTCTCGAGGCATGGGTGCGAGACTTAGCTTCTCGAGGCTTTTGCCTTGTAGAGGTTTTTTCCTGGCGAGGAGGTCCTCTCTAGGGGGTTTTCCCGGATGCCTCCTCAGGCTTGTGGGGACATTTCTTCCCAGTAAATGTTAGAGGGGCGAACCCAAACGCTTGTGCACGGTACTGAGGACTCGTGCGCGCTTATAGGTCCCCTCAGGCGTTCCTCGCGAGGAGAGTATGAACCAAAGGTACTTTGTAGAGATGGCGTGTTTGTGGGAGCTTGCCCTCCATCCAGAGCTTGGATCCTTGGATTTTGCAGTGTTGCTGGTTTGTCATTTGAGGCACTGGCAACAAACTCAGCCCCCGCTCGCGAGGTGCGCATGTGGAGAGATATAAACGCACATTTTAATGAAGTAATGCGGAAATAAAACTCACCACCAAATTTTACATAGCGGCGCCGTAGCGCAAAGTTTGCTTAGGAACGAAATTGTCTCATTATGCTTGGGTTTGCCAAGTTAATGTTTTGACCATGTCGAGGCATGGGGACCACCCATTAGTGGCAGAGACTCTCTACGGCCCGAGGTGCCTCGTTACATGGAGAGCTCGGAGGGTTGACCCTCGAGAGAAGCCTTTGGAGCTTGGAGGTTTAAGCCGTGAGCTTTTAACCTCTAGAGACAAAAAATGCTTGGAGGTTGAGCCGTAAGCTGCCTCTTCCGCCAGATGTCTTGACGTGACAATGATCAAAGGCGTGACAATGATCACGTTTGCTTTTATCCTTCTGGAGACAAAAAAAGCCTGGAGGTTGAGCCGTAAGCTGCCTCTTTCGCAAATGTCTTGACGTGACAATGATCACGGGTGTGATAATGATCACGGGTAGAACTTGCGCAGGTGCATGATGTTCCATGGGTTCTTGATGGGGATGCCATCTTGAGTTTCAAGTTCAGCCGCGCCAGGCCTGGCGATGTTGGTGACCCTGTAGGGACCTTCTCACATTGGTGACAGCTTGTTGAGGCCTTCCCTGGAGAGGATTCTCCTGAGGACGAGATCGCCTGCCTCCAGGGTGCGTGATCGCACGTTGCGGCTGTGGTAGCGTCGAAGGTCCTGCTTGTATTTTTCCGCTGGGAGGGCGGCACGCGTCATAGTCCTTCGAGAAGCAGCAGATTGTCGTTGTGGAGATCCTCTTGCTCGTCCTCGTTAAAGGCAAGGACCCGTGGGGATCAATGCTTTATCTATGTGGGGAGGACTGCTTCGACTCCATAGACGAGGGCGAACGGTGTTTCTCCCGTAGGCTTAGGCGGCGTTGTGCGGATGGACCAGAGCACCGAAGGAAGCTCGTTGATCCAGCCCTTGTCGTGGCCTTTTAGGATGTCGAAGGTCCTGGTCTTTAGGCCCTTGAGGACTTCCGCGTTTGCTCGCTTGGCCTGGTCATTGCTTTGTGGATGAGCGACCGAGGCGAAGCAGAGCTTGATGCCCATCTTTTCGCAGTAAGCCCTGAAGAGGCCACTGGTAAATTGCGAGCCATTGTCTGTGATGATGCGGTTAGGCACTCCGAAGCGGCAGACCAGACCTCTGATGAATTTCACCGCCGCGCCTGCCGGAATTGTGCGCGTCGCCTCCACTTCGGGCCACTTGGTGAACTTGTCGATGGCTACAAAAGGTAACGATATCCCCCTTACGTTGTTGGGAATGGTCCCAGGATGTCCAGCCCCCAGACCGCGAACGGCCAAGAGAGCGGAATGGTCTGTAATCCCAGCGCAGGTTGGTGGATTTGCTTTGCGTGGAATTGGCAAGGTTCGTATGCTTGAACGTTGTCAACTGCATCCTGAAGTGCTTGAGGCCAGTAGAAGCCGCTCCTAAAGACTTTGCCTGCGAGGGTGTGGGCGCACGAGTGGTGGCCGCAGTCCCCGTTGTGGATGTCCTTGATCAGAATTTTGCCTTCTTCAGGAAGGACACATTTTAGCGCGGTGCCATTTGGGCTCTTGCGGTAGAGATTTCCTTCGAGGATGTGGTAGGATTTTGCCTGGCAGGCGATTCGTCTGCCTCAACATCTCCTCCGGAAGGATCCCTTCGGCGAGGTCGTCTTTGATCTCGTCAATCCAACCTGTTTCCTGATGCGCTGCTGTGAGCAACAGACGTTCCCCTGTAGGGGGCCCGCAATTGGGAGCCCCAACTTTAGGTGGCGGCGGGAGCGCTTCGTCTGTGCTTGCGGGCATGACTTCTTCAGGTTGTTTTATGGATGCCTTGACAAGTCTTTCTTCAAAGACGCCTGGCAGCTGAGCTTGCCTCCTTGATGCACGCTTGGCGATGTCATCGGCTTCTTGATTTTCCTTTCTTGGGATGTGCATGAGCTCCATGCCCCTCAAGTGCTTCTCAAGCCTGCGGACGTCATCAAGGTATGCGGCCATGTGGTCGTCCTTAGGCTTGTTGCTCTTGTTGGAGAAGTTGACGAAAAGCTGGCAGTCGCCCTTGATGAGCAGGTGCTTGATGCCCAAAGCGATTGCGGCACGTAGGCCGGCGAGCAGGCCTTCGTACTTAGCAATATTGTTGGATATCTTGTCGATTCCGAAGCACAGCTGGACCGCGTAATAGAGCTTGTCGCCCTTGGGTGAGGTCAAGACCACACCAGGCCCAATATGACGACAAGCGAAAGCTCCGTCGAACTTCATGGTCCAGTGGCTGGGCATTTTGTCTCCAGATGGCTCTTGTTCTTCTCCTAGAGGCTCTTCAGGGATTGGATCAGTCCATTTCGGCGACGAAGTCTTCCAGTGCTCTTCCTTTGATTACCCTTGTGGTATCGAAACGCAAGTTGAATGGTTGTAGCTCTATGTTCCATCCCGCGACAAGATCTGTGGCGTTACAGTTGCGCAGGATTTGCTCCAGAGGGAATAAGGTAACCACCGTGATGGGGTGCCCCTGAAAGTAGTGTCGCAGCTTTCTTGAGGCGATGAGGAGCGCGATGAGGAGCTTCTGCTGCATTGTGTACCGCTCACGAGCATCGCGCAGTACTGTACTTACGAAGTAGACTGGATGCTCGACCTGGGTTGTCAGTTTAGTCTTGGCGCACTGTACCTGAGGAGGCTCTGCAGGGCCCTCAAGGGGGTTGGCCTATAGAGGCTCTTTAGGGCCCTGAAGGGGGTTGGCATGTGGAGGCTCTTCAAGTTCATCCTATAGCGGTTGCCTTGGGGCAGGCTCCGTTTGTGGCTCTGGGCCTGGTGGTGCGCTTGTGGGGCCCGTTCTTTTGTCGAGTTCTTCATCAGGCGGTTTTGGCTTTGGAGTGGTTGCACTCTTCTTGTGGAGGACTGGCTCTTCCCTTTCTACCACCAGGACGGCACTGTCGGTCTGTGGAGTGGCTAATAGATACAACTTCAGGCTCTCGCCTCTCTTTGGTGCAACCATGACTGGTGGGCTGGCCAGGTACCTCTTTAGGTCCTCAAAGGCTTTTTCCGCTTCAGGCGTCCACTTGAAGGTGCCAGTTCTCTTCAGGCTACCTGGACCGCGCCAAGCATGGAAAAGCCCGCAGAAGGCTCACTCGGGGTACCACGTATCCTAGTCCAACTCGGTTAGGTCTTGTAACCTGCCATATCTGTACCAACCGCCCGAGACCTGGCTACCTATAAAGCCAAGAGGATTGCCCGTCCTAGAAGACACGCTCATAGCCACCACCACAAACCCTAGCGAGATCGCAATCTTGCCATTGTAATCGCTACTCGCATCAATAATCAGACAAGCAGGAAGTAGGGTGTTATCCTCCGGGAGCCAAAACTGGGTAAATCCTTGCTTGTCAGCCGTCGTGATCACCAACACATCTCTCTCTCCCCATCAATCAACCCGGGGTACACAACCCTGGGATTTGTCGAGTTACTACCTCGTCAGCGTATCATGAAGATGGAGGCTCATTGAAAATTTATTTCCGCTGCTTTATTGTTTTGAGCTAGCTTTAAGCTATGCAAAGATGTATCGAACTATTTATTTTACTTAGTCTGGATTATTCGTGTAATATTGATACAATGTTGTGATATTCATACTAAACTGTGTGTGCAAATGAATCGATCCAGGGGTTTGCACTTTACACAGGTACCTGCCATATTTTTAAGTGCAGGTATGCTACAGGAATCCATCACCGCCACCGTCTCTGTCTCTGGCGGGATTTCAGTTTTGACAGAAACTGACGGCGCGCATCAGTTATAAAACGAAATATGTTGCCTTTCCTATCACTTGCCCACGCTCGGCCCAGTGGCTAGCTCCGTCGTTCGCTCTCTGCGGGAGATCCCAAGTTCGAAACCCCGGCGCGGCCGAATAAAAATTCCACCCCCCTTTTTTTCATTTGTTCACTGACAATGCGTCCCCACCAGTCAATGACTGTGGGCGCCAGCAAACCATACCCGCACCCAGTCAGCACCCTTTGTGCCCATGGGCCCACGCGTCAGTGTCTCGGGGTAGCACCCGGCACGGTAACGAAAATCTTCCAGATCCAGATCCGGTTGGATCTTTGCGGAGAGCCCCCTGGGATCTCCGGTCCCTGCCTTTTGCAGTTTAGTCCAAAAACTTAATATGCTAATAACTTTTAATTTATAACTCCAAATGAAATAATCTTTATATGTTTATTTATCAGAAAAATGCAATAAATATTAATATGCCATTTGTATGCCATTTTGCATCTGTTATTTAAATTGCTTAGTGTAATTTGTTAACTGCAACTAAATAATTAAATATGGAATATGTGGGGTAATAAATATATAATGTCTTATTCCATTTAATTTAATTAGATCACCCATGCCATGTGTTGCCAAGCTAACCAACATTTAATATTGCTGGTAAATAAATAACTTGCACCTAAATATTAATTGCCGGGGTTGCTTTCCCGCTTAATTTGGATTACCTGCCATACATCATTCTCGTATGATCATACTGAATCTTTTGTCGTAGTTGTAAAAATGCATCTTTTACGCTTTCCAGTGTTTGTTGCTTCTTCGCAGATAAGACGTTGAGATGTGTGAGCAACGACAAGATCTGCTTCCATGCGGGATTCCAGGCAAGCAAAGTTTGCTTGTTTACCTATACATTGTCTTTCATTCCTGCCGTTGATCTCTGCTACACTAGTATTCGATTCTGTATCGCGATCCCATCACATGTTATCCTGCAGCCCATACAGCTTTATCCCCACAACCTATACCTGTTGTATGTTTATCTGCTGGCCTTGCGAGTCGTAGCGCATGCTTACAGTAGTTTGTGCGAGTCGTATGTATGTCTTATTTATTTCACCTGCTTAGCATAATAGATTATTCTACCTTAATAAAATGTTGTCTTATTATGGGGTATTATAATAAAAGGATAAGGCACCGGCGGAAGGCCTTGTGAGGTGCTTTGTTCTGCTAAGTGTCGACCTAGGAACTGAGATTTTGTCCTTGGATCCAATTTTGAGCGCACTAACCGCTTGTGGGAGGCCCTATGGAGCCCCCCGCGGCTTCGATCTAATCCGCTTCTTATCCAGGGCGCCGCAAGTAGTTCGGGCTTTCCATTTGATGCATGCATATGGTTACATAACGATCTCATGATGATGGAGTAGTCGATTCTCATATAGGGTGGCACGTTCTTAGAGTGCTATGAAGGTTGATTCCGCGGGTACTTGACCTGATTAGCTGTGCACACAATCATGCGGTTCACTGGATGGGTTGTACAGAAGAGATTTGCCGTGTTGAGATGCCCTACCTTCTGTTTTGCATGTTTGGTGTTGATCGAACGAGTACGGGTCCAGTAGTGCACCCCTGCAGGGTATAATATTATCGATGAGCCGTGTCCACGGTTATGGACGACTTGGTGATGATGCTGGCTAACAAGATCTAGACAACTTACACCTAATCATTGTTATTTAATTTGAATAGTAATATAGAATTACTTTCACAATAAATAGTAACTAAAACTATTCAACGTGTGAGTTTCCCGAATTGCTTCCTCATACTTGGTTGCGGGGGTTAATCCGAGAATGGCTTATTATTGGTGTTAGTTGTAGTTGTTTTACTTATGCGCTCTCTTATCCCTCTCTGATTAGACGGAAGTTGTATCGTGTCTCTTTAGGTTGCTAGTGCTGCTGCCGCTAAGTCCAACCACCCCATATTTTGGGAGATGGTGTAGAAAGTAGGCAAGTCGGTTTTGCTTGCCAGGGAGTGCACTGTCCCTCTTTTGGCATGTGCTTTATGTGCAGTTAACAGGTTTTAAGTCTGACGACGTTAGCTGGGGAATCCCTCCGGCTTGGCTGGGCAGGGATATGGCGCCATCGCTTATTTTCAGGACTCTTAGTCCAATTTGTATCTTATCCATAGTCGGATACTATTTTGCTTCCGCTGTCATTTGTATCTTTGTTTTGTAACATTTTTATCTTGACTCGTTTGAGTCGTTGTTGTATATTATATCTTCAGTTGTATTTGTGGATGTATCGGGACTGTTGTAATGTTATCACAATTCCACCCACATAATGCGCATGTTTCGGCGTGCACATTATGTCTGGTGGGCGACCTAAAATCGTTATTATGCGGATTTTGGCGGAAGCTCTTAAATCTACATAGTACCAATTTTCGGGCGTCACAGTCGACACCGACGCTCAACCGTCCGTGTAAGTGTCTCTGGCACTCGGTCATTTGACTCTTGCTCTTTTTCTATCTGTGCTCTCTTGAAGATGCTTCCTTTGTTTTTTCAATGATCTTGTGCCTGCGAAGCGCCGTAAGCTTCGCAAGGCAGTAGCTGTGAAGAGAGCCACGGCTGAGGCCATGGATGAAGAGGCCACGAGGCCTGTGCAGACGTCCTCCACAGGCCCTACTGAGTAGGTGCCTCAAGGGGAGGCGACTGCGCCTCGGGCGGAGGCTGCCACGTCTCAGGTGAAGGAGGTCACGCCCCGCCCCGCCTCCTGAGCCAATGGTGGTGGAGTCTCCGGAGGAGAAGGTTGCTACTCCTCCTCGCGCCCCTACTCCACCTCGCGCGATCATGCCACCGCGCGAGCCAACTCCGCCGCGTGAGCCCACGCCTCCGCGCAGCCAGAGGCTGAGGCGGGCCAGGCGCCACAAGGCGCAGGCGAGTCCGCAGGAGGAGCTCCTTCTTCTTCGCCCCGCCCCACTGCAGGGGACAAGCGCCAGGCTGGTGCGGGCTTCGAGGAGGCTTCTGGCGCGGCCGGGGACGGTGTACAGCCTAGCCCCCATGCGCGCTCTGGGGCCAGGCTCTCGGGCATCGACACCGGGGCAGGGCCCTCTTCAAGCCAGGACCTAGTCCTCCGCGGCTGGGACTGGAGCGCTGGGCACCGCGAGGTCGCCTTTCGCCTCGTGAGGGAGTCCCTAGAGTGCTTGGAGGTGCACCTCGCCCTCGAGGACATACAGCTCGCCCAGCAGCGCGAGGAGCTTGCAAAGGCGTGGGCGTCCTTCAATGCGGCCCTCGAGGCCCGTCGCCAAGAGGACTTGGCGTTGCAGGCCGCGCGCGAGGTGGCCATCCGCTTTGCCTCCGAACTTCTCGCGCCCCTCCAAGACGAGCGTGACGCCGCCACTGAGCTTCTGGCCGCGTCGACGGCCGAGCGCGAAGAAATAAAGGGCTCGCTGGCGCAAAACCGCCGCGTGTTGGGCAAGCTGGAGACCCAGCTGCTAACTGCCCAACAGGCCGCGCAGGAAACCCCGGAGGAGGACCGCAAGGGCCTTGCCGAGCGCGAGCGACAGCTGGCCCTCTAGGAGAAGGAAGTGCGGCTACACGACGAGCAGCGGCTTCAGGCGGAGAGCGCGCTTGCCATTCAGTGTGAAGAGCTCGAGGCTCGCGAAAAGGACCTGGCCCAGGCGCTCCAACAATACGACGAGAGCGTCGCCGCCTAGAAGCGCGCACTGGAGCGCTTCGAGCAGCCGTACACCGAGAAGAAGAAAGAGGCGGATGACAACCTAATAGAGCGCGAGAAGCAATATAGGCTGACTAAAGCCCAGGAGTTCCGCGACTTGGCCAAGAAGGAGGAGGACCGCTTCAATGCCAAACGCGCTGCCGATACCCAGCGGATCACGGAGCTCAAGAAGGCCAACTCCAACCTCGAGGCCCGCCTCCAACATGTCAAGGAAGGTCGACGCCTGGCGGAGGAGGGCCGCAGTGTGGCCATCCAGGACCTCAACGCCCTCGCCAAGGACGTGAAGGAGCAGGTGGATCCCGCTATGGAGCAGGAGACGGAGGCCACGGACACCGCCAAGGCGGCCCGCGCGCTCACGAGGCAACGAGAGCGCATGTTCGAGGCGCTGGTCGCCCGGGGCAATGCGCTCGCCGCCCATCTTGGCGCGGACGCGCCGCACGCCGAGGTCCGAGGACGTGGCGATGCTGCCATGTAGCTGGTCTACTTTGACTAACTCTTCACGGCGCTCGAGGGCCCTGTCACTGACCTCCGAGAGATGATCGAGGACGAGAGCCGACAGCTCCTGGGGGTGCTCATTGACCGCATCTTCACCAACCTCAGGATCCTCACGCCAGTCTTCGACCTCTCCACAGTGAAGGAGGCTCGTCAAGGCGAGGACGTGCGGCGGGTCTCCAACTTCCTCCGCGAGCAAGTCGATGCCTTCTGCAACCGCTTAAAGCGTGCGGAGGTCGCCACGGAGGATAGCTAGGAGGGGGCCGCCTCTGCCGAGACCGAGGAGGGCGCAGTGGAGGATGTGCAGGACGGTGCTGCTTTCGCCTGAGCTTTGGTCATTGCGCCTGTGTGTGCTTGTATCTGAAACAATTTTATGTTTAGACATTATGCGACTTTTGGGCATGTAATATATTCCCGTTTGCAATTTGCCCCTAGCTTTCTTGCCCCTCGAGAGGTCCCTTTGTACTTATCTTCATGTCTATGGGTTCGTTGTGTCGTTAGGACCTGTCTATTCATGTCATGACTCCGCCACTTCCGTATGCTAGAGCAATGACTCAGCAAGGCCGGGGGGAGTTTAAGCCTAGGAGAGGTAAGAGCCCTGAGTCGTGATGCTCAAGTGCCCCCCTTATATGTACGAGTACTCCATGAAGAATAAGGGAAAGCGAAGTCGCTTGAGGGGCAAACATGCGCTTGCGGAGGAAAAAGGCTCTCGAGGCATGGGTGCGAGACTTAGCTTCTGGAGGCTTTTGCCTTGTAGAGGTTTTTTTCTGGCGAGGAGGTCCTCTCTAGGCGGTTTTCCCGGATGCCTCCTCAGGCTTGTGGGGACATTTCTTCCCTGTAAATGTTAGAGGGGCGAACCCAAACGCTTGTGCACGTTACTGAGGACTCGTGCGTGCTTATAGGTCCCCTCAGGCGTTCCTCGCGAGGAGAGTATGTACGAAGGTACTTTGTAGAGATGGCGTGTTTGTGGGAGCTTGCCCTCCATCCAGAGCTTGGATCCTTGGATTTTGCAGTGCTGCTGGTGTGTCATTTGAGGCACTGGCACCATACTCAGCCCCCGCTCGCGAGGTGCGCATGTGGATAGATATAAGCGCACATTTTAATGAAGCAATGCGGAAAAAAAACTCACCACCAAATTTTAAGCGGCGCCGTAGCGCAAACTTTGCTTAGGAACGAAATTGTCTCATTATGCTTGGGTTTGCCAAGTTAATGTTTTGACCATGTCGAGGCATGGGGACCACCCATTAGTGGCAGAGACTCTCTACGGCCTCAGGTGGCTCGTTACATGGAGAGCTTGGAGGGTTGACCCTCGAGAGAAGCCTTTGGAGCTTGGAGGTTTAAGCCGTGAGCTTTTAACCTCTAGAGACAAAAAATGCTTGGAGGTTGAGCCGTAAGCTGCCTCTTCCGCCAGATGTCTTGACGTGACAATGATCAAAGGCGTGACAATGATCACGTTTGCTTTTATCCTTCTGGAGACAAAAAATGCTTGGAGGTTGAGCCGTAAGCTGCCTCTTTCGCAAAATGTCTTGACGTGACAATGATCACGGGTGTGATAATGATCACGGGTAGAACTTGCGCAGGTGCATGACGTTCCATGGGTTCTTGATGGGGATGCCATCTTGAGTTTCAAGTTGAGCCGCGCCAGGCCTGGCGATGTTGGTGACCCTGTAGGGACCTTCTCACATCGGTGACAGCTTGTTGAGGCCTTCCCTGGAGAGTATTCTCCTGAGGACGAGATCGATTGCCTCCAGGGTGCGTGATCGCACGTTGCGGCTGTGGTAGCGTCGAAGGTCCTGCTTGTATTTTTCCGCTGGAAGGGCGACACACGTCATAGTCCTTCAAGAAGCAGCAAATTGTCGTTGTGGAGATCCTCTTGCTCGTCCTCGTTAAAGGCAAGGACCCGTGGGGATCAATGCTTTATCTATGTGGGGAGGACTGCTTCGACTCCATAGACGAGGGCGAACGGTGTTTCTCCCGTAGGCTTGGGCGGCGTTGTGCGGATGGACCAGAGCACCGAAGGAAGCTCGTTGATCCAGCCCTTGTCGTGGCCTTTGAGGATGTCGAAGGTCCTGGTCTTTAGGGCCTTGAGGACTTCCGCGTTTGCTCGCTTGGCCTGGTCATTGCTTTGTGGATGAGCGACCGAGGCGAAGCAGAGCTTGATGCCCATATTTTCGCAGTAAGCCCTGAAGAGGCCACTGGTAAATTGCGAGCCATTGTCTGTGATGATGCGGTTAGGCACTCCGAAGCGGCAGACCAGACCTCTGATGAATTTCACCGCCGCGCCTGCCGGAATTGTGCGCGTCGCCTCCACTTCGGGCCACTTGGTGAACTTGTCGATGGCTACAAAAGGTAACGATATCCCCCTTGAGCTGTTGGGAATGGTCCCAGGATGTCCAGCTCCCAGACCGCGAACGGCCAGGAGAGCGGAATGGTCTGTAATCCCAGCGCAGGTTGGTGGATTTGCTTTGCGTGGAATTGGCAAGGTTCGTATGCTTGAACGTTGTCAACTGCATCCTGAAGTGCTTGAGGCCAGTAGAAGCCGCTCCTGAAGACTTTGCCTGCGAGGGTGTGGGCGCACGAGTGGTGGCCGCAGTCCCTGTTGTGGATGTCCTTGATCAGAATTTTGCCTTCTTCAGGAAGGACACATTTTAGCGCGATGCCATTTGGGCGCTTGCGGTAGAGATTTCCTTCGAGGATGTGGTAGGATTTTGCCTGGCGGGCGATTCGTCTGCTTCAACATCTTCCTCCGGAAGGATCCCTTCGGCGAGGTCGTCTTTGATCTCGTCAATCCAACCTGTTTCCTGATGCGCCGCTGTGAGCAACAGACGTTCCCCTGTAGGGGGGCCGCAATTGGGAGCCCCAACTTTAGGTGGTGGCGGGAGCGCTTCATCTGTGCTTGCGGGCATGACCTCTTGAGGTTGTTTTACGGATGCCTTGACAAGTCTTTCTTCAAAGACGCCTGGCAGCTGAGCTTGCCTCCTTGATGCACGCTTGGCGATGTCATCGGCCTCTTGATTTTCCTTTCTTGGTATGTGCATGAGCTCCATGCCCCTCAAGTGCTTCTCAAGCCTGCGGACCTCATCAAGGTATGCGGCCATGTGGTCGTCCTTAGGCTTGTAGCTCTTGTTGGAGAAGTTGACGAAAAGCTGGCAGTCGCCCTTGATGAGCAGGTGCTTGATGCCCAAAGCGATTGCGGCACGTAGGCCGGCGAGCAGGCCTTCGTACTTAGCAATATTTTTGGATATCTTGTCGATTCCGAAGCACAGCTGGACCGCGTAATAGAGCTTGTCGCCCTTGGGTGAGGTCAAGACTACGCCAGCCCCAATATGACGACAAGCGAAAGCTCCGTCGAACTTCATGGTCCAGTGGCTGGGCATTTTGTCTCCAGGTGGCTCTTGTTCTTCTCCTAGAGGCTCTTCAGGGATTGGATCAATCCATTCGGCGACGAAGTCTTCCAGTGCTCTTCCTTTGATTACCCTTGTGGTATCGAAACACAAGTTGAATGGTTGTAGCTCTATGTTCCATCCCGCGACAAGATCTGTGGCGTTACAGTTGCGCAGGATTTGCTCCAGAGGGAATAAGGTAACCACCGTGATGGGGTGCCCCTGAAAGTAGTGTCGCAGCTTTCTTGAGGCGATGAGGAGCGCGATGAGGAGCTTCTGCTGCATTATGTACCGCTCACGAGCATCGAGCAGTACTGTACTTACGAAGTAGACTGGATGCTCGACATGGGTTGTCAGTTTAGTCTTGGCGCACTCTACCTGAGGAGGCTCTGCAGGGCCCTCAAGGGGGTTGGCCTATAGAGGCTCTTTAGGGCCCTCAAGGGGGTTGGCATGTGGAGGCTCTTCAAGTTCATCCTATAGCGGTTGACTTGGGGCAGGCTCCGTTTGTGGCTCTGGGCCTGGTGGTGCGCTTGTGGGGCCCGTTCTTTTGTCGAGTTCTTCATCAGGCGGTTTTGGATTTGGAGTGGTTGCACTCTTCTTGTGGAGGACTGGCTCTTCCCTTTCTACCACCAGGACGGCACTGTCGGTCTGTGGAGTGGCTAATAGATACAACTTCAGGCTCTCGCCTCTCCTTGGTGCAACCATGACTGGTGGGCTGGCCAGGTACCTCTTTAGGTCTTCGAAGGCTTTTTCCGCTTCAGGCATCCACTTGAAGGTGCCAGTTCTCTTCAGGCTACCTGGGCCGCGCCAAGCATGGAAAAGCCTGCAGAAGGCCCACTCGGGGTACCACGTATCCTAGTCCAACTCGGTTAGGTCTTGTAACCTGCCATATCTGTACCAACCGCCCGAGACCTGGCTACCTATAAAGCCAAGAGGGTTGCCCGTCCTAGAAGACATGCTCATAGCCACCACCACAAACCCTAGCGAGATCGCAATCTCGCCATTGTAATCGCTACTCGCATCAATAATCAGACAAGCAGGAAGTAGGGTGTTATCCTCCGGGAGCCAGAACCTGGGTAAATCCTTGCTTGTCAGCCGTCGTGATCACCAACACATCTCTCTCTCCCCATCAATCAACCCGGGGTACACAACCCTGGGATTTGTCGAGTTACTACCTCGTCAGCGTATCATGAAGATGGAGGCTCATTGAAGATTTATTTCCGTTGCTTTATTGTTTTGAGCTAGCTTTAAGCTATGCAAAGATGTATCGAACTATTTATTTTACTTAGTCTGGATTATTCGTGTAATATTGATACAATGTTGTGATATTCATCGTAAACTGTGTGTGCAAATGAATCGATCCAGGGGTTTGCACTTTACACAGGTACCTGCCATATTTTTAAGTGCAGGTACGCTACAGGAATCCATCACCGCCACCGTCTCTGTCTCTGGCGGGATTTCAGTTTCGACAGAAACTGACGGCGCGCATCAGTTATAAAACGAAATATGTTGCCTTTCCTATCACTTACCCACGCTCGGCCCAGTGGCTAGCTCCGTCGTTCGCTCTCTGCGGGAGATCCCGAGTTCGAAACCCCGGCGCAGCCGAATAAAAATGCCACCCCCCTTTTTTTCATTTGTTCACTGACAATGCGTCCCCACCAGTCAATGACTGTGGGCGCCAGCAAACCATACCCGCACCCAGTCAGCACCCTTTGTGCCCATGGGCCCACGCGTCAGTGTCTCGGGGTAGCACCCGGCACGGCAACAAAAATCTTCCAGATCCAGATCCGGTTGGATCTTTGCATTTCCTCTATGGCCTTGATTTTGTCAGGGTTTGCCTCTATGCCTCGGTGGGACACGAGGAAACCAAGCAACTTGCCTGAAGGCACTCCGAAGACGCACTTGGCGGGGTTGAGCTTGATGTTCACCTTGCGCAAGCTGGCGAAGGTCTCCTTGAGGTCCCTGAGGGGAGTATCTCCCTCTCGAGACTTGACGACGATGTCATCGACGTAAGCTTCGGCATTTCTGCCCAATTGCTCGCCAAGTGCTATCCTCATGAGCCTCTTGAAGGTGGCGCCAGCGTGTTTTAGGCCGAAGGGCATGCAGACATAGCAATATACACTACATGGGGTGAGGAATGTTGTCTTCTTGTAACATCCCAAATTTTGGAACCAAGAAAAACTTATTTTTACCAGGCCCAAAATTCAGAACCAACAAAAACTTTTTGAAATGTTTCATTGAAAATTGTGTTTCCCTTCCCATTGCTATGTTTGAACTTGGGTGACTTGTTGTTTAAGTGGTTTGACTAGTAAATATAAGACCCAACCAAGGTGAAAATATATTCAACTCTGGCGATCATGTTATGACAAGAAAATATTCTATATATAGCTTTTCCATTCTTATTTTGGCCAACTACTTTTCAATGATATTTTGATTTATCAACAACCAAAACTAATATCCAGTATTTGAGAAAGTAAAAGCATTTCCAAAATTATGTGCTCCCAAGGATATGGGGATCTATATGCTACCTCCTACCTATTTCTCAACACTGATATTTTTCAGGTGTATGCCACTCCCACTTCATAAAACCCTTATTTTCACTCCATGTATGCCACTCCCACTTCATAAAACCCTTATTTTCACTCCATTTGAAAATAACACTAGTGGGAAATATATTACCCCACATATGTTGTCTTGCTCAAAACCTAATTTCAAAAATACAAAGGTGGAGTTGAGATAATTTTAAACCTCACCTTGTCATAATTGAGTGTGATCATTTTTATAATATAGTATTGTTAATTATGGAAATGGTGGTGTGATTAATTTTTGTGGTTGGATTTGTGTGGTCATGATTGTGATATTGATATTATTGTGTTTGTTGCTTGTGTGGATAATTCCTCAATTGTGTTTAAAGATAACACCCCTTTGATATCAAAATTGGTATGTGACCTAAATTTAAAATAAACTCCTCAAATTAATCAACAAATGGAAATTTAGATCATGAGTTGAAGAAATGATCTAAATAAATTATTTTCCCTATTTAACTATCTACTTCCTTTCAACAAATATTTTTCCTCTGAGAATAAAAACTATTTGAAGTTAATATATTTATCAAGAAAGTTCCAAGAGTTCATAATTAATATTTTGCACTTGTTTCAAAATTCCAAAGGAATATCATTTGGAAATTAGCAAAATTGCCATAATGAAACCCTGTGAGCAAAAGTTATTCAAAACATTTTATTTTCAAATACCAAATTTTGTGGAGCTTCTACATGTATATGGGAGCCTACCCAAATATTTTCAAATTTTAATAAAATGTTTTGGTACCCCAAATAAAATCCCTAAAAGCTACTGGTGTTCAAAGAAATTAAAAGAAATAGAAATAGGACTTAGTTGTGAGAAGGGAAAGTTCAGCCAGGGGGTTATCTTGAAAAACACCATCTCCTTCCTGTAGCTGCAGCACGGCATGGCGCAGGTGCCGCCGTGCTCTTCGTCCTCGCTCTGCACCGCTCGCCGCCCAGGCCCCCCCCCCCCCTCGCTGCAGCGCTCGCCGACCCGACCCCGCGCCTCCGCCTCGCTCCTCTGCCCCTTGGACACAAGCATCCGCGGCACACCCCTCCCCCTTTTTGCACGCGTCCGTGCCGCCGCTCGACATGTCCGCGGACGGCACGGCGACGTGCGCCTTCCGCCGTGCCCCTCCCCCGCGTCGCTCTGCCGCACGACTGTCGGACCCCCCTCCTCTCCCCTGCACGATAAAATCCCCCGAGCCCGCTCCTCTGCTCCACGCCTCTCTCTCCCTCACTTTTCTTTCTTCTCCTCCCCCACGACACCGAGCTCGCCGTCGCACGCCTCCGGTGACTCGAGCCTCCCCGAGCCCAACCTAGACCTCCACCAGCACCGCCTCGCCGTCCTATTCGTCTCCGTGCAAGGAATCGAAGAGGGGAGCAGCGAATCGACCGCGCCGTCCCCGTCTTCTTCCGCTCCGGCCGTCGCGCCCGAGCACGATTCCGGCGTCGTCGTCGCCTCTCCGTCCGAGCCGAGCCCACCCACGCGTCGAGGGTGAGCACTCCGTCCTCCGGGACACCCCCTCCTCCCTCCTCCTGCCCTGTAGCCTCGCCGTCGAGCGAGAGGCCGCACGGCCGTCCGCCGAGGCCATGCGCGTCGAGCACGAGCACGACGCCGTGCGTCCTCCCCTCGGGCCTCCTGCACGCGCACGAGCCCGCCCGCGTCCCCGCACCCCTTTAGCACCCCTCGCACCGCGGATGCGCCGCCGGGATTTGGTCATCGCCGGCGTTCTCTCCGTCGGGCACGGCCGCCGCGCGCTGTGCCTGCAATCTTCAGTTTCGTCAGTTAATTAGCGCATATAGCTTATCCTAAATCGAGCCGTATTCTAGCAACAACCCAGCACCCGACCCAGTGGCTAGCGTATCCTAAATCGAGTTCGAACCCCAGCCGCGCGGCCTTTTCTCTCTTTTTCCCTCACACTGACAGGTGGACCCCACTGGTCATAGACCGTGGCGGCCAGCGTAGCATCACACGCCCAGTCAGTGCCAGCATGGCGCACGGGCCCGTTGGTCAGTGACTCTGGCTAGCACAGCCTGCGTGCAGAAAGTTTCGGTTAAACTCTGGGAAATATTTGAAACTGACAGAAGTTGGATTAAGTTTGTAAATTCAATAACTTTTTAAGTACTTGTTCAAAAATTACAAATAAAATACCAAAATGTTCAGAAAGGTAAATACTGCCTTTTGGTCTAATTCATTTACCCAAATAAATTAGTTTATATAACTTTTCAGTAAAATAAAAAAAAGGGTAGAAAAGAAAATGAATTTAGAAAATCAATACTGGACTCATTTTGCAAATTCAATAACTTGAGATTTATAACTCCAAATAAACCAAATCCAAATGTTCTGGAATTCTTATGAAATTATCTAACCAACCCAATTGGTTTCACCTCATTTAGATATATAATAAAAATGTATTATTCAAAATGCCATAAAGAGTTTAAAATCCAAACTTGTTTGTTTCTGATACTCTGTTAGTCCAAATTGGTTGAGACCAATTTTATTGAGTCACATTTAGTCATGGTTAGCCACCCATAAAAGGATTAAATTTTTAGAAGAACAGAACTTAATTGATAGCCAAAACTTGGTTATTAATCTTCGGGATTGAAACCATTATGTAGGGAGTTTGGTAACTCCAATTGACCCAAATCCAATTGTGTTGTCTTCTACACATCAGTAGCTTTCTGTAGAAATTTAGTTTGTATTTTTGCGATCAACAGAACTTAAGATATGTAATTAAACATGTTCAACTAGTTTCTGCCATAATTAAGACATAATCAAATAATGGCTAATTCAATTAAATTGAAACCAAATTGTGTTGCTTGATATATGAAGTGACTATTTAGAGCATTAAGGTTGCATTGCTGTAATGATTGTTGTGCTGCTGTTACTTGCTAGTTGTTGTAGTTTAGCATGTTATAATATGTTAGTAATGTTAGTGTTTGTTGTTAGACACATTGGTGAGTAATATGTTTGCATGGCTTGATGGACTTGATAGTCTTGGAGTGGAATAATAGCTTAAATATCTTGTTAGTGTCTCCACCTTAGCTTGGTGAGGTATTTAAATTATAGAGATTAATTGGTGACTTAACTTTTGTCTGAAGTATTTCCTGATCAGAGAAAAGTGGTTACTAATTACCTCTAATTGAAGATGCCTTGGTGCTCTATATTTTGGCATGTGTATGGTGTTATACTCCTGTGAGTATCATGCCCTAGTAAATATAGATTTATTTCGTTGCTTAATTAAACTAGTGCTATGTTCGTGGCTTGAGTGATTAGTTTAATACCTGTGGTTGTTCCTTGTTTGTATGCCACCTGTGGTTTGGTTGCTTATTGCATGTTGTTTTATTTTCATGTTGCGACGCTAGTTATAAACGCTACCGGAGTGGTATTTGGAAGAGATTTATCGAAGAAGGATGTGAGTTATTTCTTGATCAGTGAGAAGAAGCCCAGGAGCATTATGCGGAAATCAGGCAAGCTATTCCCTGAGCTTGCATCTTTATACACCTATTTTGGTTCACATGTTTTACTTATAAAGAGCATATGTGATTTAAGTGGTGGTTGCCACTAAGGCGATGAGTTTGAAAACCTTTTTTTCCAAAATACCAGTATATTATTTTGACACCCTGTATGGAGATATTAGATGGAAATTCTTTTTCAAACTATAGGATGGAAAAACCAAGTTTTGTTTATTCAAAACTCCTTTGAAAACTTGTGTGGATATAAAGCACTATGATATGGCGTTGAAGTAAAGAAATGGAGAAAGGTGGTTTTTGAGAAAAGCACATTGTGTCTTAGTACTTACGTCGATCAGCCGATACTCTGTGCGACCACATTTACCCACATATGGGAAAGGGGCCTAGTTATATAGTTTGCTCTTATTAGTATGGGACACTACATCAACGGAGATGACTCTGTTATGCATGAGGGAATGGTTTGACGACCTACCCCTGACCTGGATCCTCGCTCGACATCTATGAGTAGATAAGGAGGAGGATAGAAGGATGTCCCCTATACACCGCCAGATAAAACATGTGAGTCCTCACACTTAGATCCCGACGGGCTGGGTTAAGTGTCGATGGGAAGTATCATATGGGCAGGATCCTATACTAGCATGAGCAAAGGAAAGACTAGGGTCGGTGACTCAACTTCGCATACCGCTGGTATGGCAAAACGTGGCTGACACGATGAGTTATCGGATGAGTGTGGGAAAAGCGTGCTACCTCTGCAGAGGGTTAAAACTATTCGAATAGCCGAGTCCTCGGATATGGACAGTTGAGAGGCCCTACTTCGACCATGTGCAAGTTTTGGAAAGGATTTTTGTTTTAAAAAGAAAATGAAGTGGAGAGTGTTCCCTACACCTATACCAACGGATCGGTATGAGGTTGTTGGAGAATATGTATCATGACGGTTTATGGTCAGGAAAAGGAGGAGTTTTGGAGAAACAGATAAAATGGTGATTTTTCGATAAAATGTTTATTAAAGAGACTTCTTACCTTTTTCAACAAAGATGCCCCCTTTTGGGAAAAAGTTTTAAAGAGACTTCTTACAAAGGCAGATTTATGGGAAACGTTCTGAAGACTTCCTTTCCTTTTTCAATAAAGACATAGGGTTTTCAAGGCAAACAAAGTTTTATTTAAACAAATAAAAGAATAGCGCATGCTCATGTTGGGGTAGTTTGCGAGTACGTAAATGTACTCATGGTTGTGTCCCTGGATATTCCCATGTCCAGTGTTCAAGAAGAAGTATGATGAAGACCGAGAGACCGATGACGTCTTTGCGAACTAGGCCGTCTTCCCAGTCAGCTGCCTGTAGGTGTCTTGGCAAATGACTCGGGCCCCACGTTGATTGGTGTTTTCCGCTGCAATAACTTATTGAAGATTATGGCTTCACTCAAGTAAGTAATTCTTTCGGTAATTATGGATGTTCTTTTTGGTACCAGTCGATTGTGCCCAGCGACAGACTGATCACGGGATCGCTGATGTTGTAGGCACAAGGGTATTTCGGACAGCTAGTCCGGGGTACCCACATACATGGTATCAGAGCCATCTTGACTGTAACAGACCTTAGTTAGCATGGACGTTAGTTAGGAAAGAAATATTTGGTTAAAAATATATTGTTACCAAAAACATATTTTATCTAAGGAAGTCCAAAAATAACTTCCACTCCTCTCACCTTATCAAATATCTCAAAGTCTTACCCCTCTATTTTAAGATTTTTCAAGGATTCTTCTGTTATCTCTTACCTGTTCAAAATACTTGACGATGCACCCAAATGAGACCCCATTAGCTAGCACCTACGAGAAGAAGCTTCCATTGCAAGTACTCAACATTCCACGTCGAGGTGATGGATCCGCCAGTACCAACATTATCAACAAAGCAAACGACCTCAGAAGACCTCAACTCCATATCAACAACTCCACCTAGTTACTCCTTCGACAATCTCAGTTTCTCCAGCTGAAGACGAAGGCGACAAAGTGAGGACTTCACCAACCATATTAACCAAGGCCCATAGGAAAAACATGATAGGACCCTCAGTTGTACTACCCGACTACCACGAGTAGGACATCCTTTGGTACTAGAAGTACCTTGTGTGCTCTTTGCTTATGTGCACTATGCTTCTCTGTTAGTATGTTGATTTTCTTGCGCGTTCACCATCACGCCTTGATGGCAACACAAAGTCAAACCAAAGTTCTCTTTTTATAAAAAATCCTTTTTCGTCAGTTGCACCTTGTTGCAGATATAAGCCCTCTTAGGGAAAATATTTTTCTGAAAACTTCCTCTTATCTCAACCGCCTCCCGATAAGAACTGACAGTTTCGCAAGATACAAAAGACTCCCGACCTTTAACTAATAACCTGAAATTTTTGCAACCTAACCGGAAAATCAGATAATGGCCTTCAAGCACCACCTGAAGCAAGTGCGTCAAGATCTCGAAGGGGAACTGTTGTGGAGATTCGAGCTCAGAGACCGCAAGAAGGAGGAACTACGATAAAGAGATTAATAATAGATTTCTTAAGTTGGTAAAGGAGTAATTAATATACCGAACTATCCTTGAGTATTCAGAAACTCATACATCATAAGCTGTTATTATTAATCTCTCTAAAAATAGTGTGATATTCCAATGTTCGTGTGGTATACAAGTAATTTGGTAACAAGCCTCATGAACTTGATAACAAATCACTTTTATATGCTCAAACACTTGAGTGTCATACCCTAAACTAAATAGAACGTCAGATAATTCAGTGCATCTCAGCCTCTGGAATATGAAAAGTAGTTTGTTGACAAAACTAGCTACCTTGTTAACAAATTCTTCTCGTATGACTAAGGAAATTCGATGTCATAAAAGACGATCACATTCTTATACAACTAACCAATAGAAAGCTTTGCTCGGGCTAAGTGGATTCCTTCACCACAGGGGTGAGATAAATGATGTTCAAACCTAAATAAAGGACAATGAAAATTCTCTTAAATCAAGTGTATAACTTAGGAAACATGCAAGTTTCAAATAAGAAAGTCACATGGAGATTTATAGTGTTTCTCCCAAGGATAGGATTTCTAAAAACAAGAAAATTAAAAGTTACCATTTGGGAAAAACAACGGGTGTGAAGGTTCTTCACGAACTTTTCTAAGATCCGCTAACCCGCAACATTAGAACAATCGTCGATTGACTCCCCCAAACCACCTACCTCAGGACACTCGAATTGACTTTTAGACTCCTCTGGAAGCTCGATACCCTAGATTGGACCTCTTGCAATTCTTCCCAAAGCTTCACGAAGATCAAGAACCAATGAAGTCAACAATGAAGTCCCTCCCTTATTCAGCTGAAGAAGGACAAATATGAAGACAGATGTCGACAAACTACTCCAGAAGAAGGTTGCCTCCAAGTCAACTCCAGCTGCGACTTTCCACAAGACCGGTTCAAGACCCCTTTTAAGGGGGGAAGACCTGCAATAGGTATACCGGAACGTGGTAAGTAAATTTTTGCGCCTTGGCCCTGTAAAAACCGGAAACATCCGACCAAGACTATCCATACAAGTCAATCGTCAAGATAACCCCATCATAAAGGATCTGAACTCAGCACATAAGTTTATCAACCGAAAAAGCCTCACAACACAAATCTGTCAGGATCTCACGTGGTGACCTTACTGAAGAAGCCACAGCCTCGGAAGTATAACCAACCTAAAACCCTTGCCTCGTACTCCCCTGTTAACCCGCCTAGCAAATCTCGGGACGAGATTTATTTTAAGGGGGGAAGTCTGTAACATCCCAAATTTTGGAACCAAGAAAAACTTATTTTTACCAGGCCCAAAATTCAGAACCAACAAAAACTTTTTGAAATGTTTCATTGAAAATTGTGTTTCCCTTCCCATTGCTATGTTTGAACTTGGGTGACTTGTTGTTTAAGTGGTTTGACTAGTAAATATAAGACCCAACCAAGGTGAAAATATATTCAACTCTGGCGATCATGTTATGACAAGAAAATATTCTATATATAGCTTTTCCATTCTTATTTTGGCCAACTCCTTTTCAATGATATTTTGATTTATGAACAACCAAAACTAATATCCAGTATTTGAGAAAGTAAAAGCATTTCCAAAATTATGTGCTCCCAAGGATATGGGGATCTATATGCTACCTCCTACCTATTTGTCAACACTGATATTTTTCAGGTGTATGCCACTCCCACTTCATAAAACCCTTATTTTCACTCCATTTGAAAATAACACTAGTGGGAAATATATTACCCCACATATGTTGTCTTGCTCAAAACCTAATTTCAAAAATACAAAGGTGGAGTTGAGATAATTTTAAACCTCACCTTGTCATAATTGAGTGTGATCATTTTTATAATATAGTATTGTTAATTATGGAAATGGTGGTGTGATTAATTTTTGTGGTTGGATTTGTGTGGTCATGATTGTGATATTGATATTATTGTGTTTGTTGCTTGTGTGGATAATTCCTCAATTGTGTTTAAAGATAACACCCCTTTGATATCAAAATTGGTATGTGACCTAAATTTAAAATAAACTCCTCAAATTAATCAACAAATGGAAATTTAGATCATGAGTTGAAGAAATGATCTAAATAAATTATTTTCCCTATTTAACTATCTACTTCCTTTCAACAAATATTTTTCCTCTGAGAATAAAAACTATTTGAAGTTAATATATTTATCAAGAAAGTTCCAAGAGTTCATAATTAATATTTTGCACTTGTTTCAAAATTCCAAAGGAATATCATTTGGAAATTAGCAAAATTGCCATAATGAAACCCTGTGAGCAAAAGTTATTCAAAACATTTTATTTTCAAATACCAAATTTTGTGGAGCTTCTACATGTATATGGGAGCCTACCCAAATATTTTCAAATTTTAATAAAATGTTTTGGTACCCCAAATAAAATCCCTAAAAGCTACCGGTGTTGAAAGAAATTAAAAGAAATAGAAATAGGACTTAGTTGTGAGAAGGGAAAGTTCAGCCAGGGGGTTATCTGGGAAAACGCCATCTCCTTCCTGTAGCCGCAGCACGGCATGGCGCCAGTGCCGCCGTGCTCTTCGTCCTCGCTCTGCACCGCTCGCCGCCCAGGCCCCCCCCCCCCCCTCGCTGCAGCGCTCGCCGACCGAACCCCGCCCCTCCGCCTCGCTCCTCTGCCCCTTGGACACAAGCATCCGCGCCACACCCCTCCCCCTTTTTGAACGCGTCCGTGCTGCCGCTCGACATGTCCGCGGACGGCACGGCGACGTGCGCCTTCCGCCGTGCCCCTCCCCCGCGTCGCTCTGCCGCACGACTGTCGGACCCCCCTTCCTCTCCCATGCACGATAAAATCCCCCGAGCCCGCTCCTCTGCTCCACGCCTCTCTCTCCCTCTCTTTTCTTTCTTCTCCTCCCCCACGACACCGAGCTCGCCGTCGCACGCCTCCGGCGACTCGAGCCTCCCCGAGCCCAACCTAGACCTCCACCAGCACCGCATCGCCGTCCTATTCGTCTCCGTGCAAGGAATCGAAGAGGGGAGCCGCGAATCGACCGCGCCGTCCCCGTCTTCTTCCGCTCCGGCCGTCGCATCCGAGCACGATTCCGGCGTCGTCGTCGCCTCTCCGTCCGAGCCGAGCCCACTCA